>CM069694.1:4154947-7019947 GCA_036010785.1 Ammospiza maritima maritima
TAAATGGAACTTGCTTATCACTCATACTGAGTGTCCGAGTTTCCCCTCATCGACAAATGGCTCATCCCCGACAAAGGCCTCATTCTGCAACACTGGGGCGTCATGGAGTCAAGGGTCCATTGTGACACAGCACGGCCTCGTGAAACCATGGAGGCCATTTTTACACTTTGAGGCCTTGTGAAACCAAAGGGCCATCGTGGCACTTTGTGTCCCCAAGGAACCAAGGAGTCCATTGTGACACTACAAGGCCTCATGGAACCAAGGAGTCCCTTGGGATACTATGCAGCCCTGTTGGGCCAAAGGGCAATTGTGGCACTGTGTGGCACCCTGGAACCAAGGAGAAAATTGTGACACTACAGGGCTCCATGGAACTCAGGACTGATGGAACAATGTGGGACTCATGGAACCAAAGATTCATTGTGACATTGCAGGGCCTTGTGGAATACTGGAGCCCATTGTGACATTTCAAAGCCTCATTGAACCAAGGGGCTCTGCAGGACCTTGTGGAACCAAGGAGACAGTTTTGACACTGCAAAATACACTATGGAAAACAATACAGAGAGAATTGTCTTGTCCTGTATTCTTTTCTGGTTTATAGACTGATACCAGCAATGTCCAATTGATATTGACACCCAGAACCTCCTAATGCAGTCTCAATAGATATGAAAATCAAAACCCTTCATGGCTGACAATGAATCCCACTTTACCCCTAACCCCTCCCTACCATTTCCCTCGTCCAAGCTCTGGGACTTCTACAGATCAGGAATGGTGTGGCCAGCAGGAGCAGAGCAGGGATTCTTCCCCTGTGCTCAGCACTGGTTCAGCAGCACCTAGAGTGCTGTGTCCAGTTCTGGGCCGCCAGTTTAGGAAGGCCATGGAGGGGCTGGATTGTGTCCAGAGAAGGGCAACAAGGCTGGTGAGGGGTCTGGAACACAAGTCCTGTGAGGAGCAACTGAGGGAGCTGGGGTGTATATCCTGGTGTCCTGGTTTGAAAAGGAGGTGAGTTTTTTGGGATGCTGTGGTTAGGCCAATAGGTGCTCAGATTTGAATATTGGCACATGGTGTGGCCACTGAGGACATGAATATGCCTCTGAGAACACAGGGGGTTCAAAGCAGAGAACTGCCAAGAAAACTTTCTTTTGGTTCCAGTGGGTGAAAGAGGTCAGAGCTCCCCTGCCCAGCTGCAGGCTGGGTGCGGGAGAGGAAGCCATGGGGCCGGGTGAGGTAGGCCGGGGCCTTGGGCAGAGAGGGGAGGTGAAGGCCCCTGCAGGATGGAAGGGTGGAGGAGCACTGAGAGGCAGCAGGCAGCCCCCGGCCCCCGAGACAGAGAGAGACAGAGCCTGTGCCTGTGCTTGTGCCACCTTGAAATTTGACATCATGTGCTGGCAGCGCGGCTGAAGGAGAAGGGGGGCATGCAGCAAGGGTGTGGCGAGAAGGTGCCCAGCAGGGCCAGCATGGGAGTCCTGGACAGGCAGAGCCTGAGATTTGAACTCTTTTCTTGGATGATGGAAACCTTACAAATGCTGATCCTCCTGGATCTGAATGACAAGAGAGATTGAGATGAAATAGAAGGAAATGGACAAGTGTGATGAAAGTCCGTGCAAGTGAAAGATATCAGAAGAGTAGAGAAAAATCCTAGATGATGGAATGGCATTTGGCTGGACTTCTCTTGTATAGCCATGGACAGAACCATTTTTCCCGTGACACAGAGAGTGCATTTAGGGGGAGGCAAGGCCAGAAAACCTGCTGGCTTCTGCCTGCACACAGCCATGAAGTTGTCATGTTCCAGAGGGGGAATGTGCTACCTAAAAGCAAACCAGCACATTATCCTGGGGGAAGGAAGAAATTCCCCTCTAGCAGATCAGGTTTGGGTAGGGATGTTGTGGGGATATAGTCAGGCAGGCAGAGCAGCAAGAGAGGAGACCAAACACTGTGGACTTACTGGGAATAAAAGCAAACCTGAAAAGCAAAAGAAGGAAGGAACACAGCCAAGACCATCCCTATAACAAGGAGATGGCAAAGAGAATTTAAATGGGCAGTAAAGCAGCAAGGAAGAATCATAAAACCATGACAGCAATCAGCTTGCCATAAGTGACAGAAACACAGGCTGTGCTTATGGACTATGGGCTTCAAAGGCATTTTCTGCCTGGAAAAACAGGACCAGCACTGACTGACAGTGTGGTTCCAGTATGAAAAGCCAATCTTGGCTCTCCAGGGATTCCTGCTGCCTGTGAAGGCAAGCTGGGCTGCTGGGCATTCCTGCCTCTGTTCTGCCCTCTGGGGTTCACAGACACAGCACACATGCATTTTCTAGCACACTGATATCATCAACCCCTGAGCACCAAAATGCTCTCCAAAAGTCTAAACCAGATGATTTGGACTCCCTCCTGTCTCCTCCCACCAGCCCACTCTTGGCACAAGCCTCATTTGAGAAAATGTCTCCCATGACTGAAATTCCAATGGTCTCAAGTTTTCCTCTTTACAGTGGAACACAACTGCTGACATTTTTCAACTTCTTCCCTCTCAGCTCTCTTGGGAAACTGCAAAACAATCTCAATTTCTTCAAGTGAAGGTGGAAACCTCCAGGAGCACATGGCTTTGGATGTGCTGTCGTTCTCCAAAGGGAAAGCAGAGCACAGTGTTGATTTTGGAAAAGATGAGCAGAGCTGGAGGAAGCTGAGCAGGAGCCTCAAGTGGCACCTAAAGGCCTCTCACTGCTTCTGCTCCATCACTCTGATTGCAGGGGTCTTCAAGAACACGGTTCCTGCAGTGCCAATGCCATTTAAGAGAAGTGACTCCAGAATAAAGTGCAGAAGGCTCAGCCTCTGAGCTTTGGCTGTGACCTGCACAAAGGGAGCCAAACTGGCTGAGAGAAGCAGAGATTCCTACCAGGAGCCAAGATTAACCAAGGAGACACAGGGTGTGGTGTAGACCCAAGGCAAAGCATGAGAGCAGGTAAGAACTGTACAGCCCTCAACATTCCTGTCAATCCAGAGCTTGCAAGAGAAGGAAACTCCTTTGGGATACACACCATCAATGCATGCCCAAAATCAGGGGACAAGTCTCAGCACAGAAAGATTTCCACCACCTTGCAGAACAAGGTGCTGAGATATTTTCTTCTGCATGTGCTGCAGCAGATAACTTGCTTTGCTGTACACTGGGAGAATGACAGCACTCTCCTCTTCCAGCACAGTGTTAAAGCTTCGTGTGCCAGCACTTACCTTGTCCTTATTCATGAGAGACAGCACCATTTCAGAGACCTCCCGAGCGACGAAGTTCTGAAATACCAGCTCTGGTGGGGAAACCCCAAACCAGCTCTGTTTCGGGGCAGCTGACGGCAGCTGGAGAGGAGAGACAGCAGGGAGAGCTTCAGCTGCTGTGAGGAAGGTTCATGCAGGAGAATCTTCCACTGATCCCCAGTGAAGTACAGACTCTGAGGGAGCACGTCTTCCCAGCCCACACTGGGCAAACAGTGGCTCACCCACCTCTGCTCTGAGCTGATCCGCAGCTGCTGGGCCACACAGAGCAGGCTCAAGCCAAGCTGCTCTTTTGGCATGGATTTCTCCAGGTTTCCTTCTCCAGAGTGCCAGGCAGCACTTTCCTAAAACACAGCCCTGTGCCCATGTGGTCACAGAGCTCTGGGGCACTGACTGAGCACTCATGGAGCAAGTAAAACCCATGAATTTACATTAGACTCCATGGGAAAGGATTTTGGAATGTCCTTTACTCTGAGACAGGGAAACCGAGGCCCACACAACTGCAATATCTTTTTTGCTCTAGAACTTAGACATCAGTAAAAAGAGCACAGGCCCAGAGGAGGTGTGAGAGATGAGGTGACATTTGGCTG
Organism: Ammospiza maritima maritima; assembly: GCA_036010785.1. NCBI lineage: Eukaryota > Metazoa > Chordata > Aves > Passeriformes > Passerellidae > Ammospiza > Ammospiza maritima. The sequence goes on from CM069694.1 coordinate 4,158,795, forward strand.
AAGCCAAAAGTTTATGAAGCAAACGAATGGAATTTCTTGGTTCTGTGTGTTGTTTGTGGTTTGGATTTGTTCAGGTTGGTTTGTTGAGTGTCACAGTCAGAGGCACGGGGTTGAAGACCTGACCAAAAAGAAGGAGGATGAGAGGAGAGGGGACAGAAAAGTTGGTGCTCAGTAGAGAATGGAAGCACCTGAGTACCCATCCAATGGCAAAGGGCACGAGGACCGCCCCAGCCGGGTACGAAGGGGATACAAAGATTGCCATTTTCTCAGAGGGTGTGTGTGTGTGTGCTTGGCTCTCCAGGAGGGAGACATGCCCGGCTCAGCTGAATCGTTACTAAGAAACACTTTTCTTTTGCTCTGATGATTTTGTTCCTTTTCATTGTACTTAAAAGTTAGTACGTTTCAAACAGAGGGAAAAGCAAAAATAAAAAGACAAATGAGATGAAAATAAAAAGACAAGTGAGGTGAATGCTGAATGAGGATAAGTTTCAGTTATTTTCTCAGCAACTTGGGTAAAAGTAGAGTTGGTATCTCCTTTTTCCATGAGCTTTAAATGGGTGCTTTCTTGTCATTACTGCGATCTTATTTAATGTCATTGTAGAGGCACATCTGGAATGACACAACAACAGCAAATGCTTCTGGAGCAGAGACATTGTTTGGAGAAAACTCTGCCCTGCTTTGTCTGCCACACTGCTGTCACTGCAGAGACACAAGCAGGTCTCCTCTGTGACTTCACAGCAGACACATTCTGCTGAAGGGAGTGGCTGCAGCACACTGTCCCTTAGCTGTGCCCTTCCCTGAGGTGTTCCCAAGGCTCCTCTCCAGGACAATCCTTCACCTGGGTTGTGTTCTGTGTCTCTTGCTGCCAATTTCCTGCTCAACAGCCCACCTCAGTCACCTACCTGTTTGGACTGTGCTTTATACTGAGCTAGTCCTGCCAGAAAAGCAGCTTTAAACACACCTCTAAGTAGGCGCTGATCCAGACAAAGCACATCCATTCCCCTCTGCCCAGGGCCAGTCCCCTGTACATCTGGCAGCCTGAAAAATCCAACACCCCGTCAGGGTCCAACACATTGTTCCAGCCCAAAGAAGTAATGCAATTTGTTCTGTTAAATCTGAAGTAATTCCTGCAGATCCTTGTCCTTCAAAGGCCAACGCTGCCACTCTGGAGGGAATCTTGTGACCCCAAGCATTTGATGGTGGCCACACCAAAGCAAGAGGTGGCTCCTCCAGCAGGAGAGGGGCAAAGGGCAATTTTGGGCCTCTCTGTCCCCAGCCTTCCTCCTATTGTTTTAGCAATGGCAGCTGCACTCCAGCACACCCCAGCAGCTTCAGCAGAGGGTATTTGTGTTGGCTTAGTGCAGATCAGGACTCCCAGTCCACCCCTCCCAGCACTTGGCAATGACAGCAGGACCTGGACACTGAGGTATTTTGCTGCAGGCAAGCCTGTCACAAGCACACACCCTCTTCAAACTTCATATGAAACAGAAAGGAAAAGAGCAGGAAAAGGCTACCTTTGGGCGAGTCTCACTCCTGTCTAGAAATGGGCCAATTCTGGGCAGAATACTCCCCCCAGTGCTGGCCTCCTTCTTCCTGCTGAGAAACTTCTCCCTCTGAAACTTAGAGGGAAGCAGCTGAAAGGCAAAAATACACCAGCTAGAGCCTCAGAGATGTGCTTTTTCAGAAAGGCTTTTCTTGAACGAGTGACACTGGTGAATAACTTGTGATCACAGCCACTAGGACAGCCCTGGGAGCCCTGGAAGTTTCCTGCTGAAATACTTAGCATCAGTCAAATAATAAGACAGAGTGGAACACACATAGTCCAGCCACATGGCTCTGTCCCATTGGCTTCTCCGTGACTGGATGGGACATGGTTGGGGATTTCTGCTCTTTGGGCATTTGTTTCCTCTTACGTTTCTTTGGATTGAGGCAGTGACCTTTCCAGAGAATGGGGAGGAGCTCTCAGAACTGCCTGAACTCCATCCCTGCACAGCACTCAGAACTCACAGCAAGGAGGTATTGCTGCTGGCTGAGTCCAAGAGATGAAAGAAAACAAAGTTGAACCAAGAGTGAGGTGCACAGGAATGTCTCTAGGTTTTAGTTCTCCCTGTTGATTGTTTTCTCTGTCTGGGCTGACAGAGCCCTCCACAGAAGAAAACAGAGGCATCTCCTTGACAGAGCCTCAGCAGTGCGGCATCTTCAGCCAAGGGAGCTGCAGACAGCAAGGGGCCTTTGTGGCCCTGGCTCCAGTGCTGCCTGTAGGGCTGGATCTGTGCCCGCACAGGAGCTGGGAGAGAACAGCTGCTTTGGAAGCTCTTCCAGCTGGGACCAGCCATGGCTCTCAAGGCTTTGGGCAGAGTATGAACTTCCCCCCGCCACATGCCCAGGTGCCCAAGGGCAAGATGGTCAGAGCAGCACAGGTGAGTGCCCAGCCTGACAGAAGGAATTCCTGTGGCAAAGGGAAAGGGACAGAACACATGCCCAGGCCTTCAGCTGTACATTGGTTTCACTTGGCTCCGCTGGCACAGCCAGGCAAGACACAGCTGAAGCATCCCACAGTGTTCCCTATTGCACCAGGACAGCCCCAGCAACAGCAGCACAGCACAAAGGGCTGGGGAGGGGCTCTGCAGCTTCACAGCACTGCTGGACAACAGGGGCAGGGAGAGCAGGGACACCAGGGCAGTGCCAGCCTTAACACAGCCCCAGTGGGTACTCACAGTAAAAGACTTCAGTCCTTTCCTGGACAAAAGACGAGGTGTTGTGGTCTTTTCTGGGAATCCAGACGCCATTTCCAAGGGAGGATGTCGCAGATGACTGACAATGCCTCAACAAAACTGGAAGGAGCAACAATGGAACTCTGAAAATCCAGAACCCAATTCATGGTACATTCAAGGCATATACTGGTGCTAAAAATGTTACATTACTTGAAAGTAGCTAAGTGCTTGTTTGGTGTAAATAGCTAGTATAGTTAGACCTCTAGTTGGACTTTATTTGAACTATATGGCTACTTTGTGCAATTCACAGATGGATCATACTGAAACCTGGAGCTCAAAAGCTGAACATTAATAAGAGTTGGAACAGACAAAGTCGTAGCTTAAATATTACTTAAAAATAGCTAGAGTGGGCCTCCTCTTCTTTAGGCTAAAGCACCCCTGCTCTCTCAGCTGGTCCTCACAGCTGAGAGACTAATGAGAGACTGGAATGTTATGGCTAATGGCTTAAATGTCATTATAAAGGACTTGCTGCCCATTGTGACAAAACTGTATAAAGAAGCTGCGACCACTCAAGCCCACCCTTCCCTGAAAATGCCTCCTGACTGGAACTTGGCACTGTGAGTTAAGCTGCCTAAGGGAACTTGAGACAAGATCAAGGTGACACTACTGTCCCATTAGCTCAGGTCTGGGGAGAAGTAAACAAAGCTGAGGAGTAAAACCTATCTACAACAAAGCCAAACCCAGCAGCTGTCCTGAAAATCAGCCCTGTTTGGGTTCAGGCTGGGGAAGTCATACCCACAGACTCTTCTGCTGAGGCCAGGTTTGCACACAAATCTCCCAGCAAAGATCTCCACAGTGCCTCCAGACCCATTCCTGAAGCCTTGCACCAGACGACTGCAGGGCATGCAAACTAACAGAACAAATCTGAAAATCCAGAACCCAACTCATGGCAGACTCGAAGGATATACGGGTGCTAAAGATTTTGTATTATTTGACAGTAGCAAGAGACAGACTCCAACTTGCCCCACCCCAGGGAGGTACCTGGGCAGTCCCACCTTGCCCAAATCTGCATTAATCCATTGGAGTTTTACATTTTGCCAGACCTCACCACAGAGAAGACCAGAAGAGGATTTAATGGTATGCTGATGGCATCCATGGAATGGTGATATTTTCTACTAAATCTGTCTCTGTCACTCTCTTTCTCCACCCCTTCCCAACCCCCATCCCCCTCTCACTTTTTCTTTTCTTTCTCTCTCTTTCTTCCTCACATTTACTGTTCTATAAAATCCAGACTATTGACTTTGGCATATTTGCACCTCAATACAGAGGCATCCCCCTAATAATTTTAATCACCAGATGATAAAAACCCACTGAAACTTGAACAGAACTTATTCACCTTTAAGCAGTTTAAACAATTACTATAGGAAAAAAATGCATAGACTAGTATATTTAGAAGATGTTGCATTTCTTCAGTGAAAAAAAGCACAATCAGTAGAGCATTTACTGTTCATCCTTTCAGGTGTACATGTCACTGAACTACTGTGCCAGAAGACCGGCATGATCACATCCTGTATTTCCCTTTGGCATTCTCTTTCAGAGCACACATGAAACAAAACCAAAAAGTTCAACTTTAGTCAGTCTTTACCTTCAAATGAAATTCAGGACTCCCTAGCAGAGACCGATGCTCTGCACGCTGAGGAACTTTTCGCAGAGGCCAATGCTCTGCACCTTTAGGAATTCTCTGTGCAGAGCAATGCTCCGTGAACAATTCCCCTGGCGAATGGCCCGGTGCAGCCGCCTGCAGGAGCCCAGGCTGCGCACACCCAGCCAGGGCCGCGCTCTCACACGGCTGAGGCCGCGCCGCTGTCACAGGCGCTGAGGGCCCGGGCGCGTTTACCGGGCAACCGCGGCACCGAGTGCGGGGCCGGGCGGGACCGGGCCGGGCCACAGGGATTTGCAAAGGAGATTGGCACTGCAGCGACTGACTGCAGTTTGGGGCTTCCCAAGAGTCTTTCTGTAAGTAATGAAAGGTTAAAATGTGGGGATAAAGGCACCGATGTCAGGTGTATACATTGCTCTTTGCCGCACTAGTATTCTACCCTGGCCGGAATAGCAGGAGGGGCTGAGGGAGCTGGGAAGGGGCTCAGCCTGGAGAAAAGGATGCTCAGGGGGAACCTTCTGGCTCTGCACAACTACCTGACAGGAGGGGACAAGAGGCTGCTGCAAGTTCAGGCAGCGCCGGAGCCGCGTGGTTCCCCCTCTCCTCCCCCGCTCCGCCTTTTCCTCCCTCCCTCCTCCTGCTCCTCCCCCACTCCCGGAGCCCCCGCAGCCCGCGGGAGGGGCAGGGATGGAGCCGGGACAGGTCGGAACGCAGAGAGGGCTGGGGGGATGCCAGGAGTGGGAGTGACTGGGCTGTACTGGGATCATTCTGGGTGACTGAGTTCTACTGGGATCATCCTGGGATCACACTGGCAGTGAGGAGGAGCAGCGCGATGGCTCCAGCGCTGGGGCTGGGGGCGCTCCTTGGGGGCCAGGGGGAAGTGGGAGGCCCGGCACGGGGACCCTGAACCGCAGCTGCCGGCACGGGGACCCCCCTGTTCCCCTTATCCTGCACAAGGCTCCCCCTGAATCCCCCATTTCTGGACATCAGGGCTCCCTGCTTCCCTTCTCCTGGCCATCCCATGGCTCCCAGCCTCCAGACTTGCTGTGGGCTTGACCCTGAGATGCCCTGGAATGCCTTGGTCCCCCAGTCCTGCCTTTCACAACCCCCAGCCCCAGCTTTGTGCAAAATCAGAGACCCCCTGAACTCCTCGTTCTCAAACATCCCGGGTATCCCCACCCTGGTCCCCCCTTTTTCGGAAATCCTGGACTCCCCTTTCCTGGGCTCAAGGACCCCCTGGAACTCCCTTCTACCTCTCCACATCCCTGCTCATGTCCCCTGTCCCTCAGCTGTGCCCTGTCCCTGTCCCCTGTCCCTTGGTTCTGTGGGGCCCAAGGTGGCAGCAGGAGCCAGGGCAGCCCCAGGGGAGAACAACCCTGAGCCCCAGCTGGGCCAGTTCCCCTCAGGTCACTCCCAGCATGGGCCCTGTGGCTCCCAGTCACTCCCAGCATGATCCCAGTATGATCCCAGGTGTTTCCATTCACCCCTACTATAGTTTCAGGCACTCCCAGTATGGTTCCAGTCCTTCCCAGTATGATTCCAGTATGAACCCAGTGACTCTCAGTACAGTGCCATTTGCCACCAGTATGGTCCCAGTCACTCCAAGTCACCCAGTATGATTTCCAGTCACTCCCAGTAGGATTCCAGTCACTCCCAGATACTCCCAGTATTATTCCAGTAACTTCCTTTATGGTTCTTTTGTGATTCCTGTCACTCCTGGTCTCTCCCAGTACATCCCAGTTGTCCCTAATGTGTTTCCACTCACTCCCAGTTGCTCCCAGTAGCTTCCAGTATGATTCCATTTGCTCATAGCCACTCCCAGTCACCTCCAGCATGATTCCAGTCACTTCCTGTATATCCCAGTTGCCCCAACATGGTCCCAATTGCCCTCAGCCTGCCCCTAGTCACTTCCAGTATGATTCCAGAAGGATCCCAGTCACCCTCAGTGTGGTGCCAGTTGCTCCCAGTATGATCCCATTTGTCCCAGCATAGTTCCATTTCCTCCCAGTGTGATCCCAGTTGCCTCTAGCACAGACCCACTCCCTCCCAGTATGATCCCAATCTGATGCCATGATGATCCCAGTTGCTCCCAGCTTGGTCCTAGCTGCTCCCAGCTTGGTCCTAGTTGCTCCCATTTCCTCCCAGTCTGATCCCAGTTGCTCCCAGTGGCCCCTGTGTTATGTTTTGGAATGGGAGGAAATTTAGGGAAGTGACACAAAGTTTTTTGTGGATCTGACAGTCTGTTGACCTGCTGAAAAGTTAGACATGCTTTTGTGAAGCACACATGGTAAAGACCAAAAAATTCAGAAACTTTTCTTTTCTTTGTTGGTCGGCAGGGAGGTGCTGGGTTTGGGTTTTGGCTTCAGCTCTGTGTCTTGGCTGGGCTGGGCTGGGCTGGGCTGGGCAGTCTTGCTGCAGACTGGGCTTCTTTTCTATTTTCTGGGTTTCTTGCTGGCTTCTCTCTCCATGGGCTCTGGTTTGGCCAGGCTGGGCTTCAGCAGCTGCTGGGCAAGGAGACAGGGGAGGCTGTGGAGCTTTAGCCAGAGCAGGGCTGGCTGTGGCTGTGAAGATCTCGCTGTCAGGCTGCTGCTTCTTCTTGTGAGCATGGCTGAGATCAGAGACTTCTGTAGCTGCTGTAGAAAACTAAACACTAACTATAAAGCTGTTCTGAACACAACTGAGCCACAGCTTTCTGTTACAAGTTATTGGTGGGTTAGGTAGGCTTCAGGCGTGATGTTAACTTTTTCAGTACTTCAATCTTCTTTTGAGTGAGAGAAAAGAACAAAATGCAAGTATATTGAAAACAAGATGAAGATTCAAGTTAATAGTAATTCCCAGATGGGAGGGGTGAGAAGATGCTTTGTTTTTAGAGCGGAAATACTCTTGTAAGATATAAAGAAAAAACTCTTTTCCCTTATAACACATAAAACTCCAAGGAAATGAAAGTGTTTGAATTGATATTAGGTAAAGTGTGGGATCTCAGCACCTCAGGACTGATGTGCAGAGTGACTGAGACCACCCTTGGGGGGCTCGGGAGTCCTGGAATGTTGCCAGAAGTGTCTGGTGGCTGGGCTTTGATCCTACACGGGAGACGACACCTGTATGAGGATGGGAGGATTTCACTGGGGTAAATGGTGAAGGGATAAGTTAATTAGAGTGTGAAACACAAGGTTTAAGATTTCTGTACAGGGGGGTCTAAAGAAGTAAGATGGAGGAATTGGGGCGTGTCCTGTCCTTCTTCTTCTTCTTCTTGGCCTCCATCTTCTTTGGTGATGTTGGCACTTTGGGATTGGTTATTACTAAAAGTGCACTGGTCAATAAGGGCAAAAGGTATTGGGGAAAATTGATAAATATTGTATACGTAATTTTGAGTGTAAAGATAGGTGACCGCCCCGGGGGCGCGCAGTGTGCTCATGGCTGGCTTGCTGTGCAGACCTCTGTTGGGCTGAGAGAAAATCTTTTAGATAAACAACTAATAAACACTGAAGACCGAGAAAAAACCTGAAGCCTCTTCTCGTCCTTTGAAGCGTGGGCTGTCCAAGGCCACCCCGGGCCTTTCCAGGTCTTTAAAACAGCCGAGAAACCGACAAGTGGCGTTCGCTGCGTGGGCTACTCCCCACCAACCTTTCGGGGGGGAAACAGCCCTGAAGAGCTGAAGAGCTGAAGAGCTGAAGAGCTGAAGAGCCGAGAGGGTAGCTCCGGCCTTGGACGAATTCCCAGGAGAGCAGTGATAACTCCTGAGGAGAGAAGCCTGAAGAAAGAAGAAAAAAAAAAAAACGGCCAGAAGAGTCTGCAAAAAACAGCAGTCACTGAGAATTACATCTCTCAGCTTCTGCCGAAGAAAGTTCGTAGCAGAGCAGCCCAGACCGGAACCAGAAAGGCGCCTCTGGATCCATCCCTCGTGACCTGCTGGATGGAGATCGGGAGCCTTCGGACCGCTCTGACGACAGATTCGGTAAGAAGGTCAAAAAATAAGAACATGGGGGGCACACTCTCCCAGGAACAGCGGGAAATTTTGTCCGCCTTACAAGGCGTGGCTGAATCATACACGGAAGGGATCCCAAAGAAGGAATTAAAACAACTTTTATTGTGGGTGAGGCTCAAGTATCCACTTGCAGAGACATGCCTGCTATTCGAAGTGGGGTTTTGGCAGGAAATTAACAGACATTTATCTCTCTTAGCAACGAAAAAAGATGAGACAGCGTTAAAGCTGCTCTCGCCAGCAAGAATAATGCTAGAAGGCATTTTGGTGCAGTCGAAAAGACTGGCGGGACCCTCAGAAGGAGGGGGGGAGCAAAGCTCTGAGAAAAAATTAGCTCTGGCCTCAAGTAGCCAGGGGGAAAGGGCTCTCGAGGAAAGAGAGCAGAAATTAGTATCAAAGCCTCCGGTCCCAAGACCCAGAAACCCCAGGAAACTCCTAAAGTGTCCTGAAACCCCAGAGAGTACAGGGGAGTCAGGATCAGAAGGGGTGATGCAGGGGGGAGAAAAGGGATCGGGAGGGGTGCTTTCTCGCAGCGGCGCGGCGGCAGAGCAGGGCGGCCAGGCTGCGGCGGTGCAGGCGGGGGGCGCGGGTTAAGAGACAACGGGAGACACGAGTTCCAGTGCGGCTTTTGTCAGCGCAACGCCGGGGGTGGCAGCCGCCCTGGGCCGGCAGGGTAGCAGAGACGCACGCGGCGGGCGGAACTTGCAAAGACCCGGGGGGGAAGTCACAAACCAGCACGGGGGCGTTAGGCACGGGCGGCGAATTGGGGGAAGCTGCGCAGCCCCAAAGGGCCACCGTAGAGAGACGCGGGAGGCGCGCGGTTGTGATGTCAGACCCGGTGCGGAGGTCGGCTGGGATCGCGGAGCGGGCCCGGGTGCCGGCGGGAGCCGGGCTGCGCACACCTGTGGGAGGAGTGGACACAGCGTCAGAGGAGGAGGAGACAGAGTCAGGGACAGACCGAGGGGAGGAGACTTCGGAGGTGGAACAAGGGGGAGAGAGTGACGTCAGCTCAGGAGAGACAGGTAGCGGCTCGGAGAGCACGCATGCGCAGAGAGCAGAGCGCGGGCGGGGGCGGGCCAGGTCCCCTGTGATGTCTCGGGCGAGGAGGGGCCGTGCTCGGGATTCTACGTCCCGGGGCTCCACACCTTCTCCAGACCTGGTGCCTTTAGTCGAAACCCTCGGAATCCAAGGCTCATCCCTTCAAGGGAGACGTTCTGGTGTTCGAGCTCCATTTTCGGCTGAATTAAAAGCCAGGCACACTCGGTCTCAAATGAGATCGCAGACACGGCAGTCGACTGGAAGAGCAGTCGAGCTCATTCCGTCATCCGAGCTGGGGAGGCCGGTGACCGCGCCACCTAGTGGGAGGAGGACAGAAGTGCAGGACATGCCGGATCTGTTCGGTGGAGCCACAGCGCCATCTCGTGGCGAGACTGCAACAATGCTGCAATTTTTTCCAACAATATTTAAAAGGAAAAGCACTTCAAAGAAGACAATGATAACACAACAAAGGGATTATCCATCGACTTCAGGATTTCGTGAAGACGATGAAAGTTCAGATGAAGCACAGCAAAAAGGAGAAGATGTCATAAGGATCACAGCATCGGAAGGTGTTCCGGCATGGATGCTGTCAGCAGCAGAAACAGCAAAAAGCTTCTTGCATTCATTTGATACAGCAAAAAAGAAATATCAACAGGATCCTCGAGTTTCCTTTTCGGATTTAGGAGCGAGGTCAAAAACCTCAAGGCGAAAAATGAGGTACGATGAATCACTGATGACATCCACAACACCATTATTCATGCAAATCCCAATGGAGTCTCAAGAAGAGGAATTTCAAGAGCCGGTGAAGACGATGGATTGGAAGCGAATCAGAAAAGCGTTGGCAAAAGAAAAGCATTTATTTCCGGGATCAGGAGATCTGACAATGCCGGTGACATATGATGCCCAGGGACAGAATCCAAGGTGGGAAAGGATGGGTCATGAGACACTCAAAGACTTAGGGAAGGCGGCTCAAACTTTTGGGCTGAACTCACAATATGTCAAACAGCTACTAAGAGGGACATTCACCACGTATGACCTCACACCATATGATATTCTAAGTATTGTGGCAATGATTCTCACTGACACACAGAGTCTCGTCTGGGAAAAAAGGTGGAGAAAATATCTTTCTGAATTGCGGAATAGATATCAAGGTGGGCCAAACGCGAACCTCACAGAAGGGCAGTTAGCAGGGGATCCTCCAGACGACAACCCAGGGGAACAAGCAGTGCGGCTTCCACGAAGAGTGTTAAGCGACATCAAAGAAGCAGCACAAATGGCAATCATGCAAATTACACCAACAGGAGCTCCGGATGTTCCGTTCTCTTGCATCAGGCAAGGTCCCGCAGAGCCATTCATGTCGTTCATCGATCGACTCACGCAAGCCGTGGATCGACAGGTGACGATCGAAGAAGCGAAGAGGCCTCTCTTGGAGAGCTTAGCTTTCGGCAATGCCAACCCAGATTGTCAATGGGTGATTAGTGCCATGCCAGGACGGCCATCCTTGGCAGAGATGGTGGAGGCATGCAGCAAGGTGGGGACACCTCAGCATGTCGCAGCGATTGTGAAGAACGAGTTAAGAGAGGAATGGGAAGAACAGTTAAAGGGACATTCAGAAGGCAATCAGAGGACAAGACATTAGAGAAGATGCTCGAAAAAATACTCCATCAACAGGACAAGAACATCAACAAAGTTCTTGCAACGATGCAGAAAAAGAACAATCCCCCAGGAGGACAGTGCTACAAATGTGGGGAGTTTGGGCACATGAAAAGGAATTGTCCACGAACACATACGCCAGCGCCAGCACAGAAGGCGGAAAGGCCAATTTGTGCACGGTGCGGAAGAGGAAGACGCTCTGTGAAAGAATGTTATTCCCAGACAGACGTGGACGGAAATCCGTTACCGCATCCGGGAAACGGAAAGCGCAGCGCGCCTGTAAGCCAGCGCGCTCAGACACAAGTACTGGCGGTGTCACAAGAGCAGACAGGGCAATCATCAGTGAGCGACAAGCAGATGCCCTCAGCAAAACCCTCAGTTGATTCCACAGTGACCCAGACCCCCTCCCACCAGGGGCACAGTGTGCATTGGCAGCTTCAAATCTAGTATGCTTTCTAGATGAAAGTCATGCGGAGATACCAACGGGTATCCGCGGGGATTCATACAAGAAACAAGATTTCTTGATAGTTGGACAAGATAAATGCAGTATTCTTGGACTCATTGTTTATCCAACGGTTGTCTCAGCGGACAAAAATACTGAATTAACAGTTTTGGCAAGAGCGCTTCGTCCACCATTGACTGTACCAGAAAATACTGTGGTCGCGAGAGCTTTCTCATTGCCGCCACACGCAATTGGAGAGGTCATGTCAATCTTCGACGAAGAAGGTTTCCCTATGAAGGAACATGTTGAAGTACATACAACATGGGTGAAGCACATAGGTCGAGACCGACCCACGCTCACATGCCAATTGACATGTGGGGACAGGACAATAGCAATCAGAGGTATGCTCGACACAGGGGCGGATGTAACGGTAATATCGTACATCTTTTGGCCACGCAGTTGGAGCTTGGTCGCACCATTGGGTTCTCTCTCAGGCATAGGGGGAGCATCTCTGTGTCTGCAAAGTGAGAATTCTGTCGTTGTCAGGGGACTAGGAGACAAGACGGCGATCATTCATCCTTTTGTAGTCCAAAAGCCGATCACAGTCTGGGGTTGGGACCTTTTGGCACAATGGGGCGCGAAGATCGAAGTGGATTTTAATAGGGGTCACTGCGGCACTCGCCACATTGAAGTTGACATGGAAAACAGATGATCCAGTTTGGGTGGATCAGTGGCCCCTTGAGCGGAGAAAATTGAGTGCTTTGAAAGACCTGGTCCAAGAACAATTGCAGAAGGGACACATCAAGCCAACAGACAGCCCTTGGAATTCTCCAGTGTTTGTCATCAAGAAAAAGCTATCGGGCTAATGGAGGTTGTTACATGATCTCAGGAAGATCAACGAAGTCATAGAAGACATGGGACCACTTCAGTTAGGACTTCCATCTGTCTCAATGATTCCCAGAGATTGGCAGCTTGTGGTCATTGACCTCAAGGATTGTTTTTTCAGTATTCCACTCCATCCCGATGATGCTCCGAGATTTGCCTTTTCAGTTCCGAGTATCAACAAGGAAACGCCTCTGCAGCGGTACCATTGGTTCGTTCTTCCACAAGGCCTCAAAAATTCTCCGACGATCTGTCAATGGTACGTGGCACGAGCTTTGGCACCAGCGCGGAAGAAATTTCCGAAGGTGAAGATCATTCATTACATGGATGATTTGCTCATTGCAGCATCAACACGGCAGGAGCTGCAAGAAGCTCGTGACTGTGATTGCAGAGGTGCAAAAGGCAGGTCTGGAAATCAGCATTTCAAAGATTCAGGAGGTTGCACCTTGGAAATATCTAGGGTGGAAAATTTCAGAGAGAACAATATAACCTCAAAAAATGGAGATCAGCGCTAAGATCAGCAATTTGCATGATTTGCAACAGCTTTTGGGAGAAATCAACTGGATGAGGCCAGTTTTGGGAATCAGAAACAGCGACATCCCAGCGTTGCTCGATCTTTTGAGAGGAGACACAGACATTCGGTCTCCCAGGACACTCACGCCAGAAGCGAAAAAAGAGTTGGAGAAAGTCACAGACGCGATACAGAAAAGGCAGGCACGTCGATTTGTTCCAACGTTGCCTTTTCAGTTGGCAGTGCTGGGGAAGAAAACACAGTTCCATGGTTTGATCTTCCAATGGGACGAATCACAAAAGGACTCTGATAATCATAGAGTGGATTTTCCTACCACACAGGCCCGCAAAAACAATTCTCACAGATCTGGAGATGGCAGCACAGATCATCATAAAGGCGAGAACAAGGTTGCTGACAATGGCAGGAAGAGAATTCTCAGTCATCAGATTACCTCTGAAGCGAGACTATTTCGATTGGGCAATGCAACAATCGAAAGACCTGTTAATCGCGTTGTTAGCGTTCCCAGGAACTTGCACAGTCCACTTTCCACAACATAGAATACTGCAATTGCAAATATGTTACAGAGCAAAACCAAGAATAAGTGAAGAACCTTTGGATGGGATCACAGTGTTCTCAGATGGCTCAGGGAAGACACACAAGTCAGTGATCACATGGAGAGACTCAACGACAGGGGATTGGGAATCAGATGTGAGGATGGTTCAGGGCTCTCCACAAATTGTGGAGTTGGCAGCCGTTGTCCGAGCATTTCAGTTGTTCGAACAACCTCTCAATCTGGTGACAGACTCCGCATATGTTGCGGGTGTGGTCAAGAGATTGGAGGGTTCGCTCTTGAAAGAAGTCAATAATGAGGTTTTATACTCATATCTAACAAGCTTGAAAACACTGCTAGAGAGCAGGGAAAGAGAATATTTTATCACACACATTAGAGCGCACACAACACTTCCGGGGTTTTTAGCGGAAGGGAATGCTCGAGCGGACAGATTGACAATGCCCATTTCGCAAACACTGCCGGACATTTTTGAGCAGGCAAGATTAAGTCATGTGTTCTTTCATCAGAATGCGCAAGCGCTGATGGAGTCCTTTCGTCTCACAAAGAGTCAGGCGAGGGAGATCATTAGTGCTTGTCCAGACTGTCAGCTTGTGCAGCCACCTTCTTCTACCGGAGCAATCAATCCGCGGGGGCTGCAAAGTCTTCAGTTGTGGCAAGCTGATGTCACGAAGTATCCATCTTTTGGAAGGCTCAAAAATGTTCATGTTTCTGTAGATATATTCTCAGGTGCAGGCTTTGCTTCACCACATGCAGGGGAAACAGCAGACCATGCTTGTCGACATTTTCTGCAAGCATTCGCATCATTAGGTGTGCCTCAGGAGATAAAAACAGATAATGGTCCAACGTATACAGGCAGGGTGCTTGACAGATTCCTGAAAAGGTGGGGTGTCAGACACACGTTTGGTATTCCACATTCGCCCACAGGTCAGGCGATCATTGAAAGAACACATCACACCCTGAAATCCCTTCTGGACAGGCAGAGAAGGGGTGAACCAGAGGCAACACCTCACATGAAATTAAATAAGGCACTGTATGTGTTGAACTTCCTAAATAGCTTGTCCTCAGAACCTAATTCACCAATCGTGAGACATTTTCTAAACAGCACACAGGCAAAGCTAAAGGAAAATCCTTTAGTTTTGATCAGAAACCCAGAGACAGGACAAATAGAGGGTCCTTTCAAACTAATCACTTAGGGCAAGGGTTTCGCTTGTGTTTCCACAGATTGAGGTCTGAAGTGGGTGTCAGTGCAACCTGTGAAGCCATTTCGAACGTGAGAACACGAGAACGCTGATCCAAGAAACAAAGAGACGAGTACTCAGACAGAAGTCGAGACTCAGACTGGAAAGAGCGATTCAGAAGAGAAATAAAAGGAAACTAAGGACTTTGGGGAATTTTCCGCTACAGTCTTGAATGAAAAGCAAAACAATGATTTCACACAAAAGCGAAGTAATGAGTTTCATGATGCTTATGTGCATCAGTCTTTCATTCATTGCAATAAGCAATGGTAGAATTCTTTGACATCTCTCCCATTTGGAGAGGAATTTTAAAAGTAGGGTTCTATGTTTTAATAGTTCTCCTAGTCCTCATACTTGTCGTCCCATGCATATTTGCATGTTTAAAACGTGCCATGAATCAGATAGCAAAAGACGTTTTCTTGGTGCAAACAGAAGGGGGAGATGTGGGATCTCAGCACCTCAGGACTGATGTGCAGAGTGACCGAGACCACCCTTGGGGGGCTCGGGAGTCCTGGAATGTTGCCAGAAGTGTCTGGTGGCTGGACTTTGATCCTACACAGGAGACGACACCTGTATGAGGATGGGAGGATTTCACTGGGGTAAATGGTGAAGGGATAAGTTAATTAGAGTGTGAAACACAAGGTTTAAGATTTCTGTACAGGGGGGTCTAAAGAAGTAAGATGGAGGAATTGGGGCGTGTCCTGTCCTTCTTCTTCTTCTTCTTGGCCTCCATCTTCTTTGGTGATGTTGGCACTTTGGGATTGGTTATTACTAAAAGTGCACTGGTCAATAAGGGCAAAAGGTATTGGGGAAAATTGATAAATATTGTACACGTAATTTTGAGTGTAAAGATAGGTGACCGCCCCGGGGGCGCGCAGTGTGCTCATGGCTGGCTTGCTGTGCAGACCTCTGTTGGGCTGAGAGAAAATCTTTTAGATAAACAACTAATAAACACTGAAGACCGAGAAAAAACCTGAAGCCTCTTCTCGTCCTTTGAAGCGCGGGCTGTCCAAGGCCACCCCGGGCCTTTCCAGGTTTTAAAACAGCCTAGAAACCGACAGTAAAGGCTTCTACATTAAAGTAAGCAGATGTTGAAATAGCTGTAATCCCATGAGAAGTTTGTACAAAGAAAGAGCGTAGTCTTGTGCTTCTAAAAATGAAGAACTCTGCTCCCAGAGATGAAGAGGATTTTAGAGATAGATAATGAGAACTTTTGCCTTTGAACAGCTCATCTTTAAAACAATACCCCATCAATCAACATAGCACATCTCCAAGCTGTGGGAAGGCTTGTAGAAATAAGAAAGATTTTATGATAGCAAGGTTCCCCTGGCGGTTGTTATTCATGACAAAATTGAGAACCATGAGAAAACTGTTTTTTCCTTTTGTAGAAAAGTCTCCATAACTTTAACAAGAGGGACTTCTCTCCCTAAGTGAACTAAAAAATGACTATTTTAGAGGTAGTAAACTGACTAGAAATCTTAAGTTTAGTTTCTTTACATTGTCAGTGAGAAAGAAAAAATTGTGGGGAGAAGTATTCTAAAAAGTTTGCTTTCATTCCTACTACCTTTTTTTTTTCTTTTAGTTACTATTAATAAAATTTTTCTTTCTACCCTTTTAAAGTTTTGAGCCTGCTTTACCTTTCTCCTAATCCTATCTCACAACAAAAAATAAGTGTATTAGTAATTAACCACACCAAACCCACGACATTCTTTAGTCCATTAGCCAAAAAAGCCTCAAAATTAAATAGATCTTAAATTAGCAAACCAAAACCATGACACCCTGGCACAGAGCCAGTCACTCCCATTATGATCCCAGTATGAATGCACTGTGATCCCAGTCTTCCCCAGCACAGTCCCAGTCAATCCCAGTTGCCCCCAATGTAGACTCAGTGACTCCAGTCGCTCTCAGTGTGTTCTCAG
Organism: Ammospiza maritima maritima; assembly: GCA_036010785.1. Classification (NCBI taxonomy): domain Eukaryota; kingdom Metazoa; phylum Chordata; class Aves; order Passeriformes; family Passerellidae; genus Ammospiza; species Ammospiza maritima. The sequence goes on from CM069694.1 coordinate 4,175,402, forward strand.
TCATCCCCAGTATGGTTACAGTCACTCCCAGTATATCCCAGTTGGTCCCACTGTGATCCCTGTTGCCCCAGTTCTGGCCCTGCTGAGTCCCAGTGTGCTCTGATCCTGCTCCCAGTGGGTCCCAGAGCTGGGTGCAGTGTATCCCGGTGTATCGCAGTGTATCCTGGTGTATCCCCGTGTATCCCACTGTATCCCGGTGTGTCCCAGTGTGTCCCAGTGTATCCCAGTGTATCACAGTGTATCCTGGTGTATCCCGGTGTCCCAGTCCATCCCAGCCTGTCACAGTCCGTCCCAGTCCCTTCCCTTCACTGGGAGTGACTGGGATCCTACTGGTGGAAAGTGGAACCTTACTGGGCCAAGTGGATGTGACTGGGAATGACTGTGTGTGTGCTGAGGGCAACTGGGATATACTGGGAGTGTCTGTAACCATACTGGGGGTGACTGGGAACACACTGAGAGTCCCAGAGGGTCCAAGGACACCGTGGTGACACTACAGAACCTCATGGAACCAAGGGGATCATTGTGGCACCACTGGAGCCTGTGGAACCAAGGGGCCTTGGTGACACAGCAGGGCTTCATGGAACCCAGACACCATTATGGCTCTGTGGGGCCTGATGGAACCATGGAGACCATTGGGACCCTTCAGGGCCTCGTGTCACCAAGGGGGCATTATGGCACCTCAGGGACACATGGAAGCAAGGGACCATTGGGTCCCATGGAACTGAGGGAACATGAAACAGGCCTGGCTGGCTTGGCCTCCCAGGGGCCACCGGACAGCTCTGGCTGGTGTTGGAATGTCAAGGGCTGCCTCTCATCAGCTCCTGGAGCACTGCAGCTCTGTCCTTTCCTTGCTGTGAAAACAACTGTCAATCTCTTCTAAGTACCCATGGCCAGAATTGGGATTTCAACTCCAAATTTTTCCCATAGGAATATTGCCAGGACAAGTCTGGCTGGCAATGGTTTCAGGAGAGTCACCTCCCATCTGTCCCCAAAACACTGGGGAAGGCTCCGTGCTTTCCTCCCTATGAGAAAGAACTGTCCTACTTCTCCAGGCACGCATAGCTGAGATTGGACTTCCACCTCCAGAATTCCCTATATCCAAAGACTGCTCCTAGACAAAATCTGCCATTCCTGACAAGTCTGGCTGGCCTTGGCCCAGTGACACTCTCACTTGCCTTCCAAACACTGAGGCTCTGTGCTTTCCTTCCTATAGAAAAGAACTGTCCTTCTCAGCCAGGTACCCATGGCCACAATTGGGATTTCACTTCTAGCATTGCCTATTGTGACAGACTGGAGGAGATTGTTGGCTCAAAACATTTCACGTGCTTGGGAGGAAGGGCAGGTCCAGCCTTGTCCTGCCCTGTAAGCCCAGCCCTGCCCTGCCCTGTGACCCCAATCCCCCCAGAGCCTCTATCCCAGCCCAGCAGTGGCTGCCAGTCCCTGGCACAGCACAGGCAATGCTCCACAGCCATCTCTGCAGCCCCCAGCCCAGCTCCTGAGGGACCAAATGAGCCCAAGGACCACCCATGGGAAGGGCCCAGGAAGTCCAGGGGGTATTGAAGCCTGACCACAAGGCAAGCACACATCTTGACCCCACCTCCTCCTGGAATTTCTATCTGAACACTGCTGCAATCTAGGAGTTGGTAGCTGTGTGTGTGCTTCTCTGTATCTTTTTTGTCTTTCTCTCTTTCTAATTCACTCTTCTTGTAAATTTTGAGTAACCTAAAATTGAACAGGCTCAGAGTTAGTGAAGTTGAATGGGCCAAGTCAGTGCTTTGAGAAGTGTTTTTTATTGATTGAATGTCATAATAAACCTTTTGCCTAAGTTTCTCTGATTTTCTAAAGTTCCCAGTAAAGGCTGTTTTGTTGTTTTGAGCTCCTGAGAATCTCTTGTTGGTATTTCTCCAGAGCATCCAACTCAGAGTACAGAAACAGCTGTAATTCCTTTTAAATGTCTCCTTGAGAGAGTTTTTTGGGGGATGGGAGTCAGGGCTTGTCTGTCCTGCTTGGCACAGCCCAGCAGGGCTTTCCCAGCCACACTCCACACTCCATTGCCCAGCTGAAGCCGCTGGTGCCTCTGAGTTGTGCTGTCCCAGCCCCAGGGACACTCTCCTTGTCTGCCCATTCCCCCACGGTCTCTGGGCAGGGATGGCCTCAGTGGGGGCTGCTGACATCCTCAGCACCTTGGAGGCTGCTGCTGAATTTTCCTGCTCCAGAGGCTTTTTCAGCCTTCAGCTCTCCAGTGCAGGAATTCATTGTCCCAGGGCTCAATAACATTCAGAACACCTTAACAAGCCAAGCCTCTGGGAATAATTTGATTTAGGTTTTCAAATCTTTTGTGGTTAATCGGGCAGATTTCAGAAATGCATTCAAACAGAATATATTTTATTTAAAAAAACAGTGAGAAAAGATTTCTTAGGTCCCATTTAGGTTTTTCCCTGTTGATAAATTGATATGTGCAATCTCCAATTGACACTGAATCCAAGTACTTCCTCATGAATTTGAGTAGATATGAAAATCAAGACCCTTCCTGGCTGACAATCAATCACACTCTGTCCCTACCCCCACCCCACCATTTCCCCCATCCAAGGCCTGGCACTCAGAGCAGCCTTGTGCAAATCTGAGCTTCCTCCAGCCCAGGCTGCACCTGCAGCTTTCAGCTCCTTGGCTCCAACTCCCACCTGCTTTCCTTGGAGAAGGAGCTGCCTGAGACACAGAGGGACATTATGAATCAAAAAAACATGGCCATTAACTGCTTTATACCAACACAGAGTAATGGCAACCAAAATGCACTCAGACCAGGGTTTTTTCCACTCTCTTTCAAGCCTCACGCATTAGGCACCAAATTTTGTCCTGGTTTAGGGCAAATTTGGGAGAAAACCTCCAAAGGGGCCCCTCCAGAAAGCAAACCCACATTGCCCCTCCCCACAACCAGGTCAGGAAGGATTCCCTGGAGAGAAGTGGAAAGAACCTGTTTATTTAACAGGCACAGCACCCCCAGCACACAAAATGAACAATACCAGGTGACATCACTCTTTCACCAGTCTGAAAAAGATGACAAATTCAGAAAGCCTCTCTTGGGGGCGGTCGCTCTGTTATCAGTCCCTCAGGTGCTGGGGTAGCTGCTGCAGCCACAAGGTGCAAACTCTTGGTGTTTCCCAGGTCCCAGTCCAGAGCAGGTTTGAGTGGTTCTAAAAAAAGGAAAGGAGAAATAGTACAGGGAAAAATTCGGACTGCTTAGCTAAACTAATTAATGAACAGAAGCAAAAGCAAGAGCAAAGCAGGAGTAAAGCAGAAGCAAGAGCAAAGCAAAAAGCCAAGCAAAAAGCAAAAGCAGCACCATGTACTGCCCTGTCTCTGTGTCCCGCCAGCCGTGGGGGAGTGGCTGAGAGCAAAACCAAAACAAAACTTCGCTCTTCAGAGCCAGTCTTGAAAGCACAGAACATAGTATCCAGCATAAACAGAACAGACAACTGGGGATACAAGCGTCCTAACATCACCCTAGGACAGCAAAGTTATTCCAAACTGCCCCCCAGCAGCTCCCTCCTCACCGATGCCATCTGCTGGGGCTGTGCCAGCTTCAGGAGATGCCTCCAGGGCCTGCATTCCCTGTGTGAAAAACGCATATTGTATGACCAGCTTTTAACAAATATTAAAATGAATATTATATGTGTTGTGTTAAAAAGTTATATTGTACTAATTTTCTTAAGTAGTGTTTTAAATCTAGTTTTAGGTTATAACATAATGTTAAAATAGAAACCATGCTATGAAAGATACTTTTTTAAAGAGAGGACTTACAGTGAGATAGCAGCCACAGGACACCTAAATCTTTCAGAGAAAGAGAATTTATTGCTCTCTTAACAGAAGAAACGAACTTCTTCTTGCCTGCTCAGCCATGAAGATGCCGTCAGCATTCAGAGGAAGAAGTTGACACTGACCAGACAGAATCCTGTGTTTGAATAGAATTTATGCATCATGGATGAGGGGTATGAATATGCAACAGGTTATTGTTTTTAAGGGTTAACCCTCTGTTAACCTGTGTCCTTTCTTGGGCTTATTTTGCCCAGAAAAAGGTACTTGGACATCCATGACTCTTTGTTCTTCTTGTCTCATATTGTCCTAAAACTTAATTGTCCAAATTTTTATTATCCTAATTATATTAATCTTTTTATAACAATTTAATTACTACTAAAATTTGAAAATTTTAAAAAGAAGTGATTGGCGTTTTTCACACAGTATCTGCCACAACATCCCATGTACCAATGTTTCTGGGGGAACCATTTACAACATGGGGGGTGGTCACAGGATGTGAAAAACACCAATCACTTGTTTTTTAAAAATTTAAAAGTAATAAAATGGTTATAAAAATAGCAATATAATTAGAGTAATAATAATTTGGGTAATTTGGATTAAGACAATATGATACAATAGAAACAGAGTTACGGATATCCGGGTACCTTTTCTGGGCAAAATAAGCCCAAAAAAAGACACGGGTTAACAGAGGATTAACCCTTAAAAACAATAACCTGTTGCATATTCATACCCCTCATCCATGATGCATAAATTCCATTCAAACACAGGATTCTGTCTGGTCAGTGTCAGCTTCTTGCTCTGAATGCTGACGGCATCTTCATGGCTGAGCAGGCAGGAAGAAGTTCGTTTCTTCTGATAAGAGAGCAATAAATTCTCTTTCTCTGAAAGATTTAGGTGTCCTGTGGCTGCTATCTCGCTGCAAGTCCTTTCTTTAAAAAAGTATCTCACATAGCATGGTTTCTATTTTAACATTATGTTATACCCTAAAACTAGATTTAACCTACTACTTAAGAAAATTAATTGTAAAATACAAAGTTGTGTTTCGTGTCAAGTACAAAGAGGTGATGTGTGTTGTTGTGAATGCGAAATGTGTAGACCCCGACAATGAGAGAGCTGTGAATTCTAATAATAACTGAAGAGAATAAAGCATAGAAAAAGGCCTTTAAACCTATCTACTGTTTGCAAATTAACCCTAGTTGATTTAAGAGCATTAGAATTAAAGTGTTAAAAATGTTGCTTTTTGCCTGCATTTAATCCATAAAGAGTTCTGCAATAATAACCTTTTGAAGTATAATGTTAGAATATTACTTGTATCCTTGAAACTATAGCTTTAGAATATATATAAAAGAAATATGCTTATCTTACGCCTTATTGAAGCAGAGAAAAACAGCTTGAGAAAAGAAGATGAACATCACATCAAGAGTTTATAGTTTCGACCAAAAAGAAGCTAAACATCACTGTTACGAGATTTATAGTCTCTGCAATTAAAAGGTGAACACACATCTGAAGTGCTAGACCCCACCACATGAGATTCGTCTTTCTTCTTTCAGAAATGAAACCGTCACCATCTAGATATACTCCTTTTGAGATACATCCTGAAAAACTAAGATCACAATAGTGTATAGAATCATGATGTAATAATTTAGAATAAAAATTGCTGATGAGTAAAAAAATTAGAAACAGAAACTGCTGAAAAAGCTGATGAGTACCCCTATAAATACCTGTAACCCTCAATTATCGGTGTGCAGTTGGAGGGAAAACTTCCCCCACTGTACCCAGCGCTGTATTGCTCATACTTTACCATATTAAATAATAAATTGATTGCTGCTTGAATATTAGCCTAGTCAAGCTTCTTATTCATAACATTAATACAGCATAACTTTCTGACAAAACACATATAATATTCATTTTAATATTCGCGAAAAGCCAATCATAAAATACGCATTTTTGCCACAGGAGGACTGGGCTCTCCCAGTTATTCCCTGTGCAGGCGTGACCCCCCCCTTCCCCTCAGAGCTCTCCCGCGCTGAGGGGCCGCTGCCGCTTCCCGCCTTTCGCGCCCGCCCTCAGCGGCCGCCGGGAGCTGCGGCCGCCCCGCCCGCCCTTTTATCGGAGCCATGGAGAAGGAAAACCGCTTTAAATTGTTCATGCCGCCGCGTCTGAGCGCTGGGCAGGTGTCTGCGGGCAGATCCCAGGTAAGTGCTCGGCCGCGGGGCCGCTGAGGGCGGCCCATATCACACCTTCCCCCTCCCCCCCTCCCCCGGCTGCCCCTTCGGGCTGTGCTGCTCTGGAGGCCGCGGCTGAGGAGGGGACGGGGGGAAAGCGCAGGGGCCCTTCTCCGGGGACACGGGGACAGTGCTGGGCCCGGGGAGTGCCCCGGCAGGGCCCCGAGCTGGAGCACACACACACCTGCCCCTTGCTCCCAAAGAGCCCCGAGCTGGAACACACACACACCTGCCCCTTGCCCCGGGCTGGAGCACACACACACCTGCCCCTGTATAGGCCGAGACGGCTCCTGTGCTGGACTCATTTCTGTGTGTATGCCTAGTGTGGCACATGCACAGACATCTTTGGTTTGAATTTCAAAGACCTTTGTTGTTGTTATCTATCAAAACTGAAGGGAATCATCTTCTCAAGCATCCGCTCTGTGTTGTAAATCCGTGTTTGATGTGGGTAATTCAGCCCAAAGAGCGAGCAGGGCTCTATCGCTGGCCGGGGTCTGTGTACAAATCACCAACGGGATGGGATTGCTGAGGAACTGACTTGAGCTGTTTTATTTTCCAGCATCAGTCTCATTACGTGGTTATGACAGTGGGAAGATGCCAGCAGCTCACATCCCAGGCAGCTGAGCAAGAACTTAATGTTACAACTTACTTTAAAAGTTTTTTGACCAGTCACACAAATCAAAAGCACATTGACAGTAGTTCAGTCCAAGCACTATAAGCACACGTACCTTTGGTTAAAACAATGCTTGCTTATTTTGAATACAATACCTGCTTTTAAGCCTTAAAGCAAAATGCACATAGCTCCATTATTAACCTTAAAACTTCCTAATATCTGGCTAGATATACTTTTCTGTAACTTAGGGAGTTATTCTAGCCAAACGTTAATACACAGACCATTGTTCTATTTGTCCTTACTTTTCTACTTTTTACATTATTTTTTCTGCTGACCTATCTCATGGCTACTGCTTGGCTCTAATCCCAGTTCTGCTGTCTCTGAGGCTGCCTTTTGCAGCTTTCTGAAACCCCTCTGATTTTATGGATTCCCACAGGCCCCACTCAGATGCTCGCACTGGCATTGGTGTCTTGGTCTCACTAGATCAGGTGTGCAGTGAAAATGTACTGGCCCCACACTGAGTTACGGGAATTCCACAAGTTATTTTTTCATGTCGAAGCTCCTAATGAAGTATTTTGAGATTAGGGATGAGATATTCTGACAGCAGATGAGTTAGCTGTTTACAGGATGAACTTCTGTGACTTCAAAACCTTGTAAAAGGGTATTCTCATGCTGACACATAATCAGATATGGTTTAGAAGTGCCCTTGGAAGTAAAGCAAAAAAGAAATATCAACTACTGGTCTTGAAAAAAGTAATTTGTCTCCCTGAGTCCTTTGCCATGCAGCAGTGCCCAGACAGGCAGAAGCTGCTGAGTTCCCTGCATTGAAAGCTCCCCTTTGGTCACAGTCTATAAATCAAACTGCAGGACACCAACAGTTTGATCAACCACTGGGAAGTAAGAAGTGAGTTCCAAAGCCATTACCAATACCTTGGGCTTTGAAAATTGTAGGCAGCTGTTTTATTAATGATAAATTCTATTTTCACATCATCTGTAGGGATTTTTTTCCCTTGGATTTTACAATTCATTTTTTACAAATCTACCCATAAGGAACTAATTTTTTAATTTGTGCAGGGTTTTAATAGATGTTCAGATGATGACTTTAAGCTGCCATTCGATGTGTGGAGCCGTGGCGAAATCACTGATTCAGGTACAACTGGAATGTTTGCCATGCACCTTGTTTAGATTTTTATATATTGTCAAGTTTTAATTTTCATGAGTAGTCTCACAGTTCCATATCTGTAACTGTTAAATACAGTTTCACTGTTACTTGTTTTAGAAATACATTGATCAAAATCTCTTCATGTTTCAGATACAATTTCACAGCAAGTGAAACTTTGCTCTGAAGTAGATGAAGAGGTGAGCTAAGTATCAACTCTGCCCATCTAATTAATTCCTTGGGGTCTTTTGAATTTGTTCCCAAACAGTGCCTAAAGCATTATTCCGTAGATATTTTAGGGCTAAAGGGAGTAGTCAAAAGGGAATAATGTTTTCTGTCTCCTGTTTAAAGCTGAATAACTTGGAGGAGATATTTGTGATTTAGTGAACATGCCTGGAAACAAATCTTTAAAAATTAGGGTGATTGCAATATTGTTGTTGTTTTTTTCTTTGTTTGAAGTGCCTGCGAAGTCTATGAGCTTTATTTAGAGTAAGATTTAAACACTTAAGTATCCTTGTGGAACTGGTTCTGAATATTCTGTAAGGGGCAGAAGGGTTGAAGTCAGAGTATTCTTTGGAAAACTGAAGTAGATTATCCCAATTGCCTTGTCTGGCTTTATTTTATCTGTAAAACAATGAATTCAGTGGTTTCCTCAAGCACTGTATTCTTCTCACAGTGTCTTTACCAGCACATCTCTGCTTTAGCACAATTCAGTACAGCTCATTTTTTTTGCAATACCTTCTGTACTTTGCAGCTACAAAACACTGTTTGCTACCACAAAATAAAACACATTTCTTGTGCTCTCTCTGCTGATTTTCATATTCCTGACAACTTTTTAGACTCTTTTAATCCTAAGCTATTAAAGTGCCATCAGGACTGTAACAAAAGTGTATTGCAGCCAAAACAAGGATGGTGTTTGGGAGTGTTGTAAGTGAACCAAAGGGCCCTTAGGGCTTGTGTGTTGCTCTCCCTGCCTCGACCACTGGCCCAGCACTGCTTGTAGGGCACTTTCAAGGCGTTCTAAGGGCACAAGGGTGGTGCTTTTCCTTCCTGCTCTGTGTGTGAGCAGAGAACTGCTGGGACACTTGGATATTTATAAATCCCTGGGTCCAGATGGGGTCCATGCCAGGGTGATGAGGGAGCTGGCAGATGAGCTTGCCAAGCCTCTCTCCATCATTTATCAGGAGTTGTGGCTCACTGGTGGGGTTCCAGATGATTGAACACTGGCCAGTGTGACACCCATGTACAAAAAAGGTAGGAAGGAGGATCCTGGTAATTCCAGGCCAGTCAGCCTGGCCTCATTAGCAGGTGAGATAATGGAGCAGTTCATACTGAGTGCTATCACACAGCCCTCACAGCATGGCCAGGCTATCAGACCCAGCCAGCAGGTGTTTACCAAGGGTGGGTCATCTCTGACCAAGCTGGGCTCCTTCTGTGAGCAGATGACCGCCTGGTGCATGCAGGAAAGGCTGTAGGTGTTGTGTATCTGGGCTCCAGCAAGGCCTTTGGCACTGTCTCCCACAGCACACTCCTGGAGAAGCTGCAGCCATGGCTGGGACAGGAGCACTCTGTGCTGGGCTCAGAACTGGCTGCATGGCCGGCCAGAGAGTGATGGTGAATGGTGCTGCATCCAGCTGGCAGCCAGGCACCAGTGCTGTCCCTCAGGGCTGTACTGGGACCAGTTCTGTTTAATATTTTTACAGACGACATGGATGAGGGCATCGAGTCCTTCATCAGTAAATTTGCAGAGGACACTAAGCTGGGAGCTTGTGTTGATCTATTGGAAGGAAGGAGAGCTCTGCAGAAAGACTTAGATCAGTTGGATGGATGGGCAGAGTCCAGCAGCATGAAGTTTAATAAGTCCAAGTGCTGAGTTCCACATTTTGGCCACAAAAATCCCCTACAACGTTCCAACCTGGGGACAGTGTGGCTGGACAGTGCTCAGGCAGAAAGGGCCCTGGGGGTGCTGGTGAATATGAGCCAGCGGTGTGCCCTGGTGGCCAAGAAGGCCAAGGGCTCCTGGCCTGGATCAGGAAAGATGTGGCAGCAGGAGCAGTGAGGTCATTCTGCCCCTGTACTCGGCACTGCTGAGGCTGCACCTTGAGTGCTGTGTCCAGTTCTGGGCTCTCAGTTTAGGAAGGACGTTGAGATGCTGGAGCACATCCAGAGGAGGGCAACAAGGCTGGTGAGGGGTTTGGAACACAAGCCCTATGAGGAACGTCTGAAGGAGCTGGGCATGTTCAGCCTGGAGAAGAGGAGGCTTAGGGGTGACCTTATTGCTCTCTACAGCTTCCTGCAGGGAGGTTGGAGCCAGGTAGGGTCGGTCTCTTCCACAGGGCAGCACTGACAGAACCAGAGGACACAGTCTCAAGCTACATCAGGGAAGGGATAGGTTGGATATTAGGAAAAAGATTTTCACCAAAAGAATAATAAAGCGCTGGAATGCTCTTCCCAGGGAGGTGGTAGAATCACCATCTCTGGATGTGTTTAAAAAAAGACTGGACATGGCACTTGGTGCTGTAGTTGAGGTGTCAGGGCAGGTGTCGATGATCTGAGAGGTCTCTTCCAACCTCATTATTCTGTGATTCTGTGATTCTGTGTGTGTCCATGGCAATATCACAGGTACTCTTGGGCAAAGTCTCTGAAGCTGCTTTTACTTAACTCAGCAGTGTCTGTCAGAAGGAGAGGACAGAAGTGGTGGGAAGAACCTACTAGAAGGAATTTTGGCTTCACTGATAATTCTGGCAAAACTTTTATTGATTTTGGTGGACTGAAGTTATCCATGTCTTTAGGCCCATCTATTTGGTGATGTCTGAAGGGGGTTTGGGATATTTAATTGTATTTGTTTCTCCTGTGTGCTTTGTAATGCCTTTTGATACATACATAGAGGATGCACAAAGATTTAAACTTGGACTCCTGATCATATCTAAGCTTGTATCACCATCTGTGGAAAAATATTACTCTTGTGATGTTTCTAGGAGAGAAATATGTTATCTACAACAATATTAATTAGATATTATATACTATAAATTGGATAGTATTTGAGATTAAATTGTGGAACCTGTTTTAATAGAATCCAGAAACAATGAATGAATTGTTCTCAAAACTCTACAAAGAGGCTGAGAAGATCAAGCAGTGGAAACTGACTGTGGAAACTGAACTAAACCAGAAAGAAAGAAAACTCCAAGAGAAAAGAAAGATTATTGAAGCACAGAATAAAGCCATTCAAGAACTGCAGGCCAGTATTGTATAGTGTACATTGAATAGATGAAGTTCAGTGTTTCCTGATTCAGTATGACACTATTATTGATACAATTAAATATTAAAGACTGTTGCAGTTTGGTTTGTGCCTTGAGAAAGTGATTATTTTGAGAAGTTGCAGGCACCTGGCCTGTGTGAGTGTGTGTATGAAGAATATACCTGTAAGTGTCTCATTTGCTGGTAAATTATTGTTCATTAATTACTGCATCTTTCATGAAAAAGATGACTCAGCATGTAATACCGGATAAAACAGACTTCTGTCTACTGATGCCCTAAATGACTGTTTCATGAGGGATTTGAGAAATCAAAGTGCATTTCTAATACATTTTTCAATAACAGTCTTTTTGCATTTGTTCCCTATGAAATCAGTTTGAAAATGGAAAACTCCATTTGAAACTGGAAGATGAGATATGTGAAAATAAAGATCTCTTGAAAGAGTAAGTAATAGAACCAAGTATATATTTTTGTGGTGGAAATAATCCATTTTCACATGGGCAGTTTTATGTAGCTGTTAAATATTGAAGGTCATTTCCATTGTTACTCCTTAGGTGCACAAAGTACTGTGCACTCCTGTGCAAACATGATATTTTTCCCTCCTTTAGAGCTGCTGCTTCGAGGCATCTGTGTAATCTGCTCAAGGAAACCTACACTCGTTTCACAGAGAAGACCAGCAAATGTAAATGCTTTTTTAGTTTTTATTTATCAGAGTAAATGTGCTTCTAGCTTGCTCTGAATTCACAAACAGAAGCAAGAAGAAGAAATTTCTCGTGCTGTTCAGAGAAGTTCTCCAGCTGAGATCGACTGGATGTGGCTCTCAGAATGAGAAGTGAATTTTAAGTGGCTCACAAAATTGGAAGTGAAGCCCCAGGTCTAACAGACTTGTGGTTTGTAATGCTAAATGCAGAGGGCTTTTGAAGGCAGTGAAATTGTTTGCTGCAAGGTTGCCAGCCTGGGAGCTCTTTGGGTGCCCAAACAGTGCTCCAGGTTTGAGGCAGTGCCCACAGCCCCGACTGGCACTGGAGCCACTGCAGGGCAGGGCAGGGCTCCCCAAGGCTGCTCAGCCCATTGAAGCTTTGCAGTCCCAGCCACACTCTGGGAATATATTCAGACATAAGAAGTGACACTTCATGCCTGTTTTTAGGCAGTAGAATCTACTCTAAATTCCCAGCACTCTGGAACAAATTTCCAGAGCTGACATTTCCTGTTTTCAGCCATCACACATTTGTGGGGAAAAAAGGTCTTAACCCCAAGGTATAATGAGTAACTGGAATTCTTCTCATGAAACTGAACAAGCCAAGACAGTTGGATAACCTAATGAAGTTTAAATTCTTGAGGTTTTAAAACATGTTCTTGATTGGGAATTTTACTTTATATGCAATTTAGAATTTTACTAACTTGATCGTGGATACTTAAGAAGTGTCTGTTTCTTTTTTGTCTTAATTCTAGAAACACTAGAATAGTTGGAATACACTTAATTCTAGAAACACAGTGCATAGATGTACTGTTCTTTTTTGATACCTGTTTCTGTTACTGTTCTCTTTTTAATTGTTTTCTATCAATTACAAAAGGGAAAGAAAAGAAGGAAAATATGGACATGGAGTGTTGCAATTTTATGACAGATTTGTGGTTATAGATTGCAGTTTATAAATACTAACAGTTTTGATACATTATTATTCAACAGCATTAATACTATAATAATTAATATGGTCACATAAGCTGATCCAGAATTACACTTTTCACAGAAAAAAATATCTTGGGAAGGAAATTTAAAAGCTGAGCTTGCTCAATGTTTCAATGAAATACACATTTTCCCTAGAGTCTAAATTTTTTTAGATTGTAACTTTTGGCACCGTGTTTCATAATGACTTATTTAATAAGAAAGGAGCTGATAATTCCTTTTTTAATTCATTATGCTGATTAAGTATTATGACTTGGGCAGCTGGCATTCTTGTTCAAAAGAAAAACTTTCTCCTATGTTCTTGCTTTGATAGATGAACAGGAAAAGGAAGCAACAATACAATTGTATGAGGAACTTCACAGCAACGTAGAAGTAAGTGACCAAGCTTGATGAAAGGAATGTGAGTTATGTGAGCTGAGCTGAGTGCCATGTTTATGTTGGGATACTGTTTGTATCCATCATGTGTGGGTATCATGTCATGTGTGATGCAGGAAGTTGGGTTTTCAATCCCTTTTCAAGAATTATTTTTGTGTTACATCAAACACATTCAATGGAGAAAGTGCAGCAGTGTGTGGGATGTAGATCCCTATGATCTGGGTGATGTGTGCTTAGTGCTGGGTCACTGCCACAACTTCTGGCTTCTTTTTGGGCTCTGTTTCACCTCCCTGCTGGTTCCTCAGAATGGCTGAGGTGGGCAGCAGCCCCTGGAGAAGTTCCAGGGTTTCCAATATTGAACTTCAAATATTAAATTTTGTTTTTAGAGAATGACAGTGGCATTTGAAGAGCTTTGTGTGCAAGCAGAGAACAACAGACTGGAAATGAGTTTCAAATGTGAGAATTCTGTTTATTGAGTTTATGCAGCTGGCTCAGTTTTGTACTTCATAGCTTGTGTTACACACGCAGTGTCAGGGCAGGCAGATGTGAAGTGCTGGAATGGTGAGCAGCTCACACTGAGACACTGGGACCCTTCTTTTATTCATGCTGCCTTTGGTCACTGCCTGGCCGCTTCTGTTGCTGTTCCACTGGGCCAAATCTGAAACTTTATTTTTCAAACAGTCACTCAAAATTGAAGTTTTGTCTGTGAAGTACAGTCTAGAGATCAATATTTATTTCACATAGTTTGTTTATTTAAATGAGAATCCACTAGTGTATAGCTACAGAAACTTTAGCTAAATGCTCTCTCTCTGTATGTATAGCCTGCTATGTTCTTGTTTCATTTTCACATGGTCTTTTCTGTTTGTATTTTGATTATAAAATCAAACATTGCCTCAACAATTACTCTTGGAAAACAAATGGTAGAGCTGTAGAATTCCAAGCAATCTTAAAGTGGAAGTTGTATTGAACTTGGAGTATATTTCAGCTAGAATGTTAACTATGGATGTTACTGTATCTCCAAAGTAAAAGAAGAAGCGGAAAAAGTGGACAAGTTTGAGAAAGAATGCAGACTGGAAGTCAGCCAAAAGGAAAAGCAGGTTTGCTTATTTTACCAGCTAATATGTAGAGCTTTATTTGTGCCTAAAGGTGCAATGCAAGAGCCAAGAAGTGTTTCTGGGTATTAGTAAAAAAGACAAAATAATGTCTGAAGCTGCATTTAAGTCAAATTCTGCTAAGTTTAATGATGTTTCAGTACCTTTAGTCTACTGGAATTGATGGTTTGATTTTGAATTGGAGAACATTTTGTTTAGAGTAATGTGACTTGATCAATATTTGGCTAAGATTGTATCTAGCCAAATATTATCTATCTATCTATCTATCTATCTATCTATCTATCTATCTATCTATCTATCTATCTAATCTAACTTCAATGACAGCAAAATGTCTGCTTATCATAGCTGGGGTACAAATGAAAATTATTATCTGTCCCTTTTCCAGACTTCATGATGATATTTCTTGCATTTTTCTAGATTTCAGCTCTTACCATACAGAGAGATGAAAAAGATGATGTTATAAAAGACATCAAGGCTCAGCTGCAGACATCACAAAATAAGATTGCTGACTTAATGGAAGCAAACTGTAAGAGTTCTGCCTGCTGTATTTAAATGTAATTGTTTACAGAATTTCAATGTAGTTGTTTATGATTGTTTATTTATTATATGTAATTGTTTATTAGAAGCATAGGAAACAGGGCCATGATAGTCTTATTCTGTTGCTGGTTGGCAGCAGAATTTTGGGGCCTTGAAGGCCTTATTTTTGTTTGGAACAGGAGCTGCTCATGTGGGAGCAGGACTGGCAGGGCAGTTTTTAGGGTGAGTCAAGCAGTGAGAGCTTTTGAAAATTGCAAGGGGAAAATATGTTGCTTCAGTTAGCAAATTTAAAGTCAGGTAGATGTCACTGAGGAAACTTACTTTTCAGAACTTACTTTTCAATATTTTAAGCCATCTATATTCAAATTTTATCTATCATTTTATAGTAGATGATGTCAGTACCATTGGTCTTTGTTACATTCTTTAAATGTATGTAATTTTCCATTTTTAGCAGCATTTTTTAGTAAATATCCTTTTTTTAACAATATAAACTTTTTTTTTTTTTGTTTAGTACATAATGAAGAAATGTTAAAGGAATCCCAGGTCAGTAAAGAACATTTGAGGGTAGAGCTGGAAGAGGCTAAAATTTCATTGCAAAAGGCAGAGGTACCCCTTACTTATAGCTTTACAGTAGAAATAGACTAGATGATCATTTGCATAAATAATTATGGATACTTTAGACACGAAACAGCTGTAGCTGTTTGTTGGAAAACATGTTTAGAAATGATATCATGTCTTGAAGGTTGCTCAGAAGAACTTGGAAACTGAATTCCAGACTACAGTGAAAACATTAATTCAGGTCACTGGAGAAAAGGAAGAGCAGGAGGAAGAATGTAAAAAAATGAAGGCTTTGCTTGCAGCCCTGACAGAGGAGTTTGAGACTTCTGTTGCCAATTTGAAAAGCTTGCTGCAAGAAGAGCAAAATAGGTAAATTAATGAGTTGAAATTCTAAGAGTGATCTTACAGGTTGCAGTCTATAACAAAACCAAGAACAATTGGAAATGAAGCTGAAATTTGGAGGTTTTTTTCACACAGTGGTCTAAATGCAGAGAATTTATGTAATTTTTTTTTGTTTGTGATAGTTGATACTGTATAAAAAGTAAATTTTGCCCCCTTCAACTTGCATAATTCTGTCTTTAAAAAATACAGATTTCTGTAGATATATATTTGTTTACTTTTATGTCTACTGTTCTGAGGTTGTAAAACTGTAATTTGATGTGTGTTGCAGGCAGATAAATTATCTGCCTGTTAAAAGTTAAATGTTCTTAAAGTGCTTGTGGTAAGACTTTGTCTTATTGTCCTGTAAGTTTCAAATGCAGTGCTTTGTACTCTACATTTGGTATTTTTCATTTACCATTTTCCTAGATTAAAGAAATCTGAAGATGATTCAAAGCTGCTTACCTTGGAGCTCCAGAATAAATCTGCTGAACTGGGTAAGGCTTGTAGAAAGGCAGAAAATGAGCTGGGCAGTAATAAAAATGTTTTCTGCTCTTTTCTGGAAATGGACTGTCTCTAGTAGTTGAAGAAATGATTTTACAGTACCTGTACCTGTCAGGAATGCCTGGATTTATTTTTACTCAGCTGATCCCTTTTCTTTGGGGGTCATTGGTACTGGCAGCAGCCAAAGGGCAGTGCTGTGCACAGCTCCAATAGTCAGACCATTCATGCATGAATTCCTCTGCAGGTCATTTTGGTTTGCAGCGCAGAGCAGCAGCACTGCAGGTGCCAGGAGTGACTTCTGCAGCAGAGATAAAACCCTCCCATGGAGGTTTCTGTGACCCTCCCCATGCTGGAAGTGGAATGATGCTGGCAGGGGTTCTCTTTAAATATCATCAATTTGATACCCTGTGGTTTCTAGGGATGTGCTCCTTAGTCCCCAGAGTAAGAGCTCTGCCTTGCTGTTGAGAACTTGTAAAAAATACCAGAATTGTGACTGTGCACACAGAAACCATCTGGAAGTTAGTAACAACTGGTTTCCTTTCTCATCATATCCATCTGATACCTTCAGCAGTTCAGATTTTTTCTGGAACAATGCAGGTGCATCAATACTTGGAGAATACTCCAGTCTTACAGTCCATGGTTTATTTGAAGCTATAATTGTGGAAAACATAATAGGCTCTAAATTTTATTTAGGATAAATATTTAGCTTCTCTTCAGATATAGATTTGCTAATGTCTGAATCATCTTTTCAAATCTACATTTAGATTAAGTCATAAATTAGCTTTTCATTTTCTTCACTTAATCCAACAAGTTTTGAGAACTGGGTATTGCAAAAGGGTAAATGTTTTATACTGCCTGCTAATAATGAAAAATTATTCCTGTTCCATTAATTTTACATTCCATGTGCTGTAGAAGAGATGACTAAAGTAAAATGTGATAAAGAAGTGCAACTTGAAGAGCTGTCAGAAACTCTGGTAAATGTTCATTTTATTAATCTCATGGCATTTGCTCTTCATATGAAATTCCTCTTGCTTTGTAAGTATCTTAAATGCCATAAATAAACACCATCTAGTCTACCTTAACATTTCTACTAAACTTTCTCACACACAATTTCAGTGTTTTCTTTTAAGAACTTCTTTATCGCCTCTGTTTTTCTTGTCTCCCATGCTTTTGGTTTTTCTTGTCTCTTGTGCTTTTAGTTTTCCTTCTCAAGGTTTTTGATTATTTCTTCTTTGTTCATGCCCACTCAAATGCCACTCCCTCTGGATATAAAGTTTTCCCATTTTTTCTTCCTTCCAGGAAGGTAATTAGCTCTGGCCTCTGTGAACCCTTCTGTGCTGTGACACAGGCCCATTTTCTGTCACAGAAGTCAAAGCTATATGAAATACACTCTTAACAGAAGTTTATTTTCATTATGATTTTATATTTACAAGCCTAACAAGAATCCATATCAACTCAAGTTAAGATAGTGTGAAATCAGGTGTGCATTTTACTGTGTCTGCTTGTTGTTATAATCTGTGCATTGAGTGTTCTGAACTGAGTTTCACTCATTTTCTAAAATGGGCAAATTGGAGGACTTTGATTGAAGAAGAATCTTGAGGCTACTGTAGAAAATATGCAGAGAGAGAAAAATGTGGAGAGAGAAATGAAAATGCTCTCCAAATGAGAGAGGTCTGAAGTAGGGCAATAGTAACATGTTTTTAGAAATAGTGAAGTTGCACATCATGAACTTGTATACAAGTTTATACATAAGAAACAGCACCCAGAGCAGGGTCCCACCCTAATTTTGCAGCCCAGGTAATGAAACTCACAGCAGGGGACAGACATGAACAGCACTGGTGTCACAGTTCACTGTCTCACGCCACTTCCAGATCCCAGCAGAGATTGGAAAGATGCAATCTGGATAATCCATGGCATGGATGTTGTTTGGTTCTTCTGAAAGCCTTGTGCTCTTAGCTCATGTCTGATAACCTCCAGCAGTTGGAGTTTGCACATGGATACTCAAAACTCTTCCTTTTCATTTTGCAGAAAGAATTCCATGGTTTGAAAGCACAGCTGACAAGTACAGCTGAGAAGGAACAAGATTATTTAAAGCAGCTTGTGACTCTGAAAACAGATCTTGAACAAGAGGCGTATGACCATTTTGAAAATAGAATATTTCATTAGTTTTGGTGTAATATAGAAGTTGCTTTAATCCACAGTGAAATGAACTATGATTGTTTTCTAATGGAAGTTTTGAACCACATATATGACATTATTTATATACTTACATTTCTAAATTCCCCTTTCTCTATTTATATGTATTCTATGGCATATGTAGTTGTTCCATATCTCTCTGACTTATTTAACAAGAAGAGAAAGTTTCTGAATTCATTGTTAATCTTGCTTTAAAATACATCATCTTCACTAACCATTATATTTATATAAAAGTTGACTCTGATTTTCTTTCCTTCTTCTGTCACCTTTTTACCTCTCTCTGACTCTGCTGCAAAGCTTATATTTGTAGATAAAGGCCTAGACTTCTTTCAGCATGGAATGACACTTGATAATGGGTATGTTTAATTTAAAAGGAGATTTCAAAATGCATCTTCTTATTCCTCTTGGCCATTTGTTTTAAATTAGGTTAAAGAATGAACAGCTAACAGTGTATCTCAGTAAGCTTTCACTAGAGAAAGAACAAACAGCACAAGAGAAAAATGCTGTGGCTGCAGAACTCAAGAAACTGCAAGAACAACAAGAGGCAAGTTGTAAACTTCCAGCTTTCTTGAAAGGACAATACTCAGTTTGACAAATGACTCAGTTTTGCAAATTAGATGATGAGCTGCAACATGACTTGGGTCTGTAGAGTACCTGAGCTACTTTTTGTATTTAAATTGGAAAGGAAGTGTATTTACACTTGTGAACAAGGCAGGTCTGTGTGCTTTGGATGGCTTTGAATTTTTTAAGAAGTCACTTTGAATTTTATTTCTTTGCTGACACATGGGTCTTTATTTAGGATAGTAAGAAAAAAGAAGACAATACAAAGCAGTTAGTTGAAAATCTAGAAGAGGCAAATAGCCAGCTAAGGCAAGTAAAAGCAAATATTATTAACTGATATTGTTAAAGGAAGTAGACTCAAATAGTTAGTTGTGTTCAAATGCTGCTTTCTGGGATTTTTTGATTAATGTTTTTCTAGATTACATAGCTAAACAGAAACTATTCAGAATTGCTGTTGGCCAAGTAGAAATTTTCTCAGATTAGAAATACCAGTTGCTGCAGATACAATGTTTGCTGTCATTTTGTATTCCATAGTAAGAGCTGTCTTGTTTTGCATTAGACATCTCAGGTGTGAAGGAAATTCAAATGGAAGTTGAAGGTTATGGATGAAATGTGACAAGGCAAAACTGGATCAGAGTTACTCTCTGTATCCCCAGTTCAATAGGCAGCTCCCATGTTTCACAGCTGCATTGCAATAGTCCAGGTCAGGATGTATTTTTCTGCGGTTCCTGGAACATCTTCTCCTACTTAAAAGAAGTATGGACAGTTCACATATTGACTTACTGGGCCTGTTGCTGCATTTCAAGAACATTTTCATTGAGCAGCTTATGAAGTTCCCATCAACATTAGCATCTCTTTTTAGAAAATAAAATATGGGTTTATTAGAAGTACTGAAAACAAGTTAAAGGCAATATGTAAATATATACTAATGTTTGTTAATTTGGTACTTAGAAATGAACTGGAGTCTTTGAAGGAGAAAATGGCAAAGACAGGTGAAGAGATGAAAAGTACACTGGATGAAAGAGAAGAAAATGTATGTCCTGTGTCATGAAAATATCTTACAGAACCTGCAGGGCAGCATTCAATGTAAAATCTTTGTTGGGATTTTTTCTGCAGAGCTCTGCCTGGGGGATGTGATCTCTGCCAGAGGTTTCTTCTTTCCCAGCTGCTGCCAGCTGTGCCCTTGTGTGTCCACATGTGAGCCCTGGTATTTCAAAAGACAAGCACAGTCACTGGGATGTTCACTCTTTGCTGGAAGTTTAATATTAAAGATTTGTTTGTTTTCAGGCAAACAGAGAACCTGTTTTTCTGTTTTTTATATACCCACTCAGTAATGGATGGGCTCTGGATTAGCTTTTTATATGTATTGTGAGTTTGAGCTTAAATAGATACAAACATTTTTACTTTCTTTCTATTGGTTCAAAGCAACCTGGGGTTTTTAGCATTAGAATGGATTTCAAAATTTCATTGTAAAAGCCTAATATTTACAATTTTAATTTCAGGTTAAGAGAACTGAAAATGAAATTTCAAGAAAGGAAAAGCCATTGAAGATTGTAGAAAATAATTGGGAAAATTCATTTTTCATTGATGTAGGGAACTTCATACAAGTGCATTTTTTAAATTGTGAAAATGCTGGGGGTTTTTTCCTTCTTCTTTCTTAATTCCATAACCACTAAGGAACTGGTTCACTGCTGTTAATTAACATCTTGTGGTACTTTATGGCTAAAACTCCGATTATTCTAACATGTCAGCTGGTGTTTCAGTCCCATTGGAACAAACCAGACTGGTGCAAGGGCAGATTTGAGAACATTTACAGGAATTGCTCACATAGGGAGTCATTTGTTGAACTTACTAATTCACGTCTGAAATATCTCTTTCAGATGAATAATCTGAAGAAACAGGTGGAAAATAAAACCAAATGCATGGAAGAGTTGCAACAGGAGGTGTGTAGAGATTTTAAATGTCACAAATACATAAACACATTATACTTTGGATTGCCTTTTCAGCAGGTTTGTGTCTGCTGTGATGTCTTTAGATACACCTATGTAATTTAAAAATTCTCCTTTTTTATCCTAACCCTGAGCAAACTAGGGAGTCAGCTTTGGAATCACTTGATTTGTGTAATGAGCCTTAATTTGAAAAAAGCAATTACAAAAATAATATCTTTAATAAACTTCTACTCTTTTTCATTTAGTGCATAGTGTTATTTATGTACTTGTATGAGTATCTCAGTTATCACTAGTAGAAAAGAATTCTGCACTAGCACAAATTGTATAAACTTCAGTGTAAAAATAAATAACTTGTATTTTTGGTCATGACATCTTCACACCTTCTGTCAGCAGCATCTTAGTTTTAATTCCCATTCTGCTCCTCATTTGTTATTCCCTGCTGCTGCTCAGGAGGAGCCTTTCTTAAGGCCATGAAGAAACAGTAATTATCACAGAAATTAGCTGAACATTCATTTGTTTGAAGAATTGTTCTGGAACCTGAGCTGCACAGCAGAGAGTTATTTGCCTGATGAAAGCTGGAATTTCTTGATGCAGTTAAACCATGACATAATTCTATGAACTTATTAAGATAAAGTGCTTGTTTCGTTTTATTTCAACAGAATAAGGTGCTGAAAAAGAAAATTACTACAGAAAGCAAGAAAAGCAACACTTATGAAGGGAAGGTAGGTTTAAATAACATCATGTAGAAGATGAGGTGAGTGTTTTAAGTCCCAGTGTAAGTAATGATAATACTTGTTAAATACATTCTGAGCTGGTTTATGGATCTGGGATACAGACTTTGCAGGAATGAGCTCATAGTTTTTAGAAGATGGTTCCATTTTAATCATTCGGCACTGACTATTGGACATTTAAGAGATGGATTCAAATTGCAATTATGATGCTTCTAATCTGTTCCTTACTTTTTTTTTCTTTTGTTGATAGTGGACTGAACAGGGTTCAGCAACCTCATTGTAACAGAAAAGCATTTAAAAGACATATATATACATATATATATATATATATATTACTCTTTTTAGTGTGTTCTTTAAATGTGTTCTGCAGTGGCAATCCCTCTGATGGGAATATTGTGTCCAGCTTTGGGTACTGCACTTGAAGAAAAGTGGAGTTTTTTGAGGATATTCATATGATAAACTTAAAAGGAAAAACTGTAATCAAAATGCACAGCTGGGAGGAAAATGTACCATAAAACCTGTGAAAATCTGATACAGATTTACAAGAGAGAAGAAACAAACATCTGTGTTTGTTTTTTCCTGAGGCATTCAAAGCATTTAGGGTGACTGCTTAGGGCAGTCTTCCCCATTGTGCTGTTGCCATTGTTCCTTTGAGTATTTTCTAACTCACTTCAGGCCAAAGTTCAACTCTTTATTAAAAAAAAACCCTGAACTTTTAAATAGGAAACACTTCAATCATACCTGAAAAGTAACAGTGTTTGTGCTCAAAAATAAGAGGTAAGAAAAAATCATCAACATAGTAATTACTAAACAAATAACAGCAGCAATTCTGCATTCTCCAAAGGTGAATAAATTGCAGTTAGAGATGGAAAATATGAACAAGCAACATAAGGAAGAAGTTGACATCTATAAAAAAGACATAGAAACAAGAAAAGTAAATGAAAATAAACTTCGTGAAGAGGTGAGAGGTGTTAATTTTTACTGCAATTTATTTTTTTTAATTTAAAATGTTTTTATGAAGATTTATTGGCCAGAGTCCTTGCTCATATTTCAGTCTTATTAACATAAATGGAACTTGTTGTGAATCCCTGTGAACAAAGCTTTAGTACTGTTAGGTGCTTAGGTTGAAGTATTTGAATATGTCTTTGAAAATGAGAACTCAATTAAAAATTCTTTCTTTCAAGATATAGTTCAAAGAAATTCCACCCTTGGTGTAAAGTCAGCCCAGTTAAATTAGATTATAACTTCTCCCACATTAGTATTTTTCTGCCCACACATTTTTTGATGGCAATGCTAAGAAATGTTAGGGCAGAGTGCTTGAAATGGCCTTTTGGTTTGGAGTGAGCTTGCCTGCCATGGCTGTACCTTTGATCTTGCCCATGTAAACAATCTGCAGAAAAGATGAGGCATTTGAAAGGGATCTTAAAAGCAAATAAAGCCCAAGTGGGACTGCAAACTTTGTACCCACAGGGGGAAGAAGAAATTAAGATTTAAAAAAAAATATATTGTTATGTTGATGAATGAAATGCAATTTATTACTGACAGGTAGAAAAGATGAGGTTGCTTTGTGATGAAACTGCAATGATACAGAGAGAAACTGATGCCAGATGTCAGCACAAGATAACTGAGATGGTGGCACTGATGGAAAAGCACAAGGTCAGAGATTTTCCTGCTTGCTGTGGTTTGCAATGTGTGATACCATGTCAATACCATGTTTATAACTTGTGACACCACGTTAATGACCTTTCAAAAGCAGAAACAGGCCTGAGTCTGGGAAAAGGAAGCTGAACACATGCTGGACTTTGCATCATCTAAAATCAAATTCATTGAAGATTTTGAAAAGATTCCTATGGGCAGATAATTCCGGTCATCTAAACTTCTGGGATTTTTAGATTTTTTTTCAATTCAGGCTTCCTTTGATACCATGTGAATGCAATATTTTTCAGTATCAGTTTGGCCTCTTTCTCAGAGGTTACCTAGTGACTGTCAGCAGTTTAGCCTGACACATTTTAGTTTACCTTTCTATTCCTCATTTTGCAATATCTTTAGCAGATACATTAATAAAGGTGGCACAGCTGGCTCTTAGTGCTGAGCACATGTTGCTGCACAGAAAAAAAGCACTCTCTGCCAGTCCACAAAATAATATTTGAATTGAGCATTTTCTGTTTTACAGTTTGTGCAGAAGCATCAACGAATCTTTTCTTTCTGAATCTTAAGAGCCTGGTTTGAAAAAATGATGTTTTAAGACTGGATAACTCCATAATTGTAACATTTAGTCACATGTTTTGAGTTTGTTGTTGGTTTGGTTTTTTTACCACAGAATGAATATGATAAATTGGTTGAAGAAAAAGATGCAGAGTTAAA
This sequence comes from Ammospiza maritima maritima, assembly GCA_036010785.1. Taxonomy (NCBI): domain Eukaryota; kingdom Metazoa; phylum Chordata; class Aves; order Passeriformes; family Passerellidae; genus Ammospiza; species Ammospiza maritima. Next base: position 4,199,416 of record CM069694.1, read on the forward strand.
AGTATGAAACAGCAAAAGCAGATATCATCAGAAAGAGCACTGGTAAGGATTACTTTGCAATGGTCAATAATTCAGTGAAGGGGCTGATGTCCTTGTGGAGTGGTTTTATACTGGCTAAGTGCCAGGCACACACAAAAAAACATTCACTCATTTTTCTCTGCTGTAGTTGAGCAGTGGAGGGGAAAGAAAAATTCAGGGACTGAGTTGAGATAAAGATTAGGAGAAAAACACTTTGAGGGTAAAGCAGATTCAAACTTAAATAGTATAAAAAAATATTATTAATAGAATTAAAAGTGAGTAATGAGAATTAAAATAAACCTTTAAAACACTTTTTTTTCCAATCCCTCCCTCTTGCCCACCCACAGCACAGAGAGACAAAAGATGTGATCTTCAGTCAGTGTATGACTTCTAAAGATCTTTTTTCAGTTTGCTTCAAAAGTTTCTTTTCCTGCTGTGCTCTGGGGTCTTTCCCACCAGAGACAGTTCTCTGGGAACTTTTCCAGTGTGGTTTGAATTTTTACTAGTAGCAATCCCACCCAACCTGCTGCACCAGATCTTATTCTGGGCACTAAAAACTCAAAATGTTTCTAAAAAGAAATTGGAGTAGCAGTGTGTTTGTGTCTGCTCCTCCAGGTAGTGGGTCATGTTCTGACTCCCCACTTTGAATAGGAAACTTTTGTTTTAAATATTTAGATTGTGCCCTCTCACCCCTGTTCTCCCAAGGGTTTTAAGGTATTACCTTGAACACTTCTGATCAAGTACCTGTTTCTAACAGTGCTTCAGTCTTTTTTAAACAAGCTAAAGCAAAGCTTCAAGTATAGGGCTGAAAAGCAAATAGAATTATCTTGTGTACCTAATGAGTGTCCCTGTTAATTAGTCCCTGTCTCACTTGGGACTGTTTTCCTTTTTCTGGGCTGTGCATAGTTAACCCTGTCCTGTATTTAATGGTTTGTAGGAAAATGAGCTGTCATGTTTGAAAAAGGAACTGTCCTCCCTTAAGGAACAACTGAAAGCAGAAATGGAAGAAAAGGTGGAGTTTTTTATTCCCTGAGCAGTGGGGGTGAGAGGTGTGGCCTGGGCTTGTGCTGTGGGAAGAGCTGGATTAGAAATGAAACTGAACAGAAAAATAGTGACTTTGGAATGCTGGGGTTGTGCTAAATCTGGTCATATTTTTGTGTGAACTTCGTAGCAGTCTGTGATTATAGACTGTGCTCTGTCATTACACCAAGAACATTTTTAACAACTGAAATCAAATAAATATTTCGTTGCTGTCACATAACTCTTTTGTAGGAGAATTTCGTAAAAGAGCACTCTGGCAGTATGATTCCTGAAAGTGAAAAGAAACACAAGGTAACTTGAACTTTTTAATTGCTTTTAGAATTTGGGAGTGTTTATATGTGTAGAATCAATTGAAATGCCATGACAATGACATGTTTATTTGCATTCAACAAAAGACATTGGAATGCTTTTGACTTCAAACTTTTTAAATTATAGAAAATACAGACTTATGTTCCTGGTACTCCTAAACCTTGTTTAGATCTATACAGTGAATCTATTCATGTAAAAAATAGAAAGTCTCCAAATTATATTCCTAAAATTAAAAAGATAAAAGTAAAAATAAAAAATGTGTTCTTCTGAACAGGAAGCCCCTTGGGCAGTCCAACATTGAAGTTTTGTAACTCCTAACAGTGAATTTTTCTGGTTGCATTTTTCTGCCTGTATTTCTTACTTCTCTGTAGATGATTTTTTTTCCCCCCGGGATAAGAAGGGATTTTAAAGGGTCACACCATTCCAGGGAGATATTAGACAGCAGTTTCTGGAAGGGCTCCCAGTGTGTAATTTTTCTTGCTCAGTTGTTGATTTTTTTATGTCTCTACAATTGTTTTACTTAGTATTAAAAGTGTCCATTTGTAAAGGCACTTTTCCTCTATGGAAGAGAAAAAAGCTGATATAGCTGTAAAAATGATCAAAGTATCAAAGTAGTCCTGACTGCAGAACTCACCCTTCTTCCTGTCAGGAGTTCGCTTGTGGTTTTCATATTGGAACAATGGAATCCAGCACCATTTTGATGTTATCTGTCAAAAAAAGGGTTGCACTGGACCATTCAATGCTTCTCAGTTTAACTTCTAATGAAAAAACTATTTTAAGTAACACCAATCTTGATATAGCTATCAGTCTTTCTCTGGAAGCCTTTTCCTGCAGTTTTGTTTGTTCCCATTTTCTTTGATGTTTGATAGAGTCCAATGGAGTGGCTACAGTTCAGAATAACCTAAATTTCTGCAGATAAGCATGGGGAACTTAAACACAATGTGCCATGAAACTCAGCTCTTCCATAGCTTCCCCTTCATTCTCCTCATTTGGCAACAAAAATAGTATAAAAAATGATATTTATACCCCACCCCACTTTGTTTGGATCTTTGCTCCATGTTTGGATGGAAAGATCAGAGTTCCACCATTTCTCTCAGGTGAATTCTTGGACACTCAGACTGTAAACTGGGTCCTGAGTTTGGCTTTAGATTCCATACTTACCCCATAAAATATAATCTAAAAAGAGAAACATTTTCTTTCCCAGACATATGTTATAAAGACTCCTCCAAGGGATAAAATGCAGCGTGGAAGAAGCACAAACCTGCCTGCAGAGCAGAGCAGCAGGAAAAAGCAGAAAGTGCTTGTGCAGCTGGACACTCAGTCAGACAGCTCTGAGCACACTGACCTCCTGGTAAGAGCCAGAGAACAAATCATGTGCTGAGCAGCTCTTTGTGCTCACTGCTGGGGCTGAGAATGGAAATAAAGAGTTTGGGCTTCCACATTCAAGCCAATATTTATGTGTATATTTTTAATTTATTGGTTCTTTCTGGAATTGTAGTTGTATGTATATAATTAACATTCTTTTTATGGAACTGTTAAGCCTCATAATGACATCTTAACTTTTTTTTTCATAGTTTAATATCCTTAGGGGGAAAGAAAAAGTATTTTTAATATAGTGTGACTAAGTAACTTTCAATTTAACTTTTAACTTTTAATTTAATAGAGCATAGTCTCGGAAGAAGAAATGTTTAAAAATTTGTACAAAGATTATCCACAAGCTTCACAATTACATTCCACAGCACCAAAAAAGGTATGTTAGCCTTTCCTAAGATTAAACCAAGCAGTTAATCAGATTGTTAACAGAAACTAAAGGATGGCTTTATTTTCCTTCCTAGAGCCCAGCTCCATGCAGTGTGAAATCTCCAGGCTCTGCTCTGAAACTCAAAACCATGAGGAGAATGCGCGAGGCAGGCTGGACTGCACTCTCCAAAATGGACAGGAAAAGGAAAATTAAAGATGCTGTAAAGCTCTTTGCTTAAAATGCAGAAATATCCAGTGCCCTGGCATTTCTTGCAGGGTTGTTTTTCTCTCAGAGTTAGTGATTTGTTGCATTTTTCTGTCATACTCAGTGTGTTTAATACTATGTTCATTCCTTTACACAAATAAACTTTAGAGATCCATAACTGCAACCCCTGCAGAGCATTTTCCACCTTTCCTCCCTTGTGCTTCAAAATGTTGGGAAAAAAATAGGCCAGTTTTAAATTTGGAAATAAATAGAACTACATAGAAAGTTGTTTCAAAGCTGTTTCTAGCATTAGAAATTCTAGTTTTAAATAACTTCTGTTCTTTTACATTTACTCTGTTTCTCTTAACACATAAATACTTAGGGGAGAAAATGTAGCTGTTAAATGAATGTTCTTTTACTGAAGTCCACTTGCTTTTTCCTGCATTTTAATGGCTGTTAGACCGGTCTTTTAGATTTTTTTATTTTCAGTATGTTAAAATGGTTTTGAAACTTCTACAATTTCAGTAGAATTACTTGTATTTAAAAAGATTTCAGCTTCATAAGGAGTAAAATATGCATGTTATAAGATTGTGAAGACAATGTTAAGATGCCATTAAATTGTTTATCTGAAATATAAAGTGTGGGACTATTTGTTGTTGCTTTACATATTTGAACACAGACAGAAATCACCCACTGGGCCTTCCTAGGGACCAGCACAAGTACAAGGATAGTTTAGAACATCTATTTCTGTATTAATCCTTGATTAATCTTGGTTTCACAACAATGACAAACCCTACTTCAGAGCCTAGACATAACAAGAAAACTACAAGTACATCTTAAAATATCATGAAAAATCAAAAATCCCAAATGCAGCTGAAGTGGGAAGCAAAACATATTTGTTTTATTATTTTTGTGTAGTCTTAGGGATAGGCCAGTAGTTTGGGTTCCTTATGTTGAGCTGTTGAGCAGTGATGCAAATGAGATTTGGTATTGTATGTAGCTAACAAATATTGTGCAAAGACCTGGAAGAATATGCTGTGCTTTCCCCATGAGCACCTGAAAGTGAAAAATGAGAAGTTTGTACTGCCCACTTCTAGACTCAAACAGTAACTAATCAATTAGAGCCTTGGTATTTTTTAGGGACATGAATCCATGGTATATCACATAATTCTCCTGATCCTGTGAGTGTGTCCTGTGAGGTGCTGTGTCAATCACCTGAAAAAGTACAAAAATATTGCCAGCAACACTGCAGAAAGCTTGCAGGAAATGCAAACAGCAGGGAAGGGTGTAAAATCACATCTGCCCCTTTCTGTGCCTGTTTTCATTAATGGATGAGGGTGCCCTGCTTGTGGCCATGGCAGCAGTGCACGGCTCCATCTCTCCTGTCTCTCTCTCTGGCCTCAGGCCCAGTTCCCTGGAGCACCCAGGGGGGAGAATCCAGGGAGTGAAAGAGACAAAGGGCCCAAACTCCTGGGCTCAGACACAGACAGGTCCATGGGGGAAGGAAAAGCTGTGCAAGGAAGCAAAGCCAGGAATTCATTCCCTGCTTCCCACAGGCAGGTGGGTGTTCGTCTGTGCCCAGGTGAGCAGGGCTCCACCCCAGGCAATGGTGACCTGGGGACACAAATGCCATCACTGCCAGCATCCCCCCCTTTCTGCTCCTTCCCCCTCTTTCCAGACTGATCCTTCTTCCACACGTTCTGGGAATGCCCTGGGCAGGAGTCAGAGTCCCTGTCCCAGCTGTGTCTCTGCCCCTTTCTGCTGCTCCCCCAGCCCCTCACTGCCAGGGCAGGATGAGGAACAGGAAAGGCCTCAGCTCTGGGTAGGAACAAAAACCTCCTGGAACCTTCCCTCTGTTTCCAGGCCAAACCCAAGCCCTGCCCCAGAGAAGCCCCTGGGAAGGAAGTTCAGTCTCCCCAGCCCAAAGCAGTGCCCAGAGCCCATCCCAGCCCCAGGCACTGCCTTCCCCAGAGCATCTCCTCTAGGGCAGGGATGGCCCAGCGAGCACCAGCCGGTGGCGATTGCAGCTCAGGGGAAAACAGGCAGGAGGGGATCCATGCTGGGAGTTCCAGTGGTGCTTTATGGGCCAGCACACCCAAGGGCTCCAGGCACCAAGAACCAAGAACAAAGCAGGGTCCAGGGTTTTATATGGGACAAGGGAGGTGGAGCTTTGGTGTTGCCATGGTATTTTCTGAAAAATCCCTTTGCCAGTTTTCTCCTGAGAAGCTGAGAAGCCTCAGAGGAAAAGAAAAACAATAATTATCTGCTGCTGTGGAATGCAACAGGTGCATCTTTGATTGGTCCATGTTGGTTGTTTCTAATTAATGGCCAATCACAGTCAGCTGGCTCAGACTCTCTGAGAGTCACGAGATTTTGTTATCATTCTTTTCTATTCCTTGCTGGCCTTCTGATGAAATCCTCTCTTCTATTCTTTGAGTGTAGTTTCAATATATCATTTTCTTTTAATAGATTATAAAATAATAAATCAGCCTTCTGAAACACGGAGTCAAGATTCTCATCTTTTCCCTCATCTTGGGGCCCCTGCAAACACCACCACACTTTGGGTCTGAGGCCAATGGGCAGAGGGAACAAGGGCAGTGCAAAGGCGGGACAAAAGGGCAACAACCAACTGGGATTCAGGGGAGGAGCTGAAGGGAACGGGAACCAATAGGAAAGTGGGAGTGGGGAACATTCTAGAACTGGGGAGGAGAACAAGGATGATGTAACTTGGGTCACCAACATGTAACAGACATGACGCCAGCAGGACATGCACCAGGGGACAATGTCCCTACACCTGTGGGGATGCTGCCACCAGGATGCCTCCAGTGACACCAGCATGGCCCTGCATGGCCCCTGTGGGTGACACTGACCCTTGCCCTGTCCCCAGGGGCGGTTGGGGTCCCCTGAGCGCGGTGGCCCTGGGACACCCTGGTGGCTGTCACTCACTCCTGGGCCCCTTGTCACCAGCTGAACAAGCTCCCATCCTGCCCTGCTTGGGGGTGACATTTGGTTGGGACACCACAATGGTGGCAGGGAGGACGTGGTGGCAGGAACTGCATCAAGCAGCGCCATGGCTGAGATAAAGGTGCTGGTGGCACTGTGGTGGCACTGATGCTTTCCCAGTTCATGTCCCCATCCATGTTCATGTCCTCCCATGTCACCATCCATGGCTGTGTCCCCCCATGTCCCTGTCCATGGCCATTTCCAACCCAGGTCCCCACCCAAGGCTGTGTCCCCACACGTGCCCATCCAAGCCTTAGTTCAATGTCTTGATTTTTACCCCAATTTCAGGGTTTTCAAAGGGATGAACAGAAACCTTTGTGTTTGAAGGCCAAAACAAAAGGATTTATGTGTCCCTGCCAGAAGAGCATCCACGTGCTTGGGTGGGTGGGAAGAACCTTTTTTGGAGGGGTTTCTGCCCCACTGTCTCCAAAATCATGGGTTTTGCCCCAATCTGACCTGATTTGGTTGTGGAAGATGCCTGTGGGGCAGAGAGAATTAAAATGATGGATTTATGTTGGAGAAGACCTCCAAGGCCATCCAGTGTTACTTGATGCCACCAAAAGACGCAAAAAGTGAGATTTTTCTGGGGTCAGAAGTCAACAAATCTGCTCGAAATCACTATAAGACACAAAACAACACAAGCGCACATACCACTGTTGTCAAGGTGAAAAAAGGAAAGTTTATTTTCTGACTCCAACATTTATAGTTTTCCAAAAGTGACAGTGGATCAGAGGGTGAAAGTCCCACCTCTCCAATGACTCTGGACAAACCAACAGACCATCAAATTTCTCCTCCTCCATCAAAGAATGCAAAACAATAAGTTATTTACAGGAAGTGTGTGAGAAAGTTTGTTACAAGAATGTAAACATCAGAAGGCTTAGAAAATCTTAAAAAATCAGGGCAACAGCTCTCCACAATGGATTTCTGATGCTGGTCTGTGGATGTGTCCAGGTGCTCATGGGGAGCCAGGAGCCAGCCAGGTCTCTTCCTAACACAGATCACTGGCACCAAAGGTCACCAGGGCTCTGCCCACTGGGGTCACTGGGGATCATCCAGTGCTGATCCTCCAATGAGGGATGGAGCTGTGCAGCTGGAGTAGCACACAAAGCTCTTCCTGCCCTGGGGGCACTCCCACAGCTTCCCTCAGTGCTCGCTGCATTGGTGCTGGGTCAAGGCTGACCTCTGGGAGAAGCTCTTCCCACACTGGGGACACCCGTAGGGCCTCTCCCCGCTGTGGATGTGCTGGTGGGCAGTCAGGTGGGAGCTCGTCCTGAAGCTCTTCCCACACTCCCCACACCTGTAGGGCCATTCCCCCATGTGGCTCCGCTGGTGGGCAGTCACTTCATAGCTGGTCTTGAAGCTCTTCCCACACTGGGGACACTCGTAGGGCCTCTCTCCAGTGTGGATGAGCCAGTGCCTGATGAGGGTGGAGTTCTCCCTGAAGTCCTTCCTACAGCTGAGGCAGCGGAAGGGCCTCTCCTCTGTGTTGAATGCGCTGGTGCTGGAGGAGATTGGAGGTGGTCTTAAACCTCTTCCTGCATTTATCACACTGGTACGGCCTCTCCCCTTTGTGAATCTTCTGGTGGCAGATCAGGCTGGAGTTGCAGGCAAAGCTCTTCCCACACTCCCCACACTTGTAGGGTCGTTCCTTCGTGTGGCTGCTCTGGTGGATAATCAGGCTGGACCTCAAACTGAAGCTCTTCCCACACCTGGGACACTCATAGGGCCTCTCCCCGGAGTGGATGAGCTGGTGCCTGAGGAGGCTGTGCTTGTGCCTGAATCCCTTCCCGCAGTGGGGGCAGTGGAAGGGCCTCTCCTCGGTGTGAGTGCACTGGTGCAGGAGGAGGCTGGAGCTACTCTGAAAGCTCTTGCTGCATTTGTCACACTCATAGGGCTTTTCCCCTGTGTGGCTCCTCTGGTGGAAAATCAGGCTGGATCTGGCTCTGAAGCTCTTCCCACAGTCAGGACATCCGTAGGGCCATTCCCCCGGGTGGACGTGCTGGTGGCAGCTCAGGCTGGAGTTGTGGCTGAAGCTCTTCCCACACTGCCCACACTCATAGGGCCGTTTTCCAGTGTGGATTCTATAATGGTAGGTCAGGTGGCATCTCTTGCTGAAGCTCTTCCCACATTCTGAGCACTTGTGGGGCTTCTCCCCATCCTGAAGCTGCTCAGGGACCCCTGGCTCCAAGCTCTGGCCGCCTCCCTGGAACAGGGTGGGTCTTTCCTCCTCAGATCCCCATGATCCACGTTTGCAGCCTCTCCTTGTGTGGGATCTCCGGAACTTTTCCTCCCCATTGGATTCCTGTCCTGTGGAGGCACTCAAAATGGCCTCTGCCAAGAGGTTCTGCCGTGGGGATTTGTCCTCCCTGCTCTCCATCCTCAGCTCCTTCCCTGGAGGAGGAAGGACAAGGAGAGGATGGGATTTGCCTCTGTGCCAGAGGGAAGGGGAAGGAGATTCCCCCCAGTGCATCCCTGACTGGACAGCATCAGCAGTGGGGTTGTCCTGCAGCCGGGGGCCATGCTGGGCTGGAAGATGGAGCAGGACAGAGGGGGAAATGGGCACTGACTTCTCCTCACTTGCCTAGGTGCCCTGGGCCATCTCCTTCCTCCTCACAGCCTCCTCCTCCACCTGGCCAAGGTTTGGGAATGGGAAGTCCTGGTTTGGGGAGCAAAACAAGTGCTGAGCATGTTGGGTGTGATGGACCCAGTGCCCAAGGGCAGCTGGAGAAGCCAGCGCCCCTTTCAGGCTCGAGGGGCCCGGACCCCGCTCATCCCCAGCCTCCCGCACCCCTCCCGGCTGCCGGGGGTCCCTCTGCACCGGGATCGCCCCTTTCCGGGGCTCTTCCCGCTCCTGGGCTCCCGCATTTCCCCCCCGGCTCTCCTGGGGATCCCCAGAGCCGGGATCGCCCCCTCCCTGCTGGTACCAGGCCAGCGCCCCGTGGGACCTCCCGAGATCCCTGCAGGGCCATTTCCGGCTCTGCTTTGGGCTCCTGCACGATCCAAACATCCCCGCCCCGCCAAAAACCCTCTCGGAGACCCACCCGCCATGGGCTTGGGGCAACTCCCCCTCCCCGCTCACCTGCGGGCTCCGGAGGGGCGGAACCGGGGCAGCCGCGGCCTGAGCGGGGGAACTGCGTGGGGTTGGTGCTGCAGCTCCTCCTCCGCTGTTCCTCTTCCTCCTGCTCTGGCCCTCCGCTTCCTCTACTTCCCGCTCCTCTCTTGCCCTTTCCCTTTCCTTTTCCTCCTCCTCTGTCCCTCTTCTCCCTCCCGCTCCTGTTCTGCTTCCAGCCCAGCCCGGGCAGTGCCGGTAACCAAAAGCAGCTGCGCTCTGCCCTGGGGGTGTTCCAAAGTGGCCCCGGCCCGCGCGGCTGGTGTTATGAACAAAAATTTGGTTAATATTTTTTTTGTGAGAAAAAGTTACAAAAAGGCAGCCAGATCACTGTCCCTGCCCAAGTTCTGTGTGTTTTGTCATTGTAATCACGGTTTGTTGAGGCTAATCACTCCTTTTGTATTAGTAGAGCCTTGCCTGAGGCTAAGTTGTACCTTTCCCAGAATAGTGAAGACACCTGAGAAGGTGGGGGGGTTATGCAAAGTGACTCCAAGACCAGCATTCTTTGTGGGACCCCAACTCCAAACTCACGGAGAAAACCCCAAATACAACGAGCCAAATAAGAGTTGAGAGACTGGAGTGATGTCTGGATGTGAGGAGCGGAGTGCTAGGCCTGCAGAGATGCTGGAAACCTTCATTGTTCCTCACCCTGTCTTCGAGAGCCCCTAGGCCAGGTCTGGGAGGAAGCGAGACCCAGATCAAACCAACAACTGGAAGGGATCACCAGGCCCTAAAGGCTCCCACGAGGACCTGATCCCCAGCTCTGCCCCTAGTGGACAAAGCTGCGCATATCTTCCTCCTCTGAGCCGCCGTGGGAGAGACGACGGGGACTGCAGCCCTGCCAAGCCGCCCAATCCTGAGCTGATCACTTTTAACAAAGGCATTAGAAAGGAGAAGAAGTCTCCTGACCCTGTTTATTTCAGCTGGGGGCGCTCGTCCGGAATAGCCACGCCGCAAGAGGACTCAGGACTGGCCATCTTGGATCTTCAGAGGACAGCTGGCTATCAGGACCAGAGGGATCGGCTCAGGAGCAGTGATGCAGAGGAGCACCGGAGCACCGGACTGGTGAGAAATCCGGTGGCGGGAGTGGGAGACGTGCACATGTGTGTGTGAGTGAGACGAGGCCAGCAGCCAGACCCTCGACCTGAGAGTGGACCCCTTAGTACTGTGTTTCCGGCTTTTCGCGAGAAACCCGGCCAGAAACAGGGGCAAACAAGTGGAATTAGTGTGAGTGAGTCGTCTCCCAAGGGGGAATAAAGGGGCCCCCGCCTCCGGGCGTGCGGAGGGAATATTTGTGTTTGAGTGGCACGCACCCAAAGTAAGTCCTGACAGAGGGAAGTCAGGCAGATTTGTAAGTCTCGAGAAGGATTCGAGTAAGATTTGTCAGTCCCGAGAAGGATTCGGGTGGTTCATAAGCCCTGCAGGCAAAGTAAGTCCTGACAAAGGAGTCAGGCAGAAACCCCAGTGAAGGAGGCTGTGGTTTGCTTTTAAGTCCTGATACGGTGAAGCCTAAAAATTGGCGGGTTAGGCAAACTAAAAATCAGGCAGTTATTTTTCCTGACTGAGGGAGTCAGGCACGACCCGGTTTCTTAAGGCCGAGGCTTCGTGTGTTCAGGTCCCGATAGATGTAAGACCTGACGTTGGGAAAGCTGGGCAATCAAGAGGTCGGGCAGTTGTTTCATTATAAAGTCCTGAGCATCAGGCAGAAATTTGAAGTTCAGTGGAGGAGGCTGAAGCTCCTCAAACAAGGTTTTTTTGAAATTCCCAGTCAGTAGAGGCACCCTTGGGACTTTTTTTATTGAAACCTGGAAAATTGGAGGGTGTAATAGTAAAACGACCGGCAAGAGACTGAGGTATATACATCCCAATAGTCCCTTAGGAGAATTATTAGTAAAATGGGATTCTATAGAGGCCACGGACGGATTAGATAAAGTGAAAATGATCCATTATTGTGTGGAAGTGTGGCCAGAATTAGAGTTGCAAGGAGGATGGCCTTGGTGTGGGACAAAGGATAAGTGGATGTGCCAACAATTAAATAATTATCTGACAGCTCAAGGCGATACTGATCATGAGCAATTACTGTATGTATCTTGCTGGTTAAAGAGCACTGTTGGGGATGAAGGGATGCGAATTTGTAAGGTACAGAGGAAGAAAGAGGGAAATGAAGGAGGGGATGATAGGACTAGTAAAAGATGGGACCCCCTGGATTATTTGCCTCCTTCTGCCCCTCCACTTTATAATCCTCTTCTTCAGGAACCTCAAATGGCAGGTCCGGTTCTTCCCCCAGCTGCCATCTCATTACCACCTGCTCAAATTCCTCCTTCTACCTCTTCAGCTTCCGCTATGATAAACCCAGTATTTCCTCCAGTTCCTTCTGCATCACCACAAGTGCCTACTCCACCTGCTGCATTCCCCACCCCTTCTCCAGCTCCGCTTAGTATCCACTCAGGCTCTTCTACCCCTCCTATTGCTGTCCCTTTACCTCCTCCTGGTTGGGACACAAATGCCTCCTCGCCCAATAAACAGCTATCAGCAAATACACCTGCTGATGGGCAGAAAGTTCAGGGTAACCCGGATATCCCTCAAAGTAGTTTGGCATCTGAAGATGGGCTGTACTGTAGCACCAGATCCAAGACCTCCAAGGCAGAGAGACTCTTTCCCCTCAGAGAGGTTCCTATGGGAGGAGTGGCGGGAGGTGTTGGCTTTGTGAATGTTCCCCTAACTGCTTCTGAGGTGAGAGGATTCAAGAAAGAGTTGGGGCATTTAGTTGAGGACCCAGTGGGCATAGCCAACCAAGTGTATCAATTTCTAGGTCCAAATATCTACACTTGGGGGGAGATTAATTCCATCCTGAGTATATTATTTTCCCCAGAAGAGGTCCAGATGATTAGGGCAGCTGGACTCAGAATTTGGGAGAAAGATAACAGTCCAGGATCCCAGGTGCCAACAGGTGAACAGAAATTCCACTAACAGATCCCAGCTGGAACCCTAACCAGGAGGAGAGGAGGAAGGCCATGATGGAATATAGGTCTTTGATAATTCGGGGGATCAAAGAGTCAGTTCCAAAAGGAACTAACACCCAATTGGCATTTGAGGGTACACAGGAGAAAGATGAAGCTCCTGCTGCCTGGCTTAATCGCCTAAGGCGGAACTTCCAGTTGTACTCTAGAATAGACCCAGACACCCCAGAAGGTCAAATGCTGCTAAAAGTCCAATTTGTTACCAAATCTTGGCCTGATATAAGGAGAAAACTGGAAAAGATGGAAGATTGGCAAGAGAAGGACATTAATGAGTTATTAAAAGAGGCATTGAAGGTGCATTTAAGGAGGGAGGAAGAAAAAGCAAAGGCTAAGGCTAAGGTCATGGTTGCTGTAGCTAGAGAAAATGCAGGGTGGGCAGGTCCACCACCAGGAGGAGGCAAGGATAGGTCAGTACTGTCAGGTGCAAGCGGGATGGAGACACCTCAAGGCTCTTTGAGAGAGCGACATTGCTATTACTGTGGAAAGGCAGGACACGTCAGGAGGTTTTGTAGAAAGCTCAGTCTCGATGAGGCAATAGCCAGGGAACAAGATAATTTAGGGAAGATCAGCCTCTAGCAACTGGAAGAAGCTTATTCATGGATGACTCTTCGAGGGTAGTAAATGGAAAAAGAGCTTCAGGTTATGCCATTATAGATGGAGAAACATTACAAATTCCAGAAAAAGGGAAACTATCCCCAAACTGGTCAGCCCAAAGTTGTGAAATATATGCCCTGAAAAGGGGACTGGACTTACTGGAGGGGGACCGGGGAACCATTTATACAGATTCCCACTATGCGTATGGGACAGTTCACACATTTGCGAAAATATGGGAGGAACGTGGGTATTTAAGTTCAAAGGGAAAGAGCTTAGCCCATGAGAACCTAGTCCGATCAGTATTAGAAGCTCTACAGAAACCTACAGAAATAGCAGTGGTCCATATAAAGGGGCACCAAAGAGGAGACAGTTTAGAAGTTAGAGGAAACCGACTGGCTGATCAGATAGCCAAAGAAGCAGCTTTAGAACCAGGGGATCCAGTAAAAATTTTGAAGGCAAAAATGACACCTGAAAAAGGGGAAGAACCTGTATTTAGTGAAGAAGAATTAGAAGCTATAAAAGATTTAAAGTTACATCAGGGAGAGTGGTTAACCTCAGATGGACGGGTGTTTTTGAATAAAGCACGGGCTCGGACAGTGCTAACAGAACTACATAAAATAACTCACTGGGGAGTCCAAGGACTATGTGATCATTTCTTAAGAAATAACCTATGCATCGGTGTATATAGCCTGGCTAAAGCTGTTACAAGAGGGTGTGTCATTTGTCAAAAAGTGAACCAGAAAGTTATGAGAAAAGTAGCATCTGGAGGAAGGGAATTAGCCTTGAGACCCTTCCAAAGCATACAGATAGATTTCACTGAGATGCCCCCAATGCAAGGGTACAGATATTTATTGGTTATAGTTGATCATCTAACACACTGGGTAGAAGCCTTCCCGACCAGAAGGGAAACAGCTCAAGTCGTAGCAAAAGCAATCCTAGAGAACATTATCCCCAGATATGGTATGGTGAACACCATAGATTCAGACCGAGGTCCACATTTTGTGTCCCAAACATTACAAAATATAACTGGGGCTTTAGGAATGAAATGGAGGTTGCATACTCCGTGGCACCCCCAGAGTTCTGGGAGGGTGGAGCGAATGAACAAAACTCTCAAAAATGTGTTAACTAAATTGATTGAAGAAACAAAAATGAATTGGCTGAAGTGTTTGCCCCTAGCGCTATTGCGCATCAGAACAAGACCTCGGTCTGACATAAGAATTTCACCTTATGAAATGATGTTTGGGCTGCCATTCTTGTTAACACCTTATAGCACAGGAGACTATCTGGAAGGAGAAGAAGCTACCAGAAAGTATTTAGAAAGAATTGGAAGAACTCTGGAAGGAATTAGAAAAAAAGGATACCTTCCTCAAACTTCCCCTCTTGACACCAAAGTTCACAACATTAGCCCAGGAGATTGGGTTTTGATAAAATCATGGAATACAGGAACATTAATGCCTAAATTTGAAGGCCCCTTCCAGGTGCTCCTGATCACGAATTCAGCTGTGCGGACCAAAGAAAAAGGTTGGACTCACATTACAAGAATAAAAGGGCCAGTCTCACCCCCAGGTACAGGACCAGATCCAACATCAGCTTCCCCCTCTGGCATTGGACCAGAGTCCACACCACTCTCACCCCCCAGCGCTGGACAAGATTCATCTTCTTCACAAGCTAAATCACCTGAGTATACTGTGATAAAAGGACCAAAGGATTTAAAGTTGGCTCTCAGAAGGAAGAGTCAAAAAGACTGAACTGTGTGGGAAAAAATTGGTATCAAGAGTTCTAATATTGCTTAAAATGTTTCAAAACTGTTATGTGTAAACTATGTTGGAAAAAAGTTTAAGACTGTAAATAAGTGATTCTGGTTTAAGTTCCCCCATTTAATTCTAAAGACTCCAGGTTAATCCTCTACAGGACACTCCCCTGGAGGGGAAACCAAAATTGGTAGGGAACAGACCAAGAGAGGTTTAACCAGAGAAGCAGGTAGAAGGGACTCTAAAGAGTTGGAAGCTTCTTCTCAGTAAAAAAATTCCCCAAGAGGCAAGGCCGGGTGGGCAGGCTGTGCAAGATGACCCATATCGGACTCTTGGGAAGGGTAGTAATGATGGCTCTGATTGCTGGTGGTGCTCTGGGGAGCCCAGCTGAGCCGTGCAGTGAACACTACCAACCCCTCTAAGAGAAGGAAGTGAGCTCCTTGTCGAGAGTCCACATCAGTTCTAACCCTGATTGTGTTAACCCCTCCCAACTGGTCCTTTATCAGAAAAATAGCAGAGTGTATTGGAGAGCACACAATACTGCCACTTTTAGGCAGCCACTCCTAGGAGTGTGCCCTATAGGGGAAGCCTGGTTGTGCTTTGAATGTGATGCTGCTGAGACAAGCTCAGCAGATCTAGTAAAAAGCAAAGAAATGGTGAAAATGGTAAGAAAAATTGTGTTTTACAAGTATTTATATGAGTGTACTGGAAATGAGATAAACCCCTTTTGGAACACATTTCAGGGGGAGCTCTAAACCCCTAGGTTTGATCTGGTCTGGCAGCTGTGCCGCTAGAGTGATAAAACCAATTTTCTTATTACCCAAAGAAACTGGATCAAGTTTGGGAGTTCCTATATATAATGATTTGGGAGAAATTAAACAAAACAGGCAAAGTGAAATAGAAATGGAGAAAATCCAAAATTGTAAAAGCCAAGTTCGAATCCCAATATCTATGTTAAACAAAGTAATCCGGCTCCAGGCAGTATTAAAAATAAAGAATTCAATTATTAGGAACATTTCAAATGAAATAAAAAGATTAGCATGTGTAAATAATGAAGAACAAACTCCTACACTTGATCCCAGTGAGTGGGAGAACCTGAAGATTTTCAAAAAGGATGTATGGGAAAAGGTAGTTTTTCTTGCTGTGTGTGTACTTGGAGGATTGCTCTTTTTACTATGCTTATTTATCTGTTTTAGTAAAATAGCACTGGCCGTGCAGACGAACCTGAAGAAACCAAGAAAAGTAACAAGGTTAAGTAACCATGATTACCAAAGTGCACAAGAGATTTATAGTAGATTCAAAACAAAAAATTGTGAGCTGATGTGAGCTTAGAATTTAAGCTTGATCAAAGAAAAAGAGGGGGGACTGTTATGAACAAAAATTCGGTTAATATTTTTTTTGTGAGAAAAAGTTACAAAAAGGCAGCCAGATCACTGTCCCTGCCCAAGTCCTGCGTGTTTTGTTATTGTAATCACGGGTCGTTGAGGTTAATCGCTCCTTTTGTATTAGCAGAGCCTTGCCCGAGGCTAAGTTGTACCTTTCCCAGAATAGTGAAGACACCTGAGAAGGTGGGGGGGGTTATGCAAAGTGACTCCAAGACCAGCATTCTTTGTGGGACCCCAACTCCAAACTCACGGAGAAAACCCCAAATACAACGAGCCAAATAAGAGTTGAGAGACTGGAGTGATGTCTGGATGTGAGGAGCGGAGTGCTAGGCCTGCAGAGATGCTGGAAACCTTCATTGTTCCTCACCCTGTCTTCGAGAGCCCCCAGGCCAGGTCTGGGAGGAAGCGAGACCTGGATCAAACCAACAACTGGAAGGGATCACCAGGCCCTAAAGGCTCCCACGAGGACCTGATCCCCAGCTCTGCCCCTAGTGGACAAAGCTGCACATATCCTCCTCCTCTGAGCCGCCGTGGGAGAGACGACGGGGACTGCAGCCCTGCCGAGCCGCCCAATCCTGAGCTGATCACTTTTAACAAAGGCATTAGAAAGGAGAAGAAGTCTCCTGGCCCTGTTTATTTCAGCTAGGAGCGATACTGGGAGCACTGGGAGCGATGGTGAGAGCAGCAGGCAAGAACTGGGAGCGCTCTCCCTGCCGGTGCCCCTCTTACTGGGAGCACTGGGAGGGAACTGCGAGCAAACAGTGCCTGGACGCGGCTACAGCTGGCGGGGGGCAGGGGCGGAGTAAAGGGTGTGGTTATGCTAATCAGGGAGCGATCGCGAGCTGGGATTGGTGGGCAGGAGCAGCGCAGGGTTTGCATGGTCACGTGAGGGCCAGGGGGGGGCTTGTTTTGTGGAGAAAAGAAGAAACCTCACAACTTTGTAAAAGTTGTAAAGCCCGGTATGCTTTTATTACGATGCGTGCCAGACGCAAGCCTCCCAAAAAGGCAAGTGTGCCTCTGAAGACCTCGGGTCTTCTTTTATCCCCCTTCCAAATGCATATGCATACAGTTTCACAATAGGTTCATACATATTCATTCCGTGTGACATGTAGCAGCAGTTCTTCTTTATCAAAGGAATTTCTAAGTCGGGGGCAAATCGACCTTGTGGTCTTTTCTGTTTTTCTTTCTCTGTCTCCTTGCTGTCTCGGCATGCGAGTTTTTCCTTCAGCTTTGGCCTCACAGACTTTTCACCTTTCTTAGACACTTCACCTAATTCAGAATGGATCTTTACTCTGTCTCAGCCTGAGCGATGGCGGAGGCGTTCAGTGAGAGGGGACAGGCAATGGGAATGGGGGCAGGGAATGGGAATGGGAATGGGAATGGGAATGGGAATGGGAATGGGAATGGAGACCAGGAATGGGAATGGGGACCGGGAATGGGAATGGGGACAGGGAATGGGAATGGGAATGGGAATGGGAATGGGAATGGGAATGGAAATGGGAACAGTGACCAGGAATAGGGAAAGGGAATGGGTACAGGGACCGGGAACGGGACCGGGAATAGGGACACGGCCAGGGACCTGGAATGGACTGGAAATACGGTACAGGGACTGGGAATACAGGACAGGGAGAGGAATGGGGCCCAGACTGGGATGAGACCTGGACGTGAACGAGATAGGGGGGACATGGGAAGGGGCCGGGTGAATGGGAGTGACAGCGGGAATGGGGCAGCTGCTCAAGGGGACACCAGGAAGCGGGACAGGGGCACTAGGGGGCAGTTCCAGGGCAGGGGGTCCTTGATCAGCTGCCCCAGAACCTCTGCCACGGTCTCCCTGCCTAGCCAGAGCTGCTTAGACTGGGGTGCTCAAAGCCCTGAGCAACCCCCAAGTCCTTCCCAGGAACCCTCAGCTCCCTTGGACCCAGCATCCCCAACATCCCCTGGAACAGCCCCCCATGTCCCCATCCTTCTCTTAGTTCAATGTCTTTGTTTTTACCCAGGTTTTGGGTGTTTGGAAAGGATGAAGGGATCTGAAAAGGAAATCCAGGCCACGGAGAGCCAGGAGGATGTGGAGCCCCAGCCAGGTGTCTTCCCAACAGGGATCACCGGCACCACTGATCTCTGGGGCTCTGCCCACCAGGGTCACTGGGGGTCATCCAGCGCAGATCCTCCCGTGGGGATGGAGCTGGAGCAGCACACGGAGCTCTTCCCACACTGGGGGCACTCCCAGGGCTTCCCTCAGTGCTGGCTGAGTTGGTGCTGGGTCAGGGCTGACCTCTGGGAGAAGCTCTTCCCACACTGGGGACACTTGTAGGGGCTCTGACATCCCCAGGAGCAGCAGGGCTGGGGAGGGGAGGGGAGAGGAGAGAAAAGAAAAGGAAAGGAGAGGAAGGGAAAGGGAAGGAAAATAGAATGAAGGCTTCATGGCTTGACATAAGGACTGGGACAGTCACCCAGCAAATGACATCATGGGCAAAACAGGTTCAAAATTAGAGACATTAGTTGAATTTATTTCTATCCAGATCAGGGCAGGATAGTGAGAAGTAAAATAAAGCTTCACAAACACCTTCTGCCCATCCCTCCCTCCTTCCCAGCTCTGCCTCCTCCCCCAGTGGTGCAGGCGGACAGGCACTGGGGGCTCTGCTCAGTTCATCACCCGTTGTTTCTCCTGCTGCTCGGGGAGAGGAGTTGTTCCCCTCCTGTGCCAGGGGTCCCTCCTGGGGACACTTCTCCATGAACTTCCCCAGGGTGAGTTCATCTCAGGGACAGCAGCTCTTCACAAACTGCTGCAGGTGCCTGGCTCTCCATGGGCTCACAGGTCCTGCCAGGACCCTGCTCCAGCATGGGCTCCTCTCTGCAGGGCTTTGCAGCTCCCGGTCAAGTCCCTGCTCCAGCACAGGTTTTCTCATGGGCTCCCAGCTCCTGCTCAGGCCCACCCTGCTCCAGCACAGGCTCCTCCAGGTGCTGCAGGTGCATCTCTGCTGTCCGGGCCCTCCATGGGCTGCAGGGGCCCAGCTGCCTCCCCAGGGACTGCCCAGGGAATCTCAGGGCAATCAGCTCCAGACCCTGGAGCAGCTCCTGCCCCTTCTGCTGCCCATCCTGCCCTGGGCTGTGCAGAGTTGTTCCTCTCAGTGTTCTCACCCTGCTCTTCCCTGCTCACACTCACACCTACACCATCACCCATTTCCTGAAATCTCTCACCCCAAAGGTGTCACCACCCTTTCCAACTGGCCCAGCCTTGGCCAGTGGCCACTCCATCCTGGAGCTGGTTGGAATTGACTGTGGGACACAGAGGATCAGCTGCTTCCAGCAGCCTCTCACAGAAGGCGCTCCTAGAGCTCCCCCTTACCAAAACCTGGCCATGCAAACCAAGTATAGCGTGGCAGGGTTTTTATTACCATTATTAATTCTTCTTATTGCTATTGTGACTATTATTGCTATTAACATTAAGCTATTATTTTTATTACTACTAATATTTTTTAGTATTTTTACTCTATAAATAGTGGCTATAGTAGAACTCAAAACAAAAGTTCTTCATTGCAAGTAGAAGTTATAATTCTGTCAGCCTCTTGCCCTGCCCTGTTCTGTGTCATTGCTGTGTGTGAAGCTGCTGCTGCCCGGGCTCCCTATTTCCCTGGTTTGGGAAATTCCATGGCATTGCTCACATGTCAGAAAGAGAGGGCTCATTCCAATCAAATGGATTGCCTGAGCTCTTCTAGTCCCAGTGCTGGAAGCTTATTTTCTAACGTTGTTGGCTTTCTCAGCTTCTGTCAACATTTGTGATTTTATAACAAAATGTTCTGGGATGTGATTTTGCAAGATTCTCTAATCAGATTTCAGCTTTGCTCTTGGATTCCTGGATGGTGTGTCAGAGCTGAAGGCAGTAGGTTGGCTGGGAAGCCTTCAGTGGGAGCTGGGGTTGCCTCAGCAGCAGCTGGTTGTGCTCATGTGTGAAAAACACCAATCCCTTGATTTTAAAATTTTTAAAAGTTTAATAGTAATAAAATGGTTATAAAGAATAGTGACACAATTAGAGTAATTACAATTTGGACAAATTGAATTAGGACAATATGAGACAACAAATACAAGGAGTTACAGACATCCGGGTACCTTTTTCTGGGCAGCACGAGCCCAAAAAAGGACACCCGTTAACAAAGGATTAACCCTTAAAAATAATAGCCCGTTGCATATTCATACATTTTATACATGATCCATAAATTCCACTCAAACACAGGATTCTGTCTGGGCAGTGTCAACTTCTTCCTTCTAATCCTAACAGCGCCTTCGAGGCAGGAAGAAGTTTGTTTCTTATGATAAGAAGGCAATAAATTCTTTTTCTCTGAAAGACTTCGGTGTCCTGTGGCTGCTATCTGGCTGCAAGCCCTTTCTGTTAAACAAAGCATCTTACATAGTATAGTTTCTATTTTAACAATTTTTATAACCTCAAACTATATTTAATGCAGTACTTAAGAAAATTAATTCAGCATTGCTTTCTAACACAACACATATAATATTCATTTTAATATTTGTGAAAAGCCAATCCTAAAATACTAGCATTTTTCACAATTCCCACTCTTATTCTTTGTAAATCATTTGGCTTGAGCAATATTTCTTATCTATTTGTATCTTCTGGACTATGCTGGCAAAATAAAACAGGGGATTACACAAGGAAGAAATAAAAAAACAGTTGTAGCACAAAATGAAAGATCTTAATTTCTTCTACTACATTACCTCACCAGCTAGATTTTAACATTGTTTTCTAACTTTTGGACTGGTACCTGGGTTATTATATGCATATATATTTTTCTTCTTTGATTTCTTTTGCTTTTGCTAGAATGACTTTTCTGTGGTCATCAATTTTCAAATCTGATATATTGAACTTTCCACAAACACCCCCTTCTTTGGCCAATAAATAGTCAAAAGCCAACCTATTTTGATACCCTACAGTTTTTGTTTGGCTTAGCTGTCTTAATATTAACTCTAATGCTTGGGCAGCCTTATTTGCTATCATTTCTATAACTGCTTGGAGTCTTGTAATACAATTCAATAGATAATTTGGAGTCAATACAGAGTTAGATTGCTGTGCTGGTTTTACCTTTTTGTGTATTATTTGTTTTTTTACCAAATCTTGAACCGTCTCTTCAAGATTAAATTTAAAACAAATCCATCTCTCTACTTTTGGACATTCAGTTCTAAATCTATTACCACTTTTTATTAAATTTCTTGTAATCCAATAATATAGTCCTTTTTGCCTACAGGTTCCTAATTTGGATGGGTTATAACAGTTGCTGTTGACATGGGTGTGTGTAATAAAAGAGGAACTTTGGTTTCTTTCCATGTGATACTTTCTGTAGCATTTGTGACACGATCTTGCTCGTATCCCAAAAGGGAAAAGACAACAAATGAGTGCCAGAAACAGGAATAACAGAGAGCCAGTATGGCTTATACTCCCACCTCCCATGCCTGTGAGGCTGCAACCTACAGCAGGTGTATTTGATCTTCTTGGTGGCAAAATACAGAGGCCAATCTGGTCTTGCCCTCCATTTCCTTGTCACTTTCTCTTAACTACTTTCCAGGCAAATTGTTTTTAACACCCTTTAACTGTGGTCTCCTACTGTTCCTCAGGTATCTCTCATTCAAGTAATGATTCCCATCCACTAATGATTCCCATCCACAAAACAAAGTTATTACTTTAACACTTTTTGCAATAAGAGCATAAATTTTGTGAACTACAATACTAATTACTCTCACAATTCCAGCATTTACTTATAACCCAGCTAGCATGTCTAGTATTAGGATGAATCAAATAAAGTTTACTAATGGAAATGGTTATTCCCCTTCTCCCCTGTACGATTCCTAGGCTAAGGTCAGAATACAAAACCAGTCTTAATCCTTCTATCTGAAGTATTCCTCACCGAAGGAGATGTTTTATTCAGGTAGTGCTCAAAACCAGTGATATAAGTGTTATCTAATTTCTTAATTCACATTTCTTAGATAATTTGAGTTTTTCTAAACTATTATCACTCAGTCCCCATTGGAAAGTCAGTTCAGTATCAGTCGGTTTAAATGTGATAGTCCATTCCTCAGGTTTCTTCACAAGTCCTTTGATTCTGCTGGCATGAATCCACCCTCTTTCCGTGATTCTGATTGTTGCTTCAGTAGTACCTGGAAAGGACTTCTTAACAGCATAGTAATAAAAGAAAGATAATACTGCATTAACTTTTACCATTCGCTTTCCTCCTAAACTTTCTGGGTTTAGCTAAAAGCTTTCTCTACAGCAGCCTCTTCTTCTTCAGGAAAAAAACCTTCTCGTTAACAGCAAACAAAACACACAAAGGAAAAAAAACCAAAAAACTTCTTACTTAAGAAAAACAAACTGCTTTGTGAGGTTTGGAGAGTCATCAATCTTTGCTTTGATTTTTATCTTTTAGTGCTGGTCCCCCCTCCCCATCTCTTCACTGCCTTGCTATCAGTGCTGTTCTTGGCCCTTTCCCCGGTGCTGCCCCTTGGCTGCAGGGCCGGAGCAGGGGAGAGCAGCCACGGGCATGGGGACCCTTGGGGATATGCCTTGGGTCTCTTTTGCCCTCTCTCTCTCTCTCGGCCCACTTACCAGGCCCACACTGCCATCCTGGACTCGGGACCCCGACAGTCTGGGAGCCCCCCTGGCAGTTCTGCCACGGAGCCAGCCCGCTCCTGGCCGGCAAACCATCCTCTGCTACCAAATTGTGAAAAACGCCAATAACTTGTTTAAAAAATTTTTAAAAGTTTAATAGTAATAAAATGGTTATAAAGAATAGTGACACAATTAGAGTAATTACAATTTGGACAAATTGAATTAGGACAATATGAGATAATAAAAGCAAAGAGTTACGGATGTCCGGGTACCTTTTTCTGGGCAGCACGAGCCCAAAAAAGGACACCCGTTAACAAAGGATTAACCCTTAAAAACAATAGCCCATTGCATATTCATACGCTTCATACATGATCCATAAATTCCATTCAAACACCGAATTCTGTCTGGGCAGTGTCAACTTCTTCCCTCTAATCCTAACCATGCCTTCGAGGCGGGAAGAAGTTCATTTCTTCCGATAAGAGGGCAATAAATTGTTTTTCTCTGAAAGACTTCAGTGTCCTGTGGCTATCTCGCTGCAAGTCCTTTCTTTAAAAAAAGTATCTCACATAGCATAGTTTCTATTTTAACAATTTTTATAACCTCAAACTATATTTAACGCAGTACTTAAGAAAATTAATTCAGTAAATTCAGTATTGCTTTCTAACGCAACACATATAATATTCATTTTAATATTTGCCAAAAGGCAATCATAAAATGCATGCATTTTTCACACCATGTGAGCAGGGACACCAGAGATGCCATGCCCGGGATGGTGTGCCCATGTGAGCAGACACACCAGAGATGCCGTGACCGGGACGTTGTGCCCATGTGAGCAGAGATAACAGAGATGCCATGACCGGAATGTTGTGCCTGGCTGGAACCCTCAGTGCCCGGCTGGAGGGAGCTGCGCTGGAGCCGCAGGTTGTGCCGGGGGCGGGCAGGGGCCGCAGCCCCGGGCAGGGCCCGGCCATGGACACTGACCCTGGTCCGGGCAGGGGCTCGGGGGCCTGTGGCACCGGGCGCTCGGGGCCCGCTCCCAGCGGGGCCGTGGGGGAGTCGGAGCAGCGAGAGAGCCCGGGCCGAGCATCAGCCCCGGGGCGGGCACGGCTGGGAGGGGGCCGGGCCCGGGGGTCCCGCAGAGCCTCCCTGCTCCAGAGCCGCGGCTGCGGCAGCACCGGGGGCAGCACCGGCAGCTTTGGGGCGCGGAGGAGCCGCGGGCGGGCTTTCCAAGGGCTCCTTCGGGGCGGGATTTTGTCCCGGTGCAGGGAAATGGCGGGGGCTGGGCAGCCTGGGCCGCTGCCGAGCACTTCTGCCTTTGCCCGGAGCCCCCGGGCAGAGCTCTCTGCTCAGGGCTGGGAGAAACACGGTCACTCTCCTGGGAAAATTCAGAGAGTTTAATAACGGACAAGGGGAGACAAGGAGCATGGAGCAAAGGTTATTACGGCCGGGTGCATCTTGGCACTGAACCAAGACCACCCTGTTATCTTCCGGATATCCTTAAAATACCTTTTCCTTCCATCAGCCTGTTGCATATTCATGGGCCCTCATGCATAGTAAACTTTTTTCCCAAACTAGTTTCCATATTCCAAGAACTGTTAAGCATGGCTCCTCCTCGGTTCCACCTTTTTAGAGCATTCACATGCCTTGGTTGTGGTTTTACTCCTTTTATATCATCATCTTCAGTTTTGGCCACGGCCCACACTGCCTTCAGACAGTGAGTGCTGATGGCTGGCACATCTGTAGTAGGTGTCTTTATCTCATGTTCATTGGATGTTATCCCATCCAAGCAGGCATTTTAACACAAGCATACTTATATCAGCCATTTCACTATTATGTCTAAGCTTGTAATTAACAACATAAATAAAAACTGTATCTTTATAATAAATGTTGTAGTGCATTTTTATACTTTGTAATACTTGGAAGTAGTTTTGTTTTGTATCCCCATATTTTTCTCTAATGGTTTATCCCAGACTGTACCCCCCTTCCTTTACCTGTGTAATCCCTTTCCCTTGCTGAGATCATCCCCAAATCCCCACCCTGGCTCTCTGTCAATCGCTCAGCATCCCATCCCCTCTATCTAGAAGCTTTGGTCCAGGATGTCGAGTGATCAGCCAGAGGCCAGGGGTCAGTGCCCCAAGCCTTGCCCCATATGCTGTCCTAAATATCAATCCCCCAGTACCCATCCCTTAAGGTCACTTATTGGTCAGTAAAATGTTATCTACTTTTGGTTTCCACCTCCTTTTAAATGTAACCTTGGCACATCTCCCGGGGCTCTCAGCAGGAGCCCCCTTAGGTGTAGGGGCTCCTTTGGGGCTCCTAGAATAAAACCTTGGATTAACCCCTGCTAAGAGCCGGCCCTTTATCTCCTACCGATGTCTCTGGTGTCTCTTGTGCTGCAAAGGTGACCAGCCCAGGTGCCCTCAGTACCCTCGAGGCACAGAGAGCGTTTCCCCATTGTCGGCCATGTCGGGGCTGCCCCCAGGTGTCTGCCGACTTGGGACTGGCCGGAGATCCTGAGAGGCTCCCAGAGAGACAGAGACAGTGCTGCTGGTGGCAGCACCAGGAAGCTGCCAGGTTTGGGCTTTCCGTGCCAGCAAATTGCTGCACTTGGGCTGTGGTGGCACAGAGAAATGTCCAGATCTGGGCATGGGCGGTGCTATCAAACACCAGGTCTGGGTGGTGACAGTCTTGGCACCAGGAAATTGCTGCCTTTTGTCTCCTTTTTCAAAAAAATTGCTGCACTTGGGCTGTGTTGGGAGCGAGAAATGTCCAGATTGGGGTACAGGCAGTGGCAGCAAACACCAGATCTTGGAATTGCCAGTGCTGGCAGCGGAAATTGCCAGATTTTGGCTTTCTTTACCAGAAAATTGCTGAATTTGGCTCTGCCAGAACAAGGGAGTTTCTGGATCTGGGCACTGCCGGTGGCAGCAAACACCAGATCTGGGAGGTGCCAGACCCAGTAATGTTGGAAATGAATTTGTAGAGAATTTTTAAGGTTTGATAGAAGGTTTCTATAGTATGTATACAAGTGTCATGATCCGTCCTTATGAACTGGTTTTGTGATGGTTTGTGGGTTGATCTCAGAGTGCAAAAAACACTGACACGGTACAGGGGGTTGCTGTGATAATCAAAACAAATGTACCATTATTGAATAACCACAACAAAATGTGTTGAGGAGAAACTGGGGGAAAAGGGAAAAAATAAGGAAAAGGAGGGAGGAAGAGAAAGGAAGGTATAGAGCTACCAACTGTTTTACTAGACTGGGACTAGACCCAGAGCTAAGCAAACACATGCAGCCAGGTGACATTGTGTAACATCAGAAGCTGGCAACCATGAGGAATTTGCTGTCAAAAGGTTACAGTCTGCACTGGCCCAGAAGTGTTTTTCCCTAAGGCAAAACAAATTGAAATGAGAAGTTTAAAAGCTTCAAATGACTATGAAAGGAAACTGCAGAATAATTTCTGGAAGGGCAGTATTGTCAATGATCATGCAGCCCACCAAGAGCTGGAGCTGAATCCAGAATTGCTTCTTCCAGCTGTGCAGGAATTCATTCCACTGGTAAGCACTGGTCCATGGGAACAAATGATCCCCTAGCTCTGGGCTAATTGGCACCCAGGCTGCAGTGCAGATTGGAGGAACCCTTGTCACTTGTTATTGGCCTCCCAGTGCACTCATCCTTCTGCAAACAAGGTGCAAACAGCACAGCTGCACTGCTGTCCTGGGTAAATATACATACAGGTGACTTTGCCAAAGCAGTGCATCTTTTCCCAGTGAAATCCATGACCTCTTCTTACCTATGGAATTGTGACTGAAGACACCTGTGAGCCAGATCTGTGGGAGATTGCAAAGGAGCAAAGCTTTGGGATTTGGGCACACCTCTCTTGGTTTCTTTGCTCAGGCCTTTGGTAAGTACATAACATACCTAGGTAGAAAACCTTTGACTAGACAGGATCTTTCGGATTCATTGTCCCCCAAACAGGTCAACAGGTGACTCTGTTGTAATGGCAAGTAACAAAGAGCAGCACAAATGACACAAAGAAAACATGGCCAAAGAGGAAGAGGAGAGGCCCAATGAGGAAAGGATGAGGTGAGACACTGGCACATCGAGTGAGCTGCACTCCCATAATCTCTAGGCTAGCAGATCCTGGTCTCACATTCTCCTCTTGCTTTATTTTAATTTTATTTATTTATTTACTTTTTTTTCATCATCAAAATAAAGTATATACAATTAGAAATATGTCATCAAAACTTAAAGACAGAATCAAAACACATTAATTTAAAACTACATCTAAAGATCAGAACATATGTACAGCTGTAACTATGAAGCCTAATGCATCAATCCTATTCTTCAAACACTCTTCATACAGGCGGCAGCTTCTTCCTGAGCTTGGAGGAGAGAGAGCTCTTCTGGACGGGAGGCGAGGACTTTGTGGGTGAGAGAACATCAGAAGTGTCCAGAGAAAACTTCTCGGTAAGACTGTAACCAGTCAGATCTGCAAAGTGGAGACACAAAGTTTAACAGAGGCCACCATGCAACCCTAAAGCATCTGAAGCTCCATATTTCATGGGACACATTTCCTGGAAATGTCTAAACAGCTGCACAGGGAAACATGGTCCTGCTGGCAGACACTTGAGGCAGGCCAGGGCACAACCCTGAGCCATATGCCCAGAGCTGGCACAGGCACAGCCTGGCCTCTGGGCTGCCCTGGAACAGCAGGGAGCCCAGAGCCCTGTGCTCTCCAGGAATGGCTCAGCTGCACATGCACCCTCCTGCTCCTCTGCCTGCCCCACAGCTCAGCAGCCCCACAGCTCCAGGGGCACTGGCAGCAGCACAGCTCAGTGCAGGGGCACATGCAGGGCTCAGCTGTTCCCTGGCAATGTGCACAGCCTCTCTGGGCTGCCACAAGACCCTTCCTCCCAGCAGAGATTGGCCCAGCTTCCCCCTCACCTCTGTGTGAGGCTGAGCCATGATTGCCCTTCACCTTGTCCTCAATCTGGAGTTGCTTCAGGGCCCCCATGCCATGACTAGGAAGGGCAATGGAGAGAGCAGGGGCAGATGCACACCCTTCCTAAGGATTTCATCATTTTTGCACAGCTAAAAAGGCAAATCCAGAGGTGTCTAACTCAGCACTTCCTCAGCTTTCTGGAGAACATCTCGCCTTCACCAGCCCAACATTTTGGAGAGGTTTTCCCGTACATGTGGAGGCTTGCTGGCAGCACGTTTCTTCAGCTGAGTGCCCATCACCTTGTAGAGGGCAGAGGCGAGCTTGGTGGCCACGGTGCGGACGTTGGCACTCCACACAGGCAGCGCCTTGTTCCCCAGGAAGGACCAGAGCACGGGCAGGGCGTCGCGCTGGACGACTTCAGGGCTCCTGGCATGAACCCCCTGCACAAGCACTGCCGGGACAGAGACACAGCTCCTTACCCACCAGCCTCACTGCAACAAGTATCTACCTCTGCTTTTGCTTCTTGCCAGCCTCTCTGGCCAAGAGCAGCAAAATAGCACCCACAGCCCCTTGGTCCAGAAACAGGCAAAGCAGCTGATCATCTTGGAAACAGAACCACCAACCCCTCAGGACTAATTGCTCCAGCCACAGCCTTGTCCCTGTGGCAGACTTCCTACCTTTATTAAATTATTTCACATTCTCTTTCTGCATGAACAATGAATGAAATGTCCAATTGCCTTTGATTTCCATTAAGAAGTTGTCTAAACCCACACTGAAGATTTGGAAATGCACCATAGAGAGGAAATGGAGAGATTTCTAATAAAAGGGATGATTCCATTTTTGTAACTTTGATGTCAAGTGCCAAATGTCTAATCTGGCTCTTCCCTTTGCTCAGTGGCACACAGCAAAGGGCAGGACTAGAACACACCTCAAAACTCCAGCCCACCAGAGATGGCTGCTGCCTGACAGCAGGATGAGAAACATCAGTGATCAGCTGGAGTCTTTGGCAGAATGCTTTTGGGGCTTCCAACAAAGAGCTGTTTCAAACCTCAGGGTGTCTTAGAGAATTACCCAGACCCCATTGCTGTGGCATTTGAGCATCTCCACATTTTAATGCCATTTCCCCTCTCATTGTTAATGGCATTTTCTCTTATGTCCACTGAAATAGGGGCATAGAGAAAGAAAAATGCTACACAGGGGACTGAAATGTAATCGAAACACGAGTGTTTTCTCATATTGTCTCTGAAATCTCTGCCCAGTTTCTGAACTGAACTATATGAAACACAGACAAATATTTACTACCAACAGGCTTCTTGCATGGCAGATTTGGCTGAGAGATCAAAACCTGAAATGCTCTGGAGACCATTCTTATTTTCTGATCAGAAACAAAATGTTGTCCAGCAGCCATTTAATATTCTGTGGTGGAAGAGACTTCATTTTCTCTATGTTGTTAATACACCACCGGTTATCAACATTGAAAGAGTTCCTGCAAGTACCCAAAACCAATTCTGCTAAGCAGGAAAGGGTTATGGTACCCATTTTAAAATGGGAATTCATTTGAGTTTAAGTATAATTAAAGGCATCGGTGACTACTGAATGTGAGGAACAGCTGTCTGTTCCTACTAAATCTCTGAGAGAACATCTGCTCTTTCTAAAGTAGTCCTAATTTATGGTTAATTCCTTTATTTGAAAAAGAGATCAAAAGAACTGTTAAACTAAATTCCCTGTTCCTGGAGATCTACTTTATTCAAATGCTCTTTAAGGGCCTTTGACATTCCCAATCTCTGAACATGCCCTTTTGAGATTCCTAATGAAGACACAAAGTGGATTAAACCTTACATTCAAAGAAATTGGCATAATTAGCAGTGGATTTAGCCCCAGTTAAAGCAAGTCTATCAATTGTCTTCTCTACTATATATTGAGATTATCCTTTTTCCATTCCTTGGCTCTTGCTGACATAGCAAGCTCCTCTGAGGAATCAATTATCAGCTGCATTTGTAGCATTTTGGACAGTGCTGACACAGGCAGACACTGTTTGCACACCCTGAAAGGCTCAGTCCAATGCCACTGTGACAGCACAGGCAGGGAGCCTCAGCACTCTGCTTCTGTCCCTGTGCCCCAGAGGCTGCCTTCCACTAAACCCGTGCCTCTGATACCTCTGTTGAGTTCTGGCCTAAGCTGTGACCCCCAGGCTCTGCACGGTTCAGCCTCAAAACTTCCCAAGAGAAAAACAAGAATTCTGTGAGGACAAAACAAACTGATGCCCTGAAACAGCATTGGCCACCATTTCCCCTCAGAGATCACAGATGTCCCTGAGCTCCCCTGAGAGGAGCCAACTGGGGCATTTTGAGCCCTCCCTTTGCTGGAGGTGGTTCTGAGATGCCCCAGTGAGAGCTCAGCCCCAGGCCGAGCGCTGCCCCCATCTCAAATGCTGCCCAGCTCTGCAGCAGCCAGGGAAAACCTGCCAAACCCACCTGCCTTGGCTATAGGGCAGCAGGGACAAGGTCAGCACCTCCTGGTTTGGAGGAGCTGCTCTGCTGTCTGCTCACAGGCATTCCCTGTAAATACTCCCTGGGAAGAGCTCTTGGCTCAGAAGGGGAGGCCATACCTGTGATACGCTCGGTGACATCCAGCAGAGCTTGGCCACTCAGGTGATTCCATTGGTAGCTGAACTCTTTCAGCAGTGACACTTTATCTACATGTTTCTGCTCACTTTTCTCAGGTCATAGGAGAAAGGACAGTGGGGAGGGAAATAGTAGGGCCCACCCCATTTTATAAAATCAAGTACATTTGTGCGCATATTTGAATCCTTTTCTTCTTTCCTTCCAGCCTACTTGGCAGGGTTTTAAATTCCAAAAGAAAAGCTCTCCTTTCACATTCGTAAATCCAAACTTGTCTGCTGTAGCAGGAGCTGTGTTAAAACATTTCACATCAGGGACATCAAGAGTTCAGTCACATGGAAGCAGTGAAAAGGTTCTGCATTCCAGAGCAAAAAGGAAGAGCCCCATACTTGGGACACAGAAAGGCACTGAGTCAGGCAGTTCCTGAGTTCACAGAGCAGCTGGGGAGGAGAAAGTGGAAACTCCTCTTGAAGACCTGCCTCTTCAACACTCCTTTTTTCAGGCATATTTCCCCAGTGCAGCATTCTGAGAGCTGACATAAATCTTTTTGGCTAAGGAATTTAGAGCAGCCCTTGCCTATGTAGTTAATTGCTGTGGCCATCTTCCCCCATGCAAAACAACAAGGCATCATTGACAGCTGGGTTTATACCTGTTTGCTATAAAGAAATGAACTTGCTGAATCATAAGTTCCACTTTGAAAATAGAAGACAAAGAGAAAAGTGGAAAATAGGCAGCTAATGCCTCTAATGTAGAGCCTTGCAGGTGGCTGCCCTGCAGAAGCTCTGATGGGTGAGTGTCCCTTCATGCCAACAGCAAGGCTGTTCATTTGGGAAGTCAGACAGGGCCCAAGCAAACTCCAAACCCCCTTTGCCTCTGAACTGTAGCAGAGCTGCAGCCCAGGACTTGCCCTTCAGACAAGCAGCACAGAGCCAAGGGCTCCTGGGACTGTTGGGAAATGCTGATCCCATTCCAGCCTGTTGGGGATGGTGCATAAGGGCTGCACCTGCACAGCTTCTGGTGGGTGTCAGCTGGAGGGTTCCACAGACAAGAACAGCTGTCAAGGCACTCAGCGCTCTCTTGTGCAGGAGAGACAGAGAAGAAGTTGAGGAGAGTCCCTGCCGGGGCTCAGCCTTACCCAAATGAGCAATGGATTCTTCCAGTGCTTTCACAGCTGCCCCACAAACCCTGGGATCCTTTGAATTCAGGTTCTTTGTTATTCCTTCCACCAAACCAATGATCACCGGGTTCAAGACATCTCTCAGGGCTCCTGTGATTTCAGCCAGCACGTCCAGCGCCCTCTGCTTCACTTTCTTGTGGCTGTCAGATATGCTCAGGACAAAATAATCAAAAATCTGTGAAGAGAACAAGCAACGTGAAAGCTGGATTCAAATGTCCGTGTTTGAAGAGTGGATGTAGCAGTCAGCAATGTCAAAGATGAAAGTGATCCTTTCTGTCAGATCAGCACTCGCTTGCACAATTTCACTGTTTTCCTGTGGGCCACTCACTGGAATGGTGGCACAACCTCATGCTAGTTGAAAGATTTTTTTCTGTTTTCTGGAGGTTTGGCTGGGGACAGAATAGTTCCTATGGTATTTCTCTCCATCTATAAACCGTTAAATCAATTCCATTTATTAATGCTAAAGAGTACCTTTGCTTTGAATGCAAGCAGATGTTTACAATTCCTGGTTTTCTATACAGCTGCCTCAAGTACTGAGGGCAATTATGATTTTGCCTAGACTATGGCTGGAGGAGATCTAAGTTTTCTTTTGTTTGTCTCAGAGCCAGTGTCTGGAGAAGTGCAGGGCTCTGATAAACTCTTCCAGGATCCAGAGCATTTCTCTAAGTAATAGGTAGACTTCTGAAATGTAATGTGATGTACAGCTCTCATTAGAGCAGGTTCAGTCCCTTGACAGCCTCATTATCAGGCACCTTTCCCTGGAAAAAGGGAAAAAGCAGCTCCTGGGAAGAGAAGGCAGAGATGAGTCCTTAGCTGTTTTCCTCCTTTTCCAAAGAGAAAAAACGACCCCCCAAGAAGGGTGAGCACTGTCTTTACCAAGAGGAATAGGAACAAGGATGGAAATGAGTAGCCAGAGCTGTGCCTGTGTAAGACAAGATGGAGTATATAAAAGTGTTCTTTAAAACAAAAAAACTGGGTTTAAACCAAGCCTGATACTTCTCTTCCCTATTGAAACCCATTTTTGGTCTAGAGAATAACTGCCTTGCTTTCAGGGGCTCGATTCCCTTCACTTAACCCAACTGGCAGTAGGAGAGAGCAGCAGTTACACCAGCAGAAAATTCTGCCATCATCTGATGAACAGCAGCAATAGGCACCTGCCAGACAAATACAGCTGGACTGAAATAACTTGTCCTGAAGCCTGGACCTGAATTACATTTGTCTGGGTAAGAGGGACCAGCGTGTCCCAAACAGCCAGGACAGAGTGCCAAGACACACTGAATTAACTTTGCTGCTACAGGCTTAGGAAAGGAGCTAAAGGAAAGGAGCAGTGAAGATATCCTACATACTTGAGCAATGTTAGTGGAGATGAGCTGGGGGCTGGTTTTGCACAGGTCTCAGAGGAGTTCCACTCCTTCCATCCGTGCCTGAAACCCCTTGGCTTCCAGGAGATTGTAAAGCTTCTGGAGCAGCTCCGTTTCTTCCACAGCTGGAGGTGACATGACCTGGGCTTTTGCATGGTGTAGGAGGTGTCCCTCAGAGGGAGATTTCACCCTGGGAAATAAAACCAAATGAGGACCTGGTGGTGGTAATTATCATAGCATGGCATCCCTGTGGAGGAAATAATTAGCATTGATTCCAGAAGGCTGATCAATCACTTTATTATACTATACTATACTATACTATACTATACTATACTATACTATACTATACTATACTATACTATACTATACTACACTACACTACACTATACTATACTATACTATATTATACTATACTATACCATACCACACCATACCATACCACACCATACCATACCATACCATACCATACCATACCATACCATACCATACCATACCATACCATACCATACCATACCATACCATACCATACCATACCATACCGAAACTCATTGCCCTTAGAGACAGTCTGATACAGACAGACCAGATTGGTCAATTGAATCCAAAACACCATCACCAGTGGCCAATTAGGAAATTACCCTTTGGTAAACAAATCTCCATGACACATTCCTCATGTTCACAACAACAGTTGCAGCAAGTGAGGATAAGAATTATTTCTCACTCTTTTCTCTGATCTTCTCACAGCCTTCCCCAGGACAATGCCTGGGAAAGTTGTACCTGCTGCTCTCTATGGAGAGAGCTGCAGCCACAGACAATACCT
Organism: Ammospiza maritima maritima; assembly: GCA_036010785.1. Classification (NCBI taxonomy): domain Eukaryota; kingdom Metazoa; phylum Chordata; class Aves; order Passeriformes; family Passerellidae; genus Ammospiza; species Ammospiza maritima. The sequence continues at coordinate 4,233,123 of CM069694.1, forward strand.
TCAGTTAATTGTGAGCAAAACATCTTGAGCAGCTTTCCTAATTATGTGATTTCAAGCTGGAAAATCATGAGGGTCTGAAGAACAACGTGGACCTCATGTCAATCATTACTGGAGACAATCTGCCAGTGACATTCTCACCACTGCTCACTCAGGAAAGCCAAGGATGAGATGTATTTGATCTATCTTCAGATGGCTGCCAGGGCACACAGGTCACATTGCTTTGTGGAGAAAGAGAGACACTACTGCCAAGTTTAAATGCTTCCTCATATGGGACGTGTGTGTCTTAGAATAAGGAAACTCATCACTCTGGAGAAGTGTCTCTACAACCAGGCATGACAATCTGGAAAAGTAGCTCAGATGGTGAACAGATGAACAGGGCCATATTTGAAGGATTCAGAAAATCAGTAACATAGATAAAAACAGAAGCCAGACATCCCAGAACTACACTCACATTTCGTTTGCTACCCTAGAGACTAAATGCACAGCTTAACAACCCCACTGGGAACAATTCTCCTGGATCAACCTGTCTCTTCCATGAGCATGGGAAGATGCCAGCTGTGCTACTGAGGCATGTGGTCACTTTCCTGCCACTGCTGAGCAGTTCAGAGTTAAATAAATCCCCTATGCTATCAGAGGAGAACAGGTACAAGTGGCTCTGCAGCTGCCATGAAGAGACAGCAAGGAGCAATTCCTGTCTTAAATGTTGTTTGCAGCGCAGGGGGAAATAAACCAAATATGCTGTCCATCAAGCAAATTACATGAAAGACAGGAATATCAAGACAAAAACCAACAAAGGATTTTCCACTGGATGCTGCTGAATTCACCAAGTTTCTTCCAGCTGCACAGGGCTGGACAGCAGGGCAGTATTCCCAAAAGACAGACAGTCATTGTAGTAACTAGTATTGACCTGGACATCTTTTGTAAATTTGGAAATTTTCTTGGCACTACTACTTCCAGTGCCCTTTGCAAAGACTCTGTTATCTTCAGAAGCACTACTCTCACTTAATTGGGCTTTACAGGCCCAACTCTTAGGTTTTTCAAATAATGGTTCCATTTGAAAGTCAAAAAAAAAAAAAACCTTTCTTTCCTAGACGTATTACCAGCACAAACTGTACCAGAATTTATGACCCATAATTCTACCGTGGACGCTCTTTCTCTGGATCATTCCTTAAGAAACAATGTCCTCACTGGAAATAAAACAAAATTAGCCAAAATATTGGGCTGGATTAGTTCCAAGGCTCTGTACTAAAGGCCAAACACGTGTAATAATAGTAACGAGTGGACTAAAAGTTAAATCAATAGAGCATTACTCAGTTCAAAGACATCTTGTGTCCTAATGTTCTCACAGAAGACTGTGAGTCTATTTTTGTGGGTTTGTTTTATCCATTTAGCTGTACCTTCTACTTCTTTCCACTGTATGAGAACATTGATGGTAAGATTAGATGACCTCATGTAAACTTCTAGAAATAAAGAAAGAGAAGCCAGTAAAGAAAGGCAAATTTGTTAATTGTAGGTGGAAATGGAGGCCAACAAAAGAAAACAAAAGAACAATAATAATGAAATGCTCCCGTCTTCTGTGAAAAGTAAAGGCACAGACAAGAAAGAACAAGTGCAAAATTCTCACTAGAGAAACACACTTTATCTGACTCAAGTATTTTGCGGTACATTTCTTGCTGTTTTCTCATGCCAAACATATTAACCATTGAAGGTGTCCCTTTCCTCTTTCTGGAATACAGCTAGGAAGATGGCTGTGTCATTGCTGACAAGCTGCTATTCTCAGAGGTGTCCAGCTGGAAGTCCTAGATCAATTGATTTGCTCTGTCACTTTGATATGGCATGACTTACAGTTTCAGCACCTGAACTTGCCCAGCCCTACAATTCTTTGCCCCTTGAATGGTTAGATAGGCTCCTTGGCAACTGGCATTTGTAAGGACATGAAAATATGCAGAATTGTCACCATGAGATGATGCCATATTACAGCGACCTGAGTGGGTCGCTGGGGATGGTGAGAGATGGACGAGAATCTTGTTTCTTGATCAGAAGGCTGGATTTATTGATATACGATATATAATACATTATGACTATACTAAATAGAATAAAGAGAGAGAAGTTGCAGAGCTGCTAGCTAGGCTCAGAATAGAAAGAAAGAATCTATAACAAAGTTGTGTCCAAGGACTCTGTCCCTAGCTTGCACCCGTGATTGGCCTTCAATCACAAACATGGGAACATGAGCCAATCAAGGTGCCCCTGTTGCATTCCACAGCAGCTGATAATAATTGTTTACATTCTCTTCTGAGGCCTCTGCCTTCCAGAAGACGCAGAAATCTGAAAGAAAGGATTTTTGTGAAAAAATGTCTGCGACAATGCCAAATGAGTCATGCCGGAAGATTAACTAGGGCATGCAAGGCAGAGAGAGGGAAATGAGAGCACAAGAAGAGAGTACACAAGAAGAGAGTACAATCTCCTTTTTTCTGAAACATTGTAGAAATCAAACTGAACACAAATCCTCCTATGGGTAGTTCTTGCAAAAGACTAAGAGTTCTTTTTGTGTTCACAGGCCTGGAATATTTAGCTTTGGATCACGGCAAAATGCAGATGACAAAACGAGGCCTTTAAGTCACATCCAGTATGAAGCAGTATGAAAGAGGAAAGCAGCTGAGAGCGTCAACCCTGCTAAGTAGTCTCAGTATTCTTCTTGACATTAGCAGAAATTTGAAATGAGTCTCTGAAAATGACAAAGGAGGCAGAAGAAAAGGGAGCGATGACTCCTCTGGCCTAGTGTTTCCTCACAGGGATCTTCAAAATGTAAAGATTGTATCATCCTTTAAACTGAAGGAAGGTATGAAAACAACAGGAAGGAAATGGCATCAAATGCTAGAAAGACTCTGGGCAGTGTACTTCTAGACAGAAAGGCCACTGATGGAAAACCAACCTAACTGGCACCAATGCAGCAGCATTGTACTAAAGCCAGAAATGTCCAGCGCTTCACTCTCTGCCATCCCATTCAGATGCACACAGCAGCTCTGCAACATTCCTACTGATCATCTCCTTGGCAAACTGGCAGTGAAGGTCCGTGGTGATGCAGAGTCCCCAGGCAGATGCAAAGGAGAGCTGCTTTCTTGCAAAAACCAGGCTTTTGAAACACTCAGGCCTTTATCAGTTCCATGGCTTTAAGCCATAATAAACACAATTCAACCAACCACCATGCACCATGCTGTGAACACACGACGGTTCTAGAACTTGTTGATCTACCTCGAATCCAGCTGCCTCACCTTCCCACAGTCCTTTTCTACTTAGCCAAAGTAATGGGCCTCAGCCCAAGGCCTTCCTTTTTTAAGCTTCTAGCTATATGCAGCAGCAAACCACTACTTTCTTCTGTGCCAAGACTTTAGGTAGACGATTTGCATCTGCTCTTCCAGTGAAACCTAATGGGGAGAGAAAAGCCTCTCAGAGATGTTCAGTCATTCCATTTTCTAGACAGGCCAAATCAAAAGAAAAGCAAGCTATGGGATTGTGTACTTGCTCTTACAAAACACCTGCTGCCCTCTGACAATGAACTAACAGAAAACCAGCAAAACTGACACTTGAGGCAAACAACCCTTTGAAGGGAATAATGATGTGATCAATAAAGAAAACACATTTCCAGGCTACTGAGATACTTAAAATGTCAGCAAAGGCTTGAGAGCAAAGGCTGAACTAATAGGGAAAGGGTAAAAGAATCCCAAGAAAAACATGACCAAAGGTTAAAACAATTCCAAGAAAAACATAGGACACTGATCTGTTGAAGCCTTCAGGAAATCAGTGGCCGCTGATTTACATAGGCCATTCAAGTTACTGGACTTGTGCACCTTCCACTCCTTTTTCGCCTTTCGGCACCATAGGGTGAATTGTGACCATGGAATCACAATTCCTTGGATTCTGTTCTTAACTTTAGGAGAGAAGTACAGCAGCTGAAGTACCTGTTACTACTGATGTGATACCCATGAACACCGAGGTGACAAATTTCATTCTTGTCCAATCAAAACAAGCAATACTAAGAAGATAAGGCTGGCTTATTTTCATGAAACTTCCCATGTTTTACAGCCTGCTCTGATTCTGGTGAAACTATTTCATTAGCTTCGCTCTAAAAGGAGAAAGTCCAGTTCAATGTCCTGCCCTATGGCAGCAGGTATACCATCTGGTTTGTCAAAGCTGAAATTGGAATTGGAAGGAACGAGGCTCCCCGGAGCTAAGCGCTGCTCCCGGGTGCCTTTCGGCAAAAGCCACTCTCCGGAGAGCACTGTGACTGGCACAATCGTCTTTGTGTGAAGAAGCCGCTTTTTCGCCTCCGGGAGCCAGAGAGAGCAGCAGCTTCTGAAAGGCGAAGAAGTATGCAGCACAGACGTGGGACTGTGTGCGCAGCTTACCAACTGATAGAAAACAGGAACATACCACTCTCCTGCCATTTCCAATTGCATGAACATTCGATTGGAAGGTGTTTTGGACAACTTCATTTTCTTCTTGCCCAAACCTCTGCAGACGTCCGCGCAACTTCTACAAGGCAATGGGAGATGTTTTCTGTGCAGGCAAAGTTTCTCCTTGCCAGACATAGTGGAAAAGCTTTTTGCTAAGATGTAGACGAGAAGAGATGCTAAAAACAAAGGTACGGAGCACCCCAGAGCTAACCGCTGCTCCTGGGCGTCTTTCGGCAGCAGCTGCGCTCAGGAGAACACTGTGACAAGCACAATTGTCTTTGCCCGAAGAAGCCACTTCCTCAATCCCAGGAGCAGGAGAGAGCGGCAGCTTCGGAAAGGTGAAGAAGGAAGCTATCCACCACTGGGATTGTGTGTGCAGCTTGCAAACTGATAGAAAACAGGACCATACCACTCTCTTGCCTTTTCCAATCGCATGAACATTTGATTGGAAGGTGTTTTTGACAACTTTCTTTTTCTTCCTGCCAAACACTCTGCAGACATCCATGTAAGATTTAGAACACCATAGGAGATATTTTCTGTGCTGGCACAGTTTCTCATTGCCAGACATAGTGGAAAAGCTTTTTGCTAAGATGTAGACGACAAGAGACCCTAAAGACGAAGGTACGGATTTCTCTTTGGCTAGGCGCTGCTCCCGGGTGCCTTTCGGCAGTAGGCTCGCTCCGGAGAGCACAGTGACTGGCACAACCATCTTTGCGTGAAAAAGCCGCTTCCTCAACTCCGGGAGCCGGAGAGAACGGCAGCTTCGGAAAGGTGAAGAAGGAAGCTGTACAACACTGGGATTGTGTGCGCAGCTTGCCAACTGATAGAAAAAGGGACCATAACACTCTCCTGCCTTTTCCAATCGCATGAACATTCGACTGGAAGGTTTTTTGGACAACTTTATTTTCTTCTTGCCATACAGTCTCTAGAACTCTGTACAATTTCTAGAAAACGATGGGAGATGTTTTCTGTGTGGCAGAGTTTCTTATTGCCAGACATAGTAGAAAAGATTTTTGCTATGATGTAGACCAAAGAGACCCTTAAAATGATGGTACGGATTTCTCCTTTGCTGGGTGCTGCTCCCCAGGGCCTTTCGGCAGAAGCCGCGCTCTGGAGAGCACTGTGACCAGCGCAATCGTCGTTGCACGTAGGAGGTGCTTCCTCAACCCCTGGAGCAGGATAGAGCGGCAGCTTTGGAAAGGTGAAGAAGGAAGCTGCACAACACTGGGATTATGTGCGCAGCTTGCCAACTGGTAGAAAACAGCACCTTCCCACTCTCCTGCCTTTTCCAATCACATGAACATTCGATTGGAAGGCATTTTGGAACTCTTTGTTTTTCTTCTTGCCAAACACTCTGCAGATTTCCGTGCAATTTCTAGAACACCACGGGATATATTTTCTGTGCTGGCACAGTTTCTCCTTGCCAGACATAGTGGAAAAGCTTTTTATTAAGATGTAGATCAGAAGAGACGCAAAGACAAAGGTACGGAGCTCCCCGGAGCTAAAAGCCGATCCCTGGTGCCTTTCGGCAGAAGCGGCGCTCCAGAAAGCACTGTGAGCGGCACAATCGTCTTTGCGCTAAGAAGCCGCTTCTTCGCCTGCAGGAGCCGGAGAGAGCAGCAGCAGCTTCAGAAAGGTGAAGAAGGAAGCTGTACAACACTGGGATTGTGTGCACAGCTTGCAAACTGATAGAAAACAGGACCATACCACTCTCTTGCCTTTTCCAATCGCATGAACATTTGATTGGAAGGTGTTTTTGACAACTTTCTTTTTCTTCCTGCCAAACACTCTGCAGACATCCATGTAAGATTTAGAACACCATAGGAGATATTTTCTGTGCTGGCACAGTTTCTCATTGCCAGACATAGTGGAAAAGCTTTTTGCTAAGATGTAGACGACAAGAGACCCTAAAGACGAAGGTACGGATTTCTCTTTGGCTAGGCGCTGCTCCCGGGTGCCTTTCGGCAGTAGGCTCGCTCCGGAGAGCACAGTGACTGGCACAACCGTCTTTGCGTGAAAAAGCCGCTTCCTCAACTCCGGGAGCCGGAGAGAACGGCAGCTTCGGAAAGGTGAAGAAGGAAGCTGTACAACACTGGGATTGTGTGCGCAGCTTGCCAACTGATAGAAAAAGGGACCATAACACTCTCCTGCCTTTTCCAATCGCATGAACATTCGACTGGAAGGTTTTTTGGACAACTTTATTTTCTTCTTGCCATACAGTCTCTAGAACTCTGTACAATTTCTAGAAAACGATGGGAGATGTTTTCTGTGTGGCAGAGTTTCTTATTGCCAGACATAGTAGAAAAGATTTTTGCTATGATGTAGACCAAAGAGACCCTTAAAATGATGGTACGGATTTCTCCTTTGCTGGGTGCTGCTCCCCAGGGCCTTTCGGCAGAAGCCGCGCTCTGGAGAGCACTGTGACCAGCGCAATCGTCGTTGCACGTAGGAGGTGCTTCCTCAACCCCTGGAGCAGGATAGAGCGGCAGCTTTGGAAAGGTGAAGAAGGAAGCTGCACAACACTGGGATTATGTGCGCAGCTTGCCAACTGGTAGAAAACAGCACCTTCCCACTCTCCTGCCTTTTCCAATCACATGAACATTCGATTGGAAGGCATTTTGGAACTCTTTGTTTTTCTTCTTGCCAAACACTCTGCAGATTTCCGTGCAATTTCTAGAACACCACGGGATATATTTTCTGTGCTGGCACAGTTTCTCCTTGCCAGACATAGTGGAAAAGCTTTTTATTAAGATGTAGATCAGAAGAGACGCAAAGACAAAGGTACGGAGCTCCCCGGAGCTAAAAGCCGATCCCTGGTGCCTTTCGGCAGAAGCGGCGCTCCAGAAAGCACTGTGAGCGGCACAATCGTCTTTGCGCTAAGAAGCCGCTTCTTCGCCTGCAGGAGCCGGAGAGAGCAGCAGCTTCGGAAAGGTGAAGAAGGAAGCTGTACAACACTGGGATTGTGTGCACAGCTTGCAAACTGATAGAAAACAGGACCATACCACTCTCCTGACTTTTCCAATCACATGAACATTTGATTGGAAGATAATTTGGACAACTTTGTTTTTCTTCTTGCAGAACAGTCGGAAAATTTCTGTGGAACTTCTAGAACACGATGGGAGATGTATTCTCTGCTGGCTCAGTTTCTCTTTGCCAGAGACAGTGCAAAAGCTTTTTTTAAGGTGTAGACGACAAGAGACTCTAAAGACGAAGGTACGGAGATCTCCTTGGCTAGGCACCGCTCCCGGTGCCTTTCGGCAGAAGCCACGGTCTGGAGAGCACTCTGACCCACGCAATCATCTTTGAGCAAAGAAATAGCTTCTTTGTCTGCGGGAACCAGAGAGAGCAGCAGCTTCAGAAAGGCGAAGAAGGAAGCTGTGCAACATTGGGATAGTTTGCGCAGCTTGCCAACTGATAGAAAATAGGACCATACCACTCTCCTGCCTTTTCCAATCACATGAACTTTAAATTGGATGGTGTTTTGGAGAACTTTCTTTTTCTTCTTGCCAAACACTCTGCAGATTTCCGTGCAACTTCGAGAAAATGATGGGAGATATTTTCTTTGCTGGCACAATTTCTTCTTTCCAGACATAATGGAAAAGTTTTTTACTAATGTGTAGACGGCAAGAGATTCCTCTGGCAGCAGAATGCAGGCCTCTGTGTGCTTTCACCTGGAGAGGCGTGCAGTACACCTGGAACCGACCGCCCCAGGGGTGGAAGCATAGCCCCACCATCTGCCATGGACTGATCCAAGCTGCACTGGAAAAGGGCGAGCCTCCAGAACACATGCAGTACATGGATGACATCACTGAGTTGAGGAACATGGCAGTGGGAATATTTGAGAAAGGAGAGAGAATCATCCAGATTCCCCAGGAATCTGACTTCACCATCAGGAAAAACAAAGTCAAGGGACCTGCCTGAGAGATCCAGTGCCTGGAAGTAAAGGGACAAGATGGACAGCATCAGATTCCCACTGAGATCATCAACCACAATGTCTCCACCAACCAGCAAGGAGGAAACACCAACTTTCCTAGGCACCACAGGATTTTGGAGAATGCACATTCCCAAGCACAGCCAGACTGTGAGCCCTTTCTACCTGGTCAGCCGCCAAAAGAACGATTTCCACTGGGGCCCTGAACAACAAAAAGCCTTTGCCCAGATCAAGCAGGAGATCGCTCATGCAGTAGCCCTTGGCCGAGTCAGGACAGGAGCAGAGGTGAAGAACGTGCTTTACTCTGCAGCTGGGTACAATGGCTTGTACTAGAGCCTTTGGCAGAAGGTGGCTGGGGAGACTCGAGGCCGACCACTGGGATTCTGGAGCCGAAGCAACAGAGGGTCCAAAGCCAACTCCACTCCCACAGAGAAGGAAATCTTGGCTTTCTATGAAGGAGTCCAGGCTGCCTCGGAGGTGGTTGGCATGGAAGCACAACTCCTCCTGGCAGCCTGACTACCGGTGCTGGGGTGGATATTTAAAGGAAAAGTTCCCACTACCCACCATGCCACCCGCACCACACGGAGCAAGCAGATTGCTCTCATTACACAGCATGTCGTACTGGAAACCTGAATGGCCCTGGGATTCTGGAAATAATAACAAACTGGCTGGAAGGTGAAAACTGTATTCTCACTGACAAAGAGGAGTGGGAACAAGCAACAAGGGCTGAAGAAGCTCCACCATACAACCAATTACCACCAGAGGAAACATGCTACGCTCTTTTTACTGACGGTTCCTGTAGCATCATTGGGATGAACTGGTAGTGGAAAGCAGCCGTATGGAGCCCCACACGACAGGTTGCTCAAGCTACCGAAGGAGAAGGTCAATCAAGTCAACTTGCTGAACTCAAGGCCTTTCAGCTGGCCCTGGAGATTGCTGGAAGAAAAAGGTTGCCAACGTTCTGCCTTTATACTGATTCATGGATGACAGCCAATGCACTGTGGGGCTGGCTGGAAAAGTGGAAAAAGGTAAGCCAGCAGCGTAGAGGAAAACCAATGGGCTGCTGATGAATGGAAAAACATTACCTCTTGGCTAGAAAATTTGTCTGTGAAAATCCATCATGTAGATGCCCATGACTCTGTTTTGCGGAGAAAAGAAGAAACCTCACAACTTTGTAAAAGTTGTAAAGCCCGGTATGCTTTTATTACGACGCGCGCCGGACGCAAGCCTCCCCAAAAAGGCAAGCGTACCTCTGAAGACCTCGGGTCTTCTTTTATCCCCCTTCCAAATGCATATGCATACAATTTCACAATAAGTTCATACATATTCATTCCGCGTGACATTTAGCACCAGTTCTTCTTTATCAAAGGAATTCCTAGGTCTGGGGCAGATTGACCTTGTGGTCATTTCTGTTTTTCTTTCTCTGTCTCCTTGCTGTCTCTGCAATGCGGCTTTTCCTTCAGCTTTGTCCCCACAGACCCTTCACCTCTTCCAGACACTTCACCTAATTCAGAATGGATCCCCACTCCATCTCAACTCCAAGAATCAGGCTAATGAGGAACACCAAAGCAACAAGCAGTAGATCAGGCAGCAAAGATAGAGATGTCAAAGACAGACTTAGATTGGCAACATGAGGGGGAGTTGTTCCTAGCTTGATGGGCCCATGATGCCTCAGGCCATCGGGGCAGAGATGCCACCTGTAAGTGGGCACAAGAACCAGGGGTGGATTTATCCATGGACAGTATTTTCCAGGTTATCCATGACTGTGAGACGTGTTCTGAGATCGAGCAGGCTCAGCGTGTAAAGCCCCCTGTGGTATGGTGGGCAGTGGTCCAAGTACAAGTATGGGGAGGCCTAGCAGACTGACTCCATCACACTGCCCCAGACACACCAAGGCAAGCACTGTGTGCTGACCATGGGTGGAACCCTCCACTGGATGGTTGGATACCTACCCTGTGCTTCACACTACTGCCCGGAACACCATCCAGGACTTGGAAAAGCAAATCCTGTACTGACATGGAACCCCTGAGAGAATTGAGTCAGGCAATGGGACCCATTTCAAGAATGGCCTTATCAACACCTGGGCCAGGGAACATGGTATTGAACGGATATACCATATCCCCTACCATGCACCAGCTGCTGGGAAAGTTGAACGGGGTAAACAACTACTTCAGACTACCCTGAAGGCAGTTGTTGGGAAATGAACTTAGCAAAAGCCACCTGGATGGTCAACACCCAAGGGTCCATCAATCAAGCTGGTCTTGCCCAGTCTGAATCCCTGCACACAGTGGATGGAGATAAAGTTCCTGTGGTACATATGAAATGTATTTTAGGAAAGACTGGATAAATCCCACCTCAGGCAAAGACAAACCCATTCGTGGGATTGATTTTGCTCAAGGACCCTGTTACACTTGGTGGATAATGTAAAAAGATGGAGAAAGGCGATGTGTACCACAGGGAAACCCAATCTTAAATAAGAGGTATGTGTAAGGTTTCATTGTGATGCAGATGGAAATAGAATAAGGGGTGGATAATGTCCTGGATTGAAGGATAATGTGTGTATTCCATTTGCCATCTGTCAGAAGTAGGGCAGTTTTCTTTATCTCTCCTACAAACCAGTCCTCTCTCGGGGAAATATCTTCTGTTCGTGGGCCATTGGGTGTCACTGCATGACTGATAAAATTACGTCATCCCACTGGGAGAAGCTCTGCCCAAGGGGAGGAGCCAAGCATTCCTTCCTGGATATAATCTGACAGTTGGAACACCACAGCACCTTTCCCACTGGATTCTCAGAGGAGCAGCCCTTTTCCACTGGATTCCCAGAGGAAGAGCAGACCAATCTACACCACCACTGGATCTTCAGAGGAAAACTCGACCCTTCTACAGAATGACTGCTTCAGCAGAGCCACACCTGTCTCTGCACAAGGACTGCAGCCACCCTTTAATGGGACTGCTAACAACACCCTGACACACAGGGAGTTAGGCCATATTCTCACTCTGTCAGTGTTGTTTTGTATTACTGCATTGTTTTGTTTTCTTTTTTTTTCTTTCCCTACTAAAGAACTGTTATTCCTGCTCCCATATCTTTGCTTGAGAGCCCCTTAATTTCAAATCTATAACAGTTCGGAGGCAGGGGTTTCACATTTCCATTTCAGGAGAGGTTCCTACCTTCCTTAGGAGACACCTGTCTTTTCAAACCAAGACTGCAGCGGTGCGGCAGTGGTGCTAGTGTCACTCGCCCAGGCTAGCCGGCCAGCAACCACTAGCAGTATGGGGGGGCACTTGTCCCAATAGCTTGGCTTCGGGAGAGCGCCTCAAGCAGTCACCCAGCGCTATGGCTGTAGGTGCTGCCAGGTGCGGACAAGACCCGGAATCACTGTAATGAACAGGAATAAAGAGCGCTGTCCGTTTTGGGCCAAAGTCCAGCTTTAATGGTGTCCAGGGGAGCCAACAAAACTAAGAGAATTTGATGGTTGATACATGTGGTTATAAAGGGAGTGGGTGGTAGGGGTGGAACCAATACAGAGACCAATGGGAATCCAGGGGGGAAGTGGGATACAAGAGATTGACATACACAGGAGACCAATGGGTACAGCTTAAAGGAGGGGCCCCAGTCCCTGAGCAAATCACTCCAAGCCCTGGAGAGAAGCTTCCGGAGAAAAGGGAGTGAGCAGGGAGTGACTGGCAGGACCCTGGGGAGGAGTAGAGGAAAGGATACATTAAGTTGTCAGGGTCACCAGGGGGGAGTAGAACTGGATACATTGGGTGCTATGGGGACCAGAGAGATTGACATTTAACTGGGAGAGGAGGGAGAACCTGGGCAGAACCGTTAAAACATGGGGCGGAACAGAGCATTCCAACTTCAAACAAAGGGAGAACAAATCAAGCAAAGGGAGAGTAAAAAAAACACACCACAACATCTTACCCTCTTTTGTTTAAAAAAGAAAAGAAAATGAAACCTAGAAGGGAGTGTGCTTGTCCCATTCAGGGACTGGGTCAGCATCTTCAAACCAGGGGTATCTTGGAGGGGCTGAGGTCCACGGATCGTCATCTGCGGCTGAAGACGCCTCAGATAGATCCAAAGCTTCAGCTTCGCTGGATAAGTTCTCCAAAGATACCACCTGGTTGACACTTGGGAGTGAAGCAATCTTGCTCAACAGTCTTTTCACCAAACCCCAAACAATGGAACAAGCAACTAAAACAATGAAAAGGACCCGTAAGACTAACAAAACAGTTTTCAACGCTGACTCCATCCAGCCCGAAAGTCCCCATCCTGAAAAGAGGTCCCCCAGCCAGTCTGACGTCTCCCTTCTTATATCATGAATCATGTCCTTCATTTTCCTGATGGAACTGTGCATGTCGTCAGCCTTTGAAAAAAAATTGAGACAGCGGAGGCCCTCAAACTCCTCGCATTGATGATTGTGCAGCAACAGGAGGAAGTCGAGGGCTGCCCGATTTTGCAAAGTCGCTTTCCTTGTAATCTCTTTGTCTGATAGGAGGTCCGACAGAGCAGCTGATGTAAAATTGGCTTGCTTAGCCACCCAACACTCTAGGTGGGCCAATTCACCTAGAGCCTTAGCTGCAGACACCCAGGGCAAAAACACAGTGATCGCAACTCCTTTTGGTTTCAACCAATGAATAATTTCGGAGTCACACTCTGGGTCAAGATCTTTGATATCTCTTTTGGAGCGGGCCGAATTCAGTGTGACATTCTTAGATTTCCAATCATTAATTTGTGTTTTGTTGGGGGTAAACAGCGACAGTCATCCGAGGGTACAAGGGCCTCCGATAAGGTGAGAGGGGATGCCTGCCCATGCTCTGTCTCCGCAAATCAAAAATATGCCACAGGGTAGGGACAAGGGTTTGCCTCCAATGGTGGACGCCGTATGTATTTGTGCGACTATTTCGCACCAGTAACTAGCGATGTATTCTTTCTTGAACTGCCGCATCATTAGGAAGCGCTTGTCCCCAGGGACCAGGGTAAACACAAATTGAAAACAAAGGGAGGCATTGGAGGAGCCGAGCAACTCAAATTCGAGGGGTTCGGAATCCAAAGGTTGCCAGTCCTTTGATTTCATTTTCCCAACCCACTCTTGGGTCAAAACCAGGGGAGGCAGCAACTCTTTTGGGCATTATAGGAGCAAAGGAGGTATTAAAAGGAGAGGGTAACTCTTTGGGAGGGAGAGGGATCCCTACAAGGCAAGACGACATCGGGTCCTCTGCTGATGCGGTGTTGAGGCAGATGTGGTCTTGACCGAGGCCCTATGCAAAAGTGCGCCAGACATTGGCTTTTGGCTGGGGAATGATCCAGGGATCAGAAGGTGGTATGAAGAACCAGAGAACTGCAGTCAGGAGAAGAGGGGTGGATGGAGCAAGGGCCATGTGGATGGGTGTCACTGAAAGGAAACAGCAAAATTATTAGTTTAGGGTTTTTTGGTTCTGCCCATAGGGAGGCTTCAGAAAAGGTCAGTATCTAAAGAAAAGGGGTCGGGTTTCCACCTCCTCCGCCAACATATCTCCTCAACCTGCATCGCCATTCTCACTGACTTGGATTTCTTAGGGATGAACGGTCAGACCCACTTAGATGGCACCCATCTCAACCCTTAGGGGGTGGATACACAGGCGTACCCCCTCCCCCAGATGATGAGATCGTGGGGTCCTTCTGTTTTCCAGGTCTCTGGATCCTTTATAAGGACCAGAAGCCTGGCCTTCAGCTGCAGCTGCTCGTGGTGACCAAAATGCCGCACGATTGGGGGGTTTAAATTCTCAAAGGAATAGTTCAAAAATTTAATTGTAAACAGTGCCTTGGACAACTGGGCATGAGGGGACTCCACCTTCACGGCCAAACGTTGTTGGTCTAGAACTCTCTTGAGGCTCTGGTGGGCCCTCTCAACCATGGCTTGGCCTATCGGGGAATACGGGATGCCAGTTTTATGCTCTGTTCCCCATTGCTGTAGGAAGCTCTTCAGCTCCCTGGATTTGTACGCAGGGCCATTTTCTGTTTTGATGACCTTGGGGATGCCCAGGACTGCAAAAGCCTGAAAAATATGTTTCTCCACATCCACAGCCCTTTTCCCTGTGTGGGCAGAAGCAAAGATTGCACTGGAGAAAGTGTCCACCAAAACATGCACATAAGAAAGTCGGCCGAAAGAAGGGATGTGCGTCACATTCATTTGCCACACCTCACAGCTGGAAAGGCCTCTGGGGTTAGCTCCAGAGCTGATAAATGGGAGCTGGTGGGACTGGCATTGGGGACATGTCGCCACGATCACCTTGGCCTGTTCACAGGAAAGCTGGAACTGCCGAACCAGGCCAGGAGTGTTCTGATGAAATTGCTGGTGGCTGATCTTAGCTTGACTGAAGAGATCTGGGAGCGGGGCCATTTGGACAGGAGCAGCTAGGGCATCGGCTCTCCGATTGCCCTCTGCGATGAACCCCGGCAGGTCGGTGTCTGACCTGACATGCATCACAAAAAAGGGTGCTCTCGGTCGGAGACTAATTGAACCAATTTTGAGAGCAAATTAAAAAGAGGGATGTTGGACACCTCTTGAAGAACTGCCTCTTCAGCTCTGGACACTACACCTGCAACATAAGCAGAATCTGTAACTAAATTGTATGGTTCAGAGAACCTCTCGAAGGCCCTGACAACTGCGTCTAACTCAGCTACATGTGGAGAACCCTCCACTTTGGCAATATCAGCCTCCCACCGCTGAGTTTGAGGATCCTTCCAAGTCATCACTGACTTGTGGGATGCTCCAGACACGTCTGTAAAAACTGTCAGTGCTTTCAAAGGGATTCAACTCTGGACTCTTTACAAATACAAGGAAAACTCTTGATTGAACAATTTGTGGGCTGGTCGATCAACAGCAATTTGGCCGGTGTAGCTATCCAGAGCAAACTGCAACAACTCATTAACCTCCAGCAGTTCGTCAAAGGTTCTCTTTTTTAGTTGGCCCAAATCCAATTTTATGGGGATGTGCATGCAGTCAAAATCACAACCTGCCAACTCCCTGATCCTCAATCTTGCTTTTCTGATCAATTCTGCCACCAGCTCTGATGGCTGTGTCATCCTTTTGGACTGGTGGTGACTGAGGAAAACCCACTCTGTGATCAAGAGTGAGTCCCCCGAGCCCTGGTCTTTGCCTTTAATAGAATTGTCCCACTGAAAAATCACCCCATGGAGGTGTGGCAACTTTCCCAGAATAATAAACCTGAAGGGCAGGCCCGGTTGGTACCTGTGGGCCTGCCTGGCCAATATAGATTGTTGGATTTTCTCCAGTGCTGCCTGAGCCTATGGGGTAAGTGACCTGGGAGAACTAAGCTCCTCTCCCCCTTTCAACAAATTGAAAAGGGGGGCTAGGTCATCAGTGGGAATGCCCAGTCAAGGCCTTACCCAATTCAAGGACCCACACAGCTGGTGGACATCTGCCAAGGTCTTAATATTTGTTTTAATCTCCAATTTTTGCGGAACAATGGTCCGCCAAGTGATCTCAAGACCCAGGCACTTCCAGGGTGGCATCTGTTGAATTTTGTCCTGCTGGAGCTCGAACCCTGCAGCAATCAATGCATTGGTTGTCAGGTCAAGCACATGGGTAAGCATGTCGTCTGTCAGAGCACAAACTAATATATCGTCCATATAATGGAAAATGATGACATCTTCCAGGGCTGTACGTATCGGGCACAGCAAGGAAGCGACATACCATTGGCAGGTGATGGGACTATTTTTCATTCCTTGCGGAAGGGAATGCCAATGGTAGTGGTTGCTTGGGGCTTCATGGTTGATGGAAGGAACTGTGAAGGCAAAACGTGGGGTGTCGTCAGGGTGGAGAGGAATTTGGAAAAAGCAATCTTTTATATCGACAATGGCCAAATTCCAGTTTTGGGGGAGCATCGCTGGGGACGGCATCCCTGGTTGGAGAGGACCCATATCTTCAATGATATTAATCTGATGAAGATCATGAAGGAGCTGCCACTTATCTTTGTTGGTTTTTTTGATGACAAACACTGGGGAGTTCCACTCTGACATGGTCTCCACCAGGTTGCCTTTAAGTAACTGCTCCTTCACGAGCTCGTTGAGCGCCTTCAATTTTTGTTTGTTGAGTGGCCACTGCGCTACCTGTACTGGTTTGTCAGATTTCCAATTCAGTTTCCAGGTAGGGCGCTCCTCAGTTACTGCTGCCCGAATAACCTGGGGAGCCCCTGGAATGTCAATTCGGGCTCCCCACTGGACAAGGAGGTCCCCCCCCACAGGGGTTTCTTATCGTCTAAGACGAATGGGTGTACCGAAGCCAATTGCCCATCCGGCCCCTTAATTTGCACGATGCTCTTGGATTGACGAGCCAATTGCATGCCTCCGACACCCTGTTCGTGTCCGGCCACGTTCTGCAACTCCCAATGCGATGGCCATTCAATGAGGAATTGGGTTTCAGAGGGCACAAGCAACCCGCAGGCAGCCACCTTGTTCCTGGCACCCGGCTGCTCTGGCGCCTCCCCAAAGCATCTCCCAGGCCTGTGGCAGAAGCCCTAGAGGCCGAGCCTCAGCAGGAGGGTGGGGGCACCCCTGAGGTGACCAGGCTGGGCTGGCTGGGCACAGGGATGGCAGGGGGCTGCTGCCCGGGCACAGGCACTGGGTGCTGCCAATAAGGGGCCGGGGGCAGAAGCAGGGCTGGCGGCCATCCCAGGCCCTGGCAGCTGCCCAGGCCATGGTGCCGAGACCGCCGTTCCCCTGACCCAGACCTCTGGGCCCACAGAGCTGCTGCCACCATGGGGAGGGCAGCCGCCTCTCCTCCAGCAGGGCTGCGGAGTGGCTGCTGCCCCGGCAGCTCTGGGCCCCACAGAAACAGCACCAGAACAGGCTCAGCAACAGCAGCACCCCAAACGGCGGCACCTGCTTGGCCAGGCGTCCGCACCTGCCAGGATGCCAGACGGGGGGAGCCCGGAGGCACAATGGCCCCTGCTTTGGCAAAAGGCTCAGCAGAGTTGGCCACAATGACTCTCTCTTGACTTGCCATCCTCACTGCAACGCTTGGCTGCTTCAGCTGCTGCCTGTGCCCCTGAATGACTTCCATGGCAGAGCTTGAGGCCAGACTCGCCTCCCACAGGCGGCGTCCCAAGACAGCGGCATTGGTGCCATGGGCAGAGAGACACTCTGATGGGGCACCAGCCCTGCCATGCAGCTGCCCTCCCTCTCCTCTATGCAGGCACCTTAAAGACACATGTGTCAGCTCTGAAACGAAATCCTGGACTTGCCTGGAACAAATGAGGTGCTGGGGAAATCCTGGCACTTCCATGGGTCACTTTTCCTCTCCACTTGGGGAATCACAGAATGCAAGAACACTTTGTGTTGCAAAGTATCACAAAGATCATGCGGTTCCCACCACCCTGCCGTGGGCACAGGTGCTGTGCAGGTACAGCTGCCACTAGAACTGGAAGAACACTTTTCCATGTTTACCTTTTCCTCCCCTGGATTTCAAGTTAACATTAAAAATTCAGCTGGTTACAGCTGAATAGTGTAGCTCACAGGATTTGGATTCTCTAGTGGGCCACGGTATGTCCATTCGGCCTTTGTTAGACCATCCAGATGGAGCTCATCCCTGTGCAGCCCAGGCACAGGCAGCAGATTGGTCCATTTCAGCATCCCAAAGTCTTTGGGGCTTCCTGTGCACCCTGAGACTCCTGAATCCTGTGGAGACTGAAAGCCTGGTCAGAGAAAAAGCCAGATAAACTTTCCCAGAAATGGTTCTAGCAAGTTTTGAGAAGACGGAGAGAAAGAATGAAAACAATCTTGCAGCTGGTGTTGGAAACAGTTGTTTTCTCATCAGATGGTTTACCAAAGGGTGGTCCCTAATAAATCATTGGGTGACAGGTTAAGAGCCAATCAGGTTCTGGGTGAACAATGTCGGTTATAAGTATCAGGAGATTGTAATAAAGGAAGCATTTATGCCATCTTAAAATGCATAGAGTGTGTCACTTGTTTATCCGTTCCTTACTCAACAGTGACATGAATCCATTCTTGAATTCCGACTTAGTGCTGTGCAGCACATTAGAACACAGGAATCCCCTCTTTGGCTCATTCTTAGGTTTGCTGCTCTTGCCTAAAGTAGTCATAAGGAGTATATGCCAATGTAAAAATTATAGCTGAACACCAGGGAATTTTTCTGTATCGTTTAAAACTAAACCCTTGTGTGACTGTTCAGAGACTCCGAAATCCAATGTAAAAATGACAGCTTTGATATTTAAGAATCCCAGAAATGGCAGGGCTGGCAGCCAAAATGTTGACATGTGATTCATCTGGTCAAGGATTTGAATGCTAATGCAGAAATTACAAAACTGTTACAAGTAGTTTTCATTGGCACCCCCACTTAAATGGCAGCAGCACACTTCCAAGGCACAGGGTATGACACTGGGGACAGTGCTTGGCACTTAATGGCTTCAGATCTGGGAGAGAAATGTTTTGCCTGGCTTCACCCAGGAGTTCAGGTTTTCCCATGGCTTTCATCGACTGATCACTGCAGGTAGCTTTCACTGAATGCAAAAGGATGGAACAGCAGAACTTTGGGAGAAGGTGCCCTAGGGATAGGCTGAAAAAGTTACAAATGATCAGCAGGCTCTGGAAAACATTAAAAAAAAATGAAAAAGAGAAGTAGCCCTGTGACTTTTCAGGCACAACTCTTTGGGTCTGGAGGAAATATTTGCCTTGCATCAGCGACGACACAGATAGAAAGGCAGCAAATGGAGCATTGAACATCAGAGACTGGGCCTTTTTTGTGGCACTTTTGCACTCCCTTTTGGAGGCCTGTCACAGCTCCAGTGTGCCTGGAGGTCTGGGCTTCCTGATTTTACAAATCCTAGCCCTAGGCCTAACCCCAACCCTAAGACGAGAAAGGCAAATCAGCCAGGAATTAGGGATGTCCCCAAGGAAAAAGCTGTGGAGGCAGGCATGTTGTGGTACTTTTGCGCTCCTCTTGGGTAGTCCTTTGCAGCTGCTGTGTTCTTGGAACTCAGGGCTTTCTTGTCAACGGAAGGAGACCCGGACATCAATTTGATCATCACAGGCCCAATTTTATTGATCAGTACGGCGAGTTAAATACAGTTAATAATGAGCTTCATACATATTGCAAAAGTTGAGCTCAGGATTGGTCAGTTACATATCAGCACCTACGCCTACTTCTGCATTCCTATGGTTCTACTTTTGATACTTTCTACATATTCTTAGGATATATTCAAGACTAGTCTCTTCTCCCTATTTTCATGTTGCAGCAAGGTCACTGCTGACCTTTCCTTTCAGCTTGCTGACTGCTGACTTTTCTCTTTCAGCTTAACCAGCGGCATTATGTCAGTATGGCCTTTCTCAGCTAACCAATTATGAATAAATCTCTCCACATTTCCCCCGTTTTCTTCTTGAGCAAGGAGATTAGTTTGCCATGTTTTTGCTATTGTACGGCTGACCATGTTTTGAATACAGTTAAAGATACAAGGCAAAATAAGCAAAAACAGTAAAATTACACCCAGAAGTCCTATAGCATAGATCACAAGGTTCCTCAGCCACGGTCCACGTCCTAAGCCTTTAAGCCATTCGTCAATTCCTAAACCGTCTTCTTCCTTAAGTTTGTGAAGTCCCTGTTGTAATTCTTTTATCTTAGTGTGAATGGACACTGAATGATCAGACAGATTCATGCAACACATTCCCTCGAACTCTTCACATCCATGCCCTTGTGCTAAGAGCAAAAAATCTACAGCAGCTCTAGTTTGCAAAACAGCATGGTTAACACTTTGCACATCTGCAGTTAGCATGTCTAGAATTTGTGATGTCTTGTTCAGCTCATCCCTTGCCCAGCATCCTAATTGTTTTGCTAAATTCATAGCTTTATTGGCAGATCCTCCTGGCAAGATAGTTGAAACCACCACCTGTTTGAATGTGCCCCAAAACCGTGGATCTCCTATCTTGCTGCAGTCTAAGTCATGTATGCTACGTTTTCTCCTGTTTGAATTTTGACTCAGCTGCATTAGCAAGGACACATTAGGATGAAAGAGTGACAATTTTCCCAAAAAACAGGGTCCACCCTGTGGTTTAGCTGGTATACCATTCCATGCCCTGTCTCCACAAATCAAAAATATTCCTGTGGGTAGTTTCATTGGTGCTGTGATATTTGTGCCGTTACATTGACTGTAATGTTGTGGAGAGAATTCACTCACATTCAGGGATGAATCTAGAGTGGCCCATGTTTCTTTAGGTTGGTTTAAATTCTGAGCACCCGAAAGTTTGAAGCTAAACCATCCACCAGCTGTAGTGTTAGATATGCTGGCATTTGTACTTCCAAAAAGATCCAACTCTTCAGGAGGAGAATGCAAAGAGGTGTTAAGTGATTGGATTAGTAAGCATTGACGATAGCCATCACTCTGACCTGCAGTATACCCTTGTTGCACCGACAATGTGATGTTTGACATGTTAGACATACATAAGGTTTGATTGTTTATCAAACTACAAAATTCTCCAGGAGACCACACCGGAAGTCCCACCAGGCATGTTCAAAATGGGTTAGTGACTCCTCCAAGACTAAGACAAAGTGATGATTGGTTAGTTTGATTAGCAAGTGTCACCCATAAATTTTCCCTTGGTTGACTAAAGTGAGTTACTCCTACTGCTTCACTTGCTACAGCATTGAGCAGTATAACAAAAACAAACCTCATTTTTCTTTCTGCTTGCTTTGCTTCTCCTTTGCTTCCTTCTGCTTGCTTTGTTTTTCCTTTCTTCTCTGTCTTTTCCCTGGTTTGCTAGATTGTCTATTGTAAGGCTGAGTCAATTTTTGAATATACTGATCTAATTCTAAATCAGCATCCTTGCTCACAGGTATAGCATGAGGTAAGTTTGAAGGCAAATCAGCTTTACAGCAAGCTGCTATGATGCGTGAGGCTTTATTAATTTCAAATATTCTAAGGTTTTCCTGCAACTTCCACCTAAGATATGCTATAACCACTTGTTCTGCACTCTCAAAAAGCTGTAATCCTGTCCGTCCTGGCAGGCCAGTACTTTGTTCAAGAGCTCTAACCCAGAAAAAATTTCGAATCCACCTTCCAGAACAAGGTGCACACCATAAATATCCCAATGACCTCTGTGAATACCAATAAACCTGATTACAATCTGCACAATGCAAAGCTACCCATCCATAGCACTTATCATTATCCCTTTTGCAAACATAACAAGGAAGTGAATATAAGTAAGGACCAGTATAAAAGTCTGGTTCTTCAATCCAAAGCAACCAATTCAATGGTGGTGATCGCAAAGCCTCTTCAGCTTTTTTACTATATGAGGCTAACAGCTCAAGGTCTTTCTTTAACACAAGGCGTATCTTATTTCGTAATCGTAGTTCTTGTTCATTATCCTCCTCAACAACTATATCCTCCTGAGGGTCCCACAACTGTAAAATTGTTCTAATCATAGAAAATTAATTAGCAATCACTGATATCCTTATTCAAATGAGACCGTTCCCTTTTTGCCTTCCTTTTCTTATCTGTCTTCAATCTTGCTGCTCCTGATTTTACTGGTCCTGCCACTTGCAAACTCAATTTTTGCAACTTGTCAATGCAGCAATCTAATGCTCCATCAGGATCCCCTTTGAAGGGTCCTACAATTGAATGCTGTGTTAAAGGCACTAATTTCCTACACCTTATAGAAACTATACGTGATTTACTTTGAACCTTAATTCTATTTACAATACATTGTATTTCCCATCGATAATAAGCAAGAACTTTCTGTTCAGGAGACTCATAAAGATTTAAAGCTATATATGCGTTTTGCCCTGTTTGTCTCCATAATTCATCTTGCCAGCTTTTTCCCATGTGTGCTCGTGTTCACAAGTATGACACCACAAATCCCACAATAATGATTGTTCTATCCAAAAAGTTCTTTCACAACCCCCACAACGTAGAGCTATCCAGGCAGCACAATGTGGATTGTGACAGTCAAGGCAATGTAGTTTCGCTGGATTTGTTAAGCGAAAAGTTGATAATGAGTCAATGAAACCAATCAACTCCTGGGCCGTCCGATAGTGACGTGTCAGTGCTCTGTCCACCGCTTCCGAGTACCCCTTCAATTGTAACAGTAGTGGTCGTAGGACTACAAGCAGTTTCTTCCCCGGTCGCTCCTTGTCCTCCTCCGTAAGGCGATCCACCAGAGGTTGCATCAAAAACAGGTTTAGTCCACTTAGCAGGTACCCACAAAGGCCCTGTAGGTGAGGAAACACAACGATACCCCCGACCCCAATATAATACTTTTGCAGGTTTTTCCCATAATCCTGTACTCGGGTTCTTATACTTAACCCAGACGTCTGTTTCCTTAGTATTTTTCCTGACCTGACCTTGGATGATGTTTCATTGCAGGAGGGGTATCATCTTCCCCAAAAATACATAAAATATTAATCACATACAAAACCTAAGCCAAACATGCTTGTGGATCTGCCAAATCTTGATGTTTTTCAATATACTGCTTAAGGGTACCATTTGCTCTTACCCGTAAAGCTTTCCTTAACTGTATCAGTAACTCATACAATTGTTTATTATTCACTTCCTTAATTGCTGCTTCCTTTATTCGTCTGACTACTCCTGCGACATATATAGAGTCTGTGACCACATTTAAAGGTTCCTGTAAGTTGGACACTGCCCATACTTCTGCTAACAATTCCAGGGTTTGTAACCTATCCCTGTGTGTATTGTTCCTTTACCAATTCATGGGCATGCATAAGACTCTCCCCTTTTAATGGCCATTGCTTAACCATCACCGGTGTATCCGTTTTCCAGGTGAGTGGAATGGGGAAAGTCCAAGCAATGGCAATTACCCCAAAGGGTGCTGATTAGTTAACACCACTCCCAATTGTGTTAAAATGTCCCTTCCAATTAAGCAGGAAACTGTAGGAGGCAGTTGAACAATTGAAAACACAGCAGATATTTGTTGATTCTCAATGCACACAGACAAAGGCGGCGATCTGCTTGCCAATGTAAATCCTCCCACTCCTGTCAGCATGTTTGATGATGGGAATAGGGGCCAATGTTGTGGCCACGCTTCTGGAGAAATGGTGCTGGTATCTGATCCTGTATCCAATAATCCATAAAGGGTTATGCTTTGATGCCCATAAGTAATTTCAACCTTTTGCTTTGGTCTATTTTGTAAATCCACGGTTAAAAGCGTAACACCAGTAGAGCCAAAACCTTTTTCATCCCGTGTTTGCCCAGTAAATGATTGTATTCCTGATGTCATTTGTGACAGTGGTACTAATTGTGCAATGCGTTGTCCCTTTGTAATTTTAATCGGAGGATAAAGGGTGTAAGCCATAATTTGTATTTCCCCTGTAAAGTCCGCATCGATAACACCAGGCAAAACAAATAATCCCAACATAGTTATAGAGGAACGTCCCAGCAATAATGCTCCACATGTTTATCCATTTAATATAAGAGGACCCTTTACTCCAGCGGGTATCCACTCAGGCCGGTTTGTCATTAGTGTGACATCTACTGCTGCTGATAAGTCCAAACCGAAGCTCTGTGTTGTTGCGGGTTGCAGACAGGAGGTAGTAACGATGTCATGGCAGCGGCTGGTGTCTCCGATGTCACGGCGGCAACTTGTGTCTGGGTGCGGCCCCGAGATGCGCGCTCCGCGGATGGTTTCCCGACCGGTGCCTACAAGCCGTAGTGTTGTGGGAGCTGGATCGGCAGTGTTGACACCATATGCCAGTCGCTCGGCACGTTCGGCGTGTATGTCCTTCGTTGCCGCATCGGTAACACTTGAGGAATGGTTTTGAACCTCCTTGCGTGAATGCCACTGAGCCACTTCGGAGAGGAGCAAGAGCAGCTAACACCTGATTCTGAGTAGACTCTGCTTGCTTTTGCAATCCTAATCCTAACTCCTTTAAGGCTTCTGCTATAAATGCCTATGAAGCTGTTGGCATTAATGCCATTCGCTCTAATGCTTCCTCAATAGTCCAATTTGCCCCTAAAGTAACTAACACTCTTTGGGTTGCTGGATTGCTATTTTGCAAAGCACACTGCTTCAATAGTGCCCTGCAACACCAGCCCGATCTATAGCAGTAGCTGTTCTATCGATAAAATTTCCAAATGATTCTTCTCTACCTTGTTTAATACCCATATAAGCCGGTAACCCTCCTGGCTCTTTAACCATGTCTATTGCAGCACGCACTAACCTCATAGACTCTCTAAGTTTATCTGCTCCCGATATCATCTGTGCCTCTGTACGCAAATATGCCCCTAAGCCCATCAGCTCCTCTACTATTACTCCATGTAATGGGTCATGTGCATTAAACAATAACTGCTGATGCTGAGTAAATATCAACTGAACTATTCCTCTTAAATCATTAGGACATAAAACCTGAGTATTAAAAAGATAATCTAGCATTTGCCTAACAGGTTCACTTTTTACTCCAAACTGACTAACCGTAGAACGTAGCTGAGTTAACAGCTTCCAATCTAAGGGAGTATATTCTGCTATATTATGCGTAAGGTTCCCCTGTGCATCATACTGTGGTGTGTATGTAACTGGACATGCAAGACTAGAAGCTATTTCCACCGCTTCACCATCCCCCATTTGCATTACTTCTTTCGCCAAAGCAGCCCAAGCTTCCCTCCTCTGTTTAGCCATCTCCCCCCATGGATCATGGTGTGCTCCTGGGATGGGATCTGACTCTTTAAGGGTGCTATGCTGCTGGCGCTTCGGTGCAGACACCAAGTTTTCGCGCGGGGGGCGCAGTGAAGCAGGGGCTGGCTCGCGCGGGGAAAGCAACCCCCCCGCTGTAGCTGACAGTGAAACCGGAGCCGGCTCGAGCGGAGCCAGCTCACGCGGGGGAACCAGCCCCCCCGCCGGAGCCGGCTCGTGCGGGGGAATCGGCCCCCCCGCCGAAGCTGTAACCGGAGCCGGCTCACTGAGGGGAAGCGGCGAAGGCAAGGCTGGCGGCGGAGGCGAAGCAGGCTTGCTCCCACCCCCACCATCCGACCCGCCTGAAGCTGGTGGCGGAGGACAAGCTGGTTTGGTCTTACCCCCACCATCCGACTAGCCCTCCCCCTCTGACAGGAAAGGTGCAGACGGTTCCACTGCGCCTATATGAAAATCCTCCACACCACTTTGCTGGGGACCCTTAGGCATAAGTATCTTAGTTACAGAAGGTGCCAGGGGATCGTCCTCACGACCATACCCTATATTCCTCTTATGAGTTTCTGTCGCCCTTTCTGCTGCCTTTCTCTCAGAGACCTGCTGAAGCAACGTGTTATAC
Organism: Ammospiza maritima maritima; assembly: GCA_036010785.1. NCBI lineage: Eukaryota > Metazoa > Chordata > Aves > Passeriformes > Passerellidae > Ammospiza > Ammospiza maritima. The sequence goes on from CM069694.1 coordinate 4,258,784, forward strand.
ACCACCCGCCATAACTTCCCGAAATTCTTTGCTGACTTATCATCGTCTAGCACTGTATCCCACAATATTTCCCCAAACTTCTTCCATTCTGCTAGCTCATGAACAGTATGAGGATTAGAAAAGATACCCTTAGCATGGCCATGAGCTAATAACCCTGGTAACTCCTTTTTTAAATCTATCCCTTTTATCCCACGCCGCTCTAAATAGGCGGTAAATAAATCATATGCCGCTTGCCTATCCATACCTATTAATCAGCGCGCGCTGTTGCTGCTCTCCAGGCTCCGGTGGACATGTATTGGCTTGATTCACCGTTGTGACCATCAAGGGTGCTTCAAATTCCGGCACCGTCCCGGCTGCAAGGACCCAAACCCAACTTCCTCGATCGTGGCGTAATCCCCTTTTCCTTTTACTCCGAGAAAAACAGACAGAGATTCGGTTATGGCCGCATTCTCCACCATTTGTCGATGGAAGGAGACCCGGACATCAATTTGATCATCACAGGCCCAATTTTATTGATAAGTATGGCAGATAAATACAGTTAATAATGAGCTTCATACATATTGCAAAAGTTGAGCTCAGGATTGGTCAGTTACATATCAGCACCTACTCCTATTCTGCATTCCTATGGTTCTACTTTTGATACTTTCTACATATTCTTAGGATATATTCAGGACTAATCTCTACTCCCTATCCTCATGTTGCAGCAAGGTCACAGCTGACCTTTCCTTTCAGCTTGCTGACTGCAGACTTTTCTCTTTCAGGTTAACCAGCGGCATTATGTCAGTATGGCCTTTCTGAGCTAACCAATTATGAATAAATCTCTCCACACTTTCTGGTTAAAAAAACCCTAACCCTAGGCGAAACTCTAACACTAACCCTAGGAAGGAAAATTAGCCTATGGTTCGGGATGCTCTCATGAGAATAGCAGCAGAGGCAGCCAAGTTGTGTCACTTTTGCACTCCCCTTGGGATGCCTTGAACAGCTACAGTGTGCCTGGAGCTCAGGGCTTCCCGGTTTAAAAAACAATGTCCCTAGCTGAGACTGGAGGCAGATAATTAAGCCTAGGCTTAGCAATGGTGCCAATGAAAACGTGTGGAGGCAGCCATTTTCTGGCACTTTTGTGCTCCCCTTGGGATGCCGTTCGCAGCTGCCGTGTGCCTGGAGCTCAGAGCTTGCTGGTTTAAAAAGCTCTTCACCTAGGCGTAACCCTAACCCTAACCCTAACACTGGTCATTTAAATCAGCCTGGGTTTAGGAATTATCCCAAGGAAAAAGCTGTGGAGGCAGCCATGTTGTGGCACTTTTGCGCTCCCCTTGGGATGCCTTTCACAGCTGCAGTGTGCTTGGAGCACAGGGCTTCCTGGTTTAAAAAACCACAACTTTAGCCCTAACTGGAGGCTTCTAAATCAGCCTTCGTTTCGGGATGGTCCCAAGGATAAAGCTCTGGACACAGCCAAGTTGTGGCTCATTTGCTTTCCCCTTGGGATGCCTTTGGCAGATGCAGTAAGCCTGGAAGTCAGGGCTTCCTGTTTGAAAACATCCTATCCCGAGGCTGAACCCTAACCCTAACCCTAGGCAGATAAATCAGCCTAGGTATAGGGATGTTCCCAAGGAAAAAAGCGCTGGAGGGAGCATGTTGAGGCAATTTTTGGCTGCCCTTGGGAAGCCTTTCGCAGCTGCACTGGGTCTGGAGCTCAGGGTTTACTGATTTAAAAACCCTTTCCCTTGGCGTGACCATAGCTGCAACTGGAGGCAAGTAAATCAGCCTAGGGTCCATGATGGTCCCAAGGAAAAAGGGCTGGAGGCAGCCATGTTGTGGCACTTTTGCACTCCCTTTTGGATGCCTTTCACAGCTCCAGTGTGCCTGGAACTCAGGGCTTCCTGATTTTACAAATCCTAGCCCTAAGCCTAACCCCAACCCTAAGACGAGAAAGGTAAATCAGCCAGGAATTAGGGATGTCCCCAAGGAAAAAGCTGTGGAGGCAGGCATGTTGTGGCACTTTTGCGCTCCTCTTGGTTAGTCTTTCGCTGCTGCGGTGTTCTTGGAACTCAGGGCTTTCTGGTTAAAAAAACCCTAACCCTAGGCGTAACTCAAACCTTAACCCTAGGAAGGAAAATCAGCCTATGGTTCGGCATGGTCTCATGAGAAAAGCAGCAGAGGCAGCAAAGTTGTGTCACTTTTGGACTCCCCTTGGGATGCCTTGAACAGCTGCAGTGTGCCTGGAGCCCAGGGCTTCCTGGTTTTAAAAGTCCTAGGCCTAAGCCTAACAGTAACCCTAGGAGGGTAAATCAGCCGGGTATTATGGTTCTTCCTAAGGAAAAAGCCGTGAAAGCTGCCATGTTGTGGCACTTCTGCACTCCCTTTGGGATGCCTTTCACAGCTGCCGTGTGCCTGGAGCTCAGGGCTTCCCGGTTTAAAAAACCATGTCCCTAGCTGAGACTGGAGGCAGGTAATTCAGCCTATGGTTAGCAATGGTGCCAATGAAAACGTGTGGTGGTGTGGAGAGTTTAGTTCAGGCATGGCTTGAAGAAAAAGGCCATGAAGCCATGCAACTGAGAGAAAAGTAACAGGTAGCTGTGAAGCTGTTTCAAAGCAGTTCCCAGCCTGATTTCTATTAACATATAGTCTCTCTCAGGCATCATTGTATAAACAATAAAGTTCTCAGGCAGTGTTCCCATAACAAAGGTAACATCCTCTCTGGGAAAAGATGGCACCCTGGGAAGAGATATGGAAGTTTTGGGAACCGTTCGTATCACAGTGAGAACACTGGTTTTGTTTTATGTAAATAATCAATGGTATTGTAAAACAAAAGGAGTGGTTAGAGTTTTCTCTGTTAGCCTATCATAAAGCTGTATTTTGGAATATGCATGAAGTTCGTTAACACTATTATTTAAGCTGACTGCTCAATCAATAAATCGAGTTCGATGCAGAATGGTCGTTCTCCCCTCACTTCAACAAATTGGTGACACCCGGACGTGATAGCGGACACCACGACGATCGCGGCCACCACGGGGATTGCGAACACCAAAGGATAAGTGAGGACTGGTTCAGGCTCCGAAGCAGCGGGAGCGGCAATAAACGCGAAATTAAAGCGGAGGAAAAAAGATAACCGCCAATACGTGCCGTGCCCTGGCGACCATATTAGATGGGTCCAGCTGATACGTGCGGCAGAAGTCTGGGAAAACGCTGCTAGGTGAAAGTGCACACTTAAAAAGAGGTATGGAAAGACAAGCCGCATATGAACTTTTTATTACATTTTTGCAAAAAAGGCAAATTAAGGGAATAGACTTACCGAAAGAATTACAAGGTCTTTTGGCTTATGGTCTGGAACGGGGAGTCGTTGTGAATCCCCACACGGTTCACGAGTTGTCGGAGTGGCGTAAATTTGGTGATATATTATGGCAGGCTACGTTAGACGATGATAAAACTGCTAGGAAAATGGGTAAATTATGGCAGGTCATTAACAACGAACTGTTTCAGTTTCAGGCGGAAAAGAGGGCTGCTTATCAGGCTACTGCCGCTCACGATCGTAATAAAGAATACGATCAAGAGAGGGAGTTTGATAAAGAATCAGGGACTCCTCTCGTCTCTGCAATGAGGACGGTTTCATTACCGGCCTCGCCACATCCCTCGGCAAGCCAGGCGCTGAGCCAGGCTCTGAGTACGGCTCCAAGCCAGGCTCCGAGCCAAGCTCCACAGGGCGCTTTACTACCCTCCGCGCCGCTTCCACCGCCTCCTTTAACGAGCCAGCCCCCCCTAACGAGCCAAGCTCCGCAGGGTGCTCCGCAGGGTGCTTTATTGCCCGCTTTGCCGCAGGCTATGCATAGCACTTCTGAGTCTCCCGTATTGCTCGCATTGCAGCAGCCAGGGCCACAAACGTGTGTTCCATTCCCGAAAAGTAATCAGAGCCCTGGGTTGGAAAACGATCGAGCGGTGATGATTGCACGGGAAAGACGGGATGCGTGGGCAGCTCTTGCCAAAGATGCAATGGAGAAAGGAGACCAGGAGTTGATAAGCTTAGCGAGCGAACTGGCTTGTCCGGTTATTTTCACCCCCCAGGCTGGCGGAGGCATTCAAGCGACAATTAGTGCTTTAGACTGGAAGATGTTATCTCAGTTGTGAGCTACTGTTAGCCAGTTTGGCTTTAAAAGCGAACCAGCCAAGCAAATGCTCGACTATATTTTTGACACCAGTATTCTTCTTATTAATGATTGTTGTGGCATAGTTAAATTAATCTTCACCCAACATCAGCAATTGCTTTTTAACGCCCATTGGCAAGCGTTAGTAAATGAATGCGTGGCAGTACAAAGACAGCAGGGTGACCCCCTCCATGGCGTTACTGTTAACGAGCTTATGGGTCTGGGACCTTTCCTTCGCACTGAGGCACAAGCTTTAATAGGTCAGGAAAAGTGCCGGGAGGCAATGAGGTTAGTCAGACTAGCAATAGAAAGGGTGAAGGAACCAGGAGGGGTACCAGTATATATGGGAATTAAGCAAGGTAGAGAGGAATCATTTGGCGCTTTTATTTATAGAGCTGCTGCTGCAATTGAGAGGGCTGGAGTGGCAGAATTTATGCGCGGGGCCCTTCTCAAGCAGTGTGCGATCCAAAATTGTAATTCTACCACTAGAAACATACTTAATACCTTAGGAGCAAATTGGACTATAGAGGAGGCATTAGAGAGGATGGCTCTTGTGCCAACCGGGCAGCAGGCTTTAGTGGTAGACGCAATTAAACAGCTAGGAGTAGGGTTGCAAGAACAGGCAAAGTCGTCTCAGAATCAGGTTTTAGCCGAACTTGCACCTCTTCAAGCGTCAGCCGCATTTGCAGCATCAAGTAAAAAGGGCCGCATGAAATGTTATCGCTGCAGAGGCTTTGGCCATATGCGCCAGGAGTGCCAGGCTACTGGAGTCTGGTACCAGAAATGCCGTATGGATAACCATCATACAAGCGCTTGTAAGCGGAGGTCGGGAAACTTCTCCAGGAGCACGTATTCCCACAGCAGCCGCGCCCAGACACAAGTTGCTGCTGCAGAGTTTCAACCCCCCCGCGCCTTCAACCCTCCACAGCAGGGAGCCTCCATCCCTCCGCAGCAGGCAGCTTCCAACCCGCTGCCGCCGGGAGCCTCCAACCCGCCACCGCAGGGAGCCTCGGCATGGACCTGGCAGCCGCAGTAGATGTAACGCTAATAACTCCGCACCCGCAGAAAATCCCTACGGGGGTTCAAGGACCTATTATTATACAAAACAAAGGAATGGGTGCGTTACTATTTGGGAGATCTTCTGCTTCTATGTTAGGACTGTTTGTGTTACCTGGCGTTATTGATGCGGATTACACGGGAGAAATTATGGTCATGGTTTATACTCCTTTTCCTCCTCTCCAAATTAACAAGGGACAAAGGATTGCTCAGCTGGTACCACTTGAGCAAATGACGAAAGGAATACAACCCATTAAAACCCAAGAGAGGAGAGACAGCGCTTTTGGTTCTACAGGAGGACTTACTTTGTTAACTTTAAATCTTGCCGAAAGACCGAAGAAAAAAGTTGAGATAGAATATAACGGACAGAAAAGGTCATTTTCAGGTCTGCTGGATACCGGAGCAGATTCCAGCATTATTAGTCCTAGCTGCTGGCCTCATCACTGGCCCCTGCAGCCGGCAGCCACTGCTGTATCCAGGGTAGGAGGATTTACCCTGGCAAGCTGCTTCAAGTTCATATCGACGGGAAGCAGCTTGACGGCGATTTTTTCAGTGGTGCAGTTGCCTCCTACTGTTCAATGCCTTATAGGCCGGGACATAATGGCTCAGCTAGAATTTGTTCTAACAAATGAACACCATTTGGAGTAAAAGTCATTGCTTGGACTTTCCCAATTCCCATTACCTGGGTCGATGACACCCCGGTATGGGTTAAGCAATGGCCTTTGAAAGGGGAAAGTTTGCAACACGCACATCAGCTCGTGTCAGAACAGTTTCAACAGGGACATTTGCGTTTGTCTACCAGCCCCTGGAATACTCCAATTTTTGTAATTAAAAAGAAGTCAGGGAAATACAGACTGCTCCATGACTTGCGTGCTGTTAATGATCAGAGGGAACCTATGGGCTCATTACAACCTGGATTACCAAACCCAGCCATGATCCCGATGGATTGGCCTTTGCTAATTATTGATCTTAAGGACTGCTTTTTTACTATCGCCCTGCACCCGCAGGATATGCGACGATTTGCATTTACATTACCTGCGATTAACAAAGAAGCACCCGATCAGAGGTTTGAATGGACGGTTCTTCCACAGGGCATGCGGAACAGCCCCACCTTGTGTCAGCTTTATGTCAGTGCAGCTTTACAACCTCTTAGAAAGCTATGGCCTAATACAGTCATATATCATTACATGGATGATGTATTGTTTGCTCAGCCGATGCCTTTCACACAACAACAAGTCCAGGAAATAAGAACAACACTGGCACCATACTCTTTGGTAGTAGCTCCTGAGAAAATTCAGACAACTGCTCCCTGGAAATATCTGGGATGGTCTATGACAGAACAAATTGTTAAACCTCAAAAGCTGCAATTAAAAACAAAAATAACCAACTTAAATGAAGCTCAGAGATTCTTAGGTGATTTACAGTGGTTAAAACCGATGGTGGGAATACCTAATGAACTGCTTGATGAGCTGCGTCCACTGTTAAAAGGAACTGATCCAGCTCATCCGGTGTGCATCACTGATAAGCAACAGCGGGCCATTCAGCAAATTATGGACTGTGTTATGCATGGACATGTTCATCGAAGGGATCCTGATGTACCCATAGATCTTACCATCTGGAAAGGCCCACAATATCTTTTGGGAGCACTTACACAATGTAAAAAAGAAACAGGGGAAACACGGATATTAGAATGGATCTCCCCCCCACTGCAGCAAAGCAAGACTCTTCTGCAAAAAATTGAAATGTTAGCGAATTTGATAAAGAAGGGCAGAGAAAGGACGCTGCAGGTAGCTGGGTTAGAACCAGCTGCCATCAAGATACCTATGAAGAAGGATACCTTGGACTGGTATATGACTCATTCAGAGGAAATGCAGGAAGCCCTTTTGGGAGCATGTTGCCCTATTGAAACACATCAGCTTCAACCAGCGTTCATTCAATGGATAGGGGACTGGGACTGGATAACTCATCCAAAGCGAGAGAATTCTCCTGTCTCAGGTGCCATTACTGCATTTACAGACGCTGGCAGGAAATCAAGAACTGCTGCAATAACTTGGCAAGAAAAGGGAGTATGGAAGCATCATATTCTGCAAGCAGAAGCAGTGGACAGCCTACAAACAATGGAACTGTTAGCAGTGGTTTGGGCAATGGTACAATTTAAGGAACTTTTGAGTGTTGTTACAGACTCTCTGTATGTAGCAGGAGTTGTAGCAAGAATTGAAGATGCTTCCATAAAAGAGGTGCAAAATCAAAGACTATATGAACTACTATTGCAGCTAAAGAGAGCTACAAGATCCAGGGAACATGCTTATGCTGTAATTCATATTAGAAGTCATAAATGGAAGGTTGGTTTAGGTGAAGGAAATGATAGAGCAGATAGATTGGTTACTATTACCCAAAGTACACCTCTGTCAAGTCACCAATTGGCTCGAGAAGCTCACTCAATGTTTCACCAGAATGCAAAAGGCTTAAGCAGAGAATTTAAGATAACACTCTCAGAAGCAAAAGCCATTGTGAGGGCTTGCCCTACTTGTAGCCATCATAATGCGGGAAGTGGTTTAGGCCTAGGAGTAAATCCACGAGGCCTGCAAACAAATGAATTGTGGCAAATGGATGTTACACATGTTCCTAGTTTTGGCAACCTGAAGTATGTACATGTGTCCATTGATACTTACAGCAAATATATATGGGCAACAGCTCAGTCAGGAGAAAAAGCTATTCATGTAGAAAGACATCTGTACAGTTGCTTTGCAGTGATGGGTACACCAAAAAGAATTAAAACAGATAATGGTTCTGCCTATATCAGTCATAGAATAGGGAAATTCTTTAGAAAGTGGGGAATTGAACATGTTACAGGTATTCCTAATTCCCCAACAGAGCAGGCCATCATTGAAAGGGCACATGGTACCTTAAAGAAGTATTTAGCCAAACAGGAAGAGGTGACTGACCCCCACTCTAGATTACTAAAAAGCTTATTTGTGATCAATCATTTATGTGTGTTTGGTGATGTAGGGCAGCCCCCAGCAGAACTACACTATAAGCCACAAGAAACTGGTGAGCAAGAAAAAGAGGTATGGGTAAAATACCGAGATCCCAAGACAGGGCTATGGAAAGATCCTGCTAAGGTCCTGTTCTGGGGAAGGGGATATGTTTGTATTTCCACCCCTACAGGAGCATTGTGGGTACCTGCCAAGTGGACTAAACTTGTTCTTGATGCAGCGGCTGGTGGATCAACTCACAGAAGAGGACAAGGACCGTCTGGAGAAGAAGCTGCTCCTGATCCTGAGACCACTACTGCTTCAGCTGAAGGGACACTCGAAGGCGATCGACAGGGCCATAACACGCCGTTGCCGGACAACCAGGGAACTGATTGACATTATTGAATCGTTATCATCTTTCCATATAAAAGGACCGGCAAAAGAGAACTGTCTTGAATGTCACAGCCCAAATTGTGCTGCTTGGGTTGCACTGTGTTGCGGGGGTTGTGACAGGACCTTTTGGGTGGATCAGTTGTCACTTTTTCGTTTATGGTGTGATACCTGTAATCATAGACATAACTGGGAACATAATTGGGAGTGGGCTCTACGGAATGAAACAGGGCTAAACACTGCCTCAGCTTTAGGTCTTTATGAGTCACATGAGCAGAAAATCTTGGCTTATTATTGGTGGGAGGTACAGTGTATTTTGAAAAGGGTTAAAGCTCAAAGTGCATCATATATAGCCTCTGTAAAGTGTAGAAAGCTGGTGCCTTTAACACAACATTCCATTGTAGGGCCTATAAGAGGAGATCCCAATCAGGCATTAGACAACTGCATTAAAAGATTACAAAGGTGTGGTCTTCAGGTCTCGGGAACAGTAAGGTTAAAAACTGACAAGAAGAAGAAGGTCAAAGTAAAACCAGAAAAATGAGGTCTCCTTTTATTATATTACTTAGTGTAGTGGTAGCTGAAGAATCAAAGGTAACACATTTTAGTCAACCGAGAAATAATGTATGGCTAACACTTGCTAGGCAGATTAATCAGACTTTGCTTTGTCTCAGCGTTGGAGGAGTTACTAACCCCTTTCGAACCTGTTTGGTAGGGCTCCCAGTATGGTCTCCTCAAGAATTCTGCAGTTTTATTAATAACCGTGCCTTATGTATGCGCAGTATGGTAAATATTAAATTGCCTAAAGGGTATACTGCCAGTCAGAGTGATGGCTACCGTCAATGCCTGTTAGTTCAATTTCTTAATATTCCTTTGCATTATCCACCTGAGGAGTTAGAGCTTTTTGGAAGTGCAAATGCTAGCATGACCAGCACTTCCGACAGTGGGTGGTTTAGCTTTGACTATTCTAATCCTCAAAAGATGAATCCATATAAACAAACATGGGCTACTTTGGATTCAGCTCTAAAGCCAAACATAGTGTCTAAACAACTCTACAACCATTGTAAAGGCTCTAGCATTATGAGACCTAAGAAATTACCTACAGGAATATTTCTAATTTGCGGAGATAGAGCCTGGAATGGTATACCTGCTCAACCTCAGGGTGGACCTTGTTATTTAGGTAAGCTATCACTATTTCACCCTAATATATCTGTGCTAATGCAATTAAGTCATAAGATAAGCAGGCAAAAGCGTAGCTTACATGATTTAGACTGTAGTCAAATAGGAGATCCATGGTTCTGGAGTAAATTTAAGCAAGTGATGGTTTCAGCTTTCCTACCGTGGGGTGCTGCAAGCAAAGCATTGACTCTAGCAAAACAAATAGGGTGCTGGGCTAAGGGTGAACTGAATAAAATTTCACAGATATTAGATATCTTAACTTCAGATGTACAAAGCGTTAATCACGCTGTTCTACAAAATAGAGCTGCTATAGATTTCTTATTATTAGCACAAGGCCATGGGTGTGAAGAGTTTGAAGGAATGTGTTGCATGAATTTATCTGATCATTCTGTATCTATTCATGCTAAGTTGAAAGAGCTACGGCTAGGGCTTAATAAGCTTAAGGAAGAAGAAGGATTGGGTATTGATGAGTGGCTTAAAAGTTTCGGATTGGGACCCTGGCTAAGAAACCTTATAACATATGCTATAGGGATATTAGGGGTACTCTTATTGCTTTTACTCATATTACCTTGTTTCTGTGGCTGTATCCAAAAGATGGTTAGTAGGATGATAGAGAAGACCTGGCAGACTAACCTCCTTTCTCTTAAAGAAAAAAACGGGGGAAGTGTGGAGAGTTTAGTTCAGGCATGGCTTGAGGAAAAAGGCCATGAAGCCATGCAACTGAGAGAAAAGTAACAGGTAGCTGTGAAGCTGTTTCAAAGCAGTTCCCAGCCTGACTTCTATTAACAATTAGTCTCTCTCAGGCATCATTGTATAAACAATAAAGTTCTCAGGCAGTGTTCCCATAACAAAGGTAACATCCTCTCTGGGAAAAGATGGCACCCTGGAAACAGATATGGAAGTTTTGGGAACCGTTCGTATCACAGTGAGAACACTGGTTTTGTTTTATGTAAATAATCAATGGTATTGTAAAACAAAAGGAGTGGTTAGAGTTTTCTCTGTTAGCCTATGATAAAGCTGTATTTTGGAATATGCATGAAGTTCGTTAACACTAATATTTAAGCTGATTGATCGATCAATAAATCGAGTTCGATGCAGAATGGTCGCTCTCCCCTCACTTCAACAGGGAGGCAGCCATTTTCTGGCACTTTTGTGCTCCACTTGGGATGCCTTTGGCAGCTGCAATGTGCCTGGAGCTCAGAGCTTGCTGGTTCAAAAAGCTCTACACCTAGGCGCAACCCTAACCCTAATCCTAACATTGGTCATTTAAATCAGCCTGGGTTTAGGAATTATCCCAAGGAAAAAGCTGTGGAGACAGCCATGTTGTGGCACTTTTGCGCTCCCCTTGGGATGCCTTTCACAGCTGCAGTGTGCTTGGAGCACAGGGCTTCCTGGTTTAAAAAACAACAACTTTAGCCCTAACTGGAGGCTTCTAAATCAGCCATCGTTTCGGGATGGTCCCAAGGATAAAGCTCTGGACACAGCCAAGTTGTGGCTCATTTGCTTTCCCCTTGGGATGCCTTTGGCAGCTGCAGTGCCCCTGGAAGTCAGGGCTTCCTGTTTGAAAACATCCTATCCCTAGGCTGAACCCTAAACCTAACCCTAGGAAGATAAATCAGCCTAGGTATAGGGATGTTCCCAAGGAAAAAATCACTGGAGGGAGCATGTTGAGGCAATTTTTCGCTGCCCTTGGGAAGCCTTTCGAAGCTGCACTGGGTCTGGAGCTCAGGGTTTACTGATTAAAAAACCCTTTCCCTTGGAGTGACTATAGCTGCAACTGGAGGCAAGTAAATCAGCCTAGGGTCCATGATGGCCCCAAGGAAAAAGCGCTGGAGGAAGCCATGTTGTGGCACTTTTGCACTCCCTTTTGGATGCCTTTCACAGCTCCAGTGTGCCTGGAGGTCTGGGCTTCCTGATTTTAAAAATCCTTGCCCTAGGCTGAACCCCAACCCTAAGACGAGAAAGGCAAATCAGCCAAGAATTAGGGATGTTCCCAAGGAAACGCTGTGGAGGCAGGCATGTTGTGGTACTTTTGCGCTCTTCTTGGGTAGTCTTTCGCAGCTGCTTTCTGCTTAGAACTCAGGGCTTTCTGGTTAAAAAAACCCTAGCCCTAGGCCTAACTCTAACCCTAACCCTAGGAAGGAAAATCAGCCTATGGTTCGGGATGGTCTCATGGAAATATCAGTGGAGGCAGCCAAGTTGTGTCACTTTTGCACTCCCCTTGGGATGCCTTGAACAGCTGCAGTGTGCCTGGAGCACAGGGCTTCCTGGTTTTAAAAGTCCTAGGCCTAAGCCTAACAGTAACCCTAGGAAGGTAAATCAGCCGGGTATTAGGGTTCTTCCTAAGGAAAAAGCCGTGAAAGCAGCCATGTTGTGGCACTTCTGCACTCCCATTGGGATGCCTTTGGCCGATGCAGTAAGCCTGGAACTCAGGGCTTCCTGGTTAAAAAACTCCAAGCCCTAGGCTGAACCCTAACCCTAACCCTGGGCAGATTAATCAGCCTAGGTATAGGGATGGTGCCAAGGAAAAAGCTGTGAAAGCTGCCATGTTGTTACACTTTTGTGCTCCCCTTGGGATGCCTTTGGCAGCTGCAATGTGCCTGGAGCTCAGAGCTTGCTGGTTCAAAAAGCTCTACACCTAGGCGCAACCCTAACCCTAATCCTAACATTGGTCATTTAAATCAGCCTGGGTTTAGGAATTATCCCAAGGAAAAAGCTGTGGAGACAGCCATGTTGTGGCACTTTTGCGCTCCCCTTGGGATGCCTTTCACAGCTGCAGTGTGCTTGGAGCACAGGGCTTCCTGGTTTAAAAAACAACAACTTTAGCCCTAACTGGAGGCTTCTAAATCAGCCATCGTTTCGGGATGGTCCCAAGGAAAAAGCTCTGGACACAGCCAAGTTGTGGCTCATTTGCTTTCCCCTTGGGATGCCTTTGGCAGCTGCAGTGCCCCTGGAAGTCAGGGCTTCCTGTTTGAAAACATCCTATCCCTAGGCTGAACCCTAACCCTAACCCTAGGCAGATAAATCAGCCTAGGTATAGGGATGTTCCCAAGGAAAAAATTGCTGGGGGGAGCATATTGAGGCAATTTTTGGCTGCCCTTGGGAAGCCTTTCGCAGCTGCACTGGGTCTGGAGCTCAGGGTTTACTGATTTATAATCCCTATCCCTTGGCGTGACCATAGCTGCAACTGGAGGCAAGTAAATCAGCCTAGGGTCCATGATGGTCCCAAGGAAAAAGCACTGGATGAAGCCATGTTGTGGCACTTTTGCGCACACTTTTGGATGACTTTCACAGCAGCAATGAGCTTGGAGTTAGGGGTTGCTAGTTTTAAAAATGCTAGCCCGAGGCCTAAGCCTAACTCTAATCCTGGGAAGGTAAATCAACCTGGTGTTAGGCTTCTTCCCAAGGATAAAGCTGTGAAAGCAGCCATGTTGTGGCACTTTTGCACTCACTTTTGGATGCCTTTCACAGCTCCAGTGTGCCTGGATGTCTGGGCTTCCTGATTTTAAAAATCCTTGCCCTAGGCTGAACCCCAACCCTAAGACGAGAAAGGCAAATCAGCCAGGAATTATGGATGTTCCCAAGGAAACGCTGTGGAGGCAGGCATGTTGTGGTACTTTTGCGCTCATCTTGGGTAGTCCTTCGAAGCTGCTTTCTTCTTAGAACTCAGGGCTTTCTGGTTAAAAAACCCTAACCCTAGGCGTAACTCTAACCCTAACCCTAGGAAGGAAAATCAGCCTATGATTCGGGATGGTCTCATGGAAATAGCAGTGGAGGCAGCCAAGTTGTGTCACTTTTGGACTCCCCTTGGGATGCCTTGAACAGCTGCAGTGTGCCTGGAGCACAGGGCTTCCTGGTTTTAAAAGTCCTAGGCCTAAGCCTAACAGTAACCCTAGGAAGGTAAATCAGCCGGGTATTAGGGTTCTTCCTAAGGAAAAAGCCGTGAAAGCAGCCATGTTGTGGCACTTCTGCACTCCCATTGGGATGCCTTTGGCCGATGCAGTAAGCCTGGAACTCAGGGCTTCCTGGTTAAAAAACTCCAAGCCCTAGGCTGAACCCTAACCCTAACCCTGGGCAGATTAATCAGCCTAGGTATAGGGATGGTGCCAAGGAAAAAGCTGTGAAAGCTGCCATGTTGTTACACTTTTGTGCTCCCCTTGGGATGCCTTTGGCAGCTGCAATGTGCCTGGAGCTCAGAGCTTGCTGGTTCAAAAAGCTCTACACCTAGGCGCAACCCTAACCCTAATCCTAACATTGGTCATTTAAATCAGCCTGGGTTTAGGAATTATCCCAAGGAAAAAGCTGTGGAGACAGCCATGTTGTGGCACTTTTGCGCTCCCCTTGGGATGCCTTTCACAGCTGCAGTGTGCTTGGAGCACAGGGCTTCCTGGTTTAAAAAACAACAACTTTAGCCCTAACTGGAGGCTTCTAAATCAGCCATCGTTTCGGGATGGTCCCAAGGAAAAAGCTCTGGACACAGCCAAGTTGTGGCTCATTTGCTTTCCCCTTGGGATGCCTTTGGCAGCTGCAGTGCCCCTGGAAGTCAGGGCTTCCTGTTTGAAAACATCCTATCCCTAGGCTGAACCCTAACCCTAACCCTAGGCAGATAAATCAGCCTAGGTATAGGGATGTTCCCAAGGAAAAAATTGCTGGGGGGAGCATATTGAGGCAATTTTTGGCTGCCCTTGGGAAGCCTTTCGCAGCTGCACTGGGTCTGGAGCTCAGGGTTTACTGATTTATAATCCCTATCCCTTGGCGTGACCATAGCTGCAACTGGAGGCAAGTAAATCAGCCTAGGGTCCATGATGGTCCCAAGGAAAAAGCACTGGATGAAGCCATGTTGTGGCACTTTTGCGCACACTTTTGGATGACTTTCACAGCAGCAATGAGCTTGGAGTTAGGGGTTGCTAGTTTTAAAAATGCTAGCCCGAGGCCTAAGCCTAACTCTAATCCTGGGAAGGTAAATCAACCTGGTGTTAGGCTTCTTCCCAAGGATAAAGCTGTGAAAGCAGCCATGTTGTGGCACTTTTGCACTCACTTTTGGATGCCTTTCACAGCTCCAGTGTGCCTGGATGTCTGGGCTTCCTGATTTTAAAAATCCTTGCCCTAGGCTGAACCCCAACCCTAAGACGAGAAAGGCAAATCAGCCAGGAATTATGGATGTTCCCAAGGAAACGCTGTGGAGGCAGGCATGTTGTGGTACTTTTGCGCTCATCTTGGGTAGTCCTTCGAAGCTGCTTTCTTCTTAGAACTCAGGGCTTTCTGGTTAAAAAACCCTAACCCTAGGCGTAACTCTAACCCTAACCCTAGGAAGGAAAATCAGCCTATGATTCGGGATGGTCTCATGGAAATAGCAGTGGAGGCAGCCAAGTTGTGTCACTTTTGGACTCCCCTTGGGATGCCTTGAACAGCTGCAGTGTGCCTGGAGCACAGGGCTTCCTGGTTTTAAAAGTCCTAGGCCTAAGCCTAACAGTAACCCTAGGAAGGTAAATCAGCCGGGTATTAGGGTTCTTCCTAAGGAAAAAGCCGTGAAAGCAGCCATGTTGTGGCACTTCTGCACTCCCATTGGGATGCCTTTGGCCGATGCAGTAAGCCTGGAACTCAGGGCTTCCTGGTTAAAAAACTCCAAGCCCTAGGCTGAACCCTAACCCTAACCCTGGGCAGATTAATCAGCCTAGGTATAGGGATGGTGCCAAGGAAAAAGCTGTGAAAGCTGCCATGTTGTTACACTTTTGTGCTCCCCTTGGGATGCCTTTGGCAGCTGCAATGTGCCTGGAGCTCAGAGCTTGCTGGTTCAAAAAGCTCTACACCTAGGCGCAACCCTAACCCTAATCCTAACATTGGTCATTTAAATCAGCCTGGGTTTAGGAATTATCCCAAGGAAAAAGCTGTGGAGACAGCCATGTTGTGGCACTTTTGCGCTCCCCTTGGGATGCCTTTCACAGCTGCAGTGTGCTTGGAGCACAGGGCTTCCTGGTTTAAAAAACAACAACTTTAGCCCTAACTGGAGGCTTCTAAATCAGCCATCGTTTCGGGATGGTCCCAAGGAAAAAGCTCTGGACACAGCCAAGTTGTGGCTCATTTGCTTTCCCCTTGGGATGCCTTTGGCAGCTGCAGTGCCCCTGGAAGTCAGGGCTTCCTGTTTGAAAACATCCTATCCCTAGGCTGAACCCTAACCCTAACCCTAGGCAGATAAATCAGCCTAGGTATAGGGATGTTCCCAAGGAAAAAATTGCTGGGGGGAGCATATTGAGGCAATTTTTGGCTGCCCTTGGGAAGCCTTTCGCAGCTGCACTGGGTCTGGAGCTCAGGGTTTACTGATTTATAATCCCTATCCCTTGGCGTGACCATAGCTGCAACTGGAGGCAAGTAAATCAGCCTAGGGTCCATGATGGTCCCAAGGAAAAAGCACTGGATGAAGCCATGTTGTGGCACTTTTGCGCACACTTTTGGATGACTTTCACAGCAGCAATGAGCTTGGAGTTAGGGGTTGCTAGTTTTAAAAATGCTAGCCCGAGGCCTAAGCCTAACTCTAATCCTGGGAAGGTAAATCAACCTGGTGTTAGGCTTCTTCCCAAGGATAAAGCTGTGAAAGCAGCCATGTTGTGGCACTTTTGCACTCACTTTTGGATGCCTTTCACAGCTCCAGTGTGCCTGGATGTCTGGGCTTCCTGATTTTAAAAATCCTTGCCCTAGGCTGAACCCCAACCCTAAGACGAGAAAGGCAAATCAGCCAGGAATTATGGATGTTCCCAAGGAAACGCTGTGGAGGCAGGCATGTTGTGGTACTTTTGCGCTCATCTTGGGTAGTCCTTCGAAGCTGCTTTCTTCTTAGAACTCAGGGCTTTCTGGTTAAAAAACCCTAACCCTAGGCGTAACTCTAACCCTAACCCTAGGAAGGAAAATCAGCCTATGATTCGGGATGGTCTCATGGAAATAGCAGTGGAGGCAGCCAAGTTGTGTCACTTTTGGACTCCCCTTGGGATGCCTTGAACAGCTGCAGTGTGCCTGGAGCACAGGGCTTCCTGGTTTTAAAAGTCCTAGGCCTAAGCCTAACAGTAACCCTAGGAAGGTAAATCAGCCGGGTATTAGGGTTCTTCCTAAGGAAAAAGCCGTGAAAGCAGCCATGTTGTGGCACTTCTGCACTCCCATTGGGATGCCTTTGGCCGATGCAGTAAGCCTGGAACTCAGGGCTTCCTGGTTAAAAAACTCCAAGCCCTAGGCTGAACCCTAACCCTAACCCTGGGCAGATTAATCAGCCTAGGTATAGGGATGGTGCCAAGGAAAAAGCTGTGAAAGCTGCCATGTTGTTACACTTTTGTGCTCCCCTTGGGATGCCTTTGGCAGCTGCAATGTGCCTGGAGCTCAGAGCTTGCTGGTTCAAAAAGCTCTACACCTAGGCGCAACCCTAACCCTAATCCTAACATTGGTCATTTAAATCAGCCTGGGTTTAGGAATTATCCCAAGGAAAAAGCTGTGGAGACAGCCATGTTGTGGCACTTTTGCGCTCCCCTTGGGATGCCTTTCACAGCTGCAGTGTGCTTGGAGCACAGGGCTTCCTGGTTTAAAAAACAACAACTTTAGCCCTAACTGGAGGCTTCTAAATCAGCCATCGTTTCGGGATGGTCCCAAGGAAAAAGCTCTGGACACAGCCAAGTTGTGGCTCATTTGCTTTCCCCTTGGGATGCCTTTGGCAGCTGCAGTGCCCCTGGAAGTCAGGGCTTCCTGTTTGAAAACATCCTATCCCTAGGCTGAACCCTAACCCTAACCCTAGGCAGATAAATCAGCCTAGGTATAGGGATGTTCCCAAGGAAAAAATTGCTGGGGGGAGCATATTGAGGCAATTTTTGGCTGCCCTTGGGAAGCCTTTCGCAGCTGCACTGGGTCTGGAGCTCAGGGTTTACTGATTTATAATCCCTATCCCTTGGCGTGACCATAGCTGCAACTGGAGGCAAGTAAATCAGCCTAGGGTCCATGATGGTCCCAAGGAAAAAGCACTGGATGAAGCCATGTTGTGGCACTTTTGCGCACACTTTTGGATGACTTTCACAGCAGCAATGAGCTTGGAGTTAGGGGTTGCTAGTTTTAAAAATGCTAGCCCGAGGCCTAAGCCTAACTCTAATCCTGGGAAGGTAAATCAACCTGGTGTTAGGCTTCTTCCCAAGGATAAAGCTGTGAAAGCAGCCATGTTGTGGCACTTTTGCACTCACTTTTGGATGCCTTTCACAGCTCCAGTGTGCCTGGATGTCTGGGCTTCCTGATTTTAAAAATCCTTGCCCTAGGCTGAACCCCAACCCTAAGACGAGAAAGGCAAATCAGCCAGGAATTATGGATGTTCCCAAGGAAACGCTGTGGAGGCAGGCATGTTGTGGTACTTTTGCGCTCATCTTGGGTAGTCCTTCGAAGCTGCTTTCTTCTTAGAACTCAGGGCTTTCTGGTTAAAAAACCCTAACCCTAGGCGTAACTCTAACCCTAACCCTAGGAAGGAAAATCAGCCTATGATTCGGGATGGTCTCATGGAAATAGCAGTGGAGGCAGCCAAGTTGTGTCACTTTTGGACTCCCCTTGGGATGCCTTGAACAGCTGCAGTGTGCCTGGAGCACAGGGCTTCCTGGTTTTAAAAGTCCTAGGCCTAAGCCTAACAGTAACCCTAGGAAGGTAAATCAGCCGGGTATTAGGGTTCTTCCTAAGGAAAAAGCCGTGAAAGCAGCCATGTTGTGGCACTTCTGCACTCCCATTGGGATGCCTTTGGCCGATGCAGTAAGCCTGGAACTCAGGGCTTCCTGGTTAAAAAACTCCAAGCCCTAGGCTGAACCCTAACCCTAACCCTGGGCAGATTAATCAGCCTAGGTATAGGGATGGTGCCAAGGAAAAAGCTGTGAAAGCTGCCATGTTGTTACACTTTTGTGCTCCCCTTGGGATGCCTTTGGCAGCTGCAATGTGCCTGGAGCTCAGAGCTTGCTGGTTCAAAAAGCTCTACACCTAGGCGCAACCCTAACCCTAATCCTAACATTGGTCATTTAAATCAGCCTGGGTTTAGGAATTATCCCAAGGAAAAAGCTGTGGAGACAGCCATGTTGTGGCACTTTTGCGCTCCCCTTGGGATGCCTTTCACAGCTGCAGTGTGCTTGGAGCACAGGGCTTCCTGGTTTAAAAAACAACAACTTTAGCCCTAACTGGAGGCTTCTAAATCAGCCATCGTTTCGGGATGGTCCCAAGGAAAAAGCTCTGGACACAGCCAAGTTGTGGCTCATTTGCTTTCCCCTTGGGATGCCTTTGGCAGCTGCAGTGCCCCTGGAAGTCAGGGCTTCCTGTTTGAAAACATCCTATCCCTAGGCTGAACCCTAACCCTAACCCTAGGCAGATAAATCAGCCTAGGTATAGGGATGTTCCCAAGGAAAAAATTGCTGGGGGGAGCATATTGAGGCAATTTTTGGCTGCCCTTGGGAAGCCTTTCGCAGCTGCACTGGGTCTGGAGCTCAGGGTTTACTGATTTATAATCCCTATCCCTTGGCGTGACCATAGCTGCAACTGGAGGCAAGTAAATCAGCCTAGGGTCCATGATGGTCCCAAGGAAAAAGCACTGGATGAAGCCATGTTGTGGCACTTTTGCGCACACTTTTGGATGACTTTCACAGCAGCAATGAGCTTGGAGTTAGGGGTTGCTAGTTTTAAAAATGCTAGCCCGAGGCCTAAGCCTAACTCTAATCCTGGGAAGGTAAATCAACCTGGTGTTAGGCTTCTTCCCAAGGATAAAGCTGTGAAAGCAGCCATGTTGTGGCACTTTTGCACTCACTTTTGGATGCCTTTCACAGCTCCAGTGTGCCTGGATGTCTGGGCTTCCTGATTTTAAAAATCCTTGCCCTAGGCTGAACCCCAACCCTAAGACGAGAAAGGCAAATCAGCCAGGAATTATGGATGTTCCCAAGGAAACGCTGTGGAGGCAGGCATGTTGTGGTACTTTTGCGCTCATCTTGGGTAGTCCTTCGAAGCTGCTTTCTTCTTAGAACTCAGGGCTTTCTGGTTAAAAAACCCTAACCCTAGGCGTAACTCTAACCCTAACCCTAGGAAGGAAAATCAGCCTATGATTCGGGATGGTCTCATGGAAATAGCAGTGGAGGCAGCCAAGTTGTGTCACTTTTGGACTCCCCTTGGGATGCCTTGAACAGCTGCAGTGTGCCTGGAGCACAGGGCTTCCTGGTTTTAAAAGTCCTAGGCCTAAGCCTAACAGTAACCCTAGGAAGGTAAATCAGCCGGGTATTAGGGTTCTTCCTAAGGAAAAAGCCGTGAAAGCAGCCATGTTGTGGCACTTCTGCACTCCCATTGGGATGCCTTTGGCCGATGCAGTAAGCCTGGAACTCAGGGCTTCCTGGTTAAAAAACTCCAAGCCCTAGGCTGAACCCTAACCCTAACCCTGGGCAGATTAATCAGCCTAGGTATAGGGATGGTGCCAAGGAAAAAGCTGTGAAAGCTGCCATGTTGTTACACTTTTGTGCTCCCCTTGGGATGCCTTTGGCAGCTGCAATGTGCCTGGAGCTCAGAGCTTGCTGGTTCAAAAAGCTCTACACCTAGGCGCAACCCTAACCCTAATCCTAACATTGGTCATTTAAATCAGCCTGGGTTTAGGAATTATCCCAAGGAAAAAGCTGTGGAGACAGCCATGTTGTGGCACTTTTGCGCTCCCCTTGGGATGCCTTTCACAGCTGCAGTGTGCTTGGAGCACAGGGCTTCCTGGTTTAAAAAACAACAACTTTAGCCCTAACTGGAGGCTTCTAAATCAGCCATCGTTTCGGGATGGTCCCAAGGAAAAAGCTCTGGACACAGCCAAGTTGTGGCTCATTTGCTTTCCCCTTGGGATGCCTTTGGCAGCTGCAGTGCCCCTGGAAGTCAGGGCTTCCTGTTTGAAAACATCCTATCCCTAGGCTGAACCCTAACCCTAACCCTAGGCAGATAAATCAGCCTAGGTATAGGGATGTTCCCAAGGAAAAAATTGCTGGGGGGAGCATATTGAGGCAATTTTTGGCTGCCCTTGGGAAGCCTTTCGCAGCTGCACTGGGTCTGGAGCTCAGGGTTTACTGATTTATAATCCCTATCCCTTGGCGTGACCATAGCTGCAACTGGAGGCAAGTAAATCAGCCTAGGGTCCATGATGGTCCCAAGGAAAAAGCACTGGATGAAGCCATGTTGTGGCACTTTTGCGCACACTTTTGGATGACTTTCACAGCAGCAATGAGCTTGGAGTTAGGGGTTGCTAGTTTTAAAAATGCTAGCCCGAGGCCTAAGCCTAACTCTAATCCTGGGAAGGTAAATCAACCTGGTGTTAGGCTTCTTCCCAAGGATAAAGCTGTGAAAGCAGCCATGTTGTGGCACTTTTGCACTCACTTTTGGATGCCTTTCACAGCTCCAGTGTGCCTGGATGTCTGGGCTTCCTGATTTTAAAAATCCTTGCCCTAGGCTGAACCCCAACCCTAAGACGAGAAAGGCAAATCAGCCAGGAATTATGGATGTTCCCAAGGAAACGCTGTGGAGGCAGGCATGTTGTGGTACTTTTGCGCTCATCTTGGGTAGTCCTTCGAAGCTGCTTTCTTCTTAGAACTCAGGGCTTTCTGGTTAAAAAACCCTAACCCTAGGCGTAACTCTAACCCTAACCCTAGGAAGGAAAATCAGCCTATGATTCGGGATGGTCTCATGGAAATAGCAGTGGAGGCAGCCAAGTTGTGTCACTTTTGGACTCCCCTTGGGATGCCTTGAACAGCTGCAGTGTGCCTGGAGCACAGGGCTTCCTGGTTTTAAAAGTCCTAGGCCTAAGCCTAACAGTAACCCTAGGAAGGTAAATCAGCCGGGTATTAGGGTTCTTCCTAAGGAAAAAGCCGTGAAAGCAGCCATGTTGTGGCACTTCTGCACTCCCATTGGGATGCCTTTGGCCGATGCAGTAAGCCTGGAACTCAGGGCTTCCTGGTTAAAAAACTCCAAGCCCTAGGCTGAACCCTAACCCTAACCCTGGGCAGATTAATCAGCCTAGGTATAGGGATGGTGCCAAGGAAAAAGCTGTGAAAGCTGCCATGTTGTTACACTTTTGTGCTCCCCTTGGGATGCCTTTGGCAGCTGCAATGTGCCTGGAGCTCAGAGCTTGCTGGTTCAAAAAGCTCTACACCTAGGCGCAACCCTAACCCTAATCCTAACATTGGTCATTTAAATCAGCCTGGGTTTAGGAATTATCCCAAGGAAAAAGCTGTGGAGACAGTCATGTTGTGGCACTTTTGCGCTCCCCTTGGGATGCCTTTCACAGCTGCAGTGTGCTTGGAGCACAGGGCTTCCTGGTTTAAAAAACAACAACTTTAGCCCTAACTGGAGGCTTCTAAATCAGCCATCGTTTCGGGATGGTCCCAAGGAAAAAGCTCTGGACACAGCCAAGTTGTGGCTCATTTGCTTTCCCCTTGGGATGCCTTTGGCAGCTGCAGTGCCCCTGGAAGTCAGGGCTTCCTGTTTGAAAACATCCTATCCCTAGGCTGAACCCTAACCCTAACCCTAGGCAGATAAATCAGCCTAGGTATAGGGATGTTCCCAAGGAAAAAATTGCTGGGGGGAGCATATTGAGGCAATTTTTGGCTGCCCTTGGGAAGCCTTTCGCAGCTGCACTGGGTCTGGAGCTCAGGGTTTACTGATTTATAATCCCTATCCCTTGGCGTGACCATAGCTGCAACTGGAGGCAAGTAAATCAGCCTAGGGTCCATGATGGTCCCAAGGAAAAAGCACTGGATGAAGCCATGTTGTGGCACTTTTGCGCACACTTTTGGATGACTTTCACAGCAGCAATGAGCTTGGAGTTAGGGGTTGCTAGTTTTAAAAATGCTAGCCCGAGGCCTAAGCCTAACTCTAATCCTGGGAAGGTAAATCAACCTGGTGTTAGGCTTCTTCCCAAGGATAAAGCTGTGAAAGCAGCCATGTTGTGGCACTTTTGCACTCACTTTTGGATGCCTTTCACAGCTCCAGTGTGCCTGGATGTCTGGGCTTCCTGATTTTAAAAATCCTTGCCCTAGGCTGAACCCCAACCCTAAGACGAGAAAGGCAAATCAGCCAGGAATTATGGATGTTCCCAAGGAAACGCTGTGGAGGCAGGCATGTTGTGGTACTTTTGCGCTCATCTTGGGTAGTCCTTCGAAGCTGCTTTCTTCTTAGAACTCAGGGCTTTCTGGTTAAAAAACCCTAACCCTAGGCGTAACTCTAACCCTAACCCTAGGAAGGAAAATCAGCCTATGATTCGGGATGGTCTCATGGAAATAGCAGTGGAGGCAGCCAAGTTGTGTCACTTTTGGACTCCCCTTGGGATGCCTTGAACAGCTGCAGTGTTCCTGGAGCACAGGGCTTCCTGGTTTTCAAAGTCCTAGGCCTAAGCCTAACAGTAACCCTAGGAAGGTAAATCAGCCGGGCATTAGGGTTCTTCCTAAGGAAAAAGCCGTGAAAGCAGCCATGTTGTGGCACTTCTGCGCTCCCTTTGGGATGCCTTTGGCAGCTGCTGTAAGCCTGGAACTCAGGGCTTCCTGGTTAAAAAAATCCTAGCCCTAGGCTGAACCCTAACCCTAACCCTAGGCAGATAAATCACCCTAGGTATAGGGATGGTGCCAAGGAAAAAGCAGTGAAAGCTGCCATGTTGTTGCACTTTTGTAATCCCCTTGGGATGCCTTTCACAGCTGCCGTGTGCCTAGAGCTCAGGGCTTCCTAGTTTTTAAACACAATGTCCCTAGCTGAGACTGGAGGCAGGTAATTCAGCCTAGGCTTAGCAGTGGTGCCAATGAAAATGTGTGGAGGTGTCGTGGGTTGACAGCCGTTATCCCAATATCATGTGTTGTGTCTAGTAGCTGTGCCTTTTCTCTCTTCCCCCCCCGCCCCGCAGCTGTCTCGCCGCTGCGGGGCGGGGAAGAGAGCAGGGAGGGTTTGACCAGGCCTCTTTGGGCTTTTTGCTTTTGCTGCTTGGCTTGGCTAGCCGCTTTGCTTGCTTGCTTTCTGCTTTTTTGCGCTGTTTTTTTTTCTTTTCTCTTGTTCCCTCTTTCTTACTCTCCCCTGAAAATAGTGGACCGGCTCCGGATCTGACCTGAGAGCTCCAGGACACCTGAAGCTTGCAAAGAAGAGTGGCGCCCTCTCAACACAGTCTGTTTTTTGTTTTCTTTTCTTTTCTTGTGTTGGGGAGTGTTCTTTTGTTACTTGCAAATAAATCGGTTTGTTTTCCACTTTGCTCCTCCGAGAAATTCCTTCCCGAACCCGGTATTGGGGGAGGGGTGGTTGGAGGTTTGTTTTGTTTTGGGGGACTCCCTTTTGGAGATTTCCCCTAATTTGTCCTAAACCAGGAGAGGAGGCAGCCATTTTCTGGCACTTTTGTGCTCCCCTTGGGATGCCTTTCACAGCTGCCGTGTGCGTGGAGCTCAGAGCTTGCTGGTTTAAAGCTCCACACCTAGGCGTAACCCTAACCCTAATCCTAACACTGGTCATTTAAATCAGCCTGGGTTTAGGAATTATCCCAAGGAAAAAGCTGTGGAGGCAGCCATGTTGTGGCACTATTGCGCTCCTCTTGGGTAGTCCTTTCACAGCTGCAATGTGCTTGGAGCTAGGGGTTGCTAGTTTTAAAAATCCTAGCCCGAGGCCGAAGCCTAACACTAATCCGGGAAGGTAAATCAGCCTGGTGTTAGGCTTCTTCCCAAGGAAAGAGCCTCGAAAGCAGCCATGTTGTGGCACTTTTACACTCCCTTTTGGATGCCTTTCACAGCTCCAGTGTGCCTGGATGTCTGGGCTTCCTGATTTTAAAAATCCTTGCCCTAGGCTGAACCCCAACCCTAAGACGAGAAAGGAAAATCAGCCAAGAATTAGGGATGTTCCCAAGGAAACGCTGTGGAGGCAAGCATGTTGTGGTACTTTTGCACTCCTCTTGGGTAGTCCTTCGCAGCTGCTTTCTTCTTAAAACTCAGGGCTTTCTGGTTAAAAAAACCCTAACCCTAGGCGTAACTCTAACCCTAACCCTAGGGAGGAAAATCAGCCTATGGTTCGGGATGGTCTCATGGAAATATCAGTGGAGGCAGCCAAGTTGTGTCACTTTTGCACTCCCCTTGGGATGCCTTGAACAGCTGCAGTATGCCTGGAGCCCAGGGCTTCCTGGTTTTAAAAGTCCTAGGCCTAAGCCTAACAGTAACCCTAGGAAGGTAAATCAGCTGGGCGTTAGGGTTCTTCCTAAGGAAAAAGCCATGAAAGCAGCCATGTTGTGGCACTTCTGCACTCCCTTTGGGATGCCTTTGGCAGATGAAGTAAGCCTGGAACTCAGGGCTTCCTGGTTAAAAAAATCCAAGCCCTAGGCTGAGCCCTAACCCTAACCCTAGGCAGATAAATCAGCCTAGGTATAGGGATGGTGCCAAGGAAAAAGCTGTGAAACCTGCTATGTTGTTGCACTTTTGTACTCCCCTTGGGATGCCTTTCAGAGCTGCCGTGTGCCTGGAGCTCAGGGCTTCCTGGTTTAAAAAACCATGTCCCTAGCTGAGACTGGAGGCAGGTAATTCAGCCTATGGTTAGCAGTGATGCCAATGAAAACGTGTGGAGGCAGCCATTTTCCGACACTTTTGTGCTCCCCTTGGGATGCCTTTCGCAGCTGCCGTGTGCCTGGAGCTCAGAGCTTGCTGGTTAAAAAATCTCTACACCTAGGCGTAACCCTAACCTTAACCCTAACACTGGTCATTTAAAACAGCCTGGATTTAGAAATTATCCCAAGGAAAATGCTGTAGAGACAGCCATGTTGTGGCACTTTTGCGCTCCCCTTGGGATGCCTTTCACAGCTGCAGTTGTGCTTGGAGCACAGGGCTTCCTGGTTTAAAAAACCACCACTTTAGCCCTAACTGGAGGCTTCTAAATCAGTCTTCGTTTCGGGATGGTCCCAAGGAAAAAGCTGTGGACACAGCCAAGTTGTGGCTCATTTGCTTTCCCCTTGGGATGCCTTTGGCAGCTGCAGTGCCCCTGTAACTCAGGGCTTCCTGTTTTAAAAAAGCCTATCCCTAGGCTGAACCCTAATCCTAACCCTAGGCAGATAAATAATCCTAAGTATAGGGATGGTGTTAAGGAAACATGTGCTGGAGGAAGCATGTTGAGGCAATTTTTGACTGCCCTTGGGAAGCCTTTCGCAGCTGTACTGGGTCTGGAGCTCAGGGTTTACTGATTTAAAAACCCTATCCCTTGGCGTGACCATAGCTGCAACTGGAGGCAAGTAAATCAGCCTAGGGTCCATGATGGTCCCAAGGAAAAAGCGCTGGAGGCAGCCATGTTTTGGCACTTTTGCGCTCCCTTTTGGATGCCTTTCACATCGCAAGTGTGCCTGGAGGTCTGGGCTTCCTGATTTAAAAATCCTAGCCCTAGGGCTAACCCCAACCCCAAGACAAGAAACGCAAATCAGGGAGGAATTAGGCATCTCCCTAAGGAAAAAGCTGTGGAGGGAGGCATGTTGTGGCACTTTTGCGCTCCTCTTGGGTAGTCCTTCGCAGCTACTGTGTTCTTGGAACTCAGGGCTTTCTGGTTAATAGAACCCTAACCCTAGGCGTAACTCTAACCCTAACCCTAGGAAGGAAAATCAGCCTACGGTTCAGGATGGTCTCATGAGAATAGCAGCAGAGGCAGCAAAGTTGTGTCACTTTTGCGCTCCCCTTGGTATGCCTTGAACAGCTGCGGTGTGCCTGGAGCACAGGACTTCCTGGTTTTCAAAGTCCTAGGCCTAAGCCTAACAGTAACCCTAGGAAGGTAAATCAGCCGTGTATTAGGGTTCTTCCTAAGGAAAAAGCCGTGAAAGCAGCCATGTTGTGGCACTTTTGCGCTCCCTTTGGGATGCCTTTGGCAGCTGCTGTAAGCCTGGAACTCAGGGCTTCCTGGTTAAAAAGTCCTAGCCCTAGGCTGAACCCTAACCCTAACCCTAGGCAGATAAATCACCCTAGGTATAGGGAAGGTGCCAAGGAAAAAGCTGTGAAAGCTGCCATGTTGTTGCACTTTTGTACTCCCCTTGGGATGCCTTTCACAGCAGCAGTGCCCGTGGAACTCAGGGCTTCCTGTTTGAAAACATCCTATCCCTAGGCTGAACCTTAACACTAACCCTAGGCAGATAAATCAGCCTAGGTATAGGGATGTTCCCAAGGAAAAAAGCGCTGGAGGGAGCATGTTGAGGCAATTTTTGGCTGCCCTTGGGAAGCCTTTCGCAGCTGCACTGGCTCTGGAGCTCAGGGTTTACTGATTTAAAAACCCTATCCCTTGGCGTGACCATAGCTGCAACTGGAGGCAAGTAAATCAGCCTAGGGTCCATGATGGTCCCAAGGAAAAAGCGCTGGAGGCAGCCATGTTGTGGCACTTTTACACTCCCTTTTGGATGCCTTTCACAGCTCCAGTGTGCCTGGATGTCTGGGCTTCCTGATTTTAAAAATCCTTGCCCTAGGCTGAACCCCAACCCTAAGACGAGAAAGGCAAATCAGCCAAGAATTAGGGATGTTCCCAAGGAAACGCTGTGGAGGCAGTCATGTTGTGGTACTTTTGCGCTCTTCTTGGGTAGTCTTTCGCAGCTGCTTTCTGCTTAGAACTCAGGGCTTTCTGGTTAAAAAAACCCTAGCCCTAGGCCTAACTCTAACCCTAACCCTAGGAAGGAAAATCAGCCTATGGTTCGGGATGGTCTCATGGAAATATCAGTGGAGGCAGCCAAGTTGTGTCACTTTTGCACTCCCCTTGGGATGCCTTGAACAGCTGCAGTGTGCCTGGAGCACAGGGCTTCCTGGTTTTAAAAGTCCTAGGCCTAAGCCTAACAGTAACCCTAGGAAGGTAAATCAGCCGGGCGTTAGGGTTCTTCCTAAGGAAAAAGCCGTGAAAGCAGCCATGTTGTGGCACTTCTGCACTCCCATTGGGATGCCTTTGGCAGATGCAGTAAGCCTGGAACTCAGGGCTTCCTGGTTAAAAAACTCCAAGCCCTAGGCTGAACCCTAACCCTAACCCTGGGCAGATTAATCAGCCTAGGTATAGGGATGGTGCCAAGGAAAAAGCAGTGAAAGCTGCCATGTTGTTACACTTTTGTGCTCCCCTTGGGATGCCTTTCGCAGCTGCCGTGTGCCATGAGGTCAGAGCTTGCTGGTTTAAAAAGCTCTACACCTAGGCGTAACCCTAACCCTAACCCTAACACTGGTCATTTAAATCAGCCTGGGTTTAGGAATTATCCCAAGGAAAAAGCTGTGGAGACAGCCATGTTGTGGCACTTTTGCGCTCCCCTTGGGATGCCTTTCACAGCTGCAGTGTGCTTGGAGCACAGGGCTTCCTGGTTTAAAAAACCACAACTTAAGCCCTAACAGGTGGCTTCTAAATCAGTCTTCGTTTCGGGATGGTCCCAAGGAAAAAGCTCTGGACACAGCCAAGTTGTGGCTCATTTGCTTTCCCCTTGGGATGCCTTTGGCAGCTGCAGTGCCCCTGGAAGTCAGGGCTTCCTGTTTGAAAACATCCTATCCCTAGGCTGAACCCTAACCCTAACCCTAGGCAGATAAATCAGCCTAGGTATAGGGATGTTCCCAAGGAAAAAATTGCTGGGGGGAGCATATTGAGGCAATTTTTGGCTGCCCTTGGGAAGCCTTTCGCAGCTGCACTGGGTCTGGAGCTCAGGGTTTACTGATTTATAATCCCTATCCCTTGGCGTGACCATAGCTGCAACTGGAGGCAAGTAAATCAGCCTAGGGTCCATGATGGTCCCAAGGAAAAAGCACTGGATGAAGCCATGTTGTGGCACTTTTGCGCACACTTTTGGATGACTTTCACAGCAGCAATGAGCTTGGAGTTAGGGGTTGCTAGTTTTAAAAATGCTAGCCCGAGGCCTAAGCCTAACTCTAATCCTGGGAAGGTAAATCAACCTGGTGTTAGGCTTCTTCCCAAGGATAAAGCTGTGAAAGCAGCCATGTTGTGGCACTTTTGCACTCACTTTTGGATGCCTTTCACAGCTCCAGTGTGCCTGGATGTCTGGGCTTCCTGATTTTAAAAATCCTTGCCCTAGGCTGAACCCCAACCCTAAGACGAGAAAGGCAAATCAGCCAGGAATTATGGATGTTCCCAAGGAAACGCTGTGGAGGCAGGCATGTTGTGGTACTTTTGCGCTCATCTTGGGTAGTCCTTCGAAGCTGCTTTCTTCTTAGAACTCAGGGCTTTCTGGTTAAAAAACCCTAACCCTAGGCGTAACTCTAACCCTAACCCTAGGAAGGAAAATCAGCCTATGATTCGGGATGGTCTCATGGAAATAGCAGTGGAGGCAGCCAAGTTGTGTCACTTTTGGACTCCCCTTGGGATGCCTTGAACAGCTGCAGTGTTCCTGGAGCACAGGGCTTCCTGGTTTTCAAAGTCCTAGGCCTAAGCCTAACAGTAACCCTAGGAAGGTAAATCAGCCGGGCGTTAGGGTTCTTCCTAAGGAAAAAGCCGTGAAAGCAGCCATGTTGTGGCACTTCTGCGCTCCCTTTGGGATGCCTTTGGCAGCTGCTGTAAGCCTGGAACTCAGGGCTTCCTGGTTAAAAAAATCCTAGCCCTAGGCTGAACCCTAACCCTAACCCTAGGCAGATAAATCACCCTAGGTATAGGGATGGTGCCAAGGAAAAAGCAGTGAAAGCTGCCATGTTGTTGCACTTTTGTAATCCCCTTGGGATGCCTTTCACAGTTGCCGTGTGCCTAGAGCTCAGGGCTTCCTAGTTTTTAAACACAATGTCCCTAGCTGAGACTGGAGGCAGGTAATTCAGCCTAGGCTTAGCAGTGGTGCCAATGAAAATGTGTGGAGGTGTCGTGGGTTGACAGCCGTTATCCCAATATCGTGTGTTGTGTCTAGTAGCTGTGCCTTTTCTCTCTTCCCCCCCCGCCCCGCAGCTGTCTCGCCGCTGCGGGGCGGGGAAGAGAGCAGGGAGGGTTTGACCAGGCCTCTTTGGGCTTTTTGCTTTTGCTGCTTGGCTTGGCTAGCCGCTTTGCTTGCTTGCTTTCTGCTTTTTTGCGCTGTTTTTTTTTCTTTTCTCTTGTTCCCTCTTTCTTACCCTCCCCTGAAAATAGTGGACCGGCTCCGGATCTGACCTGAGAGCTCCAGGACACCTGAAGCTTGCAAAGAAGAGTGGCGCCCTCTCAACACAGTCTGTTTTTTGTTTTCTTTTCTTTTCTTGTGTTGGGGAGTGTTCTTTTGTTACTTGCAAATAAATCGGTTTGTTTTCCACTTTGCTCCTCCGAGAAATTCCTTCCCGAACCCGGTATTGGGGGAGGGGTGGTTGGAGGTTTGTTTTGTTTTGGGGGGCTCCCTTTTGGAGATTTCCCCTAATTTGTCCTAAACCAGGAGAGGAGGCAGCCATTTTCTGGCACTTTTGTGCTCCCCTTGGGATGCCTTTCACAGCTGCCGTGTGCGTGGAGCTCAGAGCTTGCTGGTTTAAAGCTCCACACCTAGGCGTAACCCTAACCCTAACCCTAACACTGGTCATTTAAATCAGCCTGGGTTTAGGAATTATCCCAAGGAAAAAGCTGTGGAGGCAGCCATGTTGTGGCACTATTGCGCTCCTCTTGGGTAGTCCTTTCACAGCTGCAATGTGCTTGGAGCTAGGGGTTGCTAGTTTTAAAAATCCTAGCCCGAGGCCGAAGCCTAACACTAATCCGGGAAGGTAAATCAGCCTGGTGTTAGGCTTCTTCCCAAGGAAAGAGCCTCGAAAGCAGCCATGTTGTGGCACTTTTACACTCCCTTT
Organism: Ammospiza maritima maritima; assembly: GCA_036010785.1. Lineage (NCBI taxonomy): Eukaryota > Metazoa > Chordata > Aves > Passeriformes > Passerellidae > Ammospiza > Ammospiza maritima. The sequence continues at coordinate 4,289,261 of CM069694.1, forward strand.
TGGATGCCTTTCACAGCTCCAGTGTGCCTGGATGTCTGGGCTTCCTGATTTTAAAAATCCTTGCCCTAGGCTGAACCCCAACCCTAAGACGAGAAAGGCAAATCAGCCAAGAATTAGGGATGTTCCCAAGGAAACGCTGTGGAGGCAGGCATGTTGTGGTACTTTTGCACTCCTCTTGGGTAGTCCTTCGCAGCTGCTTTCTTCTTAAAACTCAGGGCTTTCTGGTTAAAAAAACCCTAACCCTAGGCGTAACTCTAACCCTAACCCTAGGGAGGAAAATCAGCCTATGGTTCGGGATGGTCTCATGGAAATATCAGTGGAGGCAGCCAAGTTGTGTCACTTTTGCACTCCCCTTGGGATGCCTTGAACAGCTGCAGTATGCCTGGAGCCCAGGGCTTCCTGGTTTTAAAAGTCCTAGGCCTAAGCCTAACAGTAACCCTAGGAAGGTAAATCAGCCGGGCGTTAGGGTTCTTCCTAAGGAAAAAGCCATGAAAGCAGCCATGTTGTGGCACTTCTGCACTCCCTTTGGGATGCCTTTGGCAGATGAAGTAAGCCTGGAACTCAGGGCTTCCTGGTTAAAAAAATCCAAGCCCTAGGCTGAGCCCTAACCCTAACCCTAGGCAGATAAATCAGCCTAGGTATAGGGATGGTGCCAAGGAAAAAGCTGTGAAAGCTGCTATGTTGTTGCACTTTTGTACTCCCCTTGGGATGCCTTTCAGAGCTGCCGTGTGCCTGGAGCTCAGGGCTTCCTGGTTTAAAAAACCATGTCCCTAGCTGAGACTGGAGGCAGGTAATTCAGCCTATGGTTAGCAGTGATGCCAATGAAAACGTGTGGAGGCAGCCATTTTCCGACACTTTTGTGCTCCCCTTGGGATGCCTTTCGCAGCTGCCGTGTGCCTGGAGCTCAGAGCTTGCTGGTTAAAAAATCTCTACACCTAGGCGTAACCCTAACCTTAACCCTAACACTGGTCATTTAAAACAGCCTGGATTTAGAAATTATCCCAAGGAAAATGCTGTAGAGACAGCCATGTTGTGGCACTTTTGCGCTCCCCTTGGGATGCCTTTCACAGCTGCAGTTGTGCTTGGAGCACAGGGCTTCCTGGTTTAAAAAACCACCACTTTAGCCCTAACTGGAGGCTTCTAAATCAGTCTTCGTTTCGGGATGGTCCCAAGGAAAAAGCTGTGGACACAGCCAAGTTGTGGCTCATTTGCTTTCCCCTTGGGATGCCTTTGGCAGCTGCAGTGCCCCTGTAACTCAGGGCTTCCTGTTTTAAAAAAGCCTATCCCTAGGCTGAACCCTAATCCTAACCCTAGGCAGATAAATAATCCTAAGTATAGGGATGGTGTTAAGGAAACATGTGCTGGAGGAAGCATGTTGAGGCAATTTTTGACTGCCCTTGGGAAGCCTTTCGCAGCTGTACTGGGTCTGGAGCTCAGGGTTTACTGATTTAAAAACCCTATCCCTTGGCGTGACCATAGCTGCAACTGGAGGCAAGTAAATCAGCCTAGGGTCCATGATGGTCCCAAGGAAAAAGCGCTGGAGGCAGCCATGTTTTGGCACTTTTGCGCTCCCTTTTGGATGCCTTTCACAGCGCAAGTGTGCCTGGAGGTCTGGGCTTCCTGATTTAAAAATCCTAGCCCTAGGGCTAACCCCAACCCCAAGACAAGAAACGCAAATCAGGGAGGAATTAGGCATGTCCCTAAGGAAAAAGCTGTGGAGGCAGGCATGTTGTGGCACTTCTGCGCTCCTCTTGGGTAGTCCTTCGCAGCTACTGTGTTCTTGGAACTCAGGGCTTTCTGGTTAATAGAACCCTAACCCTAGGCGTAACTCTAACCCTAACCCTAGGAAGGAAAATCAGCCTATGGTTCAGGATGGTCTCATGAGAATAGCAGCAGAGGCAGCAAAGTTGTGTCACTTTTGCGCTCCCCTTGGTATGCCTTGAACAGCTGCGGTGTGCCTGGAGCACAGGACTTCCTGGTTTTCAAAGTCCTAGGCCTAAGCCTAACAGTAACCCTAGGAAGGTAAATCAGCCGTGTATTAGGGTTCTTCCTAAGGAAAAAGCCGTGAAAGCAGCCATGTTGTGGCACTTTTGCGCTCCCTTTGGGATGCCTTTGGCAGCTGCTGTAAGCCTGGAACTCAGGGCTTCCTGGTTAAAAAGTCCTAGCCCTAGGCTGAACCCTAACCCTAACCCTAGGCAGATAAATCACCCTAGGTATAGGGAAGGTGCCAAGGAAAAAGCTGTGAAAGCAGCCATGTTGCGGAAGTTTTGTGCTCATCTTGCGTAGTCCTTCGCAGCTGCTGTGTTCTTGGAACTCAGGGCTTCCTGGTTAAAAAAACACTAACCCTCACCCACGGAAGGTAAATCAGCCTATGATTCGGGATGGTCTCATGGAAATATCAGTTGTGGCAGCCAAGTTTTGTCACTTTTGCACTCCACTTGGGATGCCTTTCACAGCTGCATTGTGCCTGGAGCTCAGGGCTTCCTAGTTTTAAAAATCCTAGCCCTAGGCCTAAGCCTAACACTAACCCTAGGAAGGTAAGTCAGCCTGGTATTAGGATTCTTCCCAAGGAAAAAGCTGTGAAAGCAGCCATGTTGTAGCACTTTTGCGCTCCCTTTGGGATGCCTTTTTCAGCTGCAGTGTGCTTGCAGATCAGAGTTTCTTCATTTTAAAAATCGGAATCCTACGACTATCCCTTACGCTAACCCTAGGAAGGTAAATCAGGCTGGGATTAGGGATGTTCCCAAGGAAAAAGCACTGGAGGAGCAAGTTGAGGCAATTTTGCGCTGCCCTAGGGAAGCCTTTTGCAGTTGCAGTGGGCCTGGACCTCAGAGCTTACTCATTTACCAAACCCTTCCCCTATCCCGCACTGGAGGCAGGTAAATCAGCCTAGGTATAGGGATGTTCCCAAGGAAAAAGAGGTAGAGGCAGCCATGTTGTGGCTCTGTTGCGCTCCTCTTGGGTAGTCCTTCGCAGCTGTTGTGTTCTTGGAACTAAGGTCGTCCGGGTTTAAAATACACTAAAGCTAGGCGTAATTCAAACTTTAACCCTAGGAAGGAACATGAGCCTATGATTTGGGATGGTCTCATGGAAATAGCAGCGGAGGCAGCAAAGATGTTCCACTTTTGTGCTTCCCTGGGGACGCTTTATATAACTGCAGTGTGCCTGGAGCTCAGGGCTTCCTACTTTAAAAAACCATGTCCCTAGCTGAGACTGGAGGCAGGCAATTCAGCCTATGGTTAGCAATGGTGCCAATGAAAACGTGTGGAGGCAGCCATGTTGTGGCTTTGTTGCGCTCCCCTTGGGATGCCTTTGGCAGCTGCAATGTGCCTGGAGCTCAGGGCTTCCTGGTTTTAGAAACCCTTACCATAGCCCTAAATAGAGGCATATAAATCAGCCTAGGTATAGGGATGGTGCCCAGGAAAAAGCGGTGGAGGCAGCCATGTTGCACCCCTTTTTCGCTCCCCTTGGGATACCTTTCGCAGCTCTGCAGTGTTCCTGGAGCTCAGGGCCTCTTGCTTTAAAAGGCCTATCTCTAAGCCTAACTGGAGGCATGTAAATAAGCCTAGGGGTAGGCATGGTCCCAGGGCAAAAGCTGTGGAGGCAGGCATGTTGTGGCACTTTTGCGCTCCCATTGGGATGGCTTTCTCAGCTGCCGTGTGCCTGGAGCTCAGGGCTTCCTGGTTTAAAAACCCCTTACCCTAGACCTCATTAGAGGCAGGTAAATCAGCTTAGGTATAGGGATGGTGCCAAGGAAAAAGCTGTGAAAGCTGCCATGTTGTTGCACTTTTGCACTCCGCTTGGGATGCCTTTCGCAGCTCCAGTGTGCCTGGAGCTCAGAGTTTGCTGGTTTAAAAAACCATGTCCCTAGCTGGGACTGGAGGCAGGTAAATCAGCCTAGGGTTAACAATGGTGCCAATGAAAATTTGTGGATGCAGCCATTTTCTGGCACTTTTGTGCTCCCCTTGGGATGCCTTTCGCAGCTGCCATGTACCTGGAGCTCAAAGCTTGCTGGTTTAAAAAGCTTTGAACCTAGCCCTAAGCCTAACCCTAAACCTAACACTGGTCATTTAAATCAGCCTATGTTTAGGAATGGTCCCAAGGAAAAAACTGTGGAGACAGCCATGTTGTGGCATTTTTGTGCTCCCCTTGGGATGCCTTTGACAGCTGCAGTGTGCTTGGAGCACAGGGCTTCCTGGCTTAAAAAACCCTAACTTTAGCCCTAACTGGAGGCTTCTAAATCAGCGTAGGTTTTGGGATGGTGCCAAGGAAAAAGCTCTGGACACAGCCAAGTTGTGGCATATTTGCTTTCCCCTTAGGATGCATTTGGCAGCTGCAGTGCCCCTGCAACTCAGGGCTTCCTGTTTGAAAACATCCTATCCCTAGGCTGAACCCTAACCCTAACCCTAGGCAGATAAATCAGCCGAGGTATAGGGATGTTCCCAAGGAAGAAGCGCTGGAGGGAGCATGTTGAGGCAATTTTTGGCTGCCCTTGGGAAGCCTTTCGCAGCTGCACTGGGTCTGGAGCTCCGGGTTTACTGATTTAAAAACGGTATCCCTTGGCGTGACCATAGCTGCAACTGGAGGCAAGTAAATCAGCCTAGGGTCCATGATGGTCCCAAGGAAAAAGCGCTGAAGGCCGCCATGTTGTGTCACTTTTTTGGTTGTCTTGCGTAGTTTTTCGCAGCTTCTGTTTTCTTGGAACTCAGGGCTTCCTGGTTTATAAATCATTAACCCTAGTTGTAACTAAAATTTTAACACTAGTAAGGGAAATCAGCCTATGGTTCGGGATGGTCTCATGGAAAATTGCGGCGAAGGCAGCCAAGTTGTGTCACATTTGCGCTCACCTTGGGATGCCTTTCACAGCTGCAGTGTGCCAGGAGCTCAGAGCATATTCATTTAGAAACCCTTCCCCTATCCCGCACTGGAGGCTGGTAAATCAGCCTAGGTATCGGGACGTTCCCAAGGAAAAAGCGGTAGAGGCAGCCATGTTGTGGCTCTGTTGCGCTCCCCTTGGGATGCCTTTCGCAGCTGCAGTGGCCCTGGAACTCGGGGCTTCCTGTTTTAAAAAACCCTATCCCTAGGCTAAAACTTAACCCTAACACTAGGCAGATAAATCAGCCCAGTTATAGGGATTTTCCCAAGGAAAGTCGCTGGAGGGAGCATGTTTTTGCACTTTTGCACTTTCCTTGGGATGCCTTTCCCAGCTGCAGTGTGCCTGGATATCAGGGCTTCCTGATTTAAAAAACCATGTCCCTAGCTGGGACTGGAGTCCGGTAAATCAGCCTAGGGTTAGCAAATGTGCCAATGAAAATGTTTGGAGGCAGCCGTTTTATGGCACTTTTGTGCTCTGGTTGAGTACCTTTCGCAGCTGCCGTGTTCCTGGAGCTCACAGCTTGCTGTTTTAAAAAGCTCTAAAATTAGGCGTAACCCTAACCCTAACACTAACACTGGTTATTTAAATCAGCCTATATTTAGGGATGGTCCCAATGAAAAAGCTGTGGAGACAGCCATGTTGTGGCACTTTTGCACTCCCCATGGGATTTCTTTCACAGCTCCAGTGTTCCTTGAGGTCTGGACTTCCTGGTTAAGAAATCCCTAGCCCTAGGCTTAACCCTAACCCTAAGACTAGAAAGGCAAATCAGCCAGGAATTAGGGATGTTCCCAAGGAAAAAGCTGTGGAGGCAGGCATGTTGTGGTACTTTTGCGCTCTTCTTGGGTAGTCCTTCGCAGCTGCTGTGTGCTTGGAACTCTGGTCTTTCTGGTTAAAATAACCCTAACCCTAGTAAGGTGAATCAGCCTGGTATTAGGGTTCTTCCCCAGGAAAAAGCTGTGAAAACAGCCATGTTTTGGCACTTTTGCGCTCCCTTTGGGATGCTTTTCACATCGGCAGTAAGCCTGGAACTCAGGTCCTCCTGGTTAGAAAAATCCTAGCCCTAGGCTGAACCCTAACCCTAATCCTAGGCAGATAAATCAGACTAGGTATAGGTATGGTGCCAAGGAAAAGCGTTGTTAAAGCAGCCATGGTGTTGTACTTTTGAGCTTCCCTTAGGATGTCTTTCGCAGCTCCAGTGTGCCTGGAGATCAGGGCTATTTCATTATAAATGTCGTAATCCTACCCCTATCCCTAAGGCTAAGCCTAGGAAGGTAAATCAGCTTAGTTATAGGGATGTTCCCAAGGAAAAACCGCTGGAGGGAGCATGTTGAGGCAATTTTTCGCTGCCCTTGGGAAGCCTTTCGCAGCTGCACTGGCTCTGGAGCTGAGCGTTTACTGATTTAAAAACCCGATACTTTGGCGTGACCATTGCCGCATATGGAGGTAAGTAAATCTGCCTGGGGTCCATGATTGTACAAAGGAAAAAGCGCTGAAGGCAGCCATGTTGTGTCACTTTTGCGCTCCACTTGGGATGCCTTTGGCAGCTGCACTGTGCCTGGAGCTCAAGGCTTCCTGGTTTAAGAAACCCTATACCTTGGCATATTCCTTACCCTATCCCAAGGCAGATAAATGTGAATCTGTATAGGCATTGTGCCAAGGAAAAAGCTGTGAAAGCAAACATGTGGCACTCTTGCGCTCGTCTTGCGTAGTCCTTCGCAGATGCTGTGTTCTTGGAACTCAGGGCTTTCTGGTTAAAATAACACTCAACCTAGGTGTAACTCTAACCCTAACCCTAGGAAGGTAAAAAAGCCTGGTATTAGGGTTCTTCCCAAGGAAAAAGCTGTGAAAGCAGCCATGTTGTAGCGCTTTTGGGCTCCCTTTGGAATGCCTTTCGCAGCTGCAGCGTGCCTGGAGGTCTGGGCTTCCTGATTTTAAAAATCCTTTCCCTAGGCCTAACCCCAACCCTACGACAAGAAAGGAAATGAGCCAGGAATTAGGTATGTTCCCAAGGAAAAATCTCTGTGAAAGCAGCTATGTTTTGGCACTTTTGCGCTCCCATTGGGGTGGCTTTAGTAGCTGCCGGGTGCCTGGAGCTCACAGCTTCCGGGTTACAGAAGTCTAACCCTAACCCTAACTGGATGCATGTAATTAAAATAGCGTTAGGGATCGTGGCAAGGAAAATACGGTGGAGGCAGCCATGCTACACCAGTTTTGCGCTCCCCTTGGTGTGGCTTTCGCAGCTCCAGTGTGCCTAGAGGTCTGGGCTTCCTGATTTTAAAATCCTAGCCCTAGGCCAAACCCCAACCCTAAGAATAGAAAGGAAAATGAGCCAGGAATTAGGGATCTTCCCAAGGAAAAGCTTTGGACGCAGCCATGTTTTGGTACTTTTGTCCTCTTCTTGGGTAGTCCTTTGCAGCTGCTCTGTTCTTGGAACTCAGGGCTTCCTGGTTAAAATAACACTCAACCTAGGTGTAACTCTAACCCTAACCCTAGGATGGTAAAAAAGCCTATGATTCAGGATGGTCCCATGAGAATAGCAGTGGAGGCAGCCAAGTTGTTTCACTTTTGCGCTCCCCTTGGGATGCCTTGAACAGCTGCAGTGTGCCTGGAGCTCACGGCTTCCTAGTTTTAAAATCCTAGCCAAAACCCTTAGCCTAACAGTAACTCTAGGAAGGTAAGTCAGCCTGGTATTAGGGTTCTTCCCAAGGAAAAAGCTGTGAAAGCAGCCATGTTGTGGCACTTTTGCGCTCCCATTGGGATGGCTTTCACAGCTGCCGGGTGCCTGGAGCTCAGGGATTCCTGGTTACAGAATAGTAACCCTAACCCTAACTGGAGGCATGTAGATAAAATAGTGTAAGGGGTGGTGCCAAGGAAAATACGGTGGAGGCATGCATCTTGTGGCACGTTTGCTCTCTCCCTGGGGTGCCTTTCATAGCTGCCATTTTCCTGGAGCTCAGGGCTTCCCGGTTTAAAAAACCCTTACCCTAGACCTAATTGGAGGCAGGTAAATCAGCCTAGGTATAGGGATGGTGCCAAGGAAAAAGCTGTGAAAGCTGACATGTTGTTGTACTTTTCCACTCCCCTTGGGATTCCTTTCACAGCTGCAGTGTGCCTGGAGCTCAAGGCTTCCTGGTTTAAAAAACCATGTCCCTAGGTGAGACTGGAGGCAGGTAATTCAGCCCAGGGTTAGCAATGGTGCCAATGAAAACGTGTGAGGGCAGCCATTTTCTTGTACTTTTATGCTCCCTTTGGGATGCCTTTCGCAGTGCCTGGAGCTCAGAGCTTGCTGGTTTAAAAAGCTCTAAACCTAGGCGTAACCCTAACCCTTACACTGGTCATTTAAATCAGCCTAGTTTTAGGAATGGTTCGAAGGAAAAAACTGTGGAGACAGCCATGTTGTGGCACATTTGCGCTCCCCTTAGGATGCTTTTGGTAGCTGCAGTGCCCCTGGAACTCAGGGCTTCCTGTTTGAAAAAATCCTATCCCTAGGCTGAACCCTAACCCTAGGCTTCTAAATCAGCCTTCGTTTCGGGATGTTCCCAAGGAAAAAGCGCTGGAGGGAGCATGTTGAGGCAATTTTTCGCTGCCCTTGGGAAGCCTTTCGCAGCTGCACTGGCTCTGGAGCTCAGGGTTTACTGATTTAAAAACGCTATCCCTTGGCGTGACCATAGCAGCAACTGGAGGCAAGTAAATCAGCCTAGGGTCCATGATGGTCCCAAGGAAAAAGCGCTGAAGGCAGCCATGTTGTGTCACTTTTGCGCTCCCCTTGGGACGCCTTTCGCAGCTGCACTGTGCCTGGAGCTCAAGGCTTCCTGGTTTAAAAAACCCTATACCTTGGCATATTTCTTACTTTAACCCTAGGCAGATAAATCAGCCTAGGTATATGGATGATTCCAAGGAAAAAGCGCTGTGAAAGCAGCCCTGTTGTTGCATTTTTGAGCTCCCCTTGGGATGTGTTTTGCAGCTGCCGTGTGCCTGGAGGTCAGGGCTTCCCGGTTACAAAACCCTCACCCTACCCCCTGACCCTCCTTAAAGGTGGCCCTAATTTGAATATTTATCCTTTAAATGAACTCTAGTCCAAGATGGTTGCCCCCATGCGCTCATGTGATTGTTTTCCCGGATGGCGGCAGTCATGTAGTATTGTGCAAAATGGCAGCGCCCTGGGTGGTCATGTGACATGGGGCAAGATGGCGTTTGCTGACTGAAAATGTCACTTCTGGCAAAATGGCGGTTCTTGGGGGTGGGTGCTTGTGCATGGGTCCGGTGGTGTGCAGGGGCAGGGGGTGGTTTCTAGGGGTGGAGTCTTGGGTATGGGGTGGTGTGTATGGGTGGGTGCTCACTGTATAGGGGTGGCTAGTGATCAGGGCTGATTCGTGGCACCTGGGTGGGGGATACTAATTAGGGGGTTGGTCCCTATACACAAAAAGAAGAAAAACTATATGTCTTGTGCAGCAGTAGAAAATTTCAGGCATCCAGGGAGTAAATGGTTTGGGTTTTTAATTCTTTTTTTTTTTCCTTTACTCCCAGGGAGCCTGAAAGTTTCTGCTGCTTCTTTTTTAAACTAAAGGTAGAAAGGAAAACAAAGTGAGAGATAGAAGAAGAAAGAGAAGAGAGACAGACAGACAGACAGAGATAGAGAGAAGGAAGAGAACATAGGAAAGTAAGAGAAGAGACAGAAAAAGGAGAAGAGAGAGAGAAGACAGACAAGAGAGAAAAGACAGAGGAAAGACAGAAAAGAAAGAGAGACAAAAGAAAGAGACAGAGAGGAGAGAGAGAGAAAAGAAAAATACAGACAAGAGAGAGACAGAAAAGACAGAGAGACAGAAAAGACAGAGAGACGAGAGAGAGAAAACAAAGAGGGAGAAGAAAGAAGAGAGAGACAGAAAAGAAGACAGAGACAGAAAGAGAAAAAAAGACAGAGACACAGAAGAAAAGACAGAGAAAAAAGAAAACAGAGAGAAAAAATGAAGACAGAGAGACAGAGGAGAAGAAAACACAGAGATAGAAACCAAGACAGAGACAAAAAGAAAATGAGAGTGGGAAAACTGAAGGACAGGAGTTAGAGGGAAAAAAAAGTGGTCAGGATTAGTGTTAAAGTGAAAACTCAGTGTAGAGTGAAGAAGGAAAGGACTAACAGCAAAAAAGACAAACCAAGGAAAAGGAGAACACAGAGAGTAAAAGAAGCAAGAAGAGCAAGGGTGAAAGTTATTTCTTTTTCTTTATAAGGTGCAAAGTATAGACAAAAGAGAGCAAAATAAATACAGTCAGACAGAAAGATGGAAATGGACAAATAAGAAAAGGAAGGGGATGGAAACACAGTTACAGAAGCAGAGACACAGTGTCAGAAAGAGTGAGAAACAGAAACAAAGGGTTAGAGACAGATGGAAGTTAGAAATAGAAAAGGAAAGTGAGGAGCAACAGGAAGAAATACAGTGGAAAGAAATTACAAAACCACACCAAAAAAACACAGGAGCCACGGTGGGGGTAGGGAAGGGCATTAGGTATCTTTATTAGTGGGGATTTTACTTTATTAAATGAATGTTTTTATTTATACATCAGCAAAATACATGGAAACAGTATATACAAATGTAAATGCAGATACAAGCCATACACACACTGGTAAAAGTCTAATTTACATACAGAGCAATACACATATTAACACAAAGGGATAACCTTTTTCTATTTCCATTACATGTTAATTTATGGTTACAGGAAACCCAAAACAACAAAAGCACAGAGAAAACAACACTCACCTACCACACACACTCCCTTCAGATGGCACACAAACTCACCAGCCCTCTCATCACAACTGCTAAATTACACCCCAGCAATCATTGGTCCTCAGGAACATGGTTCCCGGGAGCCTCAAAAAAAATCCTCCTGCCTGACGAAAACCCCGGTCCCTGGACAGTCTGTGCCCAGACTTTGGTGATGAACGTCGCCTCGCAGACCGACCGGGACCGAGGAAAAAAAAACCCAGCCGGGGGGAAAAAAAAAACCCCAGCTGGGGATTTTTTATTCTAAATTTAAAAATTAGTTGAAAACCCTGAAAAGCAAAAGTCACACACGCAAGGTTAAATCCAGTCAGCATGTGCTCACACACGCAGAGACGAGCAGACAGACAGACACAGTCACAGGCTCTCACACATGCTCACACACTCTTCCCACTTACACGCTCACTGTGGCCCTTACCTGAGATGCTGAAGAACATGCTTCGACAAATCTTCTGGCTGCTGCTCTCTGACGTCAAATGGTAGATTGGGGAAATCGGTACCCTCAGGGACCTGTGAGACAACAGGAAGTGGTCAACGAGGGGCTATCTGACAGCCAGGACTTGTCCCCGCTCTGGACCGATAAATTTTCTACCCAAAATCCCACAAAAGACAGATGAACAGGAAAACTTCTATAACTGTTCTACCTAACTGTGACTACGTGCCAGGGCAGGGCAGCTCTGACCATAAGTAGTACAACGTAAGTACACACAATATAAGCTGACACATACAGTGCAAGTGTACATAGACTGTAAGTACACACAATATAAGGCGACATGCTTACATGCAGTGTAAGTACAGACAATATAAGGCGATGCACTTACATACAGTATAAGTACATACAGTATAAGCCAACACAAGTACATACAGTATAAGCCAACATAGGTACATGCAATGTAAGTACATACAGTATAAGCCAACATAGGTACATACAATGTAAGTACATAGAGTATAAGCCAGCATAGGTACACACAATATAGGTAGATACAATATAAGCCAATATAGATACATACAATATAAACCAGGACTTAAGATAACTCTCTGGAAGATGAATTCTTGAGGCCTATACCCTTTGAGAAGATGGAACCTATAGAACTACTGCAATCACGTCAGGAGGGTGTAAGACCCTCTCTCTAGAAGTCCAAGAGAATGGTGTGGGTAAAAAGGCACTACCAAAGCTGGTAGTGAGAAGGAAGACGGATGAGAACACCTTCTGTAATCCTTCCTAGCTCAAAGAGTAAAAATATAAAGATGCCGGAATAAGGCAGATCCAGAAAGGAACGTGAGTAGAATATGGGCGATATGGCACAGAATAGTGCCAACAAAGTGACAAGACGTAACAAAGGCCTATGACGTGGAAGACAAGGGACGCAGACTACATAACACAGACACGGATGACATAACATAGACACAGATGACATAACACAGAGAAAAGTGGCACCTTTCCCCTGAGGGATCTGAGATTGCTAGCGCAAGATGAGCCAGAGGCTGATGATGCCAAAAGAAAGGAAGCCCTATGACTACAGCATGTGATGATGAAATGTAGCTCGCTAAAAGAAGTTAGTGTCAAAGCAGTTAGGAAGATGCTTGAGAGGCTCGGCAAGGCTAGAGAAGGAAGCGGACTGCCGGGTGACTGTGGCTATATCTCCGGACCTGAAGGTGAGCTCCTTGGGGGAAAGAGCCATGACGATGCCGAGTCGAGGAAGGCTGACAACGCAAAGTTCACGAGACTGCGGAGAGGGGTCGGAACTGCCCTGCCTGGCAAAGGCTCTGGTGAGGCTGAGGAGAAACCCTCTCTCTTTACTTCCAGAGCGCCCATCCCGCTACAGACCTCTCCGCTAAGCTGACATGAAACTGCCCCCTGTGATAGTAAAGGTTTTTCCCCTTCTCCCGACCGCTGGCCCCGACACTTAGCTTTTGGAGGAGGAACGGACAAAATCCATCCTCGGTTGGATGTGGATGTTGAGATGTTCTCAATGTGTGTGCTTCGGTGCTGCCGCTTCCAAGCTTTGGCTAAGAGCCTCCTCAGGGTACCTAAGAAAAAACAGAAAAGGTGACTATTGTCCTCAAAAAGAGTAATCCCCAGGATTCCTCCGCACCCCTGCCCCAGCTCACCTCAAACCTTGATTTGACTCTGGAGGGTGCCCAGAAGGTACCTGCAAAATGAAAAGAGACACGCTTAGCATGCTGATGCGTAACACTCACCTAGGAGTCAGCCTGCCTATAGCCCGACTCACCTGCCCTCCTCAGTTCCTGGGCATGCCTAAGGCAGTGACAGCACCTGCAAGGACACAAAGCAGAAAAGCATGCTGAGATACTGTGAAAACACAGTCTCCCTACTTGTCCCTACTGTGACAAGTGTGCCACACTGATACCTTAAGCTTCCACCCACCTGGCATGGGCATGCTCGGCCAGGATAGATCGCAAGTGGACCACCTAAAATTAAAAAAAAAAACAAGAGGAGATACTTAGAGCTGAACCAGAAACTGAGACCTCAACAATAAAACTGCTTCTGTGCACTACTCAATGCTCAACTTGCCCGCTGGCCTTGACTGCTGCTCTCTGCCTGGACTTCCTAAAAAGAGTGACAAAGAACACTGCTGTAACAGCCATCATTTCTGCTTCCTCTACCGAGGAAAACAGTGACTGACCTGCTTGGGGGAATCCCGTCACCCGGGATGAGGGCTCTGCCCAGTTTTTATCATTCTGCATCTGAAAGAAAGTTAGGACAAAAGTCAAAGGGCTGCAGAATAGCTTAACAGCTCCACAAATCTTGTGTCCATCAACAAATCCCATTGAGAGTCTAAATACAGCCCACATTACAAATTCCAAGTCCCCAGGACTGCTCCTATTGCACCAGGCTATGGGGCAGGGCAGAGCAGCTCCAGCACAAATGTGTGCTGACACCCGTGACACAGGACAGGATGTGACAGACAACGGGGACACAACAGGAACAGAAACCTCTAGGCAAGGAAAATGGCTGCAAGGACTGAGAGAATGCAAAAGAAGATGACCGAGCTGAGACCGATGGTGAGCCAATGAGGCTCAGAGAACCCTGGAGAAAGAAGATGCTAACCGAATGATTTAGTCCAAGGACAGCAAAGATGGATGCCCAGAAATCCTATGGTCAGAATCCTCTACCCAACCTCATATTATTACAAGTCCTAATCCACCATAATGGATCTAGGTGGGGCATAGCTGTCCATACAGCTCAGAACAAGACCTGACAAGACACCTGACTGGATGCTTCCAAAGAGAGAGCTTTTGACTGGGGAGCTCAGACAAGTATCAGAATGATAACTATGGCCTGGGTGTCAGGCCAGGGAAGGCAGAAATCACAGATGCTAAGAATGATGCCAAGGTTTCTGACAGGCCCCTCAAAGGGCTAAGGTAAAAGACAAGAGATAAACAAACAACACATAATGCACAATAGACAAGTGACACGAGACACACCAGGACTGCTCTGCCCCGCTGCCCACCTCAGCACTGTGACCAAAAGTGACACTTGGCTTTTATGGGGCCTAAGGGGCCACGGCTTGGCTACCCTCATCTCCAGAGCCAACTCAAACCCCTCGCCCAGGGAGTCCTGACCCAGCACCCCGCTTTCATCCCCTCTGTGGGTCATAGCTCTCTACTTACCTCTCGGAAATCTGGTGATGCTGGTCTGTATCAGGTGCAAAGGAGGGCCGCCTCGCCAGCTGGGGAGTTCCTGCTGGCACCGGGCTGTTATCTCTCAGACAGCTAGAATAAAGAAAACTAAACATCAGTGCCTGATCTTGGCACCACATCAGCAAAAACCCCACAAGTCTGCTACTTACCATTCTCCTAAGAATGGCCCAGCTCCTCAAGTCGCACGCTTCAGCCGTGCTCAGACGCCGATGCCGTTGTCACGGAGTACGCCTGGGTGAAGAGGACAGGAGATGATATGGCATTGCTGAAAACTGAGTGGACCCTCGCTTCTCCTCCCTACTTCCCCGACTCACCGCAACTCCTCGGCGGTTCCTGACGGCTACCTGGAAGACGGGGCTCGCAAGGGCGGCAAACCCGGTCTGTCTTCTGGTTGGGGATGGGAGCTTGACATGCTCAGAGTGGATTGCCAAGGGCACAAAAATGAGAATGGAGACTTGGACTTGCCCCAGGAATTGAGACCTCAGCAACAAAGGCTACTGGTCACTGCTCACCTTGCCTTCTTCAACTTGACTGCTGAGATCCAGCTATGCTTCCTAAAAACAAAGACAAAGAGCAGTGCTGTAACAGGGTCACACTTGACAAACGCCCTGCACAGACAAATGGTGACTGACCTGATTGTGGAAACCCCCTCACACAGGATGGGGTGCTCATCCATGGATGCAATGCATCTGCACCTGAAAGAAACTTAGAACACATGTCAAACACCTGCAGGATAACTCAAAAGCTGCAAACACCTTATACCAATCTAGGAATATCATCTAGAGTCCAAGTACACCCCACATTACAAATTTAAACCCCACAAGGTTTGTTCTATTACACCAGGCTATGCAGCAGGGCAGAGCAGCTCCGGCACAAATATGTGCAGACACCCGTGACACAGGACAGACAGGACGTGACAAACAATGGGCACAAGACACAGACAGAAATCTCTTGGCAAGAAAAATGGCTGCAAGGACTGAGAGAATGCAAAAGAAGATGACTGAGCTGAGACTGATGGTGAGCCAATGAGGCTCAGAGAACCCTGGAGGAAGAAGATGCTAACTGAATGATTTATTCCAAGAACTGCAAAGATGGATGCCTGTGGTAGTCAGGGAGAGGCGCTGCGGAAGATGTCGCGATGTCACGGAAAGCCAGGACCCTCTGTTCCCCATAGATAAGACCCTCAGTTATTCATAGATAAGAAATTAACATAGGAATGTGGCCCCACTAACAGTAGGAATGTTGCCCCACTGAAACCAGTAACTTTCCACTCCTTACCCAGTACTTTTCCATTCCCTACTAACCATAGGTAAGAAGGACAAACCCCTTTTTGACGTAGAGACCCCCAAGACTATAAGACCCCAGAAGAAGAAGTAATAAACGCCTTTTGACCGTCCACCACATTGGTGTCTGCGTGTGTCATTGGCCCGAACAGCCCTGGAGAGTGGGCTGTCGAGCTGTACCTCAGAACCAGGTCGCCTGCCTTAGTATAGAAGGCAACATTCTGGTGCCGACACCCGGGACAGCCGCTTTCGCCCGGCGAACGGGGACACTCCTGGAACGAGGATGGCGGCTGCGACAGCAGGACTGATTGCAGCGGGGAGGACGCTCCCGGACCAGCTTGGACGATGGAAGCCATAGCGAAGGTCGTAACAGAGATGCATGCGCAATGGGGTATAGAATGTAAACTTAGGGACTTAACTCTCGCATTGTCGAGATTGATTAAGCTTGGGGCTATTGAAAGCCCCGTGGACGTCCTACATTCGGACGTGTGGGATAATTGTACAAAAGCTCTGGCGGAGGACACTATGTCCTTGGGCTCAGGGAAAGCCCTAAAGTCGTGGGGCAGAGTTGTTCAGGCTCTGCAAAAAGCTCGACAAGAGCAAGAGACCTGGAAAGCCGCTCGAACTTGTTTATTAGCCGTGCCGCAGTTGGGGGTGGGCACGGCGACACAAACCGCGGAGGTGCCTGATCCGGGCGGGCGTGCGGAGGCGCGAACGCCGGATCCCCCTCAGAGAGCGGACTCACCATCGGAGAGGGGGGAGCACATGCGGGCGTTCTGGCAGGGGCTCTCGGAGGAGGCGCGGAACGCGGCCAGAATGTCAGACCCCATAGGGACCGATAGAAACGCCCCCCCACCATATGCACTTGAAAATGGCGCCGGACCGCATGGTCAGGGCGGAAAGGAGGAGAAGGGGGGTGGAAACACGGTCAACTTACTGAACAACGCATGCACGGGCGAGCGGGGAGACGGGGCGGCCCCCGCGGAGGCGCGTAAGACCAATCAGAGCGCTTTATTCAAATTAAGTCCTTGTAGGGCAAGGACCTCCCCCAGCAGGAGGCGGGGGGACCCCAGGGGAAGGGAACGGCCTGACCCCCGCAAGAAGGGGCGGGGTTGGAGCCTGAGGAAAAGGCAGAGCAGCCCGGAAGCGTTTCTTTACTCGACTTCCGGCTCGGACTCGGATTCGAGCTCGGAGCCCGAGACAGGGTCGGAGGATTCCGGCTCAGATTCTAGCTTTAACAGAGAGAGAGCAGCGGCATGTAAGGTTACTAGCCACAGCGCTCCTGCATGGGTGAAGGAGTTACCAGAGAAAAACCGAACCCCGCTTACAAACTGGCGGAAAATAAAAATGGCTTGCGCGGAATGGGCTCCGTCTGCCACTCTGGTGTTCCCAGTTCGTGTGGGGGGGGCAGGCGGAAACCAAAGGATTTATTCACCGGTCAATCCGAAAGATGTGCAGGCAATTGTTAAAGCGATTGCGGACAAGGGAATTAATTCTGCCATGGTTTGCACACTTATTGACGGCCTTTTCGGTGGGGACGATATGCTTCCCTTTGATATTAAGCAGACGTGTAGAATGATATTTGATGGTGCGGGGATGATTGTTTTTAAACAAGAATGGGAGGACAATTGCCTTAAACAGCTAGCCTTGGTAACAGGGGCAGACCACCCACTGCACGGCTCCAGCATACAGAGGCTAATGGGCACAGACCCCACTATGATCACCCCCCAGCAACAGGCTGAGGGCTTGCGGGCCCATGAGGTCATGACAACAACCCGTGCTGCCCGAGAAGCCATCCGCGATGCCTCTAAAGTGGTAGCTAAACCATCCCCGTGGTCTCTCATAAAACAGGGTGAGAGTGAGAGCTTCACTCAGTTTGTGGACAAACTTCAGGCCGCATTAGATTCCTCTGCATTACCCTCAGAGGCGAAGGGTCCAGTGCTGGCAGAGTGCTTACACCAGCAATGCAACTCAGCCACCAAAGACATTTTAAGGTCGCTACCGCTGGGGTCCAATATAGCTGCCATGATCAGACACGTTGCAAAGGAGGAACATCTAGTTCCCATTCAAGCAGCCGTTCACACTGCAATAACCAGTGTGATGGCGTGCCTTAAGTGTGGCCAGGCAGGCCACTTGGCAGTAAACTGCCCCCAGCCAAGGCGCCTATCGGCAGATGCTCCGCATCGCTGACCGGTTTCCAGGACAGCCAAGGGTAAACCCCTATTCCACACACGTCAGACACTCGTACTTATCCTACTGGTGCCCAGCTTCAAACCCTGGGAAAAGCTACTGCAATCACCCAGGGTGGGGATATTGTGGGCACTGGGGCTGCGAAACCATAGTTACAGATGCCAGACCATCGGGGCCTGGGTGGGATCCACAAGAGCCAGACAAATTCTTACAGTTCACCTGGGCACCCATCGGCTGCAAAATACCCTTTTTCTTTCGCGAAAACCCCCATCGAAACCAACTTAAAATCCCTAACTTTTGGGCGTGCACTGATTACAACATGACGGTCTTGCAGCCAGACCACCCTAGCTGGGCCACAGGCAGAACGTGGACAGTGGTCCTTCAAGGGTCAAAAGAGAGGGTGAACGTGCAAATTATTAGGCTCCAACCGTCAGCACCCCGAGCAGTCGGACCCAACAAAGTGATTAAAAGTGTGCCGAAAGGGAGAAACATAACCTACCCCAAAACCTTACCCACAGGGGTCAGCAATGTCCCGACCGGTCAAGCAGAAACCTTTCAGATGAGTCGCTTAACCGAGTCAGACTCAGACCCAATCCTTCGTATGTTAGAAGCTACCTTTGTATCCCTGAACGAATCCAACCCTAACCTAACCGAATCCTGCTGGCTTTGTTACGATGTCAAACCCCCCTTTTACAAAGGAGTCGCTTTAGACACTCCCTTCAGTTATTCCTCAGCCGAGGCCCCTCACCAGTGCAGATGGGATACCCCTCGCAAAGGAATCACCCTGAGTCAAGTCACAGGCCGAGGCAGATGCTTTGGCAATGCAACCCTAGCTAAGCGGAAAGGCAACGTCTGCACCAAAATTGTCAAGCCTAACAGGAAAAACAATAAGTGGGCAGTCCCATCCACATCGGGGATGTGGGTTTGCCAGCGATCCGGAGTGAGTCCCTGTGTGTTCCTTCCCAAATTCAATGACTCTAACAACTTCTGTGTTCAAGTTCTGATTGTTCCTAGGGTCTTGTACCACTCAGATGAAGAAATGTACCATCTTCTTGAGGGACCCAGCCAGATCCACAAAAGAGAAATAATAACAGGTATAACTATCGCAATGCTGCTCGGCCTGGGAACAGCAGGAACGGCCACGGGTGTCTCAGCCCTAGCGACACAGCACCAAGGGCTGTCACAGCTGCAGACAACGATTGACGAGGACCTGCAAAGGATCAAGAAGTCCATCTCCTATCTAGAGAAGTCGGTCTCCTCACTCTCAGAAGTGGTCTTGCAGAACAGGCGAGGCCTGTACCTCCTGTTCATGCAGCAAGGGGGCCTGTGTGCCGCCTTGAAAGGGTTTCTATGCAGACCACATGGGAGTCGTGAGAGACTCCATGACAGAACTCCGGAACAGACTGGCTCAGAGACAGAAAGACAGGGAGGCCCAACAGAGCTGGTACGAGTCCTGGTTCAATCAATCACCTTGGCTAACCACTCTGATTTCTGCCTTGGTAGGTCCATTGGCGATGCTGTTTCTAACAGTCACCTTCGGACCATGCCTGCTGAACAAACTGGTCCCATTCGTTCAGAGCCGCCTGGAACGGACCAATATCCTGTTCATAGGGCGACGACAATTGCTGTGAATTCAACCAGGGAATTCAACCAAAGAACACTGCCAGTCACGAGATTTTCTAAACTTGTCTGGCAAAAGCTTACTCAGGTTTCCCAAAATCCCTTTCCCTTGACAAGCTACAACCTTATACCTCATTTCAGTACCTATGTACATGACTACCTCATTCATTTGTGAAAAGGGGGGGGGGGAGATGTGGTAGTCAGGGAGAGGCGCTGCGGAAGATGTCGCGATGTCACGGAAAGCCAGGACCCTCTGTTCCCCATAGATAAGACCCTCAGTTATTCATAGATAAGAAATTAACATAGGAATGTGGCCCCACTAACAGTAGGAATGTTGCCCCACTGAAACCAGTAACTTTCCACTCCTTACCCAGTACTTTTCCATTCCCTACTAACCATAGGTAAGAAGGACAAACCCCTTTTTGACGTAGAGACCCCCAAGACTATAAGACCCCAGAAGAAGAAGTAATAAACGCCTTTTGACCGTCCACCACATTGGTGTCTGCGTGTGTCATTGGCCTGAACGGCCCTGGAGAGTGGGCTGACGAGATGTACCTCAGAACCAGGTTGCCTGCCTTAGTATAGAAGGCAACAATGCCTGAGAATCCTATGGTCAGAATCCTCTACCTGCCCTCACATTCTTTCAAGTCCTAATCTGCCATAGTGGATCAGGTGGGGCATAGCTGCCCATACAGCTCAGAATAAGACCTGACAAGACACCTGACTGGATGCTTCCAAAGAGAGAGCTTTTGACTGGGGAGCTCAGACAAGTATCAGAATGATAACTATGGCCTGGGTGTCAGGCCAAAGAATGCAGAGATCAAAGATGCTAAGAATGGTGCCAGGGTTTCTAACAGGCCCCTCAAAGGGCTAAGGTAAAAGACATGAGACACACAAACAACACATAATGCAAAATAGACAAGTGACACGAGACACACCGGGACTGCTCTGCCCTGCACACCTCAGCACTGGGATCAAAAGTGACACTTTGCTTTTATGGGGCCTAAGGGGCCACTTCATGAACACCCCTCACCTCCAAAGCGGACTCAAAAACCCCTCCCAGTAATTCCCAAACCAGCACCCTGCTTTCATCCCCTCTGTGGGTTGTAGCCCTCTACTTATCTCTCAGACATCTGGGGATGCTGGTCCATGTCAGGTGCAAAGAAAGGCCAGCTCATCAGCTGGGAAGGTCCTGCTGGCACCGGGCTGGTGTCTCTCAAACAGCTGTAGTAAAGAAAACCAAACATCAGTGCCTGATCCTGGCACCACATCAGCCAAAACCCCACCAGTCTGCTACTCACCGTGCTACTAAGCAGACCTGGCACCTCCTAACCCTCTGCTATGGATCTGCACCTGAAAGAAAGCTAGAACGTATGTCAAACACCACCAGGATAACTCACAAGGTGCAAACACCTTATGTCAATCTAGGAATAGCATCTAGAGGCAAAGTAAACCCCACATTACAAATTCCAACTCCCCAGGGCTTGTCCTATTGCAGCAGGCTATGTGGCAGGGCAGAACAGCTCTGGCACCAATGTGTGCAGACACCCATGACACAGAACGTGACAAACAGGGGGACATTAAACATGACACATTATGCTTGTGGTGAGGGCCTCGAGGGGAGAAGGCAAAAGGGACCCCAAAGACATACTAGGTAACACGGCACACCAGACAACACGACACAGGCCAGAGCTGTTCTGCACTGCCTGCCTGAAAGCTGCCATCAAAAGTAGAGCCTCTCCCTTTAGCTGTCCTAAGGTCCCCTTGTGGAGAAAATTGCTTTTCCCTCTGCTAACTTTTAAATCTGTCCCAATAACTCCCAATCCACTACCCTCCCATCTCCAGGCTGTGGCCCCCAATTTATCTTTTGAATTATCGGTGATGGGAATCCACTTTGCACCTGATATGAGTCTGCCTCGGAGGGCCCTGTGATGGCCGGATAGCCTCTCAGTCAGCTACAATAAAGAAAACCAAAACCAAAGCATGAGTTCAGAGTTATGTGGGCCAAATCCCAGCAAGGGAACTACTTGCCCTCTCCTGATTGTGCCTGGCTCTTTCAGGCTCCAAGTTCATCCTGACTCCAAGGCTGTGGCCTTTATTAGGAGTGGCACCTGGATTTGAAAAAACCAAAGTTAAATGGCATTCCTGTGAGTGCAGTGGATGACCTTGTGTGAGGAAGACATGAGAATGCCTCTGCTATGCTTCTGAAAAACCTGGTGTGAGGGAGCCCTCAAATAAACACCCTTTCTCACCCTGTGGCCTTCAAGCCCCCCCCCCCCCAAGAACTCTCAACTGGATTCCTGCTCACCCTCCCTTCTCCTACTCACAATCCTCAAGTCATCTGAAGCCTCAATCTCAAACATCTTCTTGGACACTGGGAAGATCGCTCTTGTGACAGAAGCAATTGGCTGAAAGAAGTAATGTAATTGACACCACCTGGAATCTCTGGAAGCTGCACTCCTCCTAAAAACAATAAAAAAAACATAACCAAACCAGAAATTACAAATATGCTTTATCACCCCTACACACAAAACCCAAAATCACAAACTTAAATACTCCCTGTATTCCATGGTGTTTTCTTCACAGTATTTTCCAAGCCTCAGTTGCTTTAGATGCCCAGAAACACCTGCTGAAAACAAGCTGAGATGAGCTGAAAGAGCTTTTTCACTGAAATGAGAGGAGAGCTCTTACCCCAGCACATCCCACAGAGGGAATGAAGCCCCTTAGCCAAGGCTGGGGTTAATATACCCCTGATTGTGCCCGCCTCTCATTCCCATGATGCCCGGGAAAAGGGAGGGGGCTAATCCCACCGGGTATAAAAGCCCTTAGAAGAGCTGCAGCAGTTTTGCTCCTCTGACTCAGATTCAAGGGGAGTAAAGGGCTTGTTTTAGAAGAAAACTCTTCTGAAAAACAACAGCGCTTTCTTTTTTCACAACGACTACTTGCAGCAGAAGAACAAAAAACTGGTAAGACATAAAACTTTGTATTAAGGTTACATAGCTGGATAGATTGGGTCATTTGCTGCTACCTTACATAATTATTCTTTGGTGATTGCTAAGTAGAACATCAAGTATGACTAAGTAGAGTGGAGAAGAATGATAATGACATAAATAGCCTAAGTCTCATTGGGACTCCTAATTAGGCCTATCTACATTAGAAAGAAAAATGAGAAGAAAAACCTCCTGGGCGGCTTATGTGTTAAGTACACTCCAGGCTCGCTCTTGTCTAAGATAGCTGGTCCAAAGGCACAGAAAAAAGTGGCCAGAAATTATTATTTAAATTCTAAAAATGCTGAAAAAGACAGAGCTTCCTTCCAGTGAACCTGTAAAAATTAGAAAGCGGGGCAGTTAGCTCTGCTGAAACTGATAAAATGGCAAATAAACCGATTCTACCCTATAATTTATTTTCCAAAAATATTGTGAAAAGAAGGGTTCTCCTCAATTTAAATCCCTCCAGCAATAAAAAAACAGAATTTTTTCGTCAATCAAAACCCTTAACAATGAGGGACAACTGGGGAAGGTTTTCAGGAGGCACTTAAGACTCACAAAGCAACCTGACTTTGCGGTGGTGGCAGCTTGTGTCTGGGAGACATCTGGCTCGATGCACAATTTTCAGCAAGCAGCCGGCCACTCTGGGCCATAGACCTCTGAACACCAGTGTGTTCAGAAGGGCCTATAGGCCCTTTTCCCTATCAAAGAAAACTAACTATTCCAGGTTCAAGATGGCAGTTTGCAAGAGGCACTTAGCACTACCAAAGTACCTTGAGTTGTCACTGGTGCCAGCTTGGATCTGGGAGGCATATTTCACAAAATAGAATTTCAGCAGGCAGCACACCACTCCGGGCTACAGGCCCGTGAACACAAACATCGTCCCTTTTCCCTGCCGAACAAAACTCACCAGGCCAGGTTCACAGGAAGCAGTTGGCACTGACTATGCAGCCTGATTTTGCAGTGGTGGCGGTGTGGGCTGGAGAGGCATCCTGTGCAATGCAAAATATCAGGAGCCAGACGGGCACTCATGGCACCTGAGCCCTTGACAAAAATGCCAGCCCTTTTCCTAGGTAAACAAAACTAACCATTCCAGGTTCCTGGCGTCCCTTTGCAGGAGGCACTTGGTACTGTTAATGCGGCCTGAGTGTTCACTGGTGCCAGCTTGGGTCTGCAAGGCATCTGGTGCAATGCAGAATTTAAGGAGCCAGACAGCCACTACAGGCCACAGGCCCCCAAACACCAAAGCCAGCTCTTTTCCCTGGAAAGAAAACGCAACATACCAGGTTCCTGATGGAAGATTGCGGGAGTGCCTTAAGACGCTCAAACCAGCCTGACCTGCGAGTTGTGCCAGCTTAGGACCTGGAGGCATGCTGTGCAATAGGGAATTTCAAAAGGCAGCGGGACACTCCGGGCCTGAGGCACCTGAAAAAAAATGCTGACCCGTTGCCCTGGGATAAAACACTGAACAGTCCAGGGTCCTGATGGCAGATTCCAGAAGACACTGGGCACTGTCAAATCAGCCTGACGTTGCGGTGGTGGCAGCTTGGGTTTGGGAGGCATCCTGTGCAGTGCAGAATTTCAGCAGACAGCGGGACACTAAGTGCCCCTGGGCCTTGGACACCAATGCCGCCCTTTACACAGGGAAGTGTAACTCAGCCGCCCAGGTTCCTGATGGCAGATGGCAGGAGACACGTACCGAGGCCAAAGCAGCAGGAGTTGGAACTGGTGCAGGCTTGGGTCTGGTAGGCATATTTGGAAATGCAGCATTTCAGCAGACAGCCGGCCGCTAAGAGCCCCTAGGCCTCCTGAACACCAATGCCACCCTTTACACAGGTAAGTGTAACTCACCAGCTCAGGTTCCTGATGGCAGACTGCTGGAACCACTTGGGACCCTCAAACCTGCCTGACTTTGAGGTGGTGGCAGCTTGGGTCCGGGAGGCATCCTGCGCAATGCGGAATTTCAGCACACAGCTGGCCACGCCGGGCAACAGGCTCCTGAACACTAGTGCTGACCCTTTTCCCAGGTAAGCAAAACTCTGCAGCCCAGGTTCGTGTGGCAGATTGCTGGAGGCACTTGGGACTCTCAAACCAGCCTGACTTTGTGGTGGTGGCAGCTTTGGTCCGGAAGGCATCCTGCACAATGCAGAACTTCAGCTGGCAGACAGCCGGCCACTCTGGGCCACAGGCCCCTGAACATGAGGGCTGACCCTTTTCTCAGGGGAGCAAAACTCTGCAGTCCAGGTTCCTGCTTTCAGATTGCTGGAGGCGCTTGGGACTCTCAAACGAGCTTGACACAGCACAGGCAGCAGATTGGATCCAGGAGGCATCCTGTGCAATGCAGAATTTCAGCAGGCAGCCAGCCACTAAGGGCCCCTGGGCATAGGATACCAATGCCGCCCTTTACACAAGGAAGTGTAACTCACCAGCTCAGGTTTCTGATGGCAGGTTGCTGCAGCCATTTGTGACTCTCAAACCAGCCTGACTTTGCGGTGGTGGCAGCTTGGATCCGGGAGGTATCCTGCGCAATGTGGAATTTCAGCAGACACCCGGCCATGCCAGGCAACAGGCTCCTGAACACTAGTGCTGACCCTTTTCCCAGGTAAGCAAAACTCTGCAGCCCAGGTTCGTGTGGAATATTGCTGGAGGTGCTTGGGACACTCAAACGAGCTCGACGCAGCACAGGCAGCAGCTTGGGTCCAGGAGGCATCCTGCGCAATGCAGAATTTCAACAGGCAGCTGGCCACTAAGGGCCCCTGGGCACAGGATAAAAATGCCACCCTTTAGACAGGTAAGTGTAACTCACCAGCTCAGGTTCCTGATGGCAGACTGCTGGGACCACTTGGGACCCTCAAACCTGCCTCACTTAAAGGTGGTGGCAGTGTAGGGGCGGGAGGCATCCTGTACAATGCAGAACTTTAGCAGGCAGACAGCCGGCCATGCCTGACAACAGGCTCCTGAACGCTAGTGCTGACCCTTTTCCCAGGTAAGCAAAACTCTGCAGCCCAGGTTCGTGTGGCAGATTACTGGAGGCGCTTGGGACCCTCAAACCTGCCTGACTTAAAGGTGGTGGCAGCTTGGGTCCAGGAAGCATCCTGCGCAAGGCAGAATTTCAACAGGCCGCCAGCCACTAAGGGCCCCGGGGCACAGGATACCAATGCCACACTTTACACAAGGCAGTGTAACTCACCAGCTCAGATTTCTGATGGCGGGTTGCTGTAGCCATTTGTGACGCTCAAACCAGCCTGACTTTGCGGTGGTGGCAGCTTGCGTCCGGGAGGCATCCTGCGCAATGCAGAATTTCAGCAGACAGCGGGACACTAAGTGCCCCTGGGCCTTGGTGTAGAAGTCCATCCGAAAATCCTTCATTTTTTGCCTCACAATTGTCATGAGAAAAGACTACCGAAGGGTTAAAACTGCTGAGCCGATTGGGAAAGAAAGTCTCCTGCTTATCTAGTGTGTTCACAAGTGATGTTTGCAGAACACGCCATGCTGTACTCGAAGGGGGCATGCTGCCCTTTTCTGGACAATTGAACTGGACTTTCTTCCAAACTCCTGACCTGGCTGGACTGAGCTCTGGGGTGGTTCCCCTCCGCTCCATGAGAAGACCCCTCTTGCCTGTCTTCAACCACCATGACAGACCAACAGAGATGCGAATCCCCTCATCAAGGAACCAAGAACCCCTCTGGCACCCTATTGGCCCCCCCATGGCACCCCCATGGCACCCCCCTGGCAACCTCCTTCCAGAGACTGGGACTGTACTCCCTCCCAACTCAGGGAGGGGGAAAAACCTAACGTACCTGTGAGCATTCGGCCATGAAAACAATGGACTTCTCCCCTCCATGGAAACCTAATTTCAGCCACCCTTCCCCCAACCAAGAACAGTATATATATTGGGGTTCGGTCTGACTGTCCTTTGAGATCTCCCCAAGACGTGTACCAGTGAGTTTCGGCAGCGGGACCCCGAAGGCATCATGTTTTGGTAGCTATACCCCATTCCCTGACCTCCTTTCCTCCCTTTTTCCTTGTCTTACCCTTCTCTTCCCCGGATCCCTTAACCAAACGCATATTTAGCTGTGGTTATAATCAATAAATTGCACCTTGTTGATTTGTTACTGCAAAACCCCTGTGCCTTGTGTTGGTTATTTTTGCACCCAAAAATCATTCGTCACCCATTTATTTCGGGCGGACCTTCACATAATTGGCGTCACGGACAAGGATTCCAGCAGCCAGTGAGATTTTGCAGGTTTTGTGTAGTTTATAACCTCTCGCAGACTACACATGCCAAAGCCAAATCTCACGCTCGATTGAGCACACAGGCTCCGGAATTGACACAAAAGATTTTTCGGTGCAAAAGCAGGGGAAATTGTTACTGTCACTTCTGTTACTGATTTTACTGGCACGGACACTGACACTGATACTTCTCCTGATCCTGATATTGATGCTGTTACTGATATTGATACTGATATTGATACTGTTGTTGTTGTTGTTGTTGTATTTGAATTGAATCTGAACCTGTTACTGTTGTTTTTTATCTGAATTTGAACCTGTTACTGTTTTTTACTGCTGTATTTTGTGTACCTGGACTGTCTAAAAGGGAAGGGACAGACTTGAAGTAATTAAGCAGTGCCTTTTAGACAGATATTGTCCCTTCACCTACACAGGGAGCAAGGGGCGGCGCAGCGAAGGCTGAGTGGCTTTTTCCCTGTTCTAGGTTTCTGGTCCCCTCACAGAGAAAACATTTGTGTGTGTGTGAGTGTGTGTGTCTGGACTGTCTGGAAAGGAAGGGACAATTTGAAGCAATTAAAACAGTGCCTTCCAGACAGATTTGGTTTCTTCAGCTATCTAGGGAGACAGAGTGGAATAAAAGTCTGTATGATTGTGTAACTTGAGTTCGCAAATCAGCTCCCTGGTATAGTCCTAGTCCCTTCACACAAAATGAGTGAAAATCTCAATCCTAAAGCAAAAGCTGACTTTTACACGTTGCTTGCTAAATACCATGCCAAACCGTCATCCGGCGGAGAAACTTGGGCAGAGAACAATTGGTTTAATTTGGAAAATGTCATTGATAGAATATGTTCTCTGCAACATGAATCAAAATTCAAAATGGCTAAAAATAAAAACATTCTTTGCTCAGTTCTTGGAGCATGTCTTACTGCAGCCATAGAAAACCGCTGTAAACGGAGAACTGAGGAAATGGTAATTATAGATTCCCTTCAAAATTTGGTTGAAATTTTGCAAAAACAGTTAAATGAGGACAGAAATGAAATTTACACGCTGCGAGCTGCTCTTAGGGAAGAACACACCAAAGCCATACACAAAATCAACTCCTCTACCGAGGAGGAAGAAAAAGTAACACCTTGCATTAAAAAGATTTATCCTTACAAAGAACTCGAGGCAGCAAAACAAAAAGAATCTGAAATAGCTAAAAATTGTGGGGAAAATTGTTGTCCTCATTTGAGACCTTTTATTAAAACTGAATATAATTACATTAATGATGAAGACATGGATCCCCACATAACAACCAAACAAACACCATTCAGCGCTACCGAGTTAGCTAAATTGAAAAAGGAATTCGGTCGCCTCCCCCACGAATCAGAAACAGAATATGTGTTCTGTGTGTCCCTCACTGGCGGAGACCAGATTAAGTTAACTGAACAAGAAGCCAGTGGTTACTGGGGACACGGTGTTTTCCTAACAACAGGAGATAAGCGTGACTCCTGGTCTCTAACACAACGTGCAGCCTATTGGGCTGGGGGAATAAATCCCCTGGAAAGGGGTGATCCCTTAGCAATTGCCACTACCCCTGACCAAATCCTAGAAAGTGTACAAAAAGCTGCATGTTTGCAAATGATTCATGAGAAAAAATTAATTCCTGGTTTTGAATCACCAATGCAATTGCCTGTGAAGCCTGAAATTATGACCCCTTTAATTCGTGGGCTTCCAGAAACATTGAAATCAACCGCAATCACTATTCAGAAAACAGTTATGGCTCCAAGCCCAATAGATAGATTAGAAAGACTTCTTAACAACTCCACTGATCAATCTGAGTCCACTGACACTGCACCTTCACCCTACACACCAACACATGCTCCCACAACACCATCTGACACATCTAATAGTAATCGCAAGACTTGGACATGGGGTGAGGTAGCAGTTGATTTAATAAACTATTGTAGACAGTATGGGCCTGTAAAAACCCTGGAAGAAAAATCTGAAAAAACAAAAGGTGTCCGGTTTATGGGAACCCCTAACACTGAAAACATAGAACCAAGAAAACAGATTTCCAACAGACAATGCTGGTGGATGATGGGAATTAAGAAAGGGGTCCCCCGGGACATAATGGATGGTTTACAACTTGAAAAATTGCAGAAAATCATAACTAACTGGAATTTTAGGAGATCAAATACCCAGCCCAGTGCACCGATCCCCCTCCCTCACCAGAAATTAACAAACACTCCTACCAATACACAGTTCAGTACACACAATACATCACAGTCTTTCACACAGAACACAGGCAATGAGCCAAAGTTAACCCTTCCTCGGAACCTGGGCAGTGAGGCTGTATCTCAGCCTCTCCCACAGAACACAGCCAGTGAGCCAAAATTAACTCTTTCTCAGCTTCTTTCACAGAACTTGGACAGTGAAACCCTGGCTGCTTGTCTCCTGAAAAGCACCAGCAGTAAGCCGGAAGTAACTCTTTCACAACTTCTTTCACAGAATCTAAGCAACATAACTGCCCACCCGCCCGTGCCCCAAAACACAAACAGTGAATCTTCACCAACAGAGCTTTCGGGAAACTAATATCTCCACCGCTTACAGGTGAGCGAAGGGGTGGAGATTGGGTTTACTTACGAAGGCTCACAAAAAATAAATCAGGAGACATGTTAATTACAGCAATCACGGGTCCTAAAAAGGTTCTGGTAACTTACATTGTTGATACGGGAGCCCAGATCTCTGCACTAACACACAGAGATGCCCAGAAATGTGGAGTTGTTCCAACAAAAAAGCAATGCTGCGTTCTTAATGCTTTAGGAACCATAGAACCCATGAACGTTGCTTTAGTCAAAATAACACTCCCTGGAGAAGAAAATCAATTGATTGTCAAAATGGTAATTGGGGACATACCGAATAATCTGCTAGGGATGGATGTCCTCTCAGGAAAGCAGTGGGAAGACACTGAGGGTTTCCTGTGGTCTTTTGGCACTCCACAACTTAACATTAGACTGCTTCAGACCGCACCCGCACTGCCTTACAGTAAAACAATCAATGTGAAACAGTATCCCTTGCCTTCTGGAGCTAGAGAAGGCATCAAACCAGTTATTCAGGAATTGCGTGATCAAGGAATAATTATTAACACACACTCCCCATACAATTCACCCGTGTGGCCAGTCCGAAAGCCTAACGGGAAGTGGAGGCTTACGGTTGATTACCATAGGCTGAATGCCAACACTGACCCTCTGACTGCAGCAGTGCCAAATTTAGCTGAACTGATAACATCAATACAAGAAAAGGCTCACACAATCATGGCAACCATAGATGTCAAAGACATGTTCTTCATGATACCTATACAGCCAGAGGACATGGATCGCTTTGCATTCACATGGGAGGGACAACAGTACACATTCACCAGACTCCCTCAGGGATACAAACACTCTCCAACACTAGCACATCATGCTTTAGCTAAGGAATTAGAAAAAATACCTAAACCTGACACTGTAGCTGTGTACCAATACATTGATGACATTTTGGTAGGAGGAGAGGAAATTAAAGAGGTGGGAGATCTCCAGCAGAATATAATCTCTCATTTGGAGAGCCTTGATTTAAAGATCCCCTCAGAGAAAATCCAAAAGCCTTCTCAGGAAGTGAAATTCCTGGGAATTTGGTGGCGATCTGGCAGCACATGCATCCCACCTGACACTTTAACTTCTCTTGAGCAGATGACAATGCCTGAAAACAAAAAAGACCTCCAGCAAGCCTTAGGACTCTTAGTATTCTGGAGGAAACACATCCCAGATTTCTCAATCATTGCTAGGCCCCTTTACAATTTACTGAGGAAAGGAATCAAATGGGATTGGACTCCCTCTCAGGAGGAAGCACTGCAGTTATTGATTTTTAAGCCACTGCACATCAGGCATTGGGGCCCATCCATCCTAAAGACCCTTTCCAAGTGGAATGGGGATTTGCCTCCTCAGGGCTATCAATACACATCTGGCAGCGAGGTCCCGAGGGCTCAACAAGGCCTGTCAGCTTCTTTTCCCGTGGTTTTAAAGATGCTGAAAAAAGATACACTACCTGGGAAAAAGGATTGTTTGTTGTTAGCTTAGCTCTCATTGAAGTAGAAAAAAATCACACGGCAGCAAGCTATCATCTTGAGAGGTCCCTTCAAGGTAATTAAAGCTGTCACAAATGGGACCCCTCCACCTGACGGCATAGCTCAAAAGTCGTCAGTCAGGAAATGGTATGCTCAAATAGAGTATTACTGCAATAGCTTTTCTGTCACAGAAGGTGCTGCAAAATTCTTAGCAATACAAGATACTGAGAGCCTAGATAGTAGCCAAGACAAACCTGCTTCTGTAATAAAAATAGCACCACCATTCTCACCTGAAATAGCAGCAAACTGTTGGTTTACAGATGCTTCCTCAAAGCGGGAAGGAAAAATTTGGAAATATAAGGCGGCCGCCTTACATATTTCATCTGGTGAAAAGATTATCACAGAAGGGGAGGGCAGCGCTCAGGTAGGAGAACTCATAGCCCTCTGGAGTGTTTTCCAGCGTGAGGCACAAAACACTTCTCCTGTTTACATCTATACTGATTCATATGCGGTATACAAAGGCTGCACTGAGTGGCTCCCTTTCTGGCAACAGAATGGCTGGGAAGTTAACAGAATCCCAGTGTGGCAGAAAGATAAGTGGAAAGAAATCCTAGAAATCGCCAGTAAAGGAAAACTTTCTGGTTGGTTGGGTAGCTTCTCATCAAACTGATGGGAATCAAGCAGGTGAATGGAACAACAAAGTTGATGAACTAGCAAGGCTTAGCCCCCTGAAAAAAGAAACTATCTCAGAGGATTGGAATCAACTGTTAGAATGGTTACATGTAAAAAGGCAGCACACAGGTGCCAAAGATCTGTACCAGGAAGCACACGCCCACGGCTGGCCAGTCACCAGGGAAATGTGTAAAACATGCATATCGGCCTGCGAACAGTGCCGCAAGCGACTGGAAAGGCATCCTTTAGAGGATGACCCTCTGCATTTGAGGAAAGGTAAAGGCTTGTGGGATGCGTGGCAGATAGATTATATTGGTCCTTTTAAGAAATCAGGAGGTAAACATTTTGTGTTAGTAGGAGTGGAAATTGTATCAGGGTTAGTACAAGCTGATGCTTTTAAAAGGGCCACAGGTGAAAATACAGTTAAAGCTTTGCAGGGGTGGTTTGGAACTTTTCCAAAGCCGCAAGAAATTCAGTCTGACAACGGGTCTCACTTTACTGCCAAGGTGGTTCAGGATTGGGCCAAAGCCGAAGGCATAAAGTGGACTTTTCACACTCCTTACTACCCTCAGGCTAACGGGATCGTAGAAAGGACAAATGGCCTTTTAAAGCGGTTCCTTAAGCCCCACAAAGCAAGCTGGGACTGTCGACTGTGGGAGGCTGTTAAAGGGGTAAATAGCAGGTGGGGAGTGAATGGCTGCCCCAAAGTCACTGCCTTTTACCCCACACCTCCAAGCATCATCCCTTCGCTGGAAGGTCCCGACGATGCAAACAATCCATCACATTACCCTGGACAACCTGTCTTAGTGGACCTCCCCTCGGTGGGCAAAGTGCCACTTGTGCTGAAAACCCCTCTGAATAAATATGCATGGGTAGCCTCTGACACTCTTGGAAAAGAGCACCGCATACACACACGCTGGATAATCCCCTCATTTTAAACTCCTTTCTGCCTCTCAGTGGCAGGATTTTTTGTTGTTCTTGCTTTTACAGGTGAACCCCGAGGGACATGAGAGTCGTCTGAAAACATGATAACCTTGCTAATACTTTTCTGCGTTTTACCGCAATTTCATGGACAACCACCTGGTGAGCAGCTGTGGCTTGAAGCCATTGTTCAACACACCAGTGCCCTTGGAACCTATCCTAAGGGCCGTTACCCGAGCCTGGCAACCCTAGTGCAGCATAACTCCAAGGTGTACCGCCCGAATGAGTGGAGGTGGGACCAGAATGAGTTGATGAGAACCCTTACGGGAACGGTTGGTGAGTCAATTGTGGTAACATGCAGAAAAGTGGAAGGAACCCTCCATGAAAAGGCCACCTCCATCATAATTGCTAGAAATTTTATGGAAGCAGGCGGAAAGAATTATCTGAACATCCCCTCAGCAAGATTGTGTCCCACAAAGAAATGGGGGTGTTCCAAAATGGAAAGTCCCCTTACTCTGTGTTGCCGCCAGGAACATGTTGGTAGTTATGTTTCTAGTGCCAAAACCACCAATGTTGCAATTACAAAAGATTGTAATGATGAATCACTTGATTGCTGGTACAGTTTTACTTTGGCCAAACCCACTTACGTGACATGTCGCTGGGAGAATGACACAGCTAGTCCATTAGGACTGAGAGGCTTGGTTTACACATTTAAGATAAACACTGTACCACAACCCACACCGAGTGCTGTAATTACACTCTCTCAGACCCTAAGTGAGAGCCTTTTTTCTAACTTCACATCCCGAATGGCAGGAGCAGCAGGGAACTCCTTCGAGTGGCCCTGGTCTCATGCCTTCCTGCAATCCACCGGATCTATGGGAGATGTCACGGGTCTGAACTTGCTAACAGTAGTTACACATGAAGATATGTTGTACACCAGACAAGAATGGGAAAGACGCAAAACCTGGCAGGTTCATGGAGTAGTGGGTGAAAAAATTAGTGTTGGGTGCCGAATGGTTAATGGGTCTAATTACAGCAAAGCGAGGTCAATCAGTGTTTCCACAGATCGGGAAAACGAACAGCAGCAAATCTGCACGCACCCAAGTGTACGGGATTGCTGGTACAGTTTCACATTAACCGGCACTACAGAGGTAATTTGTCTCTGGGCCAAGGATACTCAAGGCCTTTCTTTTAAATTTGTAATTAATGTTGAAACCACTGCTCCCACTGTCGCCACTGTTACCACTTCACCCATACCACCGGTCACACTCATCCCGATAATTTTCGAGATTGGACCTTATGTGATCAGGAAAACTGGCCAACAACAAATATTGTTCAATCCGGCATGGTCTCTCAAACAGGTCAAATTGCTAAAGCAGAACAATGTTTCAGATATTGAACCAGCCTGTTCTCCGTTCCTGCAAACCTCTTTTGAAGGCTGGACCACTTGGCTTCGGAAACAAAGTTCCTTTAAGAGGACACCAAGGGATGTGACCGGTGTTGTGGGTACAGGATTGGGAATTCTGAATAGCATTGACTCTGAAGTACTAATGAGCAAATTGGCTACTACAACTAGAGATCTGGCCGGACTGCAGCAACCACTGAGGTCGTCTCTGTCAGCCTTAGGGACACACCAGTGGCTGCTGTCAAACATTTTGCCAAATTGGGAAAAAGTGAATGTGGATGATCACAAATTGGTAATTGATGCACTTAGTGCTACACAGAACAATGTTTCCTTAGCCCTCAGCTGTATCCAGGCACAATTGTGGATGCAATCTGTCTCTGCTGCCATCATAAGAGAGGGCAAGGAAGGCACCTTCCCCACAGAAATTCGGAAAATAATCTGGGACAGTGCCACTGAATTTGAAAGAGAATTCCAATCCTGGTGGAACCTGGTGAACTTTACCTATGATCCCATTTCAAACACAGCCACTGCTTTTGTCCTAACCATACGCAATGCCTCTGTACATTTGGTCTTCCCTGTTATTGCATTAGGATTAAATCATGACGGAGCTGTTCTCTATCCTACTGAACATAGGGGATGGGCCCGTCAGGTTGATGACAAATGGCAAACTGCTAACCTGGAAACTTGTATTGTCCGAGAACAGCAAGGGTTTATCTGTGAAAGCAATGCAATTGTAGCTCAGGATATCTGTTTGGACACAGAGCAGAACATCTGTCATTTCGAGATTCGTCCACATGAGGATACCCAGACAGTTCTTATATACATAGGCAATGGCTGTGCATGCTTTAGAATGACATGTGATTCTGTCTTTGTAGAAGATGTTGTGGTAGATGCGAAAAATCATTCAAATTTTTGTGCTTGTAACTTTACTAAGATAGTAGGATGCGATTTCTCTTATGAAGCTCCAGTCACTTCTCACCACCTACTGCAATCCAACTACACACTGATCCAGAAGCTGATGCCCACTCTTATCGGAATGAACCTCACCCTCGTGAGACAACTATTGCTCCATCAAGACCTGATTGACATCCTCAAGAAAATCAAGGAGAGCGGACAGAAGACCCTGGTGACTGTTCATCACAACGTGGAACAAATACACCGGGTTATGGAGAGGGTAAAGCAGGATGCTGAGCATAGGTGGTGGGATACTCTTTTTGGGTGGTCACCTACTGCCACAGGTGTTCTGAACAGTGTGTGCCATCCAATTGTTGTTCTTTTGATCCTAGTTACGCTTGGGTTTATCTTGTCAGCAGCCCTATTCATTTTGAATTGGAGAATGATGAAAAAGCTTAAGAGATTGTCAACTGTAGTCAATGCACACCGCTTAGCTGATGTACTCAGTACAATAGATGTCCCCAAAACACTTGATACA
The DNA here is from genome assembly GCA_036010785.1 of Ammospiza maritima maritima. Taxonomy (NCBI): domain Eukaryota; kingdom Metazoa; phylum Chordata; class Aves; order Passeriformes; family Passerellidae; genus Ammospiza; species Ammospiza maritima. The sequence goes on from CM069694.1 coordinate 4,324,401, forward strand.
AAACGGTTATGAATCAGGCATATGTGCTTTAGAACAACTTCTTGAATATCAAGTATGACTTACAGAAAGTTACTTTAATTCTTACAAAATAATTTTAAAAGTCGATGATTATATTATGATTTGTTTGTTGTTTGTGATTTGTTTTAATAATTTTGAAATTGTTAAACAAATGATATTGCTTTAACTGATTAATATTTTTTGAAATTGTTAAAATTAATAATAATTTTTGAAATTGTTATAACAAATAACCCCGTGTGAAGTTGTTATGATGATCAATATTAATTATGTTTCTGTTTATTGGTTCCCCTTTTCCCTCTTTCTTTTCCTTCTCTTCCCCTTTTATCGCCTCTCTCCTGTCACCCCTACTTTTCCGGGGTTATGCTACCGACGTGCAAAGAGTTTCGAAGACACTCTAGAGCTCTGCTGATGAAGATTCCTCAAGACAATCATGAGTCACAGGGTCGTGTAGAAGTCCATCCGAAAATCCTTCATTTTTTGCCTCACAATTGTCATGAGAAAAGACTACCGAAGGGTTAAAACTGCTGAGCCGGTTGGGAAAGAAAGTCTCCTGCTTATCTAGTGTGTTCACAAGTGATGTTTGCAGAACACGCCATGCTGTACTCGAAGGGGGCATGCTGCCCTTTTCTGGACAATTGAACTGGACTTTCTTCCAAACTCCTGACCTGGCTGGACTGAGCTCTGGGGTGGTTCCCCTCCGCTCCATGAGAAGACCCCTCTTGCCTGTCTTCACCATGACGGACCAACAGAGATGCGAGGAACCAAGAACCCCTCTGGCACCCTATTGGCCCCCCCATGGCACCCCCATGGCACCCCCCTGGCAACCTCCTTCCAGAGACTGGGACTGTACTCCCTCCCAACTCAGGGAGGGGGAAAAACCTAACGTACCTGTGAGCATTCGGCCATGAAAACAATGGACTTCTCCCCTCCATGGAAACCTAATTTCAGCCACCCTTCCCCCAACCAAGAACAGTATATATATTGGGGTTCGGTCTGACTGTCCTTTGAGATCTCCCCAAGACGTGTACCAGTGAGTTTCGGCAGCGGGACCCCGAAGACATCACGTTTTGGTAGCTATACCCCACTATACCCCATTCCCTGACCTCCTTTCCTCCCTTTTTCCTTGTCTTACCCTTCTCTTCCCCGGATCCCTTAACCAAACGCATATTTAGCTGTGGTTATAATCAATAAATTGCACCTTGTTGATTTGTTACTGCAAAACCCCTGTGCCTTGTGTTGGTTATTTTTGCACCCAAAAATCATTCGTCACCCGTTTATTTCGGGCGGACCTTCACACTTGGACACCAATGCCGCCCTTTACACAGGGAAGTGTAACTCAGACGCCCTGATGGCAGTGTAACTCAGCTGCCCTGATGGCAGATGGCAGATGTGTTCAAAGCAGCTGGAGTTGCCACTGTGCAGGCTTGGGTCCTGGAGGCACATTTGGAAATGCAGAATTTCAGCAGGCAGCCAGCTACTCCAGGCAAGGCCTCCTGAACACCAATCCCAGCCCTTTCCTAGAAGAACAAAACTCAGCATTCCAGGTTCCTGATGGAAGATTGCTGGAGCCATTTGGGACCCTCAAACCAGCCTGACTTTGTGGTGGTGGCACCTTGGGTCTGGGAGGCATCCTGCGCAAGGCAGAATTTGCGAAGACAGCCAGCCACTCGGGGCCACAGGCTCCTGAACACTAGTGCTGACCCTTTTCCCAGGTAAGCAAAATTTAACAGTCCAGATTCCTGATGGCAGATTGCCGGAGCCACTTGGGACCCTCAAACCAGGCTGACTTTGTGGTGGTGGCAGCTTGGGTCCGGGAGGCATCCTGCACAATGCAGAATGGGGGAAAGGGAGCAACAGAAGGCGAATACGGGGAGATGGAAGGAGGGCTAGGGAGAGGGACAGGCGGGGAAGCCTCACTGAGCCCGGCCTGCATCCTGAGTCCAGCCCAGTGCCTCGCCCTGCCTGGGATGCTGCGCTCGGCGGAGCTTGGCTCGCTCCGGAGACACTCGGCTATAGTTGGCTCTTCGGCGCACCTCGGCTCCCTTCAGCCAAACTCGGAGCCGCTCTCTGTGCATTCGGCGCGGCTCAGCTCAACTCCCTGAGGGCGGGCAAGTGGCGCCGCCTCCCGTTAAACTCACCCGGCTCAGGGCTCTCCTGCTGCCGCGTCCCGCGGGTGGCCTGCCCATGGCACAGACCCGACTGGGAGCACGGGTGGGACAGGAGCTCACTAGGTTGTGTCCCCACTCGCGCTAATTAATACGCACGAGAGCAGGCGGCACGGTGTGGCTGAGCTCGGCTCGGTTCAGGCAGCCTCGGAAGCCTGGCCTAGGTTCGCTCAAGGCCGTCAGGTTCGATTGGTCTTGCCTTGGTTTGGCTGAGCTCATTCGATTTGGCCAAAGGCGGCATCATTCGGTTGAGTTTTTATAAATATCTTTCCATATTGATTGTATATTTTTATATTTAGATTTTACTTCCATAATACTTCTTTTATTCCAAATAAAAACCCCATCTCTAACCAAATAAACAAAAAAACCCCTTCTTTTAAAGGATATTGAAATTTTTTTTATTTATACTTTGTATAATTATACATTCATATTTAATTTATTGTTTCTTTGGATGTATTACATTAATAATGATATATGTATACAATTTTAATATATTTAAATTATTATTTAAATTATGTATAATATTTATTGCTGCAACTAATTTTTTCTTATATTTTTAAATTTTATATTTCTCTGTATGTATTTATTATATATTTCTGAACTTAGATTTCTACTTTTATATTATTTGTATTTATAATTTTTACAATCAAAACCCTGCCTTTTGACACATTAAAAAAACCCGCTTTATTTAACTATTTAAAAAATATTTCTTTATTTATAATTTTTATATTCATATTTATAATTTGTTCTAAATTACATGAGAACACACCTGCTCCGGCGCCCCAGTAGAGCTCCCTCTCCTGGGGACCTTGGGGTGCCCCAATGGCATCAGAGCCCCGAGTCTCCACCCCCTTCTCCTCTATTTAGAAACTACACTGGAACTTTTTTCTGGAAACAAAGACATTACCTAAATCCTCTCCCCGTGTCCTAGACAGATGGATATTCAGTTATTAGTTGGCTGGGCAGCAGTTTCTTAAATAGAAGGATAAACAAGATGTGAGCATTTAGCTACAAGCAAATAGGCAAATCTGAACAAGGTACTGGTGGGCAACCAGTGAAGTGATTTTGAAGCAATTTTTTAAACAATACAATACTGATACCACAAAAATAAAGCAAAAAGCTAACTACTGGCTAAGAAAAAATTAACTTTTGACAGCAACAACATTCCAACCACACAGGTTTTTTCCCAATGTCATATCTTATAACTACCTCTCTTGGGAATTCTCATCATGTATCCCAAAAGGAATAAATACCGCAGAGCGTCCTAAAGCAAAAAGTAGCACACATGAGCTCCTCACACGACCAGGAGGCCAGCACAGCGTGCACTGAGTCTGCAACAAATTCTGCTCAGGGAGTGTCTGCAAACAAAGGTTCAACTGATGAACTGAGCTGATTTTAAAGGGATGTTTTCTAAGCACAGAAACACAACAAAGAACAAGCAGAAACAACTCTTTAAAAAATCTGCAAGTTTTATTTAGCATATATGCGACTGATTTCCACCCTGTGGTTTCTCACTTTGATTTGTCTGTAGGTTCAGGAAGATGACAATGCACACTCTGCCTTCCCTGAGCCCCCCACAGCAGCTGAGCACTGCTCCGTGTGCTCAGATCATCAGGAACTGGATTACACGTACCCGGATGGACTGGAACTGCTCTGCTGCAGATTCAGGAGACGATGGCAGAGAGGGGCTGGCTGAGGCATCGTCCCAATTCCATTTCTGTGTGATGAGAAGCGGTTTGTTCCCAACAGCTGCAACAATCCTCAGCTCGCTTCCGTGGTGAGTACCGAGGGCACACAAATGGCAGCCTGAGGAAATTGTGTTCTGGACTCTAAGTGGTTGGGACAGGGTCTGATTTTTTGTTTTGTACTTGTATGACGATTAGTACGACAGGGCCCTGATGGATGACATGGCAACACAGAATTAAAACCTCCTCGATAGGATTACATCGACTTCTAGGAAAAGACAAAAGCCTATCACCCTTCTGAAATCTACTTTTAATCTGAAGCACGGGGATTGTCAGTATACTGCACTTTCCAGCTTTTCAAAGCAGCTTACTTCTGAAGACCAGGAAGCATTGATTTCTACAGAAACAATGGGCAACCCCCAGGCTAATCTAAGCACTACTGTTTAATAGGGGACCTGCCAGCGTGCCAGTCCAGCTTAAAGCGTGCTTTATTTCAGTCTAACATCCCCACAACATTCTTCTCATATCTCCCAACCCTGACATCTTATTTTTCCCTAAGGCTTCTCATCATTAGCAATTTCCAAGTAACATAGTATTTTTACAACATTAATTTTACAAAATGTCATGCTGGACTGTGCTAGAGATTAATCTGCAAATATAAGCTTAGCAAAGTTTGAATTGACTTGTCCAGAGAAAAAAACCTACAAGTGAACACCTACACCTGCCTACAAAGAGCTAACAAGCCCCTGGAAGCTGCCAGCATCAAAGCACAGTGGATGTTTCTAATACAATGTAAGGATAACAATATCACCTTTTGTTCTCTCCAGCTTGTTTTCTCTGCAGTCATATTTTGCTTCTTATGATTTTTTTAGTCTCTGTATCTTCTTGGACAGCACCGAGCCTAACGACAAGGATACGAGAGTCTTTCCCTGCTGTACGGAGAGAACCGGGAAAACAGTTAAAAAAAGAACAGGGTAGTTTGAAATTCATACTTGCAATGAGAAGCAGCACCTAACAAACAGAACAAAAGTAAACAAAGCATGATACCTCCCTGGGGACAGAAGACTTACAAACTCTCCTGGATTTACAATTCTAGAGACCAACCCCTTCAGAACAGCAGCCAAGTGTCCCATGAGGTGTTGCTGCACCAAAGAACCATCTGAGAGGTTCCAGAGTGAAATGCACAATAATTTGCAAAGCTGTAAAATCTTGCAAAATAACAAAAATACAATAGATATAAACTACAGGGCAAGAGTACAAGTGTTAACTTTAAGAGCTGGAACCATCCAGGTGAGCAACTGATAACTGCATCCTCGCCAGAGTTTGAACCCTTCAGGACACAGAAGGGTTTTCCCCAGAAATTTCACACACTGAATTTTGATAGAAGTACACTTGCCGGATCCTCAGAAACATCACCCATTCTCCAGGTGTGTGGAGAGAACTGCAAATAGCTCTCACATAGCTTGAGCTACTTCTGAAAGGTCTCAGGGTGAATTTCACCTGATGCAACCAAACTGGGCAACTCCCAGTGGGACAGAAGGAACCCAGAGCTTCGGTAAGCAGAGCTCCAGCAAATACTGACAAAACAGATATAACAGGGTAAAAAATAATAAACATTCTTTTTTTTTTTTTTTTGTACTCTTCTTTTTTTTTAATGCAGATGAACAAAGCAATTAAGGAGAATGTGAAAAACTCACCATTACTGAACATCTGTAAGTTGACCATCCTTAGCATAGAGGACTCCAAAGTTAAAATTCACCGATCCCTGGGAAATAAAACCAAATATTATATGATAAACAGTCAAACAACAGATGTAAAAATTTGTTTCCTCTAAGGACTTTCAGGTATGTACGTATCTTTGCATACATCCTACACATTGGAACATACACTTTATACCATCTCCAAATATGTAAAAATTTACCTTTAAACTTTGATAGTATAGCATAAAATTATGAACTTAAATTGGTAATCTGTTATTATTAAGTTGGTGCTTAAAGTTATTTCTGCTGTCACATAAAAAAAAACATTAATTTTTTTTCTGTAATGAGCAATTGATTTCAAAGTCATCATAAGCCCATTAAAATACAAAGCTGTATTCACTGGATGGGTCTGTGAGCTAGGAGTAGTTAGGCTTGTACTCCCCTCTTGTTCTTCCAGAACCAATAAATCCTGTCAACAAAACCAGGATTTGTAGTCCACTCCTACTAGAGATTCTATAAGGATGATGGCTTGATTTGTGTTTAGAAGTTTTGATTTGAAATGGCCAATTCAATGGGTAAAGACAGTTTAAGTCGTATTACATTTCTATTATTATTATTACTACTGCTACTGTTATTATCATTTGCTACTGGAAGAAAAAAAACCAGTAGTATCTATACTTAATTACTTTTATTTCCAGAAAATTATAAAGAAAAAGAACCAAACCAAAAAAAGTAACTTCTGACCTTTTGTAGCTCAGGATGATAAATTTCTCTTGGGCTCTTTTCCAATTTATCAAGACTCATACCACTGAAAGGCAAATGAAACAGTGCTTTATAGAAGGGCAAGTGCACATTTCAAGGCCGAAACACCAGTGACAGCAGGTACAAAATAAATTGTTCCAAGAACCTCTGTTAAATGGAATGTTCTGTGGAACTGAAATTTCTTTCCCTAAATACTAACTTCCAACATTTCCTAAATGTATTTTTTATTATAAATTAACAGAAATTAGTGACACTCTGTGCGGAGATCAGGTTTAAATTTATTTCCTTCTAAAGCAGATTGGAAAAGGCAGGAGAAAGGTAAGGTACTGTTCTCTATCAGATGGCAAGATGCGCACACAATCCCAGTGTTGTACAGCTTCCTTCTTCACCTTTCCGAAGCTGCCGCTCTCTCCGGCTCCTGGAGACGAAGAAGCATCTTCTTCGAGCCAAGACGATTGCGCCGGTCAGAGTGCCCTCCGCAGCGCGGCTTCTGCAGAAAGATGCCCGGGAGCGGCGCTTAGCTCCGGAGAGCATCGTACTTTCGTCTCTAGCATCTCTTTTCCGTCTACATCTTAGCAAAAAGCTTTTCCACTATGTCTGGCAAGGAGAAACTGTGTGGGCACAGAAAATATCTCCCATCGTGCTCTAGAAGTAGCATGGAGGTCTGCCAAGTGTTTTGCAAGAAGAGAAAGAAAGTTTTCCAAAACTGCTTCCAATCAAATATTCACGTGAATGGGAAAGGCAGGAGACCAAAAAGGTACTTTTTTCTATCAGTTGGCAAGCTGCCCACACAATCCCAGTGTTGTGCAGCTTCCTTCTTCACCTTTCCGAAGCTGCCACTCTCTCCGGCTCCCGGAGGCGAAGAGGCGGCTTCTTCGCGCAAAGACCATTGTGCCGCTCACAGTGCTCTCCGGAGCGCGGCTTCAGCAGAAAGACGCCCGGGAGCGGCGCTTAGCTCCGGAGAGCATCGTACCTTCGTCTTCAGCGTCTTTTGTGGTCTACATCTTAGCAAAAAGCTTTTCCACTATATCTGGCAAGGAGAAACTGTGCCAGCACAGAAAACATCTCCCATCGTGTTCTAGACGTTGCACGGAGGTCTTCCGAGTGTTTTGCAAGAAAAGAAAGAAAGTTTTCTAAAACAGCCTCCAATCAAATATTCACGTGAATGGAGAAGGCAGGAGAGTGGTAAGGTACTGTTTTCTATCAGTTGGCAAGCTGCGCACACAATCCCAGTGTTGTACAGCTTCTTTTTTCACCTTTCTGAAGATGCCGCTCTCTCCGGCTCCCGGAGGCGAAGAAGCGCCATCTTCGCGCCAAGACAATTGTACTGGTCACAGTGCTCTCCGCAGCGTGGCTTCCATGAAAGGCGCCCAGGAACGGCGCTTACCTCCGGAGAGCATCGTAGTTTCGTCTTTAGCATCTCTTCTCATCTACAACTTAGCAAAAGCTTTTCCACCATGTCTGGCAAGGAGAAACTGTGCCGGCACATAAAATATTTCCCATCATGCTCTAGAAGTTGCAGGGAGGTCTGCCGAGTGTTTTGCAAGAAGAGAAAAAATGTTGTCCAAAATAGTTTCCAAACAAATGTTCATGGGATTGGAAAGGGGAGGAGAGTGGGGAATTTTTGAGGAATTACCGGATTTTTGGGGGGGGAATTATGAGGAAATTTTGGGGGTTTTTTTATGAACGTTGTGAATTTTATAAATTCTGGGTTTTGGGTTGAATTTGTTGGAATTTTTGGGGAATTTTGGGGGATTTTTGGGGGATTTTTTGGGGGAATTTTTTTAGGAATTTTTCAGGGTTTTTTTTTTTGGATTTTTGGGTGATATTTTAGAAGAATTTTGTGGAATTTTTTGGGAACTTTTGGGGATTTTTGGGGGGGAATCTTAGGAATTTTTTAGGTGTTTTTTTTTTTTTTGATTTTTTGGTGATATTTTGGGAGAATTTTGGGGAATTTTTTGGGGGAATTTTTGGAGTTTTTCCCGGATTTTTGGGGGGAATTTTGAGGAAATTTTGCGGGGTATCTAATGAACGTTGTGAATTTGATAAATTCTGGGTTTTGGGTGTAATTTTGGCATTTTTGGGGGCCAGGCCCTGCGGCAGGAGTTGGATTTCGGCGCTTACCTGGGCCTGGCCACTCACCTAGTGCCGCTCAGGGGCAGCCACAACCCCAACCTGGCCCAGGGGCTCAGCACCCACCTGCACAGCGGCCACCATGCCACACAGGTAACTGGCCATACTGGTTTGGACTGGGAGGGTGAGAAAATGGGGAAAAAATGGGGAAAACCAGTGAAAAAACAGTGAAAATCGGTGAAAAAATGGGGAAAATTGGTGAAAATATGTGGAAAATATGGTGGAAAATGGGGGGGAAAGGGTTAAAAATGGGGGAAATGGGAAATGGGGTCACTGGTTTGTACTGGTTTATACTGGTTTATACTGGGAGGGACTGGGAGGGGGAAAATGGGGAAAAATGGGGAAAAATGGTGAAAATTGGGTGAAAATTGGGTGAAAAAATGGGGAAATATGGCAAAAAATGGGGAAAGTGTGGTGGGAAACGGGGAAAACAGCGTTAAAAATGGGGAAAATGGGAAATGGGAAATGGGGTAACTGGTTTGTATAGGGAGGGACTGGGAGGGGGAAAATGGGGGAAAATGGTGAAAATTGGGTGAAAATTGGGTGAAAAAATGGGGAAATATGGCAAAAAATGGGGAAAGTGTGGTGGGAAATAGGGTTAAAAATGGGGAAAATGGGAAATGGGGTTACTGGTTTGTACTGGGAGGGACTGGGAGGGACTGGGAGAGGGAAAAATGGGGGAAAAACGGGGAAAATGGTGAAAATTGGGTGAAAATCGGTGGAAAATGGGGAAAATAGGATTAAAAATGGGGGGAAAGAGTTAAAAATGGGGGAAATGGGAAATGGCGTTACTGGTTTGTACTGGGAGGGACTGGGAGGGGGAAAAATGGGAAAAACCGGTGAAAATTGGGTGAAAATTGGTGAAAAAATGGGGAAAATAGGTTGGAAAATGGGGAGGAAAGGGTTAAAAATGGGGGAAATGGGAAATGGGGTTACTGGTTTGTACTGGGAGGGACTGGGAGGGGGAAAATGGGGGAAAAATGGGAAAAAACGGTGAAAATTGGGTGAAAATCGGTGAAAAAAATGGCAAAATATGGCAAAAAATGGGGAAAGTGTGGTGGGAAATGGGGAAAACAGGGTTAAAAATGGGGGAAATGGGAAATGGCGTTACTGGTTTGGATTGGTTTGTACTGGGAGGGTAAGAAAATGGGGGAAAAAGGGGGAAAAACGGTGAAGAAATGGCAAAAATCGGTGAAAAAATGGGGAAAATATGGTGGAAAATGGGGGGAAAGGGTTAAAAATGGGGGAAATGGGAAATGGCGTTACTGGGTTGGACTGGTTTGTACTGAGAGGGACTGGGAGGGGGAAAAAATGGTAAAAATTGGGTGAAAATTTGTGAAAAAAAAGGGAAAATATGGCAAAAAATGGGGAAAGTGTGCTGGGAAATGGGGAAAACAGGGTTAAAAATGGGAAAAATTGGGGAAATGGGAAATGGGGTTACTGGTTTGGACTGGTTTGTACTGGGAGGGGGAAAATGGGGAAAAAATGGGGAAAAATTGTGAAAATTGGGTAAAAATCGGTGGAAAATGGGGAAAATAGGATTAAAAATAGGGGGAAAGGGTTAAAAATGGGGGAAATGGGAAATGGGGTTACTGGGTTGGACTGGTTTGTACTGGGAGGGACTGGGAGGGGGAAAATGGGGAAAAAATGGGAAAAAATTATGAAAATTGGGTGAAAATTGGTGAAAAATGGGGAAAATAGGGTGGAAAATGGGGGGGAAAGGGTTAAAATGGGATTTGGGGTTACTGGGTTGGACTGGTTTGTACTGGGTTGGACTGGTTTGTACTGGGATGAACTGGGATGAACTGGGAGTGGATTTGGGGACTTTAAAGTGGTGAAAAATGGGCAAAAAATGGGCAATAAAGGGTGAAAAAATGGGATTTTTGGTGGGGTTTTTTTCTGCTTTTACTGGTCCTTACTGGTTTCTACTGGTTTGTACTGGTTTGTACTGGTTTATACTGGGATTGGGATGAACTGGGAGTGGATTTGGGACTCTAAAATGGCGAAAAATGGGCAAAAAATGGTGAAAAAACGGGATTTTTTGGAGTTTTTTTCCTGCTTTTACTGGTCGTTACTGGTTTGTACTGGTTTATACTGGTTTGTACTGGTCCGTACTGGTTTGTACTGGTTTGTACTGGTCCGTACTGGTTTGTACTGGGATTGGGATGAACTGGGAGTGGATTTGGGGCTCTAAAATGGCGAAAAATGGGCAAAAAATGGCGAAGAAATGGGATTTTTTGGGGTTTTTTTTTCTGCTTTTACTGGTCCTTACTGGTCTGTACTGGTTTGTACTCGTTTGTACTGGTTTAAACTGGCCTAAACTGGTTTAAACTGGTTTTTCTGGGCAGTTCTGGGTCCAGGTCCCGCTGGTCCCGCCCGAGGACGGCCGCGATGACGTCATCGCCAACGAGGCCCCGCCCACCGGCGGCGACGAGGAGAACACGTGGGAGTGGTGAGGGGGAACGGGGCAAAAAACGGCGAATTGGGGCAAAAAACGGGGAAATTTTGGGGAAAAATGAGAAATTTTGGGGAAAACGGGAATTTGGGGCCGGGATTCGGGGGTTTGGGGGGAAAAAAAATGGAAATTTGGGGGAAAAATGGGAGTTTTGGGGGGAAAAAGGGGGAAATCGGGGAAATTTTGGGGATTTTTGGGGAGAAAAAATGGGAAATTTTGGGGAAAAAATGGGAAATTTTGGGGAAAAAGTGAGGAATTTTGGGGAAAAAATGAGAAATTTTGGGCAAAACGGGAATTTGGGGGAGGGATTTGGGGGTTTAGGGGAAAAAAAGTGGAAATTTGGGGGAAAAACGGGAGTTTTGGGGGAGAAAAGTGGAAGTCGGGGAAAAATTTGAGGATTTTTGGGGAGAAAAAATGAGAAATTTTGGGGAAAAAATAAGAAATTTTGGGCAAAATGGGAATTTGGGGGAGGGATTTGGGGGTTTGGGGGAAAAAAAGTGGAAATTTGGGGGAAAAACGGGAGTTTGGGGGGAAAAGAAGTGGAAGTCGGGGAAAAATTTGAGGATTTTTGGGGAGAAATTTGGGGAGAAAAAATGGGAAATTTTGGGGAAAAAATGAGAAATTTTGGGCAAAATGGGAATTTGGGGGAGGGATTTGGGGGTTTGGGGGGAAAAAAGGGGAAATTTGGGGGGGAAATGGAAATTTTGGGGAAAAGTTGGGAGTTTTTGGGGAGAGGAAAAGGAAAATTTGGAGAAAATTTGGGAATGTAGAGGGAAAAAACCAAAAGGGCCTTTTGGAAAAAAACTTGGGATTTTGGGGATAAAAATGGGGATTTTGAATAAAAATGGGGATTTGAGAGGAGAAAAGGCAATTTGGGGAGGAAATCAGGGGATTTTGGGGTGAATTTGGAGTGAATTGGGCTGTTGGGTGAATTCTGGGGTGAATTTTGGGGTGAATTTGGGCTGTTTTGAGGTGAATTTTGGGGTGAATTTTGGGTGTTTTGGGGTGAATTTTGGGGTGAATTTGAGGTGGATTTTGGGGTGAATTTTGATGAATTTGGGGTGGATTTTTGGGGTGAATTTTGGCTATTTTGGGGTGAAGTTGGGGTGAATTTTGGGGCGAATTCCGGATATTTTTGGGTGGATTTCGAGGTGAATTTTGGGGTGAATTTGGGCTGTTTTGGGGTGAATTTTGGGGTGAATTTGAGGTGGATTTTGGGGTGAATTTTGGTGAATTTGGGGTGGATTTTGGGGGTGAATTTTGGCTATTTTGGGGTGAATTTTGGGTGGATTTTGGGGTGAATTTTGGCTATTTAGGGGTGAATTTTGGGGTGTATTTTGGCTGTTTTGGGGTTTATTTTGGGGTGAATTTGGGCTGTTTTGAGGTGAATTTTGGGGTTAATTTTGGGGTGAATTTGGGCTGTTTTGGGGTGAATTTTGGGGTGAATTTGGGGTGAATTGGGGCTGTTTTGGGCCGTTCCCCACAGGTGGCACAACTTCCGCACCCTGCTCGACTACAACAAACGGGTGGCGCTGGGTAAGGGGCGGGGCTTGGCAAAAAGGGGCGGGGGCTTGGCCCAGATGGGCGGGGCTTAGCACACACTACAACAAACAGGTGGCGCTGGGTAAGGGGCGGGGCTAACACGGAAATGGGCGGGGCCTACAGCAGTGGGGTGGGGCTTAAACCAGAATGGGTGTGGCTTCACCTAGGGGGGTTGTACTGGTCCATACTGGTTTGTACTGGTTTGTACCAATTTGTACTGGTTTGTACTGGTTTGCACTGGTTTGTACTGGTTTATACTGGGATTGGGATGAACTGGGAGTGGATTTGGGGCTCTAAAATGGCTAAAAATGGGCGTAAAATGGGATTTTTTGGGGTTTTTTTTCTCCTTTTTTGGTTCGTACTGGCCCATACTGGTTTGTACTGGTCCATACTGGGATTGGGATGAACTGGGAGCGGATTTGGGGCTTTAAAATGGTGAAAAATGGGCGAAAAATTGGTGGGGAAATGGGATTTTTTCGGGGTTTTTTTTATCGTTTTTGGTCCATACTGGTCTGTACTGGTCTGTACTGGTTTGTACTGGTCTGTACTGGTTTCCAGCGCTGGAGATCGGGCCGGACCTGCCGTCCCCCGAGGCCCTGGCGCGCTGGTTGAGCGAACCCGTGTGCGCGGCCTTCCTCCCCACCCGCCTCTTCCTCACCAACAAGAAAGGGTTCCCAGTGCTGGGCTGGGGCCGCCAGCGCCTGCTGGGACAGCTGCTCAAGGTACTGGTTTGTACTGGTTTGTACTGGGAGGGACCGGGAGGGCGGGAAATGGGGGAAAAGGGAGAAGAAACGGCGAAAAACGGTGAAAAAACGGGGAGAAACGGTGAGGAAATGACCCAGAAAAATGGGACGTGAAGGGTTAAAAATGGGGGTAATGTGGGGAAAAAATGGGGGAAAAATGGCAAAGAAATGAGTGAAAAAATGGGGGAAAAAATGACCCAAAAAAAGGGGAAAAAACGGTGAAAAAATGACCACAAAATGGGGGGGGGGGGGAAAAATGACCAAAAAAATGGGAAAAAAACGGTGAAAAAATGACCAAAAAATGGGGGGGAAAATATGACCAAAAAATGGGGAAAAAACAGTGAAAAAGTGACCAAAAATGGGGGGGGGAATGGGAAAAAATGGGGGGAAATAGGGAAAAAATGACCAAAAAATGGGGGGAAAATGGTAAAAAAAAAAAGACCAAAAATGGGGGTAAAATGGTGAAAAAAATGACCAAAACCAGGGAAAAAATGGTGAAAAGAATGACCAAAAAATGGGGGGGAAATGGTGAAAAAGTGACCAAAAAATGGGGAAAAATGGAGAAAAAAATAGTGAAAAAATTATGAAAAAATGACCAAAAGTGGGGAAAAAATGGTGAAAAAATGACTGGAAAATGGGGGGAAAATGGTGAAAAAAATTGGGATTTTTCGGGATTTTTTCGGGGGTTTTTTTGGGATATTTTGCTCCATACTGGTCCATACTAGTTTTTACTGGTTTATACTGGTTTTATACTGGTTTGTACTGCGATTGGGATGAACTGGGAGCAGATTTTGGGCTTTAAAATGGTGAAAAATTGCCAAAAATGGGATTTTGGGGGACTTTTTGGGGTTTTTTCTCTTTTTTGTAACCATACTGGTTTATACTGGTCTATACTGGTTTATACTGGGATTGGGATGAGCTGGGAGCAGATTTGGGGCTCTAAAATGGTGAAAAATGGGCAAAAAATGGTGAAGAAATGGGATTTTTTGGGTTTTTTTTCTGGGTTTTTTTGGTTTTTTTTCTGTTTTTTGTAAGCATATAGTCTGTACTGGTTTGTACTGGTCTATAGTGGTTTATACTGGGATTGGGATGAGCTGGGAGCGGATTTGGGGCTTTAAAATGGCAAAAAATGGGCAAAAAATGGTGAAAAACTGGGATTTTTTTGGGATTTTTTTGGGGTTTTTTCTGCTTTTTGTAAGCATATTGGTCCGTAATGGTTTGTACTGGTTTGTACTGGGATTGGGATGAGCTGGGAGTGGATTTGGGGCTTTAAAGTGGCAAAAAATGGGCAAAAAATGGTGAAAAACTGGGATTTTTGGGGGATTTTTTTCGGGGTTTTTTCTGTTGTTTGTGCCCATACTGGTTTGTACTGGTTTGTACTGATTTGTACTGGTTTCCCCCGCAGCTGGACGTGCAGATCGTGGTGCAGGGCAGCCCCTGGCACGGCGGGCGCCCCCTGGCCGTGTACCTGCAGTACCTGGAGCACCTGGGCCAGCACCGGCTGCCGCCCTCGGCCTACGAGCTCTACGCCAGGGGCTACGAGGATTACCTGCAGAGCCCGCTCCAGGTGAGACCAGTATGGATCAGTTCATCCCAGTTCATCCCAGTGCAGCCCAGTCCATCCCAGTGCAGCCCAGTAACCCCCCAGTAACCAAAAACCCCAAACCAGTAACTCCCAGTTCATCCCAGTTCATCCTAATCCATCCCAGTTTGATCCCAGTCCATCCCAGTTCATCCCAGTAACCCCCCAGTGCAGCCCAGTAACCAAAAACCCCAAACCAGTAACTCCCAGTAACCAAAAACCCCGAACCAGTAACTCCCAGTAACCTCAAAACCCATCCCAGTTCATCCCAGTAACCTCCCAGTTCATCCCAGTAACCCCCCAGTACAGCCCAGTAACCAAAAACCCCAAACCAGTAACTCCCAGTAAGAGAAAACCCCAAACCAGTAACACAAACCCCAAACCAGTAAATCCCAGTCCATCCCAATCCATCCCAGTCCATCCCAGTAACCCCAAAACCCCAACCAGTAACTCCCAGTCCATCCCAGTTCATCCCAGTAACCTCCCAGTGCAGCCCAGTAACCAAAAACCCCGAACCAGTAACTCCCAGTCCATCCCAGTTCATCCCAGTCCATCCCAGTTTGATCCCAGTCCCTCCCAGTCCATCCCAGTACAGCCCAGTAAGCCCTGAGCCCAAACCAGTAACTCCCAGTTACAAAAAACCCCAAACCAGTAACACAAACCCCAAACCAGTAACTCCCAGTCCATCCCAGTCCATCCCAGTCCATCCCAGTAACCCCAAAACCCCAAACCAGTAACTCCCAGTCCATCCCAGTTCATCCCAGTAACTCCCCGGTGAGCCCTGACCCCAAACCAGTAACTCCCAGTTACAAAAAACCCCAAACCAGTGAGGGAAAACCTCAAACCAGTGACCCCAAAACCCATCCCAGTCCATCCCAGTCCATCCCAGTTCATCCCAGTTCATCGCAGTCCATCCCAGTTCATCCCAGTTCATCCTAGTTCAAACCAGTAACCCACTGGGAACCCCTGACCCCAAACCAGTAACTCCCAGTAACCCCAAAACCCGTCCCAGTCCATCCCAGTCCATCCCAGTTCAAACCAGTAACCAAAAACCCCAAAACAGTAACTCCCAGTAACCAAAAACCCCAAACCAGTAACTCCCAGTTCCTCCCAGTTCATCCTAATCCATCCCAGTTTGATCCCAGTCCATCCCAGTTCATCCCAGTACAGCCCAGTGCAGCCCAGTAACCAAAAACCCCAAACCAGTAACTCCCAGTAAGGGAAAACCCCGAACCAGTAACTCCCAGTCCATCCCAGTTCATCCCAGTCCATCCCAGTTTGATCCCAGTCCCTCCCAGTTCATCCCAGTACAGCCCAGTAAGCCCTGAGCCCAAACCAGTAACTCCCAGTTACAAAAAACCCCAAACCAGTAACACAAACCCCAAACCAGTAACTCCCAGTCCATCCCAGTAACCCCCAAAACCCCAAACCAGTAACTCCCAGTTACAAAATACCCCAACCCAGTAAGGGAAAACCTCAAACCAGTGACCCCAAAACCCATCCCAGTCCATCCCAGTTCATCCCAGTCCATCCCAGTTCATCCCAGTAAGCTCCCAGTCCATCCCAGTCCATCCCAGTAACCCCAAAACCCCAAACCAGTTACTCCCAGTAACCCCAAAACCCGTCCCAGTTCAAACCAGTAACCCCCCAGTAAGCCCTGACCCCAAACCAGTAACTCCCAGTAACCAAAAACCCCAAACCAGTAACTCCCAGTCCATCCCAGTTCATCCCAATCCATCCCAGTTTGATCCCAGTCCATCCCAGTTCATCCCAGTAACCTCCCAGTTCAAACCAGTAACCCACTGGGAACCCCTGAGCCCAAACCAGTAACTCCCAGTAACCCCAAAACCCGTCCCAGTTCAAACCAGTAACTCCCAGTCCATCCCAGTTCCCTCCCAGTATATCCCAGTTTGATCCCAGTATAAACCAGTCCCCTCCCTGTACAAACCAGTATAAACCAGTCCTTCCCAGTATAAACCTGTATAAACCAGTCCCTCCCAGTACAAACCAGTATAAACCAGTCCCCTCCCAGTACAAACCAGTATAAACCAGTCCCCTCCCAGTACAAACCAGTATAAACCAGTCCCTCCCAGTACATCCCAGTATAAACCAGTACCCTCCCAGTACAAACCAGTATAAACCAGTCCTTCCCAGTATAAACCAGTTTGATCCCAGTCCCTCCCAGTACATCCCAGTATAAACCAGTCCTTCCCAGTACAAACCAGTATAAACCAGTCCCTCCCAGTACATCCCAGTATAAACCAGTCCCCTCCTAATACAAACCAGTATAAACCAGTCCCCTCCCAGTACATCCCAGTTTGATCCCAGTCCCTCCCAGTACAAACCAGTATAAACCAGTATAAACAAGTATAAACCAGTCCCGCCCAGTCCCTCCAGAAATTTGGAAGAATTTTGGGATTTTTTTGAGCAATTTTTGGGGAAAGTTTTTGGGAATTTTGGGGAAAATTTTTGATATTTTTGTGTCAATTTTTGGGGAAATTTTGGGGGGAATTTTGGGGGGAATTTTGGGGGAATTTGGGAAATTTTTGTGTCAATTTTTGGAGGAAATTTGGGGACAGTTTGGGAAATTTTGGTGTCGATTTTTGGGGGAATTTTGGGGAAATTATGGG
Source organism: Ammospiza maritima maritima (assembly GCA_036010785.1). Classification (NCBI taxonomy): domain Eukaryota; kingdom Metazoa; phylum Chordata; class Aves; order Passeriformes; family Passerellidae; genus Ammospiza; species Ammospiza maritima. The sequence goes on from CM069694.1 coordinate 4,341,816, forward strand.
TGGAATTTTGGGTGAAATTTTGGGCGAATTTCTCCAGTTTTGGGGGAGTTTTTGGGGTGAATTTTTGGGGATTTTTTGGTGAATTCTGGGAGACTTTTTGCCCATTTCTGGGGTGAATTTTGGGGTGAAATCCGCAGATTTTGGGTCTCGGCAGTCCCTGATGGACAACCTGGAGTCTCAGACCTACGAGGTCTTCGAGAAGGATCCAAGCAAATACTGCCAATACCAGCAGGTACCGCCCCCTCATTTGCATCTCATCTGCATACCCCACCCCCTTCCTTCCCCCTTTGCTCCGCCCACTTTTCCCAATGATCCCAATGATCCCCTATGGGAATTCCATGGGGATTGATTGCCGGGTCATTAAGGATTATTGCTAATTGCTGTTGATTGCCGCTAATTAGGCTGGAGAACTGCCAGTGGGAGGAGTGGGGCTTTTTTATTAGTTGGCAGGCTGTGCACACAATCCCAGTGTTGTACAGCTTCCTTTTTCACCTTTCTGATGCTGCCGCTCTCTCTGGCTCCCAGAGGTGAAGAAGCGGCTTCTTGGTGAAAAGACGATTGTACCGGTCACAGTGCTCGCCTTAGCGAGGCTTCTGCAGAAAGACGCCCGGGAGCGGCGCTTAGCTCCGGAGAGCATCGAACCTTCGTCTTTAGCGTCTCTTGTCATCGACATCTCAGCAAAAAGCTTTTCCACTATGTCTGGCAAGGAGAAACTGTGCAGCACAGAAAACATCTCCCATCATGTTCTAGAAGTTAAAGGGATGTCTGCCGAGTGTTTTGCAGGAAGAGCAAGAAAGTTGTCGAAAACAGCTTCCAATCAAATATTCACGTGAATGGGAAATGCAGGAGAACAAAAAGGTACTGTTTTCTATCAGTTGGCAAGCTGCGCACACAATCCCAGTGTTGTGCAGCTTCCTTCTTCACCTTTCCGAAGCTGCTGCACTCTCTGGCTCCCGGAGGTGAAGAAGCGCCTTCTTTGCGCCAAGACGATGGTGCCGGTCACAGTGCTCTCCGCAGGGCAGCTTCTGCAGAAAGACGGCCGGGAGCGGCGCTTAGCTCCGGAGAGCATCATGCCTTCGTCTTCAGCGTCTCTTGTCGTCTACATCTCAGCAAAAAGCTTTTCCACTATGTCTGGCAACGAGAAACTGTGCCGGCACAGAAAACATCTCCCATCGTGTTCTAGAAGTTACACGGAGGTCTGCCGAGTGTTTTGCAAAAAGAGAAAGAAAGTTGTGCAAAATGCTTCCAAACGAATATTCACATGAATGGAGAAGGCAGGAGAGTGGTAAGGTACTGTTTTTTATTAGTTGGCAAGCTGCGCACGCAATCCCAGTGTTGTAAAGCTCAGACCTACGAGGTCTTCGAGAAGGATCCAATCAAATACTGCCAATACCAGCAGGTACCGCCCCTCATTTGCATCTCATCTGCATACCCCACTCCCTTCCTTCCCCCTTTGCTCCGCCCTCTTTTCCCCTCATTTGCATATTGATGCGGCTAATTTGCATGGGTGCCTCCCTTCTCATTCATCGCCTTGGATGCAACTCTGCCTTAATTTGCATAAATGAAGCACTGTGATATGAAAAAAATTTTGCATAAATGAATCACTGATTTATGCAAATTAACCAATGCTGAATTAATCGGCGGCGCAATAATCGATATTGCGGTAAAATAAGAAATAGAATATTTATTATTATAATATTAATAAAATAATTTGTTATTATTATTCTGTATTTATATTTAATGCTTTTTTAAAATTTTTAAAATTTTAATTATTATTATAATTACTTGTATAAATTAGGGGGTAATTAGCATTATTTGATCGGTGTTGATTTGTGTTAATTTTTGATTAGTTATAGGTTTGAATACCTTAATTGCTGATTTGTATAATGTGTTTATTTTGCATGTATTTGTGAGTGATTTGCATAATTTAATTGGTGATTTGCATAATTTAGTCAGCTTTTTGTGTGGTTTTCTTTTAATTTGCATCATTTAACAGATGACTTGCATAATTACTGCTTTAATTTGCATAAACACTATTAAATGCAAGCACATGACAGTCCTTATTTCCATATTCATGACCTTATTTGCATACTAATTATTATAGTTACATACCGCAGTGCTATTTGCTGTGGTATGATCTTAATTTACATTCAAGTCCCTGATTTGCCTAAAATGGTTCTAATTTGCATAGCCACGCCTCTTTTAGAGTCCATTTAAGCCATATATATGCGTAATTTGCATAGAAGCACCCCTAATTTGCATAATGCAGCTGCGATTTGCATAACGGAGCTCCTCATTTGCATAGATTCTTTATTTTTATTGTCTGAATGAGGCTTCTGGTGGGTGTGGCCGCTGCTCTCATTTGCATGGCCACGCCCACTGTCTGGGTTAGGGCCGGTGGGGGTGGTTTGGGTGATGCCGTGCCCCTGATTTGCATAAATTGGTGCGTCTTTGCATAAATTTGCATAAATTTACATGATTTCAGGCCATCTTCAAGTGCCTGCAGGACAGAGTGCCCGAGGCGGAGCGCGAGACCAACGTGCAGTGAGTGCCCAAAATGCCCCAAATTTACCCCAAAATTCACCCCAAAATCCCCCCAAATTCACCCCAAAATCCCCCAAATTCACCCCAAAATTCACCCCAAAATCCCCCAAATTCACCCCAACATTCGCCCCGAAATCACCAAAATTCACCCCAAAAATCACCCTAAAATGCCCCAAAATTCACCCCAATATTCACCCCAAAAACCCCCAAATTCACCCCAAAATTCACCCAAAATTCACCCCCAAATGCCCCAAATTCGCCCCAAAATTCACCCCAAAATCCCTCGAATTCACCCCAAAATCCCTCAAATTCACCCCAAAATTCACCCCAAAATTCACCCGCAAATTCACCCCAAAATTCACCCTAAAATGCCCCAAAATTCACCCCAAACCCCTGTTTGAATGTACCCCAAAACTGTGGATCTCCTATCTGGCTGCAGTCTAAGTCATGTATGCTACGTTTTTTCCTGTTTGAATTTTGACTCAGCTGCATTAGCAAGGGCACATTAGGGTGAAACAGTGACAATTTTCCCAAAAAACAGGGTACACCCTGTGGTTTAGCTGGTATACCATTCCATGCCCTGTCTCCACAAATCAAAAATATTCCTGTGGGTAATTTCATTGGTGCCGTGATATTTGTGCCGTTACATTGACTGTAATGCTGTGGAGAGAATTCACTCACATTCAGGGATGAATCTAGGGTGGCCCATGTTTCTTTAGGTTGGTTTAAATTCTGAGCAGCCGAAAATTTGAAGCTAAACCATCCGCCAGCTGTAGTGTTAGATATACTGGCGTTTCAACTTCCAAAAAGATCTAATTCCTCAGGAAGAGAATGCAAAGAGGTGTTAAGTGATTGGATTAGTAAGCATTGACGATAGCCATCACTCTGACCTGTAGTATACCCTTGTTGCACTGGCAAGGTGATGTTTGACATGTTAGACATACATAAGGTTTGATTGTTTATCAAACTGCAAAATTCTCCAGGAGACCACACCAGAAGTCCCACCAGGCATGTTCGAAATGGGTTAGTGACTCCTCCAAGACTAAGACAAAGTGATGATTGGTTAGTTTGATTAGCAAGTGTCACCCATAAATTTTCCCTTGGTTGACTAAAGTGAGTTACTCCTACTGCTTCACTTGCTACAGCATTGAGCAGTATAACAAAAACAAACCTCATTTTTCTTTCTGCTTGCTTTGCTTCTCTTTTCCTTCCTTCTGCTTGCTTTGTTTTTCCTTTCTTCGCTGTCTTTTCCCTGGTTTGCTAGATTGTCTATTGTAAGGCTGAGTCAAATTTTGAATATACTGATCTAATTGTAAATCAGCATCCTTGCTCACAAGTATAGCATAAGTTTGAAGGCAATTCAGCTTTACAGCGAGCTGCTATGATGCGTGAGGCTTTATTAATTTCAAATATTCTAAGGTTTTCCTGCAACTTCCACCTAAGATATGCTATAACCACTTGTTCTGCACTCTCAAAAAGCTGTAATCCTGTCCGTCCTGGCAGGCCAGTACTTTGTTCAAGAGCTCTAACCCAGAAAAAATTTCGAATCCACCTTCCAGAACAAGGTGCACACCATAAATATCCCAATGACCTCTGTGAATACCAATAAACCTGATTACAATCTGCACAATGCAAAGCTACCCATCCATAGCACTTATCATTATCCCTTTTGCAAACATAACAAGGAAGTGAATATAAGTAGGGACCAGTATAAAAGTCTGGTTCTTCAATCCAAAGCAACCAATTCAATGGTGGTGATCGCAAAGCCTCTTCAGCTTTTTTACTATATGAGGCTAATAGTTCAAGGTCTTTCTTTAACACAAGGCGTATCTTATTTCGTAACCGTAGTTCTTGTTCGTTATCTTCCTCAACAACTATATCTTCCCGAGGGTCCCACAACTGTAAAATTGTTCTAATCATAGAAAATTAATTAGCACTCACTGATATCCTTACTCAAATGAGACCGTTCCCTTTTTGCTTTCTTTTTCTTATCTGTCTTCAATCTTGCTGCTCCTGATTTTACTGGTCCTGCCACTTGCAAACTCAATTTTTGCAACTTGTCAATGCAGCAATCTAATGCTCTATCAGGATTCCCTTTGAAGGGTCCTACAATTGAATGCTGTGTTAAAGGCACTAATTTCCTACACCTTATAGAAACTATACGTGATTTACTTTGAACCCTAATTCTATTCACAATACATTGTACCTCCCATCGATAATAAGCAAGAATTTTCTGTTCAGGAGACTCATAAAGATTTAAAGCTATATATGCGTTTTGCCCTGTTTGTCTCCTTAATTCATCTTGCCAACTTTTACCCCACGTGTGCTCGTGTTCACAAGTATGACACCACAAATCCCACAATAATGATTGTTCTATCCAAAAAGTTCTTTCACAACCCCCACAACGTAGGGCTATCCAGGCAGCACAATGTGGATTGTGACAGTCAAGGCAATGTAGTTTCGCTGGATTTGTTAAGCGAAAAGTTGATAATGAGTCAATAAAACCAATCAACTCCTGGGCTGTCCGATAGTGACGTGTCAGTGCTCTGTCCACCGCTTCCGAGCACCCCTTCAATTGTAACAGTAGTGGTTGTAGGACTAGAAGCAGTTTCTTCCCCAGTCGCTCCCTGTCCTCCTCCGTAAGGCGATCCACCAGAGGCTGCATCAAAAACAGGTTTAGTCCACTTAGCAGGCACCCACAAATGCCCTGTAGGTGAGGAAACACAGGGAACCTTACGCATCATATAGCAGAATATACTCCCTTAGATTGGAAGCTGTTAACTCAGCTACGTTCTATGGTTAGTCAGTTTGGAGTAAAAAGTGAACCTGTTAGGCAAATGCTAGATTATCTTTTTAATACTCAGGTTTTATGCCCTAATGATTTAAGAGGAATAGTTCGGTTGATATTCACTCAGCATCAGCAGTTATTGTTTAACGCACATTGGCAAGCGTTGGTAAATGAGTCGGTTGCTGTACAACGAGCCCAGGGAGACCCATTACATGGAGTGACAGTAGAGGAGCTGATGGGCTTAGGGGTGTATTTGCGTACAGAGGCACACATGATATCGGGAGCTGATAAACTTAGAGAGTCTATGCGGTTAGTGCGTGCTGCAATAGATATGGTTAAAGAGCCAGGAGGGTTACCGGCTTATATGGGTATTAAGCAAGGAAGGGAAGAATCATTTGGAAATGTTATTGATAGAGCAGCTACTGCCATAGATCGGGCTGGTGTTGCAGACTACATGAAGGGGGCGCTATTGAAGCAGTGTACCTAGCAAAATAGCAATCCAGCAACCCAGAGAGTGTTAGCTACTTTAGGGGCCTGTGATGATCAAGTTGATGTCCGGGTCTCCTTCTGTCGACAAACCCCCAAATTCACCCCAAAATTCACCCCAAAATCCCTCAAATTCACCCCAAAATTCTCCCCAAAATTCACCCCAAAATCCCTCAAATTCACCCCAGAATTCACCCCAAAATTCACTCCAAAATGCCCCAAAATTCACCCTAAAATTCATCCTAAAATCCACCCCAAAATCCCCCAAATTCACCCCAAAATCTGCCCCCGTGTTTCCCATTTTTGGGGTGAATTTTCTCATTTTGGGGTGAATTTTCCCATTTTTGGGGTGAATTTTCCCTATTTTTTTTTTGAGGTTTGGGTTTTGGGGGTTCTGGTGCCGATTTTGGGGTGAATTTTGGGTTAATTTTGGGTCATTTTTGGGTATTTTTTGGGTTGGATTTTGGTCAATACCTGCGTTGGATTTTGGGGTGAATTTTGAAGGGTTTGGGTATTTTTCGGGGGGATTTTGGGGTGAATTTTGGTGATTTTGGGGTGGATTTTGGGGTGGATTTTGAAGATTTTTGGGAATTTATTGGGGTGGATTTTGGGGTGAATTTTGAAGATTTTTTGGGGTGGATTTTGGGGTGGATTTTGATGAATTTTGGGGGGTTTTTTGCTGAAATTTTTTTTGGGGTTTTTTTGCGTCCCTGACCTGATTTTGGGGTGTATTTTGCCAATTTTGGGATCAATCTGGGTTGAATTTCAGGGGATTTCTTGGGGTGAATTTTTGGGATTTGGTTTTTTTTTTTTTCTGCTTGGATTTTTTGGGGGTTTTTGGGTGAATTTTGGGGTGAAATTGGTGGTTTTGGGGTGAATTTTGATGGTTTTGGAAATTTTTGGGTGGATTTTGGGTGGATTTTGGGGTGGATTTAGGGGTGAATTTTGGGGTGAATTTTGAAGATTTTTGGGGTGGATTTTGATGAATTTTGGGGGTTATTTTGCTGGGATTTTTTCGGGGGTTTTTTTTGCGTCGGCACCCCGCTTTTGGGGTGAATTTTCCCAATTTTGGGGTTTCTTTTTGCTGGGATTTTTTCGGGGTGTTGTTTTTTGCATCCCCGCCCCGCTTTTGGGGTGAATTTTCCCAATTTTGGGTGGTTTTGCCCCATTCCCGCAGGGTGGTGATGGTGCTGGGCGCCGGGCGGGGCCCGCTGGTGTCGGCCGTGCTGAGGGCGGCGCGGCAGGCGGGGACCCGCGTGCGGCTCTACGCCGTCAAGAAGAACCCCAACGCCGTCGTCACGTGAGTATTGATCACCGATCAATAACCAATAACTGATCAATAATCAATAACTGATCGATAACCCATAACGGATCAGTAAGGGGTCAGTACTGATCAATGCCCTGCGTGCGGCCCTACGCCGTCGAGAAGAACCCCAACGCCGTCGTCACGTGAGTATTGATCACCAATCAAGAACCAATAACTGATCAATAATCAATAACTGATCAATAACCGATAACGGATCAATAAGCGGTCAATACTGGTCAGTGCCCCCCGTGCGGCTCTACGCCGTCGGGAAGAACCCCAACGCCGTCGTCACGTGAGTATTGATCACCGATCAATAACCAATAACTGATCAATAATCAATAACTGATCGATAACCCATAACGGATCAATAAGTGCTCAATACTGATCAATGCCCCGCGTGCGGCTCTACGCCGTCGAGAAGAACCCCAACGCCATCATCACGCGAGAATTGATCACTGATAACCGATCGATAATCAATAACCAATCGATAATCAATAATCAATAACTGATCAATAACTGGTCACTACTGATCAATGCCCCCCGTGCGGCTCTATGCCGTGGAGAAGAACCCCAACGCCGTCGTCACGCGAGTATTGATGATCAATAACCGATCTATAATCAATAACCGATAACTGATCAATAGTCAATAACTGATCGATAATCAATAACTGATCAATAACCGACCACTACTGATCAATACCCCGGGTGACGTATTGATCACTGATAACCGATAGATATTCAATAACCAATAATCGATCAATAATCAATAACTGATCGATAATCAATAACTGATCAATAACCGATCAGTACTGATCAATACCCCGGGTGACGTATTGATCACCGATAACCGATCGATAATCAGTAACCAATAATCGATCAATAACCGCTGATCCTTGCCGTCAGTGATTATTAACGGTTGTTAATGACGATTAAGGAGCTAATGAGCGCTAATTAGCGCTAATGAGGCCGGAGAGGTGGGGGGGGGGGGTTATTGATCACTGGCATTTGATCGCACCAATGTCAGAATTGATGATTGATTGATTGATTGATTGATTGAATGGTGGGTTATTGATTAATTAATTAATGCTAATTGAGGGCAGTGAGGGCTATCAATTAACTAATTAAGGCTAATGAGGGGTTTTAATGAAGCAATTAAGGCTCATTAGGAGTGGAGAAGGGTCACGGGGGTGGGATGGGGTTATTGATCACTGATATTTTATTGATGCCTTATTAGAATTAGTTCAGATTGATTGGGGGTTATTAACGATTATTAATGAGCTAATAAATTTTAATCGAGGCTAAGGAGTGGTATTAATGATTTATTAATGCAAATTGGGAAGGGAAAAGAACCCTGGGGGGTTTGGGGAGGGTTATTGATCACCAATATTTTATTGATCCGTTATCGGAATTAACGATTGATTGATGAGAGACTTATTAAAGGCTAATAATGAACTAATTAATGTTAATAACTGTAATTCAGGCTATTAATGAACCAATTAAGGCTAATTAAGAGTGGGGAAAGTGGCCTGGTTGGGGGGTTTGGGGAGGGTTATTGATCACCGATATCCCAATGATCCCCTATGGGAATTCTATGGGCATTGATTGCAGCGTTATTAATGATTATTAATGAGCTAATTAATGTTAATTGATGCTAATGAGTGGGATTAATGAGTTATTAATACTGATTAAGAGCAGGAAAGTGGCGTGGGGGGGGGTTTGGGGAGGGTTATTGATCACCGATATCCCAATGATCCCCTATGGGAATTCCATGGCCATTGACTGCGAGGTCATTAACAATTACTAACGAGCTAATTAATGTTAATTGAGGCTAATGAGTGCCTCTAATGAGTTATTAATGCTAATTAAGAGTGGGAAAGTGGCCTTGGGGGGTTTGGGGAGGGTTATTGATCACCGATATCCCAATGATCCCCTATGGGAATTCCATGGGGATTGATTGCAGCGTTATTAACGATTATTAATGAGCTAATTAATGTTAATTGAGGCTAATGAGTGCCTCTAATGAGTTATTAATGCTAATTAAGAGCAGGAAAGTGGAAAGGTTGGGGGAGATTGGGGAGAGTTATTGATCACCGATATCCCAATGATCCCCTGTGGGAATTCCATGGGGATTCATTGCCGGGTCATTAACGATTATAAACGAGCTAATTTCTGTTGATTGCCGCTAATTAGGCTGGAGAACTGCCCGTGGGAGGAGTGGGGCTTTTTTATTAGTTGGCAAGCTGGGCACACAATCCCAGTGTTGTACAGCCTCCTTCTTCGCCTTTCTGATGCTGCAGCTCTCTCTGGCTCCCGGAGGTGAAGAAGCGGCTTCTTTGCGCAGAGACGATTGTGCCGCTCACAGTGCTCTCCGGAGCGCGGCTTCTTCAGGAAGACGCTCGGGAGCGGCACTTAGCTCCGGACAGCATCGTACCTTCGTCTTTAAGGTCTTTTGTGGTCTACATCTTAGCTGAGAGCTTTTCCACTATGTCTGACTAGGAAAAACTCTGCCAGCACAGAAAACATCTCCCATCGTGTTCTATACGTTGCACGGAGGTCTGCCAAATGTTTGGCATGAAGAAAAGAATAGTTGCCCAAAACAGCTTCCAATCGAATGTTCATGTGATTGGAAAAGTCAGGAGAGTGCTAAGGTACTCGTTTCTATCAGTCGGCAAGCTGTGCACACAATCCCAGTGTTGTACAGCTTCCTTCTTCACCTTTCCGAAGATGCCGCTCTCTCCGGCTCCCAGAGGCGAAGAGGCGGCTTCTTCACGCAAGGACGATTGTGCCGCTCACAATGCTCTCCGGAGTGCAGCTTCTGCCGAAAGACGCCCGGGAGAGGCTCTTAGCTCCGGAGAGCATCGTACCTTGGTCTTTAGTTCCTTTGTTGTCTACATCTTAGCAAAATGCCTATCGACTATGTCTGGTTAGGAAAAACTGTGCCAGCACAGAAAAAATCTCCCATCCTGTTCGATACGTTGCACGGAGGTCTGCCAAATGTTTGGCATGAAGAAAAGAAAAGTTGTCCAAAACAGCTTCCAATCGAATGTTCATGTGATTGGAAAAGTCAGGAGAGTGCAAAGGTACTGTTTCCTATCAGTTGGCAAGCTGCGCACACAATCCCAGTGTTGTACAGCTTCCTTCTTCACCTTTCCGAAGATGCCGCACTCTCCGGCTCCCAGAGCCGAAGAAGCCGCTTCTTCGCGCAAAGACGATTGCACCGCTCACAGTGCTCTCCCGAGCGCGGCTTCTGCAGAAAGACGCTCGGGAGCGGTGTTTACCTCTGGAGAGCATCGTACCTTCGTCTTTAGCGTCTTTTGTGGTCTACAACTTAGCAGAAAGCTTTTCCGCGATGTCTGGCCAGGGAAAACTGTGCCAGCACAGAAAACATTTCCCATCCTGTTCCATACGTTGCACAGAGGTCTGCCAAATGTTTGGCATGAAGAAAAGAAAAGTTGACCGAAACAGCTTCCAATCGAATGTTCATGTGATTGGAAAAGTCAGGAGAGTGCTAAGGTACTGTTTTCTATCAGTTGGCAAGCTGCACACACAATCCCAGTGTTGTACAGCTTCCGTCTTCACCTTTCCGAAGCTCCCGCTCTCTCCGGCTCCCTGAGCCGAAGAAGCGGCTTCTTCGCGCAAAGACGATTGTGCCGCTCACAGTGCTCTCCGGAGCGCGGCTTCTGCAGGAAGCCGCTCGGGAGCGGCGCTTACCTCTGGAGAGCATCTTACCTTTGTCTTTAGCTTCTTTTGTGGTCTACATCTTAGCGGAGAGCTTTTCCACTATGTCTGACTAGGAAAAACTCTGCCAGCACAGAAAACATCTCCCATCGTGATCTAGAAGTTGCAGAGAGTTCTGCCAAAGTTGGGCATGAAGAAAAGAAAAGTTGTCCAAAACAGCTTCCAATCGAATGTTCATGTGATTGGAAAAGTCAGGAGAGTGCAAAAGTACTGTTTCCTATCAGCTGGCAAGCTGCGCACACAATCCCAGTGTTGTACAGCTTCCTTCTTCACCTTTCTGAAGATGCCTCTCTCTCCGGCTCCCGAAGGGAAGAAGAGGGTTCTTCGAGCAAGGACGATTGTGCCGCTCACAATGCACTCCGGAGTGCGGCTTCTGCCAAAAGACGCCCGGGAGAGGCTCTTAGCTCCGGACAGCATCGTACCTTCGTCTTTAGCGTCTTTTGTTGTCTACATCCTAGCAAAATGCCTATCGACTATGTCTGGTTAGGAAAAACTGTGCCAGCTCAGCAAACATCTCCCATCGTGTTGTATACATTGCACGGAGGTCTGCCAAATGTTTGGCATGAAGAAAAGAATAGTTGCCCAAAACAGCTTCCAATCGAATGTTCATGTGATTGGAAAAGTCAGGAGAGTGCAAAAGTACTGTTTCCTATCAGCTGGCAAGCTGCGCACACACTCCCAGTGTTGTACAGCTTCCTTCTTCACCTTTCCGAAGCTGCCGCTCTCTCCGGCTCCCGGAGGCGAAGAAGCGGCTTCTTCGAGCAAGGACTATTGTGCAGCTCACAATGCTCTCCAGAGTGCGGCTTCTGCTGAAAGACGCCCGGGAGAGGATCTTAGCTCTGGAGAGCATCGTACCTTGGTCTTTAGCTTCTTTTTTTGTCCACATCTTAGCAAAATGCCTATTGACTATGTCTGACAAGAAAAAAATCTGCCAGCACAGAAAACATCTTCCGTCGTGTTCAAGTCGTTGTACGGAGGTCTGCCAAGTGTTTGGCATGAAGAAAAGAAAAGTTGTCCCAAACAGCTTCCAATCGAATGTTCATGTGATTGGAAAAGTCAGGACAGTGCTAAGGTACTGGTTTCTATCAGTTGGCAAGCTGCGCACACAATCCCAGTGTTGTACAGCTTCCTTCTTCACCTTTCCGAAGCTCCCGCTCTCTCCGGCTCCCGGAGCCGAAGAAGCAGCTTCTTCGCGCAAGGACAATTTTGCCACTCACAATGCTCTCCGGAGTGCGGCTTCTGCCGAAAGATGCCCGGGAGCGTCTCTTAGCTCCATAGAGCATCGTACCTTCGTCTTTAGCGTCTTTTGTGGATTACATGTTAGCTGAGAGCTTTTCCATTATATCTGACTAGGAAAAAGTCTGCCAGCACAGAAAACATCTCCCATCGTGATCTAGAAGTTGCAGAGAGTTCTGCCAAGTTTTGGGCAGGAAGAAAAGAAATCTGTCCAAAAGAGCTTCCAATCGAATATTCATGTGATTGGAAAAGTCAGGAGAGTGAAGGTACTGTTTTCTATCAGTTGGCAAGCTGCACACACAATCCCAGTGTTGTACAGCTTCCTTCTTCACCTTTTCGAAGATGCCGCTCTCTCCGGGTTCCAGAGCCGAAGAAGCAGCTTCTTCGCGCAAAGACGATTGTGCCACTCACTGTGCTCTCCGGTGCGTGGCTTCTGCTGAAAGACGCTCGGGAGTGGCGCTTACCTCCGGACAGTATCGCACCTTCGTCTTTAGTATCTCTTCTCGTCTACATCTTGGCAGAAAGCTTTTTCACTCTGTCTGTCTAGGAAAAACTCTGCCAGCACAGAAAACATCTCCCTTTCGTGTTGTAGACGTTGCACGGAGGTCTGCCAAGTGTTTGGCATGAAGAAAAGAAAAGTTGTCCAAAACAGCTTCCAATCGAATATTCATGTGATTGGAAAAGTAAGGAGAGTGCAAAGGTACTGTTTTCTATCAGTCGGCAAGCTGCGCACAATATCCCAGTGTTGTACCGCTTCCTTTTTCACCTTTCCGAAGCTGCCGCTCTCTCCGGCTCCCGGAGGCGAAGTGGCGGATTCTTCGCGCAAAGACCATTGTGCCGCTAACAGTGCTCTCCGGAGCGCGGCTTCTGCAGAATGACGCTTGGGAGCGGCTCATAGCTCCGGAGAGCATCGTACCTTCGTCTTTAGCGTCTCTTCTCGTCTACATCTTAGCAAAAAGGTTTTCTACTATGTCTGACAAGGAAAAACTCTGCCAGCACAGAAAACATCTCCCATCGTGATCTAGAAGTTGCAGAGAGTTCTGCCAAGTGTTGGGCAGGAAGAAAGCAATCTGTCCAAAAGAGCTTCCAATCGAATATTCATGTGATTGGAAAAGTCAGGAGAGTGCAAAGGTACTGGTTTCTATCAGTTGGCAAGCTGCGCACACAATCCCAGTGTTGTACAGCTTCCTTCTTCACCTTTCCGAAGCTGCCGCTCTCTCCGGCTCCCGGAGGCGAAGAAGCGGCTTCTTCGCGCAAGGACGATTGTGCTGCTCACAGTGCTCTCCGGAGCGCGGCTTCTGCAGAAAGACGCTCGGGAGCGGCTCTTAGCTCCGGATAGCATCGTACCTTCGTCTTTATCTTCTTTTTTTGTCTACATCCTAGCAAAATACCTGTCCACTATGTCTGGCTAGGAAAAAATCTGCCAGCACAAAAAACATCTTCCATCGTGTTCAAGACTTTGTACAGAGCTCTGCAAAGTGTTTGGCATGAAGAAAAGAAAAGTTGTCAAAAACAGCTTCCAATTGAATGCTCATGTGATTGGAAAAGTCAGGAGAGTGCAAAGGTACTCGTTTCTATCAGGTGGCAAGCTGCGCACACAATCCCAGTGTTGTACAGCTTCCTTCTTCACCTTTCTGAAGATGCCTCTCTCTCCGGCTCCCGAAGGGAAGAAGTGGCTTCTTTGCGCAAAGACCATTGTGCCGCTCACAGTGCTCTCCTTTGAGCGGCTCCTGCCGAAAGACGCCCGGTAGCAGCTCTTAGCTCCAGAGAGCATTGTACCTTCGTCTTTAGCGTCTCTTCTCGTCTACACCTTAGCAAAAAGCTTTTCCACAATGTCTGGCGAGGAAAAACTGTGCCAGCACAGAAAACATGTTCCATCGTGTTCTAGACGTTGCACGGAAGTCTTCCAAGTGTTTGGCAGGAAGAAAAGAAAGTTGTCCAAAACAGCTTCCAATCGAATGTTCATGTGATTGGAAAAATCAGGGGAGTACAAAGGTAGTGGTGTCTATCAGTTGGCAGGCTGCGCACACCATCCCAGTGTTGTACAGCTTCCTTGTTCACATTTCCGAAGATGCCGCTCTCTCCGGCTCCCGGATGCGAAGAAGAGGCTTCTTCGCGCAAAGACCATTATGCCACTCACTGTGCTCTCCTTAGCGCGGCTTTGCCGAAAGACGCTCGGGAGCGTCTCTTAGCTCCGGAGAGCATCGTACCTTGGTCTTTAGCTTCTTTTGTTGTCTACATCTTAGCAGAATGCCTATTGACTATGTCTGACTAGGAAAAACTGTGCCAGCACAGAAAAAATCTCCCATCGTGTTCTATACGTTGCAGAGAGTTCTGCCAAGTTTTAGGCTTGAAGAAAATAAAAGTTGTCCAAAACAGGTTCCAATCGAATGTTCATGTGATTGGAAAAGTCAGGAGAGTGCAAAGGTACTGTGTCCTATCAGTTGGCAATCGGCGCACACACTCCCAGTGTTGTACAACTTTCTTCTTCACCTTTCCGAAGATGCTGCTCTCTCCGGCTCCCGGAGGCGAAGTGGCGGATTCTTGGCGCAAAGACGATTGTACCGCTCACACTGCTCTCCGGAGCGCGGCTTCTGCAGAAAGACGCTCGGGAGTGGCGCTTAGCTCTGGACAGCATCGTACCTTTGTGTTTAGTGTCTCTTCTCGTCTAGGTCTTGGCAGAAAGCCTTTTCACTCTGTCTGCCTAGTAAAAACTGTGCCAGCAGAGAAAACATCTCCGATCGTCTTCCAGACGTTGCACGGAGGTCTGCCAAGTGTTTGGCAGGAAGAAAAGTTGTCCAAAACAGGTTCCAATCGAATGTTCATGTGATTGGAAAAGTCAGGACAGTGCTAAGGTACTGGTTTCTATCAGTTGTCAAGCTGCGCACACAATACCAGTGTTGTACAGCTTCCTTTTTCACCTTTCCGAAGCTGCCGCTCTCTCCGGCTCCCGGAGGCGAAGAGGCGGCTTCTTCGCGCAAAGACCATTGTGCCGCTCACAGTGCTCTCCGGAGCGCGGCTTCAGCAGAAAGACGCCCGGGAGCGGTGTTTACCTCTGGAGAGCATCGTAACTTCGTCTTTAGCGTATTTTGTGGTCTACAACTTAGCAGAAAGCTTTTCCGCGATGTCTGGCCAGGGAAAACTGTGCCAGCACAGAAAACATTTCCCATTGTGTTCCATTCGTTGCACAGAGTTCTGCCAAATGTTTGGCATGAAGAAAAGAAAAGTTGACCTAAACAGCTTCCAATCGAATGTTCATGTGATTGGAAAAGTCAGGAGAGTGCAAAGGTACTGTTTTCTATCAGTTGTCAAGCTGCGCACACAATCCCAGTGTTGTACAGCTTCCTTCTTCACCTTTCCGAAGTTGCCGCTCTCTCCGGCTTCCGGAGCCGAAGGAGCAGCTTCTTCACGCAAAGATGATTGTACCGCTCACAGTGCTCTCCCGAGCGCGGCTTCAGCAGAAAGACACTCGGGAGTGGCGCTTAGCTCTGGACAGCATCGTACCTTTGTCTTTAGCGTCTTTTGTGGTCTACATCTTAGCTGTGAGCTTTTCCACTATGTCTGACTAGGAAAACTCTGCCAGCACAGAAAACATCTTCCATCATGATCTAGAAGTTGCAGAGAGTTCTGATAAGTGTTGGGCAGGAAGAAAAGAAATCTGTCGAAAACAGCTTCCAATCGAATGTTCATGTGATTGGAAAAGTCAGGAGAGTGCAAAGGTAGGGTTTCTATCAGTTGGCAAGCTGCGCACACAATCCCAGTGTTGTACAGCTTCCTTCTTCACCTTTCCGAAGTTGCCGCTCTCTTCGGCTTCCGGAGCCGAAGGAGCTGCTTCTTCGCGCAAAGACGATTGTGCCGCTCACAGTGCTCTCCGGAGCGCGGCTTCTGCCGAAAGACGCCCGGGAGCGGCGCTTACCTCTGGAGAGCATCGTACCTTGGTCTTTAGCTTCTTTTGTTGTCTACATCTCTAGCAAAATGCCTATCGACTATGTCTGGTAAGGAAAAAGTCTGCCAGCACAGAAAATATCTCCCATCGTGATCTAGAATTTTTAGAGTGTTCTGCCAAGTGTTGGGCATGAAGAAAAGAAAAGTTGTCCAAAACAGCTTCCAATCGAAAGTTCATGTGATTAGAAAAATCAGGAGAGTGCAAAGGTACTGTTTCCTATCACTTGGCAAGCTGCGCACACAATCCCAGTGTTGTACAGCTTCCTTCTTCACTTTTCCAAAGCTGCCGCTCTCTCCGGCTCTCGGAGCCGAAGGAGCAGCTTCTTCACGCAATGAGGATTGTGCCGCTCACAGTGCTCTCCGGAGCGCGGCTTCTGCAGAAAGACGCTCGGGAGTGGCGCTTAGGTCTGGACAGCATCGTACCTTTGTCTTTAGCGTCTTTTGTGGTCTACATTTTAGCTGAGAGCTGTTCCACTATGTCTGACTAGGAAAAACTCTGCCAGCACAGAAAACATCTCCCATCGTGATCTAGAACTTGCAGAGAGTTCTGCCAAGTTTTAGGCTTGAAGAAAATAAAAGTTGTCCAAAACAGGTTCCAATCGAATGTTCATGTGATTGGAAAAGTCAGGAGAGTGCAAAGGTACTGTTTCCTATCAGTTGGCAAGCGGCGCACACTCCCAGTGTTGTACAGCTTCCTTTTTCACCTTTCCGAAGATGCCGCTCTCTCCGGCTCCCGGAGCCGAAGAAGCAGCGGATTCTTCGCGCAAAGACCATTGTGCCGCTAGCAGTGCTCTCCGGAGCGCGGCTTCTGCAGAAAGACGCTTGGGAGCGGCTCATAGCTCCGGAGAGCATCGTACCTTCGTCTTTAGCGTCTCTTCTCGTCTACATCTTAACAAAAAGCTTTTCTACTATGTCTGGCTAGGAAAAACTCTGCCAGCACAGAAAACATCTCCCATCGTGATCTAGAAGTTGCAGAGAGTTCTGCCAAGTGTTGGGCAGGAAGAAAGCAATCTGTCCAAAACAGCTTCCAATCGAAAGTTCATGTGATTGGAAAAGTCAGGAGAGTGCAAAGGTACTGTTTCCTATCAGCTGGCAAGCTGCGCACACACTCCCAGTGTTGTACAGCTTCCTTCTTCACCTTTCCGAAGCTGCCGCTCTCTCCGGTCCCGGAGGCGAAGAAGCGGCTTCTTCGAGCAAGGACGATTGTGCAGCTCACAATGCTCTCCAGAGTGCGGCTTCTGCCAAAAGACGCCCGGGAGAGGATCTTAGCTCTGGAGAGCATCGTACCTTGGTCTTTAGCTTCTTTTTTTGTCCACATCTTAGCAAAATGCCTATTGACTATGTCTGACAAGAAAAAAATCTGCCAGCAGAGAAAACATCTTCCATCGTGTTCAAGTCGTTGTACGGAGGTCTGCCGAGTGTTTGGCATGAAGAAAAGAAAAGTTGTCCCAAACAGCTTCCAATCGAATGTTCATGTGATTGGAAAAGTCAGGACAGTGCTAAGGTACTGGTTTCTATCAGTTGGCAAGCTGCGCACACAATCCCAGTGTTGTACAGCTTCCTTCTTCACCTTTCCGAAGCTCACGCTCTCTCCGGCTCCCGGAGCCGAAGAAGCAGCTTCTTCGCGCAAGGACAATTTTGCCGCTCACAATGCTCTCCGGAGTGCGGCTTCTGCCGAAAGACGCTCGGGAGTGGCGCTTAGCTCCGGACAGCATCGTACCTTTGTCTTTAGCTTCTTTTGTTGTCTACATCTTAGCAAAATGCCTATCCACTATGTCTGTTAAGGAAAAAATCTGCCAGGACAGAAACCATCTTCCATCGTGTTCTAGACGTACGGAGGTCTGCCAAGTGTTTGGCATGAAGAAAAGAAAGTCGTCCCAAACATCATTCAATCGAATATTCATGAGATTGGAAAAGTCAGGTGAGTGCTAAATTACTAGTTTCTATCAGTTGTCAAGCTGTGGACACAATCCCAGTGTTGTACAGCTTCCTTCTTCACCTTTCCGAAGCTGCCGCTCTCGCCAGCTCCTGGAGGCGAAGAGGCGGCTTCTTCGCGCAAAGACCATTGTGCCACTCACAGTGCTCTCTGAGGCGCGGCTTCTGCCGAAAGATGCCCGGGAGCGTCTCTTAGCTCCGGAGAGCATCGTACCTTCGTCTTTAGCGTCTTTTGTGGTCTACATGTTAGCTGAGAGCTTTTCCATTATATCTGACTAGGAAAAACTCTGCCAGCACAGAAAACATCTCCCATCGTGATCTAGAAGTTGCAGAGAGTTCTGCCAAGTTTTGGGCAGGAAGAAAAGAAATCTGTCCAAAAGAGCTTCCAATCGAATATTCATGTGATTGGAAAAGTCAGGAGAGTGAAAGGTACTGTTTTCTATCAGTTGGCAAGCTGCACACACAATCCCAGTGTTGTACAGCTTCCTTCTTCACCTTTTCGAAGATGCCGCTCTCTCCGGGTTCCAGAGCCGAAGAAGCAGCTTCTTCGCGCAAAGACGATTGTGCCGCTCACTGTGCTCTCCGGTGCGTGGCTTCTGCTGAAAGACGCTCGGGAGTGGCGCTTACCTCCGGACAGTATCGCACCTTCGTCTATAGTATCTCTTCTCGTCTACATCTTGGCAGAAAGCTTTTTCACTCTGTCTGTCTAGGAAAAATTCTGCCAGCACAGAAAACATCTCCCTTTCGTGTTGTAGACGTTTCACGGAGGTCTGCCAAGTGTTTGGCATGAAGAAAAGAAAAGTTGTCCAAAACAGCTTCCAATCGAATGTTCATGTGATTGGAAAAGTCAGGAGAGTGCAAAGGTACTGTTTCCTATCAGTCGGCAAGCTGCGCACAATATCCCAGTGTTGTACAGCTTTCTTCTTCACCTTTCCGAAGCTGCCGCTCTCTCCGGCTCCCGGAGGCGAAGAAGCGGCTTCTTCGCGCAAGGACGATTGTGCCTCTCACAGTGCTCTCCGGAGCGCGGGTTCTGCAGAAAGACGCTCGGGAGCGGCTCTTAGCTCCGGATAGCATCGTACCTTCGTCTTTATCTTCTTTTTTTGTCTACATCCTAGCAAAATACCTGTCCACTATATCTGGCTAGGAAAAAATCTGCCAGCACAGAAAACATCTTCCATCGTGTTCAAGACTTTGTACAGAGCTCTGCAAAGTGTTTGGCATGAAGAAAAGAAAAGTTGTCCCAAACAGCTTCCAATCGAATGTTCATGTGATTGGAAAAGTCAGGAGAGTGCTAAGGTAGTGGTTTCAATGAGGTGGCAAGCTGCGCACACAATCCCAGTGTTGTACAGCTTCCTTCTTCACCTTTCCGAAGCTCACGCTCTCTCCGGCTCCCGGAGCCGAAGAAGCAGCTTCTTCGCGCAAGGACAATTTTGCCGCTCACAATGCTCTCCGGAGTGCGGCTTCTGCCGAAAGACGCTCGGGAGTGGCGCTTAGCTCCGGACAGCATCGTACCTTTGTCTTTAGCTTCTTTTGTTGTCTACATCTTAGCAAAATGCCTATCCACTATGTCTGTTAAGGAAAAAATCTGCCAGGACAGAAACCATCTTCCATCGTGTTCTAGACGTACGGAGGTCTGCCAAGTGTTTGGCATGAAGAAAAGAAAGTCGTCCCAAGCATCATTCAATCGAATATTCATGAGATTGGAAAAGTCAGGTGAGTGCTAAATTACTAGTTTCTATCAGTTGTCAAGCTGTGGACACAATCCCAGTGTTGTACAGCTTCCTTCTTCACCTTTCCGAAGCTGCCGCTCTCGCCAGCTCCTGGAGGCGAAGAGGCGGCTTCTTCGCGCAAAGACCATTGTGCCACTCACAGTGCTCTCTGAGGCGCGGCTTCTGCCGAAAGATGCCCGGGAGCGTCTCTTAGCTCCGGAGAGCATCGTACCTTCGTCTTTAGCGTCTTTTGTGGTCTACATGTTAGCTGAGAGCTTTTCCATTATATCTGACTAGGAAAAACTCTGCCAGCACAGAAAACATCTCCCATCGTGATCTAGAAGTTGCAGAGAGTTCTGCCAAGTTTTGGGCAGGAAGAAAAGAAATCTGTCCAAAAGAGCTTCCAATCGAATATTCATGTGATTGGAAAAGTCAGGAGAGTGAAAGGTACTGTTTTCTATCAGTTGGCAAGCTGCACACACAATCCCAGTGTTGTACAGCTTCCTTCTTCACCTTTTCGAAGATGCCGCTCTCTCCGGGTTCCAGAGCCGAAGAAGCAGCTTCTTCGCGCAAAGACGATTGTGCCGCTCACTGTGCTCTCCGGTGCGTGGCTTCTGCTGAAAGACGCTCGGGAGTGGCGCTTACCTCCGGACAGTATCGCACCTTCGTCTTTAGTATCTCTTCTCGTCTACATCTTGGCAGAAAGCTTTTTCACTCTGTCTGTCTAGGAAAAATTCTGCCAGCACAGAAAACATCTCCCTTTCGTGTTGTAGACGTTTCACGGAGGTCTGCCAAGTGTTTGGCATGAAGAAAAGAAAAGTTGTCCAAAACAGCTTCCAATCGAATGTTCATGTGATTGGAAAAGTCAGGAGAGTGCAAAGGTACTGTTTCCTATCAGTCGGCAAGCTGCGCACAATATCCCAGTGTTGTACAGCTTCCTTCTTCACCTTTCCGAAGCTGCCGCTCTCTCCGGCTCCCGGAGGCGAAGAAGCGGCTTCTTCGCACAAGGACGATTGTGCCTCTCACAGTGCTCTCCGGAGCGCGGGTTCTGCAGAAAGACGCTCGGGAGCGGCTCTTAGCTCCGGATAGCATCGTACCTTCGTCTTTATCTTCTTTTTTTGTCTACATCCTAGCAAAATACCTGTCCACTATATCTGGCTAGGAAAAAATCTGCCAGCACAGAAAACATCTTCCATCGTGTTCAAGACTTTGTACAGAGCTCTGCAAAGTGTTTGGCATGAAGAAAAGAAAAGTTGTCCCAAACAGCTTCCAATCGAATGTTCATGTGATTGGAAAAGTCAGGAGAGTGCTAAGGTACTGGTTTCAATGAGGTGGCAAGCTGCGCACACAATCCCAGTGTTGTACAGCTTCCTTCTTCACCTTTCCGAAGGTGCCGCTCTCTCCGGCTCCCGGAGGCGAAGAGGCGGCTTCTTTGCGCAAAGACGATTGTGCCTCTCACAGTTCTCTCCGGAGCGCGGCTTCTGCAGAAAGACGCTCGGGAGCGGCGCTTATCTCTGGAGAGCATCGTACCTTCGTCTTTAGCTTCTTTTGTGGTCTACATCTTAGCAGAAAGCTTCTCCGCGATGTCTGACTAGGAAAAACTCTGCCAGCAGAGAAAACATCTCCCATCGTGATCTAGAAGTTGCACGGAGTTCTGCCAAGTTTTGGGCAGGAAGAAAAGCAATCTGTCCAAAACAGTTTCCAATCGATAGTTCATGTGATTGGAAAAGTCAGGAGAGTGCAAAGGTACGGTTTCCTATCAGCTGGCAAGCTGCGCACACAATCCCAGTGTTGTACAGCTTCCTTCTTCACCTTTCTGAAGATGCCTCTCTCTCCGGCTCCCAAAGGGAAGAAGAGGCTTCTTCGAGCAAGGACGATTGTGCCGCTCACAATGCTCTCCGGAGCGCGGCTTCTGCAGGACGACACTCGGGAGCGGCGCTTAGCTCCGGAGAGCATCGTACCTTCGTCTTTAGCGTCTTTTGGGCTCTACATCTTAGCTGAGAGCTTTTCCACTATGTCTGACTAGGAAAACTCTGCCAGCACAGAAAACATCTCCCATCGTGATCTAGAAGTTGCAGAGAGTTCGGCAAAGTGTTGGGCAGGAAGAAAAGAAATCTGTCCATAACAGCTTACAATTAAAAGTTCATGTGATTGGAAAAGTCAGGAGAGTGCAAAGGTACTGTTTCCTATCAGTTGGCAAGCTGCGCACACAATCCCAGTGTTGTACAGCTTCCTTCTTCACCTTTCCGAAGCTGCCGCTCTCTCCGGCTCCCTGAGGCGAAGAAGCGGCTTCTTCGCGCAAGGACAATTCTGCCGCTCACAGTGCTCTCCGGAGTGCGGCTTCTGCCGAAAGACACTCGGGAGCGGCTCTTATCTCCGGAGAGCATTGTACCTTGGTCTTTAGCTTCTTTTTTTGTCTACATCTTAGCAAAATACCTATCCAGTATGTCTGGCTAGGAAAAACTGTGCCAGCACAGAAAACATCTTCCATCGTGTTCAAGACGTTGTACGGAGGTCTGCCGAGTGTTTGGCATGAAGAAAAGAAAAGTTGTCCCAAACAGCTTCCAATCGAATGTTCATGTGATTGGAAAAGTCAGGACAGTGCTAAGGTACTGGTTTCTATCAGTTGGCAAGCTGCGCACACAATCCCAGTGTTGTACAGCTTCCTTCTTCACCTTTCCGAAGCTCCCGCTCTCTCCGGCTCCCGGAGCCGAAGAAGCAGCTTCTTCGCGCAAGGACAATTTTGCCGCTCACAATGCTCTCCGGAGTGCGGCTTCTGCCGAAAGACGCTCGGGAGTGGCGCTTAGCTCCGGACAGCATCGTACCTTTGTCTTTAGCTTCTTTTGTTGTCTACATCTTAGCAAAATGCCTATCCACTATGTCTGGTAAGGAAAAAATCTGCCATGACAGAAACCATCTTCCATCGTGTTCTAGACGTTGTACGGAGGTCTGCCAAGTGTTTGGCATGAAGAAAAGAAAGTTGTCCCAAACATCTTTCAATCGAATATTCATGAGATTGGAAAAGTCAGGTGAGTGCTAAATTACTAGTTTCTATCAGTTGTCAAGCTGCGGACACAATCCCAGTGTTGTACAGCTTCCTTCTTCACCTTTCCGAAGCTGCCGCTCTCTCCGGCTCCTAGAGGCGAAGAGGCGGCTTCTTCGCGCAAAGACCATTGTGCCACTCACAGTGCTCTCTGAGGCGCGGCTTCTGCAGAAAGATGCCCGGGAGCGGCGCTTAGCTCCGGACAGCATCGTACCTTCGTCTTTAGCGTCTTTTGTGGTCTACATCTTAGCGGAGAGCTTTTCCACTATGTCTGACTAGGAAAAACTCTTCCAGCACAGAAAACATCTCCCATCGTGATCTAGAAGTATCAGAGAGTTCTGTCAAGTGTTGGGCAGGAAGAAAAGCAATCTGTCCAAAACAGCTTCCAATCAAAAGTTCATGTGATTGGAAAAGTCAGGAGAGTGCAAAGGTACTGTTTTCTATCAGTTGGCAAGCTGCGCACACAATTCCAGTGTTGTACAGCTTCCTTTTTCACCTTTCCGAAGTTGCTGCTCTCTCCGGCTTCCGGAGCCGAAGAAGCAGCTTCTTCGCGCAAAGACCATTGTGCCGCTCACAGTGCTCTCCGGAGCGCGGCTTCTGCAGAAAGATGCTCGGGTGTGGCGCTTAGCTCCGGACGGTATCCTACCTTCGTCTTTAGTGTCTCTTCTCGTCTACATCTTGGCAGAAAGCTTTTCCAAAAGGTCTGACTAGGAAAAACTTAGCCAGCACAGAAAACATCTCCCATCGTGTTCTATACGTTGCAGGGATTTCTGCCAAGTTTTTGGCATGAAGAAAAGAAAAGTTGTCCAAAACAGCTTCCAATCGAATGTTCATTTGATTAGAAAAGTCAGGAGAGTGCAAAGGTACTGTTTTCTATCAGTTTGCAAGTTGCGCACACAATCCCAGTGTTGTACAGCTTCCTTTTTCACCTTTCAAAAGCTGCCGCTCTCGTCAGCTCCTGGAGGCGAAGAGGCGGCTTCTTCAAGCAAAGACGATTGTGCAGCTCACAGTGCTCTCCAGCGTGGCTTCTGCCGAAAGACGCTCGGGAGCGTCTCTTAGCTCCGGAGAGCATCGTACCTTCGTCTTTAGCGTCTTTTGTGGTCTACATGTTAGCTGAGAGCTTTTCCATTATATCTGACTAGGAAAAAGTCTGCCAGCACAGAAAACATCTCCCATCGTGATCTAGAAGTTGCAGAGAGTTCTGCCAAGTTTTGGGCAGGAAGAAAAGAAATCTGTCCAAAACAGCTTCCAATCGAATATTCATGTGATTGGAAAAGTCAGGAGAGTGCAAAGGTAGGGTTTCTACCAGTTGGCAAGCTGCGCACACACTCCCAGTGTTGTACAACTTCCTTCTTCACCTTTCCGAAGATGCCGCTCTCTCCGGCTCCCGGAGGCGAAGAAGAGGCTTCTTCGAGCAAGGATGATTGTGCCGCTCACAGTGCTCTCCGGAGCGCGGCTTCTGCAGAAAGACGCTCGGGAGCGGCGCTTACCTCTGGAGAGCATCGTACCTTCGTCTTTAGCGTCTTTTGTGGTCTACATCTTAGCTGAGAGCTTTTCCACTATGTCTGACTAGGAAAAACTCTGCCAGCACAGAAAACATCTCCCATCGTGTTCTATACATTGCAGAGAGTTCTGCCAAGTGTTTGGCATGAAGAAAAGAATAGTTGTCCCAAACAGCTTCCAATCGAATGTTCATGTGATTGGAAAAGTAAGGAGAGTGCAAAGGTACTGTTTTCTATCAGTCGGCAAGCTGCGGACAATATCCCAGTGTTGTACAGCTTCCTTTTTCACCTTTCCGAAGCTGCCGCTCTCTCCGGCTCCCGGAGGCGAAGTGGCGGATTCTTCGCGCAAAGACCATTGTGCCGCTAACAGTGCTCTCCGGAGCGCGGCTTCTGCAGAAAGACGCTTGGGAGCGGCTCATAGCTCCGGAGAGCATCGTACCTTCGTCTTTAGCGTCTCTTCTCGTCTACATCTTAACAAAAAGCTTTTCTATTATGTCTGGCTAGGAAAAACTCTGCCAGCACAGAAAACATCTCCCATCGTGATCTAGAAGTTGCAGAGAGTTCTGCCAAGTGTTGGGCAGGAAGAAAGCAATCTGTCCAAAACAGCTTCCAATCGAAAGTTCATGTGATTGGAAAAATCAGGATAGTGCAAAGGTACTGTTTCCTATCAGCTGGCAAGCTGCGCACACACTCCCAGTGTTGTACAGCTTCCTTCTTCACCTATCTGAATATGCCGCTCTCTCCGGCTCCCGAAGGGAAGAAGAGGCTTCTTCGAGCAAGGACGATTGTGCAGCTCACAATGCTCTCCGGAGTGCGGCTTCTGCCGAAAGACGCCCGGGAGAGGCTCTTAGCTCCGGAGAGCATCGTACCTTGGTCTTTAGCTTCTTTTTTTGTCCACATCTTAGCAAAATGCCTATTGACTATGTCTGACTAGGAGAAACTGTGCCAGCACAGAAAAAATCTCCCATCCTGTTCGATACGTTGCACGGAGGTCTGCCAAATGTTTGGCATGAAGAAAAGAAAAGTTGTCCAAAACAGCTTCCAATCGAAAGCTCATGTGATTGGAAAAGTCAGGAGAGTGCAAAGCTACTGTTTCCTATCAGTTGGCCAGCTGCGCACACAATCCCAGTGTTGTACAGCTTCCTTCTTCACCTTTCCGAAGCTGCCACTCTCTCCGGCTCCCGGAGCCGAAGGAGCAGCTTCCTCGCGCAAGGACGATTGTGCCTCTCAAAGTGCTCTCCGGAGCGCGGCTTCTGCAGAAAGACTCTCGGGAGCGGCGCTTAACTCTGGTGAGCATCGTACCTTCGTCTTTAGCGTTTTTTGTGGTCAACATCTTCGCTGAGAGCTTTTCCACTATGTCTGACTAGGAAAAACTCTGCCAGCACAGAAAACATCTCCCATCGTGTTCTATACGTTGCAGAGATTTCTGCCAAGTTTTTGGCATGAAGAAAAGTAAAGTTGTCCTAAACAGCTTCCAATCGAATGTTCATGTGATTGGAAAAGTCAGGAGAGTGCAAAGGTACTGTTTCCTATCAGTTGGCAAGCTGCGCACACAATCCCAGTGTTGTACAACTTTTTTCTTCACCTTTCCGAAGATGCCGCACTCTCCGGCTCCCGGAGCCGATGAAGCAGCTTCTTCGCGCAAGGACGATTGTGCCTCTCACAGTGCTCTCCGGAGCGCGGGTTCTGCAGAAAGACGCTCGGGAGTGGCGCTTAGGTCTGGACAGCATCGTACCTTTGTCTTTAGCGTCTTTTGTGGTCTACATTTTAGCTGAGAGCTTTTCCACTATGTCTGACTAGGAAAAACTCTGCCAGCACAGAAAACATCCCCTATCGTGATCTAGAAGTTGCACGGAGTTCTGCCAAGTGTTGGGCAGGAAGAAAAGCAATCTGTCCAAAAAAGCTTCCAATCGAATGTTCATGTGATTGGAAAAGTCAGGAGAGTGCAAAGGTACGGTTTCCTATCAGCTGGCAAGCTGCGCACACAATCCCAGTGTTGTACAGCTTCCTTCTTCACCTTTCTGAAGATGCCTCTCTCCCTGGCTCCCGAAGGGAAGAAGAGGCTCCTTCGAGCAAGGACGATTGTGCCGCTCACAATGCTCTCCGGAGTGCGGCTTCTGCCGAAAGACGCACGGGAGAGGCTCTTTGCTCCGGACAGCATCGTACCTTCGTCTTTAGCGTCTTTTGTGGTCTACATCTTAGCAGAAAGCTTTTCCGCGATGTCTGGGTAGGAAAAACATTGCCAGCTCAGCAAACATCTCCCATCGTGTTCTATACGTTGCACGGAGGTCTGCCAAATGTTTGGCATGAAGAAAAGAAAACTTGTCCCAAACAGCTTCCAATCGAATATTCATGTGATTGGAAAAGTCAGGAGAGTGCAAAGGTACTCGTTTCTATCAGTCGGCAAGCTGCGCACACAATCCCAGTTTTGCAAAGCTTCCTTCTTCACCCTCCGAACCTGCCGCTCTCTACGGCTCCCAATGGCGAAGAGGCGGCTTCTTCGCGCAAAGACGATTGTGCCGCTCACAGTGCTCTCTGGAACGCGGCTTCTGCAGGAAGACGCTCGGGAGCGGCGCTTAATTCCGGACAGCATCGTACCTTCGTCTTTAGCGTCTTTTGGGGTCTACATCGTAGGTGGGAGCTTTTCCACTATGTCTGACTAGGAAAAACTCTGCCAGCACAGAAAACATCTCCCATCGTGATCTAGAAGTTGGAGAGGGTTCTGCAACGTGTTGGGCAGGAAGAAAAGAAATCTGTCCATAACAGCTTACAATCGAAAGTTCATGTGATTGGAAAAGTCAGGAGAGTGCAAAGGTACTGTTTCCTATCAGTTGGCAAGCTGCGCACACAATCCCAGTGTTGTACAGCTTCCTTCTTCACCTTTCCGAAGTTGCCCCTCTCTCCGGCTCGCGGAGGCGAAGAAGCGGCTTCTTCGCGCAAAGACGATTGCGCCTCTCACAGTGCTCTCCGGAGCGCGGGTTCTGCAGAAAGACGCTCGTGAGCGGTGTTTACCTCTGGAGAGCATCGTACCTTCATCTTTAGCGTCTTTTGTCGTCTACAACTTAGCAGAAAGCTTTTCCGTGATGTCTGGCCAGGGAAAACTGTGCCAGCACAGAAAACATTTCCTATCCTGTTCCATACGTTCCACAGAGGTCTGCCAAATATTTGGCATGAAGAAAAGAAAAGTTGTCCAAAACAGCTTCCAATCGAATGTTCATGTGATTAGAAAAGTCAGGAGAGTGCAAAGGTACTGTTTTCTATCAGTTGGCAAGCTGCGCACACAATCCCAGTGTTGTACAGCTTCCTTTTTCACCTTTCCAAAGCTGCCGCTGTCGCCAGCTCCTGGAGGCGAAGAGGCGGCTTCTTCAAGCAAAGACGATTGTGCAGCTCACAGTGCTCTCCAGCGTGGCTTCTGCCGAAAGACGCTCGGGAGCGTCTCTTAGCTCCGGAGAGCATCGTACCTTCGTCTTTAGCGTCTTTTGTGGTCTACATGTTAGCTGAGAGCTTTTCCATTATATCTGACTAGGAAAAACTCTGCCAGCACAGAAAACATCTCCCATCGTGATCTAGAAGTTGCAGAGAGTTCTGCCAAGTTTTGGGCAGGAAGAAAAGAAATCTGTCCAAAAGAGCTTCCAATCGAATATTCATGTGATTGGAAAAGTCAGGAGAGTGAAAGGTACTGTTTTCTATCAGTTGGCAAGCTGCACACACAATCCCAGTGTTGTACAGCTTCCTTCTTCACCTTTTCGAAGATGCCGCTCTCTCCGGGTTCCAGAGCCGAAGAAGCAGCTTCTTCGCGCAAAGACGATTGTGCCGCTCACTGTGCTCTCCGGTGCGTGGCTTCTGCTGAAAGACGCTCGGGAGTGGCGCTTACCTCCGGACAGTATCGCACCTTCGTCTATAGTATCTCTTCTCGTCTACATCTTGGCAGAAAGCTTTTTCACTCTGTCTGTCTAGGAAAAACTCTGCCAGCACAGAAAACATCTCCCTTCCTGTTGTAGACGTTGCACGGAGGTCTGCCAAGTGTTTGGCATGAAGAAAAGAAAAGTTGTCCAAAACAGCTTCCAATCGAATGTTCATGTGATTGGAAAAGTCAGGAGAGTGCAAAGGTACTGTTTTCTATCAGTCGGCAAGCTGCGCACACAATCCCAGTGTTGCACAGCTTCCTTCTTCACATTTCTGAAGATGGCGCTCTCTCCGGCTCCTGGAGGCGAAGAACCGGCTTCTTCGCGCAAAGACCACTGTGCCGCTCACAGTGCTCTAAGAAGCGCGGCTTCTGCAGAATGACGCGCGGGAGCCGCGCTTAGCTCCGGACAGCATCGTACCTTCGTCTTCACCGCCTTTTGTGGTCTACATCTTAGCTGAGAGCCTTTCCACTATGTCTGACAAGGAAAAACTCTGCCAGCAGAGAAAACATCTCCCATCGTGATATTCAAGTTTCAGAGAGTTCTGCGAAATGTTGGGAATTAAGAAAAGGAATCTGTCCAAAACAGCTTCCAATCGAAAGTTCATGTGATTGGAAAAGTCAGGAGAGTGCAAAGGTACTGTTTCCTATCAGTTGGCAAGCTGTGCACACAATCCCAGTGTTGTACAGCTTCCGTCTTCACCTTTCCGAAGCTCCCGCTCTCTCTGGCTCCCGGAGCCGAAGAAGCGGCTTCTTTGTGCAAAGACCATTGTGCCGCTCACAGTGCTCTCCGGAGCGCGGCTTCTGCAGAAAGACGCTCGGGAGCGGCGCTTAGCTCCGTACAGCATTGTACCTTCGTCTTAAGCGTCCCTTGTGTTCTACACCTTAGCAGAAAGCTTTTCCACTATGTCTGACTAGGAAAAACACTGCCAGCACAGAAAACATCTTCCAGCGTGTTCTAGACGTTGCAAGGAGTTGTGCCGAGTGTTTGGCAGGAAGAAAAGAAAAGTTGTCAAAAACAGCTTCCAATTGAATGCTCATGTGATTGGAAAAGTCAGGAGAGTGCAAAGGTACTCGTTTCTATCAGTTGGCAAGCTGCGCACACAATCCCAGTGTTGCACAGCTTCCTTCTTCACCTTTCCGAAGCTGCCGCTCTCTCCGGCTCCCAGAGGCGAAGAAGCTGCTTCTTCGCCCACAGACGATTTTGCCGCTCACAATGCTCTTCGGAGTGCGGCTTCTGCCGAATGACGCTCGGGAGCGGCTCTTAGCTCCGGAGAGCATCGTACCTTGGTCTTTAGCTTCTTTTGTGGTCTACATCTTAGCAAAATGCCTATCCACTATGTCTTGCAAGGAAAATATCTGCCAGCATAGAAAACATTTTCCATCGTGTTCTAGACGTTGTACGGAGGTCTGCCAGGTGTTTGGCATAATGAAAACAAAAGTTGTCCCAAACAGTTTCCAATTGAATGTTCATGTGATTGAAAAGTCAGGAGAGTGCAAAGGTACTGGTTTCTATCAGTTGTCAAGCTGCGCACACAATCCCAGTGTTGTACAGCTTCCTTCTTCACCTTTCCGAAGTTGCCGCTCTCTCCGGCTCCCGGAGCCGAAGAAGCGGCTTCTTCGCGCAAAGACCATTATGCCACTCCCAGTGCTCTCCTTAGCGCGGCTACTGCCGAAAGACGCCCGGTAGCAGCTCTTAGCTCCAGAGAGCATCGTACCTTCGTCTTTAGCGTCTCTTCTCGTCTACACCTTAGCAAAAAGCTTTTCCACTATGTCTGGCGAGGAAAAACTGTGCCAGCACAGAAAACATGTTCCATCGTGTTCTAGACGTTGCACGGAAGTCTTCCAAGTGTTTGGCAGGAAGAAAAGAAAGTTGTCCAAAACAGCTTCCAATCGAATGTTCATGTGATTGGAAAAGTCAGGAGAGTGCAAAGGTACTGTTTTCTATCAGTTGGCAAGCTGCGCACACAATCCCAGTGTTGTACAGCTTCCTTCTTCACCTTTCTGAAGATGCCGCTCTCGCCGGCTCCCCGAGGCGAAGAAGCGGCTTCTTCGCGCAAAGACGATTGTGCCGCTCACTGTGCTCTCCTTAGCGCGGCATCTCCTGAAATAAGCCCGGGAGCAGCTCTTAGCTACAGAGAGCATCATACCTTTGTCTTTAGCGTCTCTTCTAGTCTACATCTTAGCAAAAAGCTTTTCCACTATGTTTGCCTAGGATAAACACTGCCAGCACAGAAAACATCTCCCCTCGTGTTCTAGACGTTGCACGGAGGTGTGCCGAGTGTTTGGCATGAAAAAAAGGAAAGTTGTCCAAAACAGATTCCAATTGAATGTTCATGTGATTGGAAAAGTCAGGAGAGTGCAAAGGTACTGTTTTCTATCAGTTGGCAAGCTGCGCACACAATCCCAGTGTTGTACAGCTTCCTTCTTCACCTTTCCGAAGGTGCCGCTCTCGCCGGCTCCCGGAGGCGAAGAAGCGGCTTCTTCGCGCAAGGACGATTGTGCCTCTCACAGTGCTCTCCGGAGCGCGGGTTCTGCAGAAAGACGCTCGGGAGCGGCTCTTAGCTCCGGATAGCATCGTACCTTCGTCTTTATCTTCTTTTTTTGTCTACATCCTAGCAAAATACCTGTCCACTATATCTGGCTAGGAAAAAATCTGCCAGCACAGAAAACATCTTCCATCGTGTTCAAGACTTTGTACAGAGCTCTGCAAAGTGTTTGGCATGAAGAAAAGAAAAGTTGTCCCAAACAGCTTCCAATCGAATGTTCATGTGATTGGAAAAGTCAGGAGAGTGCTAAGGTAGTGGTTTCAATGAGGTGGCAAGCTGCGCACACAATCCCAGTGTTGTACAGCTTCCTTCTTCACCTTTCCGAAGCTCACGCTCTCTCCGGCTCCCGGAGCCGAAGAAGCAGCTTCTTCGCGCAAGGACAATTTTGCCGCTCACAATGCTCTCCGGAGTGCGGCTTCTGCCGAAAGACGCTCGGGAGTGGCGCTTAGCTCCGGACAGCATCGTACCTTTGTCTTTAGCTTCTTTTGTTGTCTACATCTTAGCAAAATGCCTATCCACTATGTCTGTTAAGGAAAAAATCTGCCAGGACAGAAACCATCTTCCATCGTGTTCTAGACGTACGGAGGTCTGCCAAGTGTTTGGCATGAAGAAAAGAAAATCGTCCCAAGCATCATTCAATCGAATATTCATGAGATTGGAAAAGTCAGGTGAGTGCTAAATTACTAGTTTCTATCAGTTGTCAAGCTGTGGACACAATCCCAGTGTTGTACAGCTTCCTTCTTCACCTTTCCGAAGCTGCCGCTCTCGCCAGCTCCTGGAGGCGAAGAGGCGGCTTCTTCGCGCAAAGACCATTGTGCCACTCACAGTGCTCTCTGAGGCGCGGCTTCTGCCGAAAGATGCCCGGGAGCGTCTCTTAGCTCCGGAGAGCATCGTACCTTCGTCTTTAGCGTCTTTTGTGGTCTACATGTTAGCTGAGAGCTTTTCCATTATATCTGACTAGGAAAAACTCTGCCAGCACAGAAAACATCTCCCATCGTGATCTAGAAGTTGCAGAGAGTTCTGCCAAGTTTTGGGCAGGAAGAAAAGAAATCTGTCCAAAAGAGCTTCCAATCGAATATTCATGTGATTGGAAAAGTCAGGAGAGTGAAAGGTACTGTTTTCTATCAGTTGGCAAGCTGCACACACAATCCCAGTGTTGTACAGCTTCCTTCTTCACCTTTTCGAAGATGCCGCTCTCTCCGGGTTCCAGAGCCGAAGAAGCAGCTTCTTCGCGCAAAGACGATTGTGCCGCTCACTGTGCTCTCCGGTGCGTGGCTTCTGCTGAAAGACGCTCGGGAGTGGCGCTTACCTCCGGACAGTATCGCACCTTCGTCTTTAGTATCTCTTCTCGTCTACATCTTGGCAGAAAGCTTTTTCACTCTGTCTGTCTAGGAAAAATTCTGCCAGCACAGAAAACATCTCCCTTTCGTGTTGTAGACGTTTCACGGAGGTCTGCCAAGTGTTTGGCATGAAGAAAAGAAAAGTTGTCCAAAACAGCTTCCAATCGAATGTTCATGTGATTGGAAAAGTCAGGAGAGTGCAAAGGTACTGTTTCCTATCAGTCGGCAAGCTGCGCACAATATCCCAGTGTTGTACAGCTTCCTTCTTCACCTTTCCGAAGCTGCCGCTCTCTCCGGCTCCCGGAGGCGAAGAAGCGGCTTCTTCGCGCAAGGACGATTGTGCCTCTCACAGTGCTCTCCGGAGCGCGGGTTCTGCAGAAAGACGCTCGGGAGCGGCTCTTAGCTCCGGATAGCATCGTACCTTCGTCTTTATCTTCTTTTTTTGTCTACATCCTAGCAAAATACCTGTCCACTATATCTGGCTAGGAAAAAATCTGCCAGCACAGAAAACATCTTCCATCGTGTTCAAGACTTTGTACAGAGCTCTGCAAAGTGTTTGGCATGAAGAAAAGAAAAGTTGTCCCAAACAGCTTCCAATCGAATGTTCATGTGATTGGAAAAGTCAGGAGAGTGCTAAGGTACTGGTTTCAATGAGGTGGCAAGCTGCGCACACAATCCCAGTGTTGTACAGCTTCCTTCTTCACCTTTCCGAAGGTGCCGCTCTCTCCGGCTCCCGGAGGCGAAGAGGCGGCTTCTTTGCGCAAAGACGATTGTGCCTCTCACAGTTCTCTCCGGAGCGCGGCTTCTGCAGAAAGACGCTCGGGAGCGGCGCTTATCTCTGGAGAGCATCGTACCTTCGTCTTTAGCTTCTTTTGTGGTCTACATCTTAGCAGAAAGCTTCTCCGCGATGTCTGACTAGGAAAAACTCTGCCAGCAGAGAAAACATCTCCCATCGTGATCTAGAAGTTGCACGGAGTTCTGCCAAGTTTTGGGCAGGAAGAAAAGCAATCTGTCCAAAACAGTTTCCAATCGATAGTTCATGTGATTGGAAAAGTCAGGAGAGTGCAAAGGTACGGTTTCCTATCAGCTGGCAAGCTGCGCACACAATCCCAGTGTTGTACAGCTTCCTTCTTCACCTTTCTGAAGATGCCTCTCTCTCCGGCTCCCAAAGGGAAGAAGAGGCTTCTTCGAGCAAGGACGATTGTGCCGCTCACAATGCTCTCCGGAGCGCGGCTTCTGCAGGACGACACTCGGGAGCGGCGCTTAGCTCCGGAGAGCATCGTACCTTCGTCTTTAGCGTCTTTTGGGCTCTACATCTTAGCTGAGAGCTTTTCCACTATGTCTGACTAGGAAAACTCTGCCAGCACAGAAAACATCTCCCATCGTGATCTAGAAGTTGCAGAGAGTTCGGCAAAGTGTTGGGCAGGAAGAAAAGAAATCTGTCCATAACAGCTTACAATTAAAAGTTCATGTGATTGGAAAAGTCAGGAGAGTGCAAAGGTACTGTTTCCTATCAGTTGGCAAGCTGCGCACACAATCCCAGTGTTGTACAGCTTCCTTCTTCACCTTTCCGAAGCTGCCGCTCTCTCCGGCTCCCTGAGGCGAAGAAGCGGCTTCTTCGCGCAAGGACAATTCTGCCGCTCACAGTGCTCTCCGGAGTGCGGCTTCTGCCGAAAGACACTCGGGAGCGGCTCTTATCTCCGGAGAGCATTGTACCTTGGTCTTTAGCTTCTTTTTTTGTCTACATCTTAGCAAAATACCTATCCAGTATGTCTGGCTAGGAAAAACTGTGCCAGCACAGAAAACATCTTCCATCGTGTTCAAGACGTTGTACGGAGGTCTGCCGAGTGTTTGGCATGAAGAAAAGAAAAGTTGTCCCAAACAGCTTCCAATCGAATGTTCATGTGATTGGAAAAGTCAGGACAGTGCTAAGGTACTGGTTTCTATCAGTTGGCAAGCTGCGCACACAATCCCAGTGTTGTACAGCTTCCTTCTTCACCTTTCCGAAGCTCCCGCTCTCTCCGGCTCCCGGAGCCGAAGAAGCAGCTTCTTCGCGCAAGGACAATTTTGCCGCTCACAATGCTCTCCGGAGTGCGGCTTCTGCCGAAAGACGCTCGGGAGTGGCGCTTAGCTCCGGACAGCATCGTACCTTTGTCTTTAGCTTCTTTTGTTGTCTACATCTTAGCAAAATGCCTATCCACTATGTCTGGTAAGGAAAAAATCTGCCATGACAGAAACCATCTTCCATCGTGTTCTAGACGTTGTACGGAGGTCTGCCAAGTGTTTGGCATGAAGAAAAGAAAGTTGTCCCAAACATCTTTCAATCGAATATTCATGAGATTGGAAAAGTCAGGTGAGTGCTAAATTACTAGTTTCTATCAGTTGTCAAGCTGCGGACACAATCCCAGTGTTGTACAGCTTCCTTCTTCACCTTTCCGAAGCTGCCGCTCTCTCCGGCTCCTAGAGGCGAAGAGGCGGCTTCTTCGCGCAAAGACCATTGTGCCACTCACAGTGCTCTCTGAGGCGCGGCTTCTGCAGAAAGATGCCCGGGAGCGGCGCTTAGCTCCGGACAGCATCGTACCTTCGTCTTTAGCGTCTTTTGTGGTCTACATCTTAGCGGAGAGCTTTTCCACTATGTCTGACTAGGAAAAACTCTTCCAGCACAGAAAACATCTCCCATCGTGATCTAGAAGTATCAGAGAGTTCTGTCAAGTGTTGGGCAGGAAGAAAAGCAATCTGTCCAAAACAGCTTCCAATCAAAAGTTCATGTGATTGGAAAAGTCAGGAGAGTGCAAAGGTACTGTTTTCTATCAGTTGGCAAGCTGCGCACACAATTCCAGTGTTGTACAGCTTCCTTTTTCACCTTTCCGAAGTTGCTGCTCTCTCCGGCTTCCGGAGCCGAAGAAGCAGCTTCTTCGCGCAAAGACCATTGTGCCGCTCACAGTGCTCTCCGGAGCGCGGCTTCTGCAGAAAGATGCTCGGGTGTGGCGCTTAGCTCCGGACGGTATCCTACCTTCGTCTTTAGTGTCTCTTCTCGTCTACATCTTGGCAGAAAGCTTTTCCAAAAGGTCTGACTAGGAAAAACTTAGCCAGCACAGAAAACATCTCCCATCGTGTTCTATACGTTGCAGGGATTTCTGCCAAGTTTTTGGCATGAAGAAAAGAAAAGTTGTCCAAAACAGCTTCCAATCGAATGTTCATTTGATTAGAAAAGTCAGGACAGTGCAAAGGTACTGTTTTCTATCAGTTTGCAAGTTGCGCACACAATCCCAGTGTTGTACAGCTTCCTTTTTCACCTTTCAAAAGCTGCCGCTCTCGTCAGCTCCTGGAGGCGAAGAGGCGGCTTCTTCAAGCAAAGACGATTGTGCAGCTCACAGTGCTCTCCAGCGTGGCTTCTGCCGAAAGACGCTCGGGAGCGTCTCTTAGCTCCGGAGAGCATCGTACCTTCGTCTTTAGCGTCTTTT
This sequence comes from Ammospiza maritima maritima, assembly GCA_036010785.1. Classification (NCBI taxonomy): domain Eukaryota; kingdom Metazoa; phylum Chordata; class Aves; order Passeriformes; family Passerellidae; genus Ammospiza; species Ammospiza maritima. The sequence continues at coordinate 4,377,305 of CM069694.1, forward strand.
GTGGTCTACATGTTAGCTGAGAGCTTTTCCATTATATCTGACTAGGAAAAAGTCTGCCAGCACAGAAAACATCTCCCATCGTGATCTAGAAGTTGCAGAGAGTTCTGCCAAGTTTTGGGCAGGAAGAAAAGAAATCTGTCCAAAACAGCTTCCAATCGAATATTCATGTGATTGGAAAAGTCAGGAGAGTGCAAAGGTAGGGTTTCTACCAGTTGGCAAGCTGCGCACACACTCCCAGTGTTGTACAACTTCCTTCTTCACCTTTCCGAAGATGCCGCTCTCTCCGGCTCCCGGAGGCGAAGAAGAGGCTTCTTCGAGCAAGGATGATTGTGCCGCTCACAGTGCTCTCCGGAGCGCGGCTTCTGCAGAAAGACGCTCGGGAGCGGCGCTTACCTCTGGAGAGCATCGTACCTTCGTCTTTAGCGTCTTTTGTGGTCTACATCTTAGCTGAGAGCTTTTCCACTATGTCTGACTAGGAAAAACTCTGCCAGCACAGAAAACATCTCCCATCGTGTTCTATACATTGCAGAGAGTTCTGCCAAGTGTTTGGCATGAAGAAAAGAATAGTTGTCCCAAACAGCTTCCAATCGAATGTTCATGTGATTGGAAAAGTAAGGAGAGTGCAAAGGTACTGTTTTCTATCAGTCGGCAAGCTGCGGACAATATCCCAGTGTTGTACAGCTTCCTTTTTCACCTTTCCGAAGCTGCCGCTCTCTCCGGCTCCCGGAGGCGAAGTGGCGGATTCTTCGCGCAAAGACCATTGTGCCGCTAACAGTGCTCTCCGGAGCGCGGCTTCTGCAGAAAGACGCTTGGGAGCGGCTCATAGCTCCGGAGAGCATCGTACCTTCGTCTTTAGCGTCTCTTCTCGTCTACATCTTAACAAAAAGCTTTTCTATTATGTCTGGCTAGGAAAAACTCTGCCAGCACAGAAAACATCTCCCATCGTGATCTAGAAGTTGCAGAGAGTTCTGCCAAGTGTTGGGCAGGAAGAAAGCAATCTGTCCAAAACAGCTTCCAATCGAAAGTTCATGTGATTGGAAAAATCAGGATAGTGCAAAGGTACTGTTTCCTATCAGCTGGCAAGCTGCGCACACACTCCCAGTGTTGTACAGCTTCCTTCTTCACCTATCTGAATATGCCGCTCTCTCCGGCTCCCGAAGGGAAGAAGAGGCTTCTTCGAGCAAGGACGATTGTGCAGCTCACAATGCTCTCCGGAGTGCGGCTTCTGCCGAAAGACGCCCGGGAGAGGCTCTTAGCTCCGGAGAGCATCGTACCTTGGTCTTTAGCTTCTTTTTTTGTCCACATCTTAGCAAAATGCCTATTGACTATGTCTGACTAGGAGAAACTGTGCCAGCACAGAAAAAATCTCCCATCCTGTTCGATACGTTGCACGGAGGTCTGCCAAATGTTTGGCATGAAGAAAAGAAAAGTTGTCCAAAACAGCTTCCAATCGAAAGCTCATGTGATTGGAAAAGTCAGGAGAGTGCAAAGCTACTGTTTCCTATCAGTTGGCCAGCTGCGCACACAATCCCAGTGTTGTACAGCTTCCTTCTTCACCTTTCCGAAGCTGCCACTCTCTCCGGCTCCCGGAGCCGAAGGAGCAGCTTCCTCGCGCAAGGACGATTGTGCCTCTCAAAGTGCTCTCCGGAGCGCGGCTTCTGCAGAAAGACTCTCGGGAGCGGCGCTTAACTCTGGTGAGCATCGTACCTTCGTCTTTAGCGTTTTTTGTGGTCAACATCTTCGCTGAGAGCTTTTCCACTATGTCTGACTAGGAAAAACTCTGCCAGCACAGAAAACATCTCCCATCGTGTTCTATACGTTGCAGAGATTTCTGCCAAGTTTTTGGCATGAAGAAAAGTAAAGTTGTCCTAAACAGCTTCCAATCGAATGTTCATGTGATTGGAAAAGTCAGGAGAGTGCAAAGGTACTGTTTCCTATCAGTTGGCAAGCTGCGCACACAATCCCAGTGTTGTACAACTTTTTTCTTCACCTTTCCGAAGATGCCGCACTCTCCGGCTCCCGGAGCCGATGAAGCAGCTTCTTCGCGCAAGGACGATTGTGCCTCTCACAGTGCTCTCCGGAGCGCGGGTTCTGCAGAAAGACGCTCGGGAGTGGCGCTTAGGTCTGGACAGCATCGTACCTTTGTCTTTAGCGTCTTTTGTGGTCTACATTTTAGCTGAGAGCTTTTCCACTATGTCTGACTAGGAAAAACTCTGCCAGCACAGAAAACATCCCCTATCGTGATCTAGAAGTTGCACGGAGTTCTGCCAAGTGTTGGGCAGGAAGAAAAGCAATCTGTCCAAAAAAGCTTCCAATCGAATGTTCATGTGATTGGAAAAGTCAGGAGAGTGCAAAGGTACGGTTTCCTATCAGCTGGCAAGCTGCGCACACAATCCCAGTGTTGTACAGCTTCCTTCTTCACCTTTCTGAAGATGCCTCTCTCCCTGGCTCCCGAAGGGAAGAAGAGGCTCCTTCGAGCAAGGACGATTGTGCCGCTCACAATGCTCTCCGGAGTGCGGCTTCTGCCGAAAGACGCACGGGAGAGGCTCTTTGCTCCGGACAGCATCGTACCTTCGTCTTTAGCGTCTTTTGTGGTCTACATCTTAGCAGAAAGCTTTTCCGCGATGTCTGGGTAGGAAAAACAGTGCCAGCTCAGCAAACATCTCCCATCGTGTTCTATACGTTGCACGGAGGTCTGCCAAATGTTTGGCATGAAGAAAAGAAAACTTGTCCCAAACAGCTTCCAATCGAATATTCATGTGATTGGAAAAGTCAGGAGAGTGCAAAGGTACTCGTTTCTATCAGTCGGCAAGCTGCGCACACAATCCCAGTTTTGCAAAGCTTCCTTCTTCACCCTCCGAACCTGCCGCTCTCTACGGCTCCCAATGGCGAAGAGGCGGCTTCTTCGCGCAAAGACGATTGTGCCGCTCACAGTGCTCTCTGGAACGCGGCTTCTGCAGGAAGACGCTCGGGAGCGGCGCTTAATTCCGGACAGCATCGTACCTTCGTCTTTAGCGTCTTTTGGGGTCTACATCGTAGGTGGGAGCTTTTCCACTATGTCTGACTAGGAAAAACTCTGCCAGCACAGAAAACATCTCCCATCGTGATCTAGAAGTTGGAGAGGGTTCTGCAACGTGTTGGGCAGGAAGAAAAGAAATCTGTCCATAACAGCTTACAATCGAAAGTTCATGTGATTGGAAAAGTCAGGAGAGTGCAAAGGTACTGTTTCCTATCAGTTGGCAAGCTGCGCACACAATCCCAGTGTTGTACAGCTTCCTTCTTCACCTTTCCGAAGTTGCCCCTCTCTCCGGCTCGCGGAGGCGAAGAGGCGGCTTCTTCGCGCAAAGACGATTGCGCCTCTCACAGTGCTCTCCGGAGCGCGGGTTCTGCAGAAAGACGCTCGTGAGCGGTGTTTACCTCTGGAGAGCATCGTACCTTCATCTTTAGCGTCTTTTGTCGTCTACAACTTAGCAGAAAGCTTTTCCGTGATGTCTGGCCAGGGAAAACTGTGCCAGCACAGAAAACATTTCCTATCCTGTTCCATACGTTCCACAGAGGTCTGCCAAATATTTGGCATGAAGAAAAGAAAAGTTGTCCAAAACAGCTTCCAATCGAATGTTCATGTGATTAGAAAAGTCAGGAGAGTGCAAAGGTACTGTTTTCTATCAGTTGGCAAGCTGCGCACACAATCCCAGTGTTGTACAGCTTCCTTTTTCACCTTTCCAAAGCTGCCGCTGTCGCCAGCTCCTGGAGGCGAAGAGGCGGCTTCTTCAAGCAAAGACGATTGTGCAGCTCACAGTGCTCTCCAGCGTGGCTTCTGCCGAAAGACGCTCGGGAGCGTCTCTTAGCTCCGGAGAGCATCGTACCTTCGTCTTTAGCGTCTTTTGTGGTCTACATGTTAGCTGAGAGCTTTTCCATTATATCTGACTAGGAAAAACTCTGCCAGCACAGAAAACATCTCCCATCGTGATCTAGAAGTTGCAGAGAGTTCTGCCAAGTTTTGGGCAGGAAGAAAAGAAATCTGTCCAAAAGAGCTTCCAATCGAATATTCATGTGATTGGAAAAGTCAGGAGAGTGAAAGGTACTGTTTTCTATCAGTTGGCAAGCTGCACACACAATCCCAGTGTTGTACAGCTTCCTTCTTCACCTTTTCGAAGATGCCGCTCTCTCCGGGTTCCAGAGCCGAAGAAGCAGCTTCTTCGCGCAAAGACGATTGTGCCGCTCACTGTGCTCTCCGGTGCGTGGCTTCTGCTGAAAGACGCTCGGGAGTGGCGCTTACCTCCGGACAGTATCGCACCTTCGTCTATAGTATCTCTTCTCGTCTACATCTTGGCAGAAAGCTTTTTCACTCTGTCTGTCTAGGAAAAACTCTGCCAGCACAGAAAACATCTCCCTTCCTGTTGTAGACGTTGCACGGAGGTCTGCCAAGTGTTTGGCATGAAGAAAAGAAAAGTTGTCCAAAACAGCTTCCAATCGAATGTTCATGTGATTGGAAAAGTCAGGAGAGTGCAAAGGTACTGTTTTCTATCAGTCGGCAAGCTGCGCACACAATCCCAGTGTTGCACAGCTTCCTTCTTCACATTTCTGAAGATGGCGCTCTCTCCGGCTCCTGGAGGCGAAGAACCGGCTTCTTCGCGCAAAGACCACTGTGCCGCTCACAGTGCTCTAAGAAGCGCGGCTTCTGCAGAATGACGCGCGGGAGCCGCGCTTAGCTCCGGACAGCATCGTACCTTCGTCTTCACCGCCTTTTGTGGTCTACATCTTAGCTGAGAGCCTTTCCACTATGTCTGACAAGGAAAAACTCTGCCAGCAGAGAAAACATCTCCCATCGTGATATTCAAGTTTCAGAGAGTTCTGCGAAATGTTGGGAATTAAGAAAAGGAATCTGTCCAAAACAGCTTCCAATCGAAAGTTCATGTGATTGGAAAAGTCAGGAGAGTGCAAAGGTACTGTTTCCTATCAGTTGGCAAGCTGTGCACACAATCCCAGTGTTGTACAGCTTCCGTCTTCACCTTTCCGAAGCTCCCGCTCTCTCTGGCTCCCGGAGCCGAAGAAGCTGCTTCTTCGCCCACAGACGATTTTGCCGCTCACAATGCTCTTCGGAGTGCGGCTTCTGCCGAATGACGCTCGGGAGCGGCTCTTAGCTCCGGAGAGCATCGTACCTTGGTCTTTAGCTTCTTTTGTGGTCTACATCTTAGCAAAATGCCTATCCACTATGTCTTGCAAGGAAAATATCTGCCAGCATAGAAAACATTTTCCATCGTGTTCTAGACGTTGTACGGAGGTCTGCCAGGTGTTTGGCATAATGAAAACAAAAGTTGTCCCAAACAGTTTCCAATTGAATGTTCATGTGATTGAAAAGTCAGGAGAGTGCAAAGGTACTGGTTTCTATCAGTTGTCAAGCTGCGCACACAATCCCAGTGTTGTACAGCTTCCTTCTTCACCTTTCCGAAGTTGCCGCTCTCTCCGGCTCCCGGAGCCGAAGAAGCGGCTTCTTCGCGCAAAGACCATTATGCCACTCCCAGTGCTCTCCTTAGCGCGGCTACTGCCGAAAGATGCCCGGTAGCAGCTCTTAGCTCCAGAGAGCATCGTACCTTCGTCTTTAGCGTCTCTTCTCGTCTACACCTTAGCAAAAAGCTTTTCCACTATGTCTGGCGAGGAAAAACTGTGCCAGCACAGAAAACATGTTCCATCGTGTTCTAGACGTTGCACGGAAGTCTTCCAAGTGTTTGGCAGGAAGAAAAGAAAGTTGTCCAAAACAGCTTCCAATCGAATGTTCATGTGATTGGAAAAGTCAGGAGAGTGCAAAGGTACTGTTTTCTATCAGTTGGCAAGCTGCGCACACAATCCCAGTGTTGTACAGCTTCCTTCTTCACCTTTCTGAAGATGCCGCTCTCGCCGGCTCCCCGAGGCGAAGAAGCGGCTTCTTCGCGCAAAGACGATTGTGCCGCTCACTGTGCTCTCCTTAGCGCGGCATCTCCTGAAATAAGCCCGGGAGCAGCTCTTAGCTACAGAGAGCATCATACCTTTGTCTTTAGCGTCTCTTCTAGTCTACATCTTAGCAAAAAGCTTTTCCACTATGTTTGCCTAGGATAAACACTGCCAGCACAGAAAACATCTCCCCTCGTGTTCTAGACGTTGCACCATCCCTATACGTAGGCTGATTTTCCTTCCTGGGGATAGGGTTAGGGTTAAGCCTATCGCTCGGATTTTTAACAAGGATGCCCTGAGTTCCAGGATTACTGCAACTGCCAAAGGCATACCAAAGGGAGCGCAGAAGTACCACAACATGGCTGCTTTCACATCTTTTTCCTTAGGAAGAACCCTAATACGCGGCTGATTTATCATCCTAGGATTACTGTTAGGCTTAGGCCTAGGACTTTTAAAACCAGGGAGCCCTGGCCTCCAGGCACATGCAGTTCTTAAAGGCATCCCAGGAGGGCTGGAAAAGTGACACAACTTGGCTGCCTCTGCTGCTATTCTCATGAGACCATCCCGTACCATAGGCTGATTTTCCTTCCTAGGGTTAGGGTTAGAGTTACGCCTAGGGTAAGTGTTTTTTTAACCAGAAAGCCCTGAGTTCCAAGAACACAGCAGCTGCAAAGTACTACGCAAGAGGAGCGCAAAAGTGCCACAACATGGCTGCCTCCAGCGCTTTTTCCTTGGGACCATCATGGACCCTAGGCTGCTTTACTTGCCTCCAGTTGCAGCTATGGTCACGCCCAGGGAGAGGGATTTTAAATCAGTAAACCCTGAGCTCCAGACCCAGTGCAGCTGCAAAAGGCTTCCCAAGGGCAGCCAAAAAGGCCTCAACATGCTCCCTCCAGCGCTTTTTTCCTTGGGAACATCCCTATAGCTCGGCTGATTTATCTGCCTAGGGTTAGGGTTAGGGTTCAGCCTAGGGATAGGATGTTTTCAAACAGGAAGCCCTGAGTTCCAGGGGCACTGCAGCTGCCAAAGGCATCCTAAGGGGAAAGCAAATGTGCCACAACTTGGCTGTGTCCAGAGCTTTTTCCTTGGGACCATCCTGAAAGGAAGGCTGATTTAAATGTCCTGTGCTAGGGTTAGGGTTAAAGTTACGCCTAGGTGCAGAGCTTTTTAAACCATCAAGCTCTGAGCTCCAGGCACACGGCAGCTGTGAAAGGCATTCCATAGGGAGAGCAGAAGTGCCACAACATGGCTGCCACCACTGATATTTCCATGAGAGCATCCTGAACCATAGGCTGATTCATCTTCCTAGGGTTAGCGTTACGCCTAGGGTAGGGTCTTTTAAGCAGAAACCCTGAGTTCCAAGAACACAGCAGCTGCGAAGGACTACCCAAGACGAGCGCAAAAGTACCACAACATGCCTGTCTCCACACATTTTTCCTTGGAGAAATCCCTAATTTCTGGCTGATTTGCCTTTCTCGTCTTAGGGTTGGGGTTCGGCCTAGGGCAAGGATTTTTAAAATCAGGAAGCCCTTAGTTCCAGGCACACTGGAGCTGTGAAAGGCATCCAAAAGGGAGTGCAATTGCCACAACATGGCTGCTTTCACGGCTTTTTCCTTGGCAAGAAGCCTAACACCAGGCTGATTTCCCTTCCCAGGGTTACTGTTAGGCTTAGGCCTAGGGCTAGGATTTTTAAAACTAGGAAGCCCTGTGCTCCAGGCACACTGCAGCTGTTCAAGGCATCCCAAGGGGAGTACAAAAGTGCAACAACATGGCAGCTTTCACAGCTTTTTCCTTGGCACCATCCCTATACCTAGGCTGATTTATCTGCCTAGGGTTAGGGTTAGGGTTAAGCCTAGCTGTAGAGCATTTTAAACCAGCAAGCTCTGAGCTCCAGGCACACGGCAGCTGTGAAAGGCATCCCCAGGGAAGCACAAAATTGCCAGAAAATGGCTGCCTCCACACGTTTTCATTGGCACCATTGCTAAGCCTAGGTTGAATCACCTGCCTCCAGTCTCAGCTAGGGACATGGTTTTTTAAACCAGGAAGCCCTGAGCTCCAGGCACACGGCAGCTGTTCAAGGCATCCCAAGGGGAGTACAAAAGTGCAACAACATGGCAGCTTTCACAGCTTTTTCCTTGGCACCATCCCTATACCTAGGCTGATTTATCTGCCTAGGGTTAGGGTTCAGCCTAGGGCTTGGAGTTTTTTAACCAGGAAGCCCTGAGTTCCAGGCTTACTGCATCTGCCAAAGGCATCCCAAAGGGAGTGCAAAAGTGCCATAACATGGCTGCTTTCATGGCTTTTCCCTTAGGAAGAACCCTAATACCTGGCTGATTTACCTTTCCAGGGTTACTGTTAGGCTTAGGCCTAGGACTTTTAAAACCAGGAAGCCCTGGCCTCCAGGCACACTGCAGCTGCGAAAGGCATCCCAAGGGGAGCGCAAAAGTGACACAACTTGGCTGCCTCCGCTGCTATTTCCAGGAGACCATCCCAAATGATAGGCTGATTTTCCTTCCTAGGGTTAAGGTTTGAGTTAGGCCTAGGGTTAGTGTTCTTTTAACCAGAAAGCCCTGAGTTCCAAGAACACAGCAGCTGCGAAGGACTACCCAAGAAGAGCGCAAAAGTACCACAACATGCCTGCCTCCACAGCTTTTTCCTTGGGGACATGCCTAATTCCTGGCTGATTTGCCTTTCTCGTCTTAGGGTTGGGGTTCGGCCTAGGGCTAGGATTTTTAAAATCAGGTAGCCCTGAGTTCCACGCACACTGGAGCTGTGAAAGGCATCCAAAAGGGAGTGCAAAAGTGCCACAACATGGCTGTCTCCACAGCATTTTCCTTGGGACAATTCCTTAACCCTGGCTGATTAAATGTCCTGTGTTAGGGTAAGGGTTATGCCTAGGTGTAGAGCTTTTGAAACCAGAAAGCTCGGACCTCCAGGGCACACTGCAGCTGTGAAAGGCATCCCAAAGTGTGTGCAGAAGTGCTACAACATGGCTGCTTTCACGGCTTTTTCCTTAGGAAGAACCCTAATACCCGGCTGATTTACCTTCCTAGGGTTACTGTTAGGCTTAGGCCTAGGACTTTTAAAACCAGGAAGCCCTGGGCTCCAGGCACACTGCAGCTGCGAAAGGCATCCCAAGGGGAGCGCAAAAGTGACACAACTTGGCTGCCAGCACTGATATTTCCATGAGACCATCCCGAACCATAGGCTGATTTTCCTTCCTAGGGTTAAGGTTTGAGTTACGCCTAGGGTAAGGGTTCTATTAACCAGAAAGCCCTGAGTTCCAAGAACACAGCAGCTGCGAAGGACTTCCCAAGAAGAGCGCAAAAGTACCACAACATGCCTGCCTCCACAGCTTTTTCCTTGGGGACATGCCTAATTCCTGGCTGATTTGCCTTTCTCGTCTTAGGGTTGGGGTTCGGCCTAGGGCTAGGATTTTTAAAATCAGGAAGCCCTGAGTTCCAGGCACACTGGAGCTGTGAAAGGCATCCAAAAGGGAGTGCAATTGCCACAACATGGCTGCTTTCACGGCTTTTTCCTTGGCAAGAAGCCTAACACCAGGCTGATTTCCCTTCCCAGGGTTACTGTTAGGCTTAGGCCTAGGGCTAGGATTTTTAACACTAGGAAGCCCTTAGCTCCAGGCACACTGCAGCTATTCAAGGCATACCAAGAGGGCCGCAAAAGTGACACATCTCGCCTGCCTCTGCTGCTATTCTCATGAGTCCATCCCGAACCATAGGCTGATTTTCCTTCCTAGGGTAAGGGTTAGAGTTACGGCTAGGGTTAATATTTTTTTAACAAGAAAGCCCGGAGTTCCAAGAACACAGCAGCTGCAATGGACTAGCCAAGAGGAGCGCAAAAGTACCACAACATGGCTGCTCCACAGCTTTTTCCTTGTGGACATGCCTAATTCCTGGCTGATTTGCCTTTCTCGTCTTAGGGTTGGGGTTCGGCCTAGGGCTAGGATTTTTAAAATCAGGAAGCCCTATGCTCCAAGCACACTGCAGCTGTGAAAGGCATCCCAAGGGGAGTTCAAAAGTGCCACAAAATGGCTGCTTTCACGGCTTTTTCCCTTAGGAAGAAGCCTAACACCAGGCAGATTTACCTTCCCAGGGTTACTGTTAGGCTTAGGCCTAGGGCTAGTACTTTTCAAACTAGGAAGTCCTGTGCTCCAGGCACACTGCAGCTGTTGAAGGCATCCCAAGAGGGCCGCAAAAGTGACACGACTTGTCTACCTCTGCTGCTATTCTCATGAGTCCATCCCGAACCATAGCCTGATTTTCCTTCCTAGGGTTTGGGTTAGAGTTACGCCTAGGGTTAGTGTTTTTTTAACCAGAAAGCCCTGAGTTCCAAGAACACAGCAGCTGCGAAGGACTACCCAAGAAGAGCGGAAAAGTACCACAACATGGCTGCCTCCAGCGCTTTTTCCTTGGGACCATCATGGACCCTAGGTTGATTTACTTGCCTCCAGTTGCAGCTATGGTCACGCCAAGTTAGAGGGATTTTAAATAAGTAAACCCTGAGCTCCAGACTCAGTGCAGCTGCGAAAGGCTCCCCAAGCGCAGCCAAATATTGCCTCAAAATGCTCCCTCCAGCGCTTTTTCCTTGGGAACATCCCTATACCTTGGCTGATTTATCTGCCTAGGGTTTGGTTAGGGTTCAGCCTCGGGATAGGATGTTTTCAAACAGGAAGCGCTGAGTTGCAGGGGCACTGCAGCTGCCAAAGGCATCCCAAGAGGAAAGCAAATGTGCCACAACTTGGCTGTGTCCAGAGCTTTTTCCTTGGCACCACCCCGAAACGAAGACTGATTTAGAAGCCTCCGGTTAGGGCTAAAGTAGTGGATTTTAAACCAGGAAGCCCTGTGCTCCAAGCACACTGCAGCTGTGAAAGGCATCCCAAGGGGAGTGCAAAAGTGCCACAACATGGCTGCTTTCATGGCTTTTCCCTTAGGAAGAACCCTAATACCCGGCTGATTTACCTTCCTAGGGTTACTGTTAGGCTTTGGCCTAGGACTTTTAAAGCCAGGAAGCCCTGGGCTCCAGGCACACTGCAGCTGCGAAAGGCATCCCAAGGGGAGTACAAAAGTGCAACAACATGGCAGCTTTCACAGCTTTTTCCTTGGAACCATCCCTATACCTAGGCTGATTTATCTGCCTAGGGTTAGGGTTAGGGTTCAGCCTAGGGCTTGGATTTTTTTAACGAGAAAGCCCTGAGTTCCAGGCTTACTTCATCTGCCAAAGGCATCCCAAAGGGAGTGCAGAAGTGCCACAACATGGCTGCTTTCACGGCTTTTCCCTTAGGAAGAACCTTAATACCCGGCTGATTTACCTTCCTAGGGTTACTGTTAGGCTTAGGCCTAGGACTTTTAAAACCAGGAAGCCCTGGGCTCCAGGCACACTGCAGCTGTTCAAGGCATCCCAAGAGGGCCGCAAAAGTGATACAACTTGGCTGCCTCTGCTGCTATTCTCATGAGTCCATCCCGAACCATAGGCTGATTTACCTTTCTAGGGTTAGGGTTAGAGTTACGCCTAGGGTTAGTGTTTTTTTAACCAGAAAGCCCTGAATTCCAAGAACACAGCCGCTGAGAAGGACTACCCAAGAGGAGCGCAAAGTGCCACAACATGGCTTCCTCCAGCGCTTTTTCCTTGGGACCATCATGGACCCAAGCTGATTTACTTGCCTCCAGTTGCAGCTATGGTTACGCCAAGGGATAGGGATTTTAAATCAGTAAACCCTGAGCTCCAGACCCAGTGCAGCTGCAAAAGGCTTCCCAAGGGCAGTAAAAATTGCCTCAACATGCTCCCTCCAGCGCTTTTTTCCTTGGGAACATCCCTATACCTAGGCTGATTTATCTGCCTAGGGTTAGGGTTAGGGTTCAGCCTCGGGATAGGATGTTTTCAAACAGGAAGCCCTGAGTTGCAGGGGCACTGCAGCTGCCAAAGGCATCCCAAGGGGAAAACAAATGTGCCACAACTTGGCTGTGTCCAGAGCTTTTTCCTTGGGACCATCCCGAAAGGAAGGCTGATTTTGAAGCCTCCAGTTAGGGCTAAAGTAGTGGATTTTAAACCAGGAAGCCCTGTGCTCCAAGCACACTGCAGCTGTGAAAGGCATCCCAAGGGGAGTGCAAAAGGGCCACAACATGGCTGCTTTCACGGCTTTTCCCTTAGGAAGAACCCTAATACACGGCTGATTTACCTTCCTAGGGTTACTGTTAGGCTTAGGCCTAGGACTTTTAAAACCAGGAAGCCCTGGGCTCCAGGCACACGGCAGCTGCGAAAGGCATCCCAAGGGGAGCGCAAAAGTGAGGCAACTTGGCTGCCACCACTGATATTTGCATGAGAGCATCCCGAACCATAGGCTGATTTTCCTTCCTAGGGTTAAGGTTTGAGTTACGCCTAGGGTAAGGGTTCTATTAACCAGAAAGCCCTGAGTTCCAAGAACACAGCAGCCGCGAAGGACTACCCAAGAAGAGCGCAAAAGTACCACAACATGCCTGCCTCCACAGCTTTTTCCTTGGGGACATGCCTAATTCCTGGCTGATTTGCCTTTCTCGTCTTAGGGTTGGGGTTCGGCCTAGGGCTAGGATTTTTAAAATCAGGAAGCCCTGAGTTCCAGGCACACTGGAGCTGTGAAAGTCATCCAAAAGGGAGTGCAAAAGTGCCACAACATGGCTGCTTTCACGGCTTTTTCCTTGGCAAGAAGCCTAACACCAGGCTGATTTACCTTCCCAGGGTTACTGTAAGGCTTAGGCCTAGGGCTAGGATTTTTAAAACTAGGAAGCCCTGTGCTCCAGGCACACTGCAGCTGTTCAAGGCATCCCAAGGGGAGTACAAAAGTGCAACAACATGGCAGCTTTCACAGCTTTTTCTTTGGCACCATCCCTATACCTAGGCTGATTTATCTGCCTAGGGTTAGGGTTAGGGTTCAGCCTAGGGCTTGGATTTTTTTAACCAGAAAGCCCTGAGTTCCAGGCTTACTTCATCTGCCAAAGGCATCCCAAAGGGAGTGCAGAAGTGCCACAACATGGCTGCTTTCACGGCTTTTCCCTTAGGAAGAACCCTAATACCCGGCTGATTTACCTTCCTAGGGTTACTGTTAGGCTTAGGCCTAGGACTTTTAAAACCAGGAAGCCCTGTGCTCCAGGCACACTGCAGCTATTCAAGGCATCCCAAAAGGGCCGCAAAAGTGACACAACTTGGCTGCCTCTGCTGCTATTCTCATGAGTCCATCCCGAACCATAGGCTGATTTTCCTTCCAAGGGTTAGGGTTAGAGTTACGCCTAGGGTTAGTGTATTTTTACCCAGAAAGCCCTGAGTTCCAAGAACACAGCAGCTGCGAAGGACTACCCAAGAGGAGCGGAAAAGTGCCACAACATGGCTTCCTCCAGCGCTTTTTCCTTGGGACCATCATGGACCCAAGCTGATTTACTTGCCTCCAGTTGCAGCTATGGTTACGCCAAGGGATAGGGATTTTAAATCAGTAAACCCTGAGCTCCAGACCCAGTGCAGCTGCAAAAGGCTTCCCAAGGGCAGTAAAAATTGCCTCAACATGCTCCCTCCAGCGCTTTTTTCCTTGGGAACATCCCTATACCTAGGCTGATTTATCTGCCTAGGGTTAGGGTTAGGGTTCAGCCTCGGGATAGGATGTTTTCAAACAGGAAGCCCTGAGTTGCAGGGGCACTGCAGCTGCCAAAGGCATCCCAAGGGGAAAACAAATGTGCCACAACTTGGCTGTGTCCAGAGCTTTTTCCTTGGGACCATCCCGAAAGGAAGGCTGATTTAGAAGCCTCCAGTTAGGGCTAAAGTAGTGGATTTTAAACCAGGAAGCCCTGTGCTCCAAGCACACTGCAGCTGTGAAAGGCATCCCAAGGGGAGTGCAAAAGGGCCACAACATGGCTGCTTTCACGGCTTTTCCCTTAGGAAGAACCCTAATACACGGCTGATTTACCTTCCTAGGGTTACTGTTAGGCTTAGGCCTAGGACTTTTAAAACCAGGAAGCCCTGGGCTCCAGGCACACGGCAGCTGCGAAAGGCATCCCAAGGGGAGCGCAAAAGTGAGGCAACTTGGCTGCCACCACTGATATTTGCATGAGAGCATCCCGAACCATAGGCTGATTTTCCTTCCTAGGGTTAAGGTTTGAGTTACGCCTAGGGTAAGGGTTCTATTAACCAGAAAGCCCTGAGTTCCAAGAACACAGCAGCCGCGAAGGACTACCCAAGAAGAGCGCAAAAGTACCACAACATGCCTGCCTCCACAGCTTTTTCCTTGGGGACATGCCTAATTCCTGGCTGATTTGCCTTTCTCGTCTTAGGGTTGGGGTTCGGCCTAGGGCTAGGATTTTTAAAATCAGGAAGCCCTGAGTTCCAGGCACACTGGAGCTGTGAAAGTCATCCAAAAGGGAGTGCAAAAGTGCCACAACATGGCTGCTTTCACGGCTTTTTCCTTGGCAAGAAGCCTAACACCAGGCTGATTTACCTTCCCAGGGTTACTGTAAGGCTTAGGCCTAGGGCTAGGATTTTTAAAACTAGGAAGCCCTGTGCTCCAGGCACACTGCAGCTGTTCAAGGCATCCCAAGGGGAGTACAAAAGTGCAACAACATGGCAGCTTTCACAGTTTTTTCCTTGGCACCATCCCTATACCTAGGCTGATTTATCTGCCTAGCTTTAGGGTTAGGGTTCAGCCTAGGGCTTGGATTTTTTTAACCAGAAAGCCCTGAGTTCCAGGCTTACTTCATCTGCCAAAGGCATCCCAAAGGGAGTGCAAAAGTGCCACAACATGGCTGCTTTCACGGCTTTTCCCTTAGGAAGAACCTTAATACGCGGCTGATTTACCTTCCTAGGGTTACTGTAAGGCTTAGGCCTAGGACTTTTAAAACCAGGAAGCCCTGGGCTCCAGGCACACTGCAGCTGTTCAAGGCATCCCAAGAGGGCCGCAAAAGTGACACAACTTGGCTGCCTCTGCTGCTATTCTCATGAGTCCATCCCGAACCATAGGCTGATTTTCCTTCCTAGGGTTAGGGTTAGAGTTACGCCTAGGGTTAGTGTTTTTTAACCTGAAAGCCCTGAATTCCAAGAACACAGCAGCTGCGAAGGACTACCCAAGAGGAGCGCAAAAGTGCCACAACATGGCTTCCTCCAGCGCTTTTTCCTTGGGACCATCACGGACCCAAGCTGATTTACTTGCCTCCAGTTGCAGCTATGGTTACGCCAAGGGATAGGGATTTTAAATCAGGAAACCCTGAGCTCCAGACCCAGTGCAGCTGCAAAAGGCTTCCCAAGGGCAGTCAAAAATTGCCTCAACATTCTCCCTCCAGCGCTTTTTGCCTTGGGAACATCCCTATACCTAGGCTGATTAATCTGCCTAGGGTTAGGGTTAGGGTTCAGCCTCGGGATAGGATGTTTTCAAACAGGAAGCCCTGAGTTGCAGGGGCACTGCAGCTGCCAAAGGCATCCCAAGGGGAAAGCAAATGTGCCACAACTTGGCAGTGTCCAGAGCTTTTTCCTTGGGACCATCCCGAAACGAAGGCTGATTTAGAAGCCTCCAGTTAGGGCTAAAGTAGTGGATTTTAAACCAGGAAGCCCTGTGCTCCAAGCACACTGCAGCTGTGAAAGGCATCCCAAGGGGAGTGCAAAAGTGCCACAACGTGGCTGCTTTCACGGCTTTTCCCTTAGGAAGAACCCTAATACCCGGCTGATTTACCTTCCTAGGGTTACTGTTAGGCTTAGGCCTAGGACTTTTAAAACCAGGAAGCCCTGGGCTCCAGGCACACGGCAGCTGCGAAAGGCATCCCAAGGGGAGCGCAAAAGTGACACAACTTGGCTGCCACCACTGATATTTCCATGAGACCATGCCGAACCATAGGCTGATTTTCCTTCCTAGGCTTAAGTTTTGAGTTACGCCTAGGGTAAGGGTTCTATTAAACAACGAGCCCTGAGTTCCAAGAACACAGCAGCTGCGAAGGACTACCCAAGAAGAGCACAAAAGTACCACAACATGCCTGCCTCCACAGCTTTTTCCTTGGGGACATGCCTAATTCCTGGCTGATTTGCCTTTCTCGTCATAGGGTTGGGGTTCGGCCTAGGGCTAGGATTTTTAAAATCAGGAAGCCCTGGGCACCAGGCACACTGCAGCTGCGAAAGGCATCCAAAAGGGAGTGCAAAAGTGCCACAACATGGCTGCTTTCATGGCTTTTTCCTTGGCAAGAAGCCTAACACCAGGCTGATTTCCCTTCCCAGGGTTACTGTAAGGCTTAGGCCTAGGGCTAGGATTTTTAAAACTAGGAAGCCCTGTGCTCCAGGAACACTGCAGCTGTTCAAGGCATCCCAAGGGGAGTACAAAAGTGCAACAACATGGCAGCTTTCACAGCTTTTTCCTTGGCACCATCCCTATACCTAGGCTGATTTATCTGCCTAGGGTTAGGGTTAGGGTTCAGCCTAGGGCTTGGATTTTTTAACCAGAAAGCCCTGAGTTCCAGGCTTACTTCATCTGCCAAAGGCATCCCAAAGGGAGTGCAGAAGTGCCACAACATAGCTGCTTTCACGGCTTTTCCCTTAGGAAGAACCCTAATACCCGGCTGATTTACCTTCCTAGGGTTACTGTTAGGCTTAGGCCTAGGACTTTTAAAACCAGGAAGCCCTGTGCTCCAGGCACACTGCAGCTATTCAAGGCATCCCAAAAGGGCCGCAAAAGTGACACAACTTGGCTGCCTCTGCTGCTATTCTCATGAGTCCATCCCGAACCATAGGCTGATTTTCCTTCCAAGGGTTAGGGATAGAGTTACGCCTAGGGTTAGTGTATTTTTACCCAGAAAGCCCTGAGTTCCAAGAACACAGCAGCTGCGAAGGACTATCCAAGAGGAGCGGAAAAGTGCCACAACATGGCTTCCTCCAGCGCTTTTTCCTTGGGACCATCATGGACCCAAGCTGATTTACTTGCCTCCAGTTGCAGCTATGGTTACGCCAAGGGATAGGGATTTTAAATCAGTAAACCCTGAGCTCCAGACCCAGTGCAGCTGCAAAAGGCTTCCCAAGGGCAGTAAAAATTGCCTCAACATGCTCCCTCCAGCGCTTTTTTCCTTGGGAACATCCCTATACCTAGGCTGATTTATCTGCCTAGGGTTAGGGTTAGGGTTCAGCCTCGGGATAGGATGTTTTCAAACAGGAAGCCCTGAGTTGCAGGGGCACTGCAGCTGCCAAAGGCATCCCAAGGGGAAAACAAATGTGCCACAACTTGGCTGTGTCCAGAGCTTTTTCCTTGGGACCATCCCGAAAGGAAGGCTGATTTAGAAGCCTCCAGTTAGGGCTAAAGTAGTGGATTTTAAACCAGGAAGCCCTGTGCTCCAAGCACACTGCAGCTGTGAAAGGCATCCCAAGGGGAGTGCAAAAGGGCCACAACATGGCTGCTTTCACGGCTTTTCCCTTAGGAAGAACCCTAATACACGGCTGATTTACCTTCCTAGGGTTACTGTTAGGCTTAGGCCTAGGACTTTTAAAACCAGGAAGCCCTGAGTTCCAGGCACACTGCAGCTGCGAAAGGCATCCCAAGGGGAGCGCAAAAGTGAGGCAACTTGGCTGCCACCACTGATATTTGCATGAGAGCATCCCGAACCATAGGCTGATTTTCCTTCCTAGGGTTAAGGTTTGAGTTACGCCTAGGGTAAGGGTTCTATTAACCAGAAAGCCCTGAGTTCCAAGAACACAGCAGCCGCGAAGGACTAGCCAAGAAGAGCGCAAAAGTACCACAACATGCCTGCCTCCACAGCTTTTTCCTTGGGGACATGCCTAATTCCTGGCTGATTTGCCTTTCTCGTCTTAGGGTTGGGGTTCGGCCTAGGGCTAGGATTTTTAAAATCAGGAAGCCCTGAGTTCCAGGCACACTGGAGCTGTGAAAGGCATCCAAAAGGGAGTGCAAAAGTGCCACAACATGGCTGCTTTCACGGCTTTTTCCTTGGCAAGAAGCCTAACACCAGGCTGATTTACCTTCCCAGGGTTACTGTAAGGCTTAGGCCTAGGGCTAGGATTTTTAAAACTAGGAAGCCCTGTGCTCCAGGCACACTGCAGCTGTTCAAGGCATCCCAAGGGGAGTACAAAAGTGCAACAACATGGCAGCTTTCACAGCTTTTTCCTTGGCACCATCCCTATACCTAGGCTGATTTATCTGCCTAGCTTTAGGGTTAGGGTTCAGCCTAGGGCTTGGATTTTTTTAACCAGAAAGCCCTGAGTTCCAGGGTTACTTCATCTGCCAAAGGCATCCCAAAGGGAGTGCAGAAGTGCCACAACATGGCTGCTTTCACGGCTTTTCCCTTAGGAAGAACCTTAATACGCGGCTGATTTACCTTCCTAGGGTTACTGTAAGGCTTAGGCCTAGGACTTTTAAAACCAGGAAGCCCTGGGCTCCAGGCACACTGCAGCTGTTCAAGGCATCCCAAGAGGGCCGCAAAAGTGACACAACTTGGCTGCCTCTGCTGCTATTCTCATGAGTCCATCCCGAACCATAGGCTGATTTTCCTTCCTAGGGTTAGGGTTAGAGTTACGCCTAGGGTTAGTGTTTTTTAACCTGAAAGCCCTGAATTCCAAGAACACAGCAGCTGCGAAGGACTACCCAAGAGGAGCGCAAAAGTGCCACAACATGGCTTCCTCCAGCGCTTTTTCCTTGGGACCATCACGGACCCAAGCTGATTTACTTGCCTCCAGTTGCAGCTATGGTTACGCCAAGGGATAGGGATTTTAAATCAGGAAACCCTGAGCTCCAGACCCAGTGCAGCTGCAAAAGGCTTCCCAAGGGCAGTCAAAAATTGCCTCAACATTCTCCCTCCAGCGCTTTTTGCCTTGGGAACATCCCTATACCTAGGCTGATTTATCTGCCTAGGGTTAGGGTTAGGGTTCAGCCTCGGGATAGGATGTTTTCAAACAGGAAGCCCTGAGTTGCAGGGGCACTGCAGCTGCCAAAGGCATCCCAAGGGGAAAGCAAATGTGCCACAACTTGGCTGTGTCCAGAGCTTTTTCCTTGGGACCATCCCGAAAGGAAGGCTGATTTAGAAGCCTCCAGTTAGGGCTAAAGTAGTGGATTTTAAACCAGGAAGCCCTGTGCTCCAAGCACACTGCAGCTGTGAAAGGCATCCCAAGGGGAGTGCAAAAGGGCCACAACATGGCTGCTTTCACGGCTTTTCCCTTAGGAAGAACCCTAATACACGGCTGATTTACCTTCCTAGGGTTACTGTTAGGCTTAGGCCTAGGACTTTTAAAACCAGGAAGCCCTGAGTTCCAGGCACACTGCAGCTGCGAAAGGCATCCCAAGGGGAGCGCAAAAGTGAGGCAACTTGGCTGCCACCACTGATATTTGCATGAGAGCATCCCGAACCATAGGCTGATTTTCCTTCCTAGGGTTAAGGTTTGAGTTACGCCTAGGGTAAGGGTTCTATTAACCAGAAAGCCCTGAGTTCCAAGAACACAGCAGCCGCGAAGGACTAGCCAAGAAGAGCGCAAAAGTACCACAACATGCCTGCCTCCACAGCTTTTTCCTTGGGGACATGCCTAATTCCTGGCTGATTTGCCTTTCTCGTCTTAGGGTTGGGGTTCGGCCTAGGGCTAGGATTTTTAAAATCAGGAAGCCCTGAGTTCCAGGCACACTGGAGCTGCGAAAGGCATCCAAAAGGGAGTGCAAAAGTGCCACAACATGGCTGCTTTCACGGCTTTTTCCTTGGCAAGAAGCCTAACACCAGGCTGATTTACCTTCCCAGGGTTACTGTAAGGCTTAGGCCTAGGGCTAGGATTTTTAAAACTAGGAAGCCCTGTGCTCCAGGCACACTGCAGCTGTTCAAGGCATCCCAAGGGGAGTACAAAAGTGCAACAACATGGCAGCTTTCACAGCTTTTTCCTTGGCACCATCCCTATACCTAGGCTGATTTATCTGCCTAGCTTTAGGGTTAGGGTTCAGCCTAGGGCTTGGATTTTTTTAACCAGAAAGCCCTGAGTTCCAGGGTTACTTCATCTGCCAAAGGCATCCCAAAGGGAGTGCAGAAGTGCCACAACATGGCTGCTTTCACGGCTTTTCCCTTAGGAAGAACCTTAATACCCGGCTGATTTACCTTCCTAGGGTTACTGTAAGGCTTAGGCCTAGGACTTTTAAAACCAGGAAGCCCTGGGCTCCAGGCACACTGCAGCTGTTCAAGGCATCCCAAGAGGGCCGCAAAAGTGACACAACTTGGCTGCCTCTGCTGCTATTCTCATGAGTCCATCCCGAACCATAGGCTGATTTTCCTTCCTAGGGTTAGGGTTAGAGTTACGCCTAGGGTTAGTGTTTTTTAACCTGAAAGCCCTGAATTCCAAGAACACAGCAGCTGCGAAGGACTACCCAAGAGGAGCGCAAAAGTGCCACAACATGGCTTCCTCCAGCGCTTTTTCCTTGGGACCATCACGGACCCAAGCTGATTTACTTGCCTCCAGTTGCAGCTATGGTTACGCCAAGGGATAGGGATTTTAAATCAGGAAACCCTGAGCTCCAGACCCAGTGCAGCTGCAAAAGGCTTCCCAAGGGCAGTCAAAAATTGCCTCAACATTCTCCCTCCAGCGCTTTTTGCCTTGGGAACATCCCTATACCTAGGCTGATTTATCTGCCTAGGGTTAGGGTTAGGGTTCAGCCTCGGGATAGGATGTTTTCAAACAGGAAGCCCTGAGTTGCAGGGGCACTGCAGCTGCCAAAGGCATCCCAAGGGGAAAGCAAATGTGCCACAACTTGGCTGTGTCCAGAGCTTTTTCCTTGGGACCATCCCGAAACGAAGGCTGATTTAGAAGCCTCCAGTTAGGGCTAAAGTAGTGGATTTTAAACCAGGAAGCCCTGTGCTCCAAGCACACTGCAGCTGTGAAAGGCATCCCAAGGGGAGTGCAAAAGTGCCACAACGTGGCTGCTTTCACGGCTTTTCCCTTAGGAAGAACCCTAATACACGGCTGATTTACCTTCCTAGGGTTACTGTTAGGCTTAGGCCTAGGACTTTTAAAACCAGGAAGCCCTGGGCTCCAGGCACACGGCAGCTGCGAAAGGCATCCCAAGGGGAGCGCAAAAGTGACACAACTTGGCTGCCACCACTCATATTTCCATGAGACCTTGCCGAATCATAGGCTGATTTTCCTTCCTAGGGTTAAGGTTTGAGTTACGCCTAGGGTAAGGGTTCTATTAACCAGAAAGCCCTGAGTTCCAAGAACACAGCAGCCGCGAAGGACTACCCAAGAAGAGCGCAAAAGTACCACAACATGCCTGCCTCCACAGCTTTTTCCTTGGGGACATGCCTAATTCCTGGCTGATTTGCCTTTCTCGTCTGAGGGTTGGGGTTCGGCCTAGGGCTAGGATTTTTAAAATCAGGAAGCCCTGAGTTCCAGGCACACTGGAGCTGTGAAAGGCATCCAAAAGGGAGTGCAAAAGTGCCACAACATAGCTGCTTTCACGGCTTTTTCCTTGGCAAGAAGCCTAACACCAGGCTGATTTAACTTCCCAGGGTTACTGTTAGGCTTAGGCCTAGAGCTAGGATTTTTAAAACTAGGAAGCCCTGTGCTCCAGGCACACTGCAGCTATTCAAGGCATACCAAGAGGGCCGCAAAAGTGACACAACTTGCCTGCCTCTGCTGCTGTTCTCATGAGTCCATCCCGAACCATAGGCTGATTTTCCTTCCTAGGGTTAGGGTTAGAGTTATGCCTAGGGTTAGTGTTTTTTTAACCAGAAAGCCCTGAATTCCAAGAACACAGCAGCTGCAACGGACTACCCACGAGTTGCGCAAAAGTGCCAAAACATGGCTGCCTCCATCGCTTTTTCCTTGGGACCATCATGGACCCTAAGCTGATTTACTTGCCTCCATTTGCAGCTATGGTCACGCCAAGGGATAGGTATAATAAATCAGGAAACCCTGAGCTCCAGACCCAGTGCAGCTGCAAAAGACTTCCCAACGGCAGCCAAAAATTGCCTCAACATTCTCCCTCCAGCGCTTTTTTCCTTGGGAACATCCCTATACCTAGGCTGATTTATCTGCCTAGGGTTAGGGTTAGGGTTCAGCCTCGGGATAGGATGTTTTCAAACAGGAAGCCCTGAGTTGCAGGGGCACTGCAGCTGCCAAAGGCATCCCAAGGGGAAAACAAATGTGCCACAACTTGGCTGTGTCCAGAGCTTTTTCCTTGGGACCATCCCGAAAGGAAGGCTGATTTAGAAGCCTCCAGTTAGGGCTAAAGTAGTGGATTTTAAACCAGGAAGCCCTGTGCTCCAAGCACACTGCAGCTGTGAAAGGCGTCCCAAGGGGAGTGCAAAAGTGCCTCCACATGGCTGCTTTCACGGATTTTCCCTTAGGAAGAACCCTAATACACGGCTGATTTACCTTCCTAGGGTTACTGTTAGGCTTAGGCCTAGGACTTTTAAAACCAGGAAGCCCTGGGCTCCAGGCACACTGCAGCTGCGAAAGGCATCCCAAGGGGAGTGCAAAAGTGGCACAACATGGCTGCTTTCACGGCTTTTTCCTTGGCAAGAAGCCTAACACCAGGCTGATTTACCTTCCTAGGGTTACTGTTAGGCTTAGGCCGAGGGCTAGGATTTTTAAAATTAGAAAGCCCTTAGCTCCAGGCACACTGCAGCTGTTCAAGGCATCCCAAAAGGGCCGCAAAAGTGACACAACTTGGCTGCCTCTGCTGCTAATCTCATGAGTCCATCCCGAAACATAGGCTGATTTTCCTTCCTAGGGTTAGGGTTAGAGTAACGCCTAGGGTTAGTGTATTTTTAACAAGTAAGCCCTGAGTTCAAAGAACACCGCAGCTGCGAAGGACTACCCAAGAAGAGCGCAAAAGTACCACAACTTGCCTGCCTCCACAGCTTTTTCCTTGGGGACATGCCTAATTCCTGGCTGATTTGCCTTTCTCGTCTTAGGGTTGGGGTTCGGCCTGGGGCTAGGATTTTTAAAATCAGGAAGCCCTGAGTTCCAGGCACACTGGAGCTGTGAAAGGCATCCAAAAGGGAGTGCAAAAGTGCCACAACATGGCTGCTTTCACGGCTTTTTCCTTGGCAAGAAGCCTAACACCAGGCTGATTTCCCTTCCCAGGGTTACTGTTAGGCTTAGGCCTAGGGCTAGGATTTTTAAAACTAGGAAGCCCTTAGCTCCAGGCACACTGCAGCTGTTCAAGGCATACCAAGTGGAGTACAAAAGTGCAACAACATGGCAGCTTTCACAGCTTTTTCCTTGGCACCATCCCTATACCTAGGCTGATTTATCTGCCTAGGGTTAGGGTTAGGGTTCAGCCTAGGGCTTGGATTTCTTTAACCAGGAAGCCCTGAGTTCCAGGCTTACTGCATCTGCCAAAGGAATCCCAAAGGGAGTGCAGAAGTGCCACAACATGGCTGCTTTCACGGCTTTTCCCTTAGGATGAACCCTAATACCCGGCTGATTTACCTTCCTAGGGTTACTGTTAGGCTTAGGCCTAGGACTTTTAAAACCAGGAAGCCCTGGGCTCCAGGCACACTGCAGCTGCGAAAGGCATCCCAAGGGGAGCGCAAAAGTGACACAACTTGGCTGCCACCACTGATATTTCCATGAGACCATCCCGAACCATAGGCTGATTTTCCTTCCTAGGGTTAAGGTTTGAGTTACGACAAGGCTAAGGGTTCTATTAACCAGAAAGCCCTGAGTTCCAAGAACACAGCAGCTGCGAAGGACTTCCCAAGAAGAGCGCAAAAGTACCACAACATACCTGCCTCCACAGCTTTTTCCTTGGGGACATGCCTAATTCCTGGCTGATTTGACATTCTCGTCTTAGGGTTGGGGTTCGGCCTAGGGCTAGGATTTTTTTAACTAGGAAGCCCTGAGTTCCAGGCTTACTGCATCTGCCAAAGGCATCCCAAAGGGAGTGCAGAAGTGCCACAACATGGCTGCTTTCACGGCTTTTCCCTTAGGAAGAACCCTAATACCCGGCTGATTTACCTTCCTAGGGTTACTGTTAGGCTTAGGCCTAGGACTTTTAAAACCAGGAAGCCCTGGGCTCCAGGCACACTGCAGCTGCGAAAGGCATCCCAAGGGGAGCGCAAAAGTGACACAACTTGGCTGCCACCACTGATATTTCCATGAGACCATCCCGAACCATAGGCTGATTTTCCTTCCTAGGGTTAAGGTTTGAGTTACGCCTAGGGTAAGGTTTCTATTAACCAGAAAGCCCTGAGTTCCATGAACACAGCAGCTGCGAAGGACTTCCCAAGAAGAGCGCAAAATTACCACAACATTCCTGCCTCCACAGCTTTTTCATTGGGGACATGCCTAATTCCTGGCTGATTTGCCTTTCTCGTCTTAGGGTTGGGCTTCGGCCTAGGGCTAGGATTTTTTTAACTAGGAAGCCCTGAGATCCAGGCTTACTGCATCTGCAAAAGGCATCCCAAAGGGAGTGCAGAAGTGCCACAACATGGCTGCTTTCACGGCTTTTCCCTTAGGAAGGACCCTAATACGCGGCTGATTTACGTTCCTAGGGTTACTGTTAGGCTTAGGCCTAGGACTGTTAAAACCAGGAAGCTCTGGGCTCCAGGCACACTGCAGCTGTTCAAGCCATCCCAAGAGGGCCGCAGAAGTGAAACAACTTGGCTGTCTCTGCTGCTATTCTCATGAGACCATCCCGAACCATAGGCTGATTATCCTTCCTAGGGTTAAGGTTTGAGTTACGCCTAGGGTAAGGGTTCTATTAACCCGAAAGCCCTGAGTTCCAAGAACACAGCAGCTGCGAAGGACTTCCCAAGAAGAGCGCAAAAGTACCACAACATGCCTGCCTCCACAGTTTTTTCCTTGGGGACATGCCTAATTCCTGGCTGATTTGCCTTTCTCGTCTTAGGGTTGGGGTTCGGCCTAGGGCTAGGATTTTTAAAATCAGGAAGCCCTGAGTTCCAGGCACACTGGAGCTGTGAAAGGCATCCAAAAGGGAGTGCAAAAGTGCCACAACATGGCTGCTATCATGGCTTTTTCCTTGGCAAGAAGCCTAACACCAGGCTGATTTCTCTTTCCTGAGTTACTGTAAGGCTTAGGCCTAGGGCTAGGATTTTTAAAACTAGGAAGCCCTTAGATCCAGGCACACTGCAGCTGTTCACAGCATCCCAAGGGGAGTACAAAAGTGCAACAACATGGCAGCTTTCACAGCTTTTTCCTTGGCACCATCCCTATACCTAGGCTGATTTATCTGCCTAGCTTTAGGGTTAGGGTTCAGCCTAGGGCTTGGAGATTTTAACCAGGAAGCCCTGAGTTCCAGGCTTACTGCATCTGCCAAAGGCATCCCAAAGGGAGTGCAGAAGTGCCACAACATGGCTGCTTTCACGGCTTTTCCCTTAGGAAGAACCCTAATACCCGGCTGATTTACCTTCCTAGGGTTACTGTTAGGCTTTGGCCTAGGACTTTTAAAACCAGGAAGCCCTGGGCTCCAGGCACACTGCAGCTGCGAATGGCATCCCAAGGGGAGCGCAAAAGTGACACAACTTGGCTGCCACCACTGATATTTCCATGAGACCATCCCGAACCATAGGCTGATTTTCCTTCCTAGGGTTAAGGTTTGAGTTACACCTAGGTTAATGGTTCTATTAACCAGAAAGCCCTGAGTTCCATGAACACAGCAGCTGCGAAGGACTTCCCAAGAAGAGCGCAAAAGTACCACAACATGCCTGCCTCCACAGCTTTTTCCTTGGGGACATGCCTAATTCCTGGCTGATTTGCCTTTCTCGTCTTAGGGTTGGGGTTCGGCCTAGGGCTAGGATTTTTAAAAACAGGAAGCCCTGAGTTCCAGGCACACTGGAGCTGTGAAAGGCATCCAAAAAAGAGTGCAAAAGTGCCACAACATGGCTGCTTTCATAGCTTTTTCCTTGGCAAGAAGCCTAACACCAGGCTGATTTCCCTTTCCAGGGTTACTGTAAGGCTTAGGCCTAGGGCTAGGATTTTTAAAACTAGGAAGCCCATAGATCCAGGCACACTGCAGCTGTTCACGGCATCCCAAGGGGAGTACAAAATGCAACAACATGGCAGCTTTCACAGCTTTTTCCTTGGCACCCTCCCTATACCTAGGCTGATTTATCTGCCTAGGGTTAGGGTTAGGGTTCAGCCTAGGGCTTGGAGATTTTAACCAGGAAGCCCTGAGTTCCAGGCTTACTGCATCTGCCAAAGGAATCCCAAAGGGAGTGCAGAAGTGCCACAACATGGCTGCTTTCACGGCTTTTCCCTTAGGAAGAACCCTAATACCCGGCTGATTTACCTTCCTAGGGTTACTGTTAGGCTTAGGCCTAGGAGATTTTTAACCAGGAAGCCCTGAGTTCCAGGCTTACTTCATCTGCCAAAGGCATCCCAAAGGGAGTGCAAAAGTGCCACAACATGGCTGCTTTCACAGCTTTTCCCTTAGGAAGAACCCTAATACCCAGCTAATTTACCTTCCTAGGGTTACTGTTAGGCTTAGGCCTAGGACTTTTAAAACCAGGAAGCCCTGGGCTCCAGGCACATGCAGCTGCGAAAGGCATCCCAAGAGGGCTGCAGAAGTGACACAACTTGGCTGACTCTGCTGCTATTCTGATGAGACCATCCCGAACCATAGGCTGATTTTCCTTCCTAGGGTTAAGGTTTGAGTTACGCCTAGGGTAAGGGTTCTATTAACCAGAAAGCCCTGAGTTCCAAGAACACAGCAGCTGCGAAGGACTAGCCAAGAAGAGCGCAAAAGTACCACAACATGCCTGCCTCCACAGCTTTTTCCTTGGGGACATGCCTAATTCCTGGCTGATTTGCCTTTCTCGTCTTAGGGTTGGGGTTCGGCCTAGGGCTAGGATTTTTAAAATCAGGAAGCCCTGAGTTCCAGGCACACTGGAGCTGTGAAAGACATCCAAAAGGGAGTGCAAAAGTGCCACAACATGGCTGCTTTCATGGCTTTTTCCTTGGCAAGAAGCCTAACACCAGGCTGATTTCCCTTTCCAGGGTTACTGTAAGGCTTAGGCCTAGGGCTAGGATTTTTAAAACTAGGAAGCCCTTAGATCCAGCCACACTGCAGCTGTTCAAGGCATCCCAAGGGGAGTACAAAAGTGCAACAACATGGCAGCTTTCACAGCTTTTTCCTTGGCACCATCCCTATACCTAGGCTGATTTATCTGCCTAGGTTTAGGGTTAGGCTTCAGTCTAGGGCTTGGAGATTTTAACCAGGAAGGCCTGAGTTCCAGGCTTACTGCATCTGCCAAAGGCATCCCAAAGGGAGTGCAAAAGTGCCACAACATGGCTGCTTTCACGGCTTTTACCTTAGGAAGAACCCTAATACCCGGCTGATTTACCTTCCTAGGGTTACTGTTAGGCTTAGGACTAGGAGTTTTTTAACCAGGAAGCCCTGAGTTCCAGGCTTACTTCATCTGCCAAAGGCATCCCAAAGGGAGTGCAAAAGTGCCAAACATGGCTGCTTTCACAGCTTTTCCCTTAGGAAGAACCCTAATACCCAGCTGATTTACCTTCCTAGGGTTACTGTTAGGCTTAGGCCTAGGACTTTTAAAACCAGGAAGCCCTGGGCTCCAGGCACATGCAGCTGCGAAAGGCATCCCAATGGGCTGCAGAAGTGACACAACTTGGCTGCCACCACTGATATTTCCATGAGACCATCCCGAACCATAGGCTGATTTTCCTTCCTAGGGTTAAGGTTTGAGTTACGCCTAGGGTAAGGGTTCTATTAACCAGAAAGCCCTGAGTTCCAAGAACACAGCAGCTGCGAAGGACTTCCCAAGAAGAGCGCAAAAGTACCACAACATGCCTGCCTCCACAGCTTTTTCCTTGGGGACATGCCTAATTCCTGGCTGATTTGCCTTTCTTGTCTTAGGGTTGGGGTTCGGCCTAGGGCTAGGATTTTTAAAATCAGGAAGCCCGGAGATCTAGGCACACTGGAGCTGTGAAAGACATCCAAAAGGGAGTGAAAAAGTGCCACAACATGGCTGCTTTCATGTCTTTTTCCTCTGCAAGAAGCCTAACACCAGGCTGATTTCCCTTCCCAGGGTTACTGTAAGGCTTAGGCCTAGGGCTAGGATTTTTAAAACTAGGAAGCCCATAGATCCAGGCACACTGCAGATGTTCACAGCATCCCAAGGGGAGTACAAAAGTGCAACAACATGGCAGCTTTCACTGCTTTTTCCTTGGCACCCTCCCTATACCTAGGCTGATTTATCTGCCTAGGGTTAGGGTTAGGGTTCAGCCTAGGGCTTGGAGATTTTAACCAGGAAGCCCTGAGTTCCAGGCTTACTGCATCTGCCAAAGGCATCCCAAAGGGAGTGCAGAAGTGCCACAACATGGCTGCTTTCACGGCTTTTCCCTTAGGAAGAACCCTAATACCCGGCTGATTTACCTTCCTAGGGTTACTGTTAGGCTTAGGCCTAGGACTTTTAAAACCAGGAAGCCCTGGGCTCCAGGCACACTGCAGCTGCAAAAGGCATCCCAAGGGGAGAGGAAAAGTGACACAACTTGGCTGCCACCACTGATATTTCCATGAGACCATCCCGAACCATAGGCTGATTTTCCTTCCTAGGGTTAAGGTTTGAGTTACGCCTAGGGTAAGGGTTCTATTAACCAGAAAGCCCTGAGTTCCAAGAACACAGCAGCTGCGAAGGACTAGCCAAGAAGAGCGCAAAAGTACCACAACATGCCTGCCTCCACAGCTTTTTCCTTGGGGACATGCCTAATTCCTGGCTGATTTGCCTTTCTCGTCTTAGGGTTGGGGTTCGGCCTAGGGCTAGGATTTTTAAAATCAGGAAGCCCGGAGATCCAGGCACACTTGAGCTGTGAAAGACATCCAAAAGGGAGTGAAAAAGTGCCACAACATGGCTGCTTTCATGTCTTTTTCCTCTGCAAGAAGCCTAACACCAGGCTGATTTCCCTTCCCAGGGTTACTGTAAGGCTTAGGCCTAGGGCTAGGATTTTTAAAACTAGGAAGCCCTTAGATCCAGGCACACTGCAGCTGTTCAAGGCATCCCAAGGGGAGTACAAAAGTGCAACAACATGGCAGCTTTCACAGCTTTTTCCTTGGCACCATCCCTATACCTAGGCTGATTTATCTGCCTAGCTTTAGGGTTAGGGTTCAGCCTAGGGCTTGGAGATTTTAACCAGGAAGCCCTGAGTTCCAGGCTTACTGCATCTGCCAAAGGCATCCCAAAGGGAGTGCAGAAGTGCCACAACATGGCTGCTTTCACGTCTTTTCCCTTAGGAAGAACCCTAATACCCGGCTGATTTACCTTCCTAGGGTTACTGTTAGGCTTAGGCCTAGGACTTTTAAAACCAGGAAGCCCTGGGCTCCAGGCACACTGCAGCTGCAAAAGGCATCCCAAGGGGAGCGCAAAAGTGACACAACTTGGCTGCCACCACTGATATTTCCATGAGACCATCCAGAACCATAGGCTGATTTTCCTTCCTAGGGTTAAGGTTTGAGTTACGCCTAGGGTAAGGGTTCTATTAACCAGAAAGCCCTGAGTTCCAAGAACACAGCAGCTGCGAAGGACTTCCCAAGAAGAGCGCAAAAGTACCACAACATGCCTGCCTCCACAGCTTTTTCCTTGGGGACTTGCCTAATTCCTGGCTGATTTGACATTCTCGTCTTAGGGTTGGGGTTCGGCCTGGGGCTAGGATTTTTAAAATCAGGAAGCCCTGAGTTCCAGGCACACTGGAGCTGTGAATGGCATCCAAAAGGGAGTGCAAAAGTGCCACAACATGGCTGCTTTCGTGTCTTTTTCCTTGGCAAAAAGCCTAACACCAGGCTGATTTCCCTTCCCAGGGTTGCTGTAAGGCTTAGGCCTAGGGCTAGGATTTTTAAAACTAGGAAGCCCTTAGATCCAGGCACACTGCAGATGTTCACAGCATCCCAAGGGGAGTACAAAAGTGCAACAACATGGCAGCTTTCACAGCTTTTTCCTTGGCACCATCCCTATACCTAGGCTGATTTATCTGCCTAGGGTTAGGGTTAGGGTTCAGCCTAGGGCTTGGAGATTTTAACCAGGAAGCCCTGAGTTCCAGGCTTACTGCATCTCCCAAAGGCATCCCAAAGGGAGTGCAGAAGTGCCACAACATGGCTGCTTTCACGGCTTTTCCCTTAGGAAGAACCCTAATACCCGGCTGATTTACCTTCCTAGGGTTACTGTTAGGCTTAGGCCTAGGACTTTTAAAACCAGGAAGCCCTGGGCTCCAGGCACACTGCAGCTGCGAAAGGCATCCCAAGGGGAGCGCAAAAGTGACACAACTTGGCTGCCACCACTGATATTTCCATGAGACCATCCCGAACCATAGGCTGATTTTCCTTCCTAGGGTTAAGGTTTGAGTTACGCCTAGGGTAAGGGTTCTATTAACCAGAAAGCCCTGAGTTCCAAGAACACAGCAGCTGCGAAGGACTTCCCAAGAAGAGCGCAAAAGTACCACAACATGCCTGCCTCCACAGCTTTTTCCTTGGGGACATGCCTAATTCCTGGCTGATTTGCCTTTCTCGTCTTAGGGTTGGGGTTCGGCCTAGGGCTAGGATTTTTTTATCTAGGAAGCCCTGAGTTCCAGGCTTACTGCATCTGCCAAAGGCATCCCAAAGGGAGTGCAAAAGTGCCACAACATGGCTGCTTTCACAGCTTTTCCCTTAGGAAGAACCCTAATACCCAGCTGATTTACCTTCCTAGGGTTACTGTTAGGCTTAGGCCTAGGACTTTTAAAACCAGGAAGCCCTGGGCTCCAGGCACACTGCAGCTGTGAAAGGTATCCCAAGGGGAGCGCAAAAGTGACACAACTTGGCTGCCACCACTGATATTTCCATGAGACCATCCCGAACCATAGGCTGATTTTCCTTCCTAGGGTTAAGGTTTGAGTTACGCCTAGGGTAAGGGTTCTATTAACCAGAAAGCCCTGAGTTCCAAGAACACAGCAGCTGCGAAGGACTTCCCAAGAAGAGCGCAAAAGTACCACAACATGCCTGCCTCCACAGCTTTTTCCTTGGGGACATGCCTAATTCCTGGCTGATTTGACATTCTCGTCTTAGGGTTGGGGTTCGGCCGGGGGCTAGGATTTTTAAAATCAGGAAGCCCGGAGATCCAGGCACACTGAAGCTGTGAAAGACATCCAAAAGGGAGTGCAAAAGTGCCACAACATGGCTGCTTTCATGTCTTTTTCCTCTGCAAGAAGCCTAACACCAGGCTGATTTCCCTTCCCAGGGTTACTGTAAGGCTTAGGCCTAGGGCTAGGATTTTTAAAACTAGGAAGCCCATAGATCCAGGCACACTGCAGATGTTCACAGCATCCCAAGGGGAGTACAAAAGTGCAACAACATGGCAGCTTTCACAGCTTTTTCCTTGGCACCATCCCTATACCTAGGCTGATTTATCTGCCTAGGGTTAGGGTTAGGGTTCAGCCTAGGGCTTGGAGATTTTAACCAGGAAGCCCTGAGTTCCAGGCTTACTGCATCTGCCAAAGGCATCCCAAAGGGAGTGCAAAAGTGCCACAACATGGCTGCTTTCACGGCTTTTCCCTTAGGAAGAACCCTAATACCCGGCTGATTTACCTTCCTAGGGTTACTGTTAGGCTTAGGCCTAGGACTTTTAAAACCAGGAAGCCCTGGGCTCCAGGCACACTGCAGCTGCGAAAGGCATCCCAAGGGGAGCGCAAAAGTGACACAACTTGGCTGCCACCACTGATATTTCCATGAGACCATCCCGAACCATAGGCTGATTTTCCTTCCTAGGGTTAAGGTTTGAGTTACGCCTAGGGTAAGGGTTCTATTAACCAGAAAGCCCTGAGTTCCAAGAACACAGCAGCTGCGAAGGACTTCCCAAGAAGAGCGCAAAAGTACCACAACATGCCTGCCTCCACAGCTTTTTCCTTGGGGACATGCCTAATTCCTGGCTGATTTGACATTCTCGTCTTAGGGTTGGGGTTCGGCCTAGGGCTAGGATTTTTAAAATCAGGAAGCCCGGAGACCCAGGCACACTGGAGCTGTGAAAGATATCCAAAAGGGAGTGCAAAAGTGCCACAACATGGCTGCTTTCGTGTCTTTTTCCTCTGCAAGAAGCCTAACACCAGGCTGATTTCCCTTCCCAGGGTTACTGTAAGGCTTAGGCCTAGGGCTAGGATTTTTAAAACTAGGAAGCCCATAGATCCAGGCACACTGCAGCTGTTCAAGGCATCCCAAGGGGAGTACAAAAGTGCAACAACATGGCAGCTTTCACAGCTTTTTCCTTGGCACCATCCCTATACCTAGGCTGATTTATCTGCCTAGGGTTAGGGTTAGGGTTCAGCCTAGGGCTTGGAGATTTTAACCAGGAAGCCCTGAGTTCCAGGCTTACTGCATCTGCCAAAGGCATCCCAAAGGGAGTGCAAAAGTGCCACAACATGGCTGCTTTCACGGCTTTTTCCTTAGGAAGAACCCTAATACCCTGCTGATTTACCTTCCTAGGGTTACTGTTAGGCTTAGGCCTAGGACTTTTAAAACCAGGAAGCCCTGGGCTCCAGGCACACTGCAGCTGCCAAAGGCATCCCAAGGGGAGCGCAAAAGTGACACAACTTGGCTGCCACCACTGATATTTCCATGAGACCATCCCGAACCATAGGCTGATTTTCCTTCCTAGGGTTAAGGTTTGAGTTACGCCTAGGGTAAGGGTTCTATTAACCAGAAAGCCCTGAGTTCCAAGAACACAGCAGCTGCGAAGGACTAGCCAAGAAGAGCGCAAAAGTACCACAACATGCCTGCCTCCACAGCTTTTTCCTTGGGGACATGCCTAATTTTGGCTGATTTGCCTTTCACGTCTTAGGGTTGGGGTTCGGCCTAGGGCTAGGATTTTTTTAACTAGGAAGCCCTGAGTTCCAGGCTTACTGCATCTGCCAAAGGCATCCCAAAGGGAGTGCAGAAGTGCCACAACATGGCTGCTTTCATGGCTTTTTCCTTGGCAAGAAGCCTAACACCAGGCTGATTTCCCTTTCCAGGGTTACTGTTAGGCTTAGGCCTAGGACTTTTAAAACCAGGAAGCCCTGGGCTCCAGGCACACTGCAGCTGCGAAAGGCATCCCAAGGGGAGCGCAAAAGTGACACAACTTGGCTGCCACCACTGATATTTCCATGAGACCATCCCGAACCATAGGCTGATTTTCCTTCCTAGGGTTAAGGTTTGAGTTACGCCTAGGGTAAGGGTTCTATTAACCAGAAAGCCCTGAGTTCCAAGAACACAGCAGCTGCGAAGGACTTCCCAAGAAGAGCGCAAAAGTACCACAACATGCCTGCCTCCACAGCTTTTTCCTTGGGGACATGCCTAATTCCTGGCTGATTTGCCTTTCTCCTCTTAGGGTTGGGGTTCGGCCTAGGGCTAGGATTTTTAAAATCAGGAAGCCCGGAGATCCAGGCACACTGGAGCTGTGAAAGACATCCGAAAGGGAGTGAAAAAGTGCCACAACATGGCTGCTTTCATGTCTTTTTCCTCTGCAAGAAGCCTAACACCAGGCTGATTTCCCTTCCCAGGGTTACTGTAAGGCTTAGGCCTAGGGCTAGGATTTTTAAAACTAGGAAGCCCATAGATCCAGGCACACTGCAGCTGTTCAAGGCATCCCAAGGGGAGTACAAAAGTGCAACAACATGGCAGCTTTCACTGCTTTTTCCTTGGCACCCTCCCTATACCTAGGCTGATTTATCTGCCTAGGGTTAGGGTTAGGGTTCAGCCTAGGGCTTGGAGATTTTAACCAGGAAGCCCTGAGTTCCAGGCTTACTGCATCTGCCAAAGGCATCCCAAAGGGAGTGCAGAAGTGCCACAACATGGCTGCTTTCACGGCTTTTCCCTTAGGAAGAACCCTAATACCCGGCTGATTTACCTTCCTAGGGTTACTGTTAGGCTTAGGCCTAGGACTTTTAAAACCAGGAAGCCCTGGGCTCCAGGCACACTGCAGCTGCAAAAGGCATCCCAAGGGGAGCGCAAAAGTGACACAACTTGGCTGCCACCACTGATATTTCCATGAGACCATCCCGAACCATAGGCTGATTTTCCTTCCTAGGGTTAAGGTTTGAGTTACGCCTAGGGTAAGGGTTCTATTAACCAGAAAGCCCTGAGTTCCAAGAACACAGCAGCTGCGAAGGACTTCCCAAGAAGAGCGCAAAAGTACCACAACATGCCTGCCTCCACAGCTTTTTCCTTGGGGACATGCCTAATTCCTGGCTGATTTGCCTTTCTCGTCTTAGGGTTGGGGTTCGGCCTAGGGCTAGGATTTTTTTAACTAGGAAGCCCTGAGTTCCAGGCTTACTGCATCAGCCAAAGGCATCCCAAAGGGAGTGCAAAAGTGCCACAACATGGCTGCTTTCACAGCTTTTCCCTTAGGAAGAACCCTAATACCCAGCTGATTTACCTTCCTAGGGTTACTGTTAGGCTTAGGCCTAGGACTTTTAAAACCAGGAAGCCCTGGGCTCCAGGCACACTGCAGCTGCGAAAGGCATCCCAAGGGGAGCGCAAAAGTGACACAACTTGGCTGCCACCACTGATATTTCCATGAGACCATCCCGAACCATAGGCTGATTTTCCTTCCTAGGGTTAAGGTTTGAGTTACGCCTAGGGTAAGGGTTCTATTAACCAGAAAGCCCTGAGTTCCAAGAACACAGCAGCTGCGAAGGACTTCCCAAGAAGAGCGCAAAAGTACCACAACATGCCTGCCTCCACAGCTTTTTCCTTGGGGACATGCCTAATTCCTGGCTGATTTGACATTCTCGTCTTAGGGTTGGGGTTCGGCCTAGGGCTAGGATTTTTAAAATCAGGAAGCCCGGAGACCCAGGCACACTGGAGCTGTGAAAGATATCCAAAAGGGAGTGCAAAAGTGCCACAACATGGCTGCTTTCATGTCTTTTTCCTCTGCAAGAAGCCTAACACCAGGCTGATTTCCCTTCCCAGGGTTACTGTAAGGCTTAGGCCTAGGGCTAGGATTTTTAAAACTAGGAAGCCCATAGATCCAGGCACACTGCAGATGTTCACAGCATCCCAAGGGGAGTACAAAAGTGCAACAACATGGCAGCTTTCACAGCTTTTTCCTTGGCACCCTCCCTATACCTAGGCTGATTTATCTGCCTAGGGTTAGGGTTAGGGTTCAGCCTAGGGCTTGGAGATTTTAACCAGGAAGCCCTGAGTTCCAGGCTTACTGCATCTGCCAAAGGCATCCCAAAGGGAGTGCAAAAGTGCCACAACATGGCTGCTTTCACGGCTTTTCCCTTAGGAAGAACCCTAATACCCGGCTGATTTACCTTCCTAGGGTTACTGTTAGGCTTAAGCCTAGGACTTTTAAAACCAGGAAGCCCTGGGCTCCAGGCACACTGCAGCTGCGAAAGGCATCCCAAGGGGAGCGCAAAAGTGACACAACTTGGCTGCCACCACTGATATTTCCATGAGACCATCCAGAACCATAGGCTGATTTTCCTTCCTAGGGTTAAGGTTTGAGTTACGCCTAGGGTAAGGGTTCTATTAACCAGAAAGCCCTGAGTTCCAAGAACACAGCAGCTGCGAAGGACTTCCCAAGAAGAGCGCAAAAGTACCACAACATGCCTGCCTCCACAGCTTTTTCCTTGGGGACATGCCTAATTCCTGGCTGATTTGACATTCTCGTCTTAGGGTTGGGGTTCGGCCTAGGGCTAGGATTTTTAAAATCAGGAAGCCCTGAGTTCCAGGCACACTGGAGCTGTGAAAGGCATCCAAAAGGGAGTGCAAAAGTGCCACAACATGGCTGCTTTCGTGTCTTTTTCCTTGGCAAAAAGCCTAACACCAGGCTGATTTCCCTTCCCAGGGTTACTGTAAGGCTTAGGCTTAGGGCTAGGATTTTTAAAACTAGGAAGCCCTTAGATCCAGGCACACTGCAGCTGTTCAAGGCATCCCAAGGGGAGTACAAAAGTGCAACAACATGGCAGCTTTCACAGCTTTTTCCTTGGCACCATCCCTATACCTAGGCTGATTTATCTGCCTAGGGTTAGGGTTAGGGTTCAGCCTAGGGCTTGGAGATTTTAACCAGGAAGCCCTGAGTTCCAGGCTTACTGCATCTGCCAAAGGCATCCCAAAGGGAGTGCAAAAGTGCCACAACATGGCTTCTTTCACGGCTTTTCCCTTAGGAAGAACCCTAATACCCGGCTGATTTACCTTCCTAGGGTTACTGTTAGGCTTAGGCCTAGGACTTTTAAAACCAGGAAGCCCTGGGCTCCAGGCACACTGCAGCTGCGAAAGGCATCCCAAGGGGAGCGCAAAAGTGACACAACTTGGCTGCCACCACTGATATTTCCATGAGACCATCCCGAACCATAGGCTGATTTTCCTTCCTAGGGTTAAGGTTTGAGTTACGCCTAGGGTAAGGGTTCTATTAACCAGAAAGCCCTGAGTTCCAAGAACACAGCAGCTGCGAAGGACTTCCCAAGAAGAGCGCAAAAGTACCACAACATGCCTGCCTCCACAGCTTTTTCCTTGGGGACATGCCTAATTCCTGGCTGATTTGACATTCTCGTCTTAGGGTTGGGGTTCGGCCTAGGGCTAGGATTTTTAAAATCAGGAAGCCCGGAGACCCAGGCACACTGGAGCTGTGAAAGATATCCAAAAGGGAGTGCAAAAGTGCCACAACATGGCTGCTTTCGTGTCTTTTTCCTCTGCAAGAAGCCTAACACCAGGCTGATTTCCCTTCCCAGGGTTACTGTAAGGCTTAGGCCTAGGGCTAGGATTTTTAAAACTAGGAAGCCCATAGATCCAGGCACACTGCAGCTGTTCAAGGCATCCCAAGGGGAGTACAAAAGTGCAACAACATGGCAGCTTTCACAGCTTTTTCCTTGGCACCATCCCTATACCTAGGCTGATTTATCTGCCTAGCTTTAGGGTTAGGGTTCAGCCTAGGGCTTGGAGATTTTAACCAGGAAGCCCTGAGTTCCAGGCTTACTGCATCTGCCAAAGGCATCCCAAAGGGAGTGCAAAAGTGCCACAACATGGCTGCTTTCACGGCTTTTTCCTTAGGAAGAACCCTAATACCCTGCTGATTTACCTTCCTAGGGTTACTGTTAGGCTTAGGCCTAGGACTTTTAAAACCAGGAAGCCCTGGGCTCCAGGCACACTGCAGCTGCGAAAGGCATCCCAAGGGGAGCGCAAAAGTGACACAACTTGGCTGCCACCACTGATATTTCCATGAGACCATCCCGAACCATAGGCTGATTTTCCTTCCTAGGGTTAAGGTTTGAGTTACGCCTAGGGTAAGGGTTCTATTAACCAGAAAGCCCTGAGTTCCAAGAACACAGCAGCTGCGAAGGACTAGCCAAGAAGAGCGCAAAAGTACCACAACATGCCTGCCTCCACAGCTTTTTCCTTGGGGACATGCCTAATTCCTGGCTGATTTGCCTTTCTCGTCTTAGGGTTGGGGTTCGGCCTAGGGCTAGGATTTTTTTAACTAGGAAGCCCTGAGTTCCAGGCTTACTGCATCTGCCAAAGGCATCCCAAAGGGAGTGCAGAAGTGCCACAACATGGCTGCT
The DNA here is from genome assembly GCA_036010785.1 of Ammospiza maritima maritima. NCBI lineage: Eukaryota > Metazoa > Chordata > Aves > Passeriformes > Passerellidae > Ammospiza > Ammospiza maritima. The sequence goes on from CM069694.1 coordinate 4,414,712, forward strand.
TTCATGGCTTTTTCCTTGGCAAGAAGCCTAACACCAGGCTGATTTCCCTTTCCAGGGTTACTGTAAGGCTTAGGCCTAGGGCTAGGATTTTTAAAACTAGGAAGCCCTTAGATCCAGGCACACTGCAGCTGTTCACGGCATCCCAAGGGGAGTACAAAAGTGCAACAACATGGCAGCTTTCACAGCTTTTTCCTTGGCACCATCCCTATACCTAGGCTGATTTATCTGCCTAGGGTTAGGGTTAGGGTTCAGCCTAGGGCTTGGAGATTTTAACCAGGAAGCCCTGAGTTCCAGGCTTACTGCATCTGCCAAAGGCATCCCAAAGGGAGTGCAGAAGTGCCACAACATGGCTGCTTTCACGTCTTTTCCCTTAGGAAGAACCCTAATACCCGGCTGATTTACCTTCCTAGGGTTACTGTTAGGCTTAGGCCTAGGACTTTTAAAACCAGGAAGCCCTGGGCTCCAGGCACACTGCAGCTGCGAAAGGCATCCCAAGGGGAGCGCAAAAGTGACACAACTTGGCTGCCACCACTGATATTTCCATGAGACCATCCCGAACCATAGGCTGATTTTCCTTCCTAGGGTTAAGGTTTGAGTTACGCCTAGGGTAAGGGTTCTATTAACCAGAAAGCCCTGAGTTCCAAGAACACAGCAGCTGCGAAGGACTTCCCAAGAAGAGCGCAAAAGTACCACAACATGCCTGCCTCCACAGCTTTTTCCTTGGGGACATGCCTAATTCCTGGCTGATTTGCCTTTCTCGTCTTAGGGTTGGGGTTCGGCCTGGGGCTAGGATTTTAAAAATCAGGAAGCCCTGAGTTCCAGGCACACTGGAGCTGTGAAAGGCATCCAAAAGGGAGTGCAAAAGTGCCACAACATGGCTGCTTTCATGGCTTTTTCCTTGGCAAGAAGCCTAACACCAGGCTGATTTCCCTTCCCGGGGTTACTGTAAGGCTTAGGCCTAGGGCTAGGATTTTTAAAACTAGGAAGCCCTTAGATCCAGGCACACTGCAGCTGTTCACAGCATCCCAAGGGGAGTACAAAAGTGCAACAACATGGCAGCTTTCACAGCTTTTTCCTTGGCACCATCCCTATACCTAGGCTGATTTATCTGCCTAGGGTTAGGGTTAGGGTTCAGCCTAGGGCTTGGAGATTTTAACCAGGAAGCCCTGAGTTCCAGGCTTACTGCATCTGCCAAAGGCATCCCAAAGGGAGTGCAGAAGTGCCACAACATGGCTGCTTTCACGGCTTTTCCCTTAGGAAGAACCCTAATACCCGGCTGATTTACCTTCCTAGGGTTACTGTTAGGCTTAGGCCTAGGACTTTTAAAACCAGGAAGCCCTGGGCTCCAGGCACACTGCAGCTGCGAAAGGCATCCCAAGGGGAGCGCAAAAGTGACACAACTTGGCTGCCACCACTGATATTTCCATGAGACCATCCCGAACCATAGGCTGATTTTCCTTCCTAGGGTTAAGGTTTGAGTTACGCCTAGGGTAAGGGTTCTATTAACCAGAAAGCCCTGAGTTCCAAGAACACAGCAGCTGCGAAGGACTAGCCAAGAAGAGCGCAAAAGTACCACAACATGCCTGCCTCTAAAGCTTTTTCCTTGGGGACATGCCTAATTCCTGGCTGATTTGCCTTTCTCGTCTTAGGGTTGGGGCTCGGCCTAGGGCTAGGATTTTTTTAACTAGGAAGCCCTGAGTTCCAGGCTTACTGCATCTGCCAAAGGCATCCCAAAGGGAGTGCAGAAGTGCCACAACATGGCTGCTTTCATGGCTTTTTCCTTGGCAAGAAGCCTAACACCAGGCTGGTTTCCCTTTCCAGGGTTACTGTTAGGCTTAGGCCTAGGACTTTTAAAACCAGGAAGCCCTGGGCTCCAGGCACACTGCAGCTGTTCACGGCATCCCAAGGGGAGTACAAAAGTGCAACAACATGGCAGCTTTCACAGCTTTTTCCTTGGCACCATCCCTATACCTAGGCTGATTTATCTGCCTAGGGTTAGGGTTAGGGTTCAGCCTAGGGCTTGGAGATTTTAACCAGGAAGCCCTGAGTTCCAGGCTTACTTCATCTGCCAAAGGCATCCCAAAGGGAGTGCAGAAGTGCCACAACATGGCTGCTTTCACGTCTTTTCCCTTAGGAAGAACCCTAATACCCGGCTGATTTACCTTCCTAGGGTTACTGTTAGGCTTAGGCCTAGGACTTTTATAACCAGGAAGCCCTGGGCTCCAGGCACACTGCAGCTGCGAAAGGCATCCCAAGGGGAGCGCAAAAGTGACACAACTTGGCTGCCACCACTGATATTTCCATGAGACCATCCCGAACCATAGGCTGATTTTCCTTCCTAGGGTTAAGGTTTGAGTTACGCCTAGGGTAAGGGTTCTATTAACCAGAAAGCCCTGAGTTCCAAGAACACAGCAGCTGCGAAGGACTTCCCAAGAAGATCGCAAAAGTACCACAACATGCCTGCCTCCACAGCTTTTTCCTTGGGGACATGCCTAATTCCTGGCTGATTTGCCTTTCTCGTCTTAGGGTTGGGGTTCGGCCTAGGGCTATGATATTTTAACTAGGAAGCCCTGAGTTCCAGGCTTACTGCATCTGCCAAAGGCATCCCAAAGGGAGTGCAAAAGTGCCACAACATGGCTGCTTTCACGGCTTTTCCCTTAGGAAGAACCCTAATACCCAGCTGATTTACCTTCCTAGGGTTACTGTAAGGCTTAGGCCTAGGGCTAGGATTTTTAAAACTAGGAAGCCCTTAGATCCAGGCACACTGCAGCTGTTCACGGCATCCCAAGGGGAGTACAAAAGTGCAACAACATGGCAGCTTTCACAGCTTTTTCCTTGGCACCATCCCTATACCTAGGCTGATTTATCTGCCTAGCTTTAGGGTTAGGGTTCAGCCTAGGGCTTGGAGATTTTAACCAGGAAGCCCTGAGTTCCAGGCTTACTTCATCTGCCAAAGGCATCCCAAAGGGAGTGCAGAAGTGCCACAACATGGCTGCTTTCACGTCTTTTCCCTTAGGAAGAATCCTAATACCCGGCTGATTTACCTTCCTAGGGTTACTGTTAGGCTTAGGCCTAGGACTTTTATAACCAGGAAGCCCTGGGCTCCAGGCACACTGCAGCTGCGAAAGGCATCCCAAGGGGAGCGCAAAAGTGACACAACTTGGCTGCCACCACTGATATTTCCATGAGACCATCCCGAACCATAGGCTGATTTTCCTTCCTAGGATTAAGGTTTGAGTTACGCCTAGGCTAAGGGTTCTATTAACCAGAAAGCCCTGAGTTCCAAGAACACAGCAGCTGCGAAGGACTTCCCAAGAAGAGCGCAAAAGTACCACAACATGCCTGCCTCCACAGCTTTTTCCTTGGGGACATGCCTAATTCCTGGCTGATTTGCCTTTCTCGTCTTAGGGTTGGGGTTCGGCCTGGGGCTAGGATTTTAAAAATCAGGAAGCCCTGAGTTCCAGGCACACTGGAGCTTTGAAAGGCATCCAAAAGGGAGTGCAAAAGTGCCACAACATGGCTGCTTTCACGGCTTTTTCCTTGGCAAGAAGCCTAACACCAGGCTGATTTCCCTTCCTGGGGTTACTGTAAGGCTTAGGCCTAGGGCTAGGATTTTTAAAACTAGGAAGCCCTTAGATCCAGGCACACTGCAGCTGTTCAAGGAATCCCAAGGGGAGTACAAAAGTGCAACAACATGGCAGCTTTCACAGCTTTTTCCTTGGCACCATCCCTATACCTAGGCTGATTTATCTGCCTAGCTTTAGGGTTAGGGTTCAGCCTAGGGCTTGGAGATTTTAACCAGGAAGCCCTGAGTTCCAGGCTTACTGCATCTGCCAAAGGCATCCCAAAGGGAGTGCAGAAGTGCCACAACATGGCTGCTTTCACGGCTTTTCCCTTAGGAAGAACCCTAATACCCGGCTGATTTACCTTCCTAGGGTTACTGTTAGGCTTAGGCCTAGGACTTTTAAAACCAGGAAGCCCTGGGCTCCAGGCACACTGCAGCTGCGAAAGGCATCCCAAGGGGAGCGCAAAAGTGACACAACTTGGCTGCCACCACTGATATTTCCATGAGACCATCCAGAACCATATGCTGATTTTCCTTCCTAGGGTTAAGGTTTGAGTTACGCCTAGGGTAAGGGTTCTATTAACCAGAAAGCCCTGAGTTCCAAGAACACAGCAGCTGCGAAGGACTTCCCAAGAAGAGCGCAAAAGTACCACAACATGCCTGCCTCCACAGCTTTTTCCTTGGGGACATGCCTAATTCCTGGCTGATTTGCCTTTCTCGTCTTAGGGTTGGGGTTCGGCCTAGGGCTAGGATTTTTTTAACTAGGAAGCCCTGAGTTCCAGGCTTACTGCATCTGCCAAAGGCATCCCAAAGGGAGTGCAAAAGTGCAACAACATGGCTGCTTTCACGGCTTTTCCCTTAGGAAGAACCCTAATACCCAGCTGATTTACCTTCCTAGGGTTACTGTTAGGCTTAGGCCTAGGACTTTTAAAACCAGGAAGCCCTGGGCTCCAGGCACACTGCAGCTGCGAAAGGCATCCCAAGGGGAGCGCAAAAGTGACACAACTTGGCTGCCACCACTGATATTTCCATGAGACCATCCCGAACCATAGGCTGATTTTCCTTCCTAGGGTTAAGGTTTGAGTTACGCCTAGGGTAAGGGTTCTATTAACCAGAAAGCCCTGAGTTCCAAGAACACAGCAGCTGCGAAGGACTTCCCAAGAAGAGCGCAAAAGTACCACAACATGCCTGCCTCCACAGCTTTTTCCTTGGGGACATGCCTAATTCCTGGCTGATTTGCCTTTCTCGTCTTAGGGTTGGGGTTCGGCCTGGGGCTAGGATTTTTAAAATCAGGAAGCCCTGAGTTCCAGGCACACTGGAGCTGTGAAAGGCATCCAAAAGGGAGTGCAAAAGTGCCACAACATGGCTGCTTTCATGGCTTTTTCCTTGGCAAGAAGCCTAACACCAGGCTGATTTCCCTTCCCAGGGTTACTGTTAGGCTTAGGCCTAGGGCTAGGATTTTTAAAACTAGGAAGCCCTTAGATCCAGGCACACTGCAGCTGTTCACAGCATCCCAAGGGGAGTACAAAAGTGCAACAACATGGCAGCTTTCACAGCTTTTTCCTTGGCACCATCCCTATACCTAGGCTGATTTATCTGCCTAGGTTTAGGGTTAGGGTTAAGCCTAGGGCTTGGAGATTTTAACCAGGAAGCCCTGAGTTCCAGGCTTACTGCATCTCCCAAAGGCATCCCAAAGGGAGTGCAGAAGTGCCACAACATGGCTGCTTTCACGTCTTTTCCCTTAGGAAGAACCCTAATACCCGGCTGATTTACCTTCCTAGGGTTACTGTTAGGCTTAGGCCTAGGACTTTTAAAACCAGGAAGCCCTGGGCTCCAGGCACACTGCAGCTGCGAAAGGCATCCCAAGGGGAGCGCAAAAGTGACACAACTTGGCTGCCACCACTGATATTTCCATGAGACCATCCCGAACCATAGGCTGATTTTCCTTCCTAGGGTTAAGGTTTGAGTTACGCCTAGGGTAAGGGTTCTATTAACCAGAAAGCCCTGAGTTCCAAGAACACAGCAGCTGCGAAGGACTTCCCAAGAAGAGCGCAAAAGTACCACAACATGCCTGCCTCCACAGCTTTTTCCTTGGGGACATGCCTAATTCCTGGCTGATTTGCCTTTCTCGTCTTAGGGTTGGGGTTCGGCCTGGGGCTAGGATTTTTAAAATCAGGAAGCCCTGAGTTCCAGGCACACTGGAGCTGTGAAAGGCATCCAAAAGGGAGTGCAAAAGTGCCACAACATGGCTGCTTTCATGGCTTTTTCCTTGGCAAGAAGCCTAACACCAGGCTGATTTCCCTTCCCAGGGTTACTGTTAGGCTTAGGCCTAGGGCTAGGATTTTTAAAACTAGGAAGCCCTTAGATCCAGGCACACTGCAGCTGTTCACAGCATCCCAAGGGGAGTACAAAAGTGCAACAACATGGCAGCTTTCACAGCTTTTTCCTTGGCACCATCCCTATACCTAGGCTGATTTATCTGCCTAGGTTTAGGGTTAGGGTTAAGCCTAGGGCTTGGAGATTTTAACCAGGAAGCCCTGAGTTCCAGGCTTACTGCATCTCCCAAAGGCATCCCAAAGGGAGTGCAGAAGTGCCACAACATGGCTGCTTTCACGTCTTTTCCCTTAGGAAGAACCCTAATACCCGGCTGATTTACCTTCCTAGGGTTACTGTTAGGCTTAGGCCTAGGACTTTTAAAACCAGGAAGCCCTGGGCTCCAGGCACACTGCAGCTGCGAAAGGCATCCCAAGGGGAGCGCAAAAGTGACACAACTTGGCTGCCACCACTGATATTTCCATGAGACCATCCCGAACCATAGGCTGATTCTCCTTCCTAGGGTTGAGGTTTGAGTTACGCCTAGGGTAAGGGTTCTATTAACCAGAAAGCCCTGAGTTCCAAGAACACAGCAGCTGCGAAGGACTTCCCAAGAAGAGCGCAAAAGTACCACAACATGCCTGCCTCCACAGCTTTTTCCTTGGGGACATGCCTAATTCCTGGCTGATTTGCCTTTCTCGTCTTAGGGTTGGGGTTCGGCCTGGGGCTAGGATTTTTAAAATCAGGAAGCCCTGAGTTCCAGGCACACTGGAGCTGTGAAAGGCATCCAAAAGGGAGTGCAAAAGTGCCACAACATGGCTGCTTTCATGGCTTTTTCCTTGGCAAGAAGCCTAACACCAGGCTGATTTCCCTTCCCAGGGTGCTGTTAGGCTTAGGCCTAGGGCTAGGATTTTTAAAACTAGGAAGCCCTTAGATCCAGGCACACTGCAGCTGTTCACAGCATCCCAAGGGGAGTACAAAAGTGCAACAACATGGCAGCTTTCACAGCTTTTTCCTTGGCACCATCCCTATACCTAGGCTGATTTATCTGCCTAGGGTTAGGGTTAGGGTTCAGCCTAGGGCTTGGAGATTTTAACCAGGAAGCCCTGAGTTCCAGGCTTACTGCATCTCCCAAAGGCATCCCAAAGGGAGTGCAGAAGTGCCACAACATGGCTGCTTTCACGTCTTTTCCCTTAGGAAGAACCCTAATACCCGGCTGATTTACCTTCCTAGGGTTACTGTTAGGCTTAGGCCTAGGACTTTTAAAACCAGGAAGCCCTGGGCTCCAGGCACACTGCAGCTGCGAAAGGCATCCCAAGGAGAGCGCAAAAGTGACACAACTTGGCTGCCACCACTGATATTTCCATGAGACCATCCAGAACCATATGCTGATTTTCCTTCCTAGGGTTAAGGTTTGAGTTACGCCTAGGGTAAGGGTTCTATTAACCAGAAAGCCCTGAGTTCCAAGAACACAGCAGCTGCGAAGGACTTCCCAAGAAGAGCGCAAAAGTACCACAACATGCCTGCCTCCACAGCTTTTTCCTTGGGGACATGCCTAATTCCTGGCTGATTTGCCTTTCTCGTCTTAGGCTTGGGGTTCGGCCTAGGGCTAGGATTTTTTTAACTAGGAAGCCCTGAGTTCCAGGCTTACTGCATCTGCCAAAGGCATCCCAAAGGGAGTGCAAAAGTGCAACAACATGGCTGCTTTCACGGCTTTTCCCTTAGGAAGAACCCTAATACCCAGCTGATTTACCTTCCTAGGGTTACTGTTAGGCTTAGGCCTAGGACTTTTAAAACCAGGAAGCCCTGGGCTCCAGGCACACTGCAGCTGCGAAAGGCATCCCAAGGAGAGCGCAAAAGTGACACAACTTGGCTGCCACCACTGATATTTCCATGAGACCATCCCGAACCATAGGCTGATTTTCCTTCCTAAGGTTAGGGTTTGACTTACGCCTAGGGTAAGGGTTCTATTAACCAGAAAGCCCTGAGTTCCAAGAACACAGCAGCTGCGAAGGACTAGCCAAGAAGAGCGCAAAAGTACCACAACATGCCTGCCTCCACAGCTTTTTCCTTGGGGACATGCCTAATTCCTGGCTGATTTGCCTTTCTTGTCTTAGGGTTGGGGTTCGGCCTAGGGCTAGGATTTTTAAAATCAGGAAGCCCGGAGATCCAGGCACACTGGAGCTGTGAAAGGCATCCAAAAGGGAGTGCAAAAGTGCCACAACATGGCTGCTTTCATGTCTTTTTCCTCTACAAGAAGCCTAACACCAGGCTGATTTCCCTTCCCAGGGTTACTGTAAGGCTTAGGCCTTGGGCTAGGATTTTTAAAACTAGGAAGCCCATAGATCCAGGCACACTGCAGCTGTTCACAGCATCCCAAGGGGAGTACAAAAGTGCAACAACATGGCAGCTTTCACAGCTTTTTCCTTGGCACCCTCCCTATACCTAGGCTGATTTATCTGCCTAGGGTTAGGGTTAGGGTTCAGCCTAGGGCTTGGAGATTTTAACCAGGAAGCCCTGAGTTCCAGGCTTACTGCATCTGCCAAAGGCATCCCAAAGGGAGTGCAGAAGTGCCACAACATGGCTGCTTTCACGGCTTTTCCCTTAGGAAGAACCCTAATACCCGGCTGATTTACCTTCCTAGGGTTACTGTTAGGCTTAGGCCTAGGACTTTTAAAACCAGGAAGCCCTGGGCTCCAGGCACACTGCAGCTGCGAAAGGCATCCCAAGGGGAGCGCAAAAGTGACACAACTTGGCTGCCACCACTGATATTTCCATGAGACCATCCCGAACCATAGGCTGATTTTCCTTCCTAGGGTTAAGGTTTGAGTTACGCCTAGGGTAAGGGTTCTATTAACCAGAAAGCCCTGAGTTCCAAGAACACAGCAGCTGCGAAGGACTTCCCAAGAAGAGCGCAAAAGTACCACAACATGCCTGCCTCCACAGCTTTTTCCTTGGGGACATGCCTAATTCCTGGCTGATTTGCCTTTCTCGTCTTAGGGTTGGGGTTCGGCCTGGGGCTAGGATTTTTAAAATCAGGAAGCCCTGAGTTCCAGGCACACTGGAGCTGTGAAAGGCATCCAAAAGGGAGTGCAAAAGTGCCACAACATGGCTGCTTTCATGGCTTTTTCCTTGGCAAGAAGCCTAACACCAGGCTGATTTCCCTTCCCAGGGTTACTGTTAGGCTTAGGCCTAGGGCTAGGATTTTTAAAACTAGGAAGCCCTTAGATCCAGGCACACTGCAGCTGTTCACAGCATCCCAAGGGGAGTACAAAAGTGCAACAACATGGCAGCTTTCACAGCTTTTTCCTTGGCACCATCCCTATACCTAGGCTGATTTATCTGCCTAGGGTTAGGGTTAGGGTTCAGCCTAGGGCTTGGAGATTTTAACCAGGAAGCCCTGAGTTCCAGGCTTACTGCATCTGCCAAAGGCATCCCAAAGGGAGTGCAGAAGTGCCACAACATGGCTGCTTTCACGGCTTTTCCCTTAGGAAGAACCCTAATACCCGGCTGATTTACCTTCCTAGGGTTACTGTTAGGCTTAGGCCTAGGACTTTTAAAACCAGGAAGCCCTGGGCTCCAGGCACACTGCAGCTGCGAAAGGCATCCCAAGGGGAGCGCAAAAGTGACACAACTTGGCTGCCACCACTGATATTTCCATGAGACCATCCCGAACCATAGGCTGATTTTCCTTCCTAGTATTAAGGTTTCAGTTACGCCTAGGGTAAGGGTTCTATTAACCAGAAAGCCCTGAGTTCCAAGAACACAGCAGCTGCGAAGGACTTCCCAAGAAGAGCGCAAAAGTACCACAACATGCCTGCCTCCACAGCTTTTTCCTTGGGGACATGCCTAATTCCTGGCTGATTTGCCTTTCTCGTCTTAGGGTTGGGGTTCGGCCTAGGGCTAGGATTTTTTTAACTAGGAAGCCCTGAGTTCCAGGCTTACTGCATCTGCCAAAGGCATCCCAAAGGGAGTGCAAAAGTGCCACAACATGGCTGCTTTCACAGCTTTTCCCTTAGGAAGAACCCTAATACCCAGCTGATTTACCTTCCTAGGGTTACTGTTAGGCTTAGGCCTAGGACTTTTAAAACCAGGAAGCCCTGGGCTCCAGGCACACTGCAGCTGCGAAAGGCATCCCAAGGGGAGCGCAAAAGTGACACAACTTGGCTGCCACCACTGATATTTCCATGAGACCATCCCGAACCATAGGCTGATTTTCCTTCCTAGGGTTAAGGTTTGAGTTACGCCTAGGGTAAGGGTTCTATTAACCAGAAAGCCCTGAGTTCCAAGAACACAGCAGCTGCGAAGAACTTCCCAAGAAGAGCGCAAAAGTACCACAACATGCCTGCCTCCACAGCTTTTTCCTTGGGGACATGCCTAATTCCTGGCTGATTTGACATTCTCGTCTTAGGGTTGGGGTTCGGCCGGGGGCTAGGATTTTTAAAATCAGGAAGCCCGGAGATCCAGGCACACTGGAGCTGTGAAAGGCATCCAAAAGGGAGTGCAAAAGTGCCACAACATGGCTGCTTTCATGGCTTTTTCCTTGGCAAGAAGCCTAACACCAGGCTGATTTCCCTTCCCAGGGTTACTGTTAGGCTTAGGCCTAGGGCTAGGATTTTTAAAACTAGGAAGCCCTTAGATCCAGGCACACTGCAGCTGTTCACAGCATCCCAAGGGGAGTACAAAAGTGCAACAACATGGCAGCTTTCACAGCTTTTTCCTTGGCACCATCCCTATACCTAGGCTGATTTATCTGCCTAGGGTTAGGGTTAGGGTTCAGCCTAGGGCTTGGAGATTTTAACCAGGAAGCCCTGAGTTCCAGGCTTACTGCATCTGCCAAAGGCATCCCAAAGGGAGTGCAGAAGTGCCACAACATGGCTGCTTTCACGTCTTTTCCCTTAGGAAGAACCCTAATACACGGCTGATTTACCTTCCTAGGGTTACTGTTAGGCTTAGGCCTAGGACTTTTAAAACCAGGAAGCCCTGGGCTCCAGGCACACTGCAGCTGCGAAAGGCATCCCAAGGGGAGCGCAAAAGTGACACAACTTGGCTGCCACCACTGATATTTCCATGAGACCATCCCGAACCATAGGCTGATTTTCCTTCCTAGTATTAAGGTTTGAGTTACGCCTAGGGTAAGGGTTCTATTAACCAGAAAGCCCTGAGTTCCAAGAACACAGCAGCTGCGAAGGACTTCCCAAGAAGAGCGCAAAAGTACCACAACATGCCTGCCTCCACAGCTTTTTCCTTGGGGACATGCCTAATTCCTGGCTGATTTGCCTTTCTCGTGTTAGGGTTGGGGTTCGGCCTAGGGCTAGGATTTTTTTAACTAGGAAGCCCTGAGTTCCAGGCTTACTGCATCTGCCAAAGGCATCCCAAAGGGAGTGCAAAAGTGCCACAACATGGCTGCTTTCACAGCTTTTCCCTTAGGAAGAACCCTAATACCCTGCTGATTTACCTTCCTAGGGTTACTGTTAGGCTTAAGCCTAGGACTTTTAAAACCAGGAAGCCCTGGGCTCCAGGCACACTGCAGCTGCGAAAGGCATCCCAAGGGGAGCGGAAAAGTGACACAACTTGGCTGCCACCACTGATATTTCCATGAGACCATCCCGAATCATAGGCTGATTTTCCTTCCTAGGGTTAAGGTTTGAGTTACGCCTAGGGTAAGGGTTCTATTAACCAGAAAGCCCTGGGTTCCAAGAACACAGCAGCTGCGAAGGACTAGCCAAGAAGAGCGCAAAAGTACCACAACATGCCTGCCTCCACAGCTTTTTCCTTGGGGACATGCCTAATTCCTGGCTGATTTGACATTCTCGTCTTAGGGTTGGGGTTCGGCCTAGGGCTAGGATATTTAAAATCAGGAAGCCCGGAGATCCAGGCACACTGGAGCTGTGAAAGGCATCCAAAAGGGAGTGCAAAAGTGCCACAACATGGCTGCTTTCATGTCTTTTTCCTCTGCAAGAAGCCTAACACCAGGCTGATTTCCCTTCCCAGGGTTACTGTAAGGCTTAGGCCTAGGGCTAGGATTTTTAAAACTAGGAAGCCCATAGATCCAGGCACACTGCAGATGTTCACAGCATCCCAAGGGGAGTACAAAAGTGCAACAACATGGCAGCTTTCACAGCTTTTTCCTTGGCACCATCCCTATACCTAGGCTGATTTATCTGCCTAGGGTTAGGGTTAGGGTTCAGCCTAGGGCTTGGAGATTTTAACCAGGAAGCCCTGAGTTCCAGGCTTACTGCATCTGCCAAAGGCATCCCAAAGGGAGTGCAGAAGTGCCACAACATGGCTGCTTTCACGGCTTTTCCCTTAGGAAGAACCCTAATACCCGGCTGATTTACCTTCCTAGGTTTACTGTTAGGCTTAGGCCTAGGACTTTTAAAACCAGGAAGCCCTGGGCTCCAGGCACACTGCAGCTGCGAAAGGCATCCCAAGGGGAGCGCAAAAGTGACGCAACTTGGCTGCCACCACTGATATTTCCATGAGACCATCCCGAACCATAGGCTGATTTTCCTTCCTAGGGTTAAGGTTTGAGTTACGCCTAGGGTAAGGGTTCTATTAACCAGAAAGCCCTGAGTTCCAAGAACACAGCAGCTGCGAAGGACTTCCCAAGAAGAGCGCAAAAGTACCACAACATGCCTGCCTCCACAGCTTTTTCCTTGGGGACATGCCTAATTCCTGGCTGATTTGCCTTTCTCGTCTTAGGGTTGGGGTTCGGCCTGGGGCTAGGATTTTTAAAATCAGGAAGCCCTGAGTTCCAGGCACACTGCAGCTGTGAAAGGCATCCAAAAGGGAGTGCAAAAGTGCCACAACATGGCTGCTTTCATGGCTTTTTCCTTGGCAAGAAGCCTAACACCAGGCTGATTTCCCTTCCCAGGGTTACTGTTAGGCTTAGGCCTAGGGCTAGGATTTTTAAAACTAGGAAGCCCTTAGATCCAGGCACACTGCAGCTGTTCACAGCATCCCAAGGGGAGTACAAAAGTGCAACAACATGGCAGCTTTCACAGCTTTTTCCTTGGCACCATCCCTATACCTAGGCTGATTTATCTGCCTAGGGTTAGGGTTAGGGTTCAGCCTAGGGCTTGGAGATTTTAACCAGGAAGCCCTGGGTTCCAGGCTTACTGCATCTCCCAAAGGCATCCCAAAGGGAGTGCAGAAGTGCCACAACATGGCTGCTTTCACGTCTTTTCCCTTAGGAAGAACCCTAATACCCGGCTGATTTACCTTCCTAGGGTTACTGTTAGGCTTAGGCCTAGGACTTTTAAAACCAGGAAGCCCTGGGCTCCAGGCACACTGCAGCTGCGAAAGGCATCCCAAGGGGAGCGCAAAAGTGACACAACTTGGCTGCCACCACTGATGTTTCCATGTGACCATCCCGAACCATAGGCTGATTTTCCTTCCTAGGGTTAAGGTTTGAGTTACGCCTAGGGTAAGGGTTCTATTAACCAGAAAGCCCTGAGTTCCAAGAACACAGCAGCTGCGAAGGACTTCCCACGAAGAGCGCAAAAGTACCACAACATGCCTGCCTCCACAGCTTTTTCCTTGGGGACATGCCTAATTGCTGGCTGATTTGCCTTTCTCGTCTTAGGGTTGGGGTTCAGCCTAGGGCTAGGATTTTATTAACTAAGAAGCCCTGAGTTCCAGGCTTACTTCATCTGCCAAAGGCATCCCAAAGGGAGTGCAGAAGTTCCACAACATGGCTGCTTTCACGGCTTTTCCCTTAGGAAGAACCCTAATACCCGGCTGATTTACCTTCCTAGGGTTACTGTTAGGCTTAGGCCTAGGACTTTTAAAACCAGGAAGCCCTGAGTTCCAGGCTTACTGCATCTGCCAAAGGCATCCCAAAGGGAGTGCAAAAGTGCCAAACATGGCTGCTTTCATAGCTTTTCCCTTAGGAAGAACCCTAATACCCAGCTGATTTACCTTCCTAGGGTTACTGTTAGGCTTAAGCCTAGGACTTTTAAAACCAGGAAGCCCTTGGCTCCAGGCACATGCAGCTGCGAATGGCATCCCAAGAGGGCTGCAGAAGTGACACAACTTGGCTGCCTCTGCTGCTATTCTGATGAGACCATCCCGAACCATAGGCTGATTTTCCTTCCTAGGGTTAAGGTTTGAGTTACGCCTAGGGTAAGGGTTCTATTAACCAGAAAGCCCTGAGTTCCAAGAACACAGCAGCTGCGAAGGACTAGCCAAGAAGAGCGCAAAAGTACCATAACATGCCTGCCTCCACAGCTTTTTCCTTGGGGACATGCCTAATTCCTGGCTGATTTGCCTTTCTCGTCTTAGGGTTGGGGTTCGGCCTAGGGCTAGGATTTTTTTAACTAGGAAGCTCTGAGTTCCAGGCTTACTTCATCTGCCAAAGGCATCCCAAAGCGAGTGCAAAAGTGCCACAACATGGCTGCTTTCACGGCTTTTCCCTTAGGAAGAACCCTAATACCCGGCTGATTTACCTTCCTAGGGTTACTGTTAGGCTTAGGCCTAGGACTTTTAAAACCAGGAAGCCCTGGGCTCCAGGCACACTGCAGCTGTGAAAGGCATCCAAAAGGGAGTGCAAAAGTGCCACAACATGGCTGCTTTCGTGTCTTTTTTTTGGCAAAAAGCCTAACACCAGGCTGATTTCCCTTCCCAGGGTTACTGTAAGGCTTAGGCCTAGGGCTAGGATTTTTAAAACTAGGAAGCCCTTAGATCCAGGCACACTGCAGCTGTTCAAGGCATCCCAAGGGGAGTACAAAAGTGCAACAACATGGCAGCTTTCACAGCTTTTTCCTTCGCACCATCCCTATATCTAGGCTGATTTATCTGCCTAGGGTTAGGGTTAGGGTTCAGCCTAGGGCTTGGAGATTTTAACCAGGAAGCCCTGAGTTCCAGGCTTACTGCATCTGCCAAAGGCATCCCAAAGGGAGTGCAAAAGTGCGACAACATGGCTGCTTTCACGGCTTTTCCCTTAGGAAGAACCCTAATACCCGGCTGATTTACCTTCCTAGGGTTACTGTTAGGCTTAGGCCTAGGACTTTTAAAACCAGGAAGCCCTGGGCTCCAGGCACACTGCAGCTGCGAAAGGCATCCCAAGGGGAGCGCAAAAGTGACACAACTTGGCTGCCACCACTGATATTTCTATGAGACCATCCCGAATCATAGGCTGATTTTCCTTCCTAGGGTTAAGGTTTGAGTTACGCCTAGGGTAAGGGTTCTATTAACCAGAAAGCCCTGAGTTCCAAGAACACAGCAGCTGCGAAGGACTTCCCAAGAAGATCGCAAAAGTACCACAACATGCCTGCCTCCACAGCTTTTTCCTTGGGGACATGCCTAATTCCTGGCTGATTTGCCTTTCTCGTCTTAGGGTTGGGGTTCGGCCTAGGGCTAGGATTTTTTTAACTAGGAAGCCCTGAGTTCCAGGCTTACTGCATCTGCCAAAGGCATCCCAAAGGGAGTGCAGAAGTGCCACAACATGGCTGCTTTCATGGCTTTTTCCTTGGCAAGAAGCCTAACACCAGGCTGATTTCCCTTTCCAGGGTTACTGTAAGGCTTAGGCCTAGGGCTAGGATTTTTAAAACTAGGAAGCCCTTAGATCCAGGCACACTGCAGCTGTTCACGGCATCCCAAGGGGAGTACAAAAGTGCAACAACATGGCAGCTTTCACAGCTTTTTCCTTGGCACCCTCCCTATACCTAGGCTGATTTATCTGCCTAGGGTTAGGGTTAGGGTTCAGCCTAGGGCTTGGAGATTTTAACCAGGAAGCCCTGAGTTCCAGGCTTACTGCATCTGCCAAAGGCATCCCAAAGGGAGTGCAGAAGTGCCACAACATGGCTGCTTTCACGTCTTTTCCCTTAGGAAGAACCCTAATACCCGGCTGATTTACCTTCCTAGGGTTACTGTTAGGCTTAGGCCTAGGACTTTTAAAACCAGGAAGCCCTGGGCTCCAGGCACATGCAGCTGTTAAAGGCATCCCAAGAGGGCCGCAAAAGTGACAAAACTTGGCTGCCTCTGCTGCTATTCTCATGAGACCATCCCGAACCATAGGTTTATTTTCCTTCTTAGGGTTAAGGTTTGAGTTACGCCTAGGGTAAGAGTTCTATTAACCAGAAAGCCCTGAGTTCCAAGAACACAGCAGCTGCGAAGGACTAGCCAAGAAGAGCGCAAAAGTACCACAACATGCCTGCCTCCACAGCTTTTTCCTTGGGGACATGCCTAATTCCTGGCTGATTTGCCTTTCTCGTCTTAGGGTTGGGGTTCGGCCTAGGGCTAGGATTTTTTGAACTAGGAAGCCCTGAGCTCCAGGCTTACTGCATCTGCCAAAGGCATCCCAAAGGGAGTGCAGAAGTGCCACAACATGGCTGCTTTCATGGCTTTTTCCTTGGCAAGAAGCCTAACACCTGGCTGATTTCCCTTTCCAGGGTTACTGTAAGGCTTAGGCCTAGGGCTAGGATTTTTAAAACTAGGAAGCCCTTAGATCCAGGCACACTGCAGCTGTTCACGGCATCCCAAGGGGAGTACAAAAGTGCAACAACATGGCAGCTTTCACAGCTTTTTCCTTGGCACCCTCCCTATACCTAGGCTGATTTATCTGCCTAGGGTTAGGGTTAGGGTTCAGCCTAGGGCTTGGAGATTTTAACCAGGAAGCCCTGAGTTCCAGGCTTACTGCATCTGCCAAAGGCATCCCAAAGGGAGTGCAAAAGTGCCACAACATGGCTGCTTTCACGGCTTTTCCCTTAGGAAGAACCCTAATACCCGGCTGATTTACCTTCCTAGGTTTACTGTTAGGCTTAGGCCTAGGACTTTTAAAACCAGGAAGCCCTGGGCTCCAGGCACACTGCAGCTGCGAAAGGCATCCCAAGGGGAGCGCAAAAGTGACACAACTTGGCTGCCACCACTGATATTTCCATGAGACCATCCCGAACCATAGGCTGATTTTCCTTCCTAGGATTAAGGTTTGAGTTACGCCTAGGGTAAGGGTTCTATTAACCAGAAAGCCCTGAGTTCCAAGAACACAGCAGCTGCGAAGGACTTCCCAAGAAGAGCGCAAAAGTACCACAACATGCCTGCCTCCACAGCTTTTTCCTTGGGGACATGCCTAATTCCTGGCTGATTTGCCTTTCTCGTCTTAGGGTTGGGGTTCGGCCTGGGGTTAGGATTTTAAAAATCAGGAAGCCCTGAGTTCCAGGCACACTGGAGCTTTGAAAGGCATCCAAAAGGGAGTGCAAAAGTGCCCCAACATGGTTGCTTTCATGGCTTTTTCCTTGGCAAGAAGCCTAACACCAGGCTGATTTCCCTTCCCAGGGTTACTGTTAGGCTTAGGCCTAGGGCTAGGATTTTTAAAACTAGGAAGCCCTTAGATCCAGGCACACTGCAGCTGTTCACAGCATCCCAAGGGGAGTACAAAAGTGCAACAACATGGCAGCTTTCACAGCTTTTTCCTTGGCACCATCCCTATACCTTGGCTGATTTATCTTCTTAGGTTTAGGGTTAGGGTTCAGCCTAGGGCTTGGAGATTTTAACCAGGAAGCCCTGAGTTCCAGGCACACTGGAGCTGTGAAAGGCATCCCAAAGGGAGTGCAGAAGTGCCACAACATGGCTGCTTTCACGTCTTTTCCCTTAGGAAGAACCCTAATACCCGGCTGATTTACCTTCCTAGGGTTACTGTTAGGCTTAGGCCTAGGACTTTTAAAACCAGGAAGCCCTGGGCTCCAGGCACACTGCAGCTGCGAAAGGCATCCAAGGGGAGCGCAAAAGTGACACAACTTGGCTGCCACCACTGATGTTTCCATGTGACCATCCCGAACCATAGGCTGATTTTCCTTCCTAGGGTTAAGGTTTGAGTTACGCCTAGGGTAAGGGTTCTATTAACCAGAAAGCCCTGAGTTCCAAGAACACAGCAGCTGCGAAGGACTTCCCACGAAGAGCGCAAAAGTACCACAACATGCCTGCCTCCACAGCTTTTTCCTTGGGGACATGCCTAATTGCTGGCTGATTTGCCTTTCTCGTCTTAGGGTTGGGGTTCAGCCTAGGGCTAGGATTTTATTAACTAAGAAGCCCTGAGTTCCAGGCTTACTTCATCTGCCAAAGGCATCCCAAAGGGAGTGCAGAAGTTCCACAACATGGCTGCTTTCACGGCTTTTCCCTTAGGAAGAACCCTAATACCCGGCTGATTTACCTTCCTAGGGTTACTGTTAGGCTTAGGCCTAGGACTTTTAAAACCAGGAAGCCCTGAGTTCCAGGCTTACTTCATCTGCCAAAGGCATCCCAAAGGGAGTGCAAAAGTGCCAAACATGGCTGCTTTCATAGCTTTTCCCTTAGGAAGAACCCTAATACCCAGCTGATTTACCTTCCTAGGGTTACTGTTAGGCTTAAGCCTAGGACTTTTAAAACCAGGAAGCCCTTGGCTCCAGGCACATGCAGCTGCGAAAGGCATCCCAAGAGGGCTGCAGAAGTGACACAACTTGGCTGCCTCTGCTGCTATTCTGATGAGACCATCCCGAACCATAGGCTGGTTTTCCTTCCTAGGGTTAAGGTTTGAGTTTCGCCTAGGGTAAGGGTTCTATTAACCAGAAAGCCTGAGTTCCAAGAACACAGCAGCTGCGAAGGACTAGCCAAGAAGAGCGCAAAAGTACCATAACATGCCTGCCTCCACAGCTTTTCCTTGGGGACATGCCTAATTCCTGGCTGATTTGCCTTTCTCGTCTTAGGGTTGGGGTTCAGCCTAGGGCTAGGATTTTTTTAACTAGGAAGCTCTGAGTTCCAGGCTTACTTCATCTGCCAAAGGCATCCCAAAGCGAGTGCAAAAGTGCCACAACATGGCTGCTTTCACGGCTTTTCCCTTAGGAAGAACCCTAATACCCGGCTGATTTACCTTCCTAGGGTTACTGTTAGGCTTAGGCCTAGGACTTTTAAAACCAGGAAGCCCTGGGCTCCAGGCACACTGCAGCTGTGAAAGGCATCCAAAAGGGAGTGCAAAAGTGCCACAACATGGCTGCTTTCGTGTCTTTTTTTGGCAAAAAGCCTAAGACCAGGCTGATTTCCTTCCCAGGGTTTACTGTAAGGCTTAGGCCTAGGGCTAGGATTTTTAAAACTAGGAAGCCCTTAGATCCAGGCACACTGCAGCTGTTCACGGCATCCCAAGGGGAGTACAAAAGTGCAACAACATGGCAGCTTTCACAGCTTTTTCCTTCGCACCATCCCTATATCTAGGCTGATTTATCTGCCTAGGGTTAGGGTTAGGGTTCAGCCTAGGGCTTGGAGATTTTAACCAGGAAGCCCTGAGTTCCAGGCTTACTGCATCTGCCAAAGGCATCCCAAAGGGAGTGCAAAAGTGCGACAACATGGCTGCTTTCACGGCTTTTCCCTTAGGAAGAACCCTAATACCCGGCTGATTTTACCTTCCTAGGGTTACTGTTAGGCTTAGGCCTAGGACTTTTAAAACCAGGAAGCCCTGGGCTCCAGGCACACTGCAGCTGCGAAAGGCATCCCAAGGGGAGCGCAAAAGTGACACAACTTGGCTGCCACCACTGATATTTCTATGAGACCATCCCGAACCATAGGCTGATTTTCCTTCCTAGGGTTAAGGTTTGAGTTACGCCTAGGGTAAGGGTTCTATTAACCAGAAAGCCCTGAGTTCCAAGAACACAGCAGCTGCGAAGGACTTCCCAAGAAGATCGCAAAAGTACCACAACATGCCTGCCTCCACAGCTTTTTCCTTGGGGACATGCCTAATTCCTGGCTGATTTGCCTTTCTCGTCTTAGGGTTGGGGTTCGGCCTAGGGCTAGGATTTTTTTAACTAGAAGCCCTGAGTTCCAGGCTTACTGCATCTGCCAAAGGCATCCCAAAGGGAGTGCAGAAGTGCCACAACATGGCTGCTTTCATGGCTTTTTCCTTGGCAAGAAGCCTAACACCAGGCTGATTTCCCTTTCCAGGGTTACTGTAAGGCTTAGGCCTAGGGCTAGGATTTTTAAAACTAGGAAGCCCTTATATCCAGGCACACTGCAGCTGTTCACGGCATCCCAAGGGGAGTACAAAAGTGCAACAACATGGCAGCTTTCACAGCTTTTTCCTTGGCACCCTCCCTATACCTAGGCTGATTTATCTGCCTAGGGTTAGGGTTAGGGTTCAGCCTAGGGCTTGGAGATTTTAACCAGGAAGCCCTGAGTTCCAGGCTTACTGCATCTGCCAAAGGCATCCCAAAGGGAGTGCAGAAGTGCCACAACATGGCTGCTTTCACGTCTTTTCCTTTAGGAAGAACCCTAATACCCGGCTGATTTACCTTCCTAGGGTTACTGTTAGGCTTAGGCCTAGGACTTTTAAAACCAGGAAGCCCTGGGCTCCAGGCACACTGCAGCTGCGAAAGGCATCCCAAGGGGAGCGCAAAAGTGACACAACTTGGCTGCCACCACTGATATTTCCATGAGACCATCCCGAACCATAGGCTGATTTTCCTTCCTAGGGTTAAGGTTTGAGTTACGCCTAGGGTAAGGGTTCTATTAACCAGAAAGCCCTGAGTTCCAAGAACACAGCAGCTGCGAAGGACTTCCCAAGAAGAGCGCAAAAGTACCACAACATGCCTGCCTCCACAGCTTTTTCCTTGGGGACATGCCTAATTCCTGGCTGATTTGCCTTTCTCGTCTTAGGGTTGGGGTTCGGCCTGGGGCTAGGATTTTAAAAATCAGGAAGCCCTGAGTTCCAGGCACACTGGAGCTGTGAAAGGCATCCAAAAGGGAGTGCAAAAGTGCCACAACATGGCTGCTTTCATGGCTTTTTCCTTGGCAAGAAGCCTAACACCAGGCTGATTTCCCTTCCCGGGGTTACTGTAAGGCTTAGGCCTAGGGCTAGGATTTTTAAAACTAGGAAGCCCTTAGATCCAGGCACACTGCAGCTGTTCACAGCATCCCAAGGGGAGTACAAAAGTGCAACAACATGGCAGCTTTCACAGCTTTTTCCTTGGCACCATCCCTATACCTAGGCTGATTTATCTGCCTAGGGTTAGGGTTAGGGTTCAGCCTAGGGCTTGGAGATTTTAACCAGGAAGCCCTGAGTTCCAGGCTTACTGCATCTGCCAAAGGCATCCCAAAGGGAGTGCAGAAGTGCCACAACATGGCTGCTTTCACGGCTTTTCCCTTAGGAAGAACCCTAATACCCGGCTGATTTACCTTCCTAGGGTTACTGTTAGGCTTAGGCCTAGGACTTTTAAAACCAGGAAGCCCTGGGCTCCAGGCACACTGCAGCTGCGAAAGGCATCCCAAGGGGAGCGCAAAAGTGACACAACTTGGCTGCCACCACTGATATTTCCATGAGACCATCCCGAACCATAGGCTGATTTTCCTTCCTAGGGTTAAGGTTTGAGTTACGCCTAGGGTAAGGGTTCTATTAACCAGAAAGCCCTGAGTTCCAAGAACACAGCAGCTGCGAAGGACTAGCCAAGAAGAGCGCAAAAGTACCACAACATGCCTGCCTCTAAAGCTTTTTCCTTGGGGACATGCCTAATTCCTGGCTGATTTGCCTTTCTCGTCTTAGGGTTGGGGCTCGGCCTAGGGCTAGGATTTTTTTAACTAGGAAGCCCTGAGTTCCAGGCTTACTGCATCTGCCAAAGGCATCCCAAAGGGAGTGCAGAAGTGCCACAACATGGCTGCTTTCATGGCTTTTTCCTTGGCAAGAAGCCTAACACCAGGCTGGTTTCCCTTTCCAGGGTTACTGTTAGGCTTAGGCCTAGGACTTTTAAAACCAGGAAGCCCTGGGCTCCAGGCACACTGCAGCTGTTCACGGCATCCCAAGGGGAGTACAAAAGTGCAACAACATGGCAGCTTTCACAGCTTTTTCCTTGGCACCATCCCTATACCTAGGCTGATTTATCTGCCTAGGGTTAGGGTTAGGGTTCAGCCTAGGGCTTGGAGATTTTAACCAGGAAGCCCTGAGTTCCAGGCTTACTTCATCTGCCAAAGGCATCCCAAAGGGAGTGCAGAAGTGCCACAACATGGCTGCTTTCACGTCTTTTCCCTTAGGAAGAACCCTAATACCCGGCTGATTTACCTTCCTAGGGTTACTGTTAGGCTTAGGCCTAGGACTTTTATAACCAGGAAGCCCTGGGCTCCAGGCACACTGCAGCTGCGAAAGGCATCCCAAGGGGAGCGCAAAAGTGACACAACTTGGCTGCCACCACTGATATTTCCATGAGACCATCCCGAACCATAGGCTGATTTTCCTTCCTAGGGTTAAGGTTTGAGTTACGCCTAGGGTAAGGGTTCTATTAACCAGAAAGCCCTGAGTTCCAAGAACACAGCAGCTGCGAAGGACTTCCCAAGAAGATCGCAAAAGTACCACAACATGCCTGCCTCCACAGCTTTTTCCTTGGGGACATGCCTAATTCCTGGCTGATTTGCCTTTCTCGTCTTAGGGTTGGGGTTCGGCCTAGGGCTATGATATTTTAACTAGGAAGCCCTGAGTTCCAGGCTTACTGCATCTGCCAAAGGCATCCCAAAGGGAGTGCAAAAGTGCCACAACATGGCTGCTTTCACGGCTTTTCCCTTAGGAAGAACCCTAATACCCAGCTGATTTACCTTCCTAGGGTTACTGTAAGGCTTAGGCCTAGGGCTAGGATTTTTAAAACTAGGAAGCCCTTAGATCCAGGCACACTGCAGCTGTTCACGGCATCCCAAGGGGAGTACAAAAGTGCAACAACATGGCAGCTTTCACAGCTTTTTCCTTGGCACCATCCCTATACCTAGGCTGATTTATCTGCCTAGCTTTAGGGTTAGGGTTCAGCCTAGGGCTTGGAGATTTTAACCAGGAAGCCCTGAGTTCCAGGCTTACTTCATCTGCCAAAGGCATCCCAAAGGGAGTGCAGAAGTGCCACAACATGGCTGCTTTCACGTCTTTTCCCTTAGGAAGAATCCTAATACCCGGCTGATTTACCTTCCTAGGGTTACTGTTAGGCTTAGGCCTAGGACTTTTATAACCAGGAAGCCCTGGGCTCCAGGCACACTGCAGCTGCGAAAGGCATCCCAAGGGGAGCGCAAAAGTGACACAACTTGGCTGCCACCACTGATATTTCCATGAGACCATCCCGAACCATAGGCTGATTTTCCTTCCTAGGATTAAGGTTTGAGTTACGCCTAGGCTAAGGGTTCTATTAACCAGAAAGCCCTGAGTTCCAAGAACACAGCAGCTGCGAAGGACTTCCCAAGAAGAGCGCAAAAGTACCACAACATGCCTGCCTCCACAGCTTTTTCCTTGGGGACATGCCTAATTCCTGGCTGATTTGCCTTTCTCGTCTTAGGGTTGGGGTTCGGCCTGGGGCTAGGATTTTAAAAATCAGGAAGCCCTGAGTTCCAGGCACACTGGAGCTTTGAAAGGCATCCAAAAGGGAGTGCAAAAGTGCCACAACATGGCTGCTTTCACGGCTTTTTCCTTGGCAAGAAGCCTAACACCAGGCTGATTTCCCTTCCTGGGGTTACTGTAAGGCTTAGGCCTAGGGCTAGGATTTTTAAAACTAGGAAGCCCTTAGATCCAGGCACACTGCAGCTGTTCAAGGAATCCCAAGGGGAGTACAAAAGTGCAACAACATGGCAGCTTTCACAGCTTTTTCCTTGGCACCATCCCTATACCTAGGCTGATTTATCTGCCTAGCTTTAGGGTTAGGGTTCAGCCTAGGGCTTGGAGATTTTAACCAGGAAGCCCTGAGTTCCAGGCTTACTGCATCTGCCAAAGGCATCCCAAAGGGAGTGCAGAAGTGCCACAACATGGCTGCTTTCACGGCTTTTCCCTTAGGAAGAACCCTAATACCCGGCTGATTTACCTTCCTAGGGTTACTGTTAGGCTTAGGCCTAGGACTTTTAAAACCAGGAAGCCCTGGGCTCCAGGCACACTGCAGCTGCGAAAGGCATCCCAAGGGGAGCGCAAAAGTGACACAACTTGGCTGCCACCACTGATATTTCCATGAGACCATCCAGAACCATATGCTGATTTTCCTTCCTAGGGTTAAGGTTTGAGTTACGCCTAGGGTAAGGGTTCTATTAACCAGAAAGCCCTGAGTTCCAAGAACACAGCAGCTGCGAAGGACTTCCCAAGAAGAGCGCAAAAGTACCACAACATGCCTGCCTCCACAGCTTTTTCCTTGGGGACATGCCTAATTCCTGGCTGATTTGCCTTTCTCGTCTTAGGGTTGGGGTTCGGCCTAGGGCTAGGATTTTTTTAACTAGGAAGCCCTGAGTTCCAGGCTTACTGCATCTGCCAAAGGCATCCCAAAGGGAGTGCAAAAGTGCAACAACATGGCTGCTTTCACGGCTTTTCCCTTAGGAAGAACCCTAATACCCAGCTGATTTACCTTCCTAGGGTTACTGTTAGGCTTAGGCCTAGGACTTTTAAAACCAGGAAGCCCTGGGCTCCAGGCACACTGCAGCTGCGAAAGGCATCCCAAGGGGAGCGCAAAAGTGACACAACTTGGCTGCCACCACTGATATTTCCATGAGACCATCCCGAACCATAGGCTGATTTTCCTTCCTAGGGTTAAGGTTTGAGTTACGCCTAGGGTAAGGGTTCTATTAACCAGAAAGCCCTGAGTTCCAAGAACACAGCAGCTGCGAAGGACTTCCCAAGAAGAGCGCAAAAGTACCACAACATGCCTGCCTCCACAGCTTTTTCCTTGGGGACATGCCTAATTCCTGGCTGATTTGCCTTTCTCGTCTTAGGGTTGGGGTTCGGCCTGGGGCTAGGATTTTTAAAATCAGGAAGCCCTGAGTTCCAGGCACACTGGAGCTGTGAAAGGCATCCAAAAGGGAGTGCAAAAGTGCCACAACATGGCTGCTTTCATGGCTTTTTCCTTGGCAAGAAGCCTAACACCAGGCTGATTTCCCTTCCCAGGGTTACTGTTAGGCTTAGGCCTAGGGCTAGGATTTTTAAAACTAGGAAGCCCTTAGATCCAGGCACACTGCAGCTGTTCACAGCATCCCAAGGGGAGTACAAAAGTGCAACAACATGGCAGCTTTCACAGCTTTTTCCTTGGCACCATCCCTATACCTAGGCTGATTTATCTGCCTAGGTTTAGGGTTAGGGTTAAGCCTAGGGCTTGGAGATTTTAACCAGGAAGCCCTGAGTTCCAGGCTTACTGCATCTCCCAAAGGCATCCCAAAGGGAGTGCAGAAGTGCCACAACATGGCTGCTTTCACGTCTTTTCCCTTAGGAAGAACCCTAATACCCGGCTGATTTACCTTCCTAGGGTTACTGTTAGGCTTAGGCCTAGGACTTTTAAAACCAGGAAGCCCTGGGCTCCAGGCACACTGCAGCTGCGAAAGGCATCCCAAGGGGAGCGCAAAAGTGACACAACTTGGCTGCCACCACTGATATTTCCATGAGACCATCCCGAACCATAGGCTGATTTTCCTTCCTAGGGTTAAGGTTTGAGTTACGCCTAGGGTAAGGGTTCTATTAACCAGAAAGCCCTGAGTTCCAAGAACACAGCAGCTGCGAAGGACTTCCCAAGAAGAGCGCAAAAGTACCACAACATGCCTGCCTCCACAGCTTTTTCCTTGGGGACATGCCTAATTCCTGGCTGATTTGCCTTTCTCGTCTTAGGGTTGGGGTTCGGCCTGGGGCTAGGATTTTTAAAATCAGGAAGCCCTGAGTTCCAGGCACACTGGAGCTGTGAAAGGCATCCAAAAGGGAGTGCAAAAGTGCCACAACATGGCTGCTTTCATGGCTTTTTCCTTGGCAAGAAGCCTAACACCAGGCTGATTTCCCTTCCCAGGGTTACTGTTAGGCTTAGGCCTAGGGCTAGGATTTTTAAAACTAGGAAGCCCTTAGATCCAGGCACACTGCAGCTGTTCACAGCATCCCAAGGGGAGTACAAAAGTGCAACAACATGGCAGCTTTCACAGCTTTTTCCTTGGCACCATCCCTATACCTAGGCTGATTTATCTGCCTAGGTTTAGGGTTAGGGTTAAGCCTAGGGCTTGGAGATTTTAACCAGGAAGCCCTGAGTTCCAGGCTTACTGCATCTCCCAAAGGCATCCCAAAGGGAGTGCAGAAGTGCCACAACATGGCTGCTTTCACGTCTTTTCCCTTAGGAAGAACCCTAATACCCGGCTGATTTACCTTCCTAGGGTTACTGTTAGGCTTAGGCCTAGGACTTTTAAAACCAGGAAGCCCTGGGCTCCAGGCACACTGCAGCTGCGAAAGGCATCCCAAGGGGAGCGCAAAAGTGACACAACTTGGCTGCCACCACTGATATTTCCATGAGACCATCCCGAACCATAGGCTGATTCTCCTTCCTAGGGTTGAGGTTTGAGTTACGCCTAGGGTAAGGGTTCTATTAACCAGAAAGCCCTGAGTTCCAAGAACACAGCAGCTGCGAAGGACTTCCCAAGAAGAGCGCAAAAGTACCACAACATGCCTGCCTCCACAGCTTTTTCCTTGGGGACATGCCTAATTCCTGGCTGATTTGCCTTTCTCGTCTTAGGGTTGGGGTTCGGCCTGGGGCTAGGATTTTTAAAATCAGGAAGCCCTGAGTTCCAGGCACACTGGAGCTGTGAAAGGCATCCAAAAGGGAGTGCAAAAGTGCCACAACATGGCTGCTTTCATGGCTTTTTCCTTGGCAAGAAGCCTAACACCAGGCTGATTTCCCTTCCCAGGGTGCTGTTAGGCTTAGGCCTAGGGCTAGGATTTTTAAAACTAGGAAGCCCTTAGATCCAGGCACACTGCAGCTGTTCACAGCATCCCAAGGGGAGTACAAAAGTGCAACAACATGGCAGCTTTCACAGCTTTTTCCTTGGCACCATCCCTATACCTAGGCTGATTTATCTGCCTAGGGTTAGGGTTAGGGTTCAGCCTAGGGCTTGGAGATTTTAACCAGGAAGCCCTGAGTTCCAGGCTTACTGCATCTCCCAAAGGCATCCCAAAGGGAGTGCAGAAGTGCCACAACATGGCTGCTTTCACGTCTTTTCCCTTAGGAAGAACCCTAATACCCGGCTGATTTACCTTCCTAGGGTTACTGTTAGGCTTAGGCCTAGGACTTTTAAAACCAGGAAGCCCTGGGCTCCAGGCACACTGCAGCTGCGAAAGGCATCCCAAGGAGAGCGCAAAAGTGACACAACTTGGCTGCCACCACTGATATTTCCATGAGACCATCCAGAACCATATGCTGATTTTCCTTCCTAGGGTTAAGGTTTGAGTTACGCCTAGGGTAAGGGTTCTATTAACCAGAAAGCCCTGAGTTCCAAGAACACAGCAGCTGCGAAGGACTTCCCAAGAAGAGCGCAAAAGTACCACAACATGCCTGCCTCCACAGCTTTTTCCTTGGGGACATGCCTAATTCCTGGCTGATTTGCCTTTCTCGTCTTAGGCTTGGGGTTCGGCCTAGGGCTAGGATTTTTTTAACTAGGAAGCCCTGAGTTCCAGGCTTACTGCATCTGCCAAAGGCATCCCAAAGGGAGTGCAAAAGTGCAACAACATGGCTGCTTTCACGGCTTTTCCCTTAGGAAGAACCCTAATACCCAGCTGATTTACCTTCCTAGGGTTACTGTTAGGCTTAGGCCTAGGACTTTTAAAACCAGGAAGCCCTGGGCTCCAGGCACACTGCAGCTGCGAAAGGCATCCCAAGGAGAGCGCAAAAGTGACACAACTTGGCTGCCACCACTGATATTTCCATGAGACCATCCCGAACCATAGGCTGATTTTCCTTCCTAAGGTTAGGGTTTGACTTACGCCTAGGGTAAGGGTTCTATTAACCAGAAAGCCCTGAGTTCCAAGAACACAGCAGCTGCGAAGGACTAGCCAAGAAGAGCGCAAAAGTACCACAACATGCCTGCCTCCACAGCTTTTTCCTTGGGGACATGCCTAATTCCTGGCTGATTTGCCTTTCTTGTCTTAGGGTTGGGGTTCGGCCTAGGGCTAGGATTTTTAAAATCAGGAAGCCCGGAGATCCAGGCACACTGGAGCTGTGAAAGGCATCCAAAAGGGAGTGCAAAAGTGCCACAACATGGCTGCTTTCATGTCTTTTTCCTCTACAAGAAGCCTAACACCAGGCTGATTTCCCTTCCCAGGGTTACTGTAAGGCTTAGGCCTTGGGCTAGGATTTTTAAAACTAGGAAGCCCATAGATCCAGGCACACTGCAGCTGTTCACAGCATCCCAAGGGGAGTACAAAAGTGCAACAACATGGCAGCTTTCACAGCTTTTTCCTTGGCACCCTCCCTATACCTAGGCTGATTTATCTGCCTAGGGTTAGGGTTAGGGTTCAGCCTAGGGCTTGGAGATTTTAACCAGGAAGCCCTGAGTTCCAGGCTTACTGCATCTGCCAAAGGCATCCCAAAGGGAGTGCAGAAGTGCCACAACATGGCTGCTTTCACGGCTTTTCCCTTAGGAAGAACCCTAATACCCGGCTGATTTACCTTCCTAGGGTTACTGTTAGGCTTAGGCCTAGGACTTTTAAAACCAGGAAGCCCTGGGCTCCAGGCACACTGCAGCTGCGAAAGGCATCCCAAGGGGAGCGCAAAAGTGACACAACTTGGCTGCCACCACTGATATTTCCATGAGACCATCCCGAACCATAGGCTGATTTTCCTTCCTAGGGTTAAGGTTTGAGTTACGCCTAGGGTAAGGGTTCTATTAACCAGAAAGCCCTGAGTTCCAAGAACACAGCAGCTGCGAAGGACTTCCCAAGAAGAGCGCAAAAGTACCACAACATGCCTGCCTCCACAGCTTTTTCCTTGGGGACATGCCTAATTCCTGGCTGATTTGCCTTTCTCGTCTTAGGGTTGGGGTTCGGCCTGGGGCTAGGATTTTTAAAATCAGGAAGCCCTGAGTTCCAGGCACACTGGAGCTGTGAAAGGCATCCAAAAGGGAGTGCAAAAGTGCCACAACATGGCTGCTTTCATGGCTTTTTCCTTGGCAAGAAGCCTAACACCAGGCTGATTTCCCTTCCCAGGGTTACTGTTAGGCTTAGGCCTAGGGCTAGGATTTTTAAAACTAGGAAGCCCTTAGATCCAGGCACACTGCAGCTGTTCACAGCATCCCAAGGGGAGTACAAAAGTGCAACAACATGGCAGCTTTCACAGCTTTTTCCTTGGCACCATCCCTATACCTAGGCTGATTTATCTGCCTAGGGTTAGGGTTAGGGTTCAGCCTAGGGCTTGGAGATTTTAACCAGGAAGCCCTGAGTTCCAGGCTTACTGCATCTGCCAAAGGCATCCCAAAGGGAGTGCAGAAGTGCCACAACATGGCTGCTTTCACGGCTTTTCCCTTAGGAAGAACCCTAATACCCGGCTGATTTACCTTCCTAGGGTTACTGTTAGGCTTAGGCCTAGGACTTTTAAAACCAGGAAGCCCTGGGCTCCAGGCACACTGCAGCTGCGAAAGGCATCCCAAGGGGAGCGCAAAAGTGACACAACTTGGCTGCCACCACTGATATTTCCATGAGACCATCCCGAACCATAGGCTGATTTTCCTTCCTAGTATTAAGGTTTCAGTTACGCCTAGGGTAAGGGTTCTATTAACCAGAAAGCCCTGAGTTCCAAGAACACAGCAGCTGCGAAGGACTTCCCAAGAAGAGCGCAAAAGTACCACAACATGCCTGCCTCCACAGCTTTTTCCTTGGGGACATGCCTAATTCCTGGCTGATTTGCCTTTCTCGTCTTAGGGTTGGGGTTCGGCCTAGGGCTAGGATTTTTTTAACTAGGAAGCCCTGAGTTCCAGGCTTACTGCATCTGCCAAAGGCATCCCAAAGGGAGTGCAAAAGTGCCACAACATGGCTGCTTTCACAGCTTTTCCCTTAGGAAGAACCCTAATACCCAGCTGATTTACCTTCCTAGGGTTACTGTTAGGCTTAGGCCTAGGACTTTTAAAACCAGGAAGCCCTGGGCTCCAGGCACACTGCAGCTGCGAAAGGCATCCCAAGGGGAGCGCAAAAGTGACACAACTTGGCTGCCACCACTGATATTTCCATGAGACCATCCCGAACCATAGGCTGATTTTCCTTCCTAGGGTTAAGGTTTGAGTTACGCCTAGGGTAAGGGTTCTATTAACCAGAAAGCCCTGAGTTCCAAGAACACAGCAGCTGCGAAGAACTTCCCAAGAAGAGCGCAAAAGTACCACAACATGCCTGCCTCCACAGCTTTTTCCTTGGGGACATGCCTAATTCCTGGCTGATTTGACATTCTCGTCTTAGGGTTGGGGTTCGGCCGGGGGCTAGGATTTTTAAAATCAGGAAGCCCGGAGATCCAGGCACACTGGAGCTGTGAAAGGCATCCAAAAGGGAGTGCAAAAGTGCCACAACATGGCTGCTTTCATGGCTTTTTCCTTGGCAAGAAGCCTAACACCAGGCTGATTTCCCTTCCCAGGGTTACTGTTAGGCTTAGGCCTAGGGCTAGGATTTTTAAAACTAGGAAGCCCTTAGATCCAGGCACACTGCAGCTGTTCACAGCATCCCAAGGGGAGTACAAAAGTGCAACAACATGGCAGCTTTCACAGCTTTTTCCTTGGCACCATCCCTATACCTAGGCTGATTTATCTGCCTAGGGTTAGGGTTAGGGTTCAGCCTAGGGCTTGGAGATTTTAACCAGGAAGCCCTGAGTTCCAGGCTTACTGCATCTGCCAAAGGCATCCCAAAGGGAGTGCAGAAGTGCCACAACATGGCTGCTTTCACGTCTTTTCCCTTAGGAAGAACCCTAATACACGGCTGATTTACCTTCCTAGGGTTACTGTTAGGCTTAGGCCTAGGACTTTTAAAACCAGGAAGCCCTGGGCTCCAGGCACACTGCAGCTGCGAAAGGCATCCCAAGGGGAGCGCAAAAGTGACACAACTTGGCTGCCACCACTGATATTTCCATGAGACCATCCCGAACCATAGGCTGATTTTCCTTCCTAGTATTAAGGTTTGAGTTACGCCTAGGGTAAGGGTTCTATTAACCAGAAAGCCCTGAGTTCCAAGAACACAGCAGCTGCGAAGGACTTCCCAAGAAGAGCGCAAAAGTACCACAACATGCCTGCCTCCACAGCTTTTTCCTTGGGGACATGCCTAATTCCTGGCTGATTTGCCTTTCTCGTGTTAGGGTTGGGGTTCGGCCTAGGGCTAGGATTTTTTTAACTAGGAAGCCCTGAGTTCCAGGCTTACTGCATCTGCCAAAGGCATCCCAAAGGGAGTGCAAAAGTGCCACAACATGGCTGCTTTCACAGCTTTTCCCTTAGGAAGAACCCTAATACCCTGCTGATTTACCTTCCTAGGGTTACTGTTAGGCTTAAGCCTAGGACTTTTAAAACCAGGAAGCCCTGGGCTCCAGGCACACTGCAGCTGCGAAAGGCATCCCAAGGGGAGCGGAAAAGTGACACAACTTGGCTGCCACCACTGATATTTCCATGAGACCATCCCGAATCATAGGCTGATTTTCCTTCCTAGGGTTAAGGTTTGAGTTACGCCTAGGGTAAGGGTTCTATTAACCAGAAAGCCCTGGGTTCCAAGAACACAGCAGCTGCGAAGGACTAGCCAAGAAGAGCGCAAAAGTACCACAACATGCCTGCCTCCACAGCTTTTTCCTTGGGGACATGCCTAATTCCTGGCTGATTTGACATTCTCGTCTTAGGGTTGGGGTTCGGCCTAGGGCTAGGATATTTAAAATCAGGAAGCCCGGAGATCCAGGCACACTGGAGCTGTGAAAGGCATCCAAAAGGGAGTGCAAAAGTGCCACAACATGGCTGCTTTCATGTCTTTTTCCTCTGCAAGAAGCCTAACACCAGGCTGATTTCCCTTCCCAGGGTTACTGTAAGGCTTAGGCCTAGGGCTAGGATTTTTAAAACTAGGAAGCCCATAGATCCAGGCACACTGCAGATGTTCACAGCATCCCAAGGGGAGTACAAAAGTGCAACAACATGGCAGCTTTCACAGCTTTTTCCTTGGCACCATCCCTATACCTAGGCTGATTTATCTGCCTAGGGTTAGGGTTAGGGTTCAGCCTAGGGCTTGGAGATTTTAACCAGGAAGCCCTGAGTTCCAGGCTTACTGCATCTGCCAAAGGCATCCCAAAGGGAGTGCAGAAGTGCCACAACATGGCTGCTTTCACGGCTTTTCCCTTAGGAAGAACCCTAATACCCGGCTGATTTACCTTCCTAGGTTTACTGTTAGGCTTAGGCCTAGGACTTTTAAAACCAGGAAGCCCTGGGCTCCAGGCACACTGCAGCTGCGAAAGGCATCCCAAGGGGAGCGCAAAAGTGACGCAACTTGGCTGCCACCACTGATATTTCCATGAGACCATCCCGAACCATAGGCTGATTTTCCTTCCTAGGGTTAAGGTTTGAGTTACGCCTAGGGTAAGGGTTCTATTAACCAGAAAGCCCTGAGTTCCAAGAACACAGCAGCTGCGAAGGACTTCCCAAGAAGAGCGCAAAAGTACCACAACATGCCTGCCTCCACAGCTTTTTCCTTGGGGACATGCCTAATTCCTGGCTGATTTGCCTTTCTCGTCTTAGGGTTGGGGTTCGGCCTGGGGCTAGGATTTTTAAAATCAGGAAGCCCTGAGTTCCAGGCACACTGCAGCTGTGAAAGGCATCCAAAAGGGAGTGCAAAAGTGCCACAACATGGCTGCTTTCATGGCTTTTTCCTTGGCAAGAAGCCTAACACCAGGCTGATTTCCCTTCCCAGGGTTACTGTTAGGCTTAGGCCTAGGGCTAGGATTTTTAAAACTAGGAAGCCCTTAGATCCAGGCACACTGCAGCTGTTCACAGCATCCCAAGGGGAGTACAAAAGTGCAACAACATGGCAGCTTTCACAGCTTTTTCCTTGGCACCATCCCTATACCTAGGCTGATTTATCTGCCTAGGGTTAGGGTTAGGGTTCAGCCTAGGGCTTGGAGATTTTAACCAGGAAGCCCTGGGTTCCAGGCTTACTGCATCTCCCAAAGGCATCCCAAAGGGAGTGCAGAAGTGCCACAACATGGCTGCTTTCACGTCTTTTCCCTTAGGAAGAACCCTAATACCCGGCTGATTTACCTTCCTAGGGTTACTGTTAGGCTTAGGCCTAGGACTTTTAAAACCAGGAAGCCCTGGGCTCCAGGCACACTGCAGCTGCGAAAGGCATCCCAAGGGGAGCGCAAAAGTGACACAACTTGGCTGCCACCACTGATGTTTCCATGTGACCATCCCGAACCATAGGCTGATTTTCCTTCCTAGGGTTAAGGTTTGAGTTACGCCTAGGGTAAGGGTTCTATTAACCAGAAAGCCCTGAGTTCCAAGAACACAGCAGCTGCGAAGGACTTCCCACGAAGAGCGCAAAAGTACCACAACATGCCTGCCTCCACAGCTTTTTCCTTGGGGACATGCCTAATTGCTGGCTGATTTGCCTTTCTCGTCTTAGGGTTGGGGTTCAGCCTAGGGCTAGGATTTTATTAACTAAGAAGCCCTGAGTTCCAGGCTTACTTCATCTGCCAAAGGCATCCCAAAGGGAGTGCAGAAGTTCCACAACATGGCTGCTTTCACGGCTTTTCCCTTAGGAAGAACCCTAATACCCGGCTGATTTACCTTCCTAGGGTTACTGTTAGGCTTAGGCCTAGGACTTTTAAAACCAGGAAGCCCTGAGTTCCAGGCTTACTGCATCTGCCAAAGGCATCCCAAAGGGAGTGCAAAAGTGCCAAACATGGCTGCTTTCATAGCTTTTCCCTTAGGAAGAACCCTAATACCCAGCTGATTTACCTTCCTAGGGTTACTGTTAGGCTTAAGCCTAGGACTTTTAAAACCAGGAAGCCCTTGGCTCCAGGCACATGCAGCTGCGAATGGCATCCCAAGAGGGCTGCAGAAGTGACACAACTTGGCTGCCTCTGCTGCTATTCTGATGAGACCATCCCGAACCATAGGCTGATTTTCCTTCCTAGGGTTAAGGTTTGAGTTACGCCTAGGGTAAGGGTTCTATTAACCAGAAAGCCCTGAGTTCCAAGAACACAGCAGCTGCGAAGGACTAGCCAAGAAGAGCGCAAAAGTACCATAACATGCCTGCCTCCACAGCTTTTTCCTTGGGGACATGCCTAATTCCTGGCTGATTTGCCTTTCTCGTCTTAGGGTTGGGGTTCGGCCTAGGGCTAGGATTTTTTTAACTAGGAAGCTCTGAGTTCCAGGCTTACTTCATCTGCCAAAGGCATCCCAAAGCGAGTGCAAAAGTGCCACAACATGGCTGCTTTCACGGCTTTTCCCTTAGGAAGAACCCTAATACCCGGCTGATTTACCTTCCTAGGGTTACTGTTAGGCTTAGGCCTAGGACTTTTAAAACCAGGAAGCCCTGGGCTCCAGGCACACTGCAGCTGTGAAAGGCATCCAAAAGGGAGTGCAAAAGTGCCACAACATGGCTGCTTTCGTGTCTTTTTTTTGGCAAAAAGCCTAACACCAGGCTGATTTCCCTTCCCAGGGTTACTGTAAGGCTTAGGCCTAGGGCTAGGATTTTTAAAACTAGGAAGCCCTTAGATCCAGGCACACTGCAGCTGTTCAAGGCATCCCAAGGGGAGTACAAAAGTGCAACAACATGGCAGCTTTCACAGCTTTTTCCTTCGCACCATCCCTATATCTAGGCTGATTTATCTGCCTAGGGTTAGGGTTAGGGTTCAGCCTAGGGCTTGGAGATTTTAACCAGGAAGCCCTGAGTTCCAGGCTTACTGCATCTGCCAAAGGCATCCCAAAGGGAGTGCAAAAGTGCGACAACATGGCTGCTTTCACGGCTTTTCCCTTAGGAAGAACCCTAATACCCGGCTGATTTACCTTCCTAGGGTTACTGTTAGGCTTAGGCCTAGGACTTTTAAAACCAGGAAGCCCTGGGCTCCAGGCACACTGCAGCTGCGAAAGGCATCCCAAGGGGAGCGCAAAAGTGACACAACTTGGCTGCCACCACTGATATTTCTATGAGACCATCCCGAATCATAGGCTGATTTTCCTTCCTAGGGTTAAGGTTTGAGTTACGCCTAGGGTAAGGGTTCTATTAACCAGAAAGCCCTGAGTTCCAAGAACACAGCAGCTGCGAAGGACTTCCCAAGAAGATCGCAAAAGTACCACAACATGCCTGCCTCCACAGCTTTTTCCTTGGGGACATGCCTAATTCCTGGCTGATTTGCCTTTCTCGTCTTAGGGTTGGGGTTCGGCCTAGGGCTAGGATTTTTTTAACTAGGAAGCCCTGAGTTCCAGGCTTACTGCATCTGCCAAAGGCATCCCAAAGGGAGTGCAGAAGTGCCACAACATGGCTGCTTTCATGGCTTTTTCCTTGGCAAGAAGCCTAACACCAGGCTGATTTCCCTTTCCAGGGTTACTGTAAGGCTTAGGCCTAGGGCTAGGATTTTTAAAACTAGGAAGCCCTTAGATCCAGGCACACTGCAGCTGTTCACGGCATCCCAAGGGGAGTACAAAAGTGCAACAACATGGCAGCTTTCACAGCTTTTTCCTTGGCACCCTCCCTATACCTAGGCTGATTTATCTGCCTAGGGTTAGGGTTAGGGTTCAGCCTAGGGCTTGGAGATTTTAACCAGGAAGCCCTGAGTTCCAGGCTTACTGCATCTGCCAAAGGCATCCCAAAGGGAGTGCAGAAGTGCCACAACATGGCTGCTTTCACGTCTTTTCCCTTAGGAAGAACCCTAATACCCGGCTGATTTACCTTCCTAGGGTTACTGTTAGGCTTAGGCCTAGGACTTTTAAAACCAGGAAGCCCTGGGCTCCAGGCACATGCAGCTGTTAAAGGCATCCCAAGAGGGCCGCAAAAGTGACAAAACTTGGCTGCCTCTGCTGCTATTCTCATGAGACCATCCCGAACCATAGGTTTATTTTCCTTCTTAGGGTTAAGGTTTGAGTTACGCCTAGGGTAAGAGTTCTATTAACCAGAAAGCCCTGAGTTCCAAGAACACAGCAGCTGCGAAGGACTAGCCAAGAAGAGCGCAAAAGTACCACAACATGCCTGCCTCCACAGCTTTTTCCTTGGGGACATGCCTAATTCCTGGCTGATTTGCCTTTCTCGTCTTAGGGTTGGGGTTCGGCCTAGGGCTAGGATTTTTTGAACTAGGAAGCCCTGAGCTCCAGGCTTACTGCATCTGCCAAAGGCATCCCAAAGGGAGTGCAGAAGTGCCACAACATGGCTGCTTTCATGGCTTTTTCCTTGGCAAGAAGCCTAACACCTGGCTGATTTCCCTTTCCAGGGTTACTGTAAGGCTTAGGCCTAGGGCTAGGATTTTTAAAACTAGGAAGCCCTTAGATCCAGGCACACTGCAGCTGTTCACGGCATCCCAAGGGGAGTACAAAAGTGCAACAACATGGCAGCTTTCACAGCTTTTTCCTTGGCACCCTCCCTATACCTAGGCTGATTTATCTGCCTAGGGTTAGGGTTAGGGTTCAGCCTAGGGCTTGGAGATTTTAACCAGGAAGCCCTGAGTTCCAGGCTTACTGCATCTGCCAAAGGCATCCCAAAGGGAGTGCAAAAGTGCCACAACATGGCTGCTTTCACGGCTTTTCCCTTAGGAAGAACCCTAATACCCGGCTGATTTACCTTCCTAGGTTTACTGTTAGGCTTAGGCCTAGGACTTTTAAAACCAGGAAGCCCTGGGCTCCAGGCACACTGCAGCTGCGAAAGGCATCCCAAGGGGAGCGCAAAAGTGACACAACTTGGCTGCCACCACTGATATTTCCATGAGACCATCCCGAACCATAGGCTGATTTTCCTTCCTAGGATTAAGGTTTGAGTTACGCCTAGGGTAAGGGTTCTATTAACCAGAAAGCCCTGAGTTCCAAGAACACAGCAGCTGCGAAGGACTTCCCAAGAAGAGCGCAAAAGTACCACAACATGCCTGCCTCCACAGCTTTTTCCTTGGGGACATGCCTAATTCCTGGCTGATTTGCCTTTCTCGTCTTAGGGTTGGGGTTCGGCCTGGGGTTAGGATTTTAAAAATCAGGAAGCCCTGAGTTCCAGGCACACTGGAGCTTTGAAAGGCATCCAAAAGGGAGTGCAAAAGTGCCCCAACATGGTTGCTTTCATGGCTTTTTCCTTGGCAAGAAGCCTAACACCAGGCTGATTTCCCTTCCCAGGGTTACTGTTAGGCTTAGGCCTAGGGCTAGGATTTTTAAAACTAGGAAGCCCTTAGATCCAGGCACACTGCAGCTGTTCACAGCATCCCAAGGGGAGTACAAAAGTGCAACAACATGGCAGCTTTCACAGCTTTTTCCTTGGCACCATCCCTATACCTTGGCTGATTTATCTTCCTAGGTTTAGGGTTAGGGTTCAGCCTAGGGCTTGGAGATTTTAACCAGGAAGCCCTGAGTTCCAGGCACACTGGAGCTGTGAAAGGCATCCAAAAGGAAGTGCAAAAGTGCCACAACATGGCTGCTTTCACGGCTTTTCCCTTAGGAAGAACCCTAATACGCGGCTGATTTACCTTCCTAGGGTTACTGTTAGGCTTAGGCCTAGGACTTTTAAAACCAGGAAGCCCTGGGCTCCAGGCACACTGCAGCTGTTATAGGCATCCCAAGAGGAGCTCCAAAAGTGACACAACTTGGCTGCCTCTGCTGCTATTTCTCATGAGACCATCCCGAATCATAGGCTGATTTTCCTTCCTAGGGTTAAGGTTTGAGTTACGCCTAGGGTAAGGGTTCTATTAACCAGAAAGCCCTGAGTTCCAAGAACACAGCAGCTGCGAAGGACTTCCCACGAAGAGCACAAAAGTACCACAACATGCCTGCCTCCACAGCTTTTTCCTTGGGGACATGCCTAATTGCTGGCTGATTTGCCTTTCTCGTCTTAGGGTTGGGGTTCAGCCTAGGGCTAGGATTTTATTAACTAAGAAGCCCTGAGTTCCAGGCTTACTTCATCTGCCCAAGCCATCCCAAAGGGAGTGCAGAAGTTCCACAACATGGCTGCTTTCACGGCTTTTCCCTTAGGAAGAACCCTAATACCCGGCTGATTTACCTTCCTAGGGTTACTGTTAGGCTTAGGCCTAGGACTTTTAAAACCAGGAAGCCCTGAGTTCCAGGCTTACTTCATCTGCCAAAGGCATCCCAAAGGGAGTGCAAAAGTGCCAAACATGGCTGCTTTCATAGCTTTTCCCTTAGGAAGAACCCTAATACCCAGCTGATTTACCTTCCTAGGGTTACTGTTAGGCTTAGGCCTAGGACTTTTAAAACCAGGAAGCCCTTGGCTCCAGGCACATGCAGCTGCGAAAGGCATCCCAAGAGGGCTGCAGAAGTGACACAACTTGGCTGCCTCTGCTGCTATTCTGATGAGACCATCCCGAACCATAGGCTGATTTTCCTTCCTAGGGTTAAGGTTTGAGTTACGCCTAGGGTAAGGGTTCTATTAACCAGAAAGCCCTGAGTTCCAAGAACACAGCAGCTGCGAAGGACTAGCCAAGAAGAGCGCAAAAGTACCACAACATGCCTGCCTCCACAGCTTTTTCCTTGGGGACATGCCTAATTCCTGGCTGATTTGCCTTTCTCGTCTTAGGGTTGGGCTTCGGCCTAGGGCTAGGATTTTTTTAACTAGGAAGCCCTGAGTTCCAGGCTTACTTCATCTGCCAAAGGCATCCCAAAGCGAGTGCAAAAGTGCCACAACATGGCTGCTTTCACGGCTTTTCCCTTAGGAAGAACCCTAATACCCGGCTGATTTACCTTCCTAGGGTTACTGTTAGGCTTAGGCCTAGGACTTTTAAAACCAGGAAGCCCTGGGCTCCAGGCACATGCAGCTGTTAAAGGCATCCCAAGAGGGCTGCAGAAGTGACACAACTTGGCTGCCTCTGCTGCTATTCTCATGAGACCATCTCGAACCATAGGCTGATTTTCCTTCCTAGGGTTAAGGTTTGAGTTACGCCTAGGGTAAGGGTTCTATTAACCAGAAAGCCCTGAGTTCCAAGAACACAGCAGCTGCGAAGGACTACCCAAGAAGAGCGCAAAAGTACCACAACATGCCTGCCTCCACAGCTTTTTCCTTGGGGACATGCCTAATTCCTGGCTGATTTGCCTTTCTCCTCTTAGGGTTGGGGTTCGGCCTAGGGCTAGGATTTTTAAAATCAGGAAGCCCTGAGTTCCAGGCACACTGGAGCTGCGAAAGGCATCCAAAAGGGAGTGCAAAAGTGCCACAACATGGCTGCTTTCACGGCTTTTTCCTTGGCAAGAAGCCTAACACCAGGCTGATTTCCCTTCCCAGGGTTACTCTTAGGCTTAGGCCTAGGGCTAGGATTTTTAAAACTAGGAAGCCCTTAGATCCAGGAACACTGCATTTGTTCAAGCATCCCAAGAGGAGTACAAAAGTACAACAACATGGCAGCTTTCACAGCTTTATCCTTGGCACCATCCCTATACCTAGGCTGATTTATCTGCCTAGGGTTAGGGTTAGGGTTCAGCCTAGGGCTTGGAGTTTTTTAACTAGGAAGCCCTGAGTTCCAGGCTTACTGCATCTGCCAAAGGCATCCCAAAGGGAGTGCAAAAGTGCCACAACATGGCTGCTTTCACGGCTTTTCCCTTAGGAAGAACCCTAATACCCGGCTGATTTACCTTCCTAGGGTTACTGTTAGGCTTAGGCCTAGGACTTTTAAAACCAGGAAGCCCTGGGCTCCAGGCACACTGCAGCTGCGAAAGGCATCCCAAGGGGAGCGCAAAAGTGACACAACTTGGCTGCCACCACTGATATTTCCATGAGACCATCCCGAACCATAGGCTGATTTTCCTTCCTAGGATTAAGGTTTGAGTTACGCCTAGGGTAAGGGTTCTATTAACCAGAAAGCCCTGAGTTCCAAGAACACAGCAGCTGCGAAGGACTTCCCAAGAAGAGCGCAAAAGTACCACAACATGCCTGCCTCCACAGCTTTTTCCTTGGGGACATGCCTAATTCCTGGCTGATTTGCCTTTCTCGTCTTAGGGTTGGGGTTCGGCCTGGGGTTAGGATTTTAAAAATCAGGAAGCCCTGAGTTCCAGGCACACTGGAGCTTTGAAAGGCATCCGAAAGGGAGTGCAAAAGTGCCCCAACATGGTTGCTTTCATGGCTTTTTCCTTGGCAAGAAGCCTAACACCAGGCTGATTTCCCTTCCCAGGGTTACTGTTAGGCTTAGGCCTAGGGCTAGGATTTTTAAAACTAGGAAGCCCTTAGATCCAGGCACACTGCAGCTGTTCACAGCATCCCAAGGGGAGTACAAAAGTGCAACAACATGGCAGCTTTCACAGCTTTTTCCTTGGCACCATCCCTATACCTAGGCTGATTTATCTTCCTAGGGTTAGGGTTAGGGTTCAGCCTAGGGCTTGGAGATTTTAACCAGGAAGCCCTGAGTTCCAGGCACACTGGAGCTGTGAAAGGCATCCAAAAGGAAGTGCAAAAGTGCCACAACATGGCTGCTTTCACGGCTTTTCCCTTAGGAAGAACCCTAATACGCGGCTGATTTACCTTCCTAGGGTTACTGTTAGGCTTAGGCCTAGGACTTTTAAAACCAGGAAGCCCTGGGCTCCAGGCACATGCAGCTGTTATAGGCATCCCAAGAGGGCTGCAAAAGTGACACAACTTGGCTGCCTCTGCTGCTATTCTCATGAGACCATCCCGAACCATAGGCTGATTTTCCTTCCTAGGGTTAAGGTTTGAGTTA
Organism: Ammospiza maritima maritima; assembly: GCA_036010785.1. Lineage (NCBI taxonomy): Eukaryota > Metazoa > Chordata > Aves > Passeriformes > Passerellidae > Ammospiza > Ammospiza maritima. The sequence goes on from CM069694.1 coordinate 4,455,134, forward strand.
CGCCTAGGGTAAGGGTTCTATTAACCAGAAAGCCCTGAGTTCCAAGAACACAGCAGCTGCGAAGGACTTCCCACGAAGAGCACAAAAGTACCACAACATGCCTGCCTCCACAGCTTTTTCCTTGGGGACATGCCTAATTGCTGGCTGATTTGCCTTTCTCGTCTTAGGGTTGGGGTTCAGCCTAGGGCTAGGATTTTATTAACTAAGAAGCCCTGAGTTCCAGGCTTACTTCATCTGCCCAAGCCATCCCAAAGGGAGTGCAGAAGTTCCACAACATGGCTGCTTTCACGGCTTTTCCCTTAGGAAGAACCCTAATACCCGGCTGATTTACCTTCCTAGGGTTACTGTTAGGCTTAGGCCTAGGACTTTTAAAACCAGGAAGCCCTGAGTTCCAGGCTTACTTCATCTGCCAAAGGCATCCCAAAGGGAGTGCAAAAGTGCCAAACATGGCTGCTTTCATAGCTTTTCCCTTAGGAAGAACCCTAATACCCAGCTGATTTACCTTCCTAGGGTTACTGTTAGGCTTAGGCCTAGGACTTTTAAAACCAGGAAGCCCTTGGCTCCAGGCACATGCAGCTGCGAAAGGCATCCCAAGAGGGCTGCAGAAGTGACACAACTTGGCTGCCTCTGCTGCTATTCTGATGAGACCATCCCGAACCATAGGCTGATTTTCCTTCCTAGGGTTAAGGTTTGAGTTACGCCTAGGGTAAGGGTTCTATTAACCAGAAAGCCCTGAGTTCCAAGAACACAGCAGCTGCGAAGGACTAGCCAAGAAGAGCGCAAAAGTACCACAACATGCCTGCCTCCACAGCTTTTTCCTTGGGGACATGCCTAATTCCTGGCTGATTTGCCTTTCTCGTCTTAGGGTTGGGCTTCGGCCTAGGGCTAGGATTTTTTTAACTAGGAAGCCCTGAGTTCCAGGCTTACTTCATCTGCCAAAGGCATCCCAAAGCGAGTGCAAAAGTGCCACAACATGGCTGCTTTCACGGCTTTTCCCTTAGGAAGAACCCTAATACCCGGCTGATTTACCTTCCTAGGGTTACTGTTAGGCTTAGGCCTAGGACTTTTAAAACCAGGAAGCCCTGGGCTCCAGGCACATGCAGCTGTTAAAGGCATCCCAAGAGGGCTGCAGAAGTGACACAACTTGGCTGCCTCTGCTGCTATTCTCATGAGACCATCTCGAACCATAGGCTGATTTTCCTTCCTAGGGTTAAGGTTTGAGTTACGCCTAGGGTAAGGGTTCTATTAACCAGAAAGCCCTGAGTTCCAAGAACACAGCAGCTGCGAAGGACTACCCAAGAAGAGCGCAAAAGTACCACAACATGCCTGCCTCCACAGCTTTTTCCTTGGGGACATGCCTAATTCCTGGCTGATTTGCCTTTCTCCTCTTAGGGTTGGGGTTCGGCCTAGGGCTAGGATTTTTAAAATCAGGAAGCCCTGAGTTCCAGGCACACTGGAGCTGCGAAAGGCATCCAAAAGGGAGTGCAAAAGTGCCACAACATGGCTGCTTTCACGGCTTTTTCCTTGGCAAGAAGCCTAACACCAGGCTGATTTCCCTTCCCAGGGTTACTCTTAGGCTTAGGCCTAGGGCTAGGATTTTTAAAACTAGGAAGCCCTTAGATCCAGGAACACTGCATTTGTTCAAGGCATCCCAAGAGGAGTACAAAAGTACAACAACATGGCAGCTTTCACAGCTTTATCCTTGGCACCATCCCTATACCTAGGCTGATTTATCTGCCTAGGGTTAGGGTTAGGGTTCAGCCTAGGGCTTGGAGTTTTTTAACTAGGAAGCCCTGAGTTCCAGGCTTACTGCATCTGCCAAAGGCATCCCAAAGGGAGTGCAAAAGTGCCACAACATGGCTGCTTTCACGGCTTTTCCCTTAGGAAGAACCCTAATACCCGGCTGATTTACCTTCCTAGGGTTACTGTTAGGCTTAGGCCTAGGACTTTTAAAACCAGGAAGCCCTGGGCTCCAGGCACACTGCAGCTGCGAAAGGCATCCCAAGGGGAGCGCAAAAGTGACACAACTTGGCTGCCACCACTGATATTTCCATGAGACCATCCCGAACCATAGGCTGATTTTCCTTCCTAGGATTAAGGTTTGAGTTACGCCTAGGGTAAGGGTTCTATTAACCAGAAAGCCCTGAGTTCCAAGAACACAGCAGCTGCGAAGGACTTCCCAAGAAGAGCGCAAAAGTACCACAACATGCCTGCCTCCACAGCTTTTTCCTTGGGGACATGCCTAATTCCTGGCTGATTTGCCTTTCTCGTCTTAGGGTTGGGGTTCGGCCTGGGGTTAGGATTTTAAAAATCAGGAAGCCCTGAGTTCCAGGCACACTGGAGCTTTGAAAGGCATCCGAAAGGGAGTGCAAAAGTGCCCCAACATGGTTGCTTTCATGGCTTTTTCCTTGGCAAGAAGCCTAACACCAGGCTGATTTCCCTTCCCAGGGTTACTGTTAGGCTTAGGCCTAGGGCTAGGATTTTTAAAACTAGGAAGCCCTTAGATCCAGGCACACTGCAGCTGTTCACAGCATCCCAAGGGGAGTACAAAAGTGCAACAACATGGCAGCTTTCACAGCTTTTTCCTTGGCACCATCCCTATACCTAGGCTGATTTATCTTCCTAGGGTTAGGGTTAGGGTTCAGCCTAGGGCTTGGAGATTTTAACCAGGAAGCCCTGAGTTCCAGGCACACTGGAGCTGTGAAAGGCATCCAAAAGGAAGTGCAAAAGTGCCACAACATGGCTGCTTTCACGGCTTTTCCCTTAGGAAGAACCCTAATACGCGGCTGATTTACCTTCCTAGGGTTACTGTTAGGCTTAGGCCTAGGACTTTTAAAACCAGGAAGCCCTGGGCTCCAGGCACATGCAGCTGTTATAGGCATCCCAAGAGGGCTGCAAAAGTGACACAACTTGGCTGCCTCTGCTGCTATTCTCATGAGACCATCCCGAACCATAGGCTGATTTTCCTTCCTAGGGTTAAGGTTTGAGTTACGCCTAGGGTAAGGGTTCTATTAACCAGAAAGCCCTGAGTTCCAAGAACACAGCAGCTGCGAAGGACTTCCCACGAAGAGCACAAAAGTACCACAACATGCCTGCCTCCACAGCTTTTTCCTTGGGGACATGCCTAATTGCTGGCTGATTTGCCTTTCTCGTCTTAGGGTTGGGGTTCAGCCTAGGGCTAGGATTTTATTAACTAAGAAGCCCTGAGTTCCAGGCTTACTTCATCTGCCCAAGCCATCCCAAAGGGAGTGCAGAAGTTCCACAACATGGCTGCTTTCACGGCTTTTCCCTTAGGAAGAACCCTAATACCCGGCTGATTTACCTTCCTAGGGTTACTGTTAGGCTTAGGCCTAGGACTTTTAAAACCAGGAAGCCCTGAGTTCCAGGCTTACTTCATCTGCCAAAGGCATCCCAAAGGGAGTGCAAAAGTGCCAAACATGGCTGCTTTCATAGCTTTTCCCTTAGGAAGAACCCTAATACCCAGCTGATTTACCTTCCTAGGGTTACTGTTAGGCTTAGGCCTAGGACTTTTAAAACCAGGAAGCCCTTGGCTCCAGGCACATGCAGCTGCGAAAGGCATCCCAAGAGGGCTGCAGAAGTGACACAACTTGGCTGCCTCTGCTGCTATTCTGATGAGACCATCCCGAACCATAGGCTGATTTTCCTTCCTAGGGTTAAGGTTTGAGTTACGCCTAGGGTAAGGGTTCTATTAACCAGAAAGCCCTGAGTTCCAAGAACACAGCAGCTGCGAAGGACTAGCCAAGAAGAGCGCAAAAGTACCACAACATGCCTGCCTCCACAGCTTTTTCCTTGGGGACATGCCTAATTCCTGGCTGATTTGCCTTTCTCGTCTTAGGGTTGGGCTTCGGCCTAGGGCTAGGATTTTTTTAACTAGGAAGCCCTGAGTTCCAGGCTTACTTCATCTGCCAAAGGCATCCCAAAGCGAGTGCAAAAGTGCCACAACATGGCTGCTTTCACGGCTTTTCCCTTAGGAAGAACCCTAATACCCGGCTGATTTACCTTCCTAGGGTTACTGTTAGGCTTAGGCCTAGGACTTTTAAAACCAGGAAGCCCTGGGCTCCAGGCACATGCAGCTGTTAAAGGCATCCCAAGAGGGCTGCAGAAGTGACACAACTTGGCTGCCTCTGCTGCTATTCTCATGAGACCATCTCGAACCATAGGCTGATTTTCCTTCCTAGGGTTAAGGTTTGAGTTACGCCTAGGGTAAGGGTTCTATTAACCAGAAAGCCCTGAGTTCCAAGAACACAGCAGCTGCGAAGGACTACCCAAGAAGAGCGCAAAAGTACCACAACATGCCTGCCTCCACAGCTTTTTCCTTGGGGACATGCCTAATTCCTGGCTGATTTGCCTTTCTCCTCTTAGGGTTGGGGTTCGGCCTAGGGCTAGGATTTTTAAAATCAGGAAGCCCTGAGTTCCAGGCACACTGGAGCTGCGAAAGGCATCCAAAAGGGAGTGCAAAAGTGCCACAACATGGCTGCTTTCACGGCTTTTTCCTTGGCAAGAAGCCTAACACCAGGCTGATTTCCCTTCCCAGGGTTACTCTTAGGCTTAGGCCTAGGGCTAGGATTTTTAAAACTAGGAAGCCCTTAGATCCAGGAACACTGCATTTGTTCAAGGCATCCCAAGAGGAGTACAAAAGTACAACAACATGGCAGCTTTCACAGCTTTATCCTTGGCACCATCCCTATACCTAGGCTGATTTATCTGCCTAGGGTTAGGGTTAGGGTTCAGCCTAGGGCTTGGAGTTTTTTAACTAGGAAGCCCTGAGTTCCAGGCTTACTGCATCTGCCAAAGGCATCCCAAAGGGAGTGCAAAAGTGCCACAACATGGCTGCTTTCACGGCTTTTCCCTTAGGAAGAACCCTAATACGCGGCTGATTTACCTTCCTAGGGTTACTGTTAGGCTTAGGCCTAGGACTTTTAAAACCAGGAAGCCCTGGGCTCCAGGCACACTGCAGCTGCGAAAGGCATCCCAAGGGGAGCGGAAAAGTGACACAACTTGGCTGCCACCACTGATATTTCCATGAGACCATCCCGAACCATAGGCTGATTTTCCTTCCTAGGATTAAGGTTTGAGTTACGCCTAGGGTAAGGGTTCTATTAACCAGAAAGCCCTGAGTTCCAAGAACACAGCAGCTGCGAAGGACTTCCCAAGAAGAGCGCAAAAGTACCACAACATGCCTGCCTCCACAGCTTTTTCCTTGGGGACATGCCTAATTCCTGGCTGATTTGCCTTTCTCGTCTTAGGGTTGGGGTTCGGCCTGGGGTTAGGATTTTAAAAATCAGGAAGCCCTGAGTTCCAGGCACACTGGAGCTTTGAAAGGCATCCAAAAGGGAGTGCAAAAGTGCCCCAACATGGTTGCTTTCATGGCTTTTTCCTTGGCAAGAAGCCTAACACCAGGCTGATTTCCCTTCCCAGGGTTACTGTTAGGCTTAGGCCTAGGGCTAGGATTTTTAAAACTAGGAAGCCCTTAGATCCAGGCACACTGCAGCTGTTCACAGCATCCCAAGGGGAGTACAAAAGTGCAACAACATGGCAGCTTTCACAGCTTTTTCCTTGGCACCATCCCTATACCTAGGCTGATTTATCTTCCTAGGGTTAGGGTTAGGGTTCAGCCTAGGGCTTGGAGATTTTAACCAGGAAGCCCTGAGTTCCAGGCACACTGGAGCTGTGAAAGGCATCCAAAAGGAAGTGCAAAAGTGCCACAACATGGCTGCTTTCACGGCTTTTCCCTTAGGAAGAACCCTAATACGCGGCTGATTTACCTTCCTAGGGTTACTGTTAGGCTTAGGCCTAGGACTTTTAAAACCAGGAAGCCCTGGGCTCCAGGCACATGCAGCTGTTATAGGCATCCCAAGAGGGCTGCAGAAGTGACACAACTTGGCTGCCTCTGCTGCTATTCTCATGAGACCATCCCGAACCATAGGCTGATTTTCCTTCCTAGGGTTAAGGTTTGAGTTACGCCTAGGGTAAGGGTTCTATTAACCAGAAAGCCCTGAGTTCCAAGAACACAGCAGCTGCGAAGGACTTCCCACGAAGAGCACAAAAGTACCACAACATGCCTGCCTCCACAGCTTTTTCCTTGGGGACATGCCTAATTGCTGGCTGATTTGCCTTTCTCGTCTTAGGGTTGGGGTTCAGCCTAGGGCTAGGATTTTATTAACTAAGAAGCCCTGAGTTCCAGGCTTACTTCATCTGCCAAAGCCATCCCAAAGGGAGTGCAGAAGTTCCACAACATGGCTGCTTTCACGGCTTTTCCCTTAGGAAGAACCCTAATACCCGGCTGATTTACCTTCCTAGGGTTACTGTTAGGCTTAGGCCTAGGACTTTTAAAACCAGGAAGCCCTGAGTTCCAGGCTTACTTCATCTGCCAAAGGCATCCCAAAGGGAGTGCAAAAGTGCCAAACATGGCTGCTTTCATAGCTTTTCCCTTAGGAAGAACCCTAATACCCAGCTGATTTACCTTCCTAGGGTTACTGTTAGGCTTAGGCCTAGGACTTTTAAAACCAGAAAGCCCTTGGCTCCAGGCACATGCAGCTGCGAAAGGCATCCCAAGAGGGCTGCAGAAGTGACACAACTTGGCTGCCTCTGCTGCTATTCTGATGAGACCATCCCGAACCATAGGCTGATTTTCCTTCCTAGGGTTAAGGTTTGAGTTACGCCTAGGGTAAGGGTTCTATTAACTAGAAAGCCCTGAGTTCCAAGAACACAGCAGCTGCGAAGGACTAGCCAAGAAGAGCGCAAAAGTACCACAACATGCCTGCCTCCACAGCTTTTTCCTTGGGGACATGCCTAATTCCTGGCTGATTTGCCTTTCTCGTCTTAGGGTTGGGCTTCGGCCTAGGGCTAGGATTTTTTTAACTAGGAAGCCCTGAGTTCCAGGCTTACTTCATCTGCCAAAGGCATCCCAAAGCGAGTGCAAAAGTGCCACAACATGGCTGCTTTCACGGCTTTTCCCTTAGGAAGAACCCTAATACCCGGCTGATTTACCTTCCTAGGGTTACTGTTAGGCTTAGGCCTAGGACTTTTAAAACCAGGAAGCCCTGGGCTCCAGGCACATGCAGCTGTTAAAGGCATCCCAAGAGGGCTGCAGAAGTGACACAACTTGGCTGCCTCTGCTGCTATTCTCATGAGACCATCCCGAACCATAGGCTGATTTTCCTTCCTAGGGTTAAGGTTTGAGTTACGCCTAGGGTAAGGGTTCTATTAACCAGAAAGCCCTGAGTTCCAAGAACACAGCAGCTGCGAAGGACTACCCAAGAAGAGCGCAAAAGTACCACAACATGCCTGCCTCCACAGCTTTTTCCTTGGGGACATGCCTAATTCCTGGCTGATTTGCCTTTCTCCTCTTAGGGTTGGGGTTCGGCCTAGGGCTAGGATTTTTAAAATCAGGAAGCCCTGAGTTCCAGGCACACTGGAGCTGCGAAAGGCATCCAAAAGGGAGTGCAAAAGTGCCACAACATGGCTGCTTTCACGGCTTTTTCCTTGGCAAGAAGCCTAACACCAGGCTGATTTCCCTTCCCAGGGTTACTCTTAGGCTTAGGCCTAGGGCTAGGATTTTTAAAACTAGGAAGCCCTTAGATCCAGGAACACTGCATTTGTTCAAGGCATCCCAAGAGGAGTACAAAAGTACAACAACATGGCAGCTTTCACAGCTTTATCCTTGGCACCATCCCTATACCTAGGCTGATTTATCTGCCTAGGGTTAGGGTTAGGGTTCAGCCTAGGGCTTGGAGTTTTTTAACCAGGAAGCCCTGAGTTCCAGGCGCTCTGCAGCTTTTAAAGGCATCCCAAGAGGGCCGCAGAAGTGACACAACTTGGCTGCCTCTGCTTCTATTCTCATGAGACCATCCTGAACCATAGGGAGATTTTCCTCCCTAGGGTTAAGGTTTGAGTTACGCCTAGGGTAAGAGTTTTATTAACCAGAAAGACCTGAGTTCCAAGAACACAGCAGCTGCGAAGGACTACCCAAGAAGAGCGCAAAAGTACCACAACATGCCTGCCTCCACAGCTTTTTCCTTGGGGACATGCCTAATTCCTGGCTGATTTGCCTTTCTCGTCTTAGGCTTGGGGTTCGGCCTAGGGCTAGGATTTTTTTAACTAGGAAGCCCTGAGTTCCAGGCTTACTTCATCTGCCAAAGGCATCCCAAAGCGAGTGCAAAAGTGCCACAACATGGCTGCTTTCACGGCTTTTTCCTTGGCAAGAAGCCTAACACCAGGCTGATTTCCCTTCCCAGGGTTACTGTAAGGCTTAGGCCTAGGGCTAGGATTTTTAAAACTAGGAAGCCCTTAGATCCAGGCACACTGCAGCTGTTCAAGGCATCCCAAGGGGAGTACAAAAGTGCAACAACATGGCAGCTTTCACAGCTTTTTCCTTGGCACCATCCCTATACCTAGGCTGATTTATCTGCCAAGGGTTAGGATTAGGCTTCAGCCTAGGGCTTGGAGTTTTTTAACTAGGAAGCCCTGAGTTCCAGGCTTACTGCATCTGCCAAAGGCATCCCAAAGGGAGTGCAAAAGTGCCACAACATGGCTGCTTTCACGGCTTTTCCCTTAGGAAGAACCCTAATACCCGGCTGATTTACCTTCCTGGGGTTACTGTTAGGCTTAGGCCTAGGACTTTTAAAACCAGGAAGCCCTGGGCTCCAGGCACATGCAGCTGTTAAAGGCATCCCAAGAGGGCCGCAAAAGTGACAAAACTTGGCTGCCTCTGCTGCTATTCTCATGAGACCATCCCGAACCATAGGTTTATTTTCCTTCTTAGGGTTAAGGTTTGAGTTACGCCTAGGGTAAGAGTTCTATTAACCAGAAAGCCCTGAGTTCCAAGAACACAGCAGCTGCGAAGGACTAGCCAAGAAGAGCGCAAAAGTACCACAACATGCCTGCCTCCACAGCTTTTTCCTTGGGGACATGCCTAATTCCTGGCTGATTTGCCTTTCTCGTCTTAGGGTTGGGGTTCGGCCTAGGGCTAGGATTTTTTTAACTAGGAAGCCCTGAGTTCCAGGCTTACTGCATCTGCCAAAGGCATCCCAAAGGGAGTGCAGAAGTGCCACAACATGGCTGCTTTCATGGCTTTTTCCTTGGCAAGAAGCCTAACACCTGGCTGATTTCCCTTTCCAGGGTTACTGTAAGGCTTAGGCCTAGGGCTAGGATTTTTAAAACTAGGAAGCCCTTAGATCCAGGCACACTGCAGCTGTTCACGGCATCCCAAAGGGAGTACAAAAGTGCAACAACATGGCAGCTTTCACAGCTTTTTCCTTGGCACCCTCCCTATACCTAGGCTGATTTATCTGCCTAGGGTTAGGGTTAGGGTTCAGCCTAGGGCTTGGAGATTTTAACCAGGAAGCCCTGAGTTCCAGGCTTACTGCATCTGCCAAAGGCATCCCAAAGGGAGTGCAGAAGTGCCACAACATGGCTGCTTTCACGGCTTTTCCCTTAGGAAGAACCCTAATACCCGGCTGATTTACCTTCCTAGGGTTACTGTTAGGCTTAGGCCTACGACTTTTAAAACCAGGAAGCCCTGGGCTCCAGGCACACTGCAGCTGCGAAAGGCATCCCAAGGAGAGCGCAAAAGTGACACAACTTGGCTGCCACCACTGATATTTCCATGAGACCATCCCGAACCATAGGCTGATTTTCCTTCCTAGGATTAAGGTTTGAGTTACGCCTAGGGTAAGGGTTCTATTAACCAGAAAGCCCTGAGTTCCAAGAACACAGCAGCTGCGAAGGACTAGCCAAGAAGAGCGCAAAAGTACCACAACATGCCTGCCTCCACAGCTTTTTCCTTGGGGACATGCCTAATTCCTGGCTGATTTGCCTTTCTCGTCTTAGGGTTGGGGTTCGGCCTGGGGCTAGGATTTTAAAAATCAGGAAGCCCTGAGTTCCAGGCACACTGGAGCTTTGAAAGGCATCCAAAAGGGAGTGCAAAAGTGCCACAACATGGCTGCTTTCATGGCTTTTTCCTTGGCAAGAAGCCTAACACCAGGCTGATTTCCCTTCCCAGGGTTACTGTTAGGCTTAGGCCTAGGGCTAGGATTTTTAAAACTAGGAAGCCCTTAGATCCAGGCACACTGCAGCTGTTCACAGCATCCCAAGGGGAGTACAAAAGTGCAACAACATGGCAGCTTTCACAGCTTTTTCCTTGGCACCATCCCTATACCTAGGCTGATTTATCTGCCTAGGGTTAGGGTTAGGGTTCAGCCTAGGGCTTGGAGATTTTAACCAGGAAGCCCTGAGTTCCAGGCTTACTGCATCTCCCAAAGGCATCCCAAAGGGAGTGCAGAAGTGCCACAACATGGCTGCTTTCACGTCTTTTCCCTTAGGAAGAACCCTAATACCCGGCTGATTTACCTTCCTAGGGTTACTGTTAGGCTTAGGCCTAGGACTTTTAAAACCAGGAAGCGCTGGGCTAAAGGCACACTGCAGCTGCGAAAGGCATCCCAAGGGGAGCGCAAAAGTGACACAACTTGGCTGCCACCACTGATGTTTCCATGAGACCATCCCGAACCATAGGCTGATTTTCCTTCCTAGGGTTAAGGTTTGAGTTACGCCTAGCGTAAGGTTTCTATTAACCAGAAAGCCCTGAGTTCCAAGAACACAGCAGCTGCGAAGGACTTCCCACGAAGAGCACAAAAGTACCACAACATGCCTGCCTCCACAGCTTTTTCCTTGGGGACATACCTAATTGCTGGCTGATTTGCCTTTCTCGTCTTAGGTTTGGGGTTCAGCCTAGGGCTAGGATTTTATTAACTAAGAAGCCCTGAGTTCCAGGCTTACTTCATCTGCCAAAGGCATCCCAAAGGGAGTGCAGAAGTTCCACAACATGGCTGCTTTCACGGCTTTTCCCTTAGGAAGAACCCTAATACCCGGCTGATTTACCTTCCTAGGGTTACTGTTAGGCTTAGGCCTAGGACTTTTAAAACCAGGAAGCCCTGAGTTCCAGGCTTACTTCATCTGCCAAAGGCATCCCAAAGGGAGTGCAAAAGTGCCAAACATGGCTGCTTTCATACCTTTTCCCTTAGGAAGAACCCTAATACCCAGCTGATTTACCTTCCTAGGGTTACTGTTAGGCTTAGGCCTAGGACTTTTAAAACCAGGAAGCCCTTGGCTCCAGGCACATGCAGCTGCGAAAGGAATCCCAAGAGGGCTGCAGAAGTGACACAACTTGGCTGCCTCTGCTGCTATTCTGATGAGACCATCCCGAACCATAGGCTGATTTTCCTTCCTAGGGTTAAGGTTTGAGTTACGCCTAGGGTAAGGGTTCTATTAACTAGAAAGCCCTGAGTTCCAAGAACACAGCAGCTGCGAAGGACTAGCCAAGAAGAGCGCAAAAGTACCACAACATGCCTGCCTCCACAGCTTTTTCCTTGGGGACATGCCTAATTCCTGGCTGATTTGCCTTTCTCGTCTTAGGGTTGGGGTTCGGCCTAGGGCTAGGATTTTTAAAATCAGGAAGCCCTGAGTTCCAGGCACACTGGAGCTGCGAAAGGCATCCAAAAGGGAGTGCAAAAGTGCCACAACATGGCTGCTTTCACGGCTTTTTCCTTGACAAGAAGCCTAACACCAGGCTGATTTCCCTTCCCAGGGTTACTCTTTGGCTTAGGCCTAGGGCTAGGATTTTTAAAACTAGGAAGCCCTTAGATCCAGGAACACTGCATTTGTTCAAGGCATCCCAAGAGGAGTACAAAAGTACAACAACGTGGCAGCTTTCACAGCTTTATCCTTGGCACCATCCCTATACCTAGGCTGATTTATCTGCCTAGGGTTAGGGTTAGGGTTCAGCCTAGGGCTTGGAGTTTTTTAACCAGGAAGCCCTGAGTTCCAGGCGCTCTGCAGCTTTTAAAGGCATCCCAAGAGGGCCGCAGAAGTGACACAACTTGGCTGCCTCTGCTTCTATTCTCATGAGACCATCCTGAACCATAGGGAGATTTTCCTCCCTAGGGTTAAGGTTTGAGTTACGCCTAGGGTAAGAGTTTTATTAACCAGAAAGACCTGAGTTCCAAGAACACAGCAGCTGCGAAGGACTACCCAAGAAGAGCGCAAAAGTACCACAACATGCCTGCCTCCACAGCTTTTTCCCTGGGGACATGCCTAATTCCTGGCTGATTTGCCTTTCTCGTCTTAGGCTTGGGGTTCGGCCTAGGGCTAGGATTTTTTTAACTAGGAAGCCCTGAGTTCCAGGCTTACTTCATCTGCCAAAGGCATCCCAAAGCGAGTGCAAAAGTGCCACAACATGGCTGCTTTCACGGCTTTTCCCTTAGGAAGAACCCTAATACGCGGCTGATTTACCTTCCTAGGGTTACTGTTAGGCTTAGGCCTAGGACTTTTAAAACCAGGAAGCCCTGGGCTCCAGGCACACTGCAGCTGCGAAAGGCATCCCATGGGGAGCGCAAAAGTGACACAACTTGGCTGCCACCACTGATATTTCCATGAGACCATCCCGAACCATAGGCTGATTTTCCTTCCTAGGGTTAAGGTTTGAGTTACGACAAGGGTAAGGGTTCTATTAACCAGAAAGCCCTGAGTTCCAAGAACACAGCAGCTGCGAAGGACTAGCCAAGAAGAGCGCAAAAGTACCACAACATGCCTGCCTCCACAGATTTTCCTTGGGGACATGCCTAATTCCTGGCTGATTTGCCTTTCTCGTCTTAGGGTTGGGGTTCGGCCTAGGGCTAGAATTTTTAAAATCAGGAAGCCCTGAGTTCCAGGCACACTGGAGCTGTGAAAGGCATCCAAAAGGGAGCGCAAAAGTGCCCCAACATGGTTGCTTTCACGGCTTTTTCCTTGGCAAGAAGCCTAACACCAGGCTGATTTCCCTTCCCAGGGTTACTGTAAGGCTTAGGCCTAGGGCTAGAATTTTAAAACTAGGAAGCCCTTAGATCCAGGCACACTGCAGCTGTTCAAGGCATCCCAAGGGGAGTACAAAAGTGCAACAACATGGCAGCTTTCACAGCTTTTTCCTTGGCACCATCCCTATACCTAGGCTGATTTATCTGCCAAGGGTTAGGATAAGGCTTGAGCCTAGGGCTTGGAGTTTTTTAACTAGGAAGCCCTGAGTTCCAGGCTTACTGCATCTGCCAAAGGCATCCCAAAGGGAGTGCAAAAGTGCCACAACATGGCTGCTTTCACGGCTTTTCCCTTAGGAAGAACCCTAATACCCGGCTGATTTACCTTCCTGGGGTTACTGTTAGGCTTAGGCCTAGGACTTTTAAAACCAGGAAGCCCTGGGCTCCAGGCACACTGCAGCTGCGAAAGGCATCCCAAGGAGAGCGCAAAAGTGACACAACTTGGCTGCCACCACTGAAATTTCCATGAGACCATCCCGAACCATAGGCTGATTTTCCTTCCTAGGGTTAAGGTTTGAGTTACGCCTAGGGTAAGGGTTCTATTAACCAGAAAGCCCTGAGTTCCAAGAACACAGCAGCTGCGAAGGACTACCCAAGAAGAGCGCAAAAGTACCACAACATGCCTGCCTCCACAGCTTTTTCCTTGGGGACATGCCTAATTCCTGGCTGATTTGCCTTTCTCGTCTTAGGCTTGGGGTTCGGCCTAGGGCTAGGATTTTTTGAACTAGGAAGCCCTGAGTTCCAGGCTTACTGCATCTGCCAAAGGCATCCCAAGGGGAGTGCAGAAGTGCCACAACATGGTTGCTTCCACGGCTTTTTCCTTGGCAAGAAGCTTAACACCAGGCTGATTTCCCTTCCCTGGGTTACTGTAAGGCTTAGGCCGAGGGCTAGGATTTTTAAAACTAGGAAGACCTTAGCTCCAGGCACACTGCATCTGTTCAAGGCATCCCAAGGGGAGTAAAAAAGTGCAACAACATGGCAGCTTTCACAGCTTTTTCCTTGGCACCATCCCTATACCTAGGCTGATTTATCTGCCTAGGGTTAGGGTTAGGGTTCAGCCTAGGGCTTGGAGATTTTAACCAGGAAGCCCTGAGTTCCAGGCTTACTGCATCTGCCAAAGGCATCCCAAAGGGAGTGCAAAAGTGCCACAACATGGCTGCTTTCACGGCTTTTCCCTTAGGAAGAACCCTAATACCCGGCTGATTTAATTTCCTAGGGTTACTGTTAGGCTTAGGCCTAGGACATTTAAAACCAGGAAGCCCTGGGCTCCAGGCACACTGCAGCTGTTAAAGGCATCCCAAGAGGGCCGCAGAAGTGACACAACGTGGCTGTCTCTGCTGCTATTCTCATGAGACCATCCCGAACCATAGGCTGATTTTCCTTCCTAGGGTTAAGGTTTGAGTTACGCCTAGGGTACGGGTTCTATTAACCAGAAAGCTCTGAGTTCCAAGAACCCAGCAGCTGCGAAGGACTTCTCAAGAAGAGCGCAAAAGTACCACAACATGCCTGCCTCCACAGCTTTTTCCTTGGGGACATGCCTAATTCCTGGCTGATTTGCCTTTCTCGTCTTAGGGTTGGGGTTTCGGCCTAGGGCTAGGATTTTTAAAATCAGGAAGCCCTGAGTTCCAGGCACACTGGAGCTGTGAAAGGCATCCAAAAGGGAGTGCAAAAGTGCCACAACATGGTTTCTTTCACGGCTTTTTCCTTGGCAAGAAGCTTAACACCAGTCTGGTTTCCCTTCCCAGAGTTACTGTTAGGCTTAGGCCTAGGGCTAGGATTTTTAAAACTAGGAAGCCCTTAGATCCAGGCACACTGCAGCTGTTCAAGGCATCCCAAGGGGAGTACAAAAGTGCAACAACATGGCAGATTTCACAGCTTTTTCCTTGGCACCATCCCTATACCTAGGCTGATTTAACTGCCTAGCTTTAGGGTTAGGGTTCAGCCTAGGGCTTGGAGTTTTTTAACCAGGAAGCCCTGAGTTCCAGGCTTACTGCATCTGCCAAAGGCATCCCAAAGGGAGTGCAAAAGTGCCACAACATGGCTGCTTTCACGGCTTTTCCCTTAGGAAGAACCCTAATACCCGGCTGATTTACCTTCCTAGGGTTACTGTTAGGCTTAGGCCTAGGACTTTTAAAACCAGGAAGCCCTGGGCTCCAGGCACACTGCAGCTGTTAAAGGCATCCCAAGAGGGCCGCAGAAGTGACACAACGTGGCTGTCTCTGCTGCTATTCTCATGAGACCATCCCGAACCATAGGCTGATTTTCCTTCCTAGGGTTAAGGTTTGAGTTACGCCTGGGGTAAGGGTTCTATAAACCAGAAAGCCCTGAGTTCCATGAACACAGCAGCTGCGAAGGACTACCCAAGAAGAGCGCAAAATTACCACAATATGCCTGCCTCCACAGCTTTTTCCTTGGGGACATGCCTAATTCCTGGCTGATTTGCCTTTCTCGTCTTAGGGTTGGGGTTCGGCATAGGGCTAGGATTTTTTTAACTAGGAAGCCCTGAGTTCCAGGCTTACTGCATCTGCCAAAGGCATCCCAAAGGGAGTGCAAAAGTGCAACAACATGGCTGCTTTCACGGCTTTTCCCTTAGGAAGAACCCTTAAACGCGGCTGATTTACCTTCCCAGGGTTACTGTTAGGCTTAGGCCTAGGACTTTTAAAACCAGGAAGCCCTGGGCTCCAGGCACATGCAGCTGTTAAAGGCATCCCAAGAGGGCTGCAGAAGTGACACAACTTGGCTGCCTCTGCTGCTATTCTCATGAGACCATCCCGAACCATAGGCTGATTTTCCTTCCTAGGGTTAAGGTTTGAGTTACGACAAGGGTAAGGGTTCTATTAACCAGAAAGCCCTGAGTTCCAAGAACACAGCAGCTGCGAAGGACTAGCCAAGAAGAGCGCAAAAGTACCACAACATGCCTGCCTCCACAGCTTTTTCCTTGGGGACATGCCTAATTCCTGGCTGATTTGCCTTTCTCGTCTTAGGCTTGGGGTTCGGCCTAGGGCTAGGATTTTTAAAATCAGGAAGCCCTGAGTTCCAGGCACACTGGAGCTGTGAAAGGCATCTAAAAAGGAGTGCAAAAGTGCCACAACATGGCGTCTTTCATGGCTTTTTCCTTCGCAAGAAGCCTAACACCAGGCTGATTTCCCTTCCCAGGGTTACTCTTTGGCTTAGGCCTAGGGCTAGGATTTTTAAAACTAGGAAGCCCTTAGATCCAGGCACACTGCAGCTGTTCACAGCATCCCAAGGGGAGTACAAAAGTGCAACAACATGGCAGCTTTCACAGCTTTTTCCTTGGCACCATCCCTATACCTAGGCTGATTTATCTGCCTAGGGTTAGGGTTAGGGTTCAGCCTAGGGCTTGGAGATTTTAACCAGGAAGCCCTGAGTTCCAGGCTTACTGCATCTGCCAAAGGCATCCCAAAGGGAGTGCAGAAGTGCCACAACATGGCTGCTTTCACGTCTTTTCCCTTAGGAAGAACCCTAATACCCGGCTGATTTACCTTCCTAGGGTTACTGTTAGGCTTAGGCCTAGGACTTTTAAAACCAGGAAGCCCTGAGTTCCAGGCTTACTTCATCTGCCAAAGGCATCCCAAAGGGAGTGCAAAAGTGCCAAACATGGCTGCTTTCATACCTTTTCCCTTAGGAAGAACCCTAATACCCAGCTGATTTACCTTCCTAGGGTTACTGTTAGGCTTAGGCCTAGGACTTTTAAAACCAGGAAGCCCTTGGCTCCAGGCACATGCAGCTGCGAAAGGAATCCCAAGAGGGCTGCAGAAGTGACACAACTTGGCTGCCTCTGCTGCTATTCTGATGAGACCATCCCGAACCATAGGCTGATTTTCCTTCCTAGGGTTAAGGTTTGAGTTACGCCTAGGGTAAGGGTTCTATTAACTAGAAAGCCCTGAGTTCCAAGAACACAGCAGCTGCGAAGGACTAGCCAAGAAGAGCGCAAAAGTACCACAACATGCCTGCCTCCACAGCTTTTTCCTTGGGGACATGCCTAATTCCTGGCTGATTTGCCTTTCTCGTCTTAGGGTTGGGCTTCGGCCTAGGGCTAGGATTTTTTTAACTAGGAAGCCCTGAGTTCCAGGCTTACTTCATCTGCCAAAGGCATCCCAAAGCGAGTGCAAAAGTGCCACAACATGGCTGCTTTCACGGCTTTTCCCTTAGGAAGAACCCTAATACCCGGCTGATTTACCTTCCTAGGGTTACTGTTAGGCTTAGGCCTAGGACTTTTAAAACCAGGAAGCCCTGGGCTCCAGGCACATGCAGCTGTTAAAGGCATCCCAAGAGGGCTGCAGAAGTGACACAACTTGGCTGCCTCTGCTGCTATTCTCATGAGACCATCCCGAACCATAGGCTGATTTTCCTTCCTAGGGTTAAGGTTTGAGTTACGCCTAGCGTAAGGGTTCTATTAACCAGAAAGCCCTGAGTTCCAAGAACACAGCAGCTGCGAAGGACTACCCAAGAAGAGCGCAAAAGTACCACAACATGCCTGCCTCCACAGCTTTTTCCTTGGGGACATGCCTAATTCCTGGCTGATTTGCCTTTCTCCTCTTAGGGTTGGGGTTCGGCCTAGGGCTAGGATTTTTAAAATCAGGAAGCCCTGAGTTCCAGGCACACTGGAGCTGCGAAAGGCATCCAAAAGGGAGTGCAAAAGTGCCACAACATGGCTGCTTTCACGGCTTTTTCCTTGGCAAGAAGCCTAACACCAGGCTGATTTCCCTTCCCAGGGTTACTCTTAGGCTTAGGCCTAGGGCTAGGATTTTTAAAACTAGGAAGCCCTTAGATCCAGGAACACTGCATTTGTTCAAGGCATCCCAAGAGGAGTACAAAAGTACAACAACATGGCAGCTTTCACAGCTTTATCCTTGGCACCATCCCTATACCTAGGCTGATTTATCTGCCTAGGGTTAGGGTTAGGGTTCAGCCTAGGGCTTGGAGTTTTTTAACCAGGAAGCCCTGAGTTCCAGGCGCTCTGCAGCTTTTAAAGGCATCCCAAGAGGGCCGCAGAAGTGACACAACTTGGCTGCCTCTGCTTCTATTCTCATGAGACCATCCTGAACCATAGGGAGATTTTCCTCCCTAGGTTTAAGGTTTGAGTTACGCCTAGGGTAAGAGTTTTATTAACCAGAAAGACCTGAGTTCCAAGAACACAGCAGCTGCGAAGGACTACCCAAGAAGAGCGCAAAAGTACCACAACATGCCTGCCTCCACAGCTTTTTCCTTGGGGACATGCCTAATTCCTGGCTGATTTGCCTTTCTCGTCTTAGGCTTGGGGTTCGGCCTAGGGCTAGGATTTTTTTAACTAGGAAGCCCTGAGTTCCAGGCTTACTTCATCTGCCAAAGGCATCCCAAAGCGAGTGCAAAAGTGCCACAACATGGCTGCTTTCACGGCTTTTCCCTTAGGAAGAACCCTAATACCCGGCTGATTTACCTTCCTAGGGTTACTGTTAGGCTTAGGCCTAGGACTTTTAAAACCAGGAAGCCCTGGGCTCCAGGCACACTGCAGCTGCGAAAGGCATCCCATGGGGAGCGCAAAAGTGACACAACTTGGCTGCCACCACTGATATTTCCATGAGACCATCCCGAACCATAGGCTGATTTTCCTTCCTAGGGTTAAGGTTTGAGTTACGACAAGGGTAAGGGTTCTATTAACCAGAAAGCCCTGAGTTCCAAGAACACAGCAGCTGCGAAGGACTAGCCAAGAAGAGCGCAAAAGTACCACAACATGCCTGCCTCCACAGCTTTTTCCTTGGGGACATGCCTAATTCCTGGCTGATTTGCCTTTCTCGTCTTAGGCTTGGGGTTCGGCCTAGGGCTAGGATTTTTAAAATCAGGAAGCCCTGAGTTCCAGGCACACTGGAGCTGTGAAAGGCATCTAAAAAGGAGTGCAAAAGTGCCACAACATGGCGTCTTTCATGGCTTTTTCCTTCGCAAGAAGCCTAACACCAGGCTGATTTCCCTTCCCAGGGTTACTGTTAGGCTTAGGCCTAGGGCTAGGATTTTTAAAACTAGGAAGCCCTTAGATCCAGGCACACTGCAGCTGTTCACAGCATCCCAAGGGGAGTACAAAAGTGCAACAACATGGCAGCTTTCACAGCTTTTTCCTTGGCACCATCCCTATACCTAGGCTGATTTATCTGCCTAGGGTTAGGGTTAGGGTTCAGCCTAGGGCTTGGAGATTTTAACCAGGAAGCCCTGAGTTCCAGGCTTACTGCATCTGCCAAAGGCATCCCAAAGGGAGTGCAGAAGTGCCACAACATGGCTGCTTTCACGTCTTTTCCCTTAGGAAGAACCCTAATACCCGGCTGATTTACCTTCCTAGGGTTACTGTTAGGCTTAGGCCTAGGACTTTTAAAACCAGGAAGCGCTGGGCTAATGGCACACTGCAGCTGCGAAAGGCATCCCAAGGGGAGCGCAAAAGTGACACAACTTGGCTGCCACCACTGATGTTTCCATGAGACCATCCCGAACCATAGGCTGATTTTCCTTCCTAGGGTTAAGGTTTGAGTTACGCCTAGCGTAAGGTTTCTATTAACCAGAAAGCCCTGAGTTCCAAGAACACAATAGCTGCGAAGGACTTCCCACGAAGAGCACAAAAGTACCACAACATGCCTGCCTCCACAGCTTTTTCCTTGGGGACATGCCTAATTGCTGGCTGATTTGCCTTTCTCGTCTTAGGTTTGGGGTTCAGCCTAGGGCTAGGATTTTATTAACTAAGAAGCCCTGAGTTCCAGGCTTACTTCATCTGCCAAAGGCATCCCAAAGGGAGTGCAGAAGTTCCACAACATGGCTGCTTTCACGGCTTTTCCCTTAGGAAGAACCCTAATACCCGGCTGATTTACCTTCCTAGGGTTACTGTTAGGCTTAGGCCTAGGACTTTTAAAACCAGGAAGCCCTGAGTTCCAGGCTTACTTCATCTGCCAAAGGCATCCCAAAGGGAGTGCAAAAGTGCCAAACATGGCTGCTTTCATACCTTTTCCCTTAGGAAGAACCCTAATACCCGGCTGATTTACCTTCCTAGGGTTACTGTTAGGCTTAGGCCTAGGACTTTTAAAACCAGGAAGCCCTTGGCTCCAGGCACATGCAGCTGCGAAAGGAATCCCAAGAGGGCTGCAGAAGTGACACAACTTGGCTGCCTCTGCTGCTATTCTGATGAGACCATCCCGAACCATAGGCTGATTTTCCTTCCTAGGGTTAAGGTTTGAGTTACGCCTAGGGTAAGGGTTCTATTAACTAGAAAGCCCTGAGTTCCAAGAACACAGCAGCTGCGAAGGACTAGCCAAGAAGAGCGCAAAAGTACCACAACATGCCTGCCTCCACAGCTTTTTCCTTGGGGACATGCCTAATTCCTGGCTGATTTGCCTTTCTCGTCTTAGGGTTGGGCTTCGGCCTAGGGCTAGGATTTTTTTAACTAGGAAGCCTTGAGTTCCAGGCTTACTTCATCTGCCAAAGGCATCCCAAAGCGAGTGCAAAAGTGCCACAACATGGCTGCTTTCACGGCTTTTCCCTTAGGAAGAACCCTAATACCCGGCTGATTTACCTTCCTAGGGTTACTGTTAGGCTTAGGCCTAGGACTTTTAAAACCAGGAAGCCCTGGGCTCCAGGCACATGCAGCTGTTAAAGGCATCCCAAGAGGGCTGCAGAAGTGACACAACTTGGCTGCCTCTGCTGCTATTCTCATGAGACCATCCCGAACCATAGGCTGATTTTCCTTCCTAGGGTTAAGGTTTGAGTTACGCCTAGCGTAAGGGTTCTATTAACCAGAAAGCCCTGAGTTCCAAGAACACAGCAGCTGCGAAGGACTACCCAAGAAGAGCGCAAAAGTACCACAACATGCCTGCCTCCACAGCTTTTTCCTTGGGGACATGCCTAATTCCTGGCTGATTTGCCTTTCTCCTCTTAGGGTTGGGGTTCGGCCTAGGGCTAGGATTTTTAAAATCAGGAAGCCCTGAGTTCCAGGCACACTGGAGCTGCGAAAGGCATCCAAAAGGGAGTGCAAAAGTGCCACAACATGGCTGCTTTCACGGCTTTTTCCTTGACAAGAAGCCTAACACCAGGCTGATTTCCCTTCCCAGGGTTACTCTTAGGCTTAGGCCTAGGGCTAGGATTTTTAAAACTAGGAAGCCCTTAGATCCAGGAACACTGCATTTGTTCAAGGCATCCCAAGAGGAGTACAAAAGTACAACAACATGGCAGCTTTCACAGCTTTATCCTTGGCACCATCCCTATACCTAGGCTGATTTATCTGCCTAGGGTTAGGGTTAGGGTTCAGCCTAGGGCTTGGAGTTTTTTAACCAGGAAGCCCTGAGTTCCAGGCGCTCTGCAGCTTTTAAAGGCATCCCAAGAGGGCCGCAGAAGTGACACAACTTGGCTGCCTCTGCTTCTATTCTCATGAGACCATCCTGAACCATAGGGAGATTTTCCTCCCTAGGGTTAAGGTTTGAGTTACGCCTAGGGTAAGAGTTTTATTAACCAGAAAGACCTGAGTTCCAAGAACACAGCAGCTGCGAAGGACTACCCAAGAAGAGCGCAAAAGTACCACAACATGCCTGCCTCCACAGCTTTTTCCTTGGGGACATGCCTAATTCCTGGCTGATTTGCCTTTCTCGTCTTAGGCTTGGGGTTCGGCCTAGGGCTAGGATTTTTTTAACTAGGAAGCCCTGAGTTCCAGGCTTACTTCATCTGCCAAAGGCATCCCAAAGCGAGTGCAAAAGTGCCACAACATGGCTGCTTTCACGGCTTTTCCCTTAGGAAGAACCCTAATACCCGGCTGATTTACCTTCCTAGGGTTACTGTTAGGCTTAGGCCTAGGACTTTTAAAACCAGGAAGCCCTGGGCTCCAGGCACACTGCAGCTGCGAAAGGCATCCCATGGGGAGCGCAAAAGTGACACAACTTGGCTGCCACCACTGATATTTCCATGAGACCATCCCGAACCATAGGCTGATTTTCCTTCCTAGGGTTAAGGTTTGAGTTACGACAAGGGTAAGGGTTCTATTAACCAGAAAGCCCTGAGTTCCAAGAACACAGCAGCTGCGAAGGACTAGCCAAGAAGAGCGCAAAAGTACCACAACATGCCTGCCTCCACAGCTTTTTCCTTGGGGACATGCCTAATTCCTGGCTGATTTGCCTTTCTCGTCTTAGGCTTGGGGTTCGGCCTAGGGCTAGGATTTTTAAAATCAGGAAGCCCTGAGTTCCAGGCACACTGGAGCTGTGAAAGGCATCTAAAAAGGAGTGCAAAAGTGCCACAACATGGCGTCTTTCATGGCTTTTTCCTTCGCAAGAAGCCTAACACCAGGCTGATTTCCCTTCCCAGGGTTACTGTTAGGCTTAGGCCTAGGGCTAGGATTTTTAAAACTAGGAAGCCCTTAGATCCAGGCACACTGCAGCTGTTCACAGCATCCCAAGGGGAGTACAAAAGTGCAACAACATGGCAGCTTTCACAGCTTTTTCCTTGGCACCATCCCTATACCTAGGCTGATTTATCTGCCTAGGGTTAGGGTTAGGGTTCAGCCTAGGGCTTGGAGATTTTAACCAGGAAGCCCTGAGTTCCAGGCTTACTGCATCTGCCAAAGGCATCCCAAAGGGAGTGCAGAAGTGCCACAACATGGCTGCTTTCACGTCTTTTCCCTTAGGAAGAACCCTAATACCCGGCTGATTTACCTTCCTAGGGTTACTGTTAGGCTTAGGCCTAGGACTTTTAAAACCAGGAAGCGCTGGGCTAATGGCACACTGCAGCTGCGAAAGGCATCCCAAGGGGAGCGCAAAAGTGACACAACTTGGCTGCCACCACTGATGTTTCCATGAGACCATCCCGAACCATAGGCTGATTTTCCTTCCTAGGGTTAAGGTTTGAGTTACGCCTAGCGTAAGGTTTCTATTAACCAGAAAGCCCTGAGTTCCAAGAACACAATAGCTGCGAAGGACTTCCCACGAAGAGCACAAAAGTACCACAACATGCCTGCCTCCACAGCTTTTTCCTTGGGGACATGCCTAATTGCTGGCTGATTTGCCTTTCTCGTCTTAGGTTTGGGGTTCAGCCTAGGGCTAGGATTTTATTAACTAAGAAGCCCTGAGTTCCAGGCTTACTTCATCTGCCAAAGGCATCCCAAAGGGAGTGCAGAAGTTCCACAACATGGCTGCTTTCACGGCTTTTCCCTTAGGAAGAACCCTAATACCCGGCTGATTTACCTTCCTAGGGTTACTGTTAGGCTTAGGCCTAGGACTTTTAAAACCAGGAAGCCCTGAGTTCCAGGCTTACTTCATCTGCCAAAGGCATCCCAAAGGGAGTGCAAAAGTGCCAAACATGGCTGCTTTCATACCTTTTCCCTTAGGAAGAACCCTAATACCCGGCTGATTTACCTTCCTAGGGTTACTGTTAGGCTTAGGCCTAGGACTTTTAAAACCAGGAAGCCCTTGGCTCCAGGCACATGCAGCTGCGAAAGGAATCCCAAGAGGGCTGCAGAAGTGACACAACTTGGCTGCCTCTGCTGCTATTCTGATGAGACCATCCCGAACCATAGGCTGATTTTCCTTCCTAGGGTTAAGGTTTGAGTTACGCCTAGGGTAAGGGTTCTATTAACTAGAAAGCCCTGAGTTCCAAGAACACAGCAGCTGCGAAGGACTAGCCAAGAAGAGCGCAAAAGTACCACAACATGCCTGCCTCCACAGCTTTTTCCTTGGGGACATGCCTAATTCCTGGCTGATTTGCCTTTCTCGTCTTAGGGTTGGGCTTCGGCCTAGGGCTAGGATTTTTTTAACTAGGAAGCCTTGAGTTCCAGGCTTACTTCATCTGCCAAAGGCATCCCAAAGCGAGTGCAAAAGTGCCACAACATGGCTGCTTTCACGGCTTTTCCCTTAGGAAGAACCCTAATACCCGGCTGATTTACCTTCCTAGGGTTACTGTTAGGCTTAGGCCTAGGACTTTTAAAACCAGGAAGCCCTGGGCTCCAGGCACATGCAGCTGTTAAAGGCATCCCAAGAGGGCTGCAGAAGTGACACAACTTGGCTGCCTCTGCTGCTATTCTCATGAGACCATCCCGAACCATAGGCTGATTTTCCTTCCTAGGGTTAAGGTTTGAGTTACGCCTAGCGTAAGGGTTCTATTAACCAGAAAGCCCTGAGTTCCAAGAACACAGCAGCTGCGAAGGACTACCCAAGAAGAGCGCAAAAGTACCACAACATGCCTGCCTCCACAGCTTTTTCCTTGGGGACATGCCTAATTCCTGGCTGATTTGCCTTTCTCCTCTTAGGGTTGGGGTTCGGCCTAGGGCTAGGATTTTTAAAATCAGGAAGCCCTGAGTTCCAGGCACACTGGAGCTGCGAAAGGCATCCAAAAGGGAGTGCAAAAGTGCCACAACATGGCTGCTTTCACGGCTTTTTCCTTGACAAGAAGCCTAACACCAGGCTGATTTCCCTTCCCAGGGTTACTCTTAGGCTTAGGCCTAGGGCTAGGATTTTTAAAACTAGGAAGCCCTTAGATCCAGGAACACTGCATTTGTTCAAGGCATCCCAAGAGGAGTACAAAAGTACAACAACATGGCAGCTTTCACAGCTTTATCCTTGGCACCATCCCTATACCTAGGCTGATTTATCTGCCTAGGGTTAGGGTTAGGGTTCAGCCTAGGGCTTGGAGTTTTTTAACCAGGAAGCCCTGAGTTCCAGGCGCTCTGCAGCTTTTAAAGGCATCCCAAGAGGGCCGCAGAAGTGACACAACTTGGCTGCCTCTGCTTCTATTCTCATGAGACCATCCTGAACCATAGGGAGATTTTCCTCCCTAGGGTTAAGGTTTGAGTTACGCCTAGGGTAAGAGTTTTATTAACCAGAAAGACCTGAGTTCCAAGAACACAGCAGCTGCGAAGGACTACCCAAGAAGAGCGCAAAAGTACCACAACATGCCTGCCTCCACAGCTTTTTCCTTGGGGACATGCCTAATTCCTGGCTGATTTGCCTTTCTCGTCTTAGGCTTGGGGTTCGGCCTAGGGCTAGGATTTTTTTAACTAGGAAGCCCTGAGTTCCAGGCTTACTTCATCTGCCAAAGGCATCCCAAAGCGAGTGCAAAAGTGCCACAACATGGCTGCTTTCACGGCTTTTCCCTTAGGAAGAACCCTAATACCCGGCTGATTTACCTTCCTAGGGTTACTGTTAGGCTTAGGCCTAGGACTTTTAAAACCAGGAAGCCCTGGGCTCCAGGCACACTGCAGCTGCGAAAGGCATCCCATGGGGAGCGCAAAAGTGACACAACTTGGCTGCCACCACTGATATTTCCATGAGACCATCCCGAACCATAGGCTGATTTTCCTTCCTAGGGTTAAGGTTTGAGTTACGACAAGGGTAAGGGTTCTATTAACCAGAAAGCCCTGAGTTCCAAGAACACAGCAGCTGCGAAGGACTAGCCAAGAAGAGCGCAAAAGTACCACAACATGCCTGCCTCCACAGCTTTTTCCTTGGGGACATGCCTAATTCCTGGCTGATTTGCCTTTCTCGTCTTAGGCTTGGGGTTCGGCCTAGGGCTAGGATTTTTAAAATCAGGAAGCCCTGAGTTCCAGGCACACTGGAGCTGTGAAAGGCATCTAAAAAGGAGTGCAAAAGTGCCACAACATGGCGTCTTTCATGGCTTTTTCCTTCGCAAGAAGCCTAACACCAGGCTGATTTCCCTTCCCAGGGTTACTGTTAGGCTTAGGCCTAGGGCTAGGATTTTTAAAACTAGGAAGCCCTTAGATCCAGGCACACTGCAGCTGTTCACAGCATCCCAAGGGGAGTACAAAAGTGCAACAACATGGCAGCTTTCACAGCTTTTTCCTTGGCACCATCCCTATACCTAGGCTGATTTATCTGCCTAGGGTTAGGGTTAGGGTTCAGCCTAGGGCTTGGAGATTTTAACCAGGAAGCCCTGAGTTCCAGGCTTACTGCATCTGCCAAAGGCATCCCAAAGGGAGTGCAGAAGTGCCACAACATGGCTGCTTTCACGTCTTTTCCCTTAGGAAGAACCCTAATACCCGGCTGATTTACCTTCCTAGGGTTACTGTTAGGCTTAGGCCTAGGACTTTTAAAACCAGGAAGCGCTGGGCTAATGGCACACTGCAGCTGCGAAAGGCATCCCAAGGGGAGCGCAAAAGTGACACAACTTGGCTGCCACCACTGATGTTTCCATGAGACCATCCCGAACCATAGGCTGATTTTCCTTCCTAGGGTTAAGGTTTGAGTTACGCCTAGCGTAAGGTTTCTATTAACCAGAAAGCCCTGAGTTCCAAGAACACAATAGCTGCGAAGGACTTCCCACGAAGAGCACAAAAGTACCACAACATGCCTGCCTCCACAGCTTTTTCCTTGGGGACATGCCTAATTGCTGGCTGATTTGCCTTTCTCGTCTTAGGTTTGGGGTTCAGCCTAGGGCTAGGATTTTATTAACTAAGAAGCCCTGAGTTCCAGGCTTACTTCATCTGCCAAAGGCATCCCAAAGGGAGTGCAGAAGTTCCACAACATGGCTGCTTTCACGGCTTTTCCCTTAGGAAGAACCCTAATACCCGGCTGATTTACCTTCCTAGGGTTACTGTTAGGCTTAGGCCTAGGACTTTTAAAACCAGGAAGCCCTGAGTTCCAGGCTTACTTCATCTGCCAAAGGCATCCCAAAGGGAGTGCAAAAGTGCCAAACATGGCTGCTTTCATACCTTTTCCCTTAGGAAGAACCCTAATACCCAGCTGATTTACCTTCCTAGGGTTACTGTTAGGCTTAGGCCTAGGACTTTTAAAACCAGGAAGCCCTTGGCTCCAGGCACATGCAGCTGCGAAAGGAATCCCAAGAGGGCTGCAGAAGTGACACAACTTGGCTGCCTCTGCTGCTATTCTGATGAGACCATCCCGAACCATAGGCTGATTTTCCTTCCTAGGGTTAAGGTTTGAGTTACGCCTAGGGTAAGGGTTCTATTAACTAGAAAGCCCTGAGTTCCAAGAACACAGCAGCTGCGAAGGACTAGCCAAGAAGAGCGCAAAAGTACCACAACATGCCTGCCTCCACAGCTTTTTCCTTGGGGACATGCCTAATTCCTGGCTGATTTGCCTTTCTCGTCTTAGGGTTGGGCTTCGGCCTAGGGCTAGGATTTTTTTAACTAGGAAGCCTTGAGTTCCAGGCTTACTTCATCTGCCAAAGGCATCCCAAAGCGAGTGCAAAAGTGCCACAACATGGCTGCTTTCACGGCTTTTCCCTTAGGAAGAACCCTAATACCCGGCTGATTTACCTTCCTAGGGTTACTGTTAGGCTTAGGCCTAGGACTTTTAAAACCAGGAAGCCCTGGGCTCCAGGCACATGCAGCTGTTAAAGGCATCCCAAGAGGGCTGCAGAAGTGACACAACTTGGCTGCCTCTGCTGCTATTCTCATGAGACCATCCCGAACCATAGGCTGATTTTCCTTCCTAGGGTTAAGGTTTGAGTTACGCCTAGCGTAAGGGTTCTATTAACCAGAAAGCCCTGAGTTCCAAGAACACAGCAGCTGCGAAGGACTACCCAAGAAGAGCGCAAAAGTACCACAACATGCCTGCCTCCACAGCTTTTTCCTTGGGGACATGCCTAATTCCTGGCTGATTTGCCTTTCTCCTCTTAGGGTTGGGGTTCGGCCTAGGGCTAGGATTTTTAAAATCAGGAAGCCCTGAGTTCCAGGCACACTGGAGCTGCGAAAGGCATCCAAAAGGGAGTGCAAAAGTGCCACAACATGGCTGCTTTCACGGCTTTTTCCTTGACAAGAAGCCTAACACCAGGCTGATTTCCCTTCCCAGGGTTACTCTTAGGCTTAGGCCTAGGGCTAGGATTTTTAAAACTAGGAAGCCCTTAGATCCAGGAACACTGCATTTGTTCAAGGCATCCCAAGAGGAGTACAAAAGTACAACAACATGGCAGCTTTCACAGCTTTATCCTTGGCACCATCCCTATACCTAGGCTGATTTATCTGCCTAGGGTTAGGGTTAGGGTTCAGCCTAGGGCTTGGAGTTTTTTAACCAGGAAGCCCTGAGTTCCAGGCGCTCTGCAGCTTTTAAAGGCATCCCAAGAGGGCCGCAGAAGTGACACAACTTGGCTGCCTCTGCTTCTATTCTCATGAGACCATCCTGAACCATAGGGAGATTTTCCTCCCTAGGGTTAAGGTTTGAGTTACGCCTAGGGTAAGAGTTTTATTAACCAGAAAGACCTGAGTTCCAAGAACACAGCAGCTGCGAAGGACTACCCAAGAAGAGCGCAAAAGTACCACAACATGCCTGCCTCCACAGCTTTTTCCTTGGGGACATGCCTAATTCCTGGCTGATTTGCCTTTCTCGTCTTAGGCTTGGGGTTCGGCCTAGGGCTAGGATTTTTTTAACTAGGAAGCCCTGAGTTCCAGGCTTACTTCATCTGCCAAAGGCATCCCAAAGCGAGTGCAAAAGTGCCACAACATGGCTGCTTTCACGGCTTTTCCCTTAGGAAGAACCCTAATACCCGGCTGATTTACCTTCCTAGGGTTACTGTTAGGCTTAGGCCTAGGACTTTTAAAACCAGGAAGCCCTGGGCTCCAGGCACACTGCAGCTGCGAAAGGCATCCCATGGGGAGCGCAAAAGTGACACAACTTGGCTGCCACCACTGATATTTCCATGAGACCATCCCGAACCATAGGCTGATTTTCCTTCCTAGGGTTAAGGTTTGAGTTACGACAAGGGTAAGGGTTCTATTAACCAGAAAGCCCTGAGTTCCAAGAACACAGCAGCTGCGAAGGACTTCCCAAGAAGAGCGCAAAAGTACCACAACATGCCTGCCTCCACAGATTTTCCTTGGGGACATGCCTAATTCCTGGCTGATTTGCCTTTCTCGTCTTAGGGTTGGGGTTTGGCGTAGGGCTAGGATTTTTAAAATCAGGAAGCCCTGAGTTCCAGGCACACTGGAGCTGTGAAAGGCATCCAAAAGGGAGCGCAAAAGTGCCCCAACATGGTTGCTTTCACGGCTTTTTCCTTGGCAAGAAGCCTAACACCAGGCTGATTTCCCTTCCCAGGGTTACTGTAAGGCTTAGGCCTAGGGCTAGGATTTTTAAAACTAGGAAGCCCTTAGATCCAGGCACACTGCAGCTGTTCAAGGCATCCCAAGGGGAGTACAAAAGTGCAACAACATGGCAGCTTTCACAGCTTTTTCCTTGGCACCATCCCTATACCTAGGCTGATTTATCTGCCAAGGGTTAGGATAAGGCTTGAGCCTAGGGCTTGGAGTTTTTTAACTAGGAAGCCCTGAGTTCCAGGCTTACTGCATCTGCCAAAGGCATCCCAAAGGGAGTGCAAAAGTGCCACAACATGGCTGCTTTCACGGCTTTTCCCTTAGGAAGAACCCTAATACCCGGCTGATTTACCTTCCTGGGGTTACTGTTAGGCTTAGGCCTAGGACTTTTAAAACCAGGAAGCCCTGGGCTCCAGGCACACTGCAGCTGCGAAAGGCATCCCAAGGGGAGCGCAAAAGTGACACAACTTGGCTGCCACCACTGATGTTTCCATGAGACCATCCCGAACCATAGGCTGATTTTCCTTCCTAGGGTTAAGGTTTGAGTTACGCCTAGCGTAAGGTTTCTATTAACCAGAAAGCCCTGAGTTCCAAGAACACAATAGCTGCGAAGGACTTCCCACGAAGAGCACAAAAGTACCACAACATGCCTGCCTCCACAGCTTTTTCCTTGGGGACATGCCTAATTGCTGGCTGATTTGCCTTTCTCGTCTTAGGTTTGGGGTTCAGCCTAGGGCTAGGATTTTATTAACTAAGAAGCCCTGAGTTCCAGGCTTACTTCATCTGCCAAAGGCATCCCAAAGGGAGTGCAGAAGTTCCACAACATGGCTGCTTTCACGGCTTTTCCCTTAGGAAGAACCCTAATACCCGGCTGATTTACCTTCCTAGGGTTACTGTTAGGCTTAGGCCTAGGACTTTTAAAACCAGGAAGCCCTGAGTTCCAGGCTTACTTCATCTGCCAAAGGCATCCCAAAGGGAGTGCAAAAGTGCCAAACATGGCTGCTTTCATACCTTTTCCCTTAGGAAGAACCCTAATACCCAGCTGATTTACCTTCCTAGGGTTACTGTTAGGCTTAGGCCTAGGACTTTTAAAACCAGGAAGCCCTTGGCTCCAGGCACATGCAGCTGCGAAAGGAATCCCAAGAGGGCTGCAGAAGTGACACAACTTGGCTGCCTCTGCTGCTATTCTGATGAGACCATCCCGAACCATAGGCTGATTTTCCTTCCTAGGGTTAAGGTTTGAGTTACGCCTAGGGTAAGGGTTCTATTAACTAGAAAGCCCTGAGTCCCTGAGTTCCAAGAACACAGCAGCTGCGAAGGACTAGCCAAGAAGAGCGCAAAAGTACCACAACATGCCTGCCTCCACAGCTTTTTCCTTGGGGACATGCCTAATTCCTGGCTGATTTGCCTTTCTCGTCTTAGGGTTGGGCTTCGGCCTAGGGCTAGGATTTTTTTAACTAGGAAGCCCTGAGTTCCAGGCTTACTTCATCTGCCAAAGGCATCCCAAAGCGAGTGCAAAAGTGCCACAACATGGCTGCTTTCACGGCTTTTCCCTTAGGAAGAACCCTAATACCCGGCTGATTTACCTTCCTAGGGTTACTGTTAGGCTTAGGCCTAGGACTTTTAAAACCAGGAAGCCCTGGGCTCCAGGCACATGCAGCTGTTAAAGGCATCCCAAGAGGGCTGCAGAAGTGACACAACTTGGCTGCCTCTGCTGCTATTCTCATGAGACCATCCCGAACCATAGGCTGATTTTCCTTCCTAGGGTTAAGGTTTGAGTTACGCCTAGCGTAAGGGTTCTATTAACCAGAAAGCCCTGAGTTCCAAGAACACAGCAGCTGCGAAGGACTACCCAAGAAGAGCGCAAAAGTACCACAACATGCCTGCCTCCACAGCTTTTTCCTTGGGGACATGCCTAATTCCTGGCTGATTTGCCTTTCTCCTCTTAGGGTTGGGGTTCGGCCTAGGGCTAGGATTTTTAAAATCAGGAAGCCCTGAGTTCCAGGCACACTGGAGCTGCGAAAGGCATCCAAAAGGGAGTGCAAAAGTGCCACAACATGGCTGCTTTCACGGCTTTTTCCTTGACAAGAAGCCTAACACCAGGCTGATTTCCCTTCCCAGGGTTACTCTTAGGCTTAGGCCTAGGGCTAGGATTTTTAAAACTAGGAAGCCCTTAGATCCAGGAACACTGCATTTGTTCAAGGCATCCCAAGAGGAGTACAAAAGTGCAACAACATGGCAGCTTTCACAGCTTTATCCTTGGCACCATCCCTATACCTAGGCTGATTTATCTGCCTAGGGTTAGGGTTAGGGTTCAGCCTAGGGCTTGGAGTTTTTTAACCAGGAAGCCCTGAGTTCCAGGCGCTCTGCAGCTTTTAAAGGCATCCCAAGAGGGCCGCAGAAGTGACACAACTTGGCTGCCTCTGCTTCTATTCTCATGAGACCATCCTGAACCATAGGGAGATTTTCCTCCCTAGGGTTAAGGTTTGAGTTACGCCTAGGGTAAGAGTTTTATTAACCAGAAAGACCTGAGTTCCAAGAACACAGCAGCTGCGAAGGACTACCCAAGAAGAGCGCAAAAGTACCACAACATGCCTGCCTCCACAGCTTTTTCCTTGGGGACATGCCTAATTCCTGGCTGATTTGCCTTTCTCGTCTTAGGCTTGGGGTTCGGCCTAGGGCTAGGATTTTTTTAACTAGGAAGCCCTGAGTTCCAGGCTTACTTCATCTGCCAAAGGCATCCCAAAGCGAGTGCAAAAGTGCCACAACATGGCTGCTTTCACGGCTTTTCCCTTAGGAAGAACCCTAATACCCGGCTGATTTACCTTCCTAGGGTTACTGTTAGGCTTAGGCCTAGGACTTTTAAAACCAGGAAGCCCTGGGCTCCAGGCACACTGCAGCTGCGAAAGGCATCCCATGGGGAGCGCAAAAGTGACACAACTTGGCTGCCACCACTGATATTTCCATGAGACCATCCCGAACCATAGGCTGATTTTCCTTCCTAGGGTTAAGGTTTGAGTTACGACAAGGGTAAGGGTTCTATTAACCAGAAAGCCCTGAGTTCCAAGAACACAGCAGCTGCGAAGGACTTCCCAAGAAGAGCGCAAAAGTACCACAACATGCCTGCCTCCACAGATTTTCCTTGGGGACATGCCTAATTCCTGGCTGATTTGCCTTTCTCGTCTTAGGGTTGGGGTTCGGCGTAGGGCTAGGATTTTTAAAATCAGGAAGCCCTGAGTTCCAGGCACACTGGAGCTGTGAAAGGCATCCAAAAGGGAGCGCAAAAGTGCCCCAACATGGTTGCTTTCACGGCTTTTTCCTTGGCAAGAAGCCTAACACCAGGCTGATTTCCCTTCCCAGGGTTACTGTAAGGCTTAGGCCTAGGGCTAGGATTTTTAAAACTAGGAAGCCCTTAGATCCAGGCACACTGCAGCTGTTCAAGGCATCCCAAGGGGAGTACAAAAGTGCAACAACATGGCAGCTTTCACAGCTTTTTCCTTGGCACCATCCCTATACCTAGGCTGATTTATCTGCCAAGGGTTAGGATAAGGCTTGAGCCTAGGGCTTGGAGTTTTTTAACTAGGAAGCCCTGAGTTCCAGGCTTACTGCATCTGCCAAAGGCATCCCAAAGGGAGTGCAAAAGTGCCACAACATGGCTGCTTTCACGGCTTTTCCCTTAGGAAGAACCCTAATACCCGGCTGATTTACCTTCCTGGGGTTACTGTTAGGCTTAGGCCTAGGACTTTTAAAACCAGGAAGCCCTGGGCTCCAGGCACACTGCAGCTGCGAAAGGCATCCCAAGGAGAGCGCAAAAGTGACACAAGTTGGCTGCCACCACTGAAATTTCCATGAGACCATCCCGAACCATAGGCTGATTTTCCTTCCTAGGGTTAAGGTTTGAGTTACGCCTAGGGTAAGGGTTCTATTAACCAGAAAGCCCTGAGTTCCAAGAACACAGCAGCTGCGAAGGACTAGCCAAGAAGAGCGCAAAAGTACCACAACATGCCTGCCTCCACAGCTTTTTCCTTGGGGACATGCCTAATTCCTGGCTGATTTGCCTTTCTCGTCTTAGGCTTGGGGTTCGGCCTAGGGCTAGGATTTTTTGAACTAGGAAGCCCTGAGTTCCAGGCTTACTGCATCTGCCAAAGGCATCCCAAGGGGAGTGCAGAAGTGCCACAACATGGTTGCTTCCACGGCTTTTTCCTTGGCAAGAAGCTTAACACCAGGCTGATTTCCCTTCCCTGGGTTACTGTTAGGCTTAGGCCGAGGGCTAGGATTTTTAAAACTAGGAAGACCTTAGCTCCAGGCACACTGCATCTGTTCAAGGCATCCCAAGGGGAGTAAAAAAGTGCAACAACATGGCAGCTTTCACAGCTTTTTCCTTGGCACCATCCCTATACCTAGGCTGATTTATCTGCCTAGGGTTAGGGTTAGGGTTCAGCCTAGGGCTTGGAGATTTTAACCAGGAAGCCCTGAGTTCCAGGCTTACTGCATCTGCCAAAGGCATCCCAAAGGGAGTGCAAAAGTGCCACAACATGGCTGCTTTCACGGCTTTTCCCTTAGGAAGAACCCTAATACCCGGCTGATTTAATTTCCTAGGGTTACTGTTAGGCTTAGGCCTAGGACATTTAAAACCAGGAAGCCCTGGGCTCCAGGCACACTGCAGCTGTTAAAGGCATCCCAAGAGGGCCGCAGAAGTGACACAACGTGGCTGTCTCTGCTGCTATTCTCATGAGACCATCCCGAACCATAGGCTGATTTTCCTTCCTAGGGTTAAGGTTTGAGTTACGCCTAGGGTACGGGTTCTATTAACCAGAAAGCTCTGAGTTCCAAGAACCCAGCAGCTGCGAAGGACTTCTCAAGAAGAGCGCAAAAGTACCACAACATGCCTGCCTCCACAGCTTTTTCCTTGGGGACATGCCTAATTCCTGGCTGATTTGCCTTTCTCGTCTTAGGGTTGGGGTTCGGCCTAGGGCTAGGATTTTTAAAATCAGGAAGCCCTGAGTTCCAGGCACACTGGAGCTGTGAAAGGCATCCAAAAGGGAGTGCAAAAGTGCCACAACATGGTTTCTTTCACGGCTTTTTCCTTGGCAAGAAGCTTAACACCAGTCTGATTTCCCTTCCCAGAGTTACAGTTAGGCTTAGGCCTAGGGCTAGGATTTTTAAAACTAGGAAGCCCTTAGCTCCAGGCACACTGCAGCTGTTCAAGGCATCCCAAGGGGAGTACAAAAGTGCAACAACATGGCAGATTTCACAGCTTTTTCCTTGGCACCATCCCTATACCTAGGCTGATTTAACTGCCTAGCTTTAGGGTTAGGGTTCAGCCTAGGGCTTGGAGTTTTTTAACCAGGAAGCCCTGAGTTCCAGGCTTACTGCATCTGCCAAAGGCATCCCAAAGGGAGTGCAAAAGTGCCACAACATGGCTGCTTTCACGGCTTTTCCCTTAGGAAGAACCCTAATACCCGGCTGATTTACCTTCCTAGGGTTACTGTTAGGCTTAGGCCTAGGACTTTTAAAACCAGGAAGCCCTGGGCTCCAGGCACACTGCAGCTGCGAAAGGCATCCCAAGGGGAGCGCAAAAGTGACACAACTTGGTTGCCACCACTGATATATCCATGAGACCATCCCGAACCATAGGCTGATTTTCCTTCCTAGGGTTAAGGTTTGAGTTACGCCTGGGGTAAGGGTTCTATAAACCAGAAAGCCCTGAGTTCCAAGAACACAGCAGCTGCGAAGGACTACCCAAGAAGAGCGCAAAATTACCACAATATGCCTGCCTCCACAGCTTTTTCCTTGGGGACATGCCTAATTCCTGGCTGATTTGCCTTTCTCGTCTTAGGCTTGGGGTTCGGCCTAGGGCTAGGATTTTTAAAATCAGGAATCCCTGAGTTCCAGGCACACTGGAGCTGTGAAAGGCATCTAAAAAGGAGTGCAAAAGTGCCACAACATGGCGTCTTTCATGGCTTTTTCCTTCGCAAGAAGCCTAACACCAGGCTGATTTCCCTTCCCAGGGTTACTGTTAGGCTTAGGCCTAGGGCTAGGATTTTTAAAACTAGGAAGCCCTTAGCTCCAGGCACACTGCATTTGTTCAAGGCATCCCAAGGGGAGTACAAAAGTGCAACAACATGGCAGCTTTCACAGCTTTTTCCTTGGCACTATCCATATACATAGACTGATTTATCTGCCTAGGGTTAGGGTTAGGGTTCAGCCTAGGGCTTGGAGATTTTAACCCGGAAGGCCTGAGTTCCAGCCTTACTTCATCTGCCAAAGGCATCCCAAAGGGAGTGCAGAAGTGCCACAACATGGCTGCTTTCACGGCTTTTCCCTTAGGAAGAACCCTAATACCCGGCTGATTTACCTTCCTAGGGTTACTGTTAGGCTGAGGCCTAGGACTTTTAAAACCAGGAAGCCCTGGGCTCCAGGCACACTGAAGCTGCGAAAGGCATCCCATGGGGAGCGCAAAAGTGACACAACTTGGCTGCCACCACTCATAGTTCCATGCGACCATCCCGAACCATAGTCTGATTTTCCTTCCTAGGGTTAAGGTTTGAGTTACGACAAGGGTAAGGGTTCTATTAACCAGAAAGCCCTGAGTTCCAAGAACACAGCAGCTGCGAAGGACTTCCCAAGAAGAGCGCAAAAGTACCACAACATGCCTGCCTCCACAGCTTTTTCCTTGGGGACATGCCTAATTCCTGGCTGATTTGCCTTTCTCGTCTTAGGGTTGGGGTTCGGCCTAGGGCTAGGATTTTTTTAACTAGGAAGCCCTGAGTTCCAGGCTTACTGCATCTGCCAAAGGCATCCCAAAGGGAGTGCAGAAGTGCCACAACATGGCTGCTTTCACGGCTTTTCCCTTAGGAAGAACCCTAATACGCGGCTGATTTACCTTCCTAGGGTTACTGTTAGGCTTAGGCCTAGGACTTTTAAAACCAGGAAGCCCTGAGCTCCAGGCATACTGCAGCTGCGAAAGGCATCCCAAGGGGAGCGCAAAAGTGACACAACTTGGCTGCCACCACTGATATTTCCATGAGACCATCCTGAACCATAGGCTTATTTTCCTTCCTAGGGTTAAGGTTTGAGTTACGCCTAGGGTAAGGGTTCTATTAACCAGAAAGCCCTGAGTTCCAAGAACACAGCAGCTGCGAAGGACAAGCCAAGAAGAGCGCAAAAGTACCACAACATGCCTGCCTCCACAGCTTTTTCCTTGGGGACATGCCTAATTCCTGGCTGATTTGCCTTTCTCGTCTTAGGGTTGGGGTTCGGCCTAGGGCTAGGATTTTTTTAACTAGGAAGCCCTGAATTCCAGGCTTACTGCATCTGCCAAAGGCATCCCAAAGGGAGTGCAGAAGTGCCACAACATGGCTGCTTTCACGGCTTTTCCCTTAGGAAGAACCCTTATACGCGGCTGATTTACCTTCCTAAGGTTACTGTTAGGCTTAGGCCTAGGACTTTTAAAACCAGGAAGCCCTGGGCTCCAGGCACATGCAGCTGTTATAGGCATCCCAAGAGGGCTGCAAAAGTGACACAACTTGGCTGCCTCTGCTGCTATTCTCATGAGACCATCCCGAACCATAGGCTGATTTTCCTTCCTAGGGTTAAGGTTTGAGTTACGCCTAGGGTAAGGGTTCTATTAACCAGAAAGCCCTGAGTTCCAAGAACACAGCAGCTGCGAAGGACTTCCCAAGAAGAGCGCAAAAGTACCACAACATGCCTGCCTCCACAGCTTTTTCCTTGGGGACATGCCTAATTCCTGGCTGATTTGCCTTTCTCGTCTTAGGGTTGGGGTTCGGCCTAGGGCTAGGATTTTTTTAACTAGGAAGCCCTGAGTTCCAGGCTTACTGCATCTGCCAAAGGCATCCCAAAGGGAGTGCAGAAGTGCCACAACATGGCTGCTTTCACGGCTTTTCCCTTAGGAAGAACCCTAATACCCGGCTGATTTACCTTCCTAGGGTTACTGTTAGGCTTAGGCCTAGGACTTTTAAAACCAGGAAGCCCTGGGCTCCAGGCACACTGAAGCTGCGAAAGGCATCCCAAGGGGAGCGCAAAAGTGACACAACTTGGCTGCCACCACTCATAGTTCAATGCGACCATCCCGAACCATAGTCTGATTTTCCTTCCTAGGGTTAAGGTTTGAGTTACGACAAGGGTAAGGGTTCTATTAACCAGAAAGCCCTGAGTTCCAAGAACACAGCAGCTGCGAAGGACTTCCCAAGAAGAGCGCAAAAGTACCACAACATGCCTGCCTCCACAGCTTTTTCCTTGGGGACATGCCTAATTCCTGGCTGATTTGCCTTTCTCGTCTTAGGCTTGGGGTTCGGCCTAGGGCTAGGATTTTTTTAACTAGGAAGCCCTGAGTTCCAGGCTTACTGCATCTGCCAAAGGCATCCCAAAGGGAGTGCAGAAGTGCCACAACATGGCTGCTTTCACGGCTTTTCCCTTAGGAAGAACCCTAATACACGGCTGATTTACCTTCCTAGGGTTACTGTTAGGCTTAGGCCTAGGACTTTTAAAACCAGGAAGCCCTGGGCTCCAGGCACACTGAAGCTGCGAAAGGCATCCCATGGGGAGCGCAAAAGTGACACAACTTGGCTGCCACCACTCATAGTTCCATGCGACCATCCCGAACCATAGTCTGATTTTCCTTCCTAGGGTTAAGGTTTGAGTTACGACAAGGGTAAGGGTTCTATTAACCAGAAAGCCCTGAGTTCCAAGAACACAGCAGCTGCGAAGGACTTCCCAAGAAGAGCGCAAAAGTACCACAACATGCCTGCCTCCACAGCTTTTTCCTTGGGGACATGCCTAATTCCTGGCTGATTTGCCTTTCTCGTCTTAGGGTTGGGGTTCGGCCTAGGGCTAGGATTTTTTTAACTAGGAAGCCCTGAGTTCCAGGCTTACTGCATCTGCCAAAGGCATCCCAAAGGGAGTGCAGAAGTGCCACAACATGGCTGCTTTCACGGCTTTTCCCTTAGGAAGAACCCTAATACGCGGCTGATTTACCTTCCTAGGGTTACTGTTAGGCTTAGGCCTAGGACTTTTAAAACCAGGAAGCCCTGAGCTCCAGGCATACTGCAGCTGCGAAAGGCATCCCAAGGGGAGCGCAAAAGTGACACAACTTGGCTGCCACCACTGATATTTCCATGAGACCATCCTGAACCATAGGCTTATTTTCCTTCCTAGGGTTAAGGTTTGAGTTACGCCTAGGGTAAGGGTTCTATTAACCAGAAAGCCCTGAGTTCCAAGAACACAGCAGCTGCGAAGGACAAGCCAAGAAGAGCGCAAAAGTACCACAACATGCCTGCCTCCACAGCTTTTTCCTTGGGGACATGCCTAATTCCTGGCTGATTTGCCTTTCTCGTCTTAGGGTTGGGGTTCGGCCTAGGGCTAGGATTTTTTTAACTAGGAAGCCCTGAGTTCCAGGCTTACTGCATCTGCCAAAGGCATCCCAAAGGGAGTGCAGAAGTGCCACAACATGGCTGCTTTCACGGCTTTTCCCTTAGGAAGAACCCTTATACGCGGCTGATTTACCTTCCTAAGGTTACTGTTAGGCTTAGGCCTAGGACTTTTAAAACCAGGAAGCCCTGGGCTCCAGGCACATGCAGCTGTTATAGGCATCCCAAGAGGGCTGCAAAAGTGACACAACTTGGCTGCCTCTGCTGCTATTCTCATGAGACCATCCCGAACCATAGGCTGATTTTCCTTCCTAGGGTTAAGGTTTGAGTTACGCCTAGGGTAAGGGTTCTATTAACCAGAAAGCCCTGAGTTCCAAGAACACAGCAGCTGCGAAGGACTAGCCAAGAAGAGCGCAAAAGTACCACAACATGCCTGCCTCCACAGCTTTTTCCTTGGGGACATGCCTAATTCCTGGCTGATTTGCCTTTCTCGTCTTAGGGTTGGGGTTCGGCCTAGGGCTAGGATTTTTTTAACTAGGAAGCCCTGAGTTCCAGGCTTACTGCATCTGCCAAAGGCATCCCAAAGGGAGTGCAGAAGTGCCACAACATGGCTGCTTTCACGGCTTTTCCCTTAGGAAGAACCCTAATACCCGGCTGATTTACCTTCCGAGGGCTACTGTTAGGCTTAGGCCTAGGACTTTTAAAACCAGGAAGCCCTGAGCTCCAGACATACTGCAGCTGCGAAAGGCATCCCAAGGGGAGCGCAAAAGTGACACAACTTGGCTGCCACCACTGATATTTCCATGAGACCATCCTGAACCATAGGCTTATTTTCCTTCCTAGGGTTAAGGTTTGAGTTACGCCTAGGGTAAGGGTTCTATTAACCAGAAAGCCCTGAGTTCCAAGAACACAGCAGCTGCGAAGGACAAGCCAAGAAGAGCGCAAAAGTACCACAACATGCCTGCCTCCACAGCTTTTTCCTTGGGGACATGCCTAATTCCTGGCTGATTTGCCTTTCTCGTCTTAGGGTTGGGGTTCGGCCTAGGGCTAGGATTTTTTTAACTAGGAAGCCCTGAGTTCCAGGCTTACTGCATCTGCCAAAGGCATCCCAAAGGGAGTGCAGAAGTGCCACAACATGGCTGCTTTCACGGCTTTTCCCTTAGGAAGAACCCTTATACGCGGCTGATTTACCTTCCTAAGGTTACTGTTAGGCTTAGGCCTAGGACTTTTAAAACCAGGAAGCCCTGGGCTCCAGGCACATGCAGGTGTTATAGGCATCCCAAGAGGGCTGCAAAAGTGACACAACTTGGCTGCCTCTGCTGCTATTCTCATGAGACCATCCCGAACCATAGGCTGATTTTCCTTCCTAGG
Source organism: Ammospiza maritima maritima (assembly GCA_036010785.1). Taxonomy (NCBI): domain Eukaryota; kingdom Metazoa; phylum Chordata; class Aves; order Passeriformes; family Passerellidae; genus Ammospiza; species Ammospiza maritima. Next base: position 4,494,775 of record CM069694.1, read on the forward strand.
GTTAAGGTTTGAGTTACGCCTAGGGTAAGGGTTCTATTAACCAGAAAGCCCTGAGTTCCAAGAACACAGCAGCTGCGAAGGACTAGCCAAGAAGAGCGCAAAAGTACCACAACATGCCTGCCTCCACAGCTTTTTCCTTGGGGACATGCCTAATTCCTGGCTGATTTGCCTTTCTCGTCTTAGGGTTGGGGTTCGGCCTAGGGCTAGGATTTTTTGAACTAGGAAGCCCTGAGTTCCAGGCTTACTGCATCTGCCAAAGGCATCCCAAAGGGAGTGCAGAAGTGCCACAACATGGCTGCTTTCATGGCTTTTTCCTTGGCAAGAAGCCTAACACCAGGCTGATTTCCCTTTCCAGGGTTACTGTAAGGCTTAGGCCTAGGGCTAGGATTTTTAAAACTAGGAAGCCCTTAGATCCAGGCACACTGCAGCTGTTCACGGCATCCCAAGGGGAGTACAAAAGTGCAACAACATGGCAGCTTTCACAGCTTTTTCCTTGGCACCATCCCTATACCTAGGCTGATTTATCTGCCTAGGGTTAGGGTTAGGGTTCAGCCTAGGGCTTGGAGATTTTAACCAGGAAGCCCTGAGTTCCAGGCTTACTGCATCTGCCAAAGGCATCCCAAAGGGAGTGCAAAAGTGCCACAACATGGCTGCTTTCACGGCTTTTCCCTTAGGAAGAACCCTAATACCCGGCTGATTTACCTTCCTAGGGTTACTGTTAGGCTTAGGCCTAGGACTTTTAAAACCAGGAAGCCCTGGGCTCCAGGCACATGCAGCTGTTAAAGGCATCCCAAGAGGGCTGCAGAAGTGACACAACTTGGCTTCCTCTGCTGCTATTCTCATGAGACCATCCCGAACCATAGGCTGATTTTCCTTCCTAGGGTTAAGGTTTGAGTTACGCCTAGGGTAAGGGTTCTATTAACCAGAAAGCCCTGAGTTCCAAGAACACAGCAGCTGCGAAGGACTTCCCAAGAAGAGCGCAAAAGTACCACAACATGCCTGCCTCCACAGCTTTTTCCTTGGGGACATGCCTAATTCCTGGCTGATTTGCCTTTCTCGTCTTAGGCTTGGGGTTCGGCCTGGGGCTAGGATTTTAAAAATCAGGAAGCCCTGAGTTCCAGGCACACTGGAGCTTTGAAAGGCATCCAAAAGGGAGTGCAAAAGTGCCCCAACATGGTTGCTTTCATGGCTTTTTCCTTGGCAAGAAGCCTAACACCAGGCTGATTTCCCTTCCCAGGGTTACTGTTAGGCTTAGGCCTAGAGCTAGGATTTTTAAAACTAGGAAGCCCTTAGATCCAGGCACACTGCAGCTGTTCACAGCATCCCAAGGGGAGTACAAAAGTGCAACAACATGGCAGCTTTCACAGCTTTTTCCTTGGCACCATCCCTATACCTAGGCTGATTTATCTGCCTAAGGTTAGGGTTAGGGTTCAGCCTAGGGCTTGGAGATTTTAACCAGGAAGCCCTGAGTTCCAGGCTTACTGCATCTCCCAAAGGCATCCCAAAGGGAGTGCAGAAGTGCCACAACATGGCTGCTTTCACGGCTTTTCCCTTAGGAAGAACCCTAATACCCGGCTGATTTACCTTCCTAGGGTTACTGTTAGGCTTAGGCCTAGGACTTTTAAAACCAGGAAGCGCTGGGCTAAAGGCACACTGCAGCTGCGAAAGGCATCCCAAGGGGAGCGCAAAAGTGACACAACTTGGCTGCCACCACTGATGTTTCCATGAGACCATCCCGAACCATAGGCTGATTTTCCTTCCTAGGGTTAAGGTTTGAGTTACGCCTAGCGTAAGGGTTCTATTAACCAGAAAGCCCTGAGTTCCAAGAACACAGCAGCTGCGAAGGACTTCCCACGAAGAGCACAAAAGTACCACAACATGCCTGCCTCCACAGCTTTTTCCTTGGGGACATGCCTAATTCCTGGCTGATTTGCCTTTCTCGTCTTAGGCTTGGGGTTCGGCCTAGGGCTAGGATTTTTTTAACTAGGAAGCCCTGAGTTCCAGGCTTACTTCATCTGCCAATGGCATCCCAAAGGGAGTGCAGAAGTTCCACAACATGGCTGCTTTCACGGCTTTTCCCTTAGGAAGAACCCTAATACCCGGCTGATTTACCTTCCTAGGGTTACTGTTAGGCTTAGGCCTAGGACTTTTAAAACCCGGAAGCCCTGAGTTCCAGGCTTACTGCATCTGCCAAAGGCATCCCAAAGGGAGTGCAAAAGTGCCAAACATGGCTGCTTTCATAGCTTTTTCCTTAGGAAGAACCCTAATACCCAGCTGATTTACCTTCCTAGGGTTACTGTTAGGCTTAGGCCTAGGACTTTTAAAACCAGGAAGCCCATGGCTCCAGGCACATGCAGCTGCGATAGGCATCCCAAGAGGGCTGCAGAAGTGACACAACTTGGCTGCCTCTGCTGCTATTCTGATGAGACCATCCCGAACCATAGGCTGATTTTCCTTCCTAGGGTTAAGGTTTGAGTTACGCCTAGGGTAAGGGTTCTATTAACCAGAAAGCCCTGAGTTCCAAGAACACAGCAGCTGCGAAGAACTAGCCAAGAAGAGCGCAAAAGTACCACAACATGCCTGCCTCCACAGCTTTTTCCTTGGGGACATGCCTAATTCCTGGCTGATTTGCCTTTCTCGTCTTAGGGTTGGGCTTCGGCCTAGGGCTAGGATTTTTTTAACTAGGAAGCCCTGAGTTCCAGGCTTACTTCATCTGCCAAAGGCATCCCAAAGCGAGTGCAAAAGTGCCACAACATGGCTGCTTTCACGGCTTTTCCCTTAGGAAGAACCCTAATACCCGGCTGATTTACCTTCCTAGGGTTACTGTTAGGCTTAGGCCTAGGACTTTTAAAACCAGGAAGCCCTGGGCTCCAGGCACATGCAGCTGTTAAAGGCATCCCAAGAGGGCTGCAGAAGTGACACAACTTGGCTGCCTCTGCTGCTATTCTCATGAGACCATCCCGAACCATAGGCTGATTTTCCTTCCTAGGGTTAAGGTTTGAGTTACGCCTAGGGTAAGGGTTCTATTAACCAGAAAGCCCTGAGTTCCAAGAACACAGCAGCTGCGAAGGACTTCCCAAGAAGAGCGCAAAAGTACCACAACATGCCTGCCTCCACAGCTTTTTCCTTGGGGACATGCCTAATTCCTGGCTGATTTGCCTTTCTCGTCTTAGGGTTGGGGTTCGGCCTAGGGCTAGGATTTTTAAAATCAGGAAGCCCTGAGTTCCAGGCACACTGGAGCTGCGAAAGGCATCCAAAAGGGAGTGCAAAAGTGCCACAACATGGCTGCTTTCACGGCTTTTTCCTTGGCAAGAAGCCTAACACCAGGCTGATTTCCCTTCCCAGGGTTACTCTTAGGCTTAGGCCTAGGGCTAGGATTTTTAAAACTAGGAAGCCCTTAGATCCAGGAACACTGCATTTGTTCAAGGCATCCCAAGAGGAGTACAAAAGTACAACAACATGGCAGCTTTCACAGCTTTATCCTTGGCACCATCCCTATACCTAGGCTGATTTATCTGCCTAGGGTTAGGGTTAGGGTTCAGCCTAGGGCTTGGAGTTTTTTAACCAGGAAGCCCTGAGTTCCAGGCGCTCTGCAGCTTTTAAAGGCATCCCAAGAGGGCCGCAGAAGTGACACAACTTGGCTGCCTCTGCTTCTATTCTCATGAGACCATCCTGAACCATAGGGAGATTTTCCTCCCTAGGGTTAAGGTTTGAGTTACGCCTAGGGTAAGAGTTTTATTAACCAGAAAGACCTGAGTTCCAAGAACACAGCAGCTGCGAAGGACTACCCAAGAAGAGCGCAAAAGTACCACAACATGCCTGCCTCCACAGCTTTTTCCTTGGGGACATGCCTAATTCCTGGCTGATTTGCCTTTCTCGTCTTAGGCTTGGGGTTCGGCCTAGGGCTAGGATTTTTTTAACTAGGAAGCCCTGAGTTCCAGGCTTACTTCATCTGCCAAAGGCATCCCAAAGCGAGTGCAAAAGTGCCACAACATGGCTGCTTTCACGGCTTTTCCCTTAGGAAGAACCCTAATACCCGGCTGATTTACCTTCCTAGGGTTACTGTTAGGCTTAGGCCTAGGACTTTTAAAACCAGGAAGCCCTGGGCTCCAGGCACACTGCAGCTGCGAAAGGCATCCCATGGGGAGCGCAAAAGTGACACAACTTGGCTGCCACCACTGATATTTCCATGAGACCATCCCGAACCATAGGCTGATTTTCCTTCCTAGGGTTAAGGTTTGTGTTACGACAAGGGTAAGGGTTCTATTAACCAGAAAGCCCTGAGTTCCAAGAACACAGCAGCTGCGAAGGACTTCCCAAGAAGAGCGCAAAAGTACCACAACATGCCTGCCTCCACAGATTTTCCTTGGGAACATGCCTAATTCCTGGCTGATTTGCCTTTCTCGTCTTAGGGTTGGGGTTCGGCCTAGGGCTAGGATTTTTAAAATCAGGAAGCCCTGAGTTCCAGGCACACTGGAGCTGTGAAAGGCATCCAAAAGGGAGCGCAAAAGTGCCCCAACATGGTTGCTTTCACGGCTTTTTCCTTGGCAAGAAGCCTAACACCAGGCTGATTTCCCTTCCCAGGGTTACTGTAAGACTTAGGCCTAGGGCTAGGATTTTTAAAACTAGGAAGCCCTTAGATCCAGGCACACTGCAGCTGTTCAAGGCATCCCAAGGGGAGTACAAACGTGCCACAACATGGCTGCTTTCACGGCTTTTCCCTTAGGAAGAACCCTAATACCCGGCTGATTTACCTTCCTGGGGTTACTGTTAGGCTTAGGCCTAGGACTTTTAAAACCAGGAAGCCCTGGGCTCCAGGCACATGCAGCTGTTAAAGGCATCCCAAGAGGGCCGCAAAAGTGACAAAACTTGGCTGCCTCTGCTGCTATTCTCATGAGACCATCACGAACCATAGGTTTATTTTCCTTCTTAGGGTTAAGGTTTGAGTTACGCCTAGGGTAAGAGTTCTATTTACCAGAAAGCCCTGAGTTCCAAGAACACAGCAGCTGCGAAGGACTAGCCAAGAAGAGCGCAAAAGTACCACAACATGCCTGCCTCCACAGCTTTTTCCTTGGGGACATGCCTAATTCCTGGCTGATTTGCCTTTCTCGTCTTAGGGTTGGGGTTCGGCCTAGGGCTAGGATTTTTTGAACTAGGAAGCCCTGAGTTCTAGGCTTACTGCATCTGCCAAAGGCATCCCAAAGGGAGTGCAGAAGTGCCACAACATGGCTGCTTTCATGGCTTTTTCCTTGGCAAGAAGCCTAACACCTGGCTGATTTCCCTTTCCAGGGTTACTGTAAGGCTTAGGCCTAGGGCTAGGATTTTTAAAACTAGGAAGCCCTTAGATCCAGGCACACTGCAGCTGTTCACGGCATCCCAAGGGGAGTACAAAAGTGCAACAACATGGCAGCTTTCACAGCTTTTTCCTTGGCACCCTCCCTATACCTAGGCTGATTTATCTGCCTAGGGTTAGGGTTAGGGTTCAGCCTAGGGCTTGGAGATTTTAACCAGGAAGCCCTGAGTTCCAGGCTTACTGCATCTGCCAAAGGCATCCCAAAGGGAGTGCAGAAGTGCCACAACATGGCTGCTTTCACGGCTTTTCCCTTAGGAAGAACCCTAATACCCGGCTGATTTACCTTCCTAGGGTTACTGTTAGGCTTAGGCCTAGGACTTTTAAAACCAGGAAGCCCTGGGCTCCAGGCACACTGCAGCTGCGAAAGGCATCCCAAGGGGAGCGCAAAAGTGACACAACTTGGCTGCCACCACTGATATTTCCATGAGACCATCCCGAACCATAGGCTGATTTTCCTTCCTAGGATTAAGGTTTGAGTTACGCCTAGGGTAAGGGTTCTATTAACCAGAAAGCCCTGAGTTCCAAGAACACAGCAGCTGCGAAGGACTAGCCAAGAAGAGCGCAAAAGTACCACAACATGCCTGCCTCCACAGCTTTTTCCTTGGGGACATGCCTAATTCCTGGCTGATTTGCCTTTCTCGTCTTAGGGTTGGGGTTCGGCCTGGGGCTAGGATTTTAAAAATCAGGAAGCCCTGAGTTCCAGGCACACTGGAGCTTTGAAAGGCATCCAAAAGGGAGTGCAAAAGTGCCACAACATGGCTGCTTTCATGGCTTTTTCCTTGGCAAGAAGCCTAACACCAGGCTGATTTCCCTTCCCAGGGTTACTGTTAGGCTTAGGCCTAGGGCTAGGATTTTTAAAACTAGGAAGCCCTTAGATCCAGGCACACTGCAGCTGTTCACAGCATCCCAAGGGGAGTACAAAAGTGCAACAACATGGCAGCTTTCACAGCTTTTTCCTTGGCACCATCCCTATACCTAGGCTGATTTATCTGCCTAGGGTTAGGGTTAGGGTTCAGCCTAGGGCTTGGAGATTTTAACCAGGAAGCCCTGAGTTCCAGGCTTACTGCATCTGCCAAAGTCATCCCAAAGGGAGTGCAGAAGTGCCACAACATGGCTGCTTTCACGGCTTTTTCCTTAGGAAGAACCCTAATACGCGGCTGATTTACCTTCCTAGGGTTACTGTTAGGCTTAGGCCTAGGACTTTTAAAACCAGGAAGCCCTGGGCTCCAGGCACACTGCAGCTGCGAAAGGCATCCCAAGGGGAGCGCAAAAGTGACACAACTTGGTTGCCACCACTGATATTTCCATGAGACCATCCCGAACCATAGGCTGATTTTCCTTCCTAGGATTAAGGTTTGAGTTACGCCTGGGGTAAGGGTTCTATAAACCAGAAAGCCCTGAGTTCCAAGAACACAGCAGCTGCGAAGGACTACCCAAGAAGAGCGCAAAAGTACCACAATATGCCTGCCTCCACAGCTTTTTCCTTGGGGACATGCCTAATTCCTGGCTGATTTGCCTTTCTCGTCTTAGGGTTGGGGTTCGGCATAGGGCTAGGATTTTTTTAACTAGGAAGCCCTGAGTTCCAGGCTTACTGCATCTGCCAAAGGCATCCCAAAGGGAGTGCAAAAGTGCGACAACATGGCTGCTTTCACGGCTTTTCCCTTAGGAAGAACCCTTAAACGCGGCTGATTTACCTTCCCAGGGTTACTGTTAGGCTTAGGCCTAGGACTTTTAAAACCAGGAAGCCCTGGGCTCCAGGCACATGCAGCTGTTAAAGGCATCCCAAGAGGGCTGCAGAAGTGACACAACTTGGCTGCCTCTGCTGCTATTCTCATGAGACCATCCCGAACCATAGGCTGATTTTCCTTCCTAGGGTTAAGGTTTGAGTTACGCCTAGGGTAAGGGTTCTATTAACCAGAAAGCCCTGAGTTCCAAGAACACAGCAGCTGCGAAGGACTAGCCAAGAAGAGCGCAAAAGTACCACAACATGCCTGCCTCCACAGCTTTTTCCTTGGGGACATGCCTAATTCCTGGCTGATTTGCCTTTCTCGTCTTAGGCTTGGGGTTCGGCCTAGGGCTAGGATTTTTAAAATCAGGAAGCCCTGAGTTCCAGGCACACTGGAGCTGTGAAAGGCATCTAAAAAGGAGTGCAAAAGTGCCACAACATGGCGTCTTTCATGGCTTTTTCCTTCGCAAGAAGCCTAACACCAGGCTGATTTCCCTTCCCAGGGTTACTGTTAGGCTTAGGCCTAGGGCTAGGATTTTTAAAACTAGGAAGCCCTTAGCTCCAGGCACACTGCAGCTGTTCAAGGCATCCCAAAGGGGAGTACAAAAGTGCAACAACATGGCAGCTTTCACAGCTTTTTCCTTGGCACTATCCATATACATAGGCTGATTTATCTGCCTAGGGTTAGGGTTAGGGTTCAGCCTAGGGCTTGGAGATTTTAACCCGGAAGGCCTGAGTTCCAGCCTTACTTCATCTGCCAAAGGCATCCCAAAGGGAGTGCAGAAGTGCCACAACATGGCTGCTTTCACGGCTTTTCCCTTAGGAAGAACCCTAATACCCGGCTGATTTACCTTCCTAGGGTTACTGTTAGGCTTAGGCCTAGGACTTTTAAAACCAGGAAGCCCTGGGCTCCAGGCACACTGCAGCTGCGAAAGGCATCCCATGGGGAGCGCAAAAGTGACACAACTTGGCTGCCACCACTCATAGTTCCATGCGACCATCCCGAACCATAGGCTGATTTTCCTTCCTAGGGTTAAGGTTTGAGTTACGCCTAGGGTAAGGGTTCTATTAACCAGAAAGCCTTGAGTTCCAAGAACACAGCAGCTGCGAAGGACTTCCCAAGAAGAGCGCAAAAGTACCACAACATGCCTGCCTCCACAGCTTTTTCCTTGGGGACATGCCTAATTCCTGGCTGATTTGCCTTTCTCGTCTTAGGGTTGGGGTTCGGCCTAGGGCTAGGATTTTTTTAACTAGGAAGCCCTGAGTTCCAGGCTTACTGCATCTGCCAAAGGCATCCCAAAGGGAGTGCAGAAGTGCCACAACATGGCTGCTTTCACGGCTTTTCCCTTAGGAAGAACCCTAATACGCGGCTGATTTACCTTCCGAGGGTTACTGTTAGGCTTAGGCCTAGGACTTTTAAAACCAGGAAGCCCTGAGCTCCAGGCATACTGCAGCTGTTAAAGGCATCCCAAGAGGGCTGCAGAAGTGACACAACTTGGCTGCCTCTGCTGCTATTCTCATGAGACCATCCCGAACCATAGGCTGATTTTCCTTCCTAGGGTTAAGGTTTGAGTTACGCCTAGGGTAAGGGTTCTATTAACCAGAAAGCCCTGAGTTCCAAGAACACAGCAGCTGCGAAGGACTAGCCAAGAAGAGCGCAAAAGTACCACAACATGCCTGCCTCCACAGCTTTTTCCTTGGGGACATGCCTAATTCCTGGCTGATTTGCCTTTCTCGTCTTAGGCTTGGGGTTCGGCCTAGGGCTAGGATTTTTAAAATCAGGAAGCCCTGAGTTCCAGGCACACTGGAGCTGTGAAAGGCATCTAAAAAGGAGTGCAAAAGTGCCACAACATGGCGTCTTTCATGGCTTTTTCCTTCGCAAGAAGCCTAACACCAGGCTGATTTCCCTTCCCAGGGTTACTGTTAGGCTTAGGCCTAGGGCTAGGATTTTTAAAACTAGGAAGCCCTTAGCTCCAGGCACACTGCAGCTGTTCAAGGCATCCCAAAGGGGAGTACAAAAGTGCAACAACATGGCAGCTTTCACAGCTTTTTCCTTGGCACTATCCATATACATAGGCTGATTTATCTGCCTAGGGTTAGGGTTAGGGTTCAGCCTAGGGCTTGGAGATTTTAACCCGGAAGGCCTGAGTTCCAGGCTTACTTCATCTGCCAAAGGCATCCCAAAGGGAGTGCAGAAGTGCCACAACATGGCTGCTTTCACGGCTTTTCCCTTAGGAAGAACCCTAATACCCGGCTGATTTACCTTCCTAGGGTTACTGTTAGGCTTAGGCCTAGGACTTTTAAAACCAGGAAGCCCTGGGCTCCAGGCACACTGCAGCTGCGAAAGGCATCCCATGGGGAGCGCAAAAGTGACACAACTTGGCTGCCACCACTCATAGTTCCATGCGACCATCCCGAACCATAGGCTGATTTTCCTTCCTAGGGTTAAGGTTTGAGTTACGCCTAGGGTAAGGGTTCTATTAACCAGAAAGCCCTGAGTTCCAAGAACACAGCAGCTGCGAAGGACTTCCCAAGAAGAGCGCAAAAGTACCACAACATGCCTGCCTCCACAGCTTTTTCCTTGGGGACATGCCTAATTCCTGGCTGATTTGCCTTTCTCGTCTTAGGGTTGGGGTTCGGCCTAGGGCTAGGATTTTTTTAACTAGGAAGCCCTGAGTTCCAGGCTTACTGCATCTGCCAAAGGCATCCCAAAGGGAGTGCAGAAGTGCCACAACATGGCTGCTTTCACGGCTTTTCCCTTAGGAAGAACCCTAATACGCGGCTGATTTACCTTCCGAGGGTTACTGTTAGGCTTAGGCCTAGGACTTTTAAAACCAGGAAGCCCTGAGCTCCAGGCATACTGCAGCTGCGAAAGGCATCCCAAGGGGAGCGCAAAAGTGACACAACTTGGCTGCCACCACTGATATTTCCATGAGACCATCCCGAACCATAGGCTGATTTTCCTTCCTAGGGTTAAGGTTTGAGTTACGCCTAGGGTAAGGGTTCTATTAACCAGAAAGCCCTGAGTTCCAAGAACACAGCAGCTGCGAAGGACTTCCCAAGAAGAGCGCAAAAGTACCACAACATGCCTGCCTCCACAGCTTTTTCCTTGGGGACATGCCTAATTCCTGGCTGATTTGCCTTTCTCGTCTTAGGCTTGGGGTTCGGCTTAGGGCTAGGATTTTTTGAACTAGGAAGCCCTGAGTTCCAGGCACACTGGAGCTGTGAAAGGCATCCAAAAGGGAGTGCAAAAGTGCCACAACATGGTTGCTTTCACGGCTTTTTCCTTGGCAAGAAGCTTAACACCAGTCTGATTTCCCTTCCCTGAGTTACTGTTAGGCTTAGGCCTAGGGCTAGGATTTTTAAAACTAGGAAGCCCTTAGCTCCAGGCACACTGCAGCTGTTCAAGGCATCCCAAGGGGAGTACAAAAGTGCAACAACATGGCAGCTTTCACAGCTTTTTCCTTGGCACCATCCCTATACCTAGGCTGATTTATCTGCCTAGCTTTAGGGTTAGGGTTCAGCCTAGGGCTTGGAGTTTTTTAACCAGGAAGCCCTGAGTTCCAGGCTTACTGCATCTGCCAAAGGCATCCCAAAGGGAGTGCAAAAGTGCCACAACATGGCTGCTTTCACGGCTTTTCCCTTAGGAAGAACCCTAATACCCGGCTGATTTACCTTCCTAGGGTTACTGTTAGGCTTAGGCCTAGGACTTTTAAAACCAGGAAGCCCTGCGCTCCAGGCACACTGCAGCTGCGAAAGGCATCCCAAGGGGAGCGCAAAAGTGACACAACTTGGCTGCCACCACTGATATTTCCATGAGACCATCCCGAACCATAGGCTGATTTTCCTTCCTAGGGTTAAGGTTTCAGTTACGCCTGGGGTAAGGGTTCTATAAACCAGAAAGCCCTGAGTTCCAAGAACACAGCAGCTGCGAAGGACTTCCCAAGAAGAGCGCAAAAGTACCACAACGTGCCTGCCTCCACAGCTTTTTCCTTGGGGACATGCCTAATTCCTGGCTGATTTGCCTTTCTCGTCTTAGGGTTGGGGTTCGGCCTAGGGCTAGGATTTTTTTAACTAGGAAGCCCTGAGTTCCAGGCTTACTGCATCTGCCAAAGGCATCCCAAAGGGAGTGCAGAAGTGCCACAACATGGCTGCTTTCACGGCTTTTCCCTTAGGAAGAACCCTTATACGCCGCAGATTTACCTTCCTAAGGTTACTGTTAGGCTTAGGCCTAGGACTTTTAAAACCAGGAAGCCCTGGGCTCCAGGCACATGCAGCTGTTAAAGGCATCCCAAGAGGGCTGCAGAAGTGACACAACTTGGCTGCCTCTGCTGCTATTCTCATGAGACCATCCCGAACCATAGGCTGATTTTCCTTCCTAGGGTTAAGGTTTGAGTTACGCCTAGGGTAAGGGTTCTATTAACCAGAAAGCCCTGAGTTCCAAGAACACAGCAGCTGCGAAGGACTTCCCAAGAAGAGCGCAAAAGTACCACAACATGCCTGCCTCCACAGCTTTTTCCTTGGGGACATGCCTAATTCCTGGCTGATTTGCCTTTCTCGTCTTAGGGTTGGGGTTCGGCCTAGGGCTAGGATTTTTAAAATCAGGAAGCCCTGAGTTCCAGGCACACTGGAGCTGTGAAAGGCATCCAAAAAGGAGTGCAAAAGTTCCACAACATGGCTGCTTTCATGGTTTTTCCTTAGCAAGAAGCCTAACACCAGGCTGATTTCCCTTCCCAGGGTTACTGTAAGGCTTAGGCCTAGGGCTAGGATTTTTAAAACTAGGAAGCCCTTAGCTCCAGGCACACTGCAGCTGTTCAAGGCATCCCAAGGGGAGTACAAAAGTGCAACAACATGGCAGCTTTCACAGCTTTTTCCTTGGCACCCTCCCTATACCTAGGCTGATTTATCTGCCTAGGGTTAGGGTTAGGGTTCAGCCTAGGGCTTGGAGATTTTAACCAGGACGCCCTGAGTTCCAGGCTTACTGCATCTGCCAAAGGCATCCCAAAGGGAGTGCAAAAGTGCCACAACATGGCTGCTTTCACGGCTTTTCCCTTAGGAAGAACCCTAATACCCTGCTGATTTACCTTCCTAGGGTTACTGTTAGGCTTAGGCCTAGGACTTTTAAAACCAGGAAGCCCTGGGCTCCAGGCACATGCAGCTGTTAAAGGCATCCCAAGAGGGCTGCAGAAGTGACACAACTTGGCTGCCACCACTGATATTTCCATGAGACCATCCCGAACCATAGGCTGATTTTCCTTCCTAGGGTTACGGTTTGAGTTACGCCTGGGGTAAGGGTTCTATTAACCAGAAAGCCCTGAGTTCCAAGAACACAGCAGCTGCGAAGGACTAGCCAAGAAGAGCGCAAAAGTACCACAACATGCCTGCCTCCACAGCTTTTTCCTTGGGGACATGCCTAATTCCTGGCTGATTTGCCTTTCTCGTCTTAGGCTTGGGGTTCGGCCTAGGGCTAGGATTTTTAAAATCAGGAAGCCCTGAGTTCCAGGCACACTGGAGCTGTGAAAGGCATCCAAAAGGGAGTGCAAAAGTGCCACAACATGGTTGCTTTCACGGCTTTTTCCTTGGCAAGAAGCTTAACACCAGTCTGATTTCCCTTCCCTGAGTTACTGTTAGGCTTAGGCCTAGGGCTAGGATTTTTAAAACTAGGAAGCCCTTAGCTCCAGGCACACTGCAGCTGTTCAAGGCATCCCAAGGGGAGTACAAAAGTGCAACAACATGGCAGCTTTCACAGCTTTTTCCTTGGCACCATCCCTATACCTAGGCTGATTTATCTGCCTAGCTTTAGGGTTAGGGTTCAGCCTAGGGCTTGGAGTTTTTTAACCAGGAAGCCCTGAGTTCCAGGCTTACTGCATCTGCCAAAGGCATCCCAAAGGGAGTGCAAAAGTGCCACAACATGGCTGCTTTCACGGCTTTTCCCTTAGGAAGAACCCTAATACCCGGCTGATTTACCTTCCTAGGGTTACTGTTAGGCTTAGGCCTAGGACTTTTAAAACCAGGAAGCCCTGGGCTCCAGGCACACTGCAGCTGCGAAAGGCATCCCAAGGGGAGCGCAAAAGTGACACAACTTGGCTGCCACCACTGATATTTCCATGAGACCATCCCGAACCATAGGCTGATTTTCCTTCCTAGGGTTAAGGTTTGAGTTACGCCTGGGGTAAGGGTTCTATAAACCAGAAAGCCCTGTAAGTTCCAAGAACACAGCAGCTGCGAAGGACTTCCCAAGAAGAGCGCAAAAGTACCACAACATGCCTGCCTCCACAGCTTTTTCCTTGGGGACATGCCTAATTCCTGGCTGATTTGCCTTTCTCGTCTTAGGGTTGGGGTTCGGCCTAGGGCTAGTATATTTTTAACTAGGAAGCCCTGAGTTCCAGGCTTACTACATCTGCCAAAGTCATCCCAAAGGGAGTGCAGAAGTGCCACAACATGGCTGCTTTCACGGCTTTTCCCTTAGGAAGAACCCTAATACCCTGCTGATTTACCTTCCTAGGGTTACTGTTAGGCTTAGGCCTAGGACTTTTAAAACCAGGAAGCCCTGGGCTCCAGGCACATGCAGCTGTTAAAGGCATCCCAAGAGGGCTGCAGAAGTGACACAACTTGGCTGCCGCCACTGATATTTCCATGAGACCATCCCGAACCATAGGCTGATTTTCCTTCCTAGGGTTAAGGTTTGAGTTACGCCTGGGGTAAGGGTTCTATTAACCAGAAAGCCCTGAGTTCCAAGAACACAGCAGCTGCGAAGGACTAGCCAAGAAGAGCGCAAAAGTACCACAACATGCCTGCCTCCACAGTTTTTCCTTGGGGACATGCCTAATTCCTGGCTGATTTGCCTTTCTCGTCTTAGGGTTGGGGTTCGGCCTAGGGCTAGGATTTTTTTAACTAGGAAGCCCTGAGTTCCAGGCTTACTGCATCTGCCAAAGGCCTCCCAAAGGGAGTGCAGAAGTGCCACAACATGGCTGCTTTCACGGCTTTTTCCTTGGCAAGAAGCTTAACACCAGTCTGATTTCCCTTCCCAGAGTTACAGTTAGGCTTAGGCCTAGGGCTAGGATTTTTAAAACTAGGAAGCCCTTAGATCCAGGCACACTGAAGCTGTTCAAGGCATCCCAAGGGGAGTACAAAAGTGCAACAACATGGCAGCTTTCACAGCTTTTTCCTTGGCACCATCCCTATACCTAGGCTGATTTATCTGCCTAGCTTTAGGGTTAGGGTTCAGCCTAGGGCTTGGATTTATTTAACCAGGAAGCCCTGAGTTCCAGGCTCACTGCATCTGCCAAAGGCATCCCAAAGGGAGTGCAAAAGTGCCACAACATGGCTGCTTTCACGGCTTTTCCCTTAGGAAGAACCCTAATACCCGGCTGATTTACCTTCCTGGGGTTACTGTTAGGCTTAGGCCTAGGACTTTTAAAACCAGGAAGCCCTGGGCTCCAGGCACACTGCAGCTGCGAAAGGCATCCCAAGGGGAGCGCAAAAGTGACACAACTTGGCTGCCACCACTGATATTTCCATGAGACCATCCCGAACCATAGGCTGATTTTCCTTCCTAGTATTAAGGTTTGAGTTACGCCTGGGGTAAGGGTTCTATTAACCAGAAAGCCCTGAGTTCCAAGAACACAGCAGCTGCGAAGGACTTCCCAAGAAGAGCGCAAAAGTACCACAACATGCCTGCCTCCACAGCTTTTTCCTTGGGGACATGCCTAATTCCTGGCCGATTTGCCTTTCTCGTCTTATGCTTGGGGTTCGGCCTAGGGCTAGGATTTTTAAAATCAGGAAGCCCTGAGTTCCAGGCACACTGGAGCTGTGAAAGGCATCCAAAAAGGAGTGCAAAAGTGCCACAACATGGCTGCTTTTATGGATTTTTCCTTGGCAAGAAGCCTAACACCAGGCTGATTTCCCTTCCCAGGGTTACTGTTAGGCTTAGGCCTAGGGCTAGGATTTTTAAAACTAGGAAGCCCTTAGCTCCAGGCACACTGCATCTGTTCAAGGCATCCCAAGGGGAGTACAAAAGTGCAACAACATGGCAGCTTTCACAGCTTTTTCCTTGGCACTATCCCTATACATAGGCTGATTTATCTGCCTAGGGTTAGGGTTAGGGTTCAGCCTAGGGCTTGGAGATTTTAACCCGGAAGGCCTGAGTTCCAGGCTTACTTCATCTGCCAAAGGCATCCCAAAGGGAGTGCAGAAGTGCCACAACATGGCTGCTTTCACGGCTTTTCCCTTAGGAAGAACCCTAATACCCGGCTGATTTACCTTCCTAGGGTTACTGTTAGGCTTAGGCCTAGGACTTTTAAAACCAGGAAGCCCTGGGCTCCAGGCACACTGCAGCTGCGAAAGGCATCCCATGGGGAGCGCAAAAGTGACACAACTTGGCTGCCACCACTGATATTTCCATGAGACCATCCCGAACCATAGGCTGATTTTCCTTCCTAGGGTTAAGGTTTGAGTTACGACAAGGGTAAGGGTTCTATTAACCAGAAAGCCCTGAGTTCCAAGAACACAGCAGCTGCGAAGGACTTCCCAAGAAGAGTGCAAAAGTACCACAACATGCCTGCCTCCACAGCTTTTTCCTTGGGGACATGCCTAATTCCTGGCTGATTTGCCTTTCTCGTCTTAGGGTTGGGGTTGGGACTAGGGCTAGGATTTTTTTAACTAGGAAGCCCTGAGTTCCAGGCTTACTGCATCTGCCAAAGGCATCCCAAAGGGAGTGCAGAAGTGCCACAACATGGCTGCTTTCACGGCTTTTCCCTTAGGAAGAACCCTAATACCCGGCTGATTTACCTTCCTGGGGTTACTGTTAGGCTTAGGCCTAGGACTTTTAAAACCAGGAAGCCCTGGGCTCCAGGCACACTGCAGCTGCGAAAGGCATCCCAAGGAGAGCGCAAAAGTGACACAACTTGGCTGCCACCACTGATATTTCCATGAGACCATCCCGAACCATAGGCTGATTTTCCTTCCTAGGGTTAGGGTTTGAGTTACGCCTAGGGTAAGGGTTCTATTAACCAGAAAGCCCTGAGTTCCAAGAACACAGCAGCTGCGAAGGACTTCCCAAGAAGAGCGCAAAAGTACCACAACATGCCTGCCTCCACAGCTTTTTCCTTGGGGACATGCCTAATTCCTGGCTGATTTGCCTTTCTCGTCTTAGGCTTGGGGTTCGGCCTAGGGCTAGTATATTTTTAACTAGGAAGCCCTGAGTTCCAGGCTTACTGCATCTGCCAAAGTCATCCCAAAGGGAGTGCAGAAGTGCCACAACATGGCTGCTTTCACGGCTTTTTCCTTAGGAAGAACCCTTATACGCGGCTGATTTACCTTCCTAGGGTTACTGTTAGGCTTAGGCCTAGGACTTTTAAAACCAGGAAGCCCTGGGCTCCAGGCACATGCAGCTGTTAAAGGCATCCCAAGAGGGCTGCAGAAGTGACACAACTTTGCTGCCTCTGCTGCTATTCTCCTGAGACCATCCCGAACCATAGGCTGATTTTCCTTCCTAGGGTTAAGGTTTGAGTTACGCCTAGGGTAAGGGTTCTATTAACCAGAAAGCCCTGAGTTCCAAGAACACAGCAGCTGCGAAGGACTAGCCAAGAAGAGCGCAAAAGTACCACAACATGCCTGCCTCCACAGTTTTTCCTTGGGGACATGCCTAATTCCTGGCTGATTTGCCTTTCTCGTCTTAGGGTTGGGGTTCGGCCTAGGGCTAGGATTTTTTTAACTGGGAAGCCCTGAGTTCCAGGCTTACTGCATCTGCCAAAGGCATCCCAAAGGGAGTACAAAAGTGCAACAACATGGCAGCTTTCACAGCTTTTTCCTTGGCACCATCCCTATACCTAGGCTGATTTATCTGCCTAGCTTTAGGGTTAGGGTTCAGCCTAGGGCTTGGATTTATTTAACCAGGAAGCCCTGAGTTCCAGGCTTACTGCATCTGCCAAAGGCATCCCAAAGGGAGTGCAAAAGTGCCACAACATGGCTGCTTTCACGGCTTTTCCCTTAGGAAGAACCCTAATACCCGGCTGATTTACCTTCCTGGGGTTACTGTTAGGCTTAGGCCTAGGACTTTTAAAACCAGGAAGCCCTGGGCTCCAGGCACACTGCAGCTGCGAAAGGCATCCCAAGGGGAGCGCAAAAGTGACACAACTTGGCTGCCACCACTGATATTTCCATGAGACCATCCCGAACCATAGGCTGATTTTCCTTCCTAGTATTAAGGTTTGAGTTACGCCTGGGGTAAGGGTTCTATTAACCAGAAAGCCCTGAGTTCCAAGAACACAGCAGCTGCGAAGGACTTCCCAAGAAGAGCGCAAAAGTACCACAACATGCCTGCCTCCACAGCTTTTTCCTTGGGGACATGCCTAATTCCTGGCCGATTTGCCTTTCTCGTCTTATGCTTGGGGTTCGGCCTAGGGCTAGGATTTTTAAAATCAGGAAGCCCTGAGTTCCAGGCACACTGGAGCTGTGAAAGGCATCCAAAAAGGAGTGCAAAATTGCCACAACATGGCTGCTTTTATGGATTTTTCCTTGGCAAGAAGCCTAACACCAGGCTGATTTCCCTTCCCAGGGTTACTGTTAGGCTTAGGCCTAGGGCTAGGATTTTTAAAACTAGGAAGCCCTTAGCTCCAGGCACACTGCATCTGTTCAAGGCATCCCAAGGGGAGTACAAAAGTGCAACAACATGGCAGCTTTCACAGCTTTTTCCTTGGCACTATCCCTATACATAGGCTGATTTATCTGCCTAGGGTTAGGGTTAGGGTTCAGCCTAGGGCTTGGAGATTTTAACCCGGAAGGCCTGAGTTCCAGGCTTACTTCATCTGCCAAAGGCATCCCAAAGGGAGTGCAGAAGTGCCACAACATGGCTGCTTTCACGTCTTTTCCCTTAGGAAGAACCCTAATACCCGGCTGATTTACCTTCCTAGGGTTACTGTTAGGCTTAGGCCTAGGACTTTTAAAACCAGGAAGCCCTGGGCTCCAGCACACTGCAGCTGCGAAAGGCATCCCATGGGGAGCGCAAAAGTGACACAACTTGGCTGCCACCACTGATATTTCCATGAGACCATCCCGAACCATAGGCTGATTTTCCTTCCTAGGGTTAAGGTTTGAGTTACGACAAGGGTAAGGGTTCTATTAACCAGAAAGCCCTGAGTTCCAAGAACACAGCAGCTGCGAAGGACTTCCCAAGAAGAGTGCAAAAGTACCACAACATGCCTGCCTCCACAGCTTTTTCCTTGGGGACATGCCTAATTCCTGGCTGATTTGCCTTTCTCGTCTTAGGGTTGGGGTTGGGACTAGGGCTAGGATTTTTTTAACTAGGAAGCCCTGAGTTCCAGGCTTACTGCATCTGCCAAAGGCATCCCAAAGGGAGTGCAGAAGTGCCACAACATGGCTGCTTTCACGGCTTTTCCCTTAGGAAGAACCCTAATACCCGGCTGATTTACCTTCCTGGGGTTACTGTTAGGCTTAGGCCTAGGACTTTTAAAACCAGGAAGCCCTGGGCTCCAGGCACACTGCAGCTGCGAAAGGCATCCCAAGGAGAGCGCAAAAGTGACACAACTTGGCTGCCACCACTGATATTTCCATGAGACCATCCCGAACCATAGGCTGATTTTCCTTCCTAGGGTTAGGGTTTGAGTTACGCCTAGGGTAAGGGTTCTATTAACCAGAAAGCCCTGAGTTCCAAGAACACAGCAGCTGCGAAGGACTTCCCAAGAAGAGCGCAAAAGTACCACAACATGCCTGCCTCCACAGCTTTTTCCTTGGGGACATGCCTAATTCCTGGCTGATTTGCCTTTCTCGTCTTAGGCTTGGGGTTCGGCCTAGGGCTAGTATATTTTTAACTAGGAAGCCCTGAGTTCCAGGCTTACTGCATCTGCCAAAGTCATCCCAAAGGGAGTGCAGAAGTGCCACAACATGGCTGCTTTCACGGCTTTTTCCTTAGGAAGAACCCTTATACGCGGCTGATTTACCTTCCTAGGGTTACTGTTAGGCTTAGGCCTAGGACTTTTAAAACCAGGAAGCCCTGGGCTCCAGGCACATGCAGCTGTTAAAGGCATCCCAAGAGGGCTGCAGAAGTGACACAACTTTGCTGCCTCTGCTGCTATTCTCCTGAGACCATCCCGAACCATAGGCTGATTTTCCTTCCTAGGGTTAAGGTTTGAGTTACGCCTAGGGTAAGGGTTCTATTAACCAGAAAGCCCTGAGTTCCAAGAACACAGCAGCTGCGAAGGACTAGCCAAGAAGAGCGCAAAAGTACCACAACATGCCTGCCTCCACAGTTTTTCCTTGGGGACATGCCTAATTCCTGGCTGATTTGCCTTTCTCGTCTTAGGGTTGGGGTTCGGCCTAGGGCTAGGATTTTTTTAACTGGGAAGCCCTGAGTTCCAGGCTTACTGCATCTGCCAAAGGCATCCCAAAGGGAGTGCAGAAGTGCCACAACATGGCTGCTTTCACGGCTTTTTCCTTGGCAAGAAGCTTAACACCAGTCTGATTTCCCTTCCCAGAGTTACAGTTAGGCTTAGGCCTAGGGCTAGGATTTTTAAAACTAGGAAGCCCTTAGATCCAGGCACACTGAAGCTGTTCAAGGCATCCCAAGGGGAGTACAAAAGTGCAACAACATGGCAGCTTTCACAGCTTTTTCCTTGGCACCATCCCTATACCTAGGCTGATTTATCTGCCTAGGGTTAGGGTTAGGGTTCAGCCTAGGGCTTGGATTTATTTAACCAGGAAGCCCTGAGTTCCAGGCTTACTGCATCTGCCAAAGGCATCCCAAAGGGAGTGCAAAAGTGCCACAACATGGCTGCTTTCATGGCTTTTCCCTTAGGAAGAACCCTAATACCCGGCTGATTTACCTTCCTGGGGTTACTGTTAGGCTTAGGCCTAGGACTTTTAAAACCAGGAAGCCCTGGGCTCCAGGCACACTGCAGCTGCGAAAGGCATCCCAAAGGGGAGCACAACTTGCTGCCACCAAATCTTCCACTTGAGACCATCCCATCCATGAGACTCATTCCCTACCTAGCTCTGATTTCTACTAGGTAAGTTGAGTTACGCTGGGGTAAGGGGTTCTATTAACCAGAAAGCCCTGAGTTCCAAGAACACAGCAGCTGCGAAGGACTTCCCAAGAAGAGCGCAAAAGTACCACAACATGCCTGCCTCCACAGCTTTTTCCTTGGGGACATGCCTAATTCCTGGCTGATTTGCCTTTCTCGTCTTAGGGTTGGGGTTCGGCCTAGGGCTAGGATATTTTTAACTAGGAAGCCCTGAGTTCCAGGCTTACTGCATCTGCCAAAGTCATCCCAGAGGGAGTGCAGAAGTGCCACAACATGGCTGCTTTCACGGCTTTTCCCTTAGGAAGAACCCTTATACGCGGCTGATTTACCTTCCTAGGGTTACTGTTAGGCTTAGGCCTAGGACTTTTAAAACCAGGAAGCCCTGGGCTCCAGGCACATGCAGCTGTTAAAGGCATCCCAAGAGGGCTGCAGAAGTGACACAACTTGGCTGCCTCTGCTGCTATTCTCATGAGACCATCCCGAACCATAGGCTGATTTTCCTTCCTAGGGTTAAGGTTTGAGTTACGCCTAGGGTAAGGGTTCTATTAACCAGAAAGCCCTGAGTTCCAAGAACACAGCAGCTGCGAAGGACAAGCCAAGAAGAGCGCAAAAGTACCACAACATGCCTGCCTCCACAGCTTTTTCCTTGGGGACATGCCTAATTCCTGGCCGATTTGCCTTTCTCGTCTTATGCTTGGGGTTCGGCCTAGGGCTAGGATTTTTAAAATCAGGAAGCCCTGAGTTCCAGGCACACTGGAGCTGTGAAAGGCATCCAAAAAGGAGTGCAAAAGTGCCACAACATGGCTGCTTTTATGGCTTTTTCCTTGGCAAGAAGCCTAACACCAGGCTGATTTCCCTTCCCAGGGTTACTGTTAGGCTTAGGCCTAGGGCTAGGATTTTTAAAACTAGGAAGCCCTTAGCTCCAGGCACACTGCCTCTGTTCAAGGCATCCCAAGAGGAGTACAAAAGTGCAACAACATGGCAGCTTTCACAGCTTTTTCCTTGGCACTATCCCTATACATAGGCTGATTTATCTGCCTAGGGTTAAGGTTAGGGTTCAGCCTAGGGCTTGGAGATTTTAACCCGGAAGGCCTGAGTTCCAGGCTTACTTCATCTGCCAAAGGCATCCCAAAGGGAGTGCAGAAGTGCCACAACATGGCTGCTTTCACGGCTTTTCCCTTAGGAAGAACCCTAATACCCGGCTGATTTACCTTCCTAGGGTTACTGTTAGGCTTAGGCCTAGGACTTTTAAAACCAGGAAGCCCTGGGCTCCAGGCACACTGCAGCTGCGAAAGGCATCCCAAGGGGAGCGCAAAAGTGACACAACTTGGCTGCCACCACTGATATTTCCATGAGACCATCCCGAACCATAGGCTGATTTTCCTTCCTAGGGTTAAGGTGTGAGTTACGCCTGGGGTAAGGGTTCTATAAACCAGAAAGCCCTGAGTTCCAAGAACACAGCAGCTGCGAAGGACTTCCCAAGAAGAGCGCAAAAGTACCACAACATGCCTGCCTCCACAGCTTTTTCCTTGGGGACATGCCTAATTCCTGGCTGATTTGCCTTTCTCGTCTTAGGGTTGGGGTTCGGCCTAGGGCTAGGATTTTTTTAACTAGGAAGCCCTGAGTTCCAGGCTTACTGCATCTGCCAAAGGCATCCCAAAGGGAGTGCAGAAGTGCCACAACATGGCTGCTTTCACGGCTTTTCCCTTAGGAAGAACCCTAATACCCGGCTGATTTACCTTCCTAGGGTTACTGTTAGGCTTAGGCCTAGGACTTTTAAAACCAGGAAGCCCTGGGCTCCAGGCACACTGCAGCTGCGAAAGGCATCCCAAGGGGAGCGCAAAAGTGACACAACTTGGCTGCCACCACTGATATTTCCATGAGACCATCCCGAACCATAGGCTGATTTTCCTTCCTAGTATTAAGGTTTGAGTTACGCCTGGGGTAAGGGTTCTATTAACCAGAAAGCCCTGAGTTCCAAGAACACAGCAGCTGCGAAGGACTTCCCAAGAAGAGCGCAAAAGTACCACAACATGCCTGCCTCCACAGCTTTTTCCTTGGGGACATGCCTAATTCCTGGCCGATTTGCCTTTCTCGTCTTATGCTTGGGGTTCGGCCTAGGGCTAGGATTTTTAAAATCAGGAAGCCCTGAGTTCCAGGCACACTGGAGCTGTGAAAGGCATCCAAAAAGGAGTGCAAAATTGCCACAACATGGCTGCTTTTATGGATTTTTCCTTGGCAAGAAGCCTAACACCAGGCTGATTTCCCTTCCCAGGGTTACTGTTAGGCTTAGGCCTAGGGCTAGGATTTTTAAAACTAGGAAGCCCTTAGCTCCAGGCACACTGCATCTGTTCAAGGCATCCCAAGGGGAGTACAAAAGTGCAACAACATGGCAGCTTTCACAGCTTTTTCCTTGGCACTATCCCTATACATAGGCTGATTTATCTGCCTAGGGTTAGGGTTAGGGTTCAGCCTAGGGCTTGGAGATTTTAACCCGGAAGGCCTGAGTTCCAGGCTTACTTCATCTGCCAAAGGCATCCCAAAGGGAGTGCAGAAGTGCCACAACATGGCTGCTTTCACGTCTTTTCCCTTAGGAAGAACCCTAATACCCGGCTGATTTACCTTCCTAGGGTTACTGTTAGGCTTAGGCCTAGGACTTTTAAAACCAGGAAGCCCTGGGCTCCAGGCACACTGCAGCTGCGAAAGGCATCCCATGGGGAGCGCAAAAGTGACACAACTTGGCTGCCACCACTGATATTTCCATGAGACCATCCCGAACCATAGGCTGATTTTCCTTCCTAGGGTTAAGGTTTGAGTTACGACAAGGGTAAGGGTTCTATTAACCAGAAAGCCCTGAGTTCCAAGAACACAGCAGCTGCGAAGGACTTCCCAAGAAGAGTGCAAAAGTACCACAACATGCCTGCCTCCACAGCTTTTTCCTTGGGGACATGCCTAATTCCTGGCTGATTTGCCTTTCTCGTCTTAGGGTTGGGGTTGGGACTAGGGCTAGGATTTTTTTAACTAGGAAGCCCTGAGTTCCAGGCTTACTGCATCTGCCAAAGGCATCCCAAAGGGAGTGCAGAAGTGCCACAACATGGCTGCTTTCACGGCTTTTCCCTTAGGAAGAACCCTAATACCCGGCTGATTTACCTTCCTGGGGTTACTGTTAGGCTTAGGCCTAGGACTTTTAAAACCAGGAAGCCCTGGGCTCCAGGCACACTGCAGCTGCGAAAGGCATCCCAAGGAGAGCGCAAAAGTGACACAACTTGGCTGCCACCACTGATATTTCCATGAGACCATCCCGAACCATAGGCTGATTTTCCTTCCTAGGGTTAGGGTTTGAGTTACGCCTAGGGTAAGGGTTCTATTAACCAGAAAGCCCTGAGTTCCAAGAACACAGCAGCTGCGAAGGACTTCCCAAGAAGAGCGCAAAAGTACCACAACATGCCTGCCTCCACAGCTTTTTCCTTGGGGACATGCCTAATTCCTGGCTGATTTGCCTTTCTCGTCTTAGGCTTGGGGTTCGGCCTAGGGCTAGTATATTTTTAACTAGGAAGCCCTGAGTTCCAGGCTTACTGCATCTGCCAAAGTCATCCCAAAGGGAGTGCAGAAGTGCCACAACATGGCTGCTTTCACGGCTTTTTCCTTAGGAAGAACCCTTATACGCGGCTGATTTACCTTCCTAGGGTTACTGTTAGGCTTAGGCCTAGGACTTTTAAAACCAGGAAGCCCTGGGCTCCAGGCACATGCAGCTGTTAAAGGCATCCCAAGAGGGCTGCAGAAGTGACACAACTTTGCTGCCTCTGCTGCTATTCTCCTGAGACCATCCCGAACCATAGGCTGATTTTCCTTCCTAGGGTTAAGGTTTGAGTTACGCCTAGGGTAAGGGTTCTATTAACCAGAAAGCCCTGAGTTCCAAGAACACAGCAGCTGCGAAGGACTAGCCAAGAAGAGCGCAAAAGTACCACAACATGCCTGCCTCCACAGTTTTTCCTTGGGGACATGCCTAATTCCTGGCTGATTTGCCTTTCTCGTCTTAGGGTTGGGGTTCGGCCTAGGGCTAGGATTTTTTTAACTGGGAAGCCCTGAGTTCCAGGCTTACTGCATCTGCCAAAGGCATCCCAAAGGGAGTGCAGAAGTGCCACAACATGGCTGCTTTCACGGCTTTTTCCTTGGCAAGAAGCTTAACACCAGTCTGATTTCCCTTCCCAGAGTTACAGTTAGGCTTAGGCCTAGGGCTAGGATTTTTAAAACTAGGAAGCCCTTAGATCCAGGCACACTGAAGCTGTTCAAGGCATCCCAAGGGGAGTACAAAAGTGCAACAACATGGCAGCTTTCACAGCTTTTTCCTTGGCACCATCCCTATACCTAGGCTGATTTATCTGCCTAGGG
Source organism: Ammospiza maritima maritima (assembly GCA_036010785.1). NCBI lineage: Eukaryota > Metazoa > Chordata > Aves > Passeriformes > Passerellidae > Ammospiza > Ammospiza maritima. Next base: position 4,519,286 of record CM069694.1, read on the forward strand.
TTAGGGTTAGGGTTCAGCCTAGGGCTTGGATTTATTTAACCAGGAAGCCCTGAGTTCCAGGCTTACTGCATCTGCCAAAGGCATCCCAAAGGGAGTGCAAAAGTGCCACAACATGGCTGCTTTCATGGCTTTTCCCTTAGGAAGAACCCTAATACCCGGCTGATTTACCTTCCTGGGGTTACTGTTAGGCTTAGGCCTAGGACTTTTAAAACCAGGAAGCCCTGGGCTCCAGGCACACTGCAGCTGCGAAAGGCATCCCAAGGGGAGCGCAAAAGTGACACAACTTGGCTGCCACCACTGATATTTCCATGAGACCATCCCGAACCATAGGCTGATTTTCCTTCCTAGTATTAAGGTTTGAGTTACGCCTGGGGTAAGGGTTCTATTAACCAGAAAGCCCTGAGTTCCAAGAACACAGCAGCTGCGAAGGACTTCCCAAGAAGAGCGCAAAAGTACCACAACATGCCTGCCTCCACAGCTTTTTCCTTGGGGACATGCCTAATTCCTGGCTGATTTGCCTTTCTCGTCTTAGGGTTGGGGTTCGGCCTAGGGCTAGGATATTTTTAACTAGGAAGCCCTGAGTTCCAGGCTTACTGCATCTGCCAAAGTCATCCCAGAGGGAGTGCAGAAGTGCCACAACATGGCTGCTTTCACGGCTTTTCCCTTAGGAAGAACCCTTATACGCGGCTGATTTACCTTCCTAGGGTTACTGTTAGGCTTAGGCCTAGGACTTTTAAAACCAGGAAGCCCTGGGCTCCAGGCACATGCAGCTGTTAAAGGCATCCCAAGAGGGCTGCAGAAGTGACACAACTTGGCTGCCTCTGCTGCTATTCTCATGAGACCATCCCGAACCATAGGCTGATTTTCCTTCCTAGGGTTAAGGTTTGAGTTACGCCTAGGGTAAGGGTTCTATTAACCAGAAAGCCCTGAGTTCCAAGAACACAGCAGCTGCGAAGGACAAGCCAAGAAGAGCGCAAAAGTACCACAACATGCCTGCCTCCACAGCTTTTTCCTTGGGGACATGCCTAATTCCTGGCCGATTTGCCTTTCTCGTCTTATGCTTGGGGTTCGGCCTAGGGCTAGGATTTTTAAAATCAGGAAGCCCTGAGTTCCAGGCACACTGGAGCTGTGAAAGGCATCCAAAAAGGAGTGCAAAAGTGCCACAACATGGCTGCTTTTATGGCTTTTTCCTTGGCAAGAAGCCTAACACCAGGCTGATTTCCCTTCCCAGGGTTACTGTTAGGCTTAGGCCTAGGGCTAGGATTTTTAAAACTAGGAAGCCCTTAGCTCCAGGCACACTGCCTCTGTTCAAGGCATCCCAAGAGGAGTACAAAAGTGCAACAACATGGCAGCTTTCACAGCTTTTTCCTTGGCACTATCCCTATACATAGGCTGATTTATCTGCCTAGGGTTAAGGTTAGGGTTCAGCCTAGGGCTTGGAGATTTTAACCCGGAAGGCCTGAGTTCCAGGCTTACTTCATCTGCCAAAGGCATCCCAAAGGGAGTGCAGAAGTGCCACAACATGGCTGCTTTCACGGCTTTTCCCTTAGGAAGAACCCTAATACCCGGCTGATTTACCTTCCTAGGGTTACTGTTAGGCTTAGGCCTAGGACTTTTAAAACCAGGAAGCCCTGGGCTCCAGGCACACTGCAGCTGCGAAAGGCATCCCAAGGGGAGCGCAAAAGTGACACAACTTGGCTGCCACCACTGATATTTCCATGAGACCATCCCGAACCATAGGCTGATTTTCCTTCCTAGGGTTAAGGTGTGAGTTACGCCTGGGGTAAGGGTTCTATAAACCAGAAAGCCCTGAGTTCCAAGAACACAGCAGCTGCGAAGGACTTCCCAAGAAGAGCGCAAAAGTACCACAACATGCCTGCCTCCACAGCTTTTTCCTTGGGGACATGCCTAATTCCTGGCTGATTTGCCTTTCTCGTCTTAGGGTTGGGGTTCGGCCTAGGGCTAGGATTTTTTTAACTAGGAAGCCCTGAGTTCCAGGCTTACTGCATCTGCCAAAGGCATCCCAAAGGGAGTGCAGAAGTGCCACAACATGGCTGCTTTCACGGCTTTTCCCTTAGGAAGAACCCTAATACCCGGCTGATTTACCTTCCTAGGGTTACTGTTAGGCTTAGGCCTAGGACTTTTAAAACCAGGAAGCCCTGGGCTCCAGGCACACTGCAGCTGCGAAAGGCATCCCAAGAGGGCTGCAGAAGTGACACAACTTGGCTGCCACCACTGATATTTCCATGAGACCATCCCGAACCATAGGCTGATTTTCCTTCCTAGGGTTAAGGTTTGAGTTACGCCTGGGGTAAGGGTTCTATTAACCAGAAAGCCCTGAGTTCCAAGAACACAGCAGCTGCGAAGGACTAGCCAAGAAGAGCGCAAAAGTACCACAACATGCCTGCCTCCACAGCTTTTTCCTTGGGGACATGCCTAATTCCTGGCTGATTTGCCTTTCTCGTCTTAGGCTTGGGGTTCGGCCTAGGGCTAGGATTTTTAAAATCAGGAAGCCCTGAGTTCCAGGCACACTGGAGCTGTGAAAGGCATCCAAAAGGGAGTGCAAAAGTGCCACAACATGGTTGCTTTCACGGCTTTTTCCTTGGCAAGAAGCTTAACACCAGTCTGATTTCCCTTCCCTGAGTTACTGTTAGGCTTAGGCCTAGGGCTAGGATTTTTAAAACTAGGAAGCCCTTAGCTCCAGGCACACTGCAGCTGTTCAAGGCATCCCAAGGGGAGTACAAAAGTGCAACAACATGGCAGCTTTCACAGCTTTTTCCTTGGCACCATCCCTATACCTAGGCTGATTTATCTGCCTAGCTTTAGGGTTAGGGTTCAGCCTAGGGCTTGGAGTTTTTTAACCAGGAAGCCCTGAGTTCCAGGCTTACTGCATCTGCCAAAGGCATCCCAAAGGGAGTGCAAAAGTGCCACAACATGGCTGCTTTCACGGCTTTTCCCTTAGGAAGAACCCTAATACCCGGCTGATTTACCTTCCTAGGGTTACTGTTAGGCTTAGGCCTAGGACTTTTAAAACCAGGAAGCCCTGGGCTCCAGGCACACTGCAGCTGCGAAAGGCATCCCAAGGGGAGCGCAAAAGTGACACAACTTGGCTGCCACCACTGATATTTCCATGAGACCATCCCGAACCATAGGCTGATTTTCCTTCCTAGGGTTAAGGTTTGAGTTACGCCTGGGGTAAGGGTTCTATAAACCAGAAAGCCCTGAGTTCCAAGAACACAGCAGCTGCGAAGGACTTCCCAAGAAGAGCGCAAAAGTACCACAACATGCCTGCCTCCACAGCTTTTTCCTTGGGGACATGCCTAATTCCTGGCTGATTTGCCTTTCTCGTCTTAGGGTTGGGGTTCGGCCTAGGGCTAGTATATTTTTAACTAGGAAGCCCTGAGTTCCAGGCTTACTACATCTGCCAAAGTCATCCCAAAGGGAGTGCAGAAGTGCCACAACATGGCTGCTTTCACGGCTTTTCCCTTAGGAAGAACCCTAATACCCTGCTGATTTACCTTCCTAGGGTTACTGTTAGGCTTAGGCCTAGGACTTTTAAAACCAGGAAGCCCTGGGCTCCAGGCACATGCAGCTGTTAAAGGCATCCCAAGAGGGCTGCAGAAGTGACACAACTTGGCTGCCACCACTGATATTTCCATGAGACCATCCCGAACCATAGGCTGATTTTCCTTCCTAGGGTTAAGGTTTGAGTTACGCCTGGGGTAAGGGTTCTATTAACCAGAAAGCCCTGAGTTCCAAGAACACAGCAGCTGCGAAGGACTAGCCAAGAAGAGCGCAAAAGTACCACAACATGCCTGCCTCCACAGTTTTTCCTTGGGGACATGCCTAATTCCTGGCTGATTTGCCTTTCTCGTCTTAGGGTTGGGGTTCGGCCTAGGGCTAGGATTTTTTTAACTAGGAAGCCCTGAGTTCCAGGCTTACTGCATCTGCCAAAGGCATCCCAAAGGGAGTGCAGAAGTGCCACAACATGGCTGCTTTCACGGCTTTTTCCTTGGCAAGAAGCTTAACACCAGTCTGATTTCCCTTCCCAGAGTTACAGTTAGGCTTAGGCCTAGGGCTAGGATTTTTAAAACTAGGAAGCCCTTAGATGCAGGCACACTGAAGCTGTTCAAGGCATCCCAAGGGGAGTACAAAAGTGCAACAACATGGCAGCTTTCACAGCTTTTTCCTTGGCACCATCCCTATACCTAGGCTGATTTATCTGCCTAGCTTTAGGGTTAGGGTTCAGCCTAGGGCTTGGATTTATTTAACCAGGAAGCCCTGAGTTCCAGGCTTACTGCATCTGCCAAAGGCATCCCAAAGGGAGTGCAAAAGTGCCACAACATGGCTGCTTTCACGGCTTTTCCCTTAGGAAGAACCCTAATACCCGGCTGATTTCCCTTTCCAGGGTTACTGTTAGGCTTAGGCCTAGGACTTTTAAAACCAGGAAGCCCTGGGCTCCAGGCACACTGCAGCTGCGAAAGGCATCCCAAGGGGAGCGCAAAAGTGACGCAACTTGGCTGCCACCACTGATATTTCCATGAGACCATCCCGAACCATAGGCTGATTTTCCTTCCTAGTATTAAGGTTTGAGTTACGCCTGGGGTAAGGGTTCTATTAACCAGAAAGCCCTGAGTTCCAAGAACACAGCAGCTGCGAAGGACTTCCCAAGAAGAGCGCAAAAGTACCACAACATGCCTGCCTCCACAGCTTTTTCCTTGGGGACATGCCTAATTCCTGGCCGATTTGCCTTTCTCGTCTTATGCTTGGGGTTCGGCCTAGGGCTAGGATTTTTAAAATCAGGAAGCCCTGAGTTCCAGGCACACTGGAGCTGTGAAAGGCATCCAAAAAGGAGTGCAAAAGTGCCACAACATGGCTGCTTTTATGGATTTTTCCTTGGCAAGAAGCCTAACACCAGGCTGATTTCCCTTCCCAGGGTTACTGTTAGGCTTAGGCCTAGGGCTAGGATTTTTAAAACTAGGAAGCCCTTAGCTCCAGGCACACTGCATCTGTTCAAGGCATCCCAAGAGGAGTACAAAAGTGCAACAACATGGCAGCTTTCACAGCTTTTTCCTTGGCACTATCCCTATACATAGGCTGATTTATCTGCCTAGGGTTAGGGTTAGGGTTCAGCCTAGGGCTTGGAGATTTTAACCCGGAAGGCCTGAGTTCCAGGCTTACTTCATCTGCCAAAGGCATCCCAAAGGGAGTGCAGAAGTGCCACAACATGGCTGCTTTCACGGCTTTTCCCTTAGGAAGAACCCTAATACCCGGCTGATTTACCTTCCTAGGGTTACTGTTAGGCTTAGGCCTAGGACTTTTAAAACCAGGAAGCCCTGGGCTCCAGGCACACTGCAGCTGCGAAAGGCATCCCATGGGGAGCGCAAAAGTGACACAACTTGGCTGCCACCACTGATATTTCCATGAGACCATCCCGAACCATAGGCTGATTTTCCTTCCTAGGGTTAAGGTTTGAGTTACGACAAGGGTAAGGGTTCTATTAACCAGAAAGCCCTGAGTTCCAAGAACACAGCAGCTGCGAAGGACTTCCCAAGAAGAGTGCAAAAGTACCACAACATGCCTGCCTCCACAGCTTTTTCCTTGGGGACATGCCTAATTCCTGGCTGATTTGCCTTTCTCGTCTTAGGGTTGGGGTTGGGACTAGGGCTAGGATTTTTTTAACTAGGAAGCCCTGAGTTCCAGGCTTACTGCATCTGCCAAAGGCATCCCAAAGGGAGTGCAGAAGTGCCACAACATGGCTGCTTTCACGGCTTTTCCCTTAGGAAGAACCCTAATACCCGGCTGATTTACCTTCCTGGGGTTACTGTTAGGCTTAGGCCTAGGACTTTTAAAACCAGGAAGCCCTGGGCTCCAGGCACACTGCAGCTGCGAAAGGCATCCCAAGGAGAGCGCAAAAGTGACACAACTTGGCTGCCACCACTGATATTTCCATGAGACCATCCCGAACCATAGGCTGATTTTCCTTCCTAGGGTTAGGGTTTGAGTTACGCCTAGGGTAAGGGTTCTATTAACCAGAAAGCCCTGAGTTCCAAGAACACAGCAGCTGCGAAGGACTTCCCAAGAAGAGCGCAAAAGTACCACAACATGCCTGCCTCCACAGCTTTTTCCTTGGGGACATGCCTAATTCCTGGCTGATTTGCCTTTCTCGTCTTAGGCTTGGGGTTCGGCCTAGGGCTAGTATATTTTTAACTAGGAAGCCCTGAGTTCCAGGCTTACTGCATCTGCCAAAGTCATCCCAAAGGGAGTGCAGAAGTGCCACAACATGGCTGCTTTCACGGCTTTTTCCTTAGGAAGAACCCTTATACGCGGCTGATTTACCTTCCTAGGGTTACTGTTAGGCTTAGGCCTAGGACTTTTAAAACCCGGAAGCCCTGGGCTCCAGGCACATGCAGCTGTTAAAGGCATCCCAAGAGGGCTGCAGAAGTGACACAACTTTGCTGCCTCTGCTGCTATTCTCCTGAGACCATCCCGAACCATAGGCTGATTTTCCTTCCTAGGGTTAAGGTTTGAGTTACGCCTAGGGTAAGGGTTCTATTAACCAGAAAGCCCTGAGTTCCAAGAACACAGCAGCTGCGAAGGACTAGCCAAGAAGAGCGCAAAAGTACCACAACATGCCTGCCTCCACAGTTTTTCCTTGGGGACATGCCTAATTCCTGGCTGATTTGCCTTTCTCGTCTTAGGGTTGGGGTTCGGCCTAGGGCTAGGATTTTTTTAACTGGGAAGCCCTGAGTTCCAGGCTTACTGCATCTGCCAAAGGCATCCCAAAGGGAGTGCAGAAGTGCCACAACATGGCTGCTTTCACGGCTTTTTCCTTGGCAAGAAGCTTAACACCAGTCTGATTTCCCTTCCCAGAGTTACAGTTAGGCTTAGGCCTAGGGCTAGGATTTTTAAAACTAGGAAGCCCTTAGATCCAGGCACACTGAAGCTGTTCAAGGCATCCCAAGGGGAGTACAAAAGTGCAACAACATGGCAGCTTTCACAGCTTTTTCCTTGGCACCATCCCTATACCTAGGCTGATTTATCTGCCTACCTTTAGGGTTAGGGTTCAGCCTAGGGCTTGGATTTATTTAACCAGGAAGCCCTGAGTTCCAGGCTTACTGCATCTGCCAAAGGCATCCCAAAGGGAGTGCAAAAGTGCCACAACATGGCTGCTTTCATGGCTTTTCCCTTAGGATGAACCCTAATACCCGGCTGATTTACCTTCCTGGGGTTACTGTTAGGCTTAGGCCTAGGACTTTTAAAACCAGGAAGCCCTGGGCTCCAGGCACACTGCAGCTGCGAAAGGCATCCCAAGGGGAGCGCAAAAGTGACACAACTTGGCTGCCCCCACTGATATTTCCATGAGACCATCCCGAACCATAGGCTGATTTTCCTTCCTAGTATTAAGGTTTGAGTTACGCCTGGGGTAAGGGTTCTATTAACCAGAAAGCCCTGAGTTCCAAGAACACAGCAGCTGCGAAGGACTTCCCAAGAAGAGCGCAAAAGTACCACAACATGCCTGCCTCCACAGCTTTTTCCTTGGGGACATGCCTAATTCCTGGCTGATTTGCCTTTCTCGTCTTAGGCTTGGGGTTCGGCCTAGGGCTAGGATATTTTTAACTAGGAAGCCCTGAGTTCCAGGCTTACTGCATCTGCCAAAGGCATCCCAAAGGGAGTGCAGAAGTGCCACAACATGGCTGCTTTCACGGCTTTTTCCTTAGGAAGAACCCTTATACGCGGCTGATTTACCTTCCTAGGGTTACTGTTAGGCTTAGGCCTAGGACTTTTAAAACCAGGAAGCCCTGGGCTCCAGGCACACTGCAGCTGTTAAAGGCATCCCAAGAGGGCCGCAGAAGTGACACAACGTGGCTGTCTCTGCTGCTATTCTCATGAGACCATCCCGAACCATAGGCTGATTTTCCTTCCTAGGGTTAAGGTTTGAGTTACGCCTAGGGTACGGGTTCTATTAACCAGAAAGCTCTGAGTTCCAAGAACCCAGCAGCTGCGAAGGACTTCCCAAGAAGAGCGCAAAAGTACCACCACATGCCTGCCTCCACAGCTTTTTCCTTGGGGACATGCCTAATTCCTGGCTGATTTGCCTTTCTCGTCTTAGGGTTGGGGTTCGGCCTAGGGCTAGGATTTTTAAAATCAGGAAGCCCTGAGTTCCAGGCACACTGGAGCTGTGAAAGGCATCCAAAAGGGAGTGCAAAAGTGCCACAACATGGTTGCTTTCACGGCTTTTTCCTTGGCAAGAAGCTTAACACCAGTCTGATTTCCCTTCCCAGAGTTACAGTTAGGCTTAGGCCTAGGGCTAGGATTTTTAAAACTAGGAAGCCCATAGATCCAGGCACACTGCAGCGGTTCAAGGCATCCCAAGGGGAGTACAAAAGTGCAACAACATGGCAGCTTTCACAGCTTTTTCCTTGGCACCATCCCTATACCTAGGCTGATTTATCTGCCTACCTTTAGGGTTAGGGTTCAGCCTAGGGCTTGGAATTTTTTAACCAGGAAGCCCTGTGTTCCAGGCTTACTGCATCTGCCAAAGGCATCCCAAAGGGAGTGCAAAAGTGCCACAACATGGCTGCTTTCACGGCTTTTCCCTTAGGAAGAACCCTAATACCCGGCTGATTTACCTTCCTAGGGTTACTGTTAGGCTTAGGCCTAGGACTTTTAAAACCAGGAAGCCCTGGGCTCCAGGCACACTGCAGCTGCGAAAGGCATCCCAAGGGGAGCGCAAAAGTGACACAACTTGGCTGCCACCACTGATATTTCCATGAGACCATCCCGAACCATAGGCTGATTTTCCTTCCTAGGGTTAAGGTTTGAGTTACGACAAGGGTAAGGGTTCTATTAACCAGAAAGCCCTGAGTTCCAAGAACACAGCAGCTGCGAAGGACTTCCCAAGAAGAGTGCAAAAGTACCACAACATGCCTGCCTCCACAGCTTTTTCCTTGGGGACATGCCTAATTCCTGGCTGATTTGCCTTTCTCGTCTTAGGGTTAGGGTTCGGCCTAGGGCTAGGATTTTTTTAACTAGGAAGCCCTGAGTTCCAGGCTTACTGCATCTGCCAAAGGCATCCCAAAGGGAGTGCAGAAGTGCCACAACATGGCTGCTTTCACGGCTTTTCCCTTAGGAAGAACCCTTATACGCCGCAGATTTACCTTCCTAAGGTTACTGTTAGGCTTAGGCCTAGGACTTTTAAAACCAGGAAGCCCTGGGCTCCAGGCACATGCTGCTGTTAAAGGCATCCCAAGAGGGCTGCAGAAGTGACACAACTTGGCTGCCTCTGCTGCTATTCTCATGAGACCATCCCGAACAATAGGCTGATTTTCCTTCCTAGGGTTAAGGTTTGAGTTACGCCTAGGGTAAGGGTTCTATTAACCAGAAAGCCCTGAGTTCCAAGAACACAGCAGCTGCGAAGGACTTCCCAAGAAGAGCGCAAAAGTACCACAACATGCCTGCCTCCACAGCTTTTTCCTTGGGGACATGCCTAATTCCTGGCCGATTTGCCTTTCTCGTCTTAGGGTTGGGGTTCGGCCTAGAGCTAGGATTTTTAAAATCAGGAAGCCCTGAGTTCCAGGCACACTGGAGCTGTGAAAGGCATCCAAAAAGGAGTGTAAAAGTGCCACAACATGGCTGCTTTTATGGCTTTTTCCTTGGCAAGAAGCCTAACACCAGGCTGATTTCCCTTCCCAGGGTTACTGTTAGGCTTAGGCCTAGGGCTAGGATTTTAAAACTAGGAAGCCCTTAGCTCCAGGCACACTGCATCTGTTCAAGGCATCCCAAGGGGAGTACAAAAGTGCAACAACATGGCAGCTTTCACAGCTTTTTCCTTGGCACTATCCCTATACATAGGCTGATTTATCTGCCTAGGGTTAGGGTTAGGGTTCAGCCTAGGGCTTGGAGATTTTAACCCGGAAGGCCTGAGTTCCAGGCTTACTTCATCTGCCAAAGGCATCCCAAAGGGAGTGCAGAAGTGCCACAACATGGCTGCTTTCACGGCTTTTCCCTTAGGAAGAACCCTAATACCCGGCTGATTTACCTTCCTAGGGTTACTGTTAGGCTTAGGCCTAGGACTTTTAAAACCAGGAAGCCCTGGGCTCCAGGCACACTGCAGCTGCGAAAGGCATCCCATGGGGAGCGCAAAAGTGACACAACTTGGCTGCCACCACTGATATTTCCATGAGACCATCCCGAACCATAGGCTGATTTTCCTTCCTAGGGTTAAGGTTTGAGTTAAGACAAGGGTAAGGGTTCTATTAACCAGAAAGCCCTGAGTTCCAAGAACACAGCAGCTGCGAAGGACTTCCCAAGAAGAGTGCAAAAGTACCACAACATGCCTGCCTCCACAGCTTTTTCCTTGGGGACATGCCTAATTCCTGGCTGATTTGCCTTTCTCGTCTTAGGGTTGGGGTTGGGACTAGGGCTAGGATTTTTTTAACTAGGAAGCCCTGAGTTCCAGGCTTACTGCATCTGCCAAAGGCATCCCAAAGGGAGTGCAGAAGTGCCACAACATGGCTGCTTTCACGGCTTTTCCCTTAGGAAGAACCCTAATACCCGGCTGATTTACCTTCCTGGGGTTACTGTTAGGCTTAGGCCTAGGACTTTTAAAACCAGGAAGCCCTGGGCTCCAGGCACACTGCAGCTGCGAAAGGCATCCCAAGGAGAGCGCAAAAGTGACACAACTTGGCTGCCACCACTGATATTTCCATGAGACCATCCCGAACCATAGGCTGATTTTCCTTCCTAGGGTTAGGGTTTGAGTTACGCCTAGGGTAAGGGTTCTATTAACCAGAAAGCCCTGAGTTCCAAGAACACAGCAGCTGCGAAGGACTTCCCAAGAAGAGCGCAAAAGTACCACAACATGCCTGCCTCCACAGCTTTTTCCTTGGGGACATGCCTAATTCCTGGCTGATTTGCCTTTCTCGTCTTAGGCTTGGGGTTCGGCCTAGGGCTAGTATATTTTTAACTAGGAAGCCCTGAGTTCCAGGCTTACTGCATCTGCCAAAGTCATCCCAAAGGGAGTGCAGAAGTGCCACAACATGGCTGCTTTCACGGCTTTTTCCTTAGGAAGAACCCTTATACGCGGCTGATTTACCTTCCTAGGGTTACTGTTAGGCTTAGGCCTAGGACTTTTAAAACCAGGAAGCCCTGGGCTCCAGGCACATGCAGCTGTTAAAGGCATCCCAAGAGGGCTGCAGAAGTGACACAACTTTGCTGCCTCTGCTGCTATTCTCCTGAGACCATCCCGAACCATAGGCTGATTTTCCTTCCTAGGGTTAAGGTTTGAGTTACGCCTAGGGTAAGGGTTCTATTAACCAGAAAGCCCTGAGTTCCAAGAACACAGCAGCTGCGAAGGACTAGCCAAGAAGAGCGCAAAAGTACCACAACGTGCCTGCCTCCACAGCTTTTTCCTTGGGGACATGCCTAATTCCTGGCTGATTTGCCTTTCTCGTCTTAGGCTTGGGGTTCAGCCTAGGGCTAGGATTTTTTTAACTAGGAAGCCCTGAGTTCCAGGCTTACTGCATCTGCCAAAGGCATCCCAAAGGGAGTGCAGAAGTGCCACAACATGGTTGCTTTCACGGCTTTTTCCTTGGCAAGAAGCTTAACACCAGTCTGATTTCCCTTCCCTGAGTTACTGTTAGGCTTAGGCCTAGGGCTAGGATTTTTAAAACTAGGAAGCCCTTAGATCCAGGCACACTGAAGCTGTTCAAGGCATCCCAAGGGGAGTACAAAAGTGCAACAACATGGCAGCTTTCACAGCTTTTTCCTTGGCACCATCCCTATACCTAGGCTGATTTATCTGCCTAGCTTTAGGGTTAGGGTTCAGCCTAGGGCTTGGAGTTTTTTAACCAGGAAGCCCTGAGTTCCAGGCTTACTGCATCTGCCAAAGGCATCCCAAAGGGAGTGCAAAAGTGCACAACATGGCTGCTTTCACGGCTTTTCCCTTAGGAAGAACCCTTATACGCGGCAGATTTACCTTCCTAGGGTTACTGTTAGGCTTAGGCCTAGGACTTTTAAAACCAGGAAGCCCTGGGCTCCAGGCACATGCAGCTGTTAAAGGCATCCCAAGAGGGCTGCAGAAGTGACACAACTTGGCTGCCTCTGCTGCTATTCTGATGAGACCATCCCGAACCATAGGCTGATTTTCCTTCCTAGGGTTAAGGTTTGAGTTACGCCTAGGGTAAGGGTTCTATTAACCAGAAAGCCCTGAGTTCCAAGAACACAGCAGCTGCGAAGGACTTCCCAAGAAGAGCGCAAAAGTACCACAACATGCCTGCCTCCACAGCTTTTTCCTTGGGGACATGCCTAATTCCTGGCTGATTTGCCTTTCTCGTCTTAGGGTTGGGGTTCGGCCTAGGGCTAGGATTTTTAAAATCAGGAAGCCCTGAGTTCCAGGCACACTGGAGCTGTGAAAGGCATCCAAAAAGGAGTGCAAAAGTGCCACAACATGGCTGCTTTCATGGCTTTTTCCTTGGCAAGAAGCCTAACACCAGGCTGATTTCCCTTCCCAGGGTTACTGTAAGGCTTAGGCCTAGGGCTAGGATTTTTAAAACTAGGAAGCCCTTAGCTCCAGGCACACTGCATCTGTTCAAGGCATCCCAAGGGGAGTACAAAAGTGCAACAACATGGCAGCTTTCACAGCTTTTTCCTTGGCACTATCCCTATACTTAGGCTGATTTATCTGCCTAGGGTTAGGGTTAGGGTCCAGCCTAGGGCTTGGAGATTTTAACCCGGAAGGCCTGAGTTCCAAGCTTACTTCATCTGCCAAAGGCATCCCAAAGGGAGTGCAGAAGTGCCACAACATGGCTGCTTTCACGGCTTTTCCCTTAGGAAGAACCCTAATACCCGGCTGATTTACCTTCCTGGGGTTACTGTTAGGCTTAGGCCTAGGACTTTTAAAACCAGGAAGCCCTGGGCTCCAGGCACATGCAGCTGTTAAAGGCATCCCAAGAGGTCTGCAGAAGTGACACAACTTGGCTGCCTCTGCTGCTATTCTCATGAGACCATCCCGAACCATAGGCTGATTTTCCTTCCTAGGGTTAAGGTTTGAGTTACGCCTAGGGTAAGGGTTCTATTAATCAGAAAGCCCTGAGTTCCAAGAACACAGCAGCTGCGAAGGACTTCCCAAGAAGAGCGCAAAAGTACCACAACATGCCTGCCTCCACAGCTTTTTCCTAGGGAACATGCCTAATTCCTGCCTGATTTGCCTTTCTCGTCTTAGGCTTGGGGTTCGGCCTAGGGCTAGGATTTTTAAAATCAGGAAGCCCTGGGCTCCAGGCACATGCAGTCGTTAAAGGCATCCCAAGAGGGCTGCAGAAGTGACACAACTTGGCTGCCACCACTGATATTTCCATGAGACCATCCCGAACCATAGGCTGATTTTCCTTCCTAGGGTTAAGGTTTGAGTTACGCCTGGGGTAAGGGTTCTATTAACCAGAAAGCCCTGAGTTCCAAGAACACAGCAGCTGCGAAGGACTAGCCAAGAAGAGCGCAAAAGTACCACAACATGCCTGCCTCCACAGCTTTTTCCTTGGGGACATGCCTAATTGCTGGCTGATTTGCCTTTCTCGTCTTAGGCTTGGGGTTCGGCCTAGGGCTAGGATTTTTTTAACTAGGAAGCCCTGAGTTCCAGGCTTACTGCATCTGCCAAAGGCATCCCAAAGGGAGTGCAGAAGTGCCACAACATGGCTGCTTTCACGGCTTTTTCCTTGGCAAGAAGCTTAACACCAGTCTGATTTCCCTTCCCAGAGTTACAGTTAGGCTTAGGCCTAGGGCTAGGATTTTTAAAACTAGGAAGCCCTTAGATCCAGGCACACTGAAGCTGTTCAAGGCATCCCAAGGGGAGTACAAAAGTGCAACAACATGGCAGCTTTCACAGCTTTTTCCTTGGCACCATCCCTATACCTAGGCTGATTTATCTGCCTAGCTTTAGGGTTAGGGTTCAGCCTAGGGCTTGGATTTATTTAACCAGGAAGCCCTGAGTTCCAGGCTTACTGCATCTGCCAAAGGCATCCCAAAGGGAGTGCAAAAGTGCCACAACATGGCTGCTTTCACGGCTTTTCCCTTAGGAAGAACCCTAATACCCGGCTGATTTACCTTCCTAGGGTTACTGTTAGGCTTAGGCCTAGGACTTTTAAAACCAGGAAGCCCTGGGCTCCAGGCACACTGCAGCTGCGAAAGGCATCCCAAGGGGAGCGCAAAAGTGACACAACTTGGCTGCCACCACTGATATTTCCATGAGACCATCCCGAACCATAGGCTGATTTTCCTTCCTAGTATTAAGGTTTGAGTTACGCCTGGGGTAAGTGTTCTATTAACCAGAAAGCCCTGAGTTCCAAGAACACAGCAGCTGCGAAGGACTTCCCAAGAAGAGCGCAAAAGTACCACAACGTGCCTGCCTCCACAGCTTTTTCCTTGGGGACATGCCTAAATCCTGGCTGATTTGCCTTTCTCGTCTTAGGGTTGGGGTTCGGCCTAGGGCTAGGATATTTTTAACTAGGAAGCCCTGAGTTCCAGGCTTACTGCATCTGCCAAAGTCATCCCAGAGGGAGTGCAGAAGTGCCACAACATGGCTGCTTTCACGGCTTTTTCCTTAGGAAGAACCCTTATACGCGGCTGATTTACCTTCCTAGGGTTACTGTTAGGCTTAGGCCTAGGACTTTTAAAACCAGGAAGCCCTGGGCTCCAGGCACACTGCAGCTGTTAAAGGCATCCCAAGAGGGCCGCAGAAGTGACACAACGTGGCTGTCTCTGCTGCTATTCTCATGAGACCATCCCGAACCCTAGGCTGATTTTCCTTCCTAGGGTTAAGGTTTGAGTTACGCCTAGGGTACGGGTTCTATTAACCAGAAAGCTCTGAGTTCCAAGAACCCAGCAGCTGCGAAGGACTTCCCAAGAAGAGCGCAAAAGTACCACAACATGCCTGCCTCCACAGCTTTTTCCTTGGGGACATGCCTAATTCCTGGCTGATTTGCCTTTCTCGTCTTAGGGTTGGGGTTCGGCCTAGGGCTAGGATTTTTAAAATCAGGAAGCCCTGAGTTCCAGGCACACTGGAGCTGTGAAAGGCATCCAAAAGGGAGTGCAAAAGTGCCACAACATGGTTGCTTTCACGGCTTTTTCCTTGGCAAGAAGCTTAACACCAGTCTGATTTCCCTTCCCAGAGTTACAGTTAGGCTTAGGCCTAGGGCTAGGATTTTTAAAACTAGGAAGCCCTTAGATCCAGGCACACTGCAGCGGTTCAAGGCATCCCAAGGGGAGTACAAAAGTGCAACAACATGGCAGCTTTCACAGCTTTTTCCTTGGCACCATCCCTATACCTAGGCTGATTTATCTGCCTAGCTTTAGGGTTAGGGTTCAGCCTAGGGCTTGGATATTTTTAACCAGGAAGCCCTGAGTTCCAAGCTTACTGCATCTGCCAAAGGCATCCCAAAGGGAGTGCAGAAGTGCCACAACATGGCTGCTTTCATGGCTTTTCCCTTAGGAAGAACCCTAATAGCCGGCTGATTTACCTTCCTGGGGTTACTGTTAGGCTTAGGCCTAGGACTTTTAAAACCAGGAAGCCCTGGGCTCCAGGCACACTGCAGCTGCGAAAGGCATCCCAAGGGGAGCGCAAAAGTGACACAACTTGGCTGCCACCACTGATATTTCCATGAGACCATCCCGAACCATAGGCTGATTTTCCTTCCTAGTATTAAGGTTTGAGTTACGCCTGGGGTAAGGGTTCTATTAACCAGAAAGCCCTGAGTTCCAAGAACACAGCAGCTGCGAAGGACTTCCCAAGAAGAGCGCAAAAGTACCACAACATGCCTGCCTCCACAGCTTTTTCCTTGGGGACATGCCTAATTCCTGGCTGATTTGCCTTTCTCGTCTTAGGCTTGGGGTTCGGCCTAGGGCTAGGATATTTTTAACTAGGAAGCCCTGAGTTCCAGGCTTACTGCATCTGCCAAAGTCATCCCAAAGGGAGTGCAGAAGTGCCACAACATGGCTGCTTTCACGGCTTTTTCCTTAGGAAGAACCCTAATACGCGGCTGATTTACCTTCCTAGGGTTACTGTTAGGCTTAGGCCTAGGACTTTTAAAACCAGGAAGCCCTGGGCTCCAGGCACACTGCAGCTGTTAAAGGCATCCCAAGAGGGCCGCAGAAGTGACACAACGTGGCTGTCTCTGCTGCTATTCTCATGAGACCATCCCGAACCATAGGCTGATTTTCCTTCCTAGGGTTAAGGTTTGAGTTACGCCTAGGGTACGGGTTCTATTAACCAGAAAGCCCTGAGTTCCAAGAACACAGCAGCTGCGAAGGACTTCCCAAGAAGAGCGCAAAAGTACCACAACATGCCTGCCTCCACAGCTTTTTCCTTGGGGACATGCCTAATTCCTGGCCGATTTGCCTTTCTCGTCTTAGGGTTGGGGTTCGGCCTAGGGCTAGGATTTTTAAAATCAGGAAGCCCTGAGTTCCAGGCACACTGGAGCTGTGAAAGGCATCCAAAAGGGAGTGCAAAAGTGCCACAACATGGTTGCTTTCACGGCTTTTTCCTTGGCAAGAAGCTTAACACCAGTCTGATTTCCCTTCCCAGAGTTACAGTTAGGCTTAGGCCTAGGGCTAGGATTTTTAAAACTAGGAAGCCCTTAGATCCAGGCACACTGCAGCGGTTCAAGGCATCCCAAGGGGAGTACAAAAGTGCAACAACATGGCAGCTTTCACAGCTTTTTCCTTGGCACCATCCCTATACCTAGGCTGATTTATCTGCCTAGCTTTAGGGTTAGGGTTCAGCCTAGGGCTTGGAATTTTTTAACCAGGAAGCCCTGTGTTCCAGGCTTACTGCATCTGCCAAAGGCATCCCAAAGGGAGTGCAAAAGTGCCACAACATGGCTGCTTTCACGGCTTTTCCCTTAGGAAGAACCCTAATACCCGGCTGATTTACCTTCCTAGGGT
The DNA here is from genome assembly GCA_036010785.1 of Ammospiza maritima maritima. Classification (NCBI taxonomy): domain Eukaryota; kingdom Metazoa; phylum Chordata; class Aves; order Passeriformes; family Passerellidae; genus Ammospiza; species Ammospiza maritima. The sequence continues at coordinate 4,536,221 of CM069694.1, forward strand.
TACTGTTAGGCTTAGGCCTAGGACTTTTAAAACCAGGAAGCCCTGGGCTCCAGGCACACTGCAGCTGCGAAAGGCATCCCAAGGGGAGCGCAAAAGTGACACAACTTGGCTGCCACCACTGATATTTCCATGAGACCATCCCGAACCATAGGCTGATTTTCCTTCCTAGGATTAAGGTTTGAGTTACGCCTGGGGTAAGGGTTCTATAAACCAGAAAGCCCTGAGTTCCAAGAACACAGCAGCTGCGAAGGACTAGCCATGAAGAGCGCAAAAGTACCACAATATGCCTGCCTCCACAGCTTTTTCCTTGGGGACATGCCTAATTCCTGGCTGATTTGCCTTTCTCGTCTTAGGGTTGGGGTTCGGCCTAGGGCTAGGATTTTTTTAACTAGGAAGCCCTGAGTTCCAGGCTTACTGCATCTGCCAAAGGCATCCCAAAGGGAGTGCAGAAGTGCCACAACATGGCTGCTTTCACGGCTTTTCCCTTAGGAAGAACCCTTATACGCGGCAGATTTACCTTCCTAAGGTTACTGTTAGGCTTAGGCCTAGGACTTTTAAAACCAGGAAGCCCTGGGCTCCAGGCACATGCAGCTGTTAAAGGCATCCCAAGAGGGCTGCAGAAGTGACACAACTTGGCTTCCTCTGCTGCTATTCTCATGAGACCATCCCGAACCATAGGCTGATTTTCCTTCCTAGGGTTAAGGTTTGAGTTACGCCTAGGGTAAGGGTTCTATTAACCAGAAAGCCCTGAGTTCCAAGAACACAGCAGCTGCGAAGGACTTCCCAAGAAGAGCGCAAAAGTACCACAACATGCCTGCCTCCACAGCTTTTTCCTTGGGGACATGCCTAATTCCTGGCCGATTTGCCTTTCTCGTCTTAGGGTTGGGGTTCGGCCTAGGGCTAGGATTTTTAAAATCAGGAAGCCCTGAGTTCAAAGCACACTGGAGCTGTGAAAGGCATCCAAAAAGGAGTGCAAAAGTGCCACAACATGGCTGCTTTTATGGCTTTTTCCTTGGCAAGAAGCCTAACACCAGGCTGATTTCCCTTCCCAGGGTTACTGTTAGGCTTAGGCCTAGGGCTAGGATTTTTAAAACTAGGAAGCCCTTAGCTCCAGGCACACTGCAGCAGTTCAAGGCATCCCAAGGGGAGTACAAAAGTGCAACAACATGGCAGCTTTCACAGCTTTTTCCTTGGCACTATCCCTATACATAGGCTGATTTATCTGCCTAGGGTTAGGGTTAGGGTTCAGCCTAGGGCTTGGAGATTTTAACCCGGAAGGCCTGAGTTCCAGGCTTACTTCATCTGCCAAAGGCATCCCAAAGGGAGTGCAGAAGTGCCACAACATGGCTGCTTTCACGGCTTTTCCCTTAGGAAGAACCCTAATACCCGGCTGATTTACCTTCCTAGGGTTACTGTTAGGCTTAGGCCTAGGACTTTTAAAACCAGGAAGCCCTGGGCTCCAGGCACACTGCAGCTGCGAAAGGCATCCCATGGGGAGCGCAAAAGTGACACAACTTGGCTGCCACCACTGATATTTCCATGAGACCATCCCGAACCATAGGCTGATTTTCCTTCCTAGGGTTAAGGTTTGAGTTACGACAAGGGTAAGGGTTCTATTAACCAGAAAGCCCTGAGTTCCAAGAACACAGCAGCTGCGAAGGACTTCCCAAGAAGAGTGCAAAAGTACCACAACATGCCTGCCTCCACAGCTTTTTCCTTGGGGACATGCCTAATTCCTGGCTGATTTGCCTTTCTCGTCTTAGGGTTGGGGTTGGGACTAGGGCTAGGATTTTTTTAACTAGGAAGCCCTGAGTTCCAGGCACACTGGAGCTGTGAAAGGCATCCCAAAGGGAGTGCAGAAGTGCCACAACATGGCTGCTTTCACGGCTTTTCCCTTAGGAAGAACCCTAATACCCGGCTGATTTACCTTCCTGGGGTTACTGTTAGGCTTAGGCCTAGGACTTTTAAAACCAGGAAGCCCTGGGCTCCAGGCACACTGCAGCTGCGAAAGGCATCCCAAGGAGAGCGCAAAAGTGACACAACTTGGCTGCCACCACTGATATTTCCATGAGACCATCCCGAACCATAGGCTGATTTTCCTTCCTAGGGTTAGGGTTTGAGTTACGCCTAGGGTAAGGGTTCTATTAACCAGAAAGCCCTGAGTTCCAAGAACACAGCAGCTGCGAAGGACTTCCCAAGAAGAGCGCAAAAGTACCACAACATGCCTGCCTCCACAGCTTTTTCCTTGGGGACATGCCTAATTCCTGGCTGATTTGCCTTTCTCGTCTTAGGCTTGGGGTTCGGCCTAGGGCTAGTATATTTTTAACTAGGAAGCCCTGAGTTCCAGGCTAACTGCATCTGCCAAAGTCATCCCAAAGGGAGTGCAGAAGTGCCACAACATGGCTGCTTTCACGGCTTTTCCCTTAGGAAGAACCCTAAAACCCGGCTGATTTACCTTCCTAGGGTTACTGTTAGGCTTAGGCCTAGGACTTTTAAAACCAGGAAGCCCTGGGCTCCAGGCACATGCAGCTGTTAAAGGCATCCCAAGAGGGCTGCAGAAGTGACACAACTTGGCTGCCTCTGCTGCTATTCTCATGAGACCATCCCGAACCATAGGCTGATTTTCCTTCCTAGGGTTAAGGTTTGAGTTACGACAAGGGTAAGGGTTCTATTAACCAGAAAGCCCTGAGTTCCAAGAACACAGCAGCTGCGAAGGACTTCCCAAGAAGAGCGCAAAAGTACCACAACATGCCTGCCTCCACAGCTTTTTCCTTGGGGACATGCCTAATTCCTGGCCGATTTGCCTTTCTCGTCTTAGGGTTGGGGTTCGGCCTAGGGCTAGGATTTTTAAAATCAGGAAGCCCTGAGTTCAAAGCACACTGGAGCTGTGAAAGGCATCCAAAAAGGAGTGCAAAAGTGCCACAACATGGCTGCTTTCACGGCTTTTTCCTTGGCAAGAAGCCTAACACCAGGCTGATTTCCCTTCCCAGGGTTACTGTTAGGCTTAGGCCTAGGGCTAGGATTTTTAAAACTAGGAAGCCCTTAGCTCCAGGCACACTGCATCTGTTCAAGGCATCCCAAGAGGAGTACAAAAGTGCAACAACATGGCAGCTTTCACAGCTTTTTCCTTGGCACTATCCCTATACATAGGCTGATTTATCTGCCTAGGGTTAGGGTTAGGGTTCAGCCTAGGGCTTGGAGATTTTAACCCGGAAGGCCTGAGTTCCAGGCTTACTTCATCTGCCAAAGGCATCCCAAAGGGAGTGCAGAAGTGCCACAACATGGCTGCTTTCACGGCTTTTCCCTTAGGAAGAACCCTAATACCCGGCTGATTTACCTTCCTGGGGTTACTGTTAGGCTTAGGCCTAGGACTTTTAAAACCAGGAAGCCCTGGGCTCCAGGCACACTGCAGCTGCAAAAGGCATCCCAAGGAGAGCGCAAAAGTGACACAACTTGGCTGCCACCACTGATATTTCCATGAGACCATCCCGAACCATAGGCTGATTTTCCTTCCTAGGGTTAGGGTTTGAGTTACGCCTAGGGTAAGGGTTCTATTAACCAGAAAGCCCTGAGTTCCAAGAACACAGCAGCTGCGAAGGACTTCCCAAGAAGAGCGCAAAAGTACCACAACATGCCTGCCTCCACAGCTTTTTCCTTGGGGACATGCCTAATTCCTGGCTGATTTGCCTTTCTCGTCTTAGGCTTGGGGTTCGGCCTAGGGCTAGTATATTTTTAACTAGGAAGCCCTGAGTTCCAGGCTTACTGCATCTGCCAAAGTCATCCCAAAGGGAGTGCAGAAGTGCCACAACATGGCTGCTTTCACGGCTTTTCCCTTAGGAAGAACCCTAAAACCCGGCTGATTTACCTTCCTAGGGTAACTGTCAGGCTTAGGCCTAGGACTTTTAAAACCAGGAAGCCCTGGGCTCCAGGCACATGCAGCTGTTAAAGGCATCCCAAGAGGGCTGCAGAAGTGACACAACTTGGCTGCCTCTGCTGCTATTCTCATGAGACCATCCCGAACCATAGGCTGATTTTCCTTCCTAGGGTTAAGGTTTGAGTTACGCCTAGGGTAAGGGTTCTATTAACCAGAAAGCCCTGAGTTCCAAGAACACAGCAGCTGCGAAGGACTTCCCAAGAAGAGCGCAAAAGTACCACAACATGCCTGCCTCCACAGCTTTTTCCTTGGGGACATGCCTAATTCCTGGCCGATTTGCCTTTCTCGTCTTATGCTTGGGGTTCGGCCTAGGGCTAGGATTTTTAAAATCAGGAAGCCCTGAGTTCCAGGCACACTGGAGCTGTGAAAGGCATCCAAAAAGGAGTGCAAAAGTGCCACAACATGGCTGCTTTCAGGGCTTTTTCCTTGGCAAGAAGCCTAACACCAGGCTGATTTCCCTTCCCAGGGTTACTGTTAGGCTTAGGCCTAGGGCTAGGATTTTTAAAACTAGGAAGCCCTTAGCTCCAGGCACACTGCATCTGTTCAAGGCATCCCAAGGGGAGTACAAAAGTGCAACAACATGGCAGCTTTCACAGCTTTTTCCTTGGCACTATCCCTATACTTAGGCTGATTTATCTGCCTAGGATTAGGGTTAGGGTTCAGCCTAGGGCTTGGAGATTTTAACCCGGAAGGCCTGAGTTCCAGGCTTACTTCATCTGCCAAAGGCATCCCAAAGGGAGTGCAGAAGTGCCACAACATGGCTGCTTTCACGGCTTTTCCCTTAGGAAGAACCCTAATACCCGGCTGATTTACCTTCCTAGGGTTACTGTTAGGCTTAGGCCTAGGACTTTTAAAACCAGGAAGCCCTGGGCTCCAGGCACACTGCAGCTGTGAAAGGCATCCCATGGGGAGCGCAAAAGTGACACAACTTGGCTGCCACCACTGATATTTCCATGAGACCATCCCGAACCATAGGCTGATTTTCCTTCCTAGGGTTAAGGTTTGAGTTACGACAAGGGTAAGGGTTCTATTAACCAGAAAGCCCTGAGTTCCAAGAACACAGCAGCTGCGAAGGACTTCCCAAGAAGAGTGCAAAAGTACCACAACATGCCTGCCTCCACAGCTTTTTCCTTGGGGACATGCCTAATTCCTGGCTGATTTGCCTTTCTCGTCTTAGGGTTGGGGTTGGGACTAGGGCTAGGATTTTTTTAACTAGGAAGCCCTGAGTTCCAGGCACACTGGAGCTGTGAAAGGCATCCCAAAGGGAGTGCAGAAGTGCCACAACATGGCTGCTTTCACGGCTTTTCCCTTAGGAAGAACCCTAATACCCGGCTGATTTACCTTCCTGGGGTTACTGTGTAGGCATAGGCCTAGGACTTTTAAAACCAGGAAGCCCTGGGCTCCAGGCACACTGCAGCTGCGAAAGGCATCCCAAGGAGAGCGCAAAAGTGACGCAACTTGGCTGCCACCACTGATATTTCCATGAGACCATCCCGAACCATAGGCTGATTTTCCTTCCTAGGGTTAGGGTTTGAGTTACGCCTAGGGTAAGGGTTCTATTAACCAGAAAGCCCTGAGTTCCAAGAACACAGCAGCTGCGAAGGACTTCCCAAGAAGAGCGCAAAAGTACCACAACATGCCTGCCTCCACAGCTTTTTCCTTGGGGACATGCCTAATTCCTGGCTGATTTGCCTTTCTCGTCTTAGGCTTGGGGTTCGGCCTAGGCCTAGTATATTTTTAACTAGGAAGCCCTGAGTTCCAGGCTTACTGCATCTGCCAAAGTCATCCCAAAGGGAGTGCAGAAGTGCCACAACATGGCTGCTTTCACGGCTTTTCCCTTAGGAACAACCCTAATACCCTGCTGATTTACCTTCCTAGGGTTACTGTTAGGCTTAGGCCTAGGACTTTTAAAACCAGGAAGCCCTGGGCTCCAGGCACATGCAGCTGTTAAAGGCATCCCAAGAGGGCTGCAGAAGTGACACAACTTTGCTGCCTCTGCTGCTATTCTCCTGAGACCATCCCGAACCATAGGCTGATTTTCCTTCCTAGGGTTAAGGTTTGAGTTACGCCTAGGGTAAGGGTTCTATTAACCAGAAAGCCCTGAGTTCCAAGAACACAGCAGCTGCGAAGGACTAGCCAAGAAGAGCGCAAAAGTACCACAACATGCCTGCCTCCACAGCTTTTTCCTTGGGGACATGCCTAATTCCTGGCCGATTTGCCTTTCTCGTCTTAGGCTTGGGGTTCGGCCTAGGGGTAGGATTTTTAAAATCAGGAAGCCCTGAGTTCCAGGCACACTGGAGCTGTGAAAGGCATCCAAAAAGGAGTGCAAAAGTGCCACAACATGGCTGCTTTCATGGCTTTTTCCTTGGCAAGAAGCCTAACACCAGGCTGATTTCCCTTCCCAGGGTTACTGTTAGGCTTAGGCCTAGGGCTAGGATTTTTAAAACTAGGAAGCCCTTAGCTCCAGGCACACTGCATCTGTTCAAGGCATCCCAAGGGGAGTACAAAAGTGCAACAACATGGCAGCTTTCACAGCTTTTTCCTTGGCACTATCCCTATACATAGGCTGATTTATCTGCCTAGGGTTAGGGTTAGGGTTCAGCCTAGGGCTTGGAGATTTTAACCCGGAAGGCCTGAGTTCCAGGCTTAGTTCATCTGCCAAAGGCATCCCAAAGGGAGTGCAGAAGTGCCACAACATGGCTGCTTTCACGGCTTTTCCCTTAGGAAGAACCCTAATACCCGGCTGATTTACCTTCCTAGGGTTACTGTTAGGCTTAGGCCTAGGACTTTTAAAACCAGGAAGCCCTGGGCTCCAGGCACACTGCAGCTGCGAAAGGCATCCCAAGGGGAGCACAAAAGTGACACAATTTGGCTGCCACCACTGATATTTCCATGAGACCATCCCGAACCAAAGGCTGATTTTCATTCCTAGGGTTAAGGTTTGAGTTACGCCTAGGGTAAGGGTTCTATTAACCAGAAAGCCCTGAGTTCCAAGAAAACAGCAGCTGCGAAGGACTACCCAAGAAGAGCGCAAAAGTACCACAACATGCCTACCTCCACAGCTTTTTCCTTGGGGACATGCCTAATTCCTGGCTGATTTGCCTTTCTCGTCTTAGGGTTGGGGTTCGGCCTTGGCCTAGGATTTTTTTAACTAGGAAGCCCTGAGTTCCAGGCTTACTACATCTGCCAAAGGCATCCCAAAGGGAGTGCAAAAGTGCCACAACATGGCTGCTTTCACGGCTTTTCCCTTAGGAAGAACCCTAATACCCGGCTGATTTACCTTCCTAGGGTTACTGTTAGGCTTAGGCCTAGGACTTTTAAAACCAGGAAGCCCTGGGCTCCAGGCACATGCAGCTGTTAAAGGCATCCCAAGAGGGCTGCAGAAGTGACACAACTTGGCTTCCTCTGCTGCTATTCTCATGAGACCATCCCGAACCATAGGCTGATTTTCCTTCCTAGGGTTAAGGTTTGAGTTACGCCTAGGGTAAGGGTTCTATTAACCAGAAAGCCCTGAGTTCCAAGAACACAGCAGCTGCGAAGGACTTCCCAAGAAGAGCGCAAAAGTACCACAACATGCCTGCCTCCACAGCTTTTTCCTTGGGGACATGCCTAATTCCTGGCTGATTTGCCTTTCTCGTCTTAGGGTTGGGGTTCGGCCTAGGGCTAGGATTTTTAAAATCAGGAAGCCCTGAGTTCCAGGCACACTGGAGCTGTGAAAGGCATCCAAAAGGCAGTGCAAAAGTGCCACAACATGGTTGCTTTCACGGCTTTTTCCTTGGCAAGTACCTTAACACCAGGCTGATTTCCCTTCCCAGGGTTCCTGTTAGGCTTAGGCCTCGGGCTAGGATTTTGAAAACTAGGAAGCCCTTAGCTCCAGGCACACTGCAGCTGTTCAAGGCATCCCAAGGGGAGTACAAAAGTGCAACAACATGGCAGCTTTCACAGCTTTTTCCTTGGCACCATCCCTATACCTAGGCTGATTTGCCTTTCTCGTCTTAGGGTTGGGGTTCGGCCTAGGGGTACGATTTTTTTAACTAGGAAGCACTGAGTTCCAGGCTTTCTGCATCTGCCAAAGGCATCCCAAAGGGAGTGCAGAAGTGCCACAACATGGCTGCTTTCACGGCTTTTCCCTTAGGAAGAACCCTAATACCCGGCTGATTTACCTTCCTAGGGTTACTGTTAGGCTTAGGCCTAGGACTTTTAAAACCAGGAAGCCCTGGGCTCCAGGCACATGCAGCTGTTAAAGGCATCCCAAGAGGGCTGCAGAAGTGGCACAACTAGGCTGCCTCTGCTGCTATTCTCATGAGACCATCCCGAACCATAGGCTGATTTTCCTTCCTAGGGTTAAGGTTTGAGTTACGCCTAGGGTAAGGGTTCTATTAACCAGAAAGCCCTGAGTTCCAAGAACACAGCAGCTGCGAAGGACTTCCCAAGAAGAGCGCAAAAGTACCACAACATGCCTGCCTCCACAGCTTTTTCCTTGGGGACATGCCTAATTCCTGGCTGATTTGCCTTTCTCGTCTTAGGGTTGGGGTTCGGCCTAGGTCTAGGATTTTTTAAATCAGGAAGCCCTGAGTTCCAGGCACACTGGAGCTGTGAAAGGCATCCAAAAGGGAGTGCAAAAGTGCCACAACATGGCTGCTTTCACGGCTTTTTCCTTGGCAAGAAGCCTAACACCAGGCTGATTTCCCTTCCCAGGGTTACTGTTAGGCTTAGGCCTAGGGCTAGGATTTTTAAAACTAGGAAGCCCTTAGCTCCAGGCACACTGCAGCTGTTCAAGGCATCCCAAGGGGAGTACAAAAGTGCAACAACATGGCAGCTTTCACAGCTTTTTCCTTGGCACCATCCCTATACCTAGGCTGATTTTCCTTTCTCGTCTTAGGGTTGGGGTTCAGCCTAGGGCTTGGAGATTTTAAGCAGGAAGCACTGAGTTCCAGGCTTACTGCATCTGCCAAAGGCATCCCAAAGGGAGTGCAAAAGTGCCACAACATGGCTGCTTTCACGGCTTTTCCCTTAGGAAGAACCCTTATACGCGGCTGATTTACCTTCCTAGGGTTACTGTTAGGCTTAGGCCTAGGACTTTTAAAACCAGGAAGCCCTGGGCTCCAGGCACACTGCAGCTGCGAAAGGCATCCCAAGGGGAGCGCAAAAGTGACACAACTTTGCTGCCACCACTGATATTTCCATGAGACCATCCCGAACCATAGGCTGATTTTCCTTCCTAGGGTTAAGGTTTGAGTTACGACAAGGGTAAGGGTTCTATTAACCAGAAAGCCCTGAGTTCCAAGAACACAGCAGCTGCGAAGGACTAGCCAAGAAGTGAGCAAAAGTACCACAATATGCCTGCCTCCACAGCTTTTTCCTTGGGAACATGCCTAATTCCTGGCTGATTTGCCTTTCTCGTCTTAGGGTTGGGGTTCGGCCTAGGGCTAGGATTTTTAAAATCAGGAAGCCCTGAGTTCCAAGAACACAGCAGCTGCGAAGGACTAGCCAAGAAGAGCGCAAAAGTACCACAACATGCCTGCCTCCACAGCTTTTTCCTTGGGGACATGCCTAATTCCTGGCTGATTTGCCTTTCTCCTCTTAGGGTTGGGGTTCGGCCTAGGGCTAGGATCTTTAAAATCAGGAAGCCCTGAGTTCCAGGCACACTGGAGCTCTGAAAGGCATCCAAAAGGGAGTGCAAAAGTGCCATAACATGGCTGCTTTCATGGCTTTTTCCTTAGCAAGAAGCCTAACACCAGGCTGATTTCCCTTCCCAGGGTTACTGTAAGGCTTAGGCCTAGGGCTAGGATTTTTAAAACTAAGAAGCCCTTAGCTCCAGGCACACTGCAGCTGTTCAAGGCATCCCAAGGGGAGTACAAAGGTGCAACAACATGGCAGCTTTCACAGCTTTTTCCTTGGCACCATCCCTATACCTAGGCAGTTTTATCTGCCTAGGGTTAGGATTAGGGTTCAGCCTAGGGCTTGGAGTTTTTTAACCAGGAAGCCCTGAGTTCCAGGCTTACTGCATCTGCCAAAGGCATCCCAAAGGGAGTGCAAAAGTGCCACAACATGGCTGCTTTCACAGCTTTTCCCTTAGGAAGAACCCTAATACCCGGCTGATTTACCTTCCTAGGGTAACTGTTAGGCTTAGGCCTAGGACTTTTAAAACCAGGAAGCCCTGGGCTCCAGGCACACTGCAGCTGCGAAAGGCATCCCAAGGGGAGCGCAAAAGTGACGCAACTTGGCTGCCACCACTGATATTTCCATGAGACCATCCCGAACCATAGGCTGATTTTCCTTCCTAGTATTAAGGTTTGAGTTACGCCTGGGGTAAGGGTTCTATTAACCAGAAAGCCCTGAGTTCCAAGAACACAGCAGCTGCGAAGGACTAGCCAAGAAGAGCGCAAAAGTACCACAACATGCCTGCCTCCACAGCTTTTTCCTTGGGGACATGCCTAATTCCTGGCTGATTTGCCTTTCTCGTCTTAGGGTTGGGGTTCGGCCTAGGGCTAGGATTTTTAAAATCAGGAAGCCCTGAGTTCCAGGCACACTGGAGCTCTGAAAGGCATCCAAAAGGGAGTGCAAAAGGGCCACAACATGGCTGCTTTCATGGCTTTTTCCTTGGCAAGAAGCCTAACACCAGGCTGATTTCCCTTCCCAGGGTTACTGTAAGGCTTAGGCCTAGGGCTAGGATTTTTAAAACTAGGAAGCCCTGAGCTCCAGGCACACTGCAGCTGTTCAAGGCATCCCAAGGGGAGTACAAAAGTGCAACAACATGGCAGCTTTCACAGCTTTTTCCTTGGCACCATCCCTATACCTAGGCAGTTTTATCTGCCTAGGGTTAGGGTTAGGGTTCAGCCTAGGGCTTGGAGTTTTTTAACCAGGAAGCCCTGAGTTCCAGGCTTACTGCATCTGCCAAAGGCATCCCAAAGGGAGTGCAGAAGTGCCACAACATGGCTGCTTTCACGGCTTTTCCCTTAGGAACAACCCTAATACCCTGCTGATTTACCTTCCTAGGGTTACTGTTAGGCTTAGGCCTAGGACTTTTAAAACCAGGAAGCCCTGGGCTCCAGGCACTCTGCAGCTGTTAAAGGCATCCAAAGAGGGCCGCAGAAGTCACACAACTTGGCTGTCTCTGCTGCTGTTCTCATGAGACCGTCTCGAACCATAGGCTGATTATCCTTCCTAGGGTTAAGGTTTGAGTTACGCCTAGGGTAAGGGTTCTATTAACCAGAAAGCCCTGAGTTCCAAGAACACAGCAGCTGCGAAGGACTTCCCAAGAAGAGCGCAAAAGTACCACAACATGCCTGCCTCCACAGCTTTTTCCTTGGGGACATGCCTAATTCCTGGCTGATTTGCCTTTCTCGTCTTAGGTTTGGGGTTCGGCCTAGGGCTAGGATTTTTTTAACTAGGAAGCCCTGAGTTCCAGGCACACTTCATCTGCCAAAGGCATCCCAAAGGGAGTGCAGAAGTGCCACAACATGGCTGCTTTCACGGCTTTTCCCTTAGGAAGAACCCTAATACCCCGCTGATTTACCTTCCTAGGGTTACTGTTAGGCTTAGGCCTAGGACATTTAAAACCAGGAAGCCCTGGGCTCCAGGCACACTGCAGCTGCAAAAGGCATCCCAAGGGGAGCGCAAAAGTGACGCAACTTGGCTGCCACCACTGATATTTCCATGAGACCATCCCGAACCATAGGCTGATTTTCCTTCCTAGGGTTAAGGTTTGAATTACGCCTAGGGTAAGGGTTCTATTAACCAGAAAGCCCTGAGTTCCAAGAACACAGCAGCTGCGAAGGACTAGCCAAGAAGAGCGCAAAAGTACCACAACATGCCTGCCTCCACAGCTTTTTCCTTGGGGACATGCCTAATTCCTGGCTGATTTGCCTTTCTCGTCTTAGGGTTGGGGTTCGGCCTAGGGCTAGGATTTTTAAAATCAGGAAGCCCTGAGTTCCAGGCACACTGGAGCTTTGAAAGGCATCCAAAAGGGAGTGCAAAAGTGCCACAACATGGCTGCTTTCACGGCTTTTTCCTTGGCAACAAGCCTAACACCAGGCTGATTTCCCTTCCCAGGGTTACTGTAAGGCTTAGGCCTAGGGCTAGGATTTTTAAAACTAGGAAGCCCTTAGCTCCAGGCACACTGCAGCTGTTAAAGGCATCCCAAGGGGGCCGCAGAACTGACACAACTTGGCTGCCTCTGCTGCTATTCTCATGAGTCCATCCCGAACCATAGGCTGATTTTCCTTCCTAGGGTGAGGGTTAGAGTTACGCCTAGGGTTAATGTTTTTTTAACCAGAAAGCCCTGAGTTCCAAGAACACAGCAGCTGCGAAGGACTTCCCAAGAGGAGGGGAAAAGTGCCACAACATGGCTGCCTCCAGTGCTTTTTCCTTTGGACCATCATTGAACCTAGGCTGATTTACTTGCCTCCAGTTGCACCTATGGTCACGCCTAGGGATAGGGATTTTAAATCAATAAACCCTGATCTCCAGACCCAGTGCAGCTGCAAAAGGCTTCCCAAGGGCAGCCAAAAATTGCCTCAACATGCTCCTTCCAGTGCTTTTTTCCTTGGGAACATCCGTATACCCAGGCTGATTTATCTGCCTAGGGTTAGGGTTAGGGTTCAGCCTAGAGATAGGATTTTTTCAAACAGGAAGCCCTGAATTCCAGGCACACTCTAGCTGTTAAAGGCAGTGTTCTACGTCAACCGCAACTTAGTCTGAAATAAATGCTTTTTCCCTGAGAGCATCTGAGAGGTTTGCATGAAGCACTGATATCTGACATTTGCAATTTTGATTAGGAGAGGAGAAAGAAAATGGGAAGAAGTTTTTAATTTTAGTGGTTTCAATGTTAATTTCCGTACACTTTTTCAAAACTTGTCAGCTCAAATGCCCATCAACATCTTTTAGTCATCTGTAAGTCAGTATTCATATAAAATGTGCTTCAAATCAAAAGAATTTCAAATTTGCACTCCAAATTTCTATGCCTAGATTTATGATTTCCTACACATATTAGATGAAAGGAAGGCCTTTTTTACTGTGGGAGTGCTGGAACACTGGAACAGGTTGCCCAGGGAAGTTGTGGGTGTCCCATCCCTGAAAGTATTCAAGGTCAGCTTGGACGGGGCTTGGAGCAGCAACAAAGGAGAAGCTTGATGGTAGAGAAACAAAGTTGGACTATAGAAGAAACTGGGATTGAAGTATAGGAGCAAGTTTTCTCTCAGCTCTTGGGGTAAATTCAAAGTTGTACAAAATGACATTTATCTGTGCTATTCACTACTGTAACAGAAATGTTCATGAAAACTGTACAGAAGATAGCAAATTTTAAAAGAGATAAGAATTACAGCATAAAATCCATGGGATGGGTTACAACATGAGACACTCTCTAAGAGAAAATCTCTGTGTTTCAGCACTTCATCATGGTAAGATTTCATGAAGTGCCAAAGAAGGCGGCAAAATATCATCCGGGACGTTATTTCCTGGAATTCAGCCTGGCCATTAGTAGGAACTGGGTTTGAACACATCATGTAGATATACCACACACACTTTCCCTTCACTGAAAAATGACTGTTTACAACGAAGAAGCAATTGACGATCAAAATTGATTGAAAGCATCTTAAACATGTCAAGTATTTCATTGTAGATGATCTGTGATCCAAATGCTTCTTCCACCTTCGAGAGGGACAGAACCATTCTTCCATATCATGATGGTTTAAAATTGTATCAACCAATGTTTTCTGCTGAAAAGATAGCATCTATTTTTTTCTATTTTTGGAAGAAAATATTCCTAGACATACAACAGGTGAGAACTAAGTAATTTTAAAGAAACAAATGAAAAGAAAATATTCTGTAAATAGAATGAAATGAAAAGCTGTGTTTTAAATAGGAGCTAAATATGAAACAGAATTTTTGTACCAGGCATTTGAATTACTGCACCAGCTCTTTTGCCCATCAAGAGAGGCATTGAGCATTTCAGTCTTTTCCAAGGTGTTCATGATCTGCTATGCTGATCTCTGTGTGTGCCTAGGTGTGTGTGGAAGGGGGGGCATGTGAAGGGGAGTGTGTATGTTTGCTTTACAATTGTTGTGGCAGATTCATGCCTCAGCTCCACATTTTGTTTTAGAAAGGTCACACAGAGTGGATGTGAAGTTTACTATCAACAAGAGATCAATTCCCAAATCATCCATTTGACTCTACCTTATAAATCATGTGCTTTGTTGCATATTTTATCAAATCTACTTTCAAGCCAGATGGAGGAAGGAGGATGTGGCAATCCCTCCACCATCTTGCAACTTTTATGCAAGTAGGTTTTCAAGAAAATCATCATTTCTCTTGGAAATATGTCTGGAACAGGCATGATGGTAGTGTCAACCTGTTGGAGTTTTTGTTGCTGGAAGAAGTTATACAAAAGGATTGGTTTTTACATTGACCAGTTACTGAATCAAGCTCAGGAATACATTGGAAATTCAACTGGGGCTTCCTTTCCCCGGCAGACTACTTCTAGAACGAGCTTGTACACTGAAGCTTACTCTTTTGCCCTCTTTTTGTTTCTTTCCTATTTTCTTGGCTTCTTTGCCACTCTCTAGACAATTCTGGAACTTTTTTCCCAACTCAAATGGTTTCAATAGTCTGATTGTGATCATACATTTTTACAAGGAATTTTTAAAATCTTTCCTCCAGTTAAGAAAGTCAAGGACTTAGGTCTTTTTCTTCCCTTATCAATATTGCAATGAAATTGATAAGTAAAGACCAACTCTTTCTTTTTGTTTTTAACCCAAGCAGATAATTCCCATCCATTCATCCATTTGGTGGACCAATAGTTGCCATTCTGATGGAAGTTGTCACTTCTTAACAATAGGCATTCTGTGACTATGTTGACAGCACTTTGGGTGAAGATCCTAACTGGTCTTAGATACACATAGGGAGAAATTTGCTCAGCCAGTGTCAGTCTTAAGCATGCGTATCAGAAGATCTTTCTAGAGCTGGGAATTTTCCCATGAAAGGGATTCAGTTAGGGAAGAGACACTTGCCCCAGAGGTTTACATTCTTCTTGAAGACTGCTTAAGGAACTTAGATGCCATGTCCATTTGGATCTGTGTCTGCACAGAACTTTGTCATGCCAGTGCTTGAAATGCATCTTGAAGAGAATTCACTAGCACAGAATGAATGAGAGTGGAAGGGGTTGGTGGGGCTAACCAGGCCCAACCCCCCTGCCTAAACCAGGATACCTAGAGCCTCTTGCCCAGGATTCTATCTGGGTGTACTTTTAATGTCTTCAAAGGTCCAGGCTCCACAATCTTTCTGGGCAGTCTGTGCCGTGGTTCACTCACCCTCACAGTAAAGAATCATTTCCTGATGTTCCTGTATTTCAGTGTGTGCCCACTGCCTCTTGTCTTTTCACTCAGCATCACTGAAAAGACACTGATTCCCTCCCCTTTGCACTATTGCTTCCATATGGATGTGTGCTGCCATGTAGAGATATGTCAAAAACATCCCTGAAGCCCAGGCAGATAATATTCCCTTCATCTACCAGTCAAGTTGATTCATCAGAGGAGTTTAAAGTTATGTTCAGCATGAAATGCCCCTGAAAAATCATGCTAACTACATTATTGTGTCGTCTTTCATGTGCCTGGCAAGGTTTTCCAGGCAGAGCTGCTTCATCAACTTCCTGGGTATAAAAAAGAGGCTGGCTGGTTTGTACGATTGCGAGTCCTCCTAATTGCCTTTTTTGAAGATGAGTGTCATTTGCTTACATCCAGTCCTTAGCCTCTCTTGTCGTCTACATCTTAGCAAAAAGCTTTTCCGCTATGTCTGGCAAGGAAAAACTGTGCCAGCACAGAAAACATCTCCTATCGTGTTCTAGACGTTGCACGGAGGAGTGCCGAGTGTTTGGCATGAAGAAAAGAAAAGTTGTCCAAAACAGCTTCCAATCGAATGTTCATGTGATTGGAAAAGTCAGGAGAGTGCAAAGGTACTGTTTTCTAGCAGTTGGCAAGCTGCGCACACAATCCCAGTGTTGTACAGCTTCCTTCTTCACCTTTCCGAAGGTGCCGCTCTCTCCGGCTCCCGGAGGCGAAGAAGCGGCTTCTTCGCGCAAAGACGATTGTGCCGCTCACTGTGCACTCCTTAGCGCGGCTTCTGCCGAAAGACGCCCGGGAGCGGCTCTTAGCTCCGGACAGCATCGTACCTTCGTCTTTAGCGTCTCTTCTCGTCTACATCTTAGCAAAAAGCTTTTCCACTATGTCTGGCGAGGAAAAACTGTGCCAGCACAGTAAACATCTCCCATCGTGTTCTAGACGTTGCACGGAGGTGTGCCGAGTGTTTGGCATGAAGAAAAGAAAAGTTGTCCAAAACAGCTTCCAATCGAATGTTCATGTGATTGGAAAAGTCAGGAGAGTGCAAAGGTACTGTTTTCTAGCAGTTGGCAAGCTGCGCACACAATCCCAGTGTTGTACAGCTGCCTTCTTCACCTTTCCGAAGGTGCCGCTCTCTCCGGCTCCCGGAGGCGAAGAAGCGGCTTCTTCGCGCAAAGACGATTGTGCCGCTCACTGTGCACTCCTTAGCGCGGCTTCTGCCGAAAGACGCCCGGGAGCGGCTCTTAGCTCCGGACAGCATCGTACCTTCGTCTTTAGCGTCTCTTCTCGTCTACATCTTAGCAAAAAGCTTTTCTACTATGTCTGGCTAGGAAAAACTGTGCCAGCACAGAAAACATCTCCCATCGTGTTCTAGACGTTGCACGGAGGTGTGCCGAGTGTTTGGCATGAAGGAAAGAAAACTTGTCCAAAACAGCTTCCAATCGAATGTTCATGTGATTGGAAAAGTCAGGAGAGTGCAAAGGTACTGTTTTCTAGCAGTTGGCAAGCTGCGCACACAATCCCAGTGTTGTACAGCTGCCTTCTTCACCTTTCCGAAGGTGCCGCTCTCTCCGGCTCCCGGAGGCGAAGAAGCGGCTTCTTCGCGCAAAGACGATTGTGCCGCTCACTGTGCACTCCTTAGTGCGGCTTCTGCCGAAAGACGCCCGGGAGCGGCTCTTAGCTCCGGAGAGCATCGTACCTTCGTCTTTAGCGTCTCTTCTCGTCTACATCTTAGCAAAAAGCTTTTCCACTATGTCTGGCGAGGAAAAACTGTGCCAGCACAGAAAACATCTCCCATCGTGTTCTAGACGTTGCACCATCCCTATACTTAGACTGATTTTCCTTCCTGGGGATAGGGTTACGGTTCAGCCTAGAGCTAGGATTTTAAACAAGGAAGCCCTGAGTTCCAGGCTTACTGCATCTGCCAAAGGCATCCCAAAGGGAGTGCAAAAGTGCCACAACATGGCTGCTTTCACGGCTTTTCCCTTAGGACGAACCCTAATACCCGGCTGATTTACCTTCCTAGGGTTACTGTTAGGCTTAGGCCTAGGACTTTTAAAACCAGGAAGCCCTGGGCTCCAGGCACATGCAGCTGCGAAAGGCATCCCAAGGGGAGCGCAAAAGTGACACAACTTGGCTGCCACCACTGATATTTCCATGAGACCCTCCCGAACCATAGGCTTATTTTCCTTCCAAAAGTTATGGTTTGACTTACGCCTAGGGTAAGGGTTCTATTAACCAGAAAGCCCTGAGTTCCAAGAACACAACAGCTGCGAAGGACTAGCCAAGAAGAGCGCAAAAGTACCACAACATGCCTGCCTCCACAGCTTTTTCCTTGGGGACATGCCTAATTCCTGGCTGATTTGCCTTTCTCGTCTTAGGGTTGGGGTTCGGCCTAGGGCTAGGATTTTTAAAATCAGGAAGCCCTGAGTTCCAGGCACACTGGAGCTGTGAAAGGCATCCAAAAGGGAGTGCAAAAGTGCCACAACATGGCTGCTTTTATGGCTTTTTCCTTAGCAAGAAGCCTAACACCAGGCTGATTTACCTTCCCAGGGTTACTGTAAGTCTTAGGCATAGGGCTAGGATTTTTAAAACTAGGAAGCCCTTAGCTCCAGGCACACTGCAGCTGTTCAAGTCATCCCAAGGGGAGTACAAAAGTGCAACAACATGGCAGCTTTCACAGCTTTTTCCTTGGCACCATCCCTATACTTAGGCTGATTTATCTGCCTAGGGTTAGGGTTAGGGTTCAGCCTAGGGCTTGGAGATTTTAACCAGGAAGCCCTGAGTTCCAGGCTTACTGCATCTGCCAAAGGCACCCCAAAGCGAGTGCAAAAGTGCCACAACATGGCTGCTTTCACGGCTTTTCCCTTAGGAAGAACCCTAATACCCGGCTGATTTACCTTCCTAGGGTTACTGTTAGGCTTAGTTTTAGGACTTTTAAAACCCGGAAGCCCTGGGCTCCAGGCACACTGCAGCTGCGAAAGGCATCCCAAGGGGAGCGCAAAAGTGACGCAACTTGGCTGCCACCACTGATATTTCCATGAGACCATCCCGAACCATAGGCTGATTTTCCTTCCTAGGGTTAAGGTTTGAGTTACGCCTAGGGTAAGGGTTCTATTAACCAGAAAGCCCTGAGTTCCAAGAACACAGCAGCTGCGAAGGACTAGCCAAGAAGTGAGCAAAAGTACCACAATATGCCTGCCTCCACAGCTTTTTCCTTGGAAACATGCCTAATTCCTGGCTGATTTACCTTTCTCGTCTTAGGGTTGTGGTTCGGCCTAGGGCTAGGATTTTTTAACTAGGAAGCCCTGAGTTCCAGGCTTACTTCATCTGACAAAGGCATCCCAAAGGGAGTGCAGAAATGCCACAACATGGCTGCTTTCACGGCTTTTCCCTTAGGAAGAACCCTAATACCCGGCTGATTAACCTTCCTATGGTTACTGTTAGGCTTAGGCCTAGGACTTTTAAAACCAGGATTCCCTAGGCTCCAGGCACATTGCAGCTGCGAAAGGCATCCCAAGGGGAGCGCAAAAGTGACACAACTTGGCTGCCACCACTGATATTTCCATGTGACCATCCCGAACCATAGGCTTTTTAACCCTTCCTAGGGTTAAGGTTTGAGTTACGCCTAGGGTAAGGGTTCTATTAACCAGAAAGCCCTGAGTTCCAAGAACACAGCAGCTGCGAAGGACTAGCCAAGAAGAGCGCAAAAGTACCACAACATGCCTGCCTCCACAGCTTTTTCCTTGGGGACATGCCTAATTCCTGGCTGATTTGCCTTTCTCGTCTTAGGGTTGGCGTTCTGCCTAGGGCTAGGATTTTTTTAACTAGAAAGCCCTGAGTTCCAGGCTTACTTCATCTGACAAAGGCATCCCAAAGCGAGTGCAGAAATGCCACAACATGGCTGCTTTCACGGCTTTTCCCTTAGGAAGAACCCTAATACCCGGCTGATTAACCTTCCTATGGTTACTGTTAGGCTTAGGCCTAGGACTTTTAAAACCAGGATTCCCTAGGCTCCAGGCACATTGCAGCTGCGAAAGGCATCCAAAGGGGAGCGCAAAAGTGACACAACTTGGCTGCCACCACTGATATTTCCATGTGACCATCCCGAACCATAGGCTTTTTTTCCTTCCTAGGGTTAAGGTTTGAGTTACGCCTAGGGTAAGGGTTCTATTAACCAGAAAGCCCTGAGTTCCAAGAACACAGCAGCTGCGAAGGACTAGCCAAGAAGAGCGCAAAAGTACCACAACATGCCTGCCTCCACAGCTTTTTCCTTGGGGACATGCCTAATTCCTGGCTGATTTGCCTTTCTCGTCTTAGGGTTGGCGTTCTGCCTAGGGCTAGGATTTTTTTAACCAGGAATCCCTGAGTTCCAGGCTTACTTCATCTGCCAAAGGCATCCAAAAGGGAGTGCAAAAGTGCCACAACATGGCTGCTTTCATGGCTTTTCCCTTAGGAAGGACCCTAATACCCAGCTGATTTACCTTCCTAGGGTTACTGTTAGGCTTAGGCCTAGGACTTTTAAAATCAGGAAGCCCTGGGATCCAGGCACATGCAGCTGTTAAAGGCATCCCAAGAGGGCCGCAGAAGTGACACAACTTGGCTGCCTCTGCTGCTATTCTCATGAGACCATGCCGAACCATAGGCTGATTTTCCTTCCTAGGGTTAAGGTTTGAGTTACGCCTAGGGTAAGGGTTCTAATAACCAGAAAGCCCTGAGTTCCAAGAACACAGCAGCTGCGAAGGACTAGCCAAGAAGAGCACAAAAGTACCACAACATGCCTGCCTCCACAGCTTTTTCCTTGGGGACATGCCTAATTCCTGGCTGATTTGCCTTTCTCGTCTTAGGGTTGGGGTTCGGCCTAGGGCTTGGATATTTTTAACTAGGAAGCCCTGAGTTCCAGGCTTACTTCATCTGCCAAAGGCATCCCAAAGGGAGTGCAAAAGTGCCACAACATGGCTGCTTTCACGGCTTTTCCCTTAGGAAGAACCCTAATACCCGGCTGATTTACCTTCCTAGGGTTACTGTTAGGCTTAGGCCCAGGACTTTTAAAACCAGGAAGCCCTGGGCTCCAGGCACATGCAGCTGCGAAAGGCATCCCAAGGGGAGCGCAAAAGTGACACAACTTGGCTGCCACCACTGATATTTCCATGAGACCATCCCGAACCATAGGCTGATTTTCCTTCCTAGGGTTAAGGTTTGAGTTAGGCCTAGGGTAAGGGTTCTATTAACCAGAAAGCCCTGAGTTCCAAGAACACAGCAGCTGCGAAGGACTAGCCAAGAAGAGCGCAAAAGTACCACAACATGCCTGCCTCCACAGCTTTTTCCTTGGGGACATGCCTAATTCCTGGCTGATTTGCCTTTCTCGTCTTAGGGTTGGGGTTCGGCCTAGGGCTAGGATTTTTAAAATCAGGAAGCCCTGAGTTCCAGGCACACTGGAGCTGTGAAAGGCATCCAAAAGGGAGTGCAGAAGTGCCACAACATGGCTGCTTTTATGGCTTTTTCCTTAGCAAGAAGCCTAACACCAGGCTGATTTCCCTTCCCAGGGTTACTGTAAGGCTTAGGCATAGGGCTAGGATTTTTAAAACTAGGAAGCCCTTAGCTCCAGGCACACTGCAGCTGTTCAAGTCATCCCAAGGGGACTACAAAAGTGCAACAACGTGGCAGCTTTCACAGCTTTTTCCTTGGCACCATCCCTATACCTAGGCTGATTTATCTGCCTAGGGTTAGGGTTGGGGTTCGGCCTAGGGCTAGGATTTTTTTAACTAGGAAGCCCTGAGTTCCAGGCTTACTTCATCTGACAAAGGCATCCCAAAGGGAGTGCAGAAATGCCACAACATGGCTGCTTTCACGGCTTTTCCCTTAGGAAGAACCCTAATACCCGGCTGATTAACCTTCCTATGGTTACTGTTAGGCTTAGGCCTAGGACTTTTAAAACCAGGATTCCCTAGGCTCCAGGCACATTGCAGCTGCGAAAGGCATCCCAAGGGGAGCGCAAAAGTGACACAACTTGGCTGCCACCACTGATATTTCCATGAGACCATCCCGAACCATAGGCTGATTTTCCTTCCTAGAGTTAAGGTTTGAGTTACGCCTAGGGTAAGCGTTCTATTAACCAGAAAGCCCTGAGTTCCAAGAACACAGCAGCTGCGAAGGACTTCCCAAGAAGAGCGCAAAAGTACCACAACATGCCTGCCTCCACAGCTTTTTCCTTGGGGACATGCCTAATTCCTGGCTGATTTGCCTTTCTCGTCTTAGGGTTGGGGTTGGGACTAGGGCTAGGATTTTTTTAACTAGGAAGCCCTGAGTTCCAGGCACACTGGAGCTGTGAAAGGCATCCAAAAGGGAGTGCAAAAGTGCCACAACATGGCTGCTTTCACGGCTTTTTCCTTGGCAAGAAGCCTAACACCAGGCTGATTTCCCTTCCCAGGGTTACTGTAAGGCTTTGGCCTAGGGCTAGGATTTTTAAAACTAGGAAGCCCTTAGCTCCAGGCACACTGCAGCTGTTCAAGGCATCCCAAGGGGAGTACAAAAGTGCAACAACATGGCAGCTTTCACAGCTTTTTCCTTGGCACCATCCCTATACCTAGGCTGATTTATCTGCCTAGGGTTAGGGTTAGGGTTCAGCCTAAGGCTTGGAGTTTTTTAACTAGGAAGCCCTGAGTTCCAGGCTTACTGCATCTGCGAAAGGCATCCCAAGGCGAGCGCAAAAGTGACGCAACTTGGCTGCCACCACTGATATTTCCATGAGACCATCCCGAACCATAGGCTGATTTTCCTTCCTAGGGTTAAGGTTTGAGATACTCCTGGGGTAAGGGTTCTATTAACCAGAAAGTCCTGAGTTCCAAGAACACAGCAGCTGCGAAGGACTAGCCAAGAAGAGCGCAAAAGTACCACAACATGCCTGCCTCCACAGCTTTTTCCTTGGGGACATGCCTAATTCCTGGCTGATTTGCCTTTCTCGTCTTAGGGTTGGGGTTGGGACTAGGGCTAGGATTTTTTTAACTAGGAAGCCCTGAGTTCCAGGCACACTGGAGCTGTGAAAGGCATCCAAAAGGGAGTGCAAAAGTGCCACAACATGGCTGCTTTCACGGCTTTTTCCTTGGCAAGAAGCCTAACACCAGGCTGATTTCCCTTCCCAGGGTTACTGAAGGCTTTGGCCTAGGGCTAGGATTTTTAAAACTAGGAAGCCCATAGCTCCAGGCACACTGCAGCTGTTCAAGGCATCCCAAGGAGAGTAAAAAGTGCAACAACATGGCAGCTTTCACAGCTTTTTCCTTGGCACCATCCCTATACCTAGGCTGATTTATCTGCCTAGGGTTAGGGTTAGGTTCCAGTCTAGGGCTTGGAGATTTTAACCAGGAAGCCCTGAGTTCCAGGCTTACTGCATCTGCCAAAGGCATCCCAAAGGGAGTGCAGAAGTGCCACAACATGGCTGCTTTCACGGCTTTTCCCTTAGGAAGAACCCTAATACCCTGCTGATTTACCTTCCTAGGGTTACTGTTAGGCTTAGGCCTAGGACTTTTAAAACCAGGAAGCCCTGGGCTCCAGGCACACTGCAGCTGCGAAAGGCATCCCAAGGCGAGCGCAAAAGTGACGCAACTTGGCTGCCACCACTGATATTTCCATGAGACCATCCCGAACCATAGGCTGATTTTCCTTCCACAACATGGCTGCTTTCACGGCTTTTTCCTTGGCAAGAAGCCTAACACCAGGCTGATTTCCCTTCCCAGGGTTACTGTAAGGCTTTGGCCTAGGGCTAGGATTTTTAAAACTAGGAAGCCCATAGCTCCAGGCACACTGCAGCTGTTCAAGGCATCCCAAGGAGAGTAAAAAGTGCAACAACATGGCAGCTTTCACAGCTTTTTCCTTGGCACCATCCCTATACCTAGGCTGATTTATCTGCCTAGGGTTAGGGTTAGGTTCCAGTCTAGGGCTTGGAGATTTTAACCAGGAAGCCCTGAGTTCCAGGCTTACTGCATCTGCCAAAGGCATCCCAAAGGGAGTGCAAAAGTGCCACAACATGGCTGCTTTCACGGCTTTTCCCTTAGGAAGAACCCTAATACCCTGCTGATTTACCTTCCTAGGGTTACTGTTAGGCTTAGGCCTAGGACTTTTAAAACCAGGAAGCCCTGGGCTCCAGGCACACTGCAGCTGCGAAAGGCATCCCAAGGCGAGCGCAAAAGTGACGCAACTTGGCTGCCACCACTGATATTTCCATGAGACCATCCCGAACCATAGGCTGATTTTCCTTCCTAGGGTTAAGGTTTGAGTTACGCCTAGGGTAAGGGTTCTATTAACCAGAAAGCCCTGAGTTCCAAGAACACAGCAGCTGCGAAGGACTAGCCAAGAAGAGCGCAAAAGTACCACAACATGCCTGCCTCCACAGCTTTTTCCTTGGGGACATGCCTAATTCCTGGCTGATTTGCCTTTCTCGTCTTAGGGTTGGGGTTCGGCCTAGGGCTAGGATTTTTAAAATCAGGAAGCCCTGAGTTCCAGGCACACTGGAGCTGTGAAAGGCATCCAAAAGGGAGTGCAATTGCCACAACATGGCTGCTTTCACGGCTTTTTCCTTGGCAAGAAGCCTAACACCAGGCTGATTTCCCTTCCCAGGGTTACTGTTAGGCTTAGGCCTAGGGCTAGGATTTTTAAAACTAGGAAGCCCTTAGCTCCAGGCACACTGCAGCTGTTCAAGGCATCCCAAGGGGAGTACAAAAGTGCAACAACATGGCAGCTTTCACAGCTTTTTCCTTGGCACCATCCCTATACCTAGGCTGATTTATCTGCCTAGGGTTAGGGTTAGGGTTCAGCCTAGGGCTTGGATTTCTTTAACCAGGAAGCCCTGAGTTCCAGGCTTACTTCATCTGCCAAAGGCATCCCAAAGGGAGTGCAGAAGTGCCACAACATGGCTGCTTTCACGGCTTTTCCCTTAGGATGAACCCTAATACCCGGCTGATTTACCTTCCTAGGGTTACTGTTAGGCTTAGGCCTAGGACTTTTAAAACCAGGAAGCCCTGGGCTCCAGGCACACTGCAGCTGCGAAAGGCATCCAAAGGGGAGCGCAAAAGTGACGCAACTTGGCTGCCACCACTGATATTTCCATGAGACCATCCCGAATCATAGGCTGATTTTCCTTCCTAGGGTTAAGGTTTGAGTTACGCCTAGGGTAAGGGTTCTATTAACCAGAAAGCCCTGAGTTCCAAGAACACAGCAGCTGCGAAGGACTAGCCAAGAACAGCGCAAAAGTACCACAACATGCCTGCCTCCACAGCTTTTTCCTTGGGGACATGCCTAATTCCTGGCTGATTTGCCTTTCTCGTCTTAGGGTTGGGGTTCAGCCTAGGGCTTGGATTTCTTTAACCAGGAAGCCCTGAGTTCCAGTCTTACTTCATCTGCCAAAGGCATCCCAAAGGGAGTGCAGAAGTGCCACAACATGGCTGCTTTCACGGCTTTTCCCTTAGGATGAACCCTAATACCCGGCTGATTTACCTTCCTAAGGTAACTGTTAGGCATAGGCCTAGGACTTTTAAAACCAGGAAGCCCTGGGCTCCAGGCA
Organism: Ammospiza maritima maritima; assembly: GCA_036010785.1. Classification (NCBI taxonomy): domain Eukaryota; kingdom Metazoa; phylum Chordata; class Aves; order Passeriformes; family Passerellidae; genus Ammospiza; species Ammospiza maritima. The sequence goes on from CM069694.1 coordinate 4,561,044, forward strand.
CATGCAGCAGTTAAAGGCATCCCAAGAGGGCCGCAGAAGTGACACAACTTGGCTGCCTCTGCTGCTATTCTCATGAGACCATCCCGAACCATAGGCTGATTTTCCTTCCTAGGGTTAAGGTTTGAGTTACGCCTAGGGTAAGGGTTCTAATAACCAGAAAGCCCTGAGTTCCAAGAACACAGCAGCTGCGAAGGACTTCCCAAGAAGAGCGCAAAAGTACCACAACATGCCTGCCTCCACAGCTTTTTCCTTGGGGACATGCCTAATTCCTGGCTGATTTGCCTTTCTCGTCTTAGGGTTGGGGTTCGGCCTAGGGCTAGGATTTTTAAAATCAGGAAGCCCTGAGTTCCAGGCACACTGGAGCTGTGAAAGGCATCCAAAAGGGAGTGCAGAAGTGCCACAACATGGCTGCTTTTATGGCTTTTTCCTTACCAAGAAGCCTAACACCAGGCTGATTTACCTTCCCAGGGTAACTGTAAGGCTTAGGCATAGGGCTAGGATTTTTAAAACTAGGAAGCCCTTAGCTCCAGGCACACTGCAGCTGTTCAAGTCATCCTAAGGGGAGTACAAAAGTGCAACAACATGGCAGCTTTCACAGCTTTTTCCTTGGCACCATCCCTATACCTAGGCTGATTTATCTGCCTAGGGTTAGGGTTAGGGTTCAGCCTAGGGCTTGGAGATTTTAACCAGGAAGCCCTGAGTTCCAGGCTTACTGCATCTGCCAGAGGCACCCCAAAGCGAGTGCAAAAGTGCCACAACATGGCTGCTTTCACGGCTTTTCCCTTTGGAAGAACCCTAATACCCGGCTGATTTACCTTCCTAGGGTTACTGTTAGGCTTAGTCTTAGGACTTTTAAAACCCGGAAGCCCTGGGCTCCAGGCAAACTGCAGCTGCGAAAGGCATCCCAAGGGGAGCGCAAAAGTGACGCAACATGGCTGCCACCACTGATATTTCCATGAGACCATCCCGAACCATAGGCTGATTTTCCTTCCTAGGGTTAAGGTTTGAGTTACGCCTAGGGTAAGGGTTCTATTAACCAGAAAGCCCTGAGTTCCAAGAACACAGCAGCTGCGAAGGACTAGCCAAGAACAGCGCAAAAGTACCACAACATGCCTGCCTCCACAGCTTTTTCCTTGGGGACATGCCTAATTCCTGGCTGATTTGCCTTTCTCGTCTTAGGGTTGGGGTTCGGCCTAGGGCTAGGATTTTTTTAACTAGGAAGCCCTGAGTTCCAGGCTTACTTCATCTGCCAAAGGCATCCCAAAGGGAGTGCAGAAATGCCACAACATGGCTGCTTTCACGGTTTTTCCCTTAGGAAGAACCCTAATACCCGGCTGATTAACCTTCCTATGGTTACTGTTAGGCTTAGGCCTAGGACTTTTAAAACCAGGATTCCCTAGGCTCCAGGCACATTGCAGTTTCGAAAGGCATCCCAAGGGGAGCGCAAAAGTGACACAACTTGGCTGCCACCACTGATATTTCCATGTGACCATCCCGAACCATAGGCTTATTTTCCTTCCTAGGGTTAAGGTTTGAGTTACGCCTAGGGTAAGGGTTCTATTAACCAGAAAGCCCTGAGTTCCAAGAACACAGCAGCTGCGAAGGACTTCCCAAGAAGAGCGCAAAAGTACCACAACATGCCTGCCTCCACAGCTTTTTCCTTGGGGACATGCCTAATTCCTGGCTGATTTGCCTTTCTCGTCTTAGGGTTGGGGTTGGGACTAGGGCTAGGATTTTTTTAACTAGGAAGCCCTGAGTTCCAGGCACACTGGAGCTGTGAAAGGCATCCAAAAGGGAGTGCAAAAGTGCCACAACATGGCTGCTTTCACGGCTTTTTCCTTGGCAAGAAGCCTAACACCAGGCTGATTTCCCTTCCCAGGGTTACTGTAAGGCTTTGGCCTAGGGCTAGGATTTTTAAAACTAGGAAGCCCTTAGCTCCAGGCACACTGCAGCTGTTCAAGGCATCCCAAGGAGAGTAAAAAGTGCAACAACATGGCAGCTTTCACAGCTTTTTCCTTGGCACCATCCCTATACCTAGGCTGATTTATCTGCCTAGCTTTAGGGTAAGGGTTCAGCCTAGGGCTTGGATTTCTTTAACCAGGAAGCCCTGAGTTCCAGGCTTACTTCATCTGACAAAGGCATCCCAAAGGGAGTGCAGAAGTGCCACAACATGGCTGCTTTCACGGCTTTTCCCTTAGGATGAACCCTAATACCCGGCTGATTTACCTTCCTAGGGTTACTGTTAGGCTTAGGCCTAGGACTTTTAAAACCAGGAAGCCCTGGGCTCCAGGCACACTGCAGCTGCGAAAGGCATCCAAAGGGGAGCGCAAAAGTGACGCAACTTGGCTGCCACCACTGATATTTCCATGAGAACAACCCGAATCATAGGCTGATTTTCCTTCCTAGGGTTAAGGTTTGAGATACGCCTAGGGTAAGGGTTCTATTAACCAGAAAGCCCTGAGTTCCAAGAACACAGCAGCTGCGAAGGACTAGCCAAGAAGAGCGCAAAAGTACCACAACATGCCTGCCTCCACAGCTTTTTCCTTGGGGACATGCCTAATTCCTGGCTGATTTGCCTTTCTCGTCTTAGGGTTGGGGTTCGGCCTAGGGCTAGGATTTTTTTAACCAGGAATCCCTGAGTTCCAGGCTTACTTCATCTGACAAAGGCATCCCAAAGGGAGTGCAAAAGTGCCACAACATGGCTGCTTTCATGGCTTTTCCCTTAGGAAGAACCCTAATACCCAGCTGATTTACCTTCCTAGGGTTACTGTTAGGCTTAGGCCTAGGACTTTTAAAACCAGGAAGCCCTGGGCTCCAGGCACATGCAGCAGTTAAAGGCATCCCAAGAGGGCCGCAGAAGTGACACAACTTGGCTGCCTCTGCTGCTTTTCTCATGAGACCATCCCGAACCATAGGCTGATTTTCCTTCCTAGGGTTAAGGTTTGAGTTACGCCTAGGGTAAGGGTTCTATTAACCAGAAAGCCCTGAGTTCCAAGAACACAGCAGCTGCGAAGGACTAGCCAAGAAGAGCGCAAAAGTACCACAATATGCCTGCCTCCACAGCTTTTTCCTTGGGGACCTGCCTAAATCCTGGCTGATTTGCCTTTCTCGTCTTAGGGTTGGGGTTCGGCCTAGGGCTAGGATTTTTAAAATCAGGAAGCCCTGAGTTCCAGGCACACTGGAGCTGTGAAAGGCATCCAAAAGGGAGTGTGCAAAAGTGCCACAACATGGCTTCTTTTATGCCTTTTTCCTTAGCAAGAAGCCTAACACCAGGCTGATTTACCTTCCCAGGGTTACTGTAAGATTTAGGCATAGGGCTAGGATTTTTAAAACTAGGAAGCCCTTAGCTCCAGGCACACTGCAGCTGTTCAAGTCATCCCAAGGGGAGTACAAAAGTGCAACAACATGGCAGCTTTCACAGCTTTTTCCTTGGCACCATCCCTATACCTAGGCTGATTTATCTGCCTAGGGTTAGGGTTAGGGTTCAGCCTAGGTCTTGGAGATTTTAACCAGGAAGCCCTGAGTTCCAGGCTTACTGCATCTGCCAAAGGCATCCCAAAGCGAGTGCAAAAGTGCCACAACATGGCTGCTTTCACGGCTTTTCCCTTAGGAAGAACCCTAATACCCGGCTGATTTACCTTCCTAGGGTTACTGTTAGGCTTAGTCTTAGGACTTTTAAAACCCGGAAGCCCTGGGCTCCAGGCACACTGCAGCTGCGAAAGGCATCCCAAGGGGAGCGCAAAAGTGACGCAACTTGGCTGCCACCACTGATATTTCCATGAGACCATCCCGAACCATAGGCTGATTTTCCTTCCTAGGGTTAAGGTTTGAGTTACGCCTAGGGTAAGGTTTCTATTAACCAGAAAGCCCTGAGTTCCAAGAACACAGCAGCTGCGAAGGACTAGCCAAAAAGAGCGCAAAAGTACCACAACATGCCTGCCTCCACAGCTTTTTCCTTGGGGACATGCCTAATTCCTGGCTGATTTGCCTTTCTCGTCTTAGGGTTGGGGTTCGGCCTAGGGCTAGGATTTTTTTAACTAGGAAGCCCTGAGTTCCAGGCTTACTTCATCTGCCAAAGGCATCCCAAAGGGAGTGCAGAAATGCCACAACATGGCTGCTTTCACGGCTTTTCCCTTAGGAAGAACCCTAATACCCGGCTGATTAACCTTCCTATGGTTACTGTTAGGCTTAGGCCTAGGACTTTTAAAACCAGGATTCCCTAGGCTCCAGGCACATTGCAGCTGCGAAAGGCATCCCAAGGGGAGCGCAAAAGTGACACAACTTGGCTGCCACCACTGATATTTCCATGTGACCATCCCGAACCATAGGCTTATTTTCCTTCCTAGGGTTAAGGTTTGAGTTACGCCTAGGGTAAGGGTTCTATTAACCAGAAAGCCCTGAGTTCCAAGAACACAGCAGCTGCGAAGGACTTCCCAAGAAGAGCGCAAAAGTACCACAACATGCCTGCCTCCACAGCTTTTTCCTTGGGGACATGCCTAATTCCTGGCTGATTTGCCTTTCTCGTCTTAGGGTTGGGGTTCGGCCTAGGGCTAGGATTTTTAAAATCAGGCAGCCCTGAGTTCCAGGCACACTGGAGCTGTGAAAAGCATCCAAAAGGGTGTGCAATTGCCACAACATGGCTGCTTTCCCGGCTTTTTCCTTGGCAAGAAGCCTAACACCAGGCTGATTTCCCTTCCCAGGGTTACTGTTAGGCTTAGGCCTAGGGCTAGGATTTTTAAAACTAGGAAGCCCTTAGATCCAGGCACACTGCAGCTGTTCAAGGCATCCCAAGGGGAGTACAAAAGTGCAACAACATGGCAGCTTTCACAGCTTTTTCCTTGGCACCATCCCTATACCTAGGCTGATTTATCTGCCTAGGGTTAGGGTTAGGGTTCAGCCTAGGGCTTGGATTTCTTTAACCAGGAAGCCCTGAGTTCCAGGCTTACTTCATCTGCCAAAGGCATCCCAAAGGGAGTGCAGAAGTGCCACAACATGGCTGCTTTCACGGCTTTTCCCTTAGGATGAACCCTAATACCCGGCTGATTTACCTTCCTAGGGTTACTGTTAGGCTTAGGCCTAGGACTTTTAAAACCAGGAAGCCCTGGGCTCCAGGCACACTGCAGCTGCGAAAGGCATCCAAAGAGGAGCGCAAAAGTGACGCAACTTGGCTGCCACCACTGATATTTCCATGAGACCATCCCGAATCATAGGCTGATTTTCCTTCCTAGGGTTAAGGTTTGAGTTACGCCTAGGGTAAGGGTTCTATTAACCAGAAAGCCCTGAGTTCCAAGAACACAGCAGCTGCGAAGGACTAGCCAAGAACAGCGCAAAAGTACCACAACATGCCTGCCTCCACAGCTTTTTCCTTGGGGACATGCCTAATTCCTGGCTGATTTGCCTTTCTCGTCTTAGGGTTGGGGTTCGGCCTAGGGCTAGGATTTTTTTAACCAGGAATCCCTGAGTTCCAGGCTTACTTCATCTGACAAAGGCATCCCAAAGGAAGTGCAAAAGTGCCACAACATGGCTGCTTTCATGGCTTTTCCCTTAGGAAGAACCCTAATACCCAGCTGATTTACCTTCCTAGGGTTACTGTTAGGCTTAGGCCGAGGACTTTTAAAACCAGGAAGCCCTGGGCTCCAGGCACATGCAGCAGTTAAAGGCATCCCAAGAGGGCCGCAGAAGTGACACAACTTGGCTGCCTCTGCTGCTATTCTCATGAGACCATCCCGAACCATAGGCTGATTTTCCTTCCTAGGGTTAAGGTTTGAGTTACGCCTAGGGTAAGGGTTCTAATAACCAGAAAGCCCTGAGTTCCAAGAACACAGCAGCTGCGAAGGACTTCCCAAGAAGAGCGCAAAAGTACCACAACATGCCTGCCTCCACAGCTTTTTCCTTGGGGACATGCCTAATTCCTGGCTGATTTGCCTTTCTCGTCTTAGGGTTGGGGTTCGGCCTAGGGCTAGGATTTTTAAAATCAGGAAGCCCTGAGTTCCAGGCTTACTTCATCTGCCAAAGGCATCCCAAAGTGAGTGCAGAAATGCCACAACATGGCTGCTTTCACGGCTTTTCCCTTAGGAAGAACCCTAATACCCGGCTGATTAACCTTCCTATGGTTACTGTTAGGCTTAGGCCTAGGACTTTTAAAACCAGGATTCCCTAGGCTCAAGGCACTCTGCAGCTGTGAAAGGCATCCCAAGGGGAGCGCAAAAGTGACACAACTTGGCTGCCACCACTGATATTTCCATGAGACCATCCCGAACCATAGGCTGATTTTCCTTCCTAGGGTTAAGGTTTGAGTTACGCCTAGGGTAAGGGTTCTATTAACCAGAAAGCCCTGAGTTCCAAGAACACAGCAGCTGCGAAGGACTTCCCAAGAAGAGCGCAAAAGTACCACAATATGCCTGCCTCCACAGCTTTTTCCTTGGGGACATGCCTAATTCCTGGCTGATTTGCCTTTCTCGTCTTAGGGTTGGGGTTGGGACTAGGGCTAGGATTTTTTTAACTAGGAAGCCCTGAGTTCCAGGCACACTGGAGCTGTGAAAGGCATCCAAAAGGGAGTGCAAAAGTGCCACAACATGGCTGCTTTCACGGCTTTTTCCTTGGCAAGAAGCCTAACACCAGGCTGATTTCCCTTCCCAGGGTTACTGTAAGGCTTTGGCCTAGGGCTAGGATTTTTAAAACTAGGAAGCCCTTAGCTCCAGGCACACTGCAGCTGTTCAAGGCATCCCAAGGGGAGTACAAAAGTGCAACAACATGGCAGCTTTCACAGCTTTTTCCTTGGCACCATCCCTATAGCAAGGCTGATTTATCTCCCTAGGGTTAGGGTTAGGGTTCAGCCTAGGGCTTGGAGTTTTTTAACTAGGAAGCCCTGAGTTCCAGGCTTACTGCAGCTGCGAAAGGCATCCCAAGGCAAGCGCAAAAGTGACGCAACTTGGCTGCCACCACTGATATTTCCATGAGACCATCCCGAACCATAGGCTGATTTTCCTTCCTAGGGTTAAGGTTTGAGTTACGCCTAGAGTAAGGGTTCTATTAACCAGAAAGCCCTGAGTTCCAAGAACACAGCAGCTGCGAAGGACTAGCCAAGAAGAGCGCAAAAGTACCACAACATGCCTGCCTCCACAGCTTTTTCATTGGGGACATGCCTAATTCCTGGCTGATTTGCCTTTCTCGTCTTAGGGTTGGGGTTCGGCCTAGGGCTAGGATTTTTAAAATCAGGAAGCCCTGAGTTCCAGGCACACTGGAGCTGTGAAAGGCATCCAAAAGGGAGTGCAAAAGGGCCACAACATGGCTGCTTTCACGGCTTTTTCCTTGGCAAGAAGCCTAACACCAGGCTGATTTACCTTCCCAGGGTTACTGTTAGGCTTAGGCCTAGGGCTAGGATTTTTAAAACTAGGAAGCCCTTAGCTCCAGGCACACTGCAGCTGTTCAAGGCATCCCAAGGGGAGTACAAAAGTGCAACAACATGGCAGCTTTCACAGCTTTTTCCTTGGCACCATCCTTATACCTAGGCTGATTTATCTGCCTAGGGTTAGGGTTAGGGTTCAGCCTAGGGCTTGGATTTCTTTAACCAGGAAGCCCTGAGTTCCAGGCTTATTTCATCTGCCAAAGGCATCCCAAAGGGAGTGCAGAAGTGCCACAACATGGCTGCTTTCACGGCTTTTCCCTTAGGAAGAACCCTAATACCCGGCTGATTTACCTTCCTAGGGTACTGTTAGGCTTAGGCCTAGGACTTTTAAAACCAGGAAGCCCTGGGCTCCAGGCACACTGCAGCTGCGAAAGGCATCCCAAGGGGAGCGCAAAAGTGACGCAACTTGGCTGCCACCACTGATATTTCCATGAGACCATCCCGAACCATAGGCTGATTTTCCTTCCTAGGGTTAAGGTTTGAGTTAGGCCTAGGGTAAGGGTTCTATTAACCAGAAAGCCCTGAGTTCCAAGAACACAGCAGCTGCGAAGGACTAGCCAAGAAGAGCGCAAAAGTACCACAACATGCCTGCCTCCACAGCTTTTTCCTTGGGGACATGCCTAATTCCTGGCTGATTTGCCTTTCTCGTCTTAGGGTTGGGGTTCGGCCTAGGGCTAGGATTTTTAAAATCAGGCAGCCCTGAGTTCCAGGCACACTGGAGCTGTGAAAAGCATCCAAAAGGGAGTGCAATTGCCACAACATGGCTGCTTTCCTGGCTTTTTCCTTGGCAAGAAGCCTAACACCAGGCTGATTTCCCTTCCCAGGGTTACTGTTAGGCTTAGGCCTAGGGCTAGGATTTTTAAAACTAGGAAGCCCTTAGACCCTGGCACACTGCAGCTGTTCAAGGCATCCCAAGGGGAGTACAAAAGTGCAACAACATGGCAGCTTTCACAGCTTTTTCCTTGGCACCATCCCTATACCTAGGCTGATTTATCTTCCTAGGGTTAGGGTTAGGGTTCAGCCTAGGGCTTGGAGATTTTAACCAGGAAGCCCTGAGTTCCAGGCTTACTGCATCTGCCAAAGGCATCCCAAAGCGAGTGCAAAAGTGCCACAACATGGCTGCTTTCACGGCTTTTCCCTTAGGAAGAACCCTAATACCCGGCTGATTTACCTTCCTAGGGTTACTGTTAGGCTTAGTCTTAGGACTTTTAAAACCCGGAAGCCCTGGGCTCCAGGCACACTGCAGCTGCGAAAGGCATCCCAAGGGGAGCGCAAAAGTGACGCAACTTGGCTGCCACCACTGATATTTCCATGAGACCATCCCGAACCATAGGCTGATTTTCCTTCCTAGGGTTAAGGTTTGAGTTACGCCTAGGGTAAGGTTTCTATTAACCAGAAAGCCCCGAGTTCCAAGAACACAGCAGCTGCGAAGGACTAGCCAAAAAGAGCGCAAAAGTACCACAACATGCCTGCCTCCACAGCTTTTTCCTTGGGGACATGCCTAATTCCTGGCTGATTTGCCTTTCTCGTCTTAGGGTTGGGGTTCGGCCAAGGGCTAGGATTTTTTTAACTAGGAAGCCCTGAGTTCCAGGCTTACTTCATCTGCCAAAGGCATCCCAAAGGGAGTGCAGAAATGCCACAACATGGCTGCTTTCACGGCTTTTCCCTTAGGAAGAACCCTAATACCCGGCTGATTAACCTTCCTATGGTTACTGTTAGGCTTAGGCCTAGGACTTTTAAAACCAGGATTCCCTAGGCTCCAGGCACATTGCAGCTGCGAAAGGCATCCCAAGGGGAGCGCAAATGTGACACAACTTGGCTGCCACCACTGATATTTCCATGTGACCATCCTGAACCATAGGCTTATTTTCCTTCCTAGGGTTAAGGTTTGAGTTACGCCTAGGGTAAGGGTTCTATTAACCAGAAAGCCCTGAGTTCCAAGAACACAGCAGCTGCGAAGGACTTCCCAAGAAGAGCGCAAAAGTACCACAACATGCCTGCCTCCACAGCTTTTTCCTTGGGGACATGCCTAATTCCTGGCTGATTTGCCTTTCTCGTCTTAGGGTTGGGGTTCGGCCTAGGTCTAGGATTTTTAAAATCAGGAAGCCCTGAGTTCCAGGCACACTGGAGCTGTGAAAGGCATCCAAAAGGGAGTGCAACTGCCACAACATGGCTGCTTTCACGGCTTTTTCCTTGGCAAGAAGCCTAACACCAGGCTGATTTCCCTTCCCAGGGTTACTGTTAGGCTTAGGCCTAGGGCTAGGATTTTTAAAACTAGGAAGCCCTTAGATCCAGGCACACTGCAGCTGTTCAAGGCATCCCAAGGGAAGTACAAAAGTGCAACAACATGGCAGCTTTCACAGCTTTTTCCTTGGCACCATCCCTATACCTAGGCTGATTTATCTGCCTAGGGTTAGGGTTAGGGTTCAGCCTAGGGCTTGGATTTCTTTAACCAGGAAGCCCTGAGTTCCAGGCTTACTTCATCTGCCAAAGGCATCCCAAAGGGAGTGCAGAAGTGCCACAACATGGCTGCTTTCACGGCTTTTCCCTTAGGATGAACCCTAATACCCGGCTGATTTACCTTCCTAGGGTTACTGTTAGGCTTAGGCCTAGGACTTTTAAAACCAGCAAGCCCTGGGCTCCAGGCACACTGCAGCTGCGAAAGGCATCCAAAGGGGAGCGCAAAAGTGACGCAACTTGGCTGCCACCACTGATATTTCCATGAGACCATCCCGAATCATAGGCTGATTTTCCTTCCTAGGGTTAAGGTTTGAGTTACGCCTAGGGTAAGGGTTCTATTAACCAGAAAGCCCTGAGTTCCAAGAACACAGCAGCTGCGAAGGACTTCCCAAGAAGAGCGCAAAAGTACCACAACATGCCTGCCTCCACAGCTTTTTCCTTGGGGACATGCCTAATTCCTGGCTGATTTGCCTTTCTCGTCTTAGGGTTGGGGTTGGGACTAGGGCTAGGATTTTTTTAACTAGGAAGCCCTGAGTTCCAGGCACACTGGAGCTGTGAAAGGCATCCAAAAGGGAGTGCAATTGCCACAACATGGCTGCTTTCACGGCTTTTTCCTTGGCAAGAAGCCTAACACCAGGCTGATTTCCCTTCCCAGGGTTACTGTTAGGCTTAGGCCTAGGGCTAGGATTTTTAAAACTAGGAAGCCCTTAGATCCAGGCACATGCAGCAGTTAAAGGCATCCCAAGAGGGCCGCAGAAGTGACACAACTTGGCTGCCTCTGCTGCTATTCTCATGAGACCATCCCGAACCATAGGCTGATTTTCCTTCCTAGGGTTAAGGTTTGAGTTACGCCTAGGGTAAGGGTTCTAATAACCAGAAAGCCCTGAGTTCCAAGAACACAGCAGCTGCGAAGGACTTCCCAAGAAGAGCGCAAAAGTACCACAACATGCCTGCCTCCACAACATTTTCCTTGGGGACATGCCTAATTCCTGGCTGATTTGCCTTTCTCCTCTTAGGGTTGGGGTTCGGCCTAGGGCTAGGATTTTTAAAATCAGGAAGCCCTGAGTTCCAGGCACACTGGAGCTGTGAAAGGCATCCAAAAGGGAGTGCAGAAGTGCCACAACATGGCTGCTTTTATGGCTTTTTCCTTAGCAAGAAGCCTAACACCAGGCTGATTTACCTTCCCAGGGTTACTGTAAGGCTTAGGCATAGGGCTAGGATTTTTAAAACTAGGAAGCCCTTAGCTCCAGGCACACTGCAGCTGTTCAAGTCATCCCAAGGGGAGTACAAAAGTGCAACAACATGGCAGCTTTCACAGCTTTTTCCTTGGCACCATCCCTATACCTAGGCTGATTTATCTGCCTAGGGTTAGGGTTAGGGTTCAGCCTAGGGCTTGGAGATTTTAACCAGGAAGCCCTGAGTTCCAGGCTTACTGCATCTGCCAAAGGCACCCCAAAGCGAGTGCAAAAGTGCCACAACATGGCTGCTTTCACGGCTTTTCCCTTAGGAAGAACCCTAATACCCGGCTGATTTACCTTCCTAGGGTTACTGTTAGGCTTAGTCTTAGGACTTTTAAAACCCGGAAGCCCTGGGCTCCAGGCACACTGCAGCTGCGAAAGGCATCCCAAGGGGAGCGCAAAAGTGACGCAACTTGGCTGCCACCACTGATATTTCCATGAGACCATCCCGAACCATAGGCTGATTTTCCTTCCTAGGGTTAAGGTTTGAGTTACGCCTAGGGTAAGGGTTCTATTAACCAGAAAGCCCTGAGTTCCAAGAACACAGCAGCTGCGAAGGACTAGCCAAGAAGAGCGCAAAAGTACCACAACATGCCTGCCTCCACAGCTTTTTCCTTGGGGACATGCCTAATTCCTGGCTGATTTGCCTTTCTCGTCTTAGGGTTGGGGTTCGGCCTAGGGCTAGGATATTTTTAACTAGGAAGCCCTGAGTTCCAGGCTTACTTCATCTGCCAAAGGCATCCCAAAGGGAGTGCAGAAATGCCACAACATGGCTGCTTTCACGGCTTTTCCCTTTGGAAGAACCCTAATACCCGGCTGATTAACCTTCCTATGGTTACTGTTAGGCTTAGGCCTAGGACTTTTAAAACCAGGATTCCCTGGGCTCCAGGCACACTGCAGCTGCGAAAGGCATCCCAAGGGGAGCGCAAAAGTGACACAACTTGGCTGCCACCACTGATATTTCCATGAGACCATCCCGAACCATAGGCTGATTTTCCTTCCTAGGGTTAAGGTTTGAGTTTCGCCTAGGGTAAGGGTTCTATTAACCAGAAAGCCCTGAGTTCCAAGAACACAGCAGCTGCGAAGGACTTCCCAAGAAGAGCGCAAAAGTACCACAACATGCCTGCCTCCACAGCTTTTTCCTTGGGGACATGCCTAATTCCTGGCTGATTTGCCTTTCTCGTCTTAGGGTTGGGGTTGGGACTAGGGCTAGGATTTTTTTAACTAGGAAGCCCTGAGTTCCAGGCACACTGGAGCTGTGAAAGGCATCCAAAAGGGAGTGCAAAAGTGCCACAACATGGCTGCTTTCACGGCTTTTTCCTTGGCAAGAAGCCTAACACCAGGCTGATTTCCCTTCCCAGGGTTACTGTAAGGCTTTGGCCTAGGGCTAGGATTTTTAAAACTAGGAAGCCCTTAGCTCCAGGCACACTGCAGCTGTTCAAGGCATCCCAAGGGGAGTATAAAAGTGCAACAAAATGGCAGCTTTCACAGCTTTTTCCTTGGCACCATCCCTATAGCTAGGCTGATTTATCTGCCTAGGGTTAGGGTTAGGGTTCAGCCTAGGGCTTGGAGTTTTTTAACTAGGAAGCCCTGAGTTCCAGGCTTACTGCAGCTGCGAAAGGCATCCCAAGGCGACCGCAAAAGTGACGCATCTTGGCTGCCACCACTGATATTTCCATGAGACCATCCCGAACCATAGGCTGATTTTCCTTCCTAGGGTTAAGGTTTGAGATACGCCTGGGGTAAGGGTTCTATTAACCAGAAAGCCCTGAGTTCCAAGAACACAGCAGCTTCGAAGGACTAGCCAAGAAGAGCGCAAAAGTACCACAACATGCCTGCCTCCACAGCTTTTTCCTTGGGGACATGCCTAATTCCTGGCTGATTTGCCTTTCTCGTCTTAGGGTTGGGGTTCGGCCTAGGGCTAGGATTTTTAAAATCAGGAAGCCCTGAGTTCCAGGCACACTGGAGCTTTGAAAGGCATCCAAAAGGGAGTGCAAAAGGGCCACAACATGGCTGCTTTCACGGCTTTTTCCTTGGCAAGAAGCCTAACACCAGGCTGATTTACCTTCCCAGGGTTACTGTTAGGCTTAGGCCTAGGGCTAGGATTTTTAAAACTAGGAAGCCCTTAGCTCCAGGCACACTGCAGCTGTTCAAGGCATCCCAAGGGGAGTACAAAAGTGCAACAACATGGCAGCTTTCACAGCTTTTTCCTTGGCACCATCCTTATACCTAGGCTGATTTATCTGCCTAGGGTTAGGGTTAGGGTTCAGCCTAGGGCTTGGATTTCTTTAACCAGGAAGCCCTGAGTTCCAGGCTTACTTCATCTGCCAAAGGCATCCCAAAGGGAGTGCAGAAATGCCACAACATGGCTGCTTTCACGGCTTTTCCCTTTGGAAGAACCCTAATACCCGGCTGATTTACCTTCCTAGGGTACTGTTAGGCTTAGGCCTAGGACTTTTAAAACCAGGAAGCCCTGGGCTCCAGGCACACTGCAGCTGCGAAAGGCATCCCAAGGGGAGCGCAAAAGTGACGCAACTTGGCTGCCACCACTGATATTTCCATGAGACCATCCCGAACCATAGGCTGATTTTCCTTCCTAGGGTTAAGGTTTGAGTTAGGCCTAGGGTAAGGGTTCTAATAACCAGAAAGCCCTGAGTTCCAAGAACACAGCAGCTGCGAAGGACTAGCCAAGAAGAGTACAAAAGTACCACAACATGCCTGCCTCCACAGCTTTTTCCTTGGGGACATGCCTAATTCCTGGCTGATTTGCCTTTCTCGTCTTAGGGTTGGGGTTCGGCCTAGGGCTAGGATTTTTAAAATCAGGAAGCCCTGAGTTCCAGGCACACTGGAGCTGTGAAAGGCATCCAAAAGGGAGTGCAAAAGTGCCACAACATTGCTGCTTTCATGGCTTTTTCCTTGGCAAGAAGCCTAACACCAGGCTGATTTCCCTTCCCAGGGTTACTGTTAGGCTTAGGCCTAGGGCTAGGATTTTTAAAACTAGGAAGCCCTTAGCTCCAGGCACACTGCAGCTGTTCAAGGCATCCCAAGGGGAGTACAAAAGTGCAACAACATGGCAGCTTTCACAGCTTTTTCCTTGGCACCATCCCTATACCTAGGCTGATTTATCTGCCTAGGGTTAGGGTTAGGGTTCAGCCTAGGGCTTGGAGTTTTTTAACCAGGAAGCCCTGAGTTCCAGGCTTACTGCATCTGCCAAAGGCATCCCAAAGGGAGTGCAAAAGTGCCACAACATGGCTGCTTTCACGGCTTTTCCCTTAGGAAGAACCCTAATACCCTGCTGATTTACCTTCCTAGGGTTACTGTTAGGCCTAGGACTTTTAAAACCAGGAAGCCCTGGGCTCCAGGCACACTGCAGCTGCGAAAGGCATCCCAAGGCGAGCGCAAAAGTGACACAACTTGGCTTCCTCTGCTGCTATTCTCATGAGACCCTCCCGAACCATAGGCTGATTTTCCTTCCTAGGGTTAAGGTTTGAGTTACGCCTAGGGCAAGGTTTCTAATAACCAGAAAGCCCTGAGTTCCAAGAACACAGCAGCTGCGAAGGACTTCCCAAGAAGAGCGCAAAAGTACCACAACATGTATGCCTCCACAGTTTTTCCTTGGGGACATGCCTAATTCCTGGCTGATTTGCCTTTCTCGTCTTAGGGTTGGGGTTGGGACTAGGGCTAGGATTTTTTTAACTAGGAAGCCCTGAGTTCCAGGCACACTGGAGCTGTGAAAGGCATCCAAAAGGGAGTGCAAAAGTGCCACAACATGGCTGCTTTCACGGCTTTTTCCTTGGCAAGAAGCCTAACACCAGGCTGATTTCCCTTCCCAGGGTTACTGTTTGGCTTAGGCCTAGGGCTAGGATTTTTAAAACTAGGAAGCCCTTAGCTCCAGGCACACTGCAGCTGTTCAAGGCATCCCAAGGAGAGTACAAAAGTGCAACAACATGGCAGCTTTCACAGCTTTTTCCTTGGCACCATCCCTATAGCTAGGCTGATTTATCTGCCTAGGGTTAGGGTTAGGGTTCAGCCTAGGGCTTGGAGTTTTTTAACTAGGAAGCCCTGAGTTCCAGGCTTACTGCACCTGCGAAAGGCATCCCAAGGCGAGCGCAAAAGTGACGCAACTTGGCTGCCACCACTGATATTTCCATGAGACCATCCCGAACCATAGGCTGATTTTCCTTCCTAGGGTTAAGGTTTGAGTTAGGCCTAGGGTAAGGGTTCTATTAACCAGAAAGCCCTGAGTTCCAAGAACACAGCAGCTGCGAAGGACTAGCCAAGAAGAGCGCAAAAGTACCACAACATGCCTGCCTCCACAGCTTTTTCCTTGGGGACATGCCTAATTCCTGGCTGATTTGCCTTTCTCGTCTTAGGGTTGGGGTTCGGCCTAGGGCTAGGATTTTTAAAATCAGGAAGCCCTGAGTTCCAGGCACACTGGAGCTGTGAAAGGCATCCAAAAGGGCGTGCAATTGCCACAACATGGCTGCTTTCACGGCTTTTTCCTTGGCAAGAAGCCTAACACCAGGCTGATTTCCCTTCCCAGGGTTACTGTTAGGCTTAGGCCTAGGGCTAGGATTTTTAAAACTAGGAAGCCCTTAGCTCCAGGCACACTGCAGCTGTTCAAGGCATCCCAAGGGGAGTACAAAAGTGCAACAACATGGCAGCTTTCACAGCTTTTTCCTTGGCACCATCCCTATACCTAGGCTGATTTATCTGCCTCGGGTTAGGGTTGGGGTTCAGCCTAGGGCTTGGATATTTTTAACCAGGAAGCCCTGAGTTCCAGGCTTACTTCATCTGCCAAAGGCATCCCAAAGGGAGTGCAGAAGTGCCACAACATGGCTGCTTTCACGGCTTTTCCCTTAGGATGAACCCTAATACCCGGCTGATTTACCATCCTAGGGTTACTGTTAGGCTTAGGCCTAGGAATTTTAAAACCAGGAAGCCCTGGGCTCCAGGCACACTGCAGCTGCGAAAGGCATCCCAAGGGGAGCGCAAAAGTGACGCATCTTGGCTGCCACCACTGATATTTCCATGAGACCATCCCGAACCATAGGCTGATTTTCCTTCCTAGGGTTAAGGTTTGAGATACGCCTGGGGTAAGGGTTCTATTAACCAGAAAGCCCTGAGTTCCAAGAACACAGCAGCTTCGAAGGACTAGCCAAGAAGAGCGCAAAAGTACCACAACATGCCTGCCTCCACAGCTTTTTCCTTGGGGACATGCCTAATTCCTGGCTGATTTGCCTTTCTCGTCTTAGGGTTGGGGTTCGGCCTAGGGCTAGGATTTTTAAAATCAGGAAGCCCTGAGTTCCAGGCACACTGGAGCTTTGAAAGGCATCCAAAAGGGAGTGCAAAAGGGCCACAACATGGCTGCTTTCACGGCTTTTTCCTTGGCAAGAAGCCTAACACCAGGCTGATTTACCTTCCCAGGGTTACTGTTAGGCTTAGGCCTAGGGCTAGGATTTTTAAAACTAGGAAGCCCTTAGCTCCAGGCACACTGCAGCTGTTCAAGGCATCCCAAGGGGAGTACAAAAGTGCAACAACATGGCAGCTTTCACAGCTTTTTCCTTGGCACCATCCTTATACCTAGGCTGATTTATCTGCCTAGGGTTAGGGTTAGGGTTCAGCCTAGGGCTTGGATTTCTTTAACCAGGAAGCCCTGAGTTCCAGGCTTACTTCATCTGCCAAAGGCATCCCAAAGGGAGTGCAGAAATGCCACAACATGGCTGCTTTCACGGCTTTTCCCTTTGGAAGAACCCTAATACCCGGCTGATTTACCTTCCTAGGGTACTGTTAGGCTTAGGCCTAGGACTTTTAAAACCAGGAAGCCCTGGGCTCCAGGCACACTGCAGCTGCGAAAGGCATCCCAAGGGGAGCGCAAAAGTGACGCAACTTGGCTGCCACCACTGATATTTCCATGAGACCATCCCGAACCATAGGCTGATTTTCCTTCCTAGGGTTAAGGTTTGAGTTAGGCCTAGGGTAAGGGTTCTAATAACCAGAAAGCCCTGAGTTCCAAGAACACAGCAGCTGCGAAGGACTAGCCAAGAAGAATACAAAAGTACCACAACATGCCTGCCTCCACAGCTTTTTCCTTGGGGACATGCCTAATTCCTGGCTGATTTGCCTTTCTCGTCTTAGGGTTGGGGTTCGGCCTAGGGCTAGGATTTTTAAAATCAGGAAGCCCTGAGTTCCAGGCACACTGGAGCTGTGAAAGGCATCCAAAAGGGAGTGCAAAAGTGCCACAACATTGCTGCTTTCATGGCTTTTTCCTTGGCAAGAAGCCTAACACCAGGCTGATTTCCCTTCCCAGGGTTACTGTTAGGCTTAGGCCTAGGGCTAGGATTTTTAAAACTAGGAAGCCCTTAGCTCCAGGCACACTGCAGCTGTTCAAGGCATCCCAAGGGGAGTACAAAAGTGCAACAACATGGCAGCTTTCACAGCTTTTTCCTTGGCACCATCCCTATACCTAGGCTGATTTATCTGCCTAGGGTTAGGGTTAGGGTCCAGCCTAGGGCTTGGATTTTTTTAACCAGGAAGCCCTGAGTTCCAGGCTTACTGCATCTGCCAAAGGCATCCCAAAGGGAGTGCAAAAGTGCCACAACATGGCTGCTTTCACGGCTTTTCCCTTAGGAAGAACCCTAATACCCTGCTGATTTACCTTCCTAGGGTTACTGTTAGGCCTAGGACTTTTAAAACCAGGAAGCCCTGGGCTCCAGGCACACTGCAGCTGCGAAAGGCATCCCAAGGCGAGCGCAAAAGTGACACAACTTGGCTTCCTCTGCTGCTATTCTCATGAGACCCTCCCGAACCATAGGCTGATTTTCCTTCCTAGGGTTAAGGTTTGAGTTACGCCTAGGGCAAGGTTTCTAATAACCAGAAAGCCCTGAGTTCCAAGAACACAGCAGCTGCGAAGGACTTCCCAAGAAGAGCGCAAAAGTACCACAACATGTATGCCTCCACAGTTTTTCCTTGGGGACATGCCTAATTCCTGGCTGATTTGCCTTTCTCGTCTTAGGGTTGGGGTTGGGACTAGGGCTAGGATTTTTTTAACTAGGAAGCCCTGAGTTCCAGGCACACTGGAGCTGTGAAAGGCATCCAAAAGGGAGTGCAAAAGTGCCACAACATGGCTGCTTTCACGGCTTTTTCCTTGGCAAGAAGCCTAACACCAGGCTGATTTCCCTTCCCAGGGTTACTGTTTGGCTTAGGCCTAGGGCTAGGATTTTTAAAACTAGGAAGCCCTTAGCTCCAGGCACACTGCAGCTGTTCAAGGCATCCCAAGGAGAGTACAAAAGTGCAACAACATGGCAGCTTTCACAGCTTTTTCCTTGGCACCATCCCTATAGCTAGGCTGATTTATCTGCCTAGGGTTAGGGTTAGGGTTCAGCCTAGGGCTTGGAGTTTTTTAACTAGGAAGCCCTGAGTTCCAGGCTTACTGCACCTGCGAAAGGCATCCCAAGGCGAGCGCAAAAGTGACGCAACTTGGCTGCCACCACTGATATTTCCATGAGACCATCCCGAACCATAGGCTGATTTTCCTTCCTAGGGTTAAGGTTTGAGTTAGGCCTAGGGTAAGGGTTCTATTAACCAGAAAGCCCTGAGTTCCAAGAACACAGCAGCTGCGAAGGACTAGCCAAGAAGAGCGCAAAAGTACCACAACATGCCTGCCTCCACAGCTTTTTCCTTGGGGACATGCCTAATTCCTGGCTGATTTGCCTTTCTCGTCTTAGGGTTGGGGTTCGGCCTAGGGCTAGGATTTTTAAAATCAGGAAGCCCTGAGTTCCAGGCACACTGGAGCTGTGAAAGGCATCCAAAAGGGCGTGCAATTGCCACAACATGGCTGCTTTCACGGCTTTTTCCTTGGCAAGAAGCCTAACACCAGGCTGATTTCCCTTCCCAGGGTTACTGTTAGGCTTAGGCCTAGGGCTAGGATTTTTAAAACTAGGAAGCCCTTAGCTCCAGGCACACTGCAGCTGTTCAAGGCATCCCAAGGGGAGTACAAAAGTGCAACAACATGGCAGCTTTCACAGCTTTTTCCTTGGCACCATCCCTATACCTAGGCTGATTTATCTGCCTCGGGTTAGGGTTGGGGTTCAGCCTAGGGCTTGGATATTTTTAACCAGGAAGCCCTGAGTTCCAGGCTTACTTCATCTGCCAAAGGCATCCCAAAGGGAGTGCAGAAGTGCCACAACATGGCTGCTTTCACGGCTTTTCCCTTAGGATGAACCCTAATACCCGGCTGATTTACCATCCTAGGGTTACTGTTAGGCTTAGGCCTAGGAATTTTAAAACCAGGAAGCCCTGGGCTCCAGGCACACTGCAGCTGCGAAAGGCATCCCAAGGGGAGCGCAAAAGTGACGCAACTTGGCTGCCACCACTGATATTTCCATGAGACCATCCCGAATCATAGGCTGATTTTCCTTCCTAGGGTTAAGGTTTGAGTTACGCCTAGGGTAAGGGTTCTATTAACCAGAAAGCCCTGAGTTCCAAGAACACAGCAGCTGCGAAGGACTAGCCAAGAAGAGCACAAAAGTACCACAACATGCCTGCCTCCACAGCTTTTTCCTTGGGGACATGCCTAATTCCTGGCTGATTTGCCTTTCTCGTCTTAGGGTTGGGGTTCGGCCTAGGGCTAGGATTTTTAAAATCAGGAAGCCCTGAGTTCCAGGCACACTGGAGCTGTGAAAGGCATCCAAAAGGGAGTGCAAAAGTGCCACAACATGGCTGCTTTCACGGCTTTTTCCTTGGCAAGAAGCCTAACACCAGGCTGATTTCCCTTCCCAGGGTTACTGTTAGGCTTAGGCCTAGGGCTAGGATTTTTAAAACTAGGAAGCCCTTAGCTCCAGGCACACTGCAGCTGTTCAAGGCATCCCAAGGGGAGTACAAAAGTGCAACAACATGGCAGCTTTCACAGCTTTTTCCTTGGCACCATCCCTATACCTAGGCTGATTTATCTTCCTCGGGTTAGGGTTGGGGTTCAGCCTAGGGCTTGGATATTTTTAACCAGGAAGCCCTGAGTTCCAGGCTTACTTCATCTGCCAAAGGCATCCCAAAGGGAGTGCAGAAGTGCAACAACATGGCTGCTTTCACGGCTTTTCCCTTTGGAAGAACCCTAATACCCGGCTGATTTACCTTCCTAGGGTTACTGTTAGGCTTAGGCCTAGGAATTTTAAAACCAGGAAGCCCTGGGCTCCAGGCACACTGCAGCTGCGAAAGGCATCCCAAGGGGAGCGCAAAAGTGACGCAACTTGGCTGCCACCACTGATATTTCCATGAGACCATCCCGAACCATAGGCTGATTTTCCTTCCTAGGGTTAAGGTTTGAGTTTCGCCTAGGGTAAGAGGTCTATTAACCAGAAAGCCCTGAGTTCCAAGAACACAGCAGCTGCGAAGGACTAGCCAAGAAGAGCGCAAAAGTACCACAACATGCCTGCCTCCACAGCTTTTTCCTTGGGGACATGCCTAATTCCTGGCTGATTTGCCTTTCTCGTCTTAGGGTTGGGGTTCGGCCTAGGGCTAGGATTTTTAAAATCAGGAAGCCCTGAGTTCCAGGCACACTGGAGCTGTGAAAGGCATCCAAAAGGGAGTGCAAAAGTGCCACAACATGGCTGCTTTCACGGCTTTTTCCTTGGCAAGAAGCCTAACACCAGGCTGATTTCCCTTCCCAGGGTTACTGTTAGGCTTAGGCCTAGGGCTAGGATTTTTAAAACTAGGAAGCCCTTAGCTCCAGGCACACTGCAGCTGTTCAAGGCATCCCAAGGGGAGTACAAAAGTGCAACAACATGGCAGCTTTCACAGCTTTTTCCTTGGCACCATCCCTATACCTAGGCTGATTTATCTGCCTCGGGTTAGGGTTGGGGTTCAGCCTAGGGCTTGGATATTTTTAACCAGGAAGCCCTGAGTTCCAGGCTTACTTCATCTGCCAAAGGCATCCCAAAGGGAGTGCAGCAGTGCCACAACATGGCTGCTTTCACGGCTTTTCCCTTAGGATGAACCCTAATACCCGGCTGATTTACCTTCCTAGGGTTACTGTTAGGCTTAGGCCTAGGAATTTTAAAACCAGGAAGCCCTGGGCTCCAGGCACACTGCAGCTGCGAAAGGCATCCCAAGGGGAGCGCAAAAGTGACGCAACTTGGCTGCCACCACTGATATTTCCATGAGACCATCCCGAATCATAGGCTGATTTTCCTTCCTAGGGTTAAGGTTTGAGTTACGCCTAGGGTAAGGGT
The DNA here is from genome assembly GCA_036010785.1 of Ammospiza maritima maritima. NCBI lineage: Eukaryota > Metazoa > Chordata > Aves > Passeriformes > Passerellidae > Ammospiza > Ammospiza maritima. Next base: position 4,582,376 of record CM069694.1, read on the forward strand.
TCTATTAACCAGAAAGCCCTGAGTTCCAAGAACACAGCAGCTGCGAAGGACTAGCCAAGAAGAGCGCAAAAGTACCACAACATGCCTGCCTCCACAGCTTTTTCCTTGGGGACATGCCTAATTCCTGGCTGATTTGCCTTTCTCGTCTTAGGGTTGGGGTTCGGCCTAGGGCTAGGATTTTTAAAATCAGGAAGCCCTGAGTTCCAGGCACACTGGAGCTGTGAAAGGCATCCAAAAGGGAGTGCAAAAGTGCCACAACATGGCTGCTTTCACGGCTTTTTCCTTGGCAAGAAGCCTAACACCAGGCTGATTTCCCTTCCTAGGGTTACTGTTAGGCTTAGGCTTAGGGCTAGGATTTTTAAAACTAGGAAGCCCTTAGCTCCAGGCACACTGCAGCTGTTCAAGGCATCCCAAGGGGAGTACAAAAGTACAACAACATGGCAGCTTTCACAGCTTTTTCCTTGGCACCATCCTTATACCTAGGCTGATTTATCTGCCTCGGGTTAGGGTTAGGGTTCAGCCTAGGGCTTGGATTTCTTTAACCAGGAAGCCCTGAGTTCCAGGCTTACTTCATCTGCCAAAGGCATCCCAAAGGGAGTGCAGAAGTGCCACAACATGGCTGCTTTCACGGCTTTTCCCTTAGGAAGAACCCTAATACCCTGCTGATTTACCTTCCTAGGGTTACTGTTAGGCTTAGGCCTAGGACTTTTAAAACCAGGAAGCCCTGGGCTCCAGGCACACTGCAGCTGCGAAAGGCATCCCAAGGGGAGCGCAAAAGTGACGCAACTTGGCTGCCACCACTGATATTTCCATGAGACCATCCCGAACCATAGGCTGATTTTCCTTCCTAGGGTTAAGGTTTGAGTTACGCCTAGGGTAAGGGTTCTATTAACCAGAAAGCCCTGAGTTCCAAGAACACAGCAGCTGCGAAGGACTAGCCAAGAAGAGCGCAAAAGTACCACAACATGCCTGCCTCCACAGCTTTTTCGTTGGGGACATGCCTAATTCCTGGCTGATTTGCCTTTCTCGTCTTAGGGTTGGGGTTCGGCCTAGGGCTAGGATTTTTAAAATCAGGAAGCCCTGAGTTCCAGGCACACTGGAGCTGTGAAAGGCATCCAAAAGGGAGTGCAAAAGTGCCACAACATGGCTGCTTTCACGGCTTTTTCCTTGGCAAGAAGCTTAACACCAGGCTGATTTCCCTTCCCAGGGTTACTGTTAGGCTTAGGCATAGGGCTAGGATTTTTAAAACTAGGAAGCCCTTAGCTCCAGGCACACTGCAGCTGTTCAAGGCATCCCAAGGGGAGTACAAAAGTGCAACAACATGGCAGCTTTCACAGCTTTTTCCTTGGCACCATCCCTATACCTAGGCTGATTTATCTGCCTAGGGTTAGGGTTAGGGTTCAGCCTAGGGCTTGGATTTCTTTAACCAGGAAGCCCTGAGTTCCAGGCTTACTTCATCTGCCAAAGGCATCCCAAAGGGAGTGCAGAAGTGCCACAACATGGCTGCTTTCACGGCTTTTCCCTTAGGAAGAACCCTAATACCCTGCTGATTTACCTTCCTAGGGTTACTGTTAGGCTTAGGCCTAGGACTTTTAAAACCAGGAAGCCCTGGGCTCCAGGCACACTGCAGCTGCGAAAGGCATCCCAAGGGGAGCGCAAAAGTGACGCAACTTGGCTGCCACCACTGATATTTCCATGAGACCATCCCGAACCATAGGCTGATTTTCCTTCCTAGGGTTAAGGTTTGAGTTAGGCCTAGGGTAAGGGTTCTATTAACCAGAAAGCCCTGAGTTCCAAGAACACAGCAGCTGCGAAGGACTAGCCAAGAAGAGCGCAAAAGTACCACAACATGCCTGCCTCCACAGCTTTTTCGTTGGGGACATGCCTAATTCCTGGCTGATTTGCCTTTCTCGTCTTAGGGTTGGGGTTCGGCCTAGGGCTAGGATTTTTAAAATCAGGAAGCCCTGAGTTCCAGGCACACTGGAGCTGTGAAAGGCATCCAAAAGGGAGTGCAAAAGTGCCACAACATGGCTGCTTTCACGGCTTTTTCCTTGGCAAGAAGCTTAACACCAGGCTGATTTCCCTTCCCAGGGTTACTGTTAGGCTTAGGCCTAGGGCTAGGATTTTTAAAACTAGGAAGCCCTTAGCTCCAGGCACACTGCAGCTGTTCAAGGCATCCCAAGGGGAGTACAAAAGTGCAACAACATGGCAGCTTTCACAGCTTTTTCCTTGGCACCATCCCTATACCTAGGCTGATTTATCTGCCTAGGGTTAGGGTTAGGGTTCAGCCTAGGGCTTGGATTTCTTTAACCAGGAAGCCCTGAGTTCCAGGCTTACTTCATCTGCCAAAGGCATCCCAAAGGGAGTGCAGAAGTGCCACAACATGGCTGCTTTCACGGCTTTTCCCTTAGGATGAACCCTAATACCCGGCTGATTTACCTTCCTAGGGTTACTGTTAGGCTTAGGCCTAGGACTTTTAAAACCAGGAAGCCCTGGGCTCCAGGCACACTGCAGCTGCGAAAGGCATCCCAAGGGGAGCGCAAAAGTGACGCAACTTGGCTGCCACCACTGATATTTCCATGAGACCATCCCGAATCATAGGCTGATTTTCCTTCCTAGGGTTAAGGTTTGAGTTACGCCTAGGGTAAGGGTTCTATTAACCAGAAAGCCCTGAGTTCCAAGAACACAGCAGCTGCGAAGGACTACCCAAGAAGAGCGCAAAAGTACCACAACATGCCTGCCTCCACAGCTTTTTCCTTGGGGACATGCCTAATTCCTGGCTGATTTGCCTTTCTCGTCTTAGGGTTGGGGTTCGGCCTAGGGCTAGGATTTTTAAAATCAGGAAGCCCTGAGTTCCAGGCACACTGGAGCTGTGAAAGGCATCCAAAAGGGAGTGCAAAAGTGCCACAACATGGCTGCTTTCACGGCTTTTTCCTTGGCAAGAAGCCTAACAGCAGGCTGATTTCCCTTCCCAGGGTTACTGTTAGGCTTAGGCCTAGGGCTAGGATTTTTAAAACTAGGAAGCCCTTAGCTCCAGGCACACTGCAGCTGTTCAAGGCATCCCAAGGGGAGTACAAAAGTGCAAACACATGGCAGCTTTCACAGCTTTTTCCTTGGCACCATCCCTATACCTAGGCTGATTTATCTTCCTCGGGTTAGGGTTGGGGTTCAGCCTAGGGCTTGGATATTTTTAACCAGGAAGCCCTGAGTTCCAGGCTTACTTCATCTGCCAAAGGCATCCCAAAGGGAGTGCAGAAGTGCCACAACATGGCTGCTTTCACGGCTTTTCCCTTTGGAAGAACCCTAATACCCGGCTGATTTACCTTCCCAGGGTTACTCTTAGGCCTAGGACTTTTAAAACCAGGAAGCCCTGGGCTCCAGGCACACTGCAGCTGCGAAAGGCATCCCAAGGGGAGCGCAAAAGTGACACAACTTGGCTTCCTCTGCTGCTATTCTCAGGAGACCATCCCGAACCATAGGCTGATTTTCCTTCCTAGGGTTAAGGTTTGAGTTACGCCTAGGGTAAGGGTTCTAATAACCAGAAAGCCCTGAGTTCCAAGAACACAGCAGCTGGGAAGGACTTCCCAAGAAGAGCGCAAAAGTACCACAACATGTGTGCCTCCACAGCTTTTTCCTTGGGGACATGCCTAATTCCTGGCTGATTTGCCTTTCTCGTCTTAGGGTTGGGGTTGGGACTAGGGCTAGGATTTTTTTAACTAGGAAGCCCTGAGTTCCAGGCACACTGGAGCTGTGAAAGGCATCCAAAAGGGAGTGCAAAAGTGCCACAACATGGCTGCTTTCACGGCTTTTTCCTTGGCAAGAAGCCTAACACCAGGCTGATTTCCCTTCCCAGGGTTACTGTTAGGCTTAGGCCTAGGGCTAGGATTTTTAAAACTAGGAAGCCCTTAGCTCCAGGCACACTGCAGCTGTTCAAGGCATCCCAAGGAGAGTACAAAAGTGCAACAACATGGCAGCTTTCACAGCTTTTTCCTTGGCACCATCCCTATAGCTAGGCTGATTTATCTGCCTAGGGTTAGGGTTAGGGTTCAGCCTAGGGCTTGGAGTTTTTTAACTAGGAAGCCCTGAGTTCCAGGCTTACTGCATCTGCGAAAGGCATCCCAAGGCGAGCGCAAAAGTGACGCAACTTGGCTGCCACCACTGATATTTCCATGAGACCATCCCGAACCATAGGCTGATTTTCCTTCCTAGGGTTAAGGTTTGAGATACGCCTGGGGTAAGGGTTCTATTAACCAGAAAGCCCTGAGTTCCAAGAACACAGCAGCTGCGAAGGACTAGCCAAGAAGAGCGCAAAAGTACCACAACATGCCTGCCTCCACAGCTTTTTCCTTGGGGACATGCCTAATTCCTGGCTGATTTGCCTTTCTCGTCTTAGGTTTGGGGTTCGGCCTAGGGCTAAGATTTTTAAAATCAGGAAGCCCTGAGTTCCAGGCACACTGGAGCTTTGAAAGGCATCCAAAAGGGAGTGCAAAAGGGCCACAACATGGCTGCTTTCACGGCTTCTTCCTTGGCAAGAAGCCTAACACCAGGCTGATTTACCTTCCCAGGGTTACTGTTAGGCTTAGGCCTAGGGCTAGGATTTTTAAAACTAGGAAGCCCTTAGCTCCAGGCACACTGCAGCTGTTCAAGGCATCCCAAGGGGCGTACAAAACTGCAACAACATGGCAGCTTTCACAGCTTTTTCCTTGGCACCATCCTTATACCTAGGCTGATTTATCTGCCTAGGGTTAGGGTTAGGCTTCAGCCTAGGGCTTGGATTTCTTTAACCAGGAAGCCCTGAGTTCCAGGCTTACTTCATCTGCCAAAGGCATCCCAAAGGGAGTGCAGAAGTGCCACAACATGGCTGCTTTCACGGCTTTTCCCTTAGGAAGAACCCTAATACGCGGCTGATTTACCTTCCTAGGGTTACTGTTAGGCTTAGGCCTAGGACTTTTAAAACCAGGAAGCCCTGGGTTCCAGGCACACTGCAGCTGCGAAAGGCATCCCAAGGGGAGCGCAAAAGTGACGCAACTTGGCTGCCACCACTGATATTTCCATGAGACCATCCCGAACCATAGGCTGATTTTCCTTCCTAGGGTTAAGGTTTGAGTTACGCCTAGGGTAAGGGTTCTATTAACCAGAAAGCCCTGAGTTCCAAGAACACAGCAGCTGCAAAGGACTAGCCAAGAAGAGCGCAAAAGTACCACAACATGCCTGCCTCCACAGCTTTTTCGTTGGGGACATGCCTAATTCCTGGCTGATTTGCCTTTCTCGTCTTAGGGTTGGGGTTCGGCCTAGGGCTAGGATTTTTAAAATCAGGAAGCCCTGAGTTCCAGGCACACTGGAGCTGTGAAAGGCATCCAAAAGGGAGTGCAATTGCCACAACATGGCTGCTTTCACGGCTTTTTCCTTGGCAAGAAGCCTAACACCATGCTGATTTCCCTTCCCAGGGTTACTGTTAGGCTTAGGCCTAGGGCTAGGATTTTTAAAACTAGGAAGCCCTTAGCTCCAGGCACACTGCAGCTGTTCAAGGCATCCCAAGGGGAGTACAAAAGTGCAACAACATGGCAGCTTTCACAGCTTTTTCCTTGGCACCATCCCTATACCTAGGCTGATTTATCTGCCTAGGGTTAGGGTTAGGGTTCAGCCTAGGGCTTGGATTTCTTTAACCAGGAATCCCTGAGTTCCAGGCTTACTTCATCTGCCAAAGGCATCCCAAAGGGAGTGCAGAAGTGCCACAACATGGCTGCTTTCACGGCTTTTCCCTTAGGATGAACCCTAATACCCGGCTGATTTACCTTCCTAGGGTTACTGTTAGGCTTAGGCCTAGGACTTTTAAAACCAGGAAGCCCTGGGCTCCAGGCACACTGCAGCTGCGAAAGGCATCCCAAGGGGAGCGCAAAAGTGACGCAACTTGGCTGCCACCACTGATATTTCCATGAGACCATCCCGAACCATAGGCTGATTTTCCTTCCTAGGGTTAAGGTTTGAGTTACGCCTAGGGTAAGGGTTCTATTAACCAGAAAGCCCTGAGTTCCAAGAACACAGCAGCTGCGAAGGACTTCCCAAGAAGAGCGCAAAAGTACCACAACATGCCTGCCTCCACAACATTTTCCTTGGGGACATGGCTAATTCCTGGCTGATTTGCCTTTCTCGTCTTAGGCTTGGGGTTCGGCCTAGGGCTAGGATTTTTAAAATCAGGAAGCCCTGAGTTCCAGGCACACTGGAGCTGTGAAAGGCATCCAAAAGGGAGTGCAATTGCCACAACATGGCTGCTTTCACGGCTTTTTCCTTGGCAAGAAGCCTAACACCAGGCTGATTTCCCTTCCCAGGGTTACTGTTAGGCTTAGGCCTAGGGCTAGGATTTTTAAAACTAGGAAGCCCTTAGCTCCAGGCACACTGCAGCTGTTCAAGGCATCCCAAGGGGAGTACAAAAGTGCAACAACATGGCAGCTTTCACAGCTTTTTCCTTGGCACCATCCCTATACCTAGGCTGATTTATCTGCCTAGGGTTAGGGTTATGGTTCAGCCTAGGGCTTGGATTTCTTTAACCAGGAAGCCCTGAGTTCCAGGCTTACTTCATCTGCCAAAGGCATCCCATAGGGAGTGCAGAAGTGCCACAACATGGCTGCTTTCACGGCTTTTCCCTTAGGATGAACCCTAATACCCGGCTGATTTACCTTCCTAGGGTTACTGTTAGGCTTAGGCCTAGGACTTTTAAAACCAGGAAGCCCTGGGCTCCAGGCACACTGCAGCTGCGAAAGGCATCCCAAGGGGAGCGCAAAAGTGACGCAACTTGGCTGCCACCACTGATATTTCCATGAGACCATCCCGAACCATAGGCTGATTTTCCTTCCTAGGGTTAAGGTTTGAGTTACGCCTAGGGTAAGGGTTCTATTAACCAGAAAGCCCTGAGTTCCAAGAACACAGCAGCTGCGAAGGACTAGCCAAGAAGAGCGCAAAAGTACCACAACATGCCTGCCTCCACAGCTTTTTCCTTGGGGACATGCCTAATTCCTGGCTGATTTGCCTTTCTCGTCTTAGGGTTGGGGTTCGGCCTAGGGCTAGGATTTTTAAAATCAGGAAGCCCTGAGTTCCAGGCACACTGGAGCTGTGAAAGGCATCCAAAAGGGAGTGCAAAAGTGCCACAACATGGCTGCTTTCACGGCTTTTTCCTTGGCAAGAAGCTTAACACCAGGCTGATTTCCCTTCCCAGGGTTACTGTTAGGCTTAGGCCTAGGGCTAGGATTTTTAAAACTAGGAAGCCCTTAGCTCCAGGCACACTGCAGCTGTTCAAGGCATCCCAAGGGGAGTACAAAAGTGCAAACACATGGCAGCTTTCACAGCTTTTTCCTTGGCACCATCCCTATACCTAGGCTGATTTATCTGCCTCGGGTTAGGGTTGGGGTTCAGCCTAGGGCTTGGATATTTTTAACCAGGAAGCCCTGAGTTCCAGGCTTACTTCATCTGCCAAAGGCATCCCAAAGGGAGTGCAGAAGTGCCACAACATGGCTGCTTTCACGGCTTTTCCCTTTGGAAGAACCCTAATACCCGGCTGATTTACCTTCCTAGGGTTACTGTTAGGCCTAGGACATTTAAAACCAGGAAGCCCTGGGCTCCAGGCACACTGCAGCTGCGAAAGGCATCCCAAGGGGAGCGCAAAAGTGACGCAACTTGGCTGCCACCACTGATATTTCCATGAGAGCATCCCGAACCATAGGCTGATTTTCCTTCCTAGGGTTAAGGTTTGAGTTACGCCTAGGGTAAGGGTTCTATTAACCAGAAAGCCCTGAGTTCCAAGAACACAGCAGCTGCGAAGGACTAGCCAAGAAGAGCGCAAAAGTACCACAACATGCCTGCCTCCACAGCTTTTTCCTTGGGGACATGCCTAATTCCTGGCTGATTTGCCTTTCTTGTCTTAGGGTTGGGGTTCGGCACAGGTCTAGGATTTTTAAAATCAGGAAGCCCTGAGTTCCAGGCACACTGGAGCTGTGAAAGGCATCCAAAAGGGAGTGCAAAAGTGCCACAACATGGCTGCTTTCATGGCTTTTTCCTTGGCAAGAAGCCTAACACCAGGCTGATTTCCCTTCCCAGGGTTACTGTTAGGCTTAGGCCTAGGGCTAGGATTTTTAAAACTAGGAAGCCCTTAGCTCCAGGCACACTGCAGCTGTTCAAGGCATCCCAAGGGGAGTACAAAAGTGCAACAACATGGCAGATTTCACAGCTTTTTCCTTGGCACCATCCCTATACCTAGGCTGATTTATCTGCCTAGGGTTAGGGTTAGGGTTCAGCCTAGGGCTTGGATATTTTTAACCAGGAAGCCCTGAGTTCCAGGCTTACTTCATCTGCCAAAGGCATCCCAAAGGGAGTGCAAAAGTGCCACAACATGGCTGCTTTCACGGCTTTTCCCTTTGGAAGAACACTAATACCCGGCTGATTTACCTTCCTAGGGTTACTGTTAGGCTTAGGCCTAGGACTTTTAAAACCAGGAAGCCCTGGGCTCCAGGCACACTGCAGCTGCGAAAGGCATCCCAAGGGGAGCGCAAAAGTGACGCAACTTGGCTGCCACCACTGATATTTCCATGAGACCATCCCGAACCATAGGCTGATTTTCCTTCCTAGGGTTAAGGTTTGAGTTAGGCCTAGGGTAAGGGTTCTATTAACCAGAAAGCCCTGAGTTCCAAGAACACAGCAGCTGCGAAGGACTTCCCAAGAAGAGCGCAAAAGTACCACAACATGCCTGCCTCCACAGCTTTTTCCTTGGGGACATGCCTAATTCCTGGCTGATTTGCCTTTCTCGTCTTAGGGTTGGGGTTCGGCCTAGGGCTAGGATTTTTAAAATCAGGAAGCCCTGAGTTCCAGGCACACTGGAGCTGTGAAAGGCATCCAAAAGGGAGTGCAATTGCCACAACATGGCTGCTTTCACGGCTTTTTCCTTGGCAAGAAGCCTAACACCAGGCTGATTTCCCTTCCTAGGGTTACTGTTAGGCTTAGGCTTAGGGCTAGGATTTTTAAAACTAGGAAGCCCTTAGCTCCAGGCACACTGCAGCTGTTCAAGGCATCGCAAGGGGAGTACAAAAGTGCAACAACATGGCAGCTTTCACAGCTTTTTCCTTGGCACCATCCCTATAGCTAGGCTGATTTATCTGCCTAGGGTTAGGGTTAGGCTTCAGCCTAGGGCTTGGATATTTTTAACCAGGAAGCCCTGAGTTCCAGGCTTACTGCATCTGCCAAAGGCATCCCAAAGGGAGTGCAGAAGTGCCACAACATGGCTGCTTTCACGGCTTTTCCCTTTGGAAGAACCCTAATACCCGGCTGATTTACCTTCCTAGGGTTACTGTTAGGCTTAGGCCTAGGACTTTTAAAACCAGGAAGCCCTGGGCTCCAGGCACACTGCAGCTGCGAAAGGCATCCCAAGGGGAGCGCAAAAGTGACGCAACTTGGCTGCCACCACTGATACTTCCATGAGACCATCCCGAACCATAGGCTGATTTTCCTTCCTAGGGTTAAGGTTTGAGTTACGCCTAGGGTAAGGGTTCTATTAACCAGAAAGCCCTGAGTTCCAAGAACACAGCAGCTGCGAAGGACTAGCCAAGAAGAGCGCAAAAGTACCACAACATGCCTGCCTCCACAGCTTTTTCCTTGGGGACATGCCTAACTCGTGGCTGATTTGCCTTTCTCGTCTTAGGGTTGGAGTTCGGCCTAGGGCTAGGATTTTTAAAATCAGGAAGCCCTGAGTTCCAGGCACACTGGAGCTGTGAAAGGCATCCAAAAGGGAGTGCAAAAGGGCCACAACATGGCTGCTTTCACGGCTTTTTCCTTGGCAAGAAGCCTAACACCAGGCTGATTTCCCTTCCCAGGGTTACTGTTAGGCTTAGGCCTAGGGCTAGGATTTTTAAAACTAGGAAGCCCTTAGCTCCAGGCACACTGCAGCTGTTCAAGGCATCCCAAGGGGAGTACAAAAGTGCAACAACATGGCAGCTTTCACAGCTTTTTCCTTGGCACCATCCCTATACCTAGGCTGATTTATCTGCCTAGTGTTAGGGTTAGGTTCCAGTCTAGCGCTTGGATTTTTTTAACCAGGAAGCCCTGAGTTCCAGGCTTACTTCATCTGCCAAAGGCATCCCAAAGGGAGTGCAGAAGTGCCACAACATGGCTGCTTTCACGGCTTTTCCCGTAGGATGAACCCTAATACCCGGCTGATTTACATTCCTAGGGTTACTGTTAGGCTTAGGTCTTTTAAAACCAGGAAGCCCTGGGCTCCAGGCACACTGCAGCTGCGAAAGGCATCCCAAGGGGAGCGCAAAAGTGACACAACTTGGCTTCCTCTGCTGCTATTCTCATGAGACCATCCCGAACCATAGGCTGATTTTCCTTCCTAGGGTTAAGGTTTGAGTTACGCCTAGGGTAAGGGTTCTAATAACCAGAAAGCCCTGAGTTCCAAGAACACAGCAGCTGCGAAGGACTTCCCAAGAAGAGCGCAAAAGTACCACAACATGTGTGCCTCCACAGCTTTTTCCTTGGGGACATGCCTAATTCCTGGCTGATTTGCCTTTCTCGTCTTAGGGTTGGGGTTGGGACTAGGGCTAGGATTTTTTAACTAGGAAGCCCTGAGTTCCAGGCACACTGGAGCTGTGAAAGGCATCCAAAAGGGAGTGCAAAAGTGCCACAACATGGCTGCTTTCACGGCTTTTTCCTTGGCAAGAAGCCTAACACCAGGCTGATTTCCCTTCCCAGGGTTACTGTTAGGCTTACGCCTAGGGCTAGGATTTTTAAAACTAGGAAGCCCTTAGCTCCAGGCACACTGCAGCTGTTCAAGGCATCCCAAGGAGAGTACAAAAGTGCAACAACATGGCAGCTTTCACAGCTTTTTCCTTGGCACCATCCCTATAGCTAGGCTAATTTATCTGCCTAGGGTTAGGGTTAGGGTTCAGCCTTGGGCTTGGAGTTTTTTAACTAGGAAGCCCTGAGTTCCAGGCTTACTGCATCTGCGAAAGGCATCCCAAGGCGAGCGCAAAAGTGACGCAACTTGGCTGCCACCACTGATATTTCCATGAGACCATCCCGAAACATAGGCTGATTTTCCTTCCTAGGGTTAATGTTTGAGATACGCCTGGGGTAAGGGTTCTATTAACCAGAAAGCCCTGAGTTCCAAGAACACAGCAGCTTCGAAGGACTAGCCAAGAAGAGCGCAAAAGTACCACAACATGCCTGCCTCCACAGCTTTTTCCTTGGGGACATGCCTAATTCCTGGCTGATTTGCCTTTCTCGTCTTAGGGTTGGGGTTCGGCCTAGGGCTAGGATTTTTAAAATCAGGAAGCCCTGAGTTCCAGGCACACTGGAGCTTTGAAAGGCATCCAAAAGGGAGTGCAAAAGGGCCACAACATGGCTGCTTTCACGGCTTTTTCCTTGGCAAGAAGCCTAACACCAGGCTGATTTCCCTTCCCAGGGTTACTGTAAGGCTTTGGCCTAGGGCTAGGATTTTTAAAACTAGGAAGCCCTTAGCTCCAGGCACACTGCAGCTGTTCAAGGCATCCCAAGGGGAGTACAAAAGTGCAACAACATGGCAGCTTTCACAGCTTTTTCCTTGGCACCATCCTTATACCTAGGCTGATTTATCTGCCTAGGGTTAGGGTTAGGGTTCAGCCTAGGGCTTGGATTTCTTTAACCAGGAAGCCCTGAGTTCCAGGCTTACTTCATCTGCCAAAGGCATCCCAAGGGGAGCGCAAAAGGGACGCAACTTGGCTGCCACCACTGATATTTCCATGAGACCATCCCGAACCATAGGCTGATTTTCCTTCCTAGGGTTAAGGTTTGAGTTACGCCTAGGGTAAGGGTTCTATTAACCAGAAAGCCCTGAGTTCCAAGAACACAGCAGCTGCGAAGGACTTCCCAAGAAGAGCGCAAAAGTACCACAACATGCCTGCCTCCACAACATTTTCCTTGGGGACATGCCTAATTCCTGGCTGATTTGCCTTTCTCGTCTTAGGCTTGGGGTTCGGCCTAGGGCTAGGATTTTTAAAATCAGGAAGCCCTGAGTTCCAGGCACACTGGAGCTGTGAAAGGCATCCAAAAGGGAGTGCAATTGCCACAACATGGCTGCTTTCACGGCTTCTTCCTTGGCAAGAAGCCTAACACCAGGCTGATTTCCCTTCCCAGGGTTACTGTTAGGCTTAGGCCTAGGGCTAGGATTTTTAAAACTAGGAAGCCCTTAGCTCCAGGCACACTGCAGCTGTTCAAGGCATCCCAAGGGGAGTACAAAAGTGCAACAACATGGCAGCTTTCACAGCTTTTTCCTTGGCACCATCCCTATAGCTAGGCTGATTTATCTGCCTAGGGTTAGGGTTAGGCTTCAGCCTAGGGCTTGGATTTCTTTAACCAGGAAGCCCTGAGTTCCAGGCTTACTTCATCTGCCAAAGGCATCCCATAGGGAGTGCAGAAGTGCCACAACATGGCTGCTTTCACGGCTTTTCCCTTAGGATGAACCCTAATACCCGGCTGATTTACCTTCCTAGGGTTACTGTTAGGCTTAGGCCTAGGACTTTTAAAACCAGGAAGCCCTGGGCTCCAGGCACACTGCAGCTGCGAAAGGCATCCCAAGGGGAGCGCAAAAGTGACGCAACTTGGCTGCCACCACTGATATTTCCATGAGACCATCCCGAACCATAGGCTGATTTTCCTTCCTAGGGTTAAGGTTTGAGTTACGCCTAGGGTAAGGGTTCTATTAACCAGAAAGCCCTGAGTTCCAAGAACACAGCAGCTGCGAAGGACTAGCCAAGAAGAGCGCAAAAGTACCACAACATGCCTGCCTCCACAGCTTTTTCCTTGGGGACATGCCTAATTCCTGGCTGATTTGCCTTTCTCGTCTTAGGGTTGGGGTTCGGCCTAGGGCTAGGATTTTTAAAATCAGGAAGCCCTGAGTTCCAGGCACACTGGAGCTGTGAAAGGCATCCAAAAGGGAGTGCAAAAGTGCCACAACATGGCTGCTTTCACGGCTTTTTCCTTGGCAAGAAGCCTAACACCAGGCTGATTTCCCTTCCCAGGGTTACTGTTAGGCTTAGGCCTAGGGCTAGGATTTTTAAAACTAGGAAGCCCTTAGCTCCAGGCACACTGCAGCTGTTCAAGGCATCCCAAGGGGAGTACAAAAGTGCAACAACATGGCAGCTTTCACAGCTTTTTCCTTGGCACCATCCCTATAGCTAGGCTGATTTATCTGCCTAGGGTTAGGGTTAGGCTTCAGCCTAGGGCTTGGATATTTTTAACCAGGAAGCCCTGAGTTCCAGGCTTACTGCATCTGCCAAAGGCATCCCAAAGGGAGTGCAGAAGTGCCACAACATGGCTGCTTTCACGGCTTTTCCCTTAGGAAGAACCCTAATACCCGGCTGATTTACCTTCCTAGGGTTACTGTTAGGCTTAGGCCTAGGACTTTTAAAACCAGGAAGCCCTGGGCTCCAGGCACACTGCAGCTGCGAAAGGCATCCCAAGGGGAGCGCAAAAGTGACACAACTTGGCTTCCTCTGCTGCTATTCTCATGAGACCATCCCGAACCATAGGCTGATTTTCCTTCCTAGGGTTAAGGTTTGAGTTATGCCTAGGGTAAGGGTTCTAATAACCAGAAAGCCCTGAGTTCCAAGAACACAGCAGCTGCGAAGGACTTCCCAAGAAGAGCGCAAAAGTACCACAACATGTGTGCCTCCACAGCTTTTTCCTTGGGGACATGCCTAATTCCTGGCTGATTTGCCTTTCTCGTCTTAGGGTTGGGGTTGGGACTAGGGCTAGGATTTTTTAACTAGGAAGCCCTGAGTTCCAGGCACACTGGAGCTGTGAAAGGCATCCAAAAGGGAGTGCAAAAGTGCCACAACATGGCTGCTTTCACGGCTTTTTCCTTGGCAAGAAGCCTAACACCAGGCTGATTTCCCTTCCCAGGGTTACTGTTAGGCTTACGCCTAGGGCTAGGATTTTTAAAACTAGGAAGCCCTTAGCTCCAGGCACACTGCAGCTGTTCAAGGCATCCCAAGGAGAGTACAAAAGTGCAACAACATGGCAGCTTTCACAGCTTTTTCCTTGGCACCATCCCTATAGCTAGGCTGATTTATCTGCCTAGGGTTAGGGTTAGGGTTCAGCCTTGGGCTTGGAGTTTTTTAACTAGGAAGCCCTGAGTTCCAGGCTTACTGCATCTGCGAAAGGCATCCCAAGGCGAGCGCAAAAGTGACGCAACTTGGCTGCCACCACTGATATTTCCATGAGACCATCCCGAACCATAGGCTGATTTTCCTTCCTAGGGTTAAGGTTTGAGATACGCCTGGGGTAAGGGTTCTATTAACCAGAAAGCCCTGAGTTCCAAGAACACAGCAGCTTCGAAGGACTAGCCAAGAAGAGCGCAAAAGTACCACAACATGCCTGCCTCCACAGCTTTTTCCTTGGGGACATGCCTAATTCCTGGCTGATTTGCCTTTCTCGTCTTAGGGTTGGGGTTCGGCCTAGGGCTAGGATTTTTAAAATCAGGAAGCCCTGAGTTCCAGGCACACTGGAGCTTTGAAAGGCATCCAAAAGGGAGTGCAAAAGGGCCACAACATGGCTGCTTTCACGGCTTTTTCCTTGGCAAGAAGCCTAACACCAGGCTGATTTCCCTTCCCAGGGTTACTGTAAGGCTTTGGCCTAGGGCTAGGATTTTTAAAACTAGGAAGCCCTTAGCTCCAGGCACACTGCAGCTGTTCAAGGCATCCCAAGGGGAGTACAAAAGTGCAACAACATGGCAGCTTTCACAGCTTTTTCCTTGGCACCATCCTTATACCTAGGCTGATTTATCTGCCTAGGGTTAGGGTTAGGGTTCAGCCTAGGGCTTGGATTTCTTTAACCAGGAAGCCCTGAGTTCCAGGCTTACTTCATCTGCCAAAGGCATCCCAAGGGGAGCGCAAAAGTGACGCAACTTGGCTGCCACCACTGATATTTCCATGAGACCATCCCGAACCATAGGCTGATTTTCCTTCCTAGGGTTAAGGTTTGAGTTACGCCTAGGGTAAGGGTTCTATTAACCAGAAAGCCCTGAGTTCCAAGAACACAGCAGCTGCGAAGGACTTCCCAAGAAGAGCGCAAAAGTACCACAACATGCCTGCCTCCACAACATTTTCCTTGGGGACATGCCTAATTCCTGGCTGATTTGCCTTTCTTGTCTTAGGGTTGGGGTTCGGCCTAGGTCTAGGATTTTTAAAATCAGGAAGCCCTGAGTTCCAGGCACACTGGAGCTGTGAAAGGCATCCAAAAGGGAGTGCAAAAGTGCCACAACATGGCTGCTTTCATGGCTTTTTCCTTGGCAAGAAGCCTAACACCAGGCTGATTTCCCTTCCCAGGGTTACTGTTAGGCTTAGGCCTAGGGCTAGGATTTTTAAAACTAGGAAGCCCTTAGCTCCAGGCACACTGCAGCTGTTCAAGGCATCCCAAGGGGAGTACAAAAGTGCAACAACATGGCAGATTTCACAGCTTTTTCCTTGGCACCATCCCTATACCTAGGCTGATTTATCTGCCTAGGGTTAGGGTTAGGGTTCAGCCTAGGGCTTGGATATTTTTAACCAGGAAGCCCTGAGTTCCAGGCTTACTTCATCTGCCAAAGGCATCCCAAAGGGAGTGCAAAAGTGCCACAACATGGCTGCTTTCACGGCTTTTCCCTTTGGAAGAACACTAATACCCGGCTGATTTACCTTCCTAGGGTTACTGTTAGGCTTAGGCCTAGGACTTTTAAAACCAGGAAGCCCTGGGCTCCAGGCACACTGCAGCTGCGAAAGGCATCCCAAGGGGAGCGCAAAAGTGACGCAACTTGGCTGCCACCACTGATATTTCCATGAGACCATCCCGAACCATAGGCTGATTTTCCTTCCTAGGGTTAAGGTTTGAGTTACGCCTAGGGTAAGGGTTCTATTAACCAGAAAGCCCTGAGTTCCAAGAACACAGCAGCTGCAAAGGACTAGCCAAGAAGAGCGCAAAAGTACCACAACATGCCTGCCTCCACAGCTTTTTCGTTGGGGACATGCCTAATTCCTGGCTGATTTGCCTTTCTCGTCTTAGGGTTGGGGTTCGGCCTAGGGCTAGGATTTTTAAAATCAGGAAGCCCTGAGTTCCAGGCACACTGGAGCTGTGAAAGGCATCCAAAAGGGAGTGCAATTGCCACAACATGGCTGCTTTCACGGCTTTTTCCTTGGCAAGAAGCCTAACACCAGGCTGATTTCCCTTCCTAGGGTTACTGTTAGGCTTAGGCTTAGGGCTAGGATTTTTAAAACTAGGAAGCCCTTAGCTCCAGGCACACTGCAGCTGTTCAAGGCATCGCAAGGGGAGTACAAAAGTGCAACAACATGGCAGCTTTCACAGCTTTTTCCTTGGCACCATCCCTATAGCTAGGCTGATTTATCTGCCTAGGGTTAGGGTTAGGCTTCAGCCTAGGGCTTGGATATTTTTAACCAGGAAGCCCTGAGTTCCAGGCTTACTGCATCTGCCAAAGGCATCCCAAAGGGAGTGCAAAAGTGCCACAACATGGCTGCTTTCACGGCTTTTCCCTTAGGAAGAACCCTAATACCCGGCTGATTTACCTTCCTAGGGTTACTGTTAGGCTTAGGCCTAGGACTTTTAAAACCAGGAAGCCCTGGGCTCCAGGCACACTGCAGCTGCGAAAGGCATCCCAAGGGGAGCGCAAAAGTGACGCAACTTGGCTGCCACCACTGATACTTCCATGAGACCATCCCGAACCATAGGCTGATTTTCCTTCCTAGGGTTAAGGTTTGAGTTACGCCTAGGGTAAGGGTTCTATTAACCAGAAAGCCCTGAGTTCCAAGAACACAGCAGCTGCGAAGGACTAGCCAAGAAGAGCGCAAAAGTACCACAACATGCCTGCCTCCACAGCTTTTTCCTTGGGGACATGCCTAACTCGTGGCTGATTTGCCTTTCTCGTCTTAGGGTTGGAGTTCGGCCTAGGGCTAGGATTTTTAAAATCAGGAAGCCCTGAGTTCCAGGCACACTGGAGCTGTGAAAGGCATCCAAAAGGGAGTGCAAAAGGGCCACAACATGGCTGCTTTCACGGCTTTTTCCTTGGCAAGAAGCCTAACACCAGGCTGATTTCCCTTCCCAGGGTTACTGTTAGGCTTAGGCCTAGGGCTAGTATTTTTAAAACTAGGAAGCCCTTAGCTCCAGGCACACTGCAGCTGTTCAAGGCATCCCAAGGGGAGTACAAAAGTGCAACAACATGGCAGCTTTCACAGCTTTTTCCTTGGCACCATCCCTATACCTAGGCTGATTTATCTGCCTAGTGTTAGGGTTAGGTTCCAGTCTAGCGCTTGGATTTTTTTAACCAGGAAGCCCTGAGTTCCAGGCTTACTTCATCTGCCAAAGGCATCCCAAAGGGAGTGCAGAAGTGCCACAACATGGCTGCTTTCACGGCTTTTCCCTTAGGATGAACCCTAATACCCGGCTGATTTACCTTCCTAGGGTTACTGTTAGGCTTAGGTCTTTTAAAACCAGGAAGCCCTGGGCTCCAGGCACACTGCAGCTGCGAAAGGCATCCCAAGGGGAGCGCAAAAGTGACACAACTTGGCTTCCTCTGCTGCTATTCTCATGAGACCATCCCGAACCATAGGCTGATTTTCCTTCCTAGGGTTAAGGTTTGAGTTACGCCTAGGGTAAGGGTTCTAATAACCAGAAAGCCCTGAGTTCCAAGAACACAGCAGCTGCGAAGGACTTCCCAAGAAGAGCGCAAAAGTACCACAACATGTGTGCCTCCACAGCTTTTTCCTTGGGGACATGCCTAATTCCTGGCTGATTTGCCTTTCTCGTCTTAGGGTTGGGGTTGGGACTAGGGCTAGGATTTTTTAACTAGGAAGCCCTGAGTTCCAGGCACACTGGAGCTGTGAAAGGCATCCAAAAGGGAGTGCAAAAGTGCCACAACATGGCTGCTTTCACGGCTTTTTCCTTGGCAAGAAGCCTAACACCAGGCTGATTTCCCTTCCCAGGGTTACTGTTAGGCTTAGGCCTAGGGCTAGGATTTTTAAAACTAGGAAGCCCTTAGCTCCAGGCACACTGCAGCTGTTCAAGGCATCCCAAGGAGAGTACAAAAGTGCAACAACATGGCAGCTTTCACAGCTTTTTCCTTGGCACCATCCCTATAGCTAGGCTGATTTATCTGCCTAGGGTTAGGGTTAGGGTTCAGCCTTGGGCTTGGAGTTTTTTAACTAGGAAGCCCTGAGTTCCAGGCTTACTGCATCTGCGAAAGGCATCCCAAGGGGAGCGCAAAAGTGACGCAACTTGGCTGCCACCACTGATATTTCCATGAGACCATCCCGAACCATAGGCTGATTTTCCTTCCTAGGGTTAAGGTTTGAGATACGACTGGGGTAAGGGTTCTATTAACCAGAAAGCCCTGAGTTCCAAGAACACAGCAGCTTCGAAGGACTAGCCAAGAAGAGCGCAAAAGTACCACAACATGCCTGCCTCCACAGCTTTTTCCTTGGGGACATGCCTAATTCCTGGCTGATTTGCCTTTCTCGTCTTAGGGTTGGGGTTCGGCCTAGGGCTAGGATTTTTAAAATCAGGAAGCCCTGAGTTCCAGGCACACTGGAGCTTTGAAAGGCATCCAAAAGGGAGTGCAAAAGGGCCACAACATGGCTGCTTTCACGGCTTTTTCCTTGGCAAGAAGCCTAACACCAGGCTGATTTCCCTTCCCAGGGTTACTGTAAGGCTTTGGCCTAGGGCTAGGATTTTTAAAACTAGGAAGCCCTTAGCTCCAGGCACACTGCAGCTGTTCAAGGCATCCCAAGGGGAGTACAAAAGTGCAACAACATGGCAGCTTTCACAGCTTTTTCCTTGGCACCATCCTTATACCTAGGCTGATTTATCTGCCTAGGGTTAGGGTTAGGGTTCAGCCTAGGGCTTGGATTTCTTTAACCAGGAAGCCCTGAGTTCCAGGCTTACTTCATCTGCCAAAGGCATCCCAAGGGGAGCGCAAAAGTGACGCAACTTGGCTGCCACCACTGATATTTCCATGAGACCATCCCGAACCATAGGCTGATTTTCCTTCCTAGGGTTAAGGTTTGAGTTACGCCTAGGGTAAGGGTTCTATTAACCAGAAAGCCCTGAGTTCCAAGAACACAGCAGCTGCGAAGGACTTCCCAAGAAGAGCGCAAAAGTACCACAACATGCCTGCCTCCACAACATTTTCCTTGGGGACATGCCTAATTCCTGGCTGATTTGCCTTTCTCGTCTTAGGGTTGGGGTTCGGCCTAGGTCTAGGATTTTTAAAATCAGGAAGCCCTGAGTTCCAGGCACACTGGAGCTGTGAAAGGCATCCAAAAGGGAGTGCAATTGCCACAACATGGCTGCTTTCACGGCTTTTTCCTTGGCAAGAAGCCTAACACCAGGCTGATTTCCCTTCCCAGGGTTACTGTTAGGCTTAGGCCTAGGGCTAGGATTTTTAAAACTAGGAAGCCCTTAGCTCCAGGCACACTGCAGCTGTTCAAGGCATCCCAAGGGGAGTACAAAAGTGCAAACACATGGCAGCTTTCACAGCTTTTTCCTTGGCACCATCCCTATACCTAGGCTGATTTATCTGCCTCGGGTTAGGGTTGGGGTTCAGCCTAGGGCTTGGATTTCTTTAACCAGGAAGCCCTGAGTTCCAGGCTTACTTCATCTGCCAAAGGCATCCCAAAGGGAGTGCAGAAGTGCCACAACATGGCTGCTTTCACGGCTTTTCCCTTTGGAAGAACCCTAATACCCGGCTGATTTACCTTCCTAGGGTTACTGTTAGGCCTAGGACATTTAAAACCAGGAAGCCCTGGGCTCCAGGCACACTGCAGCTGCGAAAGGCATCCCAAGGGGAGCGCAAAAGTGACGCAACTTGGCTGCCACCACTGATATTTCCATGAGAGCATCCCGAACCATAGGCTGATTTTCCTTCCTAGGGTTAAGGTTTGAGTTACGCCTAGGGTAAGGGTTCTATTAACCAGAAAGCCCTGAGTTCCAAGAACACAGCAGCTGCGAAGGACTAGCCAAGAAGAGCGCAAAAGTACCACAACATGCCTGCCTCCACAGCTTTTTCCTTGGGGACATGCCTAATTCCTGGCTGATTTGCCTTTCTTGTCTTAGGGTTGGGGTTCGGCCTAGGTCTAGGATTTTTAAAATCAGGAAGCCCTGAGTTCCAGGCACACTGGAGCTGTGAAAGGCATCCAAAAGGGAGTGCAAAAGTGCCACAACATGGCTGCTTTCATGGCTTTTTCCTTGGCAAGAAGCCTAACACCAGGCTGATTTCCCTTCCCAGGGTTACTGTTAGGCTTAGGCCTAGGGCTAGGATTTTTAAAACTAGGAAGCCCTTAGCTCCAGGCACACTGCAGCTGTTCAAGGCATCCCAAGGGGAGTACAAAAGTGCAACAACATGGCAGCTTTCACAGCTTTTTCCTTGGCACCATCCCTATACCTAGGCTGATTTATCTGCCTAGGGTTAGGGTTTGGGTTCAGCCTAGGGCTTGGATATTTTTAACCAGGAAGCCCTGAGTTCCAGGCTTACTTCATCTGCCAAAGGCATCCCAAAGGGAGTGCAAAAGTGCCACAACATGGCTGCTTTCACGGCTTTTCCCTTTGGAAGAACACTAATACCCGGCTGATTTACCTTCCTAGGGTTACTGTTAGGCTTAGGCCTAGGACTTTTAAAACCAGGAAGCCCTGGGCTCCAGGCACACTGCAGCTGTGAAAGGCATCCCAAGGGGAGCGCAAAAGTGACGCAACTTGGCTGCCACCACTGATATTTCCATGAGACCATCCCGAACCATAGGCTGATTTTCCTTCCTAGGGTTAAGGTTTGAGTTACGCCTAGGGTAAGGGTTCTATTAACCAGAAAGCCCTGAGTTCCAAGAACACAGCAGCTGCGAAGGACTAGCCAAGAAGAGCGCAAAAGTACCACAACATGCCTGCCTCCACAGCTTTTTCCTTGGGGACATGCCTAATTCCTGGCTGATTTGCCTTTCTCGTCTTAGGGTTGGGGTTCGGCCTAGGGCTAGGATTTTTAAAATCAGGAAGCCCTGAGTTCCAGGCACACTGGAGCTGTGAAAGGCATCCAAAAGGGAGTGCAATTGCCACAACATGGCTGCTTTCACGGCTTTTTCCTTGGCAAGAAGCCTAACACCAGGCTGATTTCCCTTCCTAGGGTTACTGTTAGGCTTAGGCTTAGGGCTAGGATTTTTAAAACTAGGAAGCCCTTAGCTCCAGGCACACTGCAGCTGTTCAAGGCATCGCAAGGGGAGTACAAAAGTGCAACAACATGGCAGCTTTCACAGCTTTTTCCTTGGCACCATCCCTATAGCTAGGCTGATTTATCTGCCTAGGGTTAGGGTTAGGCTTCAGCCTAGGGCTTGGATATTTTTAACCAGGAAGCCCTGAGTTCCAGGCTTACTGCATCTGCCAAAGGCATCCCAAAGGGAGTGCAGAAGTGCCACAACATGGCTGCTTTCACGGCTTTTCCCTTAGGAAGAACCCTAATACCCGGCTGATTTACCTTCCTAGGGTTACTGTTAGGCTTAGGCCTAGGACTTTTAAAACCAGGAAGCCCTGGGCTCCAGGCACACTGCAGCTGCGAAAGGCATCCCAAGGGGAGCGCAAAAGTGACGCAACTTGGCTGCCACCACTGATACTTCCATGAGACCATCCCGAACCATAGGCTGATTTTCCTTCCTAGGGTTAAGGTTTGAGTTACGCCTAGGGTAAGGGTTCTATTAACCAGAAAGCCCTGAGTTCCAAGAACACAGCAGCTGCGAAGGACTAGCCAAGAAGAGCGCAAAAGTACCACAACATGCCTGCCTCCACAACATTTTCCTTGGGGACATGCCTAATTCCTGGCTGATTTGCCTTTCTCGTCTTAGGGTTGGGGTTCGGCCTAGGGCTAGGATTTTTATAACTAGGAAGCCCTGAGTTCCAGGCACACTGGAGCTGTGAAAGGCATCTAAAAGGGAGTGCAAAAGGGCCACAACATGGCTGCTTTCACGGCTTTTTCCTTGGCAAGAAGCCTAACACCAGGCTGATTTCCCTTCCCAGGGTTACTGTTAGGCTTAGGCCTAGGGCTAGGATTTTTAAAACTAGGAAGGCCTTAGCTCCAGGCACACTGCAGCTGTTCAAGATATCCCAAGGGGAGTACAAAAGTGCAACAACATGGCAGCTTTCACAGCTTTTTCCTTGGCACCATCCCTATACCTAGGCTGATTTATCTGCCTAGGGTTAGGGTTAGGGTCCGGCCTAGGGCTTGGATTTTTTTAACCAGGAAGCCCTGAGTTCCAGGCTTACTTCATCTGCCAAAGGCATCCCAAAGGGAGTGCAGAAGTGCCACAACATGGCTGCTTTCACGGCTTTTCCCTTAGGAAGAACCCTAATACCCTGCTGATTTACCTTCCTAGGGTTACTGTTAGGCTTAGGCCTAGGACTTTTAAAACCAGGAAGCCCTGGGCTCCAGGCACACTGCAGCTGCGAAAGGCATCCCAAGGCGAGCGCAAAAGTGACGCAACTTGGCTGCCACCACTGATATTTCCATGAGACCATCCCGAACCATAGGCTGATTTTCCTTCCTAGGGTTAAGGTTTGAGATACGCCTGGGGTAAGGGTTCTATTAACCAGAAAGCCCTGAGTTCCAAGAACACAGCAGCTGCGAAGGACTAGCCAAGAAGAGCGCAAAAGTACCACAACATGCCTGCCTCCACAGCTTTTTCCTTGGGGACATGCCTAATTCCTGGCTGATTTGCCTTTCTCGTCTTAGGGTTGGGGTTCGGCCTAGGGCTAGGATTTTTAAAATCAGGAAGCCCTGAGTTCCAGGCACACTGCAGCTTTGAAAGGCATCCAAAAGGGAGTGCAAAAGGGCCACAACATGGCTGCTTTCACGGCTTCTTCCTTGGCAAGAAGCCTAACACCAGGCTGATTTACCTTCCCAGGGTTACTGTTAGGCTTAGGCCTAGGGCTAGGATTTTTAAAACTAGGAAGCCCTTAGCTCCAGGCACACTGCAGCTGTTCAAGGCATCCCAAGGGGCGTACAAAAGTGCAACAACATGGCAGCTTTCACAGCTTTTTCCTTGGCACCATCCTTATACCTAGGCTGATTTATCTGCCTAGGGTTAGGGTTAGGCTTCAGCCTAGGGCTTGGATTTCTTTAACCAGGAAGCCCTGAGTTCCAGGCTTACTTCATCTGCCAAAGGCATCCCAAAGGGAGTGCAGAAGTGCCACAACATGGCTGCTTTCACGGCTTTTCCCTTAGGAAGAACCCTAATACGCGGCTGATTTACCTTCCTAGGGTTACTGTTAGGCTTAGGCCTAGGACTTTTAAAACCAGGAAGCCCTGGGCTCCAGGCACACTGCAGCTGCGAAAGGCATCCCAAGGGGAGCGCAAAAGTGACGCAACTTGGCTGCCACCACTGATATTTCCATGAGACCATCCCGAACCATAGGCTGATTTTCCTTCCTAGGGTTAAGGTTTGAGTTACGCCTAGGGTAAGGGTTCTATTAACCAGAAAGCCCTGAGTTCCAAGAACACAGCAGCTGCAAAGGACTAGCCAAGAAGAGCGCAAAAGTACCACAACATGCCTGCCTCCACAGCTTTTTCGTTGGGGACATGCCTAATTCCTGGCTGATTTGCCTTTCTCGTCTTAGGCTTGGGGTTCGGCCTAGGGCTAGGATTTTTAAAATCAGGAAGCCCTGAGTTCCAGGCACACTGGAGCTGTGAAAGGCATCCAAAAGGGAGTGCAATTGCCACAACATGGCTGCTTTCACGGCTTTTTCCTTGGCAAGAAGCCTAACACCAGGCTGATTTCCCTTCCCAGGGTTACTGTTAGGCTTAGGCCTAGGGCTAGGATTTTTAAAACTAGGAAGCCCTTAGCTCCAGGCACACTGCAGCTGTTCAAGGCATCCCAAGGGGAGTACAAAAGTGCAACAACATGGCAGCTTTCACAGCTTTTTCCTTGGCACCATCCCTATACCTAGGCTGATTTATCTGCCTAGGGTTAGGGTTAGGGTTCAGCCTAGGGCTTGGATTTCTTTAACCAGGAAGCCCTGAGTTCCAGGCTTACTTCATCTGCCAAAGGCATCCCAAAGGGAGTGCAGAAGTGCCACAACATGGCTACTTTCACGGCTTTTCCCTTAGGATGAACCCTAATACCCGGCTGATTTACCTTCCTAGGGTTACTGTTAGGCTTAGGCCTAGGAATTTTAAAACCAGGAAGCCCTGGGCTCCAGGCACACTGCAGCTGCGAAAGGCATCCCAAGGGGAGCGCAAAAGTGACGCAACTTGGCTGCCACCACTGATATTTCCATGAGACCATCCCGAATCATAGGCTGATTTTCCTTCCTAGGGTTAAGGTTTGAGTTACGCCTAGGGTAAGGGTTCTATTAACCAGAAAGCCCTGAGTTCCAAGAACACAGCAGCTGCGAAGGACTAGCCAAGAAGAGCGCAAAAGTACCACAACATGCCTGCCTCCACAGCTTTTTCCTTGGGGACATGCCTAATTCCTGGCTGATTTGCCTTTCTTGTCTTAGGGTTGGGGTTCGGCCTAGGTCTAGGATTTTTAAAATCAGGAAGCCCTGAGTTCCAGGCACACTGGAGCTGTGAAAGGCATCCAAAAGGGAGTGCAAAAGTGCCACAACATGGCTGCTTTCACGGCTTTTTCCTTGGCAAGAAGCCTAACACCAGGCTGATTTCCCTTCCCAGGGTTACTGTTAGGCTTAGGCCTAGGGCTAGGATTTTTAAAACTAGGAAGGCCTTAGCTCCAGGCACACTGCAGCTGTTCAAGGCATCCCAAGGGGAGTACAAAAGTGCAACAACATGGCAGCTTTCACAGCTTTTTCCTTGGCACCATCCCTATACCTAGGCTGATTTATCTGCCTCGGGTTAGGGTTGGGGTTCAGCCTAGGGCTTGGATATTTTTAACCAGGAAGCCCTGAGTTCCAGGCTTACTGCATCTGCCAAAGGCATCCCAAAGGGAGTGCAGAAGTGCCACAACATGGCTGCTTTCACGGCTTTTCCCTTTGGAAGAACCCTAATACCTGGCTGATTTACCTTCCTAGGGTTACTGTTAGGCCTAGGACTTTTAAAACCAGGAAGCCCTGGGCTCCAGGCACACTGCAGCTGCGAAAGGCATCCCAAGGGGAGCGCAAAAGTGACGCAACTTGGCTGCCACCACTGATATTTCCATGAGACCATCCCGAATCATAGGCTGATTTTCCTTCCTAGGGTTAAGGTTTGAGTTACGCCTAGGGTAAGGGTTCTATTAACCAGAAAGCCCTGAGTTCCAAGAACACAGCAGCTGCGAAGGACTTCCCAAGAAGAGCGCAAAAGTACCACAACATGCCTGCCTCCACAGCTTTTTCCTTGGGGACATGCCTAATTCCTGGCTGATTTGCCTTTCTCGTCTTAGGGTTGGGGTTCGGCCTAGGTCTAGGATTTTTAAAATCAGGAAGCCCTGAGTTCCAGGCACACTGGAGCTGTGAAAGGCATCCAAAAGGG
Source organism: Ammospiza maritima maritima (assembly GCA_036010785.1). Taxonomy (NCBI): domain Eukaryota; kingdom Metazoa; phylum Chordata; class Aves; order Passeriformes; family Passerellidae; genus Ammospiza; species Ammospiza maritima. Next base: position 4,607,877 of record CM069694.1, read on the forward strand.
AGTGCAATTGCCACAACATGGCTGCTTTCACGGCTTTTTCCTTGGCAAGAAGCCTAACACCAGGCTGATTTCCCTTCCCAGGGTTACTGTTAGGCTTAGGCCTAGGGCTAGGATTTTTAAAACTAGGAAGCCCTTAGCTCCAGGCACACTGCAGCTGTTCAAGGCATCCCAAGGGGAGTACAAAAGTGCAAACACATGGCAGCTTTCACAGCTTTTTCCTTGGCACCATCCCTATACCTAGGCTGATTTATCTGCCTCGGGTTAGGGTTGGGGTTCAGCCTAGGGCTTGGATTTCTTTAACCAGGAAGCCCTGAGTTCCAGGCTTACTTCATCTGCCAAAGGCATCCCAAAGGGAGTGCAGAAGTGCCACAACATGGCTGCTTTCACGGCTTTTCCCTTTGGAAGAACCCTAATACCCGGCTGATTTACCTTCCTAGGGTTACTGTTAGGCCTAGGACATTTAAAACCAGGAAGCCCTGGGCTCCAGGCACACTGCAGCTGCGAAAGGCATCCCAAGGGGAGCGCAAAAGTGACGCAACTTGGCTGCCACCACTGATATTTCCATGAGAGCATCCCGAACCATAGGCTGATTTTCCTTCCTAGGGTTAAGGTTTGAGTTACGCCTAGGGTAAGGGTTCTATTAACCAGAAAGCCCTGAGTTCCAAGAACACAGCAGCTGCGAAGGACTAGCCAAGAAGAGCGCAAAAGTACCACAACATGCCTGCCTCCACAGCTTTTTCCTTGGGGACATGCCTAATTCCTGGCTGATTTGCCTTTCTTGTCTTAGGGTTGGGGTTCGGCCTAGGTCTAGGATTTTTAAAATCAGGAAGCCCTGAGTTCCAGGCACACTGGAGCTGTGAAAGGCATCCAAAAGGGAGTGCAAAAGTGCCACAACATGGCTGCTTTCATGGCTTTTTCCTTGGCAAGAAGCCTAACACCAGGCTGATTTCCCTTCCCAGGGTTACTGTTAGGCTTAGGCCTAGGGCTAGGATTTTTAAAACTAGGAAGCCCTTAGCTCCAGGCACACTGCAGCTGTTCAAGGCATCCCAAGGGGAGTACAAAAGTGCAACAACATGGCAGCTTTCACAGCTTTTTCCTTGGCACCATCCCTATACCTAGGCTGATTTATCTGCCTAGGGTTAGGGTTTGGGTTCAGCCTAGGGCTTGGATATTTTTAACCAGGAAGCCCTGAGTTCCAGGCTTACTTCATCTGCCAAAGGCATCCCAAAGGGAGTGCAAAAGTGCCACAACATGGCTGCTTTCACGGCTTTTCCCTTTGGAAGAACACTAATACCCGGCTGATTTACCTTCCTAGGGTTACTGTTAGGCTTAGGCCTAGGACTTTTAAAACCAGGAAGCCCTGGGCTCCAGGCACACTGCAGCTGTGAAAGGCATCCCAAGGGGAGCGCAAAAGTGACGCAACTTGGCTGCCACCACTGATATTTCCATGAGACCATCCCGAACCATAGGCTGATTTTCCTTCCTAGGGTTAAGGTTTGAGTTACGCCTAGGGTAAGGGTTCTATTAACCAGAAAGCCCTGAGTTCCAAGAACACAGCAGCTGCGAAGGACTAGCCAAGAAGAGCGCAAAAGTACCACAACATGCCTGCCTCCACAGCTTTTTCCTTGGGGACATGCCTAATTCCTGGCTGATTTGCCTTTCTCGTCTTAGGGTTGGGGTTCGGCCTAGGGCTAGGATTTTTAAAATCAGGAAGCCCTGAGTTCCAGGCACACTGGAGCTGTGAAAGGCATCCAAAAGGGAGTGCAATTGCCACAACATGGCTGCTTTCACGGCTTTTTCCTTGGCAAGAAGCCTAACACCAGGCTGATTTCCCTTCCTAGGGTTACTGTTAGGCTTAGGCTTAGGGCTAGGATTTTTAAAACTAGGAAGCCCTTAGCTCCAGGCACACTGCAGCTGTTCAAGGCATCGCAAGGGGAGTACAAAAGTGCAACAACATGGCAGCTTTCACAGCTTTTTCCTTGGCACCATCCCTATAGCTAGGCTGATTTATCTGCCTAGGGTTAGGGTTAGGCTTCAGCCTAGGGCTTGGATATTTTTAACCAGGAAGCCCTGAGTTCCAGGCTTACTGCATCTGCCAAAGGCATCCCAAAGGGAGTGCAGAAGTGCCACAACATGGCTGCTTTCACGGCTTTTCCCTTAGGAAGAACCCTAATACCCGGCTGATTTACCTTCCTAGGGTTACTGTTAGGCTTAGGCCTAGGACTTTTAAAACCAGGAAACCCTGGGCTCCAGGCACACTGCAGCTGCGAAAGGCATCCCAAGGGGAGCGCAAAAGTGACGCAACTTGGCTGCCACCACTGATACTTCCATGAGACCATCCCGAACCATAGGCTGATTTTCCTTCCTAGGGTTAAGGTTTGAGTTACGCCTAGGGTAAGGGTTCTATTAACCAGAAAGCCCTGAGTTCCAAGAACACAGCAGCTGCGAAGGACTAGCCAAGAAGAGCGCAAAAGTACCACAACATGCCTGCCTCCACAACATTTTCCTTGGGGACATGCCTAATTCCTGGCTGATTTGCCTTTCTCGTCTTAGGGTTGGGGTTCGGCCTAGGGCTAGGATTTTTATAACTAGGAAGCCCTGAGTTCCAGGCACACTGGAGCTGTGAAAGGCATCTAAAAGGGAGTGCAAAAGGGCCACAACATGGCTGCTTTCACGGCTTTTTCCTTGGCAAGAAGCCTAACACCAGGCTGATTTCCCTTCCCAGGGTTACTGTTAGGCTTAGGCCTAGGGCTAGGATTTTTAAAACTAGGAAGGCCTTAGCTCCAGGCACACTGCAGCTGTTCAAGATATCCCAAGGGGAGTACAAAAGTGCAACAACATGGCAGCTTTCACAGCTTTTTCCTTGGCACCATCCCTATACCTAGGCTGATTTATCTGCCTAGGGTTAGGGTTAGGGTCCGGCCTAGGGCTTGGATTTTTTTAACCAGGAAGCCCTGAGTTCCAGGCTTACTTCATCTGCCAAAGGCATCCCAAAGGGAGTGCAGAAGTGCCACAACATGGCTGCTTTCACGGCTTTTCCCTTAGGAAGAACCCTAATACCCTGCTGATTTACCTTCCTAGGGTTACTGTTAGGCTTAGGCCTAGGACTTTTAAAACCAGGAAGCCCTGGGCTCCAGGCACACTGCAGCTGCGAAAGGCATCCCAAGGCGAGCGCAAAAGTGACGCAACTTGGCTGCCACCACTGATATTTCCATGAGACCATCCCGAACCATAGGCTGATTTTCCTTCCTAGGGTTAAGGTTTGAGATACGCCTGGGGTAAGGGTTCTATTAACCAGAAAGCCCTGAGTTCCAAGAACACAGCAGCTGCGAAGGACTAGCCAAGAAGAGCGCAAAAGTACCACAACATGCCTGCCTCCACAGCTTTTTCCTTGGGGACATGCCTAATTCCTGGCTGATTTGCCTTTCTCGTCTTAGGGTTGGGGTTCGGCCTAGGGCTAGGATTTTTAAAATCAGGAAGCCCTGAGTTCCAGGCACACTGGAGCTTTGAAAGGCATCCAAAAGGGAGTGCAAAAGGGCCACAACATGGCTGCTTTCACGGCTTCTTCCTTGGCAAGAAGCCTAACACCAGGCTGATTTACCTTCCCAGGGTTACTGTTAGGCTTAGGCCTAGGGCTAGGATTTTTAAAACTAGGAAGCCCTTAGCTCCAGGCACACTGCAGCTGTTCAAGGCATCCCAAGGGGCGTACAAAAGTGCAACAACATGGCAGCTTTCACAGCTTTTTCCTTGGCACCATCCTTATACCTAGGCTGATTTATCTGCCTAGGGTTAGGGTTAGGCTTCAGCCTAGGGCTTGGATTTCTTTAACCAGGAAGCCCTGAGTTCCAGGCTTACTTCATCTGCCAAAGGCATCCCAAAGGGAGTGCAGAAGTGCCACAACATGGCTGCTTTCACGGCTTTTCCCTTAGGAAGAACCCTAATACGCGGCTGATTTACCTTCCTAGGGTTACTGTTAGGCTTAGGCCTAGGACTTTTAAAACCAGGAAGCCCTGGGCTCCAGGCACACTGCAGCTGCGAAAGGCATCCCAAGGGGAGCGCAAAAGTGACGCAACTTGGCTGCCACCACTGATATTTCCATGAGACCATCCCGAACCATAGGCTGATTTTCCTTCCTAGGGTTAAGGTTTGAGTTACGCCTAGGGTAAGGGTTCTATTAACCAGAAAGCCCTGAGTTCCAAGAACACAGCAGCTGCAAAGGACTAGCCAAGAAGAGCGCAAAAGTACCACAACATGCCTGCCTCCACAGCTTTTTCGTTGGGGACATGCCTAATTCCTGGCTGATTTGCCTTTCTCGTCTTAGGCTTGGGGTTCGGCCTAGGGCTAGGATTTTTAAAATCAGGAAGCCCTGAGTTCCAGGCACACTGGAGCTGTGAAAGGCATCCAAAAGGGAGTGCAATTGCCACAACATGGCTGCTTTCACGGCTTTTTCCTTGGCAAGAAGCCTAACACCAGGCTGATTTCCCTTCCCAGGGTTACTGTTAGGCTTAGGCCTAGGGCTAGGATTTTTAAAACTAGGAAGCCCTTAGCTCCAGGCACACTGCAGCTGTTCAAGGCATCCCAAGGGGAGTACAAAAGTGCAACAACATGGCAGCTTTCACAGCTTTTTCCTTGGCACCATCCCTATACCTAGGCTGATTTATCTGCCTAGGGTTAGGGTTAGGGTTCAGCCTAGGGCTTGGATTTCTTTAACCAGGAAGCCCTGAGTTCCAGGCTTACTTCATCTGCCAAAGGCATCCCAAAGGGAGTGCAGAAGTGCCACAACATGGCTACTTTCACGGCTTTTCCCTTAGGATGAACCCTAATACCCGGCTGATTTACCTTCCTAGGGTTACTGTTAGGCTTAGGCCTAGGAATTTTAAAACCAGGAAGCCCTGGGCTCCAGGCACACTGCAGCTGCGAAAGGCATCCCAAGGGGAGCGCAAAAGTGACGCAACTTGGCTGCCACCACTGATATTTCCATGAGACCATCCCGAATCATAGGCTGATTTTCCTTCCTAGGGTTAAGGTTTGAGTTACGCCTAGGGTAAGGGTTCTATTAACCAGAAAGCCCTGAGTTCCAAGAACACAGCAGCTGCGAAGGACTAGCCAAGAAGAGCGCAAAAGTACCACAACATGCCTGCCTCCACAGCTTTTTCCTTGGGGACATGCCTAATTCCTGGCTGATTTGCCTTTCTCGTCTTAGGGTTGGGGTTCGGCCTAGGGCTAGGATTTTTAAAATCAGGAAGCCCTGAGTTCCAGGCACACTGGAGCTGTGAAAGGCATCCAAAAGGGAGTGCAAAAGTGCCACAACATGGCTGCTTTCACGGCTTTTTCCTTGGCAAGAAGCCTAACACCAGGCTGATTTCCCTTCCCAGGGTTACTGTTAGGCTTAGGCCTAGGGCTAGGATTTTTAAAACTAGGAAGGCCTTAGCTCCAGGCACACTGCAGCTGTTCAAGGCATCCCAAGGGGAGTACAAAAGTGCAACAACATGGCAGCTTTCACAGCTTTTTCCTTGGCACCATCCCTATACCTAGGCTGATTTATCTGCCTCGGGTTAGGGTTGGGGTTCAGCCTAGGGCTTGGATATTTTTAACCAGGAAGCCCTGAGTTCCAGGCTTACTTCATCTGCCAAAGGCATCCCAAAGGGAGTGCAGAAGTGCCACAACATGGCTGCTTTCACGGCTTTTCCCTTTGGAAGAACCCTATTACCTGGCTGATTTACCTTCCTAGGGTTACTGTTAGGCCTAGGACTTTTAAAACCAGGAAGCCCTGGGCTCCAGGCACACTGCAGCTGCGAAAGGCATCCCAAGGGGAGCGCAAAAGTGACGCAACTTGGCTGCCACCACTGATATTTCCATGAGACCATCCCGAATCATAGGCTGATTTTCCTTCCTAGGGTTAAGGTTTGAGTTACGCCTAGGGTAAGGGTTCTATTAACCAGAAAGCCCTGAGTTCCAAGAACACAGCAGCTGCGAAGGACTTCCCAAGAAGAGCGCAAAAGTACCACAACATGCCTGCCTCCACAGCTTTTTCCTTGGGGACATGCCTAATTCCTGGCTGATTTGCCTTTCTCGTCTTAGGCTTGGGGTTCGGCCTAGGGCTAGGATTTTTAAAATCAGGAAGCCCTGAGTTCCAGGCACACTGGAGCTGTGAAAGGCATCCAAAAGGGAGTGCAAAAGTGCCACAACATGGCTGCTTTCATGGCTTTTTCCTTGGCAAGAAGCCTAACACCAGGCTGATTTCCCTTCCCAGGGTTACTGTTAGGCTTAGGCCTAGGGCTAGGATTTTTAAAACTAGGAAGCCCTTAGCTCCAGGCACACTGCAGCTGTTCAAGGCATCCCAAGGGGAGTACAAAAGTGCAAACACATGGCAGCTTTCACAGCTTTTTCCTTGGCACCATCCCTATACCTAGGCTGATTTATCTGCCTCGGGTTAGGGTTGGGGTTCAGCCTAGGGCTTGGATATTTTTAACCAGGAAGCCCTGAGTTCCAGGCTTACTTCATCTGCCAAAGGCATCCCAAAGGGAGTGCAGAAGTGCCACAACATGGCTGCTTTCACGGCTTTTCCCTTAGGAAGAACCCTAATACCCGGCTGATTTACCTTCCTAGGGTTACTGTTAGGCCTAGGACTTTTAAAACCAGGAAGCCCTGGGCTCCAGGCACACTGCAGCTGCGAAAGGCATCCCAAGGGGAGCGCAAAAGTGACACAACTTGGCTTCCTCTGCTGCTATTCTCATGAGACCATCCCGAACCATAGGCTGATTTTCCTTCCTAGGGTTAAGGTTTGAGTTACGCCTAGGGTAAGGGTTCTAATAACCAGAAAGCCCTGAGTTCCAAGAACACAGCAGCTGCGGAGGACTTCCCAAGAAGAGCGCAAAAGTACCACAACATGTGTGCCTCCACAGCTTTTTCCTTGGGGACATGCCTAATTCCTGGCTGATTTGCCTTTCTCGTCTTAGGGTTGGGGTTGGGACTAGGGCTAGGATTTTTTTAACTAGGAAGCCCTGAGTTCCAGGCACACTGGAGCTGTGAAAGGCATCCAAAAGGGAGTGCAAAAGTGCCACAACATGGCTGCTTTCACGGCTTTTTCCTTGGCAAGAAGCCTAACACCAGGCTGATTTCCCTTCCCAGGGTTACTGTTAGGCTTAGGCCTAGGGCTAGGATTTTTAAAACTAGGAAGCCCTTAGCTCCAGGCACACTGCAGCTGTTCAAGGCATCCCAAGGAGAGTACAAAAGTGCAACAACATGGCAGCTTTCACAGCTTTTTCCTTGGCACCATCCCTATAGCTAGGCTGATTTATCCGCCTAGGGTTAGGGTTAGGGTTCAGCCTAGGGCTTGGAGATTTTAACTAGGAAGCCCTGAGTTCCAGGCTTACTGCATCTGCGAAAGGCATCCCAAGGCGAGCGCAAAAGTGACGCAACTTGGCTGCCACCACTGATATTTCCATGAGACCATCCCGAACCATAGGCTGATTTTCCTTCCAAGGTTAAGGTTTGAGATACGCCTGGGGTAAGGGTTCTATTAACCAGAAAGCCCTGAGTTCCAAGAACACAGCAGCTGCGAAGGACTAGCCAAGAAGAGCGCAAAAGTACCACAACATGCCTGCCTCCACAGCTTTTTCCTTGGGGACATGCCTAATTCCTGGCTGATTTGCCTTTCTCGTCTTAGGGTTGGGGTTCGGCCTAGGGCTAGGATTTTTAAAATCAGGAAGCCCTGAGTTCCAGGCACACTGGAGCTTTGAAAGGCATCCAAAAGGGAGTGCAAAAGGGCCACAACATGGCTGCTTTCACGGCTTTTTCCTTGGCAAGAAGCCTAACACCAGGCTGATTTACCTTCCCAGGGTTACTGTTAGGCTTAGGCCTAGGGCTAGGATTTTTAAAACTAGGAAGCCCTTAGCTCCAGGCACACTGCAGCTGTTCAAGGCATCCCAAGGGGAGTACAAAAGTGCAACAACATGGCAGCTTTCACAGCTTTTTCCTTGGCACCATCCCTATACCTAGGCTGATTTATCTGCCTAGGGTTAGGGTTAGGGTTCAGCCTAGGGCTTGGATATTTTTAACCAGGAAGCCCTGAGTTCCAGGCTTACTGCAACTGCCAAAGGCATCCCAAAGGGAGTGCAGAAGTGCCACAACATGGCTGCTTTGACGGCTTTTCCCTTAGGAAGAACCCTAATACCCGGCTGATTTACCTTCCTAGGGTTACTGTTAGGCTTAGGCCTAGGGACTTTTAAAACCAGGAAGCCCTGGGCTCCAGGCACACTGCAGCTGCGAAAGGCATCCCAAGGGGAGCGCAAAAGTGACGCAACTTGGCTGCCACCACTGATACTTCCATGAGACCATCCCGAACAATAGGCTGATTTTCCTTCCTAGGGTTAAGGGTTGAGTTACGCCTAGGGGTAAGGGTTCTATTAACCAGAAAGCCCTGAGTTCCAAGAACACAGCAGCTGCGAAGGACTAGCCAAGAAGAGCGCAAAAGTACCACAACATGCCTGCCTCCACAGCTTTTTCCTTGGGGACATGCCTAACTCGTGGCTGATTTGCCTTTCTCGTCTTAGGGTTGGAGTTCGGCCTAGGGCTAGGATTTTTAAAATCAGGAAGCCCTGAGTTCCAGGCACACTGGAGCTGTGAAAGGCATCCAAAAGGGAGTGCAAAAGGGCCACAACATGGCTGCTTTCACGGCTTTTTTCCTTGGCAAGAAGCCTAACACCAGGCTGATTTCCCTTCCCAGGGTTACTGTTAGGCTTAGGCCTAGGGCTAGGATTTTTAAAACTAGGAAGCCCTTAGCTCCAGGCACACTGCAGCTGTTCAAGGCATCCCAAGGGGAGTACAAAAGTGCAACAACATGGCAGCTTTCACAGCTTTTTCCTTGGCACCATCCCTATACCTAGGCTGATTTATCTGCCTAGTGTTAGGGTTAGGTTTCCAGTATAGCGCTTGGATTTTTTTAACCAGGAAGCCCTGAGTTCCAGGCTTACTTCATCTGCCAAAGGCATCCCAAAGGGAGTGCAGAAGTGCCACAACATGGCTGCTTTCACGGCTTTTCCCTTAGGATGAACCCTAATACCCGGCTGATTTACCTTCCTAGGGTTACTGTTAGGCTTAGGTCTTTTAAAACCAGGAAGCCCTGGGCTCCAGGCACACTGCCAGCTGCGAAAGGCATCCCAAGGGGAGCGCAAAAGTGACACAACTTGGCTTCCTCTGCTGCTATTCTCATGAGACCATCCCGAACCATAGGCTGATTTTCCTTCCTAGGGTTAAGGTTTGAGTTACGCCTAGGGTAAGTGTTCTAATAACCAGAAAGCCCTGAGTTCCAAGAACACAGCAGCTGCGAAGGACTTCCCAAGAAGAGCGCAAAAGTACCACACATGTGTGCCTCCACAGCTTTTTCCTTGGGGGACATGCCTAATTCCTGGCTGATTTGCCTTTCTCGTCTTAGGGTTGGGGTTGGGACTAGGGCTAGGATTTTTTAACTAGAAGCCCTGAGTTCCAGGCACACTGGAGCTGTGAAAGGCATCCAAAAGGAGTGCAAAAGTGCCACAACATGGCTGCTTTCACGGCTTTTTCCTTGGCAAGAAGCCTAACACCAGGCTGATTACCCAGGGTTACTGTTAGGCTTAGGCCTAGGGCTAGGATTTTTAAAACTAGGAAGCCCTTAGCTCCAGGCACACTGCAGCTGTTCAAGGCATCCCAAGGAGAGTACAAAAGTGCAACAACATGGCAGCTTTCACAGCTTTTTCCTTGGCACCATCCCTATAGCTAGGCTGATTTATCTGCCTAGGGTTAGGGTTAGGGTTCAGCCTTGGGCTTGGAGTTTTTTAACTAGGAAGCCCTGAGTTCCAGGCTTACTGCATCTGCGAAAGGCATCCCAAGGGGAGCGCAAAAGTGACGCAACTTGGCTGCCACCACTGATATTTCCATGAGACCATCCCGAACCATAGGCTGATTTTCCTTCCTAGGGTTAAGGTTTGAGTTACGCCTAGGGTAAGGGTTCTATTAACCAGAAAGCCCTGAGTTCCAAGAACACAGCAGCTGCGAAGGACTTCCCAAGAAGAGCGCAAAAGTACCACAACATGCCTGCCTCCACAACATTTTCGTTGGGGACATGCCTAATTCCTGGCTGATTTGCCTTTCTCGTCTTAGGCTTGGGGTTCGGCCTAGGGCTAGGATTTTTAAAATCAGGAAGCCCTGAGTTCCAGGCACACTGGAGCTGTGAAAGGCATCCAAAAGGGAGTGCAATTGCCACAACATGGCTGCTTTCACGGCTTTTTCCTTGGCAAGAAGCCTAACACCAGGCTGATTTCCCTTCCCAGGGTTACTGTTAGGCTTAGGCCTAGGGCTAGGATTTTTAAAACTAGGAAGCCCTTAGCTCCAGGCACACTGCAGCTGTTCAAGGCATCCCAAGGGGAGTACAAAAGTGCAACAACATGGCAGCTTTCACAGCTTTTTCCTTGGCACCATCCCTATACCTAGGCTGATTTATCTGCCTAGGGTTAGGGTTATGGTTCAGCCTAGGGCTTGGATTTCTTTAACCAGGAAGCCCTGAGTTCCAGGCTTACTTCATCTGCCAAAGGCATCCCATAGGGAGTGCAGAAGTGCCACAACATGGCTGCTTTCACGGCTTTTCCCTTAGGATGAACCCTAATACCCGGCTGATTTACCTTCCTAGGGTTACTGTTAGGCTTAGGCCTAGGACTTTTAAAACCAGGAAGCCCTGGGCTCCAGGCACACTGCAGCTGCGAAAGGCATCCCAAGGGGAGCGCAAAAGTGACGCAACTTGGCTGCCACCACTGATATTTCCATGAGACCATCCCGAACCATAGGCTGATTTTCCTTCCTAGGGTTAAGGTTTGAGTTACGCCTAGGGTAAGGGTTCTATTAACCAGAAAGCCCTGAGTTCCAAGAACACAGCAGCTGCGAAGGACTAGCCAAGAAGAGCGCAAAAGTACCACAACATGCCTGCCTCCACAGCTTTTTCCTTGGGGACATGCCTAATTCCTGGCTGATTTGCCTTTCTCGTCTTAGGGTTGGGGTTCGGCCTAGGGCTAGGATTTTTAAAATCAGGAAGCCCTGAGTTCCAGGCACACTGGAGCTGTGAAAGGCATCCAAAAGGGAGTGCAAAAGTGCCACAACATGGCTGCTTTCACGGCTTTTTCCTTGGCAAGAAGCTTAACACCAGGCTGATTTCCCTTCCCAGGGTTACTGTTAGGCTTAGGCCTAGGGCTAGGATTTTTAAAACTAGGAAGCCCTTAGCTCCAGGCACACTGCAGCTGTTCAAGGCATCCCAAGGGGAGTACAAAAGTGCAAACACATGGCAGCTTTCACAGCTTTTTCCTTGGCACCATCCCTATACCTAGGCTGATTTATCTTCCTCGGGTTAGGGTTGGGTTCAGCCTAGGGCTTGGATATTTTTAACCAGGAAGCCCTGAGTTCCAGGCTTACTTCATCTGCCAAAGGCATCCCAAAGGGAGTGCAGAAGTGCCACAACATGGCTGTTTTCACGGCTTTTCCCTTTGGAAGAACCCTAATACCCGGCTGATTTACCTTCCTAGGGTTACTGTTAGGCCTAGGACATTTAAAACCAGGAAGCCCTGGGCTCCAGGCACACTGCAGCTGCGAAAGGCATCCCAAGGGGAGCGCAAAAGTGACGCAACTTGGCTGCCACCACTGATATTTCCATGAGAGCATCCCGAACCATAGGCTGATTTTCCTTCCTAGGGTTAAGGTTTGAGTTACGCCTAGGGTAAGGGTTCTATTAACCAGAAAGCCCTGAGTTCCAAGAACACAGCAGCTGCGAAGGACTAGCCAAGAAGAGCGCAAAAGTACCACAACATGCCTGCCTCCACAGCTTTTTCCTTGGGGACATGCCTAATTCCTGGCTGATTTGCCTTTCTCGTCTTAGGGTTGGGGTTCGGCCTAGGGCTAGGATTTTTAAAATCAGGAAGCCCTGAGTTCCAGGCACACTGGAGCTGTGAAAGGCATCCAAAAGGGAGTGCAAAAGTGCCACAACATGGCTGCTTTCACGGCTTTTTCCTTGGCAAGAAGCTTAACACCAGGCTGATTTCCCTTCCCAGGGTTACTGTTAGGCTTAGGCCTAGGGCTAGGATTTTTAAAACTAGGAAGCCCTTAGCTCCAGGCACACTGCAGCTGTTCAAGGCATCCCAAGGGGAGTACAAAAGTGCAAACACATGGCAGCTTTCACAGCTTTTTCCTTGGCACCATCCCTATACCTAGGCTGATTTATCTTCCTCGGGTTAGGGTTGGGGTTCAGCCTAGGGCTTGGATATTTTTAACCAGGAAGCCCTGAGTTCCAGGCTTACTTCATCTGCCAAAGGCATCCCAAAGGGAGTGCAGAAGTGCCACAACATGGCTGTTTTCACGGCTTTTCCCTTTGGAAGAACCCTAATACCCGGCTGATTTACCTTCCTAGGGTTACTGTTAGGCCTAGGACATTTAAAACCAGGAAGCCCTGGGCTCCAGGCACACTGCAGCTGCGAAAGGCATCCCAAGGGGAGCGCAAAAGTGACGCAACTTGGCTGCCACCACTGATATTTCCATGAGAGCATCCCGAACCATAGGCTGATTTTCCTTCCTAGGGTTAAGGTTTGAGTTACGCCTAGGGTAAGGGTTCTATTAACCAGAAAGCCCTGAGTTCCAAGAACACAGCAGCTGCGAAGGACTAGCCAAGAAGAGCGCAAAAGTACCACAACATGCCTGCCTCCACAGCTTTTTCCTTGGGGACATGCCTAATTCCTGGCTGATTTGCCTTTCTTGTCTTAGGGTTGGGGTTCGGCCTAGGTCTAGGATTTTTAAAATCAGGAAGCCCTGAGTTCCAGGCACACTGGAGCTGTGAAAGGCATCCAAAAGGGAGTGCAAAAGTGCCACAACATGGCTGCTTTCATGGCTTTTTCCTTGGCAAGAAGCCTAACACCAGGCTGATTTCCCTTCCCAGGGTTACTGTTAGGCTTAGGCCTAGGGCTAGGATTTTTAAAACTAGGAAGCCCTTAGCTCCAGGCACACTGCAGCTGTTCAAGGCATCCCAAGGGGAGTACAAAAGTGCAACAACATGGCAGATTTCACAGCTTTTTCCTTGGCACCATCCCTATACCTAGGCTGATTTATCTGCCTAGGGTTAGGGTTAGGGTTCAGCCTAGGGCTTGGATATTTTTAACCAGGAAGCCCTGAGTTCCAGGCTTACTTCATCTGCCAAAGGCATCCCAAAGGGAGTGCAAAAGTGCCACAACATGGCTGCTTTCACGGCTTTTCCCTTTGGAAGAACACTAATACCCGGCTGATTTACCTTCCTAGGGTTACTGTTAGGCTTAGGCCTAGGACTTTTAAAACCAGGAAGCCCTGGGCTCCAGGCACACTGCAGCTGCGAAAGGCATCCAAGGGGAGCGCAAAAGTGACGCAACTTGGCTGCCACCACTGATATTTCCATGAGACCATCCCGAACCATAGGCTGATTTTCCTTCCTAGGGTTAAGGTTTGAGTTACGCCTAGGGTAAGGGTTCTATTAACCAGAAAGCCCTGAGTTCCAAGAACACAGCAGCTGCGAAGGACTAGCCAAGAAGAGCGCAAAAGTACCACAACATGCCTGCCTCCACAGCTTTTTCCTTGGGGACATGCCTAATTCCTGGCTGATTTGCCTTTCTCGTCTTAGGGTTGGGGTTCGGCCTAGGGCTAGGATTTTTAAAATCAGGAAGCCCTGAGTTCCAGGCACACTGGAGCTGTGAAAGGCATCCAAAAGGGAGTGCAATTGCCACAACATGGCTGCTTTCACGGCTTTTTCCTTGGCAAGAAGCCTAACACCAGGCTGATTTCCATTCCTAGGGTTACTGTTAGGCTTAGGCTTAGGGCTAGGATTTTTAAAACTAGGAAGCCCTTAACTCCAGGCACACTGCAGCTGTTCAAGGCATCGCAAGGGGAGTACAAAAGTGCAACAACATGGCAGCTTTCACAGCTTTTTCCTTGGCACCATCCCTATAGCTAGGCTGATTTATCTGCCTAGGGTTAGGGTTAGGCTTCAGCCTAGGGCTTGGATATTTTTAACCAGGAAGCCCTGAGTTCCAGGCTTACTGCATCTGCCAAAGGCATCCCAAAGGGAGTGCAGAAGTGCCACAACATGGCTGCTTTCACGGCTTTTCCCTTAGGAAGAACCCTAATACCCGGCTGATTTACCTTCCTAGGGTTACTGTTAGGCTTAGGCCTAGGACTTTTAAAACCAGGAAGCCCTGGGCTCCAGGCACACTGCAGCTGCGAAAGGCATCCCAAGGGGAGCGCAAAAGTGACGCAACTTGGCTGCCACCACTGATACTTCCATGAGACCATCCCGAACCATAGGCTGATTTTCCTTCCTAGGGTTAAGGTTTGAGTTACGCCTAGGGTAAGGGTTCTATTAACCAGAAAGCCCTGAGTTCCAAGAACACAGCAGCTGCGAAGGACTAGCCAAGAAGAGCGCAAAAGTACCACAACATGCCTGCCTCCACAGCTTTTTCCTTGGGGACATGCCTAACTCGTGGCTGATTTGCCTTTCTCGTCTTAGGGTTGGAGTTCGGCCTAGGGCTAGGATTTTTAAAATCACGAAGCCCTGAGTTCCAGGCACACTGGAGCTGTGAAAGGCATCCAAAAGGGAGTGCAATTGCCACAACATGGCTGCTTTCACGGCTTTTTCCTTGGCAAGAAGCCTAACACCAGGCTGATTTCCCTTCCCAGGGTTACTGTTAGGCTTAGGCCTAGGGCTAGGATTTTTAAAACTAGGAAGCCCTTAGCTCCAGGCACACTGCAGCTGTTCAAGGCATCCCAAGGGGAGTACAAAAGTGCAACAACATGGCAGCTTTCACAGCTTTTTCCTTGGCACCATCCCTATACCTAGGATGATTTATCTGCCTAGTGTTAGGGTTAGGTTCCAGTCTAGCGCTTGGATTTTTTTAACCAGGAAGCCCTGAGTTCCAGGCTTACTTCATCTGCCAAAGGCATCCCAAAGGGAGTGCAGAAGTGCCACAACATGGCTGCTTTCACGGCTTTTCCCTTAGGATGAACCCTAATACCCGGCTGATTTACCTTCCTAGGGTTACTGTTAGGCTTAGGTCTTTTAAAACCAGGAAGCCCTGGGCTCCAGGCACACTGCAGCTGCGAAAGGCATCCCAAGGGGAGCGCAAAAGTGACACAACTTGGCTTCCTCTGCTGCTATTCTCATGAGACCATCCCGAACCATAGGCTGATTTTCCTTCCTAGGGTTAAGGTTTGAGTTACGCCTAGGGTAAGGGTTCTAATAACCAGAAAGCCCTGAGTTCCAAGAACACAGCAGCTGCGAAGGACTTCCCAAGAAGAGCGCAAAAGTACCACAACATGTGTGCCTCCACAGCTTTTTCCTTGGGGACATGCCTAATTCCTGGCTGATTTGCCTTTCTCGTCTTAGGGTTGGGGTTGGGACTAGGGCTAGGATTTTTTAACTAGAAAGCCCTGAGTTCCAGGCACACTGGAGCTGTGAAAGGCATCCAAAAGGGAGTGCAAAAGTGCCACAACATGGCTGCTTTCACGGCTTTTTCCTTGGCAAGAAGCCTAACACCAGGCTGATTTCCCTTCCCAGGGTTACTGTTAGGCTTAGGCCTAGGGCTAGGATTTTTAAAACTAGGAAGCCCTTAGCTCCAGGCACACTGCAGCTGTTCAAGGCATCCCAAGGGGAGTACAAAAGTGCAAACACATGGCAGCTTTCACAGCTTTTTCCTTGGCACCATCCCTATAGCTAGGCTGATTTATCTGCCTAGGGTTAGGGTTAGGGTTCAGCCTCTGGCTTGGAGTTTTTTAACTAGGAAGCCCTGAGTTCCAGGCTTACTGCATCTGCGAAAGGCATCCCAAGGCGAGCGCAAAAGTGACGCAACTTGGCTGCCACCACTGATATTTCCATGAGACCATCCCGAACCATAGGCTGATTTTCCTTCCTAGGGTTAAGGTTTGAGATACGCCTGGGGTAAGGGTTCTATTAACCAGAAAGCCCTGAGTTCCAAGAACACAGCAGCTTCGAAGGACTAGCCAAGAAGAGCGCAAAAGTACCACAACATGCCTGCCTCCACAGCTTTTTCCTTGGGGACATGCCTAATTCCTGGCTGATTTGCCTTTCTCGTCTTAGGGTTGGGGTTCGGCCTAGGGCTAGGATTTTTAAAATCAGGAAGCCCTGAGTTCCAGGCACACTGGAGCTTTGAAAGGCATCCAAAAGGGAGTGCAAAAGGGCCACAACATGGCTGCTTTCACGGCTTTTTCCTTGGCAAGAAGCCTAACACCAGGCTGATTTCCCTTCCCAGGGTTACTGTAAGGCTTTGGCCTAGGGCTAGGATTTTTAAAACTAGGAAGCCCTTAGCTCCAGGCACACTGCAGCTGTTCAAGGCATCCCAAGGGGAGTACAAAAGTGCAACAACATGGCAGCTTTCACAGCTTTTTCCTTGGCACCATCCTTATACCTAGGCTGATTTATCTGCCTAGGGTTAGGGTTAGGGTTCAGCCTAGGGCTTGGATTTCTTTAACCAGGAAGCCCTGAGTTCCAGGCTTACTTCATCTGCCAAAGGCATCCCAAGGGGAGCGCAAAAGTGACGCAACTTGGCTGCCACCACTGATATTTCCATGAGACCATCCCGAACCATAGGCTGATTTTCCTTCCTAGGGTTAAGGTTTGAGTTACGCCTAGGGTAAGGGTTCTATTAACCAGAAAGCCCTGAGTTCCAAGAACACAGCAGCTGCGAAGGACTTCCCAAGAAGAGCGCAAAAGTACCACAACATGCCTGCCTCCACAACATTTTCCTTGGGGACATGCCTAATTCCTGGCTGATTTGCCTTTCTCGTCTTAGGCTTGGGGTTCGGCCTAGGGCTAGGATTTTTAAAATCAGGAAGCCCTGAGTTCCAGGCACACTGGAGCTGTGAAAGGCATCCAAAAGGGAGTGCAATTGCCACAACATGGCTGCTTTCACGGCTTTTTCCTTGGCAAGAAGCCTAACACCAGGCTGATTTCCCTTCCCAGGGTTACTGTTAGGCTTAGGCCTAGGGCTAGGATTTTTAAAACTAGGAAGCCCTTAGCTCCAGGCACACTGCAGCTGTTCAAGGCATCCCAAGGGGAGTACAAAAGTGCAACAACATGGCAGCTTTCACAGCTTTTTCCTTGGCACCATCCCTATACCTAGGCTGATTTATCTGCCTAGGGTTAGGGTTATGGTTCAGCCTAGGGCTTGGATTTCTTTAACCAGGAAGCCCTGAGTTCCAGGCTTACTTCATCTGCCAAAGGCATCCCATAGGGAGTGCAGAAGTGCCACAACATGGCTGCTTTCACGGCTTTTCCCTTAGGATGAACCCTAATACCCGGCTGATTTACCTTCCTAGGGTTACTGTTAGGCTTAGGCCTAGGACTTTTAAAACCAGGAAGCCCTGGGCTCCAGGCACACTGCAGCTGCGAAAGGCATCCCAAGGGGAGCGCAAAAGTGACGCAACTTGGCTGCCACCACTGATATTTCCATGAGACCATCCCGAACCATAGGCTGATTTTCCTTCCTAGGGTTAAGGTTTGAGTTACGCCTAGGGTAAGGGTTCTATTAACCAGAAAGCCCTGAGTTCCAAGAACACAGCAGCTGCGAAGGACTAGCCAAGAAGAGCGCAAAAGTACCACAACATGCCTGCCTCCACAGCTTTTTCCTTGGGGACATGCCTAATTCCTGGCTGATTTGCCTTTCTCGTCTTAGGGTTGGGGTTCGGCCTAGGGCTAGGATTTTTAAAATCAGGAAGCCCTGAGTTCCAGGCACACTGGAGCTGTGAAAGGCATCCAAAAGGGAGTGCAAAAGTGCCACAACATGGCTGCTTTCACGGCTTTTTCCTTGGCAAGAAGCTTAACACCAGGCTGATTTCCCTTCCCAGGGTTACTGTTAGGCTTAGGCCTAGGGCTAGGATTTTTAAAACTAGGAAGCCCTTAGCTCCAGGCACACTGCAGCTGTTCAAGGCATCCCAAGGGGAGTACAAAAGTGCAAACACATGGCAGCTTTCAAAGCTTTTTCCTTGGCACCATCCCTATACCTAGGCTGATTTATCTGCCTCGGGTTAGGGTTGGGGTTCAGCCTAGGGCTTGGATATTTTTAACCAGGAAGCCCTGAGTTCCAGGCTTACTTCATCTGCCAAAGGCATCCCAAAGGGAGTGCAGAAGTGCCACAACATGGCTGCTTTCACGGCTTTTCCCTTTGGAAGAACCCTAATACCCGGCTGATTTACCTTCCTAGGGTTAATGTTAGGCCTAGGACATTTAAAACCAGGAAGCCCTGGGCTCCAGGCACACTGCAGCTGCGAAAGGCATCCCAAGGGGAGCGCAAAAGTGACGCAACTTGGCTGCCACCACTGATATTTCCATGAGAGCATCCCGAACCATAGGCTGATTTTCCTTCCTAGGGTTAAGGTTTGAGTTACGCCTAGGGTAAGGGTTCTATTAACCAGAAAGCCCTGAGTTCCAAGAACACAGCAGCTGCGAAGGACTAGCCAAGAAGAGCGTAAAAGTACCACAACATGCCTGCCTCCACAGCTTTTTCCTTGGGGACATGCCTAATTCCTGGCTGATTTGCCTTTCTTGTCTTAGGGTTGGGGTTCGGCCTAGGTCTAGGATTTTTAAAATCAGGAAGCCCTGAGTTCCAGGCACACTGGAGCTGTGAAAGGCATCCAAAAGGGAGTGCAAAAGTGCCACAACATGGCTGCTTTCATGGCTTTTTCCTTGGCAAGAAGCCTAACACCTGGCTGATTTCCCTTCCCAGGGTTACTGTTAGGCTTAGGCCTAGGGCTAGGATTTTTAAAACTAGGAAGCCCTTAGCTCCAGGCACACTGCAGCTGTTCAAGGCATCCCAAGGGGAGTACAAAAGTGCAACAACATGGCAGATTTCACAGCTTTTTCCTTGGCACCATCCCTATACCTAGGCTGATTTATCTGCCTAGGGTTAGGGTTAGGGTTCAGCCTAGGGCTTGGATATATTTAACCAGGAAGCCCTGAGTTCCAGGCTTACTGCATCTGCCAAAGGCATCCCAAAGGGAGTGCAGAAGTGCCACAACATGGCTGCTTTCACGGCTTTTCCCTTAGGAAGAACCCTAATACCCGGCTGATTTACCTTCCTAGGGTTACTGTTAGGCTTAGGCCTAGGACTTTTAAAACCAGGAAGCCCTGGGCTCCAGGCACACTGCAGCTGCGAAAGGCATCCCAAGGGGAGCGCAAAAGTGACGCAACTTGGCTGCCACCACTGATACTTCCATGAGACCATCCCGAACCATAGGCTGATTTTCCTTCCTAGGGTTAAGGTTTGAGTTACGCCTAGGGTAAGGGTTCTATTAACCAGAAAGCCCTGAGTTCCAAGAACACAGCAGCTGCGAAGGACTAGCCAAGAAGAGCGCAAAAGTACCACAACATGCCTGCCTCCACAGCTTTTTCCTTGGGGACATGCCTAACTCGTGGCTGATTTGCCTTTCTCGTCTTAGGGTTGGAGTTCGGCCTAGGGCTAGGATTTTTAAAATCAGGAAGCCCTGAGTTCCAGGCACACTGGAGCTGTGAAAGGCATCCAAAAGGGAGTGCAAAAGGGCCACAACATGGCTGCTTTCCCGGCTTTTTCCTTGGCAAGAAGCCTAACACCAGGCTGATTTCCCTTCCCAGGGTTACTGTTAGGCTTAGGCCTAGGGCTAGGATTTTTAAAACTAGGAAGCCCTTAGCTCCAGGCACACTGCAGCTGTTCAAGGCATCCCAAGGAGAGTACAAAAGTGCAACAACATGGCAGCTTTCACAGCTTTTTCCTTGGCACCATCCCTATAGCTAGGCTGATTTATCTGCCTAGGGTTAGGGTTAGGGTTCAGCCTTGGGCTTGGGGTTTTTTAACTAGGAAGCCCTGAGTTCCAGGCTTACTGCATCTGCGAAAGGCATCCCAAGGCGAGCGCAAAAGTGACGCAACTTGGCTGCCACCACTGATATTTCCATGAGACCATCCCGAACCATAGGCTGATTTTCCTTCCTAGGGTTAAGGTTTGAGATACGCCTGGGGTAAGGGTTCTATTAACCAGAAAGCCCTGAGTTCCAAGAACACAGCAGCTTCGAAGGACTAGCCAAGAAGAGCGCAAAAGTACCACAACATGCCTGCCTCCACAGCTTTTTCCTTGGGGACATGCCTAATTCCTGGCTGATTTGCCTTTCTCGTCTTAGGGTTGGGGTTCGGCCTAGGGCTAGGATTTTTAAAATCAGGAAGCCCTGAGTTCCAGGCACACTGGAGCTTTGAAAGGCATCCAAAAGGGAGTGCAAAAGGGCCACAACATGGCTGCTTTCACGGCTTTTTCCTTGGCAAGAAGCCTAACACCAGGCTGATTTCCCTTCACAGGGTTACTGTAAGGCTTTGGCCTAGGGCTAGGATTTTTAAAACTAGGAAGCCCTTAGCTCCAGGCACACTGCAGCTGTTCAAGGCATCCCAAGGGGAGTACAAAAGTGCAACAACATGGCAGCTTTCACAGCTTTTTCCTTGGCACCATCCTTATACCTAGGCTGATTTATCTGCCTAGGGTTAGGGTTAGGGTTCAGCCTAGGGCTTGGATTTCTTTAACCAGGAAGCCCTGAGTTCCAGGCTTACTTCATCTGCCAAAGGCATCCCAAGGGGAGCGCAAAAGTGACGCAACTTGGCTGCCACCACTGATATTTCCATGAGACCATCCCGAACCATAGGCTGATTTTCCTTCCTAGGGTTAAGGTTTGAGTTACGCCTAGGGTAAGGGTTCTATTAACCAGAAAGCCCTGAGTTCCAAGAACACAGCAGCTGCGAAGGACTTCCCAAGAAGAGCGCAAAAGTACCACAACATGCCTGCCTCCACAACATTTTCCTTGGGGACATGCCTAATTCCTGGCTGATTTGCCTTTCTCGTCTTAGGGTTGGGGTTCGGCCTAGGGCTAGGATTTTTAAAATCAGGAAGCCCTGAGTTCCAGGCACACTGGAGCTGTGAAAGGCATCCAAAAGGGAGTGCAATTGCCACAACATGGCTGCTTTCACGGCTTTTTCCTTGGCAAGAAGCCTAACACCAGGCTGATTTCCCTTCCCAGGGTTACTGTTAGGCTTAGGCCTAGGGCTAGGATTTTTAAAACTAGGAAGCCCTTAGCTCCAGGCACACTGCAGCTGTTCAAGGCATCCCAAGGGGAGTACAAAAGTGCAACAACATGGCAGCTTTCACAGCTTTTTCCTTGGCACCATCCCTATACCTAGGCTGATTTATCTGCCTAGGGTTAGGGTTATGGTTCAGCCTAGGGCTTGGATTTCTTTAACCAGGAAGCCCTGAGTTCCAGGCTTACTTCATCTGCCAAAGGCATCCCATAGGGAGTGCAGAAGTGCCACAACATGGCTGCTTTCACGGCTTTTCCCTTAGGATGAACCCTAATACCCGGCTGATTTACCTTCCTAGGGTTACTGTTAGGCTTAGGCCTAGGACTTTTAAAACCAGGAAGCCCTGGGCTCCAGGCACACTGCAGCTGCGAAAGGCATCCCAAGGGGAGCGCAAAAGTGACGCAACTTGGCTGCCACCACTGATATTTCCATGAGACCATCCCGAACCATAGGCTGATTTTCCTTCCTAGGGTTAAGGTTTGAGTTACGCCTAGGGTAAGGGTTCTATTAACCAGAAAGCCCTGAGTTCCAAGAACACAGCAGCTGCGAAGGACTAGCCAAGAAGAGCGCAAAAGTACCACAACATGCCTGCCTCCACAGCTTTTTCCTTGGGGACATGCCTAATTCCTGGCTGATTTGCCTTTCTCGTCTTAGGGTTGGGGTTCGGCCTAGGGCTAGGATTTTTTAAATCAGGAAGCCCTGAGTTCCAGGCACACTGGAGCTGTGAAAGGCATCCAAAAGGGAGTGCAAAAGTGCCACAACATGGCTGCTTTCACGGCTTTTTCCTTGGCAAGAAGCTTAACACCAGGCTGATTTCCCTTCCCAGGGTTACTGTTAGGCTTAGGCCTAGGGCTAGGATTTTTAAAACTAGGAAGCCCTTAGCTCCAGGCACACTGCAGCTGTTCAAGGCATCCCAAGGGGAGTACAAAAGTGCAAACACATGGCAGCTTTCACAGCTTTTTCCTTGGCACCATCCCTATACCTAGGCTGATTTATCTGCCTCGGGTTAGGGTTGGGGTTCAGCCTAGGGCTTGGATATTTTTAACCAGGAAGCCCTGAGTTCCAGGCTTACTTCATCTGCCAAAGGCATCCCAAAGGGAGTGCAGAAGTGCCACAACATGGCTGCTTTCACGGCTTTTCCCTTTGGAAGAACCCTAATACCCGGCTGATTTACCTTCCTAGGGTTACTGTTAGGCCTAGGACATTTAAAACCAGGAAGCCCTGGGCTCCAGGCACACTGCAGCTGCGAAAGGCATCCCAAGGGGAGCGCAAAAGTGACGCAACTTGGCTGCCACCACTGATATTTCCATGAGACCATCCCGAACCATAGGCTGATTTTCCTTCCTAGGGTTAAGGTTTGAGTTACGCCTAGGGTAAGGGTTCTATTAACCAGAAAGCCCTGAGTTCCAAGAACACAGCAGCTGCGAAGGACTAGCCAAGAAGAGCGCAAAAGTACCACAACATGCCTGCCTCCACAGCTTTTTCCTTGGGGACATGCCTAATTCCTGGCTGATTTGCCTTTCTTGTCTTAGGGTTGGGGTTCGGCCTAGGTCTAGGATTTTTAAAATCAGGAAGCCCTGAGTTCCAGGCACACTGGAGCTGTGAAAGGCATCCAAAAGGGAGTGCAAAAGTGCCACAACATGGCTGCTTTCATGGCTTTTTCCTTGGCAAGAAGCCTAACACCAGGCTGATTTCCCTTCCCAGGGTTACTGTTAGGCTTAGGCCTAGGGCTAGGATTTTTAAAACTAGGAAGCCCTTAGCTCCAGGCACACTGCAGCTGTTCAAGGCATCCCAAGGGGAGTACAAAAGTGCAACAACATGGCAGATTTCACAGCTTTTTCCTTGGCACCATCCCTATACCTAGGCTGATTTATCTGCCTAGGGTTAGGGTTATGGTTCAGCCTAGGGCTTGGATATTTTTAACCAGGAAGCCCTGAGTTCCAGGCTTACTTCATCTGCCAAAGGCATCCCAAAGGGAGTGCAAAAGTGCCACAACATGGCTGCTTTCACGGCTTTTCCCTTTGGAAGAACACTAATACCCGGCTGATTTACCTTCCTAGGGTTACTGTTAGGCTTAGGCCTAGGACTTTTAAAACCAGGAAGCCCTGGGCTCCAGGCACACTGCAGCTGCGAAAGGCATCCCAAGGGGAGCGCAAAAGTGACGCAACTTGGCTGCCACCACTGATATTTCCATGAGACCATCCCGAACCATAGGCTGATTTTCCTTCCTAGGGTTAAGGTTTGAGTTACGCCTAGGGTAAGGGTTCTATTAACCAGAAAGCCCTGAGTTCCAAGAACACAGCAGCTGCGAAGGACTAGCCAAGAAGAGCGCAAAAGTACCACAACATGCCTGCCTCCACAGCTTTTTCCTTGGGGACATGCCTAATTCCTGGCTGATTTGCCTTTCTCGTCTTAGGGTTGGGGTTCGGCCTAGGGCTAGGACTTTTAAAATCAGGAAGCCCTGAGTTCCAGGCACACTGGAGCTGTGAAAGGCATCCAAAAGGGAGTGCAATTGCCACAACATGGCTGCTTTCACGGCTTTTTCCTTGGCAAGAAGCCTAACACCAGGCTGATTTCCCTTCCTAGGGTTACTGTTAGGCTTAGGCTTAGGGCTAGGATTTTTAAAACTAGGAAGCCCTTAGCTCCAGGCACACTGCAGCTGTTCAAGGCATCGCAAGGGGAGTACAAAAGTGCAACAACATGGCAGCTTTCACAGCTTTTTCCTTGGCACCATCCCTATAGCTAGGCTGATTTATCTGCCTAGGGTTAGGGTTAGGCTTCAGCCTAGGGCTTGGATATATTTAACCAGGAAGCCCTGAGTTCCAGGCTTACTGCATCTGCCAAAGGCATCCCAAAGGGAGTGCAGAAGTGCCACAACATGGCTGCTTTCACGGCTTTTCCCTTAGGAAGAACCCTAATACCCGGCTGATTTACCTTCCTAGGGTTACTGTTAGGCTTAGGCCTAGGACTTTTAAAACCAGGAAGCCCTGGGCTCCAGGCACACTGCAGCTGCGAAAGGCATCCCAAGGGGAGCGCAAAAGTGACGCAACTTGGCTGCCACCACTGATACTTCCATGAGACCATCCCGAACCATAGGCTGATTTTCCTTCCTAGGGTTAAGGTTTGAGTTACGCCTAGGGTAAGGGTTCTATTAACCAGAAAGCCCTGAGTTCCAAGAACACAGCAGCTGCGAAGGACTAGCCAAGAAGAGCGCAAAAGTACCACAACATGCCTGCCTCCACAGCTTTTTCCTTGGGGACATGCCTAACTCGTGGCTGATTTGCCTTTCTCGTCTTAGGGTTGGAGTTCGGCCTAGGGCTAGGATTTTTAAAATCAGGAAGCCCTGAGTTCCAGGCACACTGGAGCTGTGAAAGGCATCCAAAAGGGAGTGCAAAAGGGCCACAACATGGCTGCTTTCCCGGCTTTTTCCTTGGCAAGAAGCCTAACACCAGGCTGATTTCCCTTCCCAGGGTTACTGTTAGGCTTAGGCCTAGGGCTAGGATTTTTAAAACTAGGAAGCCCTTAGCTCCAGGCACACTGCAGCTGTTCAAGGCATCCCAAGGAGAGTACAAAAGTGCAACAACATGGCAGCTTTCACAGCTTTTTCCTTGGCACCATCCCTATAGCTAGGCTGATTTATCTGCCTAGGGTTAGGGTTATGGTTCAGCCTAGGGCTTGGATATTTTTAACCAGGAAGCCCTGAGTTCCAGGCTTACTGCATCTGCGAAAGGCATCCCAAGGCGAGCGCAAAAGTGACGCAACTTGGCTGCCACCACTGATATTTCCATGAGACCATCCCGAACCATAGGCTGATTTTCCTTCCTAGGGGTAAGGTTTGAGATACGCCTGGGGTAAGGGTTCTATTAACCAGAAAGCCCTGAGTTCCAAGAACACAGCAGCTTCGAAGGACTAGCCAAGAAGAGCGCAAAAGTACCACAACATGCCTGCCTCCACAGCTTTTTCCTTGGGGACATGCCTAATTCCTGGCTGATTTGCCTTTCTCGTCTTAGGCTTGGGGTTCGGCCTAGGGCTAGGATTTTTAAAATCAGGAAGCCCTGAGTTCCAGGCACACTGGAGCTTTGAAAGGCATCCAAAAGGGAGTGCAAAAGGGCCACAACATGGCTGCTTTCACGGCTTTTTCCTTGGCAAGAAGCCTAACACCAGGCTGATTTCCCTTCCCAGGGTTACTGTAAGGCTTTGGCCTAGGGCTAGGATTTTTAAAACTAGGAAGCCCTTAGCTCCAGGCACACTGCAGCTGTTCAAGGCATCCCAAGGGGAGTACAAAAGTGCAACAACATGGCAGCTTTCACAGCTTTTTCCTTGGCACCATCCTTATACCTAGGCTGATTTATCTGCCTAGGGTTAGGGTTAGGGTTCAGCCTAGGGCTTGGATTTCTTTAACCAGGAAGCCCTGAGTTCCAGGCTTACTTCATCTGCGAAAGGCATCCCAAGGGGAGCGCAAAAGTGACGCAACTTGGCTGCCACCACTGATATTTCCATGAGACCATCCCGAACCATAGGCTGATTTTCCTTCCTAGGGTTAAGGTTTGAGTTACGCCTAGGGTAAGGGTTCTATTAACCAGAAAGCCCTGAGTTCCAAGAACACAGCAGCTGCGAAGGACTTCCCAAGAAGAGCGCAAAAGTACCACAACATGCCTGCCTCCACAACATTTTCCTTGGGGACATGCCTAATTCCTGGCTGATTTGCCTTTCTCGTCTTAGGCTTGGGGTTCGGCCTAGGGCTAGGATTTTTAAAATCAGGAAGCCCTGAGTTCCAGGCACACTGGAGCTGTGAAAGGCATCCAAAAGGGAGTGCAATTGCCACAACATGGCTGCTTTCACGGCTTTTTCCTTGGCAAGAAGCCTAACACCAGGCTGATTTCCCTTCCCAGGGTTACTGTTAGGCTTAGGCCTAGGGCTAGGATTTTTAAAACTAGGAAGCCCTTAGCTCCAGGCACACTGCAGCTGTTCAAGGCATCCCAAGGGGAGTACAAAAGTGCAACAACATGGCAGCTTTCACAGCTTTTTCCTTGGCACCATCCCTATACCTAGGCTGATTTATCTGCCTAGAGTTAGGGTTATGGTTCAGCCTAGGGCTTGGATTTCTTTAACCAGGAAGCCCTGAGTTCCAGGCTTACTTCATCTGCCAAAGGCATCCCATAGGGAGTGCAGAAGTGCCACAACATGGCTGCTTTCACGGCTTTTCCCTTAGGATGAACCCTAATACCCGGCTGATTTACCTTCCTAGGGTTACTGTTAGGCTTAGGCCTAGGACTTTTAAAACCAGGAAGCCCTGGGCTCCAGGCACACTGCAGCTGCGAAAGGCATCCCAAGGGGAGCGCAAAAGTGACGCAACTTGGCTGCCACCACTGATATTTCCATGAGACCATCCCGAACCATAGGCTGATTTTCCTTCCTAGGGTTAAGGTTTGAGTTACGCCTAGGGTAAGGGTTCTATTAACCAGAAAGCCCTGAGTTCCAAGAACACAGCAGCTGCGAAGGACTAGCCAAGAAGAGCGCAAAAGTACCACAACATGCCTGCCTCCACAGCTTTTTCCTTGGGGACATGCCTAATTCCTGGCTGATTTGCCTTTCTCGTCTTAGGGTTGGGGTTCGGCCTAGGGCTAGGATTTTTTAAATCAGGAAGCCCTGAGTTCCAGGCACACTGGAGCTGTGAAAGGCATCCAAAAGGGAGTGCAAAAGTGCCACAACATGGCTGCTTTCACGGCTTTTTCCTTGGCAAGAAGCTTAACACCAGGCTGATTTCCCTTCCCAGGGTTACTGTTAGGCTTAGGCCTAGGGCTAGGATTTTTAAAACTAGGAAGCCCTTAGCTCCAGGCACACTGCAGCTGTTCAAGGCATCCCAAGGGGAGTACAAAAGTGCAAACACATGGCAGCTTTCACAGCTTTTTCCTTGGCACCATCCCTATACCTAGGCTGATTTATCTGCCTCGGGTTAGGGTTGGGGTTCAGCCTAGGGCTTGGATATTTTTAACCAGGAAGCCCTGAGTTCCAGGCTTACTTCATCTGCCAAAGGCATCCCAAAGGGAGTGCAGAAGTGCCACAACATGGCTGCTTTCACGGCTTTTCCCTTTGGAAGAACCCTAATACCCGGCTGATTTACCTTCCTAGGGTTACTGTTAGGCCTAGGACATTTAAAACCAGGAAGCCCTGGGCTCCAGGCACACTGCAGCTGCGAAAGGCATCCCAAGGGGAGCGCAAAAGTGACGCAACTTGGCTGCCACCACTGATATTTCCATGAGAGCATCCCGAACCATAGGCTGATTTTCCTTCCTAGGGTTAAGGTTTGAGTTACGCCTAGGGTAAGGGTTCTATTAACCAGAAAGCCCTGAGTTCCAAGAACACAGCAGCTGCGAAGGACTAGCCAAGAAGAGCGCAAAAGTACCACAACATGCCTGCCTCCACAGCTTTTTCCTTGGGGACATGCCTAATTCCTGGCTGATTTGCCTTTCTTGTCTTAGGGTTGGGGTTCGGCCTAGGGCTAGGATTTTTAAAATCAGGAAGCCCTGAGTTCCAGGCACACTGGAGCTGTGAAAGGCATCCAAAAGGGAGTGCAAAAGTGCCACAACATGGCTGCTTTCATGGCTTTTTCCTTGGCAAGAAGCCTAACACCAGGCTGATTTCCCTTCCCAGGGTTACTGTTAGGCTTAGGCCTAGGGCTAGGATTTTTAAAACTAGGAAGCCCTTAGCTCCAGGCACACTGCAGCTGTTCAAGGCATCCCAAGGGGAGTACAAAAGTGCAACAACATGGCAGATTTCACAGCTTTTTCCTTGGCACCATCCCTATACCTAGGCTGATTTATCTGCCTAGGGTTAGGGTTAGGGTTCAGCCTAGGGCTTGGATATTTTTAACCAGGAAGCCCTGAGTTCCAGGCTTACTTCATCTGCCAAAGGCATCCCAAAGGGAGTGCAAAAGTGCCACAACATGGCTGCTTTCACGGCTTTTCCCTTTGGAAGAACACTAATACCCGGCTGATTTACCTTCCTAGGGTTACTGTTAGGCTTAGGCCTAGGACTTTTAAAACCAGGAAGCCCTGGGCTCCAGGCACACTGCAGCTGCGAAAGGCATCCCAAGGGGAGCGCAAAAGTGACGCAACTTGGCTGCCACCACTGATATTTCCATGAGACCATCCCGAACCATAGGCTGATTTTCCTTCCTAGGGTTAAGGTTTGAGTTACGCCTAGGGTAAGGGTTCTATTAACCAGAAAGCCCTGAGTTCCAAGAACACAGCAGCTGTGAAGGACTAGCCAAGAAGAGCGCAAAAGTACCACAACATGCCTGCCTCCACAGCTTTTTCCTTGGGGACATGCCTAATTCCTGGCTGATTTGCCTTTCTCGTCTTAGGGTTGGGGTTCGGCCTAGGGCTAGGATTTTTAAAATCAGGAAGCCCTGAGTTCCAGGCACACTGGAGCTGTGAAAGGCATCCAAAAGGGAGTGCAATTGCCACAACATGGCTGCTTTCACGGCTTTTTCCTTGGCAAGAAGCCTAACACCAGGCTGATTTCCCTTCCTAGGGTTACTGTTAGGCTTAGGCTTAGGGCTAGGATTTTTAAAACTAGGAAGCCCTTAGCTCCAGGCACACTGCAGCTGTTCAAGGCATCGCAAGGGGAGTACAAAAGTGCAACAACATGGCAGCTTTCACAGCTTTTTCCTTGGCACCATCCCTATAGCTAGGCTGATTTATCTGCCTAGGGTTAGGGTTAGGCTTCAGCCTAGGGCTTGGATATATTTAACCAGGAAGCCCTGAGTTCCAGGCTTACTGCATCTGCCAAAGGCATCCCAAAGGGAGTGCAGAAGTGCCACAACATGGCTGCTTTCACGGCTTTTCCCTTAGGATGAACCCTAATACCCGGCTGATTTACCTTCCTAGGGTTACTGTTAGGCTTAGGACTTTTAAAACCAGGAAGCCCTGGGCTCCAGGCACACTGCAGCTGCGAAAGGCATCCCAAGGGGAGCGCAAAAGTGACACAACTTGGCTGCCACCACTGATATTTCCATGAGACCATCCCGAACCATAGGCTGATTTTCCTTCCTAGGGTTAAGGTTTGAGTTACGCCTAGGGTAAGGGTTCTATTAACCAGAAAGCCCTGAGTTCCAAGAACACAGCAGCTGCGAAGGACTTCCCAAGAAGAGCGCAAAAGTACCACAACATGCCTGCCTCCACAACATTTTCCTTGGGGACATGCCTAATTCCTGGCTGATTTGCCTTTCTCGTCTTAGGGTTGGGGTTCGGCCTAGGGCTAGGATTTTTATAACTAGGAAGCCCTGAGTTCCAGGCACACTGGAGCTGTGAAAGGCATCCAAAAGGGAGTGCAAAAGTGCCACAACATGGCTGCTTTCACGGCTTTTTCCTTGGCAAGAAGCCTAACACCAGGCTGATTTCCCTTCCCAGGGTTACTGTTAGGCTTAGGCCTAGGGCTAGGATTTTTAAAACTAGGAAGCCCTTAGCTCCAGGCACACTGCAGCTGTTCAAGACATCCCAAGGGGAGTACAAAAGTGCAACAACATGGCAGCTTTCACAGCTTTTTCCTTGGCACCATCCCTATACCTAGGCTGATTTATCTGCCTAGGGTTAGGGTTAGGCTTCAGCCTAGGGCTTGGATTTCTTTAATCAGGAAGCCCTGAGTTCCAGGCTTACTTCATCTGCCAAAGGCATCCCAAAGGGAGTGCAGAAGTGCCACAACATGGCTGCTTTCACGGCTTTTCCCTTAGGAAGAACCCTAATACCCGGCT
This sequence comes from Ammospiza maritima maritima, assembly GCA_036010785.1. Classification (NCBI taxonomy): domain Eukaryota; kingdom Metazoa; phylum Chordata; class Aves; order Passeriformes; family Passerellidae; genus Ammospiza; species Ammospiza maritima. The sequence continues at coordinate 4,637,769 of CM069694.1, forward strand.
GATTTACCTTCCTAGGGTTACTGTTAGGCTTAGGCCTAGGACTTTTAAAACCAGGAAGCCCTGGGCTCCAGGCACACTGCAGCTGCGAAAGGCATCCCAAGGGGAGCGCAAAAGTGACGCAACTTGGCTGCCACCACTGATATTTCCATGAGACCATCCCGAACCATAGGCTGATTTTCCTTCCTAGGGTTAATGTCGAAGGAAGGAGACCCAGACGTCCGTTGATCCTCATAGGCCCAATTTTATTGATCAGTACGGCGGGTTAAATACAGTTAATAATAAGCTTCATACATATTGCAAAAATTGAGCTCAGTATTGGTCAGCTTACATATCAGCACATACGCCTACTTCTGCATTCCTATGGTTCTACTTTTGATACTTTTCACATATTCTCAGGATATATTCAGGACTAATCTCTACTCCCTTTCCTCATGTTGCGGCAAGGTCACTGCTGACCTTTCCTTTTAGCTTGCTGACTGCTGGCTTTTCTCTTTCAGCTTAACCAGCGGCATTATTTCAGCGTGGCCTTTCTCAGCTAACCAATTATTAATAAATCTCTCCACATTTCCCCCGTTTTCTTCTTGCGCAAGGAGATTAGTTTGCCATGTTTTTGCTATTGTACGGCTAACCATGTTTTGAATACAGTTAAAGATACAAGGCAAAATAAGCAAAAACAGTAAGATTACACCCAGCAGGCCTATAGCATAGATCACAAGGTTCCTCAGCCACGGTCCAAGTCCTAAGCCTTTAAGCCATTCGTCAATTCCTAAACCGTCTTCTTCCTTAAGTTTGTGAAGTCCCTGTTGCAATTCTTTTATCTTAGTGTGAATGGACACCGAATGATCAGACAGATTCATGCAACACATTCCCTCAAACTCTTCACATCCATGCCCTTGTGCTAAGAGCAAAAAATCTACAGCAGCTCTATTCTGCAAAACAGCATGGTTAACACTTTGCACATCTGCAGTTAACATGTCTAGAATTTGTGATGTCTTGTTCAGCTCATCCCTTGCCCAGCATCCTAATTGTTTTGCTAAATTCATAGCTTTATTGGCAGATCCTCCTGGCAAGATAGTTGAAACCACCACCTGTTTGAATGTGCCCCAAAACCGTGGATCTCCTATCTTGCTGCAGTCTAAGTCATGTATGCTACGTTTTTTCCTGTTTGAATTTTGACTCAGCTGCATTAGCAAGGACACATTAGGGTGAAACAGTGATAATTTTCCCAAATAACAGGGTCCACCCTGTGGTTTAGCTGGTATGCCATTCCACGCCCTGTCTCCACAAATCAAAAATATTCCTGTGGGTAATTTCATTGGTGCTGTGATATTTGTGCCGTTACATTGATTGTAATGCTGTGGAGAGAATTCACTCACATTCAGGGATGAATCTAGGGTGGCCCATGTTTCTTTAGGTTGGTTTAAATTCTGAGCACCCAAAAGTCTGAAGCTAAACCATCCACCAGCTGTAGTGTTAGATACGCTGGCATTTGTACTTCCAAAAAGATCCAGTTCCTCAGGAGGAGAATGCAAAGAGGTGTTAAGTGATTGGATTAGTAAGCATTGACGATAGCCATCACTCTGACCTGCAGTATACCCTTGTTGTACTGGCAATGTGATGTTTGACATGTTAGACATACATAAGGTTTGGTTGTTTATCCAACTGCAAAATTCTCCAGGAGACCACACCGGAAGTCCCACCAGGCATGTTCGAAATGGGTTAGTGACTCCTCCAAGACTAAGACAAAGTGATGATTGGTTAGTTTGATTAGCAAGTGTCACCCATAAATTCTCCCTTGGTTGACTAAAGTGTGTTATTCCTACTGCTTCACTTGCTACAGCATTGAGCAGTATAACAAGAACAAACCTCATTTTTCTTTCTGCTTGCTTTGCTTCTCCCTTTCTTCCTTCTGCTTGCGTTGTTTTTCCTTTCTTCGCTGTCTTTTCCCTGGTTTGTTAGATTGTCTATTGTAAGGCTGAGTTAATTTTTGAATATACTGATCTAATTCTAAATCAGCATCCTTGCTCACAGGTATAGCATGAGATAAGTTTGAAGGCAAATCAGCTTTACAGCGAGCTGCTATGATGCGTGAGGCTTTAGTAATTTCAAATACTCTAAGGTTTTCCTGCAACTTCCACCTAAGATATGCTATAATCACTTGTTCTGCGCTCTCAAAAAGCTGTAATCCTGTCCGTCCTGGCAGGCCAGTACTTTGTTCAAGAGCTCTAACCCAGAAATAATTTCGAATCCACTTTCCAGAACAAGGTTTACACCATAAATAATCTACTGACCTCTGTGAATACCAATAAACCTGATTACAATCTGCACAATGCAAAGCTACCCATGCATAGCATTTATCATTATCCCTTTTGCAAACATAACAAGGAAGTGAATATAAGTAAGGACCAGTATAAAATTGTGGTTCTTCAATCCAAAGCAACCAATTCAATGGCGGTGATCGCAAAGCCTCTTCTGCCTTTTTACTGTATGAGGCTAACAGCTCAAGGTCTCTCTTTAACACAAGGTGTATCTTATTTCGTAATCGTAGTTCTTGTTCGTTATCCTCCTCAACAACTATATCCTCCTGAGGGTCCCACAACTGTAAAAGTGTTCTAATCATAGAAAATTAATTAGCAATCACTGATACCCTTATTCAAATGAGACCCTTCCCCTTTTGCCTTCTTTTTCTTATCTGTCTTTAATCTTGCTGCTCCTGATCTCACTGGTCCTGCCACTTGCAAACTCAATTTTTGCAATTTGTCAATGCAGCAATCTAATGCTCTATCAGGATCCCCTTTGAAGGGTCCTACAATTGAATGCTGTGTTAAAGGCACTAATTTCCTACACCTTATAGAAACTATACGTGATTTACTTTGAACCTTAATTCTATTTACAATACATTGTACTTCCCATCGATAATAAGCAAGAATTTTCTGTTCAGAAGACTCATAAAGATTTAAAGCTATATATGCATTTTGCCCTGTTTGTCTCCTTAATTCATCTTGCCAGCTTTTACCCCACGTGTGCTCATGTTCACAAGTATGACACCACAAATCCCACAATAGTGATTGTTCTATCCAAAAAGTTCTTTCACAACCCCCACAACGTAGAGCTATCCAGGCAGCACAATGTGGATTGTGACAGTCAAGGCAATGTAGTTTCGCTGGATTCGTTAAATGAAAAGTTGATAATGAGTCAATAAAACCAATCAACTCCTGGGCTGTCCGATAGTGACGTGTCAGTGCTCTGTCCAACGCTTCCGAGTACCCCTTCAATTGTAACAGTAGTGGTTGTAGGACTAGAAGCAGTTTCTTCCCCAGTCGCTCCCTGTCCTCCTCCGTAAGGCGATCCACCAGAGGCTGCATCAAAAACAGGTTTAGTCCACTTAGCAGGCACCCACAAAGGCCCTGTAGGTGAGGAAACACAAAGATACCCCCGACCCCAATATAATACTTTTGCAGGTTTTTCCCATAATCCTGTACTCGGGTTCTTATACTTAACCCAGACCTCTGTTTCCTTAGTATTTTCCTGACCTGACCTCGGATGATGTTTCATTGCAGGGGGGGTATCATCTTCCCCAAAAATGCATAAATGGTTAATCACATACAAAACCTTAGCCAAACATGCTTGTGGATCTGCCAAATCTTGATGTTTTTCAATATACTGCTTAAGGGTACCGTTCGCTCTTTCCACTATTGCCTGTCCAGTAGGAGAGTGTGGAATACCTGTCACGTGCTTAACAGACCACTGATTCAAAAATTTCTGAACCCTAGCACTTACATAAGCTGGACCATTATCGGTTTTGATACTCTTTGGAACTCCCATAACAGCGAAACAACTTAACAGGTGTCTGATAGCATGTATAGCTTTCTCTCCTGCTTGAGCCGTAGCCCATATGTAATGACTATATGTATCTATGGTGACGTGCACATGCTTGACTTTACCAAATCTGGCTATGTGTGTAACATCCATTTGCCATTTCTCATTTATTTCTAAACCTTGAGGATTTACCTCGATGCCTAGACCTATCCCACCATTATGGTAACTACATGTTGGACATGCTCTGACAATGGCCTTGGCTTCTGACAAACTCAGCTCAAAGTGTTTTGCTAAACCTCTTGCATTTTGATGATATCTACTATGTGCTTCTCTGGCCAATGTGTGCTTGTCAATAGGACAAGAATTATCAATGGGTAGGGTAACCAATTTATCTGCACGTTCATTCCCTTCTCCTAAACCTTCAGACCACTTATGGCTCCTAATATGAATCACAGAATATGCTGCATTTCTTTCTCGTAAAGCCTTCCTTAACTGTATCAGTAACTCATACAATCGTTTATTATTCACTTCCTTAATTGCTGCTTCCTCTATTCGTTTGGCTACTCCTGCAACATACATAGAGTCTGTGACCACATTTAAAGGCTCCTGTAAGTTGGATACCGCCCATACTACTGCTAACAATTCCAAAGTTTGTAAGCTATCTGCAGGGTCTGCTGTGAGGAGTTGATGCTTCCATTGTCCCTTTTCTTGCCAGGTAACAGCAGCACGCCTTGATTTCTTTCCTGCATCTGTAAAAGCTGTAATAGCTCCTTCTATGGGGCGTTCTTCTCTCAGAGGTCGAGTAATCCAGTTCCATTCTGTCATCCATTGCAAAACTCTAGGCACTAATTTACTAGTCTCTACTTTAGCAAGTGACATCAATAATGCTTCTTGTAAATTCTTTGAATTAATCAAGTACCAGTCCAAGGTTTCTTTTTCCATAGGCAATCTAATAGTAGCAGGTTCTCTACCATCCACTTCAAGAATTCTGAGACGCCCCTTTTTGATTAATGCAGCCAATTGTTCAATTTTTGAAGATATTGTTTTCTTATGCTGTAATGGTGGTGATAACCATTCCAACACCCGTATCTCCCCCGTTTTCTTTTGCAACTGAGAGAGAGCACCAAGCAAGTGGCAAGGGCTATTCCAGATAGTAAGGTCGATGGGGTGGTCGAGTTGTCAACGAGACACATACCCTTGCTGTACACAGTTACTAATTTGCTGCAAGGCAAGATGATGCTCCTTTGTCAGGTGTACAGGAGTAGTAGGGTCCACGCCTCTCAACAAAGGCCGTAGGGCTTCTAGTAAATGATTTGGTATTCCCACAATAGGCTTCAGCCACTGTAAGTCTCCCAGCAACTTCTGTGCATCATGTAAAGTTTTAATGTCCAATTGTAATTCCAATTTTTGTGGTATTACTATTTGATCCATCAGAGTCCATCCCAAATATTTCCAGGGCTTTGTAGTCTGAATTTTCTCTGCAGCAATAACAAGTGAATATGCAGCAAGAGTATTTTTAATGGTTTCAATCTGTAAAGAGGAGAATGGCTGTTGCTGTGCAAACAAAATATCGTCCATGTAATGATATATTATAGTTGCTGGCCATTTGCGATGTAGTGGCTGTAAAGCAGCATCAACATAAAGCTGACATAAAGTGGGAGAGTTGCGCATGCCCTGCGGAAGAGATGTCCATTCAAATCTTTTATCCGGTTCTCCACGATTTATTGCTGGTAAAGTGAAGGCAAATCTCTTCATGTCATCAGGATGTAGGCCAATAGTGAAAAAACAATCCTTTAGGTCAATAATTAAAAGTGGCCAGTGTTCTGGAATCATAGCTGGATTTGGAAGACCAGGCTGTAAAGCTCCCATTGGTTCCATTTGGTCATTCACAGCCCTCAAATCGTGTATCAAACGATATTTCCCTGATTTTTTTTGATTACAAAAATAGGTGTATTCCAAGGGCTTGTAGATAGTCGTAGGTGCCCTTTTGTATATTGTTCCTGTACCAATTCATGGGCATGCATAAGACTCTCCCCTTTTAATGGCCATTGCTTAACCACCACCAGTGTATCTGTTTTCCAGGTGAGTGGAATGGGGAAAGTCCAAGCAATGGCAATTACCCCAAAGGGTGTTGATTAGTTAACACCACTCCCAATTGTGTTAAAATGTCCCTTCCAATTAAACAAGAAACTGTAGGAGGCAGTTGAACAATTGAAAACACAGCAGATATTTGTTGATTCTCAATACACACAGACAAAGGCGGCGACCTGCTTGCCAGTGTAAATCCTCCCACTCCTGTGAGCATGTTTGATGAGGGAAATAGAGGCCAGTGTTGTGGCCATGCTTCTGGAGAAATGATGCTAGTATCTGCTCCTGTATCCAATAATCCATAAAGGGTAATGCTTTGATGCCCATAAGTAATTCCAACCTTTTGCTTTGGTCTATTTTGTAAATCCACAGTTAAAAGTGTAACACCAGTAGAGCCAAAACCTTTTTCATCCCGTGTTTGTCCAGTAAATGATTGTATTCCTGATGTCATTTGTGACAGTGGTACCAACTGTGCAATGCGTTGTCCTTTTGTAATTTTAATCGGAGGATAAAGGGTGTAAGCCATGATTTGTATTTCCCCTGTAAAGTCCGCATCGATAACACCAGGCAAAACAAATAATCCCAACATAGTTATAGAGGAACGTCCCAGCAATAATGCTCCACATGTTTGTCCATTTAATATAAGAGGGCCCTTTACTCCAGTGGGTATCCTCTCAGGCCGATTCGTCATTAGTGTGACGTCTACTGCTGCTGATAAGTCCAAGCCGAGGCTCCCTGTTGTTGCGGGTTGCAGACAGGAGGTGGCAGCGATGTCACAGCAGCTGCTGGTGTTCCCGATGTCACGGTGGCAACTTGTGTCTGGGCGCGGCCCCCGAGATGCGCGCTCCGCTGATGGTTTCCCGACCGGCGCCTACAAGCCGTAGTGTTGTGGGAGCTGGATCGGCAGCGTTGACACCATACACCAGTCGCTCGGCAGGTTTGGCGTGTGTGTCCCTCATTGCCGCATCGGTAACACTTAAGAAATGGCTTCGAACCTCCTTGCGTGGAGCCATTTCGGAGAGGAGCAAGAGCAGCTAACACCTGATTTTGAGCAGATTCTGCTTGCTTTTGTAACCCTAGTCCTAATTCCTTTAAGGCTTCTACTATAAATGCCTGTGAAGCTGTTGGCATTAATGCCATTCGCTCTAATGCTTCCTCAATAGTCCAATTTGCCCCTAAAGTAGCTAACACTCTCTGGGTTGCTGGATTGCTATTTTGCAAGGCACACTGCTTCAATAGCGCCCCCTTCATGTAGTCTGCAACACCGGCCCGATCTATGGCAGTAGCTGCTCTATCAATAAAATTCCCAAATGATTCTTCCCTTCCTTGCTTAATACCCATATAAGCCGGTAACCCTCCTGGCTCTTTAACCATATCTATTGCAGCACGCACTAACCTCATAGCCTCTCTAAGTTTATCTGGTCCCGATATCATCTGTGCCTCTGTACGTAAATATGCCCCTAAGCCCATCAGCTCCTCTACTGTCACCCCCTGTAGTGGGTCTCCCTGGGCTCGTTGTACAGCAACCGATTCATTCACCAACGCTTGCCAATGGGCGTTAAATAGTAACTGCTGATGCTGAGTAAATATCAATCGAGCTATTCCTCTTAAATCATTAGGACATAAAACCTGAGTATTAAAAAGATAATCTAGCATTTGCTTAACAGGTTCACTTTTTACTCCAAACTGACTAACCGTAGAACGTAACTGAGTTAACAGCTTCCAATCTAAGGGAGTATATTCTGCTATATTATGCGTAAGGTTCCCCTGTGCATCATAGTGTGGTGTGTATGTAACTGGGCATGCAAGACTAGAAGCTATTTCCACCGCCTCACCATCCCCCATTTGCATTACTTCTTTCGCCAAAGCAGCCCAAGCTTCCCTCCTCTGTTTAGCCATCTCCCCCCATGGATCACGGTGTGCCCCTGGGATGGGATCTGGCTCTTTAAGGGTGCTATGCTGCTGGCGCTTCGGTGCAGGCACCGAGTTTTCGCACGGGGAAGGCAGTGAAGCAGAGGCTGGCTCGCGCGGGGGAAGCAGGGGAAGCAGCCCCCCCGCTGGAGCCGACAGTGAAACCGGAGCCGGCTCAAGCTGAGACGGCCCGCGGGGGACAATCAGCCCCCCCGCTGGAGCCGGCTCGCGTGGGGTATGCAGCCCCCCCGCCGAAGCTGTAACAGGAGCCGGCTCATTGAGGGGAAGCGGCGGAGGCAAGGCTGACGGCGGAGGCGAAGCTGGCTTGCTCCCACTCCCACCGTCCGACCCGCCCGAAGCCGGTAGCGGAGGCAAAGCTGGCTTGCTCACACCCCCACCATCCGACCCGCCCGAAGCCGGTAGCGGAGGCAAAGCTGGTTTGCTCTTACCCCCACCATCCGACTCGCTCTCCCCCTCAGACAGGAAAGGTGCAGACGGTTCCACTGCGCCTATAGGAAAATCTTCCACACTACTTTCCTGGGGACCCTTAGGCATAAGTATCTTAGTTACAGAAGGTGCCAGGGGATCATCCTCACGACCATACCCTATATTCCTCCTATGAGCTTCTGTTGCCCTTTCTGCTGCCTTTCTCTCAGAGACCTGCTGCAGTAACGTGTTATACACCACCCGCCATAACTTCCCGAATTTCTTTGCTGACTTATCATCGTCCAACACTGTATCCCACAATATTTCCCCAAACTTCTTCCACTCTGCTAGCTCATGAACTGTATGAGGGTTAGAAAAAATACCCTTAGCATGGCCATAGGCTAATAACCCTGGTAACTCCTTTTTTAAATCTATCCCCTTTATCCCACGCCGCTCTAAATAGGCGGTAAATAAATCATATGCCGCTTGCCTATCCATACCTATTAATCAGCGCTGTTGCAGCTGTGCAGGCTCCTGCGGCACGTATTGGCTTAAGTCCACCGTTGTGAACCTTAAGGGTGCTTCAAATTCCGGCACCGTCCCTGCTGCCGGGACCCAAACCCAACTTCCCGACCGTGGCGTAATCCCTTTTTCTTTTAAGCCGAGAAAAAGGGTAGAGATTAGGTTATGCCCGCATTCTCCACCATTTGTCGAAGGAAGCAGACCCAGACATCCGTTGATCATCATAGGCCCAATTTTATTGATCAGTACGGCGGGTTAAATACAGTTAATAATAAGCTTCATACATATTGCAAAAGTTGAGCTCAGGATTGGTCAGCTTACATATCAGCACCTACGCCTACTTCTGCATTCCTATGGTTCTACTTTTGATACTTTTCACATATTCTCAGGATATATTCAGGACTAATCTCTACTCCCTTTCCTCATGTTGCAGCAACGTAACTGCTGACCTTTCCTTTTAGCTTGCTGACTGCTCGCTTTTCTCTTTCAGCTTAACCAGCGGCATTATTTCAGCGTGGCCATTGTCAGCTAACCAATTATTAATAAATCTCTCCACAGGTTAAGGTTTGAGTTACGCCTAGGGTAAGGGTTCTATTAACCAGAAAGCCCTGAGTTCCAAGAACACAGCAGCTGCGAAGGACTAGCCAAGAAGAGCGCAAAAGTACCACAACATGCCTGCCTCCACAGCTTTTTCCTTGGGGACATGCCTAATTCCTGGCTGATTTGCCTTTCTCGTCTTAGGGTTGGGGTTCGGCCTAGGGCTAGGATTTTTAAAATCAGGAAGCCCTGAGTTCCAGGCACACTGCAGCTGTGAAAGGCATCCAAAAGGGAGTGCAAAAGTGCCACAACATGGCTGCTTTCACGGCTTTTTCCTTGGCAAGAAGCCTAACACCAGGCTGATTTCCCTTCCCAGGGTTACTGTTAGGCTTAGGCCTAGGGCTAGGATTTTTAAAACTAGGAAGCCCTTAGCTCCAGGCACACTGCAGCTGTTCAAGGCATCCCAAGGGGAGTACAAAAGTGCAACAACATGGCAGCTTTCACAGCTTTTTCCTTGGCACCATCCCTATACCTAGGCTGATTTATCTGCCTAGGGTTAGGGTTAGGGTTCAGCCTAGGGCTTGGATTTCTTTAACCAGGAAGCCCTGAGTTCCAGGCTTACTTCATCTGCCAAAGGCATCCCAAAGGGAGTGCAGAAGTGCCACAACATGGCTGCTTTGACGGCTTTTCCCTTAGGAAGAACCCTAATACCCGGCTGATTTACCTTCCTAGGGTTACTGTTAGGCTTAGGCCTAGGACTTTTAAAACCAGGAAGCCCTGGGCTCCAGGCACACTGCAGCTGCGAAAGGCATCCCAAGGGGAGCGCAAAAGTGACGCAACTTGGCTGCCACCACTGATACTTCCATGAGACCATCCCGAACCATAGGCTGATTTTCCTTCCTAGGGTTAAGGTTTGAGTTACGCCTAGGGTAAGGGTTCTATTAACCAGAAAGCCCTGAGTTCCAAGAACACAGCAGCTGCGAAGGACTAGCCAAGAAGAGCGCAAAAGTACCACAACATGCCTGCCTCCACAGCTTTTTCCTTGGGGACATGCCTAATTCCTGGCTGATTTGCCTTTCTCGTCTTAGGGTTGGGGTTCGGCCTAGGGCTAGGATTTTTAAAATCAGGAAGCCCTGAGTTCCAGGCACACTGGAGCTGTGAAAGGCATGCAAAAGGGAGTGCAAATGTGCCACAACATGGCTGCTTTCACGGCTTTTTCCTTGGCAAGAAGCCTAACACCAGGCTGATTTCCCTTCCCAGGGTTACTGTTAGGCTTAGGCCTAGGGCTAGGATTTTTAAAACTAGGAAGCCCTTAGCTCCAGGCACACTGCAGCTGTTCAAGGCATCCCAAGGGGAGTACAAAAGTGCAACAACATGGCAGCTTTCACAGCTTTTTCCTTGGCACCATCCCTATACCTAGACTGATTTATCTGCCTAGGGTTAGGGTTAGGGTTCAGCCTAGGGCTTCGATTTCTTTAACCAGGAAGCCCTGAGTTCCAGGCTTACTGCATCTGCCAAAGGCATCCCAAAGGGAGTGCAGAAGTGCCACAACATGGCTGCTTTCACGGCTTTTCCCTTTGGAAGAACCCTAATACCCGGCTGATTTACCTTCCTAGGGTTACTGTTAGGCTTAGGCCTAGGACTTTTAAAACCAGGAAGCCCTGGGCTCCAGGCACACTGCAGCTGCGAAAGGCATCCCAAGGGGAGCGCAAAAGTGACGCAACTTGGCTGCCACCACTGATATTTCCATGAGACCATCCCGAACCATAGGCTGATTTTCCTTCCTAGGGTTAAGGTTTGAGTTACGCCTAGGGTAAGGGTTCTATTAACCAGAAAGCCCTGAGTTCCAAGAACACAGCAGCTGCGAAGGACTAGCCAAGAAGAGCGCAAAAGTACCACAACATGCCTGCCTCCACAGCTTTTTCCTTGGGGACATGCCTAATTCCTGGCTGATTTGCCTTTCTCGTCTTAGGGTTGGGGTTCGGCCTAGGGCTAGGATTTTTAAAATCAGGAAGCCCTGAGTTCCAGGCACACTGGAGCTGTGAAAGGCATCCAAAAGGGAGTGCAAAAGTGCCACAACATGGCTGCTTTCACGGCTTTTTCCTTGGCAAGAAGCCTAACACCAGGCTGATTTCCCTTCCCAGGGTTACTGTTAGGCTTAGGCCTAGGGCTAGGATTTTTAAAACTAGGAAGCCCTTAGCTCCAGGCACACTGCAGCTGTTCAAGGCATCCCAAGGGGAGTACAAAAGTGCAACAACATGGCAGCTTTCACAGCTTTTTCCTTGGCACCATCCCTATACCTTTGCTGATTTATCTGCCTAGGGTTAGGGTTAGGCTTCAGCCTAGGGCTTGGATTTTTTTAACCAGGAAGCCCTGAGTTCCAGGCTTACTTCATCTGCCAAAGGCATCCCAAAGGGAGTGCAAAAGTGCCACAACATGGCTGCTTTCACGGCTTTTTCCTTGGCAAGAACCCTAATACCCGGCTGATTTCCCTTCCCAGGGTTACTGTTAGGCTTAGGCCTAGGGCTAGGATTTTTAAAACTAGGAAGCCCTTAGCTCCAGGCACACTGCAGCTGTTCAAGGCATCCCAAGGGGAGTACAAAAGTGCAACAACATGGCAGCTTTCACAGCGTTTTCCTTGGCACCATCCCTATACCTAGGCTGATTTATCTGCCTAGGGTTAGGGTTAGGCTTCAGCCTAGGGCCTGGATTTTTTTAACCAGGAAGCCCTGAGTTCCAGGCTTACTTCATCTGCCAAAGGCATCCCAAAGGGAGTGCAGAAGTGCCACAACATGGCTGCTTTCCCGGCTTTTCCCTTAGAAAGAACCCTTATACCCGGCTGATTTACCTTCCTAGGGTTACTGTTAGGCTTAGGCCTAGGACTTTTAAAACCAGGAAGCCCTGCGCTCCAGGCACACTGCAGCTGCGAAAGGCATCCCAAGGGGAGCGCAAAAGTGACGCAACTTGGCTGCCACCACTGATATTTCCATGAGACCATCCTGAACCATAGGCTGATTTTCCTTCCTAGGGTTAAGGTTTGAGTTACGCCTAGGGTAAGGGTTCTCTTAACCAGAAAGCCCTGAGTTCCAAGAACACAGCAGCTGCGAAGGACTAGCCAAGAAGAGCGCAAAAGTACCACAACATGCCTGCCTCCACAGCTTTTTCCTTGGGGACATGCCTAATTCCTGGCTGATTTGCCTTTCTCGTCTTAGGGTTGGGGTTCGGCCTAGGGCTAGGATTTTTAAAATCAGGAAGCCCTGAGTTCCAGGCACACTGGAGCTGTGAAAGGCATCCAAAAGGGAGTGCAAAAGTGCCACAACATGGCTGCTTTCACGGCTTTTTCCTTGGCAAGAAGCCTAACACCAGGCTGATTTCCCTTCCCAGGGTTACTGTTAGGCTTAGGCCTAGGGCTAGGATTTTTAAAACTAGGAAGCCCTTAGCTCCAGGCACACTGCAGCTGTTCAAGGCATCCCAAGGGGAGTACAAAAGTGCAACAACATGGCAGCTTTCACAGCTTTTTCCTTGGCACCATCCCTATACCTAGGCTGATTTATCTGCCTAGGGTTAGGGTTAGGGTTCAGCCTAGGGCTTGGATTTTTTTAACCAGAAAGCCCTGAGTTCCAGGCTTACTTCATCTGCCAAAGGCATCCCAAAGGGAGTGCAGAAGTGCCACAACATGGCTGCTTTCACAGCTTTTCCCTTAGGAAGAACCCTAATACCCGGCTGATTTACCTTCCTAGGGTTACTGTTAGGCTTAGGCCTAGGACTTTTAAAACCAGGAAGCCCTGGGCTCCAGGCACACTGCAGCTGCGAAAGGCATCCCAAGGGGAGCGCAAAAGTGACGCAACTTGGCTGCCACCACTGATACTTCCATGAGACCATCCCGAACCATAGGCTGATTTTCCTTCCTAGGGTTAAGGTTTGAGTTACGCCTAGGGTAAGGGTTCTATTAACCAGAAAGCCCTGAGTTCCAAGAACACAGCAGCTGCGAAGGACTAGCCAAGAAGAGCGCAAAAGTACCACAACATGCCTGCCTCCACAGCTTTTTCCTTGGGGACATGCCTAATTCCTGGCTGATTTGCCTTTCTCGTCTTAGGGTTGGGGTTCGGCCTAGGGCTAGGATTTTTAAAATCAGGAAGCCCTGAGTTCCAGGCACACTGGAGCTGTGAAAGGCATGCAAAAGGGAGTGCAAATGTGCCACAACATGGCTGCTTTCACGGCTTTTTCCTTGGCAAGAAGCCTAACACCAGGCTGATTTCCCTTCCCAGGGTTACTGTTAGGCTTAGGCCTAGGGCTAGGATTTTTAAAACTAGGAAGCCCTTAGCTCCAGGCACACTGCAGCTGTTCAAGGCATCCCAAGGGGAGTACAAAAGTGCAACAACATGGCAGCTTTCACAGCTTTTTCCTTGGCACCATCCCTATACCTAGACTGATTTATCTGCCTAGGGTTAGGGTTAGGGTTCAGCCTAGGGCTTCGATTTCTTTAACCAGGAAGCCCTGAGTTCCAGGCTTACTGCATCTGCCAAAGGCATCCCAAAGGGAGTGCAGAAGTGCCACAACATGGCTGCTTTCACGGCTTTTCCCTTTGGAAGAACCCTAATACCCGGCTGATTTACCTTCCTAGGGTTACTGTTAGGCTTAGGCCTAGGACTTTTAAAACCAGGAAGCCCTGGGCTCCAGGCACACTGCAGCTGCGAAAGGCATCCCAAGGGGAGCGCAAAAGTGACGCAACTTGGCTGCCACCACTGATATTTCCATGAGACCATCCCGAACCATAGGCTGATTTTCCTTCCTAGGGTTAAGGTTTGAGTTACGCCTAGGGTAAGGGTTCTATTAACCAGAAAGCCCTGAGTTCCAAGAACACAGCAGCTGCGAAGGACTAGCCAAGAAGAGCGCAAAAGTACCACAACATGCCTGCCTCCACAGCTTTTTCCTTGGGGACATGCCTAATTCCTGGCTGATTTGCCTTTCTCGTCTTAGGGTTGGGGTTCGGCCTAGGGCTAGGATTTTTAAAATCAGGAAGCCCTGAGTTCCAGGCACACTGGAGCTGTGAAAGGCATCCAAAAGGGAGTGCAAAAGTGCCACAACATGGCTGCTTTCACGGCTTTTTCCTTGGCAAGAAGCCTAACACCAGGCTGATTTCCCTTCCCAGGGTTACTGTTAGGCTTAGGCCTAGGGCTAGGATTTTTAAAACTAGGAAGCCCTTAGCTCCAGGCACACTGCAGCTGTTCAAGGCATCCCAAGGGGAGTACAAAAGTGCAACAACATGGCAGCTTTCACAGCTTTTTCCTTGGCACCATCCCTATACCTTTGCTGATTTATCTGCCTAGGGTTAGGGTTAGGCTTCAGCCTAGGGCTTGGATTTTTTTAACCAGGAAGCCCTGAGTTCCAGGCTTACTTCATCTGCCAAAGGCATCCCAAAGGGAGTGCAAAAGTGCCACAACATGGCTGCTTTCACGGCTTTTTCCTTGGCAAGAACCCTAATACCCGGCTGATTTCCCTTCCCAGGGTTACTGTTAGGCTTAGGCCTAGGGCTAGGATTTTTAAAACTAGGAAGCCCTTAGCTCCAGGCACACTGCAGCTGTTCAAGGCATCCCAAGGGGAGTACAAAAGTGCAACAACATGGCAGCTTTCACAGCGTTTTCCTTGGCACCATCCCTATACCTAGGCTGATTTATCTGCCTAGGGTTAGGGTTAGGCTTCAGCCTAGGGCCTGGATTTTTTTAACCAGGAAGCCCTGAGTTCCAGGCTTACTTCATCTGCCAAAGGCATCCCAAAGGGACTGCAGAAGTGCCACAACATGGCTGCTTTCCCGGCTTTTCCCTTAGAAAGAACCCTTATACCCGGCTGATTTACCTTCCTAGGGTTACTGTTAGGCTTAGGCCTAGGACTTTTAAAACCAGGAAGCCCTGCGCTCCAGGCACACTGCAGCTGCGAAAGGCATCCCAAGGGGAGCGCAAAAGTGACGCAACTTGGCTGCCACCACTGATATTTCCATGAGACCATCCTGAACCATAGGCTGATTTTCCTTCCTAGGGTTAAGGTTTGAGTTACGCCTAGGGTAAGGGTTCTCTTAACCAGAAAGCCCTGAGTTCCAAGAACACAGCAGCTGCGAAGGACTAGCCAAGAAGAGCGCAAAAGTACCACAACATGCCTGCCTCCACAGCTTTTTCCTTGGGGACATGCCTAATTCCTGGCTGATTTGCCTTTCTCGTCTTAGGGTTGGGGTTCGGCCTAGGGCTAGGATTTTTAAAATCAGGAAGCCCTGAGTTCCAGGCACACTGGAGCTGTGAAAGGCATCCAAAAGGGAGTGCAAAAGTGCCACAACATGGCTGCTTTCACGGCTTTTTCCTTGGCAAGAAGCCTAACACCAGGCTGATTTCCCTTCCCAGGGTTACTGTTAGGCTTAGGCCTAGGGCTAGGATTTTTAAAACTAGGAAGCCCTTAGCTCCAGGCACACTGCAGCTGTTCAAGGCATCCCAAGGGGAGTACAAAAGTGCAACAACATGGCAGCTTTCACAGCTTTTTCCTTGGCACCATCCCTATACCTAGGCTGATTTATCTGCCTAGGGTTAGGGTTAGGGTTCAGCCTAGGGCTTGGATTTTTTTAACCAGAAAGCCCTGAGTTCCAGGCTTACTTCATCTGCCAAAGGCATCCCAAAGGGAGTGCAGAAGTGCCACAACATGGCTGCTTTCACAGCTTTTCCCTTAGGAAGAACCCTAATACCCGGCTGATTTACCTTCCTAGGGTTACTGTTAGGCTTAGGCCTAGGACTTTTAAAACCAGGAAGCCCTGGGCTCCAGGCACACTGCAGCTGCGAAAGGCATCCCAAGGGGAGCGCAAAAGTGACGCAACTTGGCTGCCACCACTGATACTTCCATGAGACCATCCCGAACCATAGGCTGATTTTCCTTCCTAGGGTTAAGGTTTGAGTTACGCCTAGGGTAAGGGTTCTATTAACCAGAAAGCCCTGAGTTCCAAGAACACAGCAGCTGCGAAGGACTAGCCAAGAAGAGCGCAAAAGTACCACAACATGCCTGCCTCCACAGCTTTTTCCTTGGGGACATGCCTAATTCCTGGCTGATTTGCCTTTCTCGTCTTAGGGTTGGGGTTCGGCCTAGGGCTAGGATTTTTAAAATCAGGAAGCCCTGAGTTCCAGGCACACTGGAGCTGTGAAAGGCATGCAAAAGGGAGTGCAAATGTGCCACAACATGGCTGCTTTCACGGCTTTTTCCTTGGCAAGAAGCCTAACACCAGGCTGATTTCCCTTCCCAGGGTTACTGTTAGGCTTAGGCCTAGGGCTAGGATTTTTAAAACTAGGAAGCCCTTAGCTCCAGGCACACTGCAGCTGTTCAAGGCATCCCAAGGGGAGTACAAAAGTGCAACAACATGGCAGCTTTCACAGCTTTTTCCTTGGCACCATCCCTATACCTAGACTGATTTATCTGCCTAGGGTTAGGGTTAGGGTTCAGCCTAGGGCTTGGATTTCTTTAACCAGGAAGCCCTGAGTTCCAGGCTTACTGCATCTGCCAAAGGCATCCCAAAGGGAGTGCAGAAGTGCCACAACATGGCTGCTTTCACGGCTTTTCCCTTAGGAAGAACCCTAATACCCGGCTGATTTACCTTCCTAGGGTTACTGTTAGGCTTAGGCCTAGGACTTTTAAAACCAGGAAGCCCTGGGCTCCAGGCACACTGCAGCTGCGAAAGGCATCCCAAGGGGAGCGCAAAAGTGACGCAACTTGGCCGCCACCACTGATATTTCCATGAGACCATCCCGAACCATAGGCTGATTTTCCTTCCTAGGGTTAAGGTTTGAGTTACGCCTAGGGTAAGGGTTCTATTAACCAGAAAGCCCTGAGTTCCAAGAACACAGCAGCTGCGAAGGACTAGCCAAGAAGAGCGCAAAAGTACCACAACATGCCTGCCTCCACAGCTTTTTCCTTGGGGACATGCCTAATTCCTGGCTGATTTGCCTTTCTCGTCTTAGGGTTGGGGTTCGGCCTAGGGCTAGGATTTTTAAAATCAGGAAGCCCTGAGTTCCAGGCACACTGGAGCTGTGAAAGGCATCCAAAAGGGAGTGCAAAAGTGCCACAACATGGCTGCTTTCACGGCTTTTTCCTTGGCAAGAAGCCTAACACCAGGCTGATTTCCCTTCCCAGGGTTACTGTTAGGCTTAGGCCTAGGGCTAGGATTTTTAAAACTAGGAAGCCCTTAGCTCCAGGCACACTGCAGCTGTTCAAGGCATCCCAAGGGGAGTACAAAAGTGCAACAACATGGCAGCTTTCACAGCTTTTTCCTTGGCACCATCCCTATACCTTTGCTGATTTATCTGCCTAGGGTTAGGGTTAGGCTTCAGCCTAGGGCTTGGATTTTTTTAACCAGGAAGCCCTGAGTTCCAGGCTTACTTCATCTGCCAAAGGCATCCCAAAGGGAGTGCAAAAGTGCCACAACATGGCTGCTTTCACGGCTTTTTCCTTGGCAAGAACCCTAATACCCGGCTGATTTCCCTTCCCAGGATTACTGTTAGGCTTAGGCCTAGGGCTAGGATTTTTAAAACTAGGAAGCCCTTAGCTCCAGGCACACTGCAGCTGTTCAAGGCATCCCAAGGGGAGTACAAAAGTGCAACAACATGGCAGCTTTCACAGCGTTTTCCTTGGCACCATCCCTATACCTAGGCTGATTTATCTGCCTAGGGTTAGGGTTAGGCTTCAGCCTAGGGCCTGGATTTTTTTAACCAGGAAGGCCTGAATTCCAGGCTTACTTCATCTGCCAAAGGCATCCCAAAGGGAGTGCAGAAGTGCCACAACATGGCTGCTTTCCCGGCTTTTCCCTTAGAAAGAACCCTTATACCCGGCTGATTTACCTTCCTAGGGTTACTGTTAGGCTTAGGCCTAGGACTTTTAAAACCAGGAAGCCCTGCGCTCCAGGCACACTGCAGCTGCGAAAGGCATCCCAAGGGGAGCGCAAAAGTGACGCAACTTGGCTGCCACCACTGATATTTCCATGAGACCATCCTGAACCATAGGCTGATTTTCCTTCCTAGGGTTAAGGTTTGAGTTACGCCTAGGGTAAGGGTTCTCTTAACCAGAAAGCCCTGAGTTCCAAGAACACAGCAGCTGCGAAGGACTAGCCAAGAAGAGCGCAAAAGTACCACAACATGCCTGCCTCCACAGCTTTTTCCTTGGGGACATGCCTAATTCCTGGCTGATTTGCCTTTCTCGTCTTAGGGTTGGGGTTCGTCCTAGGGCTAGGATTTTTAAAATCAGGAAGCCCTGAGTTCCAGGCACACTGGAGCTGTGAAAGGCATGCAAAAGGGAGTGCAAATGTGCCACAACATGGCTGCTTTCACGGCTTTTTCCTTGGCAAGAAGCCTAACACCAGGCTGATTTCCCTTCCCAGGGTTACTGTTAGGCTTAGGCCTAGGGCTAGGATTTTTAAAACTAGGAAGCCCTTAGCTCCAGGCACACTGCAGCTGTTCAAGGCATCCCAAGGGGAGTACAAAAGTGCAACAACATGGCAGCTTTCACAGCTTTTTCCTTGGCACCATCCCTATACCTAGGCTGATTTATCTGCCTAGGGTTAGGGTTAGGGTTCAGCCTAGGGCTTCGATTTCTTTAACCAGGAAGCCCTGAGTTCCAGGCTTACTGCATCTGCCAAAGGCATCCCAAAGGGAGTGCAGAAGTGCCACAACATGGCTGCTTTCACGGCTTTTCCCTTTGGAAGAACCCTAATACCCGGCTGATTTACCTTCCTAGGGTTACTGTTAGGCTTAGGCCTAGGACTTTTAAAACCAGGAAGCCCTGGGCTCCAGGCACACTGCAGCTGCGAAAGGCATCCCAAGGGGAGCGCAAAAGTGACGCAACTTGGCTGCCACCACTGATATTTCCATGAGACCATCCCGAACCATAGGCTGATTTTCCTTCCTAGGGTTAAGGTTTGAGTTACGCCTAGGGTAAGGGTTCTATTAACCAGAAAGCCCTGAGTTCCAAGAACACAGCAGCTGCGAAGGACTAGCCAAGAAGAGCGCAAAAGTACCACAACATGCCTGCCTCCACAGCTTTTTCCTTGGGGACATGCCTAATTCCTGGCTGATTTGCCTTTCTCGTCTTAGGGTTGGGGTTCGGCCTAGGGCTAGGATTTTTAAAATCAGGAAGCCCTGAGTTCCAGGCACACTGGAGCTGTGAAAGGCATCCAAAAGGGAGTGCAAAAGTGCCACAACATGGCTGCTTTCACGGCTTTTTCCTTGGCAAGAAGCCTAACACCAGGCTGATTTCCCTTCCCAGGGTTACTGTTAGGCTTAGGCCTAGGGCTAGGATTTTTAAAACTAGGAAGCCCTTAGCTCCAGGCACACTGCAGCTGTTCAAGGCATCCCAAGGGGAGTACAAAAGTGCAACAACATGGCAGCTTTCACAGCTTTTTCCTTGGCACCATCCCTATACTTTTGCTGATTTATCTGCCTAGGGTTAGGGTTAGGGTTCAGCCTAGGGCTTCGATTTCTTTAACCAGGAAGCCCTGAGTTCCAGGCTTACTGCATCTGCCAAAGGCATCCCAAAGGGAGTGCAGAAGTGCTACAACATGGCTGCTTTCACGGCTTTTCCCTTTGGAAGAACCCTAATACCCGGCTGATTTACCTTCCTAGGGTTACTGTTAGGCTTAGGCCTAGGACTTTTAAAACCAGGAAGCCCTGGGCTCCAGGCACACTGCAGCTGCGAAAGGCATCCCAAGGGGAGCGCAAAAGTGACGCAACTTGGCTGCCACCACTGATATTTCCATGAGACCATCCCGAACCATAGGCTGATTTTCCTTCCTAGGGTTAAGGTTTGAGTTACGCCTGGGGTAAGGGTTCTATTAACCAGAAAGCCCTGAGTTCCAAGAACACAGCAGCTGCGAAGGACTAGCCAAGAAGAGCGCAAAAGTACCACAACATGCCTGCCTCCACAGCTTTTTCCTTGGGGACATGCCTAATTCCTGGCTGATTTGCCTTTCTCGTCTTAGGGTTGGGGTTCGGCCTAGGGCTAGGATTTTTAAAATCAGGAAGCCCTGAGTTCCAGGCACACTGGAGCTGTGAAAGGCATCCAAAAGGGAGTGCAAAAGTGCCACAACATGGCTGCTTTCACGGCTTTTTCCTTGGCAAGAAGCCTAACACCAGGCTGATTTCCCTTCCCAGGGTTACTGTTAGGCTTAGGCCTAGGGCTAGGATTTTTAAAACTAGGAAGCCCTTAGCTCCAGGCACACTGCAGCTGTTCAAGGCATCCCAAGGGGAGTACAAAAGTGCAACAACATGGCAGCTTTCACAGCTTTTTCCTTGGCACCATCCCTATACCTTTGCTGATTTATCTGCCTAGGGTTAGGGTTAGGCTTCAGCCTAGGGCTTGGATTTTTTTAACCAGGAAGCCCTGAGTTCCAGGCTTACTTCATCTGCCAAAGGCATCCCAAAGGGAGTGCAAAAGTGCCACAACATGGCTGCTTTCACGGCTTTTTCCTTGGCAAGAACCCTAATACCCGGCTGATTTCCCTTCCCAGGGTTACTGTTAGGCTTAGGCCTAGGGCTAGGATTTTTAAAACTAGGAAGCCCTTAGCTCCAGGCACACTGCAGCTGTTCAAGGCATCCCAAGGGGAGTACAAAAGTGCAACAACATGGCAGCTTTCACAGCGTTTTCCTTGGCACCATCCCTATACCTAGGCTGATTTATCTGCCTAGGGTTAGGGTTAGGCTTCAGCCTAGGGCCTGGATTTTTTTAACCAGGAAGCCCTGAGTTCCAGGCTTACTTCATCTGCCAAAGGCATCCCAAAGGGAGTGCAGAAGTGCCACAACATGGCTGCTTTCCCGGCTTTTCCCTTAGAAAGAACCCTTATACCCGGCTGATTTACCTTCCTAGGGTTACTGTTAGGCTTAGGCCTAGGACTTTTAAAACCAGGAAGCCCTGCGCTCCAGGCACACTGCAGCTGCGAAAGGCATCCCAAGGGGAGCGCAAAAGTGACGCAACTTGGCTGCCACCACTGATATTTCCATGAGACCATCCTGAACCATAGGCTGATTTTCCTTCCTAGGGTTAAGGTTTGAGTTACGCCTAGGGTAAGGGTTCTCTTAACCAGAAAGCCCTGAGTTCCAAGAACACAGCAGCTGCGAAGGACTAGCCAAGAAGAGCGCAAAAGTACCACAACATGCCTGCCTCCACAGCTTTTTCCTTGGGGACATGCCTAATTCCTGGCTGATTTGCCTTTCTCGTCTTAGGGTTGGGGTTCGGCCTAGGGCTAGGATTTTTAAAATCAGGAAGCCCTGAGTTCCAGGCACACTGGAGCTGTGAAAGGCATCCAAAAGGGAGTGCAAAAGTGCCACAACATGGCTGCTTTCACGGCTTTTTCCTTGGCAAGAAGCCTAACACCAGGCTGATTTCCCTTCCCAGGGTTACTGTTAGGCTTAGGCCTAGGGCTAGGATTTTTAAAACTAGGAAGCCCTTAGCTCCAGGCACACTGCAGCTGTTCAAGGCATCCCAAGGGGAGTACAAAAGTGCAACAACATGGCAGCTTTCACAGCTTTTTCCTTGGCACCATCCCTATACCTAGGCTGATTTATCTGCCTAGGGTTAGGGTTAGGGTTCAGCCTAGGGCTTGGATTTTTTTAACCAGAAAGCCCTGAGTTCCAGGCTTACTTCATCTGCCAAAGGCATCCCAAAGGGAGTGCAGAAGTGCCACAACATGGCTGCTTTCACAGCTTTTCCCTTAGGAAGAACCCTAATACCCGGCTGATTTACCTTCCTAGGGTTACTGTTAGGCTTAGGCCTAGGACTTTTAAAACCAGGAAGCCCTGGGCTCCAGGCACACTGCAGCTGCGAAAGGCATCCCAAGGGGAGCGCAAAAGTGACGCAACTTGGCTGCCACCACTGATATTTCCATGAGACCATCCCGAACCATAGGCTGATTTTCCTTCCTAGGGTTAAGGTTTGAGTTACGCCTAGGGTAAGGGTTCTATTAACCAGAAAGCCCTGAGTTCCAAGAACACAGCAGCTGCGAAGGACTAGCCAAGAAGAGCGCAAAAGTACCACAACATGCCTGCCTCCACAGCTTTTTCCTTGGGGACATGCCTAATTCCTGGCTGATTTGCCTTTCTCGTCTTAGGGTTGGGGTTCGGCCTAGGGCTAGGATTTTTAAAATCAGGAAGCCCTGAGTTCCAGGCACACTGGAGCTGTGAAAGGCATGCAAAAGGGAGTGCAAATGTGCCACAACATGGCTGCTTTCACGGCTTTTTCCTTGGCAAGAAGCCTAACACCAGGCTGATTTCCCTTCCCAGGGTTACTGTTAGGCTTAGGCCTAGGGCTAGGATTTTTAAAACTAGGAAGCCCTTAGCTCCAGGCACACTGCAGCTGTTCAAGGCATCCCAAGGGGAGTACAAAAGTGCAACAACATGGCAGCTTTCACAGCTTTTTCCTTGGCACCATCCCTATACCTAGGCTGATTTATCTGCCTAGGGTTAGGGTTAGGGTTCAGCCTAGGGCTTCGATTTCTTTAACCAGGAAGCCCTGAGTTCCAGGCTTACTGCATCTGCCAAAGGCATCCCAAAGGGAGTGCAGAAGTGCCACAACATGGCTGCTTTCACGGCTTTTCCCTTTGGAAGAACCCTAATACCCGGCTGATTTACCTTCCTAGGGTTACTGTTAGGCTTAGGCCTAGGACTTTTAAAACCAGGAAGCCCTGCGCTCCAGGCACACTGCAGCTGCGAAAGGCATCCCAAGGGGAGCGCAAAAGTGACGCAACTTGGCTGCCACCACTGATATTTCCATGAGACCATCCCGAACCATAGGCTGATTTTCCTTCCTAGGGTTAAGGTTTGAGTTACGCCTAGGGTAAGGGTTCTATTAACCAGAAAGCCCTGAGTTCCAAGAACACAGCAGCTGCGAAGGACTAGCCAAGAAGAGCGCAAAAGTACCACAACATGCCTGCCTCCACAGCTTTTTCCTTGGGGACATGCCTAATTCCTGGCTGATTTGCCTTTCTCGTCTTAGGGTTGGGGTTCGGCCTAGGGCTAGGATTTTTAAAATCAGGAAGCCCTGAGTTCCAGGCACACTGGAGCTGTGAAAGGCATCCAAAAGGGAGTGCAAAAGTGCCACAACATGGCTGCTTTCACGGCTTTTTCCTTGGCAAGAAGCCTAACACCAGGCTGATTTCCCTTCCCAGGGTTACTGTTAGGCTTAGGCCTAGGGCTAGGATTTTTAAAACTAGGAAGCCCTTAGCTCCAGGCACACTGCAGCTGTTCAAGGCATCCCAAGGGGAGTACAAAAGTGCAACAACATGGCAGCTTTCACAGCTTTTTCCTTGGCACCATCCCTATACTTTTGCTGATTTATCTGCCTAGGGTTAGGGTTAGGCTTCAGCCTAGGGCTTGGATTTTTTTAACCAGGAAGCCCTGAGGTCCAGGCTTACTTCATCTGCCAAAGTCATCCCAAAGGGAGTGCAAAAGTGCCACAACATGGCTGCTTTCACGGCTTTTTCCTTGGCAAGAACCCTAATACCCGGCTGATTTCCCTTCCCAGGGTTACTGTTAGGCTTAGGCCTAGGGCTAGGATTTTTAAAACTAGGAAGCCCTTAGCTCCAGGCACACTGCAGCTGTTCAAGGCATCCCAAGGGGAGTACAAAAGTGCAACAACATGGCAGCTTTCACAGCTTTTTCCTTGGCACCATCCCTATACCTAGGCTGATTTATCTGCCTAGGGTTAGGGTTAGGCTTCAGACTAGGGCCTGGATTTTTTTAACCAGGAAGCCCTGAGTTCCAGGCTTACTTCATCTGCCAAAGGCATCCCAAAGGGAGTGCAGAAGTGCCACAACATGGCTGCTTTCCCGGCTTTTCCCTTAGAAAGAACCCTTATACACGGCTGATTTACCTTCCTAGGGTTACTGTTAGGCTTAGGCCTAGGACTTTTAAAACCAGGAAGCCCTGCGCTCCAGGCACACTGCAGCTGCGAAAGGCATCCCAAGGGGAGCGCAAAAGTGACGCAACTTGGCTGCCACCACTGATATTTCCATGAGACCATCCTGAACCATAGGCTGATTTTCCTTCCTAGGGTTAAGGTTTGAGTTACGCCTAGGGTAAGGGTTCTATTAACCAGAAAGCCCTGAGTTCCAAGAACACAGCAGCTGCGAAGGACTAGCCAAGAAGAGCGCAAAAGTACCACAACATGCCTGCCTCCACAGCTTTTTCCTTGGGGACATGCCTAATTCCTGGCTGATTTGCCTTTCTCGTCTTAGGGTTGGGGTTCGGCCTAGGGCTAGGATTTTTAAAATCAGGAAGCCCTGAGTTCCAGGCACACTGGAGCTGTGAAAGGCATCCAAAAGGGAGTGCAAAAGTGCCACAACATGGCTGCTTTCACGGCTTTTTCCTTGGCAAGAAGCCTAACACCAGGCTGATTTCCCTTCCCAGGGTTACTGTTAGGCTTAGGCCTAGGGCTAGGATTTTTAAAACTAGGAAGCCCTTAGCTCCAGGCACACTGCAGCTGTTCAAGGCATCCCAAGGGGAGTACAAAAGTGCAACAACATGGCAGCTTTCACAGCTTTTTCCTTGGCACCATCCCTATACCTAGGCTGATTTATCTGCCTAGGGTTAGGGTTAGGCTTCAGCCTAGGGCTTGGATTTTTTTAACCAGAAAGCCCTGAGTTCCAGGCTTACTTCATCTGCCAAAGGCATCCCAAAGGGAGTGCAAAAGTGCCACAACATGGCTGCTTTCACAGCTTTTCCCTTAGGAAGAACCCTAATACCCGGCTGATTTACCTTCCTAGGGTTACTGTTAGGCTTAGGCCTAGGACTTTTAAAACCAGGAAGCCCTGCGCTCCAGGCACACTGCAGCTGCGAAAGGCATCCCAAGGGGAGCGCAAAAGTGACGCAACTTGGCTGCCACCACTGATATTTCCATGAGACCATCCCGAACCATAGGCTGATTTTCCTTCCTAGGGTTAAGGTTTGAGTTACGCCTAGGGTAAGGGTTCTATTAACCAGAAAGCCCTGAGATCCAAGAACACAGCAGCTGCGAAGGACTAGCCAAGAAGAGCGCAAAAGTACCACAACATGCCTGCCTCCACAGCTTTTTCCTTGGGGACATGCCTAATTCCTGGCTGATTTGCCTTTCTCGTCTTAGGGTTGGGGTTCGGCCTAGGGCTAGGATTTTTAAAATCAGGAAGCCCTGAGTTCCAGGCACACTGGAGCTGTGAAAGGCATCCAAAAGGGAGTGCAAAAGTGCCACAACATGGCTGCTTTCACGGCTTTTTCCTTGGCAAGAAGCCTAACACCAGGCTGATTTCCCTTCCCAGGGTTACTGTTAGGCTTAGGCCTAGGGCTAGGATTTTTAAAACTAGGAAGCCCTTAGCTCCAGGCACACTGCAGCTGTTCAAGGCATCCCAAGGGGAGTACAAAAGTGCAACAACATGGCAGCTTTCACAGCTTTTTCCTTGGCACCATCCCTATACCTAGGCTGATTTATCTGCCTAGGGTTAGGGTTAGGCTTCAGCCTAGGGCTTGGATTTCTTTAACCAGGAAGCCCTGAGTTCCAGGCTTACTGCATCTGCCAAAGGCATCCCAAAGGGAGTGCAGAAGTGCCACAACATGGCTGCTTTCACGGCTTTTCCCTTTGGAAGAACCCTAATACCCGGCTGATTTACCTTCCTAGGGTTACTGTTAGGCTTAGGCCTAGGACTTTTAAAACCAGGAAGCCCTGGGCTCCAGGCACACTGCAGCTGCGAAAGGCATCCCAAGGGGAGCGCAAAAGTGACGCAACTTGGCTGCCACCACTGATAGTTCCATGAGACCATCCCGAACCATAGGCTGATTTTCCTTCCTAGGGTTAAGGTTTGAGTTGCGCCTAGGGTAAGGGTTCTATTAACCAGAAAGCCCTGAGTTCCAAGAACACAGCAGCTGCGAAGGACTAGCCAAGAAGAGCGCAAAAGTACCACAACATGCCTGCCTCCACAGCTTTTTCCTTGGGGACATGCCTAATTCCTGGCTGATTTGCCTTTCTCGTCTTAGGGCTGGGGTTCGGCCTAGGGCTAGGATTTTTAAAATCAGGAAGCCCTGAGTTCCAGGCACACTGGAGCTGTGAAAGGCATCCAAAAGGGAGTGCAAATGTGCCACAACATGGCTGCTTTCACGGCTTTTTCCTTGGCAAGAAGCCTAACACCAGGCTGATTTCCCTTCCCAGGGTTACTGTTAGGCTTAGGCCTAGGGCTAGGATTTTTAAAACTAGGAAGCCCTTAGCTCCAGGCACACTGCAGCTGTTCAAGGCATCCCAAGGGGAGTACAAAAGTGCAACAACATGGCAGCTTTCACAGCTTTTTCCTTGGCACCATCCCTATACCTAGGCTGATTTATCTGCCTAGGGTTAGGGTTCAGCCTAGGGCTTGGATTTTTTTAACCAGGAAGCCCTGAGTTCCAGGCTTACTGCATCTGCCAAAGGCATCCCAAAGGGAGTGCAAAAGTGCCACAACATGGCTGCTTTCACGGCTTTTCCCTTTGGAAGAACCCTAATACCCGGCTGATTTACCTTCCTAGGGTTACTGTTAGGCTTAGGCCTAGGACTTTTAAAACCAGGAAGCCCTGGGCTCCAGGCACACTGCAGCTGTTAAAGGCATCCCAAGAGGGCCGTAGAAGTGACACAACTTGGCTGCCTTTTCTGCCCTTCTCATGAGACCATCCCGAACCATAGGCTGATTTTCCTTCCTAGGGTTAAGGTTTGAGTTACGCCTGGGGTAAGGGTTCTATTAACCAGAAAGCCCTGAGTTCCAAGAACACAGCAGCTGCGAAGGACTACCCAAGAAGAGCGCAAAAGTACCACAACATGCCTGCCTCCACAGCTTTTTCCTTGGGGACATGCCTAATTCCTGGCTGATTTGCCTTTCTCCTCTTAGGGTTGGGGTTCGGCCTAGGGCTAGGATTTTTTAAACTAGGAAGCCCTGAGCTCCAGGCTTACCTCATCTGCCAAAGGCATCCCAAAGAGAGTGCAGAAGTGCCACAACATGGCTGCTTTCACGGCTTTTCCCTTAGGAAGAACCCTAATACGCGGCTGATTTACCTTCCTAGGGTTACTGTTAGGCTTAGGCCTAGGACTTTTAAAACCAGGAAGCCCTGGGCTCCAGGCACACTGCAGCTGCGAAAGGCATCCCAAGGGGAGCGCAAAAGTGACACACTTGGCGGCCACCACTGATATTTCCATGAGACCATCCCGAACCATAGGCTGATTTTCCTTCCTAGGGTTAAGGTTTGAGTTACGCCTAGGGTAAGGGTTCTATTAACCAGAAAGCCCTGAGTTCCAAGAACACAGCAGCTGCGAAGGACTTCCCAAGAAGAGCGCAAAAGTACCACAACATGCCTGCCTCCACAGCTTTTTCCTTAGGGACATGCCTAATTCCTGGCTGATTTGCCTTTCTCGTCTTAGGGTTGGGGTTCGGCCTAGGGCTAGGATTTTTTTAACTAGGAAGCCCTGAGTTCCAGGCTTACTTCATCTGCCAAAAGCATCCAAAAGGGAGTGCAAAAGTGCCACAACATGGCTGCTTTCACGGCTTTTCCCTTAGGAAGAACCCTAATACCCGGCTGATTTACCTTCCTAGGGTTACTGTTAGGCTTAGGCCTAGGACTTTTAAAACCAGGAAGTCCTGGGCTCCAGGCACACTGCAGCAGTTAAAGGCATCCCAATAGGGCCGCAGAAGTGACACAACTTGGCTGCCTCTGCTGCTATTCTCATGAGACCATCCCGAACCATAGGCTGATTTTCCTTCCTAGGGTTAAGGTTTGAGTTACGCCTAGGGTAAGGATTCTATTAACCAGAAAGCCCTGAGTTCCAAAAACACAGCAGCTGCGAAGGACTTCCCAAGAAGAGCGCAAAAGTACCACAACATGCCTGCCTCCACAGCTTTTTCCTTAGGGACATGCCTAATTCCTGTCTGATTTGCCTTTCTCGTCTTAGGGTTGCGGTTCGGCCTAGGGCTAGGATTTTTTTAACTAGGAAGCCCTGAGTTCCAGGCTTACTTCATCTGCCAAAGGCATCCCAAAGGGAGTGCAGAAGTGCCACAACATGGCTGCTTTAACGGCTTTTCCCTTAGGAAGAACCCTAATACCCGGCTGATTTACCTTCCCAGGGTACTGTTAGGCTTAGGCCTAGGGCTAGGATTTTTAAAACTAGGAAGCCCTTAGCTCCAGGCACACTGCAGCTGTTCAAGGCATCCCAAGGGGAGTACAAAAGTGCAACAACATGGCAGCTTTCACAGCTTTTTCCTTGGCACCATCCCTATACCTATGCTGATTTATCTGCCTAGGGTTAGGGTTAGGGTTCAGCCTAGGGCTTGGATTTTTTTAACCAGGAAGCCCTGAGTTCCAGGCTTACTGCATCTGCCAAAGGCATCCCAAAGGGAGTGCAGAAGTGCCACAACATGGCTGCTTTCACGGCTTTTCCCTTTGGAAGAACCCTAAAACCCGGCTGATTTACCTTCCTAGGGTTACTGTTAGGCTTAGGCCTAGGACTTTTAAAACCAGGAAGCCCTGGGCTCCAGGCACACTGCAGCTGCGAAAGGCATCCCAAGGGGAGCGCAAAAGTGACGCAACTTGGCTGCCACCACTGATACTTCCATGAGACCATCCCGAACCATAGGCTGATTTTCCTTCCTAGGGTTAAGGTTTGAGTTACGCCTAGGGTAAGGGTTCTATTAACCAGAAAGCCCTGAGTTCCAAGAACACAGCAGCTGCGAAGGACTTCCCAAGAAGAGCGCAAAAGTACCACAACATGCCTGCCTCCACAGCTTTTTCCTTAGGGACATGCCTAATTCCTGGCTGATTTGCCTTTCTCGTCTTAGGGTTGGGGTTCGGCCTAGGGCTAGGATTTTTTTAACTAGGAAGCCCTGAGTTCCAGGCTTACTTCATCTGCCAAAAGCATCCAAAAGGGAGTGCAAAAGTGCCACAACATGGCTGCTTTCACGGCTTTTCCCTTAGGAAGAACCCTAATACCCGGCTGATTTACCTTCCTAGGGTTACTGTTAGGCTTAGGCCTAGGACTTTTAAAACCAGGAAGTCCTGGGCTCCAGGCACACTGCAGCAGTTAAAGGCATCCCAATAGGGCCGCAGAAGTGACACAACTTGGCTGCCTCTGCTGCTATTCTCATGAGACCATCCCGAACCATAGGCTGATTTTCCTTCCTAGGGTTAAGGTTTGAGTTACGCCTAGGGTAAGGATTCTATTAACCAGAAAGCCCTGAGTTCCAAAAACACAGCAGCTGCGAAGGACTTCCCAAGAAGAGCGCAAAAGTACCACAACATGCCTGCCTCCACAGCTTTTTCCTTAGGGACATGCCTAATTCCTGTCTGATTTGCCTTTCTCGTCTTAGGGTTGCGGTTCGGCCTAGGGCTAGGATTTCTTTAACTAGGAAGCCCTGAGTTCCAGGCTTACTTCATCTGCCAAAGGCATCCCAAAGGGAGTGCAGAAGTGCCACAACATGGCTGCTTTAACGGCTTTTCCCTTAGGAAGAACCCTAATACCCGGCTGATTTACCTTCCCAGGGTACTGTTAGGCTTAGGCCTAGGGCTAGGATTTTTAAAACTAGGAAGCCCTTAGCTCCAGGCACACTGCAGCTGTTCAAGGCATCCCAAGGGGAGTACAAAAGTGCAACAACATGGCAGCTTTCACAGCTTTTTCCTTGGCACCATCCCTATACCTAGGCTGATTTATCTGCCTAGGGTTAGGGTTAGGGTTCAGCCTAGGGCTTGGATTTTTTTAACCAGGAAGCCCTGACTTCCAGGCTTACTGCATCTGCCAAAGGCATCCCAAAGGGAGTGCAGAAGTGCCACAACATGGCTGCTTTCACGGCTTTTCCCTTTGGAAGAACCCTAAAACCCGGCTGATTTACCTTCCTAGGGTTACTGTTAGGCTTAGGCCTAGGACTTTTAAAACCAGGAAGCCCTGGGCTCCAGGCACACTGCAGCTGCGAAAGGCATCCCAAGGGGAGCGCAAAAGTGACGCAACTTGGCTGCCACCACTGATACTTCCATGAGACCATCCCGAACCATAGGCTGATTTTCCTTCCTAGGGTTAAGGTTTGAGTTACGCCTAGGGTAAGAGTTCTATTAACCAGAAAGCCCTGAGTTCCAAGAACACAGCAGCTGCGAAGGACTAGCCAAGAAGAGCGCAAAAGTACCACAACATGCCTGCCTCCACAGCTTTTTCCTTGGGGACATGCCTAATTCCTGGCTGATTTGCCTTTCTCGTCTTAGGGTTGGGGTTCGGCCTAGGGCTAGGATTTTTAAAATCAGGAAGCCCTGAGTTCCAGGCACACTGGAGCTGTGAAAGGCATCCAAAAGGCAGTACAAAAATGCCACAACATGGCTGCTTTCACGGCTTTTTCCTTGGCAAGAAGCCTAACACCAGGCTGATTTCCCTTCCCAGGGTTACTGTTAGGCTTAGGCCTAGGGCTAGGATTTTTAAAACTAGGAAGCCCTTAGCTCCAGGCACACTGCAGCTGTTCAAGGCATCCCAAGGGGAGTACAAAAGTGCAACAACATGGCAGCTTTCACAGCTTTTTCCTTGGCACCATCCCTATACCTAGGCTGATTTATCTGCCTAGGGTTAGGGTTAGGGTTCAGCCTAGGGCTTGGATTTCTTTAACCAGGAAGCCCTGAGTTCCAGGCTTACTGCATCTGCCAAAGGCATCCCAAAGGGAGTGCAGAAGTGCCACAACATGGCTGCTTTCACGGCTTTTCCCTTAGGAAGAACCCTAATACCCGGCTGATTTACCTTCCTAGGGTTACTGTTAGGCTTAGGCCTAGGACTTTTAAAACCAGGAAGCCCTGGGCTCCAGGCACACTGCAGCTGCGAAAGGCATCCCAAGGGGAGCGCAAAAGTGATGCAACTTGGCTGCCACCACTGATATTTCCATGAGACCATCCCGAACCATAGGCTGATTTTCCTTCCTAGGGTTAAGGTTTGAGTTACGCCTAGGGTAAGGGTTCTATTAACCAGAAAGCCCTGAGTTCCAAGAACACAGCAGCTGCGAAGGACTAGCCAAGAAGAGCGCAAAAGTACCACAACATGCCTGCCTCCACAGCTTTTTCCTTGGGGACATGCCTAATTCCTGGCTGATTTGCCTTTCTCGTCTTAGGGTTGGGGTTCGGCCTAGGGCTAGGATTTTTAAAATCAGGAAGCCCTGAGTTCCAGGCACACTGGAGCTGTGAAAGGCATCCAAAAGGGAGTGCAAAAGTGCCACAACATGGCTGCTTTCACGGCTTTTTCCTTGGCAAGAAGCCTAACACCAGGCTGATTTCCCTTCCCAGGGTTACTGTTAGGCTTAGGCCTAGGGCTAGGATTTTTAAAACTAGGAAGCCCTTAGCTCCAGGCACACTGCAGCTGTTCAAGGCATCCCAAGGGGAGTACAAAAGTGCAACAACATGGCAGCTTTCACAGCTTTTTCCTTGGCACCATCCCTATACCTAGGCTGATTTATCTGCCTAGGGTTAGGGTTCAGCCTAGGGCTTGGATTTCTTTAACCAGGAAGCCCTGAGTTCCAGGCTTACTGCATCTGCCAAAGGCATCCCAAAGGGAGTGCAGAAGTGCCACAACATGGCTGCTTTCACGGCTTTTCCCTTTGGAAGAACCCTAATACCCGGCTGATTTACCTTCCTAGGGTTACTGTTAGGCTTAGGCCTCGGACTTTAAAACCAGGAAGCCCTGGGCTCCAGGCACACTGCAGCTGCGAAAGGCATCCCAAGGGGAGCGCAAAAGTTATGCAACTTGGCTGCCACCACTGATATTTCCATGAGACCATCCCGAACCATAGGCTGATTTTCCTTCCTAGGGTTAAGGTTTGAGTTACGCCTAGGGTAAGGGTTCTATTAACCAGAAAGCCCTGAGTTCCAAGAACACAGCAGCTGCGAAGGACTAGCCAAGAAGAGCGCAAAAGTACCACAACATGCCTGCCTCCACAGCTTTTTCCTTGGGGACATGCCTAATTCCTGGCTGATTTGCCTTTCTCGTCTTAGGGCTGGGGTTCGGCCTAGGGCTAGGATTTTTAAAATCAGGAAGCCCTGAGTTCCAGGCACACTGGAGCTGTGAAAGGCATCCAAAAGGGAGTGCAAAAGTGCCACAACATGGCTGCTTTCACGGCTTTTTCCTTGGCAAGAAGCCTAACACCAGGCTGATTTCCCTTCCCAGGGTTACTGTTAGGCTTAGGCCTAGGGCTAGGATTTTTAAAACTAGGAAGCCCTTAGCTCCAGGCACACTGCAGCTGTTCAAGGCATCCCAAGGGGAGTACAAAAGTGCAACAACATGGCAGCTTTCACAGCTTTTTCCTTGGCACCATCCCTATACCTAGGCTGATTTATCTGCCTAGGGTTAGGGTTAGGGTTCAGCCTAGGGCTTGGAGTTTTTTAACCAGGAAGCCCTGAGTTCCAGGCTTACTGCATCTGCCAAAGGCATCCCAAAGGGAGTGCAGAAGTGCCACAACATGGCTGCTTTCACGGCTTTTCCCTTAGGAAGAACCCTAATACCCGGCTGATTTACCTTCCTAGGGTTACTGTTAGGCTTAGGCCTAGGACTTTTAAAACCAGGAAGCCCTGGGCTCCAGGCACACTGCAGCTGCGAAAGGCATCCCAAGGGGAGCGCAAAAGTGACACAACTTAGCAGCCAACAATGATACTTCCATGAGACCATCCCGAACCATAGGCTGATTTTCCTTCCTAGGGTTAAGGTTTGAGTTACGCCTAGGGTAAGGGTTCTATTAACCAGAAAGCCCTGAGTTCCAAGAACACAGCAGCTGCGAAGGACTAGCCAAGAAGAGCGCAAAAGTACCACAACATGCCTGCCTCCACAGCTTTTTCCTTGGGGACATGCCTAATTCCTGGCTGATTTGCCTTTCTCGTTTTAGGGTTGGGGTTCGGCCTAGGGCTAGGATTTTTAAAATCAGGAAGCCCTGAGTTCCAGGCACACTGGAGCTGTGAAAGGCATCCAAAAGGGAGTGCAAAAGTGCCACAACATGGCTGCTTTCACGGCTTTTTCCTTGGCAAGAAGCCTAACACCAGGCTGATTTCCCTTCCCAGGGTTACTGTTAGGCTTAGGCCTAGGGCTAGGATTTTTAAAACTAGGAAGCCCTTAGCTCCAGGCACACTGCAGCTGTTCAAGGCATCCCAAGGGGAGTACAAAAGTGCAACAACATGGCAGCTTTCACAGCTTTTTCCTTGGCACCATCCCTATACCTAGGCTGATTTATCTGCCTAGGGTTAGGGTTAGGGTTCAGCCTAGGGCTTGGATTTCTTTAACCAGGAAGCCCTGAGTTCCAGGCTTACTGCATCTGCCAAAGGCATCCCAAAGGGAGTGCAGAAGTGCCACAACATGGCTGCTTTCACGGCTTTTCCCTTTGGAAGAACCCTAATACCCGGCTGATTTACCTTCCTAGGGTTACTCTTAGGCTTAGGCCTAGGACTTTTAAAACCAGGAAGCCCTGGGCTCCAGGCACACTGCAGCTGCGAAAGGCATCCCAAGGGGAGCGCAAAAGTGACGCAACTTGGCTGCCACCACTGATACTTCCATGAGACCATCCCGAACCATAGGCTGATTTTCCTTCCTAGGGTTAAGGTTTGAGTTACGCCTAGGGTAAGGGTTCTATTAACCAGAAAGCCCTGAGTTCCAAGAACACAGCAGCTGCGAAGGACTAGCCAAGAAGAGCGCAAAAGTACCACAACATGCCTGCCTCCACAGCTTTTTCCTTGGGGACATGCCTAATTCCTGGCTGATTTGCCTTTCTCGTCTTAGGGTTGGGGTTCGGCCTAGGGCTAGGATTTTTAAAATCAGGAAGCCCTGAGTTCCAGGCACACTGGAGCTGTGAAAGGCATCCAAAAGGGAGTGCAAAAGTGCCACAACATGGCTGCTTTCACGGCTTTTTCCTTGGCAAGAAGCCTAACACCAGGCTGATTTCCCTTCCCAGGGTTACTGTTAGGCTTAGGCCTAGGGCTAGGATTTTTAAAACTAGGAAGCCCTTAGCTCCAGGCACACTGCAGCTGTTCAAGGCATCCCAAGGGGAGTACAAAAGTGCAACAACATGGCAGCTTTCACAGCTTTTTCCTTGGCACCATCCCTATACCTAGGCTGATTTATCTGCCTAGGGTTAGGGTTAGGGTTCAGCCTAGGGCTTGGATATTTTTAACCAGGAAGCCCTGAGTTCCAGGCTTACTGCATCTGCCAAAGGCATCCCAAAGGGAGTGCAGAAGTGCCACAACATGGCTGCTTTCACGGCTTTTCCCTTAGGAAGAACCCTAATACCCGGCTGATTTACCTTCCTAGGGTTACTGTTAGGCTTAGGCCTAGGACTTTTAAAACCAGGAAGCCCTGGGCTCCAGGCACACTGCAGCTGCGAAAGGCATCCCAAGGGTAGCGCAAAAGTGACGCAACTTGGCTGCCACCACTGATATTTCCATGAGACCATCCCGAACCATAGGCTGATTTTCCTTCCTAGGGTTAAGGTTTGAGTTACGCCTAGGGCAAGGATTCTATTAACCAGAAAGCCCTGAGATCCAAGAACACAGCAGCTGCGAAGGACTAGCCAAGAAGAGCGCAAAAGTACCACAACATGCCTGCCTCCACAGCTTTTTCCTTGGGGACATGCCTAATTCCTGGCTGATTTGCCTTTCTCGTCTTAGGGTTGGGGTTCGGCCTAGGGCTAGGATTTTTAAAATCAGGAAGCCCTGAGTTCCAGGCACACTGGAGCTGTGAAAGGCATCCAAAAGGGAGAGCAAAAGTGCCACAACATGGCTGCTTTCACGGCTTTTTCCTTGGCAAGAAGCCTAACACCAGGCTGATTTCCCTTCCCAGGGTTACTGTTAGGCTTAGGCCTAGGGCTAGGATTTTTAAAACTAGGAAGCCCTTAGCTCCAGGCACACTGCAGCTGTTCAAGGCATCCCAAGGGGAGTACAAAAGTGCAACAACATGGCAGCTTTCACAGCTTTTTCCTTGGCACCATCCCTATACCTAGGCTGATTTATCTGCCTAGGGTTAGGGTTAGGGTTCAGCCTAGGGCTTGGATTTTTTTAACCAGGAAGCCCTGAGTTCCAGGCTTACTTCATCTGCCAAAGGCATCCCAAAGGGAGTGCAGAAGTGCCACAACATGGCTGCTTTCACGGCTTTTCCCTTAGGAAGAACCCTAATACGCGGCTGATTTACCTTCCTAGGGTTACTGTTAGGCTTAGGCCTAGGACTTTTAAAACCAGGAAGCCCTGGGCTCCAGGCACACTGCAGCTGCGAAAGGCATCCCAAGGGGAGCGCAAAAGTGACGCAACTTGGCTGCCACCACTGATATTTCCATGAGACCATCCCGAACCATAGGCTGATTTTCCTTCCTAGGGTTAAGGTTTGAGTTACGCCTAGGGTAAGGGTTCTATTAACCAGAAAGCCCTGAGTTCCAAGAACACAGCAGCTGCGAAGGACTAGCCAAGAAGAGCGCAAAAGTACCACAACATGCCTGCCTCCACAGCTTTTTCCTTGGGGACATGCCTAATTCCTGGCTGATTTGCCTTTCTCGTCTTAGGGTTGGGGTTCGGCCTAGGGCTAGGATTTTTAAAATCAGGAAGCCCTGAGTTCCAGGCACACTGGAGCTGTGAAAGGCATCCAAAAGGGAGTGCAAAAGTGCCACAACATGGCTGCTTTCACGGCTTTTTCCTTGGCAAGAAGCCTAACACCAGGCTGATTTCCCTTCCCAGGGTTACTGTTAGGCTTAGGCCTAGGGCTAGGATTTTTAAAACTAGGAAGCCCTTAGCTCCAGGCACACTGCAGCTGTTCAAGGCATCCCAAGGGGAGTACAAAAGTGCAACAACATGGCAGCTTTCACAGCTTTTTCCTTGGCACCATCCCTATACCTAGGCTGATTTATCTGCCTAGGGTTAGGGTTAGGGTTCAGCCTAGGGCTTGGATTTCTTTAACCAGGAAGCCCTGAGTTCCAGGCTTACTGCATCTGCCAAAGGCATCCCAAAGGGAGTGCAGAAGTGCCACAACATGGCTGCTTTCACGGCTTTTCCCTTTGGAAGAACCCTAATACCCGGCTGATTTACCTTCCTAGGGTTACTGTTAGGCTTAGGCCTAGGACTTTTAAAACCAGGAAGCCCTGGGCTCCAGGCACACTGCAGCTGCGAAAGGCATCCCAAGGGGAGCGCAAAAGTGACGCAACTTGGCTGCCACCACTGATATTTCCATGAGACCATCCCGAACCATAGGCTGATTTTCCTTCCTAGGGTTAAGGTTTGAGTTACGCCTAGGGTAAGGGTTCTATTAACCAGAAAGCCCTGAGTTCCAAGAACACAGCAGCTGCGAAGGACTAGCCAAGAAGAGCGCAAAAGTACCACAACATGCCTGCCTCCACAGCTTTTTCCTTGGGGACATGCCTAATTCCTGGCTGATTTGCCTTTCTCGTCTTAGGGTTGGGGTTCGGCCTAGGGCTAGGATTTTTAAAATCAGGAAGCCCTGAGTTCCAGGCACACTGGAGCTGTGAAAGGCATCCAAAAGGGAGTGCAAAAGTGCCACAACATGGCTGCTTTCACGGCTTTTTCCTTGGCAAGAAGCCTAACACCAGGCTAATTTCCCTTCCCAGGGTTACTGTTAGGCTTAGGCCTAGGGCTAGGATTTTTAAAACTAGGAAGCCCTTAGCTCCAGGCACACTGCAGCTGTTCAAGGCATCCCAAGGGGAGTACAAAAGTGCAACAACATGGCAGCTTTCACAGCTTTTTCCTTGGCACCATCCCTATACCTAGGCTGATTTATCTGCCTAGGGTTAGGGTTCAGCCTAGGGCTTGGAGTTTTTTAACCAGGAAGCCCTGAGTTCCAGGCTTACTGCATCTGCCAAAGGCATCCCAAAGGGAGTGCAGAAGTGCCACAACATGGCTGCTTTCACGGCTTTTCCCTTAGGAAGAACCCTAATACGCGGCTGATTTAC
Organism: Ammospiza maritima maritima; assembly: GCA_036010785.1. NCBI lineage: Eukaryota > Metazoa > Chordata > Aves > Passeriformes > Passerellidae > Ammospiza > Ammospiza maritima. The sequence continues at coordinate 4,675,006 of CM069694.1, forward strand.
CTTCCTAGGGTTACTGTTAGGCTTAGGCCTAGGACTTTTAAAACCAGGAAGCCCTGGGCTCCAGGCACACTGCAGCTGCGAAAGGCATCCCAAGGGGAGCGCAAAAGTGATGCAACTTGGCTGCCACCACTGATACTTCCATGAGACCATCCCGAACCATAGGCTGATTTTCCTTCCTAGGGTTAAGGTTTGAGTTACGCCTAGGGTAAGGGTTCTATTAACCAGAAAGCCCTGAGTTCCAAGAACACAGCAGCTGCGAAGGACTAGCCAAGAAGAGCGCAAAAGTACCACAACATGCCTGCCTCCACAGCTTTTTCCTTGGGGACATGCCTAATTCCTGGCTGATTTGCCTTTCTCGTCTTAGGGTTGGGGTTCGGCCTAGGGCTAGGATTTTTAAAATCAGGAAGCCCTGAGTTCCAGGCACACTGGAGCTGTGAAAGGCATCCAAAAGGGAGTGCAAAAGTGCCACAACATGGCTGCTTTCACGGCTTTTTCCTTGGCAAGAAGCCTAACACCAGGCTGATTTCCCTTCCCAGGGTTACTGTTAGGCTTAGGCCTAGGGCTAGGATTTTTAAAACTAGGAAGCCCTTAGCTCCAGGCACACTGCAGCTGTTCAAGGCATCCCAAGGGGAGTACAAAAGTGCAACAACATGGCAGCTTTCACCGCTTTTTCCTTGGCACCATCCCTATACCTAGGCTGATTTATCTGCCTAGGGTTAGGGTTAGGGTTCAGCCTAGGGCTTGGATTTCTTTAACCAGGAAGCCCTGAGTTCCAGGCTTACTGCATCTGCCAAAGGCATCCCAAAGGGAGTGCAGAAGTGCCACAACATGGCTGCTTTCACGGCTTTTCCCTTTGGAAGAACCCTAATACCCGGCTGATTTACCTTCCTAGGGTTACTGTTAGGCTTAGGCCTAGGACTTTTAAAACCAGGAAGCCCTGGGCTCCAGGCACACTGCAGCTGCGAAAGGCATCCCAAGGGGAGCGCAAAAGTGACGCAACTTGGCGGCCACCACTGATATTTCCATGAGACCATCCCGAACCATAGGCTGATTTTCCTTCCTAGGGTTAAGGTTTGAGTTACGCCTAGGGTAAGGGTTCTATTAACCAGAAAGCCCTGAGTTCCAAGAACACAGCAGCTGCGAAGGACTAGCCAAGAAGAGCGCAAAAGTACCACAACATGCCTGCCTCCACAGCTTTTTCCTTGGGGACATGCCTAATTCCTGGCTGATTTGCCTTTCTCGTCTTAGGGTTGGGGTTCGGCCTAGGGCTAGGATTTTTAAAATCAGGAAGCCCTGAGTTCCAGGCACACTGGAGCTGTGAAAGGCATCCAAAAGGGAGTGCAAAAGTGCCACAACATGGCTGCTTTCACGGCTTTTTCCTTGGCAAGAAGCCTAACACCAGGCTAATTTCCCTTCCCAGGGTTACTGTTAGGCTTAGGCCTAGGGCTAGGATTTTTAAAACTAGGAAGCCCTTAGCTCCAGGCACACTGCAGCTGTTCAAGGCATCCCAAGGGGAGTACAAAAGTGCAACAACATGGCAGCTTTCACAGCTTTTTCCTTGGCACCATCCCTATACCTAGGCTGATTTATCTGCCTAGGGTTAGGGTTCAGCCTAGGGCTTGGAGTTTTTTAACCAGGAAGCCCTGAGTTCCAGGCTTACTGCATCTGCCAAAGGCATCCCAAAGGGAGTGCAGAAGTGCCACAACATGGCTGCTTTCACGGCTTTTCCCTTAGGAAGAACCCTAATACGCGGCTGATTTACCTTCCTAGGGTTACTGTTAGGCTTAGGCCTAGGACTTTTAAAACCAGGAAGCCCTGGGCTCCAGGCACACTGCAGCTGCGAAAGGCATCCCAAGGGGAGCGCAAAAGTGATGCAACTTGGCTGCCACCACTGATACTTCCATGAGACCATCCCGAACCATAGGCTGATTTTCCTTCCTAGGGTTAAGGTTTGAGTTACGCCTAGGGTAAGGGTTCTATTAACCAGAAAGCCCTGAGTTCCAAGAACACAGCAGCTGCGAAGGACTAGCCAAGAAGAGCGCAAAAGTACCACAACATGCCTGCCTCCACAGCTTTTTCCTTGGGGACATGCCTAATTCCTGGCTGATTTGCCTTTCTCGTCTTAGGGTTGGGGTTCGGCCTAGGGCTAGGATTTTTAAAATCAGGAAGCCCTGAGTTCCAGGCACACTGGAGCTGTGAAAGGCATCCAAAAGGGAGTGCAAAAGTGCCACAACATGGCTGCTTTCACGGCTTTTTCCTTGGCAAGAAGCCTAACACCAGGCTGATTTCCCTTCCCAGGGTTACTGTTAGGCTTAGGCCTAGGGCTAGGATTTTTAAAACTAGGAAGCCCTTAGCTCCAGGCACACTGCAGCTGTTCAAGGCATCCCAAGGGGAGTACAAAAGTGCAACAACATGGCAGCTTTCACAGCTTTTTCCTTGGCACCATCCCTATACCTAGGCTGATTTATCTGCCTAGGGTTAGGGTTAGGGTTCAGCCTAGGGCTTGGATTTCTTTAACCAGGAAGCCCTGAGTTCCAGGCTTACTGCATCTGCCAAAGGCATCCCAAAGGGAGTGCAGAAGTGCCACAACATGGCTGCTTTCACGGCTTTTCCCTTTGGAAGAACCCTAATACGCGGCTGATTTACCTTCCTAGGGTTACTCTTAGGCTTAGGCCTAGGACTTTTAAAACCAGGAAGCCCTGGGCTCCAGGCACACTGCAGCTGCGAAAGGCATCCCAAGGGGAGCGCAAAAGTGACGCAACTTGGCTGCCACCACTGATATTTCCATGAGACCATCCCGAACCATAGGCTGATTTTCCTTCCTAGGGTTAAGGTTTGAGTTACGCCTAGGGTAAGGGTTCTATTAACCAGAAAGCCCTGAGTTCCAAGAACACAGCAGCTGCGAAGGACTAGCCAAGAAGAGCGCAAAAGTACCACAACATGCCTGCCTCCACAGCTTTTTCCTTGGGGACATGCCTAATTCCTGGCTGATTTGCCTTTCTCGTCTTAGGGTTGGGGTTCGGCCTAGGGCTAGGATTTTTAAAATCAGGAAGCCCTGAGTTCCAGGCACACTGGAGCTGTGAAAGGCATCCAAAAGGGAGTGCAAAAGTGCCACAACATGGCTGCTTTCACGGCTTTTTCCTTGGCAAGAAGCCTAACACCAGGCTGATTTCCCTTCCCAGGGTTACTGTTAGGCTTAGGCCTAGGGCTAGGATTTTTAAAACTAGGAAGCCCTTAGCTCCAGGCACACTGCAGCTGTTCAAGGCATCCCAAGGGGAGTACAAAAGTGCAACAACATGGCAGCTTTCACAGCTTTTTCCTTGGCACCATCCCTATACCTAGGCTGATTTATCTGCCTAGGGTTAGGGTTAGGGTTCAGCCTAGGGCTTGGATATTTTTAACCAGGAAGCCCTGAGTTCCAGGCTTACTGCATCTGCCAAAGGCATCCCAAAGGGAGTGCAGAAGTGCCACAACATGGCTGCTTTCACGGCTTTTCCCTTAGGAAGAACCCTAATACCCTGCTGATTTACCTTCCTAGGGTTACTGTTAGGCTTAGGCCTAGGACTTTTAAAACCAGGAAGCCCTGGGCTCCAGGCACACTGCAGCTGCGAAAGGCATCCCAAGGGTAGCGCAAAAGTGACGCAACTTGGCTGCCACCACTGATATTTCCATGAGACCATCCCGAACCATAGGCTGATTTTCCTTCCTAGGGTTAAGGTTTGAGTTACGCCTAGGGCAAGGATTCTATTAACCAGAAAGCCCTGAGATCCAAGAACACAGCAGCTGCGAAGGACTAGCCAAGAAGAGCGCAAAAGTACCACAACATGCCTGCCTCCACAGCTTTTTCCTTGGGGACATGCCTAATTCCTGGCTGATTTGCCTTTCTCGTCTTAGGGTTGGGGTTCGGCCTAGGGCTAGGATTTTTAAAATCAGGAAGCCCTGAGTTCCAGGCACACTGGAGCTGTGAAAGGCATCCAAAAGGGAGAGCAAAAGTGCCACAACATGGCTGCTTTCACGGCTTTTTCCTTGGCAAGAAGCCTAACACCAGGCTGATTTCCCTTCCCAGGGTTACTGTTAGGCTTAGGCCTAGGGCTAGGATTTTTAAAACTAGGAAGCCCTTAGCTCCAGGCACACTGCAGCTGTTCAAGGCATCCCAAGGGGAGTACAAAAGTGCAACAACATGGCAGCTTTCACAGCTTTTTCCTTGGCACCATCCCTATACCTAGGCTGATTTATCTGCCTAGGGTTAGGGTTAGGGTTCAGCCTAGGGCTTGGATTTTTTTAACCAGGAAGCCCTGAGTTCCAGGCTTACTTCATCTGCCAAAGGCATCCCAAAGGGAGTGCAGAAGTGCCACAACATGGCTGCTTTCACGGCTTTTCCCTTAGGAAGAACCCTAATACGCGGCTGATTTACCTTCCTAGGGTTACTGTTAGGCTTAGGCCTAGGACTTTTAAAACCAGGAAGCCCTGGGCTCCAGGCACACTGCAGCTGCGAAAGGCATCCCAAGGGGAGCGCAAAAGTGACGCAACTTGGCTGCCACCACTGATATTTCCATGAGACCATCCCGAACCATAGGCTGATTTTCCTTCCTAGGGTTAAGGTTTGAGTTACGCCTAGGGTAAGGGTTCTATTAACCAGAAAGCCCTGAGTTCCAAGAACACAGCAGCTGCGAAGGACTAGCCAAGAAGAGCGCAAAAGTACCACAACATGCCTGCCTCCACAGCTTTTTCCTTGGGGACATGCCTAATTCCTGGCTGATTTGCCTTTCTCGTCTTAGGGTTGGGGTTCGGCCTAGGGCTAGGATTTTTAAAATCAGGAAGCCCTGAGTTCCAGGCACACTGGAGCTGTGAAAGGCATCCAAAAGGGAGTGCAAAAGTGCCACAACATGGCTGCTTTCACGGCTTTTTCCTTGGCAAGAAGCCTAACACCAGGCTGATTTCCCTTCCCAGGGTTACTGTTAGGCTTAGGCCTAGGGCTAGGATTTTTAAAACTAGGAAGCCCTTAGCTCCAGGCACACTGCAGCTGTTCAAGGCATCCCAAGGGGAGTACAAAAGTGCAACAACATGGCAGCTTTCACAGCTTTTTCCTTGGCACCATCCCTATACCTAGGCTGATTTATCTGCCTAGGGTTAGGGTTAGGGTTCAGCCTAGGGCTTGGATTTCTTTAACCAGGAAGCCCTGAGTTCCAGGCTTACTGCATCTGCCAAAGGCATCCCAAAGGGAGTGCAGAAGTGCCACAACATGGCTGCTTTCACGGCTTTTCCCTTTGGAAGAACCCTAATACCCGGCTGATTTACCTTCCTAGGGTTACTGTTAGGCTTAGGCCTAGGACTTTTAAAACCAGGAAGCCCTGGGCTCCAGGCACACTGCAGCTGCGAAAGGCATCCCAAGGGGAGCGCAAAAGTGACGCAACTTGGCGGCCACCACTGATATTTCCATGAGACCATCCCGAACCATAGGCTGATTTTCCTTCCTAGGGTTAAGGTTTGAGTTACGCCTAGGGTAAGGGTTCTATTAACCAGAAAGCCCTGAGTTCCAAGAACACAGCAGCTGCGAAGGACTAGCCAAGAAGAGCGCAAAAGTACCACAACATGCCTGCCTCCACAGCTTTTTCCTTGGGGACATGCCTAATTCCTGGCTGATTTGCCTTTCTCGTCTTAGGGTTGGGGTTCGGCCTAGGGCTAGGATTTTTAAAATCAGGAATCCCTGAGTTCCAGGCACACTGGAGCTGTGAAAGGCATCCAAAAGGGAGTGCAAAAGTGCCACAACATGGCTGCTTTCACGGCTTTTTCCTTGGCAAGAAGCCTAACACCAGGCTGATTTCCCTTCCCAGGGTTACTGTTAGGCTTAGGCCTAGGGCTAGGATTTTTAAAACTAGGAAGCCCTTAGCTCCAGGCACACTGCAGCAGTTCAAGGCATCCCAAGGGGAGTACAAAAGTGCAACAACATGGCAGCTTTCACAGCTTTTTCCTTGGCACCATCCCTATACCTAGGCTGATTTATCTGCCCAGGGTTAGGGTTAGGGTTCAGCCTAGGGCTTGGATTTCTTTAACCAGGAAGCCCTGAGTTCCAGGCTTACTTCATCTGCCAAAGGCATCCCAAAGGGAGTGCAGAAGTGCCACAACATGGCTGCTTTCACGGCTTTTCCCTTAGGAAGAACCCTAATACCCGGCTGATTTACCTTCCTAGGGTTACTGTTAGGCTTAGGCCTAGGACTTTTAAAACCAGGAAGCCCTGGGCTCCAGGCACATTGCAGCTGAGAAAGGCATCCCAAGGAGAGCGCAAAAGTTATGCAACTTGGCTGCCACCACTGATACTTCCATGAGACCATCCCGAACCATAGGCTGATTTTCCTTCCTAGGGTTAAGGTTTGAGTTACGCCTAGGGTAAGGGTTCTATTAACCAGAAAGCCCTGAGTTCCAAGAACACAGCAGCTGCGAAGGACTAGCCAAGAAGAGCGCAAAAGTACCACAACATGCCTGCCTCCACAGCTTTTTCCTTGGGGACATGCCTAATTCCTGGCTGATTTGCCTTTCTCGTCTTAGGGTTGGGGTTCGGCCTAGGGCTAGGATTTTTAAAATCAGGAAGCCCTGAGTTCCAGGCACACTGGAGCTGTGAAAGGCATGCAAAAGGGAGTGCAAAAGTGCCACAACATGGCTGCTTTCACGGCTTTTTCCTTGGCAAGAAGCCTAACACCAGGCTGATTTCCCTTCCCAGGGTTACTGTTAGGCTTAGGCCTAGGGCTAGGATTTTTAAAACTAGGAAGCCCTTAGCTCCAGGCACACTGCAGCTGTTCAAGGCATCCCAAGGGGAGTACAAAAGTGCAACAACATGGCAGCTTTCACAGCTTTTTCCTTGGCACCATCCCTATACCTAGGCTGATTTATCTGCCTAGGATTAGGGTTAGGGTTCAGCCTAGGGCTTGGATTTCTTTAACCAGGAAGCCCTGAGTTCCAGGCTTACTGCATCTGCCAAAGGCATCCCAAAGGGAGTGCAGAAGTGCCACAACATGGCTGCTTTCACGGCTTTTCCCTTAGGAAGAACCCTAATACCCGGCTGATTTACCTTCCTAGGGTTACTGTTAGGCTTAGGCCTAGGACTTTTAAAACCAGGAAGCCCTGGGCTCCAGGCACACTGCAGCTGCGAAAGGCATCCCAAGGGGAGCGCAAAAGTGACGCAACTTGGCTGCCACCACTGATATTTCCATGAGACCATCCCGAACCATAGGCTGATTTTCCTTCCTAGGGTTAAGGTTTGAGTTACGCCTAGGGTAAGCGTTCTATTAACCAGAAAGCCGTGAGTTCCAAGAACACAGCAGCTGCGAAGGACTAGCCAAGAAGAGCGCAAAAGTACCACAACATGCCTGCCTCCACAGCTTTTTCCTTGGGGACATGCCTAATTCCTGGCTGATTTGCCTTTCTCGTCTTAGGGTTGGGGTTCGGCCTAGGGCTAGGATTTTTAAAATCAGGAAGCCCTGAGTTCCAGGCACACTGGATCTGTGAAAGGCATCCAAAAGGGAGTGCAAAAGTGCCACAACATGGCTGCTTTCACGGCTTTTTCCTTGGCAAGAAGCCTAACACCAGGCTGATTTCCCTTCCCAGGGTTACTGTTAGGCTTAGGCCTAGGGCTAGGATTTTTAAAACTAGGAAGCCCTTAGCTCCAGGCACACTGCAGCTGTTCAAGGCATCCCAAGGGGAGTACAAAAGTGCAACAACATGGCAGCTTTCACAGCTTTTTCCTTGGCACCATCCCTATACCTAGGCTGATTTATCTGCCTAGGGTTAGGGTTAGGGTTCAGCCTAGGGCTTCGATTTCTTTAACCAGGAAGCCCTGAGTTCCAGGCTTACTGCATCTGCCAAAGGCATCCCAAAGGGAGTGCAGAAGTGCCACAACATGGCTGCTTTCACGGCTTTTCCCTTTGGAAGAACCCTAATACCCGGCTGATTTACCTTCCTAGGGTTACTGTTAGGCTTAGGCCTAGGACTTTTAAAACCAGGAAGCCCTGGGCTCCAGGCACACTGCAGCTGCGAAAGGCATCCCAAGGGGAGCGCAAAAGTGACGCAACTTGGCTGCCACCACTGATATTTCCATGAGACCATCCCGAACCATAGGCTGATTTTCCTTCCTAGGGTTAAGGTTTGAGTTACGCCTAGGGTAAGGGTTCTATTAACCAGAAAGCCCTGAGTTCCAAGAACACAGCAGCTGCGAAGGACTAGCCAAGAAGAGCGCAAAAGTACCACAACATGCCTGCCTCCACAGCTTTTTCCTTGGGGACATGCCTAATTCCTGGCTGATTTGCCTTTCTCGTCTTAGGGTTGGGGTTCGGCCTAGGGCTAGGATTTTTAAAATCAGGAAGCCCTGAGTTCCAGGCACACTGGAGCTGTGAAAGGCATCCAAAAGGGAGTGCAAAAGTGCCACAACATGGCTGCTTTCACGGCTTTTTCCTTGGCAAGAAGCCTAACACCAGGCTGATTTCCCTTCCCAGGGTTACTGTTAGGCTTAGGCCTAGGGCTAGGATTTTTAAAACTAGGAAGCCCTTAGCTCCAGGCACACTGCAGCAGTTCAAGGCATCCCAAGGGGAGTACAAAAGTGCAACAACATGGCAGCTTTCACAGCTTTTTCCTTGGCACCATCCCTATACCTAGGCTGATTTATCTGCCCAGGGTTAGGGTTAGGGTTCAGCCTAGGGCTTGGATTTCTTTAACCAGGAAGCCCTGAGTTCCAGGCTTACTTCATCTGCCAAAGGCATCCCAAAGGGAGTGCAGAAGTGCCACAACATGGCTGCTTTCACGGCTTTTCCCTTAGGAAGAACCCTAAAACCCGGCTGATTTACCTTCCTAGGGTTACTGTTAGGCTTAGGCCTAGGACTTTTAAAACCAGGAAGCCCTGGGCTCCAGGCACACTGCAGCTGCGAAAGGCATCCCAAGGGGAGCGCAAAAGTGACGCAACTTGGCTGCCACCACTGATATTTCCATGAGACCATCCCGAACCATAGGCTGATTTTCCTTCCTAGGGTTAAGGTTTGAGTTACGCCTAGGGTAAGGGTTCTATTAACCAGAAAGCCCTGAGTTCCAAGAACACAGCAGCTGCGAAGGACTAGCCAAGAAGAGCGCAAAAGTACCACAACATGCCTGCCTCCACAGCTTTTTCCTTGGGGACATGCCTAATTCCTGGCTGATTTGCCTTTCTCGTCTTAGGGTTGGGGTTCGGCCTAGGGCTAGGATTTTTAAAATCAGGAAGCCCTGAGTTCCAGGCACACTGGAGCTGTGAAAGGCATGCAAAAGGGAGTGCAAAAGTGCCACAACATGGCTGCTTTCACGGCTTTTTCCTTGGCAAGAAGCCTAACACTAGGCTGATTTCCCTTCCCAGGGTTACTGTTAGGCTTAGGCCTAGGGCTAGGATTTTTAAAACTAGGAAGCCCTTAGCTCCAGGCACACTGCAGCTGTTCAAGGCATCCCAAGGGGAGTACAAAAGTGCAAAAACATGGCAGCTTTCACAGCTTTTTCCTTGGCACCATCCCTATACCTAGGCTGATTTATCTGCCTAGGGTTAGGGTTAGGGTTCAGCCTAGGGCTTGGATTTCTTTAACCAGGAAGCCCTGAGTTCCAGGCTTACTGCATCTGCCAAAGGCATCCCAAAGGGAGTGCAGAAGTGCCACAACATGGCTGCTTTCACGGCTTTTCCCTTTGGAAGAACCCTAATACCCGGCTGATTTACCTTCCTAGGGTTACTGTTAGGCTTAGGCCTAGGACTTTTAAAACCAGGAAGCCCTGGGCTCCAGGCACACTGCAGCTGCGAAAGGCATCCCAAGGGGAGCGCAAAAGTGACGCAACTTGGCTGCCACCACTGATATTTCCATGAGACCATCCCGAACCATAGGCTGATTTTCCTTCCTAGGGTTAAGGTTTGAGTTACGCCTAGGGTAAGGGTTCTATTAACCAGAAAGCCCTGAGTTCCAAGAACACAGCAGCTGCGAAGGACTAGCCAAGAAGAGCGCAAAAGTACCACAACATGCCTGCCTCCACAGCTTTTTCCTTGGGGACATGCCTAATTCCTGGCTGATTTGCCTTTCTCGTCTTAGGGTTGGGGTTCGGCCTAGGGCTAGGATTTTTAAAATCAGGAAGCCCTGAGTTCCAGGCACACTCGAGCTGTGAAAGGCATCCAAAAGGGAGTGCAAAAGTGCCACAACATGGCTGCTTTCACGGCTTTTTCCTTGGCAAGAAGCCTAACACCAGGCTGATTTCCCTTCCCAGGGTTACTGTTAGGCTTAGGCCTAGGGCTAGGATTTTTAAAACTAGGAAGCCCTTAGCTCCAGGCACACTGCAGCTGTTCAAGGCATCCCAAGGGGAGTACAAAAGTGCAACAACATGGCAGCTTTCACAGCTTTTTCCTTGGCACCATCCCTATACCTAGGCTGATTTATCTGCCTAGCGTTAGGGTTCAGCCTAGGGCTTGGATTTTTTTAACCAGGAAGCGCTGAGTTCCAGGCTTACTTCATCTGCCAAAGGCATCCCAAAGGGAGTGCAGAAGTGCCACAACATGGCTGCTTTCACGGCTTTTCCCTTAGGAAGAACCCTAATACCCGGCTGATTTACCTTCCTAGGGTTACTGTTAGGCTTAGGCCTAGGACTTTAAAACCAGGAAGCCCTGGGCTCCAGGCACACTGCAGCTGAGAAAGGCATCCCAAGGGGAGCGCAAAAGTTATGCAACTTGGCTGCCACCACTGATACTTCCATGAGACCATCCCGAACCATAGGCTGATTTTCCTTCCTAGGGTTAAGGTTTGAGTTACGCCTAGGGTAAGGGTTCTATTAACCAGAAAGCCCTGAGTTCCAAGAACACAGCAGCTGCGAAGGACTAGCCAAGAAGAGCGCAAAAGTACCACAACATGCCTGCCTCCACAGCTTTTTCCTTGGGGACATGCCTAATTCCTGGCTGATTTGCCTTTCTCGTCTTAGGGCTGGGGTTCGGCCTAGGGCTAGGATTTTTAAAATCAGGAAGCCCTGAGTTCCAGGCACACTGGAGCTGTGAAAGGCATCCAAAAGGGAGTGCAAAAGTGCCACAACATGGCTGCTTTCACGGCTTTTTCCTTGGCAAGAAGCCTAACACCAGGCTGATTTCCCTTCCCAGGGTTACTGTTAGGCTTAGGCCTAGGGCTAGGATTTTTAAAACTAGGAAGCCCTTAGCTCCAGGCACACTGCAGCTGTTCAAGGCATCCCAAGGGGAGTACAAAAGTGCAACAACATGGCAGCTTTCACAGCTTTTTCCTTGTCACCATCCCTATACCTAGGCTGATTTATCTGCCTAGGGTTAGGGTTAGGGTTCAGCCTAGGGCTTGGATTTCTTTAACCAGGAAGCCCTGAGTTCCAGGCTTACTGCATCTGCCAAAGGCATCCCAAAGGGAGTGCAGAAGTGCCACAACATGGCTGCTTTCACGGCTTTTCCCTTTGGAAGAACCCTAATACCCGGCTGATTTACCTTCCTAGGGTTACTGTTAGGCTTAGGCCTAGGACTTTTAAAACCAGGAAGCCCTGGGCTCCAGGCACACTGCAGCTGCGAAAGGCATCCCAAGGGGAGCGCAAAAGTGACGCAACTTGGCTGCCACCACTGATATTTCCATGAGACCATCCCGAACCATAGGCTGATTTTCCTTCCTAGGGTTAAGGTTTGAGTTACGCCTAGGGTAAGGGTTCTATTAACCAGAAAGCCCTGAGTTCCAAGAACACAGCAGCTGCGAAGGACTAGCCAAGAAGAGCGCAAAAGTACCACAACATGCCTGCCTCCACAGCTTTTTCCTTGGGGACATGCCTAATTCCTGGCTGATTTGCCTTTCTCGTCTTAGGGCTGGGGTTCGGCCTAGGGCTAGGATTTTTAAAATCAGGAAGCCCTGAGTTCCAGGCACACTGGATCTGTGAAAGGCATCCAAAAGGGAGTGCAAAAGTGCCACAACATGGCTGCTTTCACGGCTTTTTCCTTGGCAAGAAGCCTAACACCAGGCTGATTTCCCTTCCCAGGGTTACTGTTAGGCTTAGGCCTAGGGCTAGGATTTTTAAAACTAGGAAGCCCTTAGCTCCAGGCACACTGCAGCTGTTCAAGGCATCCCAAGGGGAGTACAAAAGTGCAACAACATGGCAGCTTTCACAGCTTTTTCCTTGGCACCATCCCTATACCTAGGCTGATTTATCTGCCTAGGGTTAGGGTTAGGGTTCAGCCTAGGGCTTGGATTTCTTTAACCAGGAAGCCCTGAGTTCCAGGCTTACTGCATCTGCCAAAGGCATCCCAAAGGGAGTGCAGAAGTGCCACAACATGGCTGCTTTCACGGCTTTTCCCTTTGGAAGAACCCTAATACCCGGCTGATTTACCTTCCTAGGGTTACTGTTAGGCTTAGGCCTAGGACTTTTAAAACCAGGAAGCCCTGGGCTCCAGGCACACTGCAGCTGCGAAAGGCATCCCAAGGGGAGCGCAAAAGTGACGCAACTTGGCTGCCACCACTGATAGTTCCATGAGACCATCCCGAACCATAGGCTGATTTTCCTTCCTAGGGTTAAGGTTTGAGTTACGCCTAGGGTAAGGGTTCTATTAACCAGAAAGCCCTGAGTTCCAAGAACACAGCAGCTGCGAAGGACTAGCCAAGAAGAGCGCAAAAGTACCACAACATGCCTGCCTCCACAGCTTTTTCCTTGGGGACATGCCTAATTCCTGGCTGATTTGCCTTTCTCGTCTTAGGGTTGGGGTTCGGCCTAGGGCTAGGATTTTTAAAATCAGGAAGCCCTGAGTTCCAGGCACACTGGAGCTGTGAAAGGCATCCAAAAGGGAGTGCAAAAGTGCCACAACATGGCTGCTTTCACGGCTTTTTCCTTGGCAAGAAGCCTAACACCAGGCTGATTTCCCTTCCCAGGGTTACTGTTAGGCTTAGGCCTAGGGCTAGGATTTTTAAAACTAGGAAGCCCTTAGCTCCAGGCACACTGCAGCTGTTCAAGGCATCCCAAGGGGAGTACAAAAGTGCAACAACATGGCAGCTTTCACAGCTTTTTCCTTGGCACCATCCCTATACCTAGGCTGATTTATCTGCCTAGGGTTAGGGTTAGGGTTCAGCCTAGGGCTTGGATTTCTTTAACCAGGAAGCCCTGAGTTCCAGGCTTACTGCATCTGCCAAAGGCATCCCAAAGGGAGTGCAGAAGTGCCACAACATGGCTGCTTTCACGGCTTTTCCCTTTGGAAGAACCCTAATACCCGGCTGATTTACCTTCCTAGGGTTACTGTTAGGCTTAGGCCTAGGACTTTAAAACCAGGAAGCCCTGGGCTCCAGGCACACTGCAGCTGAGAAAGGCATCCCAAGGGGAGCGCAAAAGTGACGCAACTTGGCTGCCACCACTGATATTTCCATGAGACCATCCCGAACCATAGGCTGATTTTCCTTCCTAGGGTTAAGGTTTGAGTTACGCCTGGGGTAAGGGTTCTATTAACCAGAAAGCACTGAGTTCCAAGAACACAGCAGCTGCGAAGGACTAGCCAAGAAGAGCGCAAAAGTACCACAACATGCCTGCCTCCACAGCTTTTTCCTTGGGGACATGCCTAATTCCTGGCTGATTTGCCTTTCTCGTCTTAGGGTTGGGGTTCGGCCTAGGGCTAGGATTTTTAAAATCAGGAAGCCCTGAGTTCCAGGCACACTGGAGCTGTGAAAGGCATCCAAAAGGGAGTGCAAAAGTGCCACAACATGGCTGCTTTCACGGCTTTTTCCTTGGCAAGAAGCCTAACACCAGGCTGATTTCCCTTCCCAGGGTTACTGTTAGGCTTAGGCCTAGGGCTAGGATTTTTAAAACTAGGAAGCCCTTAGCTCCAGGCACACTGCAGCTGTTCAAGGCATCCCAAGGGGAGTACAAAAGTGCAACAACATGGCAGCTTTCACAGCTTTTTCCTTGGCACCATCCCTATACCTAGGCTGATTTATCTGCCTAGGGTTAGGGTTAGGGTTCAGCCTAGGGCTTCGATTTCTTTAACCAGGAAGCCCTGAGTTCCAGGCTTACTGCATCTGCCAAAGGCATCCCAAAGGGAGTGCAGAAGTGCCACAACATGGCTGCTTTCACGGCTTTTCCCTTTGGAAGAACCCTAATACCCGGCTGATTTACCTTCCTAGGGTTACTGTTAGGCTTAGGCCTAGGACTTTTAAAACCAGGAAGCCCTGGGCTCCAGGCACACTGCAGCTGTGAAAGGCATCCCAAGGGGAGCGCAAAAGTGACGCAACTTGGCTGCCACCACTGATATTTCCATGAGACCATCCCGAACCATAGGCTGATTTTCCTTCCTAGGGTTAAGGTTTGAGTTACGCCTAGGGTAAGGGTTCTATTAACCAGAAAGCCCTGAGTTCCAAGAACACAGCAGCTGCGAAGGACTAGCCAAGAAGAGCGCAAAAGTACCACAACATGCCTGCCTCCACAGCTTTTTCCTTGGGGACATGCCTAATTCCTGGCTGATTTGCCTTTCTCGTCTTAGGGTTGGGGTTCGGCCTAGGGCTAGGATTTTTAAAATCAGGAAGCCCTGAGTTCCAGGCACACTCGAGCTGTGAAAGGCATCCAAAAGGGAGTGCAAAAGTGCCACAACATGGCTGCTTTCACGGCTTTTTCCTTGGCAAGAAGCCTAACACCAGGCTGATTTCCCTTCCCAGGGTTACTGTTAGGCTTAGGCCTAGGGCTAGGATTTTTAAAACTAGGAAGCCCTTAGCTCCAGGCACACTGCAGCTGTTCAAGGCATCCCAAGGGGAGTACAAAAGTGCAACAACATGGCAGCTTTCACAGCTTTTTCCTTGGCACCATCCCTATACCTAGGCTGATTAATCTGCCTAGGGTTAGGGTTAGGGTTCAGCCTAGGGCTTGGATTTCTTAAACCAGGAAGCCCTGAGTTCCAGGCTTACTTCATCTGCCAAAGGCATCCCAAAGGGAGTGCAGAAGTGCCACAACATGGCTGCTTTCACGGCTTTTCCCTTAGGAAGAACCCTAATACCCGGCTGATTTACCTTCCTAGGGTTACTGTTAGGCTTAGGCCTAGGACTTTAAAACCAGGAAGCCCTGGGCTCCAGGCACACTGCAGCTGAGAAAGGCATCCCAAGGGGAGCGCAAAAGTTATGCAACTTGGCTGCCACCACTGATACTTCCATGAGACCATCCCCAACCATAGGCTGATTTTCCTTTCTAGGGTTAAGGTTTGAGTTACGCCTAGGGTAAGGGTTCTATTAACCAGAAAGCCCTGAGTTCCAAGAACACAGCAGCTGCGAAGGACTAGCCAAGAAGAGCGCAAAAGTACCACAACATGCCTGCCTCCACAGCTTTTTCCTTGGGGACATGCCTAATTCCTGGCTGATTTGCCTTTCTCGTCTTAGGGCTGGGGTTCGGCCTAGGGCTAGGATTTTTAAAATCAGGAAGCCCTGAGTTCCAGGCACACTGGAGCTGTGAAAGGCATCCAAAAGGGAGTGCAAAAGTGCCACAACATGGCTGCTTTCACGGCTTTTTCCTTGGCAAGAAGCCTAACACCAGGCTGATTTCCCTTCCCAGGGTTACTGTTAGGCTTAGGCCTAGGGCTAGGATTTTTAAAACTAGGAAGCCCTTAGCTCCAGGCACACTGCAGCTGTTCAAGGCATCCCAAGGGGAGTACAAAAGTGCAACAACATGGCAGCTTTCACAGCTTTTTCCTTGGCACCATCCCTATACCTAGGCTGATTTATCTGCCTAGGGTTAGGGTTAGGGTTCAGCCTAGGGCTTGGATTTCTTTAACCAGGAAGCCCTGAGTTCCAGGCTTACTGCATCTGCCAAAGGCATCCCAAAGGGAGTGCAGAAGTGCCACAACATGGCTGCTTTCACGGCTTTTCCCTTTGGAAGAACCCTAATACGCGGCTGATTTACCTTCCTAGGGTTACTGTTAGGCTTAGGCCTAGGACTTTTGAAACCAGGAAGCCCTGGGCTCCAGGCACACTGCAGCTGCGAAAGGCATCCCAAGGGGAGCGCAAAAGTGACGCAACTTGGCTGCCACCACTGATATTTCCATGAGACCATCCCGAACCATAGGCTGATTTTCCTTCCTAGGGTTAAGGTTTGAGTTACGCCTAGGGTAAGGGTTCTATTAACCAGAAAGCCCTGAGTTCCAAGAACACAGCAGCTGCGAAGGACTAGCCAAGAAGAGCGCAAAAGTACCACAACATGCCTGCCTCCACAGCTTTTTCCTTGGGGACATGCCTAATTCCTGGCTGATTTGCCTTTCTCGTCTTAGGGTTGGGGTTCGGCCTAGGGCTAGGATTTTTAAAATCAGGAAGCCCTGAGTTCCAGGCACACTGGAGCTGTGAAAGGCATCCAAAAGGGAGTGCAAAAGTGCCACAACATGGCTGCTTTCACGGCTTTTTCCTTGGCAAGAAGCCTAACACCAGGCTGATTTCCCTTCCCAGGGTTACTGTTAGGCTTAGGCCTAGGGCTAGGATTTTTAAAACTAGGAAGCCCTTAGCTCCAGGCACACTGCAGCTGTTCAAGGCATCCCAAGGGGAGTACAAAAGTGCAACAACATGGCAGCTTTCACAGCTTTTTCCTTGGCACCATCCCTATACCTAGGCTGATTTATCTGCCCAGGGTTAGGGTTAGGGTTCAGCCTAGGGCTTGGATTTCTTTAACCAGGAAGCCCTGAGTTCCAGGCTTACTGCATCTGCCAAAGGCATCCCAAAGGGAGTGCAGAAGTGCCACAACATGGCTGCTTTCACGGCTTTTCCCTTAGGAAGAACCCTAATACCCGGCTGATTTACCTTCCTAGGGTTACTGTTAGGCTTAGGCCTAGGACTTTAAAACCAGGAAGCCCTGGGCTCCAGGCACACTGCAGCTGCGAAAGGCATCCCAAGGGGAGCGCAAAAGTTATGCAACTTGGCTGCCACCACTGATACTTCCATGAGACCATCCCGAACCATAGGCTGATTTTCCTTTCTAGGGTTAAGGTTTGAGTTACGCCTAGGGTAAGGGTTCTATTAACCAGAAAGCCCTGAGTTCCAAGAACACAGCAGCTGCGAAGGACTAGCCAAGAAGAGCGCAAAAGTACCACAACATGCCTGCCTCCACAGCTTTTTCCTTGGGGACATGCCTAATTCCTGGCTGATTTGCCTTTCTCGTCTTAGGGCTGGGGTTCGGCCTAGGGCTAGGATTTTTAAAATCAGGAAGCCCTGAGTTCCAGGCACACTGGAGCTGTGAAAGGCATCCAAAAGGGAGTGCAAAAGTGCCACAACATGGCTGCTTTCACGGCTTTTTCCTTGGCAAGAAGCCTAACACCAGGCTGATTTCCCTTCCCAGGGTTACTGTTAGGCTTAGGCCTAGGGCTAGGATTTTTAAAACTAGGAAGCCCTTAGCTCCAGGCACACTGCAGCTGTTCAAGGCATCCCAAGGGGAGTACAAAAGTGCAACAACATGGCAGCTTTCACAGCTTTTTCCTTGGCACCATCCCTATACCTAGGCTGATTTATCTGCCTAGGGTTAGGGTTAGGGTTCAGCCTAGGGCTTGGATTTCTTTAACCAGGAAGCCCTGAGTTCCAGGCTTACTGCATCTGCCAAAGGCATCCCAAAGGGAGTGCAGAAGTGCCACAACATGGCTGCTTTCACGGCTTTTCCCTTTGGAAGAACCCTAATACCCGGCTGATTTACCTTCCTAGGGTTACTGTTAGGCTTAGGCCTAGGACTTTTAAAACCAGGAAGCCCTGGGCTCCAGGCACACTGCAGCTGCGAAAGGCATCCCAAGGGGAGCGCAAAAGTGACGCAACTTGGCTGCCACCACTGATATTTCCATGAGACCATCCCGAACCATAGGCTGATTTTCCTTCCTAGGGTTAAGGTTTGAGTTACGCCTGGGGTAAGGGTTCTATTAACCAGAAAGCCCTGAGTTCCAAGAACACAGCAGCTGCGAAGGACTAGCCAAGAAGAGCGCAAAAGTACCACAACATGCCTGCCTCCACAGCTTTTTCCTTGGGGACATTCCTAATTCCTGGCTGATTTGCCTTTCTCGTCTTAGGGTTGGGGTTCGGCCTAGGGCTAGGATTTTTAAAATCAGGAAGCCCTGAGTTCCAGGCACACTGGAGCTGTGAAAGGCATGCAAAAGGGAGTGCAAAAGTGCCACAACATGGCTGCTTTCACGGCTTTTTCCTTGGCAAGAAGCCTAACACCAGGCTGATTTCCCTTCCCAGGGTTACTGTTAGGCTTAGGCCTAGGGCTAGGATTTTTAAAACTAGGAAGCCCTTAGCTCCAGGCACACTGCAGCTGTTCAAGGCATCCCAAGGGGAGTACAAAAGTGCAACAACATGGCAGCTTTCACAGCTTTTTCCTTGGCACCATCCCTATACCTAGGCTGATTTATCTGCCTAGGGTTAGGGTTAGGGTTCAGCCTAGGGCTTGGAGTTTTTTAACCAGGAAGCCCTGAGTTCCAGGCTTACTGCATCTGCCAAAGGCATCCCAAAGGGAGTGCAGAAGTGCCACAACATGGCTGCTTTCACGGCTTTTCCCTTTGGAAGAACCCTAATACGCGGCTGATTTACCTTCCTAGGGTTACTGTTAGGCTTAGGCCTAGGACTTTTAAAACCAGGAAGCCCTGGGCTCCAGGCACACTGCAGCTGCGAAAGGCATCCCAAGGGGAGCGCAAAAGTGACGCAACTTGGCTGCCACCACTGATATTTCCATGAGACCATCCCGAACCATAGGCTGATTTTCCTTCCTAGGGTTAAGGTTTGAGTTACGCCTAGGGTAAGGGTTCTATTAACCAGAAAGCCCTGAGTTCCAAGAACACAGCAGCTGCAAAGGACTAGCCAAGAAGAGCGCAAAAGTACCACAACATGCCTGCCTCCACAGCTTTTTCCTTGGGGACATGCCTAATTCCTGGCTGATTTGCCTTTCTCGTCTTAGGGTTGGGGTTCGGCCTAGGGCTAGGATTTTTAAAATCAGGAAGCCCTGAGTTCCAGGCACACTGGAGCTGTGAAAGGCATCCAAAAGGGAGTGCAAAAGTGCCACAACATGGCTGCTTTCACGGCTTTTTCCTTGGCAAGAAGCCTAACACCAGGCTGATTTCCCTTCCCAGGGTTACTGTTAGGCTTAGGCCTAGGGCTAGGATTTTTAAAACTAGGAAGCCCTTAGCTCCAGGCACACTGCAGCTGTTCAAGGCATCCCAAGGGGAGTACAAAAGTGCAACAACATGGCAGCTTTCACAGCTTTTTCCTTGGCACCATCCCTATACCTAGGCTGATTTATCTGCCTAGGGTTAGGGTTAGGGTTCAGCCTAGGGCTTGGATTTTTTTAACCAGGAAGCCCTGAGTTCCAGGCTTACTGCATCTGCCAAAGGCATCCCAAAGGGAGTGCAGAAGTGCCACAACATGGCTGCTTTCACGGCTTTTCCCTTAGGAAGAACCCTAATACCCAGCTGATTTACCTTCCTAGGGTTACTGTTAGGCTTAGGCCTAAGACTTTTAGAACCAGGAAGCCCTGGGCTCCAGGCACACTGCAGTTGCGAAAGGCATCCCAAGGGGAGCGCAAAAGTGACGCAACTTGGCTGCCACCACTGATATTTCCATGAGACCATCCCGAACCATAGGCTGATTTTCCTTCCTAGGGTTAAGGTTTGAGTTACGCCTGGGGTAAGGGTTCTATTAACCAGAAAGCCCTGAGTTCCAAGAACACAGCAGCTGCGAAGGACTAGCCAAGAAGAGCGCAAAAGTACCACAACATGCCTGCCTCCACAGCTTTTTCCTTGGGGACATGCCTAATTCCTGGCTGATTTGCCTTTCTCGTCTTAGGGTTGGGGTTCGGCCTAGGTCTAGGATTTTTAAAATCAGGAAGCCCTGAGTTCCAGGCACACTGGAGCTGTGAAAGTCATCCAAAAGGGAGTGCAAAAGTGCCACAACATGGCTGCTTTCACGGCTTTTTCCTTGGCAAGAAGGCTAACACCAGGCTGATTTCCCTTCCCAGGGTTACTGTTAGGCTTAGGCCTAGGGCTAGGATTTTTAAAACTAGGAAGCCCTTAGCTCCAGGCACACTGCAGCTGTTCAAGGCATCCCAAGGGGAGTACAAAAGTGCAACAACATGGCAGCTTTCACAGCTTTTTCCTTGGCACCATCCCTATACCTAGGCTGATTAATCTGCCTAGGGTTAGGGTTAGGGTTCAGCCTAGGGCTTGGATTTCTTTAACCAGGAAGCCCTGAGTTCCAGGCTTACTTCATCTGCCAAAGGCATCCCAAAGGGAGTGCAGAAGTGCCACAACATGGCTGCTTTCACGGCTTTTCCCTTAGGAAGAACCCTAATACCCGGCTGATTTACCTTCCTAGGGTTACTGTTAGGCTTAGGCCTAGGACTTTTAAAACCAGGAAGCCCTGGGCTCCAGGCACACTGCAGCTGCGAAAGGCATCCCAAGGGGAGCGCAAAAGTGACGCAACTTGGCTGCCACCACTGATATTTCCATGAGACCATCCCGAACCATAGGCTGATTTTCCTTCCTAGGGTTAAGGTTTGAGTTACGCCTGGGGTAAGGGTCCTATTAACCAGAAAGCCCTGAGTTCCAAGAACACAGCAGCTGCGAAGGACTAGCCAAGAAGAGCGCAAAAGTACCACAACATGCCTGCCTCCACAGCTTTTTCCTTGGGGACATGCCTAATTCCTGGCTGATTTGCCTTTCTCGTCTTAGGGCTGGGGTTCGGCCTAGGGCTAGGATTTTTAAAATCAGGAAGCCCTGAGTTCCAGGCACACTGGAGCTGTGAAAGGCATCCAAAAGGGAGTGCAAAAGTGCCACAACATGGCTGCTTTCACGGCTTTTTCCTTGGCAAGAAGCCTAACACCAGGCTGATTTCCCTTCCCAGGGTTACTGTTAGGCTTAGGCCTAGGGCTAGGATTTTTAAAACTAGGAAGCCCTTAGCTCCAGGCACACTGCAGCTGTTCAAGGCATCCCAAGGGGAGTACAAAAGTGCAACAACATGGCAGCTTTCACAGCTTTTTCCTTGGCACCATCCCTATACCTAGGCTGATTTATCTGCCTAGGGTTAGGGTTAGGGTTCAGCCTAGGGCTTGGATTTCTTTAACCAGGAAGCCCTGAGTTCCAGGCTTAATGCATCTGCCAAAGGCATCCCAAAGGGAGTGCAGAAGTGCCACAACATGGCTGCTTTCACGGCTTTTCCCTTTGGAAGAACCCTAATACCCGGCTGATTTACCTTCCTAGGGTTACTGTTAGGCTTAGGCCTAGGACTTTTAAAACCAGGAAGCCCTGGGCTCCAGGCACACTGCAGCTGCGAAAGGCATCCCAAGGGGAGCGCAAAAGTGACGCAACTTGGCTGCCACCACTGATACTTCCATGAGACCATCCCGAACCATAGGCTGATTTTCCTTCCTAGGGTTAAGGTTTGAGTTACGACAAGGGTAAGGGTTCTATTAACCAGAAAGCCCTGAGTTCCAAGAACACAGCAGCTGCGAAGGACTAGCCAAGAAGAGCGCAAAAGTACCACAACATGCCTGCCTCCACAGCTTTTTCCTTGGGGACATGCCTAATTCCTGGCTGATTTGCCTTTCTCGTCTTAGGGTTGGGGTTCGGCCTAGGGCTAGGATTTTTAAAATCAGGAAGCCCTGAGTTCCAGGCACACTGGAGCTGTGAAAGGCATCCAAAAGGGAGTGCAAAAGTGCCACAACATGGCTGCTTTCACGGCTTTTTCCTTGGCAAGAAGCCTAACACCAGGCTGATTTCCCTTCCCAGGGTTACTGTTAGGCTTAGGCCTAGGGCTAGGATTTTTAAAACTAGGAAGCCCTTAGCTCCAGGCACACTGCAGCTGTTCAAGGCATCCCAAGGGGAGTACAAAAGTGCAACAACATGGCAGCTTTCACAGCTTTTTCCTTGGCACCATCCCTATACCTAGGCTGATTTATCTGCCCAGGGTTAGGGTTAGGGTTCAGCCTAGGGCTTGGATTTCTTTAACCAGGAAGCCCTGAGTTCCAGGCTTACTTCATCTGCCAAAGGCATCCCAAAGGGAGTGCAGAAGTGCCACAACATGGCTGCTTTCACGGCTTTTCCCTTAGGAAGAACCCTAATACCCGGCTGATTTACCTTCCTAGGGTTACTGTTAGGCTTAGGCCTAGGACTTTAAAACCAGGAAGCCCTGGGCTCCAGGCACACTGCAGCTGCGAAAGGCATCCCAAGGGGAGCGCAAAAGTTATGCAACTTGGCTGCCACCACTGATACTTCCATGAGACCATCCCGAACCATAGGCTGATTTTCCTTTCTAGGGTTAAGGTTTGAGTTACGCCTAGGGTAAGGGTTCTATTAACCAGAAAGCCCTGAGTTCCAAGAACACAGCAGCTGCGAAGGACTAGCCAAGAAGAGCGCAAAAGTACCACAACATGCCTGCCTCCACAGCTTTTTCCTTGGGGACATGCCTAATTCCTGGCTGATTTGCCTTTCTCGTCTTAGGGCTGGGGTTCGGCCTAGGGCTAGGATTTTTAAAATCAGGAAGCCCTGAGTTCCAGGCACACTGGAGCTGTGAAAGGCATCCAAAAGGGAGTGCAAAAGTGCCACAACATGGCTGCTTTCACGGCTTTTTCCTTGGCAAGAAGCCTAACACCAGGCTGATTTCCCTTCCCAGGGTTACTGTTAGGCTTAGGCCTAGGGCTAGGATTTTTAAAACTAGGAAGCCCTTAGCTCCAGGCACACTGCAGCTGTTCAAGGCATCCCAAGGGGAGTACAAAAGTGCAACAACATGGCAGCTTTCACAGCTTTTTCCTTGGCACCATCCCTATACCTAGGCTGATTTATCTGCCTAGGGTTAGGGTTAGGGTTCAGCCTAGGGCTTGGATTTCTTTAACCAGGAAGCCCTGAGTTCCAGGCTTACTGCATCTGCCAAAGGCATCCCAAAGGGAGTGCAGAAGTGCCACAACATGGCTGCTTTCACGGCTTTTCCCTTTGGAAGAACCCTAATACCCGGCTGATTTACCTTCCTAGGGTTACTGTTAGGCTTAGGCCTAGGACTTTTAAAACCAGGAAGCCCTGGGCTCCAGGCACACTGCAGCTGCGAAAGGCATCCCAAGGGGAGCGCAAAAGTGACGCAACTTGGCTGCCACCACTGATATTTCCATGAGACCATCCCGAACCATAGGCTGATTTTCCTTCCTAGGGTTAAGGTTTGAGTTACGCCTGGGGTAAGGGTTCTATTAACCAGAAAGCCCTGAGTTCCAAGAACACAGCAGCTGCGAAGGACTAGCCAAGAAGAGCGCAAAAGTACCACAACATGCCTGCCTCCACAGCTTTTTCCTTGGGGACATTCCTAATTCCTGGCTGATTTGCCTTTCTCGTCTTAGGGTTGGGGTTCGGCCTAGGGCTAGGATTTTTAAAATCAGGAAGCCCTGAGTTCCAGGCACACTGGAGCTGTGAAAGGCATGCAAAAGGGAGTGCAAAAGTGCCACAACATGGCTGCTTTCACGGCTTTTTCCTTGGCAAGAAGCCTAACACCAGGCTGATTTCCCTTCCCAGGGTTACTGTTAGGCTTAGGCCTAGGGCTAGGATTTTTAAAACTAGGAAGCCCTTAGCTCCAGGCACACTGCAGCTGTTCAAGGCATCCCAAGGGGAGTACAAAAGTGCAACAACATGGCAGCTTTCACAGCTTTTTCCTTGGCACCATCCCTATACCTAGGCTGATTTATCTGCCTAGGGTTAGGGTTAGGGTTCAGCCTAGGGCTTGGAGTTTTTTAACCAGGAAGCCCTGAGTTCCAGGCTTACTGCATCTGCCAAAGGCATCCCAAAGGGAGTGCAGAAGTGCCACAACATGGCTGCTTTCACGGCTTTTCCCTTTGGAAGAACCCTAATACGCGGCTGATTTACCTTCCTAGGGTTACTGTTAGGCTTAGGCCTAGGACTTTTAAAACCAGGAAGCCCTGGGCTCCAGGCACACTGCAGCTGCGAAAGGCATCCCAAGGGGAGCGCAAAAGTGACGCAACTTGGCTGCCACCACTGATATTTCCATGAGACCATCCCGAACCATAGGCTGATTTTCCTTCCTAGGGTTAAGGTTTGAGTTACGCCTAGGGTAAGGGTTCTATTAACCAGAAAGCCCTGAGTTCCAAGAACACAGCAGCTGCAAAGGACTAGCCAAGAAGAGCGCAAAAGTACCACAACATGCCTGCCTCCACAGCTTTTTCCTTGGGGACATGCCTAATTCCTGGCTGATTTGCCTTTCTCGTCTTAGGGTTGGGGTTCGGCCTAGGGCTAGGATTTTTAAAATCAGGAAGCCCTGAGTTCCAGGCACACTGGAGCTGTGAAAGGCATCCAAAAGGGAGTGCAAAAGTGCCACAACATGGCTGCTTTCACGGCTTTTTCCTTGGCAAGAAGCCTAACACCAGGCTGATTTCCCTTCCCAGGGTTACTGTTAGGCTTAGGCCTAGGGCTAGGATTTTTAAAACTAGGAAGCCCTTAGCTCCAGGCACACTGCAGCTGTTCAAGGCATCCCAAGGGGAGTACAAAAGTGCAACAACATGGCAGCTTTCACAGCTTTTTCCTTGGCACCATCCCTATACCTAGGCTGATTTATCTGCCTAGGGTTAGGGTTAGGGTTCAGCCTAGGGCTTGGATTTTTTTAACCAGGAAGCCCTGAGTTCCAGGCTTACTGCATCTGCCAAAGGCATCCCAAAGGGAGTGCAGAAGTGCCACAACATGGCTGCTTTCACGGCTTTTCCCTTAGGAAGAACCCTAATACCCAGCTGATTTACCTTCCTAGGGTTACTGTTAGGCTTAGGCCTAAGACTTTTAGAACCAGGAAGCCCTGGGCTCCAGGCACACTGCAGTTGCGAAAGGCATCCCAAGGGGAGCGCAAAAGTGACGCAACTTGGCTGCCACCACTGATATTTCCATGAGACCATCCCGAACCATAGGCTGATTTTCCTTCCTAGGGTTAAGGTTTGAGTTACGCCTGGGGTAAGGGTTCTATTAACCAGAAAGCCCTGAGTTCCAAGAACACAGCAGCTGCGAAGGACTAGCCAAGAAGAGCGCAAAAGTACCACAACATGCCTGCCTCCACAGCTTTTTCCTTGGGGACATGCCTAATTCCTGGCTGATTTGCCTTTCTCGTCTTAGGGTTGGAGTTCGGCCTAGGGCTAGGATTTTTAAAATCAGGAAGCCCTGAGTTCCAGGCACACTGGAGCTGTGAAAGTCATCCAAAAGGGAGTGCAAAAGTGCCACAACATGGCTGCTTTCACGGCTTTTTCCTTGGCAAGAAGGCTAACACCAGGCTGATTTCCCTTCCCAGGGTTACTGTTAGGCTTAGGCCTAGGGCTAGGATTTTTAAAACTAGGAAGCCCTTAGCTCCAGGCACACTGCAGCTGTTCAAGGCATCCCAAGGGGAGTACAAAAGTGCAACAACATGGCAGCTTTCACAGCTTTTTCCTTGGCACCATCCCTATACCTAGGCTGATTAATCTGCCTAGGGTTAGGGTTAGGGTTCAGCCTAGGGCTTGGATTTCTTTAACCAGGAAGCCCTGAGTTCCAGGCTTACTTCATCTGCCAAAGGCATCCCAAAGGGAGTGCAGAAGTGCCACAACATGGCTGCTTTCACGGCTTTTCCCTTAGGAAGAACCCTAATACCCGGCTGATTTACCTTCCTAGGGTTACTGTTAGGCTTAGGCCTAGGACTTTTAAAACCAGGAAGCCCTGGGCTCCAGGCACACTGCAGCTGCGAAAGGCATCCCAAGGGGAGCGCAAAAGTGACGCAACTTGGCTGCCACCACTGATATTTCCATGAGACCATCCCGAACCATAGGCTGATTTTCCTTCCTAGGGTTAAGGTTTGAGTTACGCCTGGGGTAAGGGTCCTATTAACCAGAAAGCCCTGAGTTCCAAGAACACAGCAGCTGCGAAGGACTAGCCAAGAAGAGCGCAAAAGTACCACAACATGCCTGCCTCCACAGCTTTTTCCTTGGGGACATGCCTAATTCCTGGCTGATTTGCCTTTCTCGTCTTAGGGCTGGGGTTCGGCCTAGGGCTAGGATTTTTAAAATCAGGAAGCCCTGAGTTCCAGGCACACTGGAGCTGTGAAAGGCATCCAAAAGGGAGTGCAAAAGTGCCACAACATGGCTGCTTTCACGGCTTTTTCCTTGGCAAGAAGCCTAACACCAGGCTGATTTCCCTTCCCAGGGTTACTGTTAGGCTTAGGCCTAGGGCTAGGATTTTTAAAACTAGGAAGCCCTTAGCTCCAGGCACACTGCAGCTGTTCAAGGCATCCCAAGGGGAGTACAAAAGTGCAACAACATGGCAGCTTTCACAGCTTTTTCCTTGGCACCATCCCTATACCTAGGCTGATTTATCTGCCTAGGGTTAGGGTTAGGGTTCAGCCTAGGGCTTGGATTTCTTTAACCAGGAAGCCCTGAGTTCCAGGCTTAATGCATCTGCCAAAGGCATCCCAAAGGGAGTGCAGAAGTGCCACAACATGGCTGCTTTCACGGCTTTTCCCTTTGGAAGAACCCTAATACCCGGCTGATTTACCTTCCTAGGGTTACTGTTAGGCTTAGGCCTAGGACTTTTAAAACCAGGAAGCCCTGGGCTCCAGGCACACTGCAGCTGCGAAAGGCATCCCAAGGGGAGCGCAAAAGTGACGCAACTTGGCTGCCACCACTGATACTTCCATGAGACCATCCCGAACCATAGGCTGATTTTCCTTCCTAGGGTTAAGGTTTGAGTTACGACAAGGGTAAGGGTTCTATTAACCAGAAAGCCCTGAGTTCCAAGAACACAGCAGCTGCGAAGGACTAGCCAAGAAGAGCGCAAAAGTACCACAACATGCCTGCCTCCACAGCTTTTTCCTTGGGGACATGCCTAATTCCTGGCTGATTTGCCTTTCTCGTCTTAGGGTTGGGGTTCGGCCTAGGGCTAGGATTTTTAAAATCAGGAAGCCCTGAGTTCCAGGCACACTGGAGCTGTGAAAGGCATCCAAAAGGGAGTGCAAAAGTGCCACAACATGGCTGCTTTCACGGCTTTTTCCTTGGCAAGAAGCCTAACACCAGGCTGATTTCCCTTCCCAGGGTTACTGTTAGGCTTAGGCCTAGGGCTAGGATTTTTAAAACTAGGAAGCCCTTAGCTCCAGGCACACTGCAGCTGTTCAAGGCATCCCAAGGGGAGTACAAAAGTGCAACAACATGGCAGCTTTCACAGCTTTTTCCTTGGCACCATCCCTATACCTAGGCTGATTTATCTGCCTAGGGTTAGGGTTAGGGTTCAGCCTAGGGCTTGGATTTCTTTAACCAGGAAGCCCTGAGTTCCAGGCTTACTGCATCTGCCAAAGGCATCCCAAAGGGAGTGCAGAAGTGCCACAACATGGCTGCTTTCACGGCTTTTCCCTTAGGAAGAACCCTAATACGCGGCTGATTTACCTTCCTAGGGTTACTGTTAGGCTTAGGCCTAGGACTTTTAAAACCAGGAAGCCCTGGGCTCCAGGCACACTGCAGCTGCGAAAGGCATCCCAAGGGGAGCGCAAAAGTGACGCAACTTGGCTGCCACCACTGATATTTCCATGAGACCATCCCCAACCATAGGCTGATTTTCCTTTCTAGGGTTAAGGTTTGAGTTACGCCTAGGGTAAGGGTTCTATTAACCAGAAAGCCCTGAGTTCCAAGAACACAGCAGCTGCGAAGGACTAGCCAAGAAGAGCGCAAAAGTACCACAACATGCCTGCCTCCACAGCTTTTTCCTTGGGGACATGCCTAATTCCTGGCTGATTTGCCTTTCTCGTCTTAGGGTTGGGGTTCGGCCTAGGGCTAGGATTTTTAAAATCAGGAAGCCCTGAGTTCCAGGCACACTCGAGCTGTGAAAGGCATCCAAAAGGGAGTGCAAAAGTGCCACAACATGGCTGCTTTCACGGCTTTTTCCTTGGCAAGAAGCCTAACACCAGGCTGATTTCCCTTCCCAGGGTTACTGTTAGGCTTAGGCCTAGGGCTAGGATTTTTAAAACTAGGAAGCCCTTAGCTCCAGGCACACTGCAGCTGTTCAAGGCATCCCAAGGGGAGTACAAAAGTGCAACAACATGGCAGCTTTCACAGCTTTTTCCTTGGCACCATCCCTATACCTAGGCTGATTTATCTGCCTAGGGTTAGGGTTAGGGTTCAGCCTAGGGCTTGGATTTCTTTAACCAGGAAGCCCTGAGTTCCAGGCTTAATGCATCTGCCAAAGGCATCCCAAAGGGAGTGCAGAAGTGCCACAACATGGCTGCTTTCACGGCTTTTCCCTTTGGAAGAACCCTAATACCCGGCTGATTTACCTTCCTAGGGTTACTGTTAGGCTTAGGCCTAGGACTTTTAAAACCAGGAAGCCCTGGGCTCCAGGCACACTGCAGCTGCGAAAGGCATCCCAAGGGGAGCGCAAAAGTGACGCAACTTGGCTGCCACCACTGATACTTCCATGAGACCATCCCGAACCATAGGCTGATTTTCCTTCCTAGGGTTAAGGTTTGAGTTACGCCTAGGGTAAGGGTTCTATTAACCAGAAAGCCCTGAGTTCCAAGAACACAGCAGCTGCGAAGGACTAGCCAAGAAGAGCGCAAAAGTACCACAACATGCCTGCCTCCACAGCTTTTTCCTTGGGGACATGCCTAATTCCTGGCTGATTTGCCTTTCTCGTCTTAGGGTTGGGGTTCGGCCTAGGGCTAGGATTTTTAAAATCAGGAAGCCCTGAGTTCCAGGCACACTGGAGCTGTGAAAGGCATCCAAAAGGGAGTGCAAAAGTGCCACAACATGGCTGCTTTCACGGCTTTTTCCTTGGCAAGAAGCCTAACACCAGGCTGATTTCCCTTCCCAGGGTTACTGTTAGGCTTAGGCCTAGGGCTAGGATTTTTAAAACTAGGAAGCCCTTAGCTCCAGGCACACTGCAGCTGTTCAAGGCATCCCAAGGGGAGTACAAAAGTGCAACAACATGGCAGCTTTCACAGCTTTTTCCTTGGCACCATCCCTATACCTAGGCTGATTTATCTGCCTAGGGTTAGGGTTAGGGTTCAGCCTAGGGCTTGGATATTTTTAACCAGGAAGCCCTGAGTTCCAGGCTTACTGCATCTGCCAAAGGCATCCCAAAGGGAGTGCAGAAGTGGCACAACATGGCTGCTTTCACGGCTTTTCCCTTTGGAAGAACCCTAATACGCGGCTGATTTACCTTCCTAGGGTTACTGTTAGGCTTAGGCCTAGGACTTTAAAACCAGGAAGCCCTGGGCTCCAGGCACACTGCAGCTGAGAAAGGCATCCCAAGGGGAGCGCAAAAGTTATGCAACTTGGCTGCCACCACTGATACTTCCATGAGACCATCCCGAACCATAGGCTGATTTTCCTTCCTAGGGTTAAGGTTTGAGTTACGCCTAGGGTAAGGGTTCTATTAACCAGAAAGCCCTGAGTTCCAAGAACACAGCAGCTGCGAAGGACTAGCCAAGAAGAGCGCAAAAGTACCACAACATGCCTGCCTCCACAGCTTTTTCCTTGGGGACATGCCTAATTCCTGGCTGATTTGCCTTTCTCGTCTTAGGGCTGGGGTTCGGCCTAGGGCTAGGATTTTTAAAATCAGGAAGCCCTGAGTTCCAGGCACACTGGAGCTGTGAAAGGCATCCAAAAGGGAGTGCAAAAGTGCCACAACATGGCTGCTTTCACGGCTTTTTCCTTGGCAAGAAGGCTAACACCAGGCTGATTTCCCTTCCCAGGGTTACTGTTAGGCTTAGGCCTAGGGCTAGGATTTTTAAAACTAGGAAGCCCTTAGCTCCAGGCACACTGCAGCTGTTCAAGGCATCCCAAGGGGAGTACAAAAGTGCAACAACATGGCAGCTTTCACAGCTTTTTCCTTGGCACCATCCCTATACCTAGGCTGATTTATCTGCCTAGGGTTAGGGTTAGGGTTCAGCCTAGGGCTTGGATTTCTTTAACCAGGAAGCCCTGAGTTCCAGGCTTAATGCATCTGCCAAAGGCATCCCAAAGGGAGTGCAGAAGTGCCACAACATGGCTGCTTTCACGGCTTTTCCCTTTGGAAGAACCCTAATACCCGGCTGATTTACCTTCCTAGGGTTACTGTTAGGCTTAGGCCTAGGACTTTTAAAACCAGGAAGCCCTGGGCTCCAGGCACACTGCAGCTGCGAAAGGCATCCCAAGGGGAGCGCAAAAGTGACGCAACTTGGCTGCCACCACTGATACTTCCATGAGACCATCCCGAACCATAGGCTGATTTTCCTTCCTAGGGTTAAGGTTTGAGTTACGCCTAGGGTAAGGGTTCTATTAACCAGAAAGCCCTGAGTTCCAAGAACACAGCAGCTGCGAAGGACTAGCCAAGAAGAGCGCAAAAGTACCACAACATGCCTGCCTCCACAGCTTTTTCCTTGGGGACATGCCTAATTCCTGGCTGATTTGCCTTTCTCGTCTTAGGGTTGGGGTTCGGCCTAGGGCTAGGATTTTTAAAATCAGGAAGCCCTGAGTTCCAGGCACACTGGAGCTGTGAAAGGCATCCAAAAGGGAGTGCAAAAGTGCCACAACATGGCTGCTTTCACGGCTTTTTCCTTGGCAAGAAGCCTAACACCAGGCTGATTTCCCTTCCCAGGGTTACTGTTAGGCTTAGGCCTAGGGCTAGGATTTTTAAAACTAGGAAGCCCTTAGCTCCAGGCACACTGCAGCTGTTCAAGGCATCCCAAGGGGAGTACAAAAGTGCAAGAACATGGCAGCTTTCACAGCTTTTTCCTTGGCACCATCCCTATACCTAGGCTGATTTATCTGCCTAGGGTTAGGGTTAGGGTTCAGCCTAGGGCTTGGATATTTTTAACCAGGAAGCCCTGAGTTCCAGGCTTACTGCATCTGCCAAAGGCATCCCAAAGGGAGTGCAGAAGTGGCACAACATGGCTGCTTTCACGGCTTTTCCCTTTGGAAGAACCCTAATACGCGGCTGATTTACCTTCCTAGGGTTACTGTTAGGCTTAGGCCTAGGACTTTAAAACCAGGAAGCCCTGGGCTCCAGGCACACTGCAGCTGAGAAAGGCATCCCAAGGGGAGCGCAAAAGTTATGCAACTTGGCTGCCACCACTGATACTTCCATGAGACCATCCCGAACCATAGGCTGATTTTCCTTCCTAGGGTTAAGGTTTGAGTTACGCCTAGGGTAAGGGTTCTATTAACCAGAAAGCCCTGAGTTCCAAGAACACAGCAGCTGCGAAGGACTAGCCAAGAAGAGCGCAAAAGTACCACAACATGCCTGCCTCCACAGCTTTTTCCTTGGGGACATGCCTAATTCCTGGCTGATTTGCCTTTCTCGTCTTAGGGCTGGGGTTCGGCCTAGGGCTAGGATTTTTAAAATCAGGAAGCCCTGAGTTCCAGGCACACTGGAGCTGTGAAAGGCATCCAAAAGGGAGTGCAAAAGTGCCACAACATGGCTGCTTTCACGGCTTTTTCCTTGGCAAGAAGGCTAACACCAGGCTGATTTCCCTTCCCAGGGTTACTGTTAGGCTTAGGCCTAGGGCTAGGATTTTTAAAACTAGGAAGCCCTTAGCTCCAGGCACACTGCAGGTGTTCAAGGCATCCCAAGGGGAGTACAAAAGTGCAACAACATGGCAGCTTTCACAGCTTTTTCCTTGGCACCATCCCTATACCTAGGCTGATTTATCTGCCTAGGGTTAGGGTTAGGGTTCAGCCTAGGGCTTGGATTTCTTTAACCAGGAAGCCCTGAGTTCCAGGCTTAATGCATCTGCCAAAGGCATCCCAAAGGGAGTGCAGAAGTGCCACAACATGGCTGCTTTCACGGCTTTTCCCTTTGGAAGAACCCTAATACCCGGCTGATTTACCTTCCTAGGGTTACTGTTAGGCTTAGGCCTAGGACTTTTAAAACCAGGAAGCCCTGGGCTCCAGGCACACTGCAGCTGCGAAAGGCATCCCAAGGGGAGCGCAAAAGTGACGCAACTTGGCTGCCACCACTGATACTTCCATGAGACCATCCCGAACCATAGGCTGATTTTCCTTCCTAGGGTTAAGGTTTGAGTTACGCCTAGGGTAAGGGTTCTATTAACCAGAAAGCCCTGAGTTCCAAGAACACAGCAGCTGCGAAGGACTAGCCAAGAAGAGCGCAAAAGTACCACAACATGCCTGCCTCCACAGCTTTTTCCTTGGGGACATGCCTAATTCCTGGCTGATTTGCCTTTCTCGTCTTAGGGTTGGGGTTCGGCCTAGGGCTAGGATTTTTAAAATCAGGAAGCCCTGAGTTCCAGGCACACTCGAGCTGTGAAAGGCATCCAAAAGGGAGTGCAAAAGTGCCACAACATGGCTGCTTTCACGGCTTTTTCCTTGGCAAGAAGCCTAACACCAGGCTGATTTCCCTTCCCAGGGTTACTGTTAGGCTTAGGCCTAGGGCTAGGATTTTTAAAACTAGGAAGCCCTTAGCTCCAGGCACACTGCAGCTGTTCAAGGCATCCCAAGGGGAGTACAAAAGTGCAACAACATGGCAGCTTTCACAGCTTTTTCCTTGGCACCATCCCTATACCTAGGCTGATTTATCTGCCTAGGGTTAGGGTTAGGGTTCAGCCTAGGGCTTGGAGTTTTTTAACCAGGAAGCCCTGAGTTCCAGGCTTACTGCATCTGCCAAAGGCATCCCAAAGGGAGTGCAGAATTGCCACAACATGGCTGCTTTCACGGCTTTTCCCATTGGAAGAACCCTAATACGCGGCTGATTTACCTTCCTAGGGTTACTGTTAGGCTTAGGCCTAGGACTTTTAAAACCAGGAAGCCCTGGGCTCCAGGCACACTGCAGCTGCGAAAGGCATCCCAAGGGGAGCGCAAAAGTGACGCAACTTGGCTGCCACCACTGATATTTCCATGAGACCATCCCGAACCATAGGCTGATTTTCCTTCCTAGGGTTAAGGTTTGAGTTACGCCTAGGGTAAGGGTTCTATTAACCAGAAAGCCCTGAGTTCCAAGAACACAGCAGCTGCGAAGGACTAGCCAAGAAGAGCGCAAAAGTACCACAACATGCCTGCCTCCACAGCTTTTTCCTTGGGGACATGCCTAATTCCTGGCTGATTTGCCTTTCTCGTCTTAGGGTTGGAGTTCTGCCTAGGGCTAGGATTTTTAAAATCAGGAAGCCCTGAGTTCCAGGCACACTGGAGCTGTGAAAGGCATCCAAAAGGGAGTGCAAAAGTGCCACAACATGGTTGCTTTCACGGCTTTTTCCTTGGCAAGAAGGCTAACACCAGGCTGATTTCCCTTCCCAGGGTTACTGTTAGGCTTAGGCCTAGGGCTAGGATTTTTAAAACTAGGAAGCCCTTAGCTCCAGGCACACTGCAGCTGTTCAAGGCATCCCAAGGGGAGTACAAAAGTGCAACAACATGGCAGCTTTCACAGCTTTTTCCTTGGCACCATCCCTATACCTAGGCTGATTTATCTGCCTAGCTTTAGGGTTAGGGTTCAGCCTAGGGCTTGGATATTTTTAACCAGGAAGCCCTGAGTTCCAGGCTTACTGCATCTGCCAAAGGCATCCAAAAGGGAGTGCAGAAGTGCCACAACATGGCTGCTTTCACGGCTTTTCCCTTAGGAAGAACCCTAATACGCGGCTGATTTACCTTCCTAGGGTTACTGTTAGGCTTAGGCCTAGGACTTTTAAAACCAGGAAGCCCTGGGCTCCAGGCACACTGCAGCTGCGAAAGGCATCCCAAGGGGAGCGCAAAAGTGACGCAACTTGGCTGCCACCACTGATATTTCCATGAGACCATCCCGAACCATAGGCTGATTTTCCTTCCTAGGGTTAAGGTTTGAGTTACGCCTAGGGTAAGGATTCTATTAACCAGTAAGCCCTGAGTTCCAAGAACACAGCAGCTGCGAAGGACTAGCCAAGAAGAGCACAAAAGTACCACAACATGCCTGCCTCCACAGCTTTTTCCTTGGGGACATGCCTAATTCCTGGCTGATTTGCCTTTCTCGTCTTAGGGTTGGGGTTCGGCCTAGGGCTAGGATTTTTAAAATCAGGAAGCCCTGAGTTCCAGGCACACTGGAGCTGTGAAAGGCATCCAAAAGGGAGTGTGCAAAAGTGCCACAACATGGCTGCTTTCACGGCTTTTTCCTTGGCAAGAAGCCTAACACCAGGCTGAATTCCCTTCCCAGGGTTACTGTTAGGCTTAGGCCTAGGGCTAGGATTTTTAAAACTAGGAAGCCCTTAGCTCCAGGCACACTGCAGCTGTTCAAGGCATCCCAAGGGGAGTACAAAAGTGCAACAACATGGCAGCTTTCACAGCTTTTTCCTTGGCACCATCCCTATACCTAGGCTGATTTATCTGCCTAGGGTTAGGGTTAGGCTTCAGCCTAGGGCTTGGATTTCTTTAACCATGAAGCCCTGAGTTCCAGGCTTACTTCATCTGCCAAAGGCATCCCAAAGGGAGTGCAGAAGTGCCACAACATGGCTGCTTTCATGGCTTTTCCCTTAGGAAGAACCCTAATACGCGGCTGATTTACCTTCCTAGGGTTACTGTAAGGCTTAAGCCTAGGACTTTTAAAACCAGGAAGCCCTGGGCTCCAGGCACACTGCAGCTGCGAAAGGCATCCCAAGGGGAGCGCAAAAGTGACGCAACTTGGCTGCCACCACTGATATTTCCATGAGACCATCCCGAACCATAGGCTGATTTTCCTTCCTAGGGTTAAGGTTTGAGTTACGCCTAGGGTAAGGGTTCTATTAACCAGAAAGCCCTGAGTTCCAAGAACACAGCAGCTGCGAAGGACTAGCCAAGAAGAGCGCAAAAGTACCACAACATGCCTGCCTCCACAGCTTTTTCCTTGGGGACATGCCTAATTCCTGGCTGATTTGCCTTTCTCGTCTTAGGGTTGGGGTTCGGCCTAGGGCTAGGATTTTTTAAATCAGGAAGCCCTGAGTTCCAGGCACACTGGAGCTGTGAAAGGCATCCAAAAGGGAGTGTGCAAAAGTGCCACAACATGGCTGCTTTCACGGCTTTTTCCTTGGCAAGAAGCCTAACACCAGGCTGATTTCCCTTCCCAGGGTTACTGTTAGGCTTAGGCCTAGGGCTAGGATTTTTAAAACTAGGAAGCCCTTAGCTCCAGGCACACTGCAGCTGTTCAAGGCATCCCAAGGAGAGTACAAAAGTGCAACAACATGGCAGCTTTCACAGCTTTTTCCTTGGCACCATCCCTATACCTAGGCTGATTTATCTGCCTAGGGTTAGGGTTAGGGTTCAGCCTAGGGCTTGGATTTCTTTAACCAGGAAGCCCTGAGTTCCAGGCTTAATGCATCTGCCAAAGGCATCCCAAAGGGAGTGCAGAAGTGCCACAACATGGCTGCTTTCACGGCTTTTCCCTTTGGAAGAACCCTAATACCCGGCTGATTTACCTTCCTAGGGTTACTGTTAGGCTTAGGCCTAGGACTTTTAAAACCAGGAAGCCCTGGGCTCCAGGCACACTGCAGCTGCGAAAGGCATCCCAAGGGGAGCGCAAAAGTGACGCAACTTGGCTGCCACCACTGATACTTCCATGAGACCATCCCGAACCATAGGCTGATTTTCCTTCCTAGGGTTAAGGTTTGAGTTACGACAAGGGTAAGGGTTCTATTAACCAGAAAGCCCTGAGTTCCAAGAACACAGCAGCTGCGAAGGACTAGCCAAGAAGAGCGCAAAAGTACCACAACATGCCTGCCTCCACAGCTTTTTCCTTGGGGACATGCCTAATTCCTGGCTGATTTGCCTTTCTCGTCTTAGGGTTGGGGTTCGGCCTAGGGCTAGGATTTTTAAAATCAGGAAGCCCTGAGTTCCAGGCACACTGGAGCTGTGAAAGGCATCCAAAAGGGAGTGCAAAAGTGCCACAACATGGCTGCTTTCACCACTTTTTCCTTGGCAAGAAGCCTAACACCAGGCTGATTTCCCTTCCCAGGGTTACTGTTAGGCTTAGGCCTAGGGCTAGGATTTTTAAAACTAGGAAGCCCTTAGCTCCAGGCACACTGCAGCTGTTCAAGGCATCCCAAGGGGAGTACAAAAGTGCAACAACATGGCAGCTTTCACAGCTTTTTCCTTGGCACCATCCCTATACCTAGGCTGATTTATCTGCCTAGGGTTAGGGTTAGGGTTCAGCCTAGGGCTTGGATATTTTTAACCAGGAAGCCCTGAGTTCCAGGCTTACTGCATCTGCCAAAGGCATCCCAAAGGGAGTGCAGAAGTGCCACAACATGGCTGCTTTCACGGCTTTTCCCTTTGGAAGAACCCTAATACGCGGCTGATTTACCTTCCTAGGGTTACTGTTAGGCTTAGGCCTAGGACTTTTAAAACCAGGAAGCCCTGGGCTCCAGGCACACTGCAGCTGCGAAAGGCATCCCAAGGGGAGCGCAAAAGTGACGCAACTTGGCTGCCACCACTGATATTTCCATGAGACCATCCCGAACCATAGGCTGATTTTCCTTCCTAGGGTTAAGGTTTGAGTTACGCCTAGGGTAAGGGTTCTATTAACCAGAAAGCCCTGAGTTCCAAGAACACAGCAGCTGCGAAGGACTAGCCAAGAAGAGCGCAAAAGTACCACAACATGCCTGCCTCCACAGCTTTTTCCTTGGGGACATGCCTAATTCCTGGCTGATTTGCCTTTCTCGTCTTAGGGTTGGGGTTCGGCCTAGGGCTAGGATTTTTAAAATCAGGAAGCCCTGAGTTCCAGGCACACTGGAGCTGTGAAAGGCATCCAAAAGGGAGTGCAAAAGTGCCACAACATGGCTGCTTTCACGGCTTTTTCCTTGGCAAGAAGCCTAACACCAGGCTGATTTCCCTTCCCAGGGTTACTGTTAGGCTTAGGCCTAGGGCTAGGATTTTTAAAACTAGGAAGCCCTTAGCTCCAGGCACACTGCAGCTGTTCAAGGCATCCCAAGGGGAGTACAAAAGTGCAACAACATGGCAGCTTTCACAGCTTTTTCCTTGGCACCATCCCTATACCTAGGCTGATTAATCTGCCTAGGGTTAGGGTTAGGGTTCAGCCTAGGGCTTGGATTTCTTTAACCAGGAAGCCCTGAGTTCCAGGCTTAATGCATCTGCCAAAGGCATCCCAAAGGGAGTGCAGAAGTGCCACAACATGGCTGCTTTCACGGCTTTTCCCTTTGGAAGAACCCTAATACCCGGCTGATTTACCTTCCTAGGGTTACTGTTAGGCTTAGGCCTAGGACTTTTAAAACCAGGAAGCCCTGGGCTCCAGGCACACTGCAGCTGCGAAAGGCATCCCAAGGGGAGCGCAAAAGTGACGCAACTTGGCTGCCACCACTGATACTTCCATGAGACCATCCCGAACCATAGGCTGATTTTCCTTCCTAGGGTTAAGGTTTGAGTTACGCCTAGGGTAAGGGTTCTATTAACCAGAAAGCCCTGAGTTCCAAGAACACAGCAGCTGCGAAGGACTAGCCAAGAAGAGCGCAAAAGTACCACAACATGCCTGCCTCCACAGCTTTTTCCTTGGGGACATGCCTAATTCCTGGCTGATTTGCCTTTCTCGTCTTAGGGTTGGGGTTCGGCCTAGGGCTAGGATTTTTAAAATCAGGAAGCCCTGAGTTCCAGGCACACTGGAGCTGTGAAAGGCATCCAAAAGGGAGTGCAAAAGTGCCACAACATGGCTGCTTTCACGGCTTTTTCCTTGGCAAGAAGCCTAACACCAGGCTGATTTCCCTTCCCAGGGTTACTGTTAGGCTTAGGCCTAGGGCTAGGATTTTTAAAACTAGGAAGCCCTTAGCTCCAGGCACACTGCAGCTGTTCAAGGCATCCCAAGGGGAGTACAAAAGTGCAACAACATGGCAGCTTTCACAGCTTTTTCCTTGGCACCATCCCTATACCTAGGCTGATTTATCTGCCTAGGGTTAGGGTTAGGGTTCAGCCTAGGGCTTGGATATTTTTAACCAGGAAGCCCTGAGTTCCAGGCTTACTGCATCTGCCAAAGGCATCCCAAAGGGAGTGCAGAAGTGGCACAACATGGCTGCTTTCACGGCTTTTCCCTTAGGAAGAACCCTAATACGCGGCTGATTTACCTTCCTAGGGTTACTGTTAGGCTTAGGCCTAGGACTTTAAAACCAGGAAGCCCTGGGCTCCAGGCACACTGCAGCTGAGAAAGGCATCCCAAGGGGAGCGCAAAAGTTATGCAACTTAGCTGCCACCACTGATACTTCCATGAGACCATCCCGAACCATAGGCTGATTTTCCTTCCTAGGGTTAAGGTTTGAGTTACGCCTAGGGTAAGGGTTCTATTAACCAGAAAGCCCTGAGTTCCAAGAACACAGCAGCTGCGAAGGACTAGCCAAGAAGAGCGCAAAAGTACCACAACATGCCTGCCTCCACAGCTTTTTCCTTGGGGACATGCCTAATTCCTGGCTGATTTGCCTTTCTCGTCTTAGGGCTGGGGTTCGGCCTAGGGCTAGGATTTTTAAAATCAGGAAGCCCTGAGTTCCAGGCACACTGGAGCTGTGAAAGGCATCCAAAAGGGAGTGCAAAAGTGCCACAACATGGCTGCTTTCACGGCTTTTTCCTTGGCAAGAAGGCTAACACCAGGCTGATTTCCCTTCCCAGGGTTACTGTTAGGCTTAGGCCTAGGGCTAGGATTTTTAAAACTAGGAAGCCCTTAGCTCCAGGCACACTGCAGGTGTTCAAGGCATCCCAAGGGGAGTACAAAAGTGCAACAACATGGCAGCTTTCACAGCTTTTTCCTTGGCACCATCCCTATACCTAGGCTGATTTATCTGCCTAGGGTTAGGGTTAGGGTTCAGCCTAGGGCTTGGATTTCTTTAACCAGGAAGCCCTGAGTTCCAGGCTTAATGCATCTGCCAAAGGCATCCCAAAGGGAGTGCAGAAGTGCCACAACATGGCTGCTTTCACGGCTTTTCCCTTTGGAAGAACCCTAATACCCGGCTGATTTACCTTCCTAGGGTTACTGTTAGGCTTAGGCCTAGGACTTTTAAAACCAGGAAGCCCTGGGCTCCAGGCACACTGCAGCTGAGAAAGGCATCCCAAGGGGAGCGCAAAAGTGACGCAACTTGGCTGCCACCACTGATACTTCCATGAGACCATCCCGAACCATAGGCTGATTTTCCTTCCTAGGGTTAAGGTTTGAGTTACGCCTAGGGTAAGGGTTCTATTAACCAGAAAGCCCTGAGTTCCAAGAACACAGCAGCTGCGAAGGACTAGCCAAGAAGAGCGCAAAAGTACCACAACATGCCTGCCTCCACAGCTTTTTCCTTGGGGACATGCCTAATTCCTGGCTGATTTGCCTTTCTCGTCTTAGGGCTGGGGTTCGGCCTAGGGCTAGGATTTTTAAAATCAGGAAGCCCTGAGTTCCAGGCACACTGGAGCTGTGAAAGGCATCCAAAAGGGAGTGCAAAAGTGCCACAACATGGCTGCTTTCACGGCTTTTTCCTTGGCAAGAAGGCTAACACCAGGCTGATTTCCCTTCCCAGGGTTACTGTTAGGCTTAGGCCTAGGGCTAGGATTTTTAAAACTAGGAAGCCCTTAGCTCCAGGCACACTGCAGCTGTTCAAGGCATCCCAAGGGGAGTACAAAAGTGCAACAACATGGCAGCTTTCACAGCTTTTTCCTTGGCACCATCCCTATACCTAGGCTGATTAATCTGCCTAGGGTTAGGGTTAGGGTTCAGCCTAGGGCTTGGATTTCTTTAACCAGGAAGCCCTGAGTTCCAGGCTTAATGCATCTGCCAAAGGCATCCCAAAGGGAGTGCAGAAGTGCCACAACATGGCTGCTTTCACGGCTTTTCCCTTTGGAAGAACCCTAATACCCGGCTGATTTACCTTCCTAGGGTTACTGTTAGGCTTAGGCCTAGGACTTTTAAAACCAGGAAGCCCTGGGCTCCAGGCACACTGCAGCTGCGAAAGGCATCCCAAGGGGAGCGCAAAAGTGACGCAACTTGGCTGCCACCACTGATACTTCCATGAGACCATCCCGAACCATAGGCTGATTTTCCTTCCTAGGGTTAAGGTTTGAGTTACGCCTAGGGTAAGGGTTCTATTAACCAGAAAGCCCTGAGTTCCAAGAACACAGCAGCTGCGAAGGACTAGCCAAGAAGAGCGCAAAAGTACCACAACATGCCTGCCTCCACAGCTTTTTCCTTGGGGACATGCCTAATTCCTGGCTGATTTGCCTTTCTCGTCTTAGGGTTGGGGTTCGGCCTAGGGCTAGGATTTTTAAAATCAGGAAGCCCTGAGTTCCAGGCACACTCGAGCTGTGAAAGGCATCCAAAAGGGAGTGCAAAAGTGCCACAACATGGCTGCTTTCACGGCTTTTTCCTTGGCAAGAAGCCTAACACCAGGCTGATTTCCCTTCCCAGGGTTACTGTTAGGCTTAGGCCTAGGGCTAGGATTTTTAAAACTAGGAAGCCCTTAGCTCCAGGCACACTGCAGCTGTTCAAGGCATCCCAAGGGGAGTACAAAAGTGCAACAACATGGCAGCTTTCACAGCTTTTTCCTTGGCACCATCCCTATACCTAGGCTGATTTATCTGCCTAGGGTTAGGGTTAGGGTTCAGCCTAGGGCTTGGATTTTTTTAACCAGGAAGCCCTGAGTTCCAGGCTTACTGCATCTGCCAAAGGCATCCCAAAGGGAGTGCAGAAGTGCCACAACATGGCTGCTTTCACGGCTTTTCCCATTGGAAGAACCCTAATACGCGGCTGATTTACCTTCCTAGGGTTACTGTTAGGCTTAGGCCTAGGACTTTTAAAACCAGGAAGCCCTGGGCTCCAGGCACCCTGCAGCTGCGAAAGGCATCCCAAGGGGAGCGCAAAAGTGACGCAACTTGGCTGCCACCACTGATATTTCCATGAGACCATCCCGAACCATAGGCTGATTTTCCTTCCTAGGGTTAAGGTTTGAGTTACGCCTAGGGTAAGGGTTCTATTAACCAGAAAGCCCTGAGTTCCAAGAACACAGCAGCTGCGAAGGACTAGCCAAGAAGAGCGCAAAAGTACCACAACATGCCTGCCTCCACAGCTTTTTCCTTGGGGACATGCCTAATTCCTGGCTGATTTGCCTTTCTCGTCTTAGGGTTGGAGTTCTGCCTAGGGCTAGGATTTTTAAAATCAGGAAGCCCTGAGTTCCAGGCACACTGGAGCTGTGAAAGGCATCCAAAAGGGAGTGCAAAAGTGCCACAACATGGTTGCTTTCACGGCTTTTTCCTTGGCAAGAAGGCTAACACCAGGCTGATTTCCCTTCCCAGGGTTACTGTTAGGCTTAGGCCTAGGGCTAGGATTTTTAAAACTAGGAAGCCCTTAGCTCCAGGCACACTGCAGCTGTTCAAGGCATCCCAAGGGGAGTACAAAAGTGCAACAACATGGCAGCTTTCACAGCTTTTTCCTTGGCACCATCCCTATACCTAGGCTGATTTATCTGCCTAGCTTTAGGGTTAGGGTTCAGCCTAGGGCTTCGATATTTTTAACCAGGAAGCCCTGAGTTCCAGGCTTACTGCATCTGCCAAAGGCATCCAAAAGGGAGTGCAGAAGTGCCACAACATGGCTGCTTTCACGGCTTTTCCCTTAGGAAGAACCCTAATACGCGGCTGATTTACCTTCCTAGGGTTACTGTTAGGCTTAGGCCTAGGACTTTTAAAACCAGGAAGCCCTGGGCTCCAGGCACACTGCAGCTGCGAAAGGCATCCCAAGGGGAGCGCAAAAGTGACGCAACTTGGCTGCCACCACTGATATTTCCATGAGACCATCCCGAACCATAGGCTGATTTTCCTTCCTAGGGTTAAGGTTTGAGTTACGCCTAGGGTAAGGGTTCTATTAACCAGAAAGCCCTGAGTTCCAAGAACACAGCAGCTGCGAAGGACTAGCCAAGAAGAGCGCAAAAGTACCACAACATGCCTGCCTCCACAGCTTTTTCCTTGGGGACATGCCTAATTCCTGGCTGATTTGCCTTTCTCGTCTTAGGGTTGGGGTTCGGCCTAGGGCTAGGATTTTTTAAATCAGGAAGCCCTGAGTTCCAGGCACACTGGAGCTGTGAAAGGCATCCAAAAGGGAGTGTGCAAAAGTGCCACAACATGGCTGCTTTCACGGCTTTTTCCTTGGCAAGAAGCCTAACACCAGGCTGATTTCCCTTCCCAGGGTTACTGTTAGGCTTAGGCCTAGGGCTAGGATTTTTAAAACTAGGAAGCCCTTAGCTCCAGGCACACTGCAGCTGTTCAAGGCATCCCAAGGAGAGTACAAAAGTGCAACAACATGGCAGCTTTCACAGCTTTTTCCTTGGCACCATCCCTATACCTAGGCTGATTTATCTGCCTAGGGTTAGGGTTAGGGTTCAGCCTAGGGCTTGGATTTCTTTAACCAGGAAGCCCTGAGTTCCAGGCTTACTGCATCTGCCAAAGGCATCCCAAAGAGAGTGCAGAAGTGCCACAACATGGCTGCTTTCACGGCTTTTCCCTTAGGAAGAACCCTAATACGCGGCTGATTTACCTTCCTAGGGTTACTGTTAGGCTTAGGCCTAGGACTTTTAAAACCAGGAAGCCCTGGGCTCCAGGCACCCTGCAGCTGCGAAAGGCATCCCAAGGGGAGCGCAAAAGTGACGCAACTTGGCTGCCACCACT
Organism: Ammospiza maritima maritima; assembly: GCA_036010785.1. NCBI lineage: Eukaryota > Metazoa > Chordata > Aves > Passeriformes > Passerellidae > Ammospiza > Ammospiza maritima. Next base: position 4,717,555 of record CM069694.1, read on the forward strand.
GATATTTCCATGAGACCATCCCGAACCATAGGCTGATTTTCCTTCCTAGGGTTAAGGTTTGAGTTACGCCTAGGGTAAGGGTTCTATTAACCAGAAAGCCCTGAGTTCCAAGAACACAGCAGCTGCGAAGGACTTCCCAAGAAGAGCGCAAAAGTACCACAACATGCCTGCCTCCACAGCTTTTTCCTTGGGGACATGCCTAATTCCTGGCTGATTTGCCTTTCTCGTCTTAGGGTTGGGGTTCGGCCTAGGGCTAGGATTTTTAAAATCAGGAAGCCCTGAGTTACAGGCACACTGGAGCTGTGAAAGGCATCCAAAAGGGAGTGCAAAAGTGCCACAACATGGCTGCTTTCACGGCTTTTTCCTTGGCAAGAAGGCTAACACCAGGCTGATTTCCCTTCCCAGGGTTACTGTTAGGCTTAGGCCTAGGGCTAGGATTTTTAAAACTAGGAAGCCCTTAGCTCCAGGCACACTGCAGCTGTTCAAGGCATCCCAAGGGGAGTACAAAAGTGCAACAACATGGCAGCTTTCACAGCTTTTTCCTTGGCACCATCCCTATACCTAGGCTGATTTATCTGCCTAGGGTTAGGGTTAGGCTTCAGCCTAGGGCTTGGATTTCTTTAACCAGGAAGCCCTGAGTTCCAGGCTTACTGCATCTGCCAAAGGCATCCCAAAGGGAGTGCAGAAGTGCCACAACATGGCTGCTTTCACGGCTTTTCCCTTAGGAAGAACCCTAATACCCGGCTGATTTACCTTCCTAGGGTTACTGTTAGGCTTAGGCCTAGGACTTTTAAAACCAGGAAGCCCTGGGCTCCAGGCACACTGCAGCTGCGAAAGGCATCCCAAGGGGAGCGCAAAAGTGACGCAACTTGGCTGCCACCACTGATATTTCCATGAGACCATCCCGAACCATAGGCTGATTTTCCTTCCTAGGGTTAAGGTTTGAGTTACGCCTAGGGTAAGGGTTCTATTAACCAGAAAGCCCTGAGTTCCAAGAACACAGCAGCTGCGAAGGACTAGCCAAGAAGAGCGCAAAAGTACCACAACATGCCTGCCTCCACAGCTTTTTCCTTGGGGACATGCCTAATTCCTGGCTGATTTGCCTTTCTCGTCTTAGGGTTGGAGTTCGGCCTAGGGCTAGGATTTTTAAAATCAGGAAGCCCTGAGTTCCAGGCACGCTGGAGCTGTGAAAGGCATGCAAAAGGGAGTGCAAAAGTGCCACAACATGGCTGCTTTCACGGCTTTTTCCTTGGCAAGAAGCCTAACACCAGGCTGATTTCCCTTCCCAGGGTTACTGTTAGGCTTAGGCCTAGGGCTAGGATTTTTAAAACTAGGAAGCCCTTAGCTCCAGGCACACTGCAGCTGTTCAAGGCATCCCAAGGGGAGTACAAAAGTGCAACAACATGGCAGCTTTCACAGCTTTTTCCTTGGCACCATCCCTATACCTAGGCTGATTAATCTGCCTAGGGTTAGGGTTAGGGTTCAGCCTAGGGCTTGGATTTCTTTAACCAGGAAGCCCTGAGTTCCAGGCTTACTTCATCTGCCAAAGGCATCCCAAAGGGAGTGCAGAAGTGCCACAACATGGCTGCTTTCACGGCTTTTCCCTTTGGAAGAACCCTAATACCCGGCTGATTTACCTTCCTAGGGTTACTGTTAGGCTTAGGCCTAGGACTTTTAAAACCAGGAAGCCCTGGGCTCCAGGCACACTGCAGCTGCGAAAGGCATCCCAAGGGGAGCGCAAAAGTGACGCAACTTGGCTGCCACCACTGATATTTCCATGAGACCATCCCGAACCATAGGCTGATTTTCCTTCCTAGGGTTAAGGTTTGAGTTACGCCTAGGGTAAGGGTTCTATTAACCAGAAAGCCCTGAGTTCCAAGAACACAGCAGCTGCGAAGGACTAGCCAAGAAGAGCGCAAAAGTACCACAACATGCCTGCCTCCACAGCTTTTTCCTTGGGGACATGCCTAATTCCTGGCTGATTTGCCTTTCTCGTCTTAGGGTTGGGGTTCGGCCTAGGGCTAGGATTTTTAAAATCAGGAAGCCCTGAGTTCCAGGCACACTGGAGCTGTGAAAGGCATCCAAAAGGGAGTGCAAAAGTGCCACAACATGGCTGCTTTCACGGCTTTTTCCTTGGCAAGAAGCCTAACACCAGGCTGATTTCCCTTCCCAGGGTTACTGTTAGGCTTAGGCCTAGGGCTAGGATTTTTAAAACTAGGAAGCCCTTAGCTCCAGGCACACTGCAGCTGTTCAAGGCATCCCAAGGGGAGTACAAAAGTGCAACAACATGGCAGCTTTCACAGCTTTTTCCTTGGCACCATCCCTATACCTAGGCTGATTTATCTGCCTAGGGTTAGGGTTAGGGTTCAGCCTAGGGCTTGGATATTTTTAACCAGGAAGCCCTGAGTTCCAGGCTTACTGCATCTGCCAAAGGCATCCCAAAGAGAGTGCAGAAGTGCCACAACATGGCTGCTTTCACGGCTTTTCCCTTAGGAAGAACCCTAATACCCGGCTGATTTACCTTCCTAGGGTTACTGTTAGGCTTAGGCCTAGGACTTTTAAAACCAGGAAGCCCTGGGCTCCAGGCACACTGCAGCTGCGAAAGGCATCCCAAGGGGAGCGCAAAAGTGACGCAACTTGGCTGCCACCACTGATATTTCCATGAGACCATCCCGAACCATAGGCTGATTTTCCTTCCTAGGGTTAAGGTTTGAGTTACGCCTAGGGTAAGGGTTCTATTAACCAGAAAGCCCTGAGTTCCAAGAACACAGCAGCTGCGAAGGACTAGCCAAGAAGAGCGCAAAAGTACCACAACATGCCTGCCTCCACAGCTTTTTCCTTGGGGACATGCCTAATTCCTGGCTGATTTGCCTTTCTCGTCTTAGGGTTGGGGTTCGGCCTAGGGCTAGGATTTTTAAAATCAGGAAGCCCTGAGTTCCAGGCACACTGGAGCTGTGAAAGGCATCCAAAAGGGAGTGCAAAAGTGCCACAACATGGCTGCTTTCACGGCTTTTTCCTTGGCAAGAAGCCTAACACCAGGCTGATTTCCCTTCCCAGGGTTACTGTTAGGCTTAGGCCTAGGGCTAGGATTTTTAAAACTAGGAAGCCCTTAGCTCCAGGCACACTGCAGCTGTTCAAGGCATCCCAAGGGGAGTACAAAAGTGCAACAACATGGCAGCTTTCACAGCTTTTTCCTTGGCACCATCCCTATACCTAGGCTGATTTATCTGCCTAGGGTTAGGGTTAGGCTTCAGCCTAGGGCTTGGATTTCTTTAACCAGGAAGCCCTGAGTTCCAGGCTTACTGCATCTGCCAAAGGCATCCCAAAGGGAGTGCAGAAGTGCCACAACATGGCTGCTTTCACGGCTTTTCCCTTAGGAAGAACCCTAATACCCGGCTGATTTACCTTCCTAGGGTTACTGTTAGGCTTAGGCCTAGGACTTTTAAAACCAGGAAGCCCTGGGCTCCAGGCACACTGCAGCTGCGAAAGGCATCCCAAGGGGAGCGCAAAAGTGACGCAACTTGGCTGCCACCACTGATATTTCCATGAGACCATCCCGAACCATAGGCTGATTTTCCTTCCTAGGGTTAAGGTTTGAGTTACGCCTAGGGTAAGGGTTCTATTAACCAGAAAGCCCTGAGTTCCAAGAACACAGCAGCTGCGAAGGACTAGCCAAGAAGAGCGCAAAAGTACCACAACATGCCTGCCTCCACAGCTTTTTCCTTGGGGACATGCCTAATTCCTGGCTGATTTGCCTTTCTCGTCTTAGGGTTGGGGTTCGGCCTAGGGCTAGGATTTTTAAAATCAGGAAGCCCTGAGTTCCAGGCACACTGGAGCTGTGAAAGGCATCCAAAAGGGAGTGCAAAAGTGCCACAACATGGCTGCTTTCACGGCTTTTTCCTTGGCAAGAAGCCTAACACCAGGCTGATTTCCCTTCCCAGGGTTACTGTTAGGCTTAGGCCTAGGGCTAGGATTTTTAAAACTAGGAAGCCCTTAGCTCCAGGCACACTGCAGCTGTTCAAGGCATCCCAAGGGGAGTACAAAAGTGCAACAACATGGCAGCTTTCACAGCTTTTTCCTTGGCACCATCCCTATACCTAGGCTGATTTATCTGCCTAGGGTTAGGGTTAGGCTTCAGCCTAGGGCTTGGATTTCTTTAACCAGGAAGCCCTGAGTTCCAGGCTTACTGCATCTGCCAAAGGCATCCCAAAGGGAGTGCAGAAGTGCCACAACATGGCTGCTTTCACGGCTTTTCCCTTAGGAAGAACCCTAATACCCGGCTGATTTACCTTCCTAGGGTTACTGTTAGGCTTAGGCCTAGGACTTTTAAAACCAGGAAGCCCTGGGCTCCAGGCACACTGCAGCTGCGAAAGGCATCCCAAGGGGAGCGCAAAAGTGACGCAACTTGGCTGCCACCACTGATATTTCCATGAGACCATCCCGAACCATAGGCTGATTTTCCTTCCTAGGGTTAAGGTTTGAGTTACGCCTAGGGTAAGGGTTCTATTAACCAGAAAGCCCTGAGTTCCAAGAACACAGCAGCTGCGAAGGACTAGCCAAGAAGAGCGCAAAAGTACCACAACATGCCTGCCTCCACAGCTTTTTCCTTGGGGACATGCCTAATTCCTGGCTGATTTGCCTTTCTCGTCTTAGGGTTGGGGTTCGGCCTAGGGCTAGGATTTTTAAAATCAGGAAGCCCTGAGTTCCAGGCACGCTGGAGCTGTGAAAGGCATGCAAAAGGGAGTGCAAAAGTGCCACAACATGGCTGCTTTCACGGCTTTTTCCTTGGCAAGAAGCCTAACACCAGGCTGATTTCCCTTCCCAGGGTTACTGTTAGGCTTAGGCCTAGGGCTAGGATTTTTAAAACTAGGAAGCCCTTAGCTCCAGGCACACTGCAGCTGTTCAAGGCATCCCAAGGGGAGTACAAAAGTGCAACAACATGGCAGCTTTCACAGCTTTTTCCTTGGCACCATCCCTATACCTAGGCTGATTTATCTGCCTAGGGTTAGGGTTAGGCTTCAGCCTAGGGCTTGGATTTCTTTAACCAGGAAGCCCTGAGTTCCAGGCTTACTGCATCTGCCAAAGGCATCCCAAAGGGAGTGCAGAAGTGCCACAACATGGCTGCTTTCACGGCTTTTCCCTTAGGAAGAACCCTAATACCCGGCTGATTTACCTTCCTAGGGTTACTGTTAGGCTTAGGCCTAGGACTTTTAAAACCAGGAAGCCCTGGGCTCCAGGCACACTGCAGCTGCGAAAGGCATCCCAAGGGGAGCGCAAAAGTGACGCAACTTGGCGGCCACCACTGATATTTCCATGAGACCATCCCGAACCATAGGCTGATTTTCCTTCCTAGGGTTAAGGTTTGAGTTACGCCTAGGGTAAGGGTTCTATTAACCAGAAAGCCCTGAGTTCCAAGAACACAGCAGCTGCGAAGGACTAGCCAAGAAGAGCGCAAAAGTACCACAACATGCCTGCCTCCACAGCTTTTTCCTTGGGGACATGCCTAATTCCTGGCTGATTTGCCTTTCTCGTCTTAGGGTTGGAGTTCGGCCTAGGGCTAGGATTTTTAAAATCAGGAAGCCCTGAGTTCCAGGCACGCTGGAGCTGTGAAAGGCATGCAAAAGGGAGTGCAAAAGTGCCACAACCTGGCTGCTTTCACGGCTTTTTCCTTGGCAAGAAGCCTAACACCAGGCTGATTTCCCTTCCCAGGGTTACTGTTAGGCTTAGGCCTAGGGCTAGGATTTTTAAAACTAGGAAGCCCTTAGCTCCAGGCACACTGCAGCTGTTCAAGGCATCCCAAGGGGAGTACAAAAGTGCAACAACATGGCAGCTTTCACAGCTTTTTCCTTGGCACCATCCCTATACCTAGGCTGATTAATCTGCCTAGGGTTAGGGTTAGGGTTCAGCCTAGGGCTTGGATTTCTTTAACCAGGAAGCCCTGAGTTCCAGGCTTACTTCATCTGCCAAAGGCATCCCAAAGGGAGTGCAGAAGTGCCACAACATGGCTGCTTTCACGGCTTTTCCCTTTGGAAGAACCCTAATACCCGGCTGATTTACCTTCCTAGGGTTACTGTTAGGCTTAGGCCTAGGACTTTTAAAACCAGGAAGCCCTGGGCTCCAGGCACACTGCAGCTGCGAAAGGCATCCCAAGGGGAGCGCAAAAGTGACGCAACTTGGCTGCCACCACTGATATTTCCATGAGACCATCCCGAACCATAGGCTGATTTTCCTTCCTAGGGTTAAGGTTTGAGTTATGCCTAGGGTAAGGGTTCTATTAACCAGAAAGCCCTGAGTTCCAAGAACACAGCAGCTGCGAAGGACTAGCCAAGAAGAGCGCAAAAGTACCACAACATGCCTGCCTCCACAGCTTTTTCCTTGGGGACATGCCTAATTCCTGGCTGATTTGCCTTTCTCGTCTTAGGGTTGGGGTTCGGCCTAGGGCTAGGATTTTTAAAATCAGGAAGCCCTGAGTTCCAGGCACACTGGAGCTGTGAAAGGCATCCAAAAGGGAGTGCAAAAGTGCCACAACATGGCTGCTTTCACGGCTTTTTCCTTGGCAAGAAGCCTAACACCAGGCTGATTTCCCTTCCCAGGGTTACTGTTAGGCTTAGGCCTAGGGCTAGGATTTTTAAAACTAGGAAGCCCTTAGCTCCAGGCACACTGCAGCTGTTCAAGGCATCCCAAGGGGAGTACAAAAGTGCAACAACATGGCAGCTTTCACAGCTTTTTCCTTGGCACCATCCCTATACCTAGGCTGATTTATCTGCCTAGGGTTAGGGTTAGGGTTCAGCCTAGGGCTTGGATATTATTTAACCAGGAAGCCCTGAGTTCCAGGCTTACTGCATCTGCCAAAGGCATCCCAAAGGGAGTGCAGAAGTGCCACAACATGGCTGCTTTCACGGCTTTCCCTTAGGAAGAACCCTAATACCCGGCTGATTTACCTTCCTAGGGTTACTGTTAGGCTTAGGCCTAGGACTTTTAAAACCAGGAAGCCCTGGGCTCCAGGCACACTGCAGCTGCGAAAGGCATCCCAAGGGGAGCGCAAAAGTGACGCAACTTGGCTGCCACCACTGATATTTCCATGAGACCATCCCGAACCATAGGCTGATTTTCCTTCCTAGGGTTAAGGTTTGAGTTACGCCTAGGGTAAGGGTTCTATTAACCAGAAAGCCCTGAGTTCCAAGAACACAGCAGCTGCGAAGGACTAGCCAAGAAGAGCGCAAAAGTACCACAACATGCCTGCCTCCACAGCTTTTTCCTTGGGGACATGCCTAATTCCTGGCTGATTTGCCTTTCTCGTCTTAGGGTTGGGGTTCGGCCTAGGGCTAGGATTTTTAAAATCAGGAAGCCCTGAGTTCCAGGCACACTGGAGCTGTGAAAGGCATCCAAAAGGGAGTGCAAAAGTGCCACAACATGGCTGCTTTCACGGCTTTTTCCTTGGCAAGAAGCCTAACACCAGGCTGATTTCCCTTCCCAGGGTTACTGTTAGGCTTAGGCCTAGGGCTAGGATTTTTAAAACTAGGAAGCCCTTAGCTCCAGGCACACTGCAGCTGTTCAAGGCATCCCAAGGGGAGTACAAAAGTGCAACAACATGGCAGCTTTCACAGCTTTTTCCTTGGCACCATCCCTATACCTAGGCTGATTTATCTGCCTAGGGTTAGGGTTAGGCTTCAGCCTAGGGCTTGGATATTTTTAACCAGGAAGCCCTGAGTTCCAGGCTTACTGCATCTGCCAAAGGCATCCCAAAGGGAGTGCAGAAGTGCCACAACATGGCTGCTTTCACGGCTTTTCCCTTAGGAAGAACCCTAATACCCGGCTGATTTACCTTCCTAGGGTTACTGTTAGGCTTAGGCCTAGGACTTTTAAAACCAGGAAGCCCTGGCTCCAGGCACACTGCAGCTGCGAAAGGCATCCCAAGGGGAGCGCAAAAGTGACGCAACTTGGCTGCCACCACTGATATTTCCATGAGACCATCCCGAACCATAGGCTGATTTTCCTTCCTAGGGTTAAGGTTTGAGTTACGCCTAGGGTAAGGGTTCTATTAACCAGAAAGCCCTGAGTTCCAAGAACACAGCAGCTGCGAAGGACTAGCCAAGAAGAGCGCAAAAGTACCACAACATGCCTGCCTCCACAGCTTTTTCCTTGGGGACATGCCTAATTCCTGGCTGATTTGCCTTTCTCGTCTTAGGGTTGGGGTTCGGCCTAGGGCTAGGATTTTTAAAATCAGGAAGCCCTGAGTTCCAGGCACACTGGAGCTGTGAAAGGCATCCAAAAGGGAGTGCAAAAGTGCCACAACATGGCTGCTTTCACGGCTTTTTCCTTGGCAAGAAGCCTAACACCAGGCTGATTTCCCTTCCCAGGGTTACTGTTAGGCTTAGGCCTAGGGCTAGGATTTTTAAAACTAGGAAGCCCTTAGCTCCAGGCACACTGCAGCTGTTCAAGGCATCCCAAGGGGAGTACAAAAGTGCAACAACATGGCAGCTTTCACAGCTTTTTCCTTGGCACCATCCCTATACCTAGGCTGATTTATCTGCCTAGGGTTAGGGTTAGGGTTCAGCCTAGGGCTTGGATTTCTTTAACCAGGAAGCCCTGAGTTCCAGGCTTACTGCATCTGCCAAAGGCATCCCAAAGGGAGTGCAGAAGTGCCACAACATGGCTGCTTTCACGGCTTTTCCCTTAGGAAGAACCCTAATACCCGGCTGATTACCTTCCTAGGGTTACTGTTAGGCTTAGGCCTAGGACTTTTAAAACCAGGAAGCCCTGGGCTCCAGGCACACTGCAGCTGCGAAAGGCATCCCAAGGGGAGCGCAAAAGTGACGCAACTTGGCTGCCACCACTGATATTTCCATGAGACCATCCCGAACCATAGGCTGATTTTCCTTCCTAGGGTTAAGGTTTGAGTTATGCCTAGGGTAAGGGTTCTATTAACCAGAAAGCCCTGAGTTCCAAGAACACAGCAGCTGCGAAGGACTAGCCAAGAAGAGCGCAAAAGTACCACAACATGCCTGCCTCCACAGCTTTTTCCTTGGGGACATGCCTAATTCCTGGCTGATTTGCCTTTCTCGTCTTAGGGTTGGGGTTCGGCCTAGGGCTAGGATTTTTAAAATCAGGAAGCCCTGAGTTCCAGCACACTGGAGCTGTGAAAGGCATCCAAAAGGGAGTGCAAAAGTGCCACAACATGGCTGCTTTCACGGCTTTTTCCTTGGCAAGAAGCCTAACACCAGGCTGATTTCCCTTCCCAGGGTTACTGTTAGGCTTAGGCCTAGGGCTAGGATTTTTAAAACTAGGAAGCCCTTAGCTCCAGGCACACTGCAGCTGTTCAAGGCATCCCAAGGGGAGTACAAAAGTGCAACAACATGGCAGCTTTCACAGCTTTTTCCTTGGCACCATCCCTATACCTAGGCTGATTTATCTGCCTAGGGTTAGGGTTAGGGTTCAGCCTAGGGCTTGGATTTCTTTAACCAGGAAGCCCTGAGTTCCAGGCTTACTGCATCTGCCAAAGGCATCCAAAGGGAGTGCAGAAGTGCCACAACATGGCTGCTTTCACGGCTTTTCCCTTAGGAAGAACCCTAATACCCGGCTGATTTACCTTCCTAGGGTTACTGTTAGGCTTAGGCCTAGGACTTTTAAAACCAGGAAGCCCTGGGCTCCAGGCACACTGCAGCTGCGAAAGGCATCCCAAGGGGAGCGCAAAAGTGACGCAACTTGGCTGCCACCACTGATATTTCCATGAGACCATCCCGAACCATAGGCTGATTTTCCTTCCTAGGGTTAAGGTTTGAGTTACGCCTAGGGTAAGGGTTCTATTAACCAGAAAGCCCTGAGTTCCAAGAACACAGCAGCTGCGAAGGACTAGCCAAGAAGAGCGCAAAAGTACCACAACATGCCTGCCTCCACAGCTTTTTCCTTGGGGACATGCCTAATTCCTGGCTGATTTGCCTTTCTCGTCTTAGGGTTGGGGTTCGGCCTAGGGCTAGGATTTTTAAAATCAGGAAGCCCTGAGTTCCAGCACACTGGAGCTGTGAAAGGCATCCAAAAGGGAGTGCAAAAGTGCCACAACATGGCTGCTTTCACGGCTTTTTCCTTGGCAAGAAGCCTAACACCAGGCTGATTTCCCTTCCCAGGGTACTGTTAGGCTTAGGCCTAGGGCTAGGATTTTTAAAACTAGGAAGCCCTTAGCTCCAGGCACACTGCAGCTGTTCAAGGCATCCCAAGGGGAGTACAAAAGTGCAACAACATGGCAGCTTTCACAGCTTTTTCCTTGGCACCATCCCTATACCTAGGCTGATTAATCTGCCTAGGGTTAGGGTTAGGGTTCAGCCTAGGGCTTGGATTTCTTTAACCAGGAAGCCCTGAGTTCCAGGCTTACTGCATCTGCCAAAGGCATCCCAAAGGGAGTGCAGAAGTGCCACAACATGGCTGCTTTCACGGCTTTTCCCTTAGGAAGAACCCTAATACCCGGCTGATTTACCTTCCTAGGGTTACTGTTAGGCTTAGGCCTAGGACTTTTAAAACCAGGAAGCCCTGGGCTCCAGGCACACTGCAGCTGCGAAAGGCATCCCAAGGGGAGCGCAAAAGTGACGCAACTTGGCTGCCACCACTGATATTTCCATGAGACCATCCCGAACCATAGGCTGATTTTCCTTCCTAGGGTTAAGGTTTGAGTTATGCCTAGGGTAAGGGTTCTATTAACCAGAAAGCCCTGAGTTCCAAGAACACAGCAGCTGCGAAGGACTAGCCAAGAAGAGCGCAAAAGTACCACAACATGCCTGCCTCCACAGCTTTTTCCTTGGGGACATGCCTAATTCCTGGCTGATTTGCCTTTCTCGTCTTAGGGTTGGGGTTCGGCCTAGGGCTAGGATTTTTAAAATCAGGAAGCCCTGAGTTCCAGGCACACTGGAGCTGTGAAAGGCATCCAAAAGGGAGTGCAAAAGTGCCACAACATGGCTGCTTTCACGGCTTTTTCCTTGGCAAGAAGCCTAACACCAGGCTGATTTCCCTTCCCAGGGTTACTGTTAGGCTTAGGCCTAGGGCTAGGATTTTTAAAACTAGGAAGCCCTTAGCTCCAGGCACACTGCAGCTGTTCAAGGCATCCCAAGGGGAGTACAAAAGTGCAACAACATGGCAGCTTCACAGCTTTTTCCTTGGCACCATCCCTATACCTAGGCTGATTTATCTGCCTAGGGTTAGGGTTAGGGTTCAGCCTAGGGCTTGGATATTTTTAACCAGGAAGCCCTGAGTTCCAGGCTTACTGCATCTGCCAAAGGCATCCCAAAGGGAGTGCAGAAGTGCACAACATGGCTGCTTTCACGGCTTTTCCTTAGGAAGAACCCTAATACCCGGCTGATTTACCTTCCTAGGGTTACTGTTAGGCTTAGGCCTAGGACTTTTAAAAGCAGGAAGCCCTGGGCTCCAGCACACTGCAGCTGCGAAAGCATCCCAAGGGGAAGCGCAAAAGTGACGCAACTTGGCTGCCACCACTGATATTTCCATGAGACCATCCCGAACCATAGGCTGATTTTCCTTCCTAGGGTTAAGGTTTGAGTTACGCCTAGGGTAAGGGTTCTATTAACCAGAAAGCCCTGAGTTCCAAGAACACAGCAGCTGCGAAGGACTAGCCAAGAAGAGCGCAAAAGTACCACAACATGCCTGCCTCCACAGCTTTTTCCTTGGGGACATGCCTAATTCCTGGCTGATTTGCCTTTCTCGTCTTAGGGTTGGGGTTCGGCCTAGGGCTAGGATTTTTAAAATCAGGAAGCCCTGAGTTCCAGGCACACTGGAGCTGTGAAAGGCATCCAAAAGGGAGTGCAAAAGTGCCACAACATGGCTGCTTTCACGGCTTTTTCCTTGGCAAGAAGCCTAACACCAGGCTGATTTCCCTTCCCAGGTTACTGTTAGGCTTAGGCCTAGGGCTAGGATTTTTAAAACTAGGAAGCCCTTAGCTCCAGGCACACTGCAGCTGTTCAAGGCATCCCAAGGGGAGTACAAAAGTGCAACAACATGGCAGCTTTCACAGCTTTTTCCTTGGCACCATCCCTATTCCTAGGCTGATTTATCTGCCTAGGGTTAGGGTTAGGGTTCAGCCTAGGGCTTGGATTTCTTTAACCAGGAAGCCCTGAGTTTCCAGGCTTACTGCATCTGCCAAAGGCATCCCAAAGGGAGTGCAGAAGTGCCACAACATGGCTGCTTTCACGGCTTTTCCCTTAGGAAGAACCCTAATACCCGGCTGATTTACCTTCCTAGGGTTACTGTTAGGCTTAGGCCTAGGACTTTTAAAACCAGGAAGCCCTGGGCTCCAGGCACACTGCAGCTGCGAAAGGCATCCCAAGGGGAGCGCAAAAGTGACGCAACTTGGCTGCCACCACTGATATTTCCATGAGACCATCCCGAACCATAGGCTGATTTCCTTCCTAGGGTTAAGGTTTGAGTTATGCCTAGGGTAAGGGATCTATTAACCAGAAAGCCCTGAGTTCCAAGAACACAGCAGCTGCAAGGACTAGCCAAGAAGAGCGCAAAAGTACCACAACATGCCTGCCTCCACAGCTTTTTCCTTGGGACATGCCTAATTCCTGGCTGATTTGCCTTTCTCGTCTTAGGGTTGGGGTTCGGCCTAGGGCTAGGATTTTTAAAATCAGGAAGCCCTGAGTTCCAGGCACACTGGAGCTGTGAAAGGCATCCAAAAGGGAGTGCAAAAGTGCCAAAACATGGCTGCTTTCACGGCTTTTTCCTTGGCAAGAAGCCTAACACCAGGCTGATTTCCCTTCCAGGGTTACTGTTAGGCTTAGGCCTAGGGCTAGGATTTTAAAACTAGGAAGCCCTTAGCTCCAGGCACACTGCAGCTGTTCAAGGCATCCCAAGGGGAGTACAAAAGTGCAACAACATGGCAGCTTTCACAGCTTTTTCCTTGGCACCATCCCTATACCTAGGCTGATTTATCTGCCTAGGGTTAGGGTTAGGGTTCAGCCTAGGGCTTGGATTTCTTTAACCAGGAAGCCCTGAGTTCCAGGCTTACTGCATCTGCCAAGGCATCCCAAAGGGAGTGCAGAAGTGCCACAACATGGCTGCTTTCACGGCTTTTCCCTTAGGAAGAACCCTAATACCCGCTGATTTACCTTCCTAGGGTTACTGTTAGGCTTAGGCCTAGGACTTTTAAAACCAGGAAGCCCTGGGCTCCAGGCACACTGCAGCTGCGAAAGGCATCCCAAGGGGAGCGCAAAAGTGACGCAACTTGGCTGCCACCACTGATATTTCCATGAGACCATCCCGAACCATAGGCTGATTTTCCTTCCTAGGGTTAAGGTTTGAGTTACGCCTAGGGTAAGGGTTCTATTAACCAGAAAGCCCTGAGTTCCAAGAACACAGCAGCTGCGAAGGACTACCAAGAAGAGCGCGAAAGTACCACAACATGCCTGCCTCCACAGCTTTTTCCTTGGGGACATGCCTAATTCCTGGCTGATTTGCCTTTCTCGTCTTAGGGCTGGGGTTCGGCCTAGGGCTAGGATTTTTTAAAATCAGGAAGCCCTGAGTTCCAGGCACACTGGAGCTGTGAAAGGCATCCAAAAGGGAGTGTGCAAAAGTGCCACAACATGGCTGCTTTCACGGCTTTTTCCTTGGCAAGAAGCCTAACACCAGGCTGATTTCCCTTCCCAGGGTTACTGTTAGGCTTAGGCCTAGGGCTAGGATTTTTAAAAACTAGGAAGCCCTTTAGCTCCAGGCACACTGCAGCTGTTCAAGGCATCCCAAGGGGAGTACAAAAGTGCAACAACATGGCAGCTTTCACAGCTTTTTCCTTAGCACCATCCCTATACCTAGGCTGATTTATCTGCCTAGGGTTAGGGTTAGGGTTCAGCCTAGGGCTTGGATATTTTTAACCAGGAAGCCCTGAGTTCCAGGCTTACTGCATCTGCCAAAGGCATCCAAAGGGAGTGCAGAAGTGCCACAACATGGCTGCTTTCACGGCTTTTCCCTTAGGAAGAACCCTATACCCGGCTGATTTACCTTCCTAGGGTTACTGTTAGGCTTAGCCTAGGACTTTTAAAACCAGGAAGCCCTGGGCTCCAGGCACACTGCAGCTGCGAAAGGCATCCCAAGGGGAGCGCAAAAGTGACGCAACTTGGCTGCCACCACTGATATTTCCATGAGACCATCCCGAACCATAGGCTGATTTTCCTTCCTAGGGTTAAGGTTTGAGTTACGCCTAGGGAAGGATTCTATTAACCAGAAAGCCCTGAGTTCCAAGAACACAGCAGCTGCGAAGGACTAGCCAAGAAGAGCGCAAAAGTACCACAACATGCCTGCCTCCACAGCTTTTTCCTTGGGGACATGCCTAATTCCTGGCTGATTTGCCTTTCTCGTCTTAGGTTGGGGTTCGGCCTAGGGCTAGGATTTTTTAAATCAGGAAGCCCTGAGTTCCAGGCACACTGGAGCTGTGAAAGGCATCCAAAAGGAGTGCAAAAGTGCCACAACATGGCTGCTTTCACGGCTTTTTCCTTGGCAAGAAGCCTAACACCAGGCTGATTTCCCTTCCCAGGGTTACTGTTAGGCTTAGGCCTAGGGCTAGGATTTTTAAAACTAGGAAGCCCTTAGCTCCAGGCACACTGCAGCTGTTCAAGGCATCCCAAGGGAGTACAAAAGTGCAACAACATGGCAGCTTTCACAGCTTTTTCCTTGGCACCATCCCTATTCCTAGGCTGATTTATCTGCCTAGGGGGTTAGGGTTAGGGTTCAGCCTAGGGCTTGGATTTCTTTAACCAGGAAGCCCTGAGTTCCAGGCTTACTGCATCTGCCAAAGGCATCCCAAAGGGAGTGCAGAAGTGCCACAACATGGCTGCTTTCACGGCTTTTCCCTTAGGAAGAACCCTAATACCCGGCTGATTTACCTTCCTAGGGTTACTGTTAGGCTTAGGCCTAGGACTTTTAAAACCAGGAAGCCCTGGGCTCCAGGCACACTGCAGCTGCGAAAGGCATCCCAAGGGGAGCGCAAAAGTGACGCAACTTGGCTGCCACCACTGATATTTCCATGAGACCATCCCGAACCATAGGCTGATTTTCCTTCCTAGGGTTAAGGTTTGAGTTACGCCTAGGGCAAGGATTCTATTAACCAGAAAGCCCTGAGTTCCAAGAACACAGCAGCTGCGAAGGACTAGCCAAGAAGAGCGCAAAAGTACCACAACATGCCTGCCTCCACAGCTTTTTCCTTGGGGACATGCCTAATTCCTGGCTGATTTGCCTTTCTCGTCTTAGGGTTGGGGTTCGGCCTAGGGCTAGGATTTTTAAAATCAGGAAGCCCTGAGTTCCAGGCACACTGGAGCTGTGAAAGGCATGCAAAAGGGAGTGCAAAAGTGCCACAACATGGCTGCTTTCACGGCTTTTTCCTTGGCAAGAAGCCTAACACCAGGCTGATTTCCCTTCCCAGGGTTACTGTTAGGCTTAGGCCTAGGGCTAGGATTTTTAAAACTAGGAAGCCCTTAGCTCCAGGCACACTGCAGCTGTTCAAGGCATCCCAAGGGGAGTACAAAAGTGCAACAACATGGCAGCTTTCACAGCTTTTTCCTTGGCACCATCCCTATACCTAGGCTGATTTATCTGCCTAGGGTTAGGGTTAGGGTTCAGCCTAGGGCTTGGATTTCTTTAACCAGGAAGCCCTGAGTTCCAGGCTTACTGCATCTGCCAAAGGCATCCCAAAGGGAGTGCAGAAGTGCCACAACATGGCTGCTTTCACGGCTTTTCCCTTAGGAAGAACCCTAATACGCGGCTGATTTACCTTCCTAGGGTTACTGTTAGGCTTAGGCCTAGGACTTTTAAACCAGGAAGCCCTGGGCTCCAGGCACACTGCAGCTGCGAAAGGCATCCCAAGGGAGCGCAAAGTGACGCAACTTGGCTGCCACCACTGATATTTCCATGAGACCATCCCGAACCATAGGCTGATTTTCCTTCCTAGGGTTAAGGTTTGAGTTACGCCTAGGGTAAGGGTTCTATTAACCAGAAAGCCCTGAGTTCCAAGAACACAGCAGCTGCGAAGGACTAGCCAAGAAGAGCGCAAAAGTACCACAACATGCCTGCCTCCACAGCTTTTTCCTTGGGGACATGCCTAATTCCTGGCTGATTTGCCTTTCTCGTCTTAGGGCTGGGGTTCGGCCTAGGGCTAGGATTTTTAAAATCAGGAAGCCCTGAGTTCCAGGCACACTGGAGCTGTGAAAGGCATCCAAAAGGGAGTGTGCAAAAGTGCCACAACATGGCTGCTTTCACGGCTTTTTCCTTGGCAAGAAGCCTAACACCAGGCTGATTTCCCTTCCCAGGGTTACTGTTAGGCTTAGGCCTAGGGCTAGGATTTTTAAAACTAGGAAGCCCTTAGCTCCAGGCACACTGCAGCTGTTCAAGGCATCCCAAGGGGAGTACAAAAGTGCAACAACATGGCAGCTTTCACAGCTTTTTCCTTGCACCATCCCTATACCTAGGCTGATTTATCTGCCTAGGGTTAGGGTTAGGGTTCAGCCTAGGGCTTGGATATTTTTAACCAGGAAGCCCTGAGTTCCAGGCTTACTGCATCTGCCAAAGGCATCCCAAAGGGAGTGCAGAAGTGCCACAACATGGCTGCTTTCACGGCTTTTCCCTTAGGAAGAACCCTAATACCCGGCTGATTTACCTTCCTAGGGTTACTGTTAGGCTTAGGCCTAGGACTTTTAAAACCAGGAAGCCCTGGGCTCCAGGCACACTGCAGCTGCGAAAGGCATCCCAAGGGAGCGCAAAAGTGACGCAACTTGGCTGCCACCACTGATATTTCCATGAGACCATCCCGAACCATAGGCTGATTTTCCTTCCTAGGGTTAAGGTTTGAGTTACGCCTAGGGTAAGGGTTCTATTAACCAGAAAGCCCTGAGTTCCAAGAACACAGCAGCTGCGAAGGACTAGCCAAGAAGAGCGCAAAAGTACCACAACATGCCTGCCTCCACAGCTTTTTCCTTGGGGACATGCCTAATTCCTGGCTGATTTGCCTTTCTCGTCTTAGGGTTGGGGTTCGGCCTAGGGCTAGGATTTTTAAAATCAGGAAGCCCTGAGTTCCAGGCACACTGGAGCTGTGAAAGGCATCCAAAAGGGAGTGCAAAAGTGCCACAACATGGCTGCTTTCACGGCTTTTTCCTTGGCAAGAAGCCTAACACCAGGCTGATTTCCCTTCCCAGGGTTACTGTTAGGCTTAGGCCTAGGGCTAGGATTTTTAAAACTAGGAAGCCCTTAGCTCCAGGCACACTGCAGCTGTTCAAGGCATCCCAAGGGAGTACAAAAGTGCAACAACATGGCAGCTTTCACAGCTTTTTCCTTGGCACCATCCCCTATTCCTAGGCTGATTTATCTGCCTAGGGTTAGGGTTAGGGTTCAGCCTAGGGCTTGGATATTTTTAACCAGGAAGCCCTGAGTTCCAGGCTTACTGCATCTGCCAAAGGCATCCCAAAGGGAGTGCAGAAGTGCCACAACATGGCTGCTTTCACGGCTTTTCCCTTAGGAAGAACCCTAATACGCGGCTGATTTACCTTCCTAGGGTTACTGTTAGGCTTAGGCCTAGGACTTTTAAAACCAGGAAGCCCTGGGCTCCAGGCACACTGCAGCTGCGAAAGGCATCCCAAGGGGAGCGCAAAAGTGACGCAACTTGGCTGCCACCACTGATATTTCCATGAGACCATCCCGAACCATAGGCTGATTTTCCTTCCTAGGGTTAAGGTTTGAGTTACGCCTAGGGCAAGGATTCTATTAACCAGAAAGCCCTGAGTTCCAAGAACACAGCAGCTGCGAAGGACTAGCCAAGAAGAGCGCAAAAGTACCACAACATGCCTGCCTCCACAGCTTTTTCCTTGGGGACATGCCTAATTCCTGGCTGATTTGCCTTTCTCGTCTTAGGGTTGGGGTTCGGCCTAGGGCTAGGATTTTTAAAATCAGGAAGCCCTGAGTTCCAGGCACACTGGAGCTGTGAAAGGCATCCAAAAGGGAGTGCAAAAGTGCCACAACATGGCTGCTTTCACGGCTTTTTCCTTGGCAAGAAGCCTAACACCAGGCTGATTTCCCTTCCCAGGGTTACTGTTAGGCTTAGGCCTAGGGCTAGGATTTTTAAAACTAGGAAGCCCTTAGCTCCAGGCACACTGCAGCTGTTCAAGGCATCCCAAGGGGAGTACAAAAGTGCAACAACATGGCAGCTTTCACAGCTTTTTCCTTGTCACCATCCCTATTCCTAGACTGATTTATCTGCCTAGGGTTAGGGTTAGGGTTCAGCCTAGGGCTTGGATATTTTTAACCAGGAAGCCCTGAGTTCCAGGCTTACTGCATCTGCCAAAGGCATCCCAAAGGGAGTGCAGAAGTGCCACAACATGGCTGCTTTCACGGCTTTTCCCTTAGGAAGAACCCTAATACCCGGCTGATTTACCTTCCTAGGGTTACTGTTAGGCTTAGGCCTAGGACTTTTAAAACCAGGAAGCCCTGGGCTCCAGGCACACTGCAGCTGCGAAAGGCATCCCAAGGGGAGCGCAAAAGTGACGCAACTTGGCTGCCACCACTGATATTTCCATGAGACCATCCCGAACCATAGGCTGATTTTCCTTCCTAGGGTTAAGGTTTGAGTTACGCCTAGGGTAAGGGTTCTATTAACCAGAAAGCCCTGAGTTCCAAGAACACAGCAGCTGCGAAGGACTACCCAAGAAGAGCGCGAAAGTACCACAACATGCCTGCCTCCACAGCTTTTTCCTTGGGGACATGCCTAATTCCTGGCTGATTTGCCTTTCTCGTCTTAGGGCTGGGGTTCGGCCTAGGGCTAGGATTTTTAAAATCAGGAAGCCCTGAGTTCCAGGCACACTGGAGCTGTGAAAGGCATCCAAAAGGGAGTGTGCAAAAGTGCCACAACATGGCTGCTTTCACGGCTTTTTCCTTGGCAAGAAGCCTAACACCAGGCTGATTTCCCTTCCCAGGGTTACTGTTAGGCTTAGGCCTAGGGCTAGGATTTTTAAAACTAGGAAGCCCTTAGCTCCAGGCACACTGCAGCTGTTCAAGGCATCCCAAGGGGAGTACAAAAGTGCAACAACATGGCAGCTTTCACAGCTTTTTCCTTGGCACCATCCCTATTCCTAGGCTGATTTATCTGCCTAGGGTTAGGGTTAGGGTTCAGCCTAGGGCTTGGATATTTTTAACCAGGAAGCCCTGAGTTCCAGGCTTACTGCATCTGCCAAAGGCATCCCAAAGGGAGTGCAGAAGTGCCACAACATGGCTGCTTTCACGGCTTTTCCCTTAGGAAGAACCCTAATACCCGGCTGATTTACCTTCCTAGGGTTACTGTTAGGCTTAGGCCTAGGACTTTTAAAACCAGGAAGCCCTGGGCTCCAGGCACACTGCAGCTGCGAAAGGCATCCCAAGGGGAGCGCAAAAGTGACGCAACTTGGCTGCCACCACTGATATTTCCATGAGACCATCCCGAACCATAGGCTGATTTTCCTTCCTAGGGTTAAGGTTTGAGTTACGCCTAGGGCAAGGATTCTATTAACCAGAAAGCCCTGAGTTCCAAGAACACAGCAGCTGCGAAGGACTAGCCAAGAAGAGCGCAAAAGTACCACAACATGCCTGCCTCCACAGCTTTTTCCTTGGGGACATGCCTAATTCCTGGCTGATTTGCCTTTCTCGTCTTAGGGTTGGGGTTCGGCCTAGGGCTAGGATTTTTAAAATCAGGAAGCCCTGAGTTCCAGGCACACTGGAGCTGTGAAAGGCATCCAAAAGGGAGTGCAAAAGTGCCACAACATGGCTGCTTTCACGGCTTTTTCCTTGGCAAGAAGCCTAACACCAGGCTGATTTCCCTTCCCAGGGTTACTGTTAGGCTTAGGCCTAGGGCTAGGATTTTTAAAACTAGGAAGCCCTTAGCTCCAGGCACACTGCAGCTGTTCAAGGCATCCCAAGGGGAGTACAAAAGTGCAACAACATGGCAGCTTTCACAGCTTTTTCCTTGGCACCATCCCTATTCCTAGGCTGATTTATCTGCCTAGGGTTAGGGTTAGGGTTCAGCCTAGGGCTTGGATATTTTTAACCAGGAAGCCCTGAGTTCCAGGCTTACTGCATCTGCCAAAGGCATCCCAAAGGGAGTGCAGAAGTGCCACAACATGGCTGCTTTCACGGCTTTTCCCTTAGGAAGAACCCTAATACCCGGCTGATTTACCTTCCTAGGGTTACTGTCAGGCTTAGGCCTAGGACTTTTAAAAGCAGGAAGCCCTGGGCTCCAGGCACACTGCAGCTGCGAAAGGCATCCCAAGGGGAGCGCAAAAGTGACGCAACTTGGCTGCCATCACTGATATTTCCATGAGACCATCCCGAACCATAGGCTGATTTTCCTTCCTAGGGTTAAGGTTTGAGTTACGCCTAGGGTAAGGGTTCTATTAACCAGAAAGCCCTGAGTTCCAAGAACACAGCAGCTGCGAAGGACTAGCCAAGAAGAGCGCAAAAGTACCACAACATGCCTGCCTCCACAGCTTTTTCCTTGGGGACATGCCTAATTCCTGGCTGATTTGCCTTTCTCGTCTTAGGGTTGGGGTTCGGCCTAGGGCTAGGATTTTTAAAATCAGGAAGCCCTGAGTTCCAGGCACACTGGAGCTGTGAAAGGCATCCAAAAGGGAGTGCAAAAGTGCCACAACATGGCTGCTTTCACGGCTTTTTCCTTGGCAAGAAGCCTAACACCAGGCTGATTTCCCTTCCCAGGGTTACTGTTAGGCTTAGGCCTAGGGCTAGGATTTTTAAAACTAGGAAGCCCTTAGCTCCAGGCACACTGCAGCTGTTCAAGGCATCCCAAGGGGAGTACAAAAGTGCAACAACATGGCAGCTTTCACAGCTTTTTCCTTAGCACCATCCCTATACCTAGGCTGATTTATCTGCCTAGGGTTAGGGTTAGGGTTCAGCCTAGGGCTTGGATATTTTTAACCAGGAAGCCCTGAGTTCCAGGCTTACTGCATCTGCCAAAGGCATCCCAAAGGGAGTGCAGAAGTGCCACAACATGGCTGCTTTCACGGCTTTTCCCTTAGGAAGAACCCTAATACGCGGCTGATTTACCTTCCTAGGGTTACTGTTAGGCTTAGGCCTAGGACTTTTAAAACCAGGAAGCCCTGGGCTCCAGGCACACTGCAGCTGCGAAAGGCATCCCAAGGGGAGCGCAAAAGTGACGCAACTTGGCTGCCACCACTGATATTTCCATGAGACCATCCCGAACCATAGGCTGATTTTCCTTCCTAGGGTTAAGGTTTGAGTTACGCCTAGGGCAAGGATTCTATTAACCAGAAAGCCCTGAGTTCCAAGAACACAGCAGCTGCGAAGGACTAGCCAAGAAGAGCACAAAAGTACCACAACATGCCTGCCTCCACAGCTTTTTCCTTGGGGACATGCCTAATTCCTGGCTGATTTGCCTTTCTCGTCTTAGGGTTGGGGTTCGGCCTAGGGCTAGGATTTTTAAAATCAGGAAGCCCTGAGTTCCAGGCACACTCGAGCTGTGAAAGGCATCCAAAAGGGAGTGCAAAAGTGCCACAACATGGCTGCTTTCACGGCTTTTTCCTTGGCAAGAAGCCTAACACCAGGCTGATTTCCCTTCCCAGGGTTACTGTTAGGCTTAGGCCTAGGGCTAGGATTTTTAAAACTAGGAAGCCCTTAGCTCCAGGCACACTGCAGCTGTTCAAGGCATCCCAAGGGGAGTACAAAAGTGCAACAACATGGCAGCTTTCACAGCTTTTTCCTTGTCACCATCCCTATTCCTAGGCTGATTTATCTGCCTAGGGTTAGGGTTAGGGTTCAGCCTAGGGCTTGGATATTTTTAACCAGGAAGCCCTGAGTTCCAGGCTTACTGCATCTGCCAAAGGCATCCCAAAGGGAGTGCAGAAGTGCCACAACATGGCTGCTTTCACGGCTTTTCCCTTAGGAAGAACCCTAATACCCGGCTGATTTACCTTCCTAGGGTTACTGTTAGGCTTAGGCCTAGGACTTTTAAAACCAGGAAGCCCTGGGCTCCAGGCACACTGCAGCTGCGAAAGGCATCCCAAGGCGAGCGCAAAAGTGACGCAACTTGGCTGCCACCACTGATATTTCCATGAGACCATCCCGAACCATAGGCTGATTTTCCTTCCTAGGGTTAAGGTTTGAGTTACGCCTAGGGCAAGGATTCTATTAACCAGAAAGCCCTGAGATCCAAGAACACAGCAGCTGCGAAGGACTAGCCAAGAAGAGCGCAAAAGTACCACAACATGCCTGCCTCCACAGCTTTTTCCTTGGGGACATGCCTAATTCCTGGCTGATTTGCCTTTCTCGTCTTAGGGTTGGGGTTCGGCCTAGGGCTAGGATTTTTAAAATCAGGAAGCCCTGAGTTCCAGGCACACTGGAGCTGTGAAAGGCATCCAAAAGGGAGTGCAAAAGTGCCACAACATGGCTGCTTTCACGGCTTTTTCCTTGGCAAGAAGCCTAACACCAGGCTGATTTCCCTTCCCAGGGTTACTGTTAGGCTTAGGCCTAGGGCTAGGATTTTTAAAACTAGGAAGCCCTTAGCTCCAGGCACACTGCAGCTGTTCAAGGCATCCCAAGGGGAGTACAAAAGTGCAACAACATGGCAGCTTTCACAGCTTTTTCCTTGTCACCATCCCTATTCCTAGGCTGATTTATCTGCCTAGGGTTAGGGTTAGGGTTCAGCCTAGGGCTTGGATATTTTTAACCAGGAAGCCCTGAGTTCCAGGCTTACTGCATCTGCCAAAGGCATCCCAAAGGGAGTGCAGAAGTGCCACAACATGGCTGCTTTCACGGCTTTTCCCTTAGGAAGAACCCTAATACCCGGCTGATTTACCTTCCTAGGGTTACTGTCAGGCTTAGGCCTAGGACTTTTAAAAGCAGGAAGCCCTGGGCTCCAGGCACACTGCAGCTGCGAAAGGCATCCCAAGGGGAGCGCAAAAGTGACGCAACTTGGCTGCCATCACTGATATTTCCATGAGACCATCCCGAACCATAGGCTGATTTTCCTTCCTAGGGTTAAGGTTTGAGTTACGCCTAGGGTAAGGGTTCTATTAACCAGAAAGCCCTGAGTTCCAAGAACACAGCAGCTGCGAAGGACTAGCCAAGAAGAGCGCAAAAGTACCACAACATGCCTGCCTCCACAGCTTTTTCTTTGGGGACATGCCTAATTCCTGGCTGATTTGCCTTTCTCGTCTTAGGGTTGGGGTTCGGCCTAGGGCTAGGATTTTTAAAATCAGGAAGCCCTGAGTTCCAGGCACACTGGAGCTGTGAAAGGCATGCAAAAGGGAGTGCAAAAGTGCCACAACATGGCTGCTTTCACGGCTTTTTCCTTGGCAAGAAGCCTAACACCAGGCTGATTTCCCTTCCCAGGGTTACTGTTAGGCTTAGGCCTAGGGCTAGGATTTTTAAAACTAGGAAGCCCTTAGCTCCAGGCACACTGCAGCTGTTCAAGGCATCCCAAGGGGAGTACAAAAGTGCAACAACATGGCAGCTTTCACAGCTTTTTCCTTAGCACCATCCCTATACCTAGGCTGATTTATCTGCCTAGGGTTAGGGTTAGGGTTCAGCCTAGGGCTTGGATATTTTTAACCAGGAAGCCCTGAGTTCCAGGCTTACTGCATCTGCCAAAGGCATCCCAAAGGGAGTGCAGAAGTGCCACAACATGGCTGCTTTCACGGCTTTTCCCTTAGGAAGAACCCTAATACGCGGCTGATTTACCTTCCTAGGGTTACTGTTAGGCTTAGGCCTAGGACTTTTAAAACCAGGAAGCCCTGGGCTCCAGGCACACTGCAGCTGCGAAAGGCATCCCAAGGGGAGCGCAAAAGTGACGCAACTTGGCTGCCACCACTGATATTTCCATGAGACCATCCCGAACCATAGGCTGATTTTTCTTCCTAGGGTTAAGGTTTGAGTTACGCCTAGGGCAAGGATTCTATTAACCAGAAAGCCCTGAGTTCCAAGAACACAGCAGCTGCGAAGGACTAGCCAAGAAGAGCACAAAAGTACCACAACATGCCTGCCTCCACAGCTTTTTCCTTGGGGACATGCCTAATTCCTGGCTGATTTGCCTTTCTCGTCTTAGGGTTGGGGTTCGGCCTAGGGCTAGGATTTTTAAAATCAGGAAGCCCTGAGTTCCAGGCACACTGGAGCTGTGAAAGGCATCCAAAAGGGAGTGCAAAAGTGCCACAACATGGCTGCTTTCACGGCTTTTTCCTTGGCAAGAAGCCTAACACCAGGCTGATTTCCCTTCCCAGGGTTACTGTTAGGCTTAGGCCTAGGGCTAGGATTTTTAAAACTAGGAAGCCCTTAGCTCCAGGCACACTGCAGCTGTTCAAGGCATCCCAAGGGGAGTACAAAAGTGCAACAACATGGCAGCTTTCACAGCTTTTTCCTTGGCACCATCCCTATACCTAGGCTGATTTATCTGCCTAGGGTTAGGGTTAGGGTTCAGCCTAGGGCTTGGATTTCTTTAACCAGGAAGCCCTGAGTTCCAGGCTTACTTCATCTGCCAAAGGCATCCCAAAGGGAGTGCAGAAGTGCCACAACATGGCTGCTTTCACGGCTTTTCCCTTAGGAAGAACCCTAATACGCGGCTGATTTACCTTCCTAGGGTTACTGTTAGGCTTAGGCCTAGGACTTTTAAAACCAGGAAGCCCTGGGCTCCAGGCACACTGCAGCTGCGAAAGGCATCCCAAGGGGAGCGCAAAAGTGACGCAACTTGGCTGCCACCACTGATATTTCCATGAGACCATCCCGAACCATAGGCTGATTTTCCTTCCTAGGGTTAAGGTTTGAGTTACGCCTAGGGTAAGGGTTCTATTAACCAGAAAGCCCTGAGTTCCAAGAACACAGCAGCTGCGAAGGACTAGCCAAGAAGAGCGCAAAAGTACCACAACATGCCTGCCTCCACAGCTTTTTCCTTGGGGACATGCCTAATTCCTGGCTGATTTGCCTTTCTCGTCTTAGGGTTGGGGTTCGGCCTAGGGCTAGGATTTTTAAAATCAGGAAGCCCTGAGTTCCAGGCACACTGGAGCTGTGAAAGGCATCCAAAAGGGAGTGTGCAAAAGTGCCACAACATGGCTGCTTTCACGGCTTTTTCCTTGGCAAGAAGCCTAACACCAGGCTGATTTCCCTTCCCAGGGTTACTGTTAGGCTTAGGCCTAGGGCTAGGATTTTTAAAACTAGGAAGCCCTTAGCTCCAGGCACACTGCAGCTGTTCAAGGCATCCCAAGGGGAGTACAAAAGTGCAACAACATGGCAGCTTTCACAGCTTTTTCCTTGGCACCATCCCTATACCTGGGCTGATTTATCTGCCTAGGGTTAGGGTTAGAGTTCAGCCTAGGGCTTGGATTTCTTTAACCAGGAAGCCCTGAGTTCCAGGCTTACTTCATCTGCCAAAGGCATCCCAAAGGGAGTGCAGAAGTGCCACAACATGGCTGCTTTCACGGCTTTTCCCTTAGGAAGAACCCTAATACCCGGCTGATTTACCTTCCTAGGGTTACTGTTAGGCTTAGGCCTAGGACTTTTAAAACCAGGAAGCCCTGGGCTCCAGGCACACTGCAGCTGCGAAAGGCATCCCAAGGGGAGCGCAAAAGTGACGCAACTTGGCTGCCACCACTGATATTTCCATGAGACCATCCCGAACCATAGGCTGATTTTTCTTCCTAGGGTTAAGGTTTGAGTTACGCCTAGGGTAAGGGTTCTATTAACCAGAAAGCCCTGAGTTCCAAGAACACAGCAGCTGCGAAGGACTAGCCAAGAAGAGCGCAAAAGTACCACAACATGCCTGCCTCCACAGCTTTTTCCTTGGGGACATGCCTAATTCCTGGCTGATTTGCCTTTCTCGTCTTAGGGTTGGGGTTCGGCCTAGGGCTAGGATTTTTAAAATCAGGAAGCCCTGAGTTCCAGGCACACTGGAGCTGTGAAAGGCATCCAAAAGGGAGTGCAAAAGTGCCACAACATGGCTGCTTTCACGGCTTTTTCCTTGGCAAGAAGCCTAACACCAGGCTGATTTCCCTTCCCAGGGTTACTGTTAGGCTTAGGCCTAGGGCTAGGATTTTTAAAACTAGGAAGCCCTTAGCTCCAGGCACACTGCAGCTGTTCAAGGCATCCCAAGGGGAGTACAAAAGTGCAACAACATGGCAGCTTTCACAGCTTTTTCCTTGGCACCATCCCTATTCCTAGGCTGATTTATCTGCCTAGGGTTAGGGTTAGGGTTAGGGTTCAGCCTAGGGCTTGGATATTTTTAACCAGGAAGCCCTGAGTTCCAGGCTTACTGCATCTGCCAAAGGCATCCCAAAGGGAGTGCAGAAGTGCCACAACATGGCTGCTTTCACGGCTTTTCCCTTAGGAAGAACCCTTATACGCGGCTGATTTACCTTCCTAGGGTTACTGTTAGGCTTAGGCCTAGGACTTTTAAAACCAGGAAGCCCTGGGCTCCAGGCACACTGCAGCTGCGAAAGGCATCCCAAGGGGAGCGCAAAAGTGACGCAACTTGGCTGCCACCACTGATATTTCCATGAGACCATCCCGAACCATAGGCTGATTTTCCTTCCTAGGGTTAAGGTTTGAGTTACGCCTAGGGTAAGGGTTCTATTAACCAGAAAGCCCTGAGTTCCAAGAACACAGCAGCTGCGAAGGACTAGCCAAGAAGAGCGCAAAAGTACCACAACATGCCTGCCTCCACAGCTTTTTCCTTGGGGACATGCCTAATTCCTGGCTGATTTGCCTTTCTCGTCTTAGGGCTGGGGTTCGGCCTAGGGCTAGGATTTTTAAAATCAGGAAGCCCTGAGTTCCAGGCACACTGGAGCTGTGAAAGGCATCCAAAAGGGAGTGCAAAAGTGCCACAACATGGCTGCTTTCACGGCTTTTTCCTTGGCAAGAAGCCTAACACCAGGCTGATTTCCCTTCCCAGGGTTACTGTTAGGCTTAGGCCTAGGGCTAGGATTTTTAAAACTAGGAAGCCCTTAGCTCCAGGCACACTGCAGCTGTTCAAGGTATCCCAAGGGGAGTACAAAAGTGCAACAACATGGCAGCTTTCACAGCTTTTTCCTTGTCACCATCCCTATTCCTAGGCTGATTTATCTGCCTAGGGTTAGGGTTAGGGTTCAGCCTAGGGCTTGGATATTTTTAACCAGGAAGCCCTGAGTTCCAGGCTTACTGCATCTGCCAAAGGCATCCCAAAGGGAGTGCAGAAGTGCCACAACATGGCTGCTTTCACGGCTTTTCCCTTAGGAAGAACCCTAATACCCGGCTGATTTACCTTCCTAGGGTTACTGTCAGGCTTAGGCCTAGGACTTTTAAAAGCAGGAAGCCCTGGGCTCCAGGCACACTGCAGCTGCGAAAGGCATCCCAAGGGGAGCGCAAAAGTGACGCAACTTGGCTGCCATCACTGATATTTCCATGAGACCATCCCGAACCATAGGCTGATTTTCCTTCCTAGGGTTAAGGTTTGAGTTACGCCTAGGGTAAGGGTTCTATTAACCAGAAAGCCCTGAGTTCCAAGAACACAGCAGCTGCGAAGGACTAGCCAAGAAGAGCGCAAAAGTACCACAACATGCCTGCCTCCACAGCTTTTTCCTTGGGGACATGCCTAATTCCTGGCTGATTTGCCTTTCTCGTCTTAGGGTTGGGGTTCGGCCTAGGGCTAGGATTTTTAAAATCAGGAAGCCCTGAGTTCCAGGCACACTGGAGCTGTGAAAGGCATCCAAAAGGGAGTGCAAAAGTGCCACAACATGGCTGCTTTCACGGCTTTTTCCTTGGCAAGAAGCCTAACACCAGGCTGATTTCCCTTCCCAGGGTTACTGTTAGGCTTAGGCCTAGGGCTAGGATTTTTAAAACTAGGAAGCCCTTAGCTCCAGGCACACTGCAGCTGTTCAAGGCATCCCAAGGGGAGTACAAAAGTGCAACAACATGGCAGCTTTCACAGCTTTTTCCTTAGCACCATCCCTATACCTAGGCTGATTTATCTGCCTAGGGTTAGGGTTAGGGTTCAGCCTAGGGCTTGGATATTTTTAACCAGGAAGCCCTGAGTTCCAGGCTTACTGCATCTGCCAAAGGCATCCCAAAGGGAGTGCAGAAGTGCCACAACATGGCTGCTTTCACGGCTTTTCCCTTAGGAAGAACCCTAATACCCAGCTGATTTACCTTCCTAGGGTTACTGTTAGGCTTAGGCCTAGGACTTTTAAAACCAGGAAGCCCTGGGCTCCAGGCACACTGCAGCTGCGAAAGGCATCCCAAGGGGAGCGCAAAAGTGACGCAACTTGGCTGCCACCACTGATATTTCCATGAGACCATCCCGAACCATAGGCTGATTTTCCTTCCTAGGGTTAAGGTTTGAGTTACGCCTAGGGCAAGGATTCTATTAACCAGAAAGCCCTGAGTTCCAAGAACACAGCAGCTGCGAAGGACTAGCCAAGAAGAGCACAAAAGTACCACAACATGCCTGCCTCCACAGCTTTTTCCTTGGGGACATGCCTAATTCCTGGCTGATTTGCCTTTCTCGTCTTAGGGTTGGGGTTCGGCCTAGGGCTAGGATTTTTAAAATCAGGAAGCCCTGAGTTCCAGGCACACTGGAGCTGTGAAAGGCATCCAAAAGGGAGTGCAAAAGTGCCACAACATGGCTGCTTTCACGGCTTTTTCCTTGGCAAGAAGCCTAACACCAGGCTGATTTCCCTTCCCAGGGTTACTGTTAGGCTTAGGCCTAGGGCTAGGATTTTTAAAACTAGGAAGCCCTTAGCTCCAGGCACACTGCAGCTGTTCAAGGCATCCCAAGGGGAGTACAAAAGTGCAACAACATGGCAGCTTTCACAGCTTTTTCCTTGGCACCATCCCTATACCTAGGCTGATTTATCTGCCTAGGGTTAGGGTTAGGGTTCAGCCTAGGGCTTGGATTTCTTTAACCAGGAAGCCCTGAGTTCCAGGCTTACTTCATCTGCCAAAGGCATCCCAAAGGGAGTGCAGAAGTGCCACAACATGGCTGCTTTCACGGCTTTTCCCTTAGGAAGAACCCTAATACGCGGCTGATTTACCTTCCTAGGGTTACTGTTAGGCTTAGGCCTAGGACTTTTAAAACCAGGAAGCCCTGGGCTCCAGGCACACTGCAGCTGCGAAAGGCATCCCAAGGGGAGCGCAAAAGTGACGCAACTTGGCTGCCACCACTGATATTTCCATGAGACCATCCCGAACCATAGGCTGATTTTCCTTCCTAGGGTTAAGGTTTGAGTTACGCCTAGGGTAAGGGTTCTATTAACCAGAAAGCCCTGAGTTCCAAGAACACAGCAGCTGCGAAGGACTAGCCAAGAAGAGCGCAAAAGTACCACAACATGCCTGCCTCCACAGCTTTTTCCTTGGGGACATGCCTAATTCCTGGCTGATTTGCCTTTCTCGTCTTAGGGTTGGGGTTCGGCCTAGGGCTAGGATTTTTAAAATCAGGAAGCCCTGAGTTCCAGGCACACTGGAGCTGTGAAAGGCATCCAAAAGGGAGTGTGCAAAAGTGCCACAACATGGCTGCTTTCACGGCTTTTTCCTTGGCAAGAAGCCTAACACCAGGCTGATTTCCCTTCCCAGGGTTACTGTTAGGCTTAGGCCTAGGGCTAGGATTTTTAAAACTAGGAAGCCCTTAGCTCCAGGCACACTGCAGCTGTTCAAGGCATCCCAAGGGGAGTACAAAAGTGCAACAACATGGCAGCTTTCACAGCTTTTTCCTTGGCACCATCCCTATACCTAGGCTGATTTATCTGCCTAGGGTTAGGGTTAGAGTTCAGCCTAGGGCTTGGATTTCTTTAACCAGGAAGCCCTGAGTTCCAGGCTTACTTCATCTGCCAAAGGCATCCCAAAGGGAGTGCAGAAGTGCCACAACATGGCTGCTTTCACGGCTTTTCCCTTAGGAAGAACCCTAATACCCGGCTGATTTACCTTCCTAGGGTTACTGTTAGGCTTAGGCCTAGGACTTTTAAAACCAGGAAGCCCTGGGCTCCAGGCACACTGCAGCTGCGAAAGGCATCCCAAGGGGAGCGCAAAAGTGACGCAACTTGGCTGCCACCACTGATATTTCCATGAGACCATCCCGAACCATAGGCTGATTTTTCTTCCTAGGGTTAAGGTTTGAGTTACGCCTAGGGTAAGGGTTCTATTAACCAGAAAGCCCTGAGTTCCAAGAACACAGCAGCTGCGAAGGACTAGCCAAGAAGAGCGCAAAAGTACCACAACATGCCTGCCTCCACAGCTTTTTCCTTGGGGACATGCCTAATTCCTGGCTGATTTGCCTTTCTCGTCTTAGGGTTGGGGTTCGGCCTAGGGCTAGGATTTTTAAAATCAGGAAGCCCTGAGTTCCAGGCACACTGGAGCTGTGAAAGGCATCCAAAAGGGAGTGCAAAAGTGCCACAACATGGCTGCTTTCACGGCTTTTTCCTTGGCAAGAAGCCTAACACCAGGCTGATTTCCCTTCCCAGGGTTACTGTTAGGCTTAGGCCTAGGGCTAGGATTTTTAAAACTAGGAAGCCCTTAGCTCCAGGCACACTGCAGCTGTTCAAGGCATCCCAAGGGGAGTACAAAAGTGCAACAACATGGCAGCTTTCACAGCTTTTTCCTTGGCACCATCCCTATTCCTAGGCTGATTTATCTGCCTAGGGTTAGGGTTAGGGTTCAGCCTAGGGCTTGGATATTTTTAACCAGGAAGCCCTGAGTTCCAGGCTTACTGCATCTGCCAAAGGCATCCCAAAGGGAGTGCAGAAGTGCCACAACATGGCTGCTTTCACGGCTTTTCCCTTAGGAAGAACCCTTATACGCGGCTGATTTACCTTCCTAGGGTTACTGTTAGGCTTAGGCCTAGGACTTTTAAAACCAGGAAGCCCTGGGCTCCAGGCACACTGCAGCTGCGAAAGGCATCCCAAGGGGAGCGCAAAAGTGACGCAACTTGGCTGCCACCACTGATATTTCCATGAGACCATCCCGAACCATAGGCTGATTTTCCTTCCTAGGGTTAAGGTTTGAGTTACGCCTAGGGTAAGGGTTCTATTAACCAGAAAGCCCTGAGTTCCAAGAACACAGCAGCTGCGAAGGACTAGCCAAGAAGAGCGCAAAAGTACCACAACATGCCTGCCTCCACAGCTTTTTCCTTGGGGACATGCCTAATTCCTGGCTGATTTGCCTTTCTCGTCTTAGGGCTGGGGTTCGGCCTAGGGCTAGGATTTTTAAAATCAGGAAGCCCTGAGTTCCAGGCACACTGGAGCTGTGAAAGGCATCCAAAAGGGAGTGCAAAAGTGCCACAACATGGCTGCTTTCACGGCTTTTTCCTTGGCAAGAAGCCTAACACCAGGCTGATTTCCCTTCCCAGGGTTACTGTTAGGCTTAGGCCTAGGGCTAGGATTTTTAAAACTAGGAAGCCCTTAGCTCCAGGCACACTGCAGCTGTTCAAGGCATCCCAAGGGGAGTACAAAAGTGCAACAACATGGCAGCTTTCACAGCTTTTTCCTTGTCACCATCCCTATTCCTAGGCTGATTTATCTGCCTAGGGTTAGGGTTAGGGTTCAGCCTAGGGCTTGGATATTTTTAACCAGGAAGCCCTGAGTTCCAGGCTTACTGCATCTGCCAAAGGCATCCCAAAGGGAGTGCAGAAGTGCCACAACATGGCTGCTTTCACGGCTTTTCCCTTTGGAAGAACCCTAATACCCGGCTGATTTACCTTCCTAGGGTTACTGTTAGGCTTAGGCCTAGGACTTTTAAAACCAGGAAGCCCTGGGCTCCAGGCACACTGCAGCTGCGAAAGGCATCCCAAGGGGAGCGCAAAAGTGACACAACTTGGCTGCCACCACTGATATTTCCATGAGACCATCCCGAACCATAGGCTGATTTTCCTTCCTAGGGTTAAGGTTTGAGTTACGCCTAGGGTAAGGGTTCTATTAACCAGAAAGCCCTGAGTTCCAAGAACACAGCAGCTGCGAAGGACTACCCAAGAAGAGCGCGAAAGTACCACAACATGCCTGCCTCCACAGCTTTTTCCTTGGGGACATGCCTAATTCCTGGCTGATTTGCCTTTCTCGTCTTAGGGCTGGGGTTCGGCCTAGGGCTAGGATTTTTAAAATCAGGAAGCCCTGAGTTCCAGGCACACTGGAGCTGTGAAAGGCATCCAAAAGGGAGTGTGCAAAAGTGCCACAACATGGCTGCTTTCACGGCTTTTTCCTTGGCAAGAAGCCTAACACCAGGCTGATTTACCTTCCCAGGGTTACTGTTAGGCTTAGGCCTAGGGCTAGGATTTTTAAAACTAGGAAGCCCTTAGCTCCAGGCACACTGCAGCTGTTCAAGGCATCCCAAGGGGAGTACAAAAGTGCAACAACATGGCAGCTTTCACAGCTTTTTCCTTGGCACCATCCCTATACCTAGGCTGATTTATCTGCCTAGGGTTAGGGTTAGGGTTCAGCCTAGGGCTTGGATTTCTTTAACCAGGAAGCCCTGAGTTCCAGGCTTACTGCATCTGCCAAAGGCATCCCAAAGGGAGTGCAGAAGTGCCACAACATGGCTGCTTTCACGGCTTTTCCCTTTGGAAGAACCCTAATACCCGGCTGATTTACCTTCCTAGGGTTACTGTCAGGCTTAGGCCTAGGACTTTTAAAACCAGGAAGCCCTGGGCTCTAGGCACACTGCAGCTGCGAAAGGCATCCCAAGGGGAGCGCAAAAGTGACGCAACTTGGCTGCCATCACTGATATTTCCATGAGACCATCCCGAAACATAGGCTGATTTTCCTTCCTAGGGTTAAGGTTTGAGTTACGCCTAGGGTAAGGGTTCTATTAACCAGAAAGCCCTGAGTTCCAAGAACACAGCAGCTGCGAAGGACTAGCCAAGAAGAGCGCAAAAGTACCACAACATGCCTGCCTCCACAGCTTTTTCCTTGGGGACATGCCTAATTCCTGGCTGATTTGCCTTTCTCGTCTTAGGGCTGGGGTTCGGCCTACGGCTAGGATTTTTAAAATCAGGAAGCCCTGAGTTCCAGGCACACTGGAGCTGTGAAAGGCATCCAAAAGGGAGTGCAATAGTGCCACAACATGGCTGCTTTCATGGCTTTTTCCTTGGCAAGAAGCCTAACACCAGGCTGATTTCCCTTCCCAGGGTTACTGTTAGGCTTAGGCCTAGGGCTAGGATTTTTAAAACTAGTAAGCCCTTAGCTCCAGGCACACTGCAGCTGTTCAAGGCATCCCAAGGGGAGTACAAAAGTGCAACAACATGGCAGCTTTCACAGTTTTTTCCTTAGCACCATCCCTATACCTAGGCTGATTTATCTGCCTAGGGTTAGGGTTAGGGTTCAGCCTAGGGCTTGGATATTTTTAACCAGGAAGCCCTGAGTTCCAGGCTTACTGCATCTGCCAAAGGCATCCCAAAGGGAGTGCAGAAGTGCCACAACATGGCTGCTTTCACGGCTTTTCCCTTTGGAAGAACCCTAATACCCGGCTGATTTACCTTCCTAGGGTTACTGTTAGGCTTAGGCCTAGGACTTTTAAAACCAGGAAGCCCTGGGCTCCAGGCACACTGCAGCTGCGAAAGGCATCCCAAGGGGAGCGCAAAAGTGACGCAACTTGGCTGCCACCACTGATATTTCCATGAGACCATCCCGAACCATAGGCTGATTTTCCTTCCTAGGGTTAAGGTTTGAGTTACGCCTAGGGCAAGGATTCTATTAACCAGAAAGCCCTGAGTTCCAAGAACACAGCAGCTGCGAAGGACTAGCCAAGAAGAGCACAAAAGTACCACAACATGCCTGCCTCCACAGCTTTTTCCTTGGGGACATGCCTAATTCCTGGCTGATTTGCCTTTCTCGTCTTAGGGTTGGGGTTCGGCCTAGGGCTAGGATTTTTAAAATCAGGAAGCCCTGAGTTCCAGGCACACTGGAGCTGTGAAAGGCATGCAAAAGGGAGTGCAAAAGTGCCACAACATGGCTGCTTTCACGGCTTTTTCCTTGGCAAGAAGCCTAACACCAGGCTGATTTCCCTTCCCAGGGTTACTGTTAGGCTTAGGCCTAGGGCTAGGATTTTTAAAACTAGGAAGCCCTTAGCTCCAGGCACACTGCAGCTGTTCAAGGCATCCCAAGGGGAGTACAAAAGTGCAACAACATGGCAGCTTTCACAGCTTTTTCCTTGGCACCATCCCTATACCTAGGCTGATTTATCTGCCTAGGGTTAGGGTTAGGGTTCAGCCTAGGGCTTGGATTTCTTTAACCAGGAAGCCCTGAGTTCCAGGCTTACTGCATCTGCCAAAGGCATCCCAAAGGGAGTGCAGAAGTGCCACAACATGGCTGCTTTCATGGCTTTTCCCTTAGGAAGAACCCTAATACGCGGCTGATTTACCTTCCTAGGGTTACTGTTAGGCTTAGGCCTAGGACTTTTAAAACCAGGAAGCCCTGGGCTCCAGGCACACTGCAGCTGCGAAAGGCATCCCAAGGGGAGCGCAAAAGTGACGCAACTTGGCTGCCACCACTGATATTTCCATGAGACCATCCCGAACCATAGGCTGATTTTCCTTCCTAGGGTTAAGGTTTGAGTTACGCCTAGGGTAAGGGTTCTATTAACCAGAAAGCCCTGAGTTCCAAGAACACAGCAGCTGCGAAGGACTACCCAAGAAGAGCGCAAAAGTACCACAACATGCCTGCCTCCACAGCTTTTTCCTTGGGGACATGCCTAATTCCTGGCTGATTTGCCTTTCTCGTCTTAGGGCTGGGGTTCGGCCTAGGGCTAGGATTTTTAAAATCAGGAAGCCCTGAGTTCCAGGCACACTGGAGCTGTGAAAGGCATCCAAAAGGGAGTGTGCAAAAGTGCCACAACATGGCTGCTTTCACGGCTTTTTCCTTGGCAAGAAGCCTAACACCAGGCTGATTTACCTTCCCAGGGTTACTGTTAGGCTTAGGCCTAGGGCTAGGATTTTTAAAACTAGGAAGCCCTTAGCTCCAGGCACACTGCAGCTGTTCAAGGCATCCCAAGGGGAGTACAAAAGTGCAACAACATGGCAGCTTTCACAGCTTTTTCCTTGGCACCATCCCTATTCCTAGGCTGATTTATCTGCCTAGGGTTAGGGTTAGGGTTCAGCCTAGGGCTTGGATATTTTTAACCAGGAAGCCCTGAGTTCCAGGCTTACTGCATCTGCCAAAGGCATCCCAAAGGGAGTGCAGAAGTGCCACAACATGGCTGCTTTCACGGCTTTTCCCTTAGGAAGAACCCTTATACGCGGCTGATTTACCTTCCTAGGGTTACTGTTAGGCTTAGGCCTAGGACTTTTAAAACCAGGAAGCCCTGGGCTCCAGGCACACTGCAGCTGCGAAAGGCATCCCAAGGGGAGCGCAAAAGTGACGCAACTTGGCTGCCACCACTGATATTTCCATGAGACCATCCCGAACCATAGGCTGATTTTCCTTCCTAGGGTTAAGGTTTGAGTTACGCCTAGGGTAAGGGTTCTATTAACCAGAAAGCCCTGAGTTCCAAGAACACAGCAGCTGCGAAGGACTAGCCAAGAAGAGCGCAAAAGTACCACAACATGCCTGCCTCCACAGCTTTTTCCTTGGGGACATGCCTAATTCCTGGCTGATTTGCCTTTCTCGTCTTAGGGCTGGGGTTCGGCCTAGGGCTAGGATTTTTAAAATCAGGAAGCCCTGAGTTCCAGGCACACTGGAGCTGTGAAAGGCATCCAAAAGGGAGTGCAAAAGTGCCACAACATGGCTGCTTTCACGGCTTTTTCCTTGGCAAGAAGCCTAACACCAGGCTGATTTCCCTTCCCAGGGTTACTGTTAGGCTTAGGCCTAGGGCTAGGATTTTTAAAACTAGGAAGCCCTTAGCTCCAGGCACACTGCAGCTGTTCAAGGTATCCCAAGGGGAGTACAAAAGTGCAACAACATGGCAGCTTTCACAGCTTTTTCCTTGTCACCATCCCTATTCCTAGGCTGATTTATCTGCCTAGGGTTAGGGTTAGGGTTCAGCCTAGGGCTTGGATATTTTTAACCAGGAAGCCCTGAGTTCCAGGCTTACTGCATCTGCCAAAGGCATCCCAAAGGGAGTGCAGAAGTGCCACAACATGGCTGCTTTCACGGCTTTTCCCTTAGGAAGAACCCTAATACCCGGCTGATTTACCTTCCTAGGGTTACTGTCAGGCTTAGGCCTAGGACTTTTAAAAGCAGGAAGCCCTGGGCTCCAGGCACACTGCAGCTGCGAAAGGCATCCCAAGGGGAGCGCAAAAGTGACGCAACTTGGCTGCCATCACTGATATTTCCATGAGACCATCCCGAACCATAGGCTGATTTTCCTTCCTAGGGTTAAGGTTTGAGTTACGCCTAGGGTAAGGGTTCTATTAACCAGAAAGCCCTGAGTTCCAAGAACACAGCAGCTGCGAAGGACTAGCCAAGAAGAGCGCAAAAGTACCACAACATGCCTGCCTCCACAGCTTTTTCCTTGGGGACATGCCTAATTCCTGGCTGATTTGCCTTTCTCGTCTTAGGGTTGGGGTTCGGCCTAGGGCTAGGATTTTTAAAATCAGGAAGCCCTGAGTTCCAGGCACACTGGAGCTGTGAAAGGCATCCAAAAGGGAGTGCAAAAGTGCCACAACATGGCTGCTTTCACGGCTTTTTCCTTGGCAAGAAGCCTAACACCAGGCTGATTTCCCTTCCCAGGGTTACTGTTAGGCTTAGGCCTAGGGCTAGGATTTTTAAAACTAGGAAGCCCTTAGCTCCAGGCACACTGCAGCTGTTCAAGGCATCCCAAGGGGAGTACAAAAGTGCAACAACATGGCAGCTTTCACAGCTTTTTCCTTAGCACCATCCCTATACCTAGGCTGATTTATCTGCCTAGGGTTAGGGTTAGGGTTCAGCCTAGGGCTTGGATATTTTTAACCAGGAAGCCCTGAGTTCCAGGCTTACTGCATCTGCCAAAGGCATCCCAAAGGGAGTGCAGAAGTGCCACAACATGGCTGCTTTCACGGCTTTTCCCTTAGGAAGAACCCTAATACCCAGCTGATTTACCTTCCTAGGGTTACTGTTAGGCTTAGGCCTAGGACTTTTAAAACCAGGAAGCCCTGGGCTCCAGGCACACTGCAGCTGCGAAAGGCATCCCAAGGGGAGCGCAAAAGTGACGCAACTTGGCTGCCACCACTGATATTTCCATGAGACCATCCCGAACCATAGGCTGATTTTCCTTCCTAGGGTTAAGGTTTGAGTTACGCCTAGGGCAAGGATTCTATTAACCAGAAAGCCCTGAGTTCCAAGAACACAGCAGCTGCGAAGGACTAGCCAAGAAGAGCACAAAAGTACCACAACATGCCTGCCTCCACAGCTTTTTCCTTGGGGACATGCCTAATTCCTGGCTGATTTGCCTTTCTCGTCTTAGGGTTGGGGTTCGGCCTAGGGCTAGGATTTTTAAAATCAGGAAGCCCTGAGTTCCAGGCACACTGGAGCTGTGAAAGGCATCCAAAAGGGAGTGCAAAAGTGCCACAACATGGCTGCTTTCACGGCTTTTTCCTTGGCAAGAAGCCTAACACCAGGCTGATTTCCCTTCCCAGGGTTACTGTTAGGCTTAGGCCTAGGGCTAGGATTTTTAAAACTAGGAAGCCCTTAGCTCCAGGCACACTGCAGCTGTTCAAGGCATCCCAAGGGGAGTACAAAAGTGCAACAACATGGCAGCTTTCACAGCTTTTTCCTTGGCACCATCCCTATACCTAGGCTGATTTATCTGCCTAGGGTTAGGGTTAGGGTTCAGCCTAGGGCTTGGATTTCTTTAACCAGGAAGCCCTGAGTTCCAGGCTTACTTCATCTGCCAAAGGCATCCCAAAGGGAGTGCAGAAGTGCCACAACATGGCTGCTTTCACGGCTTTTCCCTTAGGAAGAACCCTAATACGCGGCTGATTTACCTTCCTAGGGTTACTGTTAGGCTTAGGCCTAGGACTTTTAAAACCAGGAAGCCCTGGGCTCCAGGCACACTGCAGCTGCGAAAGGCATCCCAAGGGGAGCGCAAAAGTGACGCAACTTGGCTGCCACCACTGATATTTCCATGAGACCATCCCGAACCATAGGCTGATTTTCCTTCCTAGGGTTAAGGTTTGAGTTACGCCTAGGGTAAGGGTTCTATTAACCAGAAAGCCCTGAGTTCCAAGAACACAGCAGCTGCGAAGGACTAGCCAAGAAGAGCGCAAAAGTACCACAACATGCCTGCCTCCACAGCTTTTTCCTTGGGGACATGCCTAATTCCTGGCTGATTTGCCTTTCTCGTCTTAGGGTTGGGGTTCGGCCTAGGGCTAGGATTTTTAAAATCAGGAAGCCCTGAGTTCCAGGCACACTGGAGCTGTGAAAGGCATCCAAAAGGGAGTGTGCAAAAGTGCCACAACATGGCTGCTTTCACGGCTTTTTCCTTGGCAAGAAGCCTAACACCAGGCTGATTTCCCTTCCCAGGGTTACTGTTAGGCTTAGGCCTAGGGCTAGGATTTTTAAAACTAGGAAGCCCTTAGCTCCAGGCACACTGCAGCTGTTCAAGGCATCCCAAGGGGAGTACAAAAGTGCAACAACATGGCAGCTTTCACAGCTTTTTCCTTGGCACCATCCCTATACCTAGGCTGATTTATCTGCCTAGGGTTAGGGTTAGAGTTCAGCCTAGGGCTTGGATTTCTTTAACCAGGAAGCCCTGAGTTCCAGGCTTACTTCATCTGCCAAAGGCATCCCAAAGGGAGTGCAGAAGTGCCACAACATGGCTGCTTTCACGG
The DNA here is from genome assembly GCA_036010785.1 of Ammospiza maritima maritima. Lineage (NCBI taxonomy): Eukaryota > Metazoa > Chordata > Aves > Passeriformes > Passerellidae > Ammospiza > Ammospiza maritima. Next base: position 4,756,277 of record CM069694.1, read on the forward strand.
CTTTTCCCTTAGGAAGAACCCTAATACCCGGCTGATTTACCTTCCTAGGGTTACTGTTAGGCTTAGGCCTAGGACTTTTAAAACCAGGAAGCCCTGGGCTCCAGGCACACTGCAGCTGCGAAAGGCATCCCAAGGGGAGCGCAAAAGTGACGCAACTTGGCTGCCACCACTGATATTTCCATGAGACCATCCCGAACCATAGGCTGATTTTTCTTCCTAGGGTTAAGGTTTGAGTTACGCCTAGGGTAAGGGTTCTATTAACCAGAAAGCCCTGAGTTCCAAGAACACAGCAGCTGCGAAGGACTAGCCAAGAAGAGCGCAAAAGTACCACAACATGCCTGCCTCCACAGCTTTTTCCTTGGGGACATGCCTAATTCCTGGCTGATTTGCCTTTCTCGTCTTAGGGTTGGGGTTCGGCCTAGGGCTAGGATTTTTAAAATCAGGAAGCCCTGAGTTCCAGGCTCACTGGAGCTGTGAAAGGCATCCAAAAGGGAGTGCAAAAGTGCCACAACATGGCTGCTTTCACGGCTTTTTCCTTGGCAAGAAGCCTAACACCAGGCTGATTTCCCTTCCCAGGGTTACTGTTAGGCTTAGGCCTAGGGCTAGGATTTTTAAAACTAGGAAGCCCTTAGCTCCAGGCACACTGCAGCTGTTCAAGGCATCCCAAGGGGAGTACAAAAGTGCAACAACATGGCAGCTTTCACAGCTTTTTCCTTGGCACCATCCCTATTCCTAGGCTGATTTATCTGCCTAGGGTTAGGGTTAGGGTTCAGCCTAGGGCTTGGATATTTTTAACCAGGAAGCCCTGAGTTCCAGGCTTACTGCATCTGCCAAAGGCATCCCAAAGGGAGTGCAGAAGTGCCACAACATGGCTGCTTTCACGGCTTTTCCCTTAGGAAGAACCCTTATACGCGGCTGATTTACCTTCCTAGGGTTACTGTTAGGCTTAGGCCTAGGACTTTTAAAACCAGGAAGCCCTGGGCTCCAGGCACACTGCAGCTGCGAAAGGCATCCCAAGGGGAGCGCAAAAGTGACGCAACTTGGCTGCCACCACTGATATTTCCATGAGACCATCCCGAACCATAGGCTGATTTTCCTTCCTAGGGTTAAGGTTTGAGTTACGCCTAGGGTAAGGGTTCTATTAACCAGAAAGCCCTGAGTTCCAAGAACACAGCAGCTGCGAAGGACTAGCCAAGAAGAGCGCAAAAGTACCACAACATGCCTGCCTCCACAGCTTTTTCCTTGGGGACATGCCTAATTCCTGGCTGATTTGCCTTTCTCGTCTTAGGGCTGGGGTTCGGCCTAGGGCTAGGATTTTTAAAATCAGGAAGCCCTGAGTTCCAGGCACACTGGAGCTGTGAAAGGCATCCAAAAGGGAGTGCAAAAGTGCCACAACATGGCTGCTTTCACGGCTTTTTCCTTGGCAAGAAGCCTAACACCAGGCTGATTTCCCTTCCCAGGGTTACTGTTAGGCTTAGGCCTAGGGCTAGGATTTTTAAAACTAGGAAGCCCTTAGCTCCAGGCACACTGCAGCTGTTCAAGGCATCCCAAGGGGAGTACAAAAGTGCAACAACATGGCAGCTTTCACAGCTTTTTCCTTGTCACCATCCCTATTCCTAGGCTGATTTATCTGCCTAGGGTTAGGGTTAGGGTTCAGCCTAGGGCTTGGATATTTTTAACCAGGAAGCCCTGAGTTCCAGGCTTACTGCATCTGCCAAAGGCATCCCAAAGGGAGTGCAGAAGTGCCACAACATGGCTGCTTTCACGGCTTTTCCCTTTGGAAGAACCCTAATACCCGGCTGATTTACCTTCCTAGGGTTACTGTTAGGCTTAGGCCTAGGACTTTTAAAACCAGGAAGCCCTGGGCTCCAGGCACACTGCAGCTGCGAAAGGCATCCCAAGGGGAGCGCAAAAGTGACACAACTTGGCTGCCACCACTGATATTTCCATGAGACCATCCCGAACCATAGGCTGATTTTCCTTCCTAGGGTTAAGGTTTGAGTTACGCCTAGGGTAAGGGTTCTATTAACCAGAAAGCCCTGAGTTCCAAGAACACAGCAGCTGCGAAGGACTACCCAAGAAGAGCGCGAAAGTACCACAACATGCCTGCCTCCACAGCTTTTTCCTTGGGGACATGCCTAATTCCTGGCTGATTTGCCTTTCTCGTCTTAGGGCTGGGGTTCGGCCTAGGGCTAGGATTTTTAAAATCAGGAAGCCCTGAGTTCCAGGCACACTGGAGCTGTGAAAGGCATCCAAAAGGGAGTGTGCAAAAGTGCCACAACATGGCTGCTTTCACGGCTTTTTCCTTGGCAAGAAGCCTAACACCAGGCTGATTTACCTTCCCAGGGTTACTGTTAGGCTTAGGCCTAGGGCTAGGATTTTTAAAACTAGGAAGCCCTTAGCTCCAGGCACACTGCAGCTGTTCAAGGCATCCCAAGGGGAGTACAAAAGTGCAACAACATGGCAGCTTTCACAGCTTTTTCCTTGGCACCATCCCTATACCTAGGCTGATTTATCTGCCTAGGGTTAGGGTTAGGGTTCAGCCTAGGGCTTGGATTTCTTTAACCAGGAAGCCCTGAGTTCCAGGCTTACTGCATCTGCCAAAGGCATCCCAAAGGGAGTGCAGAAGTGCCACAACATGGCTGCTTTCACGGCTTTTCCCTTTGGAAGAACCCTAATACCCGGCTGATTTACCTTCCTAGGGTTACTGTCAGGCTTAGGCCTAGGACTTTTAAAAGCAGGAAGCCCTGGGCTCTAGCCACACTGCAGCTGCGAAAGGCATCCCAAGGGGAGCGCAAAAGTGACGCAACTTGGCTGCCATCACTGATATTTCCATGAGACCATCCCGAAACATAGGCTGATTTTCCTTCCTAGGGTTAAGGTTTGAGTTACGCCTAGGGTAAGGGTTCTATTAACCAGAAAGCCCTGAGTTCCAAGAACACAGCAGCTGCGAAGGACTAGCCAAGAAGAGCGCAAAAGTACCACAACATGCCTGCCTCCACAGCTTTTTCCTTGGGGACATGCCTAATTCCTGGCTGATTTGCCTTTCTCGTCTTAGGGCTGGGGTTCGGCCTACGGCTAGGATTTTTAAAATCAGGAAGCCCTGAGTTCCAGGCACACTGGAGCTGTGAAAGGCATCCAAAAGGGAGTGCAATAGTGCCACAACATGGCTGCTTTCATGGCTTTTTCCTTGGCAAGAAGCCTAACACCAGGCTGATTTCCCTTCCCAGGGTTACTGTTAGGCTTAGGCCTAGGGCTAGGATTTTTAAAACTAGGAAGCCCTTAGCTCCAGGCACACTGCAGCTGTTCAAGGCATCCCAAGGGGAGTACAAAAGTGCAACAACATGGCAGCTTTCACAGTTTTTTCCTTAGCACCATCCCTATACCTAGGCTGATTTATCTGCCTAGGGTTAGGGTTAGGGTTCAGCCTAGGGCTTGGATATTTTTAACCAGGAAGCCCTGAGTTCCAGGCTTACTGCATCTGCCAAAGGCATCCCAAAGGGAGTGCAGAAGTGCCACAACATGGCTGCTTTCACGGCTTTTCCCTTTGGAAGAACCCTAATACCCGGCTGATTTACCTTCCTAGGGTTACTGTTAGGCTTAGGCCTAGGACTTTTAAAACCAGGAAGCCCTGGGCTCCAGGCACACTGCAGCTGCGAAAGGCATCCCAAGGGGAGCGCAAAAGTGACGCAACTTGGCTGCCACCACTGATATTTCCATGAGACCATCCCGAACCATAGGCTGATTTTCCTTCCTAGGGTTAAGGTTTGAGTTACGCCTAGGGCAAGGATTCTATTAACCAGAAAGCCCTGAGTTCCAAGAACACAGCAGCTGCGAAGGACTAGCCAAGAAGAGCACAAAAGTACCACAACATGCCTGCCTCCACAGCTTTTTCCTTGGGGACATGCCTAATTCCTGGCTGATTTGCCTTTCTCGTCTTAGGGTTGGGGTTCGGCCTAGGGCTAGGATTTTTAAAATCAGGAAGCCCTGAGTTCCAGGCACACTGGAGCTGTGAAAGGCATGCAAAAGGGAGTGCAAAAGTGCCACAACATGGCTGCTTTCACGGCTTTTTCCTTGGCAAGAAGCCTAACACCAGGCTGATTTCCCTTCCCAGGGTTACTGTTAGGCTTAGGCCTAGGGCTAGGATTTTTAAAACTAGGAAGCCCTTAGCTCCAGGCACACTGCAGCTGTTCAAGGCATCCCAAGGGGAGTACAAAAGTGCAACAACATGGCAGCTTTCACAGCTTTTTCCTTGGCACCATCCCTATACCTAGGCTGATTTATCTGCCTAGGGTTAGGGTTAGGGTTCAGCCTAGGGCTTGGATTTCTTTAACCAGGAAGCCCTGAGTTCCAGGCTTACTGCATCTGCCAAAGGCATCCCAAAGGGAGTGCAGAAGTGCCACAACATGGCTGCTTTCATGGCTTTTCCCTTAGGAAGAACCCTAATACGCGGCTGATTTACCTTCCTAGGGTTACTGTTAGGCTTAGGCCTAGGACTTTTAAAACCAGGAAGCCCTGGGCTCCAGGCACACTGCAGCTGCGAAAGGCATCCCAAGGGGAGCGCAAAAGTGACGCAACTTGGCTGCCACCACTGATATTTCCATGAGACCATCCCGAACCATAGGCTGATTTTCCTTCCTAGGGTTAAGGTTTGAGTTACGCCTAGGGTAAGGGTTCTATTAACCAGAAAGCCCTGAGTTCCAAGAACACAGCAGCTGCGAAGGACTACCCAAGAAGAGCGCAAAAGTACCACAACATGCCTGCCTCCACAGCTTTTTCCTTGGGGACATGCCTAATTCCTGGCTGATTTGCCTTTCTCGTCTTAGGGCTGGGGTTCGGCCTAGGGCTAGGATTTTAAAATCAGGAAGCCCTGAGTTCCAGGCACACTGGAGCTGTGAAAGGCATCCAAAAGGGAGTGCAAAAAGTGCCACAACATGGCTGCTTTTCACGGCTTTTTCCTTGGCAAGAAGCCTAAACACCAGGCTGATTTCCCTTCCCAGGGTTACTGTTAGGCTTAGGCCTAGGGCTAGGATTTTTAAAAACTAGGAAGCCCTTAGCTCCAGGCACACTGCAGCTGTTCAAGGTATCCCAAGGGGAGTACAAAAGTGCAACAACATGGCAGCTTTCACAGCTTTTTCCTTGTCACCATCCCTATTCCTAGGCTGATTTATCTGCCTAGGGTTAGGGTTAGGGTTCAGCCTAGGGCTTGGATATTTTTAACCAGAAGCCCTGAGTTCCAGGCTTACTGCATCTGCCAAAGGCATCCCAAAGGGAGTGCAGAAGTGCCACAACATGGCTGCTTTCACGGCTTTTCCCTTAGGAAGAACCCTAATACCCCGGCTGATTTACCTTCCTAGGGTTTACTGTCAGGCTTAGGCCTAGGACTTTTAAAAGCAGGAAGCCCTGGGCTCCAGGCACACTGCAGCTGCGAAAGGCATCCCAAGGGGAGCGCAAAAGTGACGCAACTTGGCTGCCATCACTGATATTTCCATGAGACCAATCCCGAACCATAGGCTGATTTTCCTTCCTAGGGTTAAGGTTTGAGTTACGCCTAGGGGTAAGGGTTCTATTAACCAGAAAGCCCTGAGTTCCAAGAACACAGCAGCTGCGAAGGACTAGCCAAGAAGAGCGCAAAAGTACCACAACATGCCTGCCTCCACAGCTTTTTCTCCTTGGGGACATGCCTAATTCCTGGCTGATTTGCCTTTCTCGTCTTAGGGTTGGGGTTCGGCCTAGGGCTAGGATTTTTAAAATCAGGAAGCCCTGAGTTCCAGGCACACTGGAGCTGTGAAAGGCATCCAAAAGGGAGTGCAAAAGTGCCACAACATGGCTGCTTTCACGGCTTTTTCCTTGGCAAGAAGCCTAACACCAGGCTGATTTCCCTTCCCAGGGTTACTGTTAGGCTTAGGCCTAGGGCTAGGATTTTTAAAACTAGGAAGCCCTTAGCTCCAGGCACACTGCAGCTGTTCAAGGCATCCCAAGGGGAGTACAAAAGTGCAACAAACATGGCAGCTTTCACAGCTTTTTTCCTTAGGCACCATCCCTATACCTAGGCTGATTTATCTGCCTAGGGTTAGGGTTAGGGTTCAGCCTAGGGCTTGGATATTTTTAACCAGGAAGCCCTGAGTTCCAGGCTTACTGCATCTGCCAAGGCATCCCAAAGGGAGTGCAGAAGTGCCACAACATGGCTGCTTTTCACGGCTTTTTCCCGTAGGAAGAACCCTAATACCCAGCTGATTAACCTTCCTAGGGTTACTGTTAGGCTTAGGCCTAGGACTTTTAAAACCAGGAAGCCCTGGGCTCCAGGCACACTGCAGCTGCGAAAGGCATCCCAAGGGGAGCGCAAAAGTGACGCAACTTGGCTGCCACCACTGATATTTCCATGAGACCATCCCGAACCATAGGCTGATTTTCCTTCCTAGGGGTTAAGGTTTGAGTTACGCCTAGGGCAAGGATTCTATTAACCAGAAAGCCCTGAGTTCCAAAGAACACAGCAGCTGCGAAGGACTAGCCAAGAAGAGCACAAAAGTACCACAACATGCCTGCCTCCAACAGCTTTTTCCTTGGGGACATGCCTAATTCCTGGCTGATTTGCCTTTCTCGTCTTAGGGTTGGGTTCGGCCTAGGGCTAGGATTTTTAAAATCAGGAAGCCCTGAGTTCCAGGCACACTGGAGCTGTGAAAGGCATCCAAAAGGGAGTGCAAAAGTGCCCACAACATGGCTGCTTTCACGGCTTTTCCTTGGCAAGAAGCCTAACACCAGGCTGATTTCCCTTCCCAGGGTTACTGTTAGGCTTAGGCCTAGGGCTAGGATTTTTAAAACTAGGAAGCCGCTTAGCTCCAGGCACACTGCAGCTGTTCAAAGGCATCCCAAGGGGAGTACAAAAGTGCAACAACATGGCAGCTTTCACAGCTTTTTCCTTGGCACCACTCCCTATACCTAGGCTGATTTATCTGCCTAGGGTTAGGGTTAGGGTTCAGCCCTAGGGCTTGGATTTCTTTTAACCAGGAAGCCCTGAGTCTCCAGGCTTACTTCATTCTGCCAAAGGCATCCCAAAGGGAGTGCAGAAGTGCCAACAACATGGCTGCTTTCACGGCTTTTTCCCTTAGGAAGAACCCTAATACGCGGCTGATTTACCTTCCTAGGGTTACTGTTAGGCTTAGGCCTAGGACTTTTAAAACCAGGAAGCCCTGGGCGTCCAGGCACACTGCAGCTGCGAAAGGCATCCCAAGGGGAGCGCAAAAGTGACGCAACTTGGCTGCCACCACTGATATTTCCATGAGACCATCCCGAACCATAGGCTGATTTTCCTTCCTAGGGTTAAGGTTTGAGTTACGCCTAGGGTAAGGGTTCTATTAACCAGAAAGCCCTGAGTTCCCAAGAACACAGCAGCTGCCGAAGGCTTACAGCAGCCGAAGGACTAGCCAAGAAGAGCGCAAAAGTACCACAACATGCCTGCCTCCACAGCTTTTTTCCTTGGGGACATGCCTAATTCCTGCGCTGATTTGCCTTTCTCGTCTTAGGGTTGGGGTTCGGCCTAGGGCTAGGATTTTTAAAATCAGGAAGCCCTGAGTTCCAGGCACACTGGAGCTGTGAAAGGCATCCAAAAGGGAGTGTGCAAAAAGTGCCACAAACATGGCTGCTTTCACGGCTTTTTTCCTTGGCAAGAAGCCTAACACCAGGCTGATTTCCCTTCCCAGGGTTACTGTTAGGCTTAGGCCTAGGGCTAGGATTTTTAAAACTAGGAAGCCCTTAGCTCCAGGCACACTGCAGCTGTTCAAGGCATCCAAGGGGAATCCCTATATCTAGGCTTATTTATCTGCCTAGGGTTAGGGTTAGGGTTCAGCCTAGGGCTTGGATTTCTTTAACCAGGAAGCCCTGAGTTCCAGGCTTACTGCATCTGCCAAAGGCATCCCAAAGGGAGTGCAGAAGTGCCACAACATGGCTGCTTTCACGGCTTTTCCCTTTGGAAGAACCCTAATACGCGGCTGATTTACCTTCCTAGGGTTACTGTTAGGCTTAGGCCTAGGACTTTTAAAACCAGGAAGCCCTGGGCTCCAGGCACACTGCAGCTGCGAAAGGCATCCCAAGGGGAGCGCAAAAGTGACGCAACTTGGCTGCCACCACTGATATTTCCATGAGACCATCCCGAACCATAGGCTGATTTTCCTTCCTAGGGTTAAGGTTTGAGTTACGCCTAGGGTAAGGGTTCTATTAACCAGAAAGCCCTGAGTTCCAAGAACACAGCAGCTGCGAAGGACTAGCCAAGAAGAGCGCAAAAGTACCACAACATGCCTGCCTCCACAGCTTTTTCCTTGGGGACATGCCTAATTCCTGGCTGATTTGCCTTTCTCGTCTTAGGGTTGGGGTTCGGCCTAGGGCTAGGATTTTTAAAATCAGGAAGCCCTGAGTTCCAGGCACACTGGAGCTGTGAAAGGCATCCAAAAGGGAGTGCAAAAGTGCCACAACATGGCTGCTTTCACGGCTTTTTCCTTGGCAAGAAGCCTAACACCAGGCTGATTTCCCTTCCCAGGGTTACTGTTAGGCTTAGGCCTAGGGCTAGGATTTTTAAAACTAGGAAGCCCTTAGCTCCAGGCACACTGCAGGTGTTCAAGGCATCCCAAGGGGAGTACAAAAGTGCAACAACATGGCAGCTTTCACAGCTTTTTCCTTGGCACCATCCCTATACCTAGGCTGATTTATCTGCCTAGGGTTAGGGTTAGGGTTCAGCCTAGGGCTTGGATTTCTTTAACCAGGAAGCCCTGAGTTCCAGGCTTACTGCATCTGCCAAAGGCATCCCAAAGGGAGTGCAGAAGTGCCACAACATGGCTGCTTTCACGGCTTTTCCCTTTGGAAGAACCCTAATACCCGGCTGATTTACCTTCCTAGGGTTACTGTTAGGCTTAGGCCTAGGACTTTTAAAACCAGGAAGCCCTGGGCTCCAGGCACACTGCAGCTGCGAAAGGCATCCCAAGGGGAGCGCAAAAGTGACGCAACTTGGCTGCCACCACTGATATTTCCATGAGACCATCCCGAACCATAGGCTGATTTTCCTTCCTAGGGTTAAGGTTTGAGTTACGCCTAGGGTAAGGGTTCTATTAACCAGAAAGCCCTGAGTTCCAAGAACACAGCAGCTGCGAAGGACTAGCCAAGAAGAGCGCAAAAGTACCACAACATGCCTGCCTCCACAGCTTTTTCCTTGGGGACATGCCTAATTCCTGGCTGATTTGCCTTTCTCGTCTTAGGGTTGGGGTTCGGCCTAGGGCTAGGATTTTTAAAATCAGGAAGCCCTGAGTTCCAGGCACACTGGAGCTGTGAAAGGCATCCAAAAGGGAGTGCAAAAGTGCCACAACATGGCTGCTTTCACGGCTTTTTCCTTGGCAAGAAGCCTAACACCAGGCTGATTTCCCTTCCCAGGGTTACTGTTAGGCTTAGGCCTAGGGCTAGGATTTTTAAAACTAGGAAGCCCTTAGCTCCAGGCACACTGCAGCTGTTCAAGGCATCCCAAGGGGAGTACAAAAGTGCAACAACATGGCAGCTTTCACAGCTTTTTCCTTGGCACCATCCCTATATCTAGGCTTATTTATCTGCCTAGGGTTAGGGTTAGGGTTCAGCCTAGGGCTTGGATTTCTTTAACCAGGAAGCCCTGAGTTCCAGGCTTACTGCATCTGCCAAAGGCATCCCAAAGGGAGTGCAGAAGTGCCACAACATGGCTGCTTTCACGGCTTTTCCCTTTGGAAGAACCCTAATACGCGGCTGATTTACCTTCCTAGGGTTACTGTTAGGCTTAGGCCTAGGACTTTTAAAACCAGGAAGCCCTGGGCTCCAGGCACACTGCAGCTGCGAAAGGCATCCCAAGGGGAGCGCAAAAGTGACGCAACTTGGCTGCCACCACTGATATTTCCATGAGACCATCCCGAACCATAGGCTGATTTTCCTTCCTAGGGTTAAGGTTTGAGTTACGCCTAGGGTAAGGGTTCTATTAACCAGAAAGCCCTGAGTTCCAAGAACACAGCAGCTGCGAAGGACTAGCCAAGAAGAGCGCAAAAGTACCACAACATGCCTGCCTCCACAGCTTTTTCCTTGGGGACATGCCTAATTCCTGGCTGATTTGCCTTTCTCGTCTTAGGGTTGGGGTTCGGCCTAGGGCTAGGATTTTTAAAATCAGGAAGCCCTGAGTTCCAGGCACACTGGAGCTGTGAAAGGCATCCAAAAGGGAGTGCAAAAGTGCCACAACATGGCTGCTTTCACGGCTTTTTCCTTGGCAAGAAGCCTAACACCAGGCTGATTTCCCTTCCCAGGGTTACTGTTAGGCTTAGGCCTAGGGCTAGGATTTTTAAAACTAGGAAGCCCTTAGCTCCAGGCACACTGCAGGTGTTCAAGGCATCCCAAGGGGAGTACAAAAGTGCAACAACATGGCAGCTTTCACAGCTTTTTCCTTGGCACCATCCCTATACCTAGGCTGATTTATCTGCCTAGGGTTAGGGTTAGGGTTCAGCCTAGGGCTTGGATTTCTTTAACCAGGAAGCCCTGAGTTCCAGGCTTACTGCATCTGCCAAAGGCATCCCAAAGGGAGTGCAGAAGTGCCACAACATGGCTGCTTTCACGGCTTTTCCCTTTGGAAGAACCCTAATACCCGGCTGATTTACCTTCCTAGGGTTACTGTTAGGCTTAGGCCTAGGACTTTTAAAACCAGGAAGCCCTGGGCTCCAGGCACACTGCAGCTGCGAAAGGCATCCCAAGGGGAGCGCAAAAGTGACGCAACTTGGCTGCCACCACTGATATTTCCATGAGACCATCCCGAACCATAGGCTGATTTTCCTTCCTAGGGTTAAGGTTTGAGTTACGCCTAGGGTAAGGGTTCTATTAACCAGAAAGCCCTGAGTTCCAAGAACACAGCAGCTGCGAAGGACTAGCCAAGAAGAGCGCAAAAGTACCACAACATGCCTGCCTCCACAGCTTTTTCCTTGGGGACATGCCTAATTCCTGGCTGATTTGCCTTTCTCGTCTTAGGGTTGGGGTTCGGCCTAGGGCTAGGATTTTTAAAATCAGGAAGCCCTGAGTTCCAGGCACACTGGAGCTGTGAAAGGCATCCAAAAGGGAGTGCAAAAGTGCCACAACATGGCTGCTTTCACGGCTTTTTCCTTGGCAAGAAGCCTAACACCAGGCTGATTTCCCTTCCCAGGGTTACTGTTAGGCTTAGGCCTAGGGCTAGGATTTTTAAAACTAGGAAGCCCTTAGCTCCAGGCACACTGCAGGTGTTCAAGGCATCCCAAGGGGAGTACAAAAGTGCAACAACATGGCAGCTTTCACAGCTTTTTCCTTGGCACCATCCCTATACCTAGGCTGATTTATCTGCCTAGGGTTAGGGTTAGGGTTCAGCCTAGGGCTTGGATTTCTTTAACCAGGAAGCCCTGAGTTCCAGGCTTACTGCATCTGCCAAAGGCATCCCAAAGGGAGTGCAGAAGTGCCACAACATGGCTGCTTTCACAGCTTTTCCCTTAGGAAGAACCCTAATACCCGGCTGATTTACCTTCCTAGGGTTACTGTTAGGCTTAGGCCTAGGACTTTTAAAACCAGGAAGCCCTGCTCTCCAGGCACACTGCAGCTGCGAAAGGCATCCCAAGGGGAGCGCAAAAGTGACGCAACTTGGCTGCCACCACTGATATTTCCATGAGACCATCCCGAACCATAGGCTGATTTTCCTTCCTAGGGTTAAGGTTTGAGTTACGCCTAGGGCAAGGATTCTATTAACCAGAAAGCCCTGAGTTCCAAGAACACAGCAGCTGCGAAGGACTAGCCAAGAAGAGCGCAAAAGTACCACAACATGCCTGCCTCCACAGCTTTTTCCTTGGGGACATGCCTAATTCCTGGCTGATTTGCCTTTCTCGTCTTAGGGCTGGGGTTCGGCCTAGGGCTAGTATTTTTTAAATCAGGAAGCCCTGAGTTCCAGGCACACTGGAGCTGTGAAAGGCATCCAAAAGGGAGTGCAAAAGTGCCACAACATGGCTGCTTTCACGGCTTTTTCCTTGGCAAGAAGCCTAACACCAGGCTGATTTCCCTTCCCAGGGTTACTGTTAGGCTTAGGCCTAGGGCTAGGATTTTTAAAACTAGGAAGCCCTTAGCTCCAGGCACACTGCAGCTGTTCAAGGCATCCCAAGGGGAGTACAAAAGTGCAACAACATGGCAGCTTTCACAGCTTTTTCCTTAGCACCATCCCTATACCTAGGCTGATTTATCTGCCTAGGGTTAGGGTTAGGGTTCAGCCTAGGGCTTGGATATTTTTAACCAGGAAGCCCTGAGTTCCAGGCTTACTGCATCTGCCAAAGGCATCCCAAAGGGTGTGCAGAAGTGCCACAACATGGCTGCTTTCACGGCTTTTCCCTTAGGAAGAACCCTAATACCCGGCTGATTTACCTTCCTAGGGTTACTGTTAGGCTTAGGCCTAGGACTTTTAAAACCAGGAAGCCCTGGGCTCCAGGCACACTGCAGCTGCGAAAGGCATCCCAAGGGGAGCGCAAAAGTGACGCAACTTGGCTGCCACCACTGATACTTCCATGAGAGCATCCCGAAACATAGGCTGATTTTCCTTTTTAGGGTTAAGGTTTGAGTTACGCCTAGGGTAAGGGTTCTATTAGCCAGAAAGCCCTGAGTTCCAAGAACACATCAGCTGCGAAGGACTAGCCAAGAAGAGCGCAAAAGTACCACAACATGCCTGCCTCCACAGCTTTTTCCTTGGGGACATGCCTAATTCCTGGCTGATTTGCCTTTCTCGTCTTAGGGTTGGGGTTCGGCCTAGGGCTAGGATTTTTAAAATCAGGAAGCCCTGAGTTCCAGGCACACTGGAGCTGTGAAAGGCATCCAAAAGGGAGTGCAAAAGTGCCACAACATGGCTGCTTTCACGGCTTTTTCCTTGGCAAGAAGCCTAACACCAGGCTGATTTCCCTTCCCAGGGTTACTGTTAGGCTTAGGCCTAGGGCTAGGATTTTTAAAACTAGGAAGCCCTTAGCTCCAGGCACACTGCAGCTGTTCAAGGCATCCCAAGGGGAGTACAAAAGTGCAACAACATGGCAGCTTTCACAGCTTTTTCCTTGGCACCATCCCTATACCTAGGCTGATTTATCTGCCTAGGGTTAGGGTTAGGGTTCAGCCTAGGGCTTGGATTTCTTTAACCAGGAAGCCCTGAGTTCCAGGCTTACTGCATCTGCCAAAGGCATCCCAAAGGGAGTGCAGAAGTGCCACAACATGGCTGCTTTCACGGCTTTTCCCTTAGGAAGAACCCTAATACCCGGCTGATTTACCTTCCTAGGGTTACTGTTAGGCTTAGGCCTAGGACTTTTAAAACCAGGAAGCCCTGCGCTCCAGGCACACTGCAGCTGCGAAAGGCATCCAAAGGGGAGCGCAAAAGTGACGCAACTTGGCTGCCACCACTGATATTTCCATGAGTCCATCCCGAACCATAGGCTGATTTTCCTTCCTAGGGTTAAGGTTTGAGTTACGCCTAGGGCAAGGATTCTATTAACCAGAAAGCCCTGAGTTCCAAGAACACAGCAGCTGCGAAGGACTAGCCAAGAAGAGCGCAAAAGTACCACAACATGCCTGCCTCCACAGCTTTTTCCTTGGGGACATGCCTAATTCCTGGCTGATTTGCCTTTCTCGTCTTAGGGCTGGGGTTCGGCCTAGGGCTAGGATTTTTAAAATCAGGAAGCCCTGAGTTCCAGGCACACTGGAGCTGTGAAAGGCATCCAAAAGGCAGTGCAAAAGTGCCACAACATGGCTGCTTTCACGGCTTTTTCCTTGGCAAGAAGCCTAACACCAGGCTGATTTCCCTTCCCAGGGTTACTGTTAGGCTTAGGCCTAGGGCTAGGATTTTTAAAACTAGGAAGCCCTTAGCTCCAGGCACACTGCAGCTGTTCAAGGCATCCCAAGGGGAGTACAAAAGTGCAACAACATGGCAGCTTTCACAGCTTTTTCCTTGGCACCATCCCTATACCTAGGCTGATTTATCTGCCTAGGGTTAGGGTTAGGGTTCAGCCTAGGGCTTGGATTTCTTTAACCAGGAAGCCCTGAGTTCCAGGCTTACTGCATCTGCCAAAGGCATCCCAAAGGGAGTGCAGAAGTGCCACAACATGGCTGCTTTCACGGCTTTTCCCTTAGGAAGAACCCTAATACCCGGCTGATTTACCTTCCTAGGGTTACTGTTAGGCTTAGGCCTAGGACTTTTAAAACCAGGAAGCCCTGGGCTCCAGGCACACTGCAGCTGCGAAAGGCATCCCAAGGGGAGCGCAAAAGTGACGCAACTTGGCTGCCACCACTGATATTTCTATGAGACCATCCCGAACCATAGGCTGATTTTCCTTCCTAGGGTTAAGGTTTGAGTTACGCCTAGGGTAAGGATTCTATTAACCAGAAAGCCCTGAGTTCCAAGAACACAGCAGCTGCGAAGGACTAGCCAAGAAGAGCGCAAAAGTACCACAACATGCCTGCCTCCACAGCTTTTTCCTTGGGGACATGCCTAATTCCTGGCTGATTTGCCTTTCTCGTCTTAGGGTTGGGGTTCGGCCTAGGGCTAGGATTTTTAAAATCAGGAAGCCCTGAGTTCCAGGCACACTGGAGCTGTGAAAGGCATCCAAAAGGGAGTGCAAAAGTGCCACAACATGGCTGCTTTCACGGCTTTTTCCTTGGCAAGAAGCCTAACACCAGGCTGATTTCCCTTCCCAGGGTTACTGTTAGGCTTAGGCCTAGGGCTAGGATTTTTAAAACTAGGAAGCCCTTAGCTCCAGGCACACTGCAGGTGTTCAAGGCATCCCAAGGGGAGTACAAAAGTGCAACAACATGGCAGCTTTCACAGCTTTTTCCTTGGCACCATCCCTATACCTAGGCTGATTTATCTGCCTAGGGTTAGGGTTAGGGTTCAGCCTAGGGCTTGGATTTCTTTAACCAGGAAGCCCTGAGTTCCAGGCTTACTGCATCTGCCAAAGGCATCCCAAAGGGAGTGCAGAAGTGCCACAACATGGCTGCTTTCACGGCTTTTCCCTTAGGAAGAACCCTAATACCCGGCTGATTTACCTTCCTAGGGTTACTGTTAGGCTTAGGCCTAGGACTTTTAAAAGCAGGAAGCCCTGGGCTCCAGGCACACTGCAGCTGCGAAAGGCATCCCAAGGGGAGCGCAAAAGTGACGCAACTTGGCTGCCACCACTGATACTTCCATGAGACCATCCCGAACCATAGGCTGATTTTCCTTTTTAGGGTTAAGGTTTGAGTTACGCCTAGGGTAAGGGTTCTATTAGCCAGAAAGCCCTGAGTTCCAAGAACACATCAGCTGCGAAGGACTAGCCAAGAAGAGCGCAAAAGTACCACAACATGCCTGCCTCCACAGCTTTTTCCTTGGGGACATGCCTAATTCCTGGCTGATTTGCCTTTCTCGTCTTAGGGTTGGGGTTCGGCCTAGGGCTAGGATTTTTAAAATCAGGAAGCCCTGAGTTCCAGGCACACTGGAGCTGTGAAAGGCATCCAAAAGGGAGTGCAAAAGTGCCACAACATGGCTGCTTTCACGGCTTTTTCCTTGGCAAGAAGCCTAACACCAGGCTGATTTCCCTTCCCAGGGTTACTGTTAGGCTTAGGCCTAGGGCTAGGATTTTTAAAACTAGGAAGCCCTTAGCTCCAGGCACACTGCAGCTGTTCAAGGCATCCCAAGGGGAGTACAAAAGTGCAACAACATGGCAGCTTTCACAGCTTTTTCCTTGGCACCATCCCTATACCTAGGCTGATTTATCTGCCTAGGGTTAGGGTTAGGGTTCAGCCTAGGGCTTGGATTTCTTTAACCAGGAAGCCCTGAGTTCCAGGCTTACTGCATCTGCCAAAGGCATCCCAAAGGGAGTGCAGAAGTGCCACAACATGGCTGCTTTCACGGCTTTTCCCTTAGGAAGAACCCTAATACCCGGCTGATTTACCTTCCTAGGGTTACTGTTAGGCTTAGGCCTAGGACTTTTAAAACCAGGAAGCCCTGGGCTCCAGGCACACTGCAGCTGCGAAAGGCATCCCAAGGGGAGCGCAAAAGTGACACAACTTGGCTGCCACCACTGATATTTCCATGAGTCCATCCCGAACCATAGGCTGATTTTCCTTCCTAGGGTTAAGGTTTGAGTTACGCCTAGGGCAAGGATTCTATTAACCAGAAAGCCCTGAGTTCCAAGAACACAGCAGCTGCGAAGGACTAGCCAAGAAGAGCGCAAAAGTACCACAACATGCCTGCCTCCACAGCTTTTTCCTTGGGGACATGCCTAATTCCTGGCTGATTTGCCTTTCTCGTCTTAGGGCTGGGGTTCGGCCTAGGGCTAGGATTTTTAAAATCAGGAAGCCCTGAGTTCCAGGCACACTCGAGCTGTGAAAGGCATCCAAAAGGGAGTGCAAAAGTGCCACAACATGGCTGCTTTCACGGCTTTTTCCTTGGCAAGAAGCCTAACACCAGGCTGATTTCCCTTCCCAGGGTTACTGTTAGGCTTAGGCCTAGGGCTAGGATTTTTAAAACTAGGAAGCCCTTAGCTCCAGGCACACTGCAGCTGTTCAAGGCATCCCAAGGGGAGTACAAAAGTGCAACAACATGGCAGCTTTCACAGCTTTTTCCTTGGCACCATCCCTATACCTAGGCTGATTTATCTGCCTAGGGTTAGGGTTAGGGTTCAGCCTAGGGCTTGGATTTCTTTAACCAGGAAGCCCTGAGTTCCAGGCTTACTGCATCTGCCAAAGGCATCCCAAAGGGAGTGCAGAAGTGCCACAACATGGCTGCTTTCACGGCTTTTCCCTTTGGAAGAACCCTAATACCCGGCTGATTTACCTTCCTAGGGTTACTGTTAGGCTTAGGCCTAGGACTTTTAAAAGCAGGAAGCCCTGCGCTCCAGGCACACTGCAGCTGAGAAAGGCATCCCAAGGGGAGCGCAAAAGTGACGCAACTTGGCTGCCACCACTGATATTTCTATGAGACCATCCCGAACCATAGGCTGATTTTCCTTCCTAGGGTTAAGGTTTGAGTTACGCCTAGGGTAAGGATTCTATTAACCAGAAAGCCCTGAGTTCCAAGAACACAGCAGCTGCGAAGGACTAGCCAAGAAGAGCGCAAAAGTACCACAACATGCCTGCCTCCACAGCTTTTTCCTTGGGGACATGCCTAATTCCTGGCTGATTTGCCTTTCTCGTCTTAGGGTTGGGGTTCGGCCTAGGGCTAGGATTTTTAAAATCAGGAAGCCCTGAGTTCCAGGCACACTCGAGCTGTGAAAGGCATCCAAAAGGGAGTGCAAAAGTGCCACAACATGGCTGCTTTCACGGCTTTTTCCTTGGCAAGAAGCCTAACACCAGGCTGATTTCCCTTCCCAGGGTTACTGTTAGGCTTAGGCCTAGGGCTAGGATTTTTAAAACTAGGAAGCCCTTAGCTCCAGGCACACTGCAGCTGTTCAAGGCATCCCAAGGGGAGTACAAAAGTGCAACAACATGGCAGCTTTCACAGCTTTTTCCTTGGCACCATCCCTATACCTAGGCTGATTTATCTGCCTAGGGTTAGGGTTAGGGTTCAGCCTAGGGCTTGGATTTCTTTAACCAGGAAGCCCTGAGTTCCAGGCTTACTGCATCTGCCAAAGGCATCCCAAAGGGAGTGCAGAAGTGCCACAACATGGCTGCTTTCACGGCTTTTCCCTTAGGAAGAACCCTAATACCCGGCTGGTTTACCATCCTAGGGTTACTGTTAGGCTTAGGCCTAGGACTTTTAAAACCAGGAAGCCCTGGGCTCCAGGCACACTGCAGCTGCGAAAGGCATCCCAAGGGGAGCGCAAAAGTTATGCAACTTGGCTGCCACCACTGATACTTCCATGAGACCATCCCGAACCATAGGCTGATTTTCCTTCCTAGGGTTAAGGTTTGAGTTACGCCTAGGGCAAGGATTCTATTAACCAGAAAGCCCTGAGTTCCAAGAACACAGCAGCTGCGAAGGACTAGCCAAGAAGAGCGCAAAAGTACCACAACATGCCTGCCTCCACAGCATTTTCCTTGGGGACATGCCTAATTCCTGGCTGATTTGCCTTTCTCGTCTTAGGGTTGGGGTTCGGCCTAGGGCTAGGATTTTTAAAATCAGGAAGCCCTGAGTTCCAGGCACACTGGAGCTGTGAAAGGCATCCAAAAGGGAGTGTGCAAAAGTGCCACAACATGGCTGCTTTCACGGCTTTTTCCTTGGCAAGAAGCCTAACACCAGGCTGATTTCCCTTCCCAGGGTTACTGTTAGGCTTAGGCCTAGGGCTAGGATTTTTAAAACTAGGAAGCCCTTAGCTCCAGGCACACTGCAGCTGTTCAAGGCATCCCAAGGGGAGTACAAAAGTGCAACAACATGGCAGCTTTCACAGCTTTTTCCTTGGCACCATCCCTATACCTAGGCTGATTTATCTGCCTAGGGTTAGGGTTAGGGTTCAGCCTAGGGCTTGGATTTCTTTAACCAGGAAGCCCTGAGTTCCAGGCTTACTGCATCTGCCAAAGGCATCCCAAAGGGAGTGCAGAAGTGCCACAACATGGCTGCTTTCACGGCTTTTCCCTTAGGAAGAACCCTAATACTAGGCTGATTTACCTTCCTAGGGTTACTGTTAGGCTTAGGCCTAGGACTTTTAAAACCAGGAAGCCCTGGGCTCCAGGCACACTGCAGCTGCGAAAGGCATCCCAAGGGGAGCGCAAAAGTGACGCAACTTGGCTGCCACCACTGATATTTCCATGAGACCATCCCGAACCATAGGCTGATTTTCCTTCCTAGGGTTAAGGTTTGAGTTACGCCTAGGGTAAGGGTTCTATTAGCCAGAAAGCCCTGAGTTCCAAGAACACAGCAGCTGCGAAGGACTAGCCAAGAAGAGCGCAAAAGTACCACAACATGCCTGCCTCCACAGCTTTTTCCTTGGGGACATGCCTAATTCCTGGCTGATTTGCCTTTCTCGTCTTAGGGTTGGGGTTCGGCCTAGGGCTAGGATTTTTAAAATCAGGAAGCCCTGAGTTCCAGGCACACTGGAGCTGTGAAAGGCATCCAAAAGGGAGTGTGCAAAAGTGCCACAACATGGCTGCTTTCACGGCTTTTTCCTTGGCAAGAAGCCTAACACCAGGCTGATTTCCCTTCCCAGGGTTACTGTTAGGCTTAGGCCTAGGGCTAGGATTTTTAAAACTAGGAAGCCCTTAGCTCCAGGCACACTGCAGCTGTTCAAGGCATCCCAAGGGGAGTACAAAAGTGCAACAACATGGCAGCTTTCACAGCTTTTTCCTTGGCACCATCCCTATACCTAGGCTGATTTATCTGCCTAGGGTTAGGGTTAGGGTTCAGCCTAGGGCTTGGATTTCTTTAACCAGGAAGCCCTGAGTTCCAGGCTTACTGCATCTGCCAAAGGCATCCCAAAGAGAGTGCAGAAGTGCCACAACATGGCTGCTTTCACGGCTTTTCCCTTAGGAAGAACCCTTATACGCGGCTGATTTACCTTCCTAGGGTTACTGTTAGGCTTAGGCCTAGGACTTTTAAAACCAGGAAGCCCTGGGCTCCAGGCACACTGCAGCTGCGAAAGGCATCCCAAGGGGAGCGCAAAAGTGACACAACTTGGCTGCCACCACTGATATTTCCATGAGACCATCCCGAACCATAGGCTGATTTTCCTTCCTAGGGTTAAGGTTTGAGTTACGCCTAGGGTAAGGGTTCTATTAACCAGAAAGCCCTGAGTTCCAAGAACACAGCAGCTGCGAAGGACTAGCCAAGAAGAGCGCAAAAGTACCACAACATGCCTGCCTCCACAGCTTTTTCCTTGGGGACATGCCTAATTCCTGGCTGATTTGCCTTTCTCGTCTTAGGGTTGGGGTTCGGCCTAGGGCTAGGATTTTTTAAATCAGGAAGCCCTGAATTCCAGGCACACTGGAGCTGTGAAAGGCATCCAAAAGGCAGTGAAAAAGTGCCACAACATGGCTGCTTTCACGGCTTTTTCCTTGGCAAGAAGCCTAACACCAGGCTGATTTCCCTTCCCAGGGTTACTGTTAGGCTTAGGCCTAGGGCTAGGATTTTTAAAACTAGGAAGCCCTTAGCTCCAGGCACACTGCAGCTGTTCAAGGCATCCCAAGGGGAGTACAAAAGTGCAACAACATGGCAGCTTTCACAGCTTTTTCCTTGGCACCATCCCTATACCTAGGCTGATTTATCTGCCTAGGGTTAGGGTTAGGGTTCAGCCTAGGGCTTGGATTTCTTTAACCAGGAAGCCCTGAGTTCCAGGCTTACTTCATCTGCCAAAGGCATCCCAAAGGGAGTGCAGAAGTGCCACAACATGGCTGCTTTCACGGCTTTTCCCTTTGGAAGAACCCTAATACCCGGCTGATTTACCTTCCTAGGGTTACTGTCAGGCTTAGGCCTCGGACTTTTAAAACCAGGAAGCCCTGGGCTCCAGGCACACTGCAGCTGCGAAAGGCATCCCAAGGGGAGCGCAAAAGTGACGCAACTTGGCTGCCACCACTGATATTTCCATGAGACCATCCCGAACCATAGGCTGATTTTCCTTCCTAGGGTTAAGGTTTGAGTTACGCCTAGGGTAAGGGTTCTATTAACCAGAAAGCCCTGAGTTCCAAGAACACAGCAGCTGCGAAGGACTAGCCAAGAAGAGCGCAAAAGTACCACAACATGCCTGCCTCCACAGCTTTTTCCTTGGGGACATGCCTAATTCCTGGCTGATTTGCCTTTCTCGTCTTAGGGTTGGGGTTCGGCCTAGGGCTAGGATTTTTAAAATCAGGAAGCCCTGAGTTCCAGGCACACTGGAGCTGTGAAAGGCATCCAAAAGGGAGTGTGCAAAAGTGCCACAACATGGCTGCTTTCACGGCTTTTTCCTTGGCAAGAAGCCTAACACCAGGCTGATTTCTCTTCCCAGGGTTACTGTTAGGCTTAGGACTAGGGCTAGGATTTTTAAAACTAGGAAGCCCTTAGCTCCAGGCACACTGCAGCTGTTCAAGGCATCCCAAGGGGAGTACAAAAGTGCAACAACATGGCAGCTTTCACAGTTTTTTCCTTAGCACCATCCCTATACCTAGGCTGATTTATCTGCCTAGGGTTAGGGTTAGAGTTCAGCCTAGGGCTTGGATTTATTTAACCAGGAAGCCCTGAGTTCCAGGCTTACTGCATCTGCCAAAGGCATCCCAAAGGGAGTGCAGAAGTGCCACAACATGGCTGCTTTCACGGCTTTTCCCTTTGGAAGAACCCTAATACCCGGCTGATTTACCTTCCTAGGGTTACTGTTAGGCTTAGGCCTAGGACTTTTAAAACCAGGAAGCCCTGCGCTCCAGGCACACTGCAGCTGCGAAAGGCATCCCAAGGGAAGCGCAAAAGTGACGCAACTTGGCTGCCACCACTGATATTTCCATGAGACCATCCCGAACCATAGGCTGATTTTCCTTCCTAGGGTTAAGGTTTGAGTTATGCCTAGGGTAAGGGTTCTATTAACCAGAAAGCCCTGAGTTCCAAGAACACAGCAGCTGCGAAGGACTAGCCAAGAAGAGCGCAAAAGTACCACAACATGCCTGCCTCCACAGCTTTTTCCTTGGGGACATGCCTAATTCCTGGCTGATTTGCCTTTCTCGTCTTAGGGTTGGGGTTCGGCCTAGGGCTAGGATTTTTAAAATCAGGAAGCCCTGAGTTCCAGGCACACTGGAGCTGTGAAAGGCATCCAAAAGGGAGTGCAAAAGTGCCACAACATGGCTGCTTTCACGGCTTTTTCCTTGGCAAGAAGCCTAACACCAGGCTGATTTCCCTTCCCAGGGTTACTGATAGGCTTAGGCCTAGGGCTAGGATTTTTAAAACTAGGAAGCCCTTAGCTCCAGGCACACTGCAGCTGTTCAAGGCATCCCAAGGGGAGTACAAAAGTGCAACAACATGGCAGCTTTCACAGCTTTTTCCTTGGCACCATCCCTATACCTAGGCTGATTTATCTGCCTAGGGTTAGGGTTAGGGTTCAGCCTAGGGCTTGGATTTCTTTAACCAGGAAGCCCTGAGTTCCAGGCTTACTTCATCTGCCAAAGGCATCCCAAAGGGAGTGCAGAAGTGCCACAACATGGCTGCTTTCACGGCTTTTCCCTTTGGAAGAACCCTAATACCCGGCTGATTTACCTTCCTAGGGTTACTGTCAGGCTTAGGCCTCGGACTTTTAAAACCAGGAAGCCCTGGGCTCCAGGCACACTGCAGCTGCGAAAGGCATCCCAAGGGGAGCGCAAAAGTGACACAACTTGGCTGCCACCACTGATATTTCCATGAGACCATCCCGAACCATAGGCTGATTTTCCTTCCTAGGGTTAAGGTTTAAGTTACGCCTAGGGTAAGGGTTCTATTAACCAGAAAGCCCTGAGTTCCAAGAACACAGCAGCTGCGAAGGACTAGCCAAGAAGAGCGCAAAAGTACCACAACATGCCTGCCTCCACAGCTTTTTCCTTGGGGACATGCCTAATTCCTGGCTGATTTGCCTTTCTCGTCTTAGGGTTGGGGTTCGGCCTAGGGCTAGGATTTTTAAAATCAGGAAGCCCTGAGTTCCAGGCACACTCGAGCTGTGAAAGGCATCCAAAAGGGAGTGCAAAAGTGCCACAACATGGCTGCTTTCCCGGCTTTGTCCTTGGCAAGGAGCCTAACACCAGGCTGATTTCCCTTCCCAGGGTTACTGTTAGGCTTAGGCCTAGGGCTAGGATTTTTAAAACTAGGAAGCCCTTAGCTCCAGGCACACTGCAGCTGTTCAAGGCATCCCAAGGGGAGTACAAAAGTGCAACAACATGGCAGCTTTCACAGCTTTTTCCTTGGCACCATCCCTATTCCTAGGCTGATTTATCTGCCTAGGGTTAGGGTTAGGCTTCAGCCTAGGGCTTGGATTTCTTTAACCAGGAAGCCCTGAGTTCCAGGCTTACTGCATCTGCCAAAGGCATCCCAAAGGGAGTGCAGAAGTGCCACAACATGGCTGCTTTCACGGCTTTTCCCTTAGGAAGAACCCTTATACGCGGCTGATTTACCTTCCTAGGGTTGCTGTTAGGCTTAGGCCTAGGACATTTAAAACCAGGAAGCCCTGGGCTCCAGGCACACTGCAGCTGCGAAAGGCATCCCAAGGGGAGCGCAAAAGTGACACAACTTAGCAGCCACCACTGATATTTCCATGAGACCATCCCGAACCATAGGCTGATTTTCCTTCCTAGGGTTAAGGTTTGAGTTACGCCTAGGGTAAGGGTTCTATTAACCAGAAAGCCCTGAGTTCCAAGAACACAGCAGCTGCGAAGGACTAGCCAAGAAGAGCGCAAAAGTACCACAACATGCCTGCCTCCACAGCTTTTTCCTTGGGGACATGCCGAATTCCTGGCTGATTTGCCTTTCTCGTCTTAGGGTTGGGGTTCGGCCTAGGGCTAGGATTTTTAAAATCAGGAAGCCCTGAGTTCCAGGCACACTCGAGCTGTGAAAGGCATCCAAAAGGCAGTGCAAAAGTGCCACAACATGGCTGCTTTCACGGCTTTTTCCTTGGCAAGAAGCCTAACACCAGGCTGATTTCCCTTCCCAGGGTTACTGTTAGGCTTAGGCCTAGGGCCAGGATTTTTAAAATCAGGAAGCCCTGAGTTCCAGGCACACTGGAGCTGCGAAAGGCATCCAAAAGGGAGTGCAAAAGTGCCACAACATGGCTGCTTTCCCGGCTTTGTCCTTGGCAAGGAGCCTAACACCAGGCTGATTTCCCTTCCCAGGGTTACTGTTAGGCTTAGGCCTAGGGCTAGGATTTTTAAAACTAGGAAGCCCTTAGCTCCAGGCACACTGCAGCTGTTCAAGGCATCCCAAGGGGAGTACAAAAGTGCAACAACATGGCAGCTTTCACAGCTTTTTCCTTGGCACCATCCCTATACCTAGGCTGATTTATCTGCCTAGGGTTAGGGTTAGGGTTCAGCCTAGGGCTTGGATTTCTTTAACCAGGAAGCCCTGAGTTCCAGGCTTACTGCATCTGCCAAAGGCATCCCAAAGGGAGTGCAGAAGTGCCACAACATGGCTGCTTTCACGGCTTTTCCCTTAGGAAGAACCCTAATACTAGGCTGATTTACCTTCCTAGGGTTACTGTTAGGCTTAGGCCTAGGACTTTTAAAACCAGGAAGCCCTGGGCTCCAGGCACACTGCAGCTGCGAAAGGCATCCCAAGGGGAGCGCAAAAGTGACGCAACTTGGCTGCCACCACTGATATTTCCATGAGACCATCCCGAACCATAGGCTGATTTTCCTTCCTAGGGTTAAGGTTTGAGTTACGCCTAGGGTAAGGGTTCTATTAGCCAGAAAGCCCTGAGTTCCAAGAACACAGCAGCTGCGAAGGACTAGCCAAGAAGAGCGCAAAAGTACCACAACATGCCTGCCTCCACAGCTTTTTCCTTGGGGACATGCCTAATTCCTGGCTGATTTGCCTTTCTCGTCTTAGGGTTGGGGTTCGGCCTAGGGCTAGGATTTTTTAAATCAGGAAGCCCTGAATTCCAGGCACACTCGAGCTGTGAAAGGCATCCAAAAGGGAGTGCAAAAGTGCCACAACATGGCTGCTTTCACGGCTTTTTCCTTGGCAAGAAGCCTAACACCAGGCTGATTTCCCTTCCCAGGGTTACTGTTAGGCTTAGGCCTAGGGCTAGGATTTTTAAAACTAGGAAGCCCTTAGCTCCAGGCACACTGCAGCTGTTCAAGGCATCCCAAGGGGAGTACAAAAGTGCAACAACATGGCAGCTTTCACAGCTTTTTCCTTGGCACCATCCCTATACCTAGGCTGATTTATCTGCCTAGGGTTAGGGTTAGGGTTCAGCCTAGGGCTTGGATTTCTTTAACCAGGAAGCCCTGAGTTCCAGGCTTACTTCATCTGCCAAAGGCATCCCAAAGGGAGTGCAGAAGTGCCACAACATGGCTGCTTTCACGGCTTTTCCCTTTGGAAGAACCCTAATACCCGGCTGATTTACCTTCCTAGGGTTACTGTCAGGCTTAGGCCTCGGACTTTTAAAACCAGGAAGCCCTGGGCTCCAGGCACACTGCAGCTGCGAAAGGCATCCCAAGGGGAGCGCAAAAGTGACGCAACTTGGCTGCCACCACTGATATTTCCATGAGACCATCCCGAACCATAGGCTGATTTTCCTTCCTAGGGTTAAGGTTTGAGTTACGCCTAGGGTAAGGGTTCTATTAACCAGAAAGCCCTGAGTTCCAAGAACACAGCAGCTGCGAAGGACTAGCCAAGAAGAGCGCAAAAGTACCACAACATGCCTGCCTCCACAGCTTTTTCCTTGGGGACATGCCTAATTCCTGGCTGATTTGCCTTTCTCGTCTTAGGGTTGGGGTTCGGCCTAGGGCTAGGATTTTTAAAATCAGGAAGCCCTGAGTTCCAGGCACACTGGAGCTGTGAAAGGCATCCAAAAGGGAGTGTGCAAAAGTGCCACAACATGGCTGCTTTCACGGCTTTTTCCTTGGCAAGAAGCCTAACACCAGGCTGATTTCTCTTCCCAGGGTTACTGTTAGGCTTAGGACTAGGGCTAGGATTTCTAAAACTAGGAAGCCCTTAGCTCCAGGCACACTGCAGCTGTTCAAGGCATCCCAAGGGGAGTACAAAAGTGCAACAACATGGCAGCTTTCACAGTTTTTTCCTTAGCACCATCCCTATACCTAGGCTGATTTATCTGCCTAGGGTTAGGGTTAGGGTTCAGCCTAGGGCTTGGATTTATTTAACCAGGAAGCCCTGAGTTCCAGGCTTACTGCATCTGCCAAAGGCATCCCAAAGGGAGTGCAGAAGTGCCACAACATGGCTGCTTTCACGGCTTTTCCCTTTGGAAGAACCCTAATACCCGGCTGATTTACCTTCCTAGGGTTACTGTTAGGCTTAGGCCTAGGACTTTTAAAACCAGGAAGCCCTGCGCTCCAGGCACACTGCAGCTGCGAAAGGCATCCCAAGGGAAGCGCAAAAGTGACGCAACTTGGCTGCCACCACTGATATTTCCATGAGACCATCCCGAACCATAGGCTGATTTTCCTTCCTAGGGTTAAGGTTTGAGTTATGCCTAGGGTAAGGGTTCTATTAACCAGAAAGCCCTGAGTTCCAAGAACACAGCAGCTGCGAAGGACTAGCCAAGAAGAGCGCAAAAGTACCACAACATGCCTGCCTCCACAGCTTTTTCCTTGGGGACATGCCTAATTCCTGGCTGATTTGCCTTTCTCGTCTTAGGGTTGGGGTTCGGCCTAGGGCTAGGATTTTTAAAATCAGGAAGCCCTGAGTTCCAGGCACACTGGAGCTGTGAAAGGCATCCAAAAGGGAGTGCAAAAGTGCCACAACATGGCTGCTTTCACGGCTTTTTCCTTGGCAAGAAGCCTAACACCAGGCTGATTTCCCTTCCCAGGGTTACTGATAGGCTTAGGCCTAGGGCTAGGATTTTTAAAACTAGGAAGCCCTTAGCTCCAGGCACACTGCAGCTGTTCAAGGCATCCCAAGGGGAGTACAAAAGTGCAACAACATGGCAGCTTTCACAGCTTTTTCCTTGGCACCATCCCTATACCTAGGCTGATTTATCTGCCTAGGGTTAGGGTTAGGGTTCAGCCTAGGGCTTGGATTTCTTTAACCAGGAAGCCCTGAGTTCCAGGCTTACTGCATCTGCCAAAGGCATCCCAAAGGGAGTGCAGAAGTGCCACAACATGGCTGCTTTCACGGCTTTTCCCTTAGGAAGAACCCTTATACGCGGCTGATTTACCTTCCTAGGGTTGCTGTTAGGCTTAGGCCTAGGACTTTTAAAACCAGGAAGCCCTGGGCTCCAGGCACACTGCAGCTGCGAAAGGCATCCCAAGGGGAGCGCAAAAGTGACACAACTTGGCTGCCACCACTGATATTTCCATGAGACCATCCCGAACCATAGGCTGATTTTCCTTCCTAGGGTTAAGGTTTAAGTTACGCCTAGGGTAAGGGTTCTATTAACCAGAAAGCCCTGAGTTCCAAGAACACAGCAGCTGCGAAGGACTAGCCAAGAAGAGCGCAAAAGTACCACAACATGCCTGCCTCCACAGCTTTTTCCTTGGGGACATGCCTAATTCCTGGCTGATTTGCCTTTCTCGTCTTAGGGTTGGGGTTCGGCCTAGGGCTAGGATTTTTAAAATCAGGAAGCCCTGAGTTCCAGGCACACTCGAGCTGTGAAAGGCATCCAAAAGGGAGTGCAAAAGTGCCACAACATGGCTGCTTTCCCGGCTTTGTCCTTGGCAAGGAGCCTAACACCAGGCTGATTTCCCTTCCCAGGGTTACTGTTAGGCTTAGGCCTAGGGCTAGGATTTTTAAAACTAGGAAGCCCTTAGCTCCAGGCACACTGCAGCTGTTCAAGGCATCCCAAGGGGAGTACAAAAGTGCAACAACATGGCAGCTTTCACAGCTTTTTCCTTGGCACCATCCCTATTCCTAGGCTGATTTATCTGCCTAGGGTTAGGGTTAGGCTTCAGCCTAGGGCTTGGATTTCTTTAACCAGGAAGCCCTGAGTTCCAGGCTTACTGCATCTGCCAAAGGCATCCCAAAGGGAGTGCAGAAGTGCCACAACATGGCTGCTTTCACGGCTTTTCCCTTAGGAAGAACCCTTATACGCGGCTGATTTACCTTCCTAGGGTTGCTGTTAGGCTTAGGCCTAGGACTTTTAAAACCAGGAAGCCCTGGGCTCCAGGCACACTGCAGCTGCGAAAGGCATCCCAAGGGGAGCGCAAAAGTGACACAACTTGGCTGCCACCACTGATATTTCCATGAGACCATCCCGAACCATAGGCTGATTTTCCTTCCTAGGGTTAAGGTTTGAGTTACGCCTAGGGTAAGGGTTCTATTAACCAGAAAGCCCTGAGTTCCAAGAACACAGCAGCTGCGAAGGACTAGCCAAGAAGAGCGCAAAAGTACCACAACATGCCTGCCTCCACAGCTTTTTCCTTGGGGACATGCCTAATTCCTGGCTGATTTGCCTTTCTCGTCTTAGGGTTGGGGTTCGGCCTAGGGCTAGGATTTTTAAAATCAGGAAGCCCTGAGTTCCAGGCACACTCGAGCTGTGAAAGGCATCCAAAAGGCAGTGCAAAAGTGCCACAACATGGCTGCTTTCACGGCTTTTTCCTTGGCAAGAAGCCTAACACCAGGCTGATTTCCCTTCCCAGGGTTACTGTTAGGCTTAGGCCTAGGGCCAGGATTTTTAAAATCAGGAAGCCCTGAGTTCCAGGCACACTGGAGCTGCGAAAGGCATCCAAAAGGGAGTGCAAAAGTGCCACAACATGGCTGCTTTCCCGGCTTTGTCCTTGGCAAGGAGCCTAACACCAGGCTGATTTCCCTTCCCAGGGTTACTGTTAGGCTTAGGCCTAGGGCTAGGATTTTTAAAACTAGGAAGCCCTTAGCTCCAGGCACACTGCAGCTGTTCAAGGCATCCCAAGGGGAGTACAAAAGTGCAACAACATGGCAGCTTTCACAGCTTTTTCCTTGGCACCATCCCTATACCTAGGCTGATTTATCTGCCTAGGGTTAGGGTTAGGGTTCAGCCTAGGGCTTGGATTTCTTTAACCAGGAAGCCCTGAGTTCCAGGCTTACTGCATCTGCCAAAGGCATCCCAAAGGGAGTGCAGAAGTGCCACAACATGGCTGCTTTCACGGCTTTTCCCTTAGGAAGAACCCTAATACTAGGCTGATTTACCTTCCTAGGGTTACTGTTAGGCTTAGGCCTAGGACTTTTAAAACCAGGAAGCCCTGGGCTCCAGGCACACTGCAGCTGCGAAAGGCATCCCAAGGGGAGCGCAAAAGTGACGCAACTTGGCTGCCACCACTGATATTTCCATGAGACCATCCCGAACCATAGGCTGATTTTCCTTCCTAGGGTTAAGGTTTGAGTTACGCCTAGGGTAAGGGTTCTATTAGCCAGAAAGCCCTGAGTTCCAAGAACACAGCAGCTGCGAAGGACTAGCCAAGAAGAGCGCAAAAGTACCACAACATGCCTGCCTCCACAGCTTTTTCCTTGGGGACATGCCTAATTCCTGGCTGATTTGCCTTTCTCGTCTTAGGGTTGGGGTTCGGCCTAGGGCTAGGATTTTTAAAATCAGGAAGCCCTGAGTTCCAGGCACACTGGAGCTGTGAAAGGCATCCAAAAGGGAGTGTGCAAAAGTGCCACAACATGGCTGCTTTCACGGCTTTTTCCTTGGCAAGAAGCCTAACACCAGGCTGATTTCCCTTCCCAGGGTTACTGTTAGGCTTAGGCCTAGGGCTAGGATTTTTAAAACTAGGAAGCCCTTAGCTCCAGGCACACTGCAGCTGTTCAAGGCATCCCAAGGGGAGTACAAAAGTGCAACAACATGGCAGCTTTCACAGCTTTTTCCTTGGCACCATCCCTATACCTAGGCTGATTTATCTGCCTAGGGTTAGGGTTAGGGTTCAGCCTAGGGCTTGGATTTCTTTAACCAGGAAGCCCTGAGTTCCAGGCTTACTGCATCTGCCAAAGGCATCCCAAAGAGAGTGCAGAAGTGCCACAACATGGCTGCTTTCACGGCTTTTCCCTTAGGAAGAACCCTTATACGCGGCTGATTTACCTTCCTAGGGTTACTGTTAGGCTTAGGCCTAGGACTTTTAAAACCAGGAAGCCCTGGGCTCCAGGCACACTGCAGCTGCGAAAGGCATCCCAAGGGGAGCGCAAAAGTGACACAACTTGGCTGCCACCACTGATATTTCCATGAGACCATCCCGAACCATAGGCTGATTTTCCTTCCTAGGGTTAAGGTTTGAGTTACGCCTAGGGTAAGGGTTCTATTAACCAGAAAGCCCTGAGTTCCAAGAACACAGCAGCTGCGAAGGACTAGCCAAGAAGAGCGCAAAAGTACCACAACATGCCTGCCTCCACAGCTTTTTCCTTGGGGACATGCCTAATTCCTGGCTGATTTGCCTTTCTCGTCTTAGGGTTGGGGTTCGGCCTAGGGCTAGGATTTTTTAAATCAGGAAGCCCTGAATTCCAGGCACACTCGAGCTGTGAAAGGCATCCAAAAGGGAGTGCAAAAGTGCCACAACATGGCTGCTTTCACGGCTTTTTCCTTGGCAAGAAGCCTAACACCAGGCTGATTTCCCTTCCCAGGGTTACTGTTAGGCTTAGGCCTAGGGCTAGGATTTTTAAAACTAGGAAGCCCTTAGCTCCAGGCACACTGCAGCTGTTCAAGGCATCCCAAGGGGAGTACAAAAGTGCAACAACATGGCAGCTTTCACAGCTTTTTCCTTGGCACCATCCCTATACCTAGGCTGATTTATCTGCCTAGGGTTAGGGTTAGGGTTCAGCCTAGGGCTTGGATTTCTTTAACCAGGAAGCCCTGAGTTCCAGGCTTACTTCATCTGCCAAAGGCATCCCAAAGGGAGTGCAGAAGTGCCACAACATGGCTGCTTTCACGGCTTTTCCCTTAGGAAGAACCCTAATACCCGGCTGATTTACCTTCCTAGGGTTACTGTTAGGCTTAGGCCTAGGACTTTTAAAACCAGGAAGCCCTGCGCTCCAGGCACACTGCAGCTGCGAAAGGCATCCCAAGGGGAGCGCAAAAGTGACGCAACTTGGCTGCCACCACTGATATTTCCATGAGACCATCCCGAACCATAGGCTGATTTTCCTTCCTAGGGTTAAGGTTTGAGTTACGCCTAGGGTAAGGGTTCTATTAACCAGAAAGCCCTGAGTTCCAAGAACACAGCAGCTGCGAAGGACTAGCCAAGAAGAGCGCAAAAGTACCACAACATGCCTGCCTCCACAGCTTTTTCCTTGGGGACATGCCTAATTCCTGGCTGATTTGCCTTTCTCGTCTTAGGGTTGGGGTTCGGCCTAGGGCTAGGATTTTTAAAATCAGGAAGCCCTGAGTTCCAGGCACACTGGAGCTGTGAAAGGCATCCAAAAGGGAGTGCAAAAGTGCCACAACATGGCTGCTTTCACGGCATTTTCCTTGGCAAGAAGCCTAACACCAGGCTGATTTCCCTTCCCAGGGTTACTGTTAGGCTTAGGCCTAGGGCCAGGATTTTTAAAATCAGGAAGCCCTGAGTTCCAGGCACACTGGAGCTGCGAAAGGCATCCAAAAGGGAGTGCAAAAGTGCCACAACATGGCTGCTTTCACGGCTTTTTCCTTGGCAAGAAGCCTAACACCAGGCTGATTTCCCTTCCCAGGGTTACTGTTAGGCTTAGGCCTAGGGCTAGGATTTTTAAAACTAGGAAGCCCTTAGCTCCAGGCACACTGCAGCTGTTCAAGGCATCCCAAGGGGAGTACAAAAGTGCAACAACATGGCAGCTTTCACAGCTTTTTCCTTGGCACCATCCCTATACCTAGGCTGATTTATCTGCCTAGGGTTAGGGTTAGGGTTCAGCCTAGGGCTTGGATTTCTTTAACCAGGAAGCCCTGAGTTCCAGGCTTACTTCATCTGCCAAAGGCATCCCAAAGGGAGTGCAGAAGTGCCACAACATGGCTGCTTTCACGGCTTTTCCCTTAGGAAGAACCCTAATACCCGGCTGATTTACCTTCCTAGGGTTACTGTTAGGCTTAGGCCTAGGACTTTTAAAACCAGGAAGCCCTGCGCTCCAGGCACACTGCAGCTGCGAAAGGCATCCCAAGGGGAGCGCAAAAGTGACGCAACTTGGCTGCCACCACTGATATTTCCATGAGACCATCCCGAACCATAGGCTGATTTTCCTTCCTAGGGTTAAGGTTTGAGTTACGCCTAGGGTAAGGCTTTTATTAACCAGAAAGCCCTGAGTTCCAAGAACACAGCAGCTGCGAAGGACTAGCCAAGAAGAGCGCAAAAGTACCACAACATGCCTGCCTCCACAGCTTTTTCCTTGGGGACATGCCTAATTCCTGGCTGATTTGCCTTTCTCGTCTTAGGGTTGGGGTTCGGCCTAGGGCTAGGATTTTTAAAATCAGGAAGCCCTGAGTTCCAGGCACACTGGAGCTGTGAAAGGCATCCAAAAGGGAGTGCAAAAGTGCCACAACATGGCTGCTTTCACGGCTTTTTCCTTGGCAAGAAGCTTAACACCAGGCTGATTTCCCTTCCCAGGGTTACTGTTAGGCTTAGGCCTAGGGCTAGGATTTTTAAAACTAGGAAGCCCTTAGCTCCAGGCACACTGCAGCTGTTCAAGGCATCCCAAGGGGAGTACAAAAGTGCAACAACATGGCAGCTTTCACAGCTTTTTCCTTGGCACCATCCCTATTCCTAGGCTGATTTATCTGCCTAGGGTTAGGGTTAGGCTTCAGCCTAGGGCTTGGATTTCTTTAACCAGGAAGCCCTGAGTTCCGGGCTTACTGCATCTGCCAAAGGCATCCCAAAGGGAGTGCAGAAGTGCCACAACATGGCTGCTTTCACGGCTTTTCCCTTAGGAAGAACCCTAATACCCGGCTGATTTACCTTCCTAGGGTTACTGTTAGGCTTAGGCCTAGGACTTTTAAAACCGGGAAGCCCTGCGCTCCAGGCACACTGCAGCTGCGAAAGGCATCCCAAGGGGAGCGCAAAAGTGATGCAACTTGGCTGCCACCACTGATATTTCCATGAGACCATCCCGAACCATAGGCTGATTTTCCTTCCTAGGGTTAAGGTTTGAGTTACGCCTAGGGTAAGGGTTCTATTAACCAGAAAGCCCTGAGTTCCAAGAACACAGCAGCTGCGAAGGACTAGCCAAGAAGAGCGCAAAAGTACCACAACATGCCTGCCTCCACAGCTTTTTCCTTGGGGACATGCCTAATTCCTGGCTGATTTGCCTTTCTCGTCTTAGGGTTGGGGTTCGGCCTAGGGCTAGGATTTTTAAAATCAGGAAGCCCTGAGTTCCAGGCACACTCGAGCTGTGAAAGGCATCCAAAAGGGAGTGTGCAAAAGTGCCACAACATGGCTGCTTTCACGGCTTTTTCCTTGGCAAGAAGCCTAACACCAGGCTGATTTCTCTTCCCAGGGTTACTGTTAGGCTTAGGACTAGGGCTAGGATTTTTAAAACTAGGAAGCCCTTAGCTCCAGGCACACTGCAGCTGTTCAAGGCATCCCAAGGGGAGTACAAAAGTGCAACAACATGGCAGCTTTCACAGCTTTTTCCTTGGCACCATCCCTATACCTAGGCTGATTTATCTGCCTAGGGTTAGGGTTAGGCTTCAGCCTAGGGCTTGGATTTCTTTAACCAGGAAGCCCTGAGTTCCAGGCTTACTTCATCTGCCAAAGGCATCCCAAAGGGAGTGCAGAAGTGCCACAACATGGCTGCTTTCACGGCTTTTCCCTTAGGAAGAACCCTAATACCCAGCTGATTTACCTTCCTAGGGTTACTGTTAGGCTTAGGCCTAGGACTTTTAAAACCAGGAAGCCCTGCGCTCCAGGCACACTGCAGCTGCGAAAGGCATCCCAAGGGGAGCGCAAAAGTGATGCAACTTGGCTGCCACCACTGATATTTCCATGAGACCATCCCGAACCATAGGCTGATTTTCCTTCCTAGGGTTAAGGTTTGAGTTACGCCTAGGGTAAGAGTTCTATTAACCAGAAAGCCCTGAGTTCCAAGAACACAGCAGCTGCGAAGGACTAGCCAAGAAGAGCGCAAAAGTACCACAACATGCCTGCCTCCACAGCTTTTTCCTTGGGGACATGCCTAATTCCTGGCTGATTTGCCTTTCTCGTCTTAGGGTTGGGGTTCGGCCTAGGGCTAGGATTTTTAAAATCAGGAAGCCCTGAGTTCCAGGCACACTGGAGCTGTGAAAGGCATCCAAAAGGGAGTGTGCAAAAGTGCCACAACATGGCTGCTTTCACGGCTTTTTCCTTGGCAAGAAGCCTAACACCAGGCTGATTTCTCTTCCCAGGGTTACTGTTAGGCTTAGGACTAGGGCTAGGATTTTTAAAACTAGGAAGCCCTTAGCTCCAGGCACACTGCAGCTGTTCAAGGCATCCCAAGGGGAGTACAAAAGTGCAACAACATGGCAGCTTTCACAGCTTTTTCCTTGGCACCATCCCTATTCCTAGGCTGATTTATCTGCCTAGGGTTAGGGTTAGGCTTCAGCCTAGGGCTTGGATTTCTTTAACCAGGAAGCCCTGAGTTCCAGGCTTACTGCATCTGCCAAAGGCATCCCAAAGGGAGTGCAGAAGTGCCACAACATGGCTGCTTTCACGGCTTTTCCCTTAGGTAGTACCCTAATACCCAGCTGATTTACCTGCCTAGGGTTACTGTTAGGCTTAGGCCTAGGACTTTTAAAACCAGGAGGCCCTGGGCTCCAGGCACACTGCAGCTGCGAAAGGCATCCCAAGGGGAGCGCAAAAGTGACGCAACTTGGCTGCCACCACTGATATTTCCATGAGACCATCCCGAACCATAGGCTCATTTTCCTTCCTAGGGTTAAGGTTTGAGTTACGCCTAGGGTAAGGGTTCTATTAGCCAGAAAGCCCTGAGTTCCAAGAACACAGCAGCTGCGAAGGACTAGCCAAGAAGAGCGCAAAAGTACCACAACATGCCTGCCTCCACAGCTTTTCCTTGGGGACATGCCGAATTCCTGGCTGATTTGCCTTTCTCGTCTTAGGGTTGGGGTTCGGCCTAGGGCTAGGATTTTTAAAATCAGGAAGCCCTGAGTTCCAGGCACACTCGAGCTGTGAAAGGCATCCAAAAGGCAGTGCAAAAGTGCCACAACATGGCTGCTTTCACGGCTTTTTCCTTGGCAAGAAGCCTAACACCAGGCTGATTTCCCTTCCCAGGGTTACTGTTAGGCTTAGGCCTAGGGCCAGGATTTTTAAAATCAGGAAGCCCTGAGTTCCAGGCACACTGGAGCTGCGAAAGGCATCCAAAAGGGAGTGCAAAAGTGCCACAACATGGCTGCTTTCACGGCTTTTTCCTTGGCAAGAAGCCTAACACCAGGCTGATTTCCCTTCCCAGGGTTACTGTTAGGCTTAGGCCTAGGGCTAGGATTTTTAAAACTAGGAAGCCCTTAGCTCCAGGCACACTGCAGCTGTTCAAGGCATCCCAAGGGGAGTACAAAAGTGCAACAACATGGCAGCTTTCACAGCTTTTTCCTTGGCACCATCCCTATACCTAGGCTGATTTATCTGCCTAGGGTTAGGGTTAGGGTTCAGCCTAGGGCTTGGATTTCTTTAACCAGGAAGCCCTGAGTTCCAGGCTTACTTCATCTGCCAAAGGCATCCCAAAGGGAGTGCAGAAGTGCCACAACATGGCTGCTTTCACGGCTTTTCCCTTAGGAAGAACCCTAATACCCGGCTGATTTACCTTCCTAGGGTTACTGTTAGGCTTAGGCCTAGGACTTTTAAAACCAGGAAGCCCTGCGCTCCAGGCACACTGCAGCTGCGAAAGGCATCCCAAGGGGAGCGCAAAAGTTATGCAACTTGGCTGCCACCACTGATATTTCCATGAGACCATCCCGAACCATAGGCTGATTTTCCTTCCTAGGGTTAAGGTTTGAGTTACGCCTAGGGTAAGGCTTCTATTAACCAGAAAGCCCTGAGTTCCAAGAACACAGCAGCTGCGAAGGACTAGCCAAGAAGAGCGCAAAAGTACCACAACATGCCTGCCTCCACAGCTTTTTCCTTGGGGACATGCCTAATTCCTGGCTGATTTGCCTTTCTCGTCTTAGGGTTGGGGTTCGGCCTAGGGCTAGGATTTTTAAAATCAGGAAGCCCTGAGTTCCAGGCACACTGGAGCTGTGAAAGGCATCCAAAAGGGAGTGCAAAAGTGCCACAACATGGCTGCTTTCACGGCTTTTTCCTTGGCAAGAAGCTTAACACCAGGCTGATTTCCCTTCCCAGGGTTACTGTTAGGCTTAGGCCTAGGGCTAGGATTTTTAAAACTAGGAAGCCCTTAGCTCCAGGCACACTGCAGCTGTTCAAGGCATCCCAAGGGGAGTACAAAAGTGCAACAACATGGCAGCTTTCACAGCTTTTTCCTTGGCACCATCCCTATACCTAGGCTGATTTATCTGCCTAGGGTTAGGGTTAGGCTTCAGCCTAGGGCTTGGATTTCTTTAACCAGGAAGCCCTGAGTTCCAGGCTTACTGCATCTGCCAAAGGCATCCCAAAGGGAGTGCAGAAGTGCCACAACATGGCTGCTTTCACGGCTTTTCCCTTAGGAAGAACCCTTATACGCGGCTGATTTACCTTCCTAGGGTTGCTGTTAGGCTTAGGCCTAGGACTTTTAAAACCAGGAAGCCCTGGGCTCCAGGCACACTGCAGCTGCGAAAGGCATCCCAAGGGGAGCGCAAAAGTGACACAACTTGGCTGCCACCACTGATATTTCCATGAGACCATCCCGAACCATAGGCTGATTTTCCTTCCTAGGGTTAAGGTTTGAGTTACGCCTAGGGTAAGGGTTCTATTAACCAGAAAGCCCTGAGTTCCAAGAACACAGCAGCTGCGAAGGACTAGCCAAGAAGAGCGCAAAAGTACCACAACATGCCTGCCTCCACAGCTTTTTCCTTGGGGACATGCCTAATTCCTGGCTGATTTGCCTTTCTCGTCTTAGGCTTGGGGTTCGGCCTAGGGCTAGGATTTTTAAAATCAGGAAGCCCTGAGTTCCAGGCACACTGGAGCTGTGAAAGGCATCCAAAAGGGAGTGCAAAAGTGCCACAACATGGCTGCTTTCCCGGCTTTGTCCTTGGCAAGGAGCCTAACACCAGGCTGATTTCCCTTCCCAGGGTTACTGTTAGGCTTAGGCCTAGGGCTAGGATTTTTAAAATCAGGAAGCCCTGAGTTCCAGGCACACTGGAGCTGCGAAAGGCATCCAAAAGGGAGTGCAAAAGTGCCACAACATGGCTGCTTTCACGGCTTTTTCCTTGGCAAGAAGCCTAACACCAGGCTGATTTCCCTTCCCAGGGTTACTGTTAGGCTTAGGCCTAGGGCTAGGATTTTTAAAACTAGGAAGCCCTTAGCTCCAGGCACACTGCAGCTGTTCAAGGCATCCCAAGGGGAGTACAAAAGTGCAACAACATGGCAGCTTTCACAGCTTTTTCCTTGGCACCATCCCTATACCTAGGCTGATTTATCTGCCTAGGGTTAGGGTTAGGGTTCAGCCTAGGGCTTGGATTTCTTTAACCAGGAAGCCCTGAGTTCCAGGCTTACTTCATCTGCCAAAGGCATCCCAAAGGGAGTGCAGAAGTGCCACAACATGGCTGCTTTCACGGCTTTTCCCTTAGGAAGAACCCTAATACCCGGCTGATTTACCTTCCTAGGGTTACTGTTAGGCTTAGGCCTAGGACTTTTAAAACCAGGAAGCCCTGCGCTCCAGGCACACTGCAGCTGCGAAAGGCATCCCAAGGGGAGCGCAAAAGTGACGCAACTTGGCTGCCACCACTGATATTTCCATGAGACCATCCCGAACCATAGGCTGATTTTCCTTCCTAGGGTTAAGGTTTGAGTTACGCCTAGGGTAAGGCTTCTATTAACCAGAAAGCCCTGAGTTCCAAGAACACAGCAGCTGCGAAGGACTAGCCAAGAAGAGCGCAAAAGTACCACAACATGCCTGCCTCCACAGCTTTTTCCTTGGGGACATGCCTAATTCCTGGCTGATTTGCCTTTCTCGTCTTAGGGTTGGGGTTCGGCCTAGGGCTAGGATTTTTAAAATCAGGAAGCCCTGAGTTCCAGGCACACTGGAGCTGTGAAAGGCATCCAAAAGGGAGTGCAAAAGTGCCACAACATGGCTGCTTTCACGGCTTTTTCCTTGGCAAGAAGCTTAACACCAGGCTGATTTCCCTTCCCAGGGTTACTGTTAGGCTTAGGCCTAGGGCTAGGATTTTTAAAACTAGGAAGCCCTTAGCTCCAGGCACACTGCAGCTGTTCAAGGCATCCCAAGGGGAGTACAAAAGTGCAACAACATGGCAGCTTTCACAGCTTTTTCCTTGGCACCATCCCTATTCCTAGGCTGATTTATCTGCCTAGGGTTAGGGTTAGGCTTCAGCCTAGGGCTTGGATTTCTTTAACCAGGAAGCCCTGAGTTCCAGGCTTACTGCATCTGCCAAAGGCATCCCAAAGGGAGTGCAGAAGTGCCACAACATGGCTGCTTTCACGGCTTTTCCCTTAGGAAGAACCCTAATACCCGGCTGATTTACCTTCCTAGGGTTACTGTTAGGCTTAGGCCTAGGACTTTTAAAACCAGGAAGCCCTGCGCTCCAGGCACACTGCAGCTGCGAAAGGCATCCCAAGGGGAGCGCAAAAGTGACGCAACTTGGCTGCCACCACTGATATTTCCATGAGACCATCCCGAACCATAGGCTCATTTTCCTTCCTAGGGTTAAGGTTTGAGTTACGCCTAGGGTAAGGGTTCTATTAGCCAGAAAGCCCTGAGTTCCAAGAACACAGCAGCTGCGAAGGACTAGCCAAGAAGAGCGCAAAAGTACCACAACATGCCTGCCTCCACAGCTTTTCCTTGGGGACATGCCGAATTCCTGGCTGATTTGCCTTTCTCGTCTTAGGGTTGGGGTTCGGCCTAGGGCTAGGATTTTTAAAATCAGGAAGCCCTGAGTTCCAGGCACACTCGAGCTGTGAAAGGCATCCAAAAGGCAGTGCAAAAGTGCCACAACATGGCTGCTTTCACGGCTTTTTCCTTGGCAAGAAGCCTAACACCAGGCTGATTTCCCTTCCCAGGGTTACTGTTAGGCTTAGGCCTAGGGCCAGGATTTTTAAAATCAGGAAGCCCTGAGTTCCAGGCACACTGGAGCTGCGAAAGGCATCCAAAAGGGAGTGCAAAAGTGCCACAACATGGCTGCTTTCACGGCTTTTTCCTTGGCAAGAAGCCTAACACCAGGCTGATTTCCCTTCCCAGGGTTACTGTTAGGCTTAGGCCTAGGGCTAGGATTTTTAAAACTAGGAAGCCCTTAGCTCCAGGCACACTGCAGCTGTTCAAGGCATCCCAAGGGGAGTACAAAAGTGCAACAACATGGCAGCTTTCACAGCTTTTTCCTTGGCACCATCCCTATACCTAGGCTGATTTATCTGCCTAGGGTTAGGGTTAGGGTTCAGCCTAGGGCTTGGATTTCTTTAACCAGGAAGCCCTGAGTTCCAGGCTTACTTCATCTGCCAAAGGCATCCCAAAGGGAGTGCAGAAGTGCCACAACATGGCTGCTTTCACGGCTTTTCCCTTAGGAAGAACCCTAATACCCGGCTGATTTACCTTCCTAGGGTTACTGTTAGGCTTAGGCCTAGGACTTTTAAAACCAGGAAGCCCTGCGCTCCAGGCACACTGCAGCTGCGAAAGGCATCCCAAGGGGAGCGCAAAAGTTATGCAACTTGGCTGCCACCACTGATATTTCCATGAGACCATCCCGAACCATAGGCTGATTTTCCTTCCTAGGGTTAAGGTTTGAGTTACGCCTAGGGTAAGGCTTCTATTAACCAGAAAGCCCTGAGTTCCAAGAACACAGCAGCTGCGAAGGACTAGCCAAGAAGAGCGCAAAAGTACCACAACATGCCTGCCTCCACAGCTTTTTCCTTGGGGACATGCCTAATTCCTGGCTGATTTGCCTTTCTCGTCTTAGGGTTGGGGTTCGGCCTAGGGCTAGGATTTTTAAAATCAGGAAGCCCTGAGTTCCAGGCACACTGGAGCTGTGAAAGGCATCCAAAAGGGAGTGCAAAAGTGCCACAACATGGCTGCTTTCACGGCTTTTTCCTTGGCAAGAAGCTTAACACCAGGCTGATTTCCCTTCCCAGGGTTACTGTTAGGCTTAGGCCTAGGGCTAGGATTTTTAAAACTAGGAAGCCCTTAGCTCCAGGCACACTGCAGCTGTTCAAGGCATCCCAAGGGGAGTACAAAAGTGCAACAACATGGCAGCTTTCACAGCTTTTTCCTTGGCACCATCCCTATACCTAGGCTGATTTATCTGCCTAGGGTTAGGGTTAGGCTTCAGCCTAGGGCTTGGATTTCTTTAACCAGGAAGCCCTGAGTTCCAGGCTTACTGCATCTGCCAAAGGCATCCCAAAGGGAGTGCAGAAGTGCCACAACATGGCTGCTTTCACGGCTTTTCCCTTAGGAAGAACCCTTATACGCGGCTGATTTACCTTCCTAGGGTTGCTGTTAGGCTTAGGCCTAGGACTTTTAAAACCAGGAAGCCCTGGGCTCCAGGCACACTGCAGCTGCGAAAGGCATCCCAAGGGGAGCGCAAAAGTGACACAACTTGGCTGCCACCACTGATATTTCCATGAGACCATCCCGAACCATAGGCTGATTTTCCTTCCTAGGGTTAAGGTTTGAGTTACGCCTAGGGTAAGGGTTCTATTAACCAGAAAGCCCTGAGTTCCAAGAACACAGCAGCTGCGAAGGACTAGCCAAGAAGAGCGCAAAAGTACCACAACATGCCTGCCTCCACAGCTTTTTCCTTGGGGACATGCCTAATTCCTGGCTGATTTGCCTTTCTCGTCTTAGGCTTGGGGTTCGGCCTAGGGCTAGGATTTTTAAAATCAGGAAGCCCTGAGTTCCAGGCACACTGGAGCTGTGAAAGGCATCCAAAAGGGAGTGCAAAAGTGCCACAACATGGCTGCTTTCCCGGCTTTGTCCTTGGCAAGGAGCCTAACACCAGGCTGATTTCCCTTCCCAGGGTTACTGTTAGGCTTAGGCCTAGGGCTAGGATTTTTAAAATCAGGAAGCCCTGAGTTCCAGGCACACTGGAGCTGCGAAAGGCATCCAAAAGGGAGTGCAAAAGTGCCACAACATGGCTGCTTTCACGGCTTTTTCCTTGGCAAGAAGCCTAACACCAGGCTGATTTCCCTTCCCAGGGTTACTGTTAGGCTTAGGCCTAGGGCTAGGATTTTTAAAACTAGGAAGCCCTTAGCTCCAGGCACACTGCAGCTGTTCAAGGCATCCCAAGGGGAGTACAAAAGTGCAACAACATGGCAGCTTTCACAGCTTTTTCCTTGGCACCATCCCTATACCTAGGCTGATTTATCTGCCTAGGGTTAGGGTTAGGGTTCAGCCTAGGGCTTGGATTTCTTTAACCAGGAAGCCCTGAGTTCCAGGCTTACTTCATCTGCCAAAGGCATCCCAAAGGGAGTGCAGAAGTGCCACAACATGGCTGCTTTCACGGCTTTTCCCTTAGGAAGAACCCTAATACCCGGCTGATTTACCTTCCTAGGGTTACTGTTAGGCTTAGGCCTAGGACTTTTAAAACCAGGAAGCCCTGCGCTCCAGGCACACTGCAGCTGCGAAAGGCATCCCAAGGGGAGCGCAAAAGTGACGCAACTTGGCTGCCACCACTGATATTTCCATGAGACCATCCCGAACCATAGGCTGATTTTCCTTCCTAGGGTTAAGGTTTGAGTTACGCCTAGGGTAAGGCTTCTATTAACCAGAAAGCCCTGAGTTCCAAGAACACAGCAGCTGCGAAGGACTAGCCAAGAAGAGCGCAAAAGTACCACAACATGCCTGCCTCCACAGCTTTTTCCTTGGGGACATGCCTAATTCCTGGCTGATTTGCCTTTCTCGTCTTAGGGTTGGGGTTCGGCCTAGGGCTAGGATTTTTAAAATCAGGAAGCCCTGAGTTCCAGGCACACTGGAGCTGTGAAAGGCATCCAAAAGGGAGTGCAAAAGTGCCACAACATGGCTGCTTTCACGGCTTTTTCCTTGGCAAGAAGCTTAACACCAGGCTGATTTCCCTTCCCAGGGTTACTGTTAGGCTTAGGCCTAGGGCTAGGATTTTTAAAACTAGGAAGCCCTTAGCTCCAGGCACACTGCAGCTGTTCAAGGCATCCCAAGGGGAGTACAAAAGTGCAACAACATGGCAGCTTTCACAGCTTTTTCCTTGGCACCATCCCTATTCCTAGGCTGATTTATCTGCCTAGGGTTAGGGTTAGGCTTCAGCCTAGGGCTTGGATTTCTTTAACCAGGAAGCCCTGAGTTCCAGGCTTACTGCATCTGCCAAAGGCATCCCAAAGGGAGTGCAGAAGTGCCACAACATGGCTGCTTTCACGGCTTTTCCCTTAGGAAGAACCCTAATACCCGGCTGATTTACCTTCCTAGGGTTACTGTTAGGCTTAGGCCTAGGACTTTTAAAACCAGGAAGCCCTGCGCTCCAGGCACACTGCAGCTGCGAAAGGCATCCCAAGGGGAGCGCAAAAGTGATGCAACTTGGCTGCCACCACTGATATTTCCATGAGACCATCCCGAACCATAGGCTGATTTTCCTTCCTAGGGTTAAGGTTTGAGTTACGCCTAGGGTAAGGGTTCTATTAACCAGAAAGCCCTGAGTTCCAAGAACACAGCAGCTGCGAAGGACTAGCCAAGAAGAGCGCAAAAGTACCACAACATGCCTGCCTCCACAGCTTTTTCCTTGGGGACATGCCTAATTCCTGGCTGATTTGCCTTTCTCGTCTTAGGCTTGGGGTTCGGCCTAGGGCTAGGATTTTTAAAATCAGGAAGCCCTGAGTTCCAGGCACACTGGAGCTGTGAAAGGCATCCAAAAGGCAGTGCAAAAGTGCCACAACATGGCTGCTTTCACGGCTTTTTCCTTGGCAAGAAGCCTAACACCAGGCTGATTTCCCTTCCCAGGGTTACTGTTAGGCTTAGGCCTAGGGCTAGGATTTTTAAAACTAGGAAGCCCTTAGCTCCAGGCACACTGCAGCTGTTCAAGGCATCCCAAGGGGAGTACAAAAGTGCAACAACATGGCAGCTTTCACAGCTTTTTCCTTGGCACCATCCCTATACCTAGGCTGATTTATCTGCCTAGGGTTAGGGTTAGGGTTCAGCCTAGGGCTTGGATACTTTTAACCAGGAAGCCCTGAGTTCCAGGCTTACTGCATCTGCCAAAGGCATCCCAAAGGGAGTGCAGAAGTGCCACAACATGGCTGCTTTCACGGCTTTTCCCTTAGGAAGAACCCTTATACGCGGCTGATTTACCTTCCTAGGGTTGCTGTTAGGCTTAGGCCTAGGACTTTTAAAACCAGGAAGCCCTGGGCTCCAGGCACACTGCAGCTGCGAAAGGCATCCCAAGGGGAGCGCAAAAGTGACACAACTTGGCTGCCACCACTGATATTTCCATGAGACCATCCCGAACCATAGGCTGATTTTCCTTCCTAGGGTTAAGGTTTGAGTTACGCCTAGGGTAAGGGTTCTATTAACCAGAAAGCCCTGAGTTCCAAGAACACAGCAGCTGCGAAGGACTAGCCAAGAAGAGCGCAAAAGTACCACAACATGCCTGCCTCCACAGCTTTTTCCTTGGGGACATGCCTAATTCCTGGCTGATTTGCCTTTCTCGTCTTAGGGTTGGGGTTCGGCCTAGGGCTAGGATTTTTAAAATCAGGAAGCCCTGAGTTCCAGGCACACTGGAGCTGTGAAAGGCATCCAAAAGGGAGTGTGCAAAAGTGCCACAACATGGCTGCTTTCACGGCTTTTTCCTTGGCAAGAAGCCTAACACCAGGCTGATTTCCCTTCCCAGGGTTACTGTTAGGCTTAGGCCTAGGGCTAGGATTTTTAAAACTAGGAAGCCCTTAGCTCCAGGCACACTGCAGCTGTTCAAGGCATCCCA
Source organism: Ammospiza maritima maritima (assembly GCA_036010785.1). Lineage (NCBI taxonomy): Eukaryota > Metazoa > Chordata > Aves > Passeriformes > Passerellidae > Ammospiza > Ammospiza maritima. The sequence goes on from CM069694.1 coordinate 4,799,752, forward strand.
AGGGGAGTACAAAAGTGCAACAACATGGCAGCTTTCACAGCTTTTTCCTTGGCACCATCCCTATACCTAGGCTGATTTATCTGCCTAGGGTTAGGGTTAGGCTTCAGCCTAGGGCTTGGATTTCTTTAACCAGGAAGCCCTGAGTTCCAGGCTTACTTCATCTGCCAAAGGCATCCCAAAGGGAGTGCAGAAGTGCCACAACATGGCTGCTTTCACGGCTTTTCCCTTTGGAAGAACCCTAATACCCGGCTGATTTACCTTCCTAGGTTTACTGTCAGGCTTAGGCCTCGGACTTTTAAAACCAGGAAGCCCTGGGCTCCAGGCACACTGCAGCTGCGAAAGGCATCCCAAGGGGAGCGCAAAAGTGACGCAACTTGGCTGCCACCACTGATACTTCCATGAGACCATCCCGAACCATAGGCTGATTTTCCTTCCTAGGGTTAAGGTTTGAGTTACGCCTAGGGTAAGGGTTCTATTAACCAGAAAGCCCTGAGTTCCAAGAACACAGCAGCTGCGAAGGACTAGCCAAGAAGAGCGCAAAAGTACCACAACATGCCTGCCTCCACAGCTTTTTCCTTGGGGACATGCCTAATTCCTGGCTGATTTGCCTTTCTCGTCTTAGGCTTGGGGTTCGGCCTAGGGCTAGGATTTTTAAAATCAGGAAGCCCTGAGTTCCAGGCACACTCGAGCTGTGAAAGGCATCCAAAAGGGAGTGTGCAAAAGTGCCACAACATGGCTGCTTTCACGGCTTTTTCCTTGGCAAGAAGCCTAACACCAGGCTGATTTCCCTTCCCAGGGTTACTGTTAGGCTTAGGCCTAGGGCTAGGATTTTTAAAACTAGGAAGCCCTTAGCTCCAGGCACACTGCAGCTGTTCAAGGCATCCCAAGGGGAGTACAAAAGTGCAACAACATGGCAGCTTTCACAGCTTTTTCCTTGGCACCATCCCTATACCTAGGCTGATTTATCTGCCTAGGGTTAGGGTTAGAGTTCAGCCTAGGGCTTGGATTTCTTTAACCAGGAAGCCCTGAGTTCCAGGCTTACTTCATCTGCCAAAGGCATCCCAAAGGGAGTGCAGAAGTGCCACAACATGGCTGCTTTCACGGCTTTTCCCTTAGGAAGAACCCTAATACCCGGCTGATTTACCTTCCTAGGGTTACTGTTAGGCTTAGGCCTAGGACTTTTAAAACCAGGAAGCCCTGCGCTCCAGGCACACTGCAGCTGCGAAAGGCATCCCAAGGGGAGCGCAAAAGTGACGCAACTTGGCTGCCACCACTGATATTTCCATGAGACCATCCCGAACCATAGGCTGATTTTCCTTCCTAGGGTTAAGGTTTGAGTTATGCCTAGGGTAAGGGTTCTATTAACCAGAAAGCCCTGAGTTCCAAGAACACAGCAGCTGCGAAGGACTAGCCAAGAAGAGCGCAAAAGTACCACAACATGCCTGCCTCCACAGCTTTTTCCTTGGGGACATGCCTAATTCCTGGCTGATTTGCCTTTCTCGTCTTATGGTTGGGGTTCGGCCTAGGGCTAGGATTTTTAAAATCAGGAAGCCCTGAGTTCCAGGCACACTGGAGCTGTGAAAGGCATCCAAAAGGGAGTGTGCAAAAGTGCCACAACATGGCTGCTTTCACGGCTTTTTCCTTGGCAAGAAGCCTAACACCAGGCTGATTTCCCTTCCCAGGGTTACTGTAAGGCTTAGGCCTAGGGCTAGGATTTTTAAAACTAGGAAGCCCTTAGCTCCAGGCACACTGCAGCTGTTCAAGGCATCCCAAGGGGAGTACAAAAGTGCAACAACATGGCAGCTTTCACAGCTTTTTCCTTGGCACCATCCCTATACCTAGGCTGATTTATCTGCCTAGGGTTAGGGTTAGGGTTCAGCCTAGGGCTTGGATACTTTTAACCAGGAAGCCCTGAGTTCCAGGCTTACTGCATCTGCCAAAGGCATCCCAAAGGGAGTGCAGAAGTGCCACAACATGGCTGCTTTCACGGCTTTTCCCTTAGGAAGAACCCTTATACCCAGCTGATTTACCTGCCTAGGGTTACTGTTAGGCTTAGGCCTAGGACTTTTAAAACCAGGAAGCCCTGGGCTCCAGGCACACTGCAGCTGCGAAAGGCATCCCAAGGGGAGCGCAAAAGTGACACAACTTGGCTGCCACCACTGATATTTCCATGAGACCATCCCGAACCATAGGCTGATTTTCCTTCCTAGGGTTAAGGTTTGAGTTATGCCTAGGGTAAGGGTTCTATTAACCAGAAAGCCCTGAGTTCCAAGAACACAGCAGCTGCGAAGGACTAGCCAAGAAGAGCGCAAAAGTACCACAACATGCCTGCCTCCACAGCTTTTTCCTTGGGGACATGCCTAATTCCTGGCTGATTTGCCTTTCTCGTCTTAGGGTTGGGGTTCGGCCTAGGGCTAGGATTTTTAAAATCAGGAAGCCCTGAGTTCCAGGCACACTGGAGCTGTGAAAGGCATCCAAAAGGGAGTGCAAAAGTGCCACAACATGGCTGCTTTCACGGCTTTTTCCTTGGCAAGAAGCCTAACAGCAGGCTGATTTCCCTTCCCAGGGTTACTGTTAGGCTTAGGCCTAGGGCTAGGATTTTTAAAACTAGGAAGCCCTTAGCTCCAGGCACACTGCAGCTGTTCAAGGCATCCCAAGGGGAGTACAAAAGTGCAACAACATGGCAGCTTTCACAGCTTTTTCCTTGGCACCATCCCTATACCTAGGCTGATTTATCTGCCTAGGGTTAGGGTTAGGCTTCAGCCTAGGGCTTGGATTTCTTTAACCAGGAAGCCCTGAGTTCCAGGCTTACTTCATCTGCCAAAGGCATCCCAAAGGGAGTGCAGAAGTGCCACAACATGGCTGCTTTCACGGCTTTTCCCTTTGGAAGAACCCTAATACCCGGCTGATTTACCTTCCTAGGTTTACTGTCAGGCTTAGGCCTCGGACTTTTAAAACCAGGAAGCCCTGGGCTCCAGGCACACTGCAGCTGCGAAAGGCATCCCAAGGGGAGCGCAAAAGTGACACAACTTGGCTGCCACCACTGATATTTCCATGAGACCATCCCGAACCATAGGCTGATTTTCCTTCCTAGGGTTAAGGTTTGAGTTACGCCTAGGGTAAGGGTTCTATTAACCAGAAAGCCCTGAGTTCCAAGAACACAGCAGCTGCGAAGGACTAGCCAAGAAGAGCGCAAAAGTACCACAACATGCCTGCCTCCACAGCTTTTTCCTTGGGGACATGCCTAATTCCTGGCTGATTTGCCTTTCTCGTCTTAGGGTTGGGGTTCGGCCTAGGGCTAGGATTTTTAAAATCAGGAAGCCCTGCGTTCCAGGCACACTGGAGCTGTGAAAGGCATCCAAAAGGCAGTGCAAAAGTGCCACAACATGGCTGCTTTCACGGCTTTTTCCTTGGCAAGAAGCCTAACACCAGGCTGATTTCCCTTCCCAGGGTTACTGTTAGGCTTAGGCCTAGGGCTAGGATTTTTAAAACTAGGAAGCCCTTAGCTCCAGGCACACTGCAGCTGTTCAAGGCATCCCAAGGGGAGTACAAAAGTGCAACAACATGGCAGCTTTCACAGCTTTTTCCTTGGCACCATCCCTATACCTAGGCTGATTTATCTGCCTAGGGTTAGGGTTAGGGTTCAGCCTAGGGCTTGGATTTCTTTAACCAGGAAGCCCTGAGTTCCAGGCTTACTTCATCTGCCAAAGGCATCCCAAAGGGAGTGCAGAAGTGCCACAACATGGCTGCTTTCACGGCTTTTCCCTTTGGAAGAACCCTAATACCCGGCTGATTTACCTTCCTAGGGTTACTGTCAGGCTTAGGCCTCGGACTTTTAAAACCAGGAAGCCCTGGGCTCCAGGCACACTGCAGCTGCGAAAGGCATCCCAAGGGGAGCGCAAAAGTGACGCAACTTGGCTGCCACCACTGATATTTCCATGAGACCATCCCGAACCATAGGCTGATTTTCCTTCCTAGGGTTAAGGTTTGAGTTACGCCTAGGGTAAGGGTTCTATTAACCAGAAAGCCCTGAGTTCCAAGAACACAGCAGCTGCGAAGGACTAGCCAAGAAGAGCGCAAAAGTACCACAACATGCCTGCCTCCACAGCTTTTTCCTTGGGGACATGCCTAATTCCTGGCTGATTTGCCTTTCTCGTCTTAGGGTTGGGGTTCGGCCTAGGGCTAGGATTTTTAAAATCAGGAAGCCCTGAGTTCCAGGCACACTGGAGCTGTGAAAGGCATCCAAAAGGGAGTGTGCAAAAGTGCCACAACATGGCTGCTTTCACGGCTTTTTCCTTGGCAAGAAGCCTAACACCAGGCTGATTTCTCTTCCCAGGGTTACTGTTAGGCTTAGGACTAGGGCTAGGATTTTTAAAACTAGGAAGCCCTTAGCTCCAGGCACACTGCAGCTGTTCAAGGCATCCCAAGGGGAGTACAAAAGTGCAACAACATGGCAGCTTTCACAGCTTTTTCCTTGGCACCATCCCTATACCTAGGCTGATTTATCTGCCTAGGGTTAGGGTTAGGGTTCAGCCTAGGGCTTGGATTTCTTTAACCAGGAAGCCCTGAGTTCCAGGCTTACTGCATCTGCCAAAGGCATCCCAAAGGGAGTGCAGAAGTGCCACAACATGGCTGCTTTCACGGCTTTTCCCTTAGGAAGAACCCTAATACCCGGCTGATTTACCTTCCTAGGGTTACTGTTAGGCTTAGGCCTAGGACTTTTAAAACCAGGAAGCCCTGCGCTCCAGGCACACTGCAGCTGCGAAAGGCATCCCAAGGGAAGCGCAAAAGTGACGCAACTTGGCTGCCACCACTGATATTTCCATGAGACCATCCCGAACCATAGGCTGATTTTCCTTCCTAGGGTTAAGGTTTGAGTTATGCCTAGGGTAAGGGTTCTATTAACCAGAAAGCCCTGAGTTCCAAGAACACAGCAGCTGCGAAGGACTAGCCAAGAAGAGCGCAAAAGTACCACAACATGCCTGCCTCCACAGCTTTTTCCTTGGGGACATGCCTAATTCCTGGCTGATTTGCCTTTCTCGTCTTAGGGTTGGGGTTCGGCCTAGGGCTAGGATTTTTTAAATCAGGAAGCCCTGAGTTCCAGGCACACTGGAGCTGTGAAAGGCATCCAAAAGGGAGTGTGCAAAAGTGCCACAACATGGCTGCTTTCACGGCTTTTTCCTTGGCAAGAAGCCTAACACCAGGCTGATTTCCCTTCCCAGGTTAACTGTTAGGCTTAGGCCTAGGGCTAGGATTTTTAAAACTAGGAAGCCCTTAGCTCCAGGCACACTGCAGCTGTTCAAGGCATCCCAAGGGGAGTACAAAAGTGCAACAACATGGCAGCTTTCACAGCTTTTTCCTTGGCACCATCCCTATACCTAGGCTGATTTATCTGCCTAGGGTTAGGGTTAGGGTTCAGCCTAGGGCTTGGATTTCTTTAACCAGGAAGCCCTGAGTTCCAGGCTTACTGCATCTGCCAAAGGCATCCCAAAGGGAGTGCAGAAGTGCCACAACATGGCTGCTTTCACGGCTTTTCCCTTAGGAAGAACCCTTATACGCGGCTGATTTACCTTCCTAGGGTTGCTGTTAGGCTTAGGCCTAGGACTTTTAAAACCAGGAAGCCCTGGGCTCCAGGCACACTGCAGCTGCGAAAGGCATCCCAAGGGGAGCGCAAAAGTGACACAACTTGGCTGCCACCACTGATATTTCCATGAGACCATCCCGAACCATAGGCTGATTTTCCTTCCTAGGGTTAAGGTTTGAGTTACGCCTAGGGTAAGGGTTCTATTAGCCAGAAAGCCCTGAGTTCCAAGAACACAGCAGCTGCGAAGGACTAGCCAAGAAGAGCGCAAAAGTACCACAACATGCCTGCCTCCACAGCTTTTTCCTTGGGGACATGCCTAATTCCTGGCTGATTTGCCTTTCTCGTCTTAGGGTTGGGGTTCGGCCTAGGGCTAGGATTTTTAAAATCAGGAAGCCCTGAGTTCCAGGCACACTCGAGCTGTGAAAGGCATCCAAAAGGGAGTGCAAAAGTGCCACAACATGGCTGCTTTCCCGGCTTTGTCCTTGGCAAGGAGCCTAACACCAGGCTGATTTCCCTTCCCAGGGTTACTGTTAGGCTTAGGCCTAGGGCTAGGATTTTTAAAACTAGGAAGCCCTTAGCTCCAGGCACACTGCAGCTGTTCAAGGCATCCCAAGGGGAGTACAAAAGTGCAACAACATGGCAGCTTTCACAGCTTTTTCCTTGGCACCATCCCTATTCCTAGGCTGATTTATCTGCCTAGGGTTAGGGTTAGGCTTCAGCCTAGGGCTTGGATTTCTTTAACCAGGAAGCCCTGAGTTCCAGGCTTACTGCATCTGCCAAAGGCATCCCAAAGGGAGTGCAGAAGTGCCACAACATGGCTGCTTTCACGGCTTTTCCCTTAGGTAGTACCCTAATACCCAGCTGATTTACCTTCCTAGGGTTACTGTTAGGCTTAGGCCTAGGACTTTTAAAACCAGGAAGCCCTGGGCTCCAGGCACACTGCAGCTGCGAAAGGCATCCCAAGGGGAGCGCAAAAGTGACGCAACTTGGCTGCCACCACTGATATTTCCATGAGACCATCCCGAACCATAGGCTGATTTTCCTTCCTAGGGTTAAGGTTTGAGCTACGCCTAGGGTAAGGGTTCTATTAACCAGAAAGCCCTGAGTTCCAAGAACACAGCAGCTGCGAAGGACTAGCCAAGAAGAGCGCAAAAGTACCACAACATGCCTGCCTCCACAGCTTTTTCCTTGGGGACATGCCTAATTCCTGGCTGATTTGCCTTTCTCGTCTTAGGGTGGGGGTTCGGCCTAGGGCTAGGATTTTTAAAATCAGGAAGCCCTGAGTTCCAGGCACACTGGAGCTGTGAAAGGCATCCAAAAGGCAGTGCAAAAGTGCCACAACATGGCTGCTTTCACGGCTTTTTCCTTGGCAAGAAGCCTAACACCAGGCTGATTTCCCTTCCCAGGGTTACTGTTAGGCTTAGGCCTAGGGCTAGGATTTTTAAAACTAGGAAGCCCTTAGCTCCAGGCACACTGCAGCTGTTCAAGGCATCCCAAGGGGAGTACAAAAGTGCAACAACATGGCAGCTTTCACAGCTTTTTCCTTGGCACCATCCCTATACCTAGGCTGATTTATCTGCCTAGGGTTAGGGTTAGGGTTCAGCCTAGGGCTTGGATTTCTTTAACCAGGAAGCCCTGAGTTCCAGGCTTACTTCATCTGCCAAAGGCATCCCAAAGGGAGTGCAGAAGTGCCACAACATGGCTGCTTTCACGGCTTTTCCCTTTGGAAGAACCCTAATACCCGGCTGATTTACCTTCCTAGGGTTACTGTCAGGCTTAGGCCTCGGACTTTTAAAACCAGGAAGCCCTGGGCTCCAGGCACACTGCAGCTGCGAAAGGCATCCCAAGGGGAGCGCAAAAGTGACGCAACTTGGCTGCCACCACTGATATTTCCATGAGACCATCCCGAACCATAGGCTGATTTTCCTTCCTAGGGTTAAGGTTTGAGTTACGCCTAGGGTAAGGGTTCTATTAACCAGAAAGCCCTGAGTTCCAAGAACACAGCAGCTGCGAAGGACTAGCCAAGAAGAGCGCAAAAGTACCACAACATGCCTGCCTCCACAGCTTTTTCCTTGGGGACATGCCTAATTCCTGGCTGATTTGCCTTTCTCGTCTTAGGGTTGGGGTTCGGCCTAGGGCTAGGATTTTTAAAATCAGGAAGCCCTGAGTTCCAGGCACACTGGAGCTGTGAAAGGCATCCAAAAGGGAGTGTGCAAAAGTGCCACAACATGGCTGCTTTCACGGCTTTTTCCTTGGCAAGAAGCCTAACACCAGGCTGATTTCTCTTCCCAGGGTTACTGTTAGGCTTAGGACTTGGGCTAGGATTTTTAAAACTAGGAAGCCCTTAGCTCCAGGCACACTGCAGCTGTTCAAGGCATCCCAAGGGGAGTACAAAAGTGCAACAACATGGCAGCTTTCACAGCTTTTTCCTTGGCACCATCCCTATACCTAGGCTGATTTATCTGCCTAGGGTTAGGGTTAGGGTTCAGCCTAGGGCTTGGATTTCTTTAACCAGGAAGCCCTGAGTTCCAGGCTTACTTCATCTGCCAAAGGCATCCCAAAGGGAGTGCAGAAGTGCCACAACATGGCTGCTTTCACGGCTTTTCCCTTAGGAAGAACCCTAATACCCGGCTGATTTACCTTCCTAGGGTTACTGTTAGGCTTAGGCCTAGGACTTTTAAAACCAGGAAGCCCTGCGCTCCAGGCACACTGCAGCTGCGAAAGGCATCCCAAGGGAAGCGCAAAAGTGACGCAACTTGGCTGCCACCACTGATATTTCCATGAGACCATCCCGAACCATAGGCTGATTTTCCTTCCTAGGGTTAAGGTTTGAGTTATGCCTAGGGTAAGGGTTCTATTAACCAGAAAGCCCTGAGTTCCAAGAACACAGCAGCTGCGAAGGACTAGCCAAGAAGAGCGCAAAAGTACCACAACATGCCTGCCTCCACAGCTTTTTCCTTGGGGACATGCCTAATTCCTGGCTGATTTGCCTTTCTCGTCTTAGGGTTGGGGTTCGGCCTAGGGCTAGGATTTTTTAAATCAGGAAGCCCTGAGTTCCAGGCACACTGGAGCTGTGAAAGGCATCCAAAAGGGAGTGCAAAAGTGCCACAACATGGCTGCTTTCACGGCTTTTTCCTTGGCAAGAAGCCTAACACCAGGCTGATTTCCCTTCCCAGGGTTACTGTTAGGCTTAGGCCTAGGGCTAGGATTTTTAAAACTAGGAAGCCCTTAGCTCCAGGCACACTGCAGCTGTTCAAGGCATCCCAAGGGGAGTACAAAAGTGCAACAACATGGCAGCTTTCACAGCTTTTTCCTTGGCACCATCCCTATTCCTAGGCTGATTTATCTGCCTAGGGTTAGGGTTAGGCTTCAGCCTAGGGCTTGGATTTCTTTAACCAGGAAGCCCTGAGTTCCAGGCTTACTGCATCTGCCAAAGGCATCCCAAAGGGAGTGCAGAAGTGCCACAACATGGCTGCTTTCACGGCTTTTCCCTTAGGAAGAACCCTTATACGCGGCTGATTTACCTTCCTAGGGTTGCTGTTAGGCTTAGGCCTAGGACTTTTAAAACCAGGAAGCCCTGGGCTCCAGGCACACTGCAGCTGCGAAAGGCATCCCAAGGGGAGCGCAAAAGTGACACAACTTGGCTGCCACCACTGATATTTCCATGAGACCATCCCGAACCATAGGCTGATTTTCCTTCCTAGGGTTAAGGTTTGAGTTATGCCTAGGGTAAGGGTTCTATTAACCAGAAAGCCCTGAGTTCCAAGAACACAGCAGCTGCGAAGGACTAGCCAAGAAGAGCGCAAAAGTACCACAACATGCCTGCCTCCACAGCTTTTTCCTTGGGGACATGCCTAATTCCTGGCTGATTTGCCTTTCTCGTCTTAGGGTTGGGGTTCGGCCTAGGGCTAGGATTTTTTAAATCAGGAAGCCCTGAGTTCCAGGCACACTGGAGCTGTGAAAGGCATCCAAAAGGGAGTGTGCAAAAGTGCCACAACATGGCTGCTTTCACGGCTTTTCCCTTAGGAAGAACCCTTATACGCGGCTGATTTACCTTCCTAGGGTTGCTGTTAGGCTTAGGCCTAGGACTTTTAAAACCAGGAAGCCCTGGGCTCCAGGCACACTGCAGCTGCGAAAGGCATCCCAAGGGGAGCGCAAAAGTGACACAACTTGGCTGCCACCACTGATATTTCCATGAGACCATCCCGAACCATAGGCTGATTTTCCTTCCTAGGGTTAAGGTTTGAGTTATGCCTAGGGTAAGGGTTCTATTAACCAGAAAGCCCTGAGTTCCAAGAACACAGCAGCTGCGAAGGACTAGCCAAGAAGAGCGCAAAAGTACCACAACATGCCTGCCTCCACAGCTTTTTCCTTGGGGACATGCCTAATTCCTGGCTGATTTGCCTTTCTCGTCTTAGGGTTGGGGTTCGGCCTAGGGCTAGGATTTTTAAAATCAGGAAGCCCTGAGTTCCAGGCACACTGGAGCTGTGAAAGGCATCCAAAAGGGAGTGTGCAAAAGTGCCACAACATGGCTGCTTTCACGGCTTTTTCCTTGGCAAGAAGCCTAACACCAGGCTGATTTCCCTTCCCAGGGTTACTGTTAGGCTTAGGCCTAGGGCTAGGATTTTTAAAACTAGGAAGCCCTTAGCTCCAGGCACACTGCAGCTGTTCAAGGCATCCCAAGGGGAGTACAAAAGTGCAACAACATGGCAGCTTTCACAGCTTTTTCCTTGGCACCATCCCTATACCTAGGCTGATTTATCTGCCTAGGGTTAGGGTTAGGGTTCAGCCTAGGGCTTGGATTTCTTTAACCAGGAAGCCCTGAGTTCCAGGCTTACTGCATCTGCCAAAGGCATCCCAAAGGGAGTGCAGAAGTGCCACAACATGGCTGCTTTCACGGCTTTTCCCTTAGGAAGAACCCTTATACGCGGCTGATTTACCTTCCTAGGGTTGCTGTTAGGCTTAGGCCTAGGACTTTTAAAACCAGGAAGCCCTGGGCTCCAGGCACACTGCAGCTGCGAAAGGCATCCCAAGGGGAGCGCAAAAGTGACGCAACTTGGCTGCCACCACTGATATTTCCATGAGACAATCCCGAACCATAGGCTGATTTTCCTTCCTAGGGTTAAGGTTTGAGTTACGCCTAGGGTAAGGGTTCTATTAACCAGAAAGCCCTGAGTTCCAAGAACACAGCAGCTGCGAAGGACTAGCCAAGAAGAGCGCAAAAGTACCACAACATGCCTGCCTCCACAGCATTTTCCTTGGGGACATGCCTAATTCCTGGCTGATTTGCCTTTCTCGTCTTAGGGTGGGGGTTCGGCCTAGGGCTAGGATTTTTAAAATCAGGAAGCCCTGAGTTCCAGGCACACTGGAGCTGTGAAAGGCATCCAAAAGGCAGTGCAAAAGTGCCACAACATGGCTGCTTTCACGGCTTTTTCCTTGGCAAGAAGCCTAACACCAGGCTGATTTCCCTTCCCAGGGTTACTGTTAGGCTTAGGCCTAGGGCTAGGATTTTTAAAACTAGGAAGCCCTTAGCTCCAGGCACACTGCAGCTGTTCAAGGCATCCCAAGGGGAGTACAAAAGTGCAACAACATGGCAGCTTTCACAGCTTTTTTCCTTGGCACCATCCCTATACCTAGGCTGATTTATCTGCCTAGGGTTAGGGTTAGGGTTCAGCCTAGGGCTTGGATTTCTTTAACCAGGAAGCCCTGAGTTCCAGGCTTACTGCATCTGCCAAAGGCATCCCAAAGGGAGTGCAGAAGTGCCACAACATGGCTGCTTTCACGGCTTTTCCCTTAGGAAGAACCCTTATACGCGGCTGATTTACCTTCCTAGGGTTGCTGTTAGGCTTAGGCCTAGGACTTTTAAAACCAGGAAGCCCTGGGCTCCAGGCACACTGCAGCTGCGAAAGGCATCCCAAGGGGAGCGCAAAAGTGACGCAACTTGGCTGCCACCACTGATATTTCCATGAGACCATCCCGAACCATAGGCTGATTTTCCTTCCTAGGGTTAAGGTTTGAGTTACGCCTAGGGTAAGGGTTCTATTAACCAGAAAGCCCTGAGTTCCAAGAACACAGCAGCTGCGAAGGACTAGCCAAGAAGAGCGCAAAAGTACCACAACATGCCTGCCTCCACAGCTTTTTCCTTGGGGACATGCCTAATTCCTGGCTGATTTGCCTTTCTCGTCTTAGGCTTGGGGTTCGGCCTAGGGCTAGGATTTTTAAAATCAGGAAGCCCTGAGTTCCAGGCACACTCGAGCTGTGAAAGGCATCCAAAAGGGAGTGCAAAAGTGCCACAACATGGCTGCTTTCCCGGCTTTGTCCTTGGCAAGGAGCCTAACACCAGGCTGATTTCCCTTCCCAGGGTTACTGTTAGGCTTAGGCCTAGGGCTAGGATTTTTAAAACTAGGAAGCCCTTAGCTCCAGGCACACTGCAGCTGTTCAAGGCATCCCAAGGGGAGTACAAAAGTGCAACAACATGGCAGCTTTCACAGCTTTTTCCTTGGCACCATCCCTATTCCTAGGCTGATTTATCTGCCTAGGGTTAGGGTTAGGCTTCAGCCTAGGGCTTGGATTTCTTTAACCAGGAAGCCCTGAGTTCCAGGCTTACTGCATCTGCCAAAGGCATCCCAAAGGGAGTGCAGAAGTGCCACAACATGGCTGCTTTCACGGCTTTTCCCTTAGGTAGTACCCTAATACCCAGCTGATTTACCTTCCTAGGGTTACTGTTAGGCTTAGGCCTAGGACTTTTAAAACCAGGAAGCCCTGGGCTCCAGGCACACTGCAGCTGCGAAAGGCATCCCAAGGGGAGCGCAAAAGTGACGCAACTTGGCTGCCACCACTGATATTTCCATGAGACCATCCCGAACCATAGGCTGATTTTCCTTCCTAGGGTTAAGGTTTGAGTTACGCCTAGGGTAAGGGTTCTATTAACCAGAAAGCCCTGAGTTCCAAGAACACAGCAGCTGCGAAGGACTAGCCAAGAAGAGCGCAAAAGTACCACAACATGCCTGCCTCCACAGCTTTTTCCTTGGGGACATGCCTAATTCCTGGCTGATTTGCCTTTCTCGTCTTAGGCTTGGGGTTCGGCCTAGGGCTAGGATTTTTAAAATCAGGAAGCCCTGAGTTCCAGGCACACTCGAGCTGTGAAAGGCATCCAAAAGGGAGTGCAAAAGTGCCACAACATGGCTGCTTTCCCGGCTTTGTCCTTGGCAAGGAGCCTAACACCAGGCTGATTTCCCTTCCCAGGGTTACTGTTAGGCTTAGGCCTAGGGCTAGGATTTTTAAAACTAGGAAGCCCTTAGCTCCAGGCACACTGCAGCTGTTCAAGGCATCCCAAGGGGAGTACAAAAGTGCAACAACATGGCAGCTTTCACAGCTTTTTCCTTGGCACCATCCCTATTCCTAGGCTGATTTATCTGCCTAGGGTTAGGGTTAGGCTTCAGCCTAGGGCTTGGATTTCTTTAACCAGGAAGCCCTGAGTTCCAGGCTTACTGCATCTGCCAAAGGCATCCCAAAGGGAGTGCAGAAGTGCCACAACATGGCTGCTTTCACGGCTTTTCCCTTAGGTAGTACCCTAATACCCAGCTGATTTACCTTCCTAGGGTTACTGTTAGGCTTAGGCCTAGGACTTTTAAAACCAGGAAGCCCTGGGCTCCAGGCACACTGCAGCTGCGAAAGGCATCCCAAGGGGAGCGCAAAAGTGACGCAACTTGGCTGCCACCACTGATATTTCCATGAGACCATCCCGAACCATAGGCTGATTTTCCTTCCTAGGGTTAAGGTTTGAGTTACGCCTAGGGTAAGGGTTCTATTAACCAGAAAGCCCTGAGTTCCAAGAACACAGCAGCTGCGAAGGACTAGCCAAGAAGAGCGCAAAAGTACCACAACATGCCTGCCTCCACAGCTTTTTCCTTGGGGACATGCCTAATTCCTGGCTGATTTGCCTTTCTCGTCTTAGGGTGGGGGTTCGGCCTAGGGCTAGGATTTTTAAAATCAGGAAGCCCTGAGTTCCAGGCACACTGGAGCTGTGAAAGGCATCCAAAAGGCAGTGCAAAAGTGCCACAACATGGCTGCTTTCACGGCTTTTTCCTTGGCAAGAAGCCTAACACCAGGCTGATTTCCCTTCCCAGGGTTACTGTTAGGCTTAGGCCTAGGGCTAGGATTTTTAAAACTAGGAAGCCCTTAGCTCCAGGCACACTGCAGCTGTTCAAGGCATCCCAAGGGGAGTACAAAAGTGCAACAACATGGCAGCTTTCACAGCTTTTTCCTTGGCACCATCCCTATACCTAGGCTGATTTATCTGCCTAGGGTTAGGGTTAGGGTTCAGCCTAGGGCTTGGATTTCTTTAACCAGGAAGCCCTGAGTTCCAGGCTTACTTCATCTGCCAAAGGCATCCCAAAGGGAGTGCAGAAGTGCCACAACATGGCTGCTTTCACGGCTTTTCCCTTTGGAAGAACCCTAATACCCGGCTGATTTACCTTCCTAGGGTTACTGTCAGGCTTAGGCCTCGGACTTTTAAAACCAGGAAGCCCTGGGCTCCAGGCACACTGCAGCTGCGAAAGGCATCCCAAGGGGAGCGCAAAAGTGACGCAACTTGGCTGCCACCACTGATATTTCCATGAGACCATCCCGAACCATAGGCTGATTTTCCTTCCTAGGGTTAAGGTTTGAGTTACGCCTAGGGTAAGGGTTCTATTAACCAGAAAGCCCTGAGTTCCAAGAACACAGCAGCTGCGAAGGACTAGCCAAGAAGAGCGCAAAAGTACCACAACATGCCTGCCTCCACAGCTTTTTCCTTGGGGACATGCCTAATTCCTGGCTGATTTGCCTTTCTCGTCTTAGGGTTGGGGTTCGGCCTAGGGCTAGGATTTTTAAAATCAGGAAGCCCTGAGTTCCAGGCACACTGGAGCTGTGAAAGGCATCCAAAAGGGAGTGTGCAAAAGTGCCACAACATGGCTGCTTTCACGGCTTTTTCCTTGGCAAGAAGCCTAACACCAGGCTGATTTCTCTTCCCAGGGTTACTGTTAGGCTTAGGCCTAGGGCTAGGATTTTTAAAACTAGGAAGCCCTTAGCTCCAGGCACACTGCAGCTGTTCAAGGCATCCCAAGGGGAGTACAAAAGTGCAACAACATGGCAGCTTTCACAGCTTTTTCCTTGGCACCATCCCTATACCTAGGCTGATTTATCTGCCTAGGGTTAGGGTTAGGGTTCAGCCTAGGGCTTGGATATTTTTAACCAGGAAGCCCTGAGTTCCAGGCTTACTTCATCTGCCAAAGGCATCCCAAAGGGAGTGCAGAAGTGCCACAACATGGCTGCTTTCACGGCTTTTCCCTTAGGAAGAACCCTAATACCCGGCTGATTTACCTTCCTAGGGTTACTGTTAGGCTTAGGCCTAGGACTTTTAAAACCAGGAAGCCCTGCGCTCCAGGCACACTGCAGCTGCGAAAGGCATCCCAAGGGAAGCGCAAAAGTGACGCAACTTGGCTGCCACCACTGATATTTCCATGAGACCATCCCGAACCATAGGCTGATTTTCCTTCCTAGGGTTAAGGTTTGAGTTATGCCTAGGGTAAGGGTTCTATTAACCAGAAAGCCCTGAGTTCCAAGAACACAGCAGCTGCGAAGGACTAGCCAAGAAGAGCGCAAAAGTACCACAACATGCCTGCCTCCACAGCTTTTTCCTTGGGGACATGCCTAATTCCTGGCTGATTTGCCTTTCTCGTCTTAGGGTTGGGGTTCGGCCTAGGGCTAGGATTTTTAAAATCAGGAAGCCCTGAGTTCCAGGCACACTGGAGCTGTGAAAGGCATCCAAAAGGGAGTGTGCAAAAGTGCCACAACATGGCTGCTTTCACGGCTTTTTCCTTGGCAAGAAGCCTAACACCAGGCTGATTTCCCTTCCCAGGGTTACTGTTAGGCTTAGGCCTAGGGCTAGGATTTTTAAAACTAGGAAGCCCTTAGCTCCAGGCACACTGCAGCTGTTCAAGGCATCCCAAGGGGAGTACAAAAGTGCAACAACATGGCAGCTTTCACAGCTTTTTCCTTGGCACCATCCCTATACCTAGGCTGATTTATCTGCCTAGGGTTAGGGTTAGGGTTCAGCCTAGGGCTTGGATTTCTTTAACCAGGAAGCCCTGAGTTCCAGGCTTACTGCATCTGCCAAAGGCATCCCAAAGGGAGTGCAGAAGTGCCACAACATGGCTGCTTTCACGGCTTTTCCCTTAGGAAGAACCCTTATACGCGGCTGATTTACCTTCCTAGGGTTGCTGTTAGGCTTAGGCCTAGGACTTTTAAAACCAGGAAGCCCTGGGCTCCAGGCACACTGCAGCTGCGAAAGGCATCCCAAGGGGAGCGCAAAAGTGACACAACTTGGCTGCCACCACTGATATTTCCATGAGACCATCCCGAACCATAGGCTCATTTTCCTTCCTAGGGTTAAGGTTTGAGTTACGCCTAGGGTAAGGGTTCTATTAACCAGAAAGCCCTGAGTTCCAAGAACACAGCAGCTGCGAAGGACTAGCCAAGAAGAGCGCAAAAGTACCACAACATGCCTGCCTCCACAGCTTTTTCCTTGGGGACATGCCTAATTCCTGGCTGATTTGCCTTTCTCGTCTTAGGCTTGGGGTTCGGCCTAGGGCTAGGATTTTTAAAATCAGGAAGCCCTGAGTTCCAGGCACACTCGAGCTGTGAAAGGCATCCAAAAGGGAGTGCAAAAGTGCCACAACATGGCTGCTTTCCCGGCTTTGTCCTTGGCAAGGAGCCTAACACCAGGCTGATTTCCCTTCCCAGGGTTACTGTTAGGCTTAGGCCTAGGGCTAGGATTTTTAAAACTAGGAAGCCCTTAGCTCCAGGCACACTGCAGCTGTTCAAGGCATCCCAAGGGGAGTACAAAAGTGCAACAACATGGCAGCTTTCACAGCTTTTTCCTTGGCACCATCCCTATTCCTAGGCTGATTTATCTGCCTAGGGTTAGGGTTAGGCTTCAGCCTAGGGCTTGGATTTCTTTAACCAGGAAGCCCTGAGTTCCAGGCTTACTGCATCTGCCAAAGGCATCCCAAAGGGAGTGCAGAAGTGCCACAACATGGCTGCTTTCACGGCTTTTCCCTTAGGTAGTACCCTAATACCCAGCTGATTTACCTTCCTAGGGTTACTGTTAGGCTTAGGCCTAGGACTTTTAAAACCAGGAAGCCCTGGGCTCCAGGCACACTGCAGCTGCGAAAGGCATCCCAAGGGGAGCGCAAAAGTGACGCAACTTGGCTGCCACCACTGATATTTCCATGAGACCATCCCGAACCATAGGCTGATTTTCCTTCCTAGGGTTAAGGTTTGAGTTACGCCTAGGGTAAGGGTTCTATTAACCAGAAAGCCCTGAGTTCCAAGAACACAGCAGCTGCGAAGGACTAGCCAAGAAGAGCGCAAAAGTACCACAACATGCCTGCCTCCACAGCTTTTTCCTTGGGGACATGCCTAATTCCTGGCTGATTTGCCTTTCTCGTCTTAGGCTTGGGGTTCGGCCTAGGGCTAGGATTTTTAAAATCAGGAAGCCCTGAGTTCCAGGCACACTCGAGCTGTGAAAGGCATCCAAAAGGGAGTGCAAAAGTGCCACAACATGGCTGCTTTCCCGGCTTTGTCCTTGGCAAGGAGCCTAACACCAGGCTGATTTCCCTTCCCAGGGTTACTGTTAGGCTTAGGCCTAGGGCTAGGATTTTTAAAACTAGGAAGCCCTTAGCTCCAGGCACACTGCAGCTGTTCAAGGCATCCCAAGGGGAGTACAAAAGTGCAACAACATGGCAGCTTTCACAGCTTTTTCCTTGGCACCATCCCTATTCCTAGGCTGATTTATCTGCCTAGGGTTAGGGTTAGGCTTCAGCCTAGGGCTTGGATTTCTTTAACCAGGAAGCCCTGAGTTCCAGGCTTACTGCATCTGCCAAAGGCATCCCAAAGGGAGTGCAGAAGTGCCACAACATGGCTGCTTTCACGGCTTTTCCCTTAGGTAGTACCCTAATACCCAGCTGATTTACCTTCCTAGGGTTACTGTTAGGCTTAGGCCTAGGACTTTTAAAACCAGGAAGCCCTGGGCTCCAGGCACACTGCAGCTGCGAAAGGCATCCCAAGGGGAGCGCAAAAGTGACGCAACTTGGCTGCCACCACTGATATTTCCATGAGACCATCCCGAACCATAGGCTGATTTTCCTTCCTAGGGTTAAGGTTTGAGTTACGCCTAGGGTAAGGGTTCTATTAACCAGAAAGCCCTGAGTTCCAAGAACACAGCAGCTGCGAAGGACTAGCCAAGAAGAGCACAAAAGTACCACAACATGCCTGCCTCCACAGCTTTTTCCTTGGGGACATGCCTAATTCCTGGCTGATTTGCCTTTCTCGTCTTAGGCTTGGGGTTCGGCCTAGGGCTAGGATTTTTAAAATCAGGAAGCCCTGAGTTCCAGGCACACTCGAGCTGTGAAAGGCATCCAAAAGGGAGTGCAAAAGTGCCACAACATGGCTGCTTTCCCGGCTTTGTCCTTGGCAAGGAGCCTAACACCAGGCTGATTTCCCTTCCCAGGGTTACTGTTAGGCTTAGGCCTAGGGCTAGGATTTTTAAAACTAGGAAGCCCTTAGCTCCAGGCACACTGCAGCTGTTCAAGGCATCCCAAGGGGAGTACAAAAGTGCAACAACATGGCAGCTTTCACAGCTTTTTCCTTGGCACCATCCCTATTCCTAGGCTGATTTATCTGCCTAGGGTTAGGGTTAGGCTTCAGCCTAGGGCTTGGATTTCTTTAACCAGGAAGCCCTGAGTTCCAGGCTTACTGCATCTGCCAAAGGCATCCCAAAGGGAGTGCAGAAGTGCCACAACATGGCTGCTTTCACGGCTTTTCCCTTAGGTAGTACCCTAATACCCAGCTGATTTACCTTCCTAGGGTTACTGTTAGGCTTAGGCCTAGGACTTCTAAAACCAGGAAGCCCTGCGCTCCAGGCACACTGCAGCTGCGAAAGGCATCCCAAGGGGAGCGCAAAAGTGACACAACTTGGCTGCCACCACTGATATTTCCATGAGACCATCCCGAACCATAGGCTGATTTTCCTTCCTAGGGTTAAGGTTTGAGTTATGCCTAGGGTAAGGGTTCTATTAACCAGAAAGCCCTGAGTTCCAAGAACACAGCAGCTGCGAAGGACTAGCCAAGAAGAGCGCAAAAGTACCACAACATGCCTGCCTCCACAGCTTTTTCCTTGGGGACATGCCTAATTCCTGGCTGATTTGCCTTTCTCGTCTTAGGGTTGGGGTTCGGCCTAGGGCTAGGATTTTTAAAATCAGGAAGCCCTGAGTTCCAGGCACACTGGAGCTGTGAAAGGCATCCAAAAGGGAGTGTGCAAAAGTGCCACAACATGGCTGCTTTCACGGCTTTTTCCTTGGCAAGAAGCCTAACACCAGGCTGATTTCCCTTCCCAGGGTTACTGTTAGGCTTAGGCCTAGGGCTAGGATTTTTAAAACTAGGAAGCCCTTAGCTCCAGGCACACTGCAGCTGTTCAAGGCATCCCAAGGGGAGTACAAAAGTGCAACAACATGGCAGCTTTCACAGCTTTTTCCTTGGCACCATCCCTATACCTAGGCTGATTTATCTGCCTAGGGTTAGGGTTAGGGTTCAGCCTAGGGCTTGGATTTCTTTAACCAGGAAGCCGTGAGTTCCAGGCTTACTGCATCTGCCAAAGGCATCCCAAAGGGAGTGCAGAAGTGCCACAACATGGCTGCTTTCACGGCTTTTCCCTTAGGAAGAACCCTTATACGCGGCTGATTTACCTTCCTAGGGTTGCTGTTAGGCTTAGGCCTAGGACTTTTAAAACCAGGAAGCCCTGGGCTCCAGGCACACTGCAGCTGCGAAAGGCATCCCAAGGGGAGCGCAAAAGTGACGCAACTTGGCTGCCACCACTGATATTTCCATGAGACCATCCCGAACCATAGGCTGATTTTCCTTCCTAGGGTTAAGGTTTGAGTTACGCCTAGGGTAAGGGTTCTATTAACCAGAAAGCCCTGAGTTCCAAGAACACAGCAGCTGCGAAGGACTAGCCAAGAAGAGCGCAAAAGTACCACAACATGCCTGCCTCCACAGCATTTTCCTTGGGGACATGCCTAATTCCTGGCTGATTTGCCTTTCTCGTCTTAGGGTGGGGGTTCGGCCTAGGGCTAGGATTTTTAAAATCAGGAAGCCCTGAGTTCCAGGCACACTGGAGCTGTGAAAGGCATCCAAAAGGCAGTGCAAAAGTGCCACAACATGGCTGCTTTCACGGCTTTTTCCTTGGCAAGAAGCCTAACACCAGGCTGATTTCCCTTCCCAGGGTTACTGTTAGGCTTAGGCCTAGGGCTAGGATTTTTAAAACTAGGAAGCCCTTAGCTCCAGGCACACTGCAGCTGTTCAAGGCATCCCAAGGGGAGTACAAAAGTGCAACAACATGGCAGCTTTCACAGCTTTTTCCTTGGCACCATCCCTATACCTAGGCTGATTTATCTGCCTAGGGTTAGGGTTAGGGTTCAGCCTAGGGCTTGGATTTCTTTAACCAGGAAGCCCTGAGTTCCAGGCTTACTTCATCTGCCAAAGGCATCCCAAAGGGACTGCAGAAGTGCCACAACATGGCTGCTTTCACGGCTTTTCCCTTTGGAAGAACCCTAATACCCGGCTGATTTACCTTCCTAGGGTTACTGTCAGGCTTAGGCCTCGGACTTTTAAAACCAGGAAGCCCTGGGCTCCAGGCACACTGCAGCTGCGAAAGGCATCCCAAGGGGAGCGCAAAAGTGACGCAACTTGGCTGCCACCACTGATATTTCCATGAGACCATCCCGAACCATAGGCTGATTTTCCTTCCTAGGGTTAAGGTTTGAGTTACGCCTAGGGTAAGGGTTCTATTAACCAGAAAGCCCTGAGTTCCAAGAACACAGCAGCTGCGAAGGACTAGCCAAGAAGAGCGCAAAAGTACCACAACATGCCTGCCTCCACAGCTTTTTCCTTGGGGACATGCCTAATTCCTGGCTGATTTGCCTTTCTCGTCTTAGGCTTGGGGTTCGGCCTAGGGCTAGGATTTTTAAAATCAGGAAGCCCTGAGTTCCAGGCACACTGGAGCTGTGAAAGGCATCCAAAAGGGAGTGTGCAAAAGTGCCACAACATGGCTGCTTTCACGGCTTTTTCCTTGGCAAGAAGCCTAACACCAGGCTGATTTCCCTTCCCAGGGTTACTGTTAGGCTTAGGCCTAGGGCTAGGATTTTTAAAACTAGGAAGCCCTTAGCTCCAGGCACACTGCAGCTGTTCAAGGCATCCCAAGGGGAGTACAAAAGTGCAACAACATGGCAGCTTTCACAGCTTTTTCCTTGGCACCATCCCTATACCTAGGCTGATTTATCTGCCTAGGGTTAGGGTTAGGGTTCAGCCTAGGGCTTGGATTTCTTTAACCAGGAAGCCCTGAGTTCCAGGCTTACTGCATCTGCCAAAGGCATCCCAAAGGGAGTGCAGAAGTGCCACAACATGGCTGCTTTCACGGCTTTTCCCTTAGGAAGAACCCTTATACGCGGCTGATTTACCTTCCTAGGGTTGCTGTTAGGCTTAGGCCTAGGACTTTTAAAACCAGGAAGCCCTGGGCTCCAGGCACACTGCAGCTGCGAAAGGCATCCCAAGGGGAGCGCAAAAGTGACACAACTTGGCTGCCACCACTGATATTTCCATGAGACCATCCCGAACCATAGGCTGATTTTCCTTCCTAGGGTTAAGGTTTGAGTTACGCCTAGGGTAAGGGTTCTATTAACCAGAAAGCCCTGAGTTCCAAGAACACAGCAGCTGCGAAGGACTAGCCAAGAAGAGCGCAAAAGTACCACAACATGCCTGCCTCCACAGCTTTTTCCTTGGGGACATGCCTAATTCCTGGCTGATTTGCCTTTCTCGTCTTAGGCTTGGGGTTCGGCCTAGGGCTAGGATTTTTAAAATCAGGAAGCCCTGAGTTCCAGGCACACTTGAGCTGTGAAAGGCATCCAAAAGGGAGTGTGCAAAAGTGCCACAACATGGCTGCTTTCACGGCTTTTTCCTTGGCAAGAAGCCTAACACCAGGCTGATTTCCCTTCCCAGGGTTACTGTTAGGCTTAGGCCTAGGGCTAGGATTTTTAAAACTAGGAAGCCCTTAGCTCCAGGCACACTGCAGCTGTTCAAGGCATCCCAAGGGGAGTACAAAAGTGCAACAACATGGCAGCTTTCACAGCTTTTTCCTTGGCACCATCCCTATTCCTAGGCTGATTTATCTGCCTAGGGTTAGGGTTAGGCTTCAGCCTAGGGCTTGGATTTCTTTAACCAGGAAGCCCTGAGTTCCAGGCTTACTGCATCTGCCAAAGGCATCCCAAAGGGAGTGCAGAAGTGCCACAACATGGCTGCTTTCACGGCTTTTCCCTTAGGTAGTACCCTAATACCCAGCTGATTTACCTTCCTAGGGTTACTGTTAGGCTTAGGCCTAGGACTTTTAAAACCAGGAAGCCCTGGGCTCCAGGCACACTGCAGCTGCGAAAGGCATCCCAAGGGGAGCGCAAAAGTGACGCAACTTGGCTGCCACCACTGATATTTCCATGAGACCATCCCGAACCATAGGCTGATTTTCCTTCCTAGGGTTAAGGTTTGAGTTACGCCTAGGGTAAGGGTTCTATTAACCAGAAAGCCCTGAGTTCCAAGAACACAGCAGCTGCGAAGGACTAGCCAAGAAGAGCGCAAAAGTACCACAACATGCCTGCCTCCACAGCTTTTTCCTTGGGGACATGCCTAATTCCTGGCTGATTTGCCTTTCTCGTCTTAGGCTTGGGGTTCGGCCTAGGGCTAGGATTTTTAAAATCAGGAAGCCCTGAGTTCCAGGCACACTCGAGCTGTGAAAGGCATCCAAAAGGGAGTGCAAAAGTGCCACAACATGGCTGCTTTCCCGGCTTTGTCCTTGGCAAGGAGCCTAACACCAGGCTGATTTCCCTTCCCAGGGTTACTGTTAGGCTTAGGCCTAGGGCTAGGATTTTTAAAACTAGGAAGCCCTTAGCTCCAGGCACACTGCAGCTGTTCAAGGCATCCCAAGGGGAGTACAAAAGTGCAACAACATGGCAGCTTTCACAGCTTTTTCCTTGGCACCATCCCTATTCCTAGGCTGATTTATCTGCCTAGGGTTAGGGTTAGGCTTCAGCCTAGGGCTTGGATTTCTTTAACCAGGAAGCCCTGAGTTCCAGGCTTACTGCATCTGCCAAAGGCATCCCAAAGGGAGTGCAGAAGTGCCACAACATGGCTGCTTTCACGGCTTTTCCCTTAGGTAGTACCCTAATACCCAGCTGATTTACCTTCCTAGGGTTACTGTTAGGCTTAGGCCTAGGACTTTTAAAACCAGGAAGCCCTGGGCTCCAGGCACACTGCAGCTGCGAAAGGCATCCCAAGGGGAGCGCAAAAGTGACGCAACTTGGCTGCCACCACTGATATTTCCATGAGACCATCCCGAACCATAGGCTGATTTTCCTTCCTAGGGTTAAGGTTTGAGTTACGCCTAGGGTAAGGGTTCTATTAACCAGAAAGCCCTGAGTTCCAAGAACACAGCAGCTGCGAAGGACTAGCCAAGAAGAGCGCAAAAGTACCACAACATGCCTGCCTCCACAGCTTTTTCCTTGGGGACATGCCTAATTCCTGGCTGATTTGCCTTTCTCGTCTTAGGGTGGGGGTTCGGCCTAGGGCTAGGATTTTTAAAATCAGGAAGCCCTGAGTTCCAGGCACACTGGAGCTGTGAAAGGCATCCAAAAGGCAGTGCAAAAGTGCCACAACATGGCTGCTTTCACGGCTTTTTCCTTGGCAAGAAGCCTAACACCAGGCTGATTTCCCTTCCCAGGGTTACTGTTAGGCTTAGGCCTAGGGCTAGGATTTTTAAAACTAGGAAGCCCTTAGCTCCAGGCACACTGCAGCTGTTCAAGGCATCCCAAGGGGAGTACAAAAGTGCAACAACATGGCAGCTTTCACAGCTTTTTCCTTGGCACCATCCCTATACCTAGGCTGATTTATCTGCCTAGGGTTAGGGTTAGGGTTCAGCCTAGGGCTTGGATTTCTTTAACCAGGAAGCCCTGAGTTCCAGGCTTACTGCATCTGACAAAGGCATCCCAAAGGGAGTGCAGAAGTGCCACAACATGGCTGCTTTCACGGCTTTTCCCTTTGGAAGAACCCTAATACCCGGCTGATTTACCTTCCTAGGGTTACTGTCAGGCTTAGGCCTCGGACTTTTAAAACCAGGAAGCCCTGGGCTCCAGGCACACTGCAGCTGCGAAAGGCATCCCAAGGGGAGCGCAAAAGTGACGCAACTTGGCTGCCACCACTGATATTTCCATGAGACCATCCCGAACCATAGGCTGATTTTCCTTCCTAGGGTTAAGGTTTGAGTTACGCCTAGGGTAAGGGTTCTATTAACCAGAAAGCCCTGAGTTCCAAGAACACAGCAGCTGCGAAGGACTAGCCAAGAAGAGCGCAAAAGTACCACAACATGCCTGCCTCCACAGCTTTTTCCTTGGGGACATGCCTAATTCCTGGCTGATTTGCCTTTCTCGTCTTAGGGTTGGGGTTCGGCCTAGGGCTAGGATTTTTAAAATCAGGAAGCCCTGAGTTCCAGGCACATTGGACCTGTGAAAGGCATCCAAAAGGGAGTGTGCAAAAGTGCCACAACATGGCTGCTTTCACGGCTTTTTCCTTGGCAAGAAGCCTAACACCAGGCTGATTTCTCTTCCCAGGGTTACTGTTAGGCTTAGGCCTAGGGCTAGGATTTTTAAAACTAGGAAGCCCTTAGCTCCAGGCACACTGCAGCTGTTCAAGGCATCCCAAGGGGAGTACAAAAGTGCAACAACATGGCAGCTTTCACAGCTTTTTCCTTGGCACCATCCCTATACCTAGGCTGATTTATCTGCCTAGGGTTAGGGTTAGGGTTCAGCCTAGGGCTTGGATTTCTTTAACCAGGAAGCCCTGAGTTCCAGGCTTACTTCATCTGCCAAAGGCATCCCAAAGGGAGTGCAGAAGTGCCACAACATGGCTGCTTTCACGGCTTTTCCCTTAGGAAGAACCCTAATACCCGGCTGATTTACCTTCCTAGGGTTACTGTTAGGCTTAGGCCTAGGACTTTTAAAACCAGGAAGCCCTGCGCTCCAGGCACACTGCAGCTGCGAAAGGCATCCCAAGGGAAGCGCAAAAGTGACGCAACTTGGCTGCCACCACTGATATTTCCATGAGACCATCCCGAACCATAGGCTGATTTTCCTTCCTAGGGTTAAGGTTTGAGTTATGCCTAGGGTAAGGGTTCTATTAACCAGAAAGCCCTGAGTTCCAAGAACACAGCAGCTGCGAAGGACTAGCCAAGAAGAGCGCAAAAGTACCACAACATGCCTGCCTCCACAGCTTTTTCCTTGGGGACATGCCTAATTCCTGGCTGATTTGCCTTTCTCGTCTTAGGGTTGGGGTTCGGCCTAGGGCTAGGATTTTTAAAATCAGGAAGCCCTGAGTTCCAGGCACACTTGAGCTGTGAAAGGCATCCAAAAGGGAGTGTGCAAAAGTGCCACAACATGGCTGCTTTCACGGCTTTTTCCTTGGCAAGAAGCCTAACACCAGGCTGATTTCCCTTCCCAGGGTTACTGTTAGGCTTAGGCCTAGGGCTAGGATTTTTAAAACTAGGAAGCCCTTAGCTCCAGGCACACTGCAGCTGTTCAAGGCATCCCAAGGGGAGTACAAAAGTGCAACAACATGGCAGCTTTCACAGCTTTTTCCTTGGCACCATCCCTATACCTAGGCTGATTTATCTGCCTAGGGTTAGGGTTAGGGTTCAGCCTAGGGCTTGGATTTCTTTAACCAGGAAGCCCTGAGTTCCAGGCTTACTGCATCTGCCAAAGGCATCCCAAAGGGAGTGCAGAAGTGCCACAACATGGCTGCTTTCACGGCTTTTCCCTTAGGAAGAACCCTTATACGCGGCTGATTTACCTTCCTAGGGTTGCTGTTAGGCTTAGGCCTAGGACTTTTAAAACCAGGAAGCCCTGGGCTCCAGGCACACTGCAGCTGCGAAAGGCATCCCAAGGGGAGCGCAAAAGTGACACAACTTGGCTGCCACCACTGATATTTCCATGAGACCATCCCGAACCATAGGCTGATTTTCCTTCCTAGGGTTAAGGTTTGAGTTACGCCTAGGGTAAGGGTTCTATTAACCAGAAAGCCCTGAGTTCCAAGAACACAGCAGCTGCGAAGGACTAGCCAAGAAGAGCGCAAAAGTACCACAACATGCCTGCCTCCACAGCTTTTTCCTTGGGGACATGCCTAATTCCTGGCTGATTTGCCTTTCTCGTCTTAGGCTTGGGGTTCGGCCTAGGGCTAGGATTTTTAAAATCAGGAAGCCCTGAGTTCCAGGCACACTCGAGCTGTGAAAGGCATCCAAAAGGGAGTGCAAAAGTGCCACAACATGGCTGCTTTCCCGGCTTTGTCCTTGGCAAGGAGCCTAACACCAGGCTGATTTCCCTTCCCAGGGTTACTGTTAGGCTTAGGCCTAGGGCTAGGATTTTTAAAACTAGGAAGCCCTTAGCTCCAGGCACACTGCAGCTGTTCAAGGCATCCCAAGGGGAGTACAAAAGTGCAACAACATGGCAGCTTTCACAGCTTTTTCCTTGGCACCATCCCTATTCCTAGGCTGATTTATCTGCCTAGGGTTAGGGTTAGGCTTCAGCCTAGGGCTTGGATTTCTTTAACCAGGAAGCCCTGAGTTCCAGGCTTACTGCATCTGCCAAAGGCATCCCAAAGGGAGTGCAGAAGTGCCACAACATGGCTGCTTTCACGGCTTTTCCCTTAGGTAGTACCCTAATACCCAGCTGATTTACCTTCCTAGGGTTACTGTTAGGCTTAGGCCTAGGACTTTTAAAACCAGGAAGCCCTGGGCTCCAGGCACACTGCAGCTGCGAAAGGCATCCCAAGGGGAGCGCAAAAGTGACGCAACTTGGCTGCCACCACTGATATTTCCATGAGACCATCCCGAACCATAGGCTGATTTTCCTTCCTAGGGTTAAGGTTTGAGTTACGCCTAGGGTAAGGGTTCTATTAACCAGAAAGCCCTGAGTTCCAAGAACACAGCAGCTGCGAAGGACTAGCCAAGAAGAGCGCAAAAGTACCACAACATGCCTGCCTCCACAGCTTTTTCCTTGGGGACATGCCTAATTCCTGGCTGATTTGCCTTTCTCGTCTTAGGCTTGGGGTTCGGCCTAGGGCTAGGATTTTTAAAATCAGGAAGCCCTGAGTTCCAGGCACACTCGAGCTGTGAAAGGCATCCAAAAGGGAGTGCAAAAGTGCCACAACATGGCTGCTTTCCCGGCTTTGTCCTTGGCAAGGAGCCTAACACCAGGCTGATTTCCCTTCCCAGGGTTACTGTTAGGCTTAGGCCTAGGGCTAGGATTTTTAAAACTAGGAAGCCCTTAGCTCCAGGCACACTGCAGCTGTTCAAGGCATCCCAAGGGGAGTACAAAAGTGCAACAACATGGCAGCTTTCACAGCTTTTTCCTTGGCACCATCCCTATTCCTAGGCTGATTTATCTGCCTAGGGTTAGGGTTAGGCTTCAGCCTAGGGCTTGGATTTCTTTAACCAGGAAGCCCTGAGTTCCAGGCTTACTGCATCTGCCAAAGGCATCCCAAAGGGAGTGCAGAAGTGCCACAACATGGCTGCTTTCACGGCTTTTCCCTTAGGTAGTACCCTAATACCCAGCTGATTTACCTTCCTAGGGTTACTGTTAGGCTTAGGCCTAGGACTTTTAAAACCAGGAAGCCCTGCGCTCCAGGCACACTGCAGCTGCGAAAGGCATCCCAAGGGGAGCGCAAAAGTGACGCAACTTGGCTGCCACCACTGATATTTCCATGAGACCATCCCGAACCATAGGCTGATTTTCCTTCCTAGGGTTAAGGTTTGAGTTACGCCTAGGGTAAGGGTTCTATTAACCAGAAAGCCCTGAGTTCCAAGAACACAGCAGCTGCGAAGGACTAGCCAAGAAGAGCGCAAAAGTACCACAACATGCCTGCCTCCACAGCTTTTTCCTTGGGGACATGCCTAATTCCTGGCTGATTTGCCTTTCTCGTCTTAGGGTTGGGGTTCGGCCTAGGGCTAGGATTTTTAAAATCAGGAAGCCCTGAGTTCCAGGCACACTGGAGCTGTGAAAGGCATCCAAAAGGCAGTGCAAAAGTGCCACAACATGGCTGCTTTCACGGCTTTTTCCTTGGCAAGAAGCCTAACACCAGGCTGATTTCCCTTCCCAGGGTTACTGTTAGGCTTAGGCCTAGGGCTAGGATTTTTAAAACTAGGAAGCCCTTAGCTCCAGGCACACTGCAGCTGTTCAAGGCATCCCAAGGGGAGTACAAAAGTGCAACAACATGGCAGCTTTCACAGCTTTTTCCTTGGCACCATCCCTATACCTAGGCTGATTTATCTGCCTAGGGTTAGGGTTAGGGTTCAGCCTAGGGCTTGGATTTCTTTAACCAGGAAGCCCTGAGTTCCAGGCTTACTGCATCTGCCAAAGGCATCCCAAAGGGAGTGCAGAAGTGCCACAACATGGCTGCTTTCACGGCTTTTCCCTTAGGAAGAACCCTAATACGCGGCTGATTTACCTTCCTAGGGTTACTGTTAGGCTTAGGCCTAGGACTTTTAAAACCAGGAAGCCCTGGGCTCCAGGCACACTGCAGCTGCGAAAGGCATCCCAAGGGGAGCGCAAAAGTGACGCAACTTGGCTGCCACCACTGATATTTCCATGAGACCATCCCGAACCATAGGCTGATTTTCCTTCCTAGGGTTAAGGTTTGAGTTACGCCTAGGGTAAGGGTTCTATTAACCAGAAAGCCCTGAGTTCCAAGAACACAGCAGCTGCGAAGGACTAGCCAAGAAGAGCGCAAAAGTACCACAACATGCCTGCCTCCACAGCTTTTTCCTTGGGGACATGCCTAATTCCTGGCTGATTTGCCTTTCTCGTCTTAGGGTTGGGGTTCGGCCTAGGGCTAGGATTTTTAAAATCAGGAAGCCCTGAGTTCCAGGCACACTTGAGCTGTGAAAGGCATCCAAAAGGGAGTGTGCAAAAGTGCCACAACATGGCTGCTTTCACGGCTTTTTCCTTGGCAAGAAGCCTAACACCAGGCTGATTTCCCTTCCCAGGGTTACTGTTAGGCTTAGGCCTAGGGCTAGGATTTTTAAAACTAGGAAGCCCTTAGCTCCAGGCACACTGCAGCTGTTCAAGGCATCCCAAGGGGAGTACAAAAGTGCAACAACATGGCAGCTTTCACAGCTTTTTCCTTGGCACCATCCCTATACCTAGGCTGATTTATCTGCCTAGGGTTAGGGTTAGGGTTCAGCCTAGGGCTTGGATTTCTTTAACCAGGAAGCCCTGAGTTCCAGGCTTACTGCATCTGCCAAAGGCATCCCAAAGGGAGTGCAGAAGTGCCACAACATGGCTGCTTTCACGGCTTTTCCCTTAGGAAGAACCCTTATACGCGGCTGATTTACCTTCCTAGGGTTGCTGTTAGGCTTAGGCCTAGGACTTTTAAAACCAGGAAGCCCTGGGCTCCAGGCACACTGCAGCTGCGAAAGGCATCCCAAGGGGAGCGCAAAAGTGACACAACTTGGCTGCCACCACTGATATTTCCATGAGACCATCCCGAACCATAGGCTGATTTTCCTTCCTAGGGTTAAGGTTTGAGTTACGCCTAGGGTAAGGGTTCTATTAACCAGAAAGCCCTGAGTTCCAAGAACACAGCAGCTGCGAAGGACTAGCCAAGAAGAGCGCAAAAGTACCACAACATGCCTGCCTCCACAGCTTTTTCCTTGGGGACATGCCTAATTCCTGGCTGATTTGCCTTTCTCGTCTTAGGCTTGGGGTTCGGCCTAGGGCTAGGATTTTTAAAATCAGGAAGCCCTGAGTTCCAGGCACACTCGAGCTGTGAAAGGCATCCAAAAGGGAGTGCAAAAGTGCCACAACATGGCTGCTTTCACGGCTTTGTCCTTGGCAAGGAGCCTAACACCAGGCTGATTTCCCTTCCCAGGGTTACTGTTAGGCTTAGGCCTAGGGCTAGGATTTTTAAAACTAGGAAGCCCTTAGCTCCAGGCACACTGCAGCTGTTCAAGGCATCCCAAGGGGAGTACAAAAGTGCAACAACATGGCAGCTTTCACAGCTTTTTCCTTGGCACCATCCCTATTCCTAGGCTGATTTATCTGCCTAGGGTTAGGGTTAGGCTTCAGCCTAGGGCTTGGATTTCTTTAACCAGGAAGCCCTGAGTTCCAGGCTTACTGCATCTGCCAAAGGCATCCCAAAGGGAGTGCAGAAGTGCCACAACATGGCTGCTTTCACGGCTTTTCCCTTAGGTAGTACCCTAATACCCAGCTGATTTACCTGCCTAGGGTTACTGTTAGGCTTAGGCCTAGGACTTTTAAAACCAGGAAGCCCTGGGCTCCAGGCACACTGCAGCTGCGAAAGGCATCCCAAGGGGAGCGCAAAAGTGACGCAACTTGGCTGCCACCACTGATATTTCCATGAGACCATCCCGAACCATAGGCTGATTTTCCTTCCTAGGGTTAAGGTTTGAGTTACGCCTAGGGTAAGGGTTCTATTAACCAGAAAGCCCTGAGTTCCAAGAACACAGCAGCTGCGAAGGACTAGCCAAGAAGAGCGCAAAAGTACCACAACATGCCTGCCTCCACAGCTTTTTCCTTGGGGACATGCCTAATTCCTGGCTGATTTGCCTTTCTCGTCTTAGGCTTGGGGTTCGGCCTAGGGCTAGGATTTTTAAAATCAGGAAGCCCTGAGTTCCAGGCACACTCGAGCTGTGAAAGGCATCCAAAAGGGAGTGCAAAAGTGCCACAACATGGCTGCTTTCCCGGCTTTGTCCTTGGCAAGGAGCCTAACACCAGGCTGATTTCCCTTCCCAGGGTTACTGTTAGGCTTAGGCCTAGGGCTAGGATTTTTAAAACTAGGAAGCCCTTAGCTCCAGGCACACTGCAGCTGTTCAAGGCATCCCAAGGGGAGTACAAAAGTGCAACAACATGGCAGCTTTCACAGCTTTTTCCTTGGCACCATCCCTATTCCTAGGCTGATTTATCTGCCTAGGGTTAGGGTTAGGCTTCAGCCTAGGGCTTGGATTTCTTTAACCAGGAAGCCCTGAGTTCCAGGCTTACTGCATCTGCCAAAGGCATCCCAAAGGGAGTGCAGAAGTGCCACAACATGGCTGCTTTCACGGCTTTTCCCTTAGGTAGTACCCTAATACCCAGCTGATTTACCTTCCTAGGGTTACTGTTAGGCTTAGGCCTAGGACTTTTAAAACCAGGAAGCCCTGCGCTCCAGGCACACTGCAGCTGCGAAAGGCATCCCAAGGGGAGCGCAAAAGTGACACAACTTGGCTGCCACCACTGATATTTCCATGAGACCATCCCGAACCATAGGCTGATTTTCCTTCCTAGGGTTAAGGTTTGAGTTACGCCTAGGGTAAGGGTTCTATTAACCAGAAAGCCCTGAGTTCCAAGAACACAGCAGCTGCGAAGGACTAGCCAAGAAGAGCGCAAAAGTACCACAACATGCCTGCCTCCACAGCTTTTTCCTTGGGGACATGCCTAATTCCTGGCTGATTTGCCTTTCTCGTCTTAGGGTTGGGGTTCGGCCTAGGGCTAGGATTTTTAAAATCAGGAAGCCCTGAGTTCCAGGCACACTGGAGCTGTGAAAGGCATCCAAAAGGGAGTGCAAAAGTGCCACAACATGGCTGCTTTCACGGCTTTTTCCTTGGCAAGAAGCCTAACACCAGGCTGATTTCCCTTCCCAGGGTTACTGTTAGGCTTAGGCCTAGGGCTAGGATTTTTAAAACTAGGAAGCCCTTAGCTCCAGGCACACTGCAGCTGTTCAAGGCATCCCAAGGGGAGTACAAAAGTGCAACAACATGGCAGCTTTCACAGCTTTTTCCTTGGCACCATCCCTATACCTAGGCTGATTTATCTGCCTAGGGTTAGGGTTAGGGTTCAGCCTAGGGCTTGGTTTTCTTTAACCAGGAAGCCCTGAGTTCCAGGCTTACTGCATCTGCCAAAGGCATCCCAAAGGGAGTGCAGAAGTGCCACAACATGGCTGCTTTCACGGCTTTTCCCTTTGGAAGAACCCTAATACCCGGCTGATTTACCTTCCTAGGGTTACTGTCAGGCTTAGGCTTCGGACTTTTAAAACCAGGAAGCCCTGGGCTCCAGGCACACTGCAGCTGCGAAAGGCATCCCAAGGGGAGCGCAAAATTGACGCAACTTGGCTGCCACCACTGATATTTCCATGAGACCATCCCGAACCATAGGCTGATTTTCCTTCCTAGGGTTAAGGTTTGAGTTACGCCTAGGGTAAGGGTTCTATTAACCAGAAAGCCCTGAGTTCCAAGAACACAGCAGCTGCGAAGGACTAGCCAAGAAGAGCGCAAAAGTACCACAACATGCCTGCCTCCACAGCTTTTTCCTTGGGGACATGCCTAATTCCTGGCTGATTTGCCTTTCTCGTCTTAGGGTTGGGGTTCGGCCTAGGGCTAGGATTTTTAAAATCAGGAAGCCCTGAGTTCCAGGCACACTGGAGCTGTGAAAGGCATCCAAAAGGGAGTGTGCAAAAGTGCCACAACATGGCTGCTTTCACGGCTTTTTCCTTGGCAAGAAGCCTAACACCAGGCTGATTTCTCTTCCCAGGGTTACTGTTAGGCTTAGGACTAGGGCTAGGATTTTTAAAACTAGGAAGCCCTTAGCTCCAGGCACACTGCAGCTGTTCAAGGCATCCCAAGGGGAGTACAAAAGTGCAACAACATGGCAGCTTTCACAGCTTTTTCCTTGGCACCATCCCTATACCTAGGCTGATTTATCTGCCTAGGGTTAGGGTTAGGGTTCAGCCTAGGGCTTGGATTTCTTTAACCAGGAAGCCCTGAGTTCCAGGCTTACTTCATCTGCCAAAGGCATCCCAAAGGGAGTGCAGAAGTGCCACAACATGGCTGCTTTCACGGCTTTTCCCTTAGGAAGAACCCTAATACCCGGCTGATTTACCTTCCTAGGGTTACTGTTAGGCTTAGGCCTAGGACTTTTAAAACCAGGAAGCCCTGCGCTCCAGGCACACTGCAGCTGCGAAAGGCATCCCAAGGGAAGCGCAAAAGTGACGCAACTTGGCTGCCACCACTGATATTTCCATGAGACCATCCCGAACCATAGGCTGATTTTCCTTCCTAGGGTTAAGGTTTGAGTTATGCCTAGGGTAAGGGTTCTATTAACCAGAAAGCCCTGAGTTCCAAGAACACAGCAGCTGCGAAGGACTAGCCAAGAAGAGCGCAAAAGTACCACAACATGCCTGCCTCCACAGCTTTTTCCTTGGGGACATGCCTAATTCCTGGCTGATTTGCCTTTCTCGTCTTAGGGTTGGGGTTCGGCCTAGGGCTAGGATTTTTAAAATCAGGAAGCCCTGAGTTCCAGGCACACTGGAGCTGTGAAAGGCATCCAAAAGGGAGTGTGCAAAAGTGCCACAACATGGCTGCTTTCACGGCTTTTTCCTTGGCAAGAAGCCTAACACCAGGCTGATTTCCCTTCCCAGGGTTACTGTTAGGCTTAGGCCTAGGGCTAGGATTTTTAAAACTAGGAAGCCCTTAGCTCCAGGCACGCTGCAGCTGTTCAAGGCATCCCAAGTGGAGTACAAAAGTGCAACAACATGGCAGCTTTCACAGCTTTTTCCTTGGCACCATCCCTATTCCTAGGCTGATTTATCTGCCTAGGGTTAGGGTTAGGCTTCAGCCTAGGGCTTGGATTTCTTTAACCAGGAAGCCCTGAGTTCCAGGCTTACTGCATCTGCCAAAGGCATCCCAAAGGGAGTGCAGAAGTGCCACAACATGGCTGCTTTCACGGCTTTTCCCTTAGGTAGTACCCTAATACCCAGCTGATTTACCTTCCTAGGGTTACTGTTAGGCTTAGGCCTAGGACTTTTAAAACCAGGAAGCCCTGGGCTCCAGGCACACTGCAGCTGCGAAAGGCATCCCAAGGGGAGCGCAAAAGTGACGCAACTTGGCTGCCACCACTGATATTTCCATGAGACCATCCCGAACCATAGGCTCATTTTCCTTCCTAGGGTTAAGATTTGAGTTACGCCTAGGGTAAGGATTCTATTAGCCAGAAAGCCCTGAGTTCCAAGAACACAGCAGCTGCGAAGGACTAGCCAAGAAGAGCGCAAAAGTACCACAACATGCCTGCCTCCACAGCTTTTTCCTTGGGGACATGCCGAATTCCTGGCTGATTTGCCTTTCTCGTCTTAGGGTTGGGGTTCGGCCTAGGGCTAGGATTTTTAAAATCAGGAAGCCCTGAGTTCCAGGCACACTCGAGCTGTGAAAGGCATCCAAAAGGCAGTGCAAAAGTGCCACAACATGGCTGCTTTCACGGCTTTTTCCTTGGCAAGAAGCCTAACACCAGGCTGATTTCCCTTCCCAGGGTTACTGTTAGGCTTAGGCCTAGGGCTAGGATTTTTAAAATCAGGAAGCCCTGAGTTCCAGGCACACTGGAGCTGCGAAAGGCATCCAAAAGGGAGTGCAAAAGTGCCACAACATGGCTGCTTTCACGGCTTTTTCCTTGGCAAGAAGCCTAACACCAGGCTGATTTCCCTTCCCAGGGTTACTGTTAGGCTTAGGCCTAGGGCTAGGATTTTTAAAACTAGGAAGCCCTTAGCTCCAGGCACACTGCAGCTGTTCAAGGCATCCCAAGGGGAGTACAAAAGTGCAACAACATGGCAGCTTTCACAGCTTTTTCCTTGGCACCATCCCTATACCTAGGCTGATTTATCTGCCTAGGGTTAGGGTTAGGCTTCAGCCTAGGGCTTGGATTTCTTTAACCAGGAAGCCCTGAGTTCCAGGCTTACTGCATCTGCCAAAGGCATCCCAAAGGGAGTGCAGAAGTCCAACATAATGGCTGCTTTCACGGCTTTTCCCTTAGGAAGAACCCTAATACCCGGCTGATTTACCTTCCTAGGGTTACTGTTAGGCTTAGGCCTAGGACTTTTAAAACCAGGAAGCCCTGCGCTCCAGGCACACTGCAGCTGCGAAAGGCATCCCAAGGGGAGCGCAAAAGTGACGCAACTTGGCTGCCACCACTGATATTTCCATGAGACCATCCCGAACCATAGGCTGATTTTCCTTCCTAGGGTTAAGGTTTGAGTTACGCCTAGGGTAAGGGTTCTATTAACCAGAAAGCCCTGAGTTCCAAGAACACAGCAGCTGCGAAGGACTAGCCAAGAAGAGCGCAAAAGTACCACAACATGCCTGCCTCCACAGCTTTTTCCTTGGGGACATGCCTAATTCCTGGCTGATTTGCCTTTCTCGTCTTAGGGTTGGGGTTCGGCCTAGGGCTAGGATTTTTAAAATCAGGAAGCCCTGAGTTCCAGGCACACTGGAGCTGTGAAAGGCATCCAAAAGGGAGTGCAAAAGTGCCACAACATGGCTGCTTTCACGGCTTTTTCCTTGGCAAGAAGGCTAACACCAGGCTGATTTCCCTTCCCAGGGTTACTGTTAGGCTTAGGCCTAGGGCTAGGATTTTTAAAACTAGGAAGCCCTTAGCTCCAGGCACACTGCAGCTGTTCAAGGCATCCCAAGGGGAGTACAAAAGTGCAACAACATGGCAGCTTTCACAGCTTTTTCCTTGGCACCATCCCTATTCCTAGGCTGATTTATCTGCCTAGGGTTAGGGTTAGGCTTCAGCCTAGGGCTTGGATTTCTTTAACCAGGAAGCCCTGAGTTCCAGGCTTACTGCATCTGCCAAAGGCATCCCAAAGGGAGTGCAGAAGTGCCACAACATGGCTGCTTTCACGGCTTTTCCCTTAGGAAGAACCCTAATACCCGGCTGATTTACCTTCCTAGGGTTACTGTTAGGCTTAGGCCTAGGACTTTTAAAACCAGGAAGCCCTGCGCTCCAGGCACACTGCAGCTGCGAAAGGCATCCCAAGGGGAGCGCAAAAGTGATGCAACTTGGCTGCCACCACTGATATTTCCATGAGACCATCCCGAACCATAGGCTGATTTTCCTTCCTAGGGTTAAGGTTTGAGTTACGCCTAGGGTAAGGGTTCTATTAACCAGAAAGCCCTGAGTTCCAAGAACACAGCAGCTGCGAAGGACTAGCCAAGAAGAGCGCAAAAGTACCACAACATGCCTGCCTCCACAGCTTTTTCCTTGGGGACATGCCTAATTCCTGGCTGATTTGCCTTTCTCGTCTTAGGCTTGGGGTTCGGCCTAGGGCTAGGATTTTTAAAATCAGGAAGCCCTGAGTTCCAGGCACACTCGAGCTGTGAAAGGCATCCAAAAGGGAGTGCAAAAGTGCCACAACATGGCTGCTTTCCCGGCTTTGTCCTTGGCAAGGAGCCTAACACCAGGCTGATTTCCCTTCCCAGGGTTACTGTTAGGCTTAGGCCTAGGGCTAGGATTTTTAAAACTAGGAAGCCCTTAGCTCCAGGCACACTGCAGCTGTTCAAGGCATCCCAAGGGGAGTACAAAAGTGCAACAACATGGCAGCTTTCACAGCTTTTTCCTTGGCACCATCCCTATTCCTAGGCTGATTTATCTGCCTAGGGTTAGGGTTAGGCTTCAGCCTAGGGCTTGGATTTCTTTAACCAGGAAGCCCTGAGTTCCAGGCTTACTGCATCTGCCAAAGGCATCCCAAAGGGAGTGCAGAAGTGCCACAACATGGCTGCTTTCACGGCTTTTCCCTTAGGTAGTACCCTAATACCCAGCTGATTTACCTTCCTAGGGTTACTGTTAGGCTTAGGCCTAGGACTTTTAAAACCAGGAAGCCCTGCGCTCCAGGCACACTGCAGCTGCGAAAGGCATCCCAAGGGGAGCGCAAAAGTGACGCAACTTGGCTGCCACCACTGATATTTCCATGAGACCATCCCGAACCATAGGCTGATTTTCCTTCCTAGGGTTAAGGTTTGAGTTACGCCTAGGGTAAGGGTTCTATTAACCAGAAAGCCCTGAGTTCCAAGAACACAGCAGCTGCGAAGGACTAGCCAAGAAGAGCGCAAAAGTACCACAACATGCCTGCCTCCACAGCTTTTTCCTTGGGGACATGCCTAATTCCTGGCTGATTTGCCTTTCTCGTCTTAGGGTTGGGGTTCGGCCTAGGGCTAGGATTTTTAAAATCAGGAAGCCCTGAGTTCCAGGCACACTGGAGCTGTGAAAGGCATCCAAAAGGCAGTGCAAAAGTGCCACAACATGGCTGCTTTCACGGCTTTTTCCTTGGCAAGAAGCCTAACACCAGGCTGATTTCCCTTCCCAGGGTTACTGTTAGGCTTAGGCCTAGGTCTAGGATTTTTAAAACTAGGAAGCCCTTAGCTCCAGGCACACTGCAGCTGTTCAAGGCATCCCAAGGGGAGTACAAAAGTGCAACAACATGGCAGCTTTCACAGCTTTTTCCTTGGCACCATCCCTATACCTAGGCTGATTTATCTGCCTAGGGTTAGGGTTAGGGTTCAGCCTAGGGCTTGGATTTCTTTAACCAGGAAGCCCTGAGTTCCAGGCTTACTGCATCTGCCAAAGGCATCCCAAAGGGAGTGCAGAAGTGCCACAACATGGCTGCTTTCACGGCTTTTCCCTTAGGAAGAACCCTAATACGCGGCTGATTTACCTTCCTAGGGTTACTGTTAGGCTTAGGCCTAGGACTTTTAAAACCAGGAAGCCCTGGGCTCCAGGCACACTGCAGCTGCGAAAGGCATCCCAAGGGGAGCGCAAAAGTGACGCAACTTGGCTGCCACCACTGATATTTCCATGAGACCATCCCGAACCATAGGCTGATTTTCCTTCCTAGGGTTAAGGTTTGAGTTACGCCTAGGGTAAGGGTTCTATTAACCAGAAAGCCCTGAGTTCCAAGAACACAGCAGCTGCGAAGGACTAGCCAAGAAGAGCGCAAAAGTACCACAACATGCCTGCCTCCACAGCTTTTTCCTTGGGGACATGCCTAATTCCTGGCTGATTTGCCTTTCTCGTCTTAGGGTTGGGGTTCGGCCTAGGGCTAGGATTTTTAAAATCAGGAAGCCCTGAGTTCCAGGCACACTTGAGCTGTGAAAGGCATCCAAAAGGGAGTGTGCAAAAGTGCCACAACATGGCTGCTTTCACGGCTTTTTCCTTGGCAAGAAGCCTAACACCAGGCTGATTTCCCTTCCCAGGGTTACTGTTAGGCTTAGGCCTAGGGCTAGGATTTTTAAAACTAGGAAGCCCTTAGCTCCAGGCACACTGCAGCTGTTCAAGGCATCCCAAGGGGAGTACAAAAGTGCAACAACATGGCAGCTTTCACAGCTTTTTCCTTGGCACCATCCCTATACCTAGGCTGATTTATCTGCCTAGGGTTAGGGTTAGGGTTCAGCCTAGGGCTTGGATTTCTTTAACCAGGAAGCCCTGAGTTCCAGGCTTACTGCATCTGCCAAAGGCATCCCAAAGGGAGTGCAGAAGTGCCACAACATGGCTGCTTTCACGGCTTTTCCCTTAGGAAGAACCCTTATACGCGGCTGATTTACCTTCCTAGGGTTGCTGTTAGGCTTAGGCCTAGGACTTTTAAAACCAGGAAGCCCTGGGCTCCAGGCACACTGCAGCTGCGAAAGGCATCCCAAGGGGAGCGCAAAAGTGACACAACTTGGCTGCCACCACTGATATTTCCATGAGACCATCCCGAACCATAGGCTGATTTTCCTTCCTAGGGTTAAGGTTTGAGTTACGCCTAGGGTAAGGGTTCTATTAACCAGAAAGCCCTGAGTTCCAAGAACACAGCAGCTGCGAAGGACTAGCCAAGAAGAGCGCAAAAGTACCACAACATGCCTGCCTCCACAGCTTTTTCCTTGGGGACATGCCTAATTCCTGGCTGATTTGCCTTTCTCGTCTTAGGCTTGGGGTTCGGCCTAGGGCTAGGATTTTTAAAATCAGGAAGCCCTGAGTTCCAGGCACACTCGAGCTGTGAAAGGCATCCAAAAGGGAGTGCAAAAGTGCCACAACATGGCTGCTTTCACGGCTTTGTCCTTGGCAAGGAGCCTAACACCAGGCTGATTTCCCTTCCCAGGGTTACTGTTAGGCTTAGGCCTAGGGCTAGGATTTTTAAAACTAGGAAGCCCTTAGCTCCAGGCACACTGCAGCTGTTCAAGGCATCCCAAGGGGAGTACAAAAGTGCAACAACATGGCAGCTTTCACAGCTTTTTCCTTGGCACCATCCCTATTCCTAGGCTGATTTATCTGCCTAGGGTTAGGGTTAGGCTTCAGCCTAGGGCTTGGATTTCTTTAACCAGGAAGCCCTGAGTTCCAGGCTTACTGCATCTGCCAAAGGCATCCCAAAGGGAGTGCAGAAGTGCCACAACATGGCTGCTTTCACGGCTTTTCCCTTAGGTAGTACCCTAATACCCAGCTGATTTACCTTCCTAGGGTTACTGTTAGGCTTAGGCCTAGGACTTTTAAAACCAGGAAGCCCTGGGCTCCAGGCACACTGCAGCTGCGAAAGGCATCCCAAGGGGAGCGCAAAAGTGACGCAACTTGGCTGCCACCACTGATATTTCCATGAGACCATCCCGAACCATAGGCTGATTTTCCTTCCTAGGGTTAAGGTTTGAGTTACGCCTAGGGTAAGGGTTCTATTAACCAGAAAGCCCTGAGTTCCAAGAACACAGCAGCTGCGAAGGACTAGCCAAGAAGAGCGCAAAAGTACCACAACATGCCTGCCTCCACAGCTTTTTCCTTGGGGACATGCCTAATTCCTGGCTGATTTGCCTTTCTCGTCTTAGGCTTGGGGTTCGGCCTAGGGCTAGGATTTTTAAAATCAGGAAGCCCTGAGTTCCAGGCACACTCGAGCTGTGAAAGGCATCCAAAAGGGAGTGCAAAAGTGCCACAACATGGCTGCTTTCCCGGCTTTGTCCTTGGCAAGGAGCCTAACACCAGGCTGATTTCCCTTCCCAGGGTTACTGTTAGGCTTAGGCCTAGGGCTAGGATTTTTAAAACTAGGAAGCCCTTAGCTCCAGGCACACTGCAGCTGTTCAAGGCATCCCAAGGGGAGTACAAAAGTGCAACAACATGGCAGCTTTCACAGCTTTTTCCTTGGCACCATCCCTATACCTAGGCTGATTTATCTGCCTAGGGTTAGGGTTAGGGTTCAGCCTAGGGCTTGGATTTCTTTAACCAGGAAGCCCTGAGTTCCAGGCTTACTGCATCTGCCAAAGGCATCCCAAAGGGAGTGCAGAAGTGCCACAACATGGCTGCTTTCACGGCTTTTCCCTTAGGTAGTACCCTAATACCCAGCTGATTTACCTTCCTAGGGTTACTGTTAGGCTTAGGCCTAGGACTTTTAAAACCAGGAAGCCCTGCGCTCCAGGCACACTGCAGCTGCGAAAGGCATCCCAAGGGGAGCGCAAAAGTGACACAACTTGGCTGCCACCACTGATATTTCCATGAGACCATCCCGAACCATAGGCTGATTTTCCTTCCTAGGGTTAAGGTTTGAGTTACGCCTAGGGTAAGGGTTCTATTAACCAGAAAGCCCTGAGTTCCAAGAACACAGCAGCTGCGAAGGACTAGCCAAGAAGAGCGCAAAAGTACCACAACATGCCTGCCTCCACAGCTTTTTCCTTGGGGACATGCCTAATTCCTGGCTGATTTGCCTTTCTCGTCTTAGGGTTGGGGTTCGGCCTAGGGCTAGGATTTTTAAAATCAGGAAGCCCTGAGTTCCAGGCACACTGGAGCTGTGAAAGGCATCCAAAAGGGAGTGCAAAAGTGCCACAACATGGCTGCTTTCACGGCTTTTTCCTTGGCAAGAAGCCTAACACCAGGCTGATTTCCCTTCCCAGGGTTACTGTTAGGCTTAGGCCTAGGGCTAGGATTTTTAAAACTAGGAAGCCCTTAGCTCCAGGCACACTGCAGCTGTTCAAGGCATCCCAAGGGGAGTACAAAAGTGCAACAACATGGCAGCTTTCACAGCTTTTTCCTTGGCACCATCCCTATACCTAGGCTGATTTATCTGCCTAGGGTTAGGGTTAGGGTTCAGCCTAGGGCTTGGTTTTCTTTAACCAGGAAGCCCTGAGTTCCAGGCTTACTGCATCTGCCAAAGGCATCCCAAAGGGAGTGCAGAAGTGCCACAACATGGCTGCTTTCACGGCTTTTCCCTTTGGAAGAACCCTAATACCCGGCTGATTTACCTTCCTAGGGTTACTGTCAGGCTTAGGCTTCGGACTTTTAAAACCAGGAAGCCCTGGGCTCCAGGCACACTGCAGCTGCGAAAGGCATCCCAAGGGGAGCGCAAAATTGACGCAACTTGGCTGCCACCACTGATATTTCCATGAGACCATCCCGAACCATAGGCTGATTTTCCTTCCTAGGGTTAAGGTTTGAGTTACGCCTAGGGTAAGGGTTCTATTAACCAGAAAGCCCTGAGTTCCAAGAACACAGCAGCTGCGAAGGACTAGCCAAGAAGAGCGCAAAAGTACCACAACATGCCTGCCTCCACAGCTTTTTCCTTGGGGACATGCCTAATTCCTGGCTGATTTGCCTTTCTCGTCTTAGGGTTGGGGTTCGGCCTAGGGCTAGGATTTTTAAAATCAGGAAGCCCTGAGTTCCAGGCACACTGGAGCTGTGAAAGGCATCCAAAAGGGAGTGTGCAAAAGTGCCACAACATGGCTGCTTTCACGGCTTTTTCCTTGGCAAGAAGCCTAACACCAGGCTGATTTCTCTTCCCAGGGTTACTGTTAGGCTTAGGACTAGGGCTAGGATTTTTAAAACTAGGAAGCCCTTAGCTCCAGGCACACTGCAGCTGTTCAAGGCATCCCAAGGGGAGTACAAAAGTGCAACAACATGGCAGCTTTCACAGCTTTTTCCTTGGCACCATCCCTATACCTAGGCTGATTTATCTGCCTAGGGTTAGGGTTAGGGTTCAGCCTAGGGCTTGGATTTCTTTAACCAGGAAGCCCTGAGTTCCAGGCTTACTTCATCTGCCAAAGGCATCCCAAAGGGAGTGCAGAAGTGCCACAACATGGCTGCTTTCACGGCTTTTCCCTTAGGAAGAACCCTAATACCCGGCTGATTTACCTTCCTAGGGTTACTGTTAGGCTTAGGCCTAGGACTTTTAAAACCAGGAAGCCCTGCGCTCCAGGCACACTGCAGCTGCGAAAGGCATCCCAAGGGAAGCGCAAAAGTGACGCAACTTGGCTGCCACCACTGATATTTCCATGAGACCATCCCGAACCATAGGCTGATTTTCCTTCCTAGGGTTAAGGTTTGAGTTATGCCTAGGGTAAGGGTTCTATTAACCAGAAAGCCCTGAGTTCCAAGAACACAGCAGCTGCGAAGGACTAGCCAAGAAGAGCGCAAAAGTACCACAACATGCCTGCCTCCACAGCTTTTTCCTTGGGGACATGCCTAATTCCTGGCTGATTTGCCTTTCTCGTCTTAGGGTTGGGGTTCGGCCTAGGGCTAGGATTTTTAAAATCAGGAAGCCCTGAGTTCCAGGCACACTGGAGCTGTGAAAGGCATCCAAAAGGGAGTGTGCAAAAGTG
This sequence comes from Ammospiza maritima maritima, assembly GCA_036010785.1. Classification (NCBI taxonomy): domain Eukaryota; kingdom Metazoa; phylum Chordata; class Aves; order Passeriformes; family Passerellidae; genus Ammospiza; species Ammospiza maritima. Next base: position 4,841,886 of record CM069694.1, read on the forward strand.
CCACAACATGGCTGCTTTCACGGCTTTTTCCTTGGCAAGAAGCCTAACACCAGGCTGATTTCCCTTCCCAGGGTTACTGTTAGGCTTAGGCCTAGGGCTAGGATTTTTAAAACTAGGAAGCCCTTAGCTCCAGGCACGCTGCAGCTGTTCAAGGCATCCCAAGGGGAGTACAAAAGTGCAACAACATGGCAGCTTTCACAGCTTTTTCCTTGGCACCATCCCTATTCCTAGGCTGATTTATCTGCCTAGGGTTAGGGTTAGGCTTCAGCCTAGGGCTTGGATTTCTTTAACCAGGAAGCCCTGAGTTCCAGGCTTACTGCATCTGCCAAAGGCATCCCAAAGGGAGTGCAGAAGTGCCACAACATGGCTGCTTTCACGGCTTTTCCCTTAGGTAGTACCCTAATACCCAGCTGATTTACCTTCCTAGGGTTACTGTTAGGCTTAGGCCTAGGACTTTTAAAACCAGGAAGCCCTGGGCTCCAGGCACACTGCAGCTGCGAAAGGCATCCCAAGGGGAGCGCAAAAGTGACGCAACTTGGCTGCCACCACTGATATTTCCATGAGACCATCCCGAACCATAGGCTCATTTTCCTTCCTAGGGTTAAGATTTGAGTTACGCCTAGGGTAAGGATTCTATTAGCCAGAAAGCCCTGAGTTCCAAGAACACAGCAGCTGCGAAGGACTAGCCAAGAAGAGCGCAAAAGTACCACAACATGCCTGCCTCCACAGCTTTTTCCTTGGGGACATGCCGAATTCCTGGCTGATTTGCCTTTCTCGTCTTAGGGTTGGGGTTCGGCCTAGGGCTAGGATTTTTAAAATCAGGAAGCCCTGAGTTCCAGGCACACTCGAGCTGTGAAAGGCATCCAAAAGGCAGTGCAAAAGTGCCACAACATGGCTGCTTTCACGGCTTTTTCCTTGGCAAGAAGCCTAACACCAGGCTGATTTCCCTTCCCAGGGTTACTGTTAGGCTTAGGCCTAGGGCTAGGATTTTTAAAATCAGGAAGCCCTGAGTTCCAGGCACACTGGAGCTGCGAAAGGCATCCAAAAGGGAGTGCAAAAGTGCCACAACATGGCTGCTTTCACGGCTTTTTCCTTGGCAAGAAGCCTAACACCAGGCTGATTTCCCTTCCCAGGGTTACTGTTAGGCTTAGGCCTAGGGCTAGGATTTTTAAAACTAGGAAGCCCTTAGCTCCAGGCACACTGCAGCTGTTCAAGGCATCCCAAGGGGAGTACAAAAGTGCAACAACATGGCAGCTTTCACAGCTTTTTCCTTGGCACCATCCCTATACCTAGGCTGATTTATCTGCCTAGGGTTAGGGTTAGGCTTCAGCCTAGGGCTTGGATTTCTTTAACCAGGAAGCCCTGAGTTCCAGGCTTACTGCATCTGCCAAAGGCATCCCAAAGGGAGTGCAGAAGTCCAACATAATGGCTGCTTTCACGGCTTTTCCCTTAGGAAGAACCCTAATACCCGGCTGATTTACCTTCCTAGGGTTACTGTTAGGCTTAGGCCTAGGACTTTTAAAACCAGGAAGCCCTGCGCTCCAGGCACACTGCAGCTGCGAAAGGCATCCCAAGGGGAGCGCAAAAGTGACGCAACTTGGCTGCCACCACTGATATTTCCATGAGACCATCCCGAACCATAGGCTGATTTTCCTTCCTAGGGTTAAGGTTTGAGTTACGCCTAGGGTAAGGGTTCTATTAACCAGAAAGCCCTGAGTTCCAAGAACACAGCAGCTGCGAAGGACTAGCCAAGAAGAGCGCAAAAGTACCACAACATGCCTGCCTCCACAGCTTTTTCCTTGGGGACATGCCTAATTCCTGGCTGATTTGCCTTTCTCGTCTTAGGGTTGGGGTTCGGCCTAGGGCTAGGATTTTTAAAATCAGGAAGCCCTGAGTTCCAGGCACACTGGAGCTGTGAAAGGCATCCAAAAGGGAGTGCAAAAGTGCCACAACATGGCTGCTTTCACGGCTTTTTCCTTGGCAAGAAGGCTAACACCAGGCTGATTTCCCTTCCCAGGGTTACTGTTAGGCTTAGGCCTAGGGCTAGGATTTTTAAAACTAGGAAGCCCTTAGCTCCAGGCACACTGCAGCTGTTCAAGGCATCCCAAGGGGAGTACAAAAGTGCAACAACATGGCAGCTTTCACAGCTTTTTCCTTGGCACCATCCCTATTCCTAGGCTGATTTATCTGCCTAGGGTTAGGGTTAGGCTTCAGCCTAGGGCTTGGATTTCTTTAACCAGGAAGCCCTGAGTTCCAGGCTTACTGCATCTGCCAAAGGCATCCCAAAGGGAGTGCAGAAGTGCCACAACATGGCTGCTTTCACGGCTTTTCCCTTAGGAAGAACCCTAATACGCGGCTGATTTACCTTCCTAGGGTTACTGTTAGGCTTAGGCCTAGGACTTTTAAAACCAGGAAGCCCTGCGCTCCAGGCACACTGCAGCTGCGAAAGGCATCCCAAGGGGAGCGCAAAAGTGATGCAACTTGGCTGCCACCACTGATATTTCCATGAGACCATCCCGAACCATAGGCTGATTTTCCTTCCTAGGGTTAAGGTTTGAGTTACGCCTAGGGTAAGGGTTCTATTAACCAGAAAGCCCTGAGTTCCAAGAACACAGCAGCTGCGAAGGACTAGCCAAGAAGAGCGCAAAAGTACCACAACATGCCTGCCTCCACAGCTTTTTCCTTGGGGACATGCCTAATTCCTGGCTGATTTGCCTTTCTCGTCTTAGGGTTGGGGTTCGGCCTAGGGCTAGGATTTTTAAAATCAGGAAGCCCTGAGTTCCAGGCACACTTGAGCTGTGAAAGGCATCCAAAAGGGAGTGTGCAAAAGTGCCACAACATGGCTGCTTTCACGGCTTTTTCCTTGGCAAGAAGCCTAACACCAGGCTGATTTCCCTTCCCAGGGTTACTGTTAGGCTTAGGCCTAGGGCTAGGATTTTTAAAACTAGGAAGCCCTTAGCTCCAGGCACACTGCAGCTGTTCAAGGCATCCCAAGGGGAGTACAAAAGTGCAACAACATGGCAGCTTTCACAGCTTTTTCCTTGGCACCATCCCTATACCTAGGCTGATTTATCTGCCTAGGGTTAGGGTTAGGGTTCAGCCTAGGGCTTGGATATTTTTAACCAGGAAGCCCTGAGTTCCAGGCTTACTGCATCTGCCAAAGGCATCCCAAAGGGAGTGCAGAAGTGCCACAACATGGCTGCTTTCACGGCTTTTCCCTTAGGAAGAACCCTTATACGCGGCTGATTTACCTTCCTAGGGTTGCTGTTAGGCTTAGGCCTAGGACTTTTAAAACCAGGAAGCCCTGGGCTCCAGGCACACTGCAGCTGCGAAAGGCATCCCAAGGGGAGCGCAAAAGTGACACAACTTGGCTGCCACCACTGATATTTCCATGAGACCATCCCGAACCATAGGCTGATTTTCCTTCCTAGGGTTAAGGTTTGAGTTACGCCTGGGGTAAGGGTTCTATTAACCAGAAAGCCCTGAGTTCCAAGAACACAGCAGCTGCAAAGGACTAGCCAAGAAGAGCGCAAAAGTACCACAACATGCCTGCCTCCACAGCTTTTTCCTTGGGGACATGCCTAATTCCTGGCTGATTTGCCTTTCTCGTCTTAGGGTTGGGGTTCGGCCTAGGGCTAGGATTTTTAAAATCAGGAAGCCCTGAGTTCCAGTCACACTCGAGCTGTGAAAGGCATCCAAAAGGGAGTGCAAAAGTGCCACAACATGGCTGCTTTCCCGGCTTTGTCCTTGGCAAGGAGCCTAACACCAGGCTGATTTCCCTTCCCAGGGTTACTGTTAGGCTTAGGCCTAGGGCTAGGATTTTTAAAACTAGGAAGCCCTTAGCTCCAGGCACACTGCAGCTGTTCAAGGCATCCCAAGGGGAGTACAAAAGTGCAACAACATGGCAGCTTTCACAGCTTTTTCCTTGGCACCATCCCTATTCCTAGGCTGATTTATCTGCCTAGGGTTAGGGTTAGGCTTCAGCCTAGGGCTTGGATTTCTTTAACCAGGAAGCCCTGAGTTCCAGGCTTACTGCATCTGCCAAAGGCATCCCAAAGGGAGTGCAGAAGTGCCACAACATGGCTGCTTTCACGGCTTTTCCCTTAGGTAGTACCCTAATACCCAGCTGATTTACCTGCCTAGGGTTACTGTTAGGCTTAGGCCTAGGACTTTTAAAACCAGGAAGCCCTGGGCTCCAGGCACACTGCAGCTGCGAAAGGCATCCCAAGGGGAGCGCAAAAGTGACGCAACTTGGCTGCCACCACTGATATTTCCATGAGACCATCCCGAACCATAGGCTCATTTTCCTTCCTAGGGTTAAGGTTTGAGTTACGCCTAGGGTAAGGGTTCTATTAGCCAGAAAGCCCTGAGTTCCAAGAACACAGCAGCTGCGAAGGACTAGCCAAGAAGAGCGCAAAAGTACCACAACATGCCTGCCTCCACAGCTTTTTCCTTTGGGACATGCCTAATTCCTGGCTGATTTGCCTTTCTCGTCTTAGGCTTGGGGTTCGGCCTAGGGCTAGGATTTTTAAAATCAGGAAGCCCTGAGTTCCAGGCACACTGGAGCTGCGAAAGGCATCCAAAAGGGAGTGCAAAAGTGCCACAACATGGCTGCTTTCACGGCTTTTTCCTTGGCAAGAAGCCTAACACCAGGCTGATTTCCCTTCCCAGGGTTACTGTTAGGCTTAGGCCTAGGGCTAGGATTTTTAAAACTAGGAAGCCCTTAGCTCCAGGCACACTGCAGCTGTTCAAGGCATCCCAAGGGGAGTACAAAAGTGCAACAACATGGCAGCTTTCACAGCTTTTTCCTTGGCACCATCCCTATACCTAGGCTGATTTATCTGCCTAGGGTTAGGGTTAGGGTTCAGCCTAGGGCTTGGATATTTTTAACCAGGAAGCCCTGAGTTCCAGGCTTACTGCATCTGCCAAAGGCATCCCAAAGAGAGTGCAGAAGTGCCACAACATGGCTGCTTTCACGGCTTTTCCCTTTGGAAGAACCCTAATACCCGGCTGATTTACCTTCCTAGGGTTACTGTTAGGCTTAGGCCTAGGACTTTTAAAACCAGGAAGCCCTGGGCTCCAGGCACACTGCAGCTGCGAAAGGCATCCAGAGGGGAGCGCAAAATTGACGCAACTTGGCTGCCACCACTGATACTTCCATGAGACCATCCCGAACCATAGGCTGATTTTCCTTCCTAGGGTTAAGGTTTGAGTTACGCCTAGGGTAAGGGTTCTATTAACCAGAAAGCCCTGAGTTCCAAGAACACAGCAGCTGCGAAGGACTAGCCAAGAAGAGCGCAAAAGTACCACAACATGCCTGCCTCCACAGCTTTTTCCTTGGGGACATGCCTAATTCCTGGCTGATTTGCCTTTCTCGTCTTAGGGTTGGGGTTCGGCCTAGGGCTAGGATTTTTAAAATCAGGAAGCCCTGAGTTCCAGGCACACTCGAGCTGTGAAAGGCATCCAAAAGGGAGTGCAAAAGTGCCACAACATGGCTGCTTTCACGGCTTTTTCCTTGGCAAGGAGCCTAACACCAGGCTGATTTCCCTTCCCAGGGTTACTGTTAGGCTTAGGCCTAGGGCTAGGATTTTTAAAACTAGGAAGCCCTTAGCTCCAGGCACACTGCAGCTGTTCAAGGCATCCCAAGGGGAGTACAAAAGTGCAACAACATGGCAGCTTTCACAGCTTTTTCCTTGGCACCATCCCTATTCCTAGGCTGATTTATCTGCCTAGGGTTAGGGTTAGGCTTCAGCCTAGGGCTTGGATTTCTTTAACCAGGAAGCCCTGAGTTCCAGGCTTACTGCATCTGCCAAAGGCATCCCAAAGGGAGTGCAGAAGTGCCACAACATGGCTGCTTTCACGGCTTTTCCCTTAGGTAGTACCCTAATACCCAGCTGATTTACCTGCCTAGGGTTACTGTTAGGCTTAGGCCTAGGACTTTTAAAACCAGGAAGCCCTGGGCTCCAGGCACACTGCAGCTGCGAAAGGCATCCCAAGGGGAGCGCAAAAGTGACGCAACTTGGCTGCCACCACTGATATTTCCATGAGACCATCCCGAACCATAGGCTCATTTTCCTTCCTAGGGTTAAGGTTTGAGTTACGCCTAGGGTAAGGGTTCTATTAGCCAGAAAGCCCTGAGTTCCAAGAACACAGCAGCTGCGAAGGACTAGCCAAGAAGAGCGCAAAAGTACCACAACATGCCTGCCTCCACAGCTTTTTCCTTGGGGACATGCCTAATTCCTGGCTGATTTGCCTTTCTCGTCTTAGGGTTGGGGTTCGGCCTAGGGCTAGGATTTTTAAAATCAGGAAGCCCTGAGTTCCAGGCACACTCGAGCTGTGAAAGGCATCCAAAAGGGAGTGCAAAAGTGCCACAACTTGGCTGCTTTCACGGCTTTTTCCTTGGCAAGAAGCCTAACACCAGGCTGATTTCCCTTCCCAGGGTTACTGTTAGGCTTAGGCCTAGGGCTAGGATTTTTAAAATCAGGAAGCCCTGAGTTCCAGGCACACTGGAGCTGCGAAAGGCATCCAAAAGGGAGTGCAAAAGTGCCACAACATGGCTGCTTTCACGGCTTTTTCCTTGGCAAGAAGCCTAACACCAGGCTGATTTCCCTTCCCAGGGTTACTGTTAGGCTTAGGCCTAGGGCTAGGATTTTTAAAACTAGGAAGCCCTTAGCTCCAGGCACACTGCAGCTGTTCAAGGCATCCCAAGGGGAGTACAAAAGTGCAACAACATGGCAGCTTTCACAGCTTTTTCCTTGGCACCATCCCTATACCTAGGCTGATTTATCTGCCTAGGGTTAGGGTTAGGGTTCAGCCTAGGGCTTGGATATTTTTAACCAGGAAGCCCTGAGTTCCAGGCTTACTGCATCTGCCAAAGGCATCCCAAAGAGAGTGCAGAAGTGCCACAACATGGCTGCTTTCACGGCTTTTCCCTTTGGAAGAACCCTAATACCCGGCTGATTTACCTTCCTAGGGTTACTGTTAGGCTTAGGCCTAGGACTTTTAAAACCAGGAAGCCCTGGGCTCCAGGCACACTGCAGCTGCGAAAGGCATCCAGAGGGGAGCGCAAAAGTGACGCAACTTGGCTGCCACCACTGATACTTCCATGAGACCATCCCGAACCATAGGCTGATTTTCCTTCCTAGGGTTAAGGTTTGAGTTACGCCTAGGGTAAGGGTTCTATTAACCAGAAAGCCCTGAGTTCCAAGAACACAGCAGCTGCGAAGGACTAGCCAAGAAGAGCGCAAAAGTACCACAACATGCCTGCCTCCACAGCTTTTTCCTTGGGGACATGCCTAATTCCTGGCTGATTTGCCTTTCTCGTCTTATGGTTGGGGTTCGGCCTAGGGCTAGGATTTTTAAAATCAGGAAGCCCTGAGTTCCAGGCACACTCGAGCTGTGAAAGGCATCCAAAAGGGAGTGTGCAAAAGTGCCACAACATGGCTGCTTTCACGGCTTTTTCCTTGGCAAGAAGCCTAACACCAGGCTGATTTCCCTTCCCAGGGTTACTGTTAGGCTTAGGCTAGGGCTAGGATTTTTAAAACTAGGAAGCCCTTAGCTCCAGGCACACTGCAGATGTTCAAGGCATCCCAAGGGGAGTACAAAAGTGCAACAACCATGGCAGCATTCACAGCTTTTTCCTTGGCACCATCCCTATACCTAGGCTGATTTATCTGCCAAGGGTTAGGGTTAGGGTTCAGCCTAGGGCTTGGATATTTTTAACCAGGAAGCCCTGAGTTCCAGGCTTACTGCATCTGCCAAAGGCATCCCAAAGGGAGTGCAGCAAGTGCCACAACATGGCTGCTTTCACGGCTTTTCCCTTAGGTAGTACCCTAATACCCAGCTGATTTACCTGCCTAGGGTTACTGTTAGGCTTAGGCCTAGGACTTTTAAAACCAGGAAGCCCTGGGCTCCAGGCACACTGCAGCTGCGAAAGGCATCCACGGGGAGCGCAAAAGTGACGCAACTTGGCTGCCACCACTGATATTTCCATGAGACCATCCCGAACCATAGGCTCATTTTCCTTCCTAGGGTTAAGGTTTGAGTTACGCCTAGGGTAAGGTTCTATTAGCCAGAAAGCCCAGAGTTCCAAGAACACAGCAGCTGCGAAGACTAGCCAAGAAGAGCGCAAAAGTACCACAACATGCCTGCCTCCACAGCTTTTTCCTTGGGGACATGCCTAATTCCTGGCTGATTTATGCCTTTCTCGTCTTAGGGTTGGGGTTCGGCCTAGGGCTAGGATTTTTAAAATCAGGAAGCCCTGAGTTCCAGGCACACTCGAGCTGTGAAAGGCATCCAAAAGGGAGTGCAAAAGTGCCACAACTTGGCTGCTTTCACGGCTTTTTCCTTGGCAAGAAGCCTAACACCAGGCTGATTTCCCTTCCCAGGGTTACTGTTAGGCTTAGGCCTAGGGCTAGGATTTTTAAAATCAGGAAGCCCTGAGTTCCAGGCACACTGGAGCTGCGAAAGGCATCCAAAAGGGAGTGCAAAAGTGCCACAACATGGCTGCTTTCACGGCTTTTTCCTTGGCAAGAAGCCTAACACCAGGCTGATTTCCCTTCCCAGGGTTACTGTTAGGCTTAGGCCTAGGGCTAGGATTTTTAAAACTAGGAAGCCCTTAGCTCCAGGCACACTGCAGCTGTTCAAGGCATCCCAAGGGGAGTACAAAAGTGCAACAACATGGCAGCTTTCACAGCTTTTTCCTTGGCACCATCCCTATACCTAGGCTGATTTATCTGCCTAGGGTTAGGGTTAGGGTTCAGCCTAGGGCTTGGATATTTTTAACCAGGAAGCCCTGAGTTCCAGGCTTACTGCATCTGCCAAAGGCATCCCAAAGAGAGTGCAGAAGTGCCACAACATGGCTGCTTTCACGGCTTTTCCCTTTGGAAGAACCCTAATACCCGGCTGATTTACCTTCCTAGGGTTACTGTTAGGCTTAGGCCTAGGACTTTTAAAACCAGGAAGCCCTGGGCTCCAGGCACACTGCAGCTGCGAAAGGCATCCAGAGGGGAGCGCAAAATTGACGCAACTTGGCTGCCACCACTGATACTTCCATGAGACCATCCCGAACCATAGGCTGATTTTCCTTCCTAGGGTTAAGGTTTGAGTTACGCCTAGGGTAAGGGTTCTATTAACCAGAAAGCCCTGAGTTCCAAGAACACAGCAGCTGCGAAGGACTAGCCAAGAAGAGCGCAAAAGTACCACAACATGCCTGCCTCCACAGCTTTTTCCTTGGGGACATGCCTAATTCCTGGCTGATTTGCCTTTCTCGTCTTAGGGTTGGGGTTCGGCCTAGGGCTAGGATTTTTAAAATCAGGAAGCCCTGAGTTCCAGGCACACTCGAGCTGTGAAAGGCATCCAAAAGGGAGTGCAAAAGTGCCACAACATGGCTGCTTTCACGGCTTTTTCCTTGGCAAGGAGCCTAACACCAGGCTGATTTCCCTTCCCAGGGTTACTGTTAGGCTTAGGCCTAGGGCTAGGATTTTTAAAACTAGGAAGCCCTTAGCTCCAGGCACACTGCAGCTGTTCAAGGCATCCCAAGGGGAGTACAAAAGTGCAACAACATGGCAGCTTTCACAGCTTTTTCCTTGGCACCATCCCTATTCCTAGGCTGATTTATCTGCCTAGGGTTAGGGTTAGGCTTCAGCCTAGGGCTTGGATTTCTTTAACCAGGAAGCCCTGAGTTCCAGGCTTACTGCATCTGCCAAAGGCATCCCAAAGGGAGTGCAGAAGTGCCACAACATGGCTGCTTTCACGGCTTTTCCCTTAGGTAGTACCCTAATACCCAGCTGATTTACCTGCCTAGGGTTACTGTTAGGCTTAGGCCTAGGACTTTTAAAACCAGGAAGCCCTGGGCTCCAGGCACACTGCAGCTGCGAAAGGCATCCCAAGGGGAGCGCAAAAGTGACGCAACTTGGCTGCCACCACTGATATTTCCATGAGACCATCCCGAACCATAGGCTCATTTTCCTTCCTAGGGTTAAGGTTTGAGTTACGCCTAGGGTAAGGGTTCTATTAGCCAGAAAGCCCTGAGTTCCAAGAACACAGCAGCTGCGAAGGACTAGCCAAGAAGAGCGCAAAAGTACCACAACATGCCTGCCTCCACAGCTTTTTCCTTGGGGACATGCCTAATTCCTGGCTGATTTGCCTTTCTCGTCTTAGGGTTGGGGTTCGGCCTAGGGCTAGGATTTTTAAAATCAGGAAGCCCTGAGTTCCAGGCACACTCGAGCTGTGAAAGGCATCCAAAAGGGAGTGCAAAAGTGCCACAACTTGGCTGCTTTCACGGCTTTTTCCTTGGCAAGAAGCCTAACACCAGGCTGATTTCCCTTCCCAGGGTTACTGTTAGGCTTAGGCCTAGGGCTAGGATTTTTAAAATCAGGAAGCCCTGAGTTCCAGGCACACTGGAGCTGCGAAAGGCATCCAAAAGGGAGTGCAAAAGTGCCACAACATGGCTGCTTTCACGGCTTTTTCCTTGGCAAGAAGCCTAACACCAGGCTGATTTCCCTTCCCAGGGTTACTGTTAGGCTTAGGCCTAGGGCTAGGATTTTTAAAACTAGGAAGCCCTTAGCTCCAGGCACACTGCAGCTGTTCAAGGCATCCCAAGGGGAGTACAAAAGTGCAACAACATGGCAGCTTTCACAGCTTTTTCCTTGGCACCATCCCTATACCTAGGCTGATTTATCTGCCTAGGGTTAGGGTTAGGGTTCAGCCTAGGGCTTGGATATTTTTAACCAGGAAGCCCTGAGTTCCAGGCTTACTGCATCTGCCAAAGGCATCCCAAAGAGAGTGCAGAAGTGCCACAACATGGCTGCTTTCACGGCTTTTCCCTTTGGAAGAACCCTAATACCCGGCTGATTTACCTTCCTAGGGTTACTGTTAGGCTTAGGCCTAGGACTTTTAAAACCAGGAAGCCCTGGGCTCCAGGCACACTGCAGCTGCGAAAGGCATCCAGAGGGGAGCGCAAAAGTGACGCAACTTGGCTGCCACCACTGATACTTCCATGAGACCATCCCGAACCATAGGCTGATTTTCCTTCCTAGGGTTAAGGTTTGAGTTACGCCTAGGGTAAGGGTTCTATTAACCAGAAAGCCCTGAGTTCCAAGAACACAGCAGCTGCGAAGGACTAGCCAAGAAGAGCGCAAAAGTACCACAACATGCCTGCCTCCACAGCTTTTTCCTTGGGGACATGCCTAATTCCTGGCTGATTTGCCTTTCTCGTCTTATGGTTGGGGTTCGGCCTAGGGCTAGGATTTTTAAAATCAGGAAGCCCTGAGTTCCAGGCACACTCGAGCTGTGAAAGGCATCCAAAAGGGAGTGTGCAAAAGTGCCACAACATGGCTGCTTTCACGGCTTTTTCCTTGGCAAGAAGCCTAACACCAGGCTGATTTCCCTTCCCAGGGTTACTGTTAGGCTTAGGCCTAGGGCTAGGATTTTTAAAACTAGGAAGCCCTTAGCTCCAGGCACACTGCAGATGTTCAAGGCATCCCAAGGGGAGTACAAAAGTGCAACAACATGGCAGCATTCACAGCTTTTTCCTTGGCACCATCCCTATACCTAGGCTGATTTATCTGCCAAGGGTTAGGGTTAGGGTTCAGCCTAGGGCTTGGATATTTTTAACCAGGAAGCCCTGAGTTCCAGGCTTACTGCATCTGCCAAAGGCATCCCAAAGGGAGTGCAGAAGTGCCACAACATGGCTGCTTTCACGGCTTTTCCCTTAGGTAGTACCCTAATACCCAGCTGATTTACCTGCCTAGGGTTACTGTTAGGCTTAGGCCTAGGACTTTTAAAACCAGGAAGCCCTGGGCTCCAGGCACACTGCAGCTGCGAAAGGCATCCCAAGGGGAGCGCAAAAGTGACGCAACTTGGCTGCCACCACTGATATTTCCATGAGACCATCCCGAACCATAGGCTCATTTTCCTTCCTAGGGTTAAGGTTTGAGTTACGCCTAGGGTAAGGGTTCTATTAGCCAGAAAGCCCTGAGTTCCAAGAACACAGCAGCTGCGAAGGACTAGCCAAGAAGAGCGCAAAAGTACCACAACATGCCTGCCTCCACAGCTTTTTCCTTGGGGACATGCCTAATTCCTGGCTGATTTGCCTTTCTCGTCTTAGGGTTGGGGTTCGGCCTAGGGCTAGGATTTTTAAAATCAGGAAGCCCTGAGTTCCAGGCACACTCGAGCTGTGAAAGGCATCCAAAAGGGAGTGCAAAAGTGCCACAACTTGGCTGCTTTCACGGCTTTTTCCTTGGCAAGAAGCCTAACACCAGGCTGATTTCCCTTCCCAGGGTTACTGTTAGGCTTAGGCCTAGGGCTAGGATTTTTAAAATCAGGAAGCCCTGAGTTCCAGGCACACTGGAGCTGCGAAAGGCATCCAAAAGGGAGTGCAAAAGTGCCACAACATGGCTGCTTTCACGGCTTTTTCCTTGGCAAGAAGCCTAACACCAGGCTGATTTCCCTTCCCAGGGTTACTGTTAGGCTTAGGCCTAGGGCTAGGATTTTTAAAACTAGGAAGCCCTTAGCTCCAGGCACACTGCAGCTGTTCAAGGCATCCCAAGGGGAGTACAAAAGTGCAACAACATGGCAGCTTTCACAGCTTTTTCCTTGGCACCATCCCTATACCTAGGCTGATTTATCTGCCTAGGGTTAGGGTTAGGGTTCAGCCTAGGGCTTGGATATTTTTAACCAGGAAGCCCTGAGTTCCAGGCTTACTGCATCTGCCAAAGGCATCCCAAAGAGAGTGCAGAAGTGCCACAACATGGCTGCTTTCACGGCTTTTCCCTTTGGAAGAACCCTAATACCCGGCTGATTTACCTTCCTAGGGTTACTGTTAGGCTTAGGCCTAGGACTTTTAAAACCAGGAAGCCCTGGGCTCCAGGCACACTGCAGCTGCGAAAGGCATCCAGAGGGGAGCGCAAAAGTGACGCAACTTGGCTGCCACCACTGATACTTCCATGAGACCATCCCGAACCATAGGCTGATTTTCCTTCCTAGGGTTAAGGTTTGAGTTACGCCTAGGGTAAGGGTTCTATTAACCAGAAAGCCCTGAGTTCCAAGAACACAGCAGCTGCGAAGGACTAGCCAAGAAGAGCGCAAAAGTACCACAACATGCCTGCCTCCACAGCTTTTTCCTTGGGGACATGCCTAATTCCTGGCTGATTTGCCTTTCTCGTCTTATGGTTGGGGTTCGGCCTAGGGCTAGGATTTTTAAAATCAGGAAGCCCTGAGTTCCAGGCACACTGGAGCTGTGAAAGGCATCCAAAAGGGAGTGTGCAAAAGTGCCACAACTTGGCTGCTTTCACGGCTTTTTCCTTGGCAAGAAGCCTAACACCAGGCTGATTTCCCTTCCCAGGGTTACTGTTAGGCTTAGGCCTAGGGCTAGGATTTTTAAAACTAGGAAGCCCTTAGCTCCAGGCACACTGCAGCTGTTCAAGGCATCCCAAGGGGAGTACAAAAGTGCAACAACATGGCAGCTTTCACAGCTTTTTCCTTGGCACCATCCCTATTCCTAGGCTGATTTATCTGCCTAGGGTTAGGGTTAGGCTTCAGCCTAGGGCTTGGATTTCTTTAACCAGGAAGCCCTGAGTTCCAGGCTTACTGCATCTGCCAAAGGCATCCCAAAGGGAGTGCAGAAGTGCCACAACATGGCTGCTTTCACGGCTTTTCCCTTAGGTAGTACCCTAATACCCAGCTGATTTACCTGCCTAGGGTTACTGTTAGGCTTAGGCCTAGGACTTTTAAAACCAGGAAGCCCTGGGCTCCAGGCACACTGCAGCTGCGAAAGGCATCCCAAGGGGAGCGCAAAAGTGACGCAACTTGGCTGCCACCACTGATATTTCCATGAGACCATCCCGAACCATAGGCTCATTTTCCTTCCTAGGGTTAAGGTTTGAGTTACGCCTAGGGTAAGGGTTCTATTAGCCAGAAAGCCCTGAGTTCCAAGAACACAGCAGCTGCGAAGGACTAGCCAAGAAGAGCGCAAAAGTACCACAACATGCCTGCCTCCACAGCTTTTTCCTTTGGGACATGCCTAATTCCTGGCTGATTTGCCTTTCTCGTCTTAGGCTTGGGGTTCGGCCTAGGGCTAGGATTTTTAAAATCAGGAAGCCCTGAGTTCCAGGCACACTGGAGCTGCGAAAGGCATCCAAAAGGGAGTGCAAAAGTGCCACAACATGGCTGCTTTCACGGCTTTTTCCTTGGCAAGAAGCCTAACACCAGGCTGATTTCCCTTCCCAGGGTTACTGTTAGGCTTAGGCCTAGGGCTAGGATTTTTAAAACTAGGAAGCCCTTAGCTCCAGGCACACTGCAGCTGTTCAAGGCATCCCAAGGGGAGTACAAAAGTGCAACAACATGGCAGCTTTCACAGCTTTTTCCTTGGCACCATCCCTATACCTAGGCTGATTTATCTGCCTAGGGTTAGGGTTAGGGTTCAGCCTAGGGCTTGGATTTCTTTAACCAGGAAGCCCTGAGTTCCAGGCTTACTGCATCTGCCAAAGGCATCCCAAAGAGAGTGCAGAAGTGCCACAACATGGCTGCTTTCACGGCTTTTCCCTTTGGAAGAACCCTAATACCCGGCTGATTTACCTTCCTAGGGTTACTGTTAGGCTTAGGCCTAGGACTTTTAAAACCAGGAAGCCCTGGGCTCCAGGCACACTGCAGCTGCGAAAGGCATCCAGAGGGGAGCGCAAAATTGACGCAACTTGGCTGCCACCACTGATACTTCCATGAGACCATCCCGAACCATAGGCTGATTTTCCTTCCTAGGGTTAAGGTTTGAGTTACGCCTAGGGTAAGGGTTCTATTAACCAGAAAGCCCTGAGTTCCAAGAACACAGCAGCTGCGAAGGACTAGCCAAGAAGAGCGCAAAAGTACCACAACATGCCTGCCTCCACAGCTTTTTCCTTGGGGACATGCCTAATTCCTGGCTGATTTGCCTTTCTCGTCTTAGGGTTGGGGTTCGGCCTAGGGCTAGGATTTTTAAAATCAGGAAGCCCTGAGTTCCAGGCACACTCGAGCTGTGAAAGGCATCCAAAAGGGAGTGCAAAAGTGCCACAACATGGCTGCTTTCACGGCTTTTTCCTTGGCAAGGAGCCTAACACCAGGCTGATTTCCCTTCCCAGGGTTACTGTTAGGCTTAGGCCTAGGGCTAGGATTTTTAAAACTAGGAAGCCCTTAGCTCCAGGCACACTGCAGCTGTTCAAGGCATCCCAAGGGGAGTACAAAAGTGCAACAACATGGCAGCTTTCACAGCTTTTTCCTTGGCACCATCCCTATTCCTAGGCTGATTTATCTGCCTAGGGTTAGGGTTAGGCTTCAGCCTAGGGCTTGGATTTCTTTAACCAGGAAGCCCTGAGTTCCAGGCTTACTGCATCTGCCAAAGGCATCCCAAAGGGAGTGCAGAAGTGCCACAACATGGCTGCTTTCACGGCTTTTCCCTTAGGTAGTACCCTAATACCCAGCTGATTTACCTGCCTAGGGTTACTGTTAGGCTTAGGCCTAGGACTTTTAAAACCAGGAAGCCCTGGGCTCCAGGCACACTGCAGCTGCGAAAGGCATCCCAAGGGGAGCGCAAAAGTGACGCAACTTGGCTGCCACCACTGATATTTCCATGAGACCATCCCGAACCATAGGCTCATTTTCCTTCCTAGGGTTAAGGTTTGAGTTACGCCTAGGGTAAGGGTTCTATTAGCCAGAAAGCCCTGAGTTCCAAGAACACAGCAGCTGCGAAGGACTAGCCAAGAAGAGCGCAAAAGTACCACAACATGCCTGCCTCCACAGCTTTTTCCTTGGGGACATGCCTAATTCCTGGCTGATTTGCCTTTCTCGTCTTAGGGTTGGGGTTCGGCCTAGGGCTAGGATTTTTAAAATCAGGAAGCCCTGAGTTCCAGGCACACTCGAGCTGTGAAAGGCATCCAAAAGGGAGTGCAAAAGTGCCACAACTTGGCTGCTTTCACGGCTTTTTCCTTGGCAAGAAGCCTAACACCAGGCTGATTTCCCTTCCCAGGGTTACTGTTAGGCTTAGGCCTAGGGCTAGGATTTTTAAAATCAGGAAGCCCTGAGTTCCAGGCACACTGGAGCTGCGAAAGGCATCCAAAAGGGAGTGCAAAAGTGCCACAACATGGCTGCTTTCACGGCTTTTTCCTTGGCAAGAAGCCTAACACCAGGCTGATTTCCCTTCCCAGGGTTACTGTTAGGCTTAGGCCTAGGGCTAGGATTTTTAAAACTAGGAAGCCCTTAGCTCCAGGCACACTGCAGCTGTTCAAGGCATCCCAAGGGGAGTACAAAAGTGCAACAACATGGCAGCTTTCACAGCTTTTTCCTTGGCACCATCCCTATACCTAGGCTGATTTATCTGCCTAGGGTTAGGGTTAGGGTTCAGCCTAGGGCTTGGATATTTTTAACCAGGAAGCCCTGAGTTCCAGGCTTACTGCATCTGCCAAAGGCATCCCAAAGAGAGTGCAGAAGTGCCACAACATGGCTGCTTTCACGGCTTTTCCCTTTGGAAGAACCCTAATACCCGGCTGATTTACCTTCCTAGGGTTACTGTTAGGCTTAGGCCTAGGACTTTTAAAACCAGGAAGCCCTGGGCTCCAGGCACACTGCAGCTGCGAAAGGCATCCAGAGGGGAGCGCAAAAGTGACGCAACTTGGCTGCCACCACTGATACTTCCATGAGACCATCCCGAACCATAGGCTGATTTTCCTTCCTAGGGTTAAGGTTTGAGTTACGCCTAGGGTAAGGGTTCTATTAACCAGAAAGCCCTGAGTTCCAAGAACACAGCAGCTGCGAAGGACTAGCCAAGAAGAGCGCAAAAGTACCACAACATGCCTGCCTCCACAGCTTTTTCCTTGGGGACATGCCTAATTCCTGGCTGATTTGCCTTTCTCGTCTTATGGTTGGGGTTCGGCCTAGGGCTAGGATTTTTAAAATCAGGAAGCCCTGAGTTCCAGGCACACTCGAGCTGTGAAAGGCATCCAAAAGGGAGTGTGCAAAAGTGCCACAACTTGGCTGCTTTCACGGCTTTTTCCTTGGCAAGAAGCCTAACACCAGGCTGATTTCCCTTCCCAGGGTTACTGTTAGGCTTAGGCCTAGGGCTAGGATTTTTAAAATCAGGAAGCCCTGAGTTCCAGGCACACTGGAGCTGCGAAAGGCATCCAAAAGGGAGTGCAAAAGTGCCACAACATGGCTGCTTTCACGGCTTTTTCCTTGGCAAGAAGCCTAACACCAGGCTGATTTCCCTTCCCAGGGTTACTGTTAGGCTTAGGCCTAGGGCTAGGATTTTTAAAACTAGGAAGCCCTTAGCTCCAGGCACACTGCAGCTGTTCAAGGCATCCCAAGGGGAGTACAAAAGTGCAACAACATGGCAGCTTTCACAGCTTTTTCCTTGGCACCATCCCTATACCTAGGCTGATTTATCTGCCTAGGGTTAGGGTTAGGGTTCAGCCTAGGGCTTGGATATTTTTAACCAGGAAGCCCTGAGTTCCAGGCTTACTGCATCTGCCAAAGGCATCCCAAAGAGAGTGCAGAAGTGCCACAACATGGCTGCTTTCACGGCTTTTCCCTTTGGAAGAACCCTAATACCCGGCTGATTTACCTTCCTAGGGTTACTGTTAGGCTTAGGCCTAGGACTTTTAAAACCAGGAAGCCCTGGGCTCCAGGCACACTGCAGCTGCGAAAGGCATCCAGAGGGGAGCGCAAAAGTGACGCAACTTGGCTGCCACCACTGATACTTCCATGAGACCATCCCGAACCATAGGCTGATTTTCCTTCCTAGGGTTAAGGTTTGAGTTACGCCTAGGGTAAGGGTTCTATTAACCAGAAAGCCCTGAGTTCCAAGAACACAGCAGCTGCGAAGGACTAGCCAAGAAGAGCGCAAAAGTACCACAACATGCCTGCCTCCACAGCTTTTTCCTTGGGGACATGCCTAATTCCTGGCTGATTTGCCTTTCTCGTCTTATGGTTGGGGTTCGGCCTAGGGCTAGGATTTTTAAAATCAGGAAGCCCTGAGTTCCAGGCACACTCGAGCTGTGAAAGGCATCCAAAAGGGAGTGTGCAAAAGTGCCACAACATGGCTGCTTTCACGGCTTTTTCCTTGGCAAGAAGCCTAACACCAGGCTGATTTCCCTTCCCAGGGTTACTGTTAGGCTTAGGCCTAGGGCTAGGATTTTTAAAACTAGGAAGCCCTTAGCTCCAGGCACACTGCAGATGTTCAAGGCATCCCAAGGGGAGTACAAAAGTGCAACAACATGGCAGCATTCACAGCTTTTTCCTTGGCACCATCCCTATACCTAGGCTGATTTATCTGCCAAGGGTTAGGGTTAGGGTTCAGCCTAGGGCTTGGATATTTTTAACCAGGAAGCCCTGAGTTCCAGGCTTACTTCATCTGCCAAAGGCATCCCAAAGGGAGTGCAGAAGTGCCACAACATGGCTGCTTTCACGGCTTTTCCCTTTGGAAGAACCCTAATACCCGGCTGATTTACCTTCCTAGGGTTACTGTTAGGCTTAGGCCTAGGACTTTTAAAACCAGGAAGCCCTGGGCTCCAGGCACACTGCAGCTGCGAAAGGCATCCCAAGGGGAGCGCAAAAGTGACGCAACTTGGCTGCCACCACTGATATTTCCATGAGAGCATCCCGAACCATAGGCTGATTTTCCTTCCTAGGGTTAAGGTTTGAGTTACGCCTAGGGTAAGGGTTCTATTAACCAGAAAGCCCTGAGTTCCAAGAACACAGCAGCTGCGAAGGACTAGCCAAGAAGAGCGCAAAAGTACCACAACATGCCTGCCTCCACAGCTTTTTCCTTGGGGACATGCCTAATTCCTGGCTGATTTGCCTTTCTCGTCTTAGGGTTGGGGTTCGGCCTAGGGCTAGGATTTTTAAAATCAGGAAGCCCTGAGTTCCAGGCACACTCGAGCTGTGAAAGGCATCCAAAAGGGAGTGTGCAAAAGTGCCACAACATGGCTGCTTTCACGGCTTTTTCCTTGGCAAGAAGCCTAACACCAGGCTGATTTCCCTTCCCAGGGTTACTGTTAGGCTTAGGCCTAGGGCTAGGATTTTTAAAACTAGGAAGCCCTTAGCTCCAGGCACACTGCAGATGTTCAAGGCATCCCAAGGGGAGTACAAAAGTGCAACAACATGGCAGCTTTCACAGCTTTTTCCTTGGCACCATCCCTATACCTAGGCTGATTTATCTGCCTAGGGTTAGGGTTAGGGTTCAGCCTAGGGCTTGGATATTTTTAACCAGGAAGCCCTGAGTTCCAGGCTTACTTCATCTGCCAAAGGCATCCCAAAGGGAGTGCAGAAGTGCCACAACATGGCTGCTTTCACGGCTTTTCCCTTTGGAAGAACCCTAATACCCGGCTGATTTACCTTCCTAGGGTTACTGTTAGGCTTAGGCCTAGGACTTTTAAAACCAGGAAGCCCTGGGCTCCAGGCACACTGCAGCTGCGAAAGGCATCCCAAGGGGAGCGCAAAAGTGACGCAACTTGGCTGCCACCACTGATATTTCCATGAGACCATCCCGAACCATAGGCTGATTTTCCTTCCTAGGGTTAAGGTTTGAGTTACGCCTAGGGTAAGGGTTCTATTAACCAGAAAGCCCTGAGTTCCAAGAACACAGCAGCTGCGAAGGACTAGCCAAGAAGAGCGCAAAAGTACCACAACATGCCTGCCTCCACAGCTTTTTCCTTGGGGACATGCCTAATTCCTGGCTGATTTGCCTTTCTCGTCTTAGGCTTGGGGTTCGGCCTAGGGCTAGGATTTTTAAAATCAGGAAGCCCTGAGTTCCAGGCACACTCGAGCTGTGAAAGGCATCCAAAAGGGAGTGCAAAAGTGCCACAACATGGCTGCTTTCACGGCTTTTTCCTTGGCAAGAAGCCTAACACCAGGCTGATTTCCCTTCCCAGGGTTACTGTTAGGCTTAGGCCTAGGGCTAGGATTTTTAAAACTAGGAAGCCCTTAGCTCCAGGAACACTGCAGCTGTTCAAGGCATCCCAAGGGGAGTACAAAAGTGCAACAACATGGCAGCTTTCACAGCTTTTTCCTTGGCACCATCCCTATACCTAGGCTTATTTATCTGCCTAGGGTTAGGGTTAGGGTTCAGCCTAGGGCTTGGATTTCTTTAACCAGGAAGCCCTGAGTTCCAGGCTTACTGCATCTGCCAAAGGCATCCCAAAGAGAGTGCAGAAGTGCCACAACATGGCTGCTTTCACGGCTTTTCCCTTAGGAAGAACCCTAATACCCTGCTGATTTACCTTCCTAGGATTACTGTTAGGCTTAGGCCTAGGACTTTTAAAACCAGGAAGCCCTGGGCTCCAGGCACACTGCAGCTGCCAAAGGCATCCCAAGGGGAGCGCAAAAGTGACACAACTTGGCTGCCACCACTGATATTTCCATGAGACCATCCCGAACCATAGGCTGATTTTCCTTCCTAGGGTTAAGGTTTGAGTTACGCCTAGGGTAAGGTTCTATTAACCAGAAAGCCCTGAGTTCCAAGAACACAGCAGCTGCGAAGGACTAGCCAAGAAGAGCGCAAAAGTACCACAACATGCCTGCCTCCACAGCTTTTTCCTTGGGGACATGCCTAATTCCTGGCTGATTTGCCTTTCTCGTCTTATGGTTGGGGTTCGGCCTAGGGCTAGGATTTTTAAAATCAGGAAGCCCTGAGTTCCAGGCACACTCGAGCTGTGAAAGGCATCCAAAAGGGAGTGTGCAAAAGTGCCACAACTTGGCTGCTTTCACGGCTTTTTCCTTGGCAAGAAGCCTAACACCAGGCTGATTTCCCTTCCCAGGGTTACTGTTAGGCTTAGGCCTAGGGCTAGGATTTTTAAAATCAGGAAGCCCTGAGTTCCAGGCACACTGGAGCTGCGAAAGGCATCCAAAAGGGAGTGCAAAAGTGCCACAACATGGCTGCTTTCACGGCTTTTTCCTTGGCAAGAAGCCTAACACCAGGCTGATTTCCCTTCCCAGGGTTACTGTTAGGCTTAGGCCTAGGGCTAGGATTTTTAAAACTAGGAAGCCCTTAGCTCCAGGCACACTGCAGCTGTTCAAGGCATCCCAAGGGGAGTACAAAAGTGCAACAACATGGCAGCTTTCACAGCTTTTTCCTTGGCACCATCCCTATACCTAGGCTGATTTATCTGCCTAGGGTTAGGGTTAGGGTTCAGCCTAGGGCTTGGATATTTTTAACCAGGAAGCCCTGAGTTCCAGGCTTACTGCATCTGCCAAAGGCATCCCAAAGAGAGTGCAGAAGTGCCACAACATGGCTGCTTTCACGGCTTTTCCCTTTGGAAGAACCCTAATACCCGGCTGATTTACCTTCCTAGGGTTACTGTTAGGCTTAGGCCTAGGACTTTTAAAACCAGGAAGCCCTGGGCTCCAGGCACACTGCAGCTGCGAAAGGCATCCAGAGGGGAGCGCAAAAGTGACGCAACTTGGCTGCCACCACTGATACTTCCATGAGACCATCCCGAACCATAGGCTGATTTTCCTTCCTAGGGTTAAGGTTTGAGTTACGCCTAGGGTAAGGGTTCTATTAACCAGAAAGCCCTGAGTTCCAAGAACACAGCAGCTGCGAAGGACTAGCCAAGAAGAGCGCAAAAGTACCACAACATGCCTGCCTCCACAGCTTTTTCCTTGGGGACATGCCTAATTCCTGGCTGATTTGCCTTTCTCGTCTTATGGTTGGGGTTCGGCCTAGGGCTAGGATTTTTAAAATCAGGAAGCCCTGAGTTCCAGGCACACTCGAGCTGTGAAAGGCATCCAAAAGGGAGTGTGCAAAAGTGCCACAACATGGCTGCTTTCACGGCTTTTTCCTTGGCAAGAAGCCTAACACCAGGCTGATTTCCCTTCCCAGGGTTACTGTTAGGCTTAGGCCTAGGGCTAGGATTTTTAAAACTAGGAAGCCCTTAGCTCCAGGCACACTGCAGATGTTCAAGGCATCCCAAGGGGAGTACAAAAGTGCAACAACATGGCAGCATTCACAGCTTTTTCCTTGGCACCATCCCTATACCTAGGCTGATTTATCTGCCAAGGGTTAGGCTTAGGGTTCAGCCTAGGGCTTGGATATTTTTAACCAGGAAGCCCTGAGTTCCAGGCTTACTTCATCTGCCAAAGGCATCCCAAAGGGAGTGCAGAAGTGCCACAACATGGCTGCTTTCACGGCTTTTCCCTTTGGAAGAACCCTAATACCCGGCTGATTTACCTTCCTAGGGTTACTGTTAGGCTTAGGCCTAGGACTTTTAAAACCAGGAAGCCCTGGGCTCCAGGCACACTGCAGCTGCGAAAGGCATCCCAAGGGGAGCGCAAAAGTGACGCAACTTGGCTGCCACCACTGATATTTCCATGAGAGCATCCCGAACCATAGGCTGATTTTCCTTCCTAGGGTTAAGGTTTGAGTTACGCCTAGGGTAAGGGTTCTATTAACCAGAAAGCCCTGAGTTCCAAGAACACAGCAGCTGCGAAGGACTAGCCAAGAAGAGCGCAAAAGTACCACAACATGCCTGCCTCCACAGCTTTTTCCTTGGGGACATGCCTAATTCCTGGCTGATTTGCCTTTCTCGTCTTAGGGTTGGGGTTCGGCCTAGGGCTAGGATTTTTAAAATCAGGAAGCCCTGAGTTCCAGGCACACTCGAGCTGTGAAAGGCATCCAAAAGGGAGTGTGCAAAAGTGCCACAACATGGCTGCTTTCACGGCTTTTTCCTTGGCAAGAAGCCTAACACCAGGCTGATTTCCCTTCCCAGGGTTACTGTTAGGCTTAGGCCTAGGGCTAGGATTTTTAAAACTAGGAAGCCCTTAGCTCCAGGCACACTGCAGATGTTCAAGGCATCCCAAGGGGAGTACAAAAGTGCAACAACATGGCAGCTTTCACAGCTTTTTCCTTGGCACCATCCCTATACCTAGGCTGATTTATCTGCCTAGGGTTAGGGTTAGGGTTCAGCCTAGGGCTTGGATATTTTTAACCAGGAAGCCCTGAGTTCCAGGCTTACTTCATCTGCCAAAGGCATCCCAAAGGGAGTGCAGAAGTGCCACAACATGGCTGCTTTCACGGCTTTTCCCTTTGGAAGAACCCTAATACCCGGCTGATTTACCTTCCTAGGGTTACTGTTAGGCTTAGGCCTAGGACTTTTAAAACCAGGAAGCCCTGGGCTCCAGGCACACTGCAGCTGCGAAAGGCATCCCAAGGGGAGCGCAAAAGTGACGCAACTTGGCTGCCACCACTGATATTTCCATGAGAGCATCCCGAACCATAGGCTGATTTTCCTTCCTAGGGTTAAGGTTTGAGTTACGCCTAGGGTAAGGGTTCTATTAACCAGAAAGCCCTGAGTTCCAAGAACACAGCAGCTGCGAAGGACTAGCCAAGAAGAGCGCAAAAGTACCACAACATGCCTGCCTCCACAGCTTTTTCCTTGGGGACATGCCTAATTCCTGGCTGATTTGCCTTTCTCGTCTTATGGTTGGGGTTCGGCCTAGGGCTAGGATTTTTAAAATCAGGAAGCCCTGAGTTCCAGGCACACTCGAGCTGTGAAAGGCATCCAAAAGGGAGTGTGCAAAAGTGCCACAACTTGGCTGCTTTCACGGCTTTTTCCTTGGCAAGAAGCCTAACACCAGGCTGATTTCCCTTCCCAGGGTTACTGTTAGGCTTAGGCCTAGGGCTAGGATTTTTAAAATCAGGAAGCCCTGAGTTCCAGGCACACTGGAGCTGCGAAAGGCATCCAAAAGGGAGTG
Organism: Ammospiza maritima maritima; assembly: GCA_036010785.1. Classification (NCBI taxonomy): domain Eukaryota; kingdom Metazoa; phylum Chordata; class Aves; order Passeriformes; family Passerellidae; genus Ammospiza; species Ammospiza maritima. Next base: position 4,865,601 of record CM069694.1, read on the forward strand.
CAAAAGTGCCACAACATGGCTGCTTTCACGGCTTTTTCCTTGGCAAGAAGCCTAACACCAGGCTGATTTCCCTTCCCAGGGTTACTGTTAGGCTTAGGCCTAGGGCTAGGATTTTTAAAACTAGGAAGCCCTTAGCTCCAGGCACACTGCAGCTGTTCAAGGCATCCCAAGGGGAGTACAAAAGTGCAACAACATGGCAGCTTTCACAGCTTTTTCCTTGGCACCATCCCTATACCTAGGCTGATTTATCTGCCTAGGGTTAGGGTTAGGGTTCAGCCTAGGGCTTGGATATTTTTAACCAGGAAGCCCTGAGTTCCAGGCTTACTGCATCTGCCAAAGGCATCCCAAAGAGAGTGCAGAAGTGCCACAACATGGCTGCTTTCACGGCTTTTCCCTTTGGAAGAACCCTAATACCCGGCTGATTTACCTTCCTAGGGTTACTGTTAGGCTTAGGCCTAGGACTTTTAAAACCAGGAAGCCCTGGGCTCCAGGCACACTGCAGCTGCGAAAGGCATCCAGAGGGGAGCGCAAAAGTGACGCAACTTGGCTGCCACCACTGATACTTCCATGAGACCATCCCGAACCATAGGCTGATTTTCCTTCCTAGGGTTAAGGTTTGAGTTACGCCTAGGGTAAGGGTTCTATTAACCAGAAAGCCCTGAGTTCCAAGAACACAGCAGCTGCGAAGGACTAGCCAAGAAGAGCGCAAAAGTACCACAACATGCCTGCCTCCACAGCTTTTTCCTTGGGGACATGCCTAATTCCTGGCTGATTTGCCTTTCTCGTCTTATGGTTGGGGTTCGGCCTAGGGCTAGGATTTTTAAAATCAGGAAGCCCTGAGTTCCAGGCACACTCGAGCTGTGAAAGGCATCCAAAAGGGAGTGTGCAAAAGTGCCACAACATGGCTGCTTTCACGGCTTTTTCCTTGGCAAGAAGCCTAACACCAGGCTGATTTCCCTTCCCAGGGTTACTGTTAGGCTTAGGCCTAGGGCTAGGATTTTTAAAACTAGGAAGCCCTTAGCTCCAGGCACACTGCAGATGTTCAAGGCATCCCAAGGGGAGTACAAAAGTGCAACAACATGGCAGCATTCACAGCTTTTTCCTTGGCACCATCCCTATACCTAGGCTGATTTATCTGCCAAGGGTTAGGGTTAGGGTTCAGCCTAGGGCTTGGATATTTTTAACCAGGAAGCCCTGAGTTCCAGGCTTACTTCATCTGCCAAAGGCATCCCAAAGGGAGTGCAGAAGTGCCACAACATGGCTGCTTTCACGGCTTTTCCCTTTGGAAGAACCCTAATACCCGGCTGATTTACCTTCCTAGGGTTACTGTTAGGCTTAGGCCTAGGACTTTTAAAACCAGGAAGCCCTGGGCTCCAGGCACACTGCAGCTGCGAAAGGCATCCCAAGGGGAGCGCAAAAGTGACGCAACTTGGCTGCCACCACTGATATTTCCATGAGAGCATCCCGAACCATAGGCTGATTTTCCTTCCTAGGGTTAAGGTTTGAGTTACGCCTAGGGTAAGGGTTCTATTAACCAGAAAGCCCTGAGTTCCAAGAACACAGCAGCTGCGAAGGACTAGCCAAGAAGAGCGCAAAAGTACCACAACATGCCTGCCTCCACAGCTTTTTCCTTGGGGACATGCCTAATTCCTGGCTGATTTGCCTTTCTCGTCTTAGGGTTGGGGTTCGGCCTAGGGCTAGGATTTTTAAAATCAGGAAGCCCTGAGTTCCAGGCACACTCGAGCTGTGAAAGGCATCCAAAAGGGAGTGTGCAAAACTGCCACAACATGGCTGCTTTCACGGCTTTTTCCTTGGCAAGAAGCCTAACACCAGGCTGATTTCCCTTCCCAGGGTTACTGTTAGGCTTAGGCCTAGGGCTAGGATTTTTAAAACTAGGAAGCCCTTAGCTCCAGGCACACTGCAGATGTTCAAGGCATCCCAAGGGGAGTACAAAAGTGCAACAACATGGCAGCTTTCACAGCTTTTTCCTTGGCACCATCCCTATACCTAGGCTGATTTATCTGCCTAGGGTTAGGGTTAGGGTTCAGCCTAGGGCTTGGATATTTTTAACCAGGAAGCCCTGAGTTCCAGGCTTACTTCATCTGCCAAAGGCATCCCAAAGGGAGTGCAGAAGTGCCACAACATGGCTGCTTTCACGGCTTTTCCCTTTGGAAGAACCCTAATACCCGGCTGATTTACCTTCCTAGGGTTACTGTTAGGCTTAGGCCTAGGACTTTTAAAACCAGGAAGCCCTGGGCTCCAGGCACACTGCAGCTGCGAAAGGCATCCCAAGGGGAGCGCAAAAGTGACGCAACTTGGCTGCCACCACTGATATTTCCATGAGAGCATCCCGAACCATAGGCTGATTTTCCTTCCTAGGGTTAAGGTTTGAGTTACGCCTAGGGTAAGGGTTCTATTAACCAGAAAGCCCTGAGTTCCAAGAACACAGCAGCTGCGAAGGACTAGCCAAGAAGAGCGCAAAAGTACCACAACATGCCTGCCTCCACAGCTTTTTCCTTGGGGACATGCCTAATTCCTGGCTGATTTGCCTTTCTCGTCTTAGGGTTGGGGTTCGGCCTAGGGCTAGGATTTTTAAAATCAGGAAGCCCTGAGTTCCAGGCACACTCGAGCTGTGAAAGGCATCCAAAAGGGAGTGTGCAAAAGTGCCACAACATGGCTGCTTTCACGGCTTTTTCCTTGGCAAGAAGCCTAACACCAGGCTGATTTCCCTTCCCAGGGTTACTGTTAGGCTTAGGCCTAGGGCTAGGATTTTTAAAACTAGGAAGCCCTTAGCTCCAGGCACACTGCAGATGTTCAAGGCATCCCAAGGGGAGTACAAAAGTGCAACAACATGGCAGCTTTCACAGCTTTTTCCTTGGCACCATCCCTATACCTAGGCTGATTTATCTGCCTAGGGTTAGGGTTAGGGTTCAGCCTAGGGCTTGGATATTTTTAACCAGGAAGCCCTGAGTTCCAGGCTTACTTCATCTGCCAAAGGCATCCCAAAGGGAGTGCAGAAGTGCCACAACATGGCTGCTTTCACGGCTTTTCCCTTTGGAAGAACCCTAATACCCGGCTGATTTACCTTCCTAGGGTTACTGTTAGGCTTAGGCCTAGGACTTTTAAAACCAGGAAGCCCTGGGCTCCAGGCACACTGCAGCTGCGAAAGGCATCCCAAGGGGAGCGCAAAAGTGACGCAACTTGGCTGCCACCACTGATATTTCCATGAGAGCATCCCGAACCATAGGCTGATTTTCCTTCCTAGGGTTAAGGTTTGAGTTACGCCTAGGGTAAGGGTTCTATTAACCAGAAAGCCCTGAGTTCCAAGAACACAGCAGCTGCGAAGGACTAGCCAAGAAGAGCGCAAAAGTACCACAACATGCCTGCCTCCACAGCTTTTTCCTTGGGGACATGCCTAATTCCTGGCTGATTTGCCTTTCTCGTCTTAGGGTTGGGGTTCGGCCTAGGGCTAGGATTTTTAAAATCAGGAAGCCCTGAGTTCCAGGCACACTCGAGCTGTGAAAGGCATCCAAAAGGGAGTGTGCAAAAGTGCCACAACATGGCTGCTTTCACGGCTTTTTCCTTGGCAAGAAGCCTAACACCAGGCTGATTTCCCTTCCCAGGGTTACTGTTAGGCTTAGGCCTAGGGCTAGGATTTTTAAAACTAGGAAGCCCTTAGCTCCAGGCACACTGCAGATGTTCAAGGCATCCCAAGGGGAGTACAAAAGTGCAACAACATGGCAGCTTTCACAGCTTTTTCCTTGGCACCATCCCTATACCTAGGCTGATTTATCTGCCTAGGGTTAGGGTTAGGGTTCAGCCTAGGGCTTGGATATTTTTAACCAGGAAGCCCTGAGTTCCAGGCTTACTTCATCTGCCAAAGGCATCCCAAAGGGAGTGCAGAAGTGCCACAACATGGCTGCTTTCACGGCTTTTCCCTTTGGAAGAACCCTAATACCCGGCTGATTTACCTTCCTAGGGTTACTGTTAGGCTTAGGCCTAGGACTTTTAAAACCAGGAAGCCCTGGGCTCCAGGCACACTGCAGCTGCGAAAGGCATCCCAAGGGGAGCGCAAAAGTGACGCAACTTGGCTGCCACCACTGATATTTCCATGAGAGCATCCCGAACCATAGGCTGATTTTCCTTCCTAGGGTTAAGGTTTGAGTTACGCCTAGGGTAAGGGTTCTATTAACCAGAAAGCCCTGAGTTCCAAGAACACAGCAGCTGCGAAGGACTAGCCAAGAAGAGCGCAAAAGTACCACAACATGCCTGCCTCCACAGCTTTTTCCTTGGGGACATGCCTAATTCCTGGCTGATTTGCCTTTCTCGTCTTATGGTTGGGGTTCGGCCTAGGGCTAGGATTTTTAAAATCAGGAAGCCCTGAGTTCCAGGCACACTCGAGCTGTGAAAGGCATCCAAAAGGGAGTGTGCAAAAGTGCCACAACTTGGCTGCTTTCACGGCTTTTTCCTTGGCAAGAAGCCTAACACCAGGCTGATTTCCCTTCCCAGGGTTACTGTTAGGCTTAGGCCTAGGGCTAGGATTTTTAAAATCAGGAAGCCCTGAGTTCCAGGCACACTGGAGCTGCGAAAGGCATCCAAAAGGGAGTGCAAAAGTGCCACAACATGGCTGCTTTCACGGCTTTTTCCTTGGCAAGAAGCCTAACACCAGGCTGATTTCCCTTCCCAGGGTTACTGTTAGGCTTAGGCCTAGGGCTAGGATTTTTAAAACTAGGAAGCCCTTAGCTCCAGGAACACTGCAGCTGTTCAAGGCATCCCAAGGGGAGTACAAAAGTGCAACAACATGGCAGCTTTCACAGCTTTTTCCTTGGCACCATCCCTATACCTAGGCTTATTTATCTGCCTAGGGTTAGGGTTAGGGTTCAGCCTAGGGCTTGGATTTCTTTAACCAGGAAGCCCTGAGTTCCAGGCTTACTGCATCTGCCAAAGGCATCCCAAAGAGAGTGCAGAAGTGCCACAACATGGCTGCTTTCACGGCTTTTCCCTTAGGAAGAACCCTAATACCCTGCTGATTTACCTTCCTAGGGTTACTGTTAGGCTTAGGCCTAGGACTTTTAAAACCAGGAAGCCCTGGGCTCCAGGCACACTGCAGCTGCCAAAGGCATCCCAAGGGGAGCGCAAAAGTGACGCAACTTGGCTGCCACCACTGATATTTCCATGAGACCATCCCGAACCATAGGCTGATTTTCCTTCCTAGGGTTAAGGTTTGAGTTACGCCTAGGGTAAGGTTCTATTAACCAGAAAGCCCTGAGTTCCAAGAACACAGCAGCTGCGAAGGACTAGCCAAGAAGAGCGCAAAAGTACCACAACATGCCTGCCTCCACAGCTTTTTCCTTGGGGACATGGCTAATTCCTGGCTGATTTGCCTTTCTCGTCTTAGGCTTGGGGTTCGGCCTAGGGCTAGGATTTTTAAAATCAGGAAGCCCTGAGTTCCAGGCACACTCGAGCTGTGAAAGGCATCCAAAAGGGAGTGTGCAAAAGTGCCACAACATGGCTGCTTTCACGGCTTTTTCCTTGGCAAGAAGCCTAACACCAGGCTGATTTCCCTTCCCAGGGTTACTGTTAGGCTTAGGCCTAGGGCTAGGATTTTTAAAACTAGGAAGCCCTTAGCTCCAGGCACACTGCAGATGTTCAAGGCATCCCAAGGGGAGTACAAAAGTGCAACAACATGGCAGCATTCACAGCTTTTTCCTTGGCACCATCCCTATACCTAGGCTGATTTATCTGCCAAGGGTTAGGGTTAGGGTTCAGCCTAGGGCTTGGATATTTTTAACCAGGAAGCCCTGAGTTCCAGGCTTACTTCATCTGCCAAAGGCATCCCAAAGGGAGTGCAGAAGTGCCACAACATGGCTGCTTTCACGGCTTTTCCCTTAGGAAGAACCCTAATACCCGGCTGATTTACCTTCCTAGGGTTACTGTTAGGCTTAGGCCTAGGACTTTTAAAACCAGGAAGCCCTGGGCTCCAGGCACACTGCAGCTGCGAAAGGCATCCCAAGGGGAGCGCAAAAGTGACGCAACTTGGCTGCCACCACTGATATTTCCATGAGAGCATCCCGAACCATAGGCTGATTTTCCTTCCTAGGGTTAAGGTTTGAGTTACGCCTAGGGTAAGGGTTCTATTAACCAGAAAGCCCTGAGTTCCAAGAACACAGCAGCTGCGAAGGACTAGCCAAGAAGAGCGCAAAAGTACCACAACATGCCTGCCTCCACAGCTTTTTCCTTGGGGACATGCCTAATTCCTGGCTGATTTGCCTTTCTCGTCTTAGGGTTGGGGTTCGGCCTAGGGCTAGGATTTTTAAAATCAGGAAGCCCTGAGTTCCAGGCACACTCGAGCTGTGAAAGGCATCCAAAAGGGAGTGTGCAAAAGTGCCACAACATGGCTGCTTTCACGGCTTTTTCCTTGGCAAGAAGCCTAACACCAGGCTGATTTCCCTTCCCAGGGTTACTGTAAGGCTTAGGCCTAGGGCTAGGATTTTTAAAACTAGGAAGCCCTTAGCTCCAGGCACACTGCAGCTGTTCAAGGCATCCCAAGGGGAGTACAAAAGTGCAACAACATGGCAGCTTTCACAGCTTTTTCCTTGGCACCATCCCTATACCTAGGCTGATTTATCTGCCTAGGGTTAGGGTTAGGGTTCAGCCTAGGGCTTGGATATTTTTAACCATGAAGCCCTGAGTTCCAGGCTTACTTCATCTGCCAAAGGCATCCCAAAGGGAGTGCAGAAGTGCCACAACATGGCTGCTTTCACGGCTTTTCCCTTTGGAAGAACCCTAATACCCGGCTGATTTACCTTCCTAGGGTTACTGTTAGGCTTAGGCCTAGGACTTTTAAAACCAGGAAGCCCTGGGCTCCAGGCACACTGCAGCTGCGAAAGGCATCCCAAGGGGAGCGCAAAAGTGACGCAACTTGGCTGCCACCACTGATATTTCCATGAGACCATCCCGAACCATAGGCTGATTTTCCTTCCTAGGGTTAAGGTTTGAGTTACGCCTAGGGTAAGGGTTCTATTAACCAGAAAGCCCTGAGTTCCAAGAACACAGCAGCTGCGAAGGACTAGCCAAGAAGAGCGCAAAAGTACCACAACATGCCTGCCTCCACAGCTTTTTCCTTGGGGACATGCCTAATTCCTGGCTGATTTGCCTTTCTCGTCTTAGGGTTGGGGTTCGGCCTAGGGCTAGGATTTTTAAAATCAGGAAGCCCTGAGTTCCAGGCACACTGGAGCTGTGAAAGGCATCCAAAAGGGAGTGCAAAAGTGCCACAACATGGCTGCTTTCACGGCTTTTTCCTTGGCAAGAAGCCTAACACCAGGCTGATTTCCCTTCCCAGGGTTACTGTTAGGCTTAGGCCTAGGGCTAGGATTTTTAAAACTAGGAAGCCCTTAGCTCCAGGAACACTGCAGCTGTTCAAGGCATCCCAAGGGGAGTACAAAAGTGCAACAACATGGCAGCTTTCACAGCTTTTTCCTTGGCACCATCCCTATACCTAGGCTGATTTATCTGCCCAGGGTTTGGGTTAGGGTTCAGCCTAGGGCTTGGATATTTTTAACCAGGAAGCCCTGAGTTCCAGGCTTACTTCATCTGCCAAAGGCATCCCAAAGGGAGTGCAGAAGTGCCACAACATGGCTGCTTTCACGGCTTTTCCCTTTGGAAGAACCCTAATACGCGGCTGATTTACCTTCCTAGGGTTGCTGTTAGGCTTAGGCCTAGGACTTTTAAAACCAGGAAGCCCTGGGCTCCAGGCACACTGCAGCTGCGAAAGGCATCCCAAGGGGAGCGCAAAAGTGACGCAACTTGGCTGCCACCACTGATATTTCCATGAGACCATCCCGAACCATAGGCTGATTTTCCTTCCTAGGGTTAAGGTTTGAGTTACGCCTAGGGTAGGGGTTCTATTAACCAGAAAGCCCTGAGTTCCAAGAACACAGCAGCTGCGAAGGACTAGCCAAGAAGAGCGCAAAAGTACCACAACATGCCTGCCTCCACAGCTTTTTCCTTGGGGACATGCCTAATTCCTGGCTGATTTGCCTTTCTCGTCTTAGGGTTGGGGTTCGGCCTAGGGCTAGGATTTTTAAAATCAGGAAGCCCTGAGTTCCAGGCACACTGGAGCTGTGAAAGGCATCCAAAAGGGAGTGCAAAAGTGCCACAACATGGCTGCTTTCACGGCTTTTTCCTTGGCAAGAAGCCTAACACCAGGCTGATTTCCCTTCCCAGGGTTACTGTTAGGCTTAGGCCTAGGGCTAGGATTTTTAAAACTAGGAAGCCCTTAGCTCCAGGCACACTGCAGCTGTTCAAGGCATCCCAAGGGGAGTACAAAAGTGCAACAACATGGCAGCTTTCACAGCTTTTTCCTTGGCACCATCCCTATACCTAGGCTGATTTATCTGCCCAGGGTTTGGGTTAGGGTTCAGCCTAGGGCTTGGATTTTTTTAACCAGGAAGCCCTGAGTTCCAGGCTTACTTCATCTGCCAAAGGCATCCCAAAGGGAGTGCAGAAGTGCCACAACATGGCTGCTTTCACGGCTTTTCCCTTTGGAAGAACCCTAATACGCGGCTGATTTACCTTCCTAGGGTTACTGTTAGGCTTAGGCCTAGGACTTTTAAAACCAGGAAGCCCTGGGCTCCAGGCACACTGCAGCTGCGAAAGGCATCCCAAGGGGAGCGCAAAAGTGACGCAACTTGGCTGCCACCACTGATATTTCCATGAGAGCATCCCGAACCATAGGCTGATTTTCCTTCCTAGGGTTAAGGTTTGAGTTACGCCTAGGGTAAGGGTTCTATTAACCAGAAAGCCCTGAGTTCCAAGAACACAGCAGCTGCGAAGGACTAGCCAAGAAGAGCGCAAAAGTACCACAACATGCCTGCCTCCACAGCTTTTTCCTTGGGGACATGCCTAATTCCTGGCTGATTTGCCTTTCTCGTCTTAGGGTTGGGGTTCGGCCTAGGGCTAGGATTTTTAAAATCAGGAAGCCCTGAGTTCCAGGCACACTCGAGCTGTGAAAGGCATCCAAAAGGGAGTGTGCAAAAGTGCCACAACATGGCTGCTTTCACGTCTTTTTCCTTGGCAAGAAGCCTAACACCAGGCTGATTTCCCTTCCCAGGGTTACTGTTAGGCTTAGGCCTAGGGCTAGGATTTTTAAAACTAGGAAGCCCTTAGCTCCAGGCACACTGCAGCTGTTCAAGGCATCCCAAGGGGAGTACAAAAGTGCAACAACATGGCAGCTTTCACAGCTTTTTCCTTGGCACCATCCCTATACCTAGGCTGATTTATCTGCCCAGGGTTTGGGTTAGGGTTCAGCCTAGGGCTTGGATTTTTTTAACCAGTAAGCCCTGAGTTCCAGGCTTACTTCATCTGCCAAAGGCATCCCAAAGGGAGTGCAGAAGTGCCACAACATGGCTGCTTTCACGGCTTTTCCCTTTGGAAGAACCCTAATACGCGGCTGATTTACCTATTAGGGTTACTGTTAGGCTTAGGCCTAGGACTTTTAAAACCAGGAAGCCCTGGGCTCCAGGCACACTGCAGCTGCGAAAGGCATCCCAAGGGGAGCGCAAAAGTGACGCAACTTGGCTGCCACGACTGATATTTCCATGAGACCATCCCGAACCATAGGCTGATTTTCCTTCCTAGGGTTAAGGTTTGAGTTACGCCTAGGGTAAGGGTTCTATCAACCAGAAAGCCCTGAGTTCCAAGAACACAGCAGCTGCGAAGGACTAGCCAAGAAGAGCGCAAAAGTACCACAACATGCCTGCCTCCACAGCTTTTTCCTCGGGGACATGCCTAATTCCTGGCTGATTTGCCTTTCTCGTCTTAGGGTTGGGGTTCGGCCTAGGGCTAGGATTTTTAAAATCAGGAAGCCCTGAGTTCCAGGCACACTGGAGCTGTGAAAGGCATCCAAAAGGGAGTGTGCAAAAGTGCCACAACATGGCTGCTTTCACGGCTTTTCCCTTTGGAAGAACCCTAATACCCGGCTGATTTACCTTCCTAGGGTTACTGTTAGGCTTAGGCCTAGGACTTTTAAAACCAGGAAGCCCTGGGCTCCAGGCACACTGCAGCTGCGAAAGGCATCCCAAGGGGAGCGCAAAAGTGACACAACTTGGCTGCCACCACTGATATTTCCATGAGACCATCCCGAACCATAGGCTGATTTTCCTTCCTAGGGTTAAGGTTTGAGTTACGCCTAGGGTAAGGGTTCTATTAACCAGAAAGCCCTGAGTTCCAAGAACACAGCAGCTGCGAAGGACTAGCCAAGAAGAGCGCAAAAGTACCACAACATGCCTGCCTCCACAGCTTTTTCCTTGGGGACATGCCTAATTCCTGGCTGATTTGCCTTTCTCGTCTTAGGGTTGGGGTTCGGCCTAGGGCTAGGATTTTTAAAATCAGGAAGCCCTGAGTTCCAGGCACACTGGAGCTGTGAAAGGCATCCAAAAGGCAGTGCAAAAGTGCCACAACATGGCTGCTTTCACGGCTTTTTCCTTGGCAAGAAGCCTAACACCAGGCTGATTTCCCTTCCCAGGGTTACTGTTAGGCTTAGGCCTAGGGCTAGGATTTTTAAAACTAGGAAGCCCTTAGCTCCAGGCACACTGCAGCTGTTCAAGGCATCCCAAGGGGAGTACAAAAGTGCAACAACATGGCAGCTTTCACAGCTTTTTCCTTGGCACCATCCCTATACCTAGGCTGATTTATCTGCCTAGGGTTAGGGTTAGGGTTCAGCCTAGGGCTTGGATTTCTTTAACCAGGAAGCCCTGAGTTCCAGGCTTACTGCATCTGCCAAAGGCATCCCAAAGGGAGTGCAGAAGTGCCACAACATGGCTGCTTTCACGGCTTTTCCCTTTGGAAGAACCCTAATACGCGGCTGATTTACCTTCCTAGGGTTACTGTTAGGCTTAGGCCTAGGACTTTTAAAACCAGGAAGCCCTGGGCTCCAGGCACACTGCAGCTGCGAAAGGCATCCCAAGGGGAGCGCAAAAGTGACGCAACTTGGCTGCCACCACTGATATTTCCATGAGACCATCCCGAACCATAGGCTGATTTTCCTTCCTAGGGTTAAGGTTTGAGTTACGCCTAGGGTAAGGGTTCTATTAACCAGAAAGCCCTGAGTTCCAAGAACACAGCAGCTGCGAAGGACTAGCCAAGAAGAGCGCAAAAGTACCACAACATGCCTGCCTCCACAGCTTTTTCCTTGGGGACATGCCTAATTCCTGGCTGATTTGCCTTTCTCGTCTTAGGGTTGGGGTTCGGCCTAGGGCTAGGATTTTTAAAATCAGGAAGCCCTGAGTTCCAGGCACACTTGAGCTGTGAAAGGCATCCAAAAGGGAGTGTGCAAAAGTGCCACAACATGGCTGCTTTCACGGCTTTTTCCTTGGCAAGAAGCCTAACACCAGGCTGATTTCCCTTCCCAGGGTTACTGTTAGGCTTAGGCCTAGGGCTAGGATTTTTAAAACTAGGAAGCCCTTAGCTCCAGGCACACTGCAGCTGTTCAAGGCATCCCAAGGGGAGTACAAAAGTGCAACAACATGGCAGCTTTCACAGCTTTTTCCTTGGCACCATCCCTATACCTAGGCTGATTTATCTGCCTAGGGTTAGGGTTAGGGTTCAGCCTAGGGCTTGGATTTCTTTAACCAGGAAGCCCTGAGTTCCAGGCTTACTGCATCTGCCAAAGGCATCCCAAAGGGAGTGCAGAAGTGCCACAACATGGCTGCTTTCACGGCTTTTCCCTTAGGAAGAACCCTTATACGCGGCTGATTTACCTTCCTAGGGTTGCTGTTAGGCTTAGGCCTAGGACTTTTAAAACCAGGAAGCCCTGGGCTCCAGGCACACTGCAGCTGCGAAAGGCATCCCAAGGGGAGCGCAAAAGTGACACAACTTGGCTGCCACCACTGATATTTCCATGAGACCATCCCGAACCATAGGCTGATTTTCCTTCCTAGGGTTAAGGTTTGAGTTACGCCTAGGGTAAGGGTTCTATTAACCAGAAAGCCCTGAGTTCCAAGAACACAGCAGCTGCGAAGGACTAGCCAAGAAGAGCGCAAAAGTACCACAACATGCCTGCCTCCACAGCTTTTTCCTTGGGGACATGCCTAATTCCTGGCTGATTTGCCTTTCTCGTCTTAGGCTTGGGGTTCGGCCTAGGGCTAGGATTTTTAAAATCAGGAAGCCCTGAGTTCCAGGCACACTCGAGCTGTGAAAGGCATCCAAAAGGGAGTGCAAAAGTGCCACAACATGGCTGCTTTCACGGCTTTGTCCTTGGCAAGGAGCCTAACACCAGGCTGATTTCCCTTCCCAGGGTTACTGTTAGGCTTAGGCCTAGGGCTAGGATTTTTAAAACTAGGAAGCCCTTAGCTCCAGGCACACTGCAGCTGTTCAAGGCATCCCAAGGGGAGTACAAAAGTGCAACAACATGGCAGCTTTCACAGCTTTTTCCTTGGCACCATCCCTATTCCTAGGCTGATTTATCTGCCTAGGGTTAGGGTTAGGCTTCAGCCTAGGGCTTGGATTTCTTTAACCAGGAAGCCCTGAGTTCCAGGCTTACTGCATCTGCCAAAGGCATCCCAAAGGGAGTGCAGAAGTGCCACAACATGGCTGCTTTCACGGCTTTTCCCTTAGGTAGTACCCTAATACCCAGCTGATTTACCTTCCTAGGGTTACTGTTAGGCTTAGGCCTAGGACTTTTAAAACCAGGAAGCCCTGGGCTCCAGGCACACTGCAGCTGCGAAAGGCATCCCAAGGGGAGCGCAAAAGTGACGCAACTTGGCTGCCACCACTGATATTTCCATGAGACCATCCCGAACCATAGGCTGATTTTCCTTCCTAGGGTTAAGGTTTGAGTTACGCCTAGGGTAAGGGTTCTATTAACCAGAAAGCCCTGAGTTCCAAGAACACAGCAGCTGCGAAGGACTAGCCAAGAAGAGCGCAAAAGTACCACAACATGCCTGCCTCCACAGCTTTTTCCTTGGGGACATGCCTAATTCCTGGCTGATTTGCCTTTCTCGTCTTAGGCTTGGGGTTCGGCCTAGGGCTAGGATTTTTAAAATCAGGAAGCCCTGAGTTCCAGGCACACTGGAGCTGTGAAAGGCATCCAAAAGGGAGTGCAAAAGTGCCACAACATGGCTGCTTTCACGGCTTTTTCCTTGGCAAGAAGCCTAACACCAGGCTGATTTCCCTTCCCAGGGTTACTGTTAGGCTTAGGCCTAGGGCTAGGATTTTTAAAACTAGGAAGCCCTTAGCTCCAGGCACACTGCAGCTGTTCAAGGCATCCCAAGGGGAGTACAAAAGTGCAACAACATGGCAGCTTTCACAGCTTTTTCCTTGGCACCATCCCTATACCTAGGCTGATTTATCTGCCTAGGGTTAGGGTTAGGGTTCAGCCTAGGGCTTGGTTTTCTTTAACCAGGAAGCCCTGAGTTCCAGGCTTACTGCATCTGCCAAAGGCATCCCAAAGGGAGTGCAGAAGTGCCACAACATGGCTGCTTTCACGGCTTTTCCCTTTGGAAGAACCCTAATACCCGGCTGATTTACCTTCCTAGGGTTACTGTCAGGCTTAGGCTTCGGACTTTTAAAACCAGGAAGCCCTGGGCTCCAGGCACACTGCAGCTGCGAAAGGCATCCCAAGGGGAGCGCAAAATTGACGCAACTTGGCTGCCACCACTGATATTTCCATGAGACCATCCCGAACCATAGGCTGATTTTCCTTCCTAGGGTTAAGGTTTGAGTTACGCCTAGGGTAAGGGTTCTATTAACCAGAAAGCCCTGAGTTCCAAGAACACAGCAGCTGCGAAGGACTAGCCAAGAAGAGCGCAAAAGTACCACAACATGCCTGCCTCCACAGCTTTTTCCTTGGGGACATGCCTAATTCCTGGCTGATTTGCCTTTCTCGTCTTAGGGTTGGGGTTCGGCCTAGGGCTAGGATTTTTAAAATCAGGAAGCCCTGAGTTCCAGGCACACTGGAGCTGTGAAAGGCATCCAAAAGGGAGTGTGCAAAAGTGCCACAACATGGCTGCTTTCACGGCTTTTTCCTTGGCAAGAAGCCTAACACCAGGCTGATTTCTCTTCCCAGGGTTACTGTTAGGCTTAGGACTAGGGCTAGGATTTTTAAAACTAGGAAGCCCTTAGCTCCAGGCACACTGCAGCTGTTCAAGGCATCCCAAGGGGAGTACAAAAGTGCAACAACATGGCAGCTTTCACAGCTTTTTCCTTGGCACCATCCCTATACCTAGGCTGATTTATCTGCCTAGGGTTAGGGTTAGGGTTCAGCCTAGGGCTTGGATTTCTTTAACCAGGAAGCCCTGAGTTCCAGGCTTACTTCATCTGCCAAAGGCATCCCAAAGGGAGTGCAGAAGTGCCACAACATGGCTGCTTTCACGGCTTTTCCCTTAGGAAGAACCCTAATACCCGGCTGATTTACCTTCCTAGGGTTACTGTTAGGCTTAGGCCTAGGACTTTTAAAACCAGGAAGCCCTGCGCTCCAGGCACACTGCAGCTGCGAAAGGCATCCCAAGGGAAGCGCAAAAGTGACGCAACTTGGCTGCCACCACTGATATTTCCATGAGACCATCCCGAACCATAGGCTGATTTTCCTTCCTAGGGTTAAGGTTTGAGTTATGCCTAGGGTAAGGGTTCTATTAACCAGAAAGCCCTGAGTTCCAAGAACACAGCAGCTGCGAAGGACTAGCCAAGAAGAGCGCAAAAGTACCACAACATGCCTGCCTCCACAGCTTTTTCCTTGGGGACATGCCTAATTCCTGGCTGATTTGCCTTTCTCGTCTTAGGGTTGGGGTTCGGCCTAGGGCTAGGATTTTTAAAATCAGGAAGCCCTGAGTTCCAGGCACACTGGAGCTGTGAAAGGCATCCAAAAGGGAGTGTGCAAAAGTGCCACAACATGGCTGCTTTCACGGCTTTTTCCTTGGCAAGAAGCCTAACACCAGGCTGATTTCCCTTCCCAGGGTTACTGTTAGGCTTAGGCCTAGGGCTAGGATTTTTAAAACTAGGAAGCCCTTAGCTCCAGGCACGCTGCAGCTGTTCAAGGCATCCCAAGGGGAGTACAAAAGTGCAACAACATGGCAGCTTTCACAGCTTTTTCCTTGGCACCATCCCTATTCCTAGGCTGATTTATCTGCCTAGGGTTAGGGTTAGGCTTCAGCCTAGGGCTTGGATTTCTTTAACCAGGAAGCCCTGAGTTCCAGGCTTACTGCATCTGCCAAAGGCATCCCAAAGGGAGTGCAGAAGTGCCACAACATGGCTGCTTTCACGGCTTTTCCCTTAGGTAGTACCCTAATACCCAGCTGATTTACCTTCCTAGGGTTACTGTTAGGCTTAGGCCTAGGACTTTTAAAACCAGGAAGCCCTGGGCTCCAGGCACACTGCAGCTGCGAAAGGCATCCCAAGGGGAGCGCAAAAGTGACGCAACTTGGCTGCCACCACTGATATTTCCATGAGACCATCCCGAACCATAGGCTCATTTTCCTTCCTAGGGTTAAGATTTGAGTTACGCCTAGGGTAAGGATTCTATTAGCCAGAAAGCCCTGAGTTCCAAGAACACAGCAGCTGCGAAGGACTAGCCAAGAAGAGCGCAAAAGTACCACAACATGCCTGCCTCCACAGCTTTTTCCTTGGGGACATGCCGAATTCCTGGCTGATTTGCCTTTCTCGTCTTAGGGTTGGGGTTCGGCCTAGGGCTAGGATTTTTAAAATCAGGAAGCCCTGAGTTCCAGGCACACTGGAGCTGCGAAAGGCATCCAAAAGGGAGTGCAAAAGTGCCACAACATGGCTGCTTTCACGGCTTTTTCCTTGGCAAGAAGCCTAACACCAGGCTGATTTCCCTTCCCAGGGTTACTGTTAGGCTTAGGCCTAGGGCTAGGATTTTTAAAACTAGGAAGCCCTTAGCTCCAGGCACACTGCAGCTGTTCAAGGCATCCCAAGGGGAGTACAAAAGTGCAACAACATGGCAGCTTTCACAGCTTTTTCCTTGGCACCATCCCTATACCTAGGCTGATTTATCTGCCTAGGGTTAGGGTTAGGCTTCAGCCTAGGGCTTGGATTTCTTTAACCAGGAAGCCCTGAGTTCCAGGCTTACTGCATCTGCCAAAGGCATCCCAAAGGGAGTGCAGAAGTCCAACATAATGGCTGCTTTCACGGCTTTTCCCTTAGGAAGAACCCTAATACCCGGCTGATTTACCTTCCTAGGGTTACTGTTAGGCTTAGGCCTAGGACTTTTAAAACCAGGAAGCCCTGCGCTCCAGGCACACTGCAGCTGCGAAAGGCATCCCAAGGGGAGCGCAAAAGTGACGCAACTTGGCTGCCACCACTGATATTTCCATGAGACCATCCCGAACCATAGGCTGATTTTCCTTCCTAGGGTTAAGGTTTGAGTTACGCCTAGGGTAAGGGTTCTATTAACCAGAAAGCCCTGAGTTCCAAGAACACAGCAGCTGCGAAGGACTAGCCAAGAAGAGCGCAAAAGTACCACAACATGCCTGCCTCCACAGCTTTTTCCTTGGGGACATGCCTAATTCCTGGCTGATTTGCCTTTCTCGTCTTAGGGTTGGGGTTCGGCCTAGGGCTAGGATTTTTAAAATCAGGAAGCCCTGAGTTCCAGGCACACTGGAGCTGTGAAAGGCATCCAAAAGGGAGTGCAAAAGTGCCACAACATGGCTGCTTTCACGGCTTTTTCCTTGGCAAGAAGGCTAACACCAGGCTGATTTCCCTTCCCAGGGTTACTGTTAGGCTTAGGCCTAGGGCTAGGATTTTTAAAACTAGGAAGCCCTTAGCTCCAGGCACACTGCAGCTGTTCAAGGCATCCCAAGGGGAGTACAAAAGTGCAACAACATGGCAGCTTTCACAGCTTTTTCCTTGGCACCATCCCTATTCCTAGGCTGATTTATCTGCCTAGGGTTAGGGTTAGGCTTCAGCCTAGGGCTTGGATTTCTTTAACCAGGAAGCCCTGAGTTCCAGGCTTACTGCATCTGCCAAAGGCATCCCAAAGGGAGTGCAGAAGTGCCACAACATGGCTGCTTTCACGGCTTTTCCCTTAGGAAGAACCCTAATACCCGGCAGATTTACCTTCCTAGGGTTACTGTTAGGCTTAGGCCTAGGACTTTTAAAACCAGGAAGCCCTGCGCTCCAGGCACACTGCAGCTGCGAAAGGCATCCCAAGGGGAGCGCAAAAGTGATGCAACTTGGCTGCCACCACTGATATTTCCATGAGACCATCCCGAACCATAGGCTGATTTTCCTTCCTAGGGTTAAGGTTTGAGTTACGCCTAGGGTAAGGGTTCTATTAACCAGAAAGCCCTGAGTTCCAAGAACACAGCAGCTGCGAAGGACTAGCCAAGAAGAGCGCAAAAGTACCACAACATGCCTGCCTCCACAGCTTTTTCCTTGGGGACATGCCTAATTCCTGGCTGATTTGCCTTTCTCGTCTTAGGGTTGGGGTTCGGCCTAGGGCTAGGATTTTTAAAATCAGGAAGCCCTGAGTTCCAGGCACACTGGAGCTGTGAAAGGCATCCAAAAGGCAGTGCAAAAGTGCCACAACATGGCTGCTTTCACGGCTTTTTCCTTGGCAAGAAGCCTAACACCAGGCTGATTTCCCTTCCCAGGGTTACTGTTAGGCTTAGGCCTAGGGCTAGGATTTTTAAAACTAGGAAGCCCTTAGCTCCAGGCACACTGCAGCTGTTCAAGGCATCCCAAGGGGAGTACAAAAGTGCAACAACATGGCAGCTTTCACAGCTTTTTCCTTGGCACCATCCCTATACCTAGGCTGATTTATCTGCCTAGGGTTAGGGTTAGGGTTCAGCCTAGGGCTTGGATATTTTTAACCAGGAAGCCCTGAGTTCCAGGCTTACTGCATCTGCCAAAGGCATCCCAAAGGGAGTGCAGAAGTGCCACAACATGGCTGCTTTCACGGCTTTTCCCTTAGGAAGAACCCTTATACGCGGCTGATTTACCTTCCTAGGGTTGCTGTTAGGCTTAGGCCTAGGACTTTTAAAACCAGGAAGCCCTGGGCTCCAGGCACACTGCAGCTGCGAAAGGCATCCCAAGGGGAGCGCAAAAGTGACACAACTTGGCTGCCACCACTGATATTTCCATGAGACCATCCCGAACCATAGGCTGATTTTCCTTCCTAGGGTTAAGGTTTGAGTTACGCCTGGGGTAAGGGTTCTATTAACCAGAAAGCCCTGAGTTCCAAGAACACAGCAGCTGCAAAGGACTAGCCAAGAAGAGCGCAAAAGTACCACAACATGCCTGCCTCCACAGCTTTTTCCTTGGGGACATGCCTAATTCCTGGCTGATTTGCCTTTCTCGTCTTAGGGTTGGGGTTCGGCCTAGGGCTAGGATTTTTAAAATCAGGAAGCCCTGAGTTCCAGTCACACTCGAGCTGTGAAAGGCATCCAAAAGGGAGTGCAAAAGTGCCACAACATGGCTGCTTTCCCGGCTTTGTCCTTGGCAAGGAGCCTAACACCAGGCTGATTTCCCTTCCCAGGGTTACTGTTAGGCTTAGGCCTAGGGCTAGGATTTTTAAAACTAGGAAGCCCTTAGCTCCAGGCACACTGCAGCTGTTCAAGGCATCCCAAGGGGAGTACAAAAGTGCAACAACATGGCAGCTTTCACAGCTTTTTCCTTGGCACCATCCCTATTCCTAGGCTGATTTATCTGCCTAGGGTTAGGGTTAGGCTTCAGCCTAGGGCTTGGATTTCTTTAACCAGGAAGCCCTGAGTTCCAGGCTTACTGCATCTGCCAAAGGCATCCCAAAGGGAGTGCAGAAGTGCCACAACATGGCTGCTTTCACGGCTTTTCCCTTAGGTAGTACCCTAATACCCAGCTGATTTACCTGCCTAGGGTTACTGTTAGGCTTAGGCCTAGGACTTTTAAAACCAGGAAGCCCTGGGCTCCAGGCACACTGCAGCTGCGAAAGGCATCCCAAGGGGAGCGCAAAAGTGACGCAACTTGGCTGCCACCACTGATATTTCCATGAGACCATCCCGAACCATAGGCTCATTTTCCTTCCTAGGGTTAAGGTTTGAGTTACGCCTAGGGTAAGGGTTCTATTAGCCAGAAAGCCCTGAGTTCCAAGAACACAGCAGCTGCGAAGGACTAGCCAAGAAGAGCGCAAAAGTACCACAACATGCCTGCCTCCACAGCTTTTTCCTTTGGGACATGCCTAATTCCTGGCTGATTTGCCTTTCTCGTCTTAGGCTTGGGGTTCGGCCTAGGGCTAGGATTTTTAAAATCAGGAAGCCCTGAGTTCCAGGCACACTGGAGCTGCGAAAGGCATCCAAAAGGGAGTGCAAAAGTGCCACAACATGGCTGCTTTCACGGCTTTTTCCTTGGCAAGAAGCCTAACACCAGGCTGATTTCCCTTCCCAGGGTTACTGTTAGGCTTAGGCCTAGGGCTAGGATTTTTAAAACTAGGAAGCCCTTAGCTCCAGGCACACTGCAGCTGTTCAAGGCATCCCAAGGGGAGTACAAAAGTGCAACAACATGGCAGCTTTCACAGCTTTTTCCTTGGCACCATCCCTATACCTAGGCTGATTTATCTGCCTAGGGTTAGGGTTAGGGTTCAGCCTAGGGCTTGGATATTTTTAACCAGGAAGCCCTGAGTTCCAGGCTTACTGCATCTGCCAAAGGCATCCCAAAGAGAGTGCAGAAGTGCCACAACATGGCTGCTTTCACGGCTTTTCCCTTTGGAAGAACCCTAATACCCGGCTGATTTACCTTCCTAGGGTTACTGTTAGGCTTAGGCCTAGGACTTTTAAAACCAGGAAGCCCTGGGCTCCAGGCACACTGCAGCTGCGAAAGGCATCCAGAGGGGAGCGCAAAATTGACGCAACTTGGCTGCCACCACTGATACTTCCATGAGACCATCCCGAACCATAGGCTGATTTTCCTTCCTAGGGTTAAGGTTTGAGTTACGCCTAGGGTAAGGGTTCTATTAACCAGAAAGCCCTGAGTTCCAAGAACACAGCAGCTGCGAAGGACTAGCCAAGAAGAGCGCAAAAGTACCACAACATGCCTGCCTCCACAGCTTTTTCCTTGGGGACATGCCTAATTCCTGGCTGATTTGCCTTTCTCGTCTTAGGGTTGGGGTTCGGCCTAGGGCTAGGATTTTTAAAATCAGGAAGCCCTGAGTTCCAGGCACACTCGAGCTGTGAAAGGCATCCAAAAGGGAGTGCAAAAGTGCCACAACATGGCTGCTTTCACGGCTTTTTCCTTGGCAAGAAGCCTAACACCAGGCTGATTTCCCTTCCCAGGGTTACTGTTAGGCTTAGGCCTAGGGCTAGGATTTTTAAAACTAGGAAGCCCTTAGCTCCAGGCACACTGCAGCTGTTCAAGGCATCCCAAGGGGAGTACAAAAGTGCAACAACATGGCAGCTTTCACAGCTTTTTCCTTGGCACCATCCCTATTCCTAGGCTGATTTATCTGCCTAGGGTTAGGGTTAGGCTTCAGCCTAGGGCTTGGATTTCTTTAACCAGGAAGCCCTGAGTTCCAGGCTTACTGCATCTGCCAAAGGCATCCCAAAGGGAGTGCAGAAGTGCCACAACATGGCTGCTTTCACGGCTTTTCCCTTAGGTAGTACCCTAATACCCAGCTGATTTACCTGCCTAGGGTTACTGTTAGGCTTAGGCCTAGGACTTTTAAAACCAGGAAGCCCTGGGCTCCAGGCACACTGCAGCTGCGAAAGGCATCCCAAGGGGAGCGCAAAAGTGACGCAACTTGGCTGCCACCACTGATATTTCCATGAGACCATCCCGAACCATAGGCTCATTTTCCTTCCTAGGGTTAAGGTTTGAGTTACGCCTAGGGTAAGGGTTCTATTAGCCAGAAAGCCCTGAGTTCCAAGAACACAGCAGCTGCGAAGGACTAGCCAAGAAGAGCGCAAAAGTACCACAACATGCCTGCCTCCACAGCTTTTTCCTTGGGGACATGCCTAATTCCTGGCTGATTTGCCTTTCTCGTCTTAGGGTTGGGGTTCGGCCTAGGGCTAGGATTTTTAAAATCAGGAAGCCCTGAGTTCCAGGCACACTCGAGCTGTGAAAGGCATCCAAAAGGGAGTGCAAAAGTGCCACAACTTGGCTGCTTTCACGGCTTTTTCCTTGGCAAGAAGCCTAACACCAGGCTGATTTCCCTTCCCAGGGTTACTGTTAGGCTTAGGCCTAGGGCTAGGATTTTTAAAATCAGGAAGCCCTGAGTTCCAGGCACACTGGAGCTGCGAAAGGCATCCAAAAGGGAGTGCAAAAGTGCCACAACATGGCTGCTTTCACGGCTTTTTCCTTGGCAAGAAGCCTAACACCAGGCTGATTTCCCTTCCCAGGGTTACTGTTAGGCTTAGGCCTAGGGCTAGGATTTTTAAAACTAGGAAGCCCTTAGCTCCAGGCACACTGCAGCTGTTCAAGGCATCCCAAGGGGAGTACAAAAGTGCAACAACATGGCAGCTTTCACAGCTTTTTCCTTGGCACCATCCCTATACCTAGGCTGATTTATCTGCCTAGGGTTAGGGTTAGGGTTCAGCCTAGGGCTTGGATATTTTTAACCAGGAAGCCCTGAGTTCCAGGCTTACTGCATCTGCCAAAGGCATCCCAAAGAGAGTGCAGAAGTGCCACAACATGGCTGCTTTCACGGCTTTTCCCTTTGGAAGAACCCTAATACCCGGCTGATTTACCTTCCTAGGGTTACTGTTAGGCTTAGGCCTAGGACTTTTAAAACCAGGAAGCCCTGGGCTCCAGGCACACTGCAGCTGCGAAAGGCATCCAGAGGGGAGCGCAAAAGTGACGCAACTTGGCTGCCACCACTGATACTTCCATGAGACCATCCCGAACCATAGGCTGATTTTCCTTCCTAGGGTTAAGGTTTGAGTTACGCCTAGGGTAAGGGTTCTATTAACCAGAAAGCCCTGAGTTCCAAGAACACAGCAGCTGCGAAGGACTAGCCAAGAAGAGCGCAAAAGTACCACAACATGCCTGCCTCCACAGCTTTTTCCTTGGGGACATGCCTAATTCCTGGCTGATTTGCCTTTCTCGTCTTATGGTTGGGGTTCGGCCTAGGGCTAGGATTTTTAAAATCAGGAAGCCCTGAGTTCCAGGCACACTCGAGCTGTGAAAGGCATCCAAAAGGGAGTGTGCAAAAGTGCCACAACTTGGCTGCTTTCACGGCTTTTTCCTTGGCAAGAAGCCTAACACCAGGCTGATTTCCCTTCCCAGGGTTACTGTTAGGCTTAGGCCTAGGGCTAGGATTTTTAAAACTAGGAAGCCCTTAGCTCCAGGCACACTGCAGCTGTTCAAGGCATCCCAAGGGGAGTACAAAAGTGCAACAACATGGCAGCTTTCACAGCTTTTTCCTTGGCACCATCCCTATACCTAGGCTGATTTATCTGCCTAGGGTTAGGGTTAGGCTTCAGCCTAGGGCTTGGATTTCTTTAACCAGGAAGCCCTGAGTTCCAGGCTTACTGCATCTGCCAAAGGCATCCCAAAGGGAGTGCAGAAGTGCCACAACATGGCTGCTTTCACGGCTTTTCCCTTAGGTAGTACCCTAATACCCAGCTGATTTACCTGCCTAGGGTTACTGTTAGGCTTAGGCCTAGGACTTTTAAAACCAGGAAGCCCTGGGCTCCAGGCACACTGCAGCTGCGAAAGGCATCCCAAGGGGAGCGCAAAAGTGACGCAACTTGGCTGCCACCACTGATATTTCCATGAGACCATCCCGAACCATAGGCTCATTTTCCTTCCTAGGGTTAAGGTTTGAGTTACGCCTAGGGTAAGGGTTCTATTAGCCAGAAAGCCCTGAGTTCCAAGAACACAGCAGCTGCGAAGGACTAGCCAAGAAGAGCGCAAAAGTACCACAACATGCCTGCCTCCACAGCTTTTTCCTTTGGGACATGCCTAATTCCTGGCTGATTTGCCTTTCTCGTCTTAGGCTTGGGGTTCGGCCTAGGGCTAGGATTTTTAAAATCAGGAAGCCCTGAGTTCCAGGCACACTGGAGCTGCGAAAGGCATCCAAAAGGGAGTGCAAAAGTGCCACAACATGGCTGCTTTCACGGCTTTTTCCTTGGCAAGAAGCCTAACACCAGGCTGATTTCCCTTCCCAGGGTTACTGTTAGGCTTAGGCCTAGGGCTAGGATTTTTAAAACTAGGAAGCCCTTAGCTCCAGGCACACTGCAGCTGTTCAAGGCATCCCAAGGGGAGTACAAAAGTGCAACAACATGGCAGCTTTCACAGCTTTTTCCTTGGCACCATCCCTATACCTAGGCTGATTTATCTGCCTAGGGTTAGGGTTAGGGTTCAGCCTAGGGCTTGGATTTCTTTAACCAGGAAGCCCTGAGTTCCAGGCTTACTGCATCTGCCAAAGGCATCCCAAAGAGAGTGCAGAAGTGCCACAACATGGCTGCTTTCACGGCTTTTCCCTTTGGAAGAACCCTAATACCCGGCTGATTTACCTTCCTAGGGTTACTGTTAGGCTTAGGCCTAGGACTTTTAAAACCAGGAAGCCCTGGGCTCCAGGCACACTGCAGCTGCGAAAGGCATCCAGAGGGGAGCGCAAAATTGACGCAACTTGGCTGCCACCACTGATACTTCCATGAGACCATCCCGAACCATAGGCTGATTTTCCTTCCTAGGGTTAAGGTTTGAGTTACGCCTAGGGTAAGGGTTCTATTAACCAGAAAGCCCTGAGTTCCAAGAACACAGCAGCTGCGAAGGACTAGCCAAGAAGAGCGCAAAAGTACCACAACATGCCTGCCTCCACAGCTTTTTCCTTGGGGACATGCCTAATTCCTGGCTGATTTGCCTTTCTCGTCTTAGGGTTGGGGTTCGGCCTAGGGCTAGGATTTTTAAAATCAGGAAGCCCTGAGTTCCAGGCACACTCGAGCTGTGAAAGGCATCCAAAAGGGAGTGCAAAAGTGCCACAACATGGCTGCTTTCACGGCTTTTTCCTTGGCAAGGAGCCTAACACCAGGCTGATTTCCCTTCCCAGGGTTACTGTTAGGCTTAGGCCTAGGGCTAGGATTTTTAAAACTAGGAAGCCCTTAGCTCCAGGCACACTGCAGCTGTTCAAGGCATCCCAAGGGGAGTACAAAAGTGCAACAACATGGCAGCTTTCACAGCTTTTTCCTTGGCACCATCCCTATTCCTAGGCTGATTTATCTGCCTAGGGTTAGGGTTAGGCTTCAGCCTAGGGCTTGGATTTCTTTAACCAGGAAGCCCTGAGTTCCAGGCTTACTGCATCTGCCAAAGGCATCCCAAAGGGAGTGCAGAAGTGCCACAACATGGCTGCTTTCACGGCTTTTCCCTTAGGTAGTACCCTAATACCCAGCTGATTTACCTGCCTAGGGTTACTGTTAGGCTTAGGCCTAGGACTTTTAAAACCAGGAAGCCCTGGGCTCCAGGCACACTGCAGCTGCGAAAGGCATCCCAAGGGGAGCGCAAAAGTGACGCAACTTGGCTGCCACCACTGATATTTCCATGAGACCATCCCGAACCATAGGCTCATTTTCCTTCCTAGGGTTAAGGTTTGAGTTACGCCTAGGGTAAGGGTTCTATTAGCCAGAAAGCCCTGAGTTCCAAGAACACAGCAGCTGCGAAGGACTAGCCAAGAAGAGCGCAAAAGTACCACAACATGCCTGCCTCCACAGCTTTTTCCTTGGGGACATGCCTAATTCCTGGCTGATTTGCCTTTCTCGTCTTAGGGTTGGGGTTCGGCCTAGGGCTAGGATTTTTAAAATCAGGAAGCCCTGAGTTCCAGGCACACTCGAGCTGTGAAAGGCATCCAAAAGGGAGTGCAAAAGTGCCACAACTTGGCTGCTTTCACGGCTTTTTCCTTGGCAAGAAGCCTAACACCAGGCTGATTTCCCTTCCCAGGGTTACTGTTAGGCTTAGGCCTAGGGCTAGGATTTTTAAAATCAGGAAGCCCTGAGTTCCAGGCACACTGGAGCTGCGAAAGGCATCCAAAAGGGAGTGCAAAAGTGCCACAACATGGCTGCTTTCACGGCTTTTTCCTTGGCAAGAAGCCTAACACCAGGCTGATTTCCCTTCCCAGGGTTACTGTTAGGCTTAGGCCTAGGGCTAGGATTTTTAAAACTAGGAAGCCCTTAGCTCCAGGCACACTGCAGCTGTTCAAGGCATCCCAAGGGGAGTACAAAAGTGCAACAACATGGCAGCTTTCACAGCTTTTTCCTTGGCACCATCCCTATACCTAGGCTGATTTATCTGCCTAGGGTTAGGGTTAGGGTTCAGCCTAGGGCTTGGATATTTTTAACCAGGAAGCCCTGAGTTCCAGGCTTACTGCATCTGCCAAAGGCATCCCAAAGAGAGTGCAGAAGTGCCACAACATGGCTGCTTTCACGGCTTTTCCCTTTGGAAGAACCCTAATACCCGGCTGATTTACCTTCCTAGGGTTACTGTTAGGCTTAGGCCTAGGACTTTTAAAACCAGGAAGCCCTGGGCTCCAGGCACACTGCAGCTGCGAAAGGCATCCAGAGGGGAGCGCAAAAGTGACGCAACTTGGCTGCCACCACTGATACTTCCATGAGACCATCCCGAACCATAGGCTGATTTTCCTTCCTAGGGTTAAGGTTTGAGTTACGCCTAGGGTAAGGGTTCTATTAACCAGAAAGCCCTGAGTTCCAAGAACACAGCAGCTGCGAAGGACTAGCCAAGAAGAGCGCAAAAGTACCACAACATGCCTGCCTCCACAGCTTTTTCCTTGGGGACATGCCTAATTCCTGGCTGATTTGCCTTTCTCGTCTTATGGTTGGGGTTCGGCCTAGGGCTAGGATTTTTAAAATCAGGAAGCCCTGAGTTCCAGGCACACTCGAGCTGTGAAAGGCATCCAAAAGGGAGTGTGCAAAAGTGCCACAACTTGGCTGCTTTCACGGCTTTTTCCTTGGCAAGAAGCCTAACACCAGGCTGATTTCCCTTCCCAGGGTTACTGTTAGGCTTAGGCCTAGGGCTAGGATTTTTAAAATCAGGAAGCCCTGAGTTCCAGGCACACTGGAGCTGCGAAAGGCATCCAAAAGGGAGTGCAAAAGTGCCACAACATGGCTGCTTTCACGGCTTTTTCCTTGGCAAGAAGCCTAACACCAGGCTGATTTCCCTTCCCAGGGTTACTGTTAGGCTTAGGCCTAGGGCTAGGATTTTTAAAACTAGGAAGCCCTTAGCTCCAGGCACACTGCAGCTGTTCAAGGCATCCCAAGGGGAGTACAAAAGTGCAACAACATGGCAGCTTTCACAGCTTTTTCCTTGGCACCATCCCTATACCTAGGCTGATTTATCTGCCTAGGGTTAGGGTTAGGGTTCAGCCTAGGGCTTGGATATTTTTAACCAGGAAGCCCTGAGTTCCAGGCTTACTGCATCTGCCAAAGGCATCCCAAAGAGAGTGCAGAAGTGCCACAACATGGCTGCTTTCACGGCTTTTCCCTTTGGAAGAACCCTAATACCCGGCTGATTTACCTTCCTAGGGTTACTGTTAGGCTTAGGCCTAGGACTTTTAAAACCAGGAAGCCCTGGGCTCCAGGCACACTGCAGCTGCGAAAGGCATCCAGAGGGGAGCGCAAAAGTGACGCAACTTGGCTGCCACCACTGATACTTCCATGAGACCATCCCGAACCATAGGCTGATTTTCCTTCCTAGGGTTAAGGTTTGAGTTACGCCTAGGGTAAGGGTTCTATTAACCAGAAAGCCCTGAGTTCCAAGAACACAGCAGCTGCGAAGGACTAGCCAAGAAGAGCGCAAAAGTACCACAACATGCCTGCCTCCACAGCTTTTTCCTTGGGGACATGCCTAATTCCTGGCTGATTTGCCTTTCTCGTCTTATGGTTGGGGTTCGGCCTAGGGCTAGGATTTTTAAAATCAGGAAGCCCTGAGTTCCAGGCACACTCGAGCTGTGAAAGGCATCCAAAAGGGAGTGTGCAAAAGTGCCACAACATGGCTGCTTTCACGGCTTTTTCCTTGGCAAGAAGCCTAACACCAGGCTGATTTCCCTTCCCAGGGTTACTGTTAGGCTTAGGCCTAGGGCTAGGATTTTTAAAACTAGGAAGCCCTTAGCTCCAGGCACACTGCAGATGTTCAAGGCATCCCAAGGGGAGTACAAAAGTGCAACAACATGGCAGCATTCACAGCTTTTTCCTTGGCACCATCCCTATACCTAGGCTGATTTATCTGCCAAGGGTTAGGGTTAGGGTTCAGCCTAGGGCTTGGATATTTTTAACCAGGAAGCCCTGAGTTCCAGGCTTACTTCATCTGCCAAAGGCATCCCAAAGGGAGTGCAGAAGTGCCACAACATGGCTGCTTTCACGGCTTTTCCCTTTGGAAGAACCCTAATACCCGGCTGATTTACCTTCCTAGGGTTACTGTTAGGCTTAGGCCTAGGACTTTTAAAACCAGGAAGCCCTGGGCTCCAGGCACACTGCAGCTGCGAAAGGCATCCCAAGGGGAGCGCAAAAGTGACGCAACTTGGCTGCCACCACTGATATTTCCATGAGAGCATCCCGAACCATAGGCTGATTTTCCTTCCTAGGGTTAAGGTTTGAGTTACGCCTAGGGTAAGGGTTCTATTAACCAGAAAGCCCTGAGTTCCAAGAACACAGCAGCTGCGAAGGACTAGCCAAGAAGAGCGCAAAAGTACCACAACATGCCTGCCTCCACAGCTTTTTCCTTGGGGACATGCCTAATTCCTGGCTGATTTGCCTTTCTCGTCTTAGGGTTGGGGTTCGGCCTAGGGCTAGGATTTTTAAAATCAGGAAGCCCTGAGTTCCAGGCACACTCGAGCTGTGAAAGGCATCCAAAAGGGAGTGTGCAAAAGTGCCACAACATGGCTGCTTTCACGGCTTTTTCCTTGGCAAGAAGCCTAACACCAGGCTGATTTCCCTTCCCAGGGTTACTGTTAGGCTTAGGCCTAGGGCTAGGATTTTTAAAACTAGGAAGCCCTTAGCTCCAGGCACACTGCAGATGTTCAAGGCATCCCAAGGGGAGTACAAAAGTGCAACAACATGGCAGCTTTCACAGCTTTTTCCTTGGCACCATCCCTATACCTAGGCTGATTTATCTGCCTAGGGTTAGGGTTAGGGTTCAGCCTAGGGCTTGGATATTTTTAACCAGGAAGCCCTGAGTTCCAGGCTTACTTCATCTGCCAAAGGCATCCCAAAGGGAGTGCAGAAGTGCCACAACATGGCTGCTTTCACGGCTTTTCCCTTTGGAAGAACCCTAATACCCGGCTGATTTACCTTCCTAGGGTTACTGTTAGGCTTAGGCCTAGGACTTTTAAAACCAGGAAGCCCTGGGCTCCAGGCACACTGCAGCTGCGAAAGGCATCCCAAGGGGAGCGCAAAAGTGACGCAACTTGGCTGCCACCACTGATATTTCCATGAGAGCATCCCGAACCATAGGCTGATTTTCCTTCCTAGGGTTAAGGTTTGAGTTACGCCTAGGGTAAGGGTTCTATTAACCAGAAAGCCCTGAGTTCCAAGAACACAGCAGCTGCGAAGGACTAGCCAAGAAGAGCGCAAAAGTACCACAACATGCCTGCCTCCACAGCTTTTTCCTTGGGGACATGCCTAATTCCTGGCTGATTTGCCTTTCTCGTCTTAGGGTTGGGGTTCGGCCTAGGGCTAGGATTTTTAAAATCAGGAAGCCCTGAGTTCCAGACACACTGGAGCTGTGAAAGGCATCCAAAAGGGAGTGCAAAAGTGCCACAACATGGCTGCTTTCACGGCTTTTTCCTTGGCAAGAAGCCTAACACCAGGCTGATTTCCCTTCCCAGGGTTACTGTTAGGCTTAGGCCTAGGGCTAGGATTTTTAAAACTAGGAAGCCCTTAGCTCCAGGAACACTGCAGCTGTTCAAGGCATCCCAAGGGGAGTACAAAAGTGCAACAACATGGCAGCTTTCACAGCTTTTTCCTTGGCACCATCCCTATACCTAGGCTTATTTATCTGCCTAGGGTTAGGGTTAGGGTTCAGCCTAGGGCTTGGATTTCTTTAACCAGGAAGCCCTGAGTTCCAGGCTTACTGCATCTGCCAAAGGCATCCCAAAGAGAGTGCAGAAGTGCCACAACATGGCTGCTTTCACGGCTTTTCCCTTAGGAAGAACCCTAATACCCTGCTGATTTACCTTCCTAGGATTACTGTTAGGCTTAGGCCTAGGACTTTTAAAACCAGGAAGCCCTGGGCTCCAGGCACACTGCAGCTGCCAAAGGCATCCCAAGGGGAGCGCAAAAGTGACACAACTTGGCTGCCACCACTGATATTTCCATGAGACCATCCCGAACCATAGGCTGATTTTCCTTCCTAGGGTTAAGGTTTGAGTTACGCCTAGGGTAAGGTTCTATTAACCAGAAAGCCCTGAGTTCCAAGAACACAGCAGCTGCGAAGGACTAGCCAAGAAGAGCGCAAAAGTACCACAACATGCCTGCCTCCACAGCTTTTTCCTTGGGGACATGCCTAATTCCTGGCTGATTTGCCTTTCTCGTCTTATGGTTGGGGTTCGGCCTAAGGCTAGGATTTTTAAAATCAGGAAGCCCTGAGTTCCAGGCACACTCGAGCTGTGAAAGGCATCCAAAAGGGAGTGTGCAAAAGTGCCACAACTTGGCTGCTTTCACGGCTTTTTCCTTGGCAAGAAGCCTAACACCAGGCTGATTTCCCTTCCCAGGGTTACTGTTAGGCTTAGGCCTAGGGCTAGGATTTTTAAAATCAGGAAGCCCTGAGTTCCAGGCACACTGGAGCTGCGAAAGGCATCCAAAAGGGAGTGCAAAAGTGCCACAACATGGCTGCTTTCACGGCTTTTTCCTTGGCAAGAAGCCTAACACCAGGCTGATTTCCCTTCCCAGGGTTACTGTTAGGCTTAGGCCTAGGGCTAGGATTTTTAAAACTAGGAAGCCCTTAGCTCCAGGCACACTGCAGCTGTTCAAGGCATCCCAAGGGGAGTACAAAAGTGCAACAACATGGCAGCTTTCACAGCTTTTTCCTTGGCACCATCCCTATACCTAGGCTGATTTATCTGCCTAGGGTTAGGGTTAGGGTTCAGCCTAGGGCTTGGATATTTTTAACCAGGAAGCCCTGAGTTCCAGGCTTACTGCATCTGCCAAAGGCATCCCAAAGAGAGTGCAGAAGTGCCACAACATGGCTGCTTTCACGGCTTTTCCCTTTGGAAGAACCCTAATACCCGGCTGATTTACCTTCCTAGGGTTACTGTTAGGCTTAGGCCTAGGACTTTTAAAACCAGGAAGCCCTGGGCTCCAGGCACACTGCAGCTGCGAAAGGCATCCAGAGGGGAGCGCAAAAGTGACGCAACTTGGCTGCCACCACTGATACTTCCATGAGACCATCCCGAACCATAGGCTGATTTTCCTTCCTAGGGTTAAGGTTTGAGTTACGCCTAGGGTAAGGGTTCTATTAACCAGAAAGCCCTGAGTTCCAAGAACACAGCAGCTGCGAAGGACTAGCCAAGAAGAGCGCAAAAGTACCACAACATGCCTGCCTCCACAGCTTTTTCCTTGGGGACATGCCTAATTCCTGGCTGATTTGCCTTTCTCGTCTTATGGTTGGGGTTCGGCCTAGGGCTAGGATTTTTAAAATCAGGAAGCCCTGAGTTCCAGGCACACTCGAGCTGTGAAAGGCATCCAAAAGGGAGTGTGCAAAAGTGCCACAACATGGCTGCTTTCACGGCTTTTTCCTTGGCAAGAAGCCTAACACCAGGCTGATTTCCCTTCCCAGGGTTACTGTTAGGCTTAGGCCTAGGGCTAGGATTTTTAAAACTAGGAAGCCCTTAGCTCCAGGCACACTGCAGATGTTCAAGGCATCCCAAGGGGAGTACAAAAGTGCAACAACATGGCAGCATTCACAGCTTTTTCCTTGGCACCATCCCTATACCTAGGCTGATTTATCTGCCAAGGGTTAGGGTTAGGGTTCAGCCTAGGGCTTGGATATTTTTAACCAGGAAGCCCTGAGTTCCAGGCTTACTTCATCTGCCAAAGGCATCCCAAAGGGAGTGCAGAAGTGCCACAACATGGCTGCTTTCACGGCTTTTCCCTTTGGAAGAACCCTAATACCCGGCTGATTTACCTTCCTAGGGTTACTGTTAGGCTTAGGCCTAGGACTTTTAAAACCAGGAAGCCCTGGGCTCCAGGCACACTGCAGCTGCGAAAGGCATCCCAAGGGGAGCGCAAAAGTGACGCAACTTGGCTGCCACCACTGATATTTCCATGAGAGCATCCCGAACCATAGGCTGATTTTCCTTCCTAGGGTTAAGGTTTGAGTTACGCCTAGGGTAAGGGTTCTATTAACCAGAAAGCCCTGAGTTCCAAGAACACAGCAGCTGCGAAGGACTAGCCAAGAAGAGCGCAAAAGTACCACAACATGCCTGCCTCCACAGCTTTTTCCTTGGGGACATGCCTAATTCCTGGCTGATTTGCCTTTCTCGTCTTAGGGTTGGGGTTCGGCCTAGGGCTAGGATTTTTAAAATCAGGAAGCCCTGAGTTCCAGGCACACTCGAGCTGTGAAAGGCATCCAAAAGGGAGTGTGCAAAAGTGCCACAACATGGCTGCTTTCACGGCTTTTTCCTTGGCAAGAAGCCTAACACCAGGCTGATTTCCCTTCCCAGGGTTACTGTTAGGCTTAGGCCTAGGGCTAGGATTTTTAAAACTAGGAAGCCCTTAGCTCCAGGCACACTGCAGATGTTCAAGGCATCCCAAGGGGAGTACAAAAGTGCAACAACATGGCAGCTTTCACAGCTTTTTCCTTGGCACCATCCCTATACCTAGGCTGATTTATCTGCCTAGGGTTAGGGTTAGGGTTCAGCCTAGGGCTTGGATATTTTTAACCAGGAAGCCCTGAGTTCCAGGCTTACTTCATCTGCCAAAGGCATCCCAAAGGGAGTGCAGAAGTGCCACAACATGGCTGCTTTCACGGCTTTTCCCTTTGGAAGAACCCTAATACCCGGCTGATTTACCTTCCTAGGGTTACTGTTAGGCTTAGGCCTAGGACTTTTAAAACCAGGAAGCCCTGGGCTCCAGGCACACTGCAGCTGCGAAAGGCATCCCAAGGGGAGCGCAAAAGTGACGCAACTTGGCTGCCACCACTGATATTTCCATGAGAGCATCCCGAACCATAGGCTGATTTTCCTTCCTAGGGTTAAGGTTTGAGTTACGCCTAGGGTAAGGGTTCTATTAACCAGAAAGCCCTGAGTTCCAAGAACACAGCAGCTGCGAAGGACTAGCCAAGAAGAGCGCAAAAGTACCACAACATGCCTGCCTCCACAGCTTTTTCCTTGGGGACATGCCTAATTCCTGGCTGATTTGCCTTTCTCGTCTTATGGTTGGGGTTCGGCCTAGGGCTAGGATTTTTAAAATCAGGAAGCCCTGAGTTCCAGGCACACTCGAGCTGTGAAAGGCATCCAAAAGGGAGTGTGCAAAAGTGCCACAACTTGGCTGCTTTCACGGCTTTTTCCTTGGCAAGAAGCCTAACACCAGGCTGATTTCCCTTCCCAGGGTTACTGTTAGGCTTAGGCCTAGGGCTAGGATTTTTAAAATCAGGAAGCCCTGAGTTCCAGGCACACTGGAGCTGCGAAAGGCATCCAAAAGGGAGTGCAAAAGTGCCACAACATGGCTGCTTTCACGGCTTTTTCCTTGGCAAGAAGCCTAACACCAGGCTGATTTCCCTTCCCAGGGTTACTGTTAGGCTTAGGCCTAGGGCTAGGATTTTTAAAACTAGGAAGCCCTTAGCTCCAGGCACACTGCAGCTGTTCAAGGCATCCCAAGGGGAGTACAAAAGTGCAACAACATGGCAGCTTTCACAGCTTTTTCCTTGGCACCATCCCTATACCTAGGCTGATTTATCTGCCTAGGGTTAGGGTTAGGGTTCAGCCTAGGGCTTGGATATTTTTAACCAGGAAGCCCTGAGTTCCAGGCTTACTGCATCTGCCAAAGGCATCCCAAAGAGAGTGCAGAAGTGCCACAACATGGCTGCTTTCACGGCTTTTCCCTTTGGAAGAACCCTAATACCCGGCTGATTTACCTTCCTAGGGTTACTGTTAGGCTTAGGCCTAGGACTTTTAAAACCAGGAAGCCCTGGGCTCCAGGCACACTGCAGCTGCGAAAGGCATCCAGAGGGGAGCGCAAAAGTGACGCAACTTGGCTGCCACCACTGATACTTCCATGAGACCATCCCGAACCATAGGCTGATTTTCCTTCCTAGGGTTAAGGTTTGAGTTACGCCTAGGGTAAGGGTTCTATTAACCAGAAAGCCCTGAGTTCCAAGAACACAGCAGCTGCGAAGGACTAGCCAAGAAGAGCGCAAAAGTACCACAACATGCCTGCCTCCACAGCTTTTTCCTTGGGGACATGCCTAATTCCTGGCTGATTTGCCTTTCTCGTCTTATGGTTGGGGTTCGGCCTAGGGCTAGGATTTTTAAAATCAGGAAGCCCTGAGTTCCAGGCACACTCGAGCTGTGAAAGGCATCCAAAAGGGAGTGTGCAAAAGTGCCACAACATGGCTGCTTTCACGGCTTTTTCCTTGGCAAGAAGCCTAACACCAGGCTGATTTCCCTTCCCAGGGTTACTGTTAGGCTTAGGCCTAGGGCTAGGATTTTTAAAACTAGGAAGCCCTTAGCTCCAGGCACACTGCAGATGTTCAAGGCATCCCAAGGGGAGTACAAAAGTGCAACAACATGGCAGCATTCACAGCTTTTTCCTTGGCACCATCCCTATACCTAGGCTGATTTATCTGCCAAGGGTTAGGGTTAGGGTTCAGCCTAGGGCTTGGATATTTTTAACCAGGAAGCCCTGAGTTCCAGGCTTACTTCATCTGCCAAAGGCATCCCAAAGGGAGTGCAGAAGTGCCACAACATGGCTGCTTTCACGGCTTTTCCCTTTGGAAGAACCCTAATACCCGGCTGATTTACCTTCCTAGGGTTACTGTTAGGCTTAGGCCTAGGACTTTTAAAACCAGGAAGCCCTGGGCTCCAGGCACACTGCAGCTGCGAAAGGCATCCCAAGGGGAGCGCAAAAGTGACGCAACTTGGCTGCCACCACTGATATTTCCATGAGAGCATCCCGAACCATAGGCTGATTTTCCTTCCTAGGGTTAAGGTTTGAGTTACGCCTAGGGTAAGGGTTCTATTAACCAGAAAGCCCTGAGTTCCAAGAACACAGCAGCTGCGAAGGACTAGCCAAGAAGAGCGCAAAAGTACCACAACATGCCTGCCTCCACAGCTTTTTCCTTGGGGACATGCCTAATTCCTGGCTGATTTGCCTTTCTCGTCTTAGGGTTGGGGTTCGGCCTAGGGCTAGGATTTTTAAAATCAGGAAGCCCTGAGTTCCAGGCACACTCGAGCTGTGAAAGGCATCCAAAAGGGAGTGTGCAAAAGTGCCACAACATGGCTGCTTTCACGGCTTTTTCCTTGGCAAGAAGCCTAACACCAGGCTGATTTCCCTTCCCAGGGTTACTGTTAGGCTTAGGCCTAGGGCTAGGATTTTTAAAACTAGGAAGCCCTTAGCTCCAGGCACACTGCAGATGTTCAAGGCATCCCAAGGGGAGTACAAAAGTGCAACAACATGGCAGCTTTCACAGCTTTTTCCTTGGCACCATCCCTATACCTAGGCTGATTTATCTGCCTAGGGTTAGGGTTAGGGTTCAGCCTAGGGCTTGGATATTTTTAACCAGGAAGCCCTGAGTTCCAGGCTTACTTCATCTGCCAAAGGCATCCCAAAGGGAGTGCAGAAGTGCCACAACATGGCTGCTTTCACGGCTTTTCCCTTTGGAAGAACCCTAATACCCGGCTGATTTACCTTCCTAGGGTTACTGTTAGGCTTAGGCCTAGGACTTTTAAAACCAGGAAGCCCTGGGCTCCAGGCACACTGCAGCTGCGAAAGGCATCCCAAGGGGAGCGCAAAAGTGACGCAACTTGGCTGCCACCACTGATATTTCCATGAGAGCATCCCGAACCATAGGCTGATTTTCCTTCCTAGGGTTAAGGTTTGAGTTACGCCTAGGGTAAGGGTTCTATTAACCAGAAAGCCCTGAGTTCCAAGAACACAGCAGCTGCGAAGGACTAGCCAAGAAGAGCGCAAAAGTACCACAACATGCCTGCCTCCACAGCTTTTTCCTTGGGGACATGCCTAATTCCTGGCTGATTTGCCTTTCTCGTCTTAGGGTTGGGGTTCGGCCTAGGGCTAGGATTTTTAAAATCAGGAAGCCCTGAGTTCCAGGCACACTCGAGCTGTGAAAGGCATCCAAAAGGGAGTGTGCAAAAGTGCCACAACATGGCTGCTTTCACGGCTTTTTCCTTGGCAAGAAGCCTAACACCAGGCTGATTTCCCTTCCCAGGGTTACTGTTAGGCTTAGGCCTAGGGCTAGGATTTTTAAAACTAGGAAGCCCTTAGCTCCAGGCACACTGCAGATGTTCAAGGCATCCCAAGGGGAGTACAAAAGTGCAACAACATGGCAGCTTTCACAGCTTTTTCCTTGGCACCATCCCTATACCTAGGCTGATTTATCTGCCTAGGGTTAGGGTTAGGGTTCAGCCTAGGGCTTGGATATTTTTAACCAGGAAGCCCTGAGTTCCAGGCTTACTTCATCTGCCAAAGGCATCCCAAAGGGAGTGCAGAAGTGCCACAACATGGCTGCTTTCACGGCTTTTCCCTTTGGAAGAACCCTAATACCCGGCTGATTTACCTTCCTAGGGTTACTGTTAGGCTTAGGCCTAGGACTTTTAAAACCAGGAAGCCCTGGGCTCCAGGCACACTGCAGCTGCGAAAGGCATCCCAAGGGGAGCGCAAAAGTGACGCAACTTGGCTGCCACCACTGATATTTCCATGAGAGCATCCCGAACCATAGGCTGATTTTCCTTCCTAGGGTTAAGGTTTGAGTTACGCCTAGGGTAAGGGTTCTATTAACCAGAAAGCCCTGAGTTCCAAGAACACAGCAGCTGCGAAGGACTAGCCAAGAAGAGCGCAAAAGTACCACAACATGCCTGCCTCCACAGCTTTTTCCTTGGGGACATGCCTAATTCCTGGCTGATTTGCCTTTCTCGTCTTATGGTTGGGGTTCGGCCTAGGGCTAGGATTTTTAAAATCAGGAAGCCCTGAGTTCCAGGCACACTCGAGCTGTGAAAGGCATCCAAAAGGGAGTGTGCAAAAGTGCCACAACTTGGCTGCTTTCACGGCTTTTTCCTTGGCAAGAAGCCTAACACCAGGCTGATTTCCCTTCCCAGGGTTACTGTTAGGCTTAGGCCTAGGGCTAGGATTTTTAAAATCAGGAAGCCCTGAGTTCCAGGCACACTGGAGCTGCGAAAGGCATCCAAAAGGGAGTGCAAAAGTGCCACAACATGGCTGCTTTCACGGCTTTTTCCTTGGCAAGAAGCCTAACACCAGGCTGATTTCCCTTCCCAGGGTTACTGTTAGGCTTAGGCCTAGGGCTAGGATTTTTAAAACTAGGAAGCCCTTAGCTCCAGGCACACTGCAGCTGTTCAAGGCATCCCAAGGGGAGTACAAAAGTGCAACAACATGGCAGCTTTCACAGCTTTTTCCTTGGCACCATCCCTATACCTAGGCTGATTTATCTGCCTAGGGTTAGGGTTAGGGTTCAGCCTAGGGCTTGGATATTTTTAACCAGGAAGCCCTGAGTTCCAGGCTTACTGCATCTGCCAAAGGCATCCCAAAGAGAGTGCAGAAGTGCCACAACATGGCTGCTTTCACGGCTTTTCCCTTTGGAAGAACCCTAATACCCGGCTGATTTACCTTCCTAGGGTTACTGTTAGGCTTAGGCCTAGGACTTTTAAAACCAGGAAGCCCTGGGCTCCAGGCACACTGCAGCTGCGAAAGGCATCCAGAGGGGAGCGCAAAAGTGACGCAACTTGGCTGCCACCACTGATACTTCCATGAGACCATCCCGAACCATAGGCTGATTTTCCTTCCTAGGGTTAAGGTTTGAGTTACGCCTAGGGTAAGGGTTCTATTAACCAGAAAGCCCTGAGTTCCAAGAACACAGCAGCTGCGAAGGACTAGCCAAGAAGAGCGCAAAAGTACCACAACATGCCTGCCTCCACAGCTTTTTCCTTGGGGACATGCCTAATTCCTGGCTGATTTGCCTTTCTCGTCTTATGGTTGGGGTTCGGCCTAGGGCTAGGATTTTTAAAATCAGGAAGCCCTGAGTTCCAGGCACACTCGAGCTGTGAAAGGCATCCAAAAGGGAGTGTGCAAAAGTGCCACAACATGGCTGCTTTCACGGCTTTTTCCTTGGCAAGAAGCCTAACACCAGGCTGATTTCCCTTCCCAGGGTTACTGTTAGGCTTAGGCCTAGGGCTAGGATTTTTAAAACTAGGAAGCCCTTAGCTCCAGGCACACTGCAGATGTTCAAGGCATCCCAAGGGGAGTACAAAAGTGCAACAACATGGCAGCATTCACAGCTTTTTCCTTGGCACCATCCCTATACCTAGGCTGATTTATCTGCCAAGGGTTAGGGTTAGGGTTCAGCCTAGGGCTTGGATATTTTTAACCAGGAAGCCCTGAGTTCCAGGCTTACTTCATCTGCCAAAGGCATCCCAAAGGGAGTGCAGAAGTGCCACAACATGGCTGCTTTCACGGCTTTTCCCTTTGGAAGAACCCTAATACCCGGCTGATTTACCTTCCTAGGGTTACTGTTAGGCTTAGGCCTAGGACTTTTAAAACCAGGAAGCCCTGGGCTCCAGGCACACTGCAGCTGCGAAAGGCATCCCAAGGGGAGCGCAAAAGTGACGCAACTTGGCTGCCACCACTGATATTTCCATGAGAGCATCCCGAACCATAGGCTGATTTTCCTTCCTAGGGTTAAGGTTTGAGTTACGCCTAGGGTAAGGGTTCTATTAACCAGAAAGCCCTGAGTTCCAAGAACACAGCAGCTGCGAAGGACTAGCCAAGAAGAGCGCAAAAGTACCACAACATGCCTGCCTCCACAGCTTTTTCCTTGGGGACATGCCTAATTCCTGGCTGATTTGCCTTTCTCGTCTTAGGGTTGGGGTTCGGCCTAGGGCTAGGATTTTTAAAATCAGGAAGCCCTGAGTTCCAGGCACACTCGAGCTGTGAAAGGCATCCAAAAGGGAGTGTGCAAAAGTGCCACAACATGGCTGCTTTCACGGCTTTTTCCTTGGCAAGAAGCCTAACACCAGGCTGATTTCCCTTCCCAGGGTTACTGTAAGGCTTAGGCCTAGGGCTAGGATTTTTAAAACTAGGAAGCCCTTAGCTCCAGGCACACTGCAGCTGTTCAAGGCATCCCAAGGGGAGTACAAAAGTGCAACAACATGGCAGCTTTCACAGCTTTTTCCTTGGCACCATCCCTATACCTAGGCTGATTTATCTGCCTAGGGTTAGGGTTAGGGTTCAGCCTAGGGCTTGGATATTTTTAACCATGAAGCCCTGAGTTCCAGGCTTACTTCATCTGCCAAAGGCATCCCAAAGGGAGTGCAGAAGTGCCACAACATGGCTGCTTTCACGGCTTTTCCCTTTGGAAGAACCCTAATACCCGGCTGATTTACCTTCCTAGGGTTACTGTTAGGCTTAGGCCTAGGACTTTTAAAACCAGGAAGCCCTGGGCTCCAGGCACACTGCAGCTGCCAAAGGCATCCCAAGGGGAGCGCAAAAGTGACACAACTTGGCTGCCACCACTGATATTTCCATGAGAGCATCCCGAACCATAGGCTGATTTTCCTTCCTAGGGTTAAGGTTTGAGTTACGCCTAGGGTAAGGGTTCTATTAACCAGAAAGCCCTGAGTTCCAAGAACACAGCAGCTGCGAAGGACTAGCCAAGAAGAGCGCAAAAGTACCACAACATGCCTGCCTCCACAGCTTTTTCCTTGGGGACATGCCTAATTCCTGGCTGATTTGCCTTTCTCGTCTTAGGCTTGGGGTTCGGCCTAGGGCTAGGATTTTTAAAATCAGGAAGCCCTGAGTTCCAGGCACACTGGAGCTGTGAAAGGCATCCAAAAGGGAGTGCAAAAGTGCCACAACATGGCTGCTTTCACGGCTTTTTCCTTGGCAAGAAGCCTAACACCAGGCTGATTTCCCTTCCCAGGGTTACTGTTAGGCTTAGGCCTAGGGCTAGGATTTTTAAAACTAGGAAGCCCTTAGCTCCAGGAACACTGCAGCTGTTCAAGGCATCCCAAGGGGAGTACAAAAGTGCAACAACATGGCAGCTTTCACAGCTTTTTCCTTGGCACCATCCCTATACCTAGGCTTATTTATCTGCCTAGGGTTAGGGTTAGGGTTCAGCCTAGGGCTTGGATTTCTTTAACCAGGAAGCCCTGAGTTCCAGGCTTACTGCATCTGCCAAAGGCATCCCAAAGAGAGTGCAGAAGTGCCACAACATGGCTGCTTTCACGGCTTTTCCCTTAGGAAGAACCCTAATACCCTGCTGATTTACCTTCCT
This sequence comes from Ammospiza maritima maritima, assembly GCA_036010785.1. Lineage (NCBI taxonomy): Eukaryota > Metazoa > Chordata > Aves > Passeriformes > Passerellidae > Ammospiza > Ammospiza maritima. The sequence goes on from CM069694.1 coordinate 4,904,985, forward strand.
AGGGTTACTGTTAGGCTTAGGCCTAGGACTTTTAAAACCAGGAAGCCCTGGGCTCCAGGCACACTGCAGCTGCCAAAGGCATCCCAAGGGGAGCGCAAAAGTGACGCAACTTGGCTGCCACCACTGATATTTCCATGAGACCATCCCGAACCATAGGCTGATTTTCCTTCCTAGGGTTAAGGTTTGAGTTACGCCTAGGGTAAGGTTCTATTAACCAGAAAGCCCTGAGTTCCAAGAACACAGCAGCTGCGAAGGACTAGCCAAGAAGAGCGCAAAAGTACCACAACATGCCTGCCTCCACAGCTTTTTCCTTGGGGACATGGCTAATTCCTGGCTGATTTGCCTTTCTCGTCTTAGGCTTGGGGTTCGGCCTAGGGCTAGGATTTTTAAAATCAGGAAGCCCTGAGTTCCAGGCACACTCGAGCTGTGAAAGGCATCCAAAAGGGAGTGTGCAAAAGTGCCACAACATGGCTGCTTTCACGGCTTTTTCCTTGGCAAGAAGCCTAACACCAGGCTGATTTCCCTTCCCAGGGTTACTGTTAGGCTTAGGCCTAGGGCTAGGATTTTTAAAACTAGGAAGCCCTTAGCTCCAGGCACACTGCAGATGTTCAAGGCATCCCAAGGGGAGTACAAAAGTGCAACAACATGGCAGCATTCACAGCTTTTTCCTTGGCACCATCCCTATACCTAGGCTGATTTATCTGCCAAGGGTTAGGGTTAGGGTTCAGCCTAGGGCTTGGATATTTTTAACCAGGAAGCCCTGAGTTCCAGGCTTACTTCATCTGCCAAAGGCATCCCAAAGGGAGTGCAGAAGTGCCACAACATGGCTGCTTTCACGGCTTTTCCCTTAGGAAGAACCCTAATACCCGGCTGATTTACCTTCCTAGGGTTACTGTTAGGCTTAGGCCTAGGACTTTTAAAACCAGGAAGCCCTGGGCTCCAGGCACACTGCAGCTGCGAAAGGCATCCCAAGGGGAGCGCAAAAGTGACGCAACTTGGCTGCCACCACTGATATTTCCATGAGAGCATCCCGAACCATAGGCTGATTTTCCTTCCTAGGGTTAAGGTTTGAGTTACGCCTAGGGTAAGGGTTCTATTAACCAGAAAGCCCTGAGTTCCAAGAACACAGCAGCTGCGAAGGACTAGCCAAGAAGAGCGCAAAAGTACCACAACATGCCTGCCTCCACAGCTTTTTCCTTGGGGACATGCCTAATTCCTGGCTGATTTGCCTTTCTCGTCTTAGGGTTGGGGTTCGGCCTAGGGCTAGGATTTTTAAAATCAGGAAGCCCTGAGTTCCAGGCACACTCGAGCTGTGAAAGGCATCCAAAAGGGAGTGTGCAAAAGTGCCACAACATGGCTGCTTTCACGGCTTTTTCCTTGGCAAGAAGCCTAACACCAGGCTGATTTCCCTTCCCAGGGTTACTGTAAGGCTTAGGCCTAGGGCTAGGATTTTTAAAACTAGGAAGCCCTTAGCTCCAGGCACACTGCAGCTGTTCAAGGCATCCCAAGGGGAGTACAAAAGTGCAACAACATGGCAGCTTTCACAGCTTTTTCCTTGGCACCATCCCTATACCTAGGCTGATTTATCTGCCTAGGGTTAGGGTTAGGGTTCAGCCTAGGGCTTGGATATTTTTAACCATGAAGCCCTGAGTTCCAGGCTTACTTCATCTGCCAAAGGCATCCCAAAGGGAGTGCAGAAGTGCCACAACATGGCTGCTTTCACGGCTTTTCCCTTTGGAAGAACCCTAATACCCGGCTGATTTACCTTCCTAGGGTTACTGTTAGGCTTAGGCCTAGGACTTTTAAAACCAGGAAGCCCTGGGCTCCAGGCACACTGCAGCTGCGAAAGGCATCCCAAGGGGAGCGCAAAAGTGACGCAACTTGGCTGCCACCACTGATATTTCCATGAGACCATCCCGAACCATAGGCTGATTTTCCTTCCTAGGGTTAAGGTTTGAGTTACGCCTAGGGTAAGGGTTCTATTAACCAGAAAGCCCTGAGTTCCAAGAACACAGCAGCTGCGAAGGACTAGCCAAGAAGAGCGCAAAAGTACCACAACATGCCTGCCTCCACAGCTTTTTCCTTGGGGACATGCCTAATTCCTGGCTGATTTGCCTTTCTCGTCTTAGGGTTGGGGTTCGGCCTAGGGCTAGGATTTTTAAAATCAGGAAGCCCTGAGTTCCAGGCACACTGGAGCTGTGAAAGGCATCCAAAAGGGAGTGCAAAAGTGCCACAACATGGCTGCTTTCACGGCTTTTTCCTTGGCAAGAAGCCTAACACCAGGCTGATTTCCCTTCCCAGGGTTACTGTTAGGCTTAGGCCTAGGGCTAGGATTTTTAAAACTAGGAAGCCCTTAGCTCCAGGAACACTGCAGCTGTTCAAGGCATCCCAAGGGGAGTACAAAAGTGCAACAACATGGCAGCTTTCACAGCTTTTTCCTTGGCACCATCCCTATACCTAGGCTGATTTATCTGCCCAGGGTTTGGGTTAGGGTTCAGCCTAGGGCTTGGATATTTTTAACCAGGAAGCCCTGAGTTCCAGGCTTACTTCATCTGCCAAAGGCATCCCAAAGGGAGTGCAGAAGTGCCACAACATGGCTGCTTTCACGGCTTTTCCCTTTGGAAGAACCCTAATACGCGGCTGATTTACCTTCCTAGGGTTGCTGTTAGGCTTAGGCCTAGGACTTTTAAAACCAGGAAGCCCTGGGCTCCAGGCACACTGCAGCTGCGAAAGGCATCCCAAGGGGAGCGCAAAAGTGACGCAACTTGGCTGCCACCACTGATATTTCCATGAGACCATCCCGAACCATAGGCTGATTTTCCTTCCTAGGGTTAAGGTTTGAGTTACGCCTAGGGTAGGGGTTCTATTAACCAGAAAGCCCTGAGTTCCAAGAACACAGCAGCTGCGAAGGACTAGCCAAGAAGAGCGCAAAAGTACCACAACATGCCTGCCTCCACAGCTTTTTCCTTGGGGACATGCCTAATTCCTGGCTGATTTGCCTTTCTCGTCTTAGGGTTGGGGTTCGGCCTAGGGCTAGGATTTTTAAAATCAGGAAGCCCTGAGTTCCAGGCACACTGGAGCTGTGAAAGGCATCCAAAAGGGAGTGCAAAAGTGCCACAACATGGCTGCTTTCACGGCTTTTTCCTTGGCAAGAAGCCTAACACCAGGCTGATTTCCCTTCCCAGGGTTACTGTTAGGCTTAGGCCTAGGGCTAGGATTTTTAAAACTAGGAAGCCCTTAGCTCCAGGCACACTGCAGCTGTTCAAGGCATCCCAAGGGGAGTACAAAAGTGCAACAACATGGCAGCTTTCACAGCTTTTTCCTTGGCACCATCCCTATACCTAGGCTGATTTATCTGCCCAGGGTTTGGGTTAGGGTTCAGCCTAGGGCTTGGATTTTTTTAACCAGGAAGCCCTGAGTTCCAGGCTTACTTCATCTGCCAAAGGCATCCCAAAGGGAGTGCAGAAGTGCCACAACATGGCTGCTTTCACGGCTTTTCCCTTTGGAAGAACCCTAATACGCGGCTGATTTACCTTCCTAGGGTTACTGTTAGGCTTAGGCCTAGGACTTTTAAAACCAGGAAGCCCTGGGCTCCAGGCACACTGCAGCTGCGAAAGGCATCCCAAGGGGAGCGCAAAAGTGACGCAACTTGGCTGCCACCACTGATATTTCCATGAGAGCATCCCGAACCATAGGCTGATTTTCCTTCCTAGGGTTAAGGTTTGAGTTACGCCTAGGGTAAGGGTTCTATTAACCAGAAAGCCCTGAGTTCCAAGAACACAGCAGCTGCGAAGGACTAGCCAAGAAGAGCGCAAAAGTACCACAACATGCCTGCCTCCACAGCTTTTTCCTTGGGGACATGCCTAATTCCTGGCTGATTTGCCTTTCTCGTCTTAGGGTTGGGGTTCGGCCTAGGGCTAGGATTTTTAAAATCAGGAAGCCCTGAGTTCCAGGCACACTCGAGCTGTGAAAGGCATCCAAAAGGGAGTGTGCAAAAGTGCCACAACATGGCTGCTTTCACGGCTTTTTCCTTGGCAAGAAGCCTAACACCAGGCTGATTTCCCTTCCCAGGGTTACTGTTAGGCTTAGGCCTAGGGCTAGGATTTTTAAAACTAGGAAGCCCTTAGCTCCAGGCACACTGCAGCTGTTCAAGGCATCCCAAGGGGAGTACAAAAGTGCAACAACATGGCAGCTTTCACAGCTTTTTCCTTGGCACCATCCCTATACCTAGGCTGATTTATCTGCCCAGGGTTTGGGTTAGGGTTCAGCCTAGGGCTTGGATTTTTTTAACCAGTAAGCCCTGAGTTCCAGGCTTACTTCATCTGCCAAAGGCATCCCAAAGGGAGTGCAGAAGTGCCACAACATGGCTGCTTTCACGGCTTTTCCCTTTGGAAGAACCCTAATACGCGGCTGATTTACCTATTAGGGTTACTGTTAGGCTTAGGCCTAGGACTTTTAAAACCAGGAAGCCCTGGGCTCCAGGCACACTGCAGCTGCGAAAGGCATCCCAAGGGGAGCGCAAAAGTGACGCAACTTGGCTGCCACGACTGATATTTCCATGAGACCATCCCGAACCATAGGCTGATTTTCCTTCCTAGGGTTAAGGTTTGAGTTACGCCTAGGGTAAGGGTTCTATTAACCAGAAAGCCCTGAGTTCCAAGAACACAGCAGCTGCGAAGGACTAGCCAAGAAGAGCGCAAAAGTACCACAACATGCCTGCCTCCACAGCTTTTTCCTCGGGGACATGCCTAATTCCTGGCTGATTTGCCTTTCTCGTCTTAGGGTTGGGGTTCGGCCTAGGGCTAGGATTTTTAAAATCAGGAAGCCCTGAGTTCCAGGCACACTGGAGCTGTGAAAGGCATCCAAAAGGGAGTGTGCAAAAGTGCCACAACATGGCTGCTTTCACGGCTTTTCCCTTTGGAAGAACCCTAATACCCGGCTGATTTACCTTCCTAGGGTTACTGTTAGGCTTAGGCCTAGGACTTTTAAAACCAGGAAGCCCTGGGCTCCAGGCACACTGCAGCTGCGAAAGGCATCCCAAGGGGAGCGCAAAAGTGACACAACTTGGCTGCCACCACTGATATTTCCATGAGACCATCCCGAACCATAGGCTGATTTTCCTTCCTAGGGTTAAGGTTTGAGTTACGCCTAGGGTAAGGGTTCTATTAACCAGAAAGCCCTGAGTTCCAAGAACACAGCAGCTGCGAAGGACTAGCCAAGAAGAGCGCAAAAGTACCACAACATGCCTGCCTCCACAGCTTTTTCCTTGGGGACTTGCCTAATTCCTGGCTGATTTGCCTTTCTCGTCATAGGCTTGGGGTTCGGCCTTGGGTTACGATATTTTACCTAGGAAGCCCTGAGTTCCAGGCCTACTACATCTGCCAAAGGCATCCCAAAGGGAGTGCAAAAGTGCCACAACATGGCTGCTTTCACGGCTTTTCCCTTAGGAAGAACCCTAATACCCTGCTGATTTACCTTCCTAGGGTTACTGTTAGGCTTAGGCCTAGGACTTTTAAAACCAGGAAGCCCTGGGCTCCAGGCACATGCAGCTGTTAAAGGCATCCCAAGAGGGCTGCAGAAGTGAAACAACTTTGCTGCCTCTGCTGCTATTCTCATGAGACCATCCCGAACCATAGGCTGATTTTCCTTCCTAGGGTTAAGGTTTGAGTTACGCCTAGGGTAAGGGTTCTATTAACCAGAAAGCCCTGAGTTCCAAGAACACAGCAGCTGCGAAGGACTAGCCAAGAAGAGCGCAAAAGTACCACAACATGCCTGCCTCCACAGCTTTTTCCTTGGGGACATGCCTAATTCCTGGCTGATTTGCCTTTCTCGTCTTAGGGTTGGGGTTCGGCCTAGGGCTAGGATTTTTAAAATCAGGAAGCCCTGAGTTCCAGGCACACTGGAGCTGTGAAAGGCATCCAAAAGGGAGTGCAAAAGTGCCACAACATGGTTGCTTTCACGGCTTTTACCTTGGTAAGAAGCTTAACACCAGGATGATTTCCCTTCCCAGTGTTACTGTTAGGCTTAGGCCTAGGGCTAGGATTTTTAAAACTAGGAAGCCCTGAGCTCCAGGAACACTGCAGCTGTTCAAGGCATCCCAAGGGGAGTACAAAAGTGCAACAACATGGCAGATTTCACAGCTTTTTCCTTAGCACCATCCCTATACATAGGCTGATTTATCTGCCTAGGGTTAGGGTTAGGGTTCAGCCTAGGGCTTGGAGTTTTTTAACCAGGAAGCCCTGAGTTCCAGGCTTACTTCATCTGCCAAAGGCATCCCAAAGGGAGTGCAGAAGTGCCACAACATGGCTGCTTTCACGGCTTTTCCCTTTGGAAGAACCCTAATACCCGGCTGATTTACCTTCCTAGGGTTACTGTTAGGCTTAGGCCTAGGACTTTTAAAACCAGGAAGCCCTGGGCTCCAGGCACACTGCAGCTGCGAAAGGCATCCCAAGGGGAGCGCAAAAGTGACGCAACTTGGCTGCCACCACTGATATTTCCATGAGAGCATCCCGAACCATAGGCTGATTTTCCTTCCTAGGGTTAAGGTTTGAGTTACGCCTAGGGTAAGGGTTCTATTAACCAGAAAGCCCTGAGTTCCAAGAACACAGCAGCTGCGAAGGACTAGCCAAGAAGAGCGCAAAAGTACCACAACATGCCTGCCTCCACAGCTTTTTCCTTGGGGACATGCCTAATTCCTGGCTGATTTGCCTTTCTCGTCTTAGGGTTGGGGTTCGGCCTAGGGCTAGGATTTTTAAAATCAGGAAGCCCTGAGTTCCAGGCACACTGGAGCTGTGAAAGGCATCCAAAAGGGAGTGCAAAAGTGCCACAACATGGCTGCTTTCACGGCTTTTTCCTTGGCAAGAAGCCTAACACCAGGCTGATTTCCCTTCCCAGGGTTACTGTTAGGCTTAGGCCTAGGGCTAGGATTTTTAAAACTAGGAAGCCCTTAGCTCCAGGCACACTGCAGCTGTTCAAGGCATCCCAAGGGGAGTACAAAAGTGCAACAACATGGCAGCTTTCACAGCTTTTTCCTTGGCACCATCCCTATACCTAGGCTGATTTATCTGCCCAGGGTTTGGGTTAGGGTTCAGCCTAGGGCTTGGATTTTTTTAACCAGGAAGCCCTGAGTTCCAGGCTTACTTCATCTGCCAAAGGCATCCCAAAGGGAGTGCAGAAGTGCCACAACATGGCTGCTTTCACGGCTTTTCCCTTTGGAAGAACCCTAATACGCGGCTGATTTACCTTCCTAGGGTTACTGTTAGGCTTAGGCCTAGGACTTTTAAAACCAGGAAGCCCTGGGCTCCAGGCACACTGCAGCTGCGAAAGGCATCCCAAGGGGAGCGCAAAAGTGACGCAACTTGGCTGCCACCACTGATATTTCCATGAGAGCATCCCGAACCATAGGCTGATTTTCCTTCCTAGGGTTAAGGTTTGAGTTACGCCTAGGGTAAGGGTTCTATTAACCAGAAAGCCCTGAGTTCCAAGAACACAGCAGCTGTGAAGGACTAGCCAAGAAGAGCGCAAAAGTACCACAACATGCCTGCCTCCACAGCTTTTTCCTTGGGGACATGCCTAATTCCTGGCTGATTTGCCTTTCTCGTCTTAGGGTTGGGGTTCGGCCTAGGGCTAGGATTTTTAAAATCAGGAAGCCCTGAGTTCCAGGCACACTCGAGCTGTGAAAGGCATCCAAAAGGGAGTGTGCAAAAGTGCCACAACATGGCTGCTTTCACGTCTTTTTCCTTGGCAAGAAGCCTAACACCAGGCTGATTTCCCTTCCCAGGGTTACTGTTAGGCTTAGGCCTAGGGCTAGGATTTTTAAAACTAGGAAGCCCTTAGCTCCAGGCACACTGCAGCTGTTCAAGGCATCCCAAGGGGAGTACAAAAGTGCAACAACATGGCAGCTTTCACAGCTTTTTCCTTGGCACCATCCCTATACCTAGGCTGATTTATCTGCCTAGGGTTAGGGTTAGGGTTCAGCCTAGGGCTTGGATATTTTTAACCAGGAAGCCCTGAGTTCCAGGCTTACTTCATCTGCCAAAGGCATCCCAAAGGGAGTGCAGAAGTTCCACAACATGACTGCTTTCACGGCTTTTCCCTTAGGAAGAACCCTAATACCCGGCTGATTTACCTTCCTAGGGTTACTGTTAGGCTTAGGCCTAGGACTTTTAAAACCAGGAAGCCCTGGGCTCCAGGCACACTGCAGCTGCGAAAGGCATCCCAAGGGGAGCGCAAAAGTGACGCAACTTAGCTGCCACCACTGATATTTCCATGAGACCATCCCGAACCATAGGCTGATTTTCCTTCCTAGGGTTAAGGTTTGAGTTACGCCTGGGGTAAGGGTTCTATTAACCAGAAAGCCCTGAGTTCCAAGAACACAGCAGCTGCGAAGGACTAGCCAAGAAGAGCGCAAAAGTACCACAACATGCCTGCCTCCACAGCTTTTTCCTTGGGGACATGCCTAATTCCTGGCTGATTTGCCTTTCTCGTCTTAGGGTTGGGGTTCGGCCTAGGGCTAGGATTTTTAAAATCAGGAAGCCCTGAGTTCCAGGCACACTGGAGCTGTGAAAGGCATCCAAAAGGCAGTGCAAAAGTGCCACAACATGGCTGCTTTCCTTTCTCGTCTTAGGGTTGGGGTTCGGCCTAGGGCTAGGATTTTTAAAATCAGGAAGCCCTGAGTTCCAGGCACACTGGAGCTGTGAAAGGCATCCAAAAGGCAGTGCAAAAGTGCCACAACATGGCTGCTTTCACGGCTTTTTCCTTGGCAAGAAGCCTAACACCAGGCTGATTTTTCTTCCCAGGGTTACTGTAAGGCTTAGGCCTAGGGCTAGGATTTTTAAAACTAGGAAGCCCTTAGCTCCAGGCACACTGCAGCTGTTCAAGGCATCCCAAGGGGAGTACAAAAGTGCAACAACATGGCAGCTTTCACAGCTTTTTACTTGGCACCATCCCTATACCTAGGCTGATTTATCTGCCCAGGGTTTGGGTTAGGGTTCAGCCTAGGGCTTGGATTTTTTTAACCAGTAAGCCCTGAGTTCCAGGCTTACTTCATCTGCCAAAGGCATCCCAAAGGGAGTGCAGAAGTGCCACAACATGGCTGCTTTCACGGCTTTTCCCTTTGGAAGAACCCTAATACGCGGCTGATTTACCTATTAGGGTTACTGTTAGGCTTAGGCCTAGGACTTTTAAAACCAGGAAGCCCTGGGCTCCAGGCACACTGCAGCTGCGAAAGGCATCCCAAGGGGAGCGCAAAAGTGACGCAACTTGGCTGCCACGACTGATATTTCCATGAGACCATCCCGAACCATAGGCTGATTTTCCTTCCTAGGGTTAAGGTTTGAGTTACGCCTAGGGTAAGGGTTCTATTAACCAGAAAGCCCTGAGTTCCAAGAACACAGCAGCTGCGAAGGACTAGCCAAGAAGAGCGCAAAAGTACCACAACATGCCTGCCTCCACAGCTTTTTCCTCGGGGACATGCCTAATTCCTGGCTGATTTGCCTTTCTCGTCTTAGGGTTGGGGTTCGGCCTAGGGCTAGGATTTTTAAAATCAGGAAGCCCTGAGTTCCAGGCACACTGGAGCTGTGAAAGGCATCCAAAAGGGAGTGTGCAAAAGTGCCACAACATGGCTGCTTTCACGGCTTTTCCCTTTGGAAGAACCCTAATACCCGGCTGATTTACCTTCCTAGGGTTACTGTTAGGCTTAGGCCTAGGACTTTTAAAACCAGGAAGCCCTGGGCTCCAGGCACACTGCAGCTGCGAAAGGCATCCCAAGGGGAGCGCAAAAGTGACACAACTTGGCTGCCACCACTGATATTTCCATGAGACCATCCCGAACCATAGGCTGATTTTCCTTCCTAGGGTTAAGGTTTGAGTTACGCCTAGGGTAAGGGTTCTATTAACCAGAAAGCCCTGAGTTCCAAGAACACAGCAGCTGCGAAGGACTAGCCAAGAAGAGCGCAAAAGTACCACAACATGCCTGCCTCCACAGCTTTTTCCTTGGGGACTTGCCTAATTCCTGGCTGATTTGCCTTTCTCGTCATAGGCTTGGGGTTCGGCCTTGGGTTACGATATTTTACCTAGGAAGCCCTGAGTTCCAGGCCTACTACATCTGCCAAAGGCATCCCAAAGGGAGTGCAAAAGTGCCACAACATGGCTGCTTTCACGGCTTTTCCCTTAGGAAGAACCCTAATACCCTGCTGATTTACCTTCCTAGGGTTACTGTTAGGCTTAGGCCTAGGACTTTTAAAACCAGGAAGCCCTGGGCTCCAGGCACATGCAGCTGTTAAAGGCATCCCAAGAGGGCTGCAGAAGTGAAACAACTTTGCTGCCTCTGCTGCTATTCTCATGAGACCATCCCGAACCATAGGCTGATTTTCCTTCCTAGGGTTAAGGTTTGAGTTACGCCTAGGGTAAGGGTTCTATTAACCAGAAAGCCCTGAGTTCCAAGAACACAGCAGCTGCGAAGGACTAGCCAAGAAGAGCGCAAAAGTACCACAACATGCCTGCCTCCACAGCTTTTTCCTTGGGGACATGCCTAATTCCTGGCTGATTTGCCTTTCTCGTCTTAGGGTTGGGGTTCGGCCTAGGGCTAGGATTTTTAAAATCAGGAAGCCCTGAGTTCCAGGCACACTGGAGCTGTGAAAGGCATCCAAAAGGGAGTGCAAAAGTGCCACAACATGGTTGCTTTCACGGCTTTTACCTTGGTAAGAAGCTTAACACCAGGATGATTTCCCTTCCCAGGGTTACTGTTAGGCTTAGGCCTAGGGCTAGGATTTTTAAAACTAGGAAGCCCTGAGCTCCAGGAACACTGCAGCTGTTCAAGGCATCCCAAGGGGAGTACAAAAGTGCAACAACATGGCAGATTTCACAGCTTTTTCCTTAGCACCATCCCTATACATAGGCTGATTTATCTGCCTAGGGTTAGGGTTAGGGTTCAGCCTAGGGCTTGGAGTTTTTTAACCAGGAAGCCCTGAGTTCCAGGCTTACTGCATCTGCCAAAGGCATCCCAAAGGGAGTGCAAAAGTGCCACAACATGGCTGCTTTCACGGCTTTTCCCTTAGGAAGAACTCTAATACCCGGCTGATTTACCTTCCTAGAGTTACTGTTAGGCTTAGGCCTAGGACTTTTAAAACCAGGAAGCCCTGGGCTCCAGGCACACTGCAGCAGTTAAAGGCATCACAAGAGGGCCGCAGAAGTGACACAACTTGTCTGTCTCTGCTGCTATTCTCATGAGACCATCCTGAACCATAGCCTGATTTTCCTTCCTAGGTTAAGGTTTGAGTTTCGCCTAGGGTAAGAGTTCTATTAACAAGAAAGCCCTGAGTTCCAAGAACACAGCAGCTGCGAAGGACTACCCAAGAAGAGCGCAAAAGTACCACAACATGCCTGCCTCCACAGCTTTTTCCTTGGGGACATGCCTAATACCTAGCTGATTTGCATTTCTCGTCTTAGGCTTGGGGTTCGGCCTAGGGCTAGGATATTTTTAACTAGGAAGCCCTGAGTTCCAGGCTTACTTCATCTGCCAAAGGCATCCCAAAGGGAGTGCAGAAGTGCCACAACATGGCTGCTTTCACGGCTTTTCCCTTAGGAAGAACCCTAATACCCGGCTGATTTACCTTCCTAGGGTTACTGTTAGGCTTAGGCCTAGGACTTTTAAAACCAGGAAGCCCTGGGCTCCAGGCACACTGCAGATGCGAAAGGCATCCCAAGGGGAGCGCAAAAGTGACGCAACTTGGCTGCCACCACTGATATTTCCATGAGAGCATCCCGAACCATAGGCTGATTTTCCTTCCTAGGGTTAAGGTTTGAGTTACGCCTAGGGTAAGGGTTCTATTAACCAGAAAGCCCTGAGTTCCAAGAACACAGCAGCTGCGAAGGACTAGCCAAGAAGAGCGCAAAAGTACCACAACATGCCTGCCTCCACAGCTTTTTCCTTGGGGACATGCCTAATTCCTGGCTGATTTGCCTTTCTCGTCTTAGGGTTGGGGTTCGGCCTAGGGCTAGGATTTTTAAAATCAGGAAGCCCTGAGTTCCAGGCACACTGGAGCTGTGAAAGGCATCCAAAAGGCAGTGCAAAAGTGCCACAACATGGCTGCTTTCACGGCTTTTTCCTTGGCAAGAAGCCTAACACCAGGCTGATTTTTCTTCCCAGGGTTACTGTAAGGCTTAGGCCTAGGGCTAGGATTTTTAAAACTAGGAAGCCCTTAGCTCCAGGCACACTGCAGCTGTTCAAGGCATCCCAAGGGGAGTACAAAAGTGCAACAACATGGCAGCTTTCACAGCTTTTTACTTGGCACCATCCCTATACCTAGGCTGATTTATCTGCCCAGGGTTTGGGTTAGGGTTCAGCCTAGGGCTTGGAGTTTTTTAACCAGGAAGCCCTGAGTTCCAGGCTTACTTCATCTGCCAAAGGCATCCCAAAGGGAGTGCAGAAGTGCCACAACATGGCTGCTTTCACGGCTTTTCCCTTTGGAAGAACCCTAATACGCGGCTGATTTACCTATTAGGGTTACTGTTAGGCTTAGGCCTAGGACTTTTAAAACCAGGAAGCCCTGGGCTCCAGGCACACTGCAGCTGTGAAAGGCATCCCAAGGGGAGCGCAAAAGTGACGCAACTTGGCTGCCACGACTGATATTTCCATGAGACCATCCCGAACCATAGGCTGATTTTCCTTCCTAGGGTTAAGGTTTGAGTTACGCCTAGGGTAAGGGTTCTATTAACCAGAAAGCCCTGAGTTCCAAGAACACAGCAGCTGCGAAGGACTAGCCAAGAAGAGCGCAAAAGTACCACAACATGCCTGCCTCCACAGCTTTTTCCTCGGGGACATGCCTAATTCCTGGCTGATTTGCCTTTCTCGTCTTAGGGTTGGGGTTCGGCCTAGGGCTAGGATTTTTAAAATCAGGAAGCCCTGAGTTCCAGGCACACTGGAGCTGTGAAAGGCATCCAAAAGGGAGTGTGCAAAAGTGCCACAACATGGCTGCTTTCACGGCTTTTCCCTTTGGAAGAACCCTAATACCCGGCTGATTTACCTTCCTAGGGTTACTGTTAGGCTTAGGCCTAGGACTTTTAAAACCAGGAAGCCCTGGGCTCCAGGCACACTGCAGCTGCGAAAGGCATCCCAAGGGGAGCGCAAAAGTGACACAACTTGGCTGCCACCACTGATATTTCCATGAGACCATCCCGAACCATAGGCTGATTTTCCTTCCTAGGGTTAAGGTTTGAGTTACGCCTAGGGTAAGGGTTCTATTAACCAGAAAGCCCTGAGTTCCAAGAACACAGCAGCTGCGAAGGACTAGCCAAGAAGAGCGCAAAAGTACCACAACATGCCTGCCTCCACAGCTTTTTCCTTGGGGACATGCCTAATTCCTGGCTGATTTGCCTTTCTCGTCATAGGCTTGGGGTTCGGCCTTGGGTTACGATATTTTACCTAGGAAGCCCTGAGTTCCAGGCCTACTACATCTGCCAAAGGCATCCCAAAGGGAGTGCAAAAGTGCCACAACATGGCTGCTTTCACGGCTTTTCCCTTAGGAAGAACCCTAATACCCTGCTGATTTACCTTCCTAGGGTTACTGTTAGGCTTAGGCCTAGGACTTTTAAAACCAGGAAGCCCTGGGCTCCAGGCACATGCAGCTGTTAAAGGCATCCCAAGAGGGCTGCAGAAGTGAAACAACTTTGCTGCCTCTGCTGCTATTCTCATGAGACCATCCCGAACCATAGGCTGATTTTCCTTCCTAGGGTTAAGGTTTGAGTTACGCCTAGGGTATGGGTTCTATTAACCAGAAAGCCCTGAGTTCCAAGAACACAGCAGCTGCGAAGGACTAGCCAAGAAGAGCGCAAAAGTACCACAACATGCCTGCCTCCACAGCTTTTTCCTTGGGGACATGCCTAATTCCTGGCTGATTTGCCTTTCTCGTCTTAGGGTTGGGGTTCGGCCTAGGGCTAGGATTTTTAAAATCAGGAAGCCCTGAGTTCCAGGCACACTGGAGCTGTGAAAGGCATCCAAAAGGGAGTGCAAAAGTGCCACAACATGGTTGCTTTCACGGCTTTTACCTTGGTAAGAAGCTTAACACCAGGATGATTTCCCTTCCCAGTGTTACTGTTAGGCTTAGGCCTAGGGCTAGGATTTTTAAAACTAGGAAGCCCTGAGCTCCAGGAACACTGCAGCTGTTCAAGGCATCCCAAGGGGAGTACAAAAGTGCAACAACATGGCAGATTTCACAGCTTTTTCCTTAGCACCATCCCTATACCTAGGCTGATTTATCTGCCTAGGGTTAGGGTTAGGGTTCAGCCTAGGGCTTGGAGTTTTTTAACCAGGAAGCCCTGAGTTCCAGGCTTACTGCATCTGCCAAAGGCATCCCAAAGGGAGTGCAAAAGTGCCACAACATGGCTGCTTTCACGGCTTTTCCCTTAGGAAGAACTCTAATACCCGGCTGAATTACCTTCCTAGAGTTACTGTTAGGCTTAGGCCTAGGACTTTTAAAACCAGGAAGCCCTGGGCTCCAGGCACACTGCAGCAGTTAAAGGCATCACAAGAGGGCCGCAGAAGTGACACAACTTGTCTGTCTCTGCTGCTATTCTCATGAGACCATCCTGAACCATAGGCTGATTTTCCTTCCTAGGTTAAGGTTTGAGTTTCGCCTACGGTAAGAGTTCTATTAACAAGAAAGCCCTGAGTTCCAAGAACACAGCAGCTGCGAAGGACTAGCCAAGAAGAGCGCAAAAGTACCACAACATGCCTGCCTCCACAGCTTTTTCCTTGGGGACATGCCTAATACCTAGCTGATTTGCATTTCTCGTCTTAGGCTTGGGGTTCGGCCTAGGGCTAGGATATTTTTAACTAGGAAGCCCTGAGTTCCAGGCTTACTTCATCTGCCAAAGGCATCCCAAAGGGAGTGCAGAAGTGCCACAACATGGCTGCTTTCACGGCTTTTCCCTTAGGAAGAACCCTAATACCTGGCTGATTTACCTTCCTAGGGTTACTGTTAGGCTTAGGCCTAGGACTTTTAAAACCAGGAAGCCCTGGGCTCCAGGCACACTGCAGATGCGAAAGGCATCCCAAGGGGAGCGCAAAAGTGACGCAACTTGGCTGCCACCACTGGTACATCCATGAGACCATCCCGAACCATAGGCTGATTTTCCTTCCTAGGGTTAAGGTTTGAGTTACGCCTAGGGTAAGGGTTCTATTAACCAGAAAGCCCTGAGTTCCAAGAACACAGCAGCTGCGAAGGACTAGCCAAGAAGTGAGCAAAAGTACCACAACATGCCTGCCTCCACAGCTTTTTCCTTGGGGACATGCCTAATTCCTGGCTGATTTGCCTTTCTCGTCTTAGGGTTGGGGTTCGGCCTAGGGCTAGGATTTTTAAAATCAGGAAGCCCTGAGTTCCAGGCACACTGGAGCTGTGAAAGGCATCCAAAAGGGAGTGCAAAAGTGCCACAACATGGCTGCTTTCATGGCTTTTTCCTTGGCAAGAAGCCTAACACCAGGCTGATTTCCCTTCCCAGGGTTACTGTAAGGCTTAGGCCTAGGGCTAGGATTTTTAAAACTAGGAAGCCCTTAGCTCCAGGCACACTGCAGCTGTTCAAGGCATCCCAAGGGGAGTACAAAAGTGCAACAACATGGCAGCTTTCACAGCATTTTCCTTGGCACCATCCCTATACCTAGGCTGATTTATCTGCCAAGGGTTAGGATTAGGCTTCAGCCTAGGGCTTGGAGTTTTTTAACTAGGAAGCCCTGAGTTCCAGGCTTACTGCATCTGCCAAAGGCATCCCAAAGGGAGTGCAGAAGTGCCACAACATGGCTGCTTTCACGGCTTTTCCCTTAGGAAGAAGCCTAATACCCGGCTGATTTACCTTCCTGGGGTTACTGTTAGGCTTAGGCCTAGGTCTTTTAAAACCAGGAAGCCCTGGGCTCCAGGCACACTGCAGCTGCGAAAGGCATCCCAAGGAGAGCGCAAAAGTGATGCAACTTGGCTGCCACCACTGTTATTTCCATGAGACCATCCCGAACCATAGGCTGATTTTCCTTCCTAGGGTTAGGGTTTGAGTTACGCCTAGGGTAAGGGTTCTACTAACCAGAAAGCCCTGAGTTCCAAGAACACAGCAGCTGCGAAGGACTTCCCAAGAAGAGCGCAAAAGTACCACAACATGCCTGCCTCCACAGCTTTTTCCTTGGGGACATGCCTAATTCCTGGCTGATTTGCCTTTCTCGTCTTAGGCTTGGGGTTCGGCCTAGTGCTAGGATTTTTTTAACTAGGAAGCCCTGAGTTCCAGGCTTACTGCATCTGCCAAAGGCATCCCAAAGGGAGTGCAGAAGTGCCACAACATGGTTGCTTTCATGGCTTTTTCCTTGGCAAGAAGCTTAACACCAGTCTGATTTCCCTTCCCAGAGTTACTGTTAGGCTTAGGCCTAGGGCTAGGATTTTTAAAACTAGGAAGCCCTTAGCTCCAGGCACACTGCAGCTGTTCAAGGCATCCCAAGGGGAGTACAAAAGTGCAACAACATGGCAGCTTTCACAGCTTTTTCCTTGGCACCATCCCTATACCTAGGCTGATTTATCTGCCTAGCTTTAGGGTTAGGGTTCAGCCTAGGGCTTGGATATTTTTAACCAGGAAGCCCTGAGTTCCAGGCTTACTGCATCTGCCAAAGGCATCCCAAAGGGAGTGCAAAAGTGCCACAACATGGCTGCTTTCACGGCTTTTCCCTTAGGAAGAACACTAATACCCGGCTGATTTACCTTCTTAGGATTACTGTTAGGCTTAGGCCTAGGTCTTTTAAAACCAGGAAGCCCTGGGCTCCAGGCACACTGCAGCTGCGAAAGGCATCCCAAGGGGAGCGCAAAAGTGACGCAACTTGGCTGCCACCACTGGTACATCCATGAGACCATCCCGAACCATAGGCTGATTTTCCTTCCTAGGGTTAAGGTTTGAGTTACGCCTAGGGTATGGGTTCTATTAACCAGAAAGCCCTGAGTTCCAAGAACACAGCAGCTGCGAAGGACTACCCAAGAAGAGCGCAAAAGTACCACAACATGCCTGCCTCCACAGCTTTTTCCTTGGGGACATGCCTAATTCCTGGCTGATTTGCCTTTCTCGTCTTAGGGTTGGGGTTCGGCCTAGGGCTAGGATTTTTAAAATCAGGAAGCCCTGAGTTCCAGGCACACTGGAGCTGTGAAAGGCACCCAAAAAGGAGTGCAAAAGTGCCACAACATGGCTGCTTTCATGGCTTTTTCCTTAGCAAGAAGCCTAACACCAGGCTGATTTCCCTTCCCAGGGTTACTGTAAGGCTTAGGCCTAGGGCTAGGATTTTTAAAACTAGGAAGCCCTTAGCTCCAGGCACACTGCATCTGTTCAAGGCATCCCAAGGGGAGTACAAAAGTGCAACAACATGGCAGCTTTCACAGCTTTTTCCTTGGCACTATCCCTATACATAGGCTGATTTATCTGCCTAGGGTTAGGGTTAGGGTTCAGCCTTGGGTTTGGAGATTTTAACCCGGAAGGCCTGAGTTCCAGGCTTACTTCATCTGCCAAAGGCATCCCAAAGGGAGTGCAGAAGTGCCACAACATGGCTGCTTTCACTGCTTTTCCCTTAGGAAGAACCCTAATACGCGGCTGATTTACCTTCCTAGGGTTACTGTTAGGCTTAGGCCTAGGACTTTTAAAACCAGGAAGCCCTGGGCTCCAGGCACACTGCAGCTGTTAAAGGCATCTCAAGAGGGCCGCAGAAGCGACACAACTTTGCTGCCTCTGCTTCTATTCTCATGAGACCATCCCGAACCATAGGCTGATTTTCCTTCCTAGGGTTAAGGTTTGAGTTACGCCTAGGGTAAGGGTTCTATTAACCAGAAAGCCCTGAGTTCCAAGAACACAGCAGCTGCGAAGGACTAGCCAAGAAGAGCACAAAAGTACCACAACATGCCTGCCTCCACAGCTTTTTCCTTGGGGACATGCCTAATTCCTGGCTGATTTGCCTTTCTCGTCTTAGGGTTGGGGTTCGGACTAGGGCTAGGATATTTTTAACTAGGAAGCCCTGAGTTCCAGGCTTACTGCATCTGCCAAAGGCATCCCAAAGGGAGTGCAGAAATGCCACAACATGGCTGCTTTCACGGCTTTTCCCTTAGGAAGGACCCTAATACCCGGCTGATTTACCTTCCGAGGGTTACTGTTAGGCTTAGGCCTAGGACTTT
The DNA here is from genome assembly GCA_036010785.1 of Ammospiza maritima maritima. Classification (NCBI taxonomy): domain Eukaryota; kingdom Metazoa; phylum Chordata; class Aves; order Passeriformes; family Passerellidae; genus Ammospiza; species Ammospiza maritima. The sequence continues at coordinate 4,923,164 of CM069694.1, forward strand.
TAAAACCAGGAAGCCCTGGGCTCCAGGCACACTGCAGCTGCGAAAGTCATCCCAAGGGGAGCACAAAAGTGACACAACTTGGCTGCCACCACTGATATTTCCATGAGACCATCCCGAACCATAGGCTGATTTTCCATCCTAGGGTTAAGGTTTGAGTTACGCCTAGGGTAAGGGTTCTATTAACCAGAAAGCCCTGAGTTCCAAGAAAACAGCAGCTGCGAAGGACTAGCCAAGAAGAGCGCAAAAGTACCACAACATGCCTGCCTCCACAGCTTTTTCCTTGGGGACATGCCTAATTCCTGGCTGATTTGCCTTTCTCGTCTTAGGCTTGGGGTTCGGCCTAGTGCTAGGATTTTTTTAACTAGGAAGCCCTGAGTTCCAGGCTTACTGCATCTGCCAAAGGCATCCCAAAGGGAGTGCAGAAGTGCCACAACATGGTTGCTTTCATGGCTTTTTCCTTGGCAAGAAGCTTAACACCAGTCTGATTTCCCTTCCCAGAGTTACTGTTAGGCTTAGGCCTAGGGCTAGGATTTTTAAAACTAGGAAGCCCTTAGCTCCAGGCACACTGCAGCTGTTCAAGGCATCCCAAGGGGAGTACAAAAGTGCAACAACATGGCAGCTTTCACAGCTTTTTCCTTGGCACCATCCCTATACCTAGGCTGATTTATCTGCCTAGCTTTAGGGTTAGGGTTCAGCCTAGGGCTTGGATATTTTTAACCAGGAAGCCCTGAGTTCCAGGCTTACTGCATCTGCCAAAGGCATCCCAAAGGGAGTGCAAAAGTGCCACAACATGGCTGCTTTCACGGCTTTTCCCTTAGGAAGAACACTAATACCCGGCTGATTTACCTTCTTAGGATTACTGTTAGGCTTAGGCCTAGGTCTTTTAAAACCAGGAAGCCCTGGGCTCCAGGCACACTGCAGCTGCGAAAGGCATCCCAAGGGGAGCGCAAAAGTGACGCAACTTGGCTGCCACCACTGGTACATCCATGAGACCATCCCGAACCATAGGCTGATTTTCCTTCCTAGGGTTAAGGTTTGAGTTACGCCTAGGGTATGGGTTCTATTAACCAGAAAGCCCTGAGTTCCAAGAACACAGCAGCTGCGAAGGACTACCCAAGAAGAGCGCAAAAGTACCACAACATGCCTGCCTCCACAGCTTTTTCCTTGGGGACATGCCTAATTCCTGGCTGATTTGCCTTTCTCGTCTTAGGGTTGGGGTTCGGCCTAGGGCTAGGATTTTTAAAATCAGGAAGCCCTGAGTTCCAGGCACACTGGAGCTGTGAAAGGCACCCAAAAAGGAGTGCAAAAGTGCCACAACATGGCTGCTTTCATGGCTTTTTCCTTAGCAAGAAGCCTAACACCAGGCTGATTTCCCTTCCCAGGGTTACTGTAAGGCTTAGGCCTAGGGCTAGGATTTTTAAAACTAGGAAGCCCTTAGCTCCAGGCACACTGCATCTGTTCAAGGCATCCCAAGGGGAGTACAAAAGTGCAACAACATGGCAGCTTTCACAGCTTTTTCCTTGGCACTATCCCTATATATAGGCTGATTTATCTGCCTAGGGTTAGGGTTAGGGTTCAGCCTTGGGTTTGGAGATTTTAACCCGGAAGGCCTGAGTTCCAGGCTTACTTCATCTGCCAAAGGCATCCCAAAGGGAGTGCAGAAGTGCCACAACATGGCTGCTTTCACTGCTTTTCCCTTAGGAAGAACCCTAATACGCGGCTGATTTACCTTCCTAGGGTTACTGTTAGGCTTAGGCCTAGGACTTTTAAAACCAGGAAGCCCTGGGCTCCAGGCACACTGCAGCTGTTAAAGGCATCTCAAGAGGGCCGCAGAAGCGACACAACTTTGCTGCCTCTGCTTCTATTCTCATGAGACCATCCCGAACCATAGGCTGATTTTCCTTCCTAGGGTTAAGGTTTGAGTTACGCCTAGGGTAAGGGTTCTATTAACCAGAAAGCCCTGAGTTCCAAGAACACAGCAGCTGCGAAGGACTAGCCAAGAAGAGCGCAAAAGTACCACAACATGCCTGCCTCCACAGCTTTTTCCTTGGGGACATGCCTAATTCCTGGCTGATTTGCCTTTCTCGTCTTAGGGTTGGGGTTCGGACTAGGGCTAGGATATTTTTAACTAGGAAGCCCTGAGTTCCAGGCTTACTGCATCTGCCAAAGGCATCCCAAAGGGAGTGCAGAAATGCCACAACATGGCTCCTTTCACGGCTTTTCCCTTAGGAAGGACCCTAATACCCGGCTGATTTACCTTCCGAGGGTTACTGTTAGGCTTAGGCCTAGGACTTTTAAAACCAGGAAGCCCTGGGCTCCAGGCACACTGCAGCTGCGAAAGTCATCCCAAGGGGAGCACAAAAGTGACACAACTTGGCTGCCACCACTGATATTTCCATGAGACCATCCCGAACCATAGGCTGATTTTCCATCCTAGGGTTAAGGTTTGAGTTACGCCTAGGGTAAGGGTTCTATTAACCAGAAAGCCCTGAGTTCCAAGAAAACAGCAGCTGCGAAGGACTAGCCAAGAAGAGCGCAAAAGTACCACAACATGCCTGCCTCCACAGCTTTTTCCTTGGGGACATGCCTAATTCCTGGCTGATTTGCCTTTCTCGTCTTAGGGTTGGGGTTCGGCCTAGGGCTAGGATATTTTAACAAGGAAGCCCTGAGTTCCAGGCTTAATTCCTCTGCAAAAAGCATCCCAAAGGGAGTGCAGAAGTGCCACAACATGGCTGCTTTCACGGCTATTCCCTTAGGAAGAACCCTAATACGCGGCTGATTTACCTTCCTAGGGTTACTGTTAGGCTTAGGCCTAGGACTTTTAAAACCAGGAAGCCCTGGGCTCCAGGCACACTGCAGCTGCGAAAGGCATCCCAAGGGGAGCGCAAAAGTGACACAACTTGGCTGCCACCACTGATATTTCCATGAGACCATCCCGAACCATAGGCTGATTTTCCTTCCGAGGGTTAAGGTTTGAGTTACGCCTAGGGTAAGGGTTCTATTAACCAGAAAGCCCTGAGTTCCAAGAACACAGCAGCTGCGAAGGACTAGCCAAGAAGAGCGCAAAAGTACCACAACATGCCTGCCTCCACAGCTTTTTCCTTGGGGACATGCCTAATTCCTGGCTGATTTGCCTTTCTCGTCTTAGGGTTGGGGTTCGGCCTAGTGCTAGGATTTTTTTAACTAGGAAGCCCTGAGTTCCAGGCTTACTGCATCTGCCAAAGGCATCCCAAAGGGAGTGCAGAAGTGCCACAACATGGTTGCTTTCATGGCTTTTTCCTTGGCAAGAAGCTTAACACCAGTCTGATTTCCCTTCCCAGAGTTACTGTTAGGCTTAGGCCTAGGGCTAGGATTTTTAAAACTAGGAAGCCCTTAGCTCCAGGCACACTGCAGCTGTTCAAGGCATCCCAAGGGGAGTACAAAAGTGCAACAACATGGCAGCTTTCACAGCTTTTTCCTTGGCACCATCCCTATACCTAGGCTGATTTATCTGCCTAGCTTTAGGGTTAGGGTTCAGCCTAGGGATTGGATATTTTTAACCAGGAAGCCCTGAGTTCCAGGCTTACTGCATCTGCCAAAGGCATCCCAAAGGGAGTGCACAAGTGCCACAACATGGCTGCTTTCACGGCTTTTCCCTTAGGAAGAACCCTAATACCCGGCTGATTTACCTTCTTAGGATTACTGTTAGGCTTAGGCCTAGGTCTTTTAAAACCAGGAAGCCCTGGGCTCCAGGCACACTGCAGCTGCGAAAGGCATCCCAAGGGGAGCGCAGAAGTGACACAACTTGGCTGCCACCACTGATATTTCCATGAGACCATCCCGAACCATAGGCTGATTTTCCTTCCTAGGGTTAAGGTTTGAGTTACGCCTGGGGTAAGGGTTCTATTAACCAGAAAGCCCTGAGTTCCAAGAACACAGCAGCTGCGAAGGACTACCCAAGAAGAGCGCAAAAGTACCACAATATGCCTGCCTCCACAGCTTTTTCCTTGGGGACATGCCTAATTCCTGGCTGATTTGCCTTTCTCGTCTTAGGGTTGGGGTTCGGCCTAGGGCTTGGATTTTTTAAACTAGGAAGCCCTGAGTTCCAGGCTTACTGCATCTGCCAAAGGCATCCCAAAGGGAGTGCAGAAGTGCCACAACATGGCTGCTTTCACGGCTTTTCCCTTAGGAAGAACCCTAATACGCGGCTGATTTACCTTCCTAGGGTTACTGTTAGGCATAGGCCTAGGACTTTTAAAACCAGGAAGCCCTGGGCTCCAGGCACATGCAGCTGTTAAAGGCATCCCAAGAGGGCTGCAGAAGTGACACAACTTGGCTGCCTCTGCTGCTATTCTCATGAGACCATCCCGAACCATAGGCTGATTTTCCTTCCTATGGTTAAGGTTTGAGTTACGCCTAGGGTAAGAGTTCTATTAACCAGAAAGCCCTGAGTTCCAAGAACACAGCAGCTGCGAAGGACTTCCCAAGAAGAGCGCAAAAGTACCACAACATGCCTGCCTCCACAGCTTTTTCCTTGGGGACATGCCTAATTCCTGGCTGATTTGCCTTTCTCGTCTTAGGGTTGGGGTTCGGCCTAGGGCTAGGATTTTTACAATCAGGAAGCCCTGAGTTCCAGGCACACTGGAGCTGTGAAAGGCACCCAAAAAGGAGTGCAAAAGTGCCACAACATGGCTGCTTTCATGGCTTTTTCCTTAGCAAGAAGCCTAACACCAGGCTGATTTCCCTTCCCAGGGTTACTGTAAGGCTTAGGCCTAGGGCTAGGATTTTTAAAACTAGGAAGCCCTTAGCTCCAGGCACACTGCATCTGTTCAAGGCATCCCAAGGGGAGTACAAAAGTGCAACAACATGGCAGCTTTCACAGCTTTTTCCTTGGCACTATCCCTATACATAGGCTGATTTATCTGCCTAGGGTAAGGGTTAGGGTTCAGCCTTGGGCTTGGAGATTTTAACCCGGAAGGCCTGAGTTCCAGGCTTACTTCATCTGCCAAAGGCATCCCAAAGGGAGTGCAGAAGTGCCACAACATGGCTGCTTTCACTGCTTTTCCCTTAGGAAGAACCCTAATACGCGGCTGATTTACCTTCCTAGGGTTACTGTTAGGCTTAGGCCTAGGACTTTTAAAACCAGGAAGCCCTGGGCTCCAGGCACACTGCAGCTGTTAAAGGCATCTCAAGAGGGCCGCAGAAGCGACACAACTTTGCTGCCTCTGCTTCTATTCTCATGAGACCATCCCGAACCATAGGCTGATTTTCCTTCCTAGGGTTAAGGTTTGAGTTACGCCTAGGGTAAGGGTTCTATTAACCAGAAAGCCCTGAGTTCCAAGAACACAGCAGCTGCGAAGGACTAGCCAAGAAGAGCGCAAAAGTACCACAACATGCCTGCCTCCACAGCTTTTTCCTTGGGGACATGCCTAATTCCTGGCTGATTTGCCTTTCTCGTCTTAGGGTTGGGGTTCGGACTAGGGCTAGGATATTTTTAACTAGGAAGCCCTGAGTTCCAGGCTTACTGCATCTGCCAAAGGCATCCCAAAGGGAGTGCAGAAATGCCACAACATGGCTGCTTTCACGGCTTTTCCCTTAGGAAGGACCCTAATACCCGGCTGATTTACCTTCCGAGGGTTACTGTTAGGCTTAGGCCTAGGACTTTTAAAACCAGGAAGCCCTGGGCTCCAGGCACACTGCAGCTGCGAAAGTCATCCCAAGGGGAGCACAAAAGTGACACAACTTGGCTGCCACCACTGATATTTCCATGAGACCATCCCGAACCATAGGCTGATTTTCCATCCTAGGGTTAAGGTTTGAGTTACGCCTAGGGTAAGGGTTCTATTAACCAGAAAGCCCTGAGTTCCAAGAAAACAGCAGCTGCGAAGGACTAGCCAAGAAGAGCGCAAAAGTACCACAACATGCCTGCCTCCACAGCTTTTTCCTTGGGGACATGCCTAATTCCTGGCTGATTTGCCTTTCTCGTCTTAGGGTTGGGGTTCGGCCTAGGGCTAGGATATTTTAACAAGGAAGCCCTGAGTTCCAGGCTTAATTCATCTGCAAAAAGCATCCCAAAGGGAGTGCAGAAGTGCCACAACATGGCTGCTTTCACGGCTATTCCCTTAGGAAGAACCCTAATACGCGGCTGATTTACCTTCCTAGGGTTACTGTTAGGCTTAGGCCTAGGACTTTTAAAAGCAGGAAGCCCTGGGCTCCAGGCACACTGCAGCTGTTAAAGGCATCTCAAGAGGGCCGCAGAAGCGACACAACTTTGCTGCCTCTGCTTCTATTCTCATGAGACCATCCCGAACCATAGGCTGATTTTCCTTCCTAGGGTTAAGGTTTGAGTTACGCCTAGGGTAAGGGTTCTATAAACCAGAAAGCCCTGAGTTCCAAGAACACAGCAGCTGCGAAGGACTAGCCAAGAAGAGCGCAAAAGTACCACAACATGCCTGCCTCCACAGCTTTTTCCTTGGGGACATGCCTAATTCCTGGCTGATTTGCCTTTCTCGTCTTAGGGTTGGGGTTCGGACTAGGGCTAGGACATTTTTAACTAGGAAGCCCTGAGTTCCAGGCTTACTGCATCTGCCAAAGGCATCCCAAAGGGAGTGCAGTAATGCCACAACATGGCTGCTTTCACGGCTTTTCCCTTAGGAAGAACCCTAATACGCGGCTGATTTACCTTCCTAGGGTTACTGTTAGGCTTAGGCCTAGGACTTTTAAAACCAGGAAGCCCTGGGCTCCAGGCACACTGCAGCTGTTAAAGGCATCCCAAGAGGGCCGCAGAAGTGACACAATTTGGCTGCCTCTGCTTCTATTCTCATGAGACCATCCCGAATCATAGGCTGATTTTCCTTCCTATGGTTAAGGTTTGAGTTACGCCTAGGGTAAGAGTTCTATTAACCAGAAAGCCCTGAGTTCCAAGAACACAGCAGCTGCGAAGGACTACCCAAGAAGAGCGCAAAAGTACCACAACGTGCCTTCCTCCACAGCTTTTTCCTTGGGGACATGCCTAATTCCTGGCTGATTTGCCTTTCTCGTCTTAGGGTTGGGGTTCGGCCTAGGGCTAGGATATTTTAACAAGGAAGCCCTGAGTTCCAGGCTTAATTCATCTGCAAAAAGCATCCCAAAGGGAGTGCAGAAGTGCCACAACATGGCTGCTTTCACGGCTTTTCCCTTAGGAAGAACCCTAATACGCGGCTGATTTACCTTCCTAGGGTTACTGTTAGGCTTAGGCCTAGGACTTTTAAAACCAGGAAGCCCTGGGCTCCAGGCACACTGCAGCTGCGAAAGGCATCCCAAGGGGAGCGCAAAAGTGACACAACTTGGCTGCCACCACTGATATTTCCATGAGACCATCCCGAACCATAGGCTGATTTTCCTTCCTAGGGTTAAGGTTTGAGTTACGCCTAGGGTAAGGGTTCTATTAACCAGAAAGCCCTGAGTTCCAAGAACACAGCAGCTGCGAAGGACTAGCCAAGAAGAGCGCAAAAGTACCACAACATGCCTGCCTCCGCAGCTTTTTCCTTGGGGACATGCCTAATTCCTGGCTGATTTGCCTTTCTCGTCTTAGGGTTGGGGTTCGGCCTAGGGCTAGGATATTTTAACAAGGAAGCCCTGAGTTCCAGGCTTAATTCATCTGCAAAAAGCATCCCAAAGGGAGTGCAGAAGTGCCACAACATGGCTGCTTTCACGGCTTTTCCCTTAGGAAGAACCCTAATACGCGGCTGATTTACCTTCCTAGGGTTACTGTTAGGCTTAGGCCTAGGACTTTTAAAACCAGGAAGCCCTGGGCTCCAGGCACACTGCAGCTGTTAAAGGCATCTCAAGAGGGCCGCAGAAGCGACACAACTTTGCTGCCTCTGCTTCTATTCTCATGAGACCATCCCGAACCATAGGCTGATTTTCCTTCCTAGGGTTAAGGTTTGAGTTACGCCTAGGGTAAGGGTTCTATAAACCAGAAAGCCCTGAGTTCCAAGAACACAGCAGCTGCGAAGGACTAGCCAAGAAGAGCGCAAAAGTACCACAACATGCCTGCCTCCACAGCTTTTTCCTTGGGGACATGCCTAATTCCTGGCTGATTTGCCTTTCTCGTCTTAGGGTTGGGGTTCGGACTAGGGCTAGGATATTTTTAACTAGGAAGCCCTGAGTTCCAGGCTTACTGCATCTGCCAAAGGCATCCCAAAGGGAGTGCAGTAATGCCACAACATGGCTGCTTTCACGGCTTTTCCCTTAGGAAGAACCCTAATACGCGGCTGATTTACCTTCCTAGGGTTACTGTTAGGCTTAGGCCTAGGACTTTTAAAACCAGGAAGCCCTAGGCTCCAGGCACACTGCAGCTGTTAAAGGCATCCCAAGAGGGCCGCAGAAGTGACACAATTTGGCTGCCTCTGCTTCTATTCTCATGAGACCATCCCGAATCATAGGCTGATTTTCCTTCCTATGGTTAAGGTTTGAGTTACGCCTAGGGTAAGAGTTCTATTAAACAGAAAGCCCTGAGTTCCAAGAACACAGCAGCTGCGAAGGACTACCCAAGAAGAGCGCAAAAGTACCACAACGTGCCTGCCTCCACAGCTTTTTCCTTGGGGACATGCCTAATTCCTGGCTGATTTGCCTTTCTCGTCTTAGGGTTGGGGTTCGGCCTAGGGCTAGGATATTTTAACAAGGAAGCCCTGAGTTCCAGGCACACTGGAGCTGTGAAAGGCACCCAAAAAGGAGTGCAAAAGTGCCACAACATGGCTGCTTTCATGGCTTTTTCCTTAGCAAGAAGCCTAACACCAGGCTGATTTCCCTTCCCAGGGTTACTGTAAGGCTTAGGCCTAGGGCTAGGATTTTTAAAACTAGGAAGCCCTTAGCTCCAGGCACACTGCATCTGTTCAAGGCATCCCAAGGGGAGTACAAAAGTGCAACAACATGGCAGCTTTCACAGCTTTTTCCTTGGCACTATCCCTATACATAGGCTGATTTATCTGCCTAGGGTTAGGGTTAGGGTTCAGCCTTGGGCTTGGAGATTTTAACCCGGAAGGCCTGAGTTCCAGGCTTACTTCATCTGCCAAAGGCATCCCAAAGGGAGTGCAGAAGTGCCACAACATGGCTGCTTTCACTGCTTTTCCCTTAGGAAGAACCCTAATACGCGGCTGATTTACCTTCCTAGGGTTACTGTTAGGCTTAGGCCTAGGACTTTTAAAACCAGGAAGCCCTGGGCTCCAGGCACACTGCAGCTGTTAAAGGCATCTCAAGAGGGCCGCAGAAGCGACACAACTTTGCTGCCTCTGCTTCTATTCTCATGAGACCATCCCGAACCATAGGCTGATTTTCCTTCCTAGGGTTAAGGTTTGAGTTACGCCTAGGGTAAGGGTTCTATTAACCAGAAAGCCCTGAGTTCCAAGAACACAGCAGCTGCGAAGGACTAGCCAAGAAGAGCGCAAAAGTACCACAACATGCCTGCCTCCACAGCTTTTTCCTTGGGGACATGCCTAATTCCTGGCTGATTTGCCTTTCTCGTCTTAGGGTTGGGGTTCGGACTAGGGCTAGGATATTTTTAACTAGGAAGCCCTGAGTTCCAGGCTTACTGCATCTGCCAAAGGCATCCCAAAGGGAGTGCAGAAATGCCACAACATGGCTGCTTTCACGGCTTTTCCCTTAGGAAGGACCCTAATACCCGGCTGATTTACCTTCCGAGGGTTACTGTTAGGCTTAGGCCTAGGACTTTTAAAACCAGGAAGCCCTGGGCTCCAGGCACACTGCAGCTGCGAAAGTCATCCCAAGGGGAGCACAAAAGTGACACAACTTGGCTGCCACCACTGATATTTCCATGAGACCATCCCGAACCATAGGCTGATTTTCCATCCTAGGGTTAAGGTTTGAGTTACGCCTAGGGTAAGGGTTCTATTAACCAGAAAGCCCTGAGTTCCAAGAAAACAGCAGCTGCGAAGGACTAGCCAAGAAGAGCGCAAAAGTACCACAACATGCCTGCCTCCACAGCTTTTTCCTTGGGGACATGCCTAATTCCTGGCTGATTTGCCTTTCTCGTCTTAGGGTTGGGGTTCGGCCTAGGGCTAGGATATTTTAACAAGGAAGCCCTGAGTTCCAGGCTTAATTCATCTGCAAAAAGCATCCCAAAGGGAGTGCAGAAGTGCCACAACATGGCTGCTTTCACGGCTATTCCCTTAGGAAGAACCCTAATACGCGGCTGATTTACCTTCCTAGGGTTACTGTTAGGCTTAGGCCTAGGACTTTTAAAAGCAGGAAGCCCTGGGCTCCAGGCACACTGCAGCTGTTAAAGGCATCTCAAGAGGGCCGCAGAAGCGTCACAACTTTGCTGCCTCTGCTTCTATTCTCATGAGACCATCCCGAACCATAGGCTGATTTTCCTTCCTAGGGTTAAGGTTTGAGTTACGCCTAGGGTAAGGGTTCTATAAACCAGAAAGCCCTGAGTTCCAAGAACACAGCAGCTGCGAAGGACTAGCCAAGAAGAGCGCAAAAGTACCACAACATGCCTGCCTCCACAGCTTTTTCCTTGGGGACATGCCTAATTCCTGGCTGATTTGCCTTTCTCGTCTTAGGGTTGGGGTTCGGACTAGGGCTAGGACATTTTTAACTAGGAAGCCCTGAGTTCCAGGCTTACTGCATCTGCCAAAGGCATCCCAAAGGGAGTGCAGTAATGCCACAACATGGCTGCTTTCACGGCTTTTCCCTTAGGAAGAACCCTAATACGCGGCTGATTTACCTTCCTAGGGTTACTGTTAGGCTTAGGCCTAGGACTTTTAAAACCAGGAAGCCCTGGGCTCCAGGCACACTGCAGCTGCGAAAGGCATCCCAAGGGGAGCGCAAAAGTGACACAACTTGGCTGCCACCACTGATATTTCCATGAGACCATCCCGAACCATAGGCTGATTTTCCTTCCTAGGGTTAAGGTTTGAGTTACGCCTAGGGTAAGGGTTCTATTAACCAGAAAGCCCTGAGTTCCAAGAACACAGCAGCTGCGAAGGACTAGCCAAGAAGAGCGCAAAAGTACCACAACATGCCTGCCTCCGCAGCTTTTTCCTTGGGGACATGCCTAATTCCTGGCTGATTTGCTTTTCTCGTCTTAGGGTTGGGGTTCGGCCTAGGGCTAGGATATTTTAACAAGGAAGCCCTGAGTTCCAGGCTTAATTCATCTGCAAAAAGCATCCCAAAGGGAGTGCAGAAGTGCCACAACATGGCTGCTTTCACGGCTTTTCCCTTAGGAAGAACCCTAATACGCGGCTGATTTACCTTCCTAGGGTTACTGTTAGGCTTAGGCCTAGGACTTTTAAAACCAGGAAGCCCTGGGCTCCAGGCACACTGCAGCTGTTAAAGGCATCTCAAGAGGGCCGCAGAAGCGACACAACTTTGCTGCCTCTGCTTCTATTCTCATGAGACCATCCCGAACCATAGGCTGATTTTCCTTCCTAGGGTTAAGGTTTGAGTTACGCCTAGGGTAAGGGTTCTATAAACCAGAAAGCCCTGAGTTCCAAGAACACAGCAGCTTCGAAGGACTAGCCAAGAAGAGCGCAAAAGTACCACAACATGCCTGCCTCCACAGCTTTTTCCTTGGGGACATGCCTAATTCCTGGCTGATTTGCCTTTCTCGTCTTAGGGTTGGGGTTCGGACTAGGGCTAGGATATTTTTAACTAGGAAGCCCTGAGTTCCAGGCTTACTGCATCTGCCAAAGGCATCCCAAAGGGAGTGCAGTAATGCCACAACATGGCTGCTTTCACGGCTTTTCCCTTAGGAAGAACCCTAATACGCGGCTGATTTACCTTCCTAGGGTTACTGTTAGGCTTAGGCCTAGGACTTTTAAAACCAGGAAGCCCTAGGCTCCAGGCACACTGCAGCTGTTAAAGGCATCCCAAGAGGGCCGCAGAAGTGACACAATTTGGCTGCCTCTGCTTCTATTCTCATGAGACCATCCCGAATCATAGGCTGATTTTCCTTCCTATGGTTAAGGTTTGAGTTACGCCTAGGGTAAGAGTTCTATTAAACAGAAAGCCCTGAGTTCCAAGAACACAGCAGCTGCGAAGGACTACCCAAGAAGAGCGCAAAAGTACCACAACGTGCCTGCCTCCACAGCTTTTTCCTTGGGGACATGCCTAATTCCTGGCTGATTTGCCTTTCTCGTCTTAGGGTTGGGGTTCGGCCTAGGGCTAGGATATTTTAACAAGGAAGCCCTGAGTTCCAGGCACACTGCAGCTGCGAAAGGCATCCCAAGGGGAGCGCAAAAGTGACGCAACTTAGCTGCCACCACTGATATTTCCATGAGACCATCCCGAACCATAGGCTGATTTTCCTTCCTAGGGTTAAGGTTTGAGTTACGCCTGGGGTAAGGGTTCTATTAACCAGAAAGCCCTGAGTTCCAAGAACACAGCAGCTGCGAAGGACTAGCCAAGAAGAGCGAAAAAGTACCACAACATGCCTGCCTCCACAGCTTTTTCCTTGGGGACATGCCTAATTCCTGGCTGATTTGCTTTTCTCGTCTTAGGGTTGGGGTTCGGCCTAGGGCTAGGATTTTTAAAATCAGGAAGCCCTGAGTTCCAGGCACACTGGAGCTGTGAAAGGCATCCAAAAGGCAGTGCAAAAGTGCCACAACATGGCTGCTTTCACGGCTTTTTCCTTGGCAAGAAGCCTAACACCAGGCTGATTTTTCTTCCCAGGGTTACTGTAAGGCTTAGGCCTAGGGCTAGGATTTTTAAAACTAGGAAGCCCTTAGCTCCAGGCACACTGCAGCTGTTCAAGGCATCCCAAGGGGAGTACAAAAGTGCAACAACATGGCAGCTTTCACAGCTTTTTACTTGGCACCATCCCTATACCTAGGCTTATTTATCTGCCCAGGGTTTGGGTTAGGGTTCAGCCTAGGGCTTGGATTTTCTTAACCAGGAAGCCCTGAGTTCCAGGCTTACTTCATCTGCCAAAGGCATCCCAAAGGGAGTGCAGAAGTGCCACAACATGGCTGCTTTCACGGCTTTTCCCTTTGGAAGAACCCTAATACCCGGCTGATTTACCTTCCTAGGGTTACTGTTAGGCTTAGGCCTAGGACTTTTAAAACCAGGAAGCCCTGGGCTCCAGGCACACTGCAGCTGCGAAAGGCATCCCAAGGGGAGCGCAAAAGTGACGCAACTTGGCTGCCACGACTGATATTTCCATGAGACCATCCCGAACCATAGGCTGATTTTCCTTCCTAGGGTTAAGGTTTGAGTTACGCCTAGGGTAAGGGTTCTATTAACCAGAAAGCCCTGAGTTCCAAGAACACAGCAGCTGCGAAGGACTAGCCAAGAAGAGCGCAAAAGTACCACAACATGCCTGCCTCCACAGCTTTTTCCTTGGGGACATGCCTAATTCTTGGCTGATTTGCCTTTCTCGTCTTAGGGTTGGGGTTCGGCCTAGGGCTAGGATTTTTAAAATCAGGAAGCCCTGAGTTCCAGGCACACTGGAGCTGTGAAAGGCATCCAAAAGGGAGTGTGCAAAAGTGCCACAACATGGCTGCTTTCACGGCTTTTTCCTTGGCAAGAAGCCTAACACCAGGCTGATTTCCCTTCCCAGGTTAACTGTTAGGCTTAGGCCTAGGGCTAGGATTTTTAAAACTAGGAAGCCCTTAGCTCCAGGCACACTGCAGCTGTTCAAGGCATCCCAAGGGGAGTACAAAAGTGCAACAACATGACAGCTTTCACAGCTTTTTCCTTGGCACCATCCCTATACCTAGGCTGATTTATCTGCCTAGGGTTAGGGTTAGGGTTCAGCCTAGGGCTTGGATATTTTAACCAGGAAGCACTGAGTTCCAGGCTTACTGCATCTGCCAAAGGCATCCCAAAGGGAGTGCAGAAGTGCCACAACATGGCTGCTTTCACGGCTTTTCCCTTTGGAAGAACCCTAATACCCGGCTGTTTTACCTTCCTAGGGTTACTGTTAGGCTTAGGCCTAGGACTTTTAAAACCAGGAAGCCCTGGGCTCCAGGCACACTGCAGCTGCGAAAGGCATCCCAAGGGGAGCGCAAAAGTGACACAACTTGGCTGCCACCACTGATATTTCCATGAGACCATCCCGAACCATAGGCTGATTTTCCTTCCTAGGGTTAAGGTTTGAGTTACGCCTAGGGTAAGGGTTCTATTAACCAGAAAGCCCTGAGTTCCAAGAACACAGCAGCTGCGAAGGACTAGCCAAGAAGAGCGCAAAAGTACCACAACATGCCTGCCTCCACAGCTTTTACCTTGGGGACATGCCTAATTCCTGGCTGATTTGCCTTTCTCGTCATAGGCTTGGGGTTCGGCCTTGGGTTACGATTTTTTTACCTAGGAAGCCCTGAGTTCCAGGCTTACTACATCTGCCAAAGGCATCCCAAAGGGAGTGCAAAAGTGCCACAACATGGCTGCTTTCACGGCTTTTCCCTTAGGAAGAACCCTAATACCCTGCTGATTTACCTTCCTAGGGTTACTGTTAGGCTTAGGCCTAGGACTTTTAAAACCAGGAAGCCCTGGGCTCCAGGCACATGCAGCTGTTAAAGGCATCCCAAGAGGGCTGCAGAAGTGAAACAACTTTGCTGCCTCTGCTGCTATTCTCATGAGACCATCCCGAACCATAGGCTGATTTTCCTTCCTAGGGTTAAGGTTTGAGTTACGCCTAGGGTAAGGGTTCTATTAACCAGAAAGCCCTGAGTTCCAAGAACACAGCAGCTGCGAAGGACTAGCCAAGAAGAGCGCAAAAGTACCACAACATGCCTGCCTCCACAGCTTTTTCCTTGGGGACATGCCTAATTCCTGGCTGATTTGCCTTTCTCGTCTTAGGGTTGGGGTTCGGCCTAGGGCTAGGATTTTTAAAATCAGGAAGCCCTGAGTTCCAGGCACACTGGAGCTGTGAAAGGCATCCAAAAGGGAGTGCAAAAGTGCCACAACATGGTTGCTTTCACGGCTTTTACCTTGGTAAGAAGCTTAACACCAGGCTGATTTCCCTTCCCAGGGTTACTGTTAGGCTTAGGCCTAGGGCTAGGATTTTTAAAACTAGGAAGCCCTGAGCTCCAGGAACACTGCAGCTGTTCAAGGCATCCCAAGGGGAGTACAAAAGTGCAACAACATGGCAGCTTTCACAGCTTTTTCCTTGGCACCATCCCTATACCTAGGCTGATTTATCTGCCTAGGGTTAGGGTTAGGGTTCAGCCTTGGGCTTGGAGTTTTTTAACCAGGAAGCCCTGAGTTCCAGGCTTACTGCATCTGCCAAAGGCATCCCAAAGGGAGTGCAAAAGTGCCACAACATGGCTGCTTTCACGGCTTTTCCCTTAGGAAGAACCCTAACACCCGGCTGATTTACCTTCCTAGAGTTACTGTTAGGCTTAGGCCTAGGACTTTTAAAACCAGGAAGCCCTGGGCTCCAGGCACACTGCAGCAGTTAAAGGCATCACAAGAGGGCCGCAGAAGTGACACAACTTGTGTGTCTCTGCTGCTATTCTCATGAGACCATCCTGAATCATAGGCTGATTTTCCTTCCTAGGTTAAGGTTTGAGTTTCGCCTAGGGTAAGAGTTCTATTAACAAGAAAGCCCTGAGTTCCAAGAACACAGCAGCTGCGAAGGACTACCCAAGAAGAGCGCAAAAGTACCACAACATGCCTGCCTCCACAGCTTTTTCCTTGGGGACATGCCTAATTCCTAGCTGATTTGCATTTCTCGTCTTAGGGTTGGGGTTCGGCCTAGGGCTAGGATATTTTTAACTAGGAAGCCCTGAGTTCCAGGCTTACTTCATCTGCCAAAGGCATCCCAAAGGGAGTGCAGAAGTGCCACAACATGGCTGCTTTCACGGCTTTTCCCTTAGGAAGAACCCCAATACCTGGCTGATTTACCTTCCTAGGGTAACTGTTAGGCTTAGGCCTAGGACTTTTAAAACCAGGAAGCCCTGGGCTCCAGGCACACTGCAGATGCGAAAGGCATCCCAAGGGGAGCGCAAAAGTGACGCAACTTGGCTGCCACCACTGGTACTTCCATGAGACCATCCCGAACCATAGGCTGATTTTCCTTCCTAGGGTTAAGGTTTGAGTTACGCCTGGGGTAAGGGTTCTATTAACCAGAAAGCCCTGAGTTCCAAGAACACAGCAGCTGCGAAGGACTAGCCAAGAAGTGAGCAAAAGTACCACAACATGCCTGCCTCCACAGCTTTTTCCTTGGGGACATGCCTAATTCCTGGCTGATTTGCCTTTCTCGTCTTAGGCTTGGGGTTCGGCCTAGGGCTAGGATTTTTAAAATCAGGAAGCCCTGAGTTCCAGGCACACTGGAGCTGTGAAAGGCATCCAAAAGGGAGTGCAAAAGTGCCACAACATGGCTGCTTTCGTGGCTTTTTCCTTAGCAAGAAGCCTAACACCAGGCTGATTTACCTTCCCAGGGTTACTGTAAGGCTTAGGCCTAGGGCTAGGATTTTTAAAACTAGGAAGCCCTTAGCTCCAGGCACACTGCAGCTGTTCAAGGCATCCCAAGGGGAGTACAAAAGTGCAACAACATGGCAGCTTTCACAGCATTTTCCTTGGCACCATCCCTATACCTAGGCTGATTTATCTGCCAAGGGTTAGGGTTAGGCTTCAGCCTAGGGCTTGGAGTTTTTTAACTAGGAAGCCCTGAGTTCCAGGCTTACTGCATCTGCCAAAGGCATCCCAAAGGGAGTGCAGAAATGCCACAACATGGCTGCTTTCACGGCTTTTCCCTTAGGAAGAACCCTAATACGCGGCTGATTTACCTTCCTAGGGTTACTGTTAGGCTTAGGCCTAGGACTTTTAAAACCAGGAAGCCCTGGGCTCCAGGCACACTGCAGCTGTTAAAGGCATCCCAAGAGGGCCGCTGAAGTGACACAATTTGGCTGCCTCTGCTTCTATTCTCATGAGACCATCCCGAATCATAGGCTGATTTTCCTTCCTATGGTTAAGGTTTGAGTTACGCCTAGGGTAAGAGTTCTATTACCCAGAAAGCCCTGAGTTCCAAGAACACAGCAGCTGCGAAGGACTAGCCAAGAAGAGCGCAAAAGTACCACAACGTGCCTGCCTCCACAGCTTTTTCCTTGGGGACATGCCTAATTCCTGGCTGATTTGCCTTTCTCGTCTTAGGGTTGGGGTTCGGCCTAGGGCTAGGATATTTTAACAAGGAAGCCCTGAGTTCCAGGCTTAATTCATCTGCAAAAAGCATCCCAATGGGAGTGCAGAAGTGCCACAACATGGCTGCTTTCACAGCTTTTCCCTTAGGAAGAACCCTAATACGCGGCTGATTTACCTTCCTAGGGTTACTGTTAGGCTTAGGCCTAGGACTTTTAAAACCAGGAAGCCCTGGGCTCCAGGCACACTGCAGCTGCGAAAGGCATCCCAAGGGGAGCGCAAAAGTGACACAACTTGGCTGCCACCACTGATATTTCCATGAGACCATCCCGAACCATAGGCTGATTTTCCTTCCTAGGGTTAAGGTTTGAGTTACGCCTAGGGTAAGGGTTCTATTAACCAGAAAGCCCTGAGTTCCAAGAACACAGCAGCTGCGAAGGACTAGCCAAGAAGAGCGCAAAAGTACCACAACATGCCTGCCTCCACAGCTTTTTCCTTGGGGACATGCCTAATTCCTGGCTGATTTGCCTTTCTCGTCTTAGGGTTGGGGTTCGGCCTAGGGCTAGGATATTTTAACAAGGAAGCCCTGAGTTCCAGGCTTAATTCATCTGCAAAAAGCATCCCAAAGGGAGTGCAGAAGTGCCACAACATGGCTGCTTTCACGGCTTTTCCCTTAGGAAGAACCCTAATACGCGGCTGATTACCCTTCCCAGGGTTACTGTTAGGCTTAGGCCTAGGACTTTTAAAACCAGGAAGCCCTGGGCTCCAGGCACACTGCAGCTGTTTAAGGCATCTCAAGAGGGCCGCAGAAGCGACACAACTTTGCTGCCTCTGCTTCTATTCTCATGAGACCATCCCGAACCATCGGCTGATTTTCCTTCCTAGGGTTAAGGTTTGAGTTACGCCTAGGGTAAGGGTTCTATTAACCAGAAAGCCCTGAGTTCCAAGAACACAGCAGCTGCGAAGGACTAGCCAAGAAGAGCGCAAAAGTACCACAACATGCCTGCCTCCACAGCTTTTTCCTTGGGGACATGCCTAATTCCTGGCTGATTTGCCTTTCTCGTCTTAGGGTTGGGGTTCGGACTAGGGCTAGGATATTTTTAACTAGGAAGCCCTGAGTTCCAGGCTTACTACATCTGCCAAAGGCATCCCAAAGGGAGTGCAGTAATGCCACAACATGGCTGCTTTCACGGCTTTTCCCTTAGGAAGAACCCTAATACGCGGCTGATTTACCTTCCTAGGGTTACTGTTAGGCTTAGGCCTAGGACTTTTAAAACCAGGAAGCCCTGGGCTCCAGGCACACTGCAGCTGTTAAAGGCATCCCAAGAGGGCCGCTGAAGTGACACAATTTGGCTGCCTCTGCTTCTATTCTCATGAGACCATCCCGAATCATAGGCTGATTTTCCTTCCTATGGTTAAGGTTTGAGTTACGCCTAGGGTAAGAGTTCTATTAACCAGAAAGCCCTGAGTTCCAAGAACACAGCAGCTGCGAAGGACTAGCCAAGAAGAGCGCAAAAGTACCACAACGTGCCTGCCTCCACAGCTTTTTCCTTGGGGACATGCCTAATTCCTGGCTGATTTGCCTTTCTCGTCTTAGGGTTGGGGTTCGGCCTAGGGCTAGGATATTTTAACAAGGAAGCCCTGAGTTCCAGGCACACTGCAGCTGCGAAAGGCATCCCAAGGGGAGCGCAAAAGTGACGCAACTTAGCTGCCACCACTGATATTTCCATGAGACCATCCCGAACCATAGGCTGATTTTCCTTCCTAGGGTTAAGGTTTGAGTTACGCCTGGGGTAAGGGTTCTATTAACCAGAAAGCCCTGAGTTCCAAGAACACAGCAGCTGCGAAGGACTAGCCAAGAAGAGCGAAAAAGTACCACAACATGCCTGCCTCCACAGCTTTTTCCTTGGGGACATGCCTAATTCCTGGCTGATTTGCTTTTCTCGTCTTAGGGTTGGGGTTCGGCCTAGGGCTAGGATTTTTAAAATCAGGAAGCCCTGAGTTCCAGGCACACTGGAGCTGTGAAAGGCATCCAAAAGGGAGTGTGCAAAAGTGCCACAACATGGCTGCTTTCACGGCTTTTTCCTTGGCAAGAAGCCTAACACCAGGCTGATTTCCCTTCCCAGGTTAACTGTTAGGCTTAGGCCTAGGGCTAGGATTTTTAAAACTAGGAAGCCCTTAGCTCCAGGCACACTGCAGCTGTTCAAGGCATCCCAAGGGGAGTACAAAAGTGCAACAACATGGCAGCTTTCACAGCTTTTTCCTTGGCACCATCCCTATACCTAGGCTGATTTATCTGCCTAGGGTTAGGGTTAGGGTTCAGCCTAGGGCTTGGATATTTTAACCAGGAAGCACTGAGTTCCAGGCTTACTGCATCTGCCAAAGGCATCCCAAAGGGAGTGCAGAAGTGCCACAACATGGCTGCTTTCACGGCTTTTCCCTTTGGAAGAACCCTAATACCCGGCTGATTTACCTTCCTAGGGTTACTGTTAGGCTTAGGCCTAGGACTTTTAAAACCAGGAAGCCCTGGGCTCCAGGCACACTGCAGCTGCGAAAGGCATCCCAAGGGGAGCGCAAAAGTGACACAACTTGGCTGCCACCACTGATATTTCCATGAGACCATCCCGAACCATAGGCTGATTTTCCTTCCTAGGGTTAAGGTTTGAGTTACGCCTAGGGTAAGGGTTCTATTAACCAGAAAGCCCTGAGTTCCAAGAACACAGCAGCTGCGAAGGACTAGCCAAGAAGAGCGCAAAAGTACCACAACATGCCTGCCTCCACAGCTTTTTCCTTGGGGACATGCCTAATTCCTGGCTGATTTGCCTTTCTCGTCATAGGCTTGGGGTTCGGCCTTGGGTTACGATTTTTTTACCTAGGAAGCCCTGAGTTCCAGGCTTACTACATCTGCCAAAGGCATCCCAAAGGGAGTGCAAAAGTACCACAACATGGCTGCTTTCACGGCTTTTCCCTTAGGAAGAACCCTAATACCCTGCTGATTTACCTTCCTAGGGTTACTGTTAGGCTTAGGCCTAGGACTTTTAAAACCAGGAAGCCCTGGGCTCCAGGCACATGCAGCTGTTAAAGGCATCCCAAGAGGGCTGCAGAAGTGAAACAACTTTGCTGCCTCTGCTGCTATACTCATGAGACAATCCCGAACCATAGGCTGATTTTCCTTCCTAGGGTTAAGGTTTGAGTTACGCCTAGGGTAAGGGTTCTATTAACCAGAAAGCCCTGAGTTCCAAGAACACAGCAGCTGCGAAGGACTAGCCAAGAAGAGCGCAAAAGTACCACAACATGCCTGCCTCCACAGCTTTTTCCTTGGGGACATGCCTAATTCCTGGCTGATTTGCCTTTCTCGTCTTAGGGTTGGGGTTCGGCCTAGGGCTAGGATTTTTAAAATCAGGAAGCCCTGAGTTCCAGGCACACTGGAGCTGTGAAAGGCATCCAAAAGGGAGTGCAAAAGTGCCACAACATGGTTGCTTTCACGGCTTTTACCTTGGTAAGAAGCTTAACACCAGGCTGATTTCCCTTCCCAGGGTTACTGTTAGGCTTAGGCCTAGGGCTAGGATTTTTAAAACTAGGAAGCCCTGAGCTCCAGGAACACTGCAGCTGTTCAAGGCATCCCATGGGGAGTACAAAAGTGCAACAACATGGCAGCTTTCACAGCTTTTTCCTTGGCACCATCCCTATACCTAGGCTGATTTATCTGCCTAGGGTTAGGGTTAGGGTTCAGCCTTGGGCTTGGAGTTTTTTAACCAGGAAGCCCTGAGTTCCAGGCTTACTGCATCTGCCAAAGGCATCCCAAAGGGAGTGCAAAAGTGCCACAACATGGCTGCTTTCACGGCTTTTCCCTTAGGAAGAACCCTAACACCCGGCTGATTTACCTTCCTAGAGTTACTGTTAGGCTTAGGCCTAGGACTTTTAAAACCAGGAAGCCCTGGGCTCCAGGCACACTGCAGCAGTTAAAGGCATCACAAGAGGGCCGCAGAAGTGACACAACTTGTGTGTCTCTGCTGCTATTCTCATGAGACCATCCTGAATCATAGGCTGATTTTCCTTCCTAGGTTAAGGTTTGAGTTTCGCCTAGGGTAAGAGTTCTATTAACAAGAAAGCCCTGAGTTCCAAGAACACAGCAGCTGCGAAGGACTACCCAAGAAGAGCGCAAAAGTACCACAACATGCCTGCCTCCACAGCTTTTTCCTTGGGGACATGCCTAATTCCTAGCTGATTTGCATTTCTCGTCTTAGGGTTGGGGTTCGGCCTAGGGCTAGGATATTTTTAACTAGGAAGCCCTGAGTTCCAGGCTTACTTCATCTGCCAAAGGCATCCCAAAGGGAGTGCAGAAGTGCCACAACATGGCTGCTTTCACGGCTTTTCCCTTAGGAAGAACCCCAATACCTGGCTGATTTACCTTCCTAGGGTAACTGTTAGGCTTAGGCCTAGGACTTTTAAAACCAGGAAGCCCTGGGCTCCAGGCACACTGCAGATGCGAAAGGCATCCCAAGGGGAGCGCAAAAGTGACGCAACTTGGCTGCCACCACTGGTACTTCCATGAGACCATCCCGAACCATAGGCTGATTTTCCTTCCTAGGGTTAAGGTTTGAGTTACGCCTAGGGTAAGGGTTCTATTAACCAGAAAGCCCTGAGTTCCAAGAACACAGCAGCTGCGAAGGACTAGCCAAGAAGTGAGCAAAAGTACCACAACATGCCTGCCTCCACAGCTTTTTCCTTGGGGACATGCCTAATTCCTGGCTGATTTGCCTTTCTCGTCTTAGGCTTGGGGTTCGGCCTAGGGCTAGGATTTTTAAAATCAGGAAGCCCTGAGTTCCAGGCACACTGGAGCTGTGAAAGGCATCCAAAAGGGAGTGCAAAAGTGCCACAACATGGCTGCTTTCATGGCTTTTTCCTTAGCAAGAAGCCTAACACCAGGCTGATTTACCTTCCCAGGGTTACTGTAAGGCTTAGGCCTAGGGCTAGGATTTTTAAAACTAGGAAGCCCTTAGCTCCAGGCACACTGCAGCTGTTCAAGGCATCCCAAGGGGAGTACAAAAGTGCAACAACATGGCAGCTTTCACAGCATTTTCCTTGGCACCATCCCTATACCTAGGCTGATTTATCTGCCAAGGGTTAGGGTTAGGCTTCAGCCTAGGGCTTGGAGTTTTTTAACTAGGAAGCCCTGAGTTCCAGGCTTACTGCATCTGCCAAAGGCATCCAAAAGGGAGTGCAGAAGTGCCACAACATGGCTGCTTTCACGGCTTTTCCCTTAGGAAGAACCCTAATACCCGGCTGATTTACCTTCTTAGGATTAATGTTAGGCTTAGGCCTAGGACTTTTAAAACCAGGAAGCCCTGGGCTCCAGGCACACTGCAGCTGTTAAAGGCATCCCAAGAGGGCCGCTGAAGTGACACAATTTGGCTGCCTCTGCTTCTATTCTCATGAGACCATCCCGAATCATAGGCTGATTTTCCTTCCTATGGTTAAGGTTTGAGTTACGCCTAGGGTAAGAGTTCTATTAACCAGAAAGCCCTGAGTTCCAAGAACACAGCAGCTGCGAAGGACTAGCCAAGAAGAGCGCAAAAGTACCACAACGTGCCTGCCTCCACAGCTTTTTCCTTGGGGACATGCCTAATTCCTGGCTGATTTGCCTTTCTCGTCTTAGGGTTGGGGTTCGGCCTAGGGCTAGGATATTTTAACAAGGAAGCCCTGAGTTCCAGGCTTAATTCATCTGCAAAAAGCATCCCAATGGGAGTGCAGAAGTGCCACAACATGGCTGCTTTCACGGCTATTCCCTTAGGAAGAACCCTAATACGCGGCTGATTTACCTTCCTAGGGTTACTGTTAGGCATAGGCCTAGGACTTTTAAAACCAGGAAGCCCTGGGCTCCAGGCACATGCAGCTGTTAAAGGCATCCCAAGAGGGCTGCAGAAGTGACACAACTTGGCTGCCTCTGCTGCTATTCTCATGAGACCATCCCGAACCATAGGCTGATTTTCCTTCCTAGGGTTAAGGTTTGAGTTACGCCTAGGGTAAGGGTTCTATTAACCAGAAAGCCCTGAGTTCCAAGAACACAGCAGCTGCGAAGGACTTCCCAAGAAGAGCGCAAAAGTACCACAACATGCCTGCCTCCACAGCTTTTTCCTTGGGGACATGCCTAATTCCTGGCTGATTTGCCTTTCTCGTCTTAGGGTTGGGGTTCGGCCTAGGGCTAGGATTTTTACAATCAGGAAGCCCTGAGTTCCAGGCACACTGGAGCTGTGAAAGGCATCCAAAAGGGAGTGCAAAAGTGCCACAACATGGCTGCTTTCACGGCTTTTTCCTTGGCAAGAAGCCTAACACCAGGCTGATTTCCCTTCCCAGGGTTACTGTTAGGCTTAGGCCTAGGGCTAGGATTTTTAAAACTAGGAAGCCCTTAGCTCCAGGCACACTGCAGCTGTTCAAGGCATCCCAAGAGGAGTACAAAAGTGCAACAACATGGCAGCTTTCACAGCTTTTTCCTTGGCACTATCCCTATACATAGGCTGATTTATCTGCCTAGGGTTAGGGTTAGGGTTCAGCCTTGGGCTTGGAGATTTTAACCCGGAAGGCCTGAGTTCCAGGCTTACTTCATCTGCCAAAGGCATCCCAAGGGGAGTGCAGAAGTGCCACAACATGGCTGCTTTCACGGCTTTTCCCTTAGGAAGAACCCTAATACGCGGCTGATTTACCTTCCTAGGGTTACTGTTAGGCTTAGGCCTAGGACTTTTAAAACCAGGAAGCCCTGGGCTCCAGGCACACTGCAGCTGTTAAAGGCATCTCAAGAGGGCCGCAGAAGCGACACAACTTTGCTGCCTCTGCTTCTATTCTCATGAGACCATCCCGAACCATAGGCTGATTTTCCTTCCTAGGGTTAAGGTTTGAGTTACGCCTAGGGTAAGGGTTCTATTAACCAGAAAGCCCTGAGTTCCAAGAACACAGCAGCTGTGAAGGACTAGCCAAGAAGAGCGCAAAAGTACCACAACATGCCTGCCTCCACAGCTTTTTCCTTGGGGACATGCCTAATTCCTGGCTGATTTGCCTTTCTCGTCTTAGGGTTGGGGTTCGGACTAGGGCTAGGATATTTTTAACTAGGAAGCCCTGAGTTCCAGGCTTACTGCATCTGCCAAAGGCATCCCAAAGGGAGTGCAGAAATGCCACAACATGGCTGCTTTCACGGCTTTTCCCTTAGGAAGGACCCTAATACCCGGCTGATTTACCTTCCGAGGGTTACTGTTAGGCTTAGGCCTAGGACTTTTAAAACCAGGAAGCCCTGGGCTCCAGGCACACTGCAGCTGCGAAAGGCATCCCAAGGGGAGCACAAAAGTGACACAACTTGGCTGCCACCACTGATATTTCCATGAGACCATCCCGAACCATAGGCTGATTTTCCATCCTAGGGTTAAGGTTTGAGTTACGCCTGGGGTAAGGGTTCTATTAACCAGAAAGCCCTGAGTTCCAAGAACACAGCAGCTGCGAAGGACTAGCCAAGAAGAGCGCAAAAGTACCACAACATGCCTGCCTCCACAGCTTTTTCCTTGGGGACATGCCTAATTCCTGGCTGATTTGCCTTTCTCGTCTTAGGGTTGGGGTTCGGACTAGGGCTAGGATATTTTTAACTAGGAAGCCCTGAGTTCCAGGCTTACTGCATCTGCCAAAGGCATCCCAAAGGGAGTGCAGAAATGCCACAACATGGCTGCTTTCACGGCTTTTCCCTTAGGAAGAACCCTAATACGCGGCTGATTTACCTTCCTAGGGTTACTGTTAGGCTTAGGCCTAGGACTTTTAAAACCAGGAAGCCCTGGGCTCCAGGCACACTGCAGCTGTTAAAGGCATCCCAAGAGGGCCGCTGAAGTGACACAATTTGGCTGCCTCTGCTTCTATTCTCATGAGACCATCCCGAATCATAGGCTGATTTTCCTTCCTATGGTTAAGGTTTGAGTTACGCCTAGGGTAAGAGTTCTATTACCCAGAAAGCCCTGAGTTCCAAGAACACAGCAGCTGCGAAGGACTAGCCAAGAAGAGCGCAAAAGTACCACAACGTGCCTGCCTCCACAGCTTTTTCCTTGGGGACATGCCTAATTCCTGGCTGATTTGCCTTTCTCGTCTTAGGGTTGGGGTTCGGCCTAGGGCTAGGATATTTTAACAAGGAAGCCCTGAGTTCCAGGCTTAATTCATCTGCAAAAAGCATCCCAATGGGAGTGCAGAAGTACCACAACATGGCTGCTTTCACGGCTATTCCCTTAGGAAGAACCCTAATACGCGGCTGATTTACCTTCCTAGGGTTACTGTTAGGCTTAGGCCTAGGACTTTTAAAACCAGGAAGCCCTGGGCTCCAGGCACACTGCAGCTGCGAAAGGCATCCCAAGGGGAGCGCAAAAGTGACACAACTTGGCTGCCACCACTGATATTTCCATGAGACCATCCCGAACCATAGGCTGATTTTCCTTCCTAGGGTTAAGGTTTGAGTTACGCCTAGGGTAAGGGTTCTATTAACCAGAAAGCCCTGAGTTCCAAGAACACAGCAGCTGCGAAGGACTAGCCAAGAAGAGCGCAAAAGTACCACAACATGCCTGCCTCCACAGCTTTTTCCTTGGGGACATGCCTAATTCCTGGCTGATTTGCCTTTCTCGTCTTAGGGTTGGGGTTCGGCCTAGGGCTAGGATATTTTAACAAGGAAGCCCTGAGTTCCAGGCTTAATTCATCTGCAAAAAGCATCCCAAAGGGAGTGCAGAAGTGCCACAACATGGCTGCTTTCACGGCTTTTCCCTTAGGAAGAACCCTAAAACGCGGCTGATTTACCTTCCTAGGGTTACTGTTAGGCTTAGGCCTAGGACTTTTAAAACCAGGAAGCCCTGGGCTCCAGGCACACTGCAGCTGTTAAAGGCATCTCAAGAGGGCCGCAGAAGCGACACAACTTTGCTGCCTCTGCTTCTATTCTCATGAGACCATCCCGAACCATCGGCTGATTTTCCTTCCTAGGGTTAAGGTTTGAGTTACGCCTAGGGTAAGGGTTCTATTACCCAGAAAGCCCTGAGTTCCAAGAACACAGCAGCTGCGAAGGACTAGCCAAGAAGAGCGCAAAAGTACCACAACATGCCTGCCTCCACAGCTTTTTCCTTGGGGACATGCCTAATTCCTGGCTGATTTGCCTTTCTCGTCTTAGGGTTGGGGTTCGGACTAGGGCTAGGATATTTTTAACTAGGAAGCCCTGAGTTCCAGGCTTACTACATCTGCCAAAGGCATCCCAAAGGAAGTGCAGTAATGCCACAACATGGCTGCTTTCACGGCTTTTCCCTTAGGAAGAACCCTAATACGCGGCTGATTTACCTTCCTAGGGTTACTGTTAGGCTTAGGCCTAGGACTTTTAAAACCAGGAAGCCCTGGGCTCCAGGCACACTGCAGCTGTTAAAGGCATCCCAAGAGGGCCGCAGAAGTGACACAATTTGGCTGCCTCTGCTTCTATTCTCATGAGACCATCCCGAATCATAGGCTGATTTTCCTTCCTATGGTTAAGGTTTGAGTTACGCCTAGGGTAAGAGTTCTATTAACCAGAAAGCCCTGAGTTCCAAGAACACAGCAGCTGCAAAGGACTAGCCAAGAAGAGCGCAAAAGTACCACAACGTGCCTGCCTCCACAGCTTTTTCCTTGGGGACATGCCTAATTCCTGGCTGATTTGCCTTTCTCGTCTTAGGGTTGGGGTTCGGCCTAGGGCTAGGATATTTTAACAAGGAAGCCCTGAGTTCCAGGCTTAATTCATCTGCAAAAAGCATCCCAAAGGGAGTGCAGAAGTGCCACAACATGGCTGCTTTCACGGCTTTTCCCTTAGGAAGAACCCTAATACGCGGCTGATTTACCTTCCTACGGTTACTGTTAGGCTTAGGCCTAGGACTTTTAAAACCAGGAAGCCCTGGGCTCCAGGCACACTGCAGCTGCGAAAGGCATCCCAAGGGGAGCGCAAAAGTGACACAACTTGGCTGCCACCACTGATATTTCCATGAGACCATCCCGAACCATAGGCTGATTTTCCTTCCTAGGGTTAAGGTTTGAGTTACGCCTAGGGTAAGGGTTCTATTAACCAGAAAGCCCTGAGTTCCAAGAACACAGCAGCTGCGAAGGACTAGCCAAGAAGAGCGCAAAAGTACCACAACATGCCTGCCTCCACAGCTTTTTCCTTGGGGACATGCCTAATTCCTGGCTGATTTGCCTTTCTCGTCTTAGGGTTGGGGTTCGGCCTAGGGCTAGGATTTTTAAAATCAGGAAGCCCTGAGTTCCAGGCACACTGGAGCTGTGAAAGGCATCCAAAAGGGAGTGTGCAAAAGTGCCACAACATGGCTGCTTTCACGGCTTTTTCCTTGGCAAGAAGCCTAACACCAGGCTGATTTCCCTTCCCAGGGTTACTGTTAGGCTTAGGCCTAGGGCTAGGATTTTTAAAACTAGGAAGCCCTTAGCTCCAGGAACACTGCAGCTGTTCAAGGCATCCCAAGGGGAGTACAAAAGTGCAACAACATGGCAGCTTTCACAGCTTTTTCCTTGGCACCATCCCTATACCTAGGCTGATTTATCTGCCTAGGGTTAGGGTTAGGGTTCAGCCTAGGGCTTGGATATTTTTAACCAGGAAGCCCTGAGTTCCAGGCTTACTTCATCTGCCAAAGGCATCCCAAAGGGAGTGCAGAAGTTCCACAACATGGCTGCTTTCACGGCTTTTCCCTTAGGAAGGACCCTAATACCCGGCTGATTTACCTTCCGAGGGTTACTGTTAGGCTTAGGCCTAGGACTTTTAAAACCAGGAAGCCCTGGGCTCCAGGCACACTGCAGCTGCGAAAGGCATCCCAAGGGGAGCACAAAAGTGACACAACTTGGCTGCCACCACTGATATTTCCATGAGACCATCCCGAACCATAGGCTGATTTTCCATCCTAGGGTTAAGGTTTGAGTTACGCCTGGGGTAAGGGTTCTATTAACCAGAAAGCCCTGAGTTCCAAGAACACAGCAGCTGCGAAGGACTACCCAAGAAGAGCGCAAAAGTACCACAACATGCCTGCCTCCACAGCTTTTTCCTTGGGGACATGCCTAATTCCTGGCTGATTTGCCTTTCTCGTCTTAGGGTTGGGGTTCGGACTAGGGCTAGGATATTTTTAACTAGGAAGCCCTGAGTTCCAGGCTTACTGCATCTGCCAAAGGCATCCCAAAGGGAGTGCAGAAATGCCACAACATGGCTGCTTTCACGGCTTTTCCCTTAGGAAGAACCCTAATACGCGGCTGATTTACCTTCCTAGGGTTACTGTTAGGCTTAGGCCTAGGACTTTTAAAACCAGGAAGCCCTGGGCTCCAGGCACACTGCAGCTGTTAAAGGCATCCCAAGAGGGCCGCTGAAGTGACACAATTTGGCTGCCTCTGCTTCTATTCTCATGAGACCATCCCGAATCATAGGCTGATTTTCCTTCCTATGGTTAAGGTTTGAGTTACGCCTAGGGTAAGAGTTCTATTACCCAGAAAGCCCTGAGTTCCAAGAACACAGCAGCTGCGAAGGACTAGCCAAGAAGAGCGCAAAAGTACCACAACGTGCCTGCCTCCACAGCTTTTTCCTTGGGGACATGCCTAATTCCTGGCTGATTTGCCTTTCTCGTCTTAGGGTTGGGGTTCGGACTAGGGCTAGGATATTTTTAACTAGGAAGCCCTGAGTTCCAGGCTTACTGCATCTGCCAAAGGCATCCCAAAGGGAGTGCAGTAATGCCACAACATGGCTGCTTTCACGGCTTTTCCCTTAGGAAGAACCCTAATACGCGGCTGATTTACCTTCCTAGGGTTACTGTTAGGCTTAGGCCTAGGACTTTTAAAACCAGGAAGCCCTGGGCTCCAGGCACACTGCAGCTGTTAAAGGCATCCCAAGAGGGCCGCAGAAGTGACACAATTTGGCTGCCTCTGCTTCTATTCTCATGAGACCATCCCGAATCATAGGCTGATTTTCCTTCCTATGGTTAAGGTTTGAGTTACGCCTAGGGTAAGAGTTCTATTAACCAGAAAGCCCTGAGTTCCAAGAACACAGCAGCTGCGAAGGACTACCCAAGAAGAGCGCAAAAGTACCACAACGTGCCTGCCTCCACAGCTTTTTCCTTGGGGACATGCCTAATTCCTGGCTGATTTGCCTTTCTCGTCTTAGGGTTGGGGTTCGGCCTAGGGCTAGGATATTTTAACAAGGAAGCCCTGAGTTCCAGGCTTAATTCATCTGCAAAAAGCATCCCAAAGGGAGTGCAGAAGTGCCACAACATGGCTGCTTTCACGGCTTTTCCCTTAGGAAGAACCCTAATACGCGGCTGATTTACCTTCCTAGGGTTACTGTTAGGCTTAGGCCTAGGACTTTTAAAACCAGGAAGCCCTGGGCTCCAGGCACACTGCAGCTGCGAAAGGCATCCCAAGGGGAGCGCAAAAGTGACACAACTTGGCTGCCACCACTGATATTTCCATGAGACCATCCCGAACCATAGGCTGATTTTCCTTCCTATGGTTAAGGTTTGAGTTACGCCTAGGTTAAGAGCTCTATTACCCAGAAAGCCCTGAGTTCCAAGAACACAGCAGCTGCGAAGGACTACCCAAGAAGAGCGCAAAAGTACCACAACGTGCCTGCCTCCACAGCTTTTTCCTTGGGGACATGCCTAATTCCTGGCTGATTTGCCTTTCTCGTCTTAGCGTTGGGGTTCGGCCTAGGGCTAGGATATTTTAACAAGGAAGCCCTGAGTTCCAGGCTTAATTCATCTGCAAAAAGCATCCCAAAGGGAGTGCAGAAGTGCCACAACATGGCTGCTTTCACGGCTTTTCCCTTAGGAAGAACCCTAATACGCGGCTGATTTACCTTCCTAGGGTTACTGTTAGGCTTAGGCCTAGGACTTTTAAAACCAGGAAGCCCTGGGCTCCAGGCACACTGCAGCTGCGAAAGGCATCCCAAGGGGAGCGCAAAAGTGACACAACTTGGCTGCCACCACTGATATTTCCATGAGACCATCCCGAACCATAGGCTGATTTCCCTTCCTAGGGTTAAGGTTTGAGTTACGCCTAGGGTTAAGGGTTCTATTAACCAGAAAGCCCTGAGTTCCAAGAACACAGCAGCTGCGAAGGACTAGCCAAGAAGTGCGCAAAAGTACCACAACATGCCTGCCTCCACAGCTTTTTCCTTGGGGACATGCCTAATTCCTGGCTGATTTGCCTTTCTGGTCTTAGGGTTGGGGTTCGGCCTAGGGCTTGGATTTTTTTAACTAGGAAGCCCTGAGTTCCAGGCTTACTTCATCTGCCAAAGGCATCCCAAAGGGAGTGCAGAAGTGCCACAACATGGCTGCTTTCACGGCTTTTCCCTTAGGAAGAACCCTAATACGCGGCTGATTTACCTTCCTAGGGTTACTGTTAGGCTTAGGCCTAGGACTTTTAAAACCAGGAAGCCCTGGGCTCCAGGCACACTGCAGCTGTTAAAGGCATCTCAACAGGGCCGCAGAAGCGACACAACTTTGCTGCCCCTGCTTCTATTCTCATGAGACCATCCCGAACCATCGGCTGATTTTCCTTCCTAGGGTTAAGGTTTGAGTTACGCCTAGGGTAAGGGTTCTATTAACCAGAAAGCCCTGAGTTCCAAGAACACAGCAGCTGCGAAGGACTAGCCAAGAAGAGCGCAAAAGTACCACAACATGCCTGCCTCCACAGCTTTTTCCTTGGGGACATGCCTAATTCCTGGCTGATTTGCCTTTCTCGTCTTAGGGTTGGGGTTCGGACTAGGGCTAGGATATTTTTAACTAGGAAGCCCTGAGTTCCAGGCTTACTGCATCTGCCAAAGGCATCCCAAAGGGAGTGCAGTAATGCCACAACATGGCTGCTTTCACTGCTTTTCCCTTAGGAAGAACCCTAATACGCAGCTGATTTACCTTCCTAGTGTTACTGTTAGGCTTAGGCCTAGGACTTTTAAAACCAGGAAGCCCTGGGCTCCAGGCACACTGCAGCTGTTAAAGGCATCCCAAGAGGGCCGCAGAAGTGACACAATTTGGCTGCCTCTGCTTCTATTCTCATGAGACCATCCCGAATCATAGGCTGATTTTCCTTCCTATGGTTAAGGTTTGAGTTACGCCTAGGGTAAGAGTTCTATTACCCAGAAAGACCTGAGTTCCAAGAACACAGCAGCTGCGAAGGACTACCCAAGAAGAGCGCAAAAGTACCACAACGTGCCTGCCTCCACAGCTTTTTCCTTGGGGACATGCCTAATTCCTGGCTGATTTGCCTTTCTCGTCTTAGGGTTGGGGTTCGGCCTAGGGCTAGGATATTTTAACAAGGAAGCCCTGAGTTCCAGGCTTAATTCATCTGCAAAAAGCATCCCAAAGGGAGTGCAGAAGTGCCACAACATGGCTGCTTTCACGGCTTTTCCCTTAGGAAGAACCCTAATACGCGGCTGATTTACCTTCCTAGGGTTACTGTTAGGCTTAGGCCTAGGACTTTTAAAACCAGGAAGCCCTGGGCTCCAGGCACACTGCAGCTGCGAAAGGCATCCCAAGGGGAGCGCAAAAGTGACACAACTTGGCTGCCACCACTGATATTTCCATGAGACCATCCCGAACCATAGGCTGATTTTCCTTCCTAGGGTTAAGGTTTGAGTTACGCCTAGGGTAAGGGTTCTATTAACCAGAAAGCCCTGAGTTCCAAGAACACAGCAGCTGCGAAGGACTAGCCAAGAAGAGCGCAAAAGTACCACAACATGCCTGCCTCCACAGCTTTTTCCTTGGGGACATGCCTAATTCCTGGCTGATTTGCCTTTCTCGTCTTAGGGTTGGGGTTCGGCCTAGGGCTAGGATTTTTAAAATCAGGAAGCCCTGAGTTCCAGGCACACTGGAGCTGTGAAAGGCATCCAAAAGGGAGTGTGCAAAAGTGCCACAACATGGCTGCTTTCACGGCTTTTTCCTTGGCAAGAAGCCTAACACCAGGCTGATTTCCCTTCCCAGGGTTACTGTTAGGCTTAGGCCTAGGGCTAGGATTTTTAAAACTAGGAAGCCCTTAGCTCCAGGAACACTGCAGCTGTTCAAGGCATCCCAAGGGGAGTACAAAAGTGCAACAACATGGCAGCTTTCACAGCTTTTTCCTTGGCACCATCCCTATACCTAGGCTGATTTATCTGCCTAGGGTTAGGGTTAGGGTTCAGCCTAGGGCTTGGATATTTTTAACCAGGAAGCCCTGAGTTCCAGGCTTACTTCATCTGCCAAAGACATCCCAAAGGGAGTGCAGAAGTGCCACAACATGGCTGCTTTCACGGCTTTTCCCTTAGGAAGAACCCTAATACCCGGCTGATTTACCTTCCTAGGGTTACTGTTAGGCTTAGGCCTAGGACTTTTAAAACCAGGAAGCCCTGGGCTCCAGGCACACTGCAGCTGTTAAAGGCATCCCAAGAGGGCCGCAGAAGTGACACAACTTGGCTGCCACCACTGATATTTCCATGAGACCATCCCGAACCATAGGCTGATTTCCCTTCCTAGGGTTAAGGTTTGAGTTACGCCTAGGGTTAAGGGTTCTATTAACCAGAAAGCCCTGAGTTCCAAGAACACAGCAGCTGCGAAGGACTAGCCAAGAAGTGCGCAAAAGTACCACAACATGCCTGCCTCCACAGCTTTTTCCTTGGGGACATGCCTAATTCCTGGCTGATTTGCCTTTCTGGTCTTAGGGTTGGGGTTCGGCCTAGGGCTTGGATTTTTTTAACTAGGAAGCCCTGAGTTCCAGGCTTACTGCATCTGCCAAAGGCATCCCAAAGGGAGTGCAGAAGTGCCACAACATGGCTGCTTTCACGGCTTTTCCCTTAGGAAGAACCCTAATACGCGGCTGATTTCCCTTCCTAGGGTTACTGTTAGGCTTAGGCCTAGGACTTTTAAAACCAGGAAGCCCTGGGCTCCAGGCACACTGCAGCTGCGAAAGGCATCCCAAGGGGAGCGCAAAAGTGACACAACTTGGCTGCCACCACTGATATTTCCATGAGACCATCCCGAACCATAGGCTGATTTTCCTTCCTAGGGTTAAGGTTTGAGTTACGCCTAGGGTAAGGGTTCTATTAACCAGAAAGCCCTGAGTTCCAAGAACACAGCAGCTGCGAAGGACTAGCCAAGAAGAGCGCAAAAGTACCACAACATGCCTGCCTCCACAGCTTTTTCCTTGGGGACATGCCTAATTCCTGGCTGATTTGCCTTTCTCGTCTTAGGGTTGGGGTTCGGCCTAGGGCTAGGATTTTTAAAATCAGGAAGCCCTGAGTTCCAGGCACACTGGAGCTGTGAAAGGCATCCCAATTGGAGTGCAAAAGTGCCACAACATGGCTGCTTTCACGGCTTTTTCCTTGGCAAGAAGCCTAACACCAGGCTGATTTACCTTCCCAGGGTTACTGTAAGGCTTAGGCCTAGGGCTAGGATTTTTAAAACTAGGAAGCCCTTAGCTCCAGGCACACTGCAGCTGTTAAAGGCATCCCAAGAGGGCCGCAGAACTGACACAACTTGGCTGCCTCTGCTGCTATTCTCATGAGTCCATCCCGAACCATAGGCTAATTTTCCTTCCTAGGGTGAGGGTTAGAGTTACGCCTAGGGTTAGTGTTTTTTTAACCAGAAAGCCCTGAGTTCCAAGAACACAGCAGCTGCGAAGGACTACCCAAGAGGAGGGGAAATGTGCCACAACATGGCTGCCTCCAGCGCTTTTTCCTTGGGACCATCATTGAACCTAGGCTGATTTACTTGTCTCCAGTTGCACCTATGGTCACGCCAAGGGATAGGGATTTTAAATCAGTAAACCCTGAGCTCCAGACACAGTGCAGCTGCAAAAGGCTTCCCAAGGGCAGCCAAAAATTGCCTCAACATGCTCCTTCCAGTGCTTTTTTCCTTGGGAACATCCCTATACCCAGGCTGATTTATCTGCCTAGGCTCTGGGTTAGGGTTCAGCCTAGAGATAGGATTTTTTCAAACAGGAAGCCCTGAATTCCAGGCACACTGCAGCTGTTAAAGGCAGTGTTCTACATCAACCGCAACTTAGTCTGAAATAAATGCTTTTTCCCTGAGAGCATCTGAGAGGTTTGCATGAAGCACTGATATCTGACATTTGCAATTTTGAATAGGAGAGGAGAAAGAAAATGGGAAGAAGTTTTTAATTTTAGTGGTTTCAATGTTAATTTCCGTACACTTTTTCAAAACTTGTCAGCTCAAATGCCCATCAACATCTTTTAGTCATCTGTAAGTCAGTATTCATATAAAATGTGCTTCAAATCAAAAGAATTTCAAATTTGCACTCCAAATTTCTATGCCTAGATTTATGATTTCCTCCACATATTAGATGAAAGGAAGGCCTTTTTTACTGTGGGAGTGCTGGAACACTGGAACAGGTTGCCCAGGGAAGTTGTGGGTGTCCCATCCCTGAAAGTATTCAAGGTCAGCTTGGACGGGGCTTGGAGCAGCAACAAAGGAGAAGCTTGATGGTAGAGAAACAAAGTTGGACTATAGAAGAAACTGGGATTGAAGTATAGGAGCAAGTTTTCTCTCAGCTCTTGGGGTACATTCAAAGTTGTACAAAATGACATTTATCTGTGCTATTCACTACTGTAACAGAAATGTTCATGAAAACTGTACAGAAGATAGCAAATTTTAAAAGAGATAAGAATTACAGCATAAAATCCATGGGATGGGTTACAACATGAGACACTCTCTAAGAGAAAATCTCTGTGTTTCAGCACTTCATCATGGTAAGATTTCATGAAGTGCCAAAGAAGGCGGCAAAATATCATTCGGGACGTTATTTCCTGGAATTCAGCCTGGCCATTAGTAGGAACTGGGTTTGAACACATCATGTAGATATACCACACACACTTTCCCTTCACTGAAAAATGACTGTTTACAACGAAGAAGCAATTGACGATCAAAATTGATTGAAAGCATCTTAAACATGTCAAGTATTTCATTGTAGATGATCTGTGATCCAAATGCTTCTTCCACCTTCGAGAGGGACAGAACAATTCTTCCATATCATGATGGTTTAAAATTGTATCAACCAATCTATTTTTTTCTATTTTTGGAAGAAAATATTCCTAGACATACAACAGGTGAGAACTAAGTAATTTTAAAGAAACAAATGAAAAGAAAATATTCTGTAAATAGAATGAAATGAAAAGCTGTGTTTTAAATAGGAGCTAAATATGAAACAGAATTTTTGTACCAGGCATTTGAATTACTGCACCAGCTCTTTTGCCCATCAAGAGAGGCATTGAGCATTTCAGTCTTTTCCAAGGTGTTCATGATCTGCTATGCTGATCTCTGTGTGTGCCTAGGTGTGTGTGGAAGGGGGGGCATGTGAAGGGGAGTGTGTATGTTTGCTTTACAATTGTTGTGGCAGATTCATGCCTCAGCTCCACATTTTGTTTTAGAAAGGTCACACAGAGTGGATGTGAAGTTTACTATCAACAAGAGATCAATTCCCAAATCATCCATTTGACTCTACCTTATAAATCATGTGCTTTGTTGCATATTTTATCAAATCTACTTTCAAGCCAGATGGAGGAAGGAGGATGTGGCAATCCCTCCACCATCTTGCAACTTTTATGCAAGTAGGTTTTCAAGAAAATCATCATTTCTCTTGGAAATATGTCTGGAACAGGCATGATGGTAGTGTCAACCTGTTGGAGTTTTTGTTGCTGGAAGAAGTTATACAAAAGGATTGGTTTTTACATTGACCAGTTACTGAATCAAGCTCAGGAATACATTGGAAATTCAACTGGGGCTTCCTTTCCCCGGCAGACTACTTCTAGAACGAGCTTGTACACTGAAGCTTACTCTTTTGCCCTCTTTTTGTTTCTTTCCTATTTTCTTGGCTTCTTTGCCACTCTCTAGACAATTTTGGAACTTTTTTCCCAACTCAAATGGTTTCAATAGTCTGATTGTGATCATACATTTTTACAAGGAATTTTTAAAATCTTTCCTCCAGTTAAGAAAGTCAAGGACTTAGGTCTTTTTCTTCCCTTATCAATATTGCAATGAAATTGATAAGTAAAGACCAACTCTTTCTTTTTGTTTTTAACCCAAGCAGATAATTCCCATCCATTCATCCATTTGGTGGACCAATAGTTGCCATTCTGATGGAAGTTGTCACTTCTTAAAAATAGGCATTCTGTGACTATGTTGACAGCACTTTGGGTGAAGATCCTAACTGGTCTTAGATACACATAGGGAGAAATTTGCTCAGCCAGTGTCAGTCTTAAGCATGCGTATCAGAAGATCTTTCTAGAGCTGGGAATTTTCCCATGAAAGGGATTCAGTTAGGGAAGAGGCACTTGCCCCAGAGGTTTACATTCTTCTTGAAGACTGCTTAAGGAACTTAGATGCCATGTCCATTTGGATCTGTGTCTGCACAGAACTTTGTCATGCCAGTGCTTGAAATGCATCTTGAAGAGAATTCACTAGCACAGAATGAATGAGAGTGGAAGGGGTTGGTGGGGCTAACCAGGCCCAACCCCCCTGCCTAAACCAGGATACCTAGAGCCTCTTGCCCAGGATTCTATCTGGGTGTACTTTGAATGTCTTCAAAGATCCAGGCTCCACAATCTTTCTGGGCAGTCTGTGCCGTGGTTCACTCACCCTCACAGTAAAGAATCATTTCCTGATGTTCCTGTATTTCAGTGTGTGCCCACTGCCTCTTGTCTTTTCACTCAGCATCACTGAAAAGACACTGATTCCCTCCCCTTTGCACTATTGCTTCCATATGGATGTGTGCTGCCATGTAGAGATATGTCAAAAACCTCCCTGAAGCCCAGGCAGATAATATTCCCTTCATCTACCAGTCAAGTTGATTCATCAGAGGAGTTTAAAGTTATGTTCAGCATGAAATGCCCCTGAAAAATCATGCTAACTACATTATTGTGTCGTCTTTCATGTGCCTGGCAAGGTTTTCCAGGAAGAGCTGCTTCATCAACTTCCTGGGTATAAAAAAGAGGCTGGCTGGTTTGTACGATTGCGAGTCCTCCTAATTGCCTTTTTTGAAGATGAGTGTCATTTGCTTACATCCAGTCCTTAGCCTATCATGTCGTCTACATCTTAGCAAAAAGCTTTTCCACTCTGTCTGGCGAGGAAAAACTGTGCCAGCACAGAAAACATCTCCTATCGTGTTCTAGACGTTGCACGGAGGTGTGCCGAGTGTTTGGCATGAAGGAAAGAAAACTTGTCCAAAACAGCTTTCAATCGAATGTTCATGTGATTGGAAAAGTCAGGAGAGTGCAAAGGTACTGTTTTCTAGCAGTTGGCAAGCTGCGCACACAATCCCAGTGTTGTACAGCTTCCTTCTTCACCTTTCCGAAGGTGTCGCTCTCTCCGGCTCCCGGAGGCGAAGAAGCGGCTTCTTCGCGCAAAGACGATTGTGCCGCTCACTGTGCACTCCTTAGCGCGGCTTCTGCCGAAAGACGCCCGGGAGCGGCTCTTAGCTCCGGACAGCATCGTACCTTCGTCTTTAGCGTCTCTTCTCGTCTACATCTTAGCAAAAAGCTTTTCTACTATGTCTGGCGAGGAAAAACTGTGCCAGCACAGAAAACATCTCCCATCGTGTTCTAGACGTTGCACGGAGGTGTGCCGAGTGTTTGGCATGAAGGAAAGAAAAGTTGTCCAAAACAGCTTCCAATCGAATGTTCATGTGATTGGAAAAGTCAGGAGAGTGCAAAGGTACTGTTTTCTGGCAGTTGGCAAGCTGCGCACACAATCCCAGTGTTGTACAGCTTCCTTCTTCACCTTTCCGAAGGTGCCGCTCTCTCCGGCTCCCGGAGGCGAAGAAGCGGCTTCTTCGCGCAAAGACGATTGTGCCGCTCACTGTGCACTCCTTAGCTCGGCTTCTGCCGAAAGACGCCCGGGAGCGGCTCTTAGCTCCGGACAGCATCGTACCTTCGTCTTTAGCGTCTCTTCTCGTCTACATCTTAGCAAAAAGCTTTTCCACTATGTCAGGCGAGGGAAAACTGTGCCAGCACAGAAAACATCTCCCATCGTGTTCTAGACGTTGCACGGAGGTGTGCCGAGTGTTTGGCATGAAGGAAAGAAAAGTTGTCCAAAACAGCTTCCAATCGAATGTTCATGTGATTGGAAAAGTCAGGAGAGTGCAAAGGTACTGTTTTCTATCAGTTGGCAAGCTGCGCACACAATCCCAGTGTTGTACAGCTTCCTTCTTCACCTTTCCGAAGGTGCCGCTCTCTCCGGCTCCCGGAGGCGAAGAAGCGGCTTCTTCGCGCAAAGACGATTGTGCCGCTCACTGTGCACTCCTTAGCGCGGCTTCTGCCGAAAGACGCCCGGGAGCGGCTCTTAGCTCCGGACAGCATCGTACCTTCGTCTTTAGCGTCTCTTCTCGTCTACATCTTAGCAAAAAACTTTTCTACTATATCAGGCGAGGGAAAACTGTGCCAGCACAGAAAACATCTCCTATCGTGTTCTAGACGTTGCACGGAGGTGTGCCGAGTGTTTGGCATGGAGGAAAGAAAAGTTGTCCAAAACAGCTTCCAATCGAATGTTCATGTGATTGGAAAAGTCAGGAGAGTGCAAAGGTACTGTTTTCTATCAGTTGGCAAGCTGCGCACACAATCCCAGTGTTGTACAGCTTCCTTCTTCACCTTTCCGAAGGTGCCGCTCTCTCCGGCTCCCGGAGGCGAAGAAGCGGCTTCTTCGCGCAAAGACGATTGTGCCGCTCACTGTGCACTCCTTAGCGCGGCTTCTGCCGAAAGACGCCCGGAGCGGCTCTTAGCTCCGGAGAGCATCGTACCTTCGTCTTTAGCGTCTCTTCTCGTCTACATCTTAGCAAAAAGCTTTTCCACTATGTCTGGCGAGGAAAAACTGTGCCAGCACAGAAAACATCTCCCATCGTGTTCTAGACGTTGCACGGAGGTGTGCCGAGTGTTTGGCATGAAGAAAAGAAAACTTGTCCAAAACAGCTTCCAATCGAATGTTCATGTGATTGGAAAAGTCAGGAGAGTGCAAAGGTACTGTTTTCTATCCGTTGGCCAGCTGCGCACACAATCCCAGTGTTGGACAGCTTCCTTCTTCACCTTTCCGAAGGTGCCGCTCTCTCCGGCTCCCGGAGGCGAAGAAGCAGCTTCTTCGCGCAAAGACGATTGTGCCGCTCACTGTGCACTCCTTAGCGCGGCTTCTGCCGAAAGACGCCCGGGAGCGGCTCTTAGCTCCGGACAGCATCGTACCTTCGTCTTTAGCGTCTCTTCTCGTCTACATCTTAGCAAAAAGCTTTTCCACTATGTCTGGCGAGGAAAAACTGTGCCAGCACAGAAAACATCTCCCATCGTGTTCTAGACGTTGCACGATCCCTATACTTAGGCTGATTTTCCTTCCTGGGGATAGGGTTAGGCTTCAGCCTAGGGCTTGGTGTTTTTTAACCAGGAAGCCCTGAGTTCCAGGCTTACTTCATCTGCCAAAGGCATCCCAAAGGGAGTGCAGAAGTGCCACAACATGGTTGCTTTCACGGCTTTTCCCTTAGGAAGAACTCTAATACCCGGCTGATTTACCTTCCTAGGGTTACTGTTAGGCTTAGGCCTAGGACTTTTAAAACCAGGAAGCCCTGGGCTCCAGTCACACTGCAGCTGTTAAAGGCATCCCAAGAGGGCCGCAGAAGTGACACAATTTGGCTGCCTCTGCTTCTATTCTCATGAGACCATCCCGAATCATAGGCTGATTTTCCTTCCTATGGTTAAGGTTTGAGTTACGCCTAGGGTAAGAGTTCTATTAACCAGAAAGCCCTGAGTTCCAAGAACACAGCAGCTGCGAAGGACTACCCAAGAAGAGCGCAAAAGTACCACAACGTGCCTGCCTCCACAGCTTTTTCCTTGGGGACATGCCTAATTCCTGGCTGATTTGCCTTTCTCGTCTTAGGGTTGGGGTTCGGCCTAGGGCTAGGATATTTTAACAAGGAAGCCCTGAGTTCCAGGCTTAATTCATCTGCAAAAAGCATCCCAAAGGGAGTGCAGAAGTGCCACAACATGGCTGCTTTCACGGCTTTTCCCTTAGGAAGAACCCTAATACGCGGCTGATTTACCTTCCTAGGGTTACTGTTAGGCTTAGGCCTAGGACTTTTAAAACCAGGAAGCCCTGGGCTCCAGGCACACTGCAGCTGCGAAAGGCATCCCAAGGGGAGCGCAAAAGTGACACAACTTGGCTGCCACCACTGATATTTCCATGAGACCATCCCGAACCATAGGCTGATTTTCCTTCCTAGGGTTAAGGTTTGAGTTACGCCTAGGGTAAGGGTTCTATTAACCAGAAAGCCCTGAGTTCCAAGAACACAGCAGCTGCGAAGGACTAGCCAAGAAGAGCGCAAAAGTACCACAACATGCCTGCCTCCACAGCTTTTTCCTTGGGGACATGCCTAATTCCTGGCTGATTTGCCTTTCTCGTCTTAGGGTTGGGGTTCGGCCTAGGGCTAGGATTTTTAAAATCAGGAAGCCCTGAGTTCCAGGCACACTGGAGCTGTGAAAGGCATCCAAAAGGGAGTGTGCAAAAGTGCCACAACATGGCTGCTTTCACGGCTTTTTCCTTGGCAAGAAGCCTAACAGCAGGCTGATTTCCCTTCCCAGGGTTACTGTTAGGCTTAGGCCTAGGGCTAGGATTTTTAAAACTAGGAAGCCCTTAGCTCCAGGAACACTGCAGCTGTTCAAGGCATCCCAAGGGGAGTACAAAAGTGCAACAACATGGCAGCTTTCACAGCTTTTTCCTTGGCACCATCCCTATACCTAGGCTGATTTATCTGCCTAGGGTTAGGGTTAGGGTTCAGCCTAGGGCTAGGATATTTTTAACCAGGAAGCCCTGAGTTCCAGGCTTACTTCATCTGCCAAAGGCATCCCAAAGGGAGTGCAGAAGTTCCACAACATGGCTGCTTTCACGGCTTTTCCCTTTGGAAGAACCCTAATACGCGGCTGATTTACCTTCCTAGGGTTACTGTTAGGCTTAGGCCTAGGACTTTTAAAACCAGGAAGCCCTGGGCTCCAGGCACACTGCAGCTGTTAAAGGCATCCCAAGAGGGCCGCTGAAGTGACACAATTTGGCTGCCTCTGCTTCTTTTCTCATGAGACCATCCCGAATCATAGGCTGATTTTCCTTCCTATGGTTAAGGTTTGAGTTACGCCTAGGTTAAGAGTTGTATTACCCAGAAAGCCCTGAGTTCCAAGAACACAGCAGCTGCGAAGGACTACCCAAGAAGAGCGCAAATGTACCACAACGTGCCTGCCTCCACAGCTTTTTCCTTGGGGACATGCCTAATTCCTGGCTGATTTGCCTTTCTCGTCTTAGGGTTGGGGTTCGGCCTAGGGCTAGGATATTTTAACAAGGAAGCCCTGAGTTCCAGGCTTAATTCATCTGCAAAAAGCATCCCAAAGGGAGTGCAGAAGTGCCACAACATGGCTGCTTTCACGGCTTTTCCCTTAGGAAGAACCCTAATACGCAGCTGATTTACCTTCCTAGGGTTACTGTTAGGCTTAGGCCTAGGACTTTTAAAACCAGGAAGCCCTGGGCTCCAGGCACACTGCAGCTGCGAAAGGCATCCCAAGGGGAGCGCAAAAGTGACACAACTTGGCTGCCACCACTGATATTTCCATGAGACCATCCCGAACCATAGGCTGATTTTCCTTCCTAGGGTTAAGGTTTGAGTTACGCCTAGGGTAAGGGTTCTATTAACCAGAAAGCCCTGAGTTCCAAGAACACAGCAGCTGCGAAGGACTAGCCAAGAAGAGCGCAAAAGTACCTCAACATGCCTGCCTCCACAGCTTTTTCCTTGGGGACATGCCTAATTCCTGGCTGATTTGCCTTTCTCGTCTTAGGGTTGGGGTTCGGCCTAGGGCTAGGATTTTTAAAATCAGGAAGCCCTGAGTTCCAGGCACACTGGAGCTGTGAAAGGCATCCAAAAGGGAGTGTGCAAAAGTGCCACAACATGGCTGCTTTCACGGCTTTTTCCTTGGCAAGAAGCCTAACACCAGGCTGATTTCCCTTCCCAGGGTTACTGTGAGGCTTAGGCCTAGGGCTAGGATTTTTAAAACTAGGAAGCCCTTAGCTCCAGGAACACTGCAGCTGTTCAAGGCATCCCAAGGGGAGTACAAAAGTGCAACAACATGGCAGCTTTCACAGCTTTTTCCTTGGCACCATCCCTATACCTAGGCTGATTTATCTGCCTAGGGTTAGGGTTAGGGTTCAGCCTAGGGCTTGGATATTTTTAACCAGGAAGCCCTGAGTTCCAGGCTTACTTCATCTTCCAAAGGCATCCCAAAGGGAGTGCAGAAGTTCCACAACATGGCTGCTTTCACGGCTTTTCCCCTTGGAAGAACCCTAATACGCGGCTGATTTACCTTCCTAGGGTTACTGTTAGGCTTAGGCCTAGGACTTTTAAAACCAGGAAGCCCTGGGCT
This sequence comes from Ammospiza maritima maritima, assembly GCA_036010785.1. Taxonomy (NCBI): domain Eukaryota; kingdom Metazoa; phylum Chordata; class Aves; order Passeriformes; family Passerellidae; genus Ammospiza; species Ammospiza maritima. The sequence continues at coordinate 4,965,648 of CM069694.1, forward strand.
CCAGGCACACTGCAGCTGTTAAAGGCATCCCAAGAGGGCCGCAGAAGTGACACAATTTGGCTGCCTCTGCTTCTTTTCTCATGAGACCATCCCGAATCATAGGCTGATTTTCCTTCCTATGGTTAAGGTTTGAGTTACGCCTAGGTTAAGAGTTCTATTACCCAGAAAGCCCTGAGTTCCAAGAACACAGCAGCTGCGAAGGACTACCCAAGTAGAGCGCAAAAGTACCACAACGTGCCTGCCTCCACAGCTTTTTCCTTGGGGACATGCCTAATTCCTGGCTGATTTGCCTTTCTCGTCTTAGGCTTGGGGTTCGGCCTAGGGCTAGGATATTTTTAACTAGGAAGCCCTGAGTTCCAGGCTTACTTCATCTGCCAAAGTCATCCCAAAGGGAGTGCAAAAGTGCCACAACATGGCTGCTTTCACAGCTTTTCCCTTAGGAAGAACCCTAATACGCGGCTGATTTACCTTCCTAGGGTTACTGTTAGGCTTAGGCCTAGGACTTTTAAAACCAGGAAGCCCTGGGCTCCAGGCACACTGCAGCTGCGAAAGGCATCACAAGGGGAGCGCAAAATGACACAACTTGGCTGCCACCACTGATATTTCCATGAGACCCTCCCGAACCATAGGCTGATTTTCCTTCCTAGGGTTAAGGTTTGAGTTACGCCTAGGGTTAAGGGTTCTATTAACCAGAAAGCCCTGAGTTCCAAGAACACAGCAGCTGCGAAGGACTAGCCAAGAAGAGCGCAAAAGTACCACAACATGCCTGCCTCCACAGCTTTTTCCTTGGGGACATGCCTAATTCCTGGCTGATTTGCCTTTCTGGTCTTAGGGTTGGGGTTCGGCCTAGGGCTAGGATTTTTTTAACTAGGAAGCCCTGAGTTCCAGGCTTACTGCATCTGCCAAAGGCATCCCAAAGGGAGTGCAGAAGTGCCACAACATGGCTGCTTTCACGGCTTTTCCCTTAGGAAGAACCCTAATACGCGGCTGATTTACCTTCCTAGGGTTACTGTTAGGCTTAGGCCTAGGACTTTTAAAACCAGGAAGCCCTGGGCTCCATGCACACTGCAGCTGCCAAAGGCATCCCAAGGGGAGCGCAAAAGTGACACAACTTGGCTGCCACCACTGATATTTCCATGAGACCATCCCGAACCATAGGCTTATTTTCCTTCCTAGGGTTAAGGTTTGAGTTACGCCTAGGGTAAGGGTTCTATTAACCAGAAAGCCCTGAGTTCCAAGAACACAGCAGCTGCGAAGGACTAGCCAAGAAGAGCGCAAAAGTACCACAACATGCCTGCCTCCACAGCTTTTTCCTTGGGGACATGCCTAATTCCTGGCTGATTTGCCTTTCTCGTCTTAGGGTTGGGGTTCGGCCTAGGGCTAGGATTTTTAAAATCAGGAAGCCCTGAGTTCCAGGCACACTGGAGCTGTGAAAGTCATCCCAATTGGAGTGCAAAAGTGCCACAACATGGCTGCTTTCACGGCTTTTTCCTTGGCAAGAAGCCTAACACCAGGCTGATTTACCTTCCCAGGGTTACTGTAAGGCTTAGGCCTAGGGCTAGGATTTTTAAAACTAGGAAGCCCTTAGCTCCAGGCACACTGCAGCTGTTAAAGGCATCCCAAGAGGGCCGCAGAACTGACACAACTTGGCTGCCTCTGCTGCTATTCTCATGAGTCCATCCCGAACCATAGGCTGATTTTCCTTCCTAGGGTGAGGGTTAGAGTTACGCCTAGGGTTAGTGTTTTTTTAACCAGAAAGCCCTGAGTTCCAAGAACACAGCAGCTGCCAAGGACTACCCAAGAGGAGGGGAAATGTGCCACAACATGGCTGCCTCCAGCGCTTTTTCCTTGGGACCATCATTGAACCTAGGCTGATTTACTTGTCTCCAGTTGCACCTATGGTCACGCCAAGGGATAGGGATTTTAAATCAGTAAACCCTGAGCTCCAGACCCAGTGCAGCTGCAAAAGGCTTCCCAAGGGCAGCCAAAAATTGCCTCAACATGCTCCTTCCAGTGCTTTTTTTCCTTGGGAACATCCCTATACCCAGGCTGATTTATCTGCCTAGGCTTAGGGTTAGGGTTCAGCCTAGAGATAGGATTTTTTCAAACAGGAAGCCCTGAATTCCAGGCACACTGCAGCTGTTAAAGGCAGTGTTCTACATCAACCGCAACTTAGTCTGAAATAAATGCTTTTTCCCTGAGAGCATCTGAGAGGTTTGCATGAAGCACTGATATCTGACATTTGCAATTTTGAATAGGAGAGGAGAAAGAAAATGGGAAGAAGTTTTTAATTTTAGTGGTTTCAATGTTAATTTCCGTACACTTTTTCAAAACTTGTCAGCTCAAATGCCCATCAACATCTTTTAGTCATCTGTAAGTCAGTATTCATATAAAATGTGCTTCAAATCAAAAGAATTTCAAATTTGCACTCCAAATTTCTATGCCTAGATTTATGATTTCCTACACATATTAGATGAAAGGAAGGCCTTTTTTACTGTGGGAGTGCTGGAACACTGGAACAGGTTGCCCAGGGAAGTTGTGGGTGTCCCATCCCTGAAAGTATTCAAGGTCAGCTTGGACGGGGCTTGGAGCAGCAACAAAGGAGAAGCTTGATGGTAGAGAAACAAAGTTGGACTATAGAAGAAACTGGGATTGAAGTATAGGAGCAAGTTTTCTCTCAGCTCTTGGGGTACATTCAAAGTTGTACAAAATGACATTTATCTGTGCTATTCACTACTGTAACAGAAATGTTCATGAAAACTGTACAGAAGATAGCAAATTTTAAAAGAGATAAGAATTACAGCATAAAATCCATGGGATGGGTTACAACATGAGACACTCTCTAAGAGAAAATCTCTGTGTTTCAGCACTTCATCATGGTAAGATTTCATGAAGTGCCAAAGAAGGCGGCAAAATATCATTCGGGACGTTATTTCCTGGAATTCAGCCTGGCCATTAGTAGGAACTGGGTTTGAACACATCATGTAGATATACCACACACACTTTCCCTTCACTGAAAAATGACTGTTTACAACGAAGAAGCAATTGACGATCAAAATTGATTGAAAGCATCTTAAACATGTCAAGTATTTCATTGTAGATGATCTGTGATCCAAATGCTTCTTCCACCTTCGAGAGGGACAGAACAATTCTTCCATATCATGATGGTTTAAAATTGTATCAACCAATCTATTTTTTTCTATTTTTGGAAGAAAATATTCCTAGACATACAACAGGTGAGAACTAAGTAATTTTAAAGAAACAAATGAAAAGAAAATATTCTGTAAATAGAATGAAATGAAAAGCTGTGTTTTAAATAGGAGCTAAATATGAAACAGAATTTTTGTACCAGGCATTTGAATTACTGCACCAGCTCTTTTGCCCATCAAGAGAGGCATTGAGCATTTCAGTCTTTTCCAAGGTGTTCATGATCTGCTATGCTGATCTCTGTGTGTGCCTAGGTGTGTGTGGAAGGGGGGGCATGTGAAGGGGAGTGTGTATGTTTGCTTTACAATTGTTGTGGCAGATTCATGCCTCAGCTCCACATTTTGTTTTAGAAAGGTCACACAGAGTGGATGTGAAGTTTACTATCAACAAGAGATCAATTCCCAAATCATCCATTTGACTCTACCTTATAAATCATGTGCTTTGTTGCATATTTTATCAAATCTACTTTCAAGCCAGATGGAGGAAGGAGGATGTGGCAATCCCTCCACCATCTTGCAACTTTTATGCAAGTAGGTTTTCAAGAAAATCATCATTTCTCTTGGAAATATGTCTGGAACAGGCATGATGGTAGTGTCAACCTGTTGGAGTTTTTGTTGCTGGAAGAAGTTATACAAAAGGATTGGTTTTTACATTGACCAGTTACTGAATCAAGCTCAGGAATACATTGGAAATTCAACTGGGGCTTCCTTTCCCCGGCAGACTACTTCTAGAACGAGCTTGTACACTGAAGCTTACTCTTTTGCCCTCTTTTTGTTTCTTTCCTATTTTCTTGGCTTCTTTGCCACTCTCTAGACAATTCTGGAACTTTTTTCCCAACTCAAATGGTTTCAATAGTCTGATTGTGATCATACATTTTTACAAGGAATTTTTAAAATCTTTCCTCCAGTTAAGAAAGTCAAGGACTTAGGTCTTTTTCTTCCCTTATCAATATTGCAATGAAATTGATAAGTAAAGACCAACTCTTTCTTTTTGTTTTTAACCCAAGCAGATAATTCCCATCCATTCATCCATTTGGTGGACCAATAGTTGCCATTCTGATGGAAGTTGTCACTTCTTAAAAATAGGCATTCTGTGACTATGTTGACAGCACTTTGGGTGAAGATCCTAACTGGTCTTAGATACACATAGGGAGAAATTTGCTCAGCCAGTGTCAGTCTTAAGCATGCGTATCAGAAGATCTTTCTAGAGCTGGGAATTTTCCCATGAAAGGGATTCAGTTAGGGAAGAGGCACTTGCCCCAGAGGTTTACATTCTTCTTGAAGACTGCTTAAGGAACTTAGATGCCATGTCCATTTGGATCTGTGTCTGCACAGAACTTTGTCATGCCAGTGCTTGAAATGCATCTTGAAGAGAATTCACTAGCACAGAATGAATGAGAGTGGAAGGGGTTGGTGGGGCTAACCAGGCCCAACCCCCCTGCCTAAACCAGGATACCTAGAGCCTCTTGCCCAGGATTCTATCTGGGTGTACTTTGAATGTCTTCAAAGATCCAGGCTCCACAATCTTTCTGGGCAGTCTGTGCCGTGGTTCACTCACCCTCACAGTAAAGAATCATTTCCTGATGTTCCTGTATTTCAGTGTGTGCCCACTGCCTCTTGTCTTTTCACTCAGCATCACTGAAAAGACACTGATTCCCTCCCCTTTGCACTATTGCTTCCATATGGATGTGTGCTGCCATGTAGAGATATGTCAAAAACCTCCCTGAAGCCCAGGCAGATAATATTCCCTTCATCTACCAGTCAAGTTGATTCATCAGAGGAGTTTAAAGTTATGTTCAGCATGAAATGCCCCTGAAAAATCATGCTAACTACATTATTGTGTCGTCTTTCATGTGCCTGGCAAGGTTTTCCAGGAAGAGCTGCTTCATCAACTTCCTGGGTATAAAAAAGAGGCTGGCTGGTTTGTACGATTGCGAGTCCTCCTAATTGCCTTTTTTGAAGATGAGTGTCATTTGCTTACATCCAGTCCTTAGCCTCTCATGTCGTCTACATCTTAGCAAAAAGCTTTTCCACTCTGTCTGGCGAGGAAAAACTGTGCCAGCACAGAAAACATCTCCTATCGTGTTCTAGACGTTGCACGGAGGTGTGCCGAGTGTTTGGCATGAAGGAAAGAAAAGTTGTCCAAAACAGCTTTCAATCGAATGTTCATGTGATTGGAAAAGTCAGGAGAGTGCAAAGGTACTGTTTTCTAGCAGTTGGCAAGCTGCGCACACAATCCCAGTGTTGTACAGCTTCCTTCTTCACCTTTCCGAAGGTGTCGCTCTCTCCGGCTCCCGGAGGCGAAGAAGCGGCTTCTTCGCGCAAAGACGATTGTGCCGCTCACTGTGCACTCCTTAGCGCGGCTTCTGCCGAAAGACGCCCGGGAGCGGCTCTTAGCTCCGGACAGCATCGTACCTTCGTCTTTAGCGTCTCTTCTCGTCTACATCTTAGCAAAAAGCTTTTCTACTATGTCTGGCGAGGAAAAACTGTGCCAGCACAGAAAACATCTCCCATCGTGTTCTAGACGTTGCACGGAGGTGTGCCGAGTGTTTGGCATGAAGGAAAGAAAAGTTGTCCAAAACAGCTTCCAATCGAATGTTCATGTGATTGGAAAAGTCAGGAGAGTGCAAAGGTACTGTTTTCTGGCAGTTGGCAAGCTGCGCACACAATCCCAGTGTTGTACAGCTTCCTTCTTCACCTTTCCGAAGGTGCCGCTCTCTCCGGCTCCCGGAGGCGAAGAAGCGGCTTCTTCGCGCAAAGACGATTGTGCCGCTCACTGTGCACTCCTTAGCTCGGCTTCTGCCGAAAGACGCCCGGGAGCGGCTCTTAGCTCCGGACAGCATCGTACCTTCGTCTTTAGCGTCTCTTCTCGTCTACATCTTAGCAAAAAGCTTTTCCACTATGTCAGGCGAGGGAAAACTGTGCCAGCACAGAAAACATCTCCCATCGTGTTCTAGACGTTGCACGGAGGTGTGCCGAGTGTTTGGCATGAAGGAAAGAAAAGTTGTCCAAAACAGCTTCCAATCGAATGTTCATGTGATTGGAAAAGTCAGGAGAGTGCAAAGGTACTGTTTTCTGGCAGTTGGCAAGCTGCGCACACAATCCCAGTGTTGTACAGCTTCCTTCTTCACCTTTCCGAAGGTGCCGCTCTCTCCGGCTCCCGGAGGCAAAGAAGCGGCTTCTTCGCGCAAAGACGATTGTGCCGCTCACTGTGCACTCCTTAGCGCGGCTTCTGCCGAAAGACGCCCGGGAGCGGCTCTTAGCTCCGGACAGCATCTTACCTACGTCTTTAGCGTCTCTTCTCGTCTACATCTTAGCAAAAAGCTTTTCCACTATGTCTGGCGAGGAAAAACTGTGCCAGCACAGAAAACATCTCCCATCGTGTTCTAGACGTTGCACGGAGGTGTGCCGAGTGTTTGGCATGAAGGAAAGAAAAGTTGTCCAAAACAGCTTCCAATCGAATGTTCATGTGATTGGAAAAGTCAGGAGAGTGCAAAGGTACTGTTTTCTATCAGTTGGCAAGCTGCGCACACAATCCCAGTGTTGTAGAGCTTCCTTCTTCACCTTTCCGAAGGTGCCGCTCTCTCCGGCTCCCGGAGGCGAAGAAGCGGCTTCTTCGCGCAAAGACGATTGTGCCGCTCACTGTGCACTCCTTAGCGCGGCTTCTGCCGAAAGACGCCCGGGAGCGGCTCTTAGCTCCGGACAGCATCGTACCTTCGTCTTTAGCGTCTCTTCTCGTCTACATCTTAGCAAAAAGCTTTTCCACTATGTCTGGCGAGGAAAAACTGTGCCAGCACAGAAAACATCTCCCATCGTGTTCTAGACGTTGGACGATCCCTATACTTAGGCTGATTTTCCTTCCTGGGGATAGGGTTAGCCTTCAGCCTAGGGCTTGGTGTTTTTTAACCAGGAAGCCCTGAGTTCCAGGCTTACTGCATCTGCCAAAGGCATCCCAAAGGGAGTGCAGAAGTGCCACAACATGGTTGCTTTCACGGCTTTTCCCTTAGGAAGAACCCTAATACGCGGCTGATTTACCTTCCTAGGGTTACTGTTAGGCTTAGGCCTAGGACTTTTAAAACCAGGAAGCCCTGGGCTCCAGGCACACTGCAGCTGCAAAAGGCATCCCAAGGGGAGCGCAGAAGTGACACAACTTGGCTGCCTCTGCTTCTATTCTCATGAGACCATCCCGAACCATAGGCTGATTTTCCTTCCTAGGGTTAAGGTTTGAGTTACGCCTAGGGTAAGTGTTCTATTAACCAGAAAGCCCTGAGTTCCAAGAACACAGCAGCTGCGAAGGACTAGCCAAGAAGAGCGCAAAAGTACCACAACGTGCCTGCCTCCACAGCTTTTTCCTTGGGGACATGCCTAATTCCTGGCTGATTTGCCTTTCTCGTCTTAGGGTTGGGGTTCGGCCTAGGGCTAGGATTTTTAAAATCAGGAAGCCCTGAGTTCCAGGCACACTGGAGCTGTGAAAGGCATCCCAAAGGGAGTGCAAAAGTGCCACAACATGGTTGCTTTCACGGCTTTTTCCTTGGCAGGAAGCCTAACACCAGGCTGATTTACCTTCCTAGGGTTACTGTAAGGCTTAGGCCTAGGGCTAGGATTTTTAAAACTAGGAAGCCCTTAGCTGCAGGCACACTGCAGCTGTTCAAGGCATCCCAAGAGGGCCGCAGAAGTGACACAACTTGGCTGCCTCTGCTGCTATTCTCATGAGTCCATCCCGAACCATAGGCTGATTTTCCTTCCTAGGGTGAGGGTTAGAGTTACGCCTAGGGTTAGTGTTTTTTTAACCAGAAAGCCCTGAGTTCCAAGAACACAGCAGCTGCCAAGGACTACCCAAGAGGAGGGGAAAAGTGCCACAACATGGCTGCCTCCAGCGCTTTTTCCTTGGGACCATCATTGAACCTAGGCTGATTTACTTGCCTCCAGTTGCACCTATGGTCACGCCAAGAGATAGGGATTTTAAATCAGTAAACCCTGAGCTCCAGACCCATTGCAGCTGCAAAAGGCTTCCCAAGGGCAGCCAAAAATTGCCTCAACATGCTCCTTCCAGTGCTTTTTTCCTTGGGAACATCCCTATACCCAGGCTGATTTATCTGCCTAGGGTTAGGGTTAGGGTTCAGCCTAGAGATAGGATTTTTTCAAACAGGAAGCCCTGAATTCCAGGCACACTGCAGCTGTTAAATGCAGTGTTCTACGTCACCCGCAACTTAGTCTGAAATAAATGCTTTTTCCCTGAGAGCATCTGAGAGGTTTGCATGAAGCACTGATATCTGACATTTGCAATTTTGAATAGGAGAGGAGAAAGAAAATGGGAAGAAGTTTTTAATTTTAGTGGTTTCAATGTTAATTTCCGTACACTTTTTCAAAACTTGTCAGCTCAAATGCCCATCAACATCTTTTAGTCATCTGTAAGTCAGTATTCATATAAAATGTGCTTCAAATCAAAAGAATTTCAAATTTGCACTCCAAATTTCTATGCCTAGATTTATGATTTCCTCCACATATTAGATGAAAGGAAGGCCTTTTTTACTGTGGGAGTGCTGGAACACTGGAACAGGTTGCCCAGGGAAGTTGTGGGTGTCCCATCCCTGAAAGTATTCAAGGTCAGCTTGGACGGGGCTTGGAGCAGCAACAAAGGAGAAGCTTGATGGTAGAGAAACAAAGTTGGACTATAGAAGAAACTGGGATTGAAGTATAGGAGCAAGTTTTCTCTCAGCTCTTGGGGTAAATTCAAAGTTGTACAAAATGACATTTATCTGTGCTATTCACTACTGTAACAGAAATGTTCATGAAAACTGTACAGAAGATAGCAAATTTTAAAAGAGATAAGAATTACAGCATAAAATCCATGGGATGGGTTACAACATGAGACACTCTCTAAGAGAAAATCTCTGTGTTTCAGCACTTCATCATGGTAAGATTTCATGAAGTGCCAAAGAAGGCGGCAAAATATCATTCGGGACGTTATTTCCTGGAATTCAGCCTGGCCATTAGTAGGAACTGGGTTTGAACACATCATGTAGATATACCACACACACTTTCCCTTCACTGAAAAATGACTGTTTACAACAAAGAAGCAATTGACGATCAAAATTGATTGAAAGCATCTTAAACATGTCAAGTATTTCATTGTAGATGATCTGTGATCCAAATGCTTCTTCCACCTTCGAGAGGGACAGAACAATTCTTCCATATCATGATGGTTTAAAATTGTATCAACCAATGTTTTCTGCTGAAAAGATAGCATCTATTTTTTTCTAGTTTTGGAAGAAAATATTCCTAGACATACAACAGGTGAGAACTAAGTAATTTTAAAGAAACAAATGAAAAGAAAATATTCTGTAAATAGAATGAAATGAAAAGCTGTGTTTTAAATAGGAGCTAAATATGAAACAGAATTTTTGTACCAGGCATTTGAATTACTGCACCAGCTCTTTTGCCCATCAAGAGAGGCATTGAGCATTTCAGTCTTTTCCAAGGTGTTCATGATCTGCTATGCTGATCTCTGTGTGTGCCTAGGTGTGTGTGGAAGGGGGGGCATGTGAAGGGGAGTGTGTATGTTTGCTTTACAATTGTTGTGGCAGATTCATGCCTCAGCTCCACATTTTGTTTTAGAAAGGTCACACAGAGTGGATGTGAAGTTTACTATCAACAAGAGATCAATTCCCAAATCATCCATTTGACTCTACCTTATAAATCATGTGCTTTGTTGCATATTTTATCAAATCTACTTTCAAGCCAGATGGAGGAAGGAGGATGTGGCAATCCCTCCACCATCTTGCAACCTTTATGCAAGTAGGTTTTCAAGAAAATCATCATTTCTCTTGGAAATATGTCTGGAACAGGCATGATGGTAGTGTCAACCTGTTGGAGTTTTTGTTGCTGGAAGAAGTTATACAAAAGGATTGGTTTTTACATTGACCAGTTACTGAATCAAGCTCAGGAATACATTGGAAATTCAACTGGGGCTTCCTTTCCCCGGCAGACTACTTCTAGAACGAGCTTGTACACTGAAGCTTACTCTTTTGCCCTCTTTTTGTTTCTTTCCTATTTTCTTGGCTTCTTTGCCACTCTCTAGACAATTCTGGAACTTTTTTCCCAACTCAAATGGTTTCAATAGTCTGATTGTGATCATACATTTTTACAAGAAATTTTTAAAATCTTTCCTCCAGTTAAGAAAGTCAAGGACTTAGGTCTTTTTCTTCCCTTATCAATATTGCAATGAAATTGATAAGTAAAGACCAACTCTTTCTTTTTGTTTTTAACCCAAGCAGATAATTCCCATCCATTCATCCATTTGGTGGACCAATAGTTGCCATTCTGATGGAAGTTGTCACTTCTTAACAATAGGCATTCTGTGACTATGTTGACAGCACTTTGGGTGAAGATCCTAACTGGTCTTAGATACACATAGGGAGAAATTTGCTCAGCCAGTGTCAGTCTTAAGCATGCGTATCAGAAGATCTTTCTAGAGCTGGGAATTTTCCCATGAAAGGGATTCAGTTAGGGAAGAGACACTTGCCCCAGAGGTTTACATTCTTCTTGAAGACTGCTTAAGGAACTTAGATGCCATGTCCATTTGGATCTGTGTCTGCACAGAACTTTGTCATGCCAGTGCTTGAAATGCATCTTGAAGAGAATTCACTAGCACAGAATGAATGAGAGTGGAAGGGGTTGGTGGGGCTAACCAGGCCCAACCCCCCTGCCTAAACCAGGATACCTAGAGCCTCTTGCCCAGGATTCTATCTGGGTGTACTTTGAATGTCTTCAAAGATCCAGGCTCCACAATCTTTCTGGGCAGTCTGTGCCGTGGTTCACTCACCCTCACAGTAAAGAATCATTTCCTGATGTTCCTGTATTTCAGTGTGTGCCCACTGCCTCTTGTCTTTTCACTCAGCATCACTGAAAAGACACTGATTCCCTCCCCTTTGCACTATTGCTTCCATATGGATGTGTGCTGCCATGTAGAGATATGTCAAAAACCTCCCTGAAGCCCAGGCAGATAATATTCCCTTCATCTACCAGTCAAGTTGATTCATCAGAGGAGTTTAAAGTTATGTTCAGCATGAAATGCCCCTGAAAAATCATGCTAACTACATTATTGTGTCGTCTTTCATGTGCCTGGCAAGGTTTTCCAGGAAGAGCTGCTTCATCAACTTCCTGGGTATAAAAAAGAGGCTGGCTGGTTTGTACGATTGCGAGTCCTCCTAATTGCCTTTTTTGAAGATGAGTGTCATTTGCTTACATCCAGTCCTTAGCCTCTCTTCTCGTCTACATCTTAGCAAAAAGCTTTTCCATTATGTCTGGCAAGGAGAAATTGTGCCAGCACAGAAAACATCTCCTATCGTGTTCTAGACGTTGCACGGAGGTGTGCCGAGTGTTTGGCATGAAGAAAAGAAAACTTGTCCAAAACAGCTTCCAATCGAATGTTCATGTGATTGGAAAAGTCAGGAGAGTGCAAAGGTACTGAGTTCTAGCAGTTGGCAAGCTGCGCACACAATCCCAGTGTTGTACAGCTTCCTTCTTCACCTTTCCGATGCTGCCGCTCTCTCCGGCTCCCGGAGGCGAAGAAGCGGCTTCTTCGCGCAAAGACGATTGTGCCGCTCACTGTGCACTCCTTAGCGCGGCTTCTGCCGAAAGACGCCCGGGAGCGGCTCTTAGCTCCGGACAGCATCGTACCTTCGTCTTTAGCGTCTCTTCTCGTCTACATCTTAGCAAAAAGCTTTTCCACTATGTCTGGCGAGGAAAAACTGTGCCAGCACAGAAAACATCTCCTATCGTGTTCTAGACGTTGCACGGAGGTGTGCCGAGTGTTTGGCATGAAGGAAAGAAAAGTTGTCCAAAACAGCTTCCAATCGAATGTTCATGTGATTGGAAAAGTCAGGAGAGTGCAAAGGTACTGTTTTCTATCAGTTGGCAAGCTGCGCACACAATCCCAGTGTTGTACAGCTTCCTTCTTCACCTTTCCGAAGGTGCCGCTCTCTCCGGCTCCCGGAGGCGAAGAAGCGGCTTCTTCGCGCAAAGACGATTGTGCCGCTCACTGTGCACTCCTTAGCGCGGCTTCTGCCGAAAGACGCCCGGGAGCGGCTCTTAGCTCCGGACAGCATCGTACCTTCGTCTTTAGCGTCTCTTCTCGTCTACATCTTAGCAAAAAGCTTTTCCACTATGTCTGGCGAGGAAAAACTGTGCCAGCACAGAAAACATCTCCCATCGTGTTCTAGACGTTGGACGATCCCTATACTTAGGCTGATTTTCCTTCCTGGGGATAGGGTTAGCCTTCAGCCTAGGGCTTGGTGTTTTTTAACCAGGAAGCCCTGAGTTCCAGGCTTACTGCATCTGCCAAAGGCATCCCAAAGCGAGTGCAGAAGTGCCACAACATGGTTGCTTTCACGGCTTTTCCCTTAGGAAGAACCCTAATACGCGGCTGATTTACCTTCCTAGGGTTACTGTTAGGCTTAGGCCTAGGACTTTTAAAACCAGGAAGCCCTGGGCTCCAGGCACACTGCAGCTGCAAAAGGCATCCCAAGGGGAGCGCAGAAGTGACACAACTTGGCTGCCTCTGCTTCTATTCTCATGAGACCATCCTGAACCATAGGCTGATTTTCCTTCCTAGGGTTAAGGTTTGAGTTACGCCTAGGGTAAGAGTTCTATTAACCAGAAAGCCCTGAGTTCCAAGAACACAGCAGCTGCGAAGGACTAGCCAAGAAGAGCGCAAAAGTACCACAACGTGCCTGCCTCCACAGCTTTTTCCTTGGGGACATGCCTAATTCCTGGCTGATTTGCCTTTCTCGTCTTAGGGTTGGGGTTCGGCCTAGGGCTAGGATTTTTAAAATCAGGAAGCCCTGAGTTCCAGGCACACTGGAGCTGTGAAAGGCATCCCAAAGGGAGTGCAAAAGTGCCACAACATGGTTGCTTTCACGGCTTTTTCCTTGGCAGGAAGCCTAACACCAGGCTGATTTACCTTCCTAGGGTTACTGTAAGGCTTAGGCCTAGGGCTAGGATTTTTAAAACTAGGAAGCCCTTAGCTGCAGGCACACTGCAGCTGTTCAAGGCATCCCAAGAGGGCCGCAGAAGTGACACAACTTGGCTGCCTCTGCTGCTATTCTCATGAGTCCATCCCGAACCATAGGCTGATTTTCCTTCCTAGGGTGAGGGTTAGAGTTACGCCTAGGGTTAGTGTTTTTTTAACCAGAAAGCCCTGAGTTCCAAGAACACAGCAGCTGCCAAGGACTACCCAAGAGGAGGGGAAAAGTGCCACAACATGGCTGCCTCCAGCGCTTTTTCCTTGGGACCATCATTGAACCTAGGCTGATTTACTTGCCTCCAGTTGCACCTATGGTCACGCCAAGAGATAGGGATTTTAAATCAGTAAACCCTGAGCTCCAGACCCATTGCAGCTGCAAAAGGCTTCCCAAGGGCAGCCAAAAATTGCCTCAACATGCTCCTTCCAGTGCTTTTTTCCTTGGGAACATCCCTATACCCAGGCTGATTTATCTGCCTAGGGTTAGGGTTAGGGTTCAGCCTAGAGATAGGATTTTTTCAAACAGGAAGCCCTGAATTCCAGGCACACTGCAGCTGTTAAAAGCAGTGTTCTACGTCACCCGCAACTTAGTCTGAAATAAATGCTTTTTCCCTGAGAGCATCTGAGAGGTTTGCATGAAGCACTGATATCTGACATTTGCAATTTTGAATAGGAGAGGAGAAAGAAAATGGGAAGAAGTTTTTAATTTTAGTGGTTTCAATGTTAATTTCCGTACACTTTTTCAAAACTTGTCAGCTCAAATGCCCATCAACATCTTTTAGTCATCTGTAAGTCAGTATTCATATAAAATGTGCTTCAAATCAAAAGAATTTCAAATTTGCACTCCAAATTTCTATGCCTAGATTTATGATTTCCTCCACATATTAGATGAAAGGAAGGCCTTTTTTACTGTGGGAGTGCTGGAACACTGGAACAGGTTGCCCAGGGAAGTTGTGGGTGTCCCATCCCTGAAAGTATTCAAGGTCAGCTTGGACGGGGCTTGGAGCAGCAACAAAGGAGAAGCTTGATGGTAGAGAAACAAAGTTGGACTATAGAAGAAACTGGGATTGAAGTATAGGAGCAAGTTTTCTCTCAGCTCTTGGGCTAAATTCAAAGTTGTACAAAATTACATTTATCTGTGCTATTCACTACTGTAACAGAAATGTTCATGAAAACTGTACAGAAGATAGCAAATTTTAAAAGAGATAAGAATTACAGCATAAAATCCATGGGATGGGTTACAACATGAGACACTCTCTAAGAGAAAATCTCTGTGTTTCAGCACTTCATCATGGTAAGATTTCATGAAGTGCCAAAGAAGGCGGCAAAATATCATTCGGGACGTTATTTCCTGGAATTCAGCCTGGCCATTAGTAGGAACTGGGTTTGAACACATCATGTAGATATACCACACACACTTTCCCTTCACTGAAAAATGACTGTTTACAACGAAGAAGCAATTGACGATCAAAATTGACTGAAAGCATCTTAAACATGTCAAGTATTTCATTGTAGATGATCTGTGATCCAAATGCTTCTTCCACCTTCGAGAGGGACAGAACAATTCTTCCATATCATGATGGTTTAAAATTGTATCAACCAATGTTTTCTGCTGAAAAGATAGCATCTATTTTTTTCTATTTTTGGAAGAAAATATTCCTAGACATACAACAGGTGAGAACTAAGTAATTTTAAAGAAACAAATGAAAAGAAAATATTCTGTAAATAGAATGAAATGAAAAGCTGTGTTTTAAATAGGAGCTAAATATGAAACAGAATTTTTGTACCAGGCATTTGAATTACTGCACCAGCTCTTTTGCCCATCAAGAGAGGCATTGAGCATTTCAGTCTTTTCCAAGGTGTTCATGATCTGCTATGCTGATCTCTGTGTGTGCCTAGGTGTGTGTGGAAGGGGGGGCATGTGAAGGGGAGTGTGTATGTTTGCTTTACAATTGTTGTGGCAGATTCATGCCTCAGCTCCACATTTTGTTTTAGAAAGGTCACACAGAGTGGATGTGAAGTTTACTATCAACAAGAGATCAATTCCCAAATCATCCATTTGACTCTACCTTATAAATCATGTGCTTTGTTGCATATTTTATCAAATCTACTTTCAAGCCAGATGGAGGAAGGAGGATGTGGCAATCCCTCCACCATCTTGCAACTTTTATGCAAGTAGGTTTTCAAGAAAATCATCATTTCTCTTGGAAATATGTCTGGAACAGGCATGATGGTAGTGTCAACCTGTTGGAGTTTTTGTTGCTGGAAGAAGTTATACAAAAGGATTGGTTTTTACATTGACCAGTTACTGAATCAAGCTCAGGAATACATTGGAAATTCAACTGGGGCTTCCTTTCCCCGGCAGACTACTTCTAGAACGAGCTTGTACACTGAAGCTTACTCTTTTGCCCTCTTTTTGTTTCTTTCCTATTTTCTTGGCTTCTTTGCCACTCTCTAGACAATTCTGGAACTTTTTTCCCAACTCAAATGGTTTCAATAGTCTGATTGTGATCATACATTTTTACAAGGAATTTTTAAAATCTTTCCTCCAGTTAAGAAAGTCAAGGACTTAGGTCTTTTTCTTCCCTTATCAATATTGCAATGAAATTGATAAGTAAAGACCAACTCTTTCTTTTTGTTTTTAACCCAAGCAGATAATTCCCATCCATTCATCCATTTGGTGGACCAATAGTTGCCATTCTGATGGAAGTTGTCACTTCTTAACAATAGGCATTCTGTGACTATGTTGACAGCACTTTGGGTGAAGATCCTAACTGGTCTTAGATACACATAGGGAGAAATTTGCTCAGCCAGTGTCAGTCTTAAGCATGCGTATCAGAAGATCTTTCTAGAGCTGGGAATTTTCCCATGAAAGGGATTCAGTTAGGGAAGAGACACTTGCCCCAGAGGTTTACATTCTTCTTGAAGACTGCTTAAGGAATTTAGATGCCATGTCCATTTGGATCTGTGTCTGCACAGAACTTTGTCATGCCAGTGCTTGAAATGCATCTTGAAGAGAATTCACTAGCACAGAATGAATGAGAGTGGAAGGGGTTGGTGGGACTAACCAGGCCCAACCCCCCTGCCTAAACCAGGATACCTAGAGCCTCTTGCCCAGGATTCTATCTGGGTGTACTTTGAATGTCTTCAAAGATCCAGGCTCCACAATCTTTCTGGGCAGTCTGTGCCGTGGTTCACTCACCCTCACAGTAAAGAATCATTTCCTGATGTTCCTGTATTTCAGTGTGTGCCCACTGCCTCTTGTCTTTTCACTCAGCATCACTGAAAAGACACTGATTCCCTCCCCTTTGCACTATTGCTTCCATATGGATGTGTGCTGCCATGTAGAGATATGTCAAAAACCTCCCTGAAGCCCAGGCAGATAATATTCCCTTCATCTACCAGTCAAGTTGATTCATCAGAGGAGTTTAAAGTTATGTTCAGCATGAAATGCCCCTGAAAAATCATGCTAACTACATTATTGTGTCGTCTTTCATGTGCCTGGCAAGGTTTTCCAGGAAGAGCTGCTTCATCAACTTCCTGGGTATAAAAAAGAGGCTGGCTGGTTTGTACGATTGCGAGTCCTCCTAATTGCCTTTTTTGAAGATGAGTGTCATTTGCTTACATCCAGTCCTTAGCCTCTCTTCTCGTCTACATCTTAGCAAAAAGCTTTTCCATTATGTCTGGCAAGGAGAAATTGTGCCAGCACAGAAAACATCTCCTATCGTGTTCTAGACGTTGCACGGAGGTGTGCCGAGTGTTTGGCATGAAGAAAAGAAAACTTGTCCAAAACAGCTTCCAATCGAATGTTCATGTGATTGGAAAAGTCAGGAGAGTGCAAAGGTACTGAGTTCTAGCAGTTGGCAAGCTGCGCACACAATCCCAGTGTTGTACAGCTTCCTTCTTCACCTTTCCGATGCTGCCGCTCTCTCCGGCTCCCGGAGGCGAAGAAGCGGCTTCTTCGCGCAAAGACGATTGTGCCGCTCACTGTGCACTCCTTAGCGCGGCTTCTGCCGAAAGACGCCCGGGAGCGGCTCTTAGCTCCGGACAGCATCGTACCTTCGTCTTTAGCGTCTCTTCTCGTCTACATCTTAGCAAAAAGCTTTTCCACTATGTCTGGCGAGGAAAAACTGTGCCAGCACAGAAAACATCTCCTATCGTGTTCTAGACGTTGCACGGAGGTGTGCCGAGTGTTTGGCATGAAGGAAAGAAAAGTTGTCCAAAACAGCTTCCAATCGAATGTTCATGTGATTGGAAAAGTCAGGAGAGTGCAAAGGTACTGTTTTCTATCAGTTGGCAAGCTGCGCACACAATCCCAGTGTTGTACAGCTTCCTTCTTCACCTTTCCGAAGGTGCCGCTCTCTCCGGCTCCCGGAGGCGAAGAAGCGGCTTCTTCGCGCAAAGACGATTGTGCCGCTCACTGTGCACTCCTTAGCGCGGCTTCTGCCGAAAGACGCCCGGGAGCGGCTCTTAGCTCCGGACAGCATCGTACCTTCGTCTTTAGCCTCTCTTCTCGTCTACATCTTAGCAAAAAGCTTTTCCACTATGTCTGGCGAGGAAAAACTGTGCCAGCACAGAAAACATCTCCCATCGTGTTCTAGACGTTGGACGATCCCTATACTTAGGCTGATTTTCCTTCCTGGGGATAGGGTTAGCCTTCAGCCTAGGGCTTGGTGTTTTTTAACCAGGAAGCCCTGAGTTCCAGGCTTACTGCATCTGCCAAAGGCATCCCAAAGCGAGTGCAGAAGTGCCACAACATGGTTGCTTTCACGGCTTTTCCCTTAGGAAGAACCCTAATACGCGGCTGATTTACCTTCCTAGGGTTACTGTTAGGCTTAGGCCTAGGACTTTTAAAACCAGGAAGCCCTGGGCTCCAGGCACACTGCAGCTGCAAAAGGCATCCCAAGGGGAGCGCAGAAGTGACACAACTTGGCTGCCTCTGCTTCTATTCTCATGAGACCATCCTGAACCATAGGCTGATTTTCCTTCCTAGGGTTAAGGTTTGAGTTACGCCTAGGGTAAGAGTTCTATTAACCAGAAAGCCCTGAGTTCCAAGAACACAGCAGCTGCGAAGGACTAGCCAAGAAGAGCGCAAAAGTACCACAACGTGCCTGCCTCCACAGCTTTTTCCTTGGGGACATGCCTAATTCCTGGCTGATTTGCCTTTCTCGTCTTAGGGTTGGGGTTCGGCCTAGGGCTAGGATTTTTAAAATCAGGAAGCCCTGAGTTCCAGGCACACTGGAGCTGTGAAAGGCATCCCAAAGGGAGTGCAAAAGTGCCACAACATGGTTGCTTTCACGGCTTTTTCCTTGGCAGGAAGCCTAACACCAGGCTGATTTACCTTCCTAGGGTTACTGTAAGGCTTAGGCCTAGGGCTAGGATTTTTAAAACTAGGAAGCCCTTAGCTGCAGGCACACTGCAGCTGTTCAAGGCATCCCAAGAGGGCCGCAGAAGTGACACAACTTGGCTGCCTCTGCTGCTATTCTCATGAGTCCATCCCGAACCATAGGCTGATTTTCCTTCCTAGGGTGAGGGTTAGAGTTACGCCTAGGGTTAGTGTTTTTTTAACCAGAAAGCCCTGAGTTCCAAGAACACAGCAGCTGCCAAGGACTACCCAAGAGGAGGGGAAAAGTGCCACAACATGGCTGCCTCCAGCGCTTTTTCCTTGGGACCATCATTGAACCTAGGCTGATTTACTTGCCTCCAGTTGCACCTATGGTCACGCCAAGAGATAGGGATTTTAAATCAGTAAACCCTGAGCTCCAGACCCATTGCAGCTGCAAAAGGCTTCCCAAGGGCAGCCAAAAATTGCCTCAACATGCTCCTTCCAGTGCTTTTTTCCTTGGGAACATCCCTATACCCAGGCTGATTTATCTGCCTAGGGTTAGGGTTAGGGTTCAGCCTAGAGATAGGATTTTTTCAAACAGGAAGCCCTGAATTCCAGGCACACTGCAGCTGTTAAAAGCAGTGTTCTACGTCACCCGCAACTTAGTCTGAAATAAATGCTTTTTCCCTGAGAGCATCTGAGAGGTTTGCATGAAGCACTGATATCTGACATTTGCAATTTTGAATAGGAGAGGAGAAAGAAAATGGGAAGAAGTTTTTAATTTTAGTGGTTTCAATGTTAATTTCCGTACACTTTTTCAAAACTTGTCAGCTCAAATGCCCATCAACATCTTTTAGTCATCTGTAAGTCAGTATTCATATAAAATGTGCTTCAAATCAAAAGAATTTCAAATTTGCACTCCAAATTTCTATGCCTAGATTTATGATTTCCTCCACATATTAGATGAAAGGAAGGCCTTTTTTACTGTGGGAGTGCTGGAACACTGGAACAGGTTGCCCAGGGAAGTTGTGGGTGTCCCATCCCTGAAAGTATTCAAGGTCAGCTTGGACGGGGCTTGGAGCAGCAACAAAGGAGAAGCTTGATGGTAGAGAAACAAAGTTGGACTATAGAAGAAACTGGGATTGAAGTATAGGAGCAAGTTTTCTCTCAGCTCTTGGGCTAAATTCAAAGTTGTACAAAATTACATTTATCTGTGCTATTCACTACTGTAACAGAAATGTTCATGAAAACTGTACAGAAGATAGCAAATTTTAAAAGAGATAAGAATTACAGCATAAAATCCATGGGATGGGTTACAACATGAGACACTCTCTAAGAGAAAATCTCTGTGTTTCAGCACTTCATCATGGTAAGATTTCATGAAGTGCCAAAGAAGGCGGCAAAATATCATTCGGGACGTTATTTCCTGGAATTCAGCCTGGCCATTAGTAGGAACTGGGTTTGAACACATCATGTAGATATACCACACACACTTTCCCTTCACTGAAAAATGACTGTTTACAACGAAGAAGCAATTGACGATCAAAATTGACTGAAAGCATCTTAAACATGTCAAGTATTTCATTGTAGATGATCTGTGATCCAAATGCTTCTTCCACCTTCGAGAGGGACAGAACAATTCTTCCATATCATGATGGTTTAAAATTGTATCAACCAATGTTTTCTGCTGAAAAGATAGCATCTATTTTTTTCTATTTTTGGAAGAAAATATTCCTAGACATACAACAGGTGAGAACTAAGTAATTTTAAAGAAACAAATGAAAAGAAAATATTCTGTAAATAGAATGAAATGAAAAGCTGTGTTTTAAATAGGAGCTAAATATGAAACAGAATTTTTGTACCAGGCATTTGAATTACTGCACCAGCTCTTTTGCCCATCAAGAGAGGCATTGAGCATTTCAGTCTTTTCCAAGGTGTTCATGATCTGCTATGCTGATCTCTGTGTGTGCCTAGGTGTGTGTGGAAGGGGGGGCATGTGAAGGGGAGTGTGTATGTTTGCTTTACAATTGTTGTGGCAGATTCATGCCTCAGCTCCACATTTTGTTTTAGAAAGGTCACACAGAGTGGATGTGAAGTTTACTATCAACAAGAGATCAATTCCCAAATCATCCATTTGACTCTACCTTATAAATCATGTGCTTTGTTGCATATTTTATCAAATCTACTTTCAAGCCAGATGGAGGAAGGAGGATGTGGCAATCCCTCCACCATCTTGCAACTTTTATGCAAGTAGGTTTTCAAGAAAATCATCATTTCTCTTGGAAATATGTCTGGAACAGGCATGATGGTAGTGTCAACCTGTTGGAGTTTTTGTTGCTGGAAGAAGTTATACAAAAGGATTGGTTTTTACATTGACCAGTTACTGAATCAAGCTCAGGAATACATTGGAAATTCAACTGGGGCTTCCTTTCCCCGGCAGACTACTTCTAGAACGAGCTTGTACACTGAAGCTTACTCTTTTGCCCTCTTTTTGTTTCTTTCCTATTTTCTTGGCTTCTTTGCCACTCTCTAGACAATTCTGGAACTTTTTTCCCAACTCAAATGGTTTCAATAGTCTGATTGTGATCATACATTTTTACAAGGAATTTTTAAAATCTTTCCTCCAGTTAAGAAAGTCAAGGACTTAGGTCTTTTTCTTCCCTTATCAATATTGCAATGAAATTGATAAGTAAAGACCAACTCTTTCTTTTTGTTTTTAACCCAAGCAGATAATTCCCATCCATTCATCCATTTGGTGGACCAATAGTTGCCATTCTGATGGAAGTTGTCACTTCTTAAAAATAGGCATTCTGTGACTATGTTGACAGCACTTTGGGTGAAGATCCTAACTGGTCTTAGATACACATAGGGAGAAATTTGCTCAGCCAGTGTCAGTCTTAAGCATGCGTATCAGAAGATCTTTCTAGAGCTGGGAATTTTCCCATGAAAGGGATTCAGTTAGGGAAGAGACACTTGCCCCAGAGGTTTA
Source organism: Ammospiza maritima maritima (assembly GCA_036010785.1). NCBI lineage: Eukaryota > Metazoa > Chordata > Aves > Passeriformes > Passerellidae > Ammospiza > Ammospiza maritima. The sequence goes on from CM069694.1 coordinate 4,987,193, forward strand.
CATTCTTCTTGAAGACTGCTTAAGGAATTTAGATGCCATGTCCATTTGGATCTGTGTCTGCACAGAACTTTGTCATGCCAGTGCTTGAAATGCATCTTGAAGAGAATTCACTAGCACAGAATGAATGAGAGTGGAAGGGGTTGGTGGGGCTAACCAGGCCCAACCCCCCTGCCTAAACCAGGATACCTAGAGCCTCTTGCCCAGGATTCTATCTGGGTGTACTTTTAATGTCTTCAAAGATCCAGGCTCCACAATCTTTCTGGGCAGTCTGTGCCGTGGTTCACTCACCCTCACAGTAAAGAATCATTTCCTGATGTTCCTGTATTTCAGTGTGTGCCCACTGCCTCTTGTCTTTTCACTCAGCATCACTGAAAAGACACTGATTCCCTCCCCTTTGCACTATTGCTTCCATATGGATGTGTGCTGCCATGTAGAGATATGTCAAAAACCTCCCTGAAGCCCAGGCAGATAATATTCCCTTCATCTACCAGTCAAGTTGATTCATCAGAGGAGTTTAAAGTTATGTTCAGCATGAAATGCCCCTGAAAAATCATGCTAACTACATTATTGTGTCGTCTTTCATGTGCCTGGCAAGGTTTTCCAGGAAGAGCTGCTTCATCAACTTCCTGGGTATAAAAAAGAGGCTGGCTGGTTTGTACGATTGCGAGTCCTCCTAATTGCCTTTTTTGAAGATGAGTGTCATTTGCTTACATCCAGTCCTTAGCCTCTCTTCTCGTCTACATCTTAGCAAAAAGCTTTTCCATTATGTCTGGCAAGGAGAAATTGTGCCAGCACAGAAAACATCTCCTATCGTGTTCTAGACGTTGCACGGAGGTGTGCCGAGTGTTTGGCATGAAGAAAAGAAAACTTGTCCAAAACAGCTTCCAATCGAATGTTCATGTGATTGGAAAAGTCAGGAGAGTGCAAAGGTACTGTTTTCTAGCAGTTGGCAAGCTGCGCACACAATCCCAGTGTTGTACAGCTTCCTTCTTCACCTTTCCGATGCTGCCGCTCTCTCCGGCTCCCGGAGGCGAAGAAGCGGCTTCTTCGCGCAAAGACGATTGTGCCGCTCACTGTGCACTCCTTAGCGCGGCTTCTGCCGAAAGACGCCCGGGAGCGGCTCTTAGCTCCGGACAGCATCGTACCTTCGTCTTTAGCGTCTCTTCTCGTCTACATCTTAGCAAAAAGCTTTTCCACTATGTCTGGCGAGGAAAAACTGTGCCAGCACAGAAAACATCTCCCATCGTGTTCTAGACGTTGGACGATCCCTATACTTAGGCTGATTTTCCTTCCTGGGGATAGGGTTAGGCTTCAGCCTAGGGCTTGGTGTTTTTTAACCAGGAAGCCCTGAGTTCCAGGCTTACTGCATCTGCCAAAGGCATCCCAAAGGGAGTGCAGAAGTGCCACAACATGGTTGCTTTCACGGCTTTTCCCTTAGGAAGAACCCTAATACGCGGCTGATTTACCTTCCTAGGGTTACTGTTAGGCTTAGGCCTAGGACTTTTAAAACCAGGAAGCCCTGGGCTCCAGGCACACTGCAGCTGCGAAAGGCATCCCAAGGGGAGCGCAAAAGTGACACAACTTGGCTGCCACCACTGATATTTCCATGAGACCATCCCGAACCATAGGCTGATTTTCCTTCCTAGGGTTAAGGTTTGAGTTACGCCTAGGGTAAGGGTTCTATTAACCAGAAAGCCCTGAGTTCCAAGAACACAGCAGCTGCGAAGGACTAGCCAAGAAGAGCGCAAAAGTACCACAACATGCCTGCCTCCACAGCTTTTTCCTTGGGGACATGCCTAATTCCTGGCTGATTTGCCTTTCTCGTCTTAGGGTTGGGGTTCGGCCTAGGGCTAGGATTTTTTTAACTAGGAAGCCCTGAGTTCCAGGCTTACTTCAACTGCAAAAAGCATCCCAAAGGGAGTGCAGAAGTGCCACATCATGGCTGCTTTCATGGCTTTTCCCTTAGGAAGAAACCTAATACCCGGCCGATTTACCTTCCTAGGGTTACTGTTAGGCTTAGGCCTAGGACTTTTAAAGCCAGGAAGCCCTGGGCTCCAGGCACATGCAGCTGTTAAAGGCATCCCAAGAGGGCCGCAGAAGTGACACAACTTGGCTGCCTCTGCTTCTATTCTCATGAGTCCATCCCGAACCATAGGCTGATTTTCCTTCCTAGGGTGAGGGTTAGAGTTACGCCTAGGGTTAGTGTTTTTTTAACCAGAAAGCCCTGAGTTCCAAGAACACAGCAGCTGCCAAGGACTACCCAAGAGGAGGGGAAAAGTGCCACAACATGGCTGCCTCCAGCGCTTTTTCCTTGGGACCATCATTGAACCTAGGCTGATTTACTTGCCTCCAGTTGCACCTATGGTCACGCCAAGAGATAGGGATTTTAAATCAGTAAACCCTGAGCTCCAGACCCATTGCAGCTGCAAAAGGCTTCCCAAGGGCAGCCAAAAATTGCCTCAACATGCTCCTTCCAGTGCTTTTTTCCTTGGGAACATCCCTATACCCAGGCTGATTTATCTGCCTAGGGTTAGGGTTAGGGTTCAGCCTAGAGATAGGATTTTTTCAAACAGGAAGCCCTGAATTCCAGGCACACTGCAGCTGTTAAAAGCAGTGTTCTACGTCACCCGCAACTTAGTCTGAAATAAATGCTTTTTCCCTGAGAGCATCTGAGAGGTTTGCATGAAGCACTGATATCTGACATTTGCAATTTTGAATAGGAGAGGAGAAAGAAAATGGGAAGAAGTTTTTAATTTTAGTGGTTTCAATGTTAATTTCCGTACACTTTTTCAAAACTTGTCAGCTCAAATGCCCATCAACATCTTTTAGTCATCTGTAAGTCAGTATTCATATAAAATGTGCTTCAAATCAAAAGAATTTCAAATTTGCACTCCAAATTTCTATGCCTAGATTTATGATTTCCTCCACATATTAGATGAAAGGAAGGCCTTTTTTACTGTGGGAGTGCTGGAACACTGGAACAGGTTGCCCAGGGAAGTTGTGGGTGTCCCATCCCTGAAAGTATTCAAGGTCAGCTTGGACGGGGCTTGGAGCAGCAACAAAGGAGAAGCTTGATGGTAGAGAAACAAAGTTGGACTATAGAAGAAACTGGGATTGAAGTATAGGAGCAAGTTTTCTCTCAGCTCTTGGGGTAAATTCAAAGTTGTACAAAATTACATTTATCTGTGCTATTCACTACTGTAACAGAAATGTTCATGAAAACTGTACAGAAGATAGCAAATTTTAAAAGAGATAAGAATTACAGCATAAAATCCATGGGATGGGTTACAACATGAGACACTCTCTAAGAGAAAATCTCTGTGTTTCAGCACTTCATCATGGTAAGATTTCATGAAGTGCCAAAGAAGGCGGCAAAATATCATTCGGGATGTTATTTCCTGGAATTCAGCCTGGCCATTAGTAGGAACTGGGTTTGAACACATCATGTAGATATACCACACACACTTTCCCTTCACTGAAAAATGACTGTTTACAACGAAGAAGCAATTGACGATCAAAATTGATTGAAAGCATCTTAAACATGTCAAGTATTTCATTGTAGATGATCTGTGATCCAAATGCTTCTTCCACCTTTGAGAGGGACAGAACAATTCTTCCATATCATGATGGTTTAAAATTGTATCAACCAATGTTTTCTGCTGAAAAGATAGCATCTATTTTTTTCTATTTTTGGAAGAAAATATTCCTAGACATACAACAGGTGAGAACTAAGTAATTTTAAAGAAACAAATGAAAAGAAAATATTCTGTAAATAGAATGAAATGAAAAGCTGTGTTTTAAATAGGAGCTAAATATGAAACAGAATTTTTGTACCAGGCATTTGAATTACTGCACCAGCTCTTTTGCCCATCAAGAGAGGCATTGAGCATTTCAGTCTTTTCCAAGGTGTTCATGATCTGCTATGCTGATCTCTGTGTGTGCCTAGGTGTGTGTGGAAGGGGGGGCATGTGAAGGGGAGTGTGTATGTTTGCTTTACAATTGTTGTGGCAGATTCATGCCTCAGCTCCACATTTTGTTTTAGAAAGGTCACACAGAGTGGATGTGAAGTTTACTATCAACAAGAGATCAATTCCCAAATCATCCATTTGACTCTACCTTATAAATCATGTGCTTTGTTGCATATTTTATCAAATCTACTTTCAAGCCAGATGGAGGAAGGAGGATGTGGCAATCCCTCCACCATCTTGCAACTTTTATGCAAGTAGGTTTTCAAGAAAATCATCATTTCTCTTGGAAATATGTCTGGAACAGGCATGATGGTAGTGTCAACCTGTTGGAGTTTTTGTTGCTGGAAGAAGTTATACAAAAGGATTGGTTTTTACATTGACCAGTTACTGAATCAAGCTCAGGAATACATTGGAAATTCAACTGGGGCTTCCTTTCCCCGGCAGACTACTTCTAGAACGAGCTTGTACACTGAAGCTTACTCTTTTGCCCTCTTTTTGTTTCTTTCCTATTTTCTTGGCTTCTTTGCCACTCTCTAGACAATTCTGGAACTTTTTTCCCAACTCAAATGGTTTCAATAGTCTGATTGTGATCATACATTTTTACAAGGAATTTTTAAAATCTTTCCTCCAGTTAAGAAAGTCAAGGACTTAGGTCTTTTTCTTCCCTTATCAATATTGCAATGAAATTGATAAGTAAAGACCAACTCTTTCTTTTTGTTTTTAACCCAAGCAGATAATTCCCATCCATTCATCCATTTGGTGGACCAATAGTTGCCATTCTGATGGAAGTTGTCACTTCTTAAAAATAGGCATTCTGTGACTATGTTGACAGCACTTTGGGTGAAGATCCTAACTGGTCTTAGATACACATAGGGAGAAATTTGCTCAGCCAGTGTCAGTCTTAAGCATGCGTATCAGAAGATCTTTCTAGAGCTGGGAATTTTCCCATGAAAGGGATTCAGTTAGGGAAGAGACACTTGCCCCAGAGGTTTACATTCTTCTTGAAGACTGCTTAAGGAACTTAGATGCCATGTCCATTTGGATCTGTGTCTGCACAGAACTTTGTCATGCCAGTGCTTGAAATGCATCTTGAAGAGAATTCACTAGCACAGAATGAATGAGAGTGGAAGGGGTTGGTGGGGCTAACCAGGCCCAACCCCCCTGCCTAAACCAGGATACCTAGAGCCTCTTGCCCAGGATTCTATCTGGGTGTACTTTGAATGTCTTCAAAGATCCAGGCTCCACAATCTTTCTGGGCAGTCTGTGCCGTGGTTCACTCACCCTCACAGTAAAGAATCATTTCCTGATGTTCCTGTATTTCAGTGTGTGCCCACTGCCTCTTGTCTTTTCACTCAGCATCACTGAAAAGACACTGATTCCCTCCCCTTTGCACTATTGCTTCCATATGGATGTGTGCTGCCATGTAGAGATATGTCAAAAACCTCCCTGAAGCCCAGGCAGATAATATTCCCTTCATCTACCAGTCAAGTTGATTCATCAGAGGAGTTTAAAGTTATGTTCAGCATGAAATGCCCCTGAAAAATCATGCTAACTACATTATTGTGTCGTCTTTCATGTGCCTGGCAAGGTTTTCCAGGAAGAGCTGCTTCATCAACTTCCTGGGTATAAAAAAGAGGCTGGCTGGTTTGTACGATTGCGAGTCCTCCTAATTGCCTTTTTTGAAGATGAGTGTCATTTGCTTACATCCAGTCCTTAGCCTCTCTTCTCGTCTACATCTTAGCAAAAAGCTTTTCCATTATGTCTGGCAAGGAGAAATTGTGCCAGCACAGAAAACATCTCCTATCGTGTTCTAGACGTTGCACGGAGGTGTGCCGAGTGTTTGGCATGAAGAAAAGAAAACTTGTCCAAAACAGCTTCCAATCGAATGTTCATGTGATTGGAAAAGTCAGGAGAGTGCAAAGGTACTGAGTTCTAGCAGTTGGCAAGCTGCGCACACAATCCCAGTGTTGTACAGCTTCCTTCTTCACCTTTCCGATGCTGCCGCTCTCTCCGGCTCCCGGAGGCGAAGAAGCGGCTTCTTCGCGCAAAGACGATTGTGCCGCTCACTGTGCACTCCTTAGCGCGGCTTCTGCCGAAAGACGCCCGGGAGCGGCTCTTAGCTCCGGACAGCATCGTACCTTCGTCTTTAGCGTCTCTTCTCGTCTACATCTTAGCAAAAAGCTTTTCCACTATGTCTGGCGAGGAAAAACTGTGCCAGCACAGAAAACATCTCCCATCGTGTTCTAGACGTTGGACGATCCCTATACTTAGGCTGATTTTCCTTCCTGGGGATAGGGTTAGGCTTCAGCCTAGGGCTTGGTGTTTTTTAACCAGGAAGCCCTGAGTTCCAGGCTTACTGCATCTGCCAAAGGCATCCCAAAGGGAGTGCAGAAGTGCCACAACATGGTTGCTTTCACGGCTTTTCCCTTAGGAAGAACCCTAATACGCGGCTGATTTACCTTCCTAGGGTTACTGTTAGGCTTAGGCCTAGGACTTTTAAAACCAGGAAGCCCTGGGCTCCAGGCACACTGCAGCTGCGAAAGGCATCCCAAGGGGAGCGCAAAAGTGACACAACTTGGCTGCCACCACTGATATTTCCATGAGACCATCCCGAACCATAGGCTGATTTTCCTTCCTAGGGTTAAGGTTTGAGTTACGCCTAGGGTAAGGGTTCTATTAACCAGAAAGCCCTGAGTTCCAAGAACACAGCAGCTGCGAAGGACTAGCCAAGAAGAGCGCAAAAGTACCACAACATGCCTGCCTCCACAGCTTTTTCCTTGGGGACATGCCTAATTCCTGGCTGATTTGCCTTTCTCGTCTTAGGGTTGGGGTTCGGCCTAGGGCTAGGATTTTTTTAACTAGGAAGCCCTGAGTTCCAGGCTTACTTCAACTGCAAAAAGCATCCCAAAGGGAGTGCAGAAGTGCCACATCATGGCTGCTTTCATGGCTTTTCCCTTAGGAAGAAACCTAATACCCGGCCGATTTACCTTCCTAGGGTTACTGTTAGGCTTAGGCCTAGGACTTTTAAAGCCAGGAAGCCCTGGGCTCCAGGCACATGCAGCTGTTAAAGGCATCCCAAGAGGGCCGCAGAAGTGACACAACTTGGCTGCCTCTGCTTCTATTCTCATGAGTCCATCCCGAACCATAGGCTGATTTTCCTTCCTAGGGTGAGGGTTAGAGTTACGCCTAGGGTTAGTGTTTTTTTAACCAGAAAGCCCTGAGTTCCAAGAACACAGCAGCTGCCAAGGACTACCCAAGAGGAGGGGAAAAGTGCCACAACATGGCTGCCTCCAGCGCTTTTTCCTTGGGACCATCATTGAACCTAGGCTGATTTACTTGCCTCCAGTTGCACCTATGGTCACGCCAAGAGATAGGGATTTTAAATCAGTAAACCCTGAGCTCCAGACCCATTGCAGCTGCAAAAGGCTTCCCAAGGGCAGCCAAAAATTGCCTCAACATGCTCCTTCCAGTGCTTTTTTCCTTGGGAACATCCCTATACCCAGGCTGATTTATCTGCCTAGGGTTAGGGTTAGGGTTCAGCCTAGAGATAGGATTTTTTCAAACAGGAAGCCCTGAATTCCAGGCACACTGCAGCTGTTAAAAGCAGTGTTCTACGTCACCTGCAACTTAGTCTGAAATAAATGCTTTTTCCCTGAGAGCATCTGAGAGGTTTGCATGAAGCACTGATATCTGACATTTGCAATTTTGAATAGGAGAGGAGAAAGAAAATGGGAAGAAGTTTTTAATTTTAGTGGTTTCAATGTTAATTTCCGTACACTTTTTCAAAACTTGTCAGCTCAAATGCCCATCAACATCTTTTAGTCATCTGTAAGTCAGTATTCATATAAAATGTGCTTCAAATCAAAAGAATTTCAAATTTGCACTCCAAATTTCTATGCCTAGATTTATGATTTCCTCCACATATTAGATGAAAGGAAGGCCTTTTTTACTGTGGGAGTGCTGGAACACTGGAACAGGTTGCCCAGGGAAGTTGTGGGTGTCCCATCCCTGAAAGTATTCAAGGTCAGCTTGGACGGGGCTTGGAGCAGCAACAAAGGAGAAGCTTGATGGTAGAGAAACAAAGTTGGACTATAGAAGAAACTGGGATTGAAGTATAGGAGCAAGTTTTCTCTCAGCTCTTGGGGTAAATTCAAAGTTGTACAAAATTACATTTATCTGTGCTATTCACTACTGTAACAGAAATGTTCATGAAAACTGTACAGAAGATAGCAAATTTTAAAAGAGATAAGAATTACAGCATAAAATCCATGGGATGGGTTACAACATGAGACACTCTCTAAGAGAAAATCTCTGTGTTTCAGCACTTCATCATGGTAAGATTTCATGAAGTGCCAAAGAAGGCGGCAAAATATCATTCGGGATGTTATTTCCTGGAATTCAGCCTGGCCATTAGTAGGAACTGGGTTTGAACACATCATGTAGATATACCACACACACTTTCCCTTCACTGAAAAATGACTGTTTACAACGAAGAAGCAATTGACGATCAAAATTGATTGAAAGCATCTTAAACATGTCAAGTATTTCATTGTAGATGATCTGTGATCCAAATGCTTCTTCCACCTTTGAGAGGGACAGAACAATTCTTCCATATCATGATGGTTTAAAATTGTATCAACCAATGTTTTCTGCTGAAAAGATAGCATCTATTTTTTTCTATTTTTGGAAGAAAATATTCCTAGACATACAACAGGTGAGAACTAAGTAATTTTAAAGAAACAAATGAAAAGAAAATATTCTGTAAATAGAATGAAATGAAAAGCTGTGTTTTAAATAGGAGCTAAATATGAAACAGAATTTTTGTACCAGGCATTTGAATTACTGCACCAGCTCTTTTGCCCATCAAGAGAGGCATTGAGCATTTCAGTCTTTTCCAAGGTGTTCATGATCTGCTATGCTGATCTCTGTGTGTGCCTAGGTGTGTGTGGAAGGGGGGGCATGTGAAGGGGAGTGTGTATGTTTGCTTTACAATTGTTGTGGCAGATTCATGCCTCAGCTCCACATTTTGTTTTAGAAAGGTCACACAGAGTGGATGTGAAGTTTACTATCAACAAGAGATCAATTCCCAAATCATCCATTTCACTCTACCTTATAAATCATGTGCTTTGTTGCATATTTTATCAAATCTACTTTCAAGCCAGATGGAGGAAGGAGGATGTGGCAATCCCTCCACCATCTTGCAACTTTTATGCAAGTAGGTTTTCAAGAAAATCATCATTTCTCTTGGAAATATGTCTGGAACAGGCATGATGGTAGTGTCAACCTGTTGGAGTTTTTGTTGCTGGAAGAAGTTATACAAAAGGATTGGTTTTTACATTGACCAGTTACTGAATCAAGCTCAGGAATACATTGGAAATTCAACTGGGGCTTCCTTTCCCCGGCAGACTACTTCTAGAACGAGCTTGTACACTGAAGCTTACTCTTTTGCCCTCTTTTTGTTTCTTTCCTATTTTCTTGGCTTCTTTGCCACTCTCTAGACAATTCTGGAACTTTTTTCCCAACTCAAATGGTTTCAATAGTCTGATTGTGATCATACATTTTTACAAGGAATTTTTAAAATCTTTCCTCCAGTTAAGAAAGTCAAGGACTTAGGTCTTTTTCTTCCCTTATCAATATTGCAATGAAATTGATAAGTAAAGACCAACTCTTTCTTTTTGTTTTTAACCCAAGCAGATAATTCCCATCCATTCATCCATTTGGTGGACCAATAGTTGCCATTCTGATGGAAGTTGTCACTTCTTAAAAATAGGCATTCTGTGACTATGTTGACAGCACTTTGGGTGAAGATCCTAACTGGTCTTAGATACACATAGGGAGAAATTTGCTCAGCCAGTGTCAGTCTTAAGCATGCGTATCAGAAGATCTTTCTAGAGCTGGGAATTTTCCCATGAAAGGGATTCAGTTAGGGAAGAGACACTTGCCCCAGAGGTTTACATTCTTCTTGAAGACTGCTTAAGGAACTTAGATGCCATGTCCATTTGGATCTGTGTCTGCACAGAACTTTGTCATGCCAGTGCTTGAAATGCATCTTGAAGAGAATTCACTAGCACAGAATGAATGAGAGTGGAAGGGGTTGGTGGGGCTAACCAGGCCCAACCCCCCTGCCTAAACCAGGATACCTAGAGCCTCTTGCCCAGGATTCTATCTGGGTGTACTTTGAATGTCTTCAAAGATCCAGGCTCCACAATCTTTCTGGGCAGTCTGTGCCGTGGTTCACTCACCCTCACAGTAAAGAATCATTTCCTGATGTTCCTGTATTTCAGTGTGTGCCCACTGCCTCTTGTCTTTTCACTCAGCATCACTGAAAAGACACTGATTCCCTCCCCTTTGCACTATTGCTTCCATATGGATGTGTGCTGCCATGTAGAGATATGTCAAAAACCTCCCTGAAGCCCAGGCAGATAATATTCCCTTCATCTACCAGTCAAGTTGATTCATCAGAGGAGTTTAAAGTTATGTTCAGCATGAAATGCCCCTGAAAAATCATGCTAACTACATTATTGTGTCGTCTTTCATGTGCCTGGCAAGGTTTTCCAGGAAGAGCTGCTTCATCAACTTCCTGGGTATAAAAAAGAGGCTGGCTGGTTTGTACGATTGCGAGTCCTCCTAATTGCCTTTTTTGAAGATGAGTGTCATTTGCTTACATCCAGTCCTTAGCCTCTCTTCTCGTCTACATCTTAGCAAAAAGCTTTTCCATTATGTCTGGCAAGGAGAAATTGTGCCAGCACAGAAAACATCTCCTATCGTGTTCTAGACGTTGCACGGAGGTGTGCCGAGTGTTTGGCATGAAGAAAAGAAAAGTTGTCCAAAACAGCTTCCAATCGAATGTTCATGTGATTGGAAAAGTCAGGAGAGTGCAAAGGTACTGTTTTCTAGCAGTTGGCAAGCTGCGCACACAATCCCAGTGTTGTACAGCTTCCTTCTTCACCTTTCCGATGCTGCCGCTCTCTCCGGCTCCCGGAGGCGAAGAAGCGGCTTCTTCGCGCAAAGACGATTGTGCCGCTCACTGTGCACTCCTTAGCGCGGCTTCTGCCGAAAGACGCCCGGGAGCGGCTCTTAGCTCCGGACAGCATCGTACCTTCGTCTTTAGCGTCTCTTCTCGTCTACATCTTAGCAAAAAGCTTTTCCACTATGTCTGGCGAGGAAAAACTGTGCCAGCACAGAAAACATCTCCCATCGTGTTCTAGACGTTGGACGATCCCTATACTTAGGCTGATTTTCCTTCCTGGGGATAGGGTTAGGCTTCAGCCTAGGGCTTGGTGTTTTTTAACCAGGAAGCCCTGAGTTCCAGGCTTACTGCATCTGCCAAAGGCATCCCAAAGGGAGTGCAGAAGTGCCACAACATGGTTGCTTTCACGGCTTTTCCCTTAGGAAGAACCCTAATACGCGGCTGATTTACCTTCCTAGGGTTACTGTTAGGCTTAGGCCTAGGACTTTTAAAACCAGGAAGCCCTGGGCTCCAGGCACACTGCAGCTGCGAAAGGCATCCCAAGGGGAGCGCAAAAGTGACACAACTTGGCTGCCACCACTGATATTTCCATGAGACCATCCCGAACCATAGGCTGATTTTCCTTCCTAGGGTTAAGGTTTGAGTTACGCCTAGGGTAAGGGTTCTATTAACCAGAAAGCCCTGAGTTCCAAGAACACAGCAGCTGCGAAGGACTAGCCAAGAAGAGCGCAAAAGTACCACAACATGCCTGCCTCCACAGCTTTTTCCTTGGGGACATGCCTAATTCCTGGCTGATTTGCCTTTCTCGTCTTAGGGTTGGGGTTCGGCCTAGGGCTAGGATTTTTTTAACTAGGAAGCCCTGAGTTCCAGGCTTACTTCAACTGCAAAAAGCATCCCAAAGGGAGTGCAGAAGTGCCACAACATGGCTGCTTTCATGGCTTTTCCCTTAGGAAGAAACCTAATACCCGGCCGATTTACCTTCCTAGGGTTACTGTTAGGCTTAGGCCTAGGACTTTTAAAGCCAGGAAGCCCTGGGCTCCAGGCACATGCAGCTGTTAAAGGCATCCCAAGAGGGCCACAGAAGTGACACAACTTGGCTGCCTCTGCTTCTATTCTCATGAGTCCATCCCGAACCATAGGCTGATTTTCCTTCCTAGGGTGAGGGTTAGAGTTACGCCTAGGGTTAGTGTTTTTTTAACCAGAAAGCCCTGAGTTCCAAGAACACAGCAGCTGCCAAGGACTACCCAAGAGGAGGGGAAAAGTGCCACAACATGGCTGCCTCCAGCGCTTTTTCCTTGGGACCATCATTGAACCTAGGCTGATTTACTTGCCTCCAGTTGCACCTATGGTCACGCCAAGAGATAGGGATTTTAAATCAGTAAACCCTGAGCTCCAGACCCATTGCAGCTGCAAAAGGCTTCCCAAGGGCAGCCAAAAATTGCCTCAACATGCTCCTTCCAGTGCTTTTTTCCTTGGGAACATCCCTATACCCAGGCTGATTTATCTGCCTAGGGTTAGGGTTAGGGTTCAGCCTAGAGATAGGATTTTTTCAAACAGGAAGCCCTGAATTCCAGGCACACTGCAGCTGTTAAAAGCAGTGTTCTACGTCACCCGCAACTTAGTCTGAAATAAATGCTTTTTCCCTGAGAGCATCTGAGAGGTTTGCATGAAGCACTGATATCTGACATTTGCAATTTTGAATAGGAGAGGAGAAAGAAAATGGGAAGAAGTTTTTAATTTTAGTGGTTTCAATGTTAATTTCCGTACACTTTTTCAAAACTTGTCAGCTCAAATGCCCATCAACATCTTTTAGTCATCTGTAAGTCAGTATTCATATAAAATGTGCTTCAAATCAAAAGAATTTCAAATTTGCACTCCAAATTTCTATGCCTAGATTTATGATTTCCTCCACATATTAGATGAAAGGAAGGCCTTTTTTACTGTGGGAGTGCTGGAACACTGGAACAGGTTGCCCAGGGAAGTTGTGGGTGTCCCATCCCTGAAAGTATTCAAGGTCAGCTTGGACGGGGCTTGGAGCAGCAACAAAGGAGAAGCTTGATGGTAGAGAAACAAAGTTGGACTATAGAAGAAACTGGGATTGAAGTATAGGAGCAAGTTTTCTCTCAGCTCTTGGGGTAAATTCAAAGTTGTACAAAATTACATTTATCTGTGCTATTCACTACTGTAACAGAAATGTTCATGAAAACTGTACAGAAGATAGCAAATTTTAAAAGAGATAAGAATTACAGCATAAAATCCATGGGATGGGTTACAACATGAGACACTCTCTAAGAGAAAATCTCTGTGTTTCAGCACTTCATCATGGTAAGATTTCATGAAGTGCCAAAGAAGGCGGCAAAATATCATTCGGGATGTTATTTCCTGGAATTCAGCCTGGCCATTAGTAGGAACTGGGTTTGAACACATCATGTAGATATACCACACACACTTTCCCTTCACTGAAAAATGACTGTTTACAACGAAGAAGCAATTGACGATCAAAATTGATTGAAAGCATCTTAAACATGTCAAGTATTTCATTGTAGATGATCTGTGATCCAAATGCTTCTTCCACCTTTGAGAGGGACAGAACAATTCTTCCATATCATGATGGTTTAAAATTGTATCAACCAATGTTTTCTGCTGAAAAGATAGCATCTATTTTTTTCTATTTTTGGAAGAAAATATTCCTAGACATACAACAGGTGAGAACTAAGTAATTTTAAAGAAACAAATGAAAAGAAAATATTCTGTAAATAGAATGAAATGAAAAGCTGTGTTTTAAATAGGAGCTAAATATGAAACAGAATTTTTGTACCAGGCATTTGAATTACTGCACCAGCTCTTTTGCCCATCAAGAGAGGCATTGAGCATTTCAGTCTTTTCCAAGGTGTTCATGATCTGCTATGCTGATCTCTGTGTGTGCCTAGGTGTGTGTGGAAGGGGGGGCATGTGAAGGGGAGTGTGTATGTTTGCTTTACAATTGTTGTGGCAGATTCATGCCTCAGCTCCACATTTTGTTTTAGAAAGGTCACACAGAGTGGATGTGAAGTTTACTATCAACAAGAGATCAATTCCCAAATCATCCATTTGACTCTACCTTATAAATCATGTGCTTTGTTGCATATTTTATCAAATCTACTTTCAAGCCAGATGGAGGAAGGAGGATGTGGCAATCCCTCCACCATCTTGCAACTTTTATGCAAGTAGGTTTTCAAGAAAATCATCATTTCTCTTGGAAATATGTCTGGAACAGGCATGATGGTAGTGTCAACCTGTTGGAGTTTTTGTTGCTGGAAGAAGTTATACAAAAGGATTGGTTTTTACATTGACCAGTTACTGAATCAAGCTCAGGAATACATTGGAAATTCAACTGGGGCTTCCTTTCCCCGGCAGACTACTTCTAGAACGAGCTTGTACACTGAAGCTTACTCTTTTGCCCTCTTTTTGTTTCTTTCCTATTTTCTTGGCTTCTTTGCCACTCTCTAGACAATTCTGGAACTTTTTTCCCAACTCAAATGGTTTCAATAGTCTGATTGTGATCATACATTTTTACAAGGAATTTTTAAAATCTTTCCTCCAGTTAAGAAAGTCAAGGACTTAGGTCTTTTTCTTCCCTTATCAATATTGCAATGAAATTGATAAGTAAAGACCAACTCTTTCTTTTTGTTTTTAACCCAAGCAGATAATTCCCATCCATTCATCCATTTGGTGGACCAATAGTTGCCATTCTGATGGAAGTTGTCACTTCTTAACAATAGGCATTCTGTGACTATGTTGACAGCACTTTGGGTGAAGATCCTAACTGGTCTTAGATACACATAGGGAGAAATTTGCTCAGCCAGTGTCAGTCTTAAGCATGCGTATCAGAAGATCTTTCTAGAGCTGGGAATTTTCCCATGAAAGGGATTCAGTTAGGGAAGAGACACTTGCCCCAGAGGTTTACATTCTTCTTGAAGACTGCTTAAGGAACTTAGATGCCATGTCCATTTGGATCTGTGTCTGCACAGAACTTTGTCATGCCAGTGCTTGAAATGCATCTTGAAGAGAATTCACTAGCACAGAATGAATGAGAGTGGAAGGGGTTGGTGGGGCTAACCAGGCCCAACCCCCCTGCCTAAACCAGGATACCTAGAGCCTCTTGCCCAGGATTCTATCTGGGTGTACTTTGAATGTCTTCAAAGATCCAGGCTCCACAATCTTTCTGGGCAGTCTGTGCCGTGGTTCACTCACCCTCACAGTAAAGAATCATTTCCTGATGTTCCTGTATTTCAGTGTGTGCCCACTGCCTCTTGTCTTTTCACTCAGCATCACTGAAAAGACACTGATTCCCTCCCCTTTGCACTATTGCTTCCATATGGATGTGTGCTGCCATGTAGAGATATGTCAAAAACCTCCCTGAAGCCCAGGCAGATAATATTCCCTTCATCTACCAGTCAAGTTGATTCATCAGAGGAGTTTAAAGTTATGTTCAGCATGAAATGCCCCTGAAAAATCATGCTAACTACATTATTGTGTCGTCTTTCATGTGCCTGGCAAGGTTTTCCAGGAAGAGCTGCTTCATCAACTTCCTGGGTATAAAAAAGAGGCTGGCTGGTTTGTACGATTGCGAGTCCTCCTAATTGCCTTTTTTGAAGATGAGTGTCATTTGCTTACATCCAGTCCTTAGCCTCTCTTCTCGTCTACATCTTAGCAAAAAGCTTTTCCATTATGTCTGGCAAGGAGAAATTGTGCCAGCACAGAAAACATCTCCTATCGTGTTCTAGACGTTGCACGGAGGTGTGCCGAGTGTTTGGCATGAAGAAAAGAAAAGTTGTCCAAAACAGCTTCCAATCGAATGTTCATGTGATTGGAAAAGTCAGGAGAGTGCAAAGGTACTGAGTTCTAGCAGTTGGCAAGCTGCGCACACAATCCCAGTGTTGTACAGCTTCCTTCTTCACCTTTCCGATGCTGCCGCTCTCTCCGGCTCCCGGAGGCGAAGAAGCGGCTTCTTCGCGCAAAGACGATTGTGCCGCTCACTGTGCACTCCTTAGCGCGGCTTCTGCCGAAAGACGCCCGGGAGCGGCTCTTAGCTCCGGACAGCATCGTACCTTCGTCTTTAGCGTCTCTTCTCGTCTACATCTTAGCAAAAAGCTTTTCCACTATGTCTGGCGAGGAAAAACTGTGCCAGCACAGAAAACATCTCCTATCGTGTTCTAGACGTTGCACGGAGGTGTGCCGAGTGTTTGGCATGAAGGAAAGAAAAGTTGTCCAAAACAGCTTCCAATCGAATGTTCATGTGATTGGAAAAGTCAGGAGAGTGCAAAGGTACTGTTTTCTAGCAGTTGGCAAGCTGCGCACACAATCCCAGTGTTGTACAGCTTCCTTCTTCACCTTTCCGAAGGTGCCGCTCTCTCCGGCTCCCGGAGGCGAAGAAGCGGCTTCTTCGCGCAAAGACGATTGTGCCGCTCACTGTGCACTCCTTAGCTCGGCTTCTGCCGAAAGATGCCCGGGAGCGGCTCTTAGCTCCGGACAGCATCGTACCTTCGTCTTTAGCCTCTCTTCTCGTCTACATCTTAGCAAAAAGCTTTTCCACTATGTCTGGCGAGGAAAAACTGTGCCAGCACAGAAAACATCTCCCATCGTGTTCTAGACGTTGCACGGAGGTGTGCCGAGTGTTTGGCATGAAGGAAAGAAAAGTTGTCCAAAACAGCTTCCAACGGAATGTTCATGTGATTGGAAAAGTCAGGAGAGTGCAAAGGTACTGTTTTCTATCAGTTGGCAAGCTGCGCACACAATCCCAGTGTTGTACAGCTTCCTTCTTCACCTTTCCGAAGGTGCCGCTCTCTCCGGCTCCCGGAGGCGAAGAAGCGGCTTCTTCGCGCAAAGACGATTGTGCCGCTCACTGTGCACTCCTTAGCGCGGCTTCTGCCGAAAGACGCCCGGGAGCGGCTCTTAGCTCCGGACAGCATCGTACCTTCGTCTTTAGCCTCTCTTCTCGTCTACATCTTAGCAAAAAGCTTTTCCACTATGTCTGGCGAGGAAAAACTGTGCCAGCACAGAAAACATCTCCCATCGTGTTCTAGACGTTGCACGGAGGTGTGCCGAGTGTTTGGCATGAAGGAAAGAAAAGTTGTCCAAAACAGCTTCCAATCGAATGTTCATGTGATTGGAAAAGTCAGGAGAGTGCAAAGGTACTGTTTTCTAGCAGTTGGCAAGCTGCGCACACAATCCCAGTGTTGTACAGCTTCCTTCTTCACCTTTCCGAAGGTGCCGCTCTCTCCGGCTCCCGGAGGCGAAGAAGCGGCTTCTTCGCGCAAAGACGATTGTGCCGCTCACTGTGCACTCCTTAGCGCGGCTTCTGCCGAAAGACGCCCGGGAGCGGCTCTTAGCTCCGGACAGCATCGTACCTTCGTCTTTAGCGTCTCTTCTCGTCTACATCTTAGCAAAAAGCTTTTACACTATGTCTGGCGAGGAAAAACTGTGCCAGCACAGAAAACATCTCCCATCGTGTTCTAGACGTTGGACGATCCCTATACTTAGGCTGATTTTCCTTCCTGGGGATAGGGTTAGCCTTCAGCCAAGGGCTTGGTGTTTTTTAACCAGGAAGCCCTGAGTTCCAGGCTTACTGCATCTGCCAAAGGCATCCCAAAGCGAGTGCAGAAGTGCCACAACATGGTTGCTTTCACGGCTTTTCCCTTAGGAAGAACCCTAATACGCGGCTGATTTACCTTCCTAGGGTTACTGTTAGGTTTAGGCCTAGGACTTTTAAAACCAGGAAGCCCTGGGCTCCAGGCACACTGCAGCTGCAAAAGGCATCCCAAGGGGAGCGCAAAAGTGACACAACTTGGCTGCCACCACTGATATTTCCATGAGACCATCCCGAACCATAGGCTGATTTTCCTTCCTAGGGTTAAGGTTTGAGTTACGCCTAGGGTAAGGGTTCTATTAACCAGAAAGCCCTGAGTTCCAAGAACACAGCAGCTGCGAAGGACTAGCCAAGAAGAGCGCAAAAGTACCACAACATGCCTGCCTCCACAGCTTTTTCCTTGGGGACATGCCTAATTCCTGGCTGATTTGCCTTTCTCCTCTGAGGGTTGGGGTTCGGCCTAGGGCTAGGATAGTTTTAACTAAGAAGCCCTGAATTCCACGGTTACTGCATCTGCAAAAAGCATCCCAAAGGGAGTGCAGAAGTGCCACAACATGGCTGCTTTCACGGCTTTTCCCTTAGGAAGAACCCTAATACGCGGCTGATTTACCTTCCTAGGGTTACTGTTAGGCTTAGGCCTAGGACTTTTAAAACCAGGAAGCCCTGGGCTCCAGGCACATGCAGCTGCGAAAGGCATCCCAAGAGGGCCGCAGAAGTGACACAACTTGGCTGCCTCTGCTTCTATTCTCATGAGACCATCCTGAACCATAGGCTGATTTTCCTTCCTAGGGTTAAGGTTTGAGTTACGCCTAGGGTAAGAGTTCTATTAACCAGAAAGACCTGAGTTCCAAGAACACAGCAGCTGCGAAGGACTAGCCAAGAAGAGCGCAAAAGTACCACAACGTGCCTGCCTCCACAGCTTTTTCCTTGGGGACATGCCTAATTCCTGGCTGATTTGCCTTTCTCGTCTTAGGGTTGGGGTTCGGCCTAGGGCTAGGATTTTTTTAACTAGGAAGCCCTGAGTTCCAGGCTTACTTCATCTGCCAAAGGCATCCCAAAGGGAGTGCAAAAGTGCCACAACATGGCTGCTTTCACGGCTTTTCCCTTAGGAAGAACCCTAATACGCGGCTGATTTACCTTCCTAGGGTTACTGTTAGGCTTAGGCCTAGGACTTTTAAAACCAGGAAGCCCTGGGCTCCAGGCACACTGCAGCAGTTAAAGGCATCCCAAGAGGGCCGCAGAAGTGACACAACTTGGCTGCCACCACTGATATTTCCATGAGACCATCCCGAACCATAGGCTGATTTTCCTTCCTAGGGTTAAGGTTTGAGATACGCCTGGGGTAAGGGTTCTATTAACCAGAAAGCCCTGAGTTCCAAGAACACAGCAGCTGCGAAGGACTAGCCAAGAAGAGCGCAAAAGTACCACAACATGCCTGCCTCCACAGCTTTTTCCTTGGGGACATGCCTAATTCCTGGCTGATTTGCCTTTCTCCTCTGAGGGTTGGGGTTCGGCCTAGGGCTAGGATTTTTTTAACTAGGAAGCCCTGAGTTCCAGGCTTACTTCATCTGCAAAAAGCATCCCAAAGGGAGTGCAGAAGTGCCACAACATGGCTGCTTTCACGGCTTTTCCCTTAGGAAGAACCCTAATACGCGGCTGATTTACCTTCCTAGGGTTACTGTTAGGCTTAGGCCTAGGACTTTTAAAACCAGGAAGCCCTGGGCTCCAGGCACATGCAGCTGCGAAAGGCATCCCAAGAGGGCCGCAGAAGTGACACAACTTGGCTGCCTCTGCTGCTATTCTCATGAGACCATCCTGAACCCTAGGCTGATTTTCCTTCCTAGGGTTAAGGTTTGAGTTACGCCTAGGGTAAGGGTTCTATTAACCAGAAAGCCCTGAGTTCCAAGAACACAGCAGCTGCGAAGGACTAGCCAAGAAGAGCGCAAAAGTACCACAACATGCCTGCCTCCACAGCTTTTTCCTTGGGGACATGCCTAATTCCTGGCTGATTTGCCTTTCTCGTCTTAGGGTTGGGGTTCGGCCTAGGGCTAGGATTTTTTTAACTAGGAAGCCCTGAGTTCCAGGCTTACTGCATCTGCCAAAAGCATCCCAAAGGGAGTGCAGAAGTGCCACAACATGGCTGCTTTCACGGCTTTTCCCTTAGGAAGAACCCTAATACGCGGCTGATTTACCTTCCTAGGGTTACTGTTAGGCTTAGGCCTAGGACTTTTAAAACCAGGAAGCCCTGGGCTCCAGGAACTCGGCAGCTGCGAAACGCATCCCAAGGGGAGCGCAAAAGTGACACAACTTGGCTGCCACCACTGATATTTCCATGAGAGCATCCCGAACCATAGGCTGATTTTCCTTTTTAGGGTTAAGGTTTGAGTTACGCCTGGGGTAAGGGTTCTATTAACCAGAAAGCCCTGAGTTCCAAGAACACAGCAGCTGCGAAGGACTACCCAAGAAGAGCGCAAAAGTACCACAACATGCCTGCCTCCACAGTTTTATCCTTGGGGACATGCCTAATTCCTGGCTGATTTGCCTTTCTGGTCTTAGGGTTGGGGTTCGGCCTAGGGCTAGGATTTTTTTAACTAGGAAGCCCTGAGTTCCAGGCTTACTTCATCTGCAAAAAGCATCCCAAAGGGAGTGCAGAAGTGCCACAACATGGCTGCTTTCACGGCTTTTCCCTTAGGAAGAACCCTAATACGCGGCTGATTTACCTTCCTAGGTTTACTGTTAGGCTTAGGCCTAGGACTTTTAAAACCAGGAAGCCCTGGGCTCCAGGCACATGCAGCTGCGAAAGGCATCCCAAGAGGGCCGCAGAAGTGACACAACTTGGCTGCCTCTGCTTCTATTCTCATGAGACCATCCTGAAACATAGGCTGATTTTCCTTCCTAGGGTTAAGGTTTGAGTTACGCCTAGGGTAAGAGTTGTATTACCCAGAAAGACCTGAGTTCCAAGAACACTGCAGCTGCGAAGGACTAGCCAAGAAGAGCGCATAAGTACCACAACGTGCCTGCCTCCACAGCTTTTTCCTTGGGGACATGCCTAATTCCTGGCTGATTTGCCTTTCTCGTCTTAGGGTTGGGGTTCGGCCTAGGGCTAGGATTTTTTTAACTAGGAAGCCCTGAGTTCCAGGCTTACTTCATCTGCCAAAGGCATCCCAAAGGGTGTGCAAAAGTGCAACAACATGGCTGCTTTCACGGCTTTTCCCTTAGGAAGAACCCTAATACGCGGCTGATTTACCTTCCTAGGGTTACTGTTAGGCTTAGGCCTAGGACTTTTAAAACCAGGAAGCCCTGGGCTCCAGGCACACTGCAGCTGCGAAAGGCATCCCAAGGGGAGCGCAAAAGTGACACAACTTGGCTGCCACCACTGATATTTCCATGAGACCATCCCGAACCATAGGCTGATTTTCCTTCCTAGGGTTAAGGTTTGAGTTACGCCTGGGGTAAGGGTTCTATTAACCAGAAAGCCCTGAGTTCCAAGAACACAGCAGCTGCGAGGACTAGCCAAGAAGAGCGCAAAAGTACCACAACATGCCTGCCTCCACAGCTTTATCCTTGGGGACATGCCTAATTCCTGGCTGATTTGCCTTTCTCGTCTTAGGGTTGGGGTTCGGCCTAGGGCTAGGATTTCTTAAACTCGGAAGCCCTGAGTTCCAGGCTTACTTCATCTGCAAAAAGCATCCCAAAGGGAATGAAGAAGTGCCACAACATGGCTACTTTCACGGCTTTTCCCTTAGGAAGAACCCTAATACGCGGCTGATTTACCTTCCTAGGGTTACTGTTAGGCTTAGGCCTAGGACTTTTAAAACCAGGAAGCCCTGGGCTCCAGGCACATGCAGCTGCGAAAGGCATCCCAAGAGGGCCGCAGAAGTGACACAACTTGGCTGCCTCTGCTTCTATTCTCATGAGACCATCCTGAACCATAGGCTGATTTTCCTTCCTAGGGTTAAGGTTTGAGTTACGCCTAGGGTAAGAGTTCTATTAACCAGAAAGACCTGAGTTCCAAGAACACAGCAGCTGCGAAGGACTACCCAAGAAGAGCGCAAGAGTACCACAACATTCCTGCCTCCACAGCTTTTTCCTTGGGGACATGCCTAATTCCTGGCTGATTTGCCTTTCTCGTCTTAGGGTTGGGGTTCGGCCTAGGGCTAGGATTTTTTTAACTAGGAAGCCCTGAGTTCCAGGCTTACTTCATCTGCAAAAAGCATCCCAAAGGGAGTGCAGAAGTGCCACAACATGGCTGCTTTCACGGCTTTTCCCTTAGGAAGAACCCTAATACGCGGCTGATTTACCTTCCTAGGGTTACTGTTAGGCTTAGGCCTAGGACTTTTAAAACCAGGAAGCCCTGGGCTCCAGGCACATGCAGCTGCAAAAGGCATCCCAAGAGGGCCGCAGAAGTGACACAACTTGGCTGCCTCTGCTTCTATTCTCATGAGACCATCCTGAACCATAGGCTGATTTTCCTTCCTAGGGTTAAGGTATGAGTTACGCCTAGGGTAAGAGTTCTATTAACCAGAAAGACCTGAGTTCCAAGAACACAGCAGCTGCGAAGGACTAGCCAAGAAGAGCGCAAAAGTACCACAACGTGCCTACCTCCACAGCTTTTTCCTTGGGGACATGCCTAATTCCTGGCTGATTTGCCTTTCTCGTCTTAGGGTTGGGGTTCGGCCTAGGGCTAGGATATTTTTAACTAGGAAGCCCTGAGTTCCAGGCTTACTTCATCTGCCAAAGGCATCCCAAAGGGTGTGCAAAAGTGCCACAACATGGCTGCTTTCACGGCTTTTCCCTTAGGAAGAACCCTAATACGCGGCTGATTTACCTTCCTAGGGTTACTGTTAGGCTTAGGCCTAGGACTTTTAAAACCAGGAGGCCCTGGGCTCCAGGCACACTGCAGCTGCGAAAGGCATCCAAAGGGGACCGCAAAAGTGACACAACTTGGCTGCCACCACTGATATTTCCATGAGACCATCCCGAACCATAGGCTGATTTTCCTTCCTAGGGTTAAGGTTTGAGATACGCCTGGGGTAAGGGTTCTATTAACCAGAAAGCCCTGAGTTCCAAGAACACAGCAGCTGCGAAGGACTAGCCAAGAAGAGCGCAAAAGTACCACAACATGCCTGCCTCCACAGCTTTTTCCTTGGGGACATGCCTAATTCCTGGCTGATTTGCCTTTCTCGTCTTAGGGTTGGGGTTCGGCCTAGGGCTAGGATTTTTTTAACTAGGAAGCCCTGAGTTCCAGGCTTACTGCATCTGCAAAAAGCATCCCAAAGGGAGTGCAGAAGTGCCACAACATGGCTGCTTTCACGGCTTTTCCCTTAGGAAGAACCCTAATACGCGGCTGATTTACCTTCCTAGGGTTACTGTTAGGCTTAGGCCTAGGACTTTTAAAACCAGGAAGCCCTGAGCTCCAGGCACATGCAGCAGCGAAAGGCATCCCAAGGGGAGCGCAAAAGTGACACAACTTGGCTGCCACCACTGATATTTCCATGAGACCATCCCGAACCATTGGCTGATTTTCCTTCCTAGGGTTAAGGTTTGAGATACGCCTGGGGTAAGTGTTCTATTAACCAGAAAGCCCTGAGTTCCAAGAACACAGCAGCTGCGAAGGACTAGCCAAGGAGAGCGCAAAAGTACCACAACATGCCTGCCTCCACAGCTTTATCCTTGGGGACATGCCTAATTCCTGGCTGATTTGCCTTTCTCGTCTTAGGGTTGGGGTTCGGCCTAAGGCTAGGATTTTTTTAACTAGGAAGCCCTGAGTTCCAGGCTTACTGCATCTGCCAAAAGCATCCCAAAGGGTGTGCAAAAGTGCCACAACATGGCTGCTTTCACGGCTTTTCCCTTAGGAAGAACCCTAATACGCGGCTGATTTCCCTTCCTAGGGTTACTGTTAGGCTTAGGCCTAGGACTTTTAAAACCAGGAAGCCCTGGGCTCCAGGCACATGCAGCAGCGAAAGGCATCCCAAGAGGGCCGCAGAAGTGACACAACTTGGCTGCCTCTGCTGCTATTCTCATGAGACCATCCTGAGCCATAGGCTGATTTTCCTTCCTAGGGTTAAGGTTTGAGTTACGCCTGGGGTAAGGGTTCTATTAACCAGAAAGCCCTGAGTTCCAAGAACACAGCAGCTGCGAAGGACTAGCCAAGAAGAGCGCAAAAGTACCACAACATGCCTGCCTCCACAGCTTTTTCCTTGGGGACATGCCTAATTCCTGGCTGATTTGCCTTTCTCGTCTTAGGGTTTGGGTTCGGCCTAGGGCTAGGATTTTTTTAACTAGGAAGCCCTGAGTTCCAGGCTTACTTCATCTGCCAAAGGCATCCCAAAGGGAGTGCAGAAGTGCCACAACATGGCTGCTTTCACGGCTTTTCCCTTAGGAAGAACCCTAATACGCGGCTGATTTACCTTCCTAGGGTTACTGTTAGGCTTAGGCCTAGGACTTTTAAAACCAGGAAGCCCTGGGCTCCAGGCACACTGCAGCAGTTAAAGGCATCTCAAGAGGGCCGCAGAAGTGACACAACTTGGCTGCCTCTGCTGCTATTCTCATGAGACCATCCTGAACCATAGGCTGATTTTCCTTCCTAGGGTTAAGGTTTGAGTTACGCCTGGGGTAAGGGTTCTATTAACCAGAAAGCCCTGAGTTCCAAGAACACAGCAGCTGCGAAGGACTAGCCAAGAAGAGCGCAAAAGTACCACAACATGCCTGCCTCCACAGCTTTTTCCTTGGGGACATGCCTAATTCCTGGCTGATTTGCCTTTCTCGTCTTAGGCTTGGGGTTCGGCCTAGGGCTAGGATTTTTTTAACTAGGAAGCCCTGAGTTCCAGGCTTACTTCATCTGCAAAAAGCATCCCAAAGGGAGTGCAGAAGTGCCACAACATGGCTGCTTTCACGGCTTTTCCCTTAGGAAGAACCCTAATACGCGGCTGATTTACCTTCCTAGGGTTACTGTTAGGCTTAGGCCTAGGACTTTTAAAACCAGGAAGCCCTGGGCTCCAGGCACACTGCAGCAGCGAAAGGCATCCCAAGAGGGCCGCAGAAGTGACACAACTTGGCTGCCTCTGCTGCTATTCTCATGAGACCATCCTGAACCATAGGCTGATTTTCCTTCCTAGGGTTAAGGTTTTAGTTACGCCTGGGGTAAGGGTTCTATTAACCAGAAAGCCCTGAGTTCCAAGAACACAGCAGCTGCGAAGGACTAGCCAAGAAGAGCGCAAAAGTACCACAACATGCCTGCCTCCACAGCTTTTTCCTTGGGGACATGCCTAATTCCTGGCTGATTTGCCTTTCTCGTCTTAGGCTTGGGGTTCGGCCTAGGGCTAGGATTTTTTTAACTAGGAAGCCCTGAGTTCCAGGCTTACTTCATCTGCAAAAAGCATCCCAAAGGGAGTGCAGAAGTGCCACAACATGGCTGCTTTCACGGCTTTTCCCTTAGGAAGAACCCTAATACGCGGCTGATTTACCTTCCTAGGGTTACTGTTAGGCTTAGGCCTAGGACTTTTAAAACCAGGAAGCCCTGGGCTCCAGGCACACTGCAGCAGCGAAAGGCATCCCAAGAGGGCCGCAGAAGTGACACAACTTGGCTGCCTCTGCTTCTATTCTCATGAGACCATCCTGAACCATAGGCTGATTTTCCTTCCTAGGGTTAAGGTTTGAGTTACGCCTAGGGTAAGAGTTCTATTAACCAGAAAGACCTGAGTTCCAAGAACACAGCAGCTGCGAAGGACTACCCAAGAAGAGCGCAAGAGTACCACAACATTCCTGCCTCCACAGCTTTTTCCTTGGGGACATGCCTAATTCCTGGCTGATTTGCCTTTCTCGTCTTAGGGTTGGGGTTCGGCCTAGGGCTAGGATTTTTTTAACTAGGAAGCCCTGAGTTCCAGGCTTACTTCATCTGCCAAAGGCATCCCAAAGGGTGTGCAAAAGTGCCACAACATGGCTGCTTTCACGGCTTTTCCCTTAGGAAGAACCCTAATACGCGGCTGATTTACCTTCCTAGGGTTACTGTTAGGCTTAGGCCTAGGACTTTTAAAACCAGGAAGCCCTGGGCTCCAGGCACACTGCAGCAGGTAAAGGCATCCCAAGAGGGCCGCAGAAGTGACACAACTTGGCTGCCACCACTGATATTTCCATGAGACCATCCCGAACCATAGGCTGATTTTCCTTCCTAGGGTTAAGGTTTGAGATACGCCTGGGGTAAGGGTTCTATTAACCAGAAAGCCCTGAGTTCCAAGAACACAGCAGCTGCGAAGGACTAGCCAAGAAGAGCGTAAAAGTACCACAACATGCCTGCCTCCACAGCTTTTTCCTTGGGGACATGCCTAATTCCTGGCTGATTTGCCTTTCTCGTCTTAGGGTTGGGGTTCGGCCTAGGGCTAGGATTTTTTTAACTAGGAAGCCCTGAGTTCCAGGCTTACTTCATCTGCAAAAAGCATCCCAAAGGGAGTGCAGAAGTGCCACAACATGGCTGCTTTCACGGCTTTTCCCTTAGGAAGAACCCTAATACGCGGCTGATTTACCTTCCTAGGGTTACTGTTAGGCTTAGGCCTAGGACTTTTAAAACCACGAAGCCCTGGGCTCCAGGCACATGCAGCTGCGAAAGGCATCCCAAGAGGGCCGCAGAAGTGACACAACTTGGCTGCCTCTGCTGCTATTCTCATGAGACCATCCTGAACCATAGGCTGATTTTCCTTCCTAGGGTTAAGGTTTGAGTTACGCCTGGGGTAAGGGTTCTATTAACCAGAAAGCCCTGAGTTCCAAGAACACAGCAGCTGCGAAGGACTACCCAAGAAGAGCGCAAAAGTACCACAACATGCCTGCCTCCACAGCTTTTTCCTTGGGGACATGCCTAATTCCTGGCTGATTTGCCTTTCTCGTCTTAGGCTTGGGGTTCGGCCTAGGGCTAGGATTTTTTTAACTAGGAAGCCCTGAGTTCCAGGCTTACTGCATCCGCCAAAAGCATCCCAAAGTGAGTGCAGAAGTGCCACAACATGGCTGCTTTCACGGCTTTTCCCTTTGGAAGAACCCTAATACCCGGCTGATTTACCTTCCTAGGGTTACTGTTAGGCTTAGGCCTAGGACTTTTAAAACCAGGAAGCCCTGGGCTCCAGGCACACTGCAGCTGCGAAAGGAATCCAAAGGGGAGCGTAAAAGTGACACAACTTGGCTGCCACCACTGATATTTCCATGAGACCATCCCGAACCATAGGCTGATTTTCCTTCCTAGGGTTAAGGTTTGAGATACGCCTGGGGTAAGGGTTCTATTAACCAGAAAGCCCTGAGTTCCAAGAACACAGCAGCTGCGAAGGACTAGCCAAGAAGAGCGCAAAAGTACCACAACATGCCTGCCTCCACAGCTTTTTCCTTGGGGACATGCCTAATTCCTGGCTGATTTGCCTTTCTCGTCTTAGGCTTGGGGTTCGGCCTAGGGCTAGGATTTTTTTAACTAGGAAGCCCTGAGTTCCAGGCTTACTTCATCTGCAAAAAGCATCCCAAAGGGAGTGCAGAAGTGCCACAACATGGCTGCTTTCACGGCTTTTCCCTTAGGAAGAACCCTAATACGCGGCTGATTTACCTTCCTAGGGTTACTGTTAGGCTTAGGCCTAGGACTTTTAAAACCAGGAAGCCCTGGGCTCCAGGCACACTGCAGCAGCGAAAGGCATCCCAAGAGGGCCGCAGAAGTGACACAACTTGGCTGCCTCTGCTTCTATTCTCATGAGACCATCCTGAACCATAGGCTGATTTTCCTTCCTAGGGTTAAGGTTTGAGTTACGCCTAGGGTAAGAGTTCTATTAACCAGAAAGACCTGAGTTCCAAGAACACAGCAGCTGCGAAGGACTACCCAAGAAGAGCGCAAGAGTACCACAACATTCCTGCCTCCACAGCTTTTTCCTTGGGGACATGCCTAATTCCTGGCTGATTTGCCTTTCTCGTCTTAGGGTTGGGGTTCGGCCTAGGGCTAGGATTTTTTTAACTAGGAAGCCCTGAGTTCCAGGCTTACTTCATCTGCCAAAGGCATCCCAAAGGGTGTGCAAAAGTGCCACAACATGGCTGCTTTCACGGCTTTTCCCTTAGGAAGAACCCTAATACGCGGCTGATTTACCTTCCTAGGGTTACTGTTAGGCTTAGGCCTAGGACTTTTAAAACCAGGAAGCCCTGGGCTCCAGGCACACTGCAGCAGGTAAAGGCATCTCAAGAGGGCCGCAGAAGTGACACAACTTGGCTGCCACCACTGATATTTCCATGAGACCATCCCGAACCATAGGCTGATTTTCCTTCCTAGGGTTAAGGTTTGAGATACGCCTGGGGTAAGGGTTCTATTAACCAGAAAGCCCTGAGTTCCAAGAACACAGCAGCTGCGAAGGACTAGCCAAGAAGAGCGTAAAAGTACCACAACATGCCTGCCTCCACAGCTTTTTCCTTGGGGACATGCCTAATTCCTGGCTGATTTGCCTTTCTCGTCTTAGGGTTGGGGTTCGGCCTAGGGCTAGGATTTTTTTAACTAGGAAGCCCTGAGTTCCAGGCTTACTTCATCTGCAAAAAGCATCCCAAAGGGAGTGCAGAAGTGCCACAACATGGCTGCTTTCACGGCTTTTCCCTTAGGAAGAACCCTAATACGCGGCTGATTTACCTTCCTAGGGTTACTGTTAGGCTTAGGCCTAGGACTTTTAAAACCACGAAGCCCTGGGCTCCAGGCACATGCAGCTGCGAAAGGCATCCCAAGAGGGCCGCAGAAGTGACACAACTTGGCTGCCTCTGCTGCTATTCTCATGAGACCATCCTGAACCATAGGCTGATTTTCCTTCCTAGGGTTAAGGTTTGAGTTACGCCTGGGGTAAGGGTTCTATTAACCAGAAAGCCCTGAGTTCCAAGAACACAGCAGCTGCGAAGGACTACCCAAGAAGAGCGCAAAAGTACCACAACATGCCTGCCTCCACAGCTTTTTCCTTGGGGACATGCCTAATTCCTGGCTGATTTGCCTTTCTCGTCTTAGGCTTGGGGTTCGGCCTAGGGCTAGGATTTTTTTAACTAGGAAGCCCTGAGTTCCAGGCTTACTGCATCCGCCAAAAGCATCCCAAAGTGAGTGCAGAAGTGCCACAACATGGCTGCTTTCACGGCTTTTCCCTTTGGAAGAACCCTAATACCCGGCTGATTTACCTTCCTAGGGTTACTGTTAGGCTTAGGCCTAGGACTTTTAAAACCAGGAAGCCCTGGGCTCCAGGCACACTGCAGCTGCGAAAGGAATCCAAAGGGGAGCGTAAAAGTGACACAACTTGGCTGCCACCACTGATATTTCCATGAGACCATCCCGAACCATAGGCTGATTTTCCTTCCTAGGGTTAAGGTTTGAGATACGCCTGGGGTAAGGGTTCTATTAACCAGAAAGCCCTGAGTTCCAAGAACACAGCAGCTGCGAAGGACTACCCAAGAAGAGCGCAAAAGTACCACAACATGCCTGCCTCCACAGCATTTTCCTTGGGGACATGCCTAATTCCTGGCTGATTTGCCTTTCTCGTCTTAGGGTTGGGGTTCGGCCTAGGGCTAGGATTTTTTTAACTAGGAAGCCCTGAGTTCCAGGCTTACTTCATCTGCAAAAAGCATCCCAAAGGGAGTGCAGAAGTGCCACAACATGGCTGCTTTCACGGCTTTTCCCTTAGGAAGAACCCTAATACGCGGCTGATTTACCTTCCTAGGGTTACTGTTAGGCTTAGGCCTAGGACTTTTAAAACCAGGAAGCCCTGGGCTCCAGGCACACTGCAGCAGGTAAAGGCATCCCAAGAGGGCCGCAGAAGTGACACAACTTGGCTGCCTCTGCTTCTATTCTCATGAGACCATCCTGAACCATAGGCTGATTTTCCTTCCTAGGGTTAAGGTTTGAGTTACGCCTAGGGTAAGAGTTCTATTAACCAGAAAGACCTGAGTTCCAAGAACACAGCAGCTGCGAAGGACTACCCAAGAAGAGCGCAAAAGTACCACAACGTGCCTGCCTCCACAGCTTTTTCCTTGGGGACATGCCTAATTCCTGGCTGATTTGCCTTTCTCGTCTTAGGGTTGGGGTTCGGCCTAGGGCTAGGATTTTTTTAACTAGGAAGCCCTGAGTTCCAGGCTTACTTCATCTGCCAAAGGCATCCCAAAGGGTGTGCAAAAGTGCCACAACATGGCTGCTTTCACGGCTTTTCCCTTAGGAAGAACCCTAATACGCGGCTGATTTACCTTCCTAGGGTTACTGTTAGGCTTAGGCCTAGGACTTTTAAAACCAGGAAGCCCTGGGCTCCAGGCACATGCAGCTGCGAAAGGCATCCCAAGAGGGCCGCAGAAGTGACACAACTTGGCTGCCTCTGCTGCTATTCTCATGAGACCATCCTGAACCATAGGCTGATTTTCCTTCCTAGGGTTAAGGTTTTAGTTACGCCTAGGGTAAGAGTTCTATTAACCAGAAAGACCTGAGTTCCAAGAACACAGCAGCTGCGAAGGACTACCCAAGAAGAGCGCAAGAGTACCACAACGTGCCTGCCTCCACAGCTTTTTCCTTGGGGACATGCCTAATTCCTGGCTGATTTGCCTTTCTCGTCTTAGGGTTGGGGTTCGGCCTAGGGCTAGGATTTTTTTAACTAGGAAGCCCTGAGTTCCAGGCTTACTTCATCTGCAAAAAGCATCCCAAAGGGAGTGCAGAAGTGCCACAACATGGCTGCTTTCACGGCTTTTCCCTTAGGAAGAACCCTAATACGCGGCTGATTTACCTTCCTAGGGTTACTGTTAGGCTTAGGCCTAGGACTTTTAAAACCAGGAAGCCCTGGGCTCCAGGCACACTGCAGCAGCGAAAGGCATCCCAAGAGGGCCGCAGAAGTGACACAACTTGGCTGCCTCTGCTTCTATTCTCATGAGACCATCCTGAACCATAGGCTGATTTTCCTTCCTAGGGTTAAGGTTTGAGTTACGCCTAGGGTAAGAGTTCTATTAACCAGAAAGACCTGAGTTCCAAGAACACAGCAGCTGCGAAGGACTACCCAAGAAGAGCGCAAGAGTACCACAACGTGCCTGCCTCCACAGCTTTTTCCTTGGGGACATGCCTAATTCCTGGCTGATTTGCCTTTCTCGTCTTAGGGTTGGGGTTCGGCCTAGGGCTAGGATTTTTTTAACTAGGAAGCCCTGAGTTCCAGGCTTACTTCTTCTGCCAAAGGCATCCCAAAGGGTGTGCAAAAGTGCCACAACATGGCTGCTTTCACGGCTTTTCTCTTAGGAAGAACCCTAATACGCGGCTGATTTACCTTCCTAGGGTTACTGTTAGGCTTAGGCCTAGGACTTTTAAAACCAGGAAGCCCTGGGCTCCAGGCACACTGCAGCTGCGAAAGGCATCCCAAGAGGGCCGCAGAAGTGACACAACTTGGCTGCCACCACTTATATTTCCATGAGACCATCCCGAACCATAGGCTGATTTTCCTTCCTAGGGTTAAGGTTTGAGATACGCCTGGGGTAAGGGTTCTATTAACCAGAAAGCCCTGAGTTCCAAGAACACAGCAGCTGCGAAGGACTAGCCAAGAAGAGCGTAAAAGTACCACAACATGCCTGCCTCCACAGCTTTTTCCTTGGGGACATGCCTAATTCCTGGCTGATTTGCCTTTCTCCTCTGAGGGTTGGGGTTCGGCCTAGGGCTAGGATTTTTTTAACTAGGAAGCCCTGAGTTCCAGGCTTACTTCATCTGCAAAAAGCATCCCAAAGGGAGTGCAGAAGTGCCACAACATGGCTGCTTTCACGGCTTTTCCCTTAGGAAGAACCCTAATACGCGGCTGATTTACCTTCCTAGGGTTACTGTTAGGCTTACGCCTAGGACTTTTAAAACCACGAAGCCCTGGGCTCCAGGCACATGCAGCTGCGAAAGGCATCCCAAGAGGGCCGCAGAAGTGACACAACTTGGCTGCCTCTGCTGCTATTCTCATGAGACCATCCTGAACCATAGGCTGATTTTCCTTCCTAGGGTTAAGGTTTGAGTTACGCCTGGGGTAAGGGTTCTATTAACCAGAAAGACCTGAGTTCCAAGAACACAGCAGCTGCGAAGGACTACCCAAGAAGAGCGCAAAAGTACCACAACGTGCCTGCCTCCACAGCTTTTTCCTTGGGGACATGCCTAATTCCTGGCTGATTTGCCTTTCTCGTCTTAGGGTTGGGGTTCGGCCTAGGGCTAGGATTTTTTTAACTAGGAAGCCCTGAGTTCCAGGCTTACTTCATCTGCCAAAGGCATCCCAAAGGGTGTGCAAAAGTGCCACAACATGGCTGCTTTCACGGCTTTTCCCTTAGGAAGAACCCTAATACGCGGCTGATTTACCTTCCTAGGGTTACTGTTAGGCTTAGGCCTAGGACTTTTAAAACCAGGAAGCCCTGGGCTCCAGGCACATGCAGCTGCGAAAGGCATCCCAAGAGGGCCGCAGAAGTGACACAACTTGGCTGCCTCTGCTGCTATTCTCATGAGACCATCCTGAACCATAGGCTGATTTTCCTTCCTAGGGTTAAGGTTTTAGTTACGCCTTGGGTAAGAGTTCTATTAACCAGAAAGACCTGAGTTCCAAGAACACAGCAGCTGCGAAGGACTACCCAAGAAGAGCGCAAGAGTACCACAACGTGCCTGCCTCCACAGCTTTTTCCTTGGGGACATGCCTAATTCCTGGCTGATTTGCCTTTCTCGTCTTAGGGTTGGGGTTCGGCCTAGGGCTAGGATTTTTTTAACTAGGAAGCCCTGAGTTCCAGGCTTACTTCATCTGCAAAAAGCATCCCAAAGGGAGTGCAGAAGTGCCACAACATGGCTGCTTTCACGGCTTTTCCCTTAGGAAGAACCCTAATACGCGGCTGATTTACCTTCCTAGGGTTACTGTTAGGCTTAGGCCTAGGACTTTTAAAACCAGGAAGCCCTGGGCTCCAGGCACACTGCAGCAGCGAAAGGCATCCCAAGAGGGCCGCAGAAGTGACACAACTTGGCTGCCTCTGCTTCTATTCTCATGAGACCATCCTGAACCATAGGCTGATTTTCCTTCCTAGGGTTAAGGTTTGAGTTACGCCTAGGGTAAGAGTTCTATTAACCAGAAAGACCTGAGTTCCAAGAACACAGCAGCTGCGAAGGACTACCCAAGAAGAGCGCAAGAGTACCACAACGTGCCTGCCTCCACAGCTTTTTCCTTGGGGACATGCCTAATTCCTGGCTGATTTGCCTTTCTCGTCTTAGGGTTGGGGTTCGGCCTAGGGCTAGGATTTTTTTAACTAGGAAGCCCTGAGTTCCAGGCTTACTTCTTCTGCCAAAGGCATCCCAAAGGGTGTGCAAAAGTGCCACAACATGGCTGCTTTCACGGCTTTTCCCTTAGGAAGAACCCTAATACGCGGCTGATTTACCTTCCTAGGGTTACTGTTAGGCTTAGGCCTAGGACTTTTAAAACCAGGAAGCCCTGGGCTCCAGGCACACTGCAGCAGGTGAAGGCATCCCAAGAGGGCCGCAGAAGTGACACAACTTGGCTGCCACCACTTATATTTCCATGAGACCATCCCGAACCATAGGCTGATTTTCCTTCCTAGGGTTAAGGTTTGAGATACGCCTGGGGTAAGGGTTCTATTAACCAGAAAGCCCTGAGTTCCAAGAACACAGCAGCTGCGAAGGACTAGCCAAGAAGAGCGTAAAAGTACCACAACATGCCTGCCTCCACAGCTTTTTCCTTGGGGACATGCCTAATTCCTGGCTGATTTGCCTTTCTCCTCTGAGGGTTGGGGTTCGGCCTAGGGCTAGGATTTTTTTAACTAGGAAGCCCTGAGTTCCAGGCTTACTTCATCTGCAAAAAGCATCCCAAAGGGAGTGCAGAAGTGCCACAACATGGCTGCTTTCACGGCTTTTCCCTTAGGAAGAACCCTAATACGCGGCTGATTTACCTTCCTAGGGTTACTGTTAGGCTTAGGCCTAGGACTTTTAAAACCACGAAGCCCTGGGCTCCAGGCACATGCAGCTGCGAAAGGCATCCCAAGAGGGCCGCAGAAGTGACACAACTTGGCTGCCTCTGCTGCTATTCTCATGAGACCATCCTGAACCATAGGCTGATTTTCCTTCCTAGGGTTAAGGTTTGAGTTACGCCTGGGGTAAGGGTTCTATTAACCAGAAAGCCCTGAGTTCCAAGAACACAGCAGCTGCGAAGGACTACCCAAGAAGAGCGCAAAAGTACCACAACATGCCTGCCTCCACAGCTTTTTCCTTGGGGACATGCCTAATTCCTGGCTGATTTGCCTTTCTCGTCTTAGGCTTGGGGTTCGGCCTAGGGCTAGGATTTTTTTAACTAGGAAGCCCTGAGTTCCAGGCTTACTGCATCCGCCAAAAGCATCCCAAAGGGAGTGCAGAAGTGCCACAACATGGCTGCTTTCACGGCTTTTCCCTTTGGAAGAACCCTAATACCCGGCTGATTTACCTTCCTAGGGTTACTGTTAGGCTTAGGCCTAGGACTTTTAAAACCAGGAAGCCCTGGGCTCCAGGCACACTGCAGCTGCGAAAGGAATCCAAAGGGGAGCGTAAAAGTGACACAACTTGGCTGCCACCACTGATATTTCCATGAGACCATCCCGAACCATAGGCTGATTTTCCTTCCTAGGGTTAAGGTTTGAGATACGCCTGGGGTAAGGGTTCTATTAACCAGAAAGCCCTGAGTTCCAAGAACACAGCAGCTGCGAAGGACTAGCCAAGAAGAGCGCAAAAGTACCACAACATGCCTGCCTCCACAGCTTTTTCCTTGGGGACATGCCTAATTCCTGGCTGATTTGCCTTTCTCGTCTTAGGGTTGGGGTTCGGCCTAGGGCTAGGATTTTTTTAACTAGGAAGCCCTGAGTTCCAGGCTTACTTCATCTGCAAAAAGCATCCCAAAGGGAGTGCAGAAGTGCCACAACATGGCTGCTTTCACGGCTTTTCCCTTAGGAAGAACCCTAATACCCGGCTGATTTACCTTCCTAGGGTTACTGTTAGGCTTAGGCCTAGGACTTTTAAAACCAGGAAGCCCTGGGCTCCAGGCACATGCAGCTGCGAAAGGCATCCCAAGAGGGCCGCAGAAGTGACACAACTTGGCTGCCTCTGCTTCTATTCTCATGAGACCATCCTGAACCATAGGCTGATTTTCCTTCCTAGGGTTAAGGTTTGAGTTACGCCTAGGGTAAGAGTTCTATTAACCAGAAAGACCTGAGTTCCAAGAACACAGCAGCTGCGAAGGACTACCCAAGAAGAGCGCAAAAGTACCACAACGTGCCTGCCTCCACAGCTTTTTCCTTGGGGACATGCCTAATTCCTGGCTGATTTGCCTTTCTCGTCTTAGGGTTGGGGTTCGGCCTAGGGCTAGGATTTTTTTAACTAGGAAGCCCTGAGTTCCAGGCTTACTTCATCTGCCAAAGGCATCCCAAAGGGTGTGCAAAAGTGCCACAACATGGCTGCTTTCACGGCTTTTCCCTTAGGAAGAACCCTAATACGCGGCTGATTTACCTTCCTAGGGTTACTGTTAGGCTTAGGCCTAGGACTTTTAAAACCAGGAAGCCCTGGGCTCCAGGCACATGCAGCTGCAAAAGGCATCCCAAGAGGGCCGCAGAAGTGACACAACTTGGCTGCCACCACTGATATTTCCATGAGACCATCCCGAACCATAGGCTGATTTTCCTTCCTAGGGTTAAGGTTTGAGTTACGCCTGGGGTAAGGGTTCTATTAACCAGAAAGCCCTGAGTTCCAAGAACACAGCAGCTGCGAGGACTAGCCAAGAAGAGCGCAAAAGTACCACAACATTCCTGCCTCCACAGCTTTTTCCTTGGGGACATGCCTAATTCCTGGCTGATTTGCCTTTCTCGTCTTAGGGTTGGGGTTCGGCCTAGGGCTAGGATTTTTTTAACTAGGAAGCCCTGAGTTCCAGGCTTACTGCATCTGCCAAAAGCATCCCAAAGGGAGTGCAGAAGTGCCACAACATGGCTGCTTTCACGGCTTTTCCCTTAGGAAGAACCCTAATACGCGGCTGATTTACCTTCCTAGGGTTACTGTTAGGCTTAGGCCTAGGACTTTTAAAACCAGGAAGCCCTGGGCTCCAGGCACATGCAGCTGCGAAAGGCATCCCAAGAGGGCCGCAGAAGTGACACAACTTGGCTGCCACCACTGATATTTCCATGAGACCATCCCGAACCATAGGCTGATTTTCCTTCCTAGGGTTAAGGTTTGAGTTACGCCTGGGGTAAGGGTTCTATTAACCAGAAAGCCCTGAGTTCCAAGAACACAGCAGCTGCGAAGGACTACCCAAGAAGAGCGCAAAAGTACCACAACATGCCTGCCTCCACAGCTTTTTCCTTGGGGACATGCCTAATTCCTGGCTGATTTGCCTTTCTCGTCTTAGGCTTGGGGTTCGGCCTAGGGCTAGGATTTTTTTAACTAGGAAGCCCTGAGTTCCAGGCTTACTGCATCCGCCAAAAGCATCCCAAAGTGAGTGCAGAAGTGCCACAACATGGCTGCTTTCACGGCTTTTCCCTTTGGAAGAACCCTAATACCCAGCTGATTTACCTTCCTAGGGTTACTGTTAGGCTTAGGCCTAGGACTTTTAAAACCAGGAAGCCCTGGGCTCCAGGCACACTGCAGCTGCGAAAGGAATCCAAAGGGGAGCGTAAAAGTGACACAACTTGGCTGCCACCACTGATATTTCCATGAGACCATCCCGAACCATAGGCTGATTTTCCTTCCTAGGGTTAAGGTTTGAGATACGCCTGGGGTAAGGGTTCTATTAACCAGAAAGCCCTGAGTTCCAAGAACACAGCAGCTGCGAAGGACTAGCCAAGAAGAGCGCAAAAGTACCACAACATGCCTGCCTCCACAGCTTTTTCCTTGGGGACATGCCTAATTCCTGGCTGATTTGCCTTTCTCGTCTTAGGGTTGGGGTTCGGCCTAGGGCTAGGATTTTTTTAACTAGGAAGCCCTGAGTTCCAGGCTTACTTCATCTGCAAAAAGCATCCCAAAGGGAGTGCAGAAGTGCCACAACATGGCTGCTTTCACGGCTTTTCCCTTAGGAAGAACCCTAATACGCGGCTGATTTACCTTCCTAGGGTTACTGTTAGGCTTAGGCCTAGGACTTTTAAAACCAGGAAGCCCTGGGCTCCAGGCACATGCAACTGCGAAAGGCATCCCAAGAGGGCCGCAGAAGTGACACAACTTGGCTGCCTCTGCTTCTATTCTCATGAGACCATCCTGAACCATAGGCTGATTTTCCTTCCTAGGGTTAAGGTTTGAGTTACGCCTAGGGTAAGAGTTCTATTAACCAGAAAGACCTGAGTTCCAAGAACACAGCAGCTGCGAAGGACTACCCAAGAAGAGCGCAAAAGTACCACAACGTGCCTGCCTCCACAGCTTTTTCCTTGGGGACATGCCTAATTCCTGGCTGATTTGCCTTTCTCGTCTTAGGGTTGGGGTTCGGCCTAGGGCTAGGATTTTTTTAACTAGGAAGCCCTGAGTTCCAGGCTTACTTCATCTGCCAAAGGCATCCCAAAGGGTGTGCAAAAGTGCCACAACATGGCTGCTTTCACGGCTTTTCCCTTAGGAAGAACCCTAATACCCGGCTGATTTACCTTCCTAGGGTTACTGTTAGGCTTAGGCCTAGGACTTTTAAAACCAGGAAGCCCTGGGCTCCAGGCACATGCAGCTGCGAAAGGCATCCCAAGAGGGCCGCAGAAGTGACACAACTTGGCTGCCTCTGCTGCTATTCTCATGAGACCATCCTGAACCATAGGCTGATTTTCCTTCCTAGGGTTAAGGTTTTAGTTACGCCTAGGGTAAGAGTTCTATTAACCAGAAAGACCTGAGTTCCAAGAACACAGCAGCTGCGAAGGACTAGCCAAGAAGAGCGCAAAAGTACCACAACATGCCTGCCTCCACAGCTTTTTCCTTGGGGACATGCCTAATTCCTGGCTGATTTGCCTTTCTCGTCTTAGGGTTGGGGTTCGGCCTAGGGCTAGGATTTTTTTAACTAGGAAGCCCTGAGTTCCAGGCTTACTTCATCTGCCAAAAGCATCCCAAAGGGAGTGCAGAAGTGCCACAACATGGCTGCTTTCACGGCTTTTCCCTTAGGAAGAACCCTAATACGCGGCTGATTTACCTTCCTAGGGTTACTGTTAGGCTTAGGCCTAGGACTTTTAAAACCAGGAAGCCCTGGGCTCCAGGCACATGCAGCTGCGAAAGGCATCCCAAGAGGGCCGCAGAAGTGACACAACTTGGCTGCCACCACTGATATTTCCATGAGACCATCCCGAACCATAGGCTGATTTTCCTTCCTAGGGTTAAGGTTTGAGTTACGCCTGGGGTAAGGGTTCTATTAACCAGAAAGCCCTGAGTTCCAAGAACACAGCAGCTGCGAGGACTAGCCAAGAAGAGCGCAAAAGTACCACAACATTCCTGCCTCCACAGCTTTTTCCTTGGGGACATGCCTAATTCCTGGCTGATTTGCCTTTCTCGTCTTAGGCTTGGGGTTCGGCCTAGGGCTAGGATTTTTTTAACTAGGAAGCCCTGAGTTCCAGGCTTACTGCATCCGCCAAAAGCATCCCAAAGTGAGTGCAGAAGTGCCACAACATGGCTGCTTTCACGGCTTTTCCCTTTGGAAGAACCCTAATACGCGGCTGATTTACCTTCCTAGGGTTACTGTTAGGCTTAGGCCTAGGACTTTTAAAACCAGGAAGCCCTGGGCTCCAGGCACATGCAGCTGCGAAAGGCATCCCAAGAGGGCCGCAGAAGTGACACAACTTGGCTGCCACCACTGATATTTCCATGAGACCATCCCGAACCATAGGCTGATTTTCCTTCCTAGGGTTAAGGTTTGAGTTACGCCTGGGGTAAGGGTTCTATTAACCAGAAAGCCCTGAGTTCCAAGAACACAGCAGCTGCGAAGGACTACCCAAGAAGAGCGCAAAAGTACCACAACATGCCTGCCTCCACAGCTTTTTCCTTGGGGACATGCCTAATTCCTGGCTGATTTGCCTTTCTCGTCTTAGGGTTGGGGTTCGGCCTAGGGCTAGGATTTTTTTAACTAGGAAGCCCTGAGTTCCAGGCTTACTGCATCTGCCAAAAGCATCCCAAAGGGAGTGCAGAAGTGCCACAACATGGCTGCTTTCACGGCTTTTCCCTTAGGAAGAACCCTAATACGCGGCTGATTTACCTTCCTAGGGTTACTGTTAGGCTTAGGCCTAGGACTTTTAAAACCAGGAAGCCCTGGGCTCCAGGCACATGCAGCTGCGAAAGGCATCCCAAGAGGGCCGCAGAAGTGACACAACTTGGCTGCCACCACTGATATTTCCATGAGACCATCCCGAACCATAGGCTGATTTTCCTTCCTAGGGTTAAGGTTTGAGTTACGCCTGGGGTAAGGGTTCTATTAACCAGAAAGCCCTGAGTTCCAAGAACACAGCAGCTGCGAGGACTAGCCAAGAAGAGCGCAAAAGTACCACAACATTCCTGCCTCCACAGCTTTTTCCTTGGGGACATGCCTAATTCCTGGCTGATTTGCCTTTCTCGTCTTAGGCTTGGGGTTCGGCCTAGGGCTAGGATTTTTTTAACTAGGAAGCCCTGAGTTCCAGGCTTATTGCATCCGCCAAAAGCATCCCAAAGGGAGTGCAGAAGTGCCACAACATGGCTGCTTTCACGGCTTTTCCCTTTGGAAGAACCCTAATACGCGGCTGATTTACCTTCCTAGGGTTACTGTTAGGCTTAGGCCTAGGACTTTTAAAACCAGGAAGCCCTGGGCTCCAGGCACACTGCAGCTGCGAAAGGAATCCAAAGGGGAGCGTAAAAGTCACACAACTTGGCTGCCACCACTGATATTTCCATGAGACCATCCCGAACCATAGGCTGATTTTCCTTCCTAGGGTTAAGGTTTGAGATACGCCTGGGGTAAGGGTTCTATTAACCAGAAAGCCCTGAGTTCCAAGAACACAGCAGCTGCGAAGGACTAGCCAAGAAGAGCGCAAAAGTACCACAACATGCCTGCCTCCACAGCTTTTTCCTTGGGGACATGCCTAATTCCTGGCTGATTTGCCTTTCTCGTCTTAGGGTTGGGGTTCGGCCTAGGGCTAGGATTTTTTTAACTAGGAAGCCCTGAGTTCCAGGCTTACTTCATCTGCAAAAAGCATCCCAAAGGGAGTGCAGAAGTGCCACAACATGGCTGCTTTCACAGCTTTTCCCTTAGGAAGAACCCTAATACGCGGCTGATTTACCTTCCTAGGGTTACTGTTAGGCTTAGGCCTAGGACTTTTAAAACCCGGAAGCCCTGGGCTCCAGGCACATGCAGCTGCGAAAGGCATCCCAAGAGGGCCACAGAAGTGACACAACTTGGCTGCCTCTGCTTCTATTCTCATGAGACCATCCTGAACCATAGGCTGATTTTCCTTCCTAGGGTTAAGGTTTGAGTTACGCCTAGGGTAAGAGTTCTATTAACCAGAAAGACCTGAGTTCCAAGAACACAGCAGCTGCGAAGGACTAGCCAAGAAGAGCGCAAAAGTACCACAACGTGCCTGCCTCCACAGCTTTTTCCTTGGGGACATGCCTAATTCCTGGCTGATTTGCCTTTCTCGTCTTAGGGTTGGGGTTCGGCCTAGGGCTAGGATTTTTTTAACTAGGAAGCCCTGAGTTCCAGGCTTACTTCATCTGCCAAAGGCATCCCAAAGGGTGTGCAAAAGTGCCACAACATGGCTGCTTTCACGGCTTTTCCCTTAGGAAGAACCCTAATACCCGGCTGATTTACCTTCCTAGGGTTACTGTTAGGCTTAGGCCTAGGACTTTTAAAACCAGGAAGCCCTGGGCTCCAGGCACATGCAGCTGCGAAAGGCATCCCAAGAGGGCCGCAGAAGTGACACAACTTGGCTGCCTCTGCTGCTATTCTCATGAGACCATCCTGAACCATAGGCTGATTTTCCTTCCTAGGGTTAAGGTTTGAGTTACGCCTGGGGTAAGGGTTCTATTAACCAGAAAGCCCTGAGTTCCAAGAACACAGCAGCTGCGAAGGACTAGCCAAGAAGAGCGCAAAAGTACCACAACATGCCTGCCTCCACAGCTTTTTCCTTGGGGACATGCCTAATTCCTGGCTGATTTGCCTTTCTCGTCTTAGGCTTGGGGTTCGGCCTAGGGCTAGGATTTTTTTAACTAGGAAGCCCTGAGTTCCAGGCTTACTTCATCTGCAAAAAGCATCCCAAAGGGAGTGCAGAAGTGCCACAACATGGCTGCTTTCACGGCTTTTCCCTTAGGAAGAACCCTAATACGCGGCTGATTTACCTTCCTAGGGTTACTGTTAGGCTTAGGCCTAGGACTTTTAAAACCAGGAAGCCCTGGGCTCCAGGCACACTGCAGCAGAGAAAGGCATCCCAAGAGGGCCGCAGAAGTGACACAACTTGGCTGCCTCTGCTTCTATTCTCATGAGACCATCCTGAACCATAGGCTGATTTTCCTTCCTAGGGTTAAGGTTTGAGTTACGCCTAGGGTAAGAGTTCTATTAACCAGAAAGCCCTGAGTTCCAAGAACACAGCAGCTGCGAAGGACTACCCAAGAAGAGCGCAAGAGTACCACAACGTGCCTGCCTCCACAGCTTTTTCCTTGGGGACATGCCTAATTCCTGGCTGATTTGCCTTTCTCGTCTTAGGGTTGGGGTTCGGCCTAGGGCTAGGATTTTTTTAACTAGGAAGCCCTGAGTTCCAGGCTTACTTCATCTGCCAAAGGCATCCCAAAGGGTGTGCAAAAGTGCCACAACATGGCTGCTTTCACGGCTTTTCCCTTAGGAAGAACCCTAATACGCGGCTGATTTACCTTCCTAGGGTTACTGTTAGGCTTAGGCCTAGGACTTTTAAAACCAGGAAGCCCTGGGCTCCAGGCACACTGCAGCAGGTGAAGGCATCCCAAGAGGGCCGCAGAAGTGACACAACTTGGCTGCCACCACTGATATTTCCATGAGACCATCCCGAACCATAGGCTGATTTTCCTTCCTAGGGTTAAGGTTTGAGATACGCCTGGGGTAAGGGTTCTATTAACCAGAAAGCCCTGAGTTCCAAGAACACAGCAGCTGCGAAGGACTAGCCAAGAAGAGCGTAAAAGTACCACAACATGCCTGCCTCCACAGCTTTTTCCTTGGGGACATGCCTAATTCCTGGCTGATTTGCCTTTCTCCTCTGAGGGTTGGGATTCGGCCTAGGGCTAGGATTTTTTTAACTAGGAAGCCCTGAGTTCCAGGCTTACTTCATCTGCAAAAAGCATCCCAAAGGGAGTGCAGAAGTGCCACAACATGGCTGCTTTCACGGCTTTTCCCTTAGGAAGAACCCTAATACGCGGCTGATTTACCTTCCTAGGGTTACTGTTAGGCTTAGGCCTAGGACTTTTAAAACCACGAAGCCCTGGGCTCCAGGCACATGCAGCTGCGAAAGGCATCCCAAGAGGGCCGCAGAAGTGACACAACTTGGCTGCCTCTGCTGCTAATCTCATGAGACCATCCTGAACCATAGGCTGATTTTCCTTCCTAGGGTTAAGGTTTGAGTTACGCCTGGGGTAAGGGTTCTATTAACCAGAAAGCCCTGAGTTCCAAGAACACAGCAGCTGCGAAGGACTACCCAAGAAGAGCGCAAAAGTACCACAACATGCCTGCCTCCACAGCTTTTTCCTTGGGGACATGCCTAATTCCTGGCTGATTTGCCTTTCTCGTCTTAGGCTTGGGGTTCGGCCTAGGGCTAGGATTTTTTTAACTAGGAAGCCCTGAGTTCCAGGCTTACTGCATCCGCCAAAAGCATCCCAAAGGGAGTGCAGAAGTGCCACAACATGGCTGCTTTCATGGCTTTTCCCTTTGGAAGAACCCTAATACCCGGCTGATTTACCTTCCTAGGGTTACTGTTAGGCTTAGGCCTAGGACTTTTAAAACCAGGAAGCCCTGGGCTCCAGGCACACTGCAGCTGCGAAAGGGATCCAAAGGGGAGCGTAAAAGTGACACAACTTGGCTGCCACCACTGATATTTCCATGAGACCATCCCGAACCATAGGCTGATTTTCCTTCCTAGGGTTAAGGTTTGAGATACGCCTGGGGTAAGGGTTCTATTAACCAGAAAGCCCTGAGTTCCAAGAACACAGCAGCTGCGAAGGACTAGCCAAGAAGAGCGCAAAAGTACCACAACATGCCTGCCTCCACAGCTTTTTCCTTGGGGACATGCCTAATTCCTGGCTGATTTGCCTTTCTCGTCTTAGGGTTGGGGTTCGGCCTAGGGCTAGGATTTTTTTAACTAGGAAGCCCTGAGTTCCAGGCTTACTTCATCTGCAAAAAGCATCCCAAAGGGAGTGCAGAAGTGCCACAACATGGCTGCTTTCACAGCTTTTCCCTTAGGAAGAACCCTAATACGCGGCTGATTTACCTTCCTAGGGTTACTGTTAGGCTTAGGCCTAGGACTTTTAAAACCAGGAAGCCCTGGGCTCCAGGCACATGCAGCTGCGAAAGGCATCCCAAGAGGGCCGCAGAAGTGACACAACTTGGCTGCCTCTGCTTCTATTCTCATGAGACCATCCTGAACCATAGGCTGATTTTCCTTCCTAGGGTTAAGGTTTGAGTTACGCCTAGGGTAAGAGTTCTATTAACCAGAAAGACCTGAGTTCCAAGAACACAGCAGCTGCGAAGGACTACCCAAGAAGAGCGCAAAAGTACCACAACGTGCCTGCCTCCACAGCTTTTTCCTTGGGGACATGCCTAATTCCTGGCTGATTTGCCTTTCTCGTCTTAGGGTTGGGGTTCGGCCTAGGGCTAGGATTTTTTTAACTAGGAAGCCCTGAGTTCCAGGCTTACTTCATCTGCCAAAGGCATCCCAAAGGGTGTGCAAAAGTGCCACAACATGGCTGCTTTCACGGCTTTTCCCTTAGGAAGAACCCTAATACGCGGCTGATTTACCTTCCTAGGGTTACTGTTAGGCTTAGGCCTAGGACTTTTAAAACCAGGAAGCCCTGGGCTCCAGGCACATGCAGCTGCGAAAGGCATCCCAAGAGGGCCGCAGAAGTGACACAACTTGGCTGCCACCACTGATATTTCCATGAGACCATCCCGAACCATAGGCTGATTTTCCTTCCTAGGGTTAAGGTTTGAGTTACGCCTGGGGTAAGGGTTCTATTAACCAGAAAGCCCTGAGTTCCAAGAACACAGCAGCTGCGAGGACTAGCCAAGAAGAGCGCAAAAGTACCACAACATTCCTGCCTCCACAGCTTTTTCCTTGGGGACATGCCTAATTCCTGGCTGATTTGCCTTTCTCGTCTTAGGGTTGGGGTTCGGCCTAGGGCTAGGATTTTTTTAACTAGGAAGCCCTGAGTTCCAGGCTTACTGCATCTGCCAAAAGCATCCCAAAGGGAGTGCAGAAGTGCCACAACATGGCTGCTTTCACGGCTTTTCCCTTAGGAAGAACCCCAATACGCGTCTGATTTACCTTCCTAGGGTTACTGTTAGGCTTAGGCCTAGGACTTTTAAAACCAGGAAGCCCTGGGCTCCAGGCACATGCAGCTGCGAAAGGCATCCCAAGAGGGCCGCAGAAGTGACACAACTTGGCTGCCTCTGCTTCTATTCTCATGAGACCATCCTGAACCATAGGCTGATTTTCCTTCCTAGGGTTAAGGTTTGAGTTACGCCTAGGGTAAGAGTTCTATTAACCAGAAAGACCTGAGTTCCAAGAACACAGCAGCTGCGAAGGACTACCCAAGAAGAGCGCAAAAGTACCACAACGTGCCTGCCTCCACAGCTTTTTCCTTGGGGACATGCCTAATTCCTGGCTGATTTGCCTTTCTCGTCTTAGGGTTGGGGTTCGGCCTAGGGCTAGGATTTTTTTAACTAGGAAGCCCTGAGTTCCAGGCTTACTTCGTCTGCCAAAGGCATCCCAAAGGGTGTGCAAAAGTGCCACAACATGGCTGCTTTCACGGCTTTTCCCTTAGGAAGAACCCTAATACGCGGCTGATTTACCTTCCTAGGGTTACTGTTAGGCTTAGGCCTAGGACTTTTAAAACCAGGAAGCCCTGGGCTCCAGGCACATGCAGCTGCGAAAGGCATCCCAAGAGGGCCGCAGAAGTGA
Organism: Ammospiza maritima maritima; assembly: GCA_036010785.1. Lineage (NCBI taxonomy): Eukaryota > Metazoa > Chordata > Aves > Passeriformes > Passerellidae > Ammospiza > Ammospiza maritima. Next base: position 5,031,846 of record CM069694.1, read on the forward strand.
CACAACTTGGCTGCCACCACTGATATTTCCATGAGACCATCCCGAACCATAGGCTGATTTTCCTTCCTAGGGTTAAGGTTTGAGTTACGCCTGGGGTAAGGGTTCTATTAACCAGAAAGCCCTGAGTTCCAAGAACACAGCAGCTGCGAGGACTAGCCAAGAAGAGCGCAAAAGTACCACAACATTCCTGCCTCCACAGCTTTTTCCTTGGGGACATGCCTAATTCCTGGCTGATTTGCCTTTCTCGTCTTAGGGTTGGGGTTCGGCCTAGGGCTAGGATTTTTTTAACTAGGAAGCCCTGAGTTCCAGGCTTACTGCATCTGCCAAAAGCATCCCAAAGGGAGTGCAGAAGTGCCACAACATGGCTGCTTTCACGGCTTTTCCCTTAGGAAGAACCCTAATACGCGATTGATTTCCCTTCCTAGGGTTACTGTTAGGCTTAGGCCTAGGACTTTTAAAACCAGGAAGCCCTGGGCTCCAGGCACATGCAGCTGCGAAAGGCATCCCAAGAGGGCCGCAGAAGTGACACAACTTGGCTGCCTCTGCTTCTATTCTCATGAGACCATCCTGAACCATAGGCTGATTTTCCTTCCTAGGGTTAAGGTTTGAGTTACGCCTAGGGTAAGAGTTGTATTAACCAGAAAGCCCTGAGTTCCAAGAACACAGCAGCTGCGAAGGACTAGCCAAGAAGAGCGCACAAGTACCACAACGTGCCTGCCTCCACAGCTTTTTCCTTGGGGACATGCCTAATTCCTGGCTGATTTGCCTTTCTCGTCTTAGGGTTGGGGTTCGGCCTAGGGCTAGGATTTTTTTAACTAAGAAGCCCTGAATTCCAGGGTTACTGCATCTGCAAAAAGCATCCAAAAGGGAATGCACAAGTGCCATAACATGGCTGCTTTCACGGCTTTTCCCTTAGGAAGAACCCTAATACGCGGCTGATTTACCTTCCTAGGGTTACTGTTAGGCATAGGCCTAGGACTTTTAAAACCAGGAAGCCCTGGGCTCCAGGCACATGCAGCTGCGAAAGGCATCCCACGAGGGCCGCAGCAGTGACACAACTTGGCTGCCTCTGCTTCTATTCTCATGAGACCATCCTGAGCCATAGGCTGATTTTCCTTCCTAGGGTTAAGGTTTGAGTTACGCCTGGGGTAAGGGTTCTATTAACCAGAAAGCCCTGAGTTCCAAGAACACAGCAGCTGCGAAGGACTAGCCAAGAAGAGCGCAAAAGTACCACAACGTGCCTGCCTCCACAGCTTTTTCCTTGGGGACATGCCTAATTCCTGGCTGATTTGCCTTTCTCGTCTTAGGGTTGGGGTTCGGCCTAGGGCTAGGATTTTTTTAACTAGGAAGCCCTGAGTTCCAGGCTTACTTCATCTGCAAAAAGCATCCCAAAGGGAGTGCAGAAGTGCCACAACATGGCTGCTTTCACGGCTTTTCCCTTAGGAAGAACCCTAATACGCGGCTGATTTACCTTCCTAGGGTTACTGTTAGGCTTAGGCCTAGGACTTTTAAAACCAGGAAGCCCTGGGCTCCAGGCACATGCAGCTGCAAAAGGCATCCCAAGAGAGCCGCAGAAGTGACACAACTTGGCTGCCTCTGCTTCTATTCTCATGGGACCATCCTGAACCATAGGCTGATTTTCCTTCCTAGGGTTAAGGTTTGAGTTACGCCTAGGGTAAGAGTTCTATTAACCAGAAAGCCCTGAGTTCCAAGAACACAGCAGCTGCGAAGGACTAGCCAAGAAGAGCGCAAAAGTACCACAACGTGCCTACCTCCACAGCTTTTTCCTTGGGGACATGCCTAATTCCTGGCTGATTTGCCTTTCTCGTCTTAGGGTTGGGGTTCGGCCTAGGGCTAGGATTTTTTTAACTAGGAAGCCCTGAGTTCCAGGCTTACTTCATCTGCCAAAGGCATCCCAAAGGGTGTGCAAAAGTGCCACAACATGGCTGCTTTCACGGCTTTTCCCTTAGGAAGAACCCTAATACGCGGCTGATTTACCTTCCTAGTGTTACTGTTAGGCTTAGGCCTAGGACTTTTAAAACCAGGAGGCCCTGGGCACCAGGCACACTGCAGCTGCGAAAGGCATCCAAAGGGGAGCGCAAAAGTGACACAACTTGGCTGCCACCACTGATATTTCCATGAGACCATCCCGAACCATAGGCTGATTTTCCTTCCTAGGGTTAAGGTTTGAGTTACGCCTGGGGTAAGGGTTCTATTAACCAGAAAGCCCTGAGTTCCAAGAACACAGCAGCTGCGAAGGACTAGCCAAGAAGAGCGCAAAAGTACCACAACATGCCTGCCTCCACAGCTCTTTCCTTGGGGACATGCCTAATTCCTGGCTGATTTGCCTTTCTCGTCTTAGGGTTGGGGTTCGGCCTAAGGCTAGGATTTTTTTAACTAGGAAGCCCTGAGTTCCAGGCTTACTGCATCTGCAAAAAGCATCCCAAAGGGAGTGCAGAAGTGCCACAACATGGCTGCTTTCACGGCTTTTCCCTTAGGAAGAACCCTAATACGCGGCTGATTTCCCTTCCTAGGGTTACTGTTAGGCTTAGGCCTAGGACTTTTAAAACCAGGAAGCCCTGGGCTCCAGGCACATGAAGCAGCGAAAGGCATCCCAAAGGGAGCGCAAAAGTGACACAACTTGGCTGCCACCACTGATATTTCCATGAGACCATCCCGAACCATAGGCTGATTTTCCTTCCTAGGGTTAAGGTTTGAGATACGCCTGGGGTAAGGGTTCTATTAACCAGAAAGCCCTGAGTTCCAAGAACACAGCAGCTGCGAAGAACTAGCCAAGAAGAGCGCAAAAGTACCACAACATGCCTGCCTCCACAGCTTTATCCTTGGGGACATGCTTAATTCCTGGCTGATTTGCCTTTCTCGTCTTAGGGTTGGGGTTCGGCCTAAGGCTAGGATTTTTTTAACTAGGAAGCCCTGAGTTCCAGGCTTACTGCATCTGCCAAAGGCATCCCAAAGGGTGTGCAAAAGTGCCACAACATGGCTGCTTTCACGGCTTTTCCCTTAGGAAGAACCCTAATACGCGGCTGATTTCCCTTCCTAGGGTTACTGTTAGGCTTAGGCCTAGGACTTTTAAAACCAGGAAGCCCTGGGCTCCAGGCACATGCAGCAGCGAAAGGCATCCCAAGAGGGCCGCAGAAGTGACACAACTTGGCTGCCTCTGCTGCTATTCTCATGAGACCATCCTGAGCCATAGGCTGATTTTCCTTCCTAGGGTTAAGGTTTGAGTTACGCCTGGGGTAAGGGTTCTATTAACCAGAAAGCCCTGAGTTCCAAGAACACAGCAGCTGCGAAGGACTAGCCAAGAAGAGCGCAAAAGTACCACAACATGCCTGCCTCCACAGCTTTTTCCTTGGGGACATGCCTAATTCCTGGCTGATTTGCCTTTCTCGTCTTAGGGTTGGGGTTCGGCCTAGGGCTAGGATTTTTTTAACTAGGAAGCCCTGAGTTCCAGGCTTACTGCATCTGCCAAAGGCATCCCAAAGGGAGTGCAGAAGTGCCACAACATGGCTGCTTTCACGGCTTTTCCCTTAGGAAGAACCCTAATACGCGGCTGATTTACCTTCCTAGGGTTACTGTTAGGCTTAGGCCTAGGACTTTTAAAACCAGGAAGCCCTGGGCTCCAGGCACACTGCAGCAGTTAAAGGCATCCCAAGAGGGCCGCAGAAGTGACACAACTTGGCTGCCTCTGCTGCTATTCTCATGAGACCATCCTGAACCATAGGCTGATATTCCTTCCTAGGGTTAAGGTTTGAGTTACGCCTGGGGTAAGGGTTCTATTAACCAGAAAGCCCTGAGTTCCAAGAACACAGCAGCTGCGAAGGACTAGCCAAGAAGAGCGCAAAAGTACCACAACATGCCTGCCTCCACAGCTTTTTCCTTGGGGACATGCCTAATTCCTGGCTGATTTGCCTTTCTCGTCTTAGGGTTGGGGTTCGGCCTAGGGCTAGGATTTTTTTAACTAGGAAGCCCTGAGTTCCAGGCTTACTTCATCTGCCGAAAGCATCCCAAAGGGAGTGCAGAAGTGCCACAACATGGCTGCTTTCACGGCTTTTCCCTTAGGAAGAACGATAATATGCGGCTGATTTCCCTTCCTAGGGTTACTGTTAGGCTTAGGCCTAGGACATTTAAAACCAGGAAGCCCTGGGCTCCAGGCACACTGCAGCTGTGAAAGGCATCCCAAGAGGGCCGCAGAAGTGACACAACTTGGCTGCCTCTGCTTCTATTCTCATGAGACCATCCTGAACCATAGGCTGATTTTCCTTCCTAGGGTTAAGGTTTGAGTTACGCCTAGGGTAAGAGTTCTATTAACCAGAAAGACCTGAGTTCCAAGAACACAGCAGCTGCGAAGGACTACCCAAGAAGAGCGCAAGAGTACCACAACGTGCCTGCCTCCACAGCTTTTTCCTTGGGGACATGCCTAATTCCTGGCTGATTTGCCTTTCTCGTCTTAGGGTTGGGGTTCGGCCTAGGGCTAGGATTTTTTTAACTAGGAAGCCCTGAGTTCCAGGCTTACTTCATCTGCCAAAGGCATCCCAAAGGGTGTGCAAAAGTGCCACAACATGGCTGCTTTCACGGCTTTTCCCTTAGGAAGAACCCTAATACGCGGCTGATTTACCTTCCTAGGGTTACTGTTAGGCTTAGGCCTAGGACTTTTAAAACCAGGAAGCCCTGGGCTCCAGGCACACTGCAGCAGTTAAAGGCATCCCAAGAGGGCCGCAGAAGTGACACAACTTGGCTGCCACCACTGATATTTCCATGAGACCATCCCGAACCATAGGCTGATTTTCCTTCCTAGGGTTAAGGTTTGAGATACGCCTGGGGTAAGGGTTCTATTAACCAGAAAGCCCTGAGTTCCAAGAACACAGCAGCTGCGAAGGACTAGCCAAGAAGAGCGCAAAAGTACCACAACATGCCTGCCTCCACAGCTTTTTCCTTGGGGACATGCCTAATTCCTGGCTGATTTGCCTTTCTCGTCTTAGGGTTGGGGTTCGGCCTAGGGCTAGGATTTTTTTAACTAGGAAGCCCTGAGTTCCAGGCTTACTTCATCAGCAAAAAGCATCCCAAAGGGAGTGCAGAAGTGCCACAACATGGCTGCTTTCACGGCTTTTCCCTTTGGAAGAACCCTAATACCCGGCTGATTTACCTTCCTAGGGTTACTGTTAGGCTTAGGCCTAGGACTTTTAAAACCAGGAAGCCCTGGGCTCCAGGCACACTGCAGCTGCGAAAGGAATCCAAAGGGGAGCGTAAAAGTGACACAACTTGGCTGCCACCACTGATATTTCCATGAGACCATCCCGAACCATAGGCTGATTTTCCTTCCTAGGGTTAAGGTTTGAGTTACGCCTGGGGTAAGGGTTCTATTAACCAGAAAGCCCTGAGTTCCAAGAACACAGCAGCTGCGAAGGACTAGCCAAGAAGAGCGCAAAAGTACCACAACATGCCTGCCTCCACAGCTTTTTCCTTGGGGACATGCCTAATTCCTGGCTGATTTGCCTTTCTCGTCTTATTGTTGGGGTTCGGCCTAGGGCTAGGATTTTTTTAACTAGGAAGCCCTGAGTTCCAGGCTTACTTCATCTGCAAAAAGCATCCCAAAGGGAGTGCAGAAGTGCCACAACATGGCTGCTTTCACGGCTTTTCCCTTAGGAAGAACCCTAATACGCGGCTGATTTACCTTCCTAGGGTTACTGTTAGGCTTAGGCCTAGGACTTTTAAAACCAGGAAGCCCTGGGCTCCAGGCACATGCAGCTGCGAAAGGCATCCCAAGAGGGCCGCAGAAGTGACACAACTTGGCTGCCTCTGCTTCTATTCTCATGAGACCATCCTGAATCATAGGCTGATTTTCCTTCCTAGGGTTAAGGTTTGAGTTACGCCTAGGGTAAGAGTTCTATTAACCAGAAAGACCTGAGTTCCAAGAACACAGCAGCTGCGAAGGACTACCCAAGAAGAGCGCAAAAGTACCACAACGTGCCTGCCTCCACAGCTTTTTCCTTGGGGACATGCCTAATTCCTGGCTGATTTGCCTTTCTCGTCTTAGGGTTGGGGTTCGGCCTAGGGCTAGGATTTTTTTAACTAGGTAGCCCTGAGTTCCAGGCTTACTTCATCTGCCAAAGGCATACCAAAGGGTGTGCAAAAGTGCCACAACATGGCTGCTTTCACGGCTTTTCCCTTAGGAAGAACCCTAATACGCGGCTGATTTACCTTCCTAGGGTTACTGTTAGGCTTAGGCCTAGGACTTTTAAAACCAGGAAGCCCTGGGCTCCAGGCACATGCAGCTGCGAAAAGCATCCCAAGAGGGCCGCAGAAGTGACACAACTTGGCTGCCACCACTGATATTTCCATGAGACCATCCCGAACCATAGGCTGATTTTCCTTCCTAGGGTTAAGGTTTGAGTTACGCCTGGGGTAAGGGTTCTATTAACCAGAAAGCCCTGAGTTCCAAGAACACAGCAGCTGCGAGGACTAGCCAAGAAGAGCGCAAAAGTACCACAACATTCCTGCCTCCACAGCTTTTTCCTTGGGGACATGCCTAATTCCTGGCTGATTTGCCTTTCTCGTCTTAGGGTTGGGGTTCGGCCTAGGGCTAGGATTTTTTTAACTAGGAAGCCCTGAGTTCCAGGCTTACTGCATCTGCCAAAAGCATCCCAAAGGGAGTGCAGAAGTGCCACAACATGGCTGCTTTCACGGCTTTTCCCTTAGGAAGAACCCTAATACGCGATTGATTTCCCTTCCTAGGGTTACTGTTAGGCTTAGGCCTAGGACTTTTAAAACCAGGAAGCCCTGGGCTCCAGGCACATGCAGCTGCGAAAGGCATCCCAAGAGGGCCGCAGAAGTGACACAACTTGGCTGCCTCTGCTTCTATTCTCATGAGACCATCCTGAACCATAGGCTGATTTTCCTTCCTAGGGTTAAGGTTTGAGTTACGCCTAGGGTAAGAGTTGTATTAACCAGAAAGCCCTGAGTTCCAAGAACACAGCAGCTGCGAAGGACTAGCCAAGAAGAGAGCACAAGTACCACAACGTGCCTGCCTCCACAGCTTTTTCCTTGGGGACATGCCTAATTCCTGGCTGATTTGCCTTTCTCGTCTTAGGGTTGGGGTTCGGCCTAGGGCTAGGATTTTTTTAACTAGGAAGCCCTGAGTTCCAGGCTTACTTCATCTGCAAAAAGCATCCCAAAGGGAGTGCAGAAGTGCCACAACATGGCTGCTTTCACGGCTTTTCCCTTTGGAAGAACCCTAATACCCAGCTGATTTCCCTTCCTAGGGTTACTGTTAGGCTTAGGCCTGGGACTTTTAAAACCAGGAAGCCCTGGGCTCCAGGCACACTGCAGCTGTTAAAGGCATCCCAAGGGGAGCGCAAAAGTGACACAACTTGGCTGCCTCTGCTTCTATTCTCATGAGACCATCCCGAACCATAGGCTGATTTTCCTTCTTAGGGTTAAGGTTTGAGTTACACCTGGGGTAAGGGTTCTATTAACCAGAAAGCCCTGAGTTCCAAGAACACAGCAGCTGCGAAGGACTAGCCAAGAAGAGCGCAAAAGTACCACAACATGCCTGCCTCCACAGCTTTTTCCTTGGGGACATGCCTAATTCCTGGCTGATTTGCCTTTCTCGTCTTAGGGTTGGGGTTCGGCCTAAGGCTAGGATTTTTTTAACTAGGAAGCCCTGAGTTCCAGGCTTACTGCATCTGCAAAAAGCATCCCAAAGGGAGTGCAGAAGTGCCACAACATGGCTGCTTTCACGGCTTTTCCCTTAGGAAGAACCCTAATACCCGGCTGATTTACCTTCCTAGGGTTACTGTTAGGCTTAGGCCTAGGACTTTTAAAACCAGGAAGCCCTGGGCTCCAGGCACATGCAGCAGAAAAAGGCATCCCAAGAGGGCCGCAGAAGTGACACAACTTGGCTTCCTCTGCTGCTATTCTCATGAGACCATCCCGAACCCTAGGCTGATTTTCCTTCCTAGGGTTAAGTTTAGAGTTACGCCTGGGGTAAGAGTTCTATTAACCAGAAAGCCCTGACTTCCAAGAACACAGCAGCTGCGAAGGACTAGCCAAGAAGAGCGCAAAAGTACCCCAACATGCCTGCCTCCACAGCTTTTTCCTTGGGGACATGCCTAATTCCTGGCTGATTTGCCTTTCTCGTCTTAGGGTTGGGGTTCGGCCTAGGGCTAGGATTTTTTTAACTAGGAAGCCCTGAGTTCCAGTCTTACTGCATCTGCCAAAGGCATCCCAAAGGGAGCGCAGAAGTGCCACAACATGGCTGCTTTCACGGCTTTTCGCTTAGGAAGAACCCTAATACGCGGCTGATTTACCTTCCTAGGGTTACTGTTAGGCTTAGGCCTAGGACTTTTAAAACCACGAAGCCCTGGGCTCCAGGCACATGCAGCTGCGAAAGGCATCCCAAGAGGGCCGCAGAAGTGACACAACTTGGCTGCCTCTGCTTCTATTCTCATGAGACCATCCTGAACCATAGGCTGATTTTCCTTCCTAGGGTTAAGGTTTGAGTTACGCCTGGGGTAAGGGTTCTATTAACCAGAAAGCCCTGAGTTCCAAGAACACAGCAGCTGCGAAGGACTAGCCAAGAAGAGCGCAAAAGTACCACAACATGCCTGCCTCCACAGCTTTTTCCTTTGGGACATGCCTAATTCCTGGCTGATTTGCCTTTCTGGTCTTAGGGTTGGGGTTCGGCCTAGGGCTAGGATTTTTTTAACTAGGAAGCCCTGAGTTCCAGGCTTACTTCATCTGCAAAAAGCATCCCAAAGGGAGTGCAGAAGTGCCACAACATGGCTGCTTTCACGGCTTTTCCCTTAGGAAGAACCCTAATACGCGGCTGATTTACCTTCCTAGGGTTACTGTTAGGCTTAGGCCTAGGACTTTTAAAACCAGGAAGCCCTGGGCTCCAGGCACACTGCAGCTGCGAAAGGCATCCCAAGAGGAGCGCAAAAGTGACACATCTTGGCTGCCACCACTGATATTTCCATGAGACCATCCCGAAACATAGGCTGATTTTCCTTCCTAGGGTTAAGGTTTGAGTTACGCCTAGGGTAAGGGTTCTATTAACCAGAAAGCCCTGAGTTCCAAGAACACAGCAGCTGCGAAGGACTAGCCAAGAAGAGCGCAAAAGTACCACAACATGCCTGCCTCCACAGCTTTTTCCTTGGGGACATGCCTAATTCCTGGCTGATTTGCCTTTCTCGTCTTAGGGTTGGGGTTCGGCCTAGGGCTAGGACTTTTAAAATCAGGAAGCCCTGAGTTCCAGGCACACTGGAGCTGTGAAAGGCATCCAAAAGGGAGTGCAAAAGTGCCACAACATGGTTGCTTTCACGGCTTTTTCCTTGGCAAGAAGCCTAACACCAGGCTGATTTCCCTTCCCAGGGTTACTGTTAGGCTTAGGCCTAGGGCTAGGATTTTTAAAACTAGGAAGCCCTTAGTTCCAGGCACACTGCAGCTGTTCAAGGCATCCCAAGGGGAGTACAAAAGTGCAACAACATGGCAGCTTTCACAGCTTTTTCCTTGGCACCATCCCTATACCTAGGCTGATTTATCTGCCTAGGGTTAGGGTTAGGGTTCAGCCTAGGGCTTGGAGTTTTTTAACCAGGAAGCCCTGAGTTCCAGGCTTACTGCATCTGCCAAAGGCATCCCAAAGGGAGTGCAAAAGTGCCACAACATGGCTGCTTTCACAGCTTTTCCCTTAGGAAGAACCCTAATACCCGGCTGATTTACCTTCCTAGGGTTACTGTTAGGCTTAGGCCTAGGACTTTTAAAACCAGGAAGCCCTGGGCTCCAGGCACACTGCAGCTGCGAAAGGCATCCCAAGAGGGCTGCAGAAGTGACACAACTTGGCTGCCTCTGCTTCTATTCTCATGAGACCATCCCGAACCATAGGCTGATTTTCCTTCCTAGGGTTAAGGTTTGAGTTACGCCTAGGGTAAGGGTTCTATTAACCAGAAAGCCCTGAGTTCCAAGAACACAGCAGCTGCGAAGGACTAGCCAAGAAGAGCGCAAAAGTACCACAACATGCCTGCCTCCACAGCTTTTTCCTTGGGGACATGCCTAATTCCTGGCTGATTTGCCTTTCTCGTCTTAGGGTTGGGGTTCGGCCTAGGGCTAGGATTTTTTAACTAGGAAGCCCTGAGTTCCAGGCACACTGGAGCTGTGAAAGGCATCCAAAAGGGAGTGCAAAAGTGCCACAACATGGTTGCTTTCACGGCTTTTTCCTTGGCAAGAAGCCTAACACCAGGCTGATTTCCCTTCCCAGGGTTACTGTTAGGCTTAGGCCTAGGGCTAGGATTTTTAAAACTAGCAAGCCCTTAGATCCAGGCACACTGCAGCTGTTCAAGGCGTCCCAAGGGGAGTACAAAAGTGCAACAACATGGCAGCTTTCACAGCTTTTTCCTTGGCACCATCCCGATACCTAGGCTGTTTTATCTGCCTAGGGTTAGGGTTAGGGTTCAGCCTAGGGCTTGGAGTTTTTTAACCAGGAAGCCCTGAGTTCCAGGCTTACTGCATCTGACAAAGGCATCCCAAAGGGAGTGCAAAAGTGCCACAACATGGCTGCTTTCACAGCTTTTCCCTTAGGAAGAACCCTAATACCCGGCTGATTTACCTTCCTAGGGTTACTGTTAGGCTTAGGCCTAGGACTTTTAAAACCAGGAAGCCCTGGGCTCCAGGCACACTGCAGCTGCGAAAGGCATCCCAAGGGGAGCGCAAAAGTGACACAACTTGGCTGCCACCACTGATATTTCCATGAGACCATCCCGAACCATAGGCTGATTTTCCTTCCTAGGGTTAAGGTTTGAGTTACGCCTGGGGTAAGGGTTCTATTAACCAGAAAGCCCTGAGTTCCAAGAACACAGCAGCTGCGAAGGACTAGCCAAGAAGAGCGCAAAAGTACCACAACATGCCTGCCTCCACAGCTTTTTCCTTGGGGACATGCCTAATTCCTGGCTGATTTGCCTTTCTCGTCTTAGGGTTGGGGTTCGGCCTAGGGCTAGGATATTTTTAACTAGGAAGCCCTGAGTTCTAGCCTTGCTTCATCTGCAAAAGGCATCCCAAAGGGAGTGCAGAAGTGCCACAACATGGCTGCTTTCACGGCTTTTCCCTTAGGAAGAACCCTAATACGCGGCTGATTTACCTTCCTAGGGTTACTGTTAGGCTTAGGCCTAGGACTTTTAAAACCAGGAAGCCCTGGGCTCCAGGCACACTGCAGCTGCGAAAGGCATCCCAAGAGGGCTGCAGAAGTGACACAACTTGGCTGCCTCTGCTTCTATTCTCATGAGACCATCCCGAACCATAGGCTGATTTTCCTTCCTAGGGTTAAGGTTTGAGTTACGCCTAGGGTAAGGGTTCTATTAACCAGAAAGCCCTGAGTTCCAAGAACACAGCAGCTGCGAAGGACTAGCCAAGAAGAGCGCAAAAGTACCACAACATGCCTGCCTCCACAGCTTTTTCCTTGGGGACATGCCTAATTCCTGGCTGATTTGCCTTTCTCGTCTTAGGGTTGGGGTTCGGCCTAGGGCTAGGACTTTTAAAATCAGGAAGCTCTGAGTTCCAGGCACACTGGAGCTGTGAAAGGCATCCAAAAGGGAGTGCAAAAGTGCCACAACATGGTTGCTTTCACGGCTTTTTCCTTGGCAAGAAGCCTAACACCAGGCTGATTTCCCTTCCCAGGGTTACTGTTAGGCTTAGGCCTAGGGCTAGGATTTTTAAAACTAGGAAGCCCTTAGTTCCAGGCACACTGCAGCTGTTCAAGGCATCCCAAGGGGAGTACAAAAGTGCAACAACATGGCAGCTTTCACAGCTTTTTCCTTGGCACCATCCCTATACCTAGGCTGATTTATCTGCCTAGGGTTAGGGTTAGGGTTCAGCCTAGGGCTTGGAGTTTTTTAACCAGGAAGCCCTGAGTTCCAGGCTTACTGCATCTGCCAAAGGCATCCCAAAGGGAGTGCAAAAGTGCCACAACATGGCTGCTTTCACAGCTTTTCCCTTAGGAAGAACCCTAATACCCGGCTGATTTACCTTCCTAGGGTTACTGTTAGGCTTAGGCCTAGGACTTTTAAAACCAGGAAGCCCTGGGCTCCAGGCACACTGCAGCAGTTAAAGGCATCCCAAGAGGGCCGCAGAAGTGACACAACTTGGCTGCCACCACTGATATTTCTATGAGACCATCCCGAAACATAGGCTGATTTTCCTTCCTAGGGTTAAGGTTTGAGTTACGCCTGGGGTAAGGGTTCTATTAACCAGAAAGCCCTGAGTTCCAAGAACACAGCAGCTGCGAAGGACTAGCCAAGAAGAGCGCAAAAGTACCACAACATGCCTGCCTCCACAGCTTTTTCCTTGGGGACATGCCTAATTCCTGGCTGATTTGCCTTTCTGGTCTTAGGGTTGGGGTTCGGCCTAGGGCTAGGATTTTTTTAACTAGGAAGCCCTGAGTTCCAGGCTTACTTCATCTGCAAAAAGCATCCCAAAGGGAGTGCAGAAGTGCCACAACATGGCTGCTTTCACAGCTTTTCCCTTAGGAAGAACCCTAATACGCGGCTGATTTACCTTCCTAGGGTTACTGTTAGGCTTAGGCCTAGGACTTTTAAAACCAGGAAGCCCTGGGCTCCAGGCACACTGCAGCTGCGAAAGGCATCCCAAGAGGAGCGCAAAAGTGACACATCTTGGCTTCCACCACTGATATTTCCATGAGACCATCCCGAAACATAGGCTGATTTTCCTTCCTAGGGTTAAGGTTTGAGTTACGCCTAGGGTAAGGGTTCTATTAACCAGAAAGCCCTGAGTTCCAAGAACACAGCAGCTGCGAAGGACTAGCCAAGAAGAGCGCAAAAGTACCACAACATGCCTGCCTCCACAGCTTTTTCCTTGGGGACATGCCTAATTCCTGGCTGATTTGCCTTTCTCGTCTTAGGGTTGGGGTTCGGCCTAGGGCTAGGACTTTTAAAATCAGGAAGCCCTGAGTTCCAGGCACACTGGAGCTGTGAAAGGCATCCAAAAGGGAGTGCAAAAGTGCCACAACATGGTTGCTTTCACGGCTTTTTCCTTGGCAAGAAGCCTAACACCAGGCTGATTTCCCTTCCCAGGGTTACTGTTAGGCTTAGGCCTAGGGCTAGGATTTTAAAACTAGGAAGCCCTTAGTTCCAGGCACACTGCAGCTGTTCAAGGCATCCCAAGGGGAGTACAAAAGTGCAACAACATGGCAGCTTTCACAGCTTTTTCCTTGGCACCATCCCTATACCTAGGCTGATTTATCTGCCTAGGGTTAGGGTTAGGGTTCAGCCTAGGGCTTGGAGTTTTTTAACCAGGAAGCCCTGAGTTCCAGGCTTACTGCATCTGCCAAAGGCATCCCAAAGGGAGTGCAAAAGTGCCACAACATGGCTGCTTTCACAGCTTTTCCCTTAGGAAGAACCCTAATACCCGGCTGATTTACCTTCCTAGGGTTACTGTTAGGCTTAGGCCTAGGACTTTTAAAACCAGGAAGCCCTGGGCTCCAGGCACACTGCAGCTGCGAAAGGCATCCCAAGAGGGCTGCAGAAGTGACACAACTTGGCTGCCTCTGCTTCTATTCTCATGAGACCATCCCGAACCATAGGCTGATTTTCCTTCCTAGGGTTAAGGTTTGAGTTACGCCTAGGGTAAGGGTTCTATTAACCAGAAAGCCCTGAGTTCCAAGAACACAGCAGCTGCGAAGGACTAGCCAAGAAGAGCGCAAAAGTACCACAACATGCCTGCCTCCACAGCTTTTTCCTTGGGGACATGCCTAATTCCTGGCTGATTTGCCTTTCTCGTCTTAGGGTTGGGGTTCGGCCTAGGGCTAGGATTTTTTAACTAGGAAGCCCTGAGTTCCAGGCACACTGGAGCTGTGAAAGGCATCCAAAAGGGAGTGCAAAAGTGCCACAACATGGTTGCTTTCACGGCTTTTTCCTTGGCAAGAAGCCTAACACCAGGCTGATTTCCCTTCCCAGGGTTACTGTTAGGCTTAGGCCTAGGGCTAGGATTTTTAAAACTAGGAAGCCCTTAGATCCAGGCACACTGCAGCTGTTCAAGGCGTCCCAAGGGGAGTACAAAAGTGCAACAACATGGCAGCTTTCACAGCTTTTTCCTTGGCACCATCCCGATACCTAGGCTGTTTTATCTGCCTAGGGTTAGGGTTAGGGTTCAGCCTAGGGCTTGGAGTTTTTTAACTAGGAAGCCCTGAGTTCCAGGCTTACTGCATCTGCCAAAGGCATCCCAAAGGGAGTGCAAAAGTGCCACAACATGGCTGCTTTCACAGCTTTTCCCTTAGGAAGAACCCTAATACCCGGCTGATTTACCTTCCTAGGGTTACTGTTAGGCTTAGGCCTAGGAGTTTTAAAACCAGGAAGCCCTGGGCTCCAGGCACACTGCAGCTGCGAAAGGCATCCCAAGGGGAGCGCAAAAGTGACACAACTTGGCTGCCACCACTGATATTTCCATGAGACCATCCCGAACCATAGGCTGATTTTCCTTCCTAGGGTTAAGGTTTGAGTTACGCCTGGGGTAAGGGTTCTATTAACCAGAAAGCCCTGAGTTCCAAGAACACAGCAGCTGCGAAGGACTAGCCAAGAAGAGCGCAAAAGTACCACAACATGCCTGCCTCCACAGCTTTTTCCTTGGGGACATGCCTAATTCCTGGCTGATTTGCCTTTCTCGTCTTAGGGTTGGGGTTCGGCCTAGGGCTAGGATATTTTTAACTAGGAAGCCCTGAGTTCTAGCCTTGCTTCATCTGCAAAAGGCATCCCAAAGGGAGTGCAGAAGTGCCACAACATGGCTGCTTTCACGGCTTTTCCCTTAGGAAGAACCCTAATACGCGGCTGATTTACCTTCCTAGGGTTACTGTTAGGCTTAGGCCTAGGACTTTTAAAACCAGGAAGCCCTGGGCTCCAGGCACACTGCAGCTGCGAAAGGCATCCCAAGAGGGCTGCAGAAGTGACACAACTTGGCTGCCTCTGCTTCTATTCTCATGAGACCATCCCGAACCATAGGCTGATTTTCCTTCCTAGGGTTAAGGTTTGAGTTACGCCTAGGGTAAGGGTTCTATTAACCAGAAAGCCCTGAGTTCCAAGAACACAGCAGCTGCGAAGGACTAGCCAAGAAGAGCGCAAAAGTACCACAACATGCCTGCCTCCAC
The DNA here is from genome assembly GCA_036010785.1 of Ammospiza maritima maritima. NCBI lineage: Eukaryota > Metazoa > Chordata > Aves > Passeriformes > Passerellidae > Ammospiza > Ammospiza maritima. The sequence goes on from CM069694.1 coordinate 5,047,009, forward strand.
AGCTTTTTCCTTGGGGACATGCCTAATTCCTGGCTGATTTGCCTTTCTCGTCTTAGGGTTGGGGTTCGGCCTAGGGCTAGGACTTTTAAAATCAGGAAGCTCTGAGTTCCAGGCACACTGGAGCTGTGAAAGGCATCCAAAAGGGAGTGCAAAAGTGCCACAACATGGCTGCTTTCACGGCTTTTTCCTTGGCAAGAAGCCTAACACCAGGCTGATTTCCCTTCCCAGGGTTACTGTTAGGCTTAGGCCTAGGGCTAGGATTTTTAAAACTAGGAAGCCCTTAGTTCCAGGCACACTGCAGCTGTTCAAGGCATCCCAAGGGGAGTACAAAAGTGCAACAACATGGCAGCTTTCACAGCTTTTTCCTTGGCACCATCCCTATACCTAGGCTGATTTATCTGCCTAGGGTTAGGGTTAGGGTTCAGCCTAGGGCTTGGAGTTTTTTAACCAGGAAGCCCTGAGTTCCAGGCTTACTGCATCTGCCAAAGGCATCCCAAAGGGAGTGCAAAAGTGCCACAACATGGCTGCTTTCACAGCTTTTCCCTTAGGAAGAACCCTAATACCCGGCTGATTTACCTTCCTAGGGTTACTGTTAGGCTTAGGCCTAGGACTTTTAAAACCAGGAAGCCCTGGGCTCCAGGCACACTGCAGCTGCGAAAGGCATCCCAAGAGGGCTGCAGAAGTGACACAACTTGGCTGCCTCTGCTTCTATTCTCATGAGACCATCCCGAACCATAGGCTGATTTTCCTTCCTAGGGTTAAGGTTTGAGTTACGCCTAGGGTAAGGGTTCTATTAACCAGAAAGCCCTGAGTTCCAAGAACACAGCAGCTGCGAAGGACTAGCCAAGAAGAGCGCAAAAGTACCACAACATGCCTGCCTCCACAGCTTTTTCCTTGGGGACATGCCTAACTCCTGGCTGATTTGCCTTTCTCGTCTTAGGGTTGGGGTTCGGCCTAGGGCTAGGATTTTTTTAACTAGGAAGCCCTGAGTTCCAGGTTTACTTCATCTGCAAAAGGCATCCCAAAGGGAGTGCAGAAGTGCCACAACATGGCTGCTTTCACGGCTTTTCCCTTAGGAAGAACCCTAATATGCGGCTGATTTACCTTCCTAGGGTTACTGTTAGGCTTAGGCCTAGGACTTTTAAAACCAGGAAGCCCTGGGCTCCAGGCACACTGCAGCTGCGAAAGGCATCCCAAGGGGAGCGCAAAAGTGACGCAACTTGGCTGCCACCACTGATATTTCCATGAGACCATCCCAAACCATAGGCTGATTTTCCTTCCTAGGGTTAAGGTTTGAGTTACGCCTAAGGTAAGGGTTCTATTAACCAGAAAGACCTGAGTTCCAAGAACACAGCAGCTGCGAAGGACTAGCCAAGAAGAGCGCAAAAGTACCACAACATGCCTGCCTCCACAGCTTTTTCCTTGGGGACATGCCTAATTCCTGGCTGATTTGCCTTTCTCGTCTTAGGGTTGGGGTTCGGCCTAGGGCTAGGATTTTTAAAATCAGGAAGCCCTGAGTTCCAGGCACACTGGAGCTGTGAAAGGCATCCCAAAGGGAGTGCAAAAGTGCCACAACATGGCTGCTTTCCCGGCTTTTTCCTTGGCAAGAAGCCTAACACCAGGCTGATTTACCTTCCCAGGGTTACTGTAAGGCTTAGGCCTAGGGCTAGGATTTTTAAAACTAGGAAGCCCTTAGCTCCAGGCACACTGCAGCAGTTCAAGGCATCCCAAGAGGGCCGCAGAAGTGACACAACTTGGCTGCCTCTGCTGCTATTCTCATGAGTCCATCCCGAATCATAGGCTGATTTTCCTTCCTAGGGTGAGAGTTAGAGTTACGCCTAGGGTTAGTGTTTTTTTAACCAGAAAGCCCTGAGTTCCAAGAACACAGCAGCTGCCAAGGACTACCCAAGAGGAGGGGAAAAGTGCCACAACATGGCTGCCTCCAGCGCTTTTTCCTTGGGACCATCATTGAACCTAGGCTGATTTACTTGCCTCCAGTTGCACCTATGGTCACGCCAAGGGATAGGGATTTTAAATCAGTAAACCCTGAGCTCCAGACCCAGTGCAGCTGCTAAAGGCTTCCCAAGGGCAGCCAAAAATTGCCTCAACATGCTCCTTCCAGTGCTTTTTTTCCTTGGGAACATCCCTATACCCAGGCTGATTTATCTGCCTAGGGTTAGGGTTAGGGTTCAGCCTAGAGATAGGATTTTTTCAAACAGGAAGCCCTGAATTCCAGGCACACTGCAGCTGTTAAAGGCAGTGTTTTACGTCAACCGCAACTTAGTCTGAAATAAATGCTTTTTCCCTGAGAGCATCTGAGAGGTTTGCATGAAGCACTGATATCTGACATTTGCAATTTTGAATAGGAGAGGAGAAAGAAAATGGGAAGAAGTTTTTAATTTTAGTGGTTTCAATGTTAATTTCCGTACACTTTTTCAAAACTTGTCAGCTCAAATGCCCATCAACATCTTTTAGTCATCTGTAAGTCAGTATTCATATAAAATGTGCTTCAAATCAAAAGAATTTCAAATTTGCACTCCAAATTTCTATGCCTAGATTTATGATTTCCTACACATATTAGATGAAAGGAAGGCCTTTTTTACTGTGGGAGTGCTGGAACACTGGAACAGGTTGCCCAGGGAAGTTGTGGGTGTCCCATCCCTGAAAGTATTCAAGGTCAGCTTGGACGGGGCTTGGAGCAGCAACAAAGGAGAAGCTTGATGGTAGAGAAACAAAGTTGGACTATAGAAGAAACTGGGATTGAAGTATAGGAGCAAGTTTTCTCTCAGCTCTTGGGCTAAATTCAAAGTTGTACAAAATGACATTTATCTGTGCTATTCACTACTGTAACAGAAATGTTCATGAAAACTGTACAGAAGATAGCAAATTTTAAAAGAGATAAGAATTACAGCATAAAATCCATGGGATGGGTTACAACATGAGACACTCTCTAAGAGAAAATCTCTGTGTTTCAGCACTTCATCATGGTAAGATTTCATGAAGTGCCAAAGAAGGCGGCAAAATATCATTCGGGACGTTATTTCCTGGAATTCAGCCTGGCCATTAGTAGGAACTGGGTTTGAACACATCATGTAGATATACCACACACGCTTTCCCTTCACTGAAAAATGACTGTTTACAACGAAGAAGCAATTGACGATCAAAATTGATTGAAAGCATCTTAAACATGTCAAGTATTTCATTGTAGATGATCTGTGATCCAAATGCTTCTTCCACCTTCGAGAGGGACAGAACAATTCTTCCATATCATGATGGTTTAAAATTGTATCAACCAATGTTTTCTGCTGAAAAGATAGCATCTATTTTTTTCTATTTTTGGAAGAAAATATTCCTAGACATACAACAGGTGAGAACTAAGTAATTTTAAAGAAACAAATGAAAAGAAAATATTCTGTAAATAGAATGAAATGAAAAGCTGTGTTTTAAATAGGAGCTAAATATGAAACAGAATTTTTGTACCAGGCATTTGAATTACTGCACCAGCTCTTTTGCCCATCAAGAGAGGCATTGAGCATTTCAGTCTTTTCCAAGGTGTTCATGATCTGCTATGCTGATCTCTGTGTGTGCCTAGGTGTGTGTGGAAGGGGGGGCATGTGAAGGGGAGTGTGTATGTTTGCTTTACAATTGTTGTGGCAGATTCATGCCTCAGCTCCACATTTTGTTTTAGAAAGGTCACACAGAGTGGATGTGAAGTTTACTATCAACAAGAGATCAATTCCCAAATCATCCATTTCACTCTACCTTATAAATCATGTGCTTTGTTGCATATTTTATCAAATCTACTTTCAAGCCAGATGGAGGAAGGAGGATGTGGCAATCCCTCCACCATCTTGCAACTTTTATGCAAGTAGGTTTTCAAGAAAATCATCATTTCTCTTGGAAATATGTCTGGAACAGGCATGATGGTAGTGTCAACCTGTTGGAGTTTTTGTTGCTGGAAGAAGTTATACAAAAGGATTGGTTTTTACATTGACCAGTTACTGAATCAAGCTCAGGAATACATTGGAAATTCAACTGGGGCTTCCTTTCCCCGGCAGACTACTTCTAGAATGAGCTTGTACACTGAAGCTTACTCTTTTGCCCTCTTTTTGTTTCTTTCCTATTTTCTTGGCTTCTTTGCCACTCTCTAGACAATTCTGGAACTTTTTTCCCAACTCAAATGGTTTCAATAGTCTGATTGTGATCATACATTTTTACAAGGAATTTTTAAAATCTTTCCTCCAGTTAAGAAAGTCAAGGACTTAGGTCTTTTTCTTCCCTTATCAATATTGCAATGAAATTGATAAGTAAAGACCAACTCTTTCTTTTTGTTTTTAACCCAAGCAGATAATTCCCATCCATTCATCCATTTGGTGGACCAATAGTTGCCATTCTGATGGAAGTTGTCACTTCTTAACAATAGGCATTCTGTGACTATGTTGACAGCACTTTGGGTGAAGATCCTAACTGGTCTTAGATACACATAGGGAGAAATTTGCTCAGCCAGTGTCAGTCTTAAGCATGCGTATCAGAAGATCTTTCTAGAGCTGGGAATTTTCCCATGAAAGGGATTCAGTTAGGGAAGAGACACTTGCCCCAGAGGTTTACATTCTTCTTGAAGACTGCTTAAGGAACTTAGATGCCATGTCCATTTGGATCTGTGTCTGCACAGAACTTTGTCATGCCAGTGCTTGAAATGCATCTTGAAGAGAATTCACTAGCACAGAATGAATGAGAGTGGAAGGGGTTGGTGGGGCTAACCAGGCCCAACCCCCCTGCCTAAACCAGGATACCTAGAGCCTCTTGCCCAGGATTCTATCTGGGTGTACTTTGAATGTCTTCAAAGATCCAGGCTCCACAATCTTTCTGGGCAGTCTGTGCCGTGGTTCACTCACCCTCACAGTAAAGAATCATTTCCTGATGTTCCTGTATTTCAGTGTGTGCCCACTGCCTCTTGTCTTTTCACTCAGCATCACTGAAAAGACACTGATTCCCTCCCCTTTGCACTATTGCTTCCATATGGATGTGTGCTGCCATGTAGAGATATGTCAAAAACCTCCCTGAAGCCCAGGCAGATAATATTCCCTTCATCTACCAGTCAAGTTGATTCATCAGAGGAGTTTAAAGTTATGTTCAGCATGAAATGCCCCTGAAAAATCATGCTAACTACATTATTGTGTCGTCTTTCATGTGCCTGGCAAGGTTTTCCAGGAAGAGCTGCTTCATCAACTGCCTGGGTATAAAAAAGAGGCTGGCTGGTTTGTACGATTGCGAGTCCTCCTAATTGCCTTTTTTGAAGATGAGTGTCATTTGCTTACATCCAGTCCTTAGCCTCTCTTCTCGTCTACATCTTAGCAAAAAGCTTTTCCACTATGTCTGGCGAGGAAAAACTGTGCCAGCACAGAAAACATCTCCCATCGTGTTCTAGACGTTGCACGGAGGTGTGCCGAGTGTTTGGCATGAAGGAAAGAAAAGTTGTCCAAAACAGCTTCCAATCGAATGTTCATGTGATTGGAAAAGTCAGGAGAGTGCAAAGGTACTGTTTTCTAGCAGTTGGCAAGCTGCGCACACAATCCCAGTGTTGTACAGCTTCCTTCTTCACCTTTCCGAAGGTGCCGTTCTCTCCGGCTCCCGGAGGCGAAGAAGCGGCTTCTTCGCGCAAAGACGATTGTGCCGCTCACTGTGCACTCCTTAGCGCGGCTTCTGCCGAAAGACGCCCGGGAGCGGCTCTTAGCTCCGGAGAGCATCGTACCTTCGTCTTTAGCGTCTCTTCTCGTCTACATCTTAGCAAAAAACTTTTCTACTATGTCTGGCGACGAAAAACTGTGCAAGCACAGAAAACATCTCCCATCGTGTTCTAGACGTTGCACGGAGGTGTGCCGAGTGTTTGGCATGAAGGAAAGAAAACTTGTCCAAAACAGCTTCCAATCGAATGTTCATGTGACTGGAAAAGTCAGGAGAGTGCAAAGGTACTGTTTTCTAGCAGTTGGCAAGCTGCGCACACAATCCCAGTGTTGTACAGCTTCCTTCTTCACCTTTCCGAAGGTGCCGCTCTCTCCGGCTCCCGGAGGCGAAGAAGCGGCTTCTTCGCGCAAAGACGATTGTGCCGCTCACTGTGCACTCCTTAGCGCGGCTTCTGCCGAAAGACGCCCGGGAGCGGCTCTTAGCTCCGGACAGCATCGTACCTTCGTCTTTAGCGTCTCTTCTCGTCTACATCTTAGCAAAAAGCTTTTCCACTATGTCTGGCGAGGAAAAACTGTGCCAGCACAGAAAACATCTCCCATCGTGTTCTAGACGTTGCACGGAGGTGTGCCGGGTGATTGGCATGAAGAAAAGAAAAGTTGTCCAAAACAGCTTCCAACGGAATGTTCATGTGATTGGAAAAGTCAGGAGAGTGCAAAGGTACTGTTTTCTAGCAGTTGGCAAGCTGCGCACACAATCCCAGTGTTGTACAGCTTCCTTCTTCACCTTTCCGAAGGTGCCGCTCACTCCGGTTCCCGGAGGCGAGGAAGAGGCTTCTTCGCGCAAAGACGATTGTGCCGCTCACTGTGCACTCCTTAGCGCGGCTTCTGCCGAAAGACGCCCGGGAGCGGCTCTTAGCTCCGGACAGCATCGTACCTTCGTCTTTAGCGTCTCTTCTCGTCTACATCTTAGCAAAAAGCTTTTCCACTATGTCTGGCGAGGAAAAACTGTGCCAGCACAGAAAACATCTCCCATCGTGTTCTAGACGTTGCACGGAGGTGTGCCGAGTGTTTGGCATGAAGGAAAGAAAAGTTGTCCAAAACAGCTTCCAATCGAATGTTCATGTGATTGGAAAAGTCAGGAGAGTGCAAAGGTACTGTTTTCTAGCAGTTGGCAAGCTGCGCACACAATCCCAGTGTTGTACAGCTTCCTTCTTCACCTTTCCGAAGGTGCCGCTCTCTCCGGCTCCCGGAGGCGAAGAAGCGGCTTCTTCGCGCAAAGACGATTGTGCCGCTCACTGTGCACTCCTTAGCGCGGCTTCTGCCGAAAGACGCCCGGGAGCGGCTCTTAGCTCCGGACAGCATCGTACCTTCGTCTTTAGCGTCTCTTCTCGTCTACATCTTAGCAAAAAGCTTTTCCACTATGTCAGGCGAGGAAAAACTGTGCCAGCACAGAAAACATCTCCCATCGTGTTCTAGACGTTGCACGGAGGTGTGCCGAGTGTTTGGCATGAAGGAAAGAAAAGTTGTCCAAAACAGCTTCCAATCGAATGTTCATGTGATTGGAAAAGTCAGGAGAGTGCAAAGGTACTGTTTTCTAGCAGTTGGCAAGCTGCGCACACAATCCCAGTGTTGTACAGCTTCCTTCTTCACCTTTCCGAAGGTGCCGCTCTCTCCGGCTCCCGGAGGCGAAGAAGCGGCTTCTTCGCGCAAAGACGATTGTGCCGCTCACTGTGCACTCCTTAGCGCGGCTTCTGCCGAAAGACGCCCGGGAGCGGCTCTTAGCTCCGGACAGCATCGTACCTTCGTCTTTAGCGTCTCTTCTCGTCTACATCTTAGCAAAAAGCTTTTCCACTATGTCTGGCGAGGAAAAACTGTGCCAGCACAGAAAACATCTCCCATCGTGTTCTAGACGTTGCACGGAGGTGTGCCGGGTGACTGGCATGAAGAAAAGAAAAGTTGTCCAAAACAGCTTCCAATCGAATGTTCATGTGATTGGAAAAGTCAGGAGAGTGCAAAGGTACTGTTTTCTAGCAGTTGGCAAGCTGCGCACACAATCCCAGTGTTGTACAGCTTCCTTCTTCACCTTTCCGAAGGTGCCGCTCTCTCCGGCTCCCGGAGGCGAAGAAGCGGCTTCTTCGCGCAAAGACGATTGTGCCGCTCACTGTGCACTCCTTAGCGCGGCTTCTGCCGAAAGACGCCCGGGAGCGGCTCTTAGCTCCGGACAGCATCGTACCTTCGTCTTTAGCGTCTCTTCTCGTCTACATCTTAGCAAAAAGCTTTTCCACTATGTCTGGCGAGGAAAAACTGTGCCAGCACAGAAAACATCTCCCATCGTGTTCTAGACGTTGCACGGAGGTGTGCCGAGTGTTTGGCATGAAGGAAAGAAAAGTTGTCCAAAACAGCTTCCAATCGAATGTTCATGTGATTGGAAAAGTCAGGAGAGTGCAAAGGTACTGTTTTCTAGCAGTTGGCAAGCTGCGCACACAATCCCAGTGTTGTACAGCTTCCTTCTTCACCTTTCCGAAGGTGCCGCTCACTCCGGCTCCCGGAGGCGAAGAAGAGGCTTCTTCGCGCAAAGACGATTGTGCCGCTCACTGTGCACTCCTTAGCGCGGCTTCTGCCGAAAGACGCCCGGGAGCGGCTCTTAGCTCCGGACAGCATCGTACCTTCGTCTTTAGCGTCTCTTCTCGTCTACATCTTAGCAAAAAGCTTTTCCAATATGTCAGGCGACGAAAACTGTGCCAGCACAGAAAACATCTCCCATCGTGTTCTAGACGTTGCACGGAGGGGTGCCGAGTGTTTGGCATGAAGGAAAGAAAAGTTGTCCAAAACAGCTTCCAATCGAATGTTCATGTGATTGGAAAAGTCAGGAGAGTGCAAAGGTACTGTTTTCTAGCAGTTGGCAAGCTGCGCACACAATCCCAGTGTTGTACAGCTTCCTTCTTCACCTTTCCGAAGGTGCCGCTCTCTCCGGCTCCCGGAGGCGAAGAAGCGGCTTCTTCGCGCAAAGACGATTGTGCCGCTCACTGTGCACTCCTTAGCGCGGCTTCTGCCGAAAGACGCCCGGGAGCGGCTCTTAGCTCCGGACAGCATCGTACCTTCGTCTTTAGCGTCTCTTCTCGTCTACATCTTAGCAAAAAGCTTTTCCACTATGTCAGGCGAGGAAAAACTGTGCCAGCACAGAAAACATCTCCCATCGTGTTCCAGACGTTGCACGGAGGGGTGCCGAGTGTTTGGCATGAAGGAAAGAAAAGTTGTCCAAAACAGCTTCCAATCGAATGTTCATGTGATTGGAAAAGTCAGGAGAGTGCAAAGGTACTGTTTTCTAGCAGTTGGCAAGCTGCGCACACAATCCCAGTGTTGTACAGCTTCCTTCTTCACCTTTCCGAAGGTGCCGCTCTCTCCGGCTCCCGGAGGCGAAGAAGCGGCTTCTTCGCGCAAAGACGATTGTGCCGCTCACTGTGCACTCCTTAGCGCGGCTTCTGCCGAAAGACGCCCGGGAGCGGCTCTTAGCTCCGGACAGCATCGTACCTTCGTCTTTAGCGTCTCTTCTCGTCTACATCTTAGCAAAAAGCTTTTCCACTATGTCTGGCGAGGAAAAACTGTGCCAGCACAGAAAACATCTCCCATCGTGTTCTAGACGTTGCACGGAGGTGTGCCGAGTGTTTGGCATGAAGGAAAGAAAAGTTGTCCAAAACAGCTTCCAATCGAATGTTCATGTGATTGGAAAAGTCAGGAGAGTGCAAAGGTACTGTTTTCTAGCAGTTGGCAAGCTGCGCACACAATCCCAGTGTTGTACAGCTTCCTTCTTCACCTTTCCGAAGGTGCCGCTCTCTCCGGCTCCCGGAGGCGAAGAAGCGGCTTCTTCGCGCAAAGACGATTGTGCCGCTCACTGTGCACTCCTTAGCGCGGCTTCTGCCGAAAGACGCCCGGGAGCGGCTCTTAGCTCCGGACAGCATCGTACCTTCGTCTTTAGCGTCTCTTCTCGTCTACATCTTAGCAAAAAGCTTTTCCACTATGTCTGGCGAGGAAAAACTGTGCAAGCACAGAAAACATCTCCCATCGTGTTCTAGACGTTGCACGGAGGTGTGCCGAGTGTTTGGCATGAAGGAAAGAAAACTTGTCCAAAACAGCTTCCAATCGAATGTTCATGTGATTGGAAAAGTCAGGAGAGTGCAAAGGTACTGTTTTCTAGCAGTTGGCAAGCTGCGCACACAATCCCAGTGTTGTACAGCTTCCTTCTTCACCTTTCCGAAGGTGCCGCTCTCTCCGGCTCCCGGAGGCGAAGAAGCGGCTTCTTCGCGCAAAGACGATTGTGCCGCTCACTGTGCACTCCTTAGCGCGGCTTCTGCCGAAAGACGCCCGGGAGCGGCTCTTAGCTCCGGACAGCATCGTACCTTCGTCTTTAGCGTCTCTTCTCGTCTACATCTTAGCAAAAAGCTTTTCCACTATGTCTGGCGAGGAAAAACTGTGCCAGCACAGAAAACATCTCCCATCCTGTTCTAGACGTTGCACGGAGGTGTGCCGAGTGTTTGGCATGAAGGAAAGAAAAGTAGTCCAAAACAGCTTCCAATCGAATGTTCATGTGATTGGAAAAGTCAGGAGAGTGCAAAGGTACTGTTTTCTAGCAGTTGGCAAGCTGCGCACACAATCCCAGTGTTGTACAGCTTCCTTCTTCACCTTTCCGAAGGTGCCGCTCTCTCCGGCTCCCGGAGGCGAAGAAGCGGCTTCTTCGCGCAAAGACGATTGTGCCGCTCACTGTGCACTCCTTAGCGCGGCTTCTGCCGAAAGACGCCCGGGAGCGGCTCTTAGCTCCGGACAGCATCGTACCTTCGTCTTTAGCGTCTCTTCTCGTCTACATCTTAGCAAAAAACTTTTCTACTATGTCTGGCGACGAAAAACTGTGCAAGCACAGAAAACATCTCCCATCGTGTTCTAGACGTTGCACGGAGGTGTGCCGAGTGTTTGGCATGAAGGAAAGAAAACTTGTCCAAAACAGCTTCCAATCGAATGTTCATGTGACTGGAAAAGTCAGGAGAGTGCAAAGGTACTGTTTTCTAGCAGTTGGCAAGCTGCGCACACAATCCCAGTGTTGTACAGCTTCCTTCTTCACCTTTCCGAAGGTGCCGCTCACTCCGGCTCCCGGAGGCGAAGAAGAGGCTTCTTCGCGCAAAGACGATTGTGCCGCTCACTGTGCACTCCTTAGCGCGGCTTCTGCCGAAAGACGCCCGGGAGCGGCTCTTAGCTCCGGACAGCATCGTACCTTCGTCTTTAGCGTCTCTTCTCGTCTACATCTTAGCAAAAAGCTTTTCCAATATGTCAGGCGAGGAAAAACTGTGCCAGCACAGAAAACATCTCCCATCGTGTTCTAGACGTTGCACGGAGGGGTGCCGAGTGTTTGGCATGAAGGAAAGAAAAGTTGTCCAAAACAGCTTCCAATCGAATGTTCATGTGATTGGAAAAGTCAGGAGAGTGCAAAGGTACTGTTTTCTAGCAGTTGGCAAGCTGCGCACACAATCCCAGTGTTGTACAGCTTCCTTCTTCACCTTTCCGAAGGTGCCGCTCTCTCCGGCTCCCGGAGGCGAAGAAGCGGCTTCTTCGCGCAAAGACGATTGTGCCGCTCACTGTGCACTCCTTAGCGCGGCTTCTGCCGAAAGACGCCCGGGAGCGGCTCTTAGCTCCGGACAGCATCGTACCTTCGTCTTTAGCGTCTCTTCTCGTCTACATCTTAGCAAAAAGCTTTTCCACTATGTCTGGCGAGGAAAAACTGTGCCAGCACAGAAAACATCTCCCATCGTGTTCCAGACGTTGCACGGAGGTGTGCCGAGTGTTTGGCATGAAGGAAAGAAAAGTTGTCCAAAACAGCTTCCAATCGAATGTTCATGTGATTGGAAAAGTCAGGAGAGTGCAAAGGTACTGTTTTCTAGCAGTTGGCAAGCTGCGCACACAATCCCAGTGTTGTACAGCTTCCTTCTTCACCTTTCCGAAGGTGCCGCTCTCTCCGGCTCCCGGAGGCGAAGAAGCGGCTTCTTCGCGCAAAGACGATTGTGCCGCTCACTGTGCACTCCTTAGCGCGGCTTCTGCCGAAAGACGCCCGGGAGCGGCTCTTAGCTCCGGACAGCATCGTACCTTCGTCTTTAGCGTCTCTTCTCGTCTACATCTTAGCAAAAAGCTTTTCCAATATGTCAGGCGACGAAAAACTGTGCAAGCACAGAAAACATCTCCCATCGTGTTCTAGACGTTGCACGGAGGGGTGCCGAGTGTTTGGCATGAAGGAAAGAAAAGTTGTCCAAAACAGCTTCCAATCGAATGTTCATGTGATTGGAAAAGTCAGGAGAGTGCAAAGGTACTGTTTTCTAGCAGTTGGCAAGCTGCGCACACAATCCCAGTGTTGTACAGCTTCCTTCTTCACCTTTCCGAAGGTGCCGCTCTCTCCGGCTCCCGGAGGCGAAGAAGCGGCTTCTTCGCGCAAAGACGATTGTGCCGCTCACTGTGCACTCCTTAGCGCGGCTTCTGCCGAAAGACGCCCGGGAGCGGCTCTTAGCTCCGGACAGCATCGTACCTTCGTCTTTAGCGTCTCTTCTCGTCTACATCTTAGCAAAAAGCTTTTCCACTATGTCTGGCGAGGAAAAACTGTGCCAGCACAGAAAACATCTCCCATCGTGTTCTAGACGTTGCACGGAGGTGTGCCGGGTGATTGGCATGAAGAAAAGAAAAGTTGTCCAAAACAGCTTCCAACGGAATGTTCATGTGATTGGAAAAGTCAGGAGAGTGCAAAGGTACTGTTTTCTAGCAGTTGGCAAGCTGCGCACACAATCCCAGTGTTGTACAGCTTCCTTCTTCACCTTTCCGAAGGTGCCGCTCACTCCGGTTCCCGGAGGCGAGGAAGAGGCTTCTTCGCGCAAAGACGATTGTGCCGCTCACTGTGCACTCCTTAGCGCGGCTTCTGCCGAAAGACGCCCGGGAGCGGCTCTTAGCTCCGGACAGCATCGTACCTTCGTCTTTAGCGTCTCTTCTCGTCTACATCTTAGCAAAAAGCTTTTCCACTATGTCTGGCGAGGAAAAACTGTGCCAGCACAGAAAACATCTCCCATCGTGTTCTAGACGTTGCACGGAGGTGTGCCGAGTGTTTGGCATGAAGGAAAGAAAAGTTGTCCAAAACAGCTTCCAATCGAATGTTCATGTGATTGGAAAAGTCAGGAGAGTGCAAAGGTACTGTTTTCTATCAGTTGGCAAGCTGCGCACACAATCCCAGTGTTGTACAGCTTCCTTCTTCACCTTTCCGAAGGTGCCGCTCTCTCCGGCTCCCGGAGGCGAAGAAGCGGCTTCTTCGCGCAAAGACGATTGTGCCGCTCACTGTGCACTCCTTAGCGCGGCTTCTGCCGAAAGACGCCCGGGAGCGGCTCTTAGCTCCGGACAGCATCGTACCTTCGTCTTTAGCGTCTCTTCTCGTCTACATCTTAGCAAAAAGCTTTTCCACTATGTCAGGCGAGGAAAAACTGTGCCAGCACAGAAAACATCTCCCATCGTGTTCTAGACGTTGCACGGAGGTGTGCCGAGTGTTTGGCATGAAGGAAAGAAAACTTGTCCAAAACAGCTTCCAATCGAATGTTCATGTGATTGGAAAAGTCAGGAGAGTGCAAAGGTACTGTTTTCTAGCAGTTGGCAAGCTGCGCACACAATCCCAGTGTTGTACAGCTTCCTTCTTCACCTTTCCGAAGGTGCCGCTCTCTCCGGCTCCCGGAGGCGAAGAAGCGGCTTCTTCGCGCAAAGACGATTGTGCCGCTCACTGTGCACTCCTTAGCGCGGCTTCTGCCGAAAGACGCCCGGGAGCGGCTCTTAGCTCCGGAGAGCATCGTACCTTCGTCTTTAGCGTCTCTTCTCGTCTACATCTTAGCAAAAAGCTTTTCCACTATGTCTGGCGAGGAAAAACTGTGCCAGCACAGAAAACATCTCCCATCGTGTTCTAGACGTTGCACGGAGGTGTGCCGAGTGTTTGGCATGAAGGAAAGAAAAGTTGTCCAAAACAGCTTCCAATCGAATGTTCATGTGATTGGAAAAGTCAGGAGAGTGCAAAGGTACTGTTTTCTAGCAGTTGGCAAGCTGCGCACACAATCCCAGTGTTGTACAGCTTCCTTCTTCACCTTTCCGAAGGTGCCGCTCACTCCGGCTCCCGGAGGCGAAGAAGAGGCTTCTTCGCGCAAAGACGATTGTGCCGCTCACTGTGCACTCCTTAGCGCGGCTTCTGCCGAAAGACGCCCGGGAGCGGCTCTTAGCTCCGGACAGCATCGTACCTTCGTCTTTAGCGTCTCTTCTCGTCTACATCTTAGCAAAAAGCTTTTCCAATATGTCAGGCGACGAAAACTGTGCCAGCACAGAAAACATCTCCCATCGTGTTCTAGACGTTGCACGGAGGGGTGCCGAGTGTTTGGCATGAAGGAAAGAAAAGTTGTCCAAAACAGCTTCCAATCGAATGTTCATGTGATTGGAAAAGTCAGGAGAGTGCAAAGGTACTGTTTTCTAGCAGTTGGCAAGCTGCGCACACAATCCCAGTGTTGTACAGCTTCCTTCTTCACCTTTCCGAAGGTGCCGCTCTCTCCGGCTCCCGGAGGCGAAGAAGCGGCTTCTTCGCGCAAAGACGATTGTGCCGCTCACTGTGCACTCCTTAGCGCGGCTTCTGCCGAAAGACGCCCGGGAGCGGCTCTTAGCTCCGGACAGCATCGTACCTTCGTCTTTAGCGTCTCTTCTCGTCTACATCTTAGCAAAAAGCTTTTCCACTATGTCAGGCGAGGAAAAACTGTGCCAGCACAGAAAACATCTCCCATCGTGTTCCAGACGTTGCACGGAGGTGTGCCGAGTGTTTGGCATGAAGGAAAGAAAAGTTGTCCAAAACAGCTTCCAATCGAATGTTCATGTGATTGGAAAAGTCAGGAGAGTGCAAAGGTACTGTTTTCTAGCAGTTGGCAAGCTGCGCACACAATCCCAGTGTTGTACAGCTTCCTTCTTCACCTTTCCGAAGGTGCCGCTCTCTCCGGCTCCCGGAGGCGAAGAAGCGGCTTCTTCGCGCAAAGACGATTGTGCCGCTCACTGTGCACTCCTTAGCGCGGCTTCTGCCGAAAGACGCCCGGGAGCGGCTCTTAGCTCCGGACAGCATCGTACCTTCGTCTTTAGCGTCTCTTCTCGTCTACATCTTAGCAAAAAGCTTTTCCACTATGTCTGGCGAGGAAAAACTGTGCCAGCACAGAAAACATCTCCCATCGTGTTCTAGACGTTGCACGGAGGTGTGCCGAGTGTTTGGCATGAAGGAAAGAAAAGTTGTCCAAAACAGCTTCCAATCGAATGTTCATGTGATTGGAAAAGTCAGGAGAGTGCAAAGGTACTGTTTTCTAGCAGTTGGCAAGCTGCGCACACAATCCCAGTGTTGTACAGCTTCCTTCTTCACCTTTCCGAAGGTGCCGCTCTCTCCGGCTCCCGGAGGCGAAGAAGCGGCTTCTTCGCGCAAAGACGATTGTGCCGCTCACTGTGCACTCCTTAGCGCGGCTTCTGCCGAAAGACGCCCGGGAGCGGCTCTTAGCTCCGGACAGCATCGTACCTTCGTCTTTAGCGTCTCTTCTCGTCTACATCTTAGCAAAAAGCTTTTCCACTATGTCTGGCGAGGAAAAACTGTGCCAGCACAGAAAACATCTCCCATCCTGTTCTAGACGTTGCACGGAGGTGTGCCGAGTGTTTGGCATGAAGGAAAGAAAAGTTGTCCAAAACAGCTTCCAATCGAATGTTCATGTGATTGGAAAAGTCAGGAGAGTGCAAAGGTACTGTTTTCTAGCAGTTGGCAAGCTGCGCACACAATCCCAGTGTTGTACAGCTTCCTTCTTCACCTTTCCGAAGGTGCCGCTCTCTCCGGCTCCCGGAGGCGAAGAAGCGGCTTCTTCGCGCAAAGACGATTGTGCCGCTCACTGTGCACTCCTTAGCGCGGCTTCTGCCGAAAGACGCCCGGGAGCGGCTCTTAGCTCCGGACAGCATCGTACCTTCGTCTTTAGCGTCTCTTCTCGTCTACATCTTAGCAAAAAGCTTTTCCACTATGTCTGGCGAGGAAAAACTGTGCAAGCACAGAAAACATCTCCCATCGTGTTCTAGACGTTGCACGGAGGTGTGCCGAGTGTTTGGCATGAAGGAAAGAAAAGTTGTCCAAAACAGCTTCCAATCGAATGTTCATGTGATTGGAAAAGTCAGGAGAGTGCAAAGGTACTGTTTTCTAGCAGTTGGCAAGCTGCGCACACAATCCCAGTGTTGTACAGCTTCCTTCTTCACCTTTCCGAAGGTGCCGCTCTCTCCGGCTCCCGGAGGCGAAGAAGCGGCTTCTTCGCGCAAAGACGATTGTGCCGCTCACTGTGCACTCCTTAGCGCGGCTTCTGCCGAAAGACGCCCGGGAGCGGCTCTTAGCTCCGGACAGCATCGTACCTTCGTCTTTAGCGTCTCTTCTCGTCTACATCTTAGCAAAAAGCTTTTCCACTATGTCTGGCGAGGAAAAACTGTGCCAGCACAGAAAACATCTCCCATCGTGTTCTAGACGTTGCACGGAGGTGTGCCGAGTGTTTGGCATGAAGGAAAGAAAAGTTGTCCAAAACAGCTTCCAATCGAATGTTCATGTGATTGGAAAAGTCAGGAGAGTGCAAAGGTACTGTTTTCTATCAGTTGGCAAGCTGCGCACACAATCCCAGTGTTGTACAGCTTCCTTCTTCACCTTTCCGAAGGTGCCGCTCTCTCCGGCTCCCGGAGGCGAAGAAGCGGCTTCTTCGCGCAAAGACGATTGTGCCGCTCACTGTGCACTCCTTAGCGCGGCTTCTGCCGAAAGACGCCCGGGAGCGGCTCTTAGCTCCGGACAGCATCGTACCTTCGTCTTTAGCGTCTCTTCTCGTCTACATCTTAGCAAAAAGCTTTTCCAATATGTCAGGCGAGGGAAAACTGTGCCAGCACAGAAAACATCTCCCATCGTGTTCTAGACGTTGCACGGAGGGGTGCCGAGTGTTTGGCATGAAGGAAAGAAAAGTTGTCCAAAACAGCTTCCAATCGAATGTTCATGTGATTGGAAAAGTCAGGAGAGTGCAAAGGTACTGTTTTCTAGCAGTTGGCAAGCTGCGCACACAATCCCAGTGTTGTACAGCTTCCTTCTTCACCTTTCCGAAGGTGCCGCTCTCTCCGGCTCCCGGAGGCGAAGAAGCGGCTTCTTCGCGCAAAGACGATTGTGCCGCTCACTGTGCACTCCTTAGCGCGGCTTCTGCCGAAAGACGCCCGGGAGCGGCTCTTAGCTCCGGACAGCATCGTACCTTCGTCTTTAGCGTCTCTTCTCGTCTACATCTTAGCAAAAAGCTTTTCCACTATGTCTGGCGAGGAAAAACTGTGCCAGCACAGAAAACATCTCCCATCGTGTTCCAGACGTTGCACGGAGGTGTGCCGAGTGTTTGGCATGAAGGAAAGAAAAGTTGTCCAAAACAGCTTCCAATCGAATGTTCATGTGATTGGAAAAGTCAGGAGAGTGCAAAGGTACTGTTTTCTAGCAGTTGGCAAGCTGCGCACACAATCCCAGTGTTGTACAGCTTCCTTCTTCACCTTTCCGAAGGTGCCGCTCTCTCCGGCTCCCGGAGGCGAAGAAGCGGCTTCTTCGCGCAAAGACGATTGTGCCGCTCACTGTGCACTCCTTAGCGCGGCTTCTGCCGAAAGACGCCCGGGAGCGGCTCTTAGCTCCGGACAGCATCGTACCTTCGTCTTTAGCGTCTCTTCTCGTCTACATCTTAGCAAAAAGCTTTTCCACTATGTCTGGCGAGGAAAAACTGTGCCAGCACAGAAAACATCTCCCATCGTGTTCTAGACGTTGCACGGAGGTGTGCCGAGTGTTTGGCATGAAGGAAAGAAAAGTTGTCCAAAACAGCTTCCAATCGAATGTTCATGTGATTGGAAAAGTCAGGAGAGTGCAAAGGTACTGTTTTCTAGCAGTTGGCAAGCTGCGCACACAATCCCAGTGTTGTACAGCTTCCTTCTTCACCTTTCCGAAGGTGCCGCTCTCTCCGGCTCCCGGAGGCGAAGAAGCGGCTTCTTCGCGCAAAGACGATTGTGCCGCTCACTGTGCACTCCTTAGCGCGGCTTCTGCCGAAAGACGCCCGGGAGCGGCTCTTAGCTCCGGACAGCATCGTACCTTCGTCTTTAGCGTCTCTTCTCGTCTACATCTTAGCAAAAAGCTTTTCCACTATGTCTGGCGAGGAAAAACTGTGCCAGCACAGAAAACATCTCCCATCGTGTTCTAGACGTTGCACGGAGGGGTGCCGAGTGTTTGGCATGAAGGAAAGAAAAGTTGTCCAAAACAGCTTCCAATCGAATGTTCATGTGATTGGAAAAGTCAGGAGAGTGCAAAGGTACTGTTTTCTAGCAGTTGGCAAGCTGCGCACACAATCCCAGTGTTGTACAGCTTCCTTCTTCACCTTTCCGAAGGTGCCGCTCTCTCCGGCTCCCGGAGGCGAAGAAGCGGCTTCTTCGCGCAAAGACGATTGTGCCGCTCACTGTGCACTCCTTAGCGCGGCTTCTGCCGAAAGACGCCCGGGAGCGGCTCTTAGCTCCGGACAGCATCGTACCTTCGTCTTTAGCGTCTCTTCTCGTCTACATCTTAGCAAAAAGCTTTTCCACTATGTCTGGCGAGGAAAAACTGTGCCAGCACAGAAAACATCTCCCATCGTGTTCCAGACGTTGCACGGAGGTGTGCCGAGTGTTTGGCATGAAGGAAAGAAAAGTTGTCCAAAACAGCTTCCAATCGAATGTTCATGTGATTGGAAAAGTCAGGAGAGTGCAAAGGTACTGTTTTCTAGCAGTTGGCAAGCTGCGCACACAATCCCAGTGTTGTACAGCTTCCTTCTTCACCTTTCCGAAGGTGCCGCTCTCTCCGGCTCCCGGAGGCGAAGAAGCGGCTTCTTCGCGCAAAGACGATTGTGCCGCTCACTGTGCACTCCTTAGCGCGGCTTCTGCCGAAAGACGCCCGGGAGCGGCTCTTAGCTCCGGACAGCATCGTACCTTCGTCTTTAGCGTCTCTTCTCGTCTACATCTTAGCAAAAAGCTTTTCCACTATGTCTGGCGAGGAAAAACTGTGCCAGCACAGAAAACATCTCCCATCGTGTTCTAGACGTTGCACGGAGGTGTGCCGAGTGTTTGGCATGAAGGAAAGAAAAGTTGTCCAAAACAGCTTCCAATCGAATGTTCATGTGATTGGAAAAGTCAGGAGAGTGCAAAGGTACTGTTTTCTAGCAGTTGGCAAGCTGCGCACACAATCCCAGTGTTGTACAGCTTCCTTCTTCACCTTTCCGAAGGTGCCGCTCTCTCCGGCTCCCGGAGGCGAAGAAGCGGCTTCTTCGCGCAAAGACGATTGTGCCGCTCACTGTGCACTCCTTAGCGCGGCTTCTGCCGAAAGACGCCCGGGAGCGGCTCTTAGCTCCGGACAGCATCGTACCTTCGTCTTTAGCGTCTCTTCTCGTCTACATCTTAGCAAAAAGCTTTTCCACTATGTCTGGCGAGGAAAAACTGTGCCAGCACAGAAAACATCTCCCATCGTGTTCTAGACGTTGCACGGAGGGGTGCCGAGTGTTTGGCATGAAGGAAAGAAAAGTTGTCCAAAACAGCTTCCAATCGAATGTTCATGTGATTGGAAAAGTCAGGAGAGTGCAAAGGTACTGTTTTCTAGCAGTTGGCAAGCTGCGCACACAATCCCAGTGTTGTACAGCTTCCTTCTTCACCTTTCCGAAGGTGCCGCTCTCTCCGGCTCCCGGAGGCGAAGAAGCGGCTTCTTCGCGCAAAGACGATTGTGCCGCTCACTGTGCACTCCTTAGCGCGGCTTCTGCCGAAAGACGCCCGGGAGCGGCTCTTAGCTCCGGACAGCATCGTACCTTCGTCTTTAGCGTCTCTTCTCGTCTACATCTTAGCAAAAAACTTTTCTACTATGTCTGGCGACGAAAAACTGTGCAAGCACAGAAAACATCTCCCATCGTGTTCTAGACGTTGCACGGAGGTGTGCCGAGTGTTTGGCATGAAGGAAAGAAAAGTTGTCGAAAACAGCTTCCAATCGAATGTTCATGTGACTGGAAAAGTCAGGAGAGTGCAAAGGTACTGTTTTCTAGCAGTTGGCAAGCTGCGCACACAATCCCAGTGTTGTACAGCTTCCTTCTTCACCTTTCCGAAGGTGCCGCTCACTCCGGCTCCCGGAGGCGAAGAAGAGGCTTCTTCGCGCAAAGACGATTGTGCCGCTCACTGTGCACTCCTTAGCGCGGCTTCTGCCGAAAGACGCCCGGGAGCGGCTCTTAGCTCCGGACAGCATCGTACCTTCGTCTTTAGCGTCTCTTCTCGTCTACATCTTAGCAAAAAGCTTTTCCAATATGTCAGGCGAGGAAAAACTGTGCCAGCACAGAAAACATCTCCCATCGTGTTCTAGACGTTGCACGGAGGGGTGCCGAGTGTTTGGCATGAAGGAAAGAAAAGTTGTCCAAAACAGCTTCCAATCGAATGTTCATGTGATTGGAAAAGTCAGGAGAGTGCAAAGGTACTGTTTTCTAGCAGTTGGCAAGCTGCGCACACAATCCCAGTGTTGTACAGCTTCCTTCTTCACCTTTCCGAAGGTGCCGCTCTCTCCGGCTCCCGGAGGCGAAGAAGCGGCTTCTTCGCGCAAAGACGATTGTGCCGCTCACTGTGCACTCCTTAGCGCGGCTTCTGCCGAAAGACGCCCGGGAGCGGCTCTTAGCTCCGGACAGCATCGTACCTTCGTCTTTAGCGTCTCTTCTCGTCTACATCTTAGCAAAAAGCTTTTCCACTATGTCTGGCGAGGAAAAACTGTGCCAGCACAGAAAACATCTCCCATCCTGTTGTAGACGTTGCACGGAGGTGTGCCGAGTGTTTGGCATGAAGGAAAGAAAAGTAGTCCAAAACAGCTTCCAATCGAATGTTCATGTGATTGGAAAAGTCAGGAGAGTGCAAAGGTACTGTTTTCTAGCAGTTGGCAAGCTGCGCACACAATCCCAGTGTTGTACAGCTTCCTTCTTCACCTTTCCGAAGGTGCCGCTCTCTCCGGCTCCCGGAGGCGAAGAAGCGGCTTCTTCGCGCAAAGACGATTGTGCCGCTCACTGTGCACTCCTTAGCGCGGCTTCTGCCGAAAGACGCCCGGGAGCGGCTCTTAGCTCCGGACAGCATCGTACCTTCGTCTTTAGCGTCTCTTCTCGTCTACATCTTAGCAAAAAGCTTTTCCACTATGTCTGGCGAGGAAAAACTGTGCCAGCACAGAAAACATCTCCCATCGTGTTCTAGACGTTGCACGGAGGGGTGCCGAGTGTTTGGCATGAAGGAAAGAAAAGTTGTCCAAAACAGCTTCCAATCGAATGTTCATGTGATTGGAAAAGTCAGGAGAGTGCAAAGGTACTGTTTTCTAGCAGTTGGCAAGCTGCGCACACAATCCCAGTGTTGTACAGCTTCCTTCTTCACCTTTCCGAAGGTGCCGCTCTCTCCGGCTCCCGGAGGCGAAGAAGCGGCTTCTTCGCGCAAAGACGATTGTGCCGCTCACTGTGCACTCCTTAGCGCGGCTTCTGCCGAAAGACGCCCGGGAGCGGCTCTTAGCTCCGGACAGCATCGTACCTTCGTCTTTAGCGTCTCTTCTCGTCTACATCTTAGCAAAAAGCTTTTCCACTATGTCTGGCGAGGAAAAACTGTGCCAGCACAGAAAACATCTCCCATCGTGTTCCAGACGTTGCACGGAGGTGTGCCGAGTGTTTGGCATGAAGGAAAGAAAAGTTGTCCAAAACAGCTTCCAATCGAATGTTCATGTGATTGGAAAAGTCAGGAGAGTGCAAAGGTACTGTTTTCTAGCAGTTGGCAAGCTGCGCACACAATCCCAGTGTTGTACAGCTTCCTTCTTCACCTTTCCGAAGGTGCCGCTCTCTCCGGCTCCCGGAGGCGAAGAAGCGGCTTCTTCGCGCAAAGACGATTGTGCCGCTCACTGTGCACTCCTTAGCGCGGCTTCTGCCGAAAGACGCCCGGGAGCGGCTCTTAGCTCCGGACAGCATCGTACCTTCGTCTTTAGCGTCTCTTCTCGTCTACATCTTAGCAAAAAGCTTTTCCACTATGTCTGGCGAGGAAAAACTGTGCAAGCACAGAAAACATCTCCCATCGTGTTCTAGACGTTGCACGGAGGTGTGCCGAGTGTTTGGCATGAAGGAAAGAAAAGTTGTCCAAAACAGCTTCCAATCGAATGTTCATGTGATTGGAAAAGTCAGGAGAGTGCAAAGGTACTGTTTTCTAGCAGTTGGCAAGCTGCGCACACAATCCCAGTGTTGTACAGCTTCCTTCTTCACCTTTCCGAAGGTGCCGCTCTCTCCGGCTCCCGGAGGCGAAGAAGCGGCTTCTTCGCGCAAAGACGATTGTGCCGCTCACTGTGCACTCCTTAGCGCGGCTTCTGCCGAAAGACGCCCGGGAGCGGCTCTTAGCTCCGGACAGCATCGTACCTTCGTCTTTAGCGTCTCTTCTCGTCTACATCTTAGCAAAAAGCTTTTCCACTATGTCTGGCGAGGAAAAACTGTGCCAGCACAGAAAACATCTCCCATCCTGTTCTAGACGTTGCACGGAGGTGTGCCGAGTGTTTGGCATGAAGGAAAGAAAAGTAGTCCAAAACAGCTTCCAATCGAATGTTCATGTGATTGGAAAAGTCAGGAGAGTGCAAAGGTACTGTTTTCTAGCAGTTGGCAAGCTGCGCACACAATCCCAGTGTTGTACAGCTTCCTTCTTCACCTTTCCGAAGGTGCCGCTCTCTCCGGCTCCCGGAGGCGAAGAAGCGGCTTCTTCGCGCAAAGACGATTGTGCCGCTCACTGTGCACTCCTTAGCGCGGCTTCTGCCGAAAGACGCCCGGGAGCGGCTCTTAGCTCCGGACAGCATCGTACCTTCGTCTTTAGCGTCTCTTCTCGTCTACATCTTAGCAAAAAACTTTTCTACTATGTCTGGCGACGAAAAACTGTGCAAGCACAGAAAACATCTCCCATCGTGTTCTAGACGTTGCACGGAGGTGTGCCGAGTGTTTGGCATGAAGGAAAGAAAAGTTGTCGAAAACAGCTTCCAATCGAATGTTCATGTGACTGGAAAAGTCAGGAGAGTGCAAAGGTACTGTTTTCTAGCAGTTGGCAAGCTGCGCACACAATCCCAGTGTTGTACAGCTTCCTTCTTCACCTTTCCGAAGGTGCCGCTCACTCCGGCTCCCGGAGGCGAAGAAGAGGCTTCTTCGCGCAAAGACGATTGTGCCGCTCACTGTGCACTCCTTAGCGCGGCTTCTGCCGAAAGACGCCCGGGAGCGGCTCTTAGCTCCGGACAGCATCGTACCTTCGTCTTTAGCGTCTCTTCTCGTCTACATCTTAGCAAAAAGCTTTTCCAATATGTCAGGCGAGGAAAAACTGTGCCAGCACAGAAAACATCTCCCATCGTGTTCTAGACGTTGCACGGAGGGGTGCCGAGTGTTTGGCATGAAGGAAAGAAAAGTTGTCCAAAACAGCTTCCAATCGAATGTTCATGTGATTGGAAAAGTCAGGAGAGTGCAAAGGTACTGTTTTCTAGCAGTTGGCAAGCTGCGCACACAATCCCAGTGTTGTACAGCTTCCTTCTTCACCTTTCCGAAGGTGCCGCTCTCTCCGGCTCCCGGAGGCGAAGAAGCGGCTTCTTCGCGCAAAGACGATTGTGCCGCTCACTGTGCACTCCTTAGCGCGGCTTCTGCCGAAAGACGCCCGGGAGCGGCTCTTAGCTCCGGACAGCATCGTACCTTCGTCTTTAGCGTCTCTTCTCGTCTACATCTTAGCAAAAAGCTTTTCCAATATGTCAGGCGAGGAAAAACTGTGCCAGCACAGAAAACATCTCCCATCGTGTTCTAGACGTTGCACGGAGGTGTGCCGAGTGTTTGGCATGAAGGAAAGAAAAGTTGTCCAAAACAGCTTCCAATCGAATGTTCATGTGATTGGAAAAGTCAGGAGAGTGCAAAGGTACTGTTTTCTAGCAGTTGGCAAGCTGCGCACACAATCCCAGTGTTGTACAGCTTCCTTCTTCACCTTTCCGAAGGTGCCGCTCTCTCCGGCTCCCGGAGGCGAAGAAGCGGCTTCTTCGCGCAAAGAGGATTGTGCCGCTCACTGTGCACTCCTTAGCGCGGCTTCTGCCGAAAGACGCCCGGGAGCGGCTCTTAGCTCCGGACAGCATCGTACCTTCGTCTTTAGCGTCTCTTCTCGTCTACATCTTAGCAAAAAGCTTTTCCACTATGTCTGGCGAGGAAAAACTGTGCCAGCACAGAAAACATCTCCCATCGTGTTCCAGACGTTGCACGGAGGTGTGCCGAGTGTTTGGCATGAAGGAAAGAAAAGTTGTCCAAAACAGCTTCCAATCGAATGTTCATGTGATTGGAAAAGTCAGGAGAGTGCAAAGGTACTGTTTTCTAGCAGTTGGCAAGCTGCGCACACAATCCCAGTGTTGTACAGCTTCCTTCTTCACCTTTCCGAAGGTGCCGCTCTCTCCGGCTCCCGGAGGCGAAGAAGCGGCTTCTTCGCGCAAAGACGATTGTGCCGCTCACTGTGCACTCCTTAGCGCGGCTTCTGCCGAAAGACGCCCGGGAGCGGCTCTTAGCTCCGGACAGCATCGTACCTTCGTCTTTAGCGTCTCTTCTCGTCTACATCTTAGCAAAAAGCTTTTCCACTATGTCTGGCGAGGAAAAACTGTGCCAGCACAGAAAACATCTCCCATCCTGTTCTAGACGTTGCACGGAGGTGTGCCGAGTGTTTGGCATGAAGGAAAGAAAAGTTGTCCAAAACAGCTTCCAATCGAATGTTCATGTGATTGGAAAAGTCAGGAGAGTGCAAAGGTACTGTTTTCTAGCAGTTGGCAAGCTGCGCACACAATCCCAGTGTTGTACAGCTTCCTTCTTCACCTTTCCGAAGGTGCCGCTCTCTCCGGCTCCCGGAGGCGAAGAAGCGGCTTCTTCGCGCAAAGACGATTGTGCCGCTCACTGTGCACTCCTTAGCGCGGCTTCTGCCGAAAGACGCCCGGGAGCGGCTCTTAGCTCCGGACAGCATCGTACCTTCGTCTTTAGCGTCTCTTCTCGTCTACATCTTAGCAAAAAGCTTTTCCACTATGTCTGGCGAGGAAAAACTGTGCAAGCACAGAAAACATCTCCCATCGTGTTCTAGACGTTGCACGGAGGTGTGCCGAGTGTTTGGCATGAAGGAAAGAAAAGTTGTCCAAAACAGCTTCCAATCGAATGTTCATGTGATTGGAAAAGTCAGGAGAGTGCAAAGGTACTGTTTTCTAGCAGTTGGCAAGCTGCGCACACAATCCCAGTGTTGTACAGCTTCCTTCTTCACCTTTCCGAAGGTGCCGCTCTCTCCGGCTCCCGGAGGCGAAGAAGCGGCTTCTTCGCGCAAAGACGATTGTGCCGCTCACTGTGCACTCCTTAGCGCGGCTTCTGCCGAAAGACGCCCGGGAGCGGCTCTTAGCTCCGGACAGCATCGTACCTTCGTCTTTAGCGTCTCTTCTCGTCTACATCTTAGCAAAAAGCTTTTCCACTATGTCTGGCGAGGAAAAACTGTGCCAGCACAGAAAACATCTCCCATCGTGTTCTAGACGTTGCACGGAGGTGTGCCGAGTGTTTGGCATGAAGGAAAGAAAAGTTGTCCAAAACAGCTTCCAATCGAATGTTCATGTGATTGGAAAAGTCAGGAGAGTGCAAAGGTACTGTTTTCTATCAGTTGGCAAGCTGCGCACACAATCCCAGTGTTGTACAGCTTCCTTCTTCACCTTTCCGAAGGTGCCGCTCTCTCCGGCTCCCGGAGGCGAAGAAGCGGCTTCTTCGCGCAAAGACGATTGTGCCGCTCACTGTGCACTCCTTAGCGCGGCTTCTGCCGAAAGACGCCCGGGAGCGGCTCTTAGCTCCGGACAGCATCGTACCTTCGTCTTTAGCGTCTCTTCTCGTCTATATCTTAGCAAAAAACTTTTCTACTATGTCTGGCGACGAAAAACTGTGCCAGCACAGAAAACATCTCCCATCGTGTTCTAGACGTTGCACGGAGGGGTGCCGAGTGTTTGGCATGAAGGAAAGAAAAGTTGTCCAAAACAGCTTCCAATCGAATGTTCATGTGATTGGAAAAGTCAGGAGAGTGCAAAGGTACTGTTTTCTATCAGTTGGCAAGCTGCGCACACAATCCCAGTGTTGTACAGCTTCCTTCTTCACCTTTCCGAAGGTGCCGCTCTCTCCGGCTCCCGGAGGCGAAGAAGCGGCTTCTTCGCGCAAAGAGGATTGTGCCGCTCACTGTGCACTCCTTAGCGCGGCTTCTGCCGAAAGACGCCCGGGAGCGGCTCTTAGCTCCGGACAGCATCGTACCTTCGTCTTTAGCGTCTCTTCTCGTCTACATCTTAGCAAAAAGCTTTTCCAATATGTCTGGCGAGGAAAAACTGTGCCAGCACAGAAAACATCTCCCATCGTGTTCCAGACGTTGCACGGAGGTGTGCCGAGTGTTTGGCATGAAGGAAAGAAAAGTTGTCCAAAACAGCTTCCAATCGAATGTTCATGTGATTGGAAAAGTCAGGAGAGTGCAAAGGTACTGTTTTCTAGCAGTTGGCAAGCTGCGCACACAATCCCAGTGTTGTACAGCTTCCTTCTTCACCTTTCCGAAGGTGCCGCTCTCTCCGGCTCCCGGAGGCGAAGAAGCGGCTTCTTCGCGCAAAGACGATTGTGCCGCTCACTGTGCACTCCTTAGCGCGGCTTCTGCCGAAAGACGCCCGGGAGCGGCTCTTAGCTCCGGACAGCATCGTACCTTCGTCTTTAGCGTCTCTTCTCGTCTACATCTTAGCAAAAAGCTTTTCCACTATGTCTGGCGAGGAAAAACTGTGCCAGCACAGAAAACATCTCCCATCGTGTTCTAGACGTTGCACGGAGGGGTGCCGAGTGTTTGCCATGAAGGAAAGAAAAGTTGTCCAAAACAGCTTCCAATCGAATGTTCATGTGATTGGAAAAGTCAGGAGAGTGCAAAGGTACTGTTTTCTAGCAGTTGGCAAGCTGCGCACACAATCCCAGTGTTGTACAGCTTCCTTCTTCACCTTTCCGAAGGTGCCGCTCTCTCCGACTCCCGGAGGCGAAGAAGCGGCTTCTTCGCGCAAAGACGATTGTGCCGCTCACTGTGCACTCCTTAGCGCGGCTTCTGCCGAAAGACGCCCGGGAGCGGCTCTTAGCTCCGGACAGCATCGTACCTTCGTCTTTAGCGTCTCTTCTCGTCTACATCTTAGCAAAAAGCTTTTCCACTATGTCTGGCGAGGAAAAACTGTGCAAGCACAGAAAACATCTCCCATCGTGTTCTAGACGTTGCACGGAGGTGTGCCGAGTGTTTGGCATGAAGGAAAGAAAAGTTGTCCAAAACAGCTTCCAATCGAATGTTCATGTGATTGGAAAAGTCAGGAGAGTGCAAAGGTACTGTTTTCTAGCAGTTGGCAAGCTGCGCACACAATCCCAGTGTTGTACAGCTTCCTTCTTCACCTTTCCGAAGGTGCCGCTCTCTCCGGCTCCCGGAGGTGAAGAAGCGGCTTCTTCGCGCAAAGACGATTGTGCCGCTCACTGTGCACTCCTTAGCGCGGCTTCTGCCGAAAGACGCCCGGGAGCGGCTCTTAGCTCCGGACAGCATCGTACCTTCGTCTTTAGCGTCTCTTCTCGTCTACATCTTAGCAAAAAGCTTTTCCACTATGTCTGGCGAGGAAAAACTGTGCCAGCACAGAAAACATCTCCCATCGTGTTCTAGACGTTGCACGATCCCTATACTTAGTCTGATTTTCCTTCCTGGGGATAGGATTAGGTTTCAGACTAGGGCTTGGAGTTTTTTAACCAGGAAGCCCTGAGTTCCAGGCTTACTGCATCTGCCAAAGGCATCCCAAAGGGAGTGCAAAAGTGACACAACTTGGCTGCCTCTGCTTCTATTCTCATGAGACCATCCCGAACCATAGGCTGATTTTCCTTCCTAGGGTTAAGGTTTGAATTACGCCTAGGGTAAGGGTTCTATTAACCAGAAGACCTGAGTTCCAAGAACACAGCAGCTGCGAAGGTCTTCCTAAGAAGAGCGCAAAAGTACCACAACATGCCTGCCTCCACAGCTTTTTCCTTGGGGACATGCCTAATTCCTGGCTGATTTGCCTTTCTCATCTTAGGGTTGGGGTTCGGCCTAGGGCTAGGACTTTTAAAATCAGGAAGCCCTGAGTTCCAGGCACACTGCAGCTGCGAAACGCATCCCAAGGGGAGTACAAAAGTGCAACAACATGGCAGCTTTCACAGCTTTTTCCTTGGCACCATCCCTATACCTCGGCTGATTTATCTGCCTAGGGTTAGGGTTAGGGTTCAGCCTAGGGCTTGGAGTTTTTTAACCAGGATGCCCTGAGTTCCAGGCTTACTGCATCTGCCAAAGGCATCCCAAAGGGAGTGCAGAAGTGCCACATCATGGCTGCTTTCACGGCTTTTCCCTTAGGAAGAACCCTAATACGCGGCTGATTTACCTTCCTAGGGTTACTGTTAGGCTTAGGCCTAGGACTTTTAAAACCAGGAAGCCCTGGGCTCCAGGCACACTGCAGCTGCGAAAGGCATCCCAAGGGGAGTGCAAAAGTGACACAACTTGGCTGCCACCACTGATATTTCCATGAGACCATCCCGAACCATAGGCTGATTTTCCTTCCTAGGGTTAAGGTTTGAGTTACGCCTAGGGTAAGGGTTCTATTAACCAGAAAGCCCTGAGTTCCAAGAACACAGCAGCTGCGAAGGACTAGCCAAGGAGAGTGCAAAAGTACCACAACATGCCTGCCTCCACAGCTTTTTCCTTGGGGACATGCCTAATTCCTGGCTGATTTGCCTTTCTCGTCTTAGGGTTGGGGTTCGGCCTAGGGCTAGGATTTTTTTAACTAGGAAGCCCTGAGTTCCAGGCTTACTGCATCTGCCAAAGGCATCCCAAAGGGAGTGCAGAAGTGCCACAACATGGCTGCTTTCACGGCTTTTCCCTTAGGAAGAACCCTAATACTCGGCTGATTTACCTTCCTAGGGTTACTGTTAGGCTTAGGCCTTGGACTTTTAAAACCAGGAAGCCCTGGGCTCCAGGCACATGCAGCTGTTAAAGGCATCCCAAGAGGGCTGCAGAAGTGACACAACTTGGCTGCCTCTGCTGCTATTCTCATGAGACCATCCTGAACCATAGGCTGATTTTCCTTCCTAGGGTTAAGGTTTGAGTTATGCCTGGGGTAAGGGTTCTATTAACCAGAAAGCCCTGAGTTCCAAGAACACAGCAGCTGCGAAGGACTACCCAAGAAGAGCGCAAAAGTACCACAACATGCCTGCCTCCACAGCTTTTTCCTTGGGGACATGCCTAATTCCTGGCTGATTGGCCTTTCTCGTCTTAGGGTTGGGGTTCGGCCTAGGGCTAGGATTTTTTTAACTAGGAAGCCCTGAGTTCCAGGCTTACTTCATCTGCCAAAGGCATCCCAAAGGGAGTGCAGAAGTGCCACAACATGGCTGCTTTCACGGCTTTTCCCTTAGGAAGAACCCTAATACTCGGCTGATTTACCTTCCTAGGGTTACTGTTAGGCTTAGGCCTAGGACTTTTAAAACCAGGAAGCCCTGGGCTCCAGGCACATGCAGCTGTTAAAGGCATCCCAAGAGGGCTGCAGAAGTGACACAAATTGGCTGCCTCTGCTGCTATTCTCATGAGACCATCCTGAACCATAGACTGATTTTCCTTCCTAGGGTTAAGGTTTGAGTTACGCCTGGGGTAAGGGTTCGATCAACCAGAAAGCCCTGAGTTCCAAGAACACAGCAGCTGCGAAGGACTAGCCAAGAAGAGCGAAAATGTACCACAACATGCCTGCCTCCACAGCTTTTTCCTTGGGGACATGCCTAATTCCTGGCTGATTTGCCTTTCTCGTCTTAGGGTTGGGGTTCGGCCTAGGGCTAGGATTTTTAAAATCAGGAAGCCCTGAGTTCCAGGCACACTGGAGCTGTGAAAGGCATCCAAAAGGGAGTGCAAAAGTGCCACAACATGGTTGCTTTCACGGCTTTTTCCTTGGCAAGAAGCCTAACACCAGGCTGATTTCCCTTCCCAGGGTTACTGTTAGGCTTAGGCCCAGGGCTAGGATTTTTAAAACTAGGAAGCCCTTAGATCCAGGCACACTGCAGCTGTTCAAGGCATCCCAAGGGGAGTACAAAAGTGCAACAACATGGCAGCTTTCACAGCTTTTTCCTTGGCACCATCCCGATACCTAGGCTGTTTTATCTGCCTAGGGTTAGGGTTAGGGTTCAGCCTAGGGCTTGGAGTTTTTAACCAGGATGCCCTGAGTTCCAGGCTTACTGCATCTGCCAAAGGCATCCCAAAGGGAGTGCAAAAGTGCCACAACATGGCTGCTTTCACGGCTTTTCCCTTAGGAAGAACCCTAATACGCGGCTGATTTACCTTCCTAGGGTTACTGTTAGGCTTAGGCCTAGGACTTTTAAAACCAGGAAGCCCTGGGCTCCAGGCACACTGCAGCTGCGAAAGGCATCCCAAGGGGAGCGCAAAAGTGACACAACTTGGCTGCCACCACTGATATTTCCATGAGACCATCCCGAACCATAGGCTGATTTTCCTTCCTAGGGTTAAGGTTTGAGTTATGCCTGGGGTAAGGGTTCTATTAACCAGAAAGCCCTGAGTTCCAAGAACACAGCAGCTGCGAAGGACTACCCAAGAAGAGCGCAAAAGTACCACAACATGCCTGCCTCCACAGCTTTTTCCTTGGGGACATGCCTAATTCCTGGCTGATTTGCCTTTCTCGTCTTAGGGTTGGGGTTCGGCCTAGGGCTAGGATTTTTTTAACTAGGAAGCCCTGAGTTCCAGGCTTACTTCATCTGCAAAAAGCATCCCAAAGGGAGTGCAGAAGTGCCACAACATGGCTGCTTTCACGGCTTTTCCCTTAGGAAGAACCCTAATACTCGGCTGATTTACCTTCCTAGGGTTACTGTTAGGCTTAGGCCTAGGACTTTTAAAACCAGGAAGCCCTGGGCTCCAGGCACACTGCAGCTGCGAAAGGCATCCCAAGGGGAGCGCAAAAGTGACACAACTTGGCTGCCACCACTGATATTTCCATGAGACCATCCCGAACCATAGGCTGATTTTCCTTCCTAGGGTTAAGGTTTGAGTTATGCCTGGGGTAAGGGTTCTATTAACCAGAAAGCCCTGAGTTCCAAGAACACAGCAGCTGCGAAGGACTACCCAAGAAGAGCGCAAAAGTACCACAACATGCCTGCCTCCACAGCTTTTTCCTTGGGGACATGCCTAATTCCTGGCTGATTTGCCTTTCTCGTCTTAGGGTTGGGGTTCGGCCTAGGGCTAGGATTTTTTTAACTAGGAAGCCCTGAGTTCCAGGCTTACTTCATCTGCAAAAAGCATCCCAAAGGGAGTGCAGAAGTGCCACAACATGGCTGCTTTCACGGCTTTTCCCTTAGGAAGAACCCTAATACTCGGCTGATTTACCTTCCTAGGGTTACTGTTAGGCTTAGGCCTAGGACTTTTAAAACCAGGAAGCCCTGGGCTCCAGGCACACTGCAGCTGCGAAAGGCATCCCAAGGGGAGCGCAAAAGTGACACAACTTGGCTGCCACCACTGATATTTCCATGAGACCATCCCGAACCATAGGCTGATTTTCCTTCCTAGGGTTAAGGTTTGAGTTACGCCTAGGGTAAGGGTTCTATTAACCAGAAAGCCCTGAGTTCCAAGAACACAGCAGCTGCGAAGGACTAGCCAAGAAGAGTGCAAAAGTACCACAACATGCCTGCCTCCACAGCTTTTTCCTTGGGGACATGCCTAATTCCTGGCTGATTTGCCTTTCTCGTCTTAGGGTTGGGGTTCGGCCTAGGGCTAGGATATTTTTAACTAGGAAGCCCTGAGTTCCAGGCTTACTTCATCTGCCAAAGGCATCCCAAAGGGAGTGCAGAAGTGCCACAACATGGCTGCTTTCACGGCTTTTCCCTTAGGAAGAACCCTAATACGCGGCTGATTTACCTTCCTAGGGTTACTGTTAGGCTTAGGCCTAGGAGTTTTAAAACCAGGAAGCCCTGGGCTCCAGGCACATGCAGCTGTTAAAGGCATCCCAAGAGGGCTGCAGAAGTGACACAACTTGGCTGCCTCTGCTGCTATTCTCATGAGACCATCCCGAACCATAGGCTGATTTTCCTTCCTAGGGTTAAGGTTTGAGTTACGCCTGGGGTAAGGGTTCTATTAACCAGAAAGCCCTGAGTTCCAAGAACACAGCAGCTGCGAAGGACTACCCAAGAAGAGCGCAAAAGTACCACAACATGCCTGCCTCCACAGCTTTTTCCTTGGGGACATGCCTAATTCCTGGCTGATTTGCCTTTCTCGTCTTAGGGTTGGGGTTCGGCCTAGGGCTAGGATTTTTAAAATCAGGAAGCCCTGAGTTCCAGGCACATTGGAGCTGTGAAAGGCATCCAAAAGGGAGTGCAAAAGTGCCACAACATGGTTGCTTTCACGGCTTTTTCCTTGGCAAGAAGCCTAACACCAGGCTGATTTCCCTTCCCAGGGTTACTGTTAGGCTTAGGCCTAGGGCTAGGATTTTTAAAACTAGGAAGCCCTTAGATCCAGGCACACTGCAGCTGTTCAAGGCATCCCAAGGGGAGTACAAAAGTGCAACAACATGGCAGCTTTCACAGCTTTTTCCTTGGCACCATCCCGATACCTAGGCTGTTTTATCTGCCTAGGGTTAGGGTTAGGGTTCAGCCTAGGGCTTGGAGTTTTTAACCAGGATGCCCTGAGTTCCAGGCTTACTGCATCTGCCAAAGGCATCCCAAAGGGAGTGCAAAAGTGCCACAACATGGCTGCTTTCACGGCTTTTCCCTTAGGAAGAACCCTAATACGCGGCTGATTTACCTTCCTAGGGTTACTGTTAGGCTTAGGCCTAGGACTTTTAAAACCAGGAAGCCCTGGGCTCCAGGCACACTGCAGCTGCGAAAGGCATCCCAAGGGGAGCGCAAAAGTGACACAACTTGGCTGCCACCACTGATATTTCCATGAGACCATCCCGAACCATAGGCTGATTTTCCTTCCTAGGGTTAAGGTTTGAGTTACGCCTAGGGTAAGGGTTCTATTAACCAGAAAGCCCTGAGTTCCAAGAACACAGCAGCTGCGAAGGACTACCCAAGAAGAGCGCAAAAGTACCACAACATGCCTGCCTCCACAGCTTTTTCCTTGGGGACATGCCTAATTCCTGGCTGATTTGCCTTTCTCGTCTTAGGGTTGGGGTTCGGCCTAGGGCTAGGATATTTTTAACTAGGAAGCCCTGAGTTCCAGGCTTACTGCATCTGCCAAAGGCATCCCAAAGGGAGTGCAGAAGTGCCACAACATGGCTGCTTTCACGGCTTTTCCCTTAGGAAGAACCCTAATACTCGGCTGATTTACCTTCCTAGGGTTACTGTTAGGCTTAGGCCTAGGACTTTTAAAACCAGGAAGCCCTGGGCTCCAGGCACACTGCAGCTGCGAAAGGCATCCCAAGGGGAGCGCAAAAGTGACACAACTTGGCTGCCACCACTGATATTTCCATGAGACCATCCCGAACCATAGGCTGATTTTCCTTCCTAGGGTTAAGGTTTGAGTTACGCCTAGGGTAAGGGTTCTATTAACCAGAAAGCCCTGAGTTCCAAGAACACAGCAGCTGCGAAGGACTAGCCAAGAAGAGTGCGAAAGTACCACAACATGCCTGCCTCCACAGCTTTTTCCTTGGGGACATGCCTAATTCCTGGCTGATTTGCCTTTCTCGTCTTAGGGTTGGGGTTCGGCCTAGGGCTAGGATATTTTTAACTAGGAAGCCCTGAGTTCCAGGCTTACTTCATCTGCCAAAGGCATCCCAAAGGGAGTGCAGAAGTGCCACAACATGGCTGCTTTCACGGCTTTTCCCTTAGGAAGAACCCCAATACGCGGCTGATTTACCTTCCTAGGGTTACTGTTAGGCTTAGGCCTAGGACTTTTAAAATCAGGAAGCCCTGGGCTCCAGGCACACTGCAGCTGCGAAAGGCATCCCAAGGGGAGCGCAAAAGTGACACAACTTGGCTGCCACCACTGATATTTCCATGACACCATGCTAAATCATAGGCTGATTTTCCTTCCTAGGGTTAAGGTTTGAGTTACGCCTAGGGTAAGGGTTCTATTAACCAGAAAGCCCTGAGTTCCAAGAACACAGCAGCTGCGAAGGACTTCCCAAGAAGAGCGCAAAAGTACCACCACATGCCTGCCTCCACAGCTTTTTCCTTGGGGACATGCCTAATTCCTGGCTGATTTGCCTTTCTCGTCTTAGGGTTGGGGTTCGGCCTAGGGCTAGGACTTTTAAAATCAGGAAGCCCTGAGTTCCAGGCTTACTTCATCTGCAAAAAGCATCCCAAAGGGAGTGCAGAAGTGCCACAACATGGCTGCTTTCACGGCTTTTCCCTTAGGAAGAACCCTAATACGCGGCTGATTTCCCTTCCCAGGGTTACTGTTAGGCTTAGACCTAGGACTTTTAAAACCAGGAAGCCCTGGGCTCCAGGCACACTGCAGCTGTTAAAGGCATCCCAAGAGGGCTGCAGAAGTGACACAACTTGGCTGCCTCTTCTGCTATTCTCATGAGACCATCCCGAACCATAGGCTGATTTTCCTTCCTAGGGTTAAGGTTTGAGTTATGCCTGGGGTAAGGGTTCTATTAACCAGAAAGCCCTGAGTTCCAAGAACACAGCAGCTGCGAAGGACTACCCAAGAAGAGCGCAAAAGTACCACAACATGCCTGCCTCCACAGCTTTTTCCTTGGGGACATGCCTAATTCCTGGCTGATTGGCCTTTCTCGTCTTAGGGTTGGGGTTCGGCCTAGGGCTAGGATTTTTTTAACTAGGAAGCCCTGAGTTCCAGGCTTACTGCATCTGCCAAAAGCATCCCAAAGGGAGTGCAAAAGTGCCACAACATGGCTGCTTTCACGGCTTTTCCCTTAGGAAGAACCCTAATACCCGGCTGATTTACCTTCCTAGGGTTACTGTTAGGCTTAGGCCTAGGACTTTTAAAACCAGGAAGCCCTGGGCTCCAGGCACATGCAGCTTTTAAAGGCATCCCAAGAGGGCTGCAGAAGTGACACAACTTGGCTGCCTCTGCTGCTATTCTCATGAGACCATCCCGAACCATAGGCTGATTTTCCTTCCTAGGGTTAAGGTTTGAGTTACGCCTGGGGTAAGGGTTCTATTAACCAGAAAGCCCTGAGTTCCAAGAACACAGCAGCTGCGAAGGACTAGCCAAGAAGAGCGCAAAACTACCACAACATGCCTGCCTCCACAGCTTTTTCCTTGGGGACATGCCTAATTCCTGGCTGATTTGCCTTTCTCGTCTTATGTTGGGGTTCGGCCTAGGGCTAGGATTTTTAAAATCAGGAAGCCCTGAGTTCCAGGCACACTGGAGCTGTGAAAGGCATCCAAAAGGGAGTGCAGAAGTGCCACAACATGGCTGCTTTCACGGCTTTTTCCTTGGCAAGAAGCCTAACACCAGGCTGATTTCCCTTCCCAGGGTTACTGTTAGGCTTAGGCCTAGGGCTAGGATTTTTAAAACTAGGAAGCCCTTAGTTCCAGGCACACTGCAGCTGTTCAAGGCATCCCAAGGGGAGTACAAAAGTGCAACAACATGGCAGCTTTCACAGCTTTTTCCTTGGCACCATCCCTATACCTAGGCTGATTTATCTGCCTAGGGTTAAGGTTAGGCTTCAGCCTAGGGCTTGGAGTTTTTTAACCAGAAAGCCCTGAGTTCCAGGCTTACTGCATCTGCCAAAGGCATCCCAAAGGGAGTGCAGAAGTGCCACAACATGGCTGCTTTCACGGCTTTTCCCTTAGGAAGAACCCTAATACGCGGCTGATTTACCTTCCTAGGTTTACTGTTAGGCTTAGGCCTAGGACTTTTAAAACCAGGAAGCCCTGGGCTCCAGGCACACTGCAGCTGCGAAAGGCATCACAAGGGGAGCGCAAAAGTGACACAACTTGGCTGCCACCACTGATATTTCCATGAGACCATCCCGAACCATAGGCTGATTTTCCTTCCTAGGGTTAAGGTTTGAGTTATGCCTGGGGTAAGGGTTCTATTAACCAGAAAGCCCTGAGTTCCAAGAACACAGCAGCTGCGAAGGACTACCCAAGAAGAGCGCAAAAGTACCACAACATGCCTGCCTCCACAGCTTTTTCCTTGGGGACATGCCTAATTCCTGGCTGATTTGCCTTTCTCGTCTTAGGGTTGGGGTTCGGCCTAGGGCTAGGATTTTTTTAACTAGGAAGCCCTGAGTTCCAGGCTTACTTCATCTGCAAAAAGCATCCCAAAGGGAGTGCAGAAGTGCCACAACATGGCTGCTTTCACGGCTTTTCCCTTAGGAAGAACCCTAATACTCGGCTGATTTACCTTCCTAGGGTTACTGTTAGGCTTAGGCCTAGGACTTTTAAAACCAGGAAGCCCTGGGCTCCAGGCACACTGCAGCTGCGAAAGGCATCCCAAGGGGAGCGCAAAAGTGACACAACTTGGCTGCCACCACTGATATTTCCATGAGACCATCCCGAACCATAGGCTGATTTTCCTTCCTAGGGTTAAGGTTTGAGTTACGCCTAGGGTAAGGGTTCTATTAACCAGAAAGCCCTGAGTTCCAAGAACACAGCAGCTGCGAAGGACTAGCCAAGAAGAGTGCAAAAGTACCACAACATGCCTGCCTCCACAGCTTTTTCCTTGGGGACATGCCTAATTCCTGGCTGATTTGCCTTTCTCGTCTTAGGGTTGGGGTTCGGCCTAGGGCTAGGATTTTTAAAATCAGGAAGCCCTGAGTTCCAGGCACACTGGAGCTGTGAAAGGCATCCAAAAGGGAGTGCAAAAGTGCCACAACATGGTTGCTTTCACGGCTTTTTCCTTGGCAAGAAGCCTAACACCAGGCTGATTTCCCTTCCCAGGGTTACTGTTAGGCTTAGGCCCAGGGCTAGGATTTTTAAAACTAGGAAGCCCTTAGATCCAGGCACACTGCAGCTGTTCAAGGCATCCCAAGGGGAGTACAAAAGTGCAACAACATGGCAGCTTTCACAGCTTTTTCCTTGGCACCATCCCGATACCTAGGCTGTTTTATCTGCCTAGGGTTAGGGTTAGGGTTCAGCCTAGGGCTTGGAGTTTTTTAACCAGGAAGCCCTGAGTTCCAGGCTTACTGCATCTGCCAAAGGCATCCCAAAGGGAGTGCAAAAGTGCCACAACATGGCTGCTTTCACAGCTTTTCCTTTAGGAAGAACCCTAATACGCGGCTGATTTACCTTCCTAGGGTTACTGTTAGGCTTAGGCCTAGGACTTTTAAAACCAGGAAGCCCTGGGCTCCAGGCACACTGCAGCTGCGAAAGGCATCCCAAGGGGAGCGCAAAAGTGACACAACTTGGCTGCCACCACTGATATTTCCATGAGACCATCCCAGAACCATAGGCTGATTTTCCTTCCTAGGGTTAAGGTTTGAGTTACGCCTAGGGTAAGGGTTCTATTAACCAGAAAGCCCTGAGTTCCAAGAACACAGCAGCTGCGAAGGACTAGCCAAGGAGAGTGCAAAAGTACCACAACATGCCTGCCTCCACAGCTTTTTCCTTGGGGACATGCCTAATTCCTGGCTGATTTGCCTTTCTCGTCTTAGGGTTGGGGTTCGGCCTAGGGCTAGGATATTTTTAACTAGGAAGCCCTGAGTTCCAGGCTTACTTCATCTGCCAAAGGCATCCCAAAGGGAGTGCAGAAGTGCCACAACATGGCTGCTTTCACGGCTTTTCCCTTAGGAAGAACCCTAATACGCGGCTGATTTACCTTCCTAGGGTTACTGTTAGGCTTAGGCCTAGGAGTTTTAAAACCAGGAAGCCCTGGGCTCCAGGCACATGCAGCTGTTAAAGGCATCCCAAGAGGGCTGCAGAAGTGACACAACTTGGCTGCCTCTGCTGCTATTCTCATGAGACCATCCCGAACCATAGGCTGATTTTCCTTCCTAGGGTTAAGGTTTGAGTTACGCCTGGGGTAAGGGTTCTATTAACCAGAAAGCCCTGAGTTCCAAGAACACAGCAGCTGCGAAGGACTACCCAAGAAGAGCGCAAAAGTACCACAACATGCCTGCCTCCACAGCTTTTTCCTTGGGGACATGCCTAATTCCTGGCTGATTTGCCTTTCTCGTCTTAGGGTTGGGGTTCGGCCTAGGGCTAGGATTTTTAAAATCAGGAAGCCCTGAGTTCCAGGCACATTGGAGCTGTGAAAGGCATCCAAAAGGGAGTGCAAAAGTGCCACAACATGGTTGCTTTCACGGCTTTTTCCTTGGCAAGAAGCCTAACACCAGGCTGATTTCCCTTCCCAGGGTTACTGTTAGGCTTAGGCCTAGGGCTAGGATTTTTAAAACTAGGAAGCCCTTAGATCCAGGCACACTGCAGCTGTTCAAGGCATCCCAAGGGGAGTACAAAAGTGCAACAACATGGCAGCTTTCACAGCTTTTTCCTTGGCACCATCCCGATACCTAGGCTGTTTTATCTGCCTAGGGTTAGGGTTAGGGTTCAGCCTAGGGCTTGGAGTTTTTAACCAGGATGCCCTGAGTTCCAGGCTTACTGCATCTGCCAAAGGCATCCCAAAGGGAGTGCAAAAGTGCCACAACATGGCTGCTTTCACGGCTTTTCCCTTAGGAAGAACCCTAATACGCGGCTGATTTACCTTCCTAGGGTTACTGTTAGGCTTAGGCCTAGGACTTTTAAAACCAGGAAGCCCTGGGCTCCAGGCACACTGCAGCTGCGAAAGGCATCCCAAGGGGAGCGCAAAAGTGACACAACTTGGCTGCCACCACTGATATTTCCATGAGACCATCCCGAACCATAGGCTGATTTTCCTTCCTAGGGTTAAGGTTTGAGTTACGCCTAGGGTAAGGGTTCTATTAACCAGAAAGCCCTGAGTTCCAAGAACACAGCAGCTGCGAAGGACTACCCAAGAAGAGCGCAAAAGTACCACAACATGCCTGCCTCCACAGCTTTTTCCTTGGGGACATGCCTAATTCCTGGCTGATTTGCCTTTCTCGTCTTAGGGTTGGGGTTCGGCCTAGGGCTAGGATATTTTTAACTAGGAAGCCCTGAGTTCCAGGCTTACTGCATCTGCCAAAGGCATCCCAAAGGGAGTGCAGAAGTGCCACAACATGGCTGCTTTCACGGCTTTTCCCTTAGGAAGAACCCTAATACTCGGCTGATTTACCTTCCTAGGGTTACTGTTAGGCTTAGGCCTAGGACTTTTAAAACCAGGAAGCCCTGGGCTCCAGGCACACTGCAGCTGCGAAAGGCATCCCAAGGGGAGCGCAAAAGTGACACAACTTGGCTGCCACCACTGATATTTCCATGAGACCATCCCGAACCATAGGCTGATTTTCCTTCCTAGGGTTAAGGTTTGAGTTACGCCTAGGGTAAGGGTTCTATTAACCAGAAAG
This sequence comes from Ammospiza maritima maritima, assembly GCA_036010785.1. Classification (NCBI taxonomy): domain Eukaryota; kingdom Metazoa; phylum Chordata; class Aves; order Passeriformes; family Passerellidae; genus Ammospiza; species Ammospiza maritima. Next base: position 5,086,240 of record CM069694.1, read on the forward strand.
CCCTGAGTTCCAAGAACACAGCAGCTGCGAAGGACTAGCCAAGAAGAGTGCGAAAGTACCACAACATGCCTGCCTCCACAGCTTTTTCCTTGGGGACATGCCTAATTCCTGGCTGATTTGCCTTTCTCGTCTTAGGGTTGGGGTTCGGCCTAGGGCTAGGATATTTTTAACTAGGAAGCCCTGAGTTCCAGGCTTACTTCATCTGCCAAAGGCATCCCAAAGGGAGTGCAGAAGTGCCACAACATGGCTGCTTTCACAGCTTTTCCCTTAGGAAGAACCCCAATACGCGGCTGATTTACCTTCCTAGGGTTACTGTTAGGCTTAGGCCTAGGACTTTTAAAATCAGGAAGCCCTGGGCTCCAGGCACACTGCAGCTGCGAAAGGCATCCCAAGGGGAGCGCAAAAGTGACACAACTTGGCTGCCACCACTGATATTTCCATGACACCATGCTAAATCATAGGCTGATTTTCCTTCCTAGGGTTAAGGTTTGAGTTACGCCTAGGGTAAGGGTTCTATTAACCAGAAAGCCCTGAGTTCCAAGAACACAGCAGCTGCGAAGGACTTCCCAAGAAGAGCGCAAAAGTACCACCACATGCCTGCCTCCACAGCTTTTTCCTTGGGGACATGCCTAATTCCTGGCTGATTTGCCTTTCTCGTCTTAGGGTTGGGGTTCGGCCTAGGGCTAGGACTTTTAAAATCAGGAAGCCCTGAGTTCCAGGCTTACTTCATCTGCAAAAAGCATCCCAAAGGGAGTGCAGAAGTGCCACAACATGGCTGCTTTCACGGCTTTTCCCTTAGGAAGAACCCTAATACGCGGCTGATTTCCCTTCCCAGGGTTACTGTTAGGCTTAGACCTAGGACTTTTAAAACCAGGAAGCCCTGGGCTCCAGGCACACTGCAGCTGTTAAAGGCATCCCAAGAGGGCTGCAGAAGTGACACAACTTGGCTGCCTCTTCTGCTATTCTCATGAGACCATCCCGAACCATAGGCTGATTTTCCTTCCTAGGGTTAAGGTTTGAGTTATGCCTGGGGTAAGGGTTCTATTAACCAGAAAGCCCTGAGTTCCAAGAACACAGCAGCTGCGAAGGACTACCCAAGAAGAGCGCAAAAGTACCACAACATGCCTGCCTCCACAGCTTTTTCCTTGGGGACATGCCTAATTCCTGGCTGATTGGCCTTTCTCGTCTTAGGGTTGGGGTTCGGCCTAGGGCTAGGATTTTTTTAACTAGGAAGCCCTGAGTTCCAGGCTTACTGCATCTGCCAAAAGCATCCCAAAGGGAGTGCAAAAGTGCCACAACATGGCTGCTTTCACGGCTTTTCCCTTAGGAAGAACCCTAATACCCGGCTGATTTACCTTCCTAGGGTTACTGTTAGGCTTAGGCCTAGGACTTTTAAAACCAGGAAGCCCTGGGCTCCAGGCACATGCAGCTTTTAAAGGCATCCCAAGAGGGCTGCAGAAGTGACACAACTTGGCTGCCTCTGCTGCTATTCTCATGAGACCATCCCGAACCATAGGCTGATTTTCCTTCCTAGGGTTAAGGTTTGAGTTACGCCTGGGGTAAGGGTTCTATTAACCAGAAAGCCCTGAGTTCCAAGAACACAGCAGCTGCGAAGGACTAGCCAAGAAGAGCGCAAAACTACCACAACATGCCTGCCTCCACAGCTTTTTCCTTGGGGACATGCCTAATTCCTGGCTGATTTGCCTTTCTCGTCTTATGTTGGGGTTCGGCCTAGGGCTAGGATTTTTAAAATCAGGAAGCCCTGAGTTCCAGGCACACTGGAGCTGTGAAAGGCATCCAAAAGGGAGTGCAGAAGTGCCACAACATGGCTGCTTTCACGGCTTTTTCCTTGGCAAGAAGCCTAACACCAGGCTGATTTCCCTTCCCAGGGTTACTGTTAGGCTTAGGCCTAGGGCTAGGATTTTTAAAACTAGGAAGCCCTTAGTTCCAGGCACACTGCAGCTGTTCAAGGCATCCCAAGGGGAGTACAAAAGTGCAACAACATGGCAGCTTTCACAGCTTTTTCCTTGGCACCATCCCTATACCTAGGCTGATTTATCTGCCTAGGGTTAAGGTTAGGCTTCAGCCTAGGGCTTGGAGTTTTTTAACCAGAAAGCCCTGAGTTCCAGGCTTACTGCATCTGCCAAAGGCATCCCAAAGGGAGTGCAGAAGTGCCACAACATGGCTGCTTTCACGGCTTTTCCCTTAGGAAGAACCCTAATACGCGGCTGATTTACCTTCCTAGGGTTACTGTTAGGCTTAGGCCTAGGACTTTTAAAACCAGGAAGCCCTGGGCTCCAGGCACACTGCAGCTGCGAAAGGCATCCCAAGAGGGCCGCAGAAGTGACACAACTTGGCTGCCTCTGCTTCTATTCTCATGAGACCATCCTGAACCATAGGCAGATTTTCCTTCCTAGGGTTAAGGTTTGAGTTTCGCCTAGGGTAAGAGTTCTATTAACCAGAAAGCCCTGAGTTCCAAGAACACAGCAGCTGCGAAGGACTAGCCAAGAAGAGCGCAAAACTACCACAACATGCCTGCCTCCACAGCTTTTTCCTTGGGGACATGCCTAATTCCTGGCTGATTTGCCTTTCTCGTCTTAGGGTTGGGGTTCGGCCTAGGGCTAGGATTTTTTTAACTAGGAAGCCCTGAGTTCCAGGCACACTGGAGCTGTGAAAGGCATCCAAAAGGGAGTGCATAAGTGCCACAACATGGTTGCTTTCACGGCTTTTTCCTTGGCAAGAAGCCTAACACCAGGCTGATTTCCCTTCCCAGGGTTACTGTTAGGCTTAGGCCCAGGGCTAGGATTTTTAAAACTAGGAAGCCCTTAGATCCAGGCACACTGCAGCTGTTCAAGGCATCCCAAGGGGAGTACAAAAGTGCAACAACATGGCAGCTTTCACAGCTTTTTCCTTGGCACCATGCCGATACCTAGGCTGTTTTATCTGCCTAGGGTTAGGGTTAGGCTTCAGCCTAGGGCTTGGAGTTTTTTAACCAGGATGCCCTGAGTTCCAGGCTTACTGCATCTGCCAAAGGCATCCCAAAGGGAGTGCAAAAGTGCCACAACATGGCTGCTTTCACAGCTTTTCCCTTAGGAAGAACCCTAATACGCGGCTGATTTACCTTCCTAGGGTTACTGTTAGGCTTAGGCCTAGGACTTTTAAAACCAGGAAGCCCTGGGCTCCAGGCACACTGCAGCTGCGAAAGGCATCCCAAGGGGAGCGCAAAAGTGACACAACTTGGCTGCCACCACTGATATTTCCATGAGACCATCCCAGAACCATAGGCTGATTTTCCTTCCTAGGGTTAAGGTTTGAGTTACGCCTAGGGTAAGGGTTCTATTAACCAGAAAGCCCTGAGTTCCAAGAACACAGCAGCTGCGAAGGACTAGCCAAGGAGAGTGCAAAAGTACCACAACATGCCTGCCTCCACAGCTTTTTCCTTGGGGACATGCCTAATTCCTGGCTGATTTGCCTTTCTCGTCTTAGGGTTGGGGTTCGGCCTAGGGCTAGGATATTTTTAACTAGGAAGCCCTGAGTTCCAGGCTTACTGCATCTGCCAAAGGCATCCCAAAGGGAGTGCAGAAGTGCCACAACATGGCTGCTTTCACAGCTTTTCCCTTAGGAAGAACCCTAATACTCGGCTGATTTACCTTCCTAGGGTTACTGTTAGGCTTAGGCCTTGGACTTTTAAAACCAGGAAGCCCTGGGCTCCAGGCACACTGCAGCTGCGAAAGGCATCCAAAGGGGAGCGCAAAAGTGACACAACTTGGCTGCCACCACTGATATTTCCATGACACCATGCTAAATCATAGGCTGATTTTCCTTGCTAGGGTTAAGGTTTGAGTTACGCCTAGGGTAAGGGTTCTATTAACCAGAAAGCCCTGAGTTCCAAGAACACAGCAGCTGCGAAGGACTTCCCAAGAAGAGCGCAAAAGTACCACAACATGCCTGCCTCCACAGCTTTTTCCTTGGGGACATGCCTAATTCCTGGCTGATTTGCCTTTCTCGTCTTAGGGTTGGGGTTCGGCCTAGGGCTAGGACTTTTAAAATCAGGAAGCCCTGAGTTCCAGGCTTACTTCATCTGCAAAAAGCATCCCAAAGGGAGTGCAGAAGTGCCACAACATGGCTGCTTTCACGGCTTTTCCCTTAGGAAGAACCCTAATACGCGGCTGATTTCCCTTCCCAGGGTTACTGTTAGGCTTAGGCCTAGGACTTTTAAAACCAGGAAGCCCTGGGCTCCAGGCACACTGCAGCTGCGAAAGGCATCCCAAGGGGAGCGCAAAAGTGACACAACTTGGCTGCCACCACTGATATTTCCATGAGACCATCCCGAACCATAGGCTGATTTTCCTTCCTAGGGTTAAGGTTTGAGTTACGCCTAGGGTAAGGGTTCTATTAACCAGAAAGCCCTGAGTTCCAAGAACACAGCAGCTGCGAAGGACTAGCCAAGAAGAGCGCAAAAGTACCACAACATGCCTGCCTCCACAGCTTTTTCCTTGGGGACATGCCTAATTCCTGACAGATTTGCCTTTCTCGTCTTAGGTTTGGGGTTCGGCATAGGGCTAGGATATTTTTAACTAGAAAGCCCTGAGTTCCAGGCTTACTGCATCTGCCAAAGGCATCCCAAAGGGAGTGCAGAAGTGCCACAACATGGCTGCTTTCACGGCTTTTCCCTTAGGAAGAACCCTAATACGCGGCTGATTTACCTTCCTAGGGTTACTGTTAGGCTTAGGCCTAGGACTTTTAAAACCAGGAAGCCCTGGGCTCCAGGCACACTGCAGCTGCGAAAGGCATCCCAAGGGGAGCGCAAAAGTGACACAACTTGGCTGCCACCACTGATATTTCCATGAGACCATCCCGAACCATAGGCTGATTTTCCTTCCTAGGGTTAAGGTTTGAATTACGCCTGGGGTAAGGGTTCTATTAACCAGAAAGACCTGAGTTCCAAGAACACAGCAGCTGCGAAGGACTACCCAAGAAGAGCGCAAAAGTACCACAACATGCCTGCCTCCACAGCTTTTTCCTTGAGAACATGCCTAATTCCTGGCTGATTTGCCTTTCTCGTCTTAGGGTTGGGGTTCGGCCTAGGGGTAGGATATTTTTAACTAGGAAGCCCTGAGTTCCAGGCTTACTTCATCTGCAAAGGCATCCCAAAGGGAGTGCAGAAGTGCCACAACATGGCTGCTTTCACGGCTTTTCCCTTAGGAAGAACCCTAATACGCGGCTGATTTACCTTCTTAGGGTTACTGTTAGGCTTAGGCCTAGGACTTTTAAAACCAGGAAGCCCTTGGCTCCAGGCATATGCAGCTGTTAAAGGCATCCCAAGAGGGCCGCAGAAGTGACACAACTTGGCTGCCTCTGCTTCTATTCTCATGAGACCATCCTGAACCATAGGCAGATTTTCATTCCTAGGGTTAAGGTTTGAGTTTCGCCTAGGGTAAGAGTTCTATTAACCAGAAAGCCCTGAGTTCCAAGAACACAGCAGCTGCGAAGGACTACCCAAGAAGAGCGCAAAAGTACCACAACATGCCTGCCTCCACAGCTTTTTCCTTGGGGACATGCCTAATTCCTGGCTGATTTGCCTTTCTCGTCTTAGGGTTGGGGTTCGGCCTAGGGCTAGGATTTTTAAAATCAGGAAGCCCTGAGTTCCAGGCACACTGGAGCTGTGAAAGGCATCCAAAAGGGAGTGCAAAAGTGCCACAACATGGTTGCTTTCACGGCTTTTTCCTTGGCAAGAAGCCTAACACCAGGCTGATTTCCCTTCCCAGGGTTACTGTTAGGCTTAGGCCCAGGGCTAGGATTTTTAAAACTAGGAAGCCCTTAGATCCAGGCACACTGCAGCTGTTCAAGGCATCCCAAGGGGAGTACAAAAGTGCAACAACATGGCAGCTTTCACAGCTTTTTCCTTGGCACCATCCCGATACCTAGGCTGTTTTATCTGCCTAGGGTTAGGGTTAGGGTTCAGCCTAGGGCTTGGAGTTTTTTAACCAGGAAGCCCTGAGTTCCAGGCTTACTGCATCTGCCAAAGGCATCCCAAAGGGAGTGCAAAAGTGCCACAACATGGCTGCTTTCACAGCTTTTCCCTTAGGAAGAACCCTAATACGCGGCTGATTTACCTTCCTAGGTTTACTGTTAGGCTTAGGCCTAGGACTTTTAAAACCAGGAAGCCCTGGGCTCCAGGCACACTGCAGCTGCGAAAGGCATCCCAAGGGGAGCGCAAAAGTGACACAACTTGGCTGCCACCACTGATATTTCCATGAGACCACCCCGAACCATAGGCTGATTTTCCTTCCTAGGGTAAAGGTTTGAGTTACGCCTAGGGTAAGGGTTCTATTAACCAGAAAGCCCTGAGTTCCAAGAACACAGCAGCTGCGAAGGACTACCCAAGAAGAGCGCAAAAGTACCACAACATGCCTGCCTCCACAGCTTTTTCCTTGGGGACATGCCTAATTCCTGGCTGATTTGCCTTTCTCGTCTTAGGGTTGGGGTTCGGCCTAGGGCTAGGATTTTTTTAACTAGGAAGCCCTGAGTTCCAGGCTTACTGCATCTGCCAAAGGCATCCCAAAGGGAGTGCAAAAGTGCAACATCATGGCTGCTTTCACAGCTTTTCCCTTAGGAAGAACCCTAATACGCGGCTGATTTACCTTCCTAGGGTTACTGTTAGGCTTAGGCCTAGGACTTTTAAAACCAGGAAGCCCTGGGCTCCAGGCACACTGCAGCTGCGAAAGGCATCCCAAGGGGAGCGCAAAAGTGACACAACTTGGCTGCCACCACTGATATTTCCATGAGAGCATCCCGAACCATAGGCTGATTTTCCTTCCTAGGGTTAAGGTTTGAATTACGCCTAGGGTAAGGGTTCTATTAACCAGAAAGCCCTGAGTTCCAAGAACACAGCAGCTGCGAAGGACTAGCCAAGAAGAGCGCAAAAGTACCACAACATGCCTGCCTCCACAGCTTTTTCCTTGGGGACATGCCTAATTCCTGGCTGATTTGCCTTTCTCGTCTTAGGGTTGGGGTTCGGCCTAGGGCTAGGATTTTTTTAACTAGAAAGCCCTGAGTTCCAGGCTTACTGCATCTGCCAAAGGCATCCCAAAGGGAGTGCAGAAGTGCCACAACATGGCTGCTTTCACGGCTTTTCCCTTAGGAAGAACCCTAATACGCGGCTGATTTACCTTCCTAGGGTTACTGTTAGGCTTAGGCCTAGGACTTTTAAAACCAGGAAGCCCTGGGCTCCAGGCACACTGCAGCTGCGAAAGGCATCCCAAGGGGAGCGCAAAAGTTACACAACTTGGCTGCCACCACTGATATTTCCATGAGACCATCCCGAACCATAGGCTGATTTTCCTTCCTAGGGTTAAGGTTTGAGTTATGCCTGGGGTAAGGGTTCTATTAACCAGAAAGCCCTGAGTTCCAAGAACACAGCAGCTGCAAAGGACTACCCAAGAAGAGCGCAAAAGTACCACAACATTCCTGCCTCCACAGCTTTTTCCTTGGGGACATGCCTAATTCCTGGCTGATTTGCCTTTCTCGTCTTAGGGTTGGGGTTCGGCCTAGGGCTAGGATATTTTTAACTAATAAGCCCTGAGTTCCAGGCTTACTTCATCTGCCAAAGGCATCCCAAAGGGAGTGCAAAAGTGCCACAACATGGCTGCTTTCACGGCTTTTCCCTTAGGAAGAACCCTAATACGCGGCTGATTTACCTTTCTAGGGTTACTGTTAGGCTTAGGCCTAGGACTTTTAAAACCAGGAAGCCCTGGGCTCCAGGCATATGCAGCTGTTAAAGGCATCCCAAGAGGGCTGCAGAAGTGACACAACTTGGCTGCCTCTGCTTCTATTCTCATGGGACCATCCCGAACCATAGGCTGATTTTCCTTCCTAGGGTTAAGGTTTGAGTTACGCCTGGGGTAAGGGTTCTATTATCCAGAAAGCCCTGAGTTCCAAGAACACAGCAGCTGCGAAGGACTAGCCAAGAAGAGCGCAAAAGTACCACAACATGCCTGCCTCCACAGCTTTTTCCTTGGGGACATGCCTAATTCCTGGCTGATTTGCCTTTCTCGTCTTAGGGTTGGGGTTCGGCCTAGGGCTAGGATTTTTAAAATCAGGAAGCCCTGAGTTCCAGGCACACTGGAGCTGTGAAAGGCATCCAAAAGGGAGTGCAAAAGTGCCACAACATGGTTGCTTTCACGGCTTTTTCCTTGGCAAGAAGCCTAACACCAGGCTGATTTCCCTTCCCAGCGTTACTGTTAGGCTTAGGCCTAGGGCTAGGATTTTTAAAACTAGGAAGCCCTTAGATCCAGGCACACTGCAGCTGTTCAAGGCATCCCAAGGGGAGTACAAAAGTGCAACAACATGGCAGCTTTCACAGCTTTTTCCTTGGCACCATCCCGATACCTAGGCTGTTTTATCTGCCTAGGGTTAGGGTTAGTTTTAAGCCTAGGGCTTGGAGTTTTTTAACCAGGAAGCCCTGAGTTCCAGGCTTACTGCATCTGCCAAAGGCATCCCAAAGGGAGTGCAGAAGTGCCACAACATGGCTGCTTTCACAGCTTTTCCCTTAGGAAGAACCCTAATACGCGGCTGATTTACCTTCCTAGGGTTACTGTTAGGCTTAGGCCTAGGACTTTTAAAACCAGGAAGCCCTGGGCTCCAGGCACACTGCAGCTGCGAAAGGCATCCCAAGGGGAGCGCAAAAGTGACACAACTTGGCTGCCACCACTGATATTTCCATGAGACCATCCCGAACCATAGGCTGATTTTCCTTCCTAGGGTTAAGGTTTGAGTTACGCCTAGGGTAAGGGTTCTATTAACCAGAAAGCCCTGAGTTCCAAGAACATAGCAGCTGCGAAGGACTAGCCAAGAAGAGCGCAAAAGTACCACAACATGCCTGCCTCCACAGCTTTTTCCTTGGGGACATGCCTAATTCCTGGCTGATTTGCCTTTCTCGTCTTAGGGTTGGGGTTCGGCCTAGGGCTAGGATATTTTTAACTAATAAGCCCTGAGTTCCAGGCTTACTTCATCTGCCAAAGGCATCCCAAAGGGAGTGCAAAAGTGCCACAACATGGCTGCTTTCACGGCTTTTCCCTTAGGAAGAACCCTAATACGCGGCTGATTTACCTTTCTAGGGTTACTGTTAGGCTTAGGCCTAGGACTTTTAAAACCAGGAAGCCCTGGGCTCCAGGCATATGCAGCTGTTAAAGGCATCCCAAGAGGGCTGCAGAAGTGACACAACTTGGCTGCCTCTGCTTCTATTCTCATGGGACCATCCCGAACCATAGGCTGATTTTCCTTCCTAGGGTTAAGGTTTGAGTTACGCCTGGGGTAAGGGTTCTATTAACCAGAAAGCCCTGAGTTCCAAGAACACAGCAGCTGCGAAGGACTAGCCAAGAAGAGCGCAAAAGTACCACAACATGCCTGCCTCCACAGCTTTTTCCTTGGGGACATGCCTAATTCCTGGCTGATTTGCCTTTCTCGTCTTAGGGTTGGGGTTCGGCCTAGGGCTAGGATATTTTTAACTAGGAAGCCCTGAGTTCCAGGCTTACTTCATCTGCCAAAGGCATCCCAAAGAGAGTGCAGAAGTGCCACAACATGGCTGCTTTCACGTCTTTTCCCTTAGGAAGAACCCCAATACGCGGCTGATTTACCTTCCTAGGGTTACTGTTAGGCTTAGGCCTAGGACTTTTAAAATCAGGAAGCCCTGGGCTCCAGGCACACTGCAGCTGCGAAAGGCATCCCAAGGGGAGCGCAAAAGTGACACAACTTGGCTGCCACCACTGATATTTCCATGACACCATGCTAAATCATAGGCTGATTTTCCTTCCTAGGGTTAAGGTTTGAGTTACGCCTAGGGTAAGGGTTCTATTAACCAGAAAGCCCTGAGTTCCAAGAACACAGCAGCTGCGAAGGACTTCCCAAGAAGAGCGCAAAAGTACCACCACATGCCTGCCTCCACAGCTTTTTCCTTGGGGACATGCCTAATTCCTGGCTGATTTGCCTTTCTCGTCTTAGGGTTGGGGTTCGGCCTAGGGCTAGGACTTTTAAAATCAGGAAGCCCTGAGTTCCAGGCTTACTTCATCTGCAAAAAGCATCCCAAAGGGAGTGCAGAAGTGCCACAACATGGCTGCTTTCACGGCTTTTCCCTTAGGAAGAACCCTAATACGCGGCTGATTTCCCTTCCCAGGGTTACTGTTAGGCTTAGACCTAAGACTTTTAAAACCAGGAAGCCCTGGGCTCCAGGCACACTGCAGCTGCGAAAGGCATCCCAAGGGGAGCGCAAAAGTGACACAACTTGGCTGCCACCCCTGATATTTCCATGAGACCATCCCGAACCATAGGCTGATTTTCCTTCCTAGGGTTAAGGTTTGAGTTACGCCTAGGGTAAAGGTTCTATTAACCAGAAAGCCCTGAGTTCCAAGAACACAGCAGCTGCGAAGGACTACCCAAGAAGAGCGCAAAAGTACCACAACATGCCTGCCTCCACAGCTTTTTCCTTGGGGACATGCCTAATTCCTGACTGATTTGCCTTTCTCGTCTTAGGTTTGGGGTTCGGCATAGGGCTAGGATATTTTTAACTAGAAAGCCCTGAGTTCCAGGCTTACTGCATCTGCCAAAGGCATCCCAAAGGGAGTGCAGAAGTGCCACAACATGGCTGCTTTCACGGCTTTTCCCTTAGGAAGAACCCTAATACGCGGCTGATTTACCTTCCTAGGGTTACTGTTAGGCTTAGGCCTAGGACTTTTAAAACCAGGAAGCCCTGGGCTCCAGGCACACTGCAGCTGCGAAAGGCATCCCAAGGGGAGCGCAAAAGTGACACAACTTGGCTGCCACCACTGATATTTCCATGAGACCATCCCGAACCATAGGCTGATTTTCCTTCCTAGGGTTAAGGTTTGAATTACGCCTGGGGTAAGGGTTCTATTAACCAGAAAGCCCTGAGTTCCAAGAACACAGCAGCTGCGAAGGACTACCCAAGAAGAGCGCAAAAGTACCACAACATGCCTGCCTCCACAGCTTTTTCCTTGGGGACATGCCTAATTCCTGGCTGATTTGCCTTTCTCGTCTTAGGGTTGGGGTTCGGCCTAGGGCTAGGATTTTTTTAACTAGGAAGCCCTGAGTTCCAGGCTTACTTCATCTGCAAAAAGCATCCCAAAGGGAGTGCAGAAGTGCCACAACATGGCTGCTTTCACGGCTTTTCCCTTAGGAAGAACCCTAATACTCGGCTGATTTACCTTCCTAGGGTTACTGTTAGGCTTAGGCCTAGGACTTTTAAAACCAGGAAGCCCTGGGCTCCAGGTACATGCAGCTGTTAAAGGCATCCCAAGAGGGCTGCAGAAGTGACACAAGTTGGCTGCCTCTGCTGCTATTCTCATGAGACCATCCTGAACCATAGGCTGATTTTCCTTCCTAGGGTTAAGGTTTGAGTTACGCCTGGGGTAAGGGTTCTATCAACCAGAAAGCCCTGAGTTCCAAGAACACAGCAGCTGCGAAGGACTAGCCAAGAAGAGCGCAAAAGTACCACAACATGCCTGCCTCCACAGCTTTTTCCTTGGGGACATGCCTAATTCCTGGCTGATTTGCCTTTCTCGTCTTAGGGTTGGGGTTCGGCCTAGGGCTAGGATTTTTAAAATCAGGAAGCCCTGAGTTCCAGGCGCACTGGAGCTGTGAAAGGCATCCAAAAGGGAGTGAAAAGTGCCACAACATGGCTGCTTTCACGGCTTTTTCCTTGGCAAGAAGCCTAACACCAGGCTGATTTCCCTTCCCAGGGTTACTGTTAGGCTTAGGCCTAGGGCTAGGATTTTTAAAACTAGGAAGCCCTTAGTTCCAGGCACACTGCAGCTGCGAAAGGCATCCCAAGGGGAGTACAAAAGTGCAACAACATGGCAGCTTTCACAGCTTTTTCCTTGGCACCATCCCGATACCTAGGCTGATTTATCTGCCTAGGGTTAAGTTTAGGCTTCAGCCTAGGGCTTGGAGTTTTTTAACCAGGAAGCCCTGAGTTCCAGGCTTACTGCATCTGCCAAAGGCATCCCAAAGAGAGTGCAGAAGTGCCACAACATGGCTGCTTTCACGACTTTTCCCTTAGGAAGAACCCTAATACGCGGCTGATTTACCTTTTTAGGGTTACTGTTAGGCTTAGGCCTAGGACTTTTAAAACCAGGAAGCCCTTGGCTCCAGGCATATGCAGCTGTTAAAGGCATCCCAAGAGGGCCGCAGAAGTGACACAACTTGGCTGCCTCTGCTTCTATTCTCATGAGACCATCCTGAACCATAGGCAGATTTTCATTCCTAGGGTTAAGGTTTGAGTTTCGCCTAGGGTAAGAGTTCTATTAACCAGAAAGCCCTGAGTTCCAAGAACACAGCAGCTGCGAAGGACTAGCCAAGAAGAGCGCAAAAGTACCACAACATGCCTGCCTCCACAGCTTTTTCCTTGGGGACATGCCTAATTCCTGGCTGATTTGCCTTTCTCGTCTTAGGGTTGGGGTTCGGCCTAGGGCTAGGATTTTTTTAACTAGGAAGCCCTGAGTTCCAGGCTTACTGCATCTGCCAAAGGCATCCCAAAGGGAGTGCAGAAGTGCCACAACATGGCTGCTTTCACGGCTTTTCCCTTAGGAAGAACCCTAATACGCGGCTGATTTACCTTCCTAGGGTTACTGTTAGGCTTAGGCCTAGGACTTTTAAAACCAGGAAGCCCTGGGCTCCAGGCACACTGCAGCTGTTAAAGGCATCCCAAGGGGAGCGCAAAAGTGACACAACTTGGCTGCCTCTGCTGCTATTCTCATGAGACCATCCCGAACCATAGGCTGATTTTCCTTCCTAGGGTTAAGGTTTGAGTTACGCCTGGGGTAAGGGTTCTATTAACCAGAAAGCCCTGAGTTCCAAGAACACAGCAGCTGCGAAGGACTAGCCAAGAAGAGCGCAAAAGTACCACAACATGCCTGCCTCCACAGCTTTTTCCTTGGGGACATGCCTAATTCCTGGCTGATTTGCCTTTCTCGTCTTAGGGTTGGGGTTCGGCCTAGGGCTAGGATTTTTAAAATCAGGAAGCCCTGAGTTCCAGGCTTACTTCATCTGCAAAAAGCATCCCAAAGGGAGTGCAAAAGTGCCACATCATGGCTGCTTTCACGGCTTTTCCCTTAGGAAGAACCCTAATACGCGGCTGATTTACCTTCCTAGGGTTACTGTTAGGCTTAGGCCTAGGACTTTTAAAACCAGGAAGCCCTGGGCTCCAGGCACACTGCAGCTGTTAAAGGCATCCCAAGAGGGCTGCAGAAGTGACACAACTTGGCTGCCTCTTCTGCTATTCTCATGAGACCATCCCGAACCATAGGCTGATTTTCCTTCCTAGGGTTAAGGTTTGAGTTATGCCTGGGGTAAGGGTTCTATTAACCAGAAAGCCCTGAGTTCCAAGAACACAGCAGCTGCGAAGGACTACCCAAGAAGAGCGCAAAAGTACCACAACATGCCTGCCTCCACAGCTTTTTCCTTGGGGACATGCCTAATTCCTGGCTGATTGGCCTTTCTCGTCTTAGGGTTGGGGTTCGGCCTAGGGCTAGGATTTTTTTAACTAGGAAGCCCTGAGTTCCAGGCTTACTGCATCTGCCAAAAGCATCCCAAAGGGAGTGCAAAAGTGCCACAACATGGCTGCTTTCACGGCTTTTCCCTTAGGAAGAACCCTAATACCCGGCTGATTTACCTTCCTAGGGTTACTGTTAGGCTTAGGCCTAGGACTTTTAAAACCAGGAAGCCCTGGGCTCCAGGCACATGCAGCTTTTAAAGGCATCCCAAGAGGGCTGCAGAAGTGACACAACTTGGCTGCCTCTGCTGCTATTCTCATGAGACCATCCCGAACCATAGGCTGATTTTCCTTCCTAGGGTTAAGGTTTGAGTTACGCCTGGGGTAAGGGTTCTATTAACCAGAAAGCCCTGAGTTCCAAGAACACAGCAGCTGCGAAGGACTAGCCAAGAAGAGCGCAAAAGTACCACAACATGCCTGCCTCCACAGCTTTTTCCTTGGGGACATGCCTAATTCCTGGCTGATTTGCCTTTCTCGTCTTAGGGTTGGGGTTCGGCCTAGGGCTAGGATTTTTAAAATCAGGAAGCCCTGAGTTCCAGGCACACTGGAGCTGTGAAAGGCATCCAAAAGGGAGTGCAAAAGTGCCACAACATGGTTGCTTTCACGGCTTTTTCCTTGGCAAGAAGCCTAACACCAGGCTGATTTCCCTTCCCAGGGTTACTGTTAGGCTTAGGCCCAGGGCTAGGATTTTTAAAACTAGGAAGCCCTTAGATCCAGGCACACTGCAGCTGTTCAAGGCATCCCAAGGGGAGTACAAAAGTGCAACAACATGGCAGCTTTCACAGCTTTTTCCTTGGCACCATGCCGATACCTAGGCTGTTTTATCTGCCTAGGGTTAGGGTTAGGCTTCAGCCTAGGGCTTGGAGTTTTTTAACCAGGATGCCCTGAGTTCCAGGCTTACTGCATCTGCCAAAGGCATCCCAAAGGGAGTGCAAAAGTGCCACAACATGGTTGCTTTCACAGCTTTTCCCTTAGGAAGAACCCTAATACGCGGCTGATTTACCTTCCTAGGGTTACTGTTAGGCTTAGGCCTAGGACTTTTAAAACCAGGAAGCCCTGGGCTCCAGGCACTCTGCAGCTGCGAAAGGCATCCCAAGGGGAGCGCAAAAGTGACACAACTTGGCTGCCACCACTGATATTTCCATGAGACCATCCCGAACCATAGGCTGATTTTCCTTCCTAGGGTTAAGGTTTGAGTTACGCCTAGGGTAAGGGTTCTATTAACCAGAAAGCCCTGAGTTCCAAGAACACAGCAGCTGCGAAGGACTAGCCAAGAAGAGCGCAAAAGTACCACAACATGCCTGCCTCCACAGCTTTTTCCTTGGGGACATGCCTAATTCCTGGCTGATTTGCCTTTCTCGTCTTAGGGTTGGGGTTCGGCCTAGGGCTAGGATTTTTTTAACTAGGAAGCCCTGAGTTCCAGGCTTACTGCATCTGCCAAAGGCATCCCAAAGGGAGTGCAGAAGTGCCACAACATGGCTGCTTTCACCGCTTTTCCCTTAGGAAGAACCCTAATACGCGGCTGATTTACCTTCCTAGGTTTACTGTTAGGCTTAGGCCTAGGACTTTTAAAACCAGGAAGCCCTGGGCTCCAGGCACACTGCAGCTGCGAAAGACATCACAAGGGGAGCGCAAAAGTGACACAACTTGGCTGCCACCACTGATATTTCCATGAGACCATCCCGAACCATAGGCTGATTTTCCTTCCTAGGGTTAAGGTTTGAGTTATGCCTGGGGTAAGGGTTCTATTAACCAGAAAGCCCTGAGTTCCAAGAACACAGCAGCTGCGAAGGACTAACCAAGAAGAGCGCAAAAGTACCACAACATGCCTGCCTCCACAGCTTTTTCCTTGGGGACATGCCTAATTCCTGGCTGATTTGCCTTTCTCGTCTTAGGGTTGGGGTTCGGCCTAGGGCTAGGATTTTTAAAATCAGGAAGCCCTGAGTTCCAGGCACACTGGAGCTGTGAAAGGCATCCAAAAGGGAGTGCAAAAGTGCCACAACATGGTTGCTTTCACGGCTTTTTCCTTGGCAAGAAGCCTAACACCAGGCTGATTTCCCTTCCCAGGGTTACTGTTAGGCTTAGGCCCAGGGCTAGGATTTTTAAAACTAGGAAGCCCTTAGATCCAGGCACACTGCAGCTGTTCAAGGCATCCCAAGGGGAGTACAAAAGTGCAACAACATGGCAGCTTTCACAGCTTTTTCCTTGGCACCATCCCGATACCTAGGCTGTTTTATCTGCCTAGGGTTAGGGTTAGGGTTCAGCCTAGGGCTTGGAGTTTTTTAACCAGGATGCCCTGAGTTCCAGGCTTACTGCATCTGCCAAAGGCATCCCAAAGGGAGTGCAAAAGTGCCACAACATGGCTGCTTTCACAGCTTTTCCCTTAGGAAGAACCCTAATACGCGGCTGATTTACCTTCCTAGGGTTACTGTTAGGCTTAGGCCTAGGACTTTTAAAACCAGGAAGCCCTGGGCTCCAGGCACACTGCAGCTGCGAAAGGCATCCCAAGGGGAGCGCAAAAGTGACACAACTTGGCTGCCACCACTGATATTTCCATGAGACCATCCCAGAACCATAGGCTGATTTTCCTTCCTAGGGTTAAGGTTTGAGTTACGCCTAGGGTAAGGGTTCTATTAACCAGAAAGCCCTGAGTTCCAAGAACACAGCAGCTGCGAAGGACTAGCCAAGGAGAGTGCAAAAGTACCACAACATGCCTGCCTCCACAGCTTTTTCCTTGGGGACATGCCTAATTCCTGGCTGATTTGCCTTTCTCGTCTTAGGGTTGGGGTTCGGCCTAGGGCTAGGATATTTTTAACTAGGAAGCCCTGAGTTCCAGGCTTACTGCATCTGCCAAAGGCATCCCAAAGGGAGTGCAGAAGTGCCACAACATGGCTGCTTTCACAGCTTTTCCCTTAGGAAGAACCCTAATACTCGGCTGATTTACCTTCCTAGGGTTACTGTTAGGCTTAGGCCTTGGACTTTTAAAACCAGGAAGCCCTGGGCTCCAGGCACACTGCAGCTGCGAAAGGCATCCAAAGGGGAGCGCAAAAGTGACACAACTTGGCTGCCACCACTGATATTTCCATGACACCATGCTAAATCATAGGCTGATTTTCCTTGCTAGGGTTAAGGTTTGAGTTACGCCTAGGGTAAGGGTTCTATTAACCAGAAAGCCCTGAGTTCCAAGAACACAGCAGCTGCGAAGGACTTCCCAAGAAGAGCGCAAAAGTACCACAACATGCCTGCCTCCACAGCTTTTTCCTTGGGGACATGCCTAATTCCTGGCTGATTTGCCTTTCTCGTCTTAGGGTTGGGGTTCGGCCTAGGGCTAGGATATTTTTAACTAATAAGCCCTGAGTTCCAGGCTTACTTCATCTGCCAAAGGCATCCCAAAGGGAGTGCAAAAGTGCCACAACATGGCTGCTTTCACGGCTTTTCCCTTAGGAAGAACCCTAATACGCGGCTGATTTACCTTTCTAGGGTTACTGTTAGGCTTAGGCCTAGGACTTTTAAAACCAGGAAGCCCTGGGCTCCAGGCATATGCAGCTGTTAAAGGCATCCCAAGAGGGCTGCAGAAGTGACACAACTTGGCTGCCTCTGCTTCTATTCTCATGGGACCATCCCGAACCATAGGCTGATTTTCCTTCCTAGGGTTAAGGTTTGAGTTACGCCTGGGGTAAGGGTTCTATTAACCAGAAAGCCCTGAGTTCCAAGAACACAGCAGCTGCGAAGGACTAGCCAAGAAGAGCGCAAAAGTACCACAACATGCCTGCCTCCACAGCTTTTTCCTTGGGGACATGCCTAATTCCTGGCTGATTTGCCTTTCTCGTCTTAGGGTTGGGGTTCGGCCTAGGGCTAGGATTTTTAAAATCAGGAAGCCCTGAGTTCCAGGCACACTGGAGCTGTGAAAGGCATCCAAAAGGGAGTGCAAAAGTGCCACAACATGGTTGCTTTCACGGCTTTTTCCTTGGCAAGAAGCCTAACACCAGGCTGATTTCCCTTCCCAGCGTTACTGTTAGGCTTAGGCCTAGGGCTAGGATTTTTAAAACTAGGAAGCCCTTAGATCCAGGCACACTGCAGCTGTTCAAGGCATCCCAAGGGGAGTACAAAAGTGCAACAACATGGCAGCTTTCACAGCTTTTTCCTTGGCACCATCCCGATACCTAGGCTGTTTTATCTGCCTAGGGTTAGGGTTAGTTTTAAGCATAGGGCTTGGAGTTTTTTAACCAGGAAGCCCTGAGTTCCAGGCTTACTGCATCTGCCAAAGGCATCCCAAAGGGAGTGCAGAAGTGCCACAACATGGCTGCTTTCACGGCTTTTCCCTTAGGAAGAACCCTAATACGCGGCTGATTTACCTTCCTAGGGTTACTGTTAGGCTTAGGCCTAGGACTTTTAAAACCAGGAAGCCCTGGGCTCCAGGCACACTGCAGCTGCGAAAGGCATCCCAAGGGGAGCGCAAAAGTGACACAACTTGGCTGCCACCACTGATATTTCCATGAGACCATCCCGAACCATAGGCTGATTTTCCTTCCTAGGGTTAAGGTTTGAGTTACGCCTAGGGTAAGGGTTCTATTAACCAGAAAGCCCTGAGTTCCAAGAACATAGCAGCTGCGAAGGACTAGCCAAGAAGAGCGCAAAAGTACCACAACATTCCTGCCTCCACAGCTTTTTCCTTGGGGACATGCCTAATTCCTGGCTGATTTGCCTTTCTCGTCTTAGGGTTGGGGTTCGGCCTAGGGCTAGGATATTTTTAACTAATAAGCCCTGAGTTCCAGGCTTACTTCATCTGCCAAAGGCATCCCAAAGGGAGTGCAAAAGTGCCACAACATGGCTGCTTTCACGGCTTTTCCCTTAGGAAGAACCCTAATACCCGGCTGATTTACCTTTCTAGGGTTACTGTTAGGCTTAGGCCTAGGACTTTTAAAACCAGGAAGCCCTGGGCTCCAGGCATATGCAGCTGTTAAAGGCATCCCAAGAGGGCTGCAGAAGTGACACAACTTGGCTGCCTCTGCTTCTATTCTCATGGGACCATCCCGAACCATAGGCTGATTTTCCTTCCTAGGGTTAAGGTTTGAGTTACGCCTGGGGTAAGGGTTCTATTAACCAGAAAGCCCTGAGTTCCAAGAACACAGCAGCTGCGAAGGACTAGCCAAGAAGAGCGCAAAAGTACCACAACATGCCTGCCTCCACAGCTTTTTCCTTGGGGACATGCCTAATTCCTGGCTGATTTGCCTTTCTCGTCTTAGGGTTGGGGTTCGGCCTAGGGCTAGGATTTTTAAAATCAGGAAGCCCTGAGTTCCAGGCACACTGGAGCTGTGAAAGGCATCCAAAAGGGAGTGCAAAAGTGCCACAACATGGTTGCTTTCACGGCTTTTTCCTTGGCAAGAAGCCTAACACCAGGCTGATTTCCCTTCCCAGCGTTACTGTTAGGCTTAGGCCTAGGGCTAGGATTTTTAAAACTAGGAAGCCCTTAGATCCAGGCACACTGCAGCTGTTCAAGGCATCCCAAGGGGAGTACAAAAGTGCAACAACATGGCAGCTTTCACAGCTTTTTCCTTGGCACCATCCCGATACCTAGGCTGTTTTATCTGCCTAGGGTTAGGGTTAGTTTTAAGCCTAGGGCTTGGAGTTTTTTAACCAGGAAGCCCTGAGTTCCAGGCTTACTGCATCTGCCAAAGGCATCCCAAAGGGAGTGCAGAAGTGCCACAACATGGCTGCTTTCACAGCTTTTCCCTTAGGAAGAACCCTAATACGCGGCTGATTTACCTTCCTAGGGTTACTGTTAGGCTTAGGCCTAGGACTTTTAAAACCAGGAAGCCCTGGGCTCCAGGCACACTGCAGCTGCGAAAGGCATCCCAAGGGGAGCGCAAAAGTGACACAACTTGGCTGCCACCACTGATATTTCCATGAGACCATCCCGAACCATAGGCTGATTTTCCTTCCTAGGGTTAAGGTTTGAGTTACGCCTAGGGTAAGGGTTCTATTAACCAGAAAGCCCTGAGTTCCAAGAACACAGCAGCTGCGAAGGACTAGCCAAGAAGAGCGCAAAAGTACCACAACATGCCTGCCTCCACAGCTTTTTCCTTGGGGACATGCCTAATTCCTGGCTGATTTGCCTTTCTCGTCTTAGGGTTGGGGTTCGGCCTAGGGCTAGGATTTTTTTAACTAGGAAGCCCTGAGTTCCAGGCTTACTGCATCTGCCAAAGGCATCCCAAAGGGAGTGCAGAAGTGCCACAACATGGCTGCTTTCACGGCTTTTCCCTTAGGAAGAACCCTAATACGCGGCTGATTTACCTTCCTAGGGTTACTGTTAGGCTTAGGCCTAGGACTTTTAAAACCAGGAAGCCCTGGGCTCCAGGCACATGCAGCTGTTAAAGGCATCCCAAGAGGGCTGCAGAAGTGACACAACTTGGCTGCCTCTGCTGCTATTCTCATGAGACCATCCTGAACCATAGGCTGATTTTCCTTCCTAGGGTTAAGGTTTGAGTTACGCCTGGGGTAAGGGTTCTATTAACCAGAAAGCCCTGAGTTCCAAGAACACAGCAGCTGCGAAGGACTAGCCAAGAAGAGCGCAAAAGTGTCACAACATGCCTGCCTCCACAGCTTTTTCCTTGGGGACATGCCTAATTCCTGGCTGATTTGCCTTTCTCGTCTTAGGGTTGGGGTTCGGCCTAGGGCTAGGATTTTTTTAACTAATAAGCCCTGAGTTCCAGGCTTACTTCATCTGCCAAAGGCATCCCAAAGGGAGTACAGAAGTGCCACAACATGGCTGCTTTCACGGCTTTTCCCTTAGGAAGAACCCTAATACTCGGCTGATTTACCTTCCTAGGGTTACTGTTAGGCTTAGGCCTAGGACTTTTAAAACCAGGAAGCCCTGGGCTCCAGGCACACTGCAGCTGCGAAAGGCATCCCAAGAGGGCCGCAAAAGTGACACAACTTGGCTGCCACCACTGATATTTCCATGAGACCATCCCGAACCATAGGCTGATTTTCCTTCCTAGGGTTAAGGTTTGAGTTACGCCTAGGGTAAGGGTTCTATTAACCAGAAAGCCCTGAGTTCCAAGAACACAGCAGCTGCGAAGGACTAGCCAAGAAGAGCGCAAAAGTACCACAACATGCCTGCCTCCACAGCTTTTTCCTTGGGGACATGCCTAATTCCTGGCTGATTTGCCTTTCTCGTCTTCGGGTTGGGGTTCGGCCTAGGGCTAGGATATTTTTAACTAGGAAGCCCTGAGTTCCAGGCCTACTTCATCTGCCAAAGGCATCCCAAAGGGAGTGCAAAAGTGCCACAACATGGCTGCTTTCACGGCTTTTCCCTTAGGAAGAACCCTAATACCCGGCTGATTTACCTTCCTAGGGTTACTGTTAGGCTTAGGCCTAGGACTTTTAAAACCAGGAAGCCCTGGGCTCCAGGCACATGCAGCTGTTAAAGGCATCCCAAGAGGGCTGCAGAAGTGACACAACTTGGCTGCCTCTGCTGCTATTCTCATGAGACCATCCCGAACCATAGGCTGATTTTCCTTCCTAGGGTTAAGGTTTGAGTTACGCCTGGGGTAAGGGTTCTATTAACCAGAAAGCCCTGAGTTCCAAGAACACAGCAGCTGCGAAGGACTAGCCAAGAAGAGCGCAAAAGTACCACAACATGCCTGCCTCCACAGCTTTTTCCTTGGGGACATGCCTAATTCCTGGCTGATTTGCCTTTCTCGTCTTAGGGTTGG
Organism: Ammospiza maritima maritima; assembly: GCA_036010785.1. Classification (NCBI taxonomy): domain Eukaryota; kingdom Metazoa; phylum Chordata; class Aves; order Passeriformes; family Passerellidae; genus Ammospiza; species Ammospiza maritima. Next base: position 5,107,525 of record CM069694.1, read on the forward strand.
GGTTCGGCCTAGGGCTAGGATTTTTAAAATCAGGAAGCCCTGAGTTCCAGGCACACTGGAGCTGTGAAAGGCATCCAAAAGGGAGTGCAAAAGTGCCACAACATGGTTGCTTTCACGGCTTTTTCCTTGGCAAGAAGCCTAACACCAGGCTGATTTCCCTTCCCAGGGTTACTGTTAGGCTTAGGCCTAGGGCTAGGATTTTTAAAACTAGGAAGCCCTTAGATCCAGGCACACTGCAGCTGTTCAAGGCATCCCAAGGGGAGTACAAAAGTGCAACAACATGGCAGCTTTCACAGCTTTTTCCTTGGCACCATCCCTATACCTAGGCTGTTTTATCTGCCTAGGGTTAGGGTTAGGGTTCAGCCTAGGGCTTGGAGTTTTTTAACCAGGAAGCCCTGAGTTCCAGGCTTACTGCATCTGCCAAAGGCATCCCAAAGGGAGTGCAAAAGTGCCACAACATGGCTGCTTTCACAGCTTTTCCCTTAGGAAGAACCCTAATACGCGGCTGATTTACCTTCCTAGGGTTACTGTTAGGCTTAGGCCTAGGACTTTTAAAACCAGGAAGCCCTGGGCTCCAGGCACACTGCAGCTGCGAAAGGCATCCCAAGGGGAGCGCAAAAGTGACACAACTTGGCTGCCACCACTGATATTTCCATGAGACCATCCCGAACCATAGGCTGATTTTCCTTCCTAGGGTTAAGGTTTGAGTTATGCCTGGGGTAAGGGTTCTATTAACCAGAAAGCCCTGAGTTCCAAGAACACAGCAGCTGCGAAGGACTAGCCAAGAAGAGCGCAAAAGTACCACAACATGCCTGCCTCCACAGCTTTTTCCTTGGGGACATGCCTAATTCCTGGCTGATTTGCCTTTCTCGTCTTAGGGTTGGGGTTCGGCCTAGGGCTAGGATATTTTTAACTAGGAAGCCCTGAGTTCCAGGCTTAGTGCATCTGCCAAAGGCATCCCAAAGGGAGTGCAGAAGTGCCACAACATGGCTGCTTTCACGGCTTTTCCCTTAGGAAGAACCCTAATACTCGGCTGATTTACCTTCCTAGGGTTACTGTTAGGCTTAGGCCTAGGACTTTTAAAACCAGGAAGCCCTGGGCTCCAGGCACACTGCAGCTGTTAAAGGCATCCCAAGGGGAGCGCAAAAGTGACACAACTTGGCTGCCTCTGCTGCTATAATCATGAGACCATCCCGAACCATAGGCTGATTTTCCTTCCTAGGGTTAAGGTTTGAGTTACGCCTAGGGTAAGGGTTCTATTAACCAGAAAGCCCTGAGTTCCAAGAACACAGCAGCTGCGAAGGACTAGCCAAGAAGAGCGCAAAAGTACCACAACATGCCTGCCTCCACAGCTTTTTCCTTGGGGACATGCCTAATTCCTGGCTGATTTGCCTTTCTCGTCTTAGGGTTGGGGTTCGGCCTAGGGCTAGGATATTTTTAACTAGGAAGCCCTGAGTTCCAGGCTTACTTCATCTGCCAAAGGCATCCCAAAGGGAGTGCAGAAGTGCCACAACATGGTTGCTTTCACGGCTTTTCCCTTAGGAAGAACCCTAATACGCGGCTGATTTACCTTCCTAGGGTTACTGTTAGGCTTAGGCCTAGGACTTTTAAAACCAGGAAGCCCTGGGCTCCAGGCACACTGCAGCTGTGAAAGGCATCCCAAAGGGAGTGCAGAAGTGCCACAACATGGCTGCTTTCACGGCTTTTTCCTTGGCAAGAAGCCTAACACCAGGCTGATTACCCTTCCCAGGGTTACTGTTAGGCTTAGGCCTAGGGCTAGGATTTTTAAAACTAGGAAGCCCTTAGTTCCAGGCACACTGCAGCTGCGAAAGGCATCCCAAGGGGAGTACAAAAGTGCAACAACATGGCAGCTTTCACAGCTTTTTCCTTGGCACCATCCCTATACCTAGGCTGATTTATCTGCCTAGGGTTAAGGTTAGGCTTCAGCCTAGGGCTTGGAGTTTTTTAACCAGAAAGCCCTGAGTTCCAGGCTTACTGCATCTGCCAAAGGCATCCCAAAGGGAGTGCAGAAGTGCCACAACATGGCTGCTTTCACGGCTTTTCCCTTAGGAAGAACCCTAATACGCGGCTGATTTACCTTCCTAGGGTTACTGTTAGGCTTAGGCCTAGGACTTTTAAAACCAGGAAGCCCTGGGCTCCAGGCACACTGCAGCTGTTAAAGGCATCCCAAGGGGAGCGCAAAAGTGACACAACTTGGCTGCCACCACTGATATTTCCATGAGACCATCCCGAACCATAGGCTGATTTTCCTTCCTAGGGTTAAGGTTTGAGTTACGCCTAGGGTAAGGGTTCTATTAACCAGAAAGCCCTGAGTTCCAAGAACACAGCAGCTGCGAAGGACTACCCAAGAAGAGCGAAAAAGTACCACAACATGCCTGCCTCCACAGCTTTTTCCTTGGGGACATGCCTAATTCCTGGCTTATTTGCCTTTCTCGTCTTAGGGTTGGGGTTCGGCCTAGGGCTAGGATTTTTTTAACTAGGAAGCCCTGAGTTCCAGGCACACTGGAGCTGTGAAAGGCATCCAAAAGGGAGTGCAAAAGTGCCACAACATGGCTGCTTTCCCGGCTTTTTCCTTGGCAAGAAGCCTAACACCAGGCTGATTTCCCTTCCCAGGGTTACTGTTAGGCTTAGGCCTAGGGCTAGGATTTTTAAAACTAGGAAGCCCTTAGATCCAGGCACACTGCAGCTGCGAAAGGCATCCCAAGGGGAGTACAAAAGTGCAACAACATGGCAGCTTTCACAGCTTTTTCCTTGGCACCATCCCTATACCTAGGCTGATTTATCTGCCTAGGGTTAAGTTTAGGCTTCAGCCTAGGGCTTGGAGTTTTTTAACCAGGAAGCCTTGAGTTCCAGGCTTACTGCATCTGCCAAAGGCATCCCAAAGGGAGTGCAGAAGTGCCACAACATGGCTGCTTTCACGGCTTTTCCCTTAGGAAGAACCCTAATACGCGGCTGATTTACCTTCCTAGGGTTACTGTTAGGCTTAGGCCTAGGACTTTTAAAACCAGGAAGCCCTGGGCTCCAGGCATATGCAGCTGTTAAAGGCATCCCAAGAGGGCCGCAGAAGTGACACAACTTGGCTGCCTCTGCTGCTATTCTCATGAGACCATCCTGAACCATAGGCAGATTTTCCTTCCTAGGGTTAAGGTTTGGGTTTCGCCTAGGGTAAGAGTTCTATTAACCAGAAAGCCCTGAGTTCCAAGAACACAGCAGCTGCGAAGGACTAGCCAAGAAGAGCGCAAAAGTACCACAACATGCCTGCCTCCACAGCTTTTTCCTTGGGGACATGCCTAATTCCTGGCTGATTTGCCTTTCTCGTCTTAGGGTTGGGGTTCGGCCTAGGGCTAGGATTTTTTTAACCAGGATGCCCTGAGTTCCAGGCTTACTGCATCTGCCAAAGGCATCCCAAAGGGAGTGCAGAAGTGCCACAACATGGCTGCTTTCACGGCTTTTCCCTTAGGAAGAACCCTAATACGCGGCTGATTTACCTTCCTAGGGTTACTGTTAGGCTTAGGCCTAGGACTTTTAAAACCAGGAAGCCCTGGGCTCCAGGCACACTGCAGCTGTTAAAGGCATCCCAAGGGGAGCGCAAAAGTGACACAACTTGGCTGCCTCTGCTGCTATTCTCATGAGACCATCCCGAACCATAGGCTGATTTTCCTTCCTAGGGTTAAGGTTTGAGTTACGCCTAGGGTAAGGGTTCTATTAACCAGAAAGCCCTGAGTTCCAAGAACACAGCAGCTGCGAAGGACTAGCCAAGAAGAGCGCAGAAGTACCACAACATGCCTGCCTCCACAGCTTTTTCCTTGGGGACATGCCTAATTCCTGGCTGATTTGCCTTTCTCGTCTTAGGGTTGGGGTTCGGCCTAGGGCTAGGATATTTTTGACTAGGAAGCCCTGAGTTCCAGGCTTACTTCATCTGCCAAAGGCATCCCAAAGGGAGTGCAAAAGTGCCACAACATGGCTGCTTTCACGGCTTTTCCCTTAGGAAGAACCCTAATACGCGGCTGATTTACCTTCCTAGGGTTACTGTTAGGCTTAGGCCTAGGACTTTTAAAACCAGGAAGCCCTGGGCTCCAGGCACATGCAGCTGTTAAAGGCATCCCAAGAGGGCTGCAGAAGTGACACAACTTGGCTGCCTCTGCTGCTATTCTCATGAGACCATCCCGAACCATAGGCTGATTTTCCTTCCTAGGGTTAAGGTTTGAGTTACGCCTGGGGTAAGGGTTCTATTAACCAGAAAGCCCTGAGTTCCAAGAACACAGCAGCTGCGAAGGACTACCCAAGAAGAGCGCAAAAGTACCACAACATGCCTGCCTCCACAGCTTTTTCCTTGGGGACATGCCTAATTCCTGGCTGATTTGCCTTTCTCGTCTTAGGGTTGGGGTTCGGCCTAGGGCTAGGATTTTTAAAATCAGGAAGCCCTGAGTTCCAGGCACACTGGAGCTGTGAAAGGCATCCCAAAGGGAGTGCAAAAGTGCCACAACATGGCTGCTTTCCCGTCTTTTTCCTTGGCAAGAAGCCTAACACCAGGCTGATTTACCTTCCCAGGGTTACTGTAAGGCTTAGGCCTAGGGCTAGGATTTTTAAAACTAGGAAGCCCTTAGTTCCAGGCACACTGCAGCTGTTCAAGTCATCCCAAGAGGGCCGCAGAAGTGACACAACTTGGCTGCCTCTGCTGCTATTCTGATGAGTCCATCCCGAACCATAGGCTGATTTTCCTTCCTAGGGTGAGGGTTAGAGTTACGCCTAGGGTTAGTGTTTTTTTAACCAGAAAGCCCTGAGTTCCAAGAACACAGCAGCTGCGAAGGACTACCCAAGAGGAGGGGAAAAGCGCCACAACATGGCTGCCTCCAGCGCTTTTTCCTTGGGACCATCATTGAACCTAAGCTGATTTACTTGCCTCCAGTTGCACCTATGGTCACGCCAAGAGATAGGGATTTTAAATCAGTAAACCCTGAGCTCCAGACCCAGTGCAGCTGCTAAAGGCTTCCCAAGGGCAGCCAAAAATTGCCTCAACATGCTCCTTCCAGTGCTTTTTTCCTTGGGAACATCCCTATACCCAGGCTGATTTATCTGCCTAGGGTTAGGGTTAGGGTTCAGCCTAGAGATAGGATTTTTTCAAACAGGAAGCCCTGAATTCCAGGCACACTGCAGCTGTTAAAGGCAGTGTTCTACGTCAACCGCAACTTAGTCTGAAATAAATGCTTTTTCCCTGAGAGCATCTGAGAGGTTTGCATGAAGCACTGATATCTGACATTTGCAATTTTGAATAGGAGAGGAGAAAGAAAATGGGAAGAAGTTTTTAATTTTAGTGGTTTCAATGTTAATTTCCGTACACTTTTTCAAAACTTGTCAGCTCAAATGCCCATCAACATCTTTTAGTCATCTGTAAGTCAGTATTCATATAAAATGTGCTTCAAATCAAAAGAATTTCAAATTTGCACTCCAAATTTCTATGCCTAGATTTATGATTTCCTACACATATTAGATGAAAGGAAGGCCTTTTTTACTGTGGGAGTGCTGGAACACTGGAACAGGTTGCCCAGGGAAGTTGTGGGTGTCCCATCCCTGAAAGTATTCAAGGTCAGCTTGGACGGGGCTTGGAGCAGCAACAAAGGAGAAGCTTGATGGTAGAGAAACAAAGTTGGACTATAGAAGAAACTGGGATTGAAGTATAGGAGCAAGTTTTCTCTCAGCTCTTGGGGTAAATTCAAAGTTGTACAAAATGACATTTATCTGTGCTATTCACTACTGTAACAGAAATGTTCATGAAAACTGTACAGAAGATAGCAAATTTTAAAAGAGATAAGAATTACAGCATAAAATCCATGGGATGGGTTACAACATGAGACACTCTCTAAGAGAAAATCTCTGTGTTTCAGCACTTCATCATGGTAAGATTTCATGAAGTGCCAAAGAAGGCGGCAAAATATCATTCGGGACGTTATTTCCTGGAATTCAGCCTGGCCATTAGTAGGAACTGGGTTTGAACACATCATGTAGATATACCACACACGCTTTCCCTTCACTGAAAAATGACTGTTTACAACGAAGAAGCAATTGACGATCAAAATTGATTGAAAGCATCTTAAACATGTCAAGTATTTCATTGTAGATGATCTGTGATCCAAATGCTTCTTCCACCTTCGAGAGGGACAGAACAATTCTTCCATATCATGATGGTTTAAAATTGTATCAACCAATGTTTTCTGCTGAAAAGATAGCATCTATTTTTTTCTATTTTTGGAAGAAAATATTCCTAGACATACAACAGGTGAGAACTAAGTAATTTTAAAGAAACAAATGAAAAGAAAATATTCTGTAAATAGAATGAAATGAAAAGCTGTGTTTTAAATAGGAGCTAAATATGAAACAGAATTTTTGTACCAGGCATTTGAATTACTGCACCAGCTCTTTTGCCCATCAAGAGAGGCATTGAGCATTTCAGTCTTTTCCAAGGTGTTCATGATCTGCTATGCTGATCTCTGTGTGTGCCTAGGTGTGTGTGGAAGGGGGGGCATGTGAAGGGGAGTGTGTATGTTTGCTTTACAATTGTTGTGGCAGATTCATGCCTCAGCTCCACATTTTGTTTTAGAAAGGTCACACAGAGTGGATGTGAAGTTTACTATCAACAAGAGATCAATTCCCAAATCATCCATTTGACTCTACCTTATAAATCATGTGCTTTGTTGCATATTTTATCAAATCTACTTTCAAGCCAGATGGAGGAAGGAGGATGTGGCAATCCCTCCACCATCTTGCAACTTTTATGCAAGTAGGTTTTCAAGAAAATCATCATTTCTCTTGGAAATATGTCTGAAACAGGCATGATGGTAGTGTCAACCTGTTGGAGTTTTTGTTGCTGGAAGAAGTTATACAAAAGGATTGGTTTTTACATTGACCAGTTACTGAATCAAGCTCAGGAATACATTGGAAATTCAACTGGGGCTTCCTTTCCCCGGCAGACTACTTCTAGAACGAGCTTGTACACTGAAGCTTACTCTTTTGCCCTCTTTTTGTTTCTTTCCTATTTTCTTGGCTTCTTTGCCACTCTCTAGACAATTTTGGAACTTTTTTCCCAACTCAAATGGTTTCAATAGTCTGATTGTGATCATACATTTTTACAAGGAATCTTTAAAATCTTTCCTCCAGTTAAGAAAGTCAAGGACTTAGGTCTTTTTCTTCCCTTATCAATATTGCAATGAAATTGATAAGTAAAGACCAACTCTTTCTTTTTGTTTTTAACCCAAGCAGATAATTCCCATCCATTCATCCATTTGGTGGACCAATAGTTGCCATTCTGATGGATGTTGTCACTTCTTAACAGTAGGCATTCTGTGACTATGTTGACAGCACTTTGGGTGAAGATCCTAACTGGTCTTAGATACACATAGGGAGAAATTTGCTCAGCCAGTGTCAGTCTTAAGCATGCGTATCAGAAGATCTTTCTAGAGCTGGGAATTTTCCCATGAAAGGGATTCAGTTAGGGAAGAGACACTTGCCCCAGAGGTTTACATTCTTCTTGAAGACTGCTTAAGGAACTTAGATGCCATGTCCATTTGGATCTGTGTCTGCACAGAACTTTGTCATGCCAGTGCTTGAAATGCATCTTGAAGAGAATTCACTAGCACAGAATGAATGAGAGTGGAAGGGGTTGGTGGGGCTAACCAGGCCCAATCCCCCTGCCTAAACCAGGATACCTAGAGCCTCTTGCCCAGGATTCTATCTGGGTGTACTTTGAATGTCTTCAAAGATCCAGGCTCCACAATCTTTCTGGGCAGTCTGTGCCGTGGTTCACTCACCCTCACAGTAAAGAATCATTTCCTGATGTTCCTGTATTTCAGTGTGTGCCCACTGCCTCTTGTCTTTTCACTCAGCATCACTGAAAAGACACTGATTCCCTCCCCTTTGCACTATTGCTTCCATATGGATGTGTGCTGCCATGTAGAGATATGTCAAAAACCTCCCTGAAGCCCAGGCAGATAATATTCCCTTCATCTACCAGTCAAGTTGATTCATCAGAGGAGTTTAAAGTTATGTTCAGAATGAAATGCCCCTGAAAAATCATGCTAACTACATTATTGTGTCGTCTTTCATGTGCCTGGCAAGGTTTTCCAGGAAGAGCTGCTTCATCAACTTCCTGGGTATAAAAAAGAGGCTGGCTGGTTTGTACGATTGCGAGTCCTCCTAATTGCCTTTTTTGAAGATGAGTGTCATTTGCTTACATCCAGTCCTTAGCCTCTCTTCTCGTCTACATCTTAGCAAAAAGCTTTTCCACTATGTCTGGCGAGGAAAAACTGTGCCAGCACAGAAAACATCTCCTATCGTGTTCTAGACGTTGCACGGAGGTGTGCCGAGTGTTTGGCATGAAGGAAAGAAAAGTTGTCCAAAACAGCTTCCAATCGAATGTTCATGCGATTGGAAAAGTCAGGAGAGTGCAAAGGTACTGTTTTCTATCAGTTGGCAAGCTGCGCACACAATCCCAGTGTTGTACAGCTTCCTTCTTCACCTTTCCGAAGGTGCCGCTCTCTCCGGCTCCCGGAGGCGAAGAAGCGGCTTCTTCGCGCAAAGACGATTGTGCCGCTCACTGTGCTCTCCTTAGCGCGGCTTCTGCCGAAAGACGCCCGAGAGCGGCTCTTAGCTACGGAGAGCATCGTACCTTCGTCTTTAGCGTCTCTTCTCGTCTACATCTTAGCAAAAAGCTTTTCCACTATGTCTGGCGAGGAAAAACTGTGCCAGCACAGAAAACATCTCCCATCGTGTTCTAGACGTTGCACGGAGGTGTGCCGAGTGTTTGGCATGAAGGAAAGAAAAGTTGTCCAAAACAGCTTCCAATCGAATGTTCATGTGATTGGAAAAGTCAGGAGAGTGCAAAGGTACTGTTTTCTATCAGTTGGCAAGCTGCGCACACAATCCCAGTGTTGTACAGCTTCCTTCTTCACCTTTCCGAAGGTGCCGCTCTCTCCGGCTCCCGGAGGCGAAGAAGCGGCTTCTTCGCGCAAAGACGATTGTGCCGCTCACTGTGCACTCCTTAGCGCGGCTTCTGCCGAAAGACGCCCGGGAGCGGCTCTTAGCTCCGGACAGCATCGTACCTTCGTCTTTAGCGTCTCTTCTCGTCTACATCTTAGCAAAAAGCTTTTCCACTATGTCTGGCGAGGAAAAACTGTGCAAGCACAGAAAACATCTCCCATCGTGTTCTAGACGTTGCACGGAGGTGTGCCGAGTGTTTGGCATGAAGAAAAGAAAAGTTGTCCAAAACAGCTTCCAATCGAATGTTCATGTGATTGGAAAAGTCAGGAGAGTGCAAAGGTACTGTTTTCTATCAGTTGGCAAGCTGCGCACACAATCCCAGTGTTGTACAGCTTCCTTCTTCACCTTTCCGAAGGTGCCGCTCTCTCCGGCTCCCGGAGGCGAAGAAGCGGCTTCTTCGCGCAAAGACGATTGTGCCGCTCACTGTGCTCTCCTTAGCGAGGCTTCTGCCGAAAGACGCCCGAGAGCGGCTCTTAGCTACGGAGAGCATCGTACCTTCGTCTTTAGCGTCTCTTCTCGTCTACATCTTAGCAAAAAGCTTTTCCACTATGTCTGGCGAGGAAAAACTGTGCCAGCACAGAAAACATCTCCCATCGTGTTCTAGACGTTGCACGGAGGTGTTCCGAGTGTTTGGCATGAAGGAAAGAAAACTTGTCCAAAACAGCTTCCAATCGAATGTTCATGCGATTGGAAAAGTCAGGAGAGTGCAAAGGTACTGTTTTCTATCAGTTGGCAAGCTCCGCACACAATCCCAGTGTTGTACAGCTTCCTTCTTCACCTTTCCGAAGGTGCCGCTCTCTCCGGCTCCCGGAGGCGAAGAAGCGGCTTCTTCGCGCAAAGACGATTGTGCCGCTCACTGTGCTCTCCTTAGCGCGGCTTCTGCCGAAAGACGCCCGAGAGCGGCTCTTAGCTACGGAGAGCATCGTACCTTCGTCTTTAGCGTCTCTTCTCGTCTACATCTTAGCAAAAAGCTTTTCCACTATGTCTGGCGAGGAAAAACTGTGCCAGCACAGAAAACATCTCCCATCGTGTTCTAGACGTTGCACGGAGGTGTGCCGAGTGTTTGGCATGAAGGAAAGAAAAGTTGTCCAAAACAGCTTCCAATCGAATGTTCATGTGATTGGAAAAGTCAGGAGAGTGCAAAGGTACTGTTTTCTATCAGTTGGCAAGCTGCGCACACAATCCCAGTGTTGTACAGCTTCCTTCTTCACCTTTCCGAAGGTGCCGCTCTCTCCGGCTCCCGGAGGCGAAGAAGCGGCTTCTTCGCGCAAAGACGATTGTGCCGCTCACTGTGCTCTCCTTAGCGAGGCTTCTGCCGAAAGACGCCCGAGAGCGGCTCTTAGCTACGGAGAGCATCGTACCTTCGTCTTTAGCGTCTCTTCTCGTCTACATCTTAGCAAAAAGCTTTTCCACTATGTCTGGCGAGGAAAAACTGTGCCAGCACAGAAAACATCTCCCATCGTGTTCTAGACGTTGCACGGAGGTGTGCCGAGTGTTTGGCATGAAGAAAAGAAAAGTTGTCCAAAACAGCTTCCAATCGAATGTTCATGTGATTGGAAAAGTCAAGAGAGTGCAAAGGTACTGTTTTCTAGCAGTTGGCAAGCTGCGCACACAATCCCAGTGTTGTACAGCTTCCTTCTTCACCTTTCCGAAGGTGCCGCTCTCTCCGGCTCCCGGAGGCGAAGAAGCGGCTTCTTCGCGCAAAGACGATTGTGCCGCTCACTGTGCACTCCTTAGCGCGGCTTCTGCCGAAAGACGCCCGGGAGCGGCTCTTAGCTCCGGACAGCATCGTACCTTCGTCTTTAGCGTCTCTTCTCGTCTACATCTTAGCAAAAAGCTTTTCCACTATGTCTGGCGAGGAAAAACTGTGCCAGCACAGAAAACATCTCCCATGGTGTTCTAGACGTTGCACGATCCCTAAACTTAGGCTGATTTTCCTTCCTGGGGATAGGGTTAGGCTTCAACCTAGGGCCTGGAGTTTTTTAACCAGGAAGCCCTGAGTTCCAGGCTTACTGCATCTGCCAAAGGCATCCGAAAGGGAGTGCAGAAGTGCCACAACATGGTTGCTTTCACGGCTTTTCCCTTAGGAAGAACCCTAATACGCGGCTGATTTACCTTCCTAGGGTTACTGTTAGGCTTAGGCCTAGGACTTTTAAAACCAGGAAGCCCTGGGCTCCAGGCACACTGCAGCTGTGAAAGGCATCCAAAAGGGAGTGTGCAAAAGTGCCACAACATGGCTGCTTTCACGGCTTTTTCCTTGGCAAGAAGCCTAACACCAGGCTGATTACCCTTCCCAGGGTTACTGTTAGGCTTAGGCCTAGGGCTAGGATTTTTAAAACTAGGAAGCCCTTAGTTCCAGGCACACTGCAGCTGCGAAAGGCATCCCAAGGGGAGTACAAAAGTGCAACAACATGGCAGCTTTCACAGCTTTTTCCTTGGCACCATCCCTATACCTAGGCTGATTTATCTGCCTAGGGTTAAGGTTAGGCTTCAGCCTAGGGCTTGGAGTTTTTTAACCAGAAAGCCCTGAGTTCCAGGCTTACTGCATCTGCCAAAGGCATCCCAAAGGGAGTGCAGAAGTGCCACAACATGGCTGCTTTCACGGCTTTTCCCTTAGGAAGAACCCTAATACGCGGCTGATTTACCTTCCTAGGGTTACTGTTAGGCTTAGGCCTAGGACTTTTAAAACCAGGAAGCCCTGGGCTCCAGGCATATGCAGCTGTAAAAGGCTTCCCAAGAGGGCCGCAGAAGTGACACAACTTGGCTGCCTCTGCTTCTATTCTCATGAGACCATCCTGAACCATAGGCAGATTTTCCTTCCTAGGGTTAAGGTTTGAGTTTCGCCTAGGGTAAGAGTTCTATTAACCAGAAAGCCCTGAGTTCCAAGAACACAGCAGCTGCGAAGGACTACCCAAGAAGAGCGCAAAAGTACCACAACATGCCTGCCTCCACAGCTTTTTCCTTGGGGACATGCCTAATTCCTGGCTGATTTGCCTTTCTCGTCTTAGGGTTGGGGTTCGGCCTAGGGCTAGGATTTTTTTAACTAGGAAGCCCTGAGTTCCAGGCTTACTTCATCTGCCAAAAGCATCCCAAAGGGAGTGCAGAAGTGCCACAACATGGCTGCTTTCACGGCTTTTCCCTTAGGAAGAACCCTAATACGCGGCTGATTTACCTTCCTAGGGTTACTGTTAGGCTTAGGCCTAGGACTTTTAAAACCAGGAAGCCCTGGGCTCCAGGCACTCTGCAGCTGCGAAAGGCATCCCAAGGGGAGCGCAAAAGTAACGCAACTTGGCTGCCACCACTGATATTTCCATGAGACCATCCCGAACCATAGGCTGATTTTCCTTCCTAGGGTTAAGGTTTGAGTTACGCCTAGGGTAAGGGTTCTATTAACCAGAAAGCCCTGAGTTCCAAGAACACAGCAGCTGCGAAGGACTAACCAAGAAGAGCGCAAAAGTACCACAACATGCCTGCCTCCACAGCTTTTTCCTTGGGGACATGCCTAATTCCTGGCTGATTTGCCTTTCTCGTCTTAGGGTTGGGGTTCGGCCTAGGGCTAGGAATTTTAAAATCACGAAGCCCTGAGTTCCAGGCACACTGGAGCTGTGAAAGGCATCCAAAAGGGAGTGCAAAAGTGCCACATCATGGCTGCTTTCACGGCTATTTCCTTGGCAAGAAGCCTAACAGCAGGCTGATTTCCCTTCCCAGGGTTACTGTAAGGCTTAGGCCTAGGGTTAGGATTTTTAAAACTAGGAAGCCCTTAGTTCCAGGCACACTGCAGCTGCGAAAGGCATCCCAAGGGGAGTACAAAAGTGCAACAACATGGCAGCTTTCACAGCTTTTTCCTTGGCACCATCCCTATACCTAGGCTGATTTATCTGCCTAGGGTTAAGGTTAGGCTTCAGCCTAGGGCTTGGAGTTTTTTACCAGGAAGCCCTGAGTTCCAGGCTTACTGCATCTGCCAAAGGCATCCCAAAGGGAGTGCAGAAGTGCCACAACATGGCTGCTTTCACGGCTTTTCCCTTAGGAAGAACCCTAATACGCGGCTGATTTACCTTCCTAGGGTTACTGTTAGGCTTAGGCCTAGGACTTTTAAAACCAGAAAGCCCTGGGCTCCAGGCATATGCAGCTGTTAAAGGCATCCCAAGAGGGCCGCAGAAGTGACACAACTTGGCTGCCTCTGCTTCTATTCTCATGAGACCATCCTGAACCATAGGCTGATTTTCATTCCTAGGGTTAAGGTTTGAGTTTCGCCTAGGGTAAGAGTTCTATTAACCAGAAAGCCCTGAGTTCCAAGAACACAGCAGCTGCGAAGGACTACCCAAGAAGAGCGCAAAAGTACCACAACATGCCTGCCTCCACAGCTTTTTCCTTGGGGACATGCCTAATTCCTGGCTGATTTGCCTTTCTCGTCTTAGGGTTGGGGTTCGGCCTAGGGCTAGGATTTTTTTAACTAGGAAGCCCTGAGTTCCAGGCTTACTTCATCTGCCAAAAGCATCCCAAAGGGAGTGCAGAAGTGCCACAACATGGCTGCTTTCACGGCTTTTCCCTTAGGAAGAACCCTAATACCCGGCAGATTTACCTTCCTAGGGTTACTGTTAGGCTTAAGCCTAGGACTTTTAAAACCAGGAAGCCCTGGGCTCCAGGCACTCTGCAGCTGCGAAAGGCATCCCAAGGGGAGCGCAAAAGTGACACAACTTGGCTGCCACCACTGATATTTCCATGAGACCATCCCGAACCATAGGCTGATTTTCCTTCCTAGGGTTAAGGTTTGAGTTACGCCTAGGGTAAGGGTTCTATTAACCAGAAAGCCCTGAGTTCCAAGAACACAGCAGCTGCGAAGGACTTCCCAAGAAGAGCGCAAAAGTACCACAACATGCCTGCCTCCACAGCTTTTTCCTTGGGGACATGCCTAATTCCTGGCTGATTTGCCTTTCTCGTCTTAGGGTTGGGGTTCGGCCTAGGGCTAGGATTTTTAAAATCAGGAAGCCCTGAGTTCCAGGCACACTGGAGCTGTGAAAGTCATCCAAAAGGGAGTGCAAAAGTGCCACAACATGGTTTCTTTCACGGCTTTTTCCTTGGCAAGAAGCCTAACACCAGGCTGATTTACCTTCCCAGGGTTACTGTAAGGCTTAGGCTTAGGACTAGGTATTTTAAAACTAGGAAGTCCTTAGCTCCAGGCGCACTGCATCTGTTCAAGTCATCCCAAGAGGAGTAGAAAAGTGCAACAACATGGCAGCTTTCACAGCTTTTTCCTTGGCACCATCCCTATACCTAGGCTGATTTATTTGCCTAGGGTTAGGGTTAGGGTTCAGCCTAGGGCTTGGAGCTTTTAACCAGGAAGCCCTGAGTTCCAGGCTTACTTCATCTTCCAAAGGCATCCCAAAAGGATTGCAGAAGTGCCACAACATGGCTGCTTTCACGGCTTTTCCCTTAGGAAGAACCCTAATACGCGTCTGATTTACCTTCCTAGGGTTACTGTTAGGCTTAGGCCTAGGACTTTTAAAACAAGGAAGCCCTGGGCTCCAGGCACATGCAGCTGTTCAAGGCATCCCAAGAGGGACGCAGAAGTGATACAACTGGGCTGCCTCTGCTGCTATTCACATGGGACCATCCCGAACCATAGGCTGATTTTCCTTCCTAGGGTTAAGGTTTGAGTTTCGCCTAGGGTAAGAGGTCTATTAACCAGAAAGCCCTGAGTTCCAAGAACACAGCAGCTGCGAAGGACTACCCAAGAAGAGCGCGAAAGTACCACAACATGCCTGCCTCCACAGCTTTTTCCTTGGGGACATGCCTAATTCCTGGCTGATTTGCCTTTCTCGTCTTAGGGTTGGGGTTCGGCCTAGGGCTAGGATATTTTTAACTAGGAAGCCCTGAGTTCCAGGCTTACTGCATCTGCCAAAGGCATCCCAAAGGGAGTGCAGAAGTGCCACAACATGGCTGCTTTCACCGCTTTTCCCTTAGGAAGAACCCTAATACGCGGCTGATTTACCTTCCTAGGGTTACTGTTAGGCTTAGGCCTAGGACTTTTAAAACCAGGAAGCCCTGGGCACCAGGCACACTGCAGCTGCGAAAGGCATCCCAAGGGGAGCGCAAAAGTGACACAACTTGGCTGCCACCACTGATATTTCCATGAGACCATCCCGAATCATAGGCTGATTTTCCTTCCTAGGGTTAAGGTTTGAGTTACGCCTAGGGTAAGGGTTCTATTAACCAGAAAGCCCTGAGTTCCAAGAACACAGCAGCTGCGAAGGACTACCCAAGAAGAGCGCAAAAGTACCACAACATGCCTGCCTCCACAGCTTTTTCCTTGGGGACATGCCTAATTCCTGGCTGATTTGCCTTTCTCGTCTTAGGGTTGGGGTTCGGCCTAGGGCTAGGATTTTTTTAACTAGGAAGCCCTGAGTTCCAGGCTTACTGCATCTGCCAAAGGCATCCCCATGGGAGTGCAGAAGTGCCACAACATGGCTGCTTTCACGGCTTTTCCCTTAGGAAGAACCCTAATACGCGGCTGATTTACCTTCCTAGGGTTACTGTTAGGCTTAGGCCTAGGACTTTTAAAACCAGGAAGCCCTGGGCTCCAGGCACACTGCAGCTGCGAAAGGCATCCCAAGGGGAGTGCAAAAGTGACACAACTTGGCTGCCACCACTGATATTTCCATGAGACCATCCCGAACCATAGGCTGATTTTCCTTCCTAGGGTTAAGGTTTGAGTTATGCCTGGGGTAAGGGTTCTATTAACCAGAAAGCCCTGAGTTCCAAGAACACAGCAGCTGCAAAGGACTAGCCAAGAAGAGCGCAAAAGTACCACAACATGCCTGCCTCCACAGCTTTTTCCTTGGGGACATGCCTAATTCCTGGCTTATTTGCCTTTCTCGTCTTAGGGTTGGGGTTCGGCCTAGGGCTAGGATTTTTTTAACTAGGAAGCCCTGAGTTCCAGGCACACTGGAGCTGTGAAAGGCATCCAAAAGGGAGTGCAAAAGTGCCACAACATGGCTGCTTTCACGGCTTTTTCTTTGGCAAGAAGCCTAACACCAGGCTGATTTCCCTTCCCAGGGTTACTGTAAGGCTTAGGCCTAGGGCTAGGATTTTTAAAACTAGGAAGCCCTTAGATCCAGGCACACTGCAGCTGTGAAAGGCATCCCAAGGGGAGTACAAAAGTGCAACAACATGGCAGCTTTCACAGCTTTTTCCTTGGCACCATCCCTATACCTAGGCTGATTTATCTGCCTAGGGTTAAGGTTAGGCTTCAGCCTAGGGCTTGGAGTTTTTTAACCAGGAAGCCCTGAGTTCCAGGCTTACTGCATCTGCCAAAGGCATCCCAAAGGGAGTGCAGAAGTGCCACAACATGGCTGCTTTCACGGCTTTTCCCTTAGGAAGAACCCTAATACGCGGCTGATTTACCTTCCTAGGGTTACTGTTAGGCTTAGGCCTAGGACTTTTAAAACCAGGAAGCCCTGGGCTCCAGGCACACTGCAGCTGCGAAAGGCATCCTAAGAGGGCCGCAGAAGTGACACAACTTGGCTGCCTCTGCTTCTATTCTCATGAGACCATCCTGAACCATAGGCAGATTTTCCTTCCTAGGGTTAAGGTTTGAGTTTCGCCTAGGGTAAGAGTTCTATTAACCAGAAAGCCCTGAGTTCCAAGAACACAGCAGCTGCGAAGGACTAGCCAAGAAGAGCGCAAAAGTACCACAACATGCCTGCCTCCACAGCTTTTTCCTTGGGGACATGCCTAATTCCTGGCTGATTTGCCTTTCTCGTCTTAGGGTTGGGGTTCAGCCTAGGGCTAGGATTTTTAAAATCAGGAAGCCCTGAGTTCCAGGCTTGCTTCATATGCAAAAAGCATCCCAAAGGGAGTGCAGAAGTGCCACAACATGGCTGCTTTCACGGCTTTTCCCTTAGGAAGAACCCTAATACGCGGCTGATTTACCTTCCTAGGGTTACTGTTAGGCTTAGGCCTAGGACTTTTAAAACCAGGAAGCCCTGGGCTCCAGGCACACTGCAGCTGCGAAAGGCATCCCAAGGGGAGCGCAAAAGTGACACAACTTGGCTGCCACCACTGATATTTCCATGAGACCATCCCGAACCATAGGCTGATTTTCCTTCCTAGGGTTAAGGTTTGAGTTACGCCTAGGGTAAGGGTTCTATTAACCAGAAAGCCCTGAGTTCCAAGAACACAGCAGCTGCGAAGGACTAGCCAAGAAGAGCGCAAAAGTACCACAACATGCCTGCCTCCACAGCTTTTTCCTTGGGGACATGCCTAATTCCTGGCTGATTTGCCTTTCTCGTCTTAGGGTTGGGGTTCAGCCTAGGGCTAGGATTTTTAAAATCAGGAAGCCCTGAGTTCCAGGCACACTGGAGCTGTGAAAGGCATCCCAAAGGGAGTGCAAAAGTGCCACAACATGGCTGCTTTCCCGGCTTTTTCCTTGGCAAGAAGCCTAACACCAGGCTGATTTACCTTCCCAGGGTTACTGTAAGGCTTAGGCCTAGGGCTAGGATTTTTAAAACTAGGAAGCCCTTAGCTCCAGGCACACTGCAGCTGTTCAAGTCATCCCAAGAGGGCCGCAGAAGTGACACAACTTGGCTGCCTCTGCTGCTATTCTGATGAGTCCATCCCGAACCATAGGCTGATTTTCCTTCCTAGGGTGAGGGTTAGAGTTACGCCTAGGGTTAGTGTTTTTTTAACCAGAAAGCCCTGAGTTCCAAGAACACAGCAGCTGCCAAGGACTACCCAAGAGGAGGGGAAAAGTGCCACAACATGGCTGCCTCCAGCGCTTTTTCCTTGGGACCATCATTGAACCTAAGCTGATTTACTTGCCTCCAGTTGCACCTATGGTCACGCCAAGAGATAGGGATTTTAAATCAGTAAACCCTGAGCTCCAGAGCCAGTGCAGCTGCAAAAGGCTTCCCAAGGGCAGCCAAAAATTGCCTCAACATGCTCCTTCCAGTGCTTTTTTCCTTGGGAACATCCCTATACCCAGGCTGATTTATCTGCCTAGGGTTAGGGTTAGGGTTCAGCCTAGAGATAGGATTTTTTCAAACAGGAAGCCCTGAATTCCAGGCACACTGCAGCTGTTAAAGGCAGTGTTCTACGTCAACCGCAACTTAGTCTGAAATAAATGCTTTTTCCCTGAGAGCATCTGAGAGGTTTGCATGAAGCACTGATATCTGACATTTGCAATTTTGAATAGGAGAGGAGAAAGAAAATGGGAAGAAGTTTTTAATTTTAGTGGTTTCAATGTTAATTTCCGTACACTTTTTCAAAACTTGTCAGCTCAAATGCCCATCAACATCTTTTAGTCATCTGTAAGTCAGTATTCATATAAAATGTGCTTCAAATCAAAAGAATTTCAAATTTGCACTCCAAATTTCTATGCCTAGATTTATGATTTCCTACACATATTAGATGAAAGGAAGGCCTTTTTTACTGTGGGAGTGCTGGAACACTGGAACAGGTTGCCCAGGGAAGTTGTGGGTGTCCCATCCCTGAAAGTATTCAAGGTCAGCTTGGACGGGGCTTGGAGCAGCAACAAAGGAGAAGCTTGATGGTAGAGAAACAAAGTTGGACTATAGAAGAAACTGGGATTGAAGTATAGGAGCAAGTTTTCTCTCAGCTCTTGGGGTAAATTCAAAGTTGTACAAAATGACATTTATCTGTGCTATTCACTACTGTAACAGAAATGTTCATGAAAACTGTACAGAAGATAGCAAATTTTAAAAGAGATAAGAATTACAGCATAAAATCCATGGGATGGGTTACAACATGAGACACTCTCTAAGAGAAAATCTCTGTGTTTCAGCACTTCATCATGGTAAGATTTCATGAAGTGCCAAAGAAGGCGGCAAAATATCATTCGGGACGTTATTTCCTGGAATTCAGCCTGGCCATTAGTAGGAACTGGGTTTGAACACATCATGTAGATATACCACACACGCTTTCCCTTCACTGAAAAATGACTGTTTACAACGAAGAAGCAATTGACGATCAAAATTGATTGAAAGCATCTTAAACATGTCAAGTATTTCATTGTAGATGATCTGTGATCCAAATGCTTCTTCCACCTTCGAGAGGGACAGAACAATTCTTCCATATCATGATGGTTTAAAATTGTATCAACCAATGTTTTCTGCTGAAAAGATAGCATCTATTTTTTTCTATTTTTGGAAGAAAATATTCCTAGACATACAACAGGTGAGAACTAAGTAATTTTAAAGAAACAAATGAAAAGAAAATATTCTGTAAATAGAATGAAATGAAAAGCTGTGTTTTAAATAGGAGCTAAATATGAAACAGAATTTTTGTACCAGGCATTTGAATTACTGCACCAGCTCTTTTGCCCATCAAGAGAGGCATTGAGCATTTCAGTCTTTTCCAAGGTGTTCATGATCTGCTATGCTGATCTCTGTGTGTGCCTAGGTGTGTGTGGAAGGGGGGGCATGTGAAGGGGAGTGTGTATGTTTGCTTTACAATTGTTGTGGCAGATTCATGCCTCAGCTCCACATTTTGTTTTAGAAAGGTCACACAGAGTGGATGTGAAGTTTACTATCAACAAGAGATCAATTCCCAAATCATCCATTTGACTCTACCTTATAAATCATGTGCTTTGTTGCATATTTTATCAAATCTACTTTCAAGCCAGATGGAGGAAGGAGGATGTGGCAATCCCTCCACCATCTTGCAACTTTTATGCAAGTAGGTTTTCAAGAAAATCATCATTTCTCTTGGAAATATGTCTGGAACAGGCATGATGGTAGTGTCAACCTGTTGGAGTTTTTGTTGCTGGAAGAAGTTATACAAAAGGATTGGTTTTTACATTGACCAGTTACTGAATCAAGCTCAGGAATACATTGGAAATTCAACTGGGGCTTCCTTTCCCCGGCAGACTACTTCTAGAACGAGCTTGTACACTGAAGCTTACTCTTTTGCCCTCTTTTTGTTTCTTTCCTATTTTCCTGGCTTCTTTGCCACTCTCTAGACAATTTTGGAACTTTTTTCCCAACTCAAATGGTTTCAATAGTCTGATTGTGATCATACATTTTTACAAGGAATCTTTAAAATCTTTCCTCCAGTTAAGAAAGTCAAGGACTTAGGTCTTTTTCTTCCCTTATCAATATTGCAATGAAATTGATAAGTAAAGACCAACTCTTTCTTTTTGTTTTTAACCCAAGCAGATAATTCCCATCCATTCATCCATTTGGTGGACCAATAGTTGCCATTCTGATGGAAGTTATCACTTCTTAACAATAGGCATTCTGTGACTATGTTGACAGCACTTTGGGTGAAGATCCTAACTGGTCTTAGATACACATAGGGAGAAATTTGCTCAGCCAGTGTCAGTCTTAAGCATGCGTATCAGAAGATCTTTCTAGAGCTGGGAATTTTCCCATGAAAGGGATTCAGTTAGGGAAGAGACACTTGCCCCAGAGGTTTACATTCTTCTTGAAGACTGCTTAAGGAACTTAGATGCCATGTCCATTTGGATCTGTGTCTGCACAGAACTTTGTCATGCCAGTGCTTGAAATGCATCTTGAAGAGAATTCACTAGCACAGAATGAATGAGAGTGGAAGGGGTTGGTGGGGCTAACCAGGCCCAATCCCCCTGCCTAAACCAGGATACCTAGAGCCTCTTGCCCAGGATTCTATCTGGGTGTACTTTGAATGTCTTCAAAGATCCAGGCTCCACAATCTTTCTGGGCAGTCTGTGCCGTGGTTCACTCACCCTCACAGTAAAGAATCATTTCCTGATGTTCCTGTATTTCAGTGTGTGCCCACTGCCTCTTGTCTTTTCACTCAGCATCACTGAAAAGACACTGATTCCCTCCCCTTTGCACTATTGCTTCCATATGGATGTGTGCTGCCATGTAGAGATATGTCAAAAACCTACCTGAAGCCCAGGCAGATAATATTCCCTTCATCTACCAGTCAAGTTGATTCATCAGAGGAGTTTAAAGTTATGTTCAGCATGAAATGCCCCTGAAAAATCATGCTAACTACATTATTGTGTCATCTTTCATGTGCCTGGCAAGGTTTTCCAGGAAGAGCTGCTTCATCAACTTCCTGGGTATAAAAAAGAGGCTGGCTGGTTTGTACGATTGCGAGTCCTCCTAATTGCCTTTTTTGAAGATGAGTGTCATTTGCTTACATCCAGTCCTTAGCCTCTCTTCTCGTCTACATCTTAGCAAAAAGCTTTTCCACTATGTCTGGCGAGGAAAAACTGTGCCAGCACAGAAAACATCTCCTATCGTGTTCTAGACGTTGCACGGAGGTGTGCCGAGTGTTTGGCATGAAGGAAAGAAAACTTGTCCAAAACAGCTTCCAATCGAATGTTCATGCGATTGGAAAAGTCAGGAGAGTGCAAAGGTACGGTTTTCTATCAGTTGGCAAGCTGCGCACACAATCCCAGTGTTGTACAGCTTCCTTCTTCACCTTTCCGAAGGTGCCGCTCTCTCCGGCTCCCGGAGGCGAAGAAGCGGCTTCTTCGCGCAAAGACGATTGTGCCGCTCACTGTGCACTCCTTAGCGCGGCTTCTGCCGAAAGACGCCCGGGAGCGGCTCTTAGCTCCGGACAGCATCGTACCTTCGTCTTTAGCGTCTCTTCTCGTCTACATCTTAGCAAAAAGCTTTTCCACTATGTCTGGCGAGGAAAAACTGTGCAAGCACAGAAAACATCTCCCATCGTGTTCTAGACGTTGCACGGAGGTGTGCCGAGTGTTTGGCATGAAGAAAAGAAAAGTTGTCCAAAACAGCTTCCAATCGAATGTTCATGTGATTGGAAAAGTCAGGAGAGTGCAAAGGTACTGTTTTCTATCAGTTGGCAAGCTGCGCACACAATCCCAGTGTTGTACAGCTTCCTTCTTCACCTTTCCGAAGGTGCCGCTCTCTCCGGCTCCCGGAGGCGAAGAAGCGGCTTCTTCGCGCAAAGACGATTGTGCCGCTCACTGTGCTCTCCTTAGCGAGGCTTCTGCCGAAAGACGCCCGAGAGCGGCTCTTAGCTCCGGAGAGCATCGTACCTTCGTCTTTAGCGTCTCTTCTCGTCTACATCTTAGCAAAAAGCTTTTCCACTATGTCTGGCGAGGAAAAACTGTGCCAGCACAGAAAACATCTCCCATCGTGTTCTAGACGTTGCACGGAGGTGTGCCGAGTGTTTGGCATGAAGAAAAGAAAAGTTGTCCAAAACAGCTTCCAATCGAATGTTCATGTGATTGGAAAAGTCAGGAGAGTGCAAAGGTACTGTTTTCTATCAGTTGGCAAGCTGCGCACACAATCCCAGTGTTGTACAGCTTCCTTCTTCACCTTTCCGAAGGTGCCGCTCTCTCCGGCTCCCGGAGGCGAAGAAGCGGCTTCTTCGCGCAAAGACGATTGTGCCGCTCACTGTGCTCTCCTTAGCGAGGCTTCTGCCGAAAGACGCCCGAGAGCGGCTCTTAGCTACGGAGAGCATCGTACCTTCGTCTTTAGCGTCTCTTCTCGTCTACATCTTAGCAAAAAGCTTTTCCACTATGTCTGGCGAGGAAAAACTGTGCCAGCACAGAAAACATCTCCCATCGTGTTCTAGACGTTGCACGGAGGTGTTCCGAGTGTTTGGCATGAAGGAAAGAAAACTTGTCCAAAACAGCTTCCAATCGAATGTTCATGCGATTGGAAAAGTCAGGAGAGTGCAAAGGTACTGTTTTCTATCAGTTGGCAAGCTCCGCACACAATCCCAGTGTTGTACAGCTTCCTTCTTCACCTTTCCGAAGGTGCCGCTCTCTCCGGCTCCCGGAGGCGAAGAAGCGGCTTCTTCGCGCAAAGACGATTGTGCCGCTCACTGTGCTCTCCTTAGCGCGGCTTCTGCCGAAAGACGCCCGAGAGCGGCTCTTAGCTACGGAGAGCATCGTACCTTCGTCTTTAGCGTCTCTTCTCGTCTACATCTTAGCAAAAAGCTTTTCCACTATGTCTGGCGAGGAAAAACTGTGCCAGCACAGAAAACATCTCCCATCGTGTTCTAGACGTTGCACGGAGGTGTGCCGAGTGTTTGGCATGAAGGAAAGAAAAGTTGTCCAAAACAGCTTCCAATCGAATGTTCATGTGATTGGAAAAGTCAGGAGAGTGCAAAGGTACTGTTTTCTATCAGTTGGCAAGCTGCGCACACAATCCCAGTGTTGTACAGCTTCCTTCTTCACCTTTCCGAAGGTGCCGCTCTCTCCGGCTCCCGGAGGCGAAGAAGCGGCTTCTTCGCGCAAAGACGATTGTGCCGCTCACTGTGCTCTCCTTAGCGAGGCTTCTGCCGAAAGACGCCCGAGAGCGGCTCTTAGCTACGGAGAGCATCGTACCTTCGTCTTTAGCGTCTCTTCTCGTCTACATCTTAGCAAAAAGCTTTTCCACTATGTCTGGCGAGGAAAAACTGTGCCAGCACAGAAAACATCTCCCATCGTGTTCTAGACGTTGCACGGAGGTGTGCCGAGTGTTTGGCATGAAGAAAAGAAAAGTTGTCCAAAACAGCTTCCAATCGAATGTTCATGTGATTGGAAAAGTCAAGAGAGTGCAAAGGTACTGTTTTCTAGCAGTTGGCAAGCTGCGCACACAATCCCAGTGTTGTACAGCTTCCTTCTTCACCTTTCCGAAGGTGCCGCTCTCTCCGGCTCCCGGAGGCGAAGAAGCGGCTTCTTCGCGCAAAGACGATTGTGCCGCTCACTGTGCACTCCTTAGCGCGGCTTCTGCCGAAAGACGCCCGGGAGCGGCTCTTAGCTCCGGACAGCATCGTACCTTCGTCTTTAGCGTCTCTTCTCGTCTACATCTTAGCAAAAAGCTTTTCCACTATGTCTGGCGAGGAAAAACTGTGCCAGCACAGAAAACATCTCCCATGGTGTTCTAGACGTTGCACGATCCCTAAACTTAGGCTGATTTTCCTTCCTGGGGATAGGGTTAGGCTTCAACCTAGGGCCTGGAGTTTTTTAACCAGGAAGCCCTGAGTTCCAGGCTTACTGCATCTGCCAAAGGCATCCGAAAGGGAGTGCAGAAGTGCCACAACATGGTTGCTTTCACGGCTTTTCCCTTAGGAAGAACCCTAATACGCGGCTGATTTACCTTCCTAGGGTTACTGTTAGGCTTAGGCCTAGGACTTTTAAAACCAGGAAGCCCTGGGCTCCAGGCACACTGCAGCTGTGAAAGGCATCCAAAAGGGAGTGTGCAAAAGTGCCACAACATGGCTGCTTTCACGGCTTTTTCCTTGGCAAGAAGCCTAACACCAGGCTGATTACCCTTCCCAGGGTTACTGTTAGGCTTAGGCCTAGGGCTAGGATTTTTAAAACTAGGAAGCCCTTAGTTCCAGGCACACTGCAGCTGCGAAAGGCATCCCAAGGGGAGTACAAAAGTGCAACAACATGGCAGCTTTCACAGCTTTTTCCTTGGCACCATCCCTATACCTAGGCTGATTTATCTGCCTAGGGTTAAGGTTAGGCTTCAGCCTAGGGCTTGGAGTTTTTTAACCAGAAAGCCCTGAGTTCCAGGCTTACTGCATCTGCCAAAGGCATCCCAAAGGGAGTGCAGAAGTGCCACAACATGGCTGCTTTCACGGCTTTTCCCTTAGGAAGAACCCTAATACGCGGCTGATTTACCTTCCTAGGGTTACTGTTAGGCTTAGGCCTAGGACTTTTAAAACCAGGAAGCCCTGGGCTCCAGGCATATGCAGCTGTAAAAGGCTTCCCAAGAGGGCCGCAGAAGTGACACAACTTGGCTGCCTCTGCTTCTATTCTCATGAGACCATCCTGAACCATAGGCAGATTTTCCTTCCTAGGGTTAAGGTTTGAGTTTCGCCTAGGGTAAGAGTTCTATTAACCAGAAAGCCCTGAGTTCCAAGAACACAGCAGCTGCGAAGGACTACCCAAGAAGAGCGCAAAAGTACCACAACATGCCTGCCTCCACAGCTTTTTCCTTGGGGACATGCCTAATTCCTGGCTGATTTGCCTTTCTCGTCTTAGGGTTGGGGTTCGGCCTAGGGCTAGGATTTTTTTAACTAGGAAGCCCTGAGTTCCAGGCTTACTTCATCTGCCAAAAGCATCCCAAAGGGAGTGCAGAAGTGCCACAACATGGCTGCTTTCACGGCTTTTCCCTTAGGAAGAACCCTAATACGCGGCTGATTTACCTTCCTAGGGTTACTGTTAGGCTTAGGCCTAGGACTTTTAAAACCAGGAAGCCCTGGGCTCCAGGCACTCTGCAGCTGCGAAAGGCATCCCAAGGGGAGCGCAAAAGTAACGCAACTTGGCTGCCACCACTGATATTTCCATGAGACCATCCCGAACCATAGGCTGATTTTCCTTCCTAGGGTTAAGGTTTGAGTTACGCCTAGGGTAAGGGTTCTATTAACCAGAAAGCCCTGAGTTCCAAGAACACAGCAGCTGCGAAGGACTAACCAAGAAGTGAGCAAAAGTACCACAACATGCCTGCCTCCACAGCTTTTTCCTTGGGGACATGCCTAATTCCTGGCTGATTTGCCTTTCTCGTCTTAGGGTTGGGGTTCGGCCTAGGGCTAGGAATTTTAAAATCACGAAGCCCTGAGTTCCAGGCACACTGGAGCTGTGAAAGGCATCCAAAAGGGAGTGCAAAAGTGCCACATCATGGCTGCTTTCACGGCTATTTCCTTGGCAAGAAGCCTAACAGCAGGCTGATTTCCCTTCCCAGGGTTACTGTAAGGCTTAGGCCTAGGGTTAGGATTTTTAAAACTAGGAAGCCCTTAGTTCCAGGCACACTGCAGCTGCGAAAGGCATCCCAAGGGGAGTACAAAAGTGCAACAACATGGCAGCTTTCACAGCTTTTTCCTTGGCACCATCCCTATACCTAGGCTGATTTATCTGCCTAGGGTTAAGGTTAGGCTTCAGCCTAGGGCTTGGAGTTTTTTACCAGGAAGCCCTGAGTTCCAGGCTTACTGCATCTGCCAAAGGCATCCCAAAGGGAGTGCAGAAGTGCCACAACATGGCTGCTTTCACGGCTTTTCCCTTAGGAAGAACCCTAATACGCGGCTGATTTACCTTCCTAGGGTTACTGTTAGGCTTAGGCCTAGGACTTTTAAAACCAGAAAGCCCTGGGCTCCAGGCATATGCAGCTGTTAAAGGCATCCCAAGAGGGCCGCAGAAGTGACACAACTTGGCTGCCTCTGCTTCTATTCTCATGAGACCATCCTGAACCATAGGCTGATTTTCATTCCTAGGGTTAAGGTTTGAGTTTCGCCTAGGGTAAGAGTTCTATTAACCAGAAAGCCCTGAGTTCCAAGAACACAGCAGCTGCGAAGGACTACCCAAGAAGAGCGCAAAAGTACCACAACATGCCTGCCTCCACAGCTTTTTCCTTGGGGACATGCCTAATTCCTGGCTGATTTGCCTTTCTCGTCTTAGGGTTGGGGTTCGGCCTAGGGCTAGGATTTTTTTAACTAGGAAGCCCTGAGTTCCAGGCTTACTTCATCTGCCAAAAGCATCCCAAAGGGAGTGCAGAAGTGCCACAACATGGCTGCTTTCACGGCTTTTCCCTTAGGAAGAACCCTAATACCCGGCAGATTTACCTTCCTAGGGTTACTGTTAGGCTTAAGCCTAGGACTTTTAAAACCAGGAAGCCCTGGGCTCCAGGCACTCTGCAGCTGCGAAAGGCATCCCAAGGGGAGCGCAAAAGTGACACAACTTGGCTGCCACCACTGATATTTCCATGAGACCATCCCGAACCATAGGCTGATTTTCCTTCCTAGGGTTAAGGTTTGAGTTACGCCTAGGGTAAGGGTTCTATTAACCAGAAAGCCCTGAGTTCCAAGAACACAGCAGCTGCGAAGGACTTCCCAAGAAGAGCGCAAAAGTACCACAACATGCCTGCCTCCACAGCTTTTTCCTTGGGGACATGCCTAATTCCTGGCTGATTTGCCTTTCTCGTCTTAGGGTTGGGGTTCGGCCTAGGGCTAGGATTTTTAAAATCAGGAAGCCCTGAGTTCCAGGCACACTGGAGCTGTGAAAGTCATCCAAAAGGGAGTGCAAAAGTGCCACAACATGGTTTCTTTCACGGCTTTTTCCTTGGCAAGAAGCCTAACACCAGGCTGATTTACCTTCCCAGGGTTACTGTAAGGCTTAGGCTTAGGACTAGGTATTTTAAAACTAGGAAGTCCTTAGCTCCAGGCGCACTGCATCTGTTCAAGTCATCCCAAGAGGAGTAGAAAAGTGCAACAACATGGCAGCTTTCACAGCTTTTTCCTTGGCACCATCCCTATACCTAGGCTGATTTATTTGCCTAGGGTTAGGGTTAGGGTTCAGCCTAGGGCTTGGAGCTTTTAACCAGGAAGCCCTGAGTTCCAGGCTTACTTCATCTTCCAAAGGCATCCCAAAAGGATTGCAGAAGTGCCACAACATGGCTGCTTTCACGGCTTTTCCCTTAGGAAGAACCCTAATACGCGTCTGATTTACCTTCCTAGGGTTACTGTTAGGCTTAGGCCTAGGACTTTTAAAACAAGGAAGCCCTGGGCTCCAGGCACATGCAGCTGTTCAAGGCATCCCAAGAGGGACGCAGAAGTGATACAACTGGGCTGCCTCTGCTGCTATTCACATGGGACCATCCCGAACCATAGGCTGATTTTCCTTCCTAGGGTTAAGGTTTGAGTTTCGCCTAGGGTAAGAGGTCTATTAACCAGAAAGCCCTGAGTTCCAAGAACACAGCAGCTGCGAAGGACTACCCAAGAAGAGCGCGAAAGTACCACAACATGCCTGCCTCCACAGCTTTTTCCTTGGGGACATGCCTAATTCCTGGCTGATTTGCCTTTCTCGTCTTAGGGTTGGGGTTCGGCCTAGGGCTAGGATATTTTTAACTAGGAAGCCCTGAGTTCCAGGCTTACTGCATCTGCCAAAGGCATCCCAAAGGGAGTGCAGAAGTGCCACAACATGGCTGCTTTCACCGCTTTTCCCTTAGGAAGAACCCTAATACGCGGCTGATTTACCTTCCTAGGGTTACTGTTAGGCTTAGGCCTAGGACTTTTAAAACCAGGAAGCCCTGGGCACCAGGCACACTGCAGCTGCGAAAGGCATCCCAAGGGGAGCGCAAAAGTGACACAACTTGGCTGCCACCACTGATATTTCCATGAGACCATCCCGAATCATAGGCTGATTTTCCTTCCTAGGGTTAAGGTTTGAGTTACGCCTAGGGTAAGGGTTCTATTAACCAGAAAGCCCTGAGTTCCAAGAACACAGCAGCTGCGAAGGACTACCCAAGAAGAGCGCAAAAGTACCACAACATGCCTGCCTCCACAGCTTTTTCCTTGGGGACATGCCTAATTCCTGGCTGATTTGCCTTTCTCGTCTTAGGGTTGGGGTTCGGCCTAGGGCTAGGATTTTTTTAACTAGGAAGCCCTGAGTTCCAGGCTTACTGCATCTGCCAAAGGCATCCCCATGGGAGTGCAGAAGTGCCACAACATGGCTGCTTTCACGGCTTTTCCCTTAGGAAGAACCCTAATACGCGGCTGATTTACCTTCCTAGGGTTACTGTTAGGCTTAGGCCTAGGACTTTTAAAACCAGGAAGCCCTGGGCTCCAGGCACACTGCAGCTGCGAAAGGCATCCCAAGGGGAGTGCAAAAGTGACACAACTTGGCTGCCACCACTGATATTTCCATGAGACCATCCCGAACCATAGGCTGATTTTCCTTCCTAGGGTTAAGGTTTGAGTTATGCCTGGGGTAAGGGTTCTATTAACCAGAAAGCCCTGAGTTCCAAGAACACAGCAGCTGCAAAGGACTAGCCAAGAAGAGCGCAAAAGTACCACAACATGCCTGCCTCCACAGCTTTTTCCTTGGGGACATGCCTAATTCCTGGCTTATTTGCCTTTCTCGTCTTAGGGTTGGGGTTCGGCCTAGGGCTAGGATTTTTTTAACTAGGAAGCCCTGAGTTCCAGGCACACTGGAGCTGTGAAAGGCATCCAAAAGGGAGTGCAAAAGTGCCACAACATGGCTGCTTTCACGGCTTTTTCCTTGGCAAGAAGCCTAACACCAGGCTGATTTCCCTTCCCAGGGTTACTGTAAGGCTTAGGCCTAGGGCTAGGATTTTTAAAACTAGGAAGCCCTTAGATCCAGGCACACTGCAGCTGTGAAAGGCATCCCAAGGGGAGTACAAAAGTGCAACAACATGGCAGCTTTCACAGCTTTTTCCTTGGCACCATCCCTATACCTAGGCTGATTTATCTGCCTAGGGTTAAGGTTAGGCTTCAGCCTAGGGCTTGGAGTTTTTTAACCAGGAAGCCCTGAGTTCCAGGCTTACTGCATCTGCCAAAGGCATCCCAAAGGGAGTGCAGAAGTGCCACAACATGGCTGCTTTCACGGCTTTTCCCTTAGGAAGAACCCTAATACGCGGCTGATTTACCTTCCTAGGGTTACTGTTAGGCTTAGGCCTAGGACTTTTAAAACCAGGAAGCCCTGGGCTCCAGGCACACTGCAGCTGCGAAAGGCATCCTAAGAGGGCCGCAGAAGTGACACAACTTGGCTGCCTCTGCTTCTATTCTCATGAGACCATCCTGAACCATAGGCAGATTTTCCTTCCTAGGGTTAAGGTTTGAGTTTCGCCTAGGGTAAGAGTTCTATTAACCAGAAAGCCCTGAGTTCCAAGAACACAGCAGCTGCGAAGGACTAGCCAAGAAGAGCGCAAAAGTACCACAACATGCCTGCCTCCACAGCTTTTTCCTTGGGGACATGCCTAATTCCTGGCTGATTTGCCTTTCTCGTCTTAGGGTTGGGGTTCAGCCTAGGGCTAGGATTTTTAAAATCAGGAAGCCCTGAGTTCCAGGCTTGCTTCATATGCAAAAAGCATCCCAAAGGGAGTGCAGAAGTGCCACAACATGGCTGCTTTCACGGCTTTTCCCTTAGGAAGAACCCTAATACGCGGCTGATTTACCTTCCTAGGGTTACTGTTAGGCTTAGGCCTAGGACTTTTAAAACCAGGAAGCCCTGGGCTCCAGGCACACTGCAGCTGCGAAAGGCATCCCAAGGGGAGCGCAAAAGTGACACAACTTGGCTGCCACCACTGATATTTCCATGAGACCATCCCGAACCATAGGCTGATTTTCCTTCCTAGGGTTAAGGTTTGAGTTACGCCTAGGGTAAGGGTTCTATTAACCAGAAAGCCCTGAGTTCCAAGAACACAGCAGCTGCGAAGGACTAGCCAAGAAGAGCGCAAAAGTACCACAACATGCCTGCCTCCACAGCTTTTTCCTTGGGGACATGCCTAATTCCTGGCTGATTTGCCTTTCTCGTCTTAGGGTTGGGGTTCAGCCTAGGGCTAGGATTTTTAAAATCAGGAAGCCCTGAGTTCCAGGCACACTGGAGCTGTGAAAGGCATCCCAAAGGGAGTGCAAAAGTGCCACAACATGGCTGCTTTCCCGGCTTTTTCCTTGGCAAGAAGCCTAACACCAGGCTGATTTACCTTCCCAGGGTTACTGTAAGGCTTAGGCCTAGGGCTAGGATTTTTAAAACTAGGAAGCCCTTAGCTCCAGGCACACTGCAGCTGTTCAAGTCATCCCAAGAGGGCCGCAGAAGTGACACAACTTGGCTGCCTCTGCTGCTATTCTGATGAGTCCATCCCGAACCATAGGCTGATTTTCCTTCCTAGGGTGAGGGTTAGAGTTACGCCTAGGGTTAGTGTTTTTTTAACCAGAAAGCCCTGAGTTCCAAGAACACAGCAGCTGCCAAGGACTACCCAAGAGGAGGGGAAAAGTGCCACAACATGGCTGCCTCCAGCGCTTTTTCCTTGGGACCATCATTGAACCTAAGCTGATTTACTTGCCTCCAGTTGCACCTATGGTCACGCCAAGAGATAGGGATTTTAAATCAGTAAACCCTGAGCTCCAGAGCCAGTGCAGCTGCAAAAGGCTTCCCAAGGGCAGCCAAAAATTGCCTCAACATGCTCCTTCCAGTGCTTTTTTCCTTGGGAACATCCCTATACCCAGGCTGATTTATCTGCCTAGGGTTAGGGTTAGGGTTCAGCCTAGAGATAGGATTTTTTCAAACAGGAAGCCCTGAATTCCAGGCACACTGCAGCTGTTAAAGGCAGTGTTCTACGTCAACCGCAACTTAGTCTGAAATAAATGCTTTTTCCCTGAGAGCATCTGAGAGGTTTGCATGAAGCACTGATATCTGACATTTGCAATTTTGAATAGGAGAGGAGAAAGAAAATGGGAAGAAGTTTTTAATTTTAGTGGTTTCAATGTTAATTTCCGTACACTTTTTCAAAACTTGTCAGCTCAAATGCCCATCAACATCTTTTAGTCATCTGTAAGTCAGTATTCATATAAAATGTGCTTCAAATCAAAAGAATTTCAAATTTGCACTCCAAATTTCTATGCCTAGATTTATGATTTCCTACACATATTAGATGAAAGGAAGGCCTTTTTTACTGTGGGAGTGCTGGAACACTGGAACAGGTTGCCCAGGGAAGTTGTGGGTGTCCCATCCCTGAAAGTATTCAAGGTCAGCTTGGACGGGGCTTGGAGCAGCAACAAAGGAGAAGCTTGATGGTAGAGAAACAAAGTTGGACTATAGAAGAAACTGGGATTGAAGTATAGGAGCAAGTTTTCTCTCAGCTCTTGGGGTAAATTCAAAGTTGTACAAAATGACATTTATCTGTGCTATTCACTACTGTAACAGAAATGTTCATGAAAACTGTACAGAAGATAGCAAATTTTAAAAGAGATAAGAATTACAGCATAAAATCCATGGGATGGGTTACAACATGAGACACTCTCTAAGAGAAAATCTCTGTGTTTCAGCACTTCATCATGGTAAGATTTCATGAAGTGCCAAAGAAGGCGGCAAAATATCATTCGGGACGTTATTTCCTGGAATTCAGCCTGGCCATTAGTAGGAACTGGGTTTGAACACATCATGTAGATATACCACACACGCTTTCCCTTCACTGAAAAATGACTGTTTACAACGAAGAAGCAATTGACGATCAAAATTGATTGAAAGCATCTTAAACATGTCAAGTATTTCATTGTAGATGATCTGTGATCCAAATGCTTCTTCCACCTTCGAGAGGGACAGAACAATTCTTCCATATCATGATGGTTTAAAATTGTATCAACCAATGTTTTCTGCTGAAAAGATAGCATCTATTTTTTTCTATTTTTGGAAGAAAATATTCCTAGACATACAACAGGTGAGAACTAAGTAATTTTAAAGAAACAAATGAAAAGAAAATATTCTGTAAATAGAATGAAATGAAAAGCTGTGTTTTAAATAGGAGCTAAATATGAAACAGAATTTTTGTACCAGGCATTTGAATTACTGCACCAGCTCTTTTGCCCATCAAGAGAGGCATTGAGCATTTCAGTCTTTTCCAAGGTGTTCATGATCTGCTATGCTGATCTCTGTGTGTGCCTAGGTGTGTGTGGAAGGGGGGGCATGTGAAGGGGAGTGTGTATGTTTGCTTTACAATTGTTGTGGCAGATTCATGCCTCAGCTCCACATTTTGTTTTAGAAAGGTCACACAGAGTGGATGTGAAGTTTACTATCAACAAGAGATCAATTCCCAAATCATCCATTTGACTCTACCTTATAAATCATGTGCTTTGTTGCATATTTTATCAAATCTACTTTCAAGCCAGATGGAGGAAGGAGGATGTGGCAATCCCTCCACCATCTTGCAACTTTTATGCAAGTAGGTTTTCAAGAAAATCATCATTTCTCTTGGAAATATGTCTGGAACAGGCATGATGGTAGTGTCAACCTGTTGGAGTTTTTGTTGCTGGAAGAAGTTATACAAAAGGATTGGTTTTTACATTGACCAGTTACTGAATCAAGCTCAGGAATACATTGGAAATTCAACTGGGGCTTCCTTTCCCCGGCAGACTACTTCTAGAACGAGCTTGTACACTGAAGCTTACTCTTTTGCCCTCTTTTTGTTTCTTTCCTATTTTCCTGGCTTCTTTGCCACTCTCTAGACAATTTTGGAACTTTTTTCCCAACTCAAATGGTTTCAATAGTCTGATTGTGATCATACATTTTTACAAGGAATCTTTAAAATCTTTCCTCCAGTTAAGAAAGTCAAGGACTTAGGTCTTTTTCTTCCCTTATCAATATTGCAATGAAATTGATAAGTAAAGACCAACTCTTTCTTTTTGTTTTTAACCCAAGCAGATAATTCCCATCCATTCATCCATTTGGTGGACCAATAGTTGCCATTCTGATGGAAGTTATCACTTCTTAACAATAGGCATTCTGTGACTATGTTGACAGCACTTTGGGTGAAGATCCTAACTGGTCTTAGATACACATAGGGAGAAATTTGCTCAGCCAGTGTCAGTCTTAAGCATGCGTATCAGAAGATCTTTCTAGAGCTGGGAATTTTCCCATGAAAGGGATTCAGTTAGGGAAGAGACACTTGCCCCAGAGGTTTACATTCTTCTTGAAGACTGCTTAAGGAACTTAGATGCCATGTCCATTTGGATCTGTGTCTGCACAGAACTTTGTCATGCCAGTGCTTGAAATGCATCTTGAAGAGAATTCACTAGCACAGAATGAATGAGAGTGGAAGGGGTTGGTGGGGCTAACCAGGCCCAATCCCCCTGCCTAAACCAGGATACCTAGAGCCTCTTGCCCAGGATTCTATCTGGGTGTACTTTGAATGTCTTCAAAGATCCAGGCTCCACAATCTTTCTGGGCAGTCTGTGCCGTGGTTCACTCACCCTCACAGTAAAGAATCATTTCCTGATGTTCCTGTATTTCAGTGTGTGCCCACTGCCTCTTGTCTTTTCACTCAGCATCACTGAAAAGACACTGATTCCCTCCCCTTTGCACTATTGCTTCCATATGGATGTGTGCTGCCATGTAGAGATATGTCAAAAACCTACCTGAAGCCCAGGCAGATAATATTCCCTTCATCTACCAGTCAAGTTGATTCATCAGAGGAGTTTAAAGTTATGTTCAGCATGAAATGCCCCTGAAAAATCATGCTAACTACATTATTGTGTCATCTTTCATGTGCCTGGCAAGGTTTTCCAGGAAGAGCTGCTTCATCAACTTCCTGGGTATAAAAAAGAGGCTGGCTGGTTTGTACGATTGCGAGTCCTCCTAATTGCCTTTTTTGAAGATGAGTGTCATTTGCTTACATCCAGTCCTTAGCCTCTCTTCTCGTCTACATCTTAGCAAAAAGCTTTTCCACTATGTCTGGCGAGGAAAAACTGTGCCAGCACAGAAAACATCTCCTATCGTGTTCTAGACGTTGCACGGAGGTGTGCCGAGTGTTTGGCATGAAGGAAAGAAAACTTGTCCAAAACAGCTTCCAATCGAATGTTCATGCAATTGGAAAAGTCAGGAGAGTGCAAAGGTACGGTTTTCTATCAGTTGGCAAGCTGCGCACACAATCCCAGTGTTGTACAGCTTCCTTCTTCACCTTTCCGAAGGTGCCGCTCTCTCCGGCTCCCGGAGGCGAAGAAGCGGCTTCTTCGCGCAAAGACGATTGTGCCGCTCACTGTGCACTCCTTAGCGCGGCTTCTGCCGAAAGACGCCCGGGAGCGGCTCTTAGCTCCGGACAGCATCGTACCTTCGTCTTTAGCGTCTCTTCTCGTCTACATCTTAGCAAAAAGCTTTTCCACTATGTCTGGCGAGGAAAAACTGTGCAAGCACAGAAAACATCTCCCATCGTGTTCTAGACGTTGCACGGAGGTGTGCCGAGTGTTTGGCATGAAGAAAAGAAAAGTTGTCCAAAACAGCTTCCAATCGAATGTTCATGTGATTGGAAAAGTCAGGAGAGTGCAAAGGTACTGTTTTCTATCAGTTGGCAAGCTGCGCACACAATCCCAGTGTTGTACAGCTTCCTTCTTCACCTTTCCGAAGGTGCCGCTCTCTCCGGCTCCCGGAGGCGAAGAAGCGGCTTCTTCGCGCAAAGACGATTGTGCCGCTCACTGTGCTCTCCTTAGCGAGGCTTCTGCCGAAAGACGCCCGAGAGCGGCTCTTAGCTCCGGAGAGCATCGTACCTTCGTCTTTAGCGTCTCTTCTCGTCTACATCTTAGCAAAAAGCTTTTCCACTATGTCTGGCGAGGAAAAACTGTGCCAGCACAGAAAACATCTCCTATCGTGTTCTAGACGTTGCACGGAGGTGTGCCGAGTGTTTGGCATGAAGGAAAGAAAACTTGTCCAAAACAGCTTCCAATCGAATGTTCATGTGATTGGAAAAGTCAGGAGAGTGCAAAGGTACTGTTTTCTATCAGTTGGCAAGCTGCGCACACAATCCCAGTGTTGTACAGCTTCCTTCTTCACCTTTCCGAAGGTGCCGCTCTCTCCGGCTCCCGGAGGCGAAGAAGCGGCTTCTTCGCGCAAAGACGATTGTGCCGCTCACTGTGCACTCCTTAGCGCGGCTTCTGCCGAAAGACGCCCGGGAGCGGCTCTTAGCTCCGGACAGCATCGTACCTTCGTCTTTAGCGTCTCTTCTCGTCTACATCTTAGCAAAAAGCTTTTCCACTATGTCTGGCGAGGAAAAACTGTGCCAGCACAGAAAACATCTCCCATCGTGTTCTAGACGTTGCACGGAGGTGTGCCGAGTGTTTGGCATGAAGGAAAGAAAAGTTGTCCAAAACAGCTTCCAATCGAATGTTCATGTGATTGGAAAAGTCAGGAGAGTGCAAAGGTACTGTTTTCTATCAGTTGGCAAGCTGCGCACACAATCCCAGTGTTGTACAGCTTCCTTCTTCACCTTTCCGAAGGTGCCGCTCTCTCCGGCTCCCGGAGGCGAAGAAGCGGCTTCTTCGCGCAAAGACGATTGTGCCGCTCACTGTGCTCTCCTTAGCGCGGCTTCTGCCGAAAGACGCCCGAGAGCGGCTCTTAGCTCCGGAGAGCATCGTACCTTCGTCTTTAGCGTCTCTTCTCGTCTACATCTTAGCAAAAAGCTTTTCCACTATGTCTGGCGAGGAAAAACTGTGCCAGCACAGAAAACATCTGCCATCGTGTTCTAGACGTTGCACGGAGGTGTGCCGAGTGTTTGGCATGAAGGAAAGAAAAGTTGTCCAAAACAGCTTCCAATCGAATGTTCATGTGATTGGAAAAGTCAGGAGAGTGCAAAGGTACTGTTTTCTAGCAGTTGGCAAGCTGCGCACACAATCCCAGTGTTGTACAGCTTCCTTCTTCACCTTTCCGAAGGTGCCGCTCTCTCCGGCTCCCGGAGGCGAAGAAGCGGCTTCTTCGCGCAAAGACGATTGTGCCGCTCACTGTGCACTCCTTAGCGCGGCTTCTGCCGAAAGACGCCCGGGAGCGGCTCTTAGCTCCGGACAGCATCGTACCTTCGTCTTTAGTGTCTCTTCTCGTCTACATCTTAGCAAAAAGCTTTTCCACTATGTCTGGCGAGGAAAAACTGTGCCAGCACAGAAAACATCTCCCATCGTGTTCTAGACGTTGCACGGAGGTGTGCCGAGTGTTTGGCATGAAGGAAAGAAAAGTTGTCCAAAACAGCTTCCAATCGAATGTTCATGTGATTGGAAAAGTCAGGAGAGTGCAAAGGTACTGTTTTCTATCAGTTGGCAAGCTGCGCACACAATCCCAGTGTTGTACAGCTTCCTTCTTCACCTTTCCGAAGGTGCCGCTCTCTCCGGCTCCCGGAGGCGAAGAAGCGGCTTCTTCGCGCAAAGACGATTGTGCCGCTCACTGTGCTCTCCTTAGCGAGGCTTCTGCCGAAAGACGCCCGAGAGCGGCTCTTAGCTACGGAGAGCATCGTACCTTCGTCTTTAGCGTCTCTTCTCGTCTACATCTTAGCAAAAAGCTTTTCCACTATGTCTGGCGAGGAAAAACTGTGCCAGCACAGAAAACATCTCCTATCGTGTTCTAGACGTTGCACGGAGGTGTGCCGAGTGTTTGGCATGAAGAAAAGAAAAGTTGTCCAAAACAGCTTCCAATCGAATGTTCATGTGATTGGAAAAGTCAAGAGAGTGCAAAGGTACTGTTTTCTATCAGTTGGCAAGCTGCGCACACAATCCCAGTGTTGTACAGCTTCCTTCTTCACCTTTCCGAAGGTGCCGCTCTCTCCGGCTCCCGGAGGCGAAGAAGCGGCTTCTTCGCGCAAAGACGATTGTGCCGCTCACTGTGCACTCCTTAGCGCGGCTTCTGCCGAAAGACGCCCGGGAGCGACTCTTAGCTCCGGACAGCATCGTACCTTCGTCTTTAGCGTCTCTTCTCGTCTACATCTTAGCAAAAAACTTTTCTACTATGTCTGGCGAGGAAAAACTGTGCAAGCACAGAAAACATCTCCCATCGTGTTCTAGACGTTGCACGGAGGTGTGCCGAGTGTTTGGCATGAAGGAAAGAAAAGTTGTCCAAAACAGCTTCCAATCGAATGTTCATGTGATTGGAAAAGTCAGGAGAGTGCAAAGGTACTGTTTTCTATCAGTTGGCAAGCTGCGCACACAATCCCAGTGTTGTACAGCTTCCTTCTTCACCTTTCCGAAGGTGCCGCTCTCTCCGGCTCCCGGAGGCGAAGAAGCGGCTTCTTCGCGCAAAGACGATTGTGCCGCTCACTGTGCACTCCTTAGCGCGGCTTCTGCCGAAAGACGCCCGAGAGCGGCTCTTAGCTCCGGACAGCATCGTACCTTCGTCTTTAGCGTCTCTTCTCGTCTACATCTTAGCAAAAAACTTTTCTACTATGTCTGGCGAGGAAAAACTGTGCCAGCACAGAAAAAATCTCCCATCGTGTTCTAGACGTTGCACGATCCCTAAACTTAGGCTGATTTTCCTTCCTGGGGATAGGGTTAGGCTTCAACCTAGGGCCTGGAGTTTTTTAACCAGGAAGCCCTGAGTTCCAGGCTTACTGCATCTGCCAAAGGCATCCGAAAGGGAGTGCAGAAGTGCCACAACATGGTTGCTTTCACGGCTTTTCCCTTAGGAAGAACCCTAATACGCGGCTGATTTACCTTCCTAGGGTTACTGTTAGGCTTAGGCCTAGGACTTTTAAAACCAGGAAGCCCTGGGCTCCAGGCACACTGCAGCTGTGAAAGGCATCCCAAAGGGAGTGCAGAAGTGCCACAACATGGCTGCTTTCACGGCTTTTTCCTTGGCAAGAAGCCTAACACCAGGCTGATTACCCTTCCCAGGGTTACTGTTAGGCTTAGGCCTAGGGCTAGGATTTTTAAAACTAGGAAGCCCTTAGTTCCAGGCACACTGCAGCTGCGAAAGGCATCCCAAGGGGAGTACAAAAGTGCAACAACATGGCAGCTTTCACAGCTTTTTCCTTGGCACCATCCCTATACCTAGGCTGATTTATCTGCCTAGGGTTAAGGTTAGGCTTCAGCCTAGGGCTTGGAGTTTTTTAACCAGAAAGCCCTGAGTTCCAGGCTTACTGCATCTGCCAAAGGCATCCCAAAGGGAGTGCAGAAGTGCCACAACATGGCTGCTTTCATGGCTTTTCCCTTAGGAAGAACCCTAATACACG
Source organism: Ammospiza maritima maritima (assembly GCA_036010785.1). Lineage (NCBI taxonomy): Eukaryota > Metazoa > Chordata > Aves > Passeriformes > Passerellidae > Ammospiza > Ammospiza maritima. Next base: position 5,145,978 of record CM069694.1, read on the forward strand.
GCTGATTTACCTTCCTAGGGTTACTGTTAGGCTTAGGCCTAGGACTTTTAAAACCAGGAAGCCCTGGGCTCCAGGCACACTGCAGCTGTTAAAGGCATCCCAAGGGGAGCGCAAAAGTGACACAACTTGGCTGCCACCACTGATATTTCCATGAGACCATCCCGAACCATAGGCTGATTTTCCTTCCTAGGGTTAAGGTTTGAGTTACGCCTAGGGTAAGGGTTCTATTAACCAGAAAGCCCTGAGTTCCAAGAACACAGCAGCTGCGAAGGACTTCCCAAGAAGAGCGCAAAAGTACCACAACATGCCTGCCTCCACAGCTTTTTCCTTGGGGACATGCCTAATTCCTGGCTGATTTGCCTTTCTCGTCTTAGGGTTGGGGTTCGGCCTAGGGCTAGGATTTTTAAAATCAGGAAGCCCTGAGTTCCAGGCACACTGGAGCTGTGAAAGTCATCCAAAAGGGAGTGCAAAAGTGCCACAACATGGTTTCTTTCATGGCTTTTTCCTTGGCAAGAAGCTTAACACCAGGATTATTTACCTTCCCAGGGTTACTGTAAGGCTTAGGCTTAGGACTAGGTATTTTAAAACTAGGAAGTCCTTAGCTCCAGGCGCACTGCATCTGTTCAAGTCATCCCAAGAGGAGTAGAAAAGTGCAACAACATGGCAGCTTTCACAGCTTTTTCCTTGGCACCATCCCTATACCTAGGCTGATTTATCTGCCTAGGGTTAGGGTTAGGGTTCAGCCTAGGGCTTGGAGCTTTTAACCAGGAAGCCCTGAGTTCCAGGCTTACTTCATCTGCCAAAGGCATCCCAAAAGGATTGCAGAAGTGCCACAACATGGCTGCTTTCACGGCTTTTCCCTTAGGAAGAACCCTAATACGCGTCTGATTTACCTTCCTAGGGTTACTGTTAGGCTTATGCCTAGGACTTTTAAAACAAGGAAGCCCTGGGCTCCAGGCACATGCAGCTGTTCAAGGCATCCCAAGAGGGACGCAGAAGTGATACAACTTGGCTGCCTCTGCTGCTATTCACATGGGACCATCCCGAACCATAGGCTGATTTTCCTTCCTAGGGTTAAGGTTTGAGTTTCGCCTAGGGTAAGAGGTCTCTTAACCAGAAAGCCCTGAGTTCCAAGAACACAGCAGCTGCGAAGGACTACCCAAGAAGAGCGCAAAAGTACCACAACATGCCTGCCTCCACAGCTTTTTCCTTGGGGACATGCCTAATTCCTGGCTGATTTGCCTTTCTCGTCTTAGGGTTGGGGTTCGGCCTAGGGCTAGGATTTTTTTAACTAGGAAGCCCTGAGTTCCAGGCACACTGGAGCTGTGAAAGGCATCCAAAAGGGAGTGCAAAAGTGCCACAACATGGCTGCTTTCACGGCTTTTTCCTTGGCAAGAAGCCTAACACCAGGCTGATTTCCCTTCCCAGGGTTACTGTAAGGCTTAGGCCTAGGGCTAGGATTTTTAAAACTAGGAAGCCCTTAGATCCAGGCACACTGCAGCTGCGAAAGGCATCCCAAGGGGAGTACAAAAGTGCAACAACATGGCAGCTTTCACAGCTTTTTCCTTGGCACCATCCCTATACCTAGGCTGATTTATCTGCCTAGGGTTAAGGTTAGGCTTCAGCCTAGGGCTTGGAGTTTTTTAACCAGGAAGCCCTGAGTTCCAGGCTTACTGCATCTGCCAAAGGCATCCCAAAGGGAGTGCAGAAGTGCCACAACATGGCTGCTTTCACGGCTTTTCCCTTAGGAAGAACCCTAATACGCGGCTGATTTACCTTCCTAGGGTTACTGTTAGGCTTAGGCCTAGGACTTTTAAAACCAGGAAGCCCTGGGCTCCAGGCACACTGCAGCTGCGAAAGGCATCCTAAGAGGGCCGCAGAAGTGACACAACTTGGCTGCCTCTGCTTCTATTCTCATGAGACCATCCTGAACCATAGGCAGATTTTCCTTCCTAGGGTTAAGGTTTGAGTTTCGCCTAGGGTAAGAGTTCTATTAACCAGAAAGCCCTGAGTTCCAAGAACACAGCAGCTGCGAAGGACTAGCCAAGAAGAGCGCAAAAGTACCACAACATGCCTGCCTCCACAGCTTTTTCCTTGGGGACATGCCTAATTCCTGGCTGATTTGCCTTTCTCGTCTTAGGGTTGGGGTTCAGCCTAGGGCTAGGATTTTTAAAATCAGGAAGCCCTGAGTTCCAGGCTTGCTTCATATGCAAAAAGCATCCCAAAGGGAGTGCAGAAGTGCCACAACATGGCTGCTTTCACGGCTTTTCCCTTAGGAAGAACCCTAATACGCGGCTGATTTACCTTCCTAGGGTTACTGTTAGGCTTAGGCCTAGGACTTTTAAAACCAGGAAGCCCTGGGCTCCAGGCACACTGCAGCTGCGAAAGGCATCCCAAGGGGAGCGCAAAAGTGACACAACTTGGCTGCCACCACTGATATTTCCATGAGACCATCCCGAACCATAGGCTGATTTTCCTTCCTAGGGTTAAGGTTTGAGTTACGCCTAGGGTAAGGGTTCTATTAACCAGAAAGCCCTGAGTTCCAAGAACACAGCAGCTGCGAAGGACTAGCCAAGAAGAGCGCAAAAGTACCACAACATGCCTGCCTCCACAGCTTTTTCCTTGGGGACATGCCTAATTCCTGGCTGATTTGCCTTTCTCGTCTTAGGGTTGGGGTTCAGCCTAGGGCTAGGATTTTTAAAATCAGGAAGCCCTGAGTTCCAGGCACACTGGAGCTGTGAAAGGCATCCCAAAGGGAGTGCAAAAGTGCCACAACATGGCTGCTTTCCCGGCTTTTTCCTTGGCAAGAAGCCTAACACCAGGCTGATTTACCTTCCCAGGGTTACTGTAAGGCTTAGGCCTAGGGCTAGGATTTTTAAAACTAGGAAGCCCTTAGTTCCAGGCACACTGCAGCTGTTCAAGTCATCCCAAGAGGGCCGCAGAAGTGACACAACTTGGCTGCCTCTGCTGCTATTCTGATGAGTCCATCCCGAACCATAGGCTGATTTTCCTTCCTAGGGTGAGGGTTAGAGTTACGCCTAGGGTTAGTGTTTTTTTAACCAGAAAGCCCTGAGTTCCAAGAACACAGCAGCTGCCAAGGACTACCCAAGAGGAGGGGAAAAGTGCCACAACATGGCTGCCTCCAGCGCTTTTTCCTTGGGACCATCATTGAACCTAAGCTGATTTACTTGCCTCCAGTTGCACCTATGGTCACGCCAAGAGATAGGGATTTTAAATCAGTAAACCCTGAGCTCCAGAGCCAGTGCAGCTGCAAAAGGCTTCCCAAGGGCAGCCAAAAATTGCCTCAACATGCTCCTTCCAGTGCTTTTTTCCTTGGGAACATCCCTATACCCAGGCTGATTTATCTGCCTAGGGTTAGGGTTAGGGTTCAGCCTAGAGATAGGATTTTTTCAAACAGGAAGCCCTGAATTCCAGGCACACTGCAGCTGTTAAAGGCAGTGTTCTACGTCAACCGCAACTTAGTCTGAAATAAATGCTTTTTCCCTGAGAGCATCTGAGAGGTTTGCATGAAGCACTGATATCTGACATTTGCAATTTTGAATAGGAGAGGAGAAAGAAAATGGGAAGAAGTTTTTAATTTTAGTGGTTTCAATGTTAATTTCCGTACACTTTTTCAAAACTTGTCAGCTCAAATGCCCATCAACATCTTTTAGTCATCTGTAAGTCAGTATTCATATAAAATGTGCTTCAAATCAAAAGAATTTCAAATTTGCACTCCAAATTTCTATGCCTAGATTTATGATTTCCTACACATATTAGATGAAAGGAAGGCCTTTTTTACTGTGGGAGTGCTGGAACACTGGAACAGGTTGCCCAGGGAAGTTGTGGGTGTCCCATCCCTGAAAGTATTCAAGGTCAGCTTGGACGGGGCTTGGAGCAGCAACAAAGGAGAAGCTTGATGGTAGAGAAACAAAGTTGGACTATAGAAGAAACTGGGATTGAAGTATAGGAGCAAGTTTTCTCTCAGCTCTTGGGGTAAATTCAAAGTTGTACAAAATGACATTTATCTGTGCTATTCACTACTGTAACAGAAATGTTCATGAAAACTGTACAGAAGATAGCAAATTTTAAAAGAGATAAGAATTACAGCATAAAATCCATGGGATGGGTTACAACATGAGACACTCTCTAAGAGAAAATCTCTGTGTTTCAGCACTTCATCATGGTAAGATTTCATGAAGTGCCAAAGAAGGCGGCAAAATATCATTCGGGACGTTATTTCCTGGAATTCAGCCTGGCCATTAGTAGGAACTGGGTTTGAACACATCATGTAGATATACCACACACGCTTTCCCTTCACTGAAAAATGACTGTTTACAACGAAGAAGCAATTGACGATCAAAATTGATTGAAAGCATCTTAAACATGTCAAGTATTTCATTGTAGATGATCTGTGATCCAAATGCTTCTTCCACCTTCGAGAGGGACAGAACAATTCTTCCATATCATGATGGTTTAAAATTGTATCAACCAATGTTTTCTGCTGAAAAGATAGCATCTATTTTTTTCTATTTTTGGAAGAAAATATTCCTAGACATACAACAGGTGAGAACTAAGTAATTTTAAAGAAACAAATGAAAAGAAAATATTCTGTAAATAGAATGAAATGAAAAGCTGTGTTTTAAATAGGAGCTAAATATGAAACAGAATTTTTGTACCAGGCATTTGAATTACTGCACCAGCTCTTTTGCCCATCAAGAGAGGCATTGAGCATTTCAGTCTTTTCCAAGGTGTTCATGATCTGCTATGCTGATCTCTGTGTGTGCCTAGGTGTGTGTGGAAGGGGGGGCATGTGAAGGGGAGTGTGTATGTTTGCTTTACAATTGTTGTGGCAGATTCATGCCTCAGCTCCACATTTTGTTTTAGAAAGGTCACACAGAGTGGATGTGAAGTTTACTATCAACAAGAGATCAATTCCCAAATCATCCATTTGACTCTACCTTATAAATCATGTGCTTTGTTGCATATTTTATCAAATCTACTTTCAAGCCAGATGGAGGAAGGAGGATGTGGCAATCCCTCCACCATCTTGCAACTTTTATGCAAGTAGGTTTTCAAGAAAATCATCATTTCTCTTGGAAATATGTCTGAAACAGGCATGATGGTAGTGTCAACCTGTTGGAGTTTTTGTTGCTGGAAGAAGTTATACAAAAGGATTGGTTTTTACATTGACCAGTTACTGAATCAAGCTCAGGAATACATTGGAAATTCAACTGGGGCTTCCTTTCCCCGGCAGACTACTTCTAGAACGAGCTTGTACACTGAAGCTTACTCTTTTGCCCTCTTTTTGTTTCTTTCCTATTTTCTTGGCTTCTTTGCCACTCTCTAGACAATTTTGGAACTTTTTTCCCAACTCAAATGGTTTCAATAGTCTGATTGTGATCATACATTTTTACAAGGAATCTTTAAAATCTTTCCTCCAGTTAAGAAAGTCAAGGACTTAGGTCTTTTTCTTCCCTTATCAATATTGCAATGAAATTGATAAGTAAAGACCAACTCTTTCTTTTTGTTTTTAACCCAAGCAGATAATTCCCATCCATTCATCCATTTGGTGGACCAATAGTTGCCATTCTGATGGATGTTGTCACTTCTTAACAGTAGGCATTCTGTGACTATGTTGACAGCACTTTGGGTGAAGATCCTAACTGGTCTTAGATACACATAGGGAGAAATTTGCTCAGCCAGTGTCAGTCTTAAGCATGCGTATCAGAAGATCTTTCTAGAGCTGGGAATTTTCCCATGAAAGGGATTCAGTTAGGGAAGAGACACTTGCCCCAGAGGTTTACATTCTTCTTGAAGACTGCTTAAGGAACTTAGATGCCATGTCCATTTGGATCTGTGTCTGCACAGAACTTTGTCATGCCAGTGCTTGAAATGCATCTTGAAGAGAATTCACTAGCACAGAATGAATGAGAGTGGAAGGGGTTGGTGGGGCTAACCAGGCCCAATCCCCCTGCCTAAACCAGGATACCTAGAGCCTCTTGCCCAGGATTCTATCTGGGTGTACTTTGAATGTCTTCAAAGATCCAGGCTCCACAATCTTTCTGGGCAGTCTGTGCCGTGGTTCACTCACCCTCACAGTAAAGAATCATTTCCTGATGTTCCTGTATTTCAGTGTGTGCCCACTGCCTCTTGTCTTTTCACTCAGCATCACTGAAAAGACACTGATTCCCTCCCCTTTGCACTATTGCTTCCATATGGATGTGTGCTGCCATGTAGAGATATGTCAAAAACCTCCCTGAAGCCCAGGCAGATAATATTCCCTTCATCTACCAGTCAAGTTGATTCATCAGAGGAGTTTAAAGTTATGTTCAGAATGAAATGCCCCTGAAAAATCATGCTAACTACATTATTGTGTCGTCTTTCATGTGCCTGGCAAGGTTTTCCAGGAAGAGCTGCTTCATCAACTTCCTGGGTATAAAAAAGAGGCTGGCTGGTTTGTACGATTGCGAGTCCTCCTAATTGCCTTTTTTGAAGATGAGTGTCATTTGCTTACATCCAATCCTTAGCCTCTCTTCTCGTCTACATCTTAGCAAAAAGCTTTTCCACTATGTCTGGCGAGGAAAAACTGTGCCAGCACAGAAAACATCTCCTATCGTGTTCTAGACGTTGCACGGAGGTGTGCCGAGTGTTTGGCATGAAGGAAAGAAAAGTTGTCCAAAACAGCTTCCAATCGAATGTTCATGCGATTGGAAAAGTCAGGAGAGTGCAAAGGTACTGTTTTCTATCAGTTGGCAAGCTGCGCACACAATCCCAGTGTTGTACAGCTTCCTTCTTCACCTTTCCGAAGGTGCCGCTCTCTCCGGCTCCCGGAGGCGAAGAAGCGGCTTCTTCGCGCAAAGACGATTGTGCCGCTCACTGTGCTCTCCTTAGCGCGGCTTCTGCCGAAAGACGCCCGAGAGCGGCTCTTAGCTACGGAGAGCATCGTACCTTCGTCTTTAGCGTCTCTTCTCGTCTACATCTTAGCAAAAAGCTTTTCCACTATGTCTGGCGAGGAAAAACTGTGCCAGCACAGAAAACATCTCCCATCGTGTTCTAGACGTTGCACGGAGGTGTGCCGAGTGTTTGGCATGAAGGAAAGAAAAGTTGTCCAAAACAGCTTCCAATCGAATGTTCATGTGATTGGAAAAGTCAGGAGAGTGCAAAGGTACTGTATTCTAGCAGTTGGCAAGCTGCGCACACAATCCCAGTGTTGTACAGCTTCCTTCTTCACCTTTCCGAAGGTGCCGCTCTCTCCGGCTCCCGGAGGCGAAGAAGCGGCTTCTTCGCGCAAAGACGATTGTGCCGCTCACTGTGCACTCCTTAGCGCGGCTTCTGCCGAAGACGCCCGGGAGCGGCTCTTAGCTCCGGACAGCATCGTACCTTCGTCTTTAGCGTCTCTTCTCGTCTACATCTTAGCAAAAAGCTTTTCCACTATGTCTGGCGAGGAAAAACTGTGCAAGCACAGAAAACATCTCCCATCGTGTTCTAGACGTTGCACGGAGGTGTGCCGAGTGTTTGGCATGAAGAAAAGAAAAGTTGTCCAAAACAGCTTCCAATCGAATGTTCATGTGATTGGAAAAGTCAGGAGAGTGCAAAGGTACTGTTTTCTATCAGTTGGCAAGCTGCGCACACAATCCCAGTGTTGTACAGCTTCCTTCTTCACCTTTCCGAAGGTGCCGCTCTCTCCGGCTCCCGGAGGCGAAGAAGCGGCTTCTTCGCGCAAAGACGATTGTGCCGCTCACTGTGCTCTCCTTAGCGAGGCTTCTGCCGAAAGACGCCCGAGAGCGGCTCTTAGCTACGGAGAGCATCGTACCTTCGTCTTTAGCGTCTCTTCTCGTCTACATCTTAGCAAAAAGCTTTTCCACTATGTCTGGCGAGGAAAAACTGTGCCAGCACAGAAAACATCTCCCATCGTGTTCTAGACGTTGCACGGAGGTGTTCCGAGTGTTTGGCATGAAGGAAAGAAAACTTGTCCAAAACAGCTTCCAATCGAATGTTCATGCGATTGGAAAAGTCAGGAGAGTGCAAAGGTACTGTTTTCTATCAGTTGGCAAGCTCCGCACACAATCCCAGTGTTGTACAGCTTCCTTCTTCACCTTTCCGAAGGTGCCGCTCTCTCCGGCTCCCGGAGGCGAAGAAGCGGCTTCTTCGCGCAAAGACGATTGTGCCGCTCACTGTGCTCTCCTTAGCGCGGCTTCTGCCGAAAGACGCCCGAGAGCGGCTCTTAGCTACGGAGAGCATCGTACCTTCGTCTTTAGCGTCTCTTCTCGTCTACATCTTAGCAAAAAGCTTTTCCACTATGTCTGGCGAGGAAAAACTGTGCCAGCACAGAAAACATCTCCCATCGTGTTCTAGACGTTGCACGGAGGTGTGCCGAGTGTTTGGCATGAAGGAAAGAAAAGTTGTCCAAAACAGCTTCCAATCGAATGTTCATGTGATTGGAAAAGTCAGGAGAGTGCAAAGGTACTGTTTTCTATCAGTTGGCAAGCTGCGCACACAATCCCAGTGTTGTACAGCTTCCTTCTTCACCTTTCCGAAGGTGCCGCTCTCTCCGGCTCCCGGAGGCGAAGAAGCGGCTTCTTCGCGCAAAGACGATTGTGCCGCTCACTGTGCTCTCCTTAGCGAGGCTTCTGCCGAAAGACGCCCGAGAGCGGCTCTTAGCTACGGAGAGCATCGTACCTTCGTCTTTAGCGTCTCTTCTCGTCTACATCTTAGCAAAAAGCTTTTCCACTATGTCTGGCGAGGAAAAACTGTGCCAGCACAGAAAACATCTCCCATCGTGTTCTAGACGTTGCACGGAGGTGTGCCGAGTGTTTGGCATGAAGAAAAGAAAAGTTGTCCAAAACAGCTTCCAATCGAATGTTCATGTGATTGGAAAAGTCAAGAGAGTGCAAAGGTACTGTTTTCTATCAGTTGGCAAGCTGCGCACACAATCCCAGTGTTGTACAGCTTCCTTCTTCACCTTTCCGAAGGTGCCGCTCTCTCCGGCTCCCGGAGGCGAAGAAGCGGCTTCTTCGCGCAAAGACGATTGTGCCGCTCACTGTGCTCTCCTTAGCGCGGCTTCTGCCGAAAGACGCCCGGGAGCGGCTCTTAGCTCCGGACAGCATCGTACCTTCGTCTTTAGCGTCTCTTCTCGTCTACATCTTAGCAAAAAACTTTTCTACTATGTCTGGCGAGGAAAAACTGTGCAAGCACAGAAAACATCTCCCATCGTGTTCTAGACGTTGCACGGAGGTGTGCCGAGTGTTTGGCATGAAGGAAAGAAAAGTTGTCCAAAACAGCTTCCAATCGAATGTTCATGTGATTGGAAAAGTCAGGAGAGTGCAAAGGTACTGTTTTCTATCAGTTGGCAAGCTGCGCACACAATCCCAGTGTTGTACAGCTTCCTTCTTCACCTTTCCGAAGGTGCCGCTCTCTCCGGCTCCCGGAGGCGAAGAAGCGGCTTCTTCGCGCAAAGACGATTGTGCCGCTCACTGTGCACTCCTTAGCGCGGCTTCTGCCGAAAGACGCCCGGGAGCGGCTCTTAGCTCCGGACAGCATCGTACCTTCGTCTTTAGCGTCTCTTCTCGTCTACATCTTAGCAAAAAACTTTTCTACTATGTCTGGCGAGGAAAAACTGTGCCAGCACAGAAAACATCTCCTATCGTGTTCTAGACGTTGCACGGAGGTGTGCCGAGTGTTTGGCATGAAGGAAAGAAAAGTTGTCCAAAACAGCTTCCAATCGAATGTTCATGTGATTGGAAAAGTCAGGAGAGTGCAAAGGTACTGTTTTCTATCAGTTGGCAAGCTGCGCACACAATCCCAGTGTTGTACAGCTTCCTTCTTCACCTTTCCGAAGGTGCCGCTCTCTCCGGCTCCCGGAGGCGAAGAAGCGGCTTCTTCGCGCAAAGACGATTGTGCCGCTCACTGTGCACTCCTTAGCGCGGCTTCTGCCGAAAGACGCCCGGGAGCGGCTCTTAGCTCCGGACAGCATCGTACCTTCGTCTTTAGCGTCTCTTCTCGTCTACATCTTAGCAAAAAGCTTTTCCACTATGTCTGGCGAGGAAAAACTGTGCCAGCACAGAAAACATCTCCCATGGTGTTCTAGACGTTGCACGATCCCTAAACTTAGGCTGATTTTCCTTCCTGGGGATAGGGTTAGGCTTCAACCTAGGGCCTGGAGTTTTTTAACCAGGAAGCCCTGAGTTCCAGGCTTACTGCATCTGCCAAAGGCATCCGAAAGGGAGTGCAGAAGTGCCACAACATGGTTGCTTTCACGGCTTTTCCCTTAGGAAGAACCCTAATACGCGGCTGATTTACCTTCCTAGGGTTACTGTTAGGCTTAGGCCTAGGACTTTTAAAACCAGGAAGCCCTGGGCTCCAGGCACACTGCAGCTGTGAAAGGCATCCAAAAGGGAGTGTGCAAAAGTGCCACAACATGGCTGCTTTCACGGCTTTTTCCTTGGCAAGAAGCCTAACACCAGGCTGATTACCCTTCCCAGGGTTACTGTTAGGCTTAGGCCTAGGGCTAGGATTTTTAAAACTAGGAAGCCCTTAGTTCCAGGCACACTGCAGCTGCGAAAGGCATCCCAAGGGGAGTACAAAAGTGCAACAACATGGCAGCTTTCACAGCTTTTTCCTTGGCACCATCCCTATACCTAGGCTGATTTATCTGCCTAGGGTTAAGGTTAGGCTTCAGCCTAGGGCTTGGAGTTTTTTAACCAGAAAGCCCTGAGTTCCAGGCTTACTGCATCTGCCAAAGGCATCCCAAAGGGAGTGCAGAAGTGCCACAACATGGCTGCTTTCACGGCTTTTCCCTTAGGAAGAACCCTAATACGCGGCTGATTTACCTTCCTAGGGTTACTGTTAGGCTTAGGCCTAGGACTTTTAAAACCAGGAAGCCCTGGGCTCCAGGCACACTGCAGCTGCGAAAGGCATCCTAAGAGGGCCGCAGAAGTGACACAACTTGGCTGCCTCTGCTTCTATTCTCATGAGACCATCCTGAACCATAGGCAGATTTTCCTTCCTAGGGTTAAGGTTTGAGTTTCGCCTAGGGTAAGAGTTCTATTAACCAGAAAGCCCTGAGTTCCAAGAACACAGCAGCTGCGAAGGACTACCCAAGAAGAGCGCAAAAGTACCACAACATGCCTGCCTCCACAGCTTTTTCCTTGGGGACATGCCTAATTCCTGGCTGATTTGCCTTTCTCGTCTTAGGGTTGGGGTTCGGCCTAGGGCTAGGATTTTTTTAACTAGGAAGCCCTGAGTTCCAGGCTTACTTCATCTGCCAAAAGCATCCCAAAGGGAGTGCAGAAGTGCCACAACATGGCTGCTTTCACGGCTTTTCCCTTAGGAAGAACCCTAATACCCGGCTGATTTACCTTCCTAGGGTTACTGTTAGGCTTAAGCCTAGGACTTTTAAAACCAGGAAGCCCTGGGCTCCAGGCACTCTGCAGCTGCCAAAGGCATCCCAAGGGGAGCGCAAAAGTAACGCAACTTGGCTGCCACCACTGATATTTCCATGAGACCATCCCGAACCATAGGCTGATTTTCCTTCCTAGGGTTAAGGTTTGAGTTACGCCTAGGGTAAGGGTTCTATTAACCAGAAAGCCCTGAGTTCCAAGAACACAGCAGCTGCGAAGGACTACCCAAGAAGAGCGCAAAAGTACCACAACATGCCTGCCTCCACAGCTTTTTCCTTGGGGACATGCCTAATTCCTGGCTGATTTGCCTTTCTCGTCTTAGGGTTGGGGTTCGGCCTAGGGCTAGGAATTTTAAAATCACGAAGCCCTGAGTTCCAGGCACACTGGAGCTGTGAAAGGCATCCAAAAGGGAGTGCAAAAGTGCCACATCATGGCTGCTTTCACGGCTATTTCCTTGGCAAGAAGCCTAACAGCAGGCTGATTTCCCTTCCCAGGGTTACTGTAAGGCTTAGGCCTAGGGTTAGGATTTTTAAAACTAGGAAGCCCTTAGTTCCAGGCACACTGCAGCTGCGAAAGGCATCCCAAGGGGAGTACAAAAGTGCAACAACATGGCAGCTTTCACAGCTTTTTCCTTGGCACCATCCCTATACCTAGGCTGATTTATCTGCCTAGGGTTAAGGTTAGGCTTCAGCCTAGGGCTTGGAGTTTTTTACCAGGAAGCCCTGAGTTCCAGGCTTACTGCATCTGCCAAAGGCATCCCAAAGGGAGTGCAGAAGTGCCACAACATGGCTGCTTTCACGGCTTTTCCCTTAGGAAGAACCCTAATACGCGGCTGATTTACCTTCCTAGGGTTACTGTTAGGCTTAGGCCTAGGACTTTTAAAACCAGAAAGCCCTGGGCTCCAGGCATATGCAGCTGTTAAAGGCATCCCAAGAGGGCCGCAGAAGTGACACAACTTGGCTGCCTCTGCTTCTATTCTCATGAGACCATCCTGAACCATAGGCTGATTTTCATTCCTAGGGTTAAGGTTTGAGTTTCGCCTAGGGTAAGAGTTCTATTAACCAGAAAGCCCTGAGTTCCAAGAACACAGCAGCTGCGAAGGACTACCCAAGAAGAGCGCAAAAGTACCACAACATGCCTGCCTCCACAGCTTTTTCCTTGGGGACATGCCTAATTCCTGGCTGATTTGCCTTTCTCGTCTTAGGGTTGGGGTTCGGCCTAGGGCTAGGATTTTTTTAACTAGGAAGCCCTGAGTTCCAGGCTTACTTCATCTGCCAAAAGCATCCCAAAGGGAGTGCAGAAGTGCCACAACATGGCTGCTTTCACGGCTTTTCCCTTAGGAAGAACCCTAATACCCGGCAGATTTACCATCCTAGGGTTACTGTTAGGCTTAAGCCTAGGACTTTTAAAACCAGGAAGCCCTGGGCTCCAGGCACTCTGCAGCTGCGAAAGGCATCCCAAGGGGAGCGCAAAAGTGACACAACTTGGCTGCCACCACTGATATTTCCATGAGACCATCCCGAACCATAGGCTGATTTTCCTTCCTAGGGTTAAGGTTTGAGTTACGCCTAGGGTAAGGGTTCTATTAACCAGAAAGCCCTGAGTTCCAAGAACACAGCAGCTGCGAAGGACTTCCCAAGAAGAGCGCAAAAGTACCACAACATGCCTGCCTCCACAGCTTTTTCCTTGGGGACATGCCTAATTCCTGGCTGATTTGCCTTTCTCGTCTTAGGGTTGGGGTTCGGCCTAGGGCTAGGATTTTTAAAATCAGGAAGCCCTGAGTTCCAGGCACACTGGAGCTGTGAAAGGCATCCAAAAGGGAGTGCAAAAGTGCCACAACATGGTTGCTTTCACGGCTTTTTCCTTGGCAAGAAGCCTAACACCAGGCTGATTTACCTTCCCAGGGTTACTGTAAGGCTTAGGCTTAGGACTAGGTATTTTAAAACTAGGAAGTCCTTAGCTCCAGGCGCACTGCATCTGTTCAAGTCATCCCAAGAGGAGTAGAAAAGTGCAACAACATGGCAGCTTTCACAGCTTTTTCCTTGGCACCATCCCTATACCTAGGCTGATTTATTTGCCTAGGGTTAGGGTTAGGGTTCAGCCTAGGGCTTGGAGCTTTTAACCAGGAAGCCCTGAGTTCCAGGCTTACTTCATCTGCCAAAGGCATCCCAAAAGGATTGCAGAAGTGCCACAACATGGCTGCTTTCACGGCTTTTCCCTTAGGAAGAACCCTAATACGCGTCTGATTTACCTTCCTAGGGTTACTGTTAGGCTTAGGCCTAGGACTTTTAAAACAAGGAAGCCCTGGGCTCCAGGCACATGCAGCTGTTCAAGGCATCCCAAGAGGGACGCAGAAGTGATACAACTTGGCTGCCTCTGCTTCTATTCTCATGGGACCATCCCGAACCATAGGCTGATTTTCCTTCCTAGGGTTAAGGTTTGAGTTTCGCCTAGGGTAAGAGGTCTATTAACCAGAAAGCCCTGAGTTCCAAGAACACAGCAGCTGCGAAGGACTACCCAAGAAGAGCGCGAAAGTACCACAACATGCCTGCCTCCACAGCTTTTTCCTTGGGGACATGCCTAATTCCTGGCTGATTTGCCTTTCTCGTCTTAGGGTTGGGGTTCGGCCTAGGGCTAGGATATTTTTAACTAGGAAGCCCTGAGTTCCAGGCTTACTGCATCTGCCAAAGGCATCCCAAAGGGAGTGCAGAAGTGCCACAACATGGCTGCTTTCACCGCTTTTCCCTTAGGAAGAACCCTAATACGCGGCTGATTTACCTTCCTAGGGTTACTGTTAGGCTTAGGCCTAGGACTTTTAAAACCAGGAAGCCCTGGGCACCAGGCACACTGCAGCTGCGAAAGGCATCCCAAGGGGAGCGCAAAAGTGACACAACTTGGCTGCCACCACTGATATTTCCATGAGACCATCCCGAATCATAGGCTGATTTTCCTTCCTAGGGTTAAGGTTTGAGTTACGCCTAGGGTAAGGGTTCTATTAACCAGAAAGCCCTGAGTTCCAAGAACACAGCAGCTGCGAAGGACTACCCAAGAAGAGAGCAAAAGTACCACAACATGCCTGCCTCCACAGCTTTTTCCTTGGGGACATGCCTAATTCCTGGCTGATTTGCCTTTCTCGTCTTAGGGTTGGGGTTCGGCCTAGGGCTAGGATTTTTTTAACTAGGAAGCCCTGAGTTCCAGGCTTACTGCATCTGCCAAAGGCATCCCAAAGGGAGTGCAGAAGTGCCACAACATGGCTGCTTTCACGGCTTTTCCCTTAGGAAGAACCCTAATACGCGGCTGATTTACCTTCCTAGGGTTACTGTTAGGCTTAAGCCTAGGACTTTTAAAACCAGGAAGCCCTGGGCTCCAGGCACACTGCAGCTGCGAAAGGCATCCCAAGGGGAGTGCAAAAGTGACACAACTTGGCTGCCACCACTGATATTTCCATGAGACCATCCCGAACCATAGGCTGATTTTCCTTCCTAGGGTTAAGGTTTGAGTTATGCCTGGGGTAAGGGTTCTATTAACCAGAAAGCCCTGAGTTCCAAGAACACAGCAGCTGCAAAGGACTAGCCAAGAAGAGCGCAAAAGTACCACAACATGCCTGCCTCCACAGCTTTTTCCTTGGGGACATGCCTAATTCCTGGCTTATTTGCCTTTCTCGTCTTAGGGTTGGGGTTCGGCCTAGGGCTAGGATTTTTTTAACTAGGAAGCCCTGAGTTCCAGGCACACTGGAGCTGTGAAAGGCATCCAAAAGGGAGTGCAAAAGTGCCACAACATGGCTGCTTTCACGGCTTTTTCCTTGGCAAGAAGCCTAACACCAGGCTGATTTCCCTTCCCAGGGTTACTGTAAGGCTTAGGCCTAGGGCTAGGATTTTTAAAACTAGGAAGCCCTTAGATCCAGGCACACTGCAGCTGCGAAAGGCATCCCAAGAGGAGTACAAAAGTGCAACAACATGGCAGCTTTCACAGCTTTTTCCTTGGCACCATCCCTATACCTAGGCTGATTTATCTGCCTAGGGTTAAGGTTAGGCTTCAGCCTAGGGCTTGGAGTTTTTTAACCAGGAAGCCCTGAGTTCCAGGCTTACTGCATCTGCCAAAGGCATCCCAAAGGGAGTGCAGAAGTGCCACAACATGGCTGCTTTCACGGCTTTTCCCTTAGGAAGAACCCTAATACGCGGCTGATTTACCTTCCTAGGGTTACTGTTAGGCTTAGGCCTAGGACTTTTAAAACCAGGAAGCCCTGGGCTCCAGGCACACTGCAGCTGCGAAAGGCATCCTAAGAGGGCCGCAGAAGTGACACAACTTGGCTGCCTCTGCTTCTATTCTCATGAGACCATCCTGAACCATAGGCAGATTTTCCTTCCTAGGGTTAAGGTTTGAGTTTCGCCTAGGGTAAGAGTTCTATTAACCAGAAAGCCCTGAGTTCCAAGAACACAGCAGCTGCGAAGGACTAGCCAAGAAGAGCGCAAAAGTACCACAACATGCCTGCCTCCACAGCTTTTTCCTTGGGGACATGCCTAATTCCTGGCTGATTTGCCTTTCTCGTCTTAGGGTTGGGGTTCAGCCTAGGGCTAGGATTTTTAAAATCAGGAAGCCCTGAGTTCCAGGCTTGCTTCATATGCAAAAAGCATCCCAAAGGGAGTGCAGAAGTGCCACAACATGGCTGCTTTCACGGCTTTTCCCTTAGGAAGAACCCTAATACGCGGCTGATTTACCTTCCTAGGGTTACTGTTAGGCTTAGGCCTAGGACTTTTAAAACCAGGAAGCCCTGGGCTCCAGGCACACTGCAGCTGCGAAAGGCATCCCAAGGGGAGCGCAAAAGTGACACAACTTGGCTGCCACCACTGATATTTCCATGAGACCATCCCGAACCATAGGCTGATTTTCCTTCCTAGGGTTAAGGTTTGAGTTACGCCTAGGGTAAGGGTTCTATTAACCAGAAAGCCCTGAGTTCCAAGAACACAGCAGCTGCGAAGGACTAGCCAAGAAGAGCGCAAAAGTACCACAACATGCCTGCCTCCACAGCTTTTTCCTTGGGGACATGCCTAATTCCTGGCTGATTTGCCTTTCTCGTCTTAGGGTTGGGGTTCAGCCTAGGGCTAGGATTTTTAAAATCAGGAAGCCCTGAGTTCCAGGCACACTGGAGCTGTGAAAGGCATCCCAAAGGGAGTGCAAAAGTGCCACAACATGGCTGCTTTCCCGGCTTTTTCCTTGGCAAGAAGCCTAACACCAGGCTGATTTACCTTCCCAGGGTTACTGTAAGGCTTAGGCCTAGGGCTAGGATTTTTAAAACTAGGAAGCCCTTAGCTCCAGGCACACTGCAGCTGTTCAAGTCATCCCAAGAGGGCCGCAGAAGTGACACAACTTGGCTGCCTCTGCTGCTATTCTGATGAGTCCATCCCGAACCATAGGCTGATTTTCCTTCCTAGGGTGAGGGTTAGAGTTACGCCTAGGGTTAGTGTTTTTTTAACCAGAAAGCCCTGAGTTCCAAGAACACAGCAGCTGCGAAGGACTACCCAAGAGGAGGGGAAAAGTGCCACAACATGGCTGCCTCCAGCGCTTTTTCCTTGGGACCATCATTGAACCTAAGCTGATTTACTTGCCTCCAGTTGCACCTATGGTCACGCCAAGAGATAGGGATTTTAAATCAGTAAACCCTGAGCTCCAGACCCAGTGCAGCTGCAAAAGGCTTCCCAAGGGCAGCCAAAAATTGCCTCAACATGCTCCTTCCAGTGCTTTTTTCCTTGGGAACATCCCTATACCCAGGCTGATTTATCTGCCTAGGGTTAGGGTTAGGGTTCAGCCTAGAGATAGGATTTTTTCAAACAGGAAGCCCTGAATTCCAGGCACACTGCAGCTGTTAAAGGCAGTGTTCTACGTCAACCGCAACTTAGTCTGAAATAAATGCTTTTTCCCTGAGAGCATCTGAGAGGTTTGCATGAAGCACTGATATCTGACATTTGCAATTTTGAATAGGAGAGGAGAAAGAAAATGGGAAGAAGTTTTTAATTTTAGTGGTTTCAATGTTAATTTCCGTACACTTTTTCAAAACTTGTCAGCTCAAATGCCCATCAACATCTTTTAGTCATCTGTAAGTCAGTATTCATATAAAATGTGCTTCAAATCAAAAGAATTTCAAATTTGCACTCCAAATTTCTATGCCTAGATTTATGATTTCCTACACATATTAGATGAAAGGAAGGCCTTTTTTACTGTGGGAGTGCTGGAACACTGGAACAGGTTGCCCAGGGAAGTTGTGGGTGTCCCATCCCTGAAAGTATTCAAGGTCAGCTTGGACGGGGCTTGGAGCAGCAACAAAGGAGAAGCTTGATGGTAGAGAAACAAAGTTGGACTATAGAAGAAACTGGGATTGAAGTATAGGAGCAAGTTTTCTCTCAGCTCTTGGGGTAAATTCAAAGTTGTACAAAATGACATTTATCTGTGCTATTCACTACTGTAACAGAAATGTTCATGAAAACTGTACAGAAGATAGCAAATTTTAAAAGAGATAAGAATTACAGCATAAAATCCATGGGATGGGTTACAACATGAGACACTCTCTAAGAGAAAATCTCTGTGTTTCAGCACTTCATCATGGTAAGATTTCATGAAGTGCCAAAGAAGGCGGCAAAATATCATTCGGGACGTTATTTCCTGGAATTCAGCCTGGCCATTAGTAGGAACTGGGTTTGAACACATCATGTAGATATACCACACACGCTTTCCCTTCACTGAAAAATGACTGTTTACAACGAAGAAGCAATTGACGATCAAAATTGATTGAAAGCATCTTAAACATGTCAAGTATTTCATTGTAGATGATCTGTGATCCAAATGCTTCTTCCACCTTCGAGAGGGACAGAACAATTCTTCCATATCATGATGGTTTAAAATTGTATCAACCAATGTTTTCTGCTGAAAAGATAGCATCTATTTTTTTCTATTTTTGGAAGAAAATATTCCTAGACATACAACAGGTGAGAACTAAGTAATTTTAAAGAAACAAATGAAAAGAAAATATTCTGTAAATAGAATGAAATGAAAAGCTGTGTTTTAAATAGGAGCTAAATATGAAACAGAATTTTTGTACCAGGCATTTGAATTACTGCACCAGCTCTTTTGCCCATCAAGAGAGGCATTGAGCATTTCAGTCTTTTCCAAGGTGTTCATGATCTGCTATGCTGATCTCTGTGTGTGCCTAGGTGTGTGTGGAAGGGGGGGCATGTGAAGGGGAGTGTGTATGTTTGCTTTACAATTGTTGTGGCAGATTCATGCCTCAGCTCCACATTTTGTTTTAGAAAGGTCACACAGAGTGGATGTGAAGTTTACTATCAACAAGAGATCAATTCCCAAATCATCCATTTGACTCTACCTTATAAATCATGTGCTTTGTTGCATATTTTATCAAATCTACTTTCAAGCCAGATGGAGGAAGGAGGATGTGGCAATCCCTCCACCATCTTGCAACTTTTATGCAAGTAGGTTTTCAAGAAAATCATCATTTCTCTTGGAAATATGTCTGGAACAGGCATGATGGTAGTGTCAACCTGTTGGAGTTTTTGTTGCTGGAAGAAGTTATACAAAAGGATTGGTTTTTACATTGACCAGTTACTGAATCAAGCTCAGGAATACATTGGAAATTCAACTGGGGCTTCCTTTCCCCGGCAGACTACTTCTAGAACGAGCTTGTACACTGAAGCTTACTCTTTTGCCCTCTTTTTGTTTCTTTCCTATTTTCTTGGCTTCTTTGCCACTCTCTAGACAATTTTGGAACTTTTTTCCCAACTCAAATGGTTTCAATAGTCTGATTGTGATCATACATTTTTACAAGGAATCTTTAAAATCTTTCCTCCAGTTAAGAAAGTCAAGGACTTAGGTCTTTTTCTTCCCTTATCAATATTGCAATGAAATTGATAAGTAAAGACCAACTCTTTCTTTTTGTTTTTAACCCAAGCAGATAATTCCCATCCATTCATCCATTTGGTGGACCAATAGTTGCCATTCTGATGGAAGTTATCACTTCTTAACAATAGGCATTCTGTGACTATGTTGACAGCACTTTGGGTGAAGATCCTAACTGGTCTTAGATACACATAGGGAGAAATTTGCTCAGCCAGTGTCAGTCTTAAGCATGCGTATCAGAAGATCTTTCTAGAGCTGGGAATTTTCCCATGAAAGGGATTCAGTTAGGGAAGAGACACTTGCCCCAGAGGTTTACATTCTTCTTGAAGACTGCTTAAGGAACTTAGATGCCATGTCCATTTGGATCTGTGTCTGCACAGAACTTTGTCATGCCAGTGCTTGAAATGCATCTTGAAGAGAATTCACTAGCACAGAATGAATGAGAGTGGAAGGGGTTGGTGGGGCTAACCAGGCCCAATCCCCCTGCCTAAACCAGGATACCTAGAGCCTCTTGCCCAGGATTCTATCTGGGTGTACTTTGAATGTCTTCAAAGATCCAGGCTCCACAATCTTTCTGGGCAGTCTGTGCCGTGGTTCACTCACCCTCACAGTAAAGAATCATTTCCTGATGTTCCTGTATTTCAGTGTGTGCCCACTGCCTCTTGTCTTTTCACTCAGCATCACTGAAAAGACACTGATTCCCTCCCCTTTGCACTATTGCTTCCATATGGATGTGTGCTGCCATGTAGAGATATGTCAAAAACCTACCTGAAGCCCAGGCAGATAATATTCCCTTCATCTACCAGTCAAGTTGATTCATCAGAGGAGTTTAAAGTTATGTTCAGCATGAAATGCCCCTGAAAAATCATGCTAACTACATTATTGTGTCATCTTTCATGTGCCTGGCAAGGTTTTCCAGGAAGAGCTGCTTCATCAACTTCCTGGGTATAAAAAAGAGGCTGGCTGGTTTGTACGATTGCGAGTCCTCCTAATTGCCTTTTTTGAAGATGAGTGTCATTTGCTTACATCCAGTCCTTAGCCTCTCTTCTCGTCTACATCTTAGCAAAAAGCTTTTCCACTATGTCTGGCGAGGAAAAACTGTGCCAGCACAGAAAACATCTCCTATCGTGTTCTAGACGTTGCACGGAGGTGTGCCGAGTGTTTGGCATGAAGGAAAGAAAACTTGTCCAAAACAGCTTCCAATCGAATGTTCATGCGATTGGAAAAGTCAGGAGAGTGCAAAGGTACGGTTTTCTATCAGTTGGCAAGCTGCGCACACAATCCCAGTGTTGTACAGCTTCCTTCTTCACCTTTCCGAAGGTGCCGCTCTCTCCGGCTCCCGGAGGCGAAGAAGCGGCTTCTTCGCGCAAAGACGATTGTGCCGCTCACTGTGCTCTCCTTAGCGCGGCTTCTGCCGAAAGACGCCCGAGAGCGGCTCTTAGCTACGGAGAGCATCGTACCTTCGTCTTTAGCGTCTCTTCTCGTCTACATCTTAGCAAAAAGCTTTTCCACTATGTCTGGCGAGGAAAAACTGTGCCAGCACAGAAAACATCTCCCATCGTGTTCTAGACGTTGCACGGAGGTGTGCCGAGTGTTTGGCATGAAGGAAAGAAAAGTTGTCCAAAACAGCTTCCAATCGAATGTTCATGTGATTGGAAAAGTCAGGAGAGTGCAAAGGTACTGTTTTCTATCAGTTGGCAAGCTGCGCACACAATCCCAGTGTTGTACAGCTTCCTTCTTCACCTTTCCGAAGGTGCCGCTCTCTCCGGCTCCCGGAGGCGAAGAAGCGGCTTCTTCGCGCAAAGACGATTGTGCCGCTCACTGTGCACTCCTTAGCGCGGCTTCTGCCGAAAGACGCCCGGGAGCGGCTCTTAGCTCCGGACAGCATCGTACCTTCGTCTTTAGCGTCTCTTCTCGTCTACATCTTAGCAAAAAGCTTTTCCACTATGTCTGGCGAGGAAAAACTGTGCAAGCACAGAAAACATCTCCCATCGTGTTCTAGACGTTGCACGGAGGTGTGCCGAGTGTTTGGCATGAAGAAAAGAAAAGTTGTCCAAAACAGCTTCCAATCGAATGTTCATGTGATTGGAAAAGTCAGGAGAGTGCAAAGGTACTGTTTTCTATCAGTTGGCAAGCTGCGCACACAATCCCAGTGTTGTACAGCTTCCTTCTTCACCTTTCCGAAGGTGCCGCTCTCTCCGGCTCCCGGAGGCGAAGAAGCGGCTTCTTCGCGCAAAGACGATTGTGCCGCTCACTGTGCACTCCTTAGCGCGGCTTCTGCCGAAAGACGCCCGGGAGCGGCTCTTAGCTCCGGACAGCATCGTACCTTCGTCTTTAGCGTCTCTTCTCGTCTACATCTTAGCAAAAAGCTTTTCCACTATGTCTGGCGAGGAAAAACTGTGCCAGCACAGAAAACATCTCCCATCGTGTTCTAGACGTTGCACGGAGGTGTGCCGAGTGTTTGGCATGAAGGAAAGAAAACTTGTCCAAAACAGCTTCCAATCGAATGTTCATGCGATTGGAAAAGTCAGGAGAGTGCAAAGGTACTGTTTTCTATCAGTTGGCAAGCTGCGCACACAATCCCAGTGTTGTACAGCTTCCTTCTTCACCTTTCCGAAGGTGCCGCTCTCTCCGGCTCCCGGAGGCGAAGAAGCGGCTTCTTCGCGCAAAGACGATTGTGCCGCTCACTGTGCACTCCTTAGCGCGGCTTCTGCCGAAAGACGCCCGGGAGCGGCTCTTAGCTCCGGACAGCATCGTACCTTCGTCTTTAGCGTCTCTTCTCGTCTACATCTTAGCAAAAAGCTTTTCCACTATGTCTGGCGAGGAAAAACTGTGCAAGCACAGAAAACATCTCCCATCGTGTTCTAGACGTTGCACGGAGGTGTGCCGAGTGTTTGGCATGAAGAAAAGAAAAGTTGTCCAAAACAGCTTCCAATCGAATGTTCATGTGATTGGAAAAGTCAGGAGAGTGCAAAGGTACTGTTTTCTATCAGTTGGCAAGCTGCGCACACAATCCCAGTGTTGTACAGCTTCCTTCTTCACCTTTCCGAAGGTGCCGCTCTCTCCGGCTCCCGGAGGCGAAGAAGCGGCTTCTTCGCGCAAAGACGATTGTGCCGCTCACTGTGCACTCCTTAGCGCGGCTTCTGCCGAAAGACGCCCGGGAGCGGCTCTTAGCTCCGGACAGCATCGTACCTTCGTCTTTAGCGTCTCTTCTCGTCTACATCTTAGCAAAAAGCTTTTCCACTATGTCTGGCGAGGAAAAACTGTGCCAGCACAGAAAACATCTCCCATCGTGTTCTAGACGTTGCACGGAGGTGTGCCGAGTGTTTGGCATGAAGGAAAGAAAACTTGTCCAAAACAGCTTCCAATCGAATGTTCATGCGATTGGAAAAGTCAGGAGAGTGCAAAGGTACTGTTTTCTATCAGTTGGCAAGCTGCGCACACAATCCCAGTGTTGTACAGCTTCCTTCTTCACCTTTCCGAAGGTGCCGCTCTCTCCGGCTCCCGGAGGCGAAGAAGCGGCTTCTTCGCGCAAAGACGATTGTGCCGCTCACTGTGCTCTCCTTAGCGCGGCTTCTGCCGAAAGACGCCCGAGAGCGGCTCTTAGCTCCGGAGAGCATCGTACCTTCGTCTTTAGCGTCTCTTCTCGTCTACATCTTAGCAAAAAGCTTTTCCACTATGTCTGGCGAGGAAAAACTGTGCCAGCACAGAAAACATCTGCCATCGTGTTCTAGGCGTTGCACGGAGGTGTGCCGAGTGTTTGGCATGAAGGAAAGAAAAGTTGTCCAAAACAGCTTCCAATCGAATGTTCATGTGATTGGAAAAGTCAGGAGAGTGCAAAGGTACTGTTTTCTAGCAGTTGGCAAGCTGCGCACACAATCCCAGTGTTGTACAGCTTCCTTCTTCACCTTTCCGAAGGTGCCGCTCTCTCCGGCTCCCGGAGGCGAAGAAGCGGCTTCTTCGCGCAAAGACGATTGTGCCGCTCACTGTGCACTCCTTAGCGCGGCTTCTGCCGAAAGACGCCCGGGAGCGGCTCTTAGCTCCGGACAGCATCGTACCTTCGTCTTTAGTGTCTCTTCTCGTCTACATCTTAGCAAAAAGCTTTTCCACTATGTCTGGCGAGGAAAAACTGTGCCAGCACAGAAAACATCTCCCATCGTGTTCTAGACGTTGCACGGAGGTGTGCCGAGTGTTTGGCATGAAGGAAAGAAAAGTTGTCCAAAACAGCTTCCAATCGAATGTTCATGTGATTGGAAAAGTCAGGAGAGTGCAAAGGTACTGTTTTCTATCAGTTGGCAAGCTGCGCACACAATCCCAGTGTTGTACAGCTTCCTTCTTCACCTTTCCGAAGGTGCCGCTCTCTCCGGCTCCCGGAGGCGAAGAAGCGGCTTCTTCGCGCAAAGACGATTGTGCCGCTCACTGTGCTCTCCTTAGCGAGGCTTCTGCCGAAAGACGCCCGAGAGCGGCTCTTAGCTACGGAGAGCATCGTACCTTCGTCTTTAGCGTCTCTTCTCGTCTACATCTTAGCAAAAAGCTTTTCCACTATGTCTGGCGAGGAAAAACTGTGCCAGCACAGAAAACATCTCCTATCGTGTTCTAGACGTTGCACGGAGGTGTGCCGAGTGTTTGGCATGAAGAAAAGAAAAGTTGTCCAAAACAGCTTCTAATCGAATGTTCATGTGATTGGAAAAGTCAAGAGAGTGCAAAGGTACTGTTTTCTATCAGTTGGCAAGCTGCGCACACAATCCCAGTGTTGTACAGCTTCCTTCTTCACCTTTCCGAAGGTGCCGCTCTCTCCGGCTCCCGGAGGCGAAGAAGCGGCTTCTTCGCGCAAAGACGATTGTGCCGCTCACTGTGCACTCCTTAGCGCGGCTTCTGCCGAAAGACGCCCGGGAGCGACTCTTAGCTCCGGACAGCATCGTACCTTCGTCTTTAGCGTCTCTTCTCGTCTACATCTTAGCAAAAAACTTTTCTACTATGTCTGGCGAGGAAAAACTGTGCAAGCACAGAAAACATCTCCCATCGTGTTCTAGACGTTGCACGGAGGTGTGCCGAGTGTTTGGCATGAAGGAAAGAAAAGTTGTCCAAAACAGCTTCCAATCGAATGTTCATGTGATTGGAAAAGTCAGGAGAGTGCAAAGGTACTGTTTTCTATCAGTTGGCAAGCTGCGCACACAATCCCAGTGTTGTACAGCTTCCTTCTTCACCTTTCCGAAGGTGCCGCTCTCTCCGGCTCCCGGAGGCGAAGAAGCGGCTTCTTCGCGCAAAGACGATTGTGCCGCTCACTGTGCACTCCTTAGCGCGGCTTCTGCCGAAAGACGCCCGGGAGCGGCTCTTAGCTCCGGACAGCATCGTACCTTCGTCTTTAGCGTCTCTTCTCGTCTACATCTTAGCAAAAAACTTTTCTACTATGTCTGGCGAGGAAAAACTGTGCCAGCACAGAAAAAATCTCCCATCGTGTTCTAGACGTTGCACGATCCCTAAACTTAGGCTGATTTTCCTTCCTGGGGATAGGGTTAGGCTTCAACCTAGGGCCTGGAGTTTTTTAACCAGGAAGCCCTGAGTTCCAGGCTTACTGCATCTGCCAAAGGCATCCCAAAGGGAGTGCAAAAGTGCCACAACATGGTTGCTTTCACGGCTTTTCCCTTAGGAAGAACCCTAATACGCGGCTGATTTACCTTCCTAGGGTTACTGTTAGGCTTAGGCCTAGGACTTTTAAAACCAGGAAGCCCTGGGCTCCAGGCACACTGCAGCTGTGAAAGGCATCCCAAAGGGAGTGCAGAAGTGCCACAACATGGCTGCTTTCACGGCTTTTTCCTTGGCAAGAAGCCTAACACCAGGCTGATTACCCTTCCCAGGGTTACTGTTAGGCTTAGGCCTAGGGCTAGGATTTTTAAAACTAGGAAGCCCTTAGTTCCAGGCACACTGCAGCTGCGAAAGGCATCCCAAGGGGAGTACAAAAGTGCAACAACATGGCAGCTTCCACAGCTTTTTCCTTGGCACCATCCCTATACCTAGGCTGATTTATCTGCCTAGGGTTAAGGTTAGGCTTCAGCCTAGGGCTTGGAGTTTTTTAACCAGAAAGCCCTGAGTTCCAGGCTTACTGCATCTGCCAAAGGCATCCCAAAGGGAGTGCAGAAGTGCCACAACATGGCTGCTTTCACGGCTTTTCCCTTAGGAAGAACCCTAATACACGGCTGATTTACCTTCCCAGGGTTACTGTTAGGCTTAGGCCTAGGACTTTTAAAACCAGGAAGCCCTGGGCTCCAGGCATATGCAGCTGTTAAAGGCATCCCAAGAGGGGCGCAGAAGTGACACAACTTGGCTGCCTCTGCTTCTATTCTCATGAGACCATCCTGAACCATAGGCAGATTTTCCTTCCTAGGGTTAAGGTTTGAGTTTCGCCTAGGGTAAGAGTTCTATTAACCAGAAAGCCCTGAGTTCCAAGAACACAGCAGCTGCGAAGAACTAGCCAAGAAGATCGCCAAAGTACCACAACATGCCTGCCTCCATAGCTTTTTCCTTGGGGACATGCCTAATTCCTGGCTGATTTGCCTTTCTCGTCTTAGGGTTGGGGTTCGGCCTAGGGCTAGGATTTTTTTAACTAGGAAGCCCTGAGTTCCAGGCTTACTGCATCTGCCAAAGGCATCCCAAAGGGAGTGCAGAAGTGCCACAACATGGCTGCTTTCATGGCTTTTCCCTTAGGAAGAACCCTAATACGCGGCTGATTTACCTTCCTAGGGTTACTGTTAGGCTTAGGCCTAGGACTTTTAAAACCAGGAAGCCCTGGGCTCCAGGCACACTGCAGCTGTTAAAGGCATCCCAAGGGGAGCGCAAAAGTGACACAACTTGGCTGCCACCACTGATATTTCCATGAGACCATCCCGAACCATAGGCTGATTTTCCTTCCTAGGGTTAAGGTTTGAGTTACGCCTAGGGTAAGGGTTCTATTAACCAGAAAGCCCTGAGTTCCAAGAACACAGCAGCTGCGAAGGACTAGCCAAGAAGAGCGCAAAAGTACCACAACATGCCTGCCTCCACAGCTTTTTCCTTGGGGACATGCCTAATTCCTGGCTGATTTGCCTTTCTCGTCTTAGGGTTGGGGTTCGGCCTAGGGCTAGGATTTTTAAAATCAGGAAGCCCTGAGTTCCAGGCACACTGGAGCTGTGAAAGTCATCCAAAAGGGAGTGCAAAAGTGCCACAACATGGTTTCTTTCATGGCTTTTTCCTTGGCAAGAAGCTTAACACCAGGATTATTTACCTTCCCAGGGTTACTGTAAGGCTTAGGCTTAGGACTAGGTATTTTAAAACTAGGAAGTCCTTAGCTCCAGGCGCACTGCATCTGTTCAAGTCATCCCAAGAGGAGTAGAAAAGTGCAACAACATGGCAGCTTTCACAGCTTTTTCCTTGGCACCATCCCTATACCTAGGCTGATTTATTTGCCCAGGGTTAGGGTTAGGGTTCAGCCTAGGGCTTGGAGCTTTTAACCAGGAAGCCCTGAGTTCCAGGCTTACTGCATCTGCCAAAGGCATCCCAAAGGGAGTGCAGAAGTGCCACAACATGGCTGCTTTCACGGCTTTTCCCTTAGGAAGAACCCTAATACGCGGCTGATTTACCTTCCTAGGGTTACTGTTAGGCTTAGGCCTAGGACTTTTAAAACCAGGAAGCCCTGGGCTCCAGGCACACTGCAGCTGCGAAAGGCATCCCAAGGGGAGCGCAAAAGTGACACAACTTGGCTGCCACCACTGATATTTCCATGAGACCATCCCGAACCATAGGCTGATTTTCCTTCCTAGGGTTAAGGTTTGAGTTACGCCTAGGGTAAGGGTTCTATTAACCAGAAAGCCCTGAGTTCCAAGAACACAGCAGCTGCGAAGGACTACCCAAGAAGAGCGCAAAAGTACCAAAACATGCCTGCCTCCACAGCTTTTTCCTTGGGGACATGCCTAATTCCTGGCTGATTTGCCTTTCTTGTCTTAGGGTTGGGGTTCGGCCTAGGCCTAGGATATTTTTAACTAGGAAGCCCTGAGTTCCAGGCTTACTTCATCTGCCAAAGGCATCCCAAAGGGAGTGCAAAAGTGCCACAACATGGCTGCTTTCACGGCTTTTCCCTTAGGAAGAACCCTAATACGCGGCTGATTTACCTTCCTAGGGTTACTGTTAGGCTTAGGCCTAGGACTTTTAAAACCAGGAAGCCCTGGGCTCCAGGCACACTGCAGCTGCGAAAGGCATCCCAAGGGGAGCGCAAAAGTGACACAACTTGGCTGCCACCACTGATATTTCCATGAGACCATCCCGAACCATAGGCTGATTTTCCTTCCTAGGGTTAAGGTTTGAGTTACGCCTAGGGTAAGGGTTCTATTTACCAGAAAGCCCTGAGTTCCAAGAACACAGCAGCTGCGAAGGACTAGCCAAGAAGAGCGCAAAAGTACCACAACATGCCTGCCTCCACAGCTTTTTCCTTGGGGACATGCCTAATTCCTGGCTGATTTGCCTTTCTCGTCTTAGGGTTGGGGTTCAGCCTAGGGCTAGGATTTTTAAAATCAGGAAGCCCTGAGTTCCAGGCACACTGGAGCTGTGAAAGGCATCCCAAAGGGAGTGCAAAAGTGCCACAACATGGCTGCTTTCCCGGCTTTTTCCTTGGCAAGAAGCCTAACACCAGGCTGATTTACCTTCCCAGGGTTACTGTAAGGCTTAGGCCTAGGGCTAGGATTTTTAAAACTAGGAAGCCCTTAGCTCCAGGCACACTGCAGCTGTTCAAGTCATCCCAAGAGGGCCGCAGAAGTGACACAACTTGGCTGCCTCTGCTGCTATTCTGATGAGTCCATCCCGAACCATAGGCTGATTTTCCTTCCTAGGGTGAGGGTTAGAGTTACGCCTAGGGTTAGTGTTTTTTTAACCAGAAAGCCCTGAGTTCCAAGAACACAGCAGCTGCGAAGGACTACCCAAGAGGAGGGGAAAAGTTCCACAACATGGCTGCCTCCAGCGCTTTTTCCTTGGGACCATCATTGAACCTAAGCTGATTTACTTGCCTCCAGTTGCACCTATGGTCACGCCAAGAGATAGGGATTTTAAATCAGTAAACCCTGAGCTCCAGACCCAGTGCAGCTGCAAAAGGCTTCCCAAGGGCAGCCAAAAATTGCCTCAACATGCTCCTTCCAGTGCTTTTTTCCTTGGGAACATCCCTATACCCAGGCTGATTTATCTGCCTAGGGTTAGGGTTAGGGTTCAGCCTAGAGATAGGATTTTTTCAAACAGGAAGCCCTGAATTCCAGGCACACTGCAGCTGTTAAAGGCAGTGTTCTACGTCAACCGCAACTTAGTCTGAAATAAATGCTTTTTCCCTGAGAGCATCTGAGAGGTTTGCATGAAGCACTGATATCTGACATTTGCAATTTTGAATAGGAGAGGAGAAAGAAAATGGGAAGAAGTTTTTAATTTTAGTGGTTTCAATGTTAATTTCCGTACACTTTTTCAAAACTTGTCAGCTCAAATGCCCATCAACATCTTTTAGTCATCTGTAAGTCAGTATTCATATAAAATGTGCTTCAAATCAAAAGAATTTCAAATTTGCACTCCAAATTTCTATGCCTAGATTTATGATTTCCTACACATATTAGATGAAAGGAAGGCCTTTTTTACTGTGGGAGTGCTGGAACACTGGAACAGGTTGCCCAGGGAAGTTGTGGGTGTCCCATCCCTGAAAGTATTCAAGGTCAGCTTGGACGGGGCTTGGAGCAGCAACAAAGGAGAAGCTTGATGGTAGAGAAACAAAGTTGGACTATAGAAGAAACTGGGATTGAAGTATAGGAGCAAGTTTTCTCTCAGCTCTTGGGGTAAATTCAAAGTTGTACAAAATGACATTTATCTGTGCTATTCACTACTGTAACAGAAATGTTCATGAAAACTGTACAGAAGATAGCAAATTTTAAAAGAGATAAGAATTACAGCATAAAATCCATGGGATGGGTTACAACATGAGACACTCTCTAAGAGAAAATCTCTGTGTTTCAGCACTTCATCATGGTAAGATTTCATGAAGTGCCAAAGAAGGCGGCAAAATATCATTCGGGACGTTATTTCCTGGAATTCAGCCTGGCCATTAGTAGGAACTGGGTTTGAACACATCATGTAGATATACCACACACGCTTTCCCTTCACTGAAAAATGACTGTTTACAACGAAGAAGCAATTGACGATCAAAATTGATTGAAAGCATCTTAAACATGTCAAGTATTTCATTGTAGATGATCTGTGATCCAAATGCTTCTTCCACCTTCGAGAGGGACAGAACAATTCTTCCATATCATGATGGTTTAAAATTGTATCAACCAATGTTTTCTGCTGAAAAGATAGCATCTATTTTTTTCTATTTTTGGAAGAAAATATTCCTAGACATACAACAGGTGAGAACTAAGTAATTTTAAAGAAACAAATGAAAAGAAAATATTCTGTAAATAGAATGAAATGAAAAGCTGTGTTTTAAATAGGAGCTAAATATGAAACAGAATTTTTGTACCAGGCATTTGAATTACTGCACCAGCTCTTTTGCCCATCAAGAGAGGCATTGAGCATTTCAGTCTTTTCCAAGGTGTTCATGATCTGCTATGCTGATCTCTGTGTGTGCCTAGGTGTGTGTGGAAGGGGGGGCATGTGAAGGGGAGTGTGTATGTTTGCTTTACAATTGTTGTGGCAGATTCATGCCTCAGCTCCACATTTTGTTTTAGAAAGGTCACACAGAGTGGATGTGAAGTTTACTATCAACAAGAGATCAATTCCCAAATCATCCATTTGACTCTACCTTATAAATCATGTGCTTTGTTGCATATTTTATCAAATCTACTTTCAAGCCAGATGGAGGAAGGAGGATGTGGCAATCCCTCCACCATCTTGCAACTTTTATGCAAGTAGGTTTTCAAGAAAATCATCATTTCTCTTGGAAATATGTCTGGAACAGGCATGATGGTAGTGTCAACCTGTTGGAGTTTTTGTTGCTGGAAGAAGTTATACAAAAGGATTGGTTTTTACATTGACCAGTTACTGAATCAAGCTCAGGAATACATTGGAAATTCAACTGGGGCTTCCTTTCCCCGGCAGACTACTTCTAGAACGAGCTTGTACACTGAAGCTTACTCTTTTGCCCTCTTTTTGTTTCTTTCCTATTTTCTTGGCTTCTTTGCCACTCTCTAGACAATTTTGGAACTTTTTTCCCAACTCAAATGGTTTCAATAGTCTGATTGTGATCATACATTTTTACAAGGAATCTTTAAAATCTTTCCTCCAGTTAAGAAAGTCAAGGACTTAGGTCTTTTTCTTCCCTTATCAATATTGCAATGAAATTGATAAGTAAAGACCAACTCTTTCTTTTTGTTTTTAACCCAAGCAGATAATTCCCATCCATTCATCCATTTGGTGGACCAATAGTTGCCATTCTGATGGAAGTTATCACTTCTTAACAATAGGCATTCTGTGACTATGTTGACAGCACTTTGGGTGAAGATCCTAACTGGTCTTAGATACACATAGGGAGAAATTTGCTCAGCCAGTGTCAGTCTTAAGCATGCGTATCAGAAGATCTTTCTAGAGCTGGGAATTTTCCCATGAAAGGGATTCAGTTAGGGAAGAGACACTTGCCCCAGAGGTTTACATTCTTCTTGAAGACTGCTTAAGGAACTTAGATGCCATGTCCATTTGGATCTGTGTCTGCACAGAACTTTGTCATGCCAGTGCTTGAAATGCATCTTGAAGAGAATTCACTAGCACAGAATGAATGAGAGTGGAAGGGGTTGGTGGGGCTAACCAGGCCCAATCCCCCTGCCTAAACCAGGATACCTAGAGCCTCTTGCCCAGGATTCTATCTGGGTGTACTTTGAATGTCTTCAAAGATCCAGGCTCCACAATCTTTCTGGGCAGTCTGTGCCGTGGTTCACTCACCCTCACAGTAAAGAATCATTTCCTGATGTTCCTGTATTTCAGTGTGTGCCCACTGCCTCTTGTCTTTTCACTCAGCATCACTGAAAAGACACTGATTCCCTCCCCTTTGCACTATTGCTTCCATATGGATGTGTGCTGCCATGTAGAGATATGTCAAAAACCTACCTGAAGCCCAGGCAGATAATATTCCCTTCATCTACCAGTCAAGTTGATTCATCAGAGGAGTTTAAAGTTATGTTCAGCATGAAATGCCCCTGAAAAATCATGCTAACTACATTATTGTGTCATCTTTCATGTGCCTGGCAAGGTTTTCCAGGAAGAGCTGCTTCATCAACTTCCTGGGTATAAAAAAGAGGCTGGCTGGTTTGTACGATTGCGAGTCCTCCTAATTGCCTTTTTTGAAGATGAGTGTCATTTGCTTACATCCAGTCCTTAGCGTCTCTTCTCGTCTACATCTTAGCAAAAAGCTTTTCCACTATGTCTGGCGAGGAAAAACTGTGCCAGCACAGAAAACATCTCCTATCGTGTTCTAGACGTTGCACGGAGGTGTGCCGAGTGTTTGGCATGAAGGAAAGAAAACTTGTCCAAAACAGCTTCCAATCGAATGTTCATGCGATTGGAAAAGTCAGGAGAGTGCAAAGGTACTGTTTTCTATCAGTTGGCAAGCTGCGCACACAATCCCAGTGTTGTACAGCTTCCTTCTTCACCTTTCCGAAGGTGCCGCTCTCTCCGGCTCCCGGAGGCGAAGAAGCGGCTTCTTCGCGCAAAGACGATTGTGCCGCTCACTGTGCTCTCCTTAGCGCGGCTTCTGCCGAAAGACGCCCGAGAGCGGCTCTTAGCTACGGAGAGCATCGTACCTTCGTCTTTAGCGTCTCTTCTCGTCTACATCTTAGCAAAAAGCTTTTCCACTATGTCTGGCGAGGAAAAACTGTGCCAGCACAGAAAACATCTCCCATCGTGTTCTAGACGTTGCACGGAGGTGTGCCGAGTGTTTGGCATGAAGGAAAGAAAAGTTGTCCAAAACAGCTTCCAATCGAATGTTCATGTGATTGGAAAAGTCAGTAGAGTGCAAAGGTACTGTTTTCTATCAGTTGGCAAGCTGCGCACACAATCCCAGTGTTGTACAGCTTCCTTCTTCACCTTTCCGAAGGTGCCGCTCTCTCCGGCTCCCGGAGGCGAAGAAGCGGCTTCTTCGCGCAAAGACGATTGTGCCGCTCACTGTGCACTCCTTAGCGCGGCTTCTGCCGAAAGACGCCCGGGAGCGGCTCTTAGCTCCGGACAGCATCGTACCTTCGTCTTTAGCGTCTCTTCTCGTCTACATCTTAGCAAAAAGCTTTTCCACTATGTCTGGCGAGGAAAAACTGTGCCAGCACAGAAAACATCTCCCATCGTGTTCTAGACGTTGCACGGAGGTGTGCCGAGTGTTTGGCATGAAGGAAAGAAAAGTTGTCCAAAACAGCTTCCAATCGAATGTTCATGTGATTGGAAAAGTCAGGAGAGTGCAAAGGTACTGTTTTCTATCAGTTGGCAAGCTGCGCACACAATCCCAGTGTTGTACAGCTTCCTTCTTCACCTTTCCGAAGGTGCCGCTCTCTCCGGCTCCCGGAGGCGAAGAAGCGGCTTCTTCGCGCAAAGACGATTGTGCCGCTCACTGTGCTCTCCTTAGCGAGGCTTCTGCCGAAAGACGCCCGAGAGCGGCTCTTAGCTACGGAGAGCATCGTACCTTCGTCTTTAGCGTCTCTTCTCGTCTACATCTTAGCAAAAAGCTTTTCCACTATGTCTGGCGAGGAAAAACTGTGCCAGCACAGAAAACATCTCCTATCGTGTTCTAGACGTTGCACGGAGGTGTGCCGAGTGTTTGGCATGAAGGAAAGAAAACTTGTCCAAAACAGCTTCCAATCGAATGTTCATGTGATTGGAAAAGTCAGGAGAGTGCAAAGGTACTGTTTTCTATCAGTTGGCAAGCTGCGCACACAATCCCAGTGTTGTACAGCTTCCTTCTTCACCTTTCCGAAGGTGCCGCTCTCTCCGGCTCCCGGAGGCGAAGAAGCGGCTTCTTCGCGCAAAGACGATTGTGCCGCTCACTGTGCACTCCTTAGCGCGGCTTCTGCCGAAAGACGCCCGGGAGCGGCTCTTAGCTCCGGACAGCATCGTACCTTCGTCTTTAGCGTCTCTTCTCGTCTACATCTTAGCAAAAAGCTTTTCCACTATGTCTGGCGAGGAAAAACTGTGCCAGCACAGAAAACATCTCCCATCGTGTTCTAGACGTTGCACGGAGGTGTGCCGAGTGTTTGGCATGAAGGAAAGAAAACTTGTCCAAAACAGCTTCCAATCGAATGTTCATGCGATTGGAAAAGTCAGGAGAGTGCAAAGGTACTGTTTTCTATCAGTTGGCAAGCTGCGCACACAATCCCAGTGTTGTACAGCTTCCTTCTTCACCTTTCCGAAGGTGCCGCTCTCTCCGGCTCCCGGAGGCGAAGAAGCGGCTTCTTCGCGCAAAGACGATTGTGCCGCTCACTGTGCACTCCTTAGCGCGGCTTCTGCCGAAAGACGCCCGAGAGCGGCTCTTAGCTCCGGAGAGCATCGTACCTTCGTCTTTAGCGTCTCTTCTCGTCTACATCTTAGCAAAAAGCTTTTCCACTATGTCTGGCGAGGAAAAACTGTGCCAGCACAGAAAACATCTCCCATCGTGTTCTAGACGTTGCACGGAGGTGTGCCGAGTGTTTGGCATGAAGGAAAGAAAAGTTGTCCAAAACAGCTTCCAATCGAATGTTCATGTGATTGGAAAAGTCAGGAGAGTGCAAAGGTACTGTTTTCTATCAGTTGGCAAGCTGCGCACACAATCCCAGTGTTGTACAGCTTCCTTCTTCACCTTTCCGAAGGTGCCGCTCTCTCCGGCTCCCGGAGGCGAAGAAGCGGCTTCTTCGCGCAAAGACGATTGTGCCGCTCACTGTGCACTCCTTAGCGCGGCTTCTGCCGAAAGACGCCCGGGAGCGGCTCTTAGCTCCGGACAGCCTCGTACCTTCGTCTTTAGTGTCTCTTCTCGTCTACATCTTAGCAAAAAGCTTTTCCACTATGTCTGGCGAGGAAAAACTGTGCCAGCACAGAAAACATCTCCCATCGTGTTCTAGACGTTGCACGGAGGTGTGCCGAGTGTTTGGCATGAAGGAAAGAAAACTTGTCCAAAACAGCTTCCAATCGAATGTTCATGTGATTGGAAAAGTCAGGAGAGTGCAAAGGTACTGTTTTCTATCAGTTGGCAAGCTGCGCACACAATCCCAGTGTTGTACAGCTTCCTTCTTCACCTTTCCGAAGGTGCCGCTCTCTCCGGCTCCCGGAGGCGAAGAAGCGGCTTCTTCGCGCAAAGACGATTGTGCCGCTCACTGTGCTCTCCTTAGCGAGGCTTCTGCCGAAAGACGCCCGAGAGCGGCTCTTAGCTACGGAGAGCATCGTACCTTCGTCTTTAGCGTCTCTTCTCGTCTACATCTTAGCAAAAAGCTTTTCCACTATGTCTGGCGAGGAAAAACTGTGCCAGCACAGAAAACATCTCCTATCGTGTTCTAGACGTTGCACGGAGGTGTGCCGAGTGTTTGGCATGAAGAAAAGAAAACTTGTCCAAAACAGCTTCCAATCGAATGTTCATGTGATTGGAAAAGTCAAGAGAGTGCAAAGGTACTGTTTTCTATCAGTTGGCAAGCTGCGCACACAATCCCAGTGTTGTACAGCTTCCTTCTTCACCTTTCCGAAGGTGCCGCTCTCTCCGGCTCCCGGAGGCGAAGAAGCGGCTTCTTCGCGCAAAGACGATTGTGCCGCTCACTGTGCACTCCTTAGCGCGGCTTCTGCCGAAAGACGCCCGGGAGCGACTCTTAGCTCCGGACAGCATCGTACCTTCGTCTTTAGCGTCTCTTCTCGTCTACATCTTAGCAAAAAACTTTTCTACTATGTCTGGCGAGGAAAAACTGTGCAAGCACAGAAAACATCTCCCATCGTGTTCTAGACGTTGCACGGAGGTGTGCCGAGTGTTTGGCATGAAGGAAAGAAAAGTTGTCCAAAACAGCTTCCAATCGAATGTTCATGTGATTGGAAAAGTCAGGAGAGTGCAAAGGTACTGTTTTCTAGCAGTTGGCAAGCTGCGCACACAATCCCAGTGTTGTACAGCTTCCTTCTTCACCTTTCCGAAGGTGCCGCTCTCTCCGGCTCCCGGAGGCGAAGAAGCGGCTTCTTCGCGCAAAGACGATTGTGCCGCTCACTGTGCACTCCTTAGCGCGGCTTCTGCCGAAAGACGCCCGGGAGCGGCTCTTAGCTCCGGACAGCATCGTACCTTCGTCTTTAGCGTCTCTTCTCGTCTACATCTTAGCAAAAAACTTTTCTACTATGTCTGGCGAGGAAAAACTGTGCCAGCACAGAAAACATCTCCCATCGTGTTCTAGACGTTGCACGATCCCTAAACTTAGGCTGATTTTCCTTCCTGGGGATAGGGTTAGGCTTCAACCTAGGGCCTGGAGTTTTTTAACCAGGAAGCCCTGAGTTCCAGGCTTACTGCATCTGCCAAAGGCATCCCAAAGGGAGTGCAAAAGTGCCACAACATGGTTGCTTTCACGGCTTTTCCCTTAGGAAGAACCCTAATACGCGGCTGATTTACCTTCCTAGGGTTACTGTTAGGCTTAGGCCTAGGACTTTTAAAACCAGGAAGCCCTGGGCTCCAGGCACACTGCAGCTGGGAAAGGCATCCCAAAGGGAGTGCAGAAGTGCCACAACATGGCTGCTTTCACGGCTTTTTCCTTGGCAAGAAGCCTAACACCAGGCTGATTACCCTTCCCAGGGTTACTGTTAGGCTTAGGCCTAGGGCTAGGATTTTTAAAACTAGGAAGCCCTTAGTTCCAGGCACACTGCAGCTGCGAAAGGCATCCCAAGGGGAGTACAAAAGTGCAACAACATGGCAGCTTCCACAGCTTTTTCCTTGGCACCATCCCTATACCTAGGCTGATTTATCTGCCTAGGGTTAAGGTTAGGCTTCAGCCTAGGGCTTGGAGTTTTTTAACCAGAAAGCCCTGAGTTCCAGGCTTACTGCATCTGCCAAAGGCATCCCAAAGGGAGTGCAGAAGTGCCACAACATGGCTGCTTTCACGGCTTTTCCCTTAGGAAGAACCCTAATACACGGCTGATATACCTTCCCAGGGTTACTGTTAGGCTTAGGCCTAGGACTTTTAAAACCAGGAAGCCCTGGGCTCCAGGCATATGCAGCTGTTAAAGGCATCCCAAGAGGGGCGCAGAAGTGACACAACTTGGCTGCCTCTGCTTCTATTCTCATGAGACCATCCTGAACCATAGGCAGATTTTCCTTCCTAGGGTTAAGGTTTGAGTTTCGCCTAGGGTAAGAGTTCTATTAACCAGAAAGCCCTGAGTTCCAAGAACACAGCAGCTGCGAAGAACTAGCCAAGAAGATCGCCAAAGTACCACAACATGCCTGCCTCCATAGCTTTTTCCTTGGGGACATGCCTAATTCCTGGCTGATTTGCCTTTCTCGTCTTAGGGTTGGGGTTCGGCCTAGGGCTAGGATTTTTTTAACTAGGAAGCCCTGAGTTCCAGGCTTACTGCATCTGCCAAAGGCATCCCAAAGGGAGTGCAGAAGTGCCACAACATGGCTGCTTTCATGGCTTTTCCCTTAGGAAGAACCCTAATACACGGCTGATTTACCTTCCTAGGGTTACTGTTAGGCTTAGGCCTAGGACTTTTAAAACCAGGAAGCCCTGGGCTCCAGGCACACTGCAGCTGTTAAAGGCATCCCAAGGGGAGCGCAAAAGTGACACAACTTGGCTGCCTCTGCTGCTATTCTCATGAGACCATCCCGAACCATAGGCTGATTTTCCTTCCTAGGGTTAAGGTTTGAGTTACGCCTGGGGTAAGGGTTCTATTAACCAGAAAGCCCTGAGTTCCAAGAACACAGCAGCTGCGAAGGACTAGCCAAGAAGAGCGCAAAAGTACCTCAACATGCCTGCCTCCACAGCTTTTTCCTTGGGGACATGCCTAATTCCTGGCTGATTTGCCTTTCTCGTCTTAGGGTTGGGGTTCGGCCTAGGGCTAGGATTTTTTTCACTAGGAAGCCCTGAGTTCCAGGCTTACTGCATCTGCCAAAGGCATCCCAAAGGGAGTGCAAAAGTGCCACAACATGGCTGCTTTCACGGCTTTTCCCTTAGGAAGAACCCTAATACGCGGCTGATTTACCTTCCTAGGGTTACTGTTAGGCTTAGGCCTAGGACTTTTAAAACCAGGAAGCCCTGGGCTCCAGGCACACTGCAGCTGTTAAAGGCATCCCAAGGGGAGCGCAAAAGTGACACAACTTGGCTGCCACCACTGATATTTCCATGAGACCATCCCGAACCATAGGCTGATTTTCCTTCCTAGGGTTAAGGTTTGAGTTACGCCTAGGGTAAGGGTTCTATTAACCAGAAAGCCCTGAGTTCCAAGAACACAGCAGCTGCGAAGGACTAGCCAAGAAGAGCGCAAAAGTACCACAACATGCCTGCCTCCACAGCTTTTTCCTTGGGGACATGCCTAATTCCTGGCTGATTTGCCTTTCTCGTCTTAGGGTTGGGGTTCGGCCTAGGGCTAGGATTTTTAAAATCAGGAAGCCCTGAGTTCCAGGCACACTGGAGCTGTGAAAGTCATCCAAAAGGGAGTGCAAAAGTGCCACAACATGGTTTCTTTCACGGCTTTTTCCTTGGCAAGAAGCTTAACACCAGGATTATTTACCTTCCCAGGGTTACTGTAAGGCTTAGGCTTAGGACTAGGTATTTTAAAACTAGGAAGTCCTTAGCTCCAGGCGCACTGCATCTGTTCAAGTCATCCCAAGAGGAGTAGAAAAGTGCAACAACATGGCAGCTTTCACAGCTTTTTCCTTGGCACCATCCCTATACCTAGGCTGATTTATTTGCCTAGGGTTAGGGTTAGGGTTCAGCCTAGGGCTTGGAGCTTTTAACCAGGAAGCCCTGAGTTCCAGGCTTACTTCATCTGCCAAAGGCATCCCAAAAGGATTGCAGAAGTGCCACAACATGGCTGCTTTCACGGCTTTTCCCTTAGGAAGAACCCTAATACGCGGCTGATTTACCTTCCTAGGGTTACTGTTAGGCTTAGGCCTAGGACTTTTAAAACAAGGAAGCCCTGGGCTCCAGGCACATGCAGCTGTTCAAGGCATCCCAAGAGGGACGCAGAAGTGATACAACTTGGCTGCCTCTGCTGCTATTCACATGGGACCATCCCGAACCATAGGCTGATTTTCCTTCCTAGGGTTAAGGTTTGAGTTTCGCCTAGGGTAAGAGGTCTATTAACCAGAAAGCCCTGAGTTCCAAGAACACAGCAGCTGCGAAGGACTACCCAAGAAGAGCGCAAAAGTACCACAACATGCCTGCCTCCACAGCTTTTTCCTTGGGGACATGCCTAATTCCTGGCTGATTTGCCTTTCTCGTCTTAGGGTTGGGGTTCGGCCTAGGGCTAGGATTTTTTTAACTAGGAAGCCCTGAGTTCCAGGCTTACTGCATCTGCCAAAGGCATCCCAAAGGGAGTGCAGAAGTGCCACAACATGGCTGCTTTCACCGCTTTTCCCTTAGGAAGAACCCTAATACGCGGCTGATTTACCTTCCTAGGGTTACTGTTAGGCTTAGGCCTAGGACTTTTAAAACCAGGAAGCCCTGGGCACCAGGAACACTGCAGCTGCGAAAGGCATCCCAAGGGGAGCGCAAAAGTGACACAACTTGGCTGCCACCACTGATATTTCCATGAGACCATCCCGAATCATAGGCTGATTTTCCTTCCTAGGGTTAAGGTTTGAGTTACGCCTAGGGTAAGGGTTCTATTAACCAGAAAGCCCTGAGTTCCA
Organism: Ammospiza maritima maritima; assembly: GCA_036010785.1. Taxonomy (NCBI): domain Eukaryota; kingdom Metazoa; phylum Chordata; class Aves; order Passeriformes; family Passerellidae; genus Ammospiza; species Ammospiza maritima. The sequence continues at coordinate 5,185,095 of CM069694.1, forward strand.
AGAACACAGCAGCTGCGAAGGACTACCCAAGAAGAGCGCAAAAGTACCACAACATGCCTGCCTCCACAGCTTTTTCCTTGGGGACATGCCTAATTCCTGGCTGATTTGCCTTTCTCGTCTTAGGGTTGGGGTTCGGCCTAGGGCTAGGATTTTTTTAACTAGGAAGCCCTGAGTTCCAGGCTTACTGCATCTGCCAAAGGCATCCCAAAGGGAGTGCAAAAGTGCCACATCATGGCTGCTTTCACAGCTTTTCCCTTAGGAAGAACCCTAATACGCGGCTGATTTACCTTCCTAGGGTTACTGTTAGGCTTAGGCCTAGGACTTTTAAAACCAGGAAGCCCTGGGCTCCAGGCACACTGCAGCTGCGAAAGGCATCCCAAGGGGAGCGCAAAAGTGACACAACTTGGCTGCCACCACTGATATTTCCATGAGACCATCCCGAACCATAGGCTGATTTTCCTTCCTAGGGTTAAGGTTTGAGTTACGCCTAGGGTAAGGGTTCTATTTACCAGAAAGCCCTGAGTTCCAAGAACACAGCAGCTGCGAAGGACTAGCCAAGAAGAGCGCAAAAGTACCACAACATGCCTGCCTCCACAGCTTTTTCCTTGGGGACATGCCTAATTCCTGGCTGATTTGCCTTTCTCGTCTTAGGGTTGGGGTTCGGCCTAGGGCTAGGATTTTTAAAATCAGGAAGCCCTGAGTTCCAGGCACACTGGAGCTGTGAAAGGCATCCCAAAGGGAGTGCAAAAGTGCCACAACATGGCTGCTTTCCCGTCTTTTTCCTTGGCAAGAAGCCTAACACCAGGCTGATTTACCTTCCCAGGGTTACTGTAAGGCTTAGGCCTAGGGCTAGGATTTTTAAAACTAGGAAGCCCTTAGTTCCAGGCACACTGCAGCTGTTCAAGTCATCCCAAGAGGGCCGCAGAAGTGACACAACTTGGCTGCCTCTGCTGCTATTCTGATGAGTCCATCCCGAACCATAGGCTGATTTTCCTTCCTAGGGTGAGGGTTAGAGTTACGCCTAGGGTTAGTGTTTTTTTAACCAGAAAGCCCTGAGTTCCAAGAACACAGCAGCTGCGAAGGACTACCCAAGAGGAGGGGAAAAGTGCCACAACATGGCTGCCTCCAGCGCTTTTTCCTTGGGACCATCATTGAACCTAAGCTGATTTACTTGCCTCCAGTTGCACCTATGGTCACGCCAAGAGATAGGGATTTTAAATCAGTAAACCCTGAGCTCCAGAGCCAGTGCAGCTGCAAAAGGCTTCCCAAGGGCAGCCAAAAATTGCCTCAACATGCTCCTTCCAGTGCTTTTTTCCTTGGGAACATCCCTATACCCAGGCTGATTTATCTGCCTAGGGTTAGGGTTAGGGTTCAGCCTAGAGATAGGATTTTTTCAAACAGGAAGCCCTGAATTCCAGGCACACTGCAGCTGTTAAAGGCAGTGTTCTACGTCAACCGCAACTTAGTCTGAAATAAATGCTTTTTCCCTGAGAGCATCTGAGAGGTTTGCATGAAGCACTGATATCTGACATTTGCAATTTTGAATAGGAGAGGAGAAAGAAAATGGGAAGAAGTTTTTAATTTTAGTGGTTTCAATGTTAATTTCCGTACACTTTTTCAAAACTTGTCAGCTCAAATGCCCATCAACATCTTTTAGTCATCTGTAAGTCAGTATTCATATAAAATGTGCTTCAAATCAAAAGAATTTCAAATTTGCACTCCAAATTTCTATGCCTAGATTTATGATTTCCTACACATATTAGATGAAAGGAAGGCCTTTTTTACTGTGGGAGTGCTGGAACACTGGAACAGGTTGCCCAGGGAAGTTGTGGGTGTCCCATCCCTGAAAGTATTCAAGGTCAGCTTGGACGGGGCTTGGAGCAGCAACAAAGGAGAAGCTTGATGGTAGAGAAACAAAGTTGGACTATAGAAGAAACTGGGATTGAAGTATAGGAGCAAGTTTTCTCTCAGCTCTTGGGGTAAATTCAAAGTTGTACAAAATGACATTTATCTGTGCTATTCACTACTGTAACAGAAATGTTCATGAAAACTGTACAGAAGATAGCAAATTTTAAAAGAGATAAGAATTACAGCATAAAATCCATGGGATGGGTTACAACATGAGACACTCTCTAAGAGAAAATCTCTGTGTTTCAGCACTTCATCATGGTAAGATTTCATGAAGTGCCAAAGAAGGCGGCAAAATATCATTCGGGACGTTATTTCCTGGAATTCAGCCTGGCCATTAGTAGGAACTGGGTTTGAACACATCATGTAGATATACCACACACGCTTTCCCTTCACTGAAAAATGACTGTTTACAACGAAGAAGCAATTGACGATCAAAATTGATTGAAAGCATCTTAAACATGTCAAGTATTTCATTGTAGATGATCTGTGATCCAAATGCTTCTTCCACCTTCGAGAGGGACAGAACAATTCTTCCATATCATGATGGTTTAAAATTGTATCAACCAATGTTTTCTGCTGAAAAGATAGCATCTATTTTTTTCTATTTTTGGAAGAAAATATTCCTAGACATACAACAGGTGAGAACTAAGTAATTTTAAAGAAACAAATGACATGAAAATATTCTGTAAATAGAATGAAATGAAAAGCTGTGTTTTAAATAGGAGCTAAATATGAAACAGAATTTCTGTACCAGGCATTTGAATTACTGCACCAGCTCTTTTGCCCATCAAGAGAGGCATTGAGCATTTCAGTCTTTTCCAAGGTGTTCATGATCTGCTATGCTGATCTCTGTGTGTGCCTAGGTGTGTGTGGAAGGGGGGGCATGTGAAGGGGAGTGTGTATGTTTGCTTTACAATTGTTGTGGCAGATTCATGCCTCAGCTCCACATTTTGTTTTAGAAAGGTCACACAGAGTGGATGTGAAGTTTACTATCAACAAGAGATCAATTCCCAAATCATCCATTTGACTCTACCTTATAAATCATGTGCTTTGTTGCATATTTTATCAAATCTACTTTCAAGCCAGATGGAGGAAGGAGGATGTGGCAATCCCTCCACCATCTTGCAACTTTTATGCAAGTAGGTTTTCAAGAAAATCATCATTTCTCTTGGAAATATGTCTGGAACAGGCATGATGGTAGTGTCAACCTGTTGGAGTTTTTGTTGCTGGAAGAAGTTATACAAAAGGATTGGTTTTTACATTGACCAGTTACTGAATCAAGCTCAGGAATACATTGGAAATTCAACTGGGGCTTCCTTTCCCCGGCAGACTACTTCTAGAACGAGCTTGTACACTGAAGCTTACTCTTTTGCCCTCTTTTTGTTTCTTTCCTATTTTCTTGGCTTCTTTGCCACTCTCTAGACAATTTTGGAACTTTTTTCCCAACTCAAATGGTTTCAATAGTCTGATTGTGATCATACATTTTTACAAGGAATCTTTAAAATCTTTCCTCCAGTTAAGAAAGTCAAGGACTTAGGTCTTTTTCTTCCCTTATCAATATTGCAATGAAATTGATAAGTAAAGACCAACTCTTTCTTTTTGTTTTTAACCCAAGCAGATAATTCCCATCCATTCATCCATTTGGTGGACCAATAGTTGCCATTCTGATGGAAGTTATCACTTCTTAACAATAGGCATTCTGTGACTATGTTGACAGCACTTTGGGTGAAGATCCTAACTGGTCTTAGATACACATAGGGAGAAATTTGCTCAGCCAGTGTCAGTCTTAAGCATGCGTATCAGAAGATCTTTCTAGAGCTGGGAATTTTCCCATGAAAGGGATTCAGTTAGGGAAGAGACACTTGCCCCAGAGGTTTACATTCTTCTTGAAGACTGCTTAAGGAACTTAGATGCCATGTCCATTTGGATCTGTGTCTGCACAGAACTTTGTCATGCCAGTGCTTGAAATGCATCTTGAAGAGAATTCACTAGCACAGAATGAATGAGAGTGGAAGGGGTTGGTGGGGCTAACCAGGCCCAATCCCCCTGCCTAAACCAGGATACCTAGAGCCTCTTGCCCAGGATTCTATCTGGGTGTACTTTGAATGTCTTCAAAGATCCAGGCTCCACAATCTTTCTGGGCAGTCTGTGCCGTGGTTCACTCACCCTCACAGTAAAGAATCATTTCCTGATGTTCCTGTATTTCAGTGTGTGCCCACTGCCTCTTGTCTTTTCACTCAGCATCACTGAAAAGACACTGATTCCCTCCCCTTTGCACTATTGCTTCCATATGGATGTGTGCTGCCATGTAGAGATATGTCAAAAACCTCCCTGAAGCCCAGGCAGATAATATTCCCTTCATCTACCAGTCAAGTTGATTCATCAGAGGAGTTTAAAGTTATGTTCAGCATGAAATGCCCCTGAAAAATCATGCTAACTACATTATTGTGTCGTCTTTCATGTGCCTGGCAAGGTTTTCCAGGAAGAGCTGCTTCATCAACTTCCTGGGTATAAAAAAGAGGCTGGCTGGTTTGTACGATTGCGAGTCCTCCTAATTGCCTTTTTTGAAGATGAGTGTCATTTGCTTACATCCAGTCCTTAGCCTCTCTTCTCGTCTACATCTTAGCAAAAAGCTTTTCCACTATGTCTGGCGAGGAAAAACTGTGCCAGCACAGAAAACATCTCCTATCGTGTTCTAGACGTTGCACGGAGGTGTGCCGAGTGTTTGGCATGAAGGAAAGAAAACTTGTCCAAAACAGCTTCCAATCGAATGTTCATGCGATTGGAAAAGTCAGGAGAGTGCAAAGGTACTGTTTTCTATCAGTTGGCAAGCTGCGCACACAATCCCAGTGTTGTACAGCTTCCTTCTTCACCTTTCCGAAGGTGCCGCTCTCTCCGGCTCCCGGAGGCGAAGAAGCGGCTTCTTCGCGCAAAGACGATTGTGCCGCTCACTGTGCTCTCCTTAGCGCGGCTTCTGCCGAAAGACGCCCGAGAGCGGCTCTTAGCTCCGGAGAGCATCGTACCTTCGTCTTTAGCGTCTCTTCTCGTCTACATCTTAGCAAAAAGCTTTTCCACTATGTCTGGCGAGGAAAAACTGTGCCAGCACAGAAAACATCTCCCATCGTGTTCTAGACGTTGCACGGAGGTGTGCCGAGTGTTTGGCATGAAGGAAAGAAAAGTTGTCCAAAACAGCTTCCAATCGAATGTTCATGTGATTGGAAAAGTCAGGAGAGTGCAAAGGTACTGTTTTCTAGCAGTTGGCAAGCTGCGCACACAATCCCAGTGTTGTACAGCTTCCTTCTTCACCTTTCCGAAGGTGCCGCTCTCTCCGGCTCCCGGAGGCGAAGAAGCGGCTTCTTCGCGCAAAGACGATTGTGCCGCTCACTGTGCACTCCTTAGCGCGGCTTCTGCCGAAAGACGCCCGGGAGCGGCTCTTAGCTCCGGACAGCATCGTACCTTCGTCTTTAGCGTCTCTTCTCGTCTACATCTTAGCAAAAAGCTTTTCCACTATGTCTGGCGAGGAAAAACTGTGCAAGCACAGAAAACATCTCCCATCGTGTTCTAGACGTTGCACGGAGGTGTGCCGAGTGTTTGGCATGAAGGAAAGAAAAGTTGTCCAAAACAGCTTCCAATCGAATGTTCATGTGATTGGAAAAGTCAGGAGAGTGCAAAGGTACTGTTTTCTAGCAGTTGGCAAGCTGCGCACACAATCCCAGTGTTGTACAGCTTCCTTCTTCACCTTTCCGAAGGTGCCGCTCTCTCCGGCTCCCGGAGGCGAAGAAGCGGCTTCTTCGCGCAAAGACGATTGTGCCGCTCACTGTGCTCTCCTTAGCGAGGCTTCTGCCGAAAGACGCCCGAGAGCGGCTCTTAGCTACGGAGAGCATCGTACCTTCGTGTTTAGCGTCTCTTCTCGTCTACATCTTAGCAAAAAGCTTTTCCACTATGTCTGGCGAGGAAAAACTGTGCCAGCACAGAAAACATCTCCTATCGTGTTCTAGACGTTGCACGGAGGTGTGCCGAGTGTTTGGCATGAAGAAAAGAAAAGTTGTCCAAAACAGCTTCCAATCGAATGTTCATGTGATTGGAAAAGTCAAGAGAGTGCAAAGGTACTGTTTTCTAGCAGTTGGCAAGCTGCGCACACAATCCCAGTGTTGTACAGCTTCCTTCTTCACCTTTCCGATGCTGCCGCTCTCTCCGGCTCCCGGAGGCGAAGAAGCGGCTTCTTCGCGCAAAGACGATTGTGCCGCTCACTGTGCACTCCTTAGCGCGGCTTCTGCCGAAAGACGCCCGAGAGCGACTCTTAGCTCCGGACAGCATCGTACCTTCGTCTTTAGCGTCTCTTCTCGTCTACATCTTAGCAAAAAACTTTTCTACTATGTCTGGCGAGGAAAAACTGTGCAAGCACAGAAAACATCTCCCATCGTGTTCTAGACGTTGCACGGAGGTGTGCCGAGTGTTTGGCATGAAGGAAAGAAAAGTTGTCCAAAACAGCTTCCAATCGAATGTTCATGTGATTGGAAAAGTCAGGAGAGTGCAAAGGTACTGTTTTCTATCAGTTGGCAAGCTGCGCACACAATCCCAGTGTTGTACAGCTTCCTTCTTCACCTTTCCGAAGGTGCCGCTCTCTCCGGCTCCCGGAGGCGAAGAAGCGGCTTCTTCGCGCAAAGACGATTGTGCCGCTCACTGTGCACTCCTTAGCGCGGCTTCTGCCGAAAGACGCCCGGGAGCGGCTCTTAGCTCCGGACAGCATCGTACCTTCGTCTTTAGCGTCTCTTCTCGTCTACATCTTAGCAAAAAACTTTTCTACTATGTCTGGCGAGGAAAAACTGTGCCAGCACAGAAAACATCTCCCATCGTGTTCTAGACGTTGCACGATCCCTAAACTTAGGCTGATTTTCCTTCCTGGGGATAGGGTTAGGCTTCAACCTAGGGCCTGGAGTTTTTTGACCAGGAAGCCCTGAGTTCCAGGCTTACTGCATCTGCCAAAGGCATCCGAAAGGGAGTGCAGAAGTGCCACAACATGGTTGCTTTCACGGCTTTTCCCTTAGGAAGAACCCTAATACGCGGCTGATTTACCTTCCTAGGGTTACTGTTAGGCTTAGGCCTAGGACTTTTAAAACCAGGAAGCCCTGGGCTCCAGGCACACTGCAGCTGTGAAAGGCATCCCAAAGGGAGTGCAGAAGTGCCACAACATGGCTGCTTTCACGGCTTTTTCCTTGGCAAGAAGCCTAACACCAGGCTGATTTCCCTTCCCAGGGTTACTGTTAGGCTTAGGCCTAGGGCTAGGATTTTTAAAACTAGGAAGCCCTTAGTTCCAGGCACACTGCAGCTGCGAAAGGCATCCCAAGGGGAGTACAAAAGTGCAACAACATGGCAGCTTCCACAGCTTTTTCCTTGGCACCATCCCTATACCTAGGCTGATTTATCTGCCTAGGGTTAAGGTTAGGCTTCAGCCTAGGGCTTGGAGTTTTTTAACCAGAAAGCCCTGAGTTCCAGGCTTACTGCATCTGCCAAAGGCATCCCAAAGGGAGTGCAGAAGTGCCACAACATGGCTGCTTTCACGGCTTTTCCCTTAGGAAGAACCCTAATACACGGCTGATTTACCTTCCCAGGGTTACTGTTAGGCTTAGGCCTAGGACTTTTAAAACCAGGAAGCCCTGGTCTCCAGGCATATGCAGCTGTTAAAGGCATCCCAAGAGGGGCGCAGAAGTGACACAACTTGGCTGCCTCTGCTTCTATTCTCATGAGACCATCCTGAACCATAGGCAGATTTTCCTTCCTAGGGTTAAGGTTTGAGTTTCGCCTAGGGTAAGAGTTCTATTAACCAGAAAGCCCTGAGTTCCAAGAACACAGCAGCTGCGAAGGACTAGCCAAGAAGATCGCCAAAGTACCACAACATGCCTGCCTCCATAGCTTTTTCCTTGGGGACATGCCTAATTCCTGGCTGATTTGCCTTTCTCGTCTTAGGGTTGGGGTTCGGCCTAGGGCTAGGATTTTTTTAACTAGGAAGCCCTGAGTTCCAGGCTTACTGCATCTGCCAAAGGCATCCCAAAGGGAGTGCAGAAGTGCCACAACATGGCTGCTTTCACGGCTTTTCCCTTAGGAAGAACCCTAATACACGGCTGATTTACCTTCCTAGGGTTACTGTTAGGCTTAGGCCTAGGACTTTTAAAACCAGGAAGCCCTGGGCTCCAGGCACACTGCAGCTGTTAAAGGCATCCCAAGGGGAGCGCAAAAGTGACACAACTTGGCTGCCTCTGCTGCTATTCTCATGAGACCATCCCGAACCATAGGCTGATTTTCCTTCCTAGGGTTAAGGTTTGAGTTACGCCTGGGGTAAGGGTTCTATTAACCAGAAAGCCCTGAGTTCCAAGAACACAGCAGCTGCGAAGGACTAGCCAAGAAGAGCGCAAAAGTACCTCAACATGCCTGCCTCCACAGCTTTTTCCTTGGGGACATGCCTAATTCCTGGCTGATTTGCCTTTCTCGTCTTAGGGTTGGGGTTCGGCCTAGGGCTAGGATTTTTTTCACTAGGAAGCCCTGAGTTCCAGGCTTACTGCATCTGCCAAAGGCATCCCAAAGGGAGTGCAAAAGTGCCACAACATGGCTGCTTTCACGGCTTTTCCCTTAGGAAGAACCCTAATACGCGGCTGATTTACCTTCCTAGGGTTACTGTTAGGCTTAGGCCTAGGACTTTTAAAACCAGGAAGCCCTGGGCTCCAGGCACACTGCAGCTGTGAAAGGCATCCCAAAGGGAGTGCAGAAGTGCCACAACATGGCTGCTTTCACGGCTTTTTCCTTGGCAAGAAGCCTAACACCAGGCTGATTACCCTTCCCAGGGTTACTGTTAGGCTTAGGCCTAGGGCTAGGATTTTTAAAACTAGGAAGCCCTTAGTTCCAGGCACACTGCAGCTGCGAAAGGCATCCCAAGGGGAGTACAAAAGTGCAACAACATGGCAGCTTCCACAGCTTTTTCCTTGGCACCATCCCTATACCTAGGCTGATTTATCTGCCTAGGGTTAAGGTTAGGCTTCAGCCTAGGGCTTGGAGTTTTTTAACCAGAAAGCCCTGAGTTCCAGGCTTACTGCATCTGCCAAAGGCATCCCAAAGGGAGTGCAGAAGTGCCACAACATGGCTGCTTTCACGGCTTTTCCCTTAGGAAGAACCCTAATACACGGCTGATTTACCTTCCCAGGGTTACTGTTAGGCTTAGGCCTAGGACTTTTAAAACCAGGAAGCCCTGGGCTCCAGGCATATGCAGCTGTTAAAGGCATCCCAAGAGGGGCGCAGAAGTGACACAACTTGGCTGCCTCTGCTTCTATTCTCATGAGACCATCCTGAACCATAGGCAGATTTTCCTTCCTAGGGTTAAGGTTTGAGTTTCGCCTAGGGTAAGAGTTCTATTAACCAGAAAGCCCTGAGTTCCAAGAACACAGCAGCTGCGAAGGACTAGCCAAGAAGATCGCCAAAGTACCACAACATGCCTGCCTCCATAGCTTTTTCCTTGGGGACATGCCTAATTCCTGGCTGATTTGCCTTTCTCGTCTTAGGGTTGGGGTTCGGCCTAGGGCTAGGATTTTTTTAACTAGGAAGCCCTGAGTTCCAGGCTTACTGCATCTGCCAAAGGCATCCCAAAGGGAGTGCAGAAGTGCCACAACATGGCTGCTTTCATGGCTTTTCCCTTAGGAAGAACCCTAATACACGGCTGATTTACCTTCCTAGGGTTACTGTTAGGCTTAGGCCTAGGACTTTTAAAACCAGGAAGCCCTGGGCTCCAGGCACATGCAGCTGTTAAAGGCATCCCAAGGGGAGCGCAAAAGTGACACAACTTGGCTGCCTCTGCTGCTATTCTCATGAGACCATCCCGAACCATAGGCTGATTTTCCTTCCTAGGGTTAAGGTTTGAGTTACGCCTGGGGTAAGGGTTCTATTAACCAGAAAGCCCTGAGTTCCAAGAACACAGCAGCTGCGAAGGACTAGCCAAGAAGAGCGCAAAAGTACCTCAACATGCCTGCCTCCACAGCTTTTTCCTTGGGGACATGCCTAATTCCTGGCTGATTTGCCTTTCTCGTCTTAGGGTTGGGGTTCGGCCTAGGGCTAGGATTTTTTTCACTAGGAAGCCCTGAGTTCCAGGCTTACTGCATCTGCCAAAGGCATCCCAAAGGGAGTGCAGAAGTGCCACAACATGGCTGCTTTCACGGCTTTTCCCTTAGGAAGAACCCTAATACGCGGCTGATTTACCTTCCTAGGGTTACTGTTAGGCTTAGGCCTAGGACTTTTAAAACCAGGAAGCCCTGGGCTCCAGGCACACTGCAGCTGTTAAAGGCATACCAAGGGGAGCGCAAAAGTGACACAACTTGGCTGCCACCACTGATATTTCCATGAGACCATCCCGAACCATAGGCTGATTTTCCTTCCTAGGGTTAAGGTTTGAGTTACGCCTAGGGTAAGGGTTCTATTAACCAGAAAGCCCTGAGTTCCAAGAACACAGCAGCTGCGAAGGACTAGCCAAGAAGAGCGCAAAAGTACCACAACATGCCTGCCTCCACAGCTTTTTCCTTGGGGACATGCCTAATTCCTGGCTGATTTGCCTTTCTCGTCTTAGGGTTGGGGTTCGGCCTAGGGCTAGGATTTTTAAAATCAGGAAGCCCTGAGTTCCAGGCACACTGGAGCTGTGAAAGTCATCCAAAAGGGAGTGCAAAAGTGCCACAACATGGTTTCTTTCACGGCTTTTTCCTTGGCAAGAAGCTTAACACCAGGATTATTTACCTTCCCAGGGTTACTGTAAGGCTTAGGCTTAGGACTAGGTATTTTAAAACTAGGAAGTCCTTAGCTCCAGGCGCACTGCATCTGTTCAAGTCATCCCAAGAGGAGTAGAAAAGTGCAACAACATGGCAGCTTTCACAGCTTTTTCCTTGGCACCATCCCTATACCTAGGCTGATTTATTTGCCTAGGGTTAGGGTTAGGGTTCAGCCTAGGGCTTGGAGCTTTTAACCAGGAAGCCCTGAGTTCCAGGCTTACTTCATCTGCCAAAGGCATCCCAAAAGGATTGCAGAAGTGCCACAACATGGCTGCTTTCACGGCTTTTCCCTTAGGAAGAACCCTAATACGCGTCTGATTTACCTTCCTAGGGTTACTGTTAGGCTTAGGCCTAGGACTTTTAAAACAAGGAAGCCCTTAGTTCCAGGCACACTGCAGCTGTTCAAGTCATCCCAAGAGGGCCGCAGAAGTGACACAACTTGGCTGCCTCTGCTGCTATTCTGATGAGTCCATCCCGAACCATAGGCTGATTTTCCTTCCTAGGGTGAGGGTTAGAGTTACGCCTAGGGTTAGTGTTTTTTTAACCAGAAAGCCCTGAGTTCCAAGAACACAGCAGCTGCGAAGGACTACCCAAGAGGAGGGGAAAAGTGCCACAACATGGCTGCCTCCAGCGCTTTTTCCTTGGGACCATCATTGAACCTAAGCTGATTTACTTGCCTCCAGTTGCACCTATGGTCACGCCAAGAGATAGGGATTTTAAATCAGTAAACCCTGAGCTCCAGAGCCAGTGCAGCTGCAAAAGGCTTCCCAAGGGCAGCCAAAAATTGCCTCAACATGCTCCTTCCAGTGCTTTTTTCCTTGGGAACATCCCTATACCCAGGCTGATTTATCTGCCTAGGGTTAGGGTTAGGGTTCAGCCTAGAGATAGGATTTTTTCAAACAGGAAGCCCTGAATTCCAGGCACACTGCAGCTGTTAAAGGCAGTGTTCTACGTCAACCGCAACTTAGTCTGAAATAAATGCTTTTTCCCTGAGAGCATCTGAGAGGTTTGCATGAAGCACTGATATCTGACATTTGCAATTTTGAATAGGAGAGGAGAAAGAAAATGGGAAGAAGTTTTTAATTTTAGTGGTTTCAATGTTAATTTCCGTACACTTTTTCAAAACTTGTCAGCTCAAATGCCCATCAACATCTTTTAGTCATCTGTAAGTCAGTATTCATATAAAATGTGCTTCAAATCAAAAGAATTTCAAATTTGCACTCCAAATTTCTATGCCTAGATTTATGATTTCCTACACATATTAGATGAAAGGAAGGCCTTTTTTACTGTGGGAGTGCTGGAACACTGGAACAGGTTGCCCAGGGAAGTTGTGGGTGTCCCATCCCTGAAAGTATTCAAGGTCAGCTTGGACGGGGCTTGGAGCAGCAACAAAGGAGAAGCTTGATGGTAGAGAAACAAAGTTGGACTATAGAAGAAACTGGGATTGAAGTATAGGAGCAAGTTTTCTCTCAGCTCTTGGGGTAAATTCAAAGTTGTACAAAATGACATTTATCTGTGCTATTCACTACTGTAACAGAAATGTTCATGAAAACTGTACAGAAGATAGCAAATTTTAAAAGAGATAAGAATTACAGCATAAAATCCATGGGATGGGTTACAACATGAGACACTCTCTAAGAGAAAATCTCTGTGTTTCAGCACTTCATCATGGTAAGATTTCATGAAGTGCCAAAGAAGGCGGCAAAATATCATTCGGGACGTTATTTCCTGGAATTCAGCCTGGCCATTAGTAGGAACTGGGTTTGAACACATCATGTAGATATACCACACACGCTTTCCCTTCACTGAAAAATGACTGTTTACAACGAAGAAGCAATTGACGATCAAAATTGATTGAAAGCATCTTAAACATGTCAAGTATTTCATTGTAGATGATCTGTGATCCAAATGCTTCTTCCACCTTCGAGAGGGACAGAACAATTCTTCCATATCATGATGGTTTAAAATTGTATCAACCAATGTTTTCTGCTGAAAAGATAGCATCTATTTTTTTCTATTTTTGGAAGAAAATATTCCTAGACATACAACAGGTGAGAACTAAGTAATTTTAAAGAAACAAATGAAAAGAAAATATTCTGTAAATAGAATGAAATGAAAAGCTGTGTTTTAAATAGGAGCTAAATATGAAACAGAATTTTTGTACCAGGCATTTGAATTACTGCACCAGCTCTTTTGCCCATCAAGAGAGGCATTGAGCATTTCAGTCTTTTCCAAGGTGTTCATGATCTGCTATGCTGATCTCTGTGTGTGCCTAGGTGTGTGTGGAAGGGGGGGCATGTGAAGGGGAGTGTGTATGTTTGCTTTACAATTGTTGTGGCAGATTCATGCCTCAGCTCCACATTTTGTTTTAGAAAGGTCACACAGAGTGGATGTGAAGTTTACTATCAACAAGAGATCAATTCCCAAATCATCCATTTGACTCTACCTTATAAATCATGTGCTTTGTTGCATATTTTATCAAATCTACTTTCAAGCCAGATGGAGGAAGGAGGATGTGGCAATCCCTCCACCATCTTGCAACTTTTATGCAAGTAGGTTTTCAAGAAAATCATCATTTCTCTTGGAAATATGTCTGGAACAGGCATGATGGTAGTGTCAACCTGTTGGAGTTTTTGTTGCTGGAAGAAGTTATACAAAAGGATTGGTTTTTACATTGACCAGTTACTGAATCAAGCTCAGGAATACATTGGAAATTCAACTGGGGCTTCCTTTCCCCGGCAGACTACTTCTAGAACGAGCTTGTACACTGAAGCTTACTCTTTTGCCCTCTTTTTGTTTCTTTCCTATTTTCTTGGCTTCTTTGCCACTCTCTAGACAATTTTGGAACTTTTTTCCCAACTCAAATGGTTTCAATAGTCTGATTGTGATCATACATTTTTACAAGGAATCTTTAAAATCTTTCCTCCAGTTAAGAAAGTCAAGGACTTAGGTCTTTTTCTTCCCTTATCAATATTGCAATGAAATTGATAAGTAAAGACCAACTCTTTCTTTTTGTTTTTAACCCAAGCAGATAATTCCCATCCATTCATCCATTTGGTGGACCAATAGTTGCCATTCTGATGGAAGTTGTCACTTCTTAACAATAGGCATTCTGTGACTATGTTGACAGCACTTTGGGTGAAGATCCTAACTGGTCTTAGATACACATAGGGAGAAATTTGCTCAGCCAGTGTCAGTCTTAAGCATGCGTATCAGAAGATCTTTCTAGAGCTGGGAATTTTCCCATGAAAGGGATTCAGTTAGGGAAGAGACACTTGCCCCAGAGGTTTACATTCTTCTTGAAGACTGCTTAAGGAACTTAGATGCCATGTCCATTTGGATCTGTGTCTGCACAGAACTTTGTCATGCCAGTGCTTGAAATGCATCTTGAAGAGAATTCACTAGCACAGAATGAATGAGAGTGGAAGGGGTTGGTGGGGCTAACCAGGCCCAACCCCCCTGCCTAAACCAGGATACCTAGAGCCTCTTGCCCAGGATTCTATCTGGGTGTACTTTTAATGTCTTCAAAGATCCAGGCTCCACAATCTTTCTGGGCAGTCTGTGCCGTGGTTCACTCACCCTCACAGTAAAGAATCATTTCCTGATGTTCCTGTATTTCAGTGTGTGCCCACTGCCTCTTGTCTTTTCACTCAGCATCACTGAAAAGACACTGATTCCCTCCCCTTTGCACTATTGCTTCCATATGGATGTGTGCTGCCATGTAGAGATATGTCAAAAACCTCCCTGAAGCCCAGGCAGATAATATTCCCTTCATCTACCAGTCAAGTTGATTCATCAGAGGAGTTTAAAGTTATGTTCAGCATGAAATGCCCCTGAAAAATCATGCTAACTACATTATTGTGTCGTCTTTCATGTGCCTGGCAAGGTTTTCCAGGAAGAGCTGCTTCATCAACTTCCTGGGTATAAAAAAGAGGCTGGCTGGTTTGTACGATTGCGAGTCCTCCTAATTGCCTTTTTTGAAGATGAGTGTCATTTGCTTACATCCAGTCCTTAGCCTCTCTTCTCGTCTACATCTTAGCAAAAAGCTTTTCCACTATGTCTGGCGAGGAAAAACTGTGCCAGCACAGAAAACATCTCCCATCGTGTTCTAGACGTTGCACGGAGGTGTGCTGAGTGTTTGGCATGAAGGAAAGAAAACTTGTCCAAAACAGCTTCCAATCGAATGTTCATGCGATTGGAAAAGTCAGGAGAGTGCAAAGGTACTGTTTTCTATCAGTTGGCAAGCTGCGCACACAATCCCAGTGTTGTACAGCTTCCTTCTTCACCTTTCCGAAGGTGCCGCTCTCTCCGGCTCCCGGAGGCGAAGAAGCGGCTTCTTCGCGCAAAGACGATTGTGCCGCTCACTGTGCTCTCCTTAGCGCGGCTTCTGCCGAAAGACGCCCGAGAGCGGCTCTTAGCTACGGAGAGCATCGTACCTTCGTCTTTAGCGTCTCTTCTCGTCTACATCTTAGCAAAAAGCTTTTCCACTATGTCTGGCGAGGAAAAACTGTGCCAGCACAGAAAACATCTCCCATCGTGTTCTAGACGTTGCACGGAGGTGTGCCGAGTGTTTAGCATGAAGGAAAGAAAAGTTGTCCAAAACAGCTTCCAATCGAATGTTCATGTGATTGGAAAAGTCAGGAGAGTGCAAAGGTACTGTTTTCTAGCAGTTGGCAAGCTGCGCACACAATCCCAGTGTTGTACAGCTTCCTTCTTCACCTTTCCGAAGGTGCCGCTCTCTCCGGCTCCCGGAGGCGAAGAAGCGGCTTCTTCGCGCAAAGACGATTGTGCCGCTCACTGTGCACTCCTTAGCGCGGCTTCTGCCGAAAGACGCCCGGGAGCGGCTCTTAGCTCCGGACAGCATCGTACCTTCGTCTTTAGCGTCTCTTCTCGTCTACATCTTAGCAAAAAGCTTTTCCACTATGTCTGGCGAGGAAAAACTGTGCAAGCACAGAAAACATCTCCCATCGTGTTCTAGACGTTGCACGGAGGTGTGCCGAGTGTTTGGCATGAAGAAAAGAAAAGTTGTCCAAAACAGCTTCCAATCGAATGTTCATGTGATTGGAAAAGTCAGGAGAGTGCAAAGGTACTGTTTTCTATCAGTTGGCAAGCTGCGCACACAATCCCAGTGTTGTACAGCTTCCTTCTTCACCTTTCCGAAGGTGCCGCTCTCTCCGGCTCCCGGAGGCGAAGAAGCGGCTTCTTCGCGCAAAGACGATTGTGCCGCTCACTGTGCTCTCCTTAGCGAGGCTTCTGCCGAAAGACGCCCGAGAGCGGCTCTTAGCTCCGGAGAGCATTGTACCTTCGTCTTTAGCGTCTCTTCTCGTCTACATCTTAGCAAAAAGCTTTTCCACTATGTCTGGCGAGGAAAAACTGTGCCAGCACAGAAAACATCTGCCATCGTGTTCTAGACGTTGCACGGAGGTGTGCCGAGTGTTTGGCATGAAGGAAAGAAAAGTTGTCCAAAACAGCTTCCAATCGAATGTTCATGTGATTGGAAAAGTCAGGAGAGTGCAAAGGTACTGTTTTCTAGCAGTTGGCAAGCTGCGCACACAATCCCAGTGTTGTACAGCTTCCTTCTTCACCTTTCCGAAGGTGCCGCTCTCTCCGGCTCCCGGAGGCGAAGAAGCGGCTTCTTCGCGCAAAGACGATTGTGCCGCTCACTGTGCACTCCTTAGCGCGGCTTCTGCCGAAAGACGCCCGGGAGCGGCTCTTAGCTCCGGACAGCATCGTACCTTCGTCTTTAGCGTCTCTTCTCGTCTACATCTTAGCAAAAAGCTTTTCCACTATGTCTGGCGAGGAAAAACTGTGCCAGCACAGAAAACATCTCCCATCGTGTTCTAGACGTTGCACGGAGGTGTGCCGAGTGTTTGGCATGAAGGAAAGAAAACTTGTCCAAAACAGCTTCCAATCGAATGTTCATGCGATTGGAAAAGTCAGGAGAGTGCAAAGGTACTGTTTTCTATCAGTTGGCAAGCTGCGCACACAATCCCAGTGTTGTACAGCTTCCTTCTTCACCTTTCCGAAGGTGCCGCTCTCTCCGGCTCCCGGAGGCGAAGAAGCGGCTTCTTCGCGCAAAGACGATTGTGCCGCTCACTGTGCTCTCCTTAGCGCGGCTTCTGCCGAAAGACGCCCGGGAGCGGCTCTTATCTCCGGAGAGCATCGTACCTTCGTCTTTAGCGTCTCTTCTCGTCTACATCTTAGCAAAAAGCTTTTCCACTATGTCTGGCGAGGAAAAACTGTGCCAGCACAGAAAACATCTGCCATCGTGTTCTAGACGTTGCACGGAGGTGTGCCGAGTGTTTGGCATGAAGGAAAGAAAAGTTGTCCAAAACAGCTTCCAATCGAATGTTCATGCGATTGGAAAAGTCAGGAGAGTGCAAAGGTACTGTTTTCTATCAGTTGGCAAGCTGCGCACACAATCCCAGTGTTGTACAGCTTCCTTCTTCACCTTTCCGAAGGTGCCGCTCTCTCCGGCTCCCGGAGGCGAAGAAGCGGCTTCTTCGCGCAAAGACGATTGTGCCGCTCACTGTGCACTCCTTAGCGCGGCTTCTGCCGAAAGACGCCCGGGAGCGGCTCTTAGCTCCGGACAGCATCGTACCTTCGTCTTTAGTGTCTCTTCTCGTCTACATCTTAGCAAAAAGCTTTTCCACTATGTCTGGCGAGGAAAAACTGTGCAAGCACAGAAAACATCTCCCATCGTGTTCTAGACGTTGCACGGAGGTGTGCCGAGTGTTTGGCATGAAGGAAAGAAAAGTTGTCCAAAACAGCTTCCAATCGAATGTTCATGTGATTGGAAAAGTCAGGAGAGTGCAAAGGTACTGTTTTCTATCAGTTGGCAAGCTGCGCACACAATCCCAGTGTTGTACAGCTTCCTTCTTCACCTTTCCGAAGGTGCCGCTCTCTCCGGCTCCCGGAGGCGAAGAAGCGGCTTCTTCGCGCAAAGACGATTGTGCCGCTCACTGTGCTCTCCTTAGCGAGGCTTCTGCCGAAAGACGCCCGAGAGCGGCTCTTAGCTCCGGAGAGCATCGTACCTTCGTCTTTAGCGTCTCTTCTCGTCTACATCTTAGCAAAAAGCTTTTCCACTATGTCTGGCGAGGAAAAACTGTGCCAGCACAGAAAACATCTCCTATCGTGTTCTAGACGTTGCACGGAGGTGTGCCGAGTGTTTGGCATGAAGGAAAGAAAAGTTGTCCAAAACAGCTTCCAATCGAATGTTCATGCGATTGGAAAAGTCAGGAGAGTGCAAAGGTACTGTTTTCTATCAGTTGGCAAGCTGCGCACACAATCCCAGTGTTGTACAGCTTCCTTCTTCACCTTTCCGAAGGTGCCGCTCTCTCCGGCTCCCGGAGGCGAAGAAGCGGCTTCTTCGCGCAAAGACGATTGTGCCGCTCACTGTGCACTCCTTAGCGCGGCTTCTGCCGAAAGACGCCCGGGAGCGGCTCTTAGCTCCGGACAGCATCGTACCTTCGTCTTTAGTGTCTCTTCTCGTCTACATCTTAGCAAAAAGCTTTTCCACTATGTCTGGCGAGGAAAAACTGTGCAAGCACAGAAAACATCTCCCATCGTGTTCTAGACGTTGCACGGAGGTGTGCCGAGTGTTTGGCATGAAGGAAAGAAAAGTTGTCCAAAACAGCTTCCAATCGAATGTTCATGTGATTGGAAAAGTCAGGAGAGTGCAAAGGTACTGTTTTCTATCAGTTGGCAAGCTGCGCACACAATCCCAGTGTTGTACAGCTTCCTTCTTCACCTTTCCGAAGGTGCCGCTCTCTCCGGCTCCCGGAGGCGAAGAAGCGGCTTCTTCGCGCAAAGACGATTGTGCCGCTCACTGTGCTCTCCTTAGCGAGGCTTCTGCCGAAAGACGCCCGAGAGCGGCTCTTAGCTCCGGAGAGCATCGTACCTTCGTCTTTAGCGTCTCTTCTCGTCTACATCTTAGCAAAAAGCTTTTCCACTATGTCTGGCGAGGAAAAACTGTGCCAGCACAGAAAACATCTCCTATCGTGTTCTAGACGTTGCACGGAGGTGTGCCGAGTGTTTGGCATGAAGAAAAGAAAAGTTGTCCAAAACAGCTTCCAATCGAATGTTCATGTGATTGGAAAAGTCAAGAGAGTGCAAAGGTACTGTTTTCTAGCAGTTGGCAAGCTGCGCACACAATCCCAGTGTTGTACAGCTTCCTTCTTCACCTTTCCGAAGGTGCCGCTCTCTCCGGCTCCCGGAGGCGAAGAAGCGGCTTCTTCGCGCAAAGACGATTGTGCCGCTCACTGTGCACTCCTTAGCGCGGCTTCTGCCGAAAGACGCCCGGGAGCGACTCTTAGCTCCGGACAGCATCGTACCTTCGTCTTTAGCGTCTCTTCTCGTCTACATCTTAGCAAAAAACTTTTCTACTATGTCTGGCGAGGAAAAACTGTGCAAGCACAGAAAACATCTCCCATCGTGTTCTAGACGTTGCACGGAGGTGTGCCGAGTGTTTGCCATGAAGGAAAGAAAAGTTGTCCAAAACAGCTTCCAATCGAATGTTCATGTGATTGGAAAAGTCAGGAGAGTGCAAAGGTACTGTTTTCTAGCAGTTGGCAAGCTGCGCACACAATCCCAGTGTTGTACAGCTTCCTTCTTCACCTTTCCGAAGGTGCCGCTCTCTCCGGCTCCCGGAGGCGAAGAAGCGGCTTCTTCGCGCAAAGACGATTGTGCCGCTCACTGTGCACTCCTTAGCGCGGCTTCTGCCGAAAGACGCCCGAGAGCGGCTCTTAGCTACGGAGAGCATCGTACCTTCGTCTTTAGCGTCTCTTCTCGTCTACATCTTAGCAAAAAACTTTTCTACTATGTCTGGCGAGGAAAAACTGTGCAAGCACAGAAAACATCTCCCATCGTGTTCTAGACGTTGCACGGAGGTGTGCCGAGTGTTTGGCATGAAGGAAAGAAAAGTTGTCCAAAACAGCTTCCAATCGAATGTTCATGTGATTGGAAAAGTCAGGAGAGTGCAAAGGTACTGTTTTCTATCAGTTGGCAAGCTGCGCACACAATCCCAGTGTTGTACAGCTTCCTTCTTCACCTTTCCGAAGGTGCCGCTCTCTCCGGCTCCCGGAGGCGAAGAAGCGGCTTCTTCGCGCAAAGACGATTGTGCCGCTCACTGTGCACTCCTTAGCGCGGCTTCTGCCGAAAGACGCCCGGGAGCGGCTCTTAGCTCCGGACAGCATCGTACCTTCGTCTTTAGCGTCTCTTCTCGTCTACATCTTAGCAAAAAACTTTTCTACTATGTCTGGCGAGGAAAAACTGTGCCAGCACAGAAAACATCTCCCATCGTGTTCTAGACGTTGCACGATCCCTAAACTTAGGCTGATTTTCCTTCCTGGGGATAGGGTTAGGCTTCAACCTAGGGCCTGGAGTTTTTTAACCAGGAAGCCCTGAGTTCCAGGCTTACTGCATCTGCCAAAGGCATCCGAAAGGGAGTGCAGAAGTGCCACAACATGGCTGCTTTCCCGGCTTTTTCCTTGGCAAGAAGCCGAACACCAGGCTGATTACCCTTCCCAGGGTTACTGTTAGGCTTAGGCCTAGGGCTAGGATTTTTAAACTAGGAAGCCCTTAGTTCCAGGCACACTGCAGCTGCGAAAGGCATCCCAAGGGGAGTACAAAAGTGCAACAACATGGCAGCTTCCACAGCTTTTTCCTTGGCACCATCCCTATACCTAGGCTGATTTATCTGCCTAGGGTTAAGGTTAGGCTTCAGCCTAGGGCTTGGAGTTTTTTATCCAGAAAGCCCTGAGTTCCAGGCTTACTGCATCTGCCAAAGGCATCCCAAAGGGAGTGCAGAAGTGCCACAACATGGCTGCTTTCACGGCTTTTCCCTTAGGAAGAACCCTAATACACGGCTGATTTACCTTCCCAGGGTTACTGTTAGGCTTAGGCCTAGGACTTTTAAAACCAGGAAGCCCTGGGCTCCAGGCATATGCAGCTGTTAAAGGCATCCCAAGAGGGGCGCAGAAGTGACACAACTTGGCTGCCTCTGCTTCTATTCTCATGAGACCATCCTGAACCATAGGCAGATTTTCCTTCCTAGGGTTAAGGTTTGAGTTTCGCCTAGGGTAAGAGTTCTATTAACCAGAAAGCCCTGAGTTCCAAGAACACAGCAGCTGCGAAGGACTAGCCAAGAAGATCGCCAAAGTACCACAACATGCCTGCCTCCATAGCTTTTTCCTTGGGGACATGCCTAATTCCTGGCTGATTTGCCTTTCTCGTCTTAGGGTTGGGGTTCGGCCTAGGGCTAGGATTTTTTTAACTAGGAAGCCCTGAGTTCCAGGCTTACTGCATCTGCCAAAGGCATCCCAAAGGGAGTGCAGAAGTGCCACAACATGGCTGCTTTCATGGCTTTTCCCTTAGGAAGAACCCTAATACACGGCTGATTTACCTTCCTAGGGTTACTGTTAGGCTTAGGCCTAGGACTTTTAAAACCAGGAAGCCCTGGGCTCCAGGCACACTGCAGCTGTTAAAGGCATCCCAAGGGGAGCGCAAAAGTGACACAACTTGGCTGCCTCTGCTGCTATTCTCATGAGACCATCCCGAACCATAGGCTGATTTTCCTTCCTAGGGTTAAGGTTTGAGTTACGCCTGGGGTAAGGGTTCTATTAACCAGAAAGCCCTGAGTTCCAAGAACACAGCAGCTGCGAAGGACTAGCCAAGAAGAGCGCAAAAGTACCTCAACATGCCTGCCTCCACAGCTTTTTCCTTGGGGACATGCCTAATTCCTGGCTGATTTGCCTTTCTCCTCTGAGGGTTGGGGTTCGGCCTAGGGCTAGGATTTTTTTAACTAGGAAGCCCTGAGTTCCAGGCTTACTGCATCTGCCAAAGGCATCCCAAAGGGAGTGCAGAAGTGCCACAACATGGCTGCTTTCACGGCTTTTCCCTTAGGAAGAACCCTAATACGCGGCTGATTTACCTTCCTAGGGTTACTGTTAGGCTTAGGCCTAGGACTTTTAAAACCAGGAAGCCCTGGGCTCCAGGCACACTGCAGCTGTTAAAGGCATCCCAAGGGGAGCGCAAAAGTGACACAACTTGGCTGCCACCACTGATATTTCCATGAGACCATCCCGAACCATAGGCTGATTTTCCTTCCTAGGGTTAAGGTTTGAGTTACGCCTAGGGTAAGGGTTCTATTAACCAGAAAGCCCTGAGTTCCAAGAACACAGCAGCTGCGAAGGACTTCCCAAGAAGAGCGCAAAAGTACCACAACATGCCTGCCTCCACAGCTTTTTCCTTGGGGACATGCCTAATTCCTGGCTGATTTGCCTTTCTCGTCTTAGGGTTGGGGTTCGGCCTAGGGCTAGGATTTTTAAAATCAGGAAGCCCTGAGTTCCAGGCACACTGGAGCTGTGAAAGTCATCCAAAAGGGAGTGCACAAGTGCCACAACATGGTTTCTTTCACGGCTTTTTCCTTGGCAAGAAGCTTAACACCAGGATTATTTACCTTCCCAGGGTTACTGTAAGGCTTAGGCTTAGGACTAGGTATTTTAAAACTAGGAAGTCCTTAGCTCCAGGCGCACTGCATCTGTTCAAGTCATCCCAAGAGGAGTAGAAAAGTGCAACAACATGGCAGCTTTCACAGCTTTTTCCTTGGCACCATCCCTATACCTAGGCTGATTTATTTGCCTAGGGTTAGGGTTAGGGTTCAGCCTAGGGCTTGGAGCTTTTAACCAGGAAGCCCTGAGTTCCAGGCTTACTTCATCTGCCAAAGGCATCCCAAAAGGATTGCAGAAGTGCCACAACATGGCTGCTTTCACGGCTTTTCCCTTAGGAAGAACCCTAATACGCGTCTGATTTACCTTCCTAGGGTTACTGTTAGGCTTAGGCCTAGGACTTTTAAAACAAGGAAGCCCTGGGCTCCAGGCACATGCAGCTGTTCAAGGCATCCCAAGAGGGACGCAGAAGTGATACAACTTGGCTGCCTCTGCTGCTATTCACATGGGACCATCCCGAACCATAGGCTGATTTTCCTTCCTAGGGTTAAGGTTTGAGTTTCGCCTAGGGTAAGAGGTCTATTAACCAGAAAGCCCTGAGTTCCAAGAACACAGCAGCTGCGAAGGACTACCCAAGAAGAGCGCAAAAGTACCACAACATGCCTGCCTCCACAGCTTTTTCCTTGGGGACATGCCTAATTCCTGGCTGATTTGCCTTTCTCGTCTTAGGGTTGGGGTTCGGCCTAGGGCTAGGATTTTTTTAACTAGGAAGCCCTGAGTTCCAGGCTTACTGCATCTGCCAAAGGCATCCCAAAGGGAGTGCAGAAGTGCCACAACATGGCTGCTTTCACCGCTTTTCCCTTAGGAAGAACCCTAATACGCGGCTGATTTACCTTCCTAGGGTTACTGTTAGGCTTAGGCCTAGGACTTTTAAAACCAGGAAGCCCTGGGCACCAGGCACACTGCAGCTGCGAAAGGCATCCCAAGGGGAGCGCAAAAGTGACACAACTTGGCTGCCACCACTGATATTTCCATGAGACCATCCCGAATCATAGGCTGATTTTCCTTCCTAGGGTTAAGGTTTGAGTTACGCCTAGGGTAAGGGTTCTATTAACCAGAAAGCCCTGAGTTCCAAGAACACAGCAGCTGCGAAGGACTACCCAAGAAGAGCGCAAAAGTACCACAACATGCCTGCCTCCACAGCTTTTTCCTTGGGGACATGCCTAATTCCTGGCTGATTTGCCTTTCTCGTCTTAGGGTTGGGGTTCGGCCTAGGGCTAGGATTTTTTTAACCAGGAAGCCCTGAGTTCCAGGCTTACTGCATCTGCCAAAGGCATCCCAAAGGGAGTGCAAAAGTGCCACATCATGGCTGCTTTCACAGCTTTTCCCTTAGGAAGAACCCTAATACGCGGCTGATTTACCTTCCTAGGGTTACTGTTAGGCTTAGGCCTAGGACTTTTAAAACCAGGAAGCCCTGGGCTCCAGGCACACTGCAGCTGCGAAAGGCATCCCAAGGGGAGCGCAAAAGTGACACAACTTGGCTGCCACCACTGATATTTCCATGAGACCATCCCGAACCATAGGCTGATTTTCCTTCCTAGGGTTAAGGTTTGAATTACGCCTAGGGTAAGGGTTCTATTAACCAGAAAGCCCTGAGTTCCAAGAACACAGCAGCTGCGAAGGACTACCCAAGAAGAGCGCAAAAGTACCACAACATGCCTGCCTCCACAGCTTTTTCCTTGGGGACATGCCTAATTCCTGGCTGATTTGCCTTTCTCGTCTTAGGGTTGGGGTTCGGCCTAGGGCTAGGATTTTTTTAACTAGAAAGCCCTGAGTTCCAGGCTTACTGCATCTGCCAAAGGCATCCCAAAGGGAGTGCAGAAGTGCCACAACATGGCTGCTTTCACGGCTTTTCCCTTAGGAAGAACCCTAATACGCGGCTGATTTACCTTCCTAGGGTTACTGTTAGGCTTAGGCCTAGGACTTTTAAAACCAGGAAGCCCTGGGCACCAGGCACACTGCAGCTGCGAAAGGCATCCCAAGGGGAGCGCAAAAGTGACACAACTTGGCTGCCACCACTGATATTTCCATGAGACCATCCCGAACCATAGGCTGATTTTCCTTCCTAGGGTTAAGGTTTGAGTTATGCCTGGGGTAAGGGTTCTATTAACCAGAAAGCCCTGAGTTCCAAGAACACAGCAGCTGCGAAGGACTAGCCAAGAAGAGCGCAAAAGTACCACAACATGCCTGCCTCCACAGCTTTTTCCTTGGGGACATGCCTAATTCCTGGCTGATTTGCCTTTCTCGTCTTAGGGTTGGGGTTCGGCCTAGGGCTAGGATTTTTTTAACTAGGAAGTCCTGAGTTCCAGGCACACTGGAGCTGTGAAAGGCATCCAAAAGGGAGTGCAAAAGTGCCACAACATGGCTGCTTTCCCGGCTTTTTCCTTGGCAAGAAGCCTAACACCAGGCTGATTACCCTTCCCAGGGTTACTGTTAGGCTTAGGCCTAGGGCTAGGATTTTTAAAACTAGGAAGCCCTTAGATCCAGGCACACTGCAGCTGCGAAAGGCATCCCAAGGGGAGTACAAAAGTGCAACAACATGGCAGCTTTCACAGCTTTTTCCTTGGCACCATCCCTATACCTAGGCTGATTTATCTGCCTAGGGTTAAGTTTAGGCTTCAGCCTAGGGCTTGGAGTTTTTTTACCAGGAAGCCTTGAGTTCCAGGCTTACTGCATCTGCCAAAGGCATCCCAAAGGGAGTGCAGAAGTGCCACAACATGGCTGCTTTCACGGCTTTTCCCTTAGGAAGAACCCTAATACGCGGCTGATTTACCTTCCTAGGGTTACTGTTAGGCTTAGGCCTAGGACTTTTAAAACCAGGAAGCCCTGGGCTCCAGGCATATGCAGCTGTTAAAGGCATCCCAAGAGGGCCGCAGAAGTGACACAACTTGGCTGCCTCTGCTGCTATTCTCATGAGACCATCCTGAACCATAGGCAGATTTTCCTTCCTAGGGTTAAGGTTTGGGTTTCGCCTAGGGTAAGAGTTCTATTAACCAGAAAGCCCTGAGTTCCAAGAACACAGCAGCTGCGAAGGACTACCCAAGAAGAGCGCAAAAGTACCACAACATGCCTGCCTCCACAGCTTTTTCCTTGGGGACATGCCTAATTCCTGGCTGATTTGCCTTTCTCGTCTTAGGGTTGGGGTTCGGCCTAGGGCTAGGATTTTTTTAACCAGGATGCCCTGAGTTCCAGGCTTACTGCATCTGCCAAAGGCATCCCAAAGGGAGTGCAGAAGTGCCACAACATGGCTGCTTTCACCGCTTTTCCCTTAGGAAGAACCCTAATACGCGGCTGATTTACCTTCCTAGGGTTACTGTTAGGCTTAGGCCTAGGACTTTTAAAACCAGGAAGCCCTGGGCTCCAGGCACACTGCAGCTGTTAAAGGCATCCCAAGGGGAGCGCAAAAGTGACACAACTTGGCTGCCTCTGCTGCTATTCTCATGAGACCATCCCGAACCATAGGCTGATTTTCCTTCCTAGGGTTAAGGTTTGAGTTACGCCTAGGGTAAGGGTTCTATTAACCAGAAAGACCTGAGTTCCAAGAACACAGCAGCTGCGAAGGACTAGCCAAGAAGAGCGCAAAAGTACCACAACATGCCTGCCTCCACAGCTTTTTCCTTGGGGACATGCCTAATTCCTGGCTGATTTGCCTTTCTCGTCTTAGGGTTGGGGTTCGGCCTAGGGCTAGGATATTTTTAACTAGGAAGCCCTGAGTTCCAGGCTTACTTCATCTGCCAAAGGCATCCCAAAGGGAGTGCAAAAGTGCCACAACATGGCTGCTTTCACGGCTTTTCCCTTAGGAAGAACCCTAATACGCGGCTGATTTACCTTCCTAGGGTTACTGTTAGGCTTAGGCCTAGGACTTTTAAAACCAGGAAGCCCTGGGCTCCAGGCACATGTAGCTGTTAAAGGCATCCCAAGAGGGCTGCAGAAGTGACACAACTTGGCTGCCTCTGCTGCTATTCTCATGAGACCATCCCGAACCATAGGCTGATTTTCCTTCCTAGGGTTAAGGTTTGAGTTACGCCTAGGGTAAGGGTTCTATTAACCAGAAAGCCCTGAGTTCCAAGAACACAGCAGCTGCGAAGGACTACCCAAGAAGAGCGCAAAAGTACCACAACATGCCTGCCTCCACAGCTTTTTCCTTGGGGACATGCCTAATTCCTGGCTGATTTGCCTTTCTCGTCTTAGGGTTGGGGTTCGGCCTAGGGCTAGGATTTTTTTAACTAGGAAGCCCTGAGTTCCAGGCTTACTGCATCTGCCAAAGGCATCCCAAAGGGAGTGCAGAAGTGCCACAACATGGCTGCTTTCACCGCTTTTCCCTTAGGAAGAACCCTAATACGCGGCTGATTTACCTTCCTAGGGTTACTGTTAGGCTTAGGCCTAGGACTTTTAAAACCAGGAAGCCCTGGGCACCAGGCACACTGCAGCTGCGAAAGGCATCCCAAGGGGAGCGCAAAAGTGACACAACTTGGCTGCCACCACTGATATTTCCATGAGACCATCCCGAACCATAGGCTGATTTTCCTTCCTAGGGTTAAGGTTTGAGTTATGCCTGGGGTAAGGGTTCTATTAACCAGAAAGCCCTGAGTTCCAAGAACACAGCAGCTGCGAAGGACTAGCCAAGAAGAGCGCAAAAGTACCACAACATGCCTGCCTCCACAGCTTTTTCCTTGGGGACATGCCTAATTCCTGGCTGATTTGCCTTTCTCGTCTTAGGGTTGGGGTTCGGCCTAGGGCTAGGATTTTTTTAACTAGGAAGTCCTGAGTTCCAGGCACACTGGAGCTGTGAAAGGCATCCAAAAGGGAGTGCAAAAGTGCCACAACATGGCTGCTTTCCCGGCTTTTTCCTTGGCAAGAAGCCTAACACCAGGCTGATTACCCTTCCCAGGGTTACTGTTAGGCTTAGGCCTAGGGCTAGGATTTTTAAAACTAGGAAGCCCTTAGATCCAGGCACACTGCAGCTGCGAAAGGCATCCCAAGGGGAGTACAAAAGTGCAACAACATGGCAGCTTTCACAGCTTTTTCCTTGGCACCATCCCTATACCTAGGCTGATTTATCTGCCTAGGGTTAAGTTTAGGCTTCAGCCTAGGGCTTGGAGTTTTTTTACCAGGAAGCCTTGAGTTCCAGGCTTACTGCATCTGCCAAAGGCATCCCAAAGGGAGTGCAGAAGTGCCACAACATGGCTGCTTTCACGGCTTTTCCCTTAGGAAGAACCCTAATACGCGGCTGATTTACCTTCCTAGGGTTACTGTTAGGCTTAGGCCTAGGACTTTTAAAACCAGGAAGCCCTGGGCTCCAGGCATATGCAGCTGTTAAAGGCATCCCAAGAGGGCCGCAGAAGTGACACAACTTGGCTGCCTCTGCTGCTATTCTCATGAGACCATCCTGAACCATAGGCAGATTTTCCTTCCTAGGGTTAAGGTTTGGGTTTCGCCTAGGGTAAGAGTTCTATTAACCAGAAAGCCCTGAGTTCCAAGAACACAGCAGCTGCGAAGGACTACCCAAGAAGAGCGCAAAAGTACCACAACATGCCTGCCTCCACAGCTTTTTCCTTGGGGACATGCCTAATTCCTGGCTGATTTGCCTTTCTCGTCTTAGGGTTGGGGTTCGGCCTAGGGCTAGGATTTTTTTAACCAGGATGCCCTGAGTTCCAGGCTTACTGCATCTGCCAAAGGCATCCCAAAGGGAGTGCAGAAGTGCCACAACATGGCTGCTTTCACCGCTTTTCCCTTAGGAAGAACCCTAATACGCGGCTGATTTACCTTCCTAGGGTTACTGTTAGGCTTAGGCCTAGGACTTTTAAAACCAGGAAGCCCTGGGCTCCAGGCACACTGCAGCTGTTAAAGGCATCCCAAGGGGAGCGCAAAAGTGACACAACTTGGCTGCCTCTGCTGCTATTCTCATGAGACCATCCCGAACCATAGGCTGATTTTCCTTCCTAGGGTTAAGGTTTGAGTTACGCCTAGGGTAAGGGTTCTATTAACCAGAAAGACCTGAGTTCCAAGAACACAGCAGCTGCGAAGGACTAGCCAAGAAGAGCGCAAAAGTACCACAACATGCCTGCCTCCACAGCTTTTTCCTTGGGGACATGCCTAATTCCTGGCTGATTTGCCTTTCTCGTCTTAGGGTTGGGGTTCGGCCTAGGGCTAGGATATTTTTAACTAGGAAGCCCTGAGTTCCAGGCTTACTTCATCTGCCAAAGGCATCCCAAAGGGAGTGCAAAAGTGCCACAACATGGCTGCTTTCACGGCTTTTCCCTTAGGAAGAACCCTAATACGCGGCTGATTTACCTTCCTAGGGTTACTGTTAGGCTTAGGCCTAGGACTTTTAAAACCAGGAAGCCCTGGGCTCCAGGCACATGTAGCTGTTAAAGGCATCCCAAGAGGGCTGCAGAAGTGACACAACTTGGCTGCCTCTGCTGCTATTCTCATGAGACCATCCCGAACCATAGGCTGATTTTCCTTCCTAGGGTTAAGGTTTGAGTTACGCCTAGGGTAAGGGTTCTATTAACCAGAAAGCCCTGAGTTCCAAGAACACAGCAGCTGCGAAGGACTACCCAAGAAGAGCGCAAAAGTACCACAACATGCCTGCCTCCACAGCTTTTTCCTTGGGGACATGCCTAATTCCTGGCTGATTTGCCTTTCTCGTCTTAGGGTTGGGGTTCGGCCTAGGGCTAGGATTTTTTTAACTAGGAAGCCCTGAGTTCCAGGCACACTGGAGCTGTGAAAGGCATCCAAAAGGGAGTGCATAAGTGCCACAACATGGCTGCTTTCACGGCTTTTTCCTTGGCAAGAAGCCTAACACCAGGCTGATTTCCCTTCCCAGGGTTACTGTTAGGCTTAGGCCTAGGGCTAGGATTTTTAAAACTACGAAGCCCTTAGATCCAGGCACACTGCTGCTGTTCAAGGCATCCCAAGGGGAGTACAAAAGTACAACAACATGGCAGCTTTCACAGCTTTTTCCTTGGCACCATCCCGATACCTAGGCTGTTTTATCTGCCTAGGGTTAGGGTTAGGGTTCAGCCTAGGGCTTGGAGTTTTTTAACCAGGAAGCCCTGGGCTCCAGGCACACTGCAGCTGCGAAAGGCATCCCAAGGGGATCGCAAAAGTGACACAACTTGGCTGCCACCACTGATATTTCCATGAGACCATCCCGAACCATAGGCTGATTTTCCTTCCTAGGGTTAAGGTTTGAGTTACGCCTAGGGTAAGGGTTCTATTAACCAGAAAGCCCTGAGTTCCAAGAACACAGCAGCTGCGAAGGACTACCCAAGAAGAGCGCAAAAGTACCACAACATGCCTGCCTCCACAGCTTTTTCCTTGGGGACATGCCTAATTCCTGGCTGATTTGCCTTTCTCGTCTTAGGGTTGGGGTTCGGCCTAGGGCTAGGATTTTTTTAACTAGGAAGCCCTGAGTTCCAGGCTTACTGCATGTGCCAAAGGCATCCCAAAGGGAGTGCAGAAGTGCCACAACATGGCTGCTTTCACAGCTTTTCCCTTAGGAAGAACCCTAATACGCGGCTGATTTACCTTCCTAGGGTTACTGTTAGGCTTAGGCCTAGGACTTTTAAAACCAGGAAGCCCTGGGCTCCAGGCACTCTGCAGCTGCGAAAGGCATCCCAAGGGGAGCGCAAAAGTGACACAACTTGGCTGCCACCACTGATATTTCCATGAGACCATCCCGAACCATAGGCTGATTTTCCTTCCTAGGGTTAAGGTTTGAGTTACGCCTAGGGTAAGGGTTCTATTAACCAGAAAGCCCTGAGTTCCAAGAACACAGCAGCTGCGAAGGACTAGCCAAGAAGAGCGCAAAAGTACCACAACATGCCTGCCTCCACAGCTTTTTCCTTGGGGACATGCCTAATTCCTGGCTGATTTGCCTTTCTCGTCTTAGGGTTGGGGTTCGGCCTAGGGCTAGGATTTTTAAAATCAGGAAGCCCTG
Organism: Ammospiza maritima maritima; assembly: GCA_036010785.1. Taxonomy (NCBI): domain Eukaryota; kingdom Metazoa; phylum Chordata; class Aves; order Passeriformes; family Passerellidae; genus Ammospiza; species Ammospiza maritima. The sequence goes on from CM069694.1 coordinate 5,215,259, forward strand.
AGTTCCAGGCACACTGGAGCTGTGAAAGGCATCCCAAAGGGAGTGCAAAAGTGCCACAACATGGCTGCTTTCCCGTCTTTTTCCTTGGTAAGAAGCCTAACACCAGGCTGATTTACCTTCCCAGGGTTACTGTAAGGCTTAGGCCTAGGGCTAGGATTTTTAAAACTAGGAAGCCCTTAGTTCCAGGCACACTGCAGCTGTTCAAGTCATCCCAAGAGGGCCGCAGAAGTGACACAACTTGGCTGCCTCTGCTGCTATTCTGATGAGTCCATCCCGAACCATAGGCTGATTTTCCTTCCTAGGGTGAGGGTTAGAGTTACGCCTAGGGTTAGTGTTTTTTTAACCAGAAAGCCCTGAGTTCCAAGAACACAGCAGCTGCCAAGGACTACCCAAGAGGAGGGGAAAAGTGCCACAACATGGCTGCCTCCAGCGCTTTTTCCTTGGGACCATCATTGAACCTAAGCTGATTTACTTGCCTCCAGTTGCACCTATGGTCACGCCAAGAGATAGGGATTTTAAATCAGTAAACCCTGAGCTCCAGAGCCAGTGCAGCTGCAAAAGGCTTCCCAAGGGCAGCCAAAAATTGCCTCAACATGCTCCTTCCAGTGTTTTTTTCCTTGGGAACATCCCTATACCCAGGCTGATTTATCTGCCTAGGGTTAGGGTTAGGGTTCAGCCTAGAGATAGGATTTTTTCAAACAGGAAGCCCTGAATTCCAGGCACACTGCAGCTGTTAAAGGCAGTGTTCTACGTCAACCGCAACTTAGTCTGAAATAAATGCTTTTTCCCTGAGAGCATCTGAGAGGTTTGCATGAAGCACTGATATCTGACATTTGCAATTTTGAATAGGAGAGGAGAAAGAAAATGGGAAGAAGTTTTTAATTTTAGTGGTTTCAATGTTAATTTCCGTACACTTTTTCAAAACTTGTCAGCTCAAATGCCCATCAACATCTTTTAGTCATCTGTAAGTCAGTATTCATATAAAATGTGCTTCAAATCAAAAGAATTTCAAATTTGCACTCCAAATTTCTATGCCTAGATTTATGATTTCCTACACATATTAGATGAAAGGAAGGCCTTTTTTACTGTGGGAGTGCTGGAACACTGGAACAGGTTGCCCAGGGAAGTTGTGGGTGTCCCATCCCTGAAAGTATTCAAGGTCAGCTTGGACGGGGCTTGGAGCAGCAACAAAGGAGAAGCTTGATGGTAGAGAAACAAAGTTGGACTATAGAAGAAACTGGGATTGAAGTATAGGAGCAAGTTTTCTCTCAGCTCTTGGGGTAAATTCAAAGTTGTACAAAATGACATTTATCTGTGCTATTCACTACTGTAACAGAAATGTTCATGAAAACTGTACAGAAGATAGCAAATTTTAAAAGAGATAAGAATTACAGCATAAAATCCATGGGATGGGTTACAACATGAGACACTCTCTAAGAGAAAATCTCTGTGTTTCAGCACTTCATCATGGTAAGATTTCATGAAGTGCCAAAGAAGGCGGCAAAATATCATTCGGGACGTTATTTCCTGGAATTCAGCCTGGCCATTAGTAGGAACTGGGTTTGAACACATCATGTAGATATACCACACACGCTTTCCCTTCACTGAAAAATGACTGTTTACAACGAAGAAGCAATTGACGATCAAAATTGATTGAAAGCATCTTAAACATGTCAAGTATTTCATTGTAGATGATCTGTGATCCAAATGCTTCTTCCACCTTCGAGAGGGACAGAACAATTCTTCCATATCATGATGGTTTAAAATTGTATCAACCAATGTTTTCTGCTGAAAAGATAGCATCTATTTTTTTCTATTTTTGGAAGAAAATATTCCTAGACATACAACAGGTGAGAACTAAGTAATTTTAAAGAAACAAATGAAAAGAAAATATTCTGTAAATAGAATGAAATGAAAAGCTGTGTTTTAAATAGGAGCTAAATATGAAACAGAATTTTTGTACCAGGCATTTGAATTACTGCACCAGCTCTTTTGCCCATCAAGAGAGGCATTGAGCATTTCAGTCTTTTCCAAGGTGTTCATGATCTGCTATGCTGATCTCTGTGTGTGCCTAGGTGTGTGTGGAAGGGGGGGCATGTGAAGGGGAGTGTGTATGTTTGCTTTACAATTGTTGTGGCAGATTCATGCCTCAGCTCCACATTTTGTTTTAGAAAGGTCACACAGAGTGGATGTGAAGTTTACTATCAACAAGAGATCAATTCCCAAATCATCCATTTGACTCTACCTTATAAATCATGTGCTTTGTTGCATATTTTATCAAATCTACTTTCAAGCCAGATGGAGGAAGGAGGATGTGGCAATCCCTCCACCATCTTGCAACTTTTATGCAAGTAGGTTTTCAAGAAAATCATCATTTCTCTTGGAAATATGTCTGGAACAGGCATGATGGTAGTGTCAACCTGTTGGAGTTTTTGTTGCTGGAAGAAGTTATACAAAAGGATTGGTTTTTACATTGACCAGTTACTGAATCAAGCTCAGGAATACATTGGAAATTCAACTGGGGCTTCCTTTCCCCGGCAGACTACTTCTAGAACGAGCTTGTACACTGAAGCTTACTCTTTTGCCCTCTTTTTGTTTCTTTCCTATTTTCTTGGCTTCTTTGCCACTCTCTAGACAATTTTGGAACTTTTTTCCCAACTCAAATGGTTTCAATAGTCTGATTGTGATCATACATTTTTACAAGGAATCTTTAAAATCTTTCCTCCAGTTAAGAAAGTCAAGGACTTAGGTCTTTTTCTTCCCTTATCAATATTGCAATGAAATTGATAAGTAAAGACCAACTCTTTCTTTTTGTTTTTAACCCAAGCAGATAATTCCCATCCATTCATCCATTTGGTGGACCAATAGTTGCCATTCTGATGGAAGTTATCACTTCTTAACAATAGGCATTCTGTGACTATGTTGACAGCACTTTGGGTGAAGATCCTAACTGGTCTTAGATACACATAGGGAGAAATTTGCTCAGCCAGTGTCAGTCTTAAGCATGCGTATCAGAAGATCTTTCTAGAGCTGGGAATTTTCCCATGAAAGGGATTCAGTTAGGGAAGAGACACTTGCCCCAGAGGTTTACATTCTTCTTGAAGACTGCTTAAGGAACTTAGATGCCATGTCCATTTGGATCTGTGTCTGCACAGAACTTTGTCATGCCAGTGCTTGAAATGCATCTTGAAGAGAATTCACTAGCACAGAATGAATGAGAGTGGAAGGGGTTGGTGGGGCTAACCAGGCCCAACCCCCCTGCCTAAACCAGGATACCTAGAGCCTCTTGCCCAGGATTCTATCTGGGTGTACTTTTAATGTCTTCAAAGATCCAGGCTCCACAATCTTTCTGGGCAGTCTGTGCCGTGGTTCACTCACCCTCACAGTAAAGAATCATTTCCTGATGTTCCTGTATTTCAGTGTGTGCCCACTGCCTCTTGTCTTTTCACTCAGCATCACTGAAAAGACACTGATTCCCTCCCCTTTGCACTATTGCTTCCATATGGATGTGTGCTGCCATGTAGAGATATGTCAAAAACCTACCTGAAGCCCAGGCAGATAATATTCCCTTCATCTACCAGTCAAGTTGATTCATCAGAGGAGTTTAAAGTTATGTTCAGCATGAAATGCCCCTGAAAAATCATGCTAACTACATTATTGTGTCGTCTTTCATGTGCCTGGCAAGGTTTTCCAGGAAGAGCTGCTTCATCAACTTCCTGGGTATAAAAAAGAGGCTGGCTGGTTTGTACGATTGCGAGTCCTCCTAATTGCCTTTTTTGAAGAGGAGTGTCATTTGCTTACATCCAGTCCTTAGCCTCTCTTCTCGTCTACATCTTAGCAAAAAGCTTTTCCACTATGTCTGGCGAGGAAAAACTGTGCCAGCACAGAAAACATCTCCTATCGTGTTCTAGACGTTGCACGGAGGTGTGCCGAGTGTTTGGCATGAAGGAAAGAAAACTTGTCCAAAACAGCTTCCAATCGAATGTTCATGCGATTGGAAAAGTCAGGAGAGTGCAAAGGTACTGTTTTCTATCAGTTGGCAAGCTGCGCACACAATCCCAGTGTTGTACAGCTTCCTTCTTCACCTTTCCGAAGGTGCCGCTCTCTCCGGCTCCCGGAGGCGAAGAAGCGGCTTCTTCGCGCAAAGACGATTGTGCCGCTCACTGTGCTCTCCTTAGCGCGGCTTCTGCCGAAAGACGCCCGAGAGCGGCTCTTAGCTACGGAGAGCATCGTACCTTCGTCTTTAGCGTCTCTTCTCGTCTACATCTTAGCAAAAAGCTTTTCCACTATGTCTGGCGAGGAAAAACTGTGCCAGCACAGAAAACATCTCCCATCGTGTTCTAGACGTTGCACGGAGGTGTGCCGAGTGTTTGGCATGAAGGAAAGAAAAGTTGTCCAAAACAGCTTCCAATCGAATGTTCATGTGATTGGAAAAGTCAGGAGAGTGCAAAGGTACTGTTTTCTAGCAGTTGGCAAGCTGCGCACACAATCCCAGTGTTGTAATGCTTCCTTCTTCACCTTTCCGAAGGTGCCGCTCTCTCCGGCTCCCGGAGGCGAAGAAGCGGCTTCTTCGCGCAAAGACGATTGTGCCGCTCACTGTGCACTCCTTAGCGCGGCTTCTGCCGAAAGACGCCCGGGAGCGACTCTTAGCTCCGGACAGCATCGTACCTTCGTCTTTAGCGTCTCTTCTCGTCTACATCTTAGCAAAAAGCTTTTCCACTATGTCTGGCGAGGAAAAACTGTGCAAGCACAGAAAACATCTCCCATCGTGTTCTAGACGTTGCACGGAGGTGTGCCGAGTGTTTGGCATGAAGAAAAGAAAAGTTGTCCAAAACAGCTTCCAATCGAATGTTCATGTGATTGGAAAAGTCAGGAGAGTGCAAAGGTACTGTTTTCTATCAGTTGGCAAGCTGCGCACACAATCCCAGTGTTGTACAGCTTCCTTCTTCACCTTTCCGAAGGTGCCGCTCTCTCCGGCTCCCGGAGGCGAAGAAGCGGCTTCTTCGCGCAAAGACGATTGTGCCGCTCACTGTGCTCTCCTTAGCGAGGCTTCTGCCGAAAGACGCCCGAGAGCGGCTCTTAGCTACGGAGAGCATCGTACCTTCGTCTTTAGCGTCTCTTCTCGTCTACATCTTAGCAAAAAGCTTTTCCACTATGTCTGGCGAGGAAAAACTGTGCCAGCACAGAAAACATCTCCTATCGTGTTCTAGACGTTGCACGGAGGTGTGCCGAGTGTTTGGCATGAAGAAAAGAAAAGTTGTCCAAAACAGCTTCCAATCGAATGTTCATGTGATTGGAAAAGTCAGGAGAGTGCAAAGGTACTGTTTTCCATCAGTTGGCAAGCTGCGCACACAATCCCAGTGTTGTACAGCTTCCTTCTTCACCTTTCCGAAGGTGCCGCTCTCTCCGACTCCCGGAGGCGAAGAAGCGGCTTCTTCGCGCAAAGACGATTGTGCCGCTCACTGTGCACTCCTTAGCGCGGCTTCTGCCGAAAGACGCCCGGGAGCGGCTCTTAGCTCCGGACAGCATCGTACCTTCGTCTTTAGCGTCTCTTCTCGTCTACATCTTAGCAAAAAGCTTTTCCACTATGTCTGGCGAGGAAAAACTGTGCCAGCACAGAAAACATCTCCCATCGTGTTCTAGACGTTGCACGATCCCTAAACTTAGGCTGATTTTCCTTCCTGGGGATAGGGTTAGGCTTCAACCTAGGGCCTGGAGTTTTTTAACCAGGAAGCCCTGAGTTCCAGGCTTACTGCATCTGCCAAAGGCATCCGAAAGGGAGTGCAGAAGTGCCACAAAATGGTTGCTTTCACGGCTTTTCCCTTAGGAAGAACCCTAATACGCGGCTGATTTACCTTCCTAGGGTTACTGTTAGGCTTAGGCCTAGGACTTTTAAAACCAGGAAGCCCTGGGCTCCAGGCACACTGCAGCTGTGAAAGGCATCCCAAAGGGAGTGCAAAAGTGCCACAACATGGCTGCTTTCCCGGCTTTTTCCTTGGCAAGAAGCCGAACACCAGGCTGATTTCCCTTCCCAGGGTTACTGTTAGCCTTAGGCCTAGGGCTAGGATTTTTAAAACTAGGAAGCCCTTAGTTCCAGGCACACTGCAGCTGCGAAAGGCATCCCAAGGGGAGTACAAAAGTGCAACAACATGGCAGCTTTCACAGCTTTTTCCTTGGCACCATCCCTATACCTAGGCTGATTTATCTGCCTAGGGTTAAGGTTAGGCTTCAGCCTAGGGCTTGGAGTTTTTTAACCAGAAAGCCCTGAGTTCCAGGCTTACTGCATCTGCCAAAGGCATCCCAAAGGGAGTGCAGAAGTGCCACAACATGGCTGCTTTCACGGCTTTTCCCTTAGGAAGAACCCTAATACACGGCTGATTTACCTTCCCAGGGTTACTGTTAGGCTTAGGCCTAGGACTTTTAAAACCAGGAAGCCCTGGGCTCCAGGCATATGCAGCTGTTAAAGGCATCCCAAGAGGGGCGCAGAAGTGACACAACTTGGCTGCCTCTGCTTCTATTCTCATGAGACCATCCTGAACCATAGGCAGATTTTCATTCCTAGGGTTAAGGTTTGAGTTTCGCCTAGGGTAAGAGTTCTATTAACCAGAAAGCCCTGAGTTCCAAGAACACAGCAGCTGCGAAGGACTAGCCAAGAAGATCGCCAAAGTACCACAACATGCCTGCCTCCACAGCTTTTTCCTTGGGGACATGCCTAATTCCTGGCTGATTTGCCTTTCTCGTCTTAGGGTTGGGGTTCGGCCTAGGGCTAGGATTTTTTTAACTAGGAAGCCCTGAGTTCCAGGCTTACTGCATCTGCCAAAGGCATCCCAAAGGGAGTGCAGAAGTGCCACAACATGGCTGCTTTCACGGCTTTTCCCTTAGGAAGAACCCTAATACACGGCTGATTTACCTTCCTAGGGTTACTGTTAGGCTTAGGCCTAGGACTTTTAAAACCAGGAAGCCCTGGGCTCCAGGCACACTGCAGCTGTTAAAGGCATCCCAAGGGGAGCGCAAAAGTGACACAACTTGGCTGCCTCTGCTGCTATTCTCATGAGACCATTCTGAATCATAGGCTGATTTTCCTTCCTAGGGTTAAGGTTTGAGTTACGCCTGGGGTAAGGGTTCTATTAACCAGAAAGCCCTGAGTTCCAAGAACACAGCAGCTGCGAAGGACTACCCAAGAAGAGCGCAAAAGTACCACAACATGCCTGCCTCCACAGCTTTTTCCTTGGGGACATGCCTAATTCCTGGCTGATTTGCCTTTCTCGTCTTAGGGTTGGGGTTCGGCCTAGGGCTAGGATTTTTAAAATCAGGAAGCCCTGAGTTCCAGGCACACTGGAGCTGTGAAAGGCATCCCAAAGGGAGTGCAAAAGTGCCACAACATGGCTGCTTTCCCGTCTTTTTCCTTGGCAAGAAGCCTAACACCAGGCTGATTTACCTTCCCAGGGTTACTGTAAGGCTTAGGCCTAGGGCTAGGATTTTTAAAACTAGGAAGCCCTTAGTTCCAGGCACACTGCAGCTGTTCAAGTCATCCCAAGAGGGCCGCAGAAGTGACACAACTTGGCTGCCTCTGCTGCTATTCTGATGAGTCCATCCCGAACCATAGGCTGATTTTCCTTCCTAGGGTGAGGGTTAGAGTTACGCCTAGGGTTAGTGTTTTTTTAACCAGAAAGCCCTGAGTTCCAAGAACACAGCAGCTGCGAAGGACTACCCAAGAGGAGGGGAAAAGTGCCACAACATGGCTGCCTCCAGCGCTTTTTCCTTGGGACCATCATTGAACCTAAGCTGATTTACTTGCCTCCAGTTGCACCTATGGTCACGCCAAGAGATAGGGATTTTAAATCAGTAAACCCTGAGCTCCAGTGCCAGTGCAGCTGCAAAAGGCTTCCCAAGGGCAGCCAAAAATTGCCTCAACATGCTCCTTCCAGTGCTTTTTTCCTTGGGAACATCCCTATACCCAGGCTGATTTATCTGCCTAGGGTTAGGGTTAGGGTTCAGCCTAGAGATAGGATTTTTTCAAACAGGAAGCCCTGAATTCCAGGCACACTGCAGCTGTTAAAGGCAGTGTTCTACGTCAACCGCAACTTAGTCTGAAATAAATGCTTTTTCCCTGAGAGCATCTGAGAGGTTTGCATGAAGCACTGATATCTGACATTTGCAATTTTGAATAGGAGAGGAGAAAGAAAATGGGAAGAAGTTTTTAATTTTAGTGGTTTCAATGTTAATTTCCGTACACTTTTTCAAAACTTGTCAGCTCAAATGCCCATCAACATCTTTTAGTCATCTGTAAGTCAGTATTCATATAAAATGTGCTTCAAATCAAAAGAATTTCAAATTTGCACTCCAAATTTCTATGCCTAGATTTATGATTTCCTACACATATTAGATGAAAGGAAGGCCTTTTTTACTGTGGGAGTGCTGGAACACTGGAACAGGTTGCCCAGGGAAGTTGTGGGTGTCCCATCCCTGAAAGTATTCAAGGTCAGCTTGGACGGGGCTTGGAGCAGCAACAAAGGAGAAGCTTGATGGTAGAGAAACAAAGTTGGACTATAGAAGAAACTGGGATTGAAGTATAGGAGCAAGTTTTCTCTCAGCTCTTGGGGTAAATTCAAAGTTGTACAAAATGACATTTATCTGTGCTATTCACTACTGTAACAGAAATGTTCATGAAAACTGTACAGAAGATAGCAAATTTTAAAAGAGATAAGAATTACAGCATAAAATCCATGGGATGGGTTACAACATGAGACACTCTCTAAGAGAAAATCTCTGTGTTTCAGCACTTCATCATGGTAAGATTTCATGAAGTGCCAAAGAAGGCGGCAAAATATCATTCGGGACGTTATTTCCTGGAATTCAGCCTGGCCATTAGTAGGAACTGGGTTTGAACACATCATGTAGATATACCACACACGCTTTCCCTTCACTGAAAAATGACTGTTTACAACGAAGAAGCAATTGACGATCAAAATTGATTGAAAGCATCTTAAACATGTCAAGTATTTCATTGTAGATGATCTGTGATCCAAATGCTTCTTCCACCTTCGAGAGGGACAGAACAATTCTTCCATATCATGATGGTTTAAAATTGTATCAACCAATGTTTTCTGCTGAAAAGATAGCATCTATTTTTTTCTATTTTTGGAAGAAAATATTCCTAGACATACAACAGGTGAGAACTAAGTAATTTTAAAGAAACAAATGAAAAGAAAATATTCTGTAAATAGAATGAAATGAAAAGCTGTGTTTTAAATAGGAGCTAAATATGAAACAGAATTTTTGTACCAGGCATTTGAATTACTGCACCAGCTCTTTTGCCCATCAAGAGAGGCATTGAGCATTTCAGTCTTTTCCAAGGTGTTCATGATCTGCTATGCTGATCTCTGTGTGTGCCTAGGTGTGTGTGGAAGGGGGGGCATGTGAAGGGGAGTGTGTATGTTTGCTTTACAATTGTTGTGGCAGATTCATGCCTCAGCTCCACATTTTGTTTTAGAAAGGTCACACAGAGTGGATGTGAAGTTTACTATCAACAAGAGATCAATTCCCAAATCATCCATTTGACTCTACCTTATAAATCATGTGCTTTGTTGCATATTTTATCAAATCTACTTTCAAGCCAGATGGAGGAAGGAGGATGTGGCAATCCCTCCACCATCTTGCAACTTTTATGCAAGTAGGTTTTCAAGAAAATCATCATTTCTCTTGGAAATATGTCTGGAACAGGCATGATGGTAGTGTCAACCTGTTGGAGTTTTTGTTGCTGGAAGAAGTTATACAAAAGGATTGGTTTTTACATTGACCAGTTACTGAATCAAGCTCAGGAATACATTGGAAATTCAACTGGGGCTTCCTTTCCCCGGCAGACTACTTCTAGAACGAGCTTGTACACTGAAGCTTACTCTTTTGCCCTCTTTTTGTTTCTTTCCTATTTTCTTGGCTTCTTTGCCACTCTCTAGACAATTTTGGAACTTTTTTCCCAACTCAAATGGTTTCAATAGTCTGATTGTGATCATACATTTTTACAAGGAATCTTTAAAATCTTTCCTCCAGTTAAGAAAGTCAAGGACTTAGGTCTTTTTCTTCCCTTATCAATATTGCAATGAAATTGATAAGTAAAGACCAACTCTTTCTTTTTGTTTTTAACCCAAGCAGATAATTCCCATCCATTCATCCATTTGGTGGACCAATAGTTGCCATTCTGATGGAAGTTATCACTTCTTAACAATAGGCATTCTGTGACTATGTTGACAGCACTTTGGGTGAAGATCCTAACTGGTCTTAGATACACATAGGGAGAAATTTGCTCAGCCAGTGTCAGTCTTAAGCATGCGTATCAGAAGATCTTTCTAGAGCTGGGAATTTTCCCATGAAAGGGATTCAGTTAGGGAAGAGACACTTGCCCCAGAGGTTTACATTCTTCTTGAAGACTGCTTAAGGAACTTAGATGCCATGTCCATTTGGATCTGTGTCTGCACAGAACTTTGTCATGCCAGTGCTTGAAATGCATCTTGAAGAGAATTCACTAGCACAGAATGAATGAGAGTGGAAGGGGTTGGTGGGGCTAACCAGGCCCAATCCCCCTGCCTAAACCAGGATACCTAGAGCCTCTTGCCCAGGATTCTATCTGGGTGTACTTTGAATGTCTTCAAAGATCCAGGCTCCACAATCTTTCTGGGCAGTCTGTGCCGTGGTTCACTCACCCTCACAGTAAAGAATCATTTCCTGATGTTCCTGTATTTCAGTGTGTGCCCACTGCCTCTTGTCTTTTCACTCAGCATCACTGAAAAGACACTGATTCCCTCCCCTTTGCACTATTGCTTCCATATGGATGTGTGCTGCCATGTAGAGATATGTCAAAAACCTACCTGAAGCCCAGGCAGATAATATTCCCTTCATCTACCAGTCAAGTTGATTCATCAGAGGAGTTTAAAGTTATGTTCAGCATGAAATGCCCCTGAAAAATCATGCTAACTACATTATTGTGTCGTCTTTCATGTGCCTGGCAAGGTTTTCCAGGAAGAGCTGCTTCATCAACTTCCTGGGTATAAAAAAGAGGCTGTCTGGTTTGTACGATTGCGAGTCCTCCTAATTGCCTTTTTTGAAGATGAGTGTCATTTGCTTACATCCAGTCCTTAGCCTCTCTTCTCGTCTACATCTTAGCAAAAAGCTTTTCCACTATGTCTGGCGAGGAAAAACTGTGCCAGCACAGAAAACATCTCCTATCGTGTTCTAGACGTTGCACGGAGGTGTGCCGAGTGTTTGGCATGAAGGAAAGAAAACTTGTCCAAAACAGCTTCCAATCTAATGTTCATGCGATTGGAAAAGTCAGGAGAGTGCAAAGGTACTGTTTTCTATCAGTTGGCAAGCTGCGCACACAATCCCAGTGTTGTACAGCTTCCTTCCTCACCTTTCCGAAGGTGCCGCTCTCTCCGGCTCCCGGAGGCGAAGAAGCGGCTTCTTCTCGCAAAGACGATTGTGCCGCTCACTGTGCTCTCCTTAGCGCGGCTTCTGCCGAAAGACGCCCGAGAGCGGCTCTTAGCTACGGAGAGCATCGTACCTTCGTCTTTAGCGTCTCTTCTCGTCTACATCTTAGCAAAAAGCTTTTCCACTATGTCTGGCGAGGAAAAACTGTGCCAGCACAGAAAACATCTCCCATCGTGTTCTAGACGTTGCATGGAGGTGTGCCGAGTGTTTGGCATGAAGGAAAGAAAAGTTGTCCAAAACAGCTTCCAATCGAATGTTCATGTGATTGGAAAAGTCAGGAGAGTGCAAAGGTACTGTTTTCTATCAGTTGGCAAGCTGCGCACACAATCCCAGTGTTGTACAGCTTCCTTCTTCACCTTTCCGAAGGTGCCGCTCTCTCCGGCTCCCGGAGGCGAAGAAGCGGCTTCTTCGCGCAAAGACGATTGTGCCGCTCACTGTGCACTCCTTAGCGCGGCTTCTGCCGAAAGACGCCCGGGAGCGGCTCTTAGCTCCGGACAGCATCGTACCTTCGTCTTTAGCGTCTCTTCTCGTCTACATCTTAGCAAAAAGCTTTTCCACTATGTCTGGCGAGGAAAAACTGTGCAAGCACAGAAAACATCTCCCATCGTGTTCTAGACGTTGCACGGAGGTGTGCCGAGTGTTTGGCATGAAGAAAAGAAAAGTTGTCCAAAACAGCTTCCAATCGAATGTTCATGTGATTGGAAAAGTCAGGAGAGTGCAAAGGTACTGTTTTCTATCAGTTGGCAAGCTGCGCACACAATCCCAGTGTTGTACAGCTTCCTTCTTCACCTTTCCGAAGGTGCCGCTCTCTCCGGCTCCCGGAGGCGAAGAAGCGGCTTCTTCGCGCAAAGACGATTGTGCCGCTCACTGTGCACTCCTTAGCGCGGCTTCTGCCGAAAGACGCCCGGGAGCGGCTCTTAGCTACGGAGAGCATCGTACCTTTGTCTTTAGCGTCTCTTCTCGTCTACATCTTAGCAAAAAGCTTTTCCACTATGTCTGGCGAGGAAAAACTGTGCCAGCACAGAAAACATCTCCTATCGTGTTCTAGACGTTGCATGGAGGTGTGCCGAGTGTTTGGCATGAAGAAAAGAAAAGTTGTCCAAAACAGCTTCCAATCGAATGTTCATGTGATTGGAAAAGTCAGGAGAGTGCAAAGGTACTGTTTTCTATCAGTTGGCAAGCTGCGCACACAATCCCAGTGTTGTACAGCTTCCTTCTTCACCTTTCCGAAGGTGCCGCTCTCTCCGGCTCCCGGAGGCGAAGAAGCGGCTTCTTCGCACAAAGACGATTGTGCCGCTCACTGTGCACTCCTTAGCGCGGCTTCTGCCGAAAGACGCCCGGGAGCGGCTCTTAGCTCCGGACAGCATCGTACCTTCGTCTTTAGCGTCTCTTCTCGTCTACATCTTAGCAAAAAAATTTTCTACTATGTCTGGCGAGGAAAAACTGTGCCAGCACAGAAAACATCTCCCATCGTGTTCTAGACGTTGCACGGAGGTGTGCCGAGTGTTTGGCATGAAGGAAAGAAAAGTTGTCCAAAACAGCTTCCAATCGAATGTTCATGTGATTGGAAAAGTCAGGAGAGTGCAAAGGTACTGTTTTCTATCAGTTGGCAAGCTGCGCACACAATCCCAGTGTTGTACAGCTTCCTTCTTCACCTTTCCGAAGGTGCCGCTCTCTCCGGCTCCCGGAGGCGAAGAAGCGGCTTCTTCGCGCAAAGACGATTGTGCCGCTCACTGTGCACTCCTTAGCGCGGCTTCTGCCGAAAGACGCCCGGGAGCGGCTCTTAGCTCCGGACAGCATCGTACCTTCGTCTTTAGCGTCTCTTCTCGTCTACATCTTAGCAAAAAGCTTTTTCACTATGTCTGGCGAGGAAAAACTGTGCCAGCACAGAAAACATCTCCCATGGTGTTCCAGACGTTGCACGATCCCTAAACTTAGGCTGATTTTCCTTCCTGGGGATAGGGTTAGGCTTCAACCTAGGGCCTGGAGTTTTTAACCAGGAAGCCCTGAGTTCCAGGCTTACTGCATCTGCCAAAGGCATCCCAAAGGGAGTGCAGAAGTGCCACAACATGGCTGCTTTCACGGCTTTTCCCTTAGGAAGAACCCTAATACGCGGCTGATTTACCTTCCTAGGGTTACTGTTAGGCTTAGGCCTAGGACTTTTAAAACCAGGAAGCCCTGGGCTCCAGGCACACTGCAGCTGTGAAAGGCATCCCAAAGGGAGTGCAAAAGTGCCACAACATGGCTGCTTTCCCGGCTTTTTCCTTGGCAAGAAGCCGAACACCAGGCTGATTTCCCTTCCCAGGGTTACTGTTAGGCTTAGGCCTAGGGCTAGGATTTTTAAAACTAGGAAGCCCTTAGTTCCAGGCACACTGCAGCTGCGAAAGGCATCCCAAGGGGAGTACAAAAGTGCAACAACATGGCAGCTTTCACAGCTTTTTCCTTGGCACCATCCCTATACCTAGGCTGATTTATCTGCCTAGGGTTAAGGTTAGGCTTCAGCCTAGGGCTTGGAGTTTTTTAACCAGAAAGCCCTGAGTTCCAGGCTTACTGCATCTGCCAAAGGCATCCCAAAGGGAGTGCAGAAGTGCCACAACATGGCTGCTTTCACGGCTTTTCCCTTAGGAAGAACCCTAATACACAGCTGATTTACCTTCCCAGGGTTACTGTTAGGCTTAGGCCTAGGACTTTTAAAACCAGGAAGCCCTGGGCTCCAGGCATATGCAGCTGTTAAAGGCATCCCAAGAGGGGCGCAGAAGTGACACAACTTGGCTGCCTCTGCTTCTATTCTCATGAGACCATCCCGAACCATAGGCTGATTTTCCTTCCTAGGGTTAAGGTTTGAGTTACGCCTAGGGTAAGGGTTCTATTAACCAGAAAGCCCTGAGTTCCAAGAACACAGCAGCTGCGAAGGACTACCCAAGAAGAGCGCAAAAGTACCACAACATGCCTGCCTCCACAGCTTTTTCCTTGGGGACATGCCTAATTCCTGGCTGATTTGCCTTTCTCGTCTTAGGGTTGGGGTTCGGCCTAGGGCTAGGATTTTTTTAACCAGGATGCCCTGAGTTCCAGGCTTACTGCATCTGCCAAAGGCATCCCAAAGGGAGTGCAGAAGTGCCACAACATGGCTGCTTTCACGGCTTTTCCCTTAGGAAGAACCCTAATACGCGGCTGATTTACCTTCCTAGGGTTACTGTTAGGCTTAGGCCTAGGACTTTTAAAACCAGGAAGCCCTGGGCTCCAGGCACACTGCAGCTGTTAAAGGCATCCCAAGGGGAGCGCAAAAGTGACACAACTTGGCTGCCTCTGCTGCTATTCTCATGAGACCATCCCGAACCATAGGCTGATTTTCCTTCCTAGGGTTAAGGTTTGAGTTACGCCTAGGGTAAGGGTTCTATTAACCAGAAAGCCCTGAGTTCCAAGAACACAGCAGCTGCGAAGGACTAGCCAAGAAGAGCGCAAAAGTACCACAACATGCCTGCCTCCACAGCTTTTTCCTTGGGGACATGCCTAATTCCTGGCTGATTTGCCTTTCTCGTCTTAGGGTTGGGGTTCGGCCTAGGGCTAGGATATTTTTAACTAGGAAGCCCTGAGTTCCAGGCTTACTTCATCTGCCAAAGGCATCCCAAAGGGAGTGCAAAAGTGCCACAACATGGCTGCTTTCACGGCTTTTCCCTTAGGAAGAACCCTAATACGCGGCTGATTTACCTTCCTAAGGTTACTGTTAGGCTTAGGCCTAGGACTTTTAAAACCAGGAAGCCCTGGGCTCCAGGCACATGTAGCTGTTAAAGGCATCCCAAGAGGGCTGCAGAAGTGACACAACTTGGCTGCCTCTGCTGCTATTCTCATGAGACCATCCCGAACCATAGGCTGATTTTCCTTCCTAGGGTTAAGGTTTGAGTTACGCCTAGGGTAAGGGTTCTATTAACCAGAAAGCCCTGAGTTCCAAGAACACAGCAGCTGCGAAGGACTAGCCAAGAAGAGCGCAAAAGTACCACAACATGCCTGCCTCCACAGCTTTTTCCTTGGGGACATGCCTAATTCCTGGCTGATTTGCCTTTCTCGTCTTAGGGTTGGGGTTCGGCCTAGGGCTAGGATTTTTTTAACTAGGAAGCCCTGAGTTCCAGGCACACTGGAGCTGTGAAAGGCATCCAAAAGGGAGTGCATAAGTGCCACAACATGGCTGCTTTCACGGCTTTTTCCTTGGCAAGAAGCCTAACACCAGGCTGATTTCCCTTCCCAGGGTTACTGTTAGGCTTAGGCCTAGGACTTTTAAAACCAGGAAGCCCTGGGCTCCAGGCACACTGCAGCTGTTAAAGGCATCCCAAGGGGAGCGCAAAAGTGACACAACTTGGCTGCCTCTGCTGCTATTCTCATGAGACCATCCCGAACCATAGGCTGATTTTCCTTCCTAGGGTTAAGGTTTGAGTTACGCCTGGGGAAAGGGTTCTATTAACCAGAAAGCCCTGAGTTCCAAGAACACAGCAGCTGCGAAGGACTAGCCAAGAAGAGCGCAAAAGTACCACAACATGCCTGCCTCCACAGCTTTTTCCTTGGGGACATGCCTAATTCCTGGCTGATTTGCCTTTCTCGTCTTAGGGTTGGGGTTCGGCCTAGGGCTAGGATTTTTTTCACTAGGAAGCCCTGAGTTCCAGGCTTACTGCATCTGCCAAAGGCATCCCAAAGGGAGTGCAAAAGTGCCACAACATGGCTGCTTTCACGGCTTTTCCCTTAGGAAGAACCCTAATACGCGGCTGATTTACCTTCCTAGGGTTACTGTTAGGCTTAGGCCTAGGACTTTTAAAACCAGGAAGCCCTGGGCTCCAGGCACACTGCAGCTGTTAAAGGCATCCCAAGGGGAGCGCAAAAGTGACACAACTTGGCTGCCACCACTGATATTTCCATGAGACCATCCCGAACCATAGGCTGATTTTCCTTCCTAGGGTTAAGGTTTGAGTTACGCCTAGGGTAAGGGTTCTATTAACCAGAAAGCCCTGAGTTCCAAGAACACAGCAGCTGCGAAGGACTTCCCAAGAAGAGCGCAAAAGTACCACAACATGCCTGCCTCCACAGCTTTTTCCTTGGGGACATGCCTAATTCCTGGCTGATTTGCCTTTCTCGTCTTAGGGTTGGGGTTCGGCCTAGGGCTAGGATTTTTAAAATCAGGAAGCCCTGAGTTCCAGGCACACTGGAGCTGTGAAAGTCATCCAAAAGGGAGTGCAAAAGTGCCACAACATGGTTTCTTTCACGGCTTTTTCCTTGGCAAGAAGCTTAACACCAGGATTATTTACCTTCCCAGGGTTACTGTAAGGCTTAGGCTTAGGACTAGGTATTTTAAAACTAGGAAGTCCTTAGCTCCAGGCGCACTGCATCTGTTCAAGTCATCCCAAGAGGAGTAGAAAAGTGCAACAACATGGCAGCTTTCACAGCTTTTTCCTTGGCACCATCCCTATACCTAGGCTGATTTATTTGCCTAGGGTTAGGGTTAGGGTTCAGCCTAGGGCTTGGAGCTTTTAACCAGGAAGCCCTGAGTTCCAGGCTTACTTCATCTGCCAAAGGCATCCCAAAAGGATTGCAGAAGTGCCACAACATGGCTGCTTTCACGGCTTTTCCCTTAGGAAGAACCCTAATACGCGTCTGATTTACCTTCCTAGGGTTACTGTTAGGCTTAGGCCTAGGACTTTTAAAACAAGGAAGCCCTGGGCTCCAGGCACATGCAGCTGTTCAAGGCATCCCAAGAGGGACGCAGAAGTGATACAACTTGGCTGCCTCTGCTGCTATTCACATGGGACCATCCCGAACCATAGGCTGATTTTCCTTCCTAGGGTTAAGGTTTGAGTTTCGCCTAGGGTAAGAGGTCTATTAACCAGAAAGCCCTGAGTTCCAAGAACACAGCAGCTGCGAAGGACTACCCAAGAAGAGCGCAAAAGTACCACAACATGCCTGCCTCCACAGCTTTTTCCTTGGGGACATGCCTAATTCCTGGCTGATTTGCCTTTCTCGTCTTAGGGTTGGGGTTCGGCCTAGGGCTAGGATTTTTTTAACTAGGAAGCCCTGAGTTCCAGGCTTACTGCATCTGCCAAAGGCATCCCAAAGGGAGTGCAGAAGTGCCACAACATGGCTGCTTTCACCGCTTTTCCCTTAGGAAGAACCCTAATACGCGGCTGATTTACCTTCCTAGGGTTACTGTTAGGCTTAGGCCTAGGACTTTTAAAACCAGGAAGCCCTGGGCACCAGGCACACTGCAGCTGCGAAAGGCATCCCAAGGGGAGCGCAAAAGTGACACAACTTGGCTGCCACCACTGATATTTCCATGAGACCATCCCGAATCATAGGCTGATTTTCCTTCCTAGGGTTAAGGTTTGAGTTACGCCTAGGGTAAGGGTTCTATTAACCAGAAAGCCCTGAGTTCCAAGAACACAGCAGCTGCGAAGGACTACCCAAGAAGAGCGCAAAAGTACCACAACATGCCTGCCTCCACAGCTTTTTCCTTGGGGACATGCCTAATTCCTGGCTGATTTGCCTTTCTCGTCTTAGGGTTGGGGTTCGGCCTAGGGCTAGGATTTTTTTAACTAGGAAGCCCTGAGTTCCAGGCTTACTGCATCTGCCAAAGGCATCCCAAAGGGAGTGCAAAAGTGCCACATCATGGCTGCTTTCACAGCTTTTCCCTTAGGAAGAACCCTAATACGCGGCTGATTTACCTTCCTAGGGTTACTGTTAGGCTTAGGCCTAGGACTTTTAAAACCAGGAAGCCCTGGGCTCCAGGCACACTGCAGCTGCGAAAGGCATCCCAAGGGGAGCGCAAAAGTGACACAACTTGGCTGCCACCACTGATATTTCCATGAGACCATCCCGAACCATAGGCTGATTTTCCTTCCTAGGGTTAAGGTTTGAGTTATGCCTGGGGTAAGGGTTCTATTAACCAGAAAGCCCTGAGTTCCAAGAACACAGCAGCTGCGAAGGACTACCCAAGAAGAGCGCAAAAGTACCACAACATGCCTGCCTCCACAGCTTTTTCCTTGGGGACATGCCTAATTCCTGGCTGATTTGCCTTTCTCGTCTTAGGGTTGGGGTTCGGCCTAGGGCTAGGATATTTTTAACTAGGAAGCCCTGAGTTCCAGGCTTACTTCATCTGCCAAAGGCATCCCAAAGGGAGTGCAAAAGTGCCACAACATGGCTGCTTTCACGGCTTTTCCCTTAGGAAGAACCCTAATACGCGGCTGATTTACCTTCCTAAGGTTACTGTTAGGCTTAGGCCTAGGACTTTTAAAACCAGGAAGCCCTGGGCTCCAGGCACATGTAGCTGTTAAAGGCATCCCAAGAGGGCTGCAGAAGTGACACAACTTGGCTGCCTCTGCTGCTATTCTCATGAGACCATCCCGAACCATAGGCTGATTTTCCTTCCTAGGGTTAAGGTTTGAGTTACGCCTAGGGTAAGGGTTCTATTAACCAGAAAGCCCTGAGTTCCAAGAACACAGCAGCTGCGAAGGACTAGCCAAGAAGAGCGCAAAAGTACCACAACATGCCTGCCTCCACAGCTTTTTCCTTGGGGACATGCCTAATTCCTGGCTGATTTGCCTTTCTCGTCTTAGGGTTGGGGTTCGGCCTAGGGCTAGGATTTTTTTAACTAGGAAGCCCTGAGTTCCAGGCACACTGGAGCTGTGAAAGGCATCCAAAAGGGAGTGCATAAGTGCCACAACATGGCTGCTTTCACGGCTTTTTCCTTGGCAAGAAGCCTAACACCAGGCTGATTTCCCTTCCCAGGGTTACTGTTAGGCTTAGGCCTAGGACTTTTAAAACCAGGAAGCCCTGGGCTCCAGGCACACTGCAGCTGTTAAAGGCATCCCAAGGGGAGCGCAAAAGTGACACAACTTGGCTGCCTCTGCTGCTATTCTCATGAGACCATCCCGAACCATAGGCTGATTTTCCTTCCTAGGGTTAAGGTTTGAGTTACGCCTGGGGAAAGGGTTCTATTAACCAGAAAGCCCTGAGTTCCAAGAACACAGCAGCTGCGAAGGACTAGCCAAGAAGAGCGCAAAAGTACCACAACATGCCTGCCTCCACAGCTTTTTCCTTGGGGACATGCCTAATTCCTGGCTGATTTGCCTTTCTCGTCTTAGGGTTGGGGTTCGGCCTAGGGCTAGGATTTTTTTCACTAGGAAGCCCTGAGTTCCAGGCTTACTGCATCTGCCAAAGGCATCCCAAAGGGAGTGCAAAAGTGCCACAACATGGCTGCTTTCACGGCTTTTCCCTTAGGAAGAACCCTAATACGCGGCTGATTTACCTTCCTAGGGTTACTGTTAGGCTTAGGCCTAGGACTTTTAAAACCAGGAAGCCCTGGGCTCCAGGCACACTGCAGCTGTTAAAGGCATCCCAAGGGGAGCGCAAAAGTGACACAACTTGGCTGCCACCACTGATATTTCCATGAGACCATCCCGAACCATAGGCTGATTTTCCTTCCTAGGGTTAAGGTTTGAGTTACGCCTAGGGTAAGGGTTCTATTAACCAGAAAGCCCTGAGTTCCAAGAACACAGCAGCTGCGAAGGACTTCCCAAGAAGAGCGCAAAAGTACCACAACATGCCTGCCTCCACAGCTTTTTCCTTGGGGACATGCCTAATTCCTGGCTGATTTGCCTTTCTCGTCTTAGGGTTGGGGTTCGGCCTAGGGCTAGGATTTTTAAAATCAGGAAGCCCTGAGTTCCAGGCACACTGGAGCTGTGAAAGTCATCCAAAAGGGAGTGCAAAAGTGCCACAACATGGTTTCTTTCACGGCTTTTTCCTTGGCAAGAAGCTTAACACCAGGATTATTTACCTTCCCAGGGTTACTGTAAGGCTTAGGCTTAGGACTAGGTATTTTAAAACTAGGAAGTCCTTAGCTCCAGGCGCACTGCATCTGTTCAAGTCATCCCAAGAGGAGTAGAAAAGTGCAACAACATGGCAGCTTTCACAGCTTTTTCCTTGGCACCATCCCTATACCTAGGCTGATTTATTTGCCTAGGGTTAGGGTTAGGGTTCAGCCTAGGGCTTGGAGCTTTTAACCAGGAAGCCCTGAGTTCCAGGCTTACTTCATCTGCCAAAGGCATCCCAAAAGGATTGCAGAAGTGCCACAACATGGCTGCTTTCACGGCTTTTCCCTTAGGAAGAACCCTAATACGCGTCTGATTTACCTTCCTAGGGTTACTGTTAGGCTTAGGCCTAGGACTTTTAAAACAAGGAAGCCCTGGGCTCCAGGCACATGCAGCTGTTCAAGGCATCCCAAGAGGGACGCAGAAGTGATACAACTTGGCTGCCTCTGCTGCTATTCACATGGGACCATCCCGAACCATAGGCTGATTTTCCTTCCTAGGGTTAAGGTTTGAGTTTCGCCTAGGGTAAGAGGTCTATTAACCAGAAAGCCCTGAGTTCCAAGAACACAGCAGCTGCGAAGGACTACCCAAGAAGAGCGCAAAAGTACCACAACATGCCTGCCTCCACAGCTTTTTCCTTGGGGACATGCCTAATTCCTGGCTGATTTGCCTTTCTCGTCTTAGGGTTGGGGTTCGGCCTAGGGCTAGGATTTTTTTAACTAGGAAGCCCTGAGTTCCAGGCTTACTGCATCTGCCAAAGGCATCCCAAAGGGAGTGCAGAAGTGCCACAACATGGCTGCTTTCACCGCTTTTCCCTTAGGAAGAACCCTAATACGCGGCTGATTTACCTTCCTAGGGTTACTGTTAGGCTTAGGCCTAGGACTTTTAAAACCAGGAAGCCCTGGGCACCAGGCACACTGCAGCTGCGAAAGGCATCCCAAGGGGAGCGCAAAAGTGACACAACTTGGCTGCCACCACTGATATTTCCATGAGACCATCCCGAATCATAGGCTGATTTTCCTTCCTAGGGTTAAGGTTTGAGTTACGCCTAGGGTAAGGGTTCTATTAACCAGAAAGCCCTGAGTTCCAAGAACACAGCAGCTGCGAAGGACTACCCAAGAAGAGCGCAAAAGTACCACAACATGCCTGCCTCCACAGCTTTTTCCTTGGGGACATGCCTAATTCCTGGCTGATTTGCCTTTCTCGTCTTAGGGTTGGGGTTCGGCCTAGGGCTAGGATTTTTTTAACTAGGAAGCCCTGAGTTCCAGGCTTACTGCATCTGCCAAAGGCATCCCAAAGGGAGTGCAAAAGTGCCACATCATGGCTGCTTTCACAGCTTTTCCCTTAGGAAGAACCCTAATACGCGGCTGATTTACCTTCCTAGGGTTACTGTTAGGCTTAGGCCTAGGACTTTTAAAACCAGGAAGCCCTGGGCTCCAGGCACACTGCAGCTGCGAAAGGCATCCCAAGGGGAGCGCAAAAGTGACACAACTTGGCTGCCACCACTGATATTTCCATGAGACCATCCCGAACCATAGGCTGATTTTCCTTCCTAGGGTTAAGGTTTGAATTACGCCTAGGGTAAGGGTTCTATTAACCAGAAAGCCCTGAGTTCCAAGAACACAGCAGCTGCGAAGGACTACCCAAGAAGAGCGCAAAAGTACCACAACATGCCTGCCTCCACAGCTTTTTCCTTGGGGACATGCCTAATTCCTGGCTGATTTGCCTTTCTCGTCTTAGGGTTGGGGTTCGGCCTAGGGCTAGGATATTTTTAACTAGAAAGCCCTGAGTTCCAGGCTTACTGCATCTGCCAAAGGCATCCCAAAGGGAGTGCAGAAGTGCCACAACATGGCTGCTTTCACGGCTTTTCCCTTAGGAAGAACCCTAATACGCGGCTGATTTACCTTCCTAGGGTTACTGTTAGGCTTAGGCCTAGGACTTTTAAAACCAGGAAGCCCTGGGCTCCAGGCACACTGCAGCTGCGAAAGGCATCCCAAGGGGAGCGCAAAAGTGACACAACTTGGCTGCCACCACTGATATTTCCATGAGACCATCCCGAACCATAGGCTGATTTTCCTTCCTAGGGTTAAGGTTTGAGTTATGCCTGGGGTAAGGGTTCTATTAACCAGAAAGCCCTGAGTTCCAAGAACACAGCAGCTGCGAAGGACTAGCCAAGAAGAGCGCAAAAGTACCACAACATGCCTGCCTCCACAGCTTTTTCCTTGGGGACATGCCTAATTCCTGGCTGATTTGCCTTTCTCGTCTTAGGGTTGGGGTTCGGCCTAGGGCTAGGATTTTTTTAACTAGGAAGTCCTGAGTTCCAGGCACACTGGAGCTGTGAAAGGCATCCAAAAGGGAGTGCAAAAGTGCCACAACATGGCTGCTTTCCCGGCTTTTTCCTTGGCAAGAAGCCTAACACCAGGCTGATTTCCCTTCCCAGGGTTACTGTTAGGCTTAGGCCTAGGGCTAGGATTTTTAAAACTAGGAAGCCCTTAGATCCAGGCACACTGCAGCTGCGAAAGGCATCCCAAGGGGAGTACAAAAGTGCAACAACATGGCAGCTTTCACAGCTTTTTCCTTGGCACCATCCCGATACCTAGGCTGTTTTATCTGCCTAGGGTTAGGGTTAGGGTTCAGCCTAGGGCTTGGAGTTTTTTAACCAGGAAGCCCTGGGCTCCAGGCACACTGCAGCTGCGAAAGGCATCCCAAGGGGAGCGCAAAAGTGACACAACTTGGCTGCCACCACTGATATTTCCATGAGACCATCCCGAACCATAGGCTGATTTTCCTTCCTAGGGTTAAGGTTTGAGTTACGCCTAGGGTAAGGGTTCTATTAACCAGAAAGCCCTGAGTTCCAAGAACACAGCAGCTGCGAAGGACTACCCAAGAAGAGCGCAAAAGTACCACAACATGCCTGCCTCCACAGCTTTTTCCTTGGGGACATGCCTAATTCCTGGCTGATTTGCCTTTCTCGTCTTAGGGTTGGGGTTCGGCCTAGGGCTAGGATTTTTTTAACTAGGAAGCCCTGAGTTCCAGGCTTACTGCATGTGCCAAAGGCATCCCAAAGGGAGTGCAGAAGTGCCACAACATGGCTGCTTTCACGGCTTTTCCCTTAGGAAGAACCCTAATACGCGGCTGATTTACCTTCCTAGGGTTACTGTTAGGCTTAGGCCTAGGACTTTTAAAACCAGGAAGCCCTGGGCTCCAGGCACTCTGCAGCTGCGAAAGGCATCCCAAGGGGAGCGCAAAAGTGACACAACTTGGCTGCCACCACTGATATTTCCATGAGACCATCCCGAACCATAGGCTGATTTTCCTTCCTAGGGTTAAGGTTTGAGTTACGCCTAGGGTAAGGGTTCTATTAACCAGAAAGCCCTGAGTTCCAAGAACACAGCAGCTGCGAAGGACTAGCCAAGAAGAGCGCAAAAGTACCACAACATGCCTGCCTCCACAGCTTTTTCCTTGGGGACATGCCTAATTCCTGGCTGATTTGCCTTTCTCGTCTTAGGGTTGGGGTTCGGCCTAGGGCTAGGATTTTTAAAATCAGGAAGCCCTGAGTTCCAGGCACACTGGAGCTGTGAAAGGCATCCCAAAGGGAGTGCAAAAGTGCCACAACATGGCTGCTTTCCCGTCTTTTTCCTTGGCAAGAAGCCTAACACCAGGCTGATTTACCTTCCTAGGGTTACTGTTAGGCTTAGGCCTAGGACTTTTAAAACCAGGAAGCCCTGGGCTCCAGGCACATGTAGCTGTTAAAGGCATCCCAAGAGGGCTGCAGAAGTGACACAACTTGGCTGCCTCTGCTGCTATTCTCATGAGACCATCCCGAAACATAGGCTGATTTTCCTTCCTAGGGTTAAGGTTTGAGTTACGCCTAGGGTAAGGGTTCTATTAACCAGAAAGCCCTGAGTTCCAAGAACACAGCAGCTGCGAAGGACTAGCCAAGAAGAGCGCAAAAGTACCACAACATGCCTGCCTCCACAGCTTTTTCCTTGGGGACATGCCTAATTCCTGGCTGATTTGCCTTTCTCGTCTTAGGGTTGGGGTTCGGCCTAGGGCTAGGATTTTTTTAACTAGGAAGCCCTGAGTTCCAGGCACACTGGAGCTGTGAAAGGCATCCAAAAGGGAGTGCATAAGTGCCACAACATGGCTGCTTTCACGGCTTTTTCCTTGGCAAGAAGCCTAACACCAGGCTGATTTACCTTCCCAGGGTTACTGTAAGGCTTAGGCCTAGGGCTAGGATTTTTAAAACTAGGAAGCCCTTAGTTCCAGGCACACTGCAGCTGTTCAAGTCATCCCAAGAGGGCCGCAGAAGTGACACAACTTGGCTGCCTCTGCTGCTATTCTGATGAGTCCATCCCGAACCATAGGCTGATTTTCCTTCCTAGGGTGAGGGTTAGAGTTACGCCTAGGGTTAGTGTTTTTTTAACCAGAAAGCCCTGAGTTCCAAGAACACAGCAGCTGCGAAGGACTACCCAAGAGGAGGGGAAAAGTGCCACAACATGGCTGCCTCCAGCGCTTTTTCCTTGGGACCATCATTGAACCTAAGCTGATTTACTTGCCTCCAGTTGCACCTATGGTCACGCCAAGAGATAGGGGTTTTAAATCAGTAAACCCTGAGCTCCAGAGCCAGTGCAGCTGCAAAAGGCTTCCCAAGGGCAGCCAAAAATTGCCTCAACATGCTCCTTCCAGTGCTTTTTTCCTTGGGAACATCCCTATACCCAGGCTGATTTATCTGCCTAGGGTTAGGGTTAGGGTTCAGCCTAGAGATAGGATTTTTTCAAACAGGAAGCCCTGAATTCCAGGCACACTGCAGCTGTTAAAGGCAGTGTTCTACGTCAACCGCAACTTAGTCTGAAATAAATGCTTTTTCCCTGAGAGCATCTGAGAGGTTTGCATGAAGCACTGATATCTGACATTTGCAATTTTGAATAGGAGAGGAGAAAGAAAATGGGAAGAAGTTTTTAATTTTAGTGGTTTCAATGTTAATTTCCGTACACTTTTTCAAAACTTGTCAGCTCAAATGCCCATCAACATCTTTTAGTCATCTGTAAGTCAGTATTCATATAAAATGTGCTTCAAATCAAAAGAATTTCAAATTTGCACTCCAAATTTCTATGCCTAGATTTATGATTTCCTACACATATTAGATGAAAGGAAGGCCTTTTTTACTGTGGGAGTGCTGGAACACTGGAACAGGTTGCCCAGGGAAGTTGTGGGTGTCCCATCCCTGAAAGTATTCAAGGTCAGCTTGGACGGGGCTTGGAGCAGCAACAAAGGAGAAGCTTGATGGTAGAGAAACAAAGTTGGACTATAGAAGAAACTGGGATTGAAGTATAGGAGCAAGTTTTCTCTCAGCTCTTGGGGTAAATTCAAAGTTGTACAAAATGACATTTATCTGTGCTATTCACTACTGTAACAGAAATGTTCATGAAAACTGTACAGAAGATAGCAAATTTTAAAAGAGATAAGAATTACAGCATAAAATCCATGGGATGGGTTACAACATGAGACACTCTCTAAGAGAAAATCTCTGTGTTTCAGCACTTCATCATGGTAAGATTTCATGAAGTGCCAAAGAAGGCGGCAAAATATCATTCGGGACGTTATTTCCTGGAATTCAGCCTGGCCATTAGTAGGAACTGGGTTTGAACACATCATGTAGATATACCACACACGCTTTCCCTTCACTGAAAAATGACTGTTTACAACGAAGAAGCAATTGACGATCAAAATTGATTGAAAGCATCTTAAACATGTCAAGTATTTCATTGTAGATGATCTGTGATCCAAATGCTTCTTCCACCTTCGAGAGGGACAGAACAATTCTTCCATATCATGATGGTTTAAAATTGTATCAACCAATGTTTTCTGCTGAAAAGATAGCATCTATTTTTTTCTATTTTTGGAAGAAAATATTCCTAGACATACAACAGGTGAGAACTAAGTAATTTTAAAGAAACAAATGAAAAGAAAATATTCTGTAAATAGAATGAAATGAAAAGCTGTGTTTTAAATAGGAGCTAAATATGAAACAGAATTTTTGTACCAGGCATTTGAATTACTGCACCAGCTCTTTTGCCCATCAAGAGAGGCATTGAGCATTTCAGTCTTTTCCAAGGTGTTCATGATCTGCTATGCTGATCTCTGTGTGTGCCTAGGTGTGTGTGGAAGGGGGGGCATGTGAAGGGGAGTGTGTATGTTTGCTTTACAATTGTTGTGGCAGATTCATGCCTCAGCTCCACATTTTGTTTTAGAAAGGTCACACAGAGTGGATGTGAAGTTTACTATCAACAAGAGATCAATTCCCAAATCATCCATTTGACTCTACCTTATAAATCATGTGCTTTGTTGCATATTTTATCAAATCTACTTTCAAGCCAGATGGAGGAAGGAGGATGTGGCAATCCCTCCACCATCTTGCAACTTTTATGCAAGTAGGTTTTCAAGAAAATCATCATTTCTCTTGGAAATATGTCTGGAACAGGCATGATGGTAGTGTCAACCTGTTGGAGTTTTTGTTGCTGGAAGAAGTTATACAAAAGGATTGGTTTTTACATTGACCAGTTACTGAATCAAGCTCAGGAATACATTGGAAATTCAACTGGGGCTTCCTTTCCCCGGCAGACTACTTCTAGAACGAGCTTGTACACTGAAGCTTACTCTTTTGCCCTCTTTTTGTTTCTTTCCTATTTTCTTGGCTTCTTTGCCACTCTCTAGACAATTTTGGAACTTTTTTCCCAACTCAAATGGTTTCAATAGTCTGATTGTGATCATACATTTTTACAAGGAATCTTTAAAATCTTTCCTCCAGTTAAGAAAGTCAAGGACTTAGGTCTTTTTCTTCCCTTATCAATATTGCAATGAAATTGATAAGTAAAGACCAACTCTTTCTTTTTGTTTTTAACCCAAGCAGATAATTCCCATCCATTCATCCATTTGGTGGACCAATAGTTGCCATTCTGATGGAAGTTATCACTTCTTAACAATAGGCATTCTGTGACTATGTTGACAGCACTTTGGGTGAAGATCCTAACTGGTCTTAGATACACATAGGGAGAAATTTGCTCAGCCAGTGTCAGTCTTAAGCATGCGTATCAGAAGATCTTTCTAGAGCTGGGAATTTTCCCATGAAAGGGATTCAGTTAGGGAAGAGACACTTGCCCCAGAGGTTTACATTCTTCTTGAAGACTGCTTAAGGAACTTAGATGCCATGTCCATTTGGATCTGTGTCTGCACAGAACTTTGTCATGCCAGTGCTTGAAATGCATCTTGAAGAGAATTCACTAGCACAGAATGAATGAGAGTGGAAGGGGTTGGTGGGGCTAACCAGGCCCAACCCCCCTGCCTAAACCAGGATACCTAGAGCCTCTTGCCCAGGATTCTATCTGGGTGTACTTTGAATGTCTTCAAAGATCCAGGCTCCACAATCTTTCTGGGCAGTCTGTGCCGTGGTTCACTCACCCTCACAGTAAAGAATCATTTCCTGATGTTCCTGTATTTCAGTGTGTGCCCACTGCCTCTTGTCTTTTCACTCAGCATCACTGAAAAGACACTGATTCCCTCCCCTTTGCACTATTGCTTCCATATGGATGTGTGCTGCCATGTAGAGATATGTCAAAAACCTACCTGAAGCCCAGGCAGATAATATTCCCTTCATCTACCAGTCAAGTTGATTCATCAGAGGAGTTTAAAGTTATGTTCAGCATGAAATGCCCCTGAAAAATCATGCTAACTACATTATTGTGTCGTCTTTCATGTGCCTGGCAAGGTTTTCCAGGAAGAGCTGCTTCATCAACTTCCTGGGTATAAAAAAGAGGCTGGCTGGTTTGTACGATTGCGAGTCCTCCTAATTGCCTTTTTTGAAGAGGAGTGTCATTTGCTTACATCCAGTCCTTAGCCTCTCTTCTCGTCTACATCTTAGCAAAAAGCTTTTCCACTATGTCTGGCGAGGAAAAACTGTGCCAGCACAGAAAACATCTCCTATCGTGTTCTAGACGTTGCACGGAGGTGTGCCGAGTGTTTGGCATGAAGGAAAGAAAACTTGTCCAAAACAGCTTCCAATCGAATGTTCATGCGATTGGAAAAGTCAGGAGAGTGCAAAGGTACTGTTTTCTATCAGTTGGCAAGCTGCGCACACAATCCCAGTGTTGTACAGCTTCCTTCTTCACCTTTCCGAAGGTGCCGCTCTCTCCGGCTCCCGGAGGCGAAGAAGCGGCTTCTTCGCGCAAAGACGATTGTGCCGCTCACTGTACTCTCCTTAGCGCGGCTTCTGCCGAAAGACGCCCGGGAGCGGCTCTTAGCTACGGAGAGCATCGTACCTTCGTCTTTAGCGTCTCTTCTCGTCTACATCTTAGCAAAAAGCTTTTCCACTATGTCTGGCGAGGAAAAACTGTGCCAGCACAGAAAACATCTCCCATCGTGTTCTAGACGTTGCACGGAGGTGTGCCGAGTGTTTGGCATGAAGGAAAGAAAAGTTGTCCAAAACAGCTTCCAATCGAATGTTCATGTGATTGGAAAAGTCAGGAGAGTGCAAAGGTACTGTTTTCTATCAGTTGGCAAGCTGCGCACACAATCCCAGTGTTGTACAGCTTCCTTCTTCACCTTTCCGAAGGTGCCGCTCTCTCCGGCTCCCGGAGGCGAAGAAGCGGCTTCTTCGCGCAAAGACGATTGTGCCGCTCACTGTGCACTCCTTAGCGCGGCTTCTGCCGAAAGACGCCCGGGAGCGACTCTTAGCTCCGGACAGCATCGTACCTTCGTCTTTAGCGTCTCTTCTCGTCTACATCTTAGCAAAAAGCTTTTCCACTATGTCTGGCGAGGAAAAACTGTGCAAGCACAGAAAACATCTCCCATCGTGTTCTAGACGTTGCACGGAGGTGTGCCGAGTGTTTGGCATGAAGAAAAGAAAAGTTGTCCAAAACAGCTTCCAATCGAATGTTCATGTGATTGGAAAAGTCAGGAGAGTGCAAAGGTACTGTTTTCTATCAGTTGGCAAGCTGCGCACACAATCCCAGTGTTGTACAGCTTCCTTCTTCACCTTTCCGAAGGTGCCGCTCTCTCCGGCTCCCGGAGGCGAAGAAGCGGCTTCTTCGCGCAAAGACGATTGTGCCGCTCACTGTGCACTCCTTAGCGCGGCTTCTGCCGAAAGACGCCCGGGAGCGGCTCTTAGCTACGGACAGCATCGTACCTTCGTCTTTAGCGTCTCTTCTCGTCTACATCTTAGCAAAAAACTTTTCTACTATGTCTGGCGAGGAAAAACTGTGCCAGCACAGAAAACATCTCCCATCGTGTTCTAGACGTTGCACGATCCCTAAACTTAGGCTGATTTTCCTTCCTGGGGATAGGGTTAGGCTTCAACCTAGGGCCTGGAGTTTTTTAACCAGGAAGCCCTGAGTTCCAGGCTTACTGCATCTGCCAAAGGCATCCGAAAGGGAGTGCAGAAGTGCCACAACATGGTTGCTTTCACGGCTTTTCCCTTAGGAAGAACCCTAATACGCGGCTGATTTACCTTCCTAGGGTTACTGTTAGGCTTAGGCCTAGGACTTTTAAAACCAGGAAGCCCTGGGCTCCAGGCACACTGCAGCTGTGAAAGGCATCCCAAAGGGAGTGCAAAAGTGCCACAACATGGCTGCTTTCCCGGCTTTTTCCTTGGCAAGAAGCCGAACACCAGGCTGATTTCCCTTCCCAGGGTTACTGTTAGCCTTAGGCCTAGGGCTAGGATTTTTAAAACTAGGAAGCCCTTAGTTCCAGGCACACTGCAGCTGCGAAAGGCATCCCAAGGGGAGTACAAAAGTGCAACAACATGGCAGCTTTCACAGCTTTTTCCTTGGCACCATCCCTATACCTAGGCTGATTTATCTGCCTAGGGTTAAGGTTAGGCTTCAGCCTAGGGCTTGGAGTTTTTTAACCAGAAAGCCCTGAGTTCCAGGCTTACTGCATCTGCCAAAGGCATCCCAAAGGGAGTGCAGAAGTGCCACAACATGGCTGCTTTCACGGCTTTTCCCTTAGGAAGAACCCTAATACACGGCTGATTTACCTTCCCAGGGTTACTGTTAGGCTTAGGCCTAGGACTTTTAAAACCAGGAAGCCCTGGGCTCCAGGCATATGCAGCTGTTAAAGGCATCCCAAGAGGGGCGCAGAAGTGACACAACTTGGCTGCCTCTGCTTCTATTCTCATGAGACCATCCTGAACCATAGGCAGATTTTCATTCCTAGGGTTAAGGTTTGAGTTTCGCCTAGGGTAAGAGTTCTATTAACCAGAAAGCCCTGAGTTCCAAGAACACAGCAGCTGCGAAGGACTAGCCAAGAAGATCGCCAAAGTACCACAACATGCCTGCCTCCACAGCTTTTTCCTTGGGGACATGCCTAATTCCTGGCTGATTTGCCTTTCTCGTCTTAGGGTTGGGGTTCGGCCTAGGGCTAGGATTTTTTTAACTAGGAAGCCCTGAGTTCCAGGCTTACTGCATCTGCCAAAGGCATCCCAAAGGGAGTGCAGAAGTGCCACAACATGGCTGCTTTCAC
The DNA here is from genome assembly GCA_036010785.1 of Ammospiza maritima maritima. Taxonomy (NCBI): domain Eukaryota; kingdom Metazoa; phylum Chordata; class Aves; order Passeriformes; family Passerellidae; genus Ammospiza; species Ammospiza maritima. Next base: position 5,246,107 of record CM069694.1, read on the forward strand.
GGCTTTTCCCTTAGGAAGAACCCTAATACACGGCTGATTTACCTTCCTAGGGTTACTGTTAGGCTTAGGCCTAGGACTTTTAAAACCAGGAAGCCCTGGGCTCCAGGCACACTGCAGCTGTTAAAGGCATCCCAAGGGGAGCGCAAAAGTGACACAACTTGGCTGCCTCTGCTGCTATTCTCATGAGACCATTCTGAATCATAGGCTGATTTTCCTTCCTAGGGTTAAGGTTTGAGTTACGCCTGGGGTAAGGGTTCTATTAACCAGAAAGCCCTGAGTTCCAAGAACACAGCAGCTGCGAAGGACTACCCAAGAAGAGCGCAAAAGTACCACAACATGCCTGCCTCCACAGCTTTTTCCTTGGGGACATGCCTAATTCCTGGCTGATTTGCCTTTCTCGTCTTAGGGTTGGGGTTCGGCCTAGGGCTAGGATTTTTAAAATCAGGAAGCCCTGAGTTCCAGGCACACTGGAGCTGTGAAAGGCATCCCAAAGGGAGTGCAAAAGTGCCACAACATGGCTGCTTTCCCGTCTTTTTCCTTGGCAAGAAGCCTAACACCAGGCTGATTTCCCTTCCCAGGGTTACTGTAAGGCTTAGGCCTAGGGCTAGGATTTTGAAAACTAGGAAGCCCTTAGTTCCAGGCACACTGCAGCTGTTCAAGTCATCCCAAGAGGGCCGCAGAAGTGACACAACTTGGCTGCCTCTGCTGCTATTCTGATGAGTCCATCCCGAACCATAGGCTGATTTTCCTTCCTAGGGTGAGGGTTAGAGTTACGCCTAGGGTTAGTGTTTTTTTAACCAGAAAGCCCTGAGTTCCAAGAACACAGCAGCTGCGAAGGACTACCCAAGAGGAGGGGAAAAGTGCCACAACATGGCTGCCTCCAGCGCTTTTTCCTTGGGACCATCATTGAACCTAAGCTGATTTACTTGCCTCCAGTTGCACCTATGGTCACGCCAAGAGATAGGGGTTTTAAATCAGTAAACCCTGAGCTCCAGAGCCAGTGCAGCTGCAAAAGGCTTCCCAAGGGCAGCCAAAAATTGCCTCAACATGCTCCTTCCAGTGCTTTTTTCCTTGGGAACATCCCTATACCCAGGCTGATTTATCTGCCTAGGGTTAGGGTTAGGGTTCAGCCTAGAGATAGGATTTTTTCAAACAGGAAGCCCTGAATTCCAGGCACACTGCAGCTGTTAAAGGCAGTGTTCTACGTCAACCGCAACTTAGTCTGAAATAAATGCTTTTTCCCTGAGAGCATCTGAGAGGTTTGCATGAAGCACTGATATCTGACATTTGCAATTTTGAATAGGAGAGGAGAAAGAAAATGGGAAGAAGTTTTTAATTTTAGTGGTTTCAATGTTAATTTCCGTACACTTTTTCAAAACTTGTCAGCTCAAATGCCCATCAACATCTTTTAGTCATCTGTAAGTCAGTATTCATATAAAATGTGCTTCAAATCAAAAGAATTTCAAATTTGCACTCCAAATTTCTATGCCTAGATTTATGATTTCCTACACATATTAGATGAAAGGAAGGCCTTTTTTACTGTGGGAGTGCTGGAACACTGGAACAGGTTGCCCAGGGAAGTTGTGGGTGTCCCATCCCTGAAAGTATTCAAGGTCAGCTTGGACGGGGCTTGGAGCAGCAACAAAGGAGAAGCTTGATGGTAGAGAAACAAAGTTGGACTATAGAAGAAACTGGGATTGAAGTATAGGAGCAAGTTTTCTCTCAGCTCTTGGGGTAAATTCAAAGTTGTACAAAATGACATTTATCTGTGCTATTCACTACTGTAACAGAAATGTTCATGAAAACTGTACAGAAGATAGCAAATTTTAAAAGAGATAAGAATTACAGCATAAAATCCATGGGATGGGTTACAACATGAGACACTCTCTAAGAGAAAATCTCTGTGTTTCAGCACTTCATCATGGTAAGATTTCATGAAGTGCCAAAGAAGGCGGCAAAATATCATTCGGGACGTTATTTCCTGGAATTCAGCCTGGCCATTAGTAGGAACTGGGTTTGAACACATCATGTAGATATACCACACACGCTTTCCCTTCACTGAAAAATGACTGTTTACAACGAAGAAGCAATTGACGATCAAAATTGATTGAAAGCATCTTAAACATGTCAAGTATTTCATTGTAGATGATCTGTGATCCAAATGCTTCTTCCACCTTCGAGAGGGACAGAACAATTCTTCCATATCATGATGGTTTAAAATTGTATCAACCAATGTTTTCTGCTGAAAAGATAGCATCTATTTTTTTCTATTTTTGGAAGAAAATATTCCTAGACATACAACAGGTGAGAACTAAGTAATTTTAAAGAAACAAATGAAAAGAAAATATTCTGTAAATAGAATGAAATGAAAAGCTGTGTTTTAAATAGGAGCTAAATATGAAACAGAATTTTTGTACCAGGCATTTGAATTACTGCACCAGCTCTTTTGCCCATCAAGAGAGGCATTGAGCATTTCAGTCTTTTCCAAGGTGTTCATGATCTGCTATGCTGATCTCTGTGTGTGCCTAGGTGTGTGTGGAAGGGGGGGCATGTGAAGGGGAGTGTGTATGTTTGCTTTACAATTGTTGTGGCAGATTCATGCCTCAGCTCCACATTTTGTTTTAGAAAGGTCACACAGAGTGGATGTGAAGTTTACTATCAACAAGAGATCAATTCCCAAATCATCCATTTGACTCTACCTTATAAATCATGTGCTTTGTTGCATATTTTATCAAATCTACTTTCAAGCCAGATGGAGGAAGGAGGATGTGGCAATCCCTCCACCATCTTGCAACTTTTATGCAAGTAGGTTTTCAAGAAAATCATCATTTCTCTTGGAAATATGTCTGGAACAGGCATGATGGTAGTGTCAACCTGTTGGAGTTTTTGTTGCTGGAAGAAGTTATACAAAAGGATTGGTTTTTACATTGACCAGTTACTGAATCAAGCTCAGGAATACATTGGAAATTCAACTGGGGCTTCCTTTCCCCGGCAGACTACTTCTAGAACGAGCTTGTACACTGAAGCTTACTCTTTTGCCCTCTTTTTGTTTCTTTCCTATTTTCTTGGCTTCTTTGCCACTCTCTAGACAATTTTGGAACTTTTTTCCCAACTCAAATGGTTTCAATAGTCTGATTGTGATCATACATTTTTACAAGGAATCTTTAAAATCTTTCCTCCAGTTAAGAAAGTCAAGGACTTAGGTCTTTTTCTTCCCTTATCAATATTGCAATGAAATTGATAAGTAAAGACCAACTCTTTCTTTTTGTTTTTAACCCAAGCAGATAATTCCCATCCATTCATCCATTTGGTGGACCAATAGTTGCCATTCTGATGGAAGTTATCACTTCTTAACAATAGGCATTCTGTGACTATGTTGACAGCACTTTGGGTGAAGATCCTAACTGGTCTTAGATACACATAGGGAGAAATTTGCTCAGCCAGTGTCAGTCTTAAGCATGCGTATCAGAAGATCTTTCTAGAGCTGGGAATTTTCCCATGAAAGGGATTCAGTTAGGGAAGAGACACTTGCCCCAGAGGTTTACATTCTTCTTGAAGACTGCTTAAGGAACTTAGATGCCATGTCCATTTGGATCTGTGTCTGCACAGAACTTTGTCATGCCAGTGCTTGAAATGCATCTTGAAGAGAATTCACTAGCACAGAATGAATGAGAGTGGAAGGGGTTGGTGGGGCTAACCAGGCCCAACCCCCCTGCCTAAACCAGGATACCTAGAGCCTCTTGCCCAGGATTCTATCTGGGTGTACTTTGAATGTCTTCAAAGATCCAGGCTCCACAATCTTTCTGGGCAGTCTGTGCCGTGGTTCACTCACCCTCACAGTAAAGAATCATTTCCTGATGTTCCTGTATTTCAGTGTGTGCCCACTGCCTCTTGTCTTTTCACTCAGCATCACTGAAAAGACACTGATTCCCTCCCCTTTGCACTATTGCTTCCATATGGATGTGTGCTGCCATGTAGAGATATGTCAAAAACCTACCTGAAGCCCAGGCAGATAATATTCCCTTCATCTACCAGTCAAGTTGATTCATCAGAGGAGTTTAAAGTTATGTTCAGCATGAAATGCCCCTGAAAAATCATGCTAACTACATTATTGTGTCGTCTTTCATGTGCCTGGCAAGGTTTTCCAGGAAGAGCTGCTTCATCAACTTCCTGGGTATAAAAAAGAGGCTGGCTGGTTTGTACGATTGCGAGTCCTCCTAATTGCCTTTTTTGAAGATGAGTGTCATTTGCTTACATCCAGTCCTTAGCCTCTCTTCTCGTCTACATCTTAGCAAAAAGCTTTTCCACTATGTCTGGCGAGGAAAAACTGTGCCAGCACAGAAAACATCTCCTATCGTGTTCTAGACGTTGCACGGAGGTGTGCCGAGTGTTTGGCATGAAGGAAAGAAAACTTGTCCAAAACAGCTTCCAATCGAATGTTCATGCGATTGGAAAAGTCAGGAGAGTGCAAAGGTACTGTTTTCTATCAGTTGGCAAGCTGCGCACACAATCCCAGTGTTGTACAGCTTCCTTCCTCACCTTTCCGAAGGTGCCGCTCTCTCCGGCTCCCGGAGGCGAAGAAGCGGCTTCTTCGCGCAAAGACGATTGTGCCGCTCACTGTGCTCTCCTTAGCGCGGCTTCTGCCGAAAGACGCCCGAGAGCGGCTCTTAGCTACGGAGAGCATCGTACCTTCGTCTTTAGCGTCTCTTCTCGTCTACATCTTAGCAAAAAGCTTTTCCACTATGTCTGGCGAGGAAAAACTGTGCCAGCACAGAAAACATCTCCCATCGTGTTCTAGACGTTGCACGGAGGTGTGCCGAGTGTTTGGCATGAAGGAAAGAAAAGTTGTCCAAAACAGCTTCCAATCGAATGTTCATGTGATTGGAAAAGTCAGGAGAGTGCAAAGGTACTGTTTTCTAGCAGTTGGCAAGCTGCGCACACAATCCCAGTGTTGTACAGCTTCCTTCTTCACCTTTCCGAAGGTGCCGCTCTCTCCGGCTCCCGGAGGCGAAGAAGCGGCTTCTTCGCGCAAAGACGATTGTGCCGCTCACTGTGCACTCCTTAGCGCGGCTTCTGCCGAAAGACGCCCGGGAGCGGCTCTTAGCTCCGGACAGCATCGTACCTTCGTCTTTAGCGTCTCTTCTCGTCTACATCTTAGCAAAAAGCTTTTCCACTATGTCTGGCGAGGAAAAACTGTGCAAGCACAGAAAACATCTCCCATCGTGTTCTAGACGTTGCACGGAGGTGTGCCGAGTGTTTGGCATGAAGAAAAGAAAAGTTGTCCAAAACAGCTTCCAATCGAATGTTCATGTGATTGGAAAAGTCAGGAGAGTGCAAAGGTACTGTTTTCTATCAGTTGGCAAGCTGCGCACACAATCCCAGTGTTGTACAGCTTCCTTCTTCACCTTTCCGAAGGTGCCGCTCTCTCCGGCTCCCGGAGGCGAAGAAGCGGCTTCTTCGCGCAAAGACGATTGTGCCGCTCACTGTGCACTCCTTAGCTCGGCTTCTGCCGAAAGACGCCCGGGAGCGGCTCTTAGCTACGGAGAGCATCGTACCTTCGTCTTTAGCGTCTCTTCTCGTCTACATCTTAGCAAAAAGCTTTTCCACTATGTCTGGCGAGGAAAAACTGTGCCAGCACAGAAAACATCTCCTATCGTGTTCTAGACGTTGCACGGAGGTGTGCCGAGTGTTTGGCATGAAGAAAAGAAAAGTTGTCCAAAACAGCTTCCAATCGAATGTTCATGTGATTGGAAAAGTCAGGAGAGTGCAAAGGTACTGTTTTCTATCAGTTGGCAAGCTGCGCACACAATCCCAGTGTTGTACAGCTTCCTTCTTCACCTTTCCGAAGGTGCCGCTCTCTCCGGCTCCCGGAGGCGAAGAAGCGGCTTCTTCGCGCAAAGACGATTGTGCCGCTCACTGTGCACTCCTTAGCGCGGCTTCTGCCGAAAGACGCCCGGCAGCGGCTCTTAGCTCCGGACAGCATCGTACCTTCGTCTTTAGCGTCTCTTCTCGTCTACATCTTAGCAAAAAACTTTTCTACTATGTCTGGCGAGGAAAAACTGTGCCAGCACAGAAAACATCTCCCATCGTGTTCTAGACGTTGCACGGAGGTGTGCCGAGTGTTTGGCATGAAGGAAAGAAAAGTTGTCCAAAACAGCTTCCAATCGAATGTTCATGTGATTGGAAAAGTCAGGAGAGTGCAAAGGTACTGTTTTCTAGCAGTTGGCAAGCTGCGCACACAATCCCAGTGTTGTACAGCTTCCTTCTTCACCTTTCCGAAGGTGCCGCTCTCTCCGGCTCCCGGAGGCGAAGAAGCGGCTTCTTCGCGCAAAGACGATTGTGCCGCTCACTGTGCACTCCTTAGCGCGGCTTCTGCCGAAAGACGCCCGGGAGCGGCTCTTAGCTCCGGACAGCATCGTACCTTCGTCTTTAGCGTCTCTTCTCGTCTACATCTTAGCAAAAAGCTTTTCCACTATGTCTGGCGAGGAAAAACTGTGCCAGCACAGAAAACATCTCCCATGGTGTTCTAGACGTTGCACGATCCCTAAACTTAGGCTGATTTTCCTTCCTGGGGATAGGGTTAGGCTTCAACCTAGGGCCTGGAGTTTTTTAACCAGGAAGCCCTGAGTTCCAGGCTTACTGCATCTGCCAAAGGCATCCCAAAGGGAGTGCAGAAGTGCCACAACATGGCTGCTTTCACGGCTTTTCCCTTAGGAAGAACCCTAATACGCGGCTGATTTACCTTCCTAGGGTTACTGTTAGGCTTAGGCCTAGGACTTTTAAAACCAGGAAGCCCTGGGCTCCAGGCACACTGCAGCTGTGAAAGGCATCCCAAAGGGAGTGCAAAAGTGCCACAACATGGCTGCTTTCCCGGCTTTTTCCTTGGCAAGAAGCCGAACACCAGGCTGATTTCCCTTCCCAGGGTTACTGTTAGGCTTAGGCCTAGGGCTAGGATTTTTAAAACTAGGAAGCCCTTAGTTCCAGGCACACTGCAGATGCGAAAGGCATCCCAAGGGGAGTACAAAAGTGCAACAACATGGCAGCTTTCACAGCTTTTTCCTTGGCACCATCCCTATACCTAGGCTGATTTATCTGCCTAGGGTTAAGGTTAGGCTTCAGCCTAGGGCTTGGAGTTTTTTAACCAGAAAGCCCTGAGTTCCAGGCTTACTGCATCTGCCAAAGGCATCCCAAAGGGAGTGCAGAAGTGCCACAACATGGCTGCTTTCACGGCTTTTCCCTTAGGAAGAACCCTAATACACAGCTGATTTACCTTCCCAGGGTTACTGTTAGGCTTAGGCCTAGGACTTTTAAAACCAGGAAGCCCTGGGCTCCAGGCATATGCAGCTGTTAAAGGCATCCCAAGAGGGGCGCAGAAGTGACACAACTTGGCTGCCTCTGCTTCTATTCTCATGAGACCATCCTGAACCATAGGCAGATTTTCATTCCTAGGGTTAAGGTTTGAGTTTCGCCTAGGGTAAGAGTTCTATTAACCAGAAAGCCCTGAGTTCCAAGAACACAGCAGCTGCGAAGGACTAGCCAAGAAGATCGCCAAAGTACCACAACATGCCTGCCTCCACAGCTTTTTCCTTGGGGACATGCCTAATTCCTGGCTGATTTGCCTTTCTCGTCTTAGGGTTGGGGTTCGGCCTAGGGCTAGGATTTTTTTAACCAGGATGCCCTGAGTTCCAGGCTTACTGCATCTGCCAAAGGCATCCCAAAGGGAGTGCAGAAGTGCCACAACATGGCTGCTTTCACGGCTTTTCCCTTAGGAAGAACCCTAATACGCGGCTGATTTACCTTCCTAGGGTTACTGTTAGGCTTAGGCCTAGGACTTTTAAAACCAGGAAGCCCTGGGCTCCAGGCACACTGCAGCTGCGAAAGGCATCCCAAGGGGAGCGCAAAAGTGACACAACTTGGCTGCCTCTGCTGCTATTCTCATGAGACCATCCCGAACCATAGGCTGATTTTCCTTCCTAGGGTTAAGGTTTGAGTTACGCCTAGGGTAAGGGTTCTATTAACCAGAAAGACCTGAGTTCCAAGAACACAGCAGCTGCGAAGGACTAGCCAAGAAGAGCGCAAAAGTACCACAACATGCCTGCCTCCACAGCTTTTTCCTTGGGGACATGCCTAATTCCTGGCTGATTTGCCTTTCTCGTCTTAGGGTTGGGGTTCGGCCTAGGGCTAGGATATTTTTAACTAGGAAGCCCTGAGTTCCAGGCTTACTTCATCTGCCAAAGGCATCCCAAAGGGAGTGCAAAAGTGCCACAACATGGCTGCTTTCACGGCTTTTCCCTTAGGAAGAACCCTAATACGCGGCTGATTTACCTTCCTAAGGTTACTGTTAGGCTTAGGCCTAGGACTTTTAAAACCAGGAAGCCCTGGGCTCCAGGCACATGTAGCTGTTAAAGGCATCCCAAGAGGGCTGCAGAAGTGACACAACTTGGCTGCCTCTGCTGCTATTCTCATGAGACCATCCCGAACCATAGGCTGATTTTCCTTCCTAGGGTTAAGGTTTGAGTTACGCCTAGGGTAAGGGTTCTATTAACCAGAAAGCCCTGAGTTCCAAGAACACAGCAGCTGCGAAGGACTAGCCAAGAAGAGCGCAAAAGTACCACAACATGCCTGCCTCCACAGCTTTTTCCTTGGGGACATGCCTAATTCCTGGCTGATTTGCCTTTCTCGTCTTAGGGTTGGGGTTCGGCCTAGGGCTAGGATTTTTTTAAATAGGAAGCCCTGAGTTCCAGGCACACTGGAGCTGTGAAAGGCATCCAAAAGGGAGTGCATAAGTGCCACAACATGGCTGCTTTCACGGCTTTTTCCTTGGCAAGAAGCCTAACACCAGGCTGATTTCCCTTCCCAGGGTTACTGTTAGGCTTAGGCCTAGGGCTAGGATTTTTAAAACTAGGAAGCCCTTAGATCCAGGCACACTGCTGCTGTTGAAGGCATCCCAAGGGGAGTACAAAAGTGCAACAACATGGCAGCTTTCACAGCTTTTTCCTTGGCACCATCCCGATACCTAGGCTGTTTTATCTGCCTAGGGTTAGGGTTAGGGTTCAGCCTAGGGCTTGGAGTTTTTTAACCAGGATGCCCTGAGTTCCAGGCTTACTGCATCTGCCAAAGGCATCCCAAAGGGAGTGCAAAAGTGCCACAACATGGCTGCTTTCACAGCTTTTCCCTTAGGAAGAACCCTAATACGCGGCTGATTTACCTTCCTAGGGTTACTGTTAGGCTTAGGCCTAGGACTTTTAAAACCAGGAAGCCCTGGGCTCCAGGCACACTGCAGCTGCGAAAGGCATCCCAAGGGGAGCGCAAAAGTGACACAACTTGGCTGCCACCACTGATATTTCCATGAGACCATCCCGAACCATAGGCTGATTTTCCTTCCTAGGGTTAAGGTTTGAGTTACGCCTAGGGTAAGAGTTCTATTAACCAGAAAGCCCTGAGTTCCAAGAACACAGCAGCTGCGAAGGACTACCCAAGAAGAGCGCAAAAGTACCACAACATGCCTGCCTCCACAGCTTTTTCCTTGGGGACATGCCTAATTCCTGGCTGATTTGCCTTTCTCGTCTTAGGGTTGGGGTTCGGCCTAGGGCTAGGATTTTTTTAACTAGGAAGCCCTGAGTTCCAGGCTTACTGCATGTGCCAAAGGCATCCCAAAGGGAGTGCAGAAGTGCCACAACATGGCTGCTTTCACGGCTTTTCCCTTAGGAAGAACCCTAATACGCGGCTGATTTACCTTCCTAGGGTTACTGTTAGGCTTAGGCCTAGGACTTTTAAAACCAGGAAGCCCTGGGCTCCAGGCACTCTGCAGCTGCGAAAGGCATCCCAAGGGGAGCGCAAAAGTGACACAACTTGGCTGCCACCACTGATATTTCCATGAGACCATCCCGAACCATAGGCTGATTTTCCTTCCTAGGGTTAAGGTTTGAGTTACGCCTAGGGTAAGAGTTCTATTAACCAGAAAGCCCTGAGTTCCAAGAACACAGCAGCTGCGAAGGACTACCCAAGAAGAGCGCAAAAGTACCACAACATGCCTGCCTCCACAGCTTTTTCCTTGGGGACATGCCTAATTCCTGGCTGATTTGCCTTTCTCGTCTTAGGGTTGGGGTTCGGCCTAGGGCTAGGATTTTTAAAATCAGGAAGCCCTGAGTTCCAGGCACACTGGAGCTGTGAAAGGCATCCCAAAGGGAGTGCAAAAGTGCCACAACATGGCTGCTTTCCCGTCTTTTTCCTTGGCAAGAAGCCTAACACCAGGCTGATTTACCTTCCCAGGGTTACTGTAAGGCTTAGGCCTAGGGCTAGGATTTTTAAAACTAGGAAGCCCTTAGTTCCAGGCACACTGCAGCTGTTCAAGTCATCCCAAGAGGGCCGCAGAAGTGACACAACTTGGCTGCCTCTGCTGCTATTCTGATGAGTCCATCCCGAACCATAGGCTGATTTTCCTTCCTAGGGTGAGGGTTAGAGTTACGCCTAGGGTTAGTGTTTTTTTAACCAGAAAGCCCTGAGTTCCAAGAACACAGCAGCTGCGAAGGACTACCCAAGAGGAGGGGAAAAGTGCCACAACATGGCTGCCTCCAGCGCTTTTTCCTTGGGACCATCATTGAACCTAAGCTGATTTACTTGCCTCCAGTTGCACCTATGGTCACGCCAAGAGATAGGGATTTTAAATCAGTAAACCCTGAGCTCCAGAGCCAGTGCAGCTGCAAAAGGCTTCCCAAGGGCAGCCAAAAATTGCCTCAACATGCTCCTTCCAGTGCTTTTTTCCTTGGGAACATCCCTATACCCAGGCTGATTTATCTGCCTAGGGTTAGGGTTAGGGTTCAGCCTAGAGATAGGATTTTTTCAAACAGGAAGCCCTGAATTCCAGGCACACTGCAGCTGTTAAAGGCAGTGTTCTACGTCAACCGCAACTTAGTCTGAAATAAATGCTTTTTCCCTGAGAGCATCTGAGAGGTTTGCATGAAGCACTGATATCTGACATTTGCAATTTTGAATAGGAGAGGAGAAAGAAAATGGGAAGAAGTTTTTAATTTTAGTGGTTTCAATGTTAATTTCCGTACACTTTTTCAAAACTTGTCAGCTCAAATGCCCATCAACATCTTTTAGTCATCTGTAAGTCAGTATTCATATAAAATGTGCTTCAAATCAAAAGAATTTCAAATTTGCACTCCAAATTTCTATGCCTAGATTTATGATTTCCTACACATATTAGATGAAAGGAAGGCCTTTTTTACTGTGGGAGTGCTGGAACACTGGAACAGGTTGCCCAGGGAAGTTGTGGGTGTCCCATCCCTGAAAGTATTCAAGGTCAGCTTGGACGGGGCTTGGAGCAGCAACAAAGGAGAAGCTTGATGGTAGAGAAACAAAGTTGGACTATAGAAGAAACTGGGATTGAAGTATAGGAGCAAGTTTTCTCTCAGCTCTTGGGGTAAATTCAAAGTTGTACAAAATGACATTTATCTGTGCTATTCACTACTGTAACAGAAATGTTCATGAAAACTGTACAGAAGATAGCAAATTTTAAAAGAGATAAGAATTACAGCATAAAATCCATGGGATGGGTTACAACATGAGACACTCTCTAAGAGAAAATCTCTGTGTTTCAGCACTTCATCATGGTAAGATTTCATGAAGTGCCAAAGAAGGCGGCAAAATATCATTCGGGACGTTATTTCCTGGAATTCAGCCTGGCCATTAGTAGGAACTGGGTTTGAACACATCATGTAGATATACCACACACGCTTTCCCTTCACTGAAAAATGACTGTTTACAACGAAGAAGCAATTGACGATCAAAATTGATTGAAAGCATCTTAAACATGTCAAGTATTTCATTGTAGATGATCTGTGATCCAAATGCTTCTTCCACCTTCGAGAGGGACAGAACAATTCTTCCATATCATGATGGTTTAAAATTGTATCAACCAATGTTTTCTGCTGAAAAGATAGCATCTATTTTTTTCTATTTTTGGAAGAAAATATTCCTAGACATACAACAGGTGAGAACTAAGTAATTTTAAAGAAACAAATGAAAAGAAAATATTCTGTAAATAGAATGAAATGAAAAGCTGTGTTTTAAATAGGAGCTAAATATGAAACAGAATTTTTGTACCAGGCATTTGAATTACTGCACCAGCTCTTTTGCCCATCAAGAGAGGCATTGAGCATTTCAGTCTTTTCCAAGGTGTTCATGATCTGCTATGCTGATCTCTGTGTGTGCCTAGGTGTGTGTGGAAGGGGGGGCATGTGAAGGGGAGTGTGTATGTTTGCTTTACAATTGTTGTGGCAGATTCATGCCTCAGCTCCACATTTTGTTTTAGAAAGGTCACACAGAGTGGATGTGAAGTTTACTATCAACAAGAGATCAATTCCCAAATCATCCATTTGACTCTACCTTATAAATCATGTGCTTTGTTGCATATTTTATCAAATCTACTTTCAAGCCAGATGGAGGAAGGAGGATGTGGCAATCCCTCCACCATCTTGCAACTTTTATGCAAGTAGGTTTTCAAGAAAATCATCATTTCTCTTGGAAATATGTCTGGAACAGGCATGATGGTAGTGTCAACCTGTTGGAGTTTTTGTTGCTGGAAGAAGTTATACAAAAGGATTGGTTTTTACATTGACCAGTTACTGAATCAAGCTCAGGAATACATTGGAAATTCAACTGGGGCTTCCTTTCCCCGGCAGACTACTTCTAGAACGAGCTTGTACACTGAAGCTTACTCTTTTGCCCTCTTTTTGTTTCTTTCCTATTTTCTTGGCTTCTTTGCCACTCTCTAGACAATTTTGGAACTTTTTTCCCAACTCAAATGGTTTCAATAGTCTGATTGTGATCATACATTTTTACAAGGAATCTTTAAAATCTTTCCTCCAGTTAAGAAAGTCAAGGACTTAGGTCTTTTTCTTCCCTTATCAATATTGCAATGAAATTGATAAGTAAAGACCAACTCTTTCTTTTTGTTTTTAACCCAAGCAGATAATTCCCATCCATTCATCCATTTGGTGGACCAATAGTTGCCATTCTGATGGAAGTTATCACTTCTTAACAATAGGCATTCTGTGACTATGTTGACAGCACTTTGGGTGAAGATCCTAACTGGTCTTAGATACACATAGGGAGAAATTTGCTCAGCCAGTGTCAGTCTTAAGCATGCGTATCAGAAGATCTTTCTAGAGCTGGGAATTTTCCCATGAAAGGGATTCAGTTAGGGAAGAGACACTTGCCCCAGAGGTTTACATTCTTCTTGAAGACTGCTTAAGGAACTTAGATGCCATGTCCATTTGGATCTGTGTCTGCACAGAACTTTGTCATGCCAGTGCTTGAAATGCATCTTGAAGAGAATTCACTAGCACAGAATGAATGAGAGTGGAAGGGGTTGGTGGGGCTAACCAGGCCCAATCCCCCTGCCTAAACCAGGATACCTAGAGCCTCTTGCCCAGGATTCTATCTGGGTGTACTTTGAATGTCTTCAAAGATCCAGGCTCCACAATCTTTCTGGGCAGTCTGTGCCGTGGTTCACTCACCCTCACAGTAAAGAATCATTTCCTGATGTTCCTGTATTTCAGTGTGTGCCCACTGCCTCTTGTCTTTTCACTCAGCATCACTGAAAAGACACTGATTCCCTCCCCTTTGCACTATTGCTTCCATATGGATGTGTGCTGCCATGTAGAGATATGTCAAAAACCTACCTGAAGCCCAGGCAGATAATATTCCCTTCATCTACCAGTCAAGTTGATTCATCAGAGGAGTTTAAAGTTATGTTCAGCATGAAATGCCCCTGAAAAATCATGCTAACTACATTATTGTGTCGTCTTTCATGTGCCTGGCAAGGTTTTCCAGGAAGAGCTGCTTCATCAACTTCCTGGGTATAAAAAAGAGGCTGGCTGGTTTGTACGATTGCGAGTCCTCCTAATTGCCTTTTTTGAAGATGAGTGTCATTTGCTTACATCCAGTCCTTAGCCTCTCTTCTCGTCTACATCTTAGCAAAAAGCTTTTCCACTATGTCTGGCGAGGAAAAACTGTGCCAGCACAGAAAACATCTCCTATCGTGTTCTAGACGTTGCACGGAGGTGTGCCGAGTGTTTGGCATGAAGGAAAGAAAACTTGTCCAAAACAGCTTCCAATCGAATGTTCATGCGATTGGAAAAGTCAGGAGAGTGCAAAGGTACTGTTTTCTATCAGTTGGCAAGCTGCGCACACAATCCCAGTGTTGTACAGCTTCCTTCTTCACCTTTCCGAAGGTGCCGCTCTCTCCGGCTCCCGGAGGCGAAGAAGCGGCTTCTTCGCGCAAAGACGATTGTGCCGCTCACTGTGCTCTCCTTAGCGCGGCTTCTGCCGAAAGACGCCCGAGAGCGGCTCTTAGCTACGGAGAGCATCGTACCTTCGTCTTTAGCGTCTCTTCTCGTCTACATCTTAGCAAAAAGCTTTTCCACTATGTCTGGCGAGGAAAAACTGTGCCAGCACAGAAAACATCTCCCATCGTGTTCTAGACGTTGCACGGAGGTGTGCCGAGTGTTTGGCATGAAGGAAAGAAAAGTTGTCCAAAACAGCTTCCAATCGAATGTTCATGTGATTGGAAAAGTCAGGAGAGTGCAAAGGTACTGTTTTCTATCAGTTGGCAAGCTGCGCACACAATCCCAGTGTTGTACAGCTTCCTTCTTCACCTTTCCGAAGGTGCCGCTCTCTCCGGCTCCCGGAGGCGAAGAAGCGGCTTCTTCGCGCAAAGACGATTGTGCCGCTCACTGTGCTCTCCTTAGCGCGGCTTCTGCCGAAAGACGCCCGAGAGCGGCTCTTAGCTACGGAGAGCATCGTACCTTCGTCTTTAGCGTCTCTTCTCGTCTACACCTTAGCAAAAAACTTTTCCACTATGTCTGGCGAGGAAAAACTGTGCCAGCACAGAAAACATCTCCTATCGTGTTCTAGACGTTGCACGGAGGTGTGCCGAGTGTTTGGCATGAAGAAAAGAAAAGTTGTCCAAAACAGCTTCCAATCGAATGTTCATGTGATTGGAAAAGTCAGGAGAGTGCAAAGGTACTGTTTTCTAGCAGTTGGCAAGCTGCGCACACAATCCCAGTGTTGTACAGCTTCCTTCTTCACCTTTCCGAAGGTGCCGCTCTCTCCGGCTCCCGGAGGCGAAGAAGCGGCTTCTTCGCGCAAAGACGATTGTGCCGCTCACTGTGCACTCCTTAGCGCGGCTTCTGCCGAAAGACGCCCGGGAGCGGCTCTTAGCTACGGAGAGCATCGTACCTTCGTCTTTAGCGTCTCTTCTCGTCTACATCTTAGCAAAAAGCTTTTCCACTATGTCTGGCGAGGAAAAACTGTGCCAGCACAGAAAACATCTCCTATCGTGTTCTAGACGTTGCACGGAGGTGTGCCGAGTGTTTGGCATGAAGGAAAGAAAAGTTGTCCAAAACAGCTTCCAATCGAATGTTCATGTGATTGGAAAAGTCAGGAGAGTGCAAAGGTACTGTTTTCTATCAGTTGGCAAGCTGCGCACACAATCCCAGTGTTGTACAGCTTCCTTCTTCACCTTTCCGAAGGTGCCGCTCTCTCCGGCTCCCGGAGGCGAAGAAGCGGCTTCTTCGCGCAAAGACGATTGTGCCGCTCACTGTGCACTCCTTAGCGCGGCTTCTGCCGAAAGACGCCCGGGAGCGGCTCTTAGCTCCGGACAGCATCGTACCTTCGTCTTTAGCGTCTCTTCTCGTCTACATCTTAGCAAAAAACTTTTCTACTATGTCTGGCGAGGAAAAACTGTGCCAGCACAGAAAACATCTCCCATCGTGTTCTAGACGTTGCACGGAGGTGTGCCGAGTGTTTGGCATGAAGGAAAGAAAAGTTGTCCAAAACAGCTTCCAATCGAATGTTCATGCGATTGGAAAAGTCAGGAGAGTGCAAAGGTACTGTTTTCTATCAGTTGGCAAGCTGCGCACACAATCCCAGTGTTGTACAGCTTCCTTCTTCACCTTTCCTAAGGTGCCGCTCTCTCCGGCTCCCGGAGGCGAAGAAGCGGCTTCTTCGCGCAAAGACGATTGTGCCGCTCACTGTGCACTCCTTAGCGCGGCTTCTGCCGAAAGACGCCCGGGAGCGGCTCTTAGCTCCGGACAGCATCGTACCTTCGTCTTTAGCGTCTCTTCTCGTCTACATCTTAGCAAAAAGCTTTTCCACTATGTCTGGCGAGGAAAAACTGTGCCAGCACAGAAAACATCTCCCATCGTGTTCTAGACGTTGCACGATCCCTAAACTTAGGCTGATTTTCCTTCCTGGGGATAGGGTTAGGCTTCAACCTAGGGCCTGGAGTTTTTTAACCAGGAAGCCCTGAGTTCCAGGCTTACTGCATCTGCCAAAGGCATCCGAAAGGGAGTGCAGAAGTGCCACAACATGGTTGCTTTCACGGCTTTTCCCTTAGGAAGAACCCTAATACGCGGCTGATTTACCTTCCTAGGGTTACTGTTAGGCTTAGGCCTAGGACTTTTAAAACCAGGAAGCCCTGGGCTCCAGGCACACTGCAGCTGTGAAAGGCATCCCAAAGGGAGTGCAAAAGTGCCACAACATGGCTGCTTTCCCGGCTTTTTCCTTGGCAAGAAGCCGAACACCAGGCTGATTTCCCTTCCCAGGGTTACTGTTAGGCTTAGGCCTAGGGCTAGGATTTTTAAAACTAGGAAGCCCTTAGTTCCAGGCACACTGCAGCTGCGAAAGGCATCCCAAGGGGAGTACAAAAGTGCAACAACATGGCAGCTTTCACAGCTTTTTCCTTGGCACCATCCCTATACCTAGGCTGATTTATCTGCCTAGGGTTAAGGTTAGGCTTCAGCCTAGGGCTTGGAGTTTTTTAACCAGAAAGCCCTGAGTTCCAGGCTTACTGCATCTGCCAAAGGCATCCCAAAGGGAGTGCAGAAGTGCCACAACATGGCTGCTTTCACGGCTTTTCCCTTAGGAAGAACCCTAATACACGGCTGATTTACCTTCCCAGGGTTACTGTTAGGCTTAGGCCTAGGACTTTTAAAACCAGGAAGCCCTGGGCTCCAGGCATATGCAGCTGTTAAAGGCATCCCAAGAGGGGCGCAGAAGTGACACAACTTGGCTGCCTCTGCTTCTATTCTCATGAGACCATCCTGAACCATAGGCAGATTTTCATTCCTAGGGTTAAGGTTTGAGTTTCGCCTAGGGTAAGAGTTCTATTAACCAGAAAGCCCTGAGTTCCAAGAACACAGCAGCTGCGAAGGACTAGCCAAGAAGATCGCCAAAGTACCACAACATGCCTGCCTCCACAGCTTTTTCCTTGGGGACATGCCTAATTCCTGGCTGATTTGCCTTTCTCGTCTTAGGGTTGGGGTTCGGCCTAGGGCTAGGATTTTTTTAACCAGGATGCCCTGAGTTCCAGGCTTACTGCATCTGCCAAAGGCATCCCAAAGGGAGTGCAGAAGTGCCACAACATGGCTGCTTTCACGGCTTTTCCCTTAGGAAGAACCCTAATACGCGGCTGATTTACCTTCCTAGGGTTACTGTTAGGCTTAGGCCTAGGACTTTTAAAACCAGGAAGCCCTGGGCTCCAGGCACACTGCAGCTGTTAAAGGCATCCCAAGGGGAGCGCAAAAGTGACACAACTTTGCTGCCTCTGCTGCTATTCTCATGAGACCATCCCGAACCATAGGCTGATTTTCCTTCCTAGGGTTAAGGTTTGAGTTACGCCTAGGGTAAGGGTTCTATTAACCAGAAAGACCTGAGTTCCAAGAACACAGCAGCTGCGAAGGACTAGCCAAGAAGAGCGCAAAAGTACCACAACATGCCTGCCTCCACAGCTTTTTCCTTGGGGACATGCCTAATTCCTGGCTGATTTGCCTTTCTCGTCTTAGGGTTGGGGTTCGGCCTAGGGCTCGGATATTTTTAACTAGGAAGCCCTGAGTTCCAGGCTTACTTCATCTGCCAAAGGCATCCCAAAGGGAGTGCAGAAGTGCCACAACATGGCTGCTTTCACGGCTTTTCCCTTAGGAAGAACCCTAATACGCGGCTGATTTACCTTCCTAGGGTTACTGTTAGGCTTAGGCCTAGGACTTTTAAAACCAGGAAGCCCTGGGCTCCAGGCACATGTAGCTGTTAAAGGCATCCCAAGAGGGCTGCAGAAGTGACACAACTTGGCTGCCTCTGCTGCTATTCTCATGAGACCATCCCGAACCATAGGCTGATTTTCCTTCCTAGGGTTAAGGTTTGAGTTACGCCTAGGGTAAGGGTTCTATTAACCAGAAAGCCCTGAGTTCCAAGAACACAGCAGCTGCGAAGGACTAGCCAAGAAGAGCGCAAAAGTACCACAACATGCCTGCCTCCACAGCTTTTTCCTTGGGGACATGCCTAATTCCTGGCTGATTTGCCTTTCTCGTCTTAGGGTTGGGGTTCGGCCTAGGCCTAGGATTTTTTTAACTAGGAAGCCCTGAGTTCCAGGCACACTGGAGCTGTGAAAGGCATCCCAAAGGCAGTGCATAAGTGCCACAACATGGCTGCTTTCACGGCTTTTTCCTTGGCAAGAAGCCTAACACCAGGCTGATTTCCCTTCCCAGGGTTACTGTTAGGCTTAGGCCTAGGGCTAGGATTTTTAAAACTAGGAAGCCCTTAGATCCAGGCACACTGCTGCTGTTCAAGGCATCCCAAGGGGAGTACAAAAGTGCAACAACATGGCAGCTTTCACAGCTTTTTCCTTGGCACCATCCCGATACCTAGGCTGTTTTATCTGCCTAGGGTTAGGGTTAGGGTTCAGCCTAGGGCTTGGAGTTTTTTAACCAGGAAGCCCTGAGTTCCAGGCTTACTGCATCTGCCAAAGGCATCCCAAAGGGAGTGCAAAAGTGCCACAACATGGCTGCTTTCACAGCTTTTCCCTTAGGAAGAACCCTAATACGCGGCTGATTTACCTTCCTAGGGTTACTGTTAGGCTTAGGCCTAGGACTTTTAAAACCAGGAAGCCCTGGGCTCCAGGCACACTGCAGCTGCGAAAGGCATCCCAAGGGGAGCGCAAAAGTGACACAACTTGGCTGCCACCACTGATATTTCCATGAGACCATCCCGAACCATAGGCTGATTTTCCTTCCTAGGGTTAAGGTTTGAGTTACGCCTAGGGTAAGAGTTCTATTAACCAGAAAGCCCTGAGTTCCAAGAACACAGCAGCTGCGAAGGACTACCCAAGAAGAGCGCAAAAGTACCACAACATGCCTGCCTCCACAGCTTTTTCCTTGGGGACATGCCTAATTCCTGGCTGATTTGCCTTTCTCGTCTTAGGGTTGGGGTTCGGCCTAGGGCTAGGATTTTTTTAACTAGGAAGCACTGAGTTCCAGGCTTACTGCATGTGCCAAAG
Source organism: Ammospiza maritima maritima (assembly GCA_036010785.1). NCBI lineage: Eukaryota > Metazoa > Chordata > Aves > Passeriformes > Passerellidae > Ammospiza > Ammospiza maritima. The sequence goes on from CM069694.1 coordinate 5,265,449, forward strand.
GCATCCCAAAGGGAGTGCAGAAGTGCCACAACATGGCTGCTTTCACGGCTTTTCCCTTAGGAAGAACCCTAATACGCGGCTGATTTACCTTCCTAGGGTTACTGTTAGGCTTAGGCCTAGGACTTTTAAAACCAGGAAGCCCTGGGCTCCAGGCACTCTGCAGCTGCGAAAGGCATCCCAAGGGGAGCGCAAAAGTGACACAACTTGGCTGCCACCACTGATATTTCCATGAGACCATCCCGAACCATAGGCTGATTTTCCTTCCTAGGGTTAAGGTTTGAGTTACGCCTAGGGTAAGGGTTCTATTAACCAGAAAGCCCTGAGTTCCAAGAACACAGCAGCTGCGAAGGACTAGCCAAGAAGAGCGCAAAAGTACCACAACATGCCTGCCTCCACAGCTTTTTCCTTGGGGACATGCCTAATTCCTGGCTGATTTGCCTTTCTCGTCTTAGGGTTGGGGTTCGGCCTAGGGCTAGGATTTTTAAAATCAGGAAGCCCTGAGTTCCAGGCACACTGGAGCTGTGAAAGGCATCCCAAAGGGAGTGCAAAAGTGCCACAACATGGCTGCTTTCCCGTCTTTTTCCTTGGCAAGAAGCCTAACACCAGGCTGATTTACCTTCCCAGGGTTACTGTAAGGCTTAGGCCTAGGGCTAGGATTTTTAAAACTAGGAAGCCCTTAGTTCCAGGCACACTGCAGCTGTTCAAGTCATCCCAAGAGGGCCGCAGAAGTGACACAACTTGGCTGCCTCTGCTGCTATTCTGATGAGTCCATCCCGAACCATAGGCTGATTTTCCTTCCTAGGGTGAGGGTTAGAGTTACGCCTAGGGTTAGTGTTTTTTTAACCAGAAAGCCCTGAGTTCCAAGAACACAGCAGCTGCGAAGGACTACCCAAGAGGAGGGGAAAAGTGCCACAACATGGCTGCCTCCAGCGCTTTTTCCTTGGGACCATCATTGAACCTAAGCTGATTTACTTGCCTCCAGTTGCACCTATGGTCACGCCAAGAGATAGGGATTTTAAATCAGTAAACCCTGAGCTCCAGAGCCAGTGCAGCTGCAAAAGGCTTCCCAAGGGCAGCCAAAAATTGCCTCAACATGCTCCTTCCAGTGCTTTTTTCCTTGGGAACATCCCTATACCCAGGCTGATTTATCTGCCTAGGGTTAGGGTTAGGGTTCAGCCTAGAGATAGGATTTTTTCAAACAGGAAGCCCTGAATTCCAGGCACACTGCAGCTGTTAAAGGCAGTGTTCTACGTCAACCGCAACTTAGTCTGAAATAAATGCTTTTTCCCTGAGAGCATCTGAGAGGTTTGCATGAAGCACTGATATCTGACATTTGCAATTTTGAATAGGAGAGGAGAAAGAAAATGGGAAGAAGTTTTTAATTTTAGTGGTTTCAATGTTAATTTCCGTACACTTTTTCAAAACTTGTCAGCTCAAATGCCCATCAACATCTTTTAGTCATCTGTAAGTCAGTATTCATATAAAATGTGCTTCAAATCAAAAGAATTTCAAATTTGCACTCCAAATTTCTATGCCTAGATTTATGATTTCCTCCACATATTAGATGAAAGGAAGGCCTTTTTTACTGTGGGAGTGCTGGAACACTGGAACAGGTTGCCCAGGGAAGTTGTGGGTGTCCCATCCCTGAAAGTATTCAAGGTCAGCTTGGACGGGGCTTGGAGCAGCAACAAAGGAGAAGCTTGATGGTAGAGAAACAAAGTTGGACTATAGAAGAAACTGGGATTGAAGTATAGGAGCAAGTTTTCTCTCAGCTCTTGGGGTAAATTCAAAGTTGTACAAAATGACATTTATCTGTGCTATTCACTACTGTAACAGAAATGTTCATGAAAACTGTACAGAAGATAGCAAATTTTAAAAGAGATAAGAATTACAGCATAAAATCCATGGGATGGGTTACAACATGAGACACTCTCTAAGAGAAAATCTCTGTGTTTCAGCACTTCATCATGGTAAGATTTCATGAAGTGCCAAAGAAGGCGGCAAAATATCATTCGGGACGTTATTTCCTGGAATTCAGCCTGGCCATTAGTAGGAACTGGGTTTGAACACATCATGTAGATATACCACACACGCTTTCCCTTCACTGAAAAATGACTGTTTACAACGAAGAAGCAATTGACGATCAAAATTGATTGAAAGCATCTTAAACATGTCAAGTATTTCATTGTAGATGATCTGTGATCCAAATGCTTCTTCCACCTTCGAGAGGGACAGAACAATTCTTCCATATCATGATGGTTTAAAATTGTATCAACCAATGTTTTCTGCTGAAAAGATAGCATCTATTTTTTTCTATTTTTGGAAGAAAATATTCCTAGACATACAACAGGTGAGAACTAAGTAATTTTAAAGAAACAAATGAAAAGAAAATATTCTGTAAATAGAATGAAATGAAAAGCTGTGTTTTAAATAGGAGCTAAATATGAAACAGAATTTTTGTACCAGGCATTTGAATTACTGCACCAGCTCTTTTGCCCATCAAGAGAGGCATTGAGCATTTCAGTCTTTTCCAAGGTGTTCATGATCTGCTATGCTGATCTCTGTGTGTGCCTAGGTGTGTGTGGAAGGGGGGGCATGTGAAGGGGAGTGTGTATGTTTGCTTTACAATTGTTGTGGCAGATTCATGCCTCAGCTCCACATTTTGTTTTAGAAAGGTCACACAGAGTGGATGTGAAGTTTACTATCAACAAGAGATCAATTCCCAAATCATCCATTTGACTCTACCTTATAAATCATGTGCTTTGTTGCATATTTTATCAAATCTACTTTCAAGCCAGATGGAGGAAGGAGGATGTGGCAATCCCTCCACCATCTTGCAACTTTTATGCAAGTAGGTTTTCAAGAAAATCATCATTTCTCTTGGAAATATGTCTGGAACAGGCATGATGGTAGTGTCAACCTGTTGGAGTTTTTGTTGCTGGAAGAAGTTATACAAAAGGATTGGTTTTTACATTGACCAGTTACTGAATCAAGCTCAGGAATACATTGGAAATTCAACTGGGGCTTCCTTTCCCCGGCAGACTACTTCTAGAACGAGCTTGTACACTGAAGCTTACTCTTTTGCCCTCTTTTTGTTTCTTTCCTATTTTCTTGGCTTCTTTGCCACTCTCTAGACAATTTTGGAACTTTTTTCCCAACTCAAATGGTTTCAATAGTCTGATTGTGATCATACATTTTTACAAGGAATCTTTAAAATCTTTCCTCCAGTTAAGAAAGTCAAGGACTTAGGTCTTTTTCTTCCCTTATCAATATTGCAATGAAATTGATAAGTAAAGACCAACTCTTTCTTTTTGTTTTTAACCCAAGCAGATAATTCCCATCCATTCATCCATTTGGTGGACCAATAGTTGCCATTCTGATGGAAGTTATCACTTCTTAACAATAGGCATTCTGTGACTATGTTGACAGCACTTTGGGTGAAGATCCTAACTGGTCTTAGATACACATAGGGAGAAATTTGCTCAGCCAGTGTCAGTCTTAAGCATGCGTATCAGAAGATCTTTCTAGAGCTGGGAATTTTCCCATGAAAGGGATTCAGTTAGGGAAGAGACACTTGCCCCAGAGGTTTACATTCTTCTTGAAGACTGCTTAAGGAACTTAGATGCCATGTCCATTTGGATCTGTGTCTGCACAGAACTTTGTCATGCCAGTGCTTGAAATGCATCTTGAAGAGAATTCACTAGCACAGAATGAATGAGAGTGGAAGGGGTTGGTGGGGCTAACCAGGCCCAACCCCCCTGCCTAAACCAGGATACCTAGAGCCTCTTGCCCAGGATTCTATCTGGGTGTACTTTGAATGTCTTCAAAGATCCAGGCTCCACAATCTTTCTGGGCAGTCTGTGCCGTGGTTCACTCACCCTCACAGTAAAGAATCATTTCCTGATGTTCCTGTATTTCAGTGTGTGCCCACTGCCTCTTGTCTTTTCACTCAGCATCACTGAAAAGACACTGATTCCCTCCCCTTTGCACTATTGCTTCCATATGGATGTGTGCTGCCATGTAGAGATATGTCAAAAACCTACCTGAAGCCCAGGCAGATAATATTCCCTTCATCTACCAGTCAAGTTGATTCATCAGAGGAGTTTAAAGTTATGTTCAGCATGAAATGCCCCTGAAAAATCATGCTAACTACATTATTGTGTCGTCTTTCATGTGCCTGGCAAGGTTTTCCAGGAAGAGCTGCTTCATCAACTTCCTGGGTATAAAAAAGAGGCTGGCTGGTTTGTACGATTGCGAGTCCTCCTAATTGCCTTTTTTGAAGATGAGTGTCATTTGCTTACATCCAGTCCTTAGCCTCTCTTCTCGTCTACATCTTAGCAAAAAGCTTTTCCACTATGTCTGGCGAGGAAAAACTGTGCCAGCACAGAAAACATCTCCTATCGTGTTCTAGACGTTGCACGGAGGTGTGCCGAGTGTTTGGCATGAAGGAAAGAAAACTTGTCCAAAACAGCTTCCAATCGAATGTTCATGCGATTGGAAAAGTCAGGAGAGTGCAAAGGTACTGTTTTCTATCAGTTGGCAAGCTGCGCACACAATCCCAGTGTTGTACAGCTTCCTTCTTCACCTTTCCGAAGGTGCCGCTCTCTCCGGCTCCCGGAGGCGAAGAAGCGGCTTCTTCGCGCAAAGACGATTGTGCCGCTCACTGTGCTCTCCTTAGCGCGGCTTCTGCCGAAAGACGCCCGAGAGCGGCTCTTAGCTACGGAGAGCATCGTACCTTCGTCTTTAGCGTCTCTTCTCGTCTACATCTTAGCAAAAAGCTTTTCCACTATGTCTGGCGAGGAAAAACTGTGCCAGCACAGAAAACATCTCCCATCGTGTTCTAGACGTTGCACGGAGGTGTGCCGAGTGTTTGGCATGAAGGAAAGAAAAGTTGTCCAAAACAGCTTCCAATCGAATGTTCATGTGATTGGAAAAGTCAGGAGAGTGCAAAGGTACTGTTTTCTATCAGTTGGCAAGCTGCGCACACAATCCCAGTGTTGTACAGCTTCCTTCTTCACCTTTCCGAAGGTGCCGCTCTCTCCGGCTCCCGGAGGCGAAGAAGCGGCTTCTTCGCGCAAAGACGATTGTGCCGCTCACTGTGCTCTCCTTAGCGAGGCTTCTGCCGAAAGACGCCCGAGAGCGGCTCTTAGCTACGGAGAGCATCGTACCTTCGTCTTTAGCGTCTCTTCTCGTCTACACCTTAGCAAAAAACTTTTCCACTATGTCTGGCGAGGAAAAACTGTGCCAGCACAGAAAACATCTCCTATCGTGTTCTAGACGTTGCACGGAGGTGTGCCGAGTGTTTGGCATGAAGAAAAGAAAAGTTGTCCAAAACAGATTCCAATCGAATGTTCATGTGATTGGAAAAGTCAGGAGAGTGCAAAGGTACTGTTTTCTAGCAGTTGGCAAGCTGCGCACACAATCCCAGTGTTGTACAGCTTCCTTCTTCACCTTTCCGAAGGTGCCGCTCTCTCCGGCTCCCGGAGGCGAAGAAGCGGCTTCTTCGCGCAAAGACGATTGTGCCGCTCACTGTGCACTCCTTAGCGCGGCTTCTGCCGAAAGACGCCCGGGAGCGGCTCTTAGCTACGGACAGCATCGTACCTTCGTCTTTAGCGTCTCTTCTCGTCTACATCTTAGCAAAAAGCTTTTCCACTATGTCTGGCGAGGAAAAACTGTGCCAGCACAGAAAACATCTCCTATCGTGTTCTAGACGTTGCACGGAGGTGTGCCGAGTGTTTGGCATGAAGAAAAGAAAAGTTGTCCAAAACAGCTTCCAATCGAATGTTCATGTGATTGGAAAAGTCAGGAGAGTGCAAAGGTACTGTTTTCTATCAGTTGGCAAGCTGCGCACACAATCCCAGTGTTGTACAGCTTCCTTCTTCACCTTTCCGAAGGTGCCGCTCTCTCCGGCTCCCGGAGGCGAAGAAGCGGCTTCTTCGCGCAAAGACGATTGTGCCGCTCACTGTGCACTCCTTAGCGCGGCTTCTGCCGAAAGACGCCCGGGAGCGGCTCTTAGCTCCGGACAGCATCGTACCTTCGTCTTTAGCGTCTCTTCTCGTCTACATCTTAGCAAAAAACTTTTCTACTATGTCTGGCGAGGAAAAACTGTGCCAGCACAGAAAACATCTCCCATCGTGTTCTAGACGTTGCACGGAGGTGTGCCGAGTGTTTGGCATGAAGGAAAGAAAAGTTGTCCAAAACAGCTTCCAATCGAATGTTCATGCGATTGGAAAAGTCAGGAGAGTGCAAAGGTACTGTTTTCTATCAGTTGGCAAGCTGCGCACACAATCCCAGTGTTGTACAGCTTCCTTCTTCACCTTTCCTAAGGTGCCGCTCTCTCCGGCTCCCGGAGGCGAAGAAGCGGCTTCTTCGCGCAAAGACGATTGTGCCGCTCACTGTGCACTCCTTAGCGCGGCTTCTGCCGAAAGACGCCCGGGAGCGGCTCTTAGCTCCGGACAGCATCGTACCTTCGTCTTTAGCGTCTCTTCTCGTCTACATCTTAGCAAAAAGCTTTTCCACTATGTCTGGCGAGAAAAAACTGTGCCAGCACAGAAAACATCTCCCATGGTGTTCTAGACGTTGCACGATCCCTAAACTTAGGCTGATTTTCCTTCCTGGGGATAGGGTTAGGCTTCAACCTAGGGCCTGGAGTTTTTTAACCAGGAAGCCCTGAGTTCCAGGCTTACTGCATCTGCCAAAGGCATCCGAAAGGGAGTGCAGAAGTGCCACAACATGGTTGCTTTCACGGCTTTTCCCTTAGGAAGAACCCTAATACGCGGCTGATTTACCTTCCTAGGGTTACTGTTAGGCTTAGGCCTAGGACTTTTAAAACCAGGAAGCCCTGGGCTCCAGGCACACTGCAGCTGTGAAAGGCATCCCAAAGGGAGTGCAAAAGTGCCACAACATGGCTGCTTTCCCGGCTTTTTCCTTGGCAAGAAGCCGAACACCAGGCTGATTTCCCTTCCCAGGGTTACTGTTAGGCTTAGGCCTAGGGCTAGGATTTTTAAAACTAGGAAGCCCTTAGTTCCAGGCACACTGCAGCTGCGAAAGGCATCCCAAGGGGAGTACAAAAGTGCAACAACATGGCAGCTTTCACAGCTTTTTCCTTGGCACCATCCCTATACCTAGGCTGATTTATCTGCCTAGGGTTAAGGTTAGGCTTCAGCCTAGGGCTTGGAGTTTTTTAACCAGAAAGCCCTGAGTTCCAGGCTTACTGCATCTGCCAAAGGCATCCCAAAGGGAGTGCAGAAGTGCCACAACATGGCTGCTTTCACGGCTTTTCCCTTAGGAAGAACCCTAATACACGGCTGATTTACCTTCCCAGGGTTACTGTTAGGCTTAGGCCTAGGACTTTTAAAACCAGGAAGCCCTGGGCTCCAGGCATATGCAGCTGTTAAAGGCATCCCAAGAGGGGCGCAGAAGTGACACAACTTGGCTGCCTCTGCTTCTATTCTCATGAGACCATCCTGAACCATAGGCAGATTTTCATTCCTAGGGTTAAGGTTTGAGTTTCGCCTAGGGTAAGAGTTCTATTAACCAGAAAGCCCTGAGTTCCAAGAACACAGCAGCTGCGAAGGACTAGCCAAGAAGATCGCCAAAGTACCACAACATGCCTGCCTCCACAGCTTTTTCCTTGGGGACATGCCTAATTCCTGGCTGATTTGCCTTTCTCGTCTTAGGGTTGGGGTTCGGCCTAGGGCTAGGATTTTTTTAACCAGGATGCCCTGAGTTCCAGGCTTACTGCATCTGCCAAAGGCATCCCAAAGGGAGTGCAGAAGTGCCACAACATGGCTGCTTTCACGGCTTTTCCCTTAGGAAGAACCCTAATACGCGGCTGATTTACCTTCCTAGGGTTACTGTTAGGCTTAGGCCTAGGACTTTTAAAACCAGGAAGCCCTGGGCTCCAGGCACACTGCAGCTGTTAAAGGCATCCCAAGGGGAGCGCAAAAGTGACACAACTTTGCTGCCTCTGCTGCTATTCTCATGAGACCATCCCGAACCATAGGCTGATTTTCCTTCCTAGGGTTAAGGTTTGAGTTACGCCTAGGGTAAGGGTTCTATTAACCAGAAAGACCTGAGTTCCAAGAACACAGCAGCTGCGAAGGACTAGCCAAGAAGAGCGCAAAAGTACCACAACATGCCTGCCTCCACAGCTTTTTCCTTGGGGACATGCCTAATTCCTGGCTGATTTGCCTTTCTCGTCTTAGGGTTGGGGTTCGGCGTAGGGCTAGGATTTTTTTAACTAGGAAGCCCTGAGTTCCAGGCACACTGGAGCTGTGAAAGGCATCCCAAAGGCAGTGCATAAGTGCCACAACATGGCTGCTTTCCCGGCTTTTTCCTTGGCAAGAAGCCTAACACCAGGCTGATTTCCCTTCCCAGGGTTACTGTTAGGCTTAGGCCTAGGGCTAGGATTTTTAAAACTAGGAAGCCCTTAGATCCAGGCACACTGCTGCTGTTCAAGGCATCCCAAGGGGAGTACAAAAGTGCAACAACATGGCAGCTTTCACAGCTTTTTCCTTGGCACCATCCCGATACCTAGGCTGTTTTATCTGCCTAGGGTTAGGGTTAGGGTTCAGCCTAGGGCTTGGAGTTTTTTAACCAGGAAGCCCTGAGTTCCAGGCTTACTGCATCTGCCAAAGGCATCCCAAAGGGAGTGCAAAAGTGCCACAACATGGCTGCTTTCACAGCTTTTCCCTTAGGAAGAACCCTAATACGCGGCTGATTTACCTTCCTAGGGTTACTGTTAGGCTTAGGCCTAGGACTTTTAAAACCAGGAAGCCCTGGGCTCCAGGCACACTGCAGCTGCGAAAGGCATCCCAAGGGGAGCGCAAAAGTGACACAACTTGGCTGCCACCACTGATATTTCCATGAGACCATCCCGAACCATAGGCTGATTTTCCTTCCTAGGGTTAAGGTTTGAGTTACGCCTAGGGTAAGAGTTCTATTAACCAGAAAGCCCTGAGTTCCAAGAACACAGCAGCTGCGAAGGACTACCCAAGAAGAGCGCAAAAGTACCACAACATGCCTGCCTCCACAGCTTTTTCCTTGGGGACATGCCTAATTCCTGGCTGATTTGCCTTTCTCGTCTTAGGGTTGGGGTTCGGCCTAGGGCTAGGATTTTTTTAACTAGGAAGCCCTGAGTTCCAGGCTTACTGCATGTGCCAAAGGCATCCCAAAGGGAGTGCAGAAGTGCCACAACATGGCTGCTTTCACGGCTTTTCCCTTAGGAAGAACCCTAATACGCGGCTGATTTACCTTCCTAGGGTTACTGTTAGGCTTAGGCCTAGGACTTTTAAAACCAGGAAGCCCTGGGCTCCAGGCACTCTGCAGCTGCGAAAGGCATCCCAAGGGGAGCGCAAAAGTGACACAACTTGGCTGCCACCACTGATATTTCCATGAGACCATCCCGAACCATAGGCTGATTTTCCTTCCTAGGGTTAAGGTTTGAGTTACGCCTAGGGTAAGAGTTCTATTAACCAGAAAGCCCTGAGTTCCAAGAACACAGCAGCTGCGAAGGACTACCCAAGAAGAGCGCAAAAGTACCACAACATGCCTGCCTCCACAGCTTTTTCCTTGGGGACATGCCTAATTCCTGGCTGATTTGCCTTTCTCGTCTTAGGGTTGGGGTTCGGCCTAGGGCTAGGATTTTTAAAATCAGGAAGCCCTGAGTTCCAGGCACACTGGAGCTGTGAAAGGCATCCCAAAGGGAGTGCAAAAGTGCCACAACATGGCTGCTTTCCCGTCTTTTTCCTTGGCAAGAAGCCTAACACCAGGCTGATTTACCTTCCCAGGGTTACTGTAAGGCTTAGGCCTAGGGCTAGGATTTTTAAAACTAGGAAGCCCTTAGTTCCAGGCACACTGCAGCTGTTCAAGTCATCCCAAGAGGGCCGCAGAAGTGACACAACTTGGCTGCCTCTGCTGCTATTCTGATGAGTCCATCCCGAACCATAGGCTGATTTTCCTTCCTAGGGTGAGGGTTAGAGTTACGCCTAGGGTTAGTGTTTTTTTAACCAGAAAGCCCTGAGTTCCAAGAACACAGCAGCTGCGAAGGACTACCCAAGAGGAGGGGAAAAGTGCCACAACATGGCTGCCTCCAGCGCTTTTTCCTTGGGACCATCATTGAACCTAAGCTGATTTACTTGCCTCCAGTTGCACCTATGGTCACGCCAAGAGATAGGGATTTTAAATCAGTAAACCCTGAGCTCCAGAGCCAGTGCAGCTGCAAAAGGCTTCCCAAGGGCAGCCAAAAATTGCCTCAACATGCTCCTTCCAGTGCTTTTTTCCTTGGGAACATCCCTATACCCAGGCTGATTTATCTGCCTAGGGTTAGGGTTAGGGTTCAGCCTAGAGATAGGATTTTTTCAAACAGGAAGCCCTGAATTCCAGGCACACTGCAGCTGTTAAAGGCAGTGTTCTACGTCAACCGCAACTTAGTCTGAAATAAATGCTTTTTCCCTGAGAGCATCTGAGAGGTTTGCATGAAGCACTGATATCTGACATTTGCAATTTTGAATAGGAGAGGAGAAAGAAAATGGGAAGAAGTTTTTAATTTTAGTGGTTTCAATGTTAATTTCCGTACACTTTTTCAAAACTTGTCAGCTCAAATGCCCATCAACATCTTTTAGTCATCTGTAAGTCAGTATTCATATAAAATGTGCTTCAAATCAAAAGAATTTCAAATTTGCACTCCAAATTTCTATGCCTAGATTTATGATTTCCTACACATATTAGATGAAAGGAAGGCCTTTTTTACTGTGGGAGTGCTGGAACACTGGAACAGGTTGCCCAGGGAAGTTGTGGGTGTCCCATCCCTGAAAGTATTCAAGGTCAGCTTGGACGGGGCTTGGAGCAGCAACAAAGGAGAAGCTTGATGGTAGAGAAACAAAGTTGGACTATAGAAGAAACTGGGATTGAAGTATAGGAGCAAGTTTTCTCTCAGCTCTTGGGGTAAATTCAAAGTTGTACAAAATGACATTTATCTGTGCTATTCACTACTGTAACAGAAATGTTCATGAAAACTGTACAGAAGATAGCAAATTTTAAAAGAGATAAGAATTACAGCATAAAATCCATGGGATGGGTTACAACATGAGACACTCTCTAAGAGAAAATCTCTGTGTTTCAGCACTTCATCATGGTAAGATTTCATGAAGTGCCAAAGAAGGCGGCAAAATATCATTCGGGACGTTATTTCCTGGAATTCAGCCTGGCCATTAGTAGGAACTGGGTTTGAACACATCATGTAGATATACCACACACGCTTTCCCTTCACTGAAAAATGACTGTTTACAACGAAGAAGCAATTGACGATCAAAATTGATTGAAAGCATCTTAAACATGTCAAGTATTTCATTGTAGATGATCTGTGATCCAAATGCTTCTTCCACCTTCGAGAGGGACAGAACAATTCTTCCATATCATGATGGTTTAAAATTGTATCAACCAATGTTTTCTGCTGAAAAGATAGCATCTATTTTTTTCTATTTTTGGAAGAAAATATTCCTAGACATACAACAGGTGAGAACTAAGTAATTTTAAAGAAACAAATGAAAAGAAAATATTCTGTAAATAGAATGAAATGAAAAGCTGTGTTTTAAATAGGAGCTAAATATGAAACAGAATTTTTGTACCAGGCATTTGAATTACTGCACCAGCTCTTTTGCCCATCAAGAGAGGCATTGAGCATTTCAGTCTTTTCCAAGGTGTTCATGATCTGCTATGCTGATCTCTGTGTGTGCCTAGGTGTGTGTGGAAGGGGGGGCATGTGAAGGGGAGTGTGTATGTTTGCTTTACAATTGTTGTGGCAGATTCATGCCTCAGCTCCACATTTTGTTTTAGAAAGGTCACACAGAGTGGATGTGAAGTTTACTATCAACAAGAGATCAATTCCCAAATCATCCATTTGACTCTACCTTATAAATCATGTGCTTTGTTGCATATTTTATCAAATCTACTTTCAAGCCAGATGGAGGAAGGAGGATGTGGCAATCCCTCCACCATCTTGCAACTTTTATGCAAGTAGGTTTTCAAGAAAATCATCATTTCTCTTGGAAATATGTCTGGAACAGGCATGATGGTAGTGTCAACCTGTTGGAGTTTTTGTTGCTGGAAGAAGTTATACAAAAGGATTGGTTTTTACATTGACCAGTTACTGAATCAAGCTCAGGAATACATTGGAAATTCAACTGGGGCTTCCTTTCCCCGGCAGACTACTTCTAGAACGAGCTTGTACACTGAAGCTTACTCTTTTGCCCTCTTTTTGTTTCTTTCCTATTTTCTTGGCTTCTTTGCCACTCTCTAGACAATTTTGGAACTTTTTTCCCAACTCAAATGGTTTCAATAGTCTGATTGTGATCATACATTTTTACAAGGAATCTTTAAAATCTTTCCTCCAGTTAAGAAAGTCAAGGACTTAGGTCTTTTTCTTCCCTTATCAATATTGCAATGAAATTGATAAGTAAAGACCAACTCTTTCTTTTTGTTTTTAACCCAAGCAGATAATTCCCATCCATTCATCCATTTGGTGGACCAATAGTTGCCATTCTGATGGAAGTTATCACTTCTTAACAATAGGCATTCTGTGACTATGTTGACAGCACTTTGGGTGAAGATCCTAACTGGTCTTAGATACACATAGGGAGAAATTTGCTCAGCCAGTGTCAGTCTTAAGCATGCGTATCAGAAGATCTTTCTAGAGCTGGGAATTTTCCCATGAAAGGGATTCAGTTAGGGAAGAGACACTTGCCCCAGAGGTTTACATTCTTCTTGAAGACTGCTTAAGGAACTTAGATGCCATGTCCATTTGGATCTGTGTCTGCACAGAACTTTGTCATGCCAGTGCTTGAAATGCATCTTGAAGAGAATTCACTAGCACAGAATGAATGAGAGTGGAAGGGGTTGGTGGGGCTAACCAGGCCCAATCCCCCTGCCTAAACCAGGATACCTAGAGCCTCTTGCCCAGGATTCTATCTGGGTGTACTTTGAATGTCTTCAAAGATCCAGGCTCCACAATCTTTCTGGGCAGTCTGTGCCGTGGTTCACTCACCCTCACAGTAAAGAATCATTTCCTGATGTTCCTGTATTTCAGTGTGTGCCCACTGCCTCTTGTCTTTTCACTCAGCATCACTGAAAAGACACTGATTCCCTCCCCTTTGCACTATTGCTTCCATATGGATGTGTGCTGCCATGTAGAGATATGTCAAAAACCTACCTGAAGCCCAGGCAGATAATATTCCCTTCATCTACCAGTCAAGTTGATTCATCAGAGGAGTTTAAAGTTATGTTCAGCATGAAATGCCCCTGAAAAATCATGCTAACTACATTATTGTGTCGTCTTTCATGTGCCTGGCAAGGTTTTCCAGGAAGAGCTGCTTCATCAACTTCCTGGGTATAAAAAAGAGGCTGGCTGGTTTGTACGATTGCGAGTCCTCCTAATTGCCTTTTTTGAAGATGAGTGTCATTTGCTTACATCCAGTCCTTAGCCTCTCTTCTCGTCTACATCTTAGCAAAAAGCTTTTCCACTATGTCTGGCGAGGAAAAACTGTGCCAGCACAGAAAACATCTCCTATCGTGTTCTAGACGTTGCACGGAGGTGTGCCGAGTGTTTGGCATGAAGGAAAGAAAACTTGTCCAAAACAGCTTCCAATCGAATGTTCATGCGATTGGAAAAGTCAGGAGAGTGCAAAGGTACTGTTTTCTATCAGTTGGCAAGCTGCGCACACAATCCCAGTGTTGTACAGCTTCCTTCTTCACCTTTCCGAAGGTGCCGCTCTCTCCGGCTCCCGGAGGCGAAGAAGCGGCTTCTTCGCGCAAAGACGATTGTGCCGCTCACTGTGCTCTCCTTAGCGCGGCTTCTGCCGAAAGACGCCCGAGAGCGGCTCTTAGCTACGGAGAGCATCGTACCTTCGTCTTTAGCGTCTCTTCTCGTCTACATCTTAGCAAAAAGCTTTTCCACTATGTCTGGCGAGGAAAAACTGTGCCAGCACAGAAAACATCTCCCATCGTGTTCTAGACGTTGCACGGAGGTGTGCCGAGTGTTTGGCATGAAGGAAAGAAAAGTTGTCCAAAACAGCTTCCAATCGAATGTTCATGTGATTGGAAAAGTCAGGAGAGTGCAAAGGTACTGTTTTCTATCAGTTGGCAAGCTGCGCACACAATCCCAGTGTTGTACAGCTTCCTTCTTCACCTTTCCGAAGGTGCCGCTCTCTCCGGCTCCCGGAGGCGAAGAAGCGGCTTCTTCGCGCAAAGACGATTGTGCCGCTCACTGTGCTCTCCTTAGCGAGGCTTCTGCCGAAAGACGCCCGAGAGCGGCTCTTAGCTACGGAGAGCATCGTACCTTCGTCTTTAGCGTCTCTTCTCGTCTACACCTTAGCAAAAAACTTTTCCACTATGTCTGGCGAGGAAAAACTGTGCCAGCACAGAAAACATCTCCTATCGTGTTCTAGACGTTGCACGGAGGTGTGCCGAGTGTTTGGCATGAAGAAAAGAAAAGTTGTCCAAAACAGCTTCCAATCGAATGTTCATGTGATTGGAAAAGTCAGGAGAGTGCAAAGGTACTGTTTTCTAGCAGTTGGCAAGCTGCGCACACAATCCCAGTGTTGTACAGCTTCCTTCTTCACCTTTCCGAAGGTGCCGCTCTCTCCGGCTCCCGGAGGCGAAGAAGCGGCTTCTTCGCGCAAAGACGATTGTGCCGCTCACTGTGCACTCCTTAGCGCGGCTTCTGCCGAAAGACGCCCGGGAGCGGCTCTTAGCTACGGAGAGCATCGTACCTTCGTCTTTAGCGTCTCTTCTCGTCTACATCTTAGCAAAAAGCTTTTCCACTATGTCTGGCGAGGAAAAACTGTGCCAGCACAGAAAACATCTCCTATCGTGTTCTAGACGTTGCACGGAGGTGTGCCGAGTGTTTGGCATGAAGGAAAGAAAAGTTGTCCAAAACAGCTTCCAATCGAATGTTCATGTGATTGGAAAAGTCAGGAGAGTGCAAAGGTACTGTTTTCTATCAGTTGGCAAGCTGCGCACACAATCCCAGTGTTGTACAGCTTCCTTCTTCACCTTTCCGAAGGTGCCGCTCTCTCCGGCTCCCGGAGGCGAAGAAGCGGCTTCTTCGCGCAAAGACGATTGTGCCGCTCACTGTGCACTCCTTAGCGCGGCTTCTGCCGAAAGACGCCCGGGAGCGGCTCTTAGCTCCGGACAGCATCGTACCTTCGTCTTTAGCGTCTCTTCTCGTCTACATCTTAGCAAAAAACTTTTCTACTATGTCTGGCGAGGAAAAACTGTGCCAGCACAGAAAACATCTCCCATCGTGTTCTAGACGTTGCACGGAGGTGTGCCGAGTGTTTGGCATGAAGGAAAGAAAAGTTGTCCAAAACAGCTTCCAATCGAATGTTCATGCGATTGGAAAAGTCAGGAGAGTGCAAAGGTACTGTTTTCTATCAGTTGGCAAGCTGCGCACACAATCCCAGTGTTGTACAGCTTCCTTCTTCACCTTTCCTAAGGTGCCGCTCTCTCCGGCTCCCGGAGGCGAAGAAGCGGCTTCTTCGCGCAAAGACGATTGTGCCGCTCACTGTGCACTCCTTAGCGCGGCTTCTGCCGAAAGACGCCCGGGAGCGGCTCTTAGCTCCGGACAGCATCGTACCTTCGTCTTTAGCGTCTCTTCTCGTCTACATCTTAGCAAAAAGCTTTTCCACTATGTCTGGCGAGGAAAAACTGTGCCAGCACAGAAAACATCTCCCATCGTGTTCTAGACGTTGCACGATCCCTAAACTTAGGCTGATTTTCCTTCCTGGGGATAGGGTTAGGCTTCAACCTAGGGCCTGGAGTTTTTTAACCAGGAAGCCCTGAGTTCCAGGCTTACTGCATCTGCCAAAGGCATCCGAAAGGGAGTGCAGAAGTGCCACAACATGGTTGCTTTCACGGCTTTTCCCTTAGGAAGAACCCTAATACGCGGCTGATTTACCTTCCTAGGGTTACTGTTAGGCTTAGGCCTAGGACTTTTAAAACCAGGAAGCCCTGGGCTCCAGGCACACTGCAGCTGTGAAAGGCATCCCAAAGGGAGTGCAAAAGTGCCACAACATGGCTGCTTTCCCGGCTTTTTCCTTGGCAAGAAGCCGAACACCAGGCTGATTTCCCTTCCCAGGGTTACTGTTAGGCTTAGGCCTAGGGCTAGGATTTTTAAAACTAGGAAGCCCTTAGTTCCAGGCACACTGCAGCTGCGAAAGGCATCCCAAGGGGAGTACAAAAGTGCAACAACATGGCAGCTTTCACAGCTTTTTCCTTGGCACCATCCCTATACCTAGGCTGATTTATCTGCCTAGGGTTAAGGTTAGGCTTCAGCCTAGGGCTTGGAGTTTTTTAACCAGAAAGCCCTGAGTTCCAGGCTTACTGCATCTGCCAAAGGCATCCCAAAGGGAGTGCAGAAGTGCCACAACATGGCTGCTTTCACGGCTTTTCCCTTAGGAAGAACCCTAATACACGGCTGATTTACCTTCCCAGGGTTACTGTTAGGCTTAGGCCTAGGACTTTTAAAACCAGGAAGCCCTGGGCTCCAGGCATATGCAGCTGTTAAAGGCATCCCAAGAGGGGCGCAGAAGTGACACAACTTGGCTGCCTCTGCTTCTATTCTCATGAGACCATCCTGAACCATAGGCAGATTTTCATTCCTAGGGTTAAGGTTTGAGTTTCGCCTAGGGTAAGAGTTCTATTAACCAGAAAGCCCTGAGTTCCAAGAACACAGCAGCTGCGAAGGACTAGCCAAGAAGATCGCCAAAGTACCACAACATGCCTGCCTCCACAGCTTTTTCCTTGGGGACATGCCTAATTCCTGGCTGATTTGCCTTTCTCGTCTTAGGGTTGGGGTTCGGCCTAGGGCTAGGATTTTTTTAACCAGGATGCCCTGAGTTCCAGGCTTACTGCATCTGCCAAAGGCATCCCAAAGGGAGTGCAGAAGTGCCACAACATGGCTGCTTTCACGGCTTTTCCCTTAGGAAGAACCCTAATACGCGGCTGATTTACCTTCCTAGGGTTACTGTTAGGCTTAGGCCTAGGACTTTTAAAACCAGGAAGCCCTGGGCTCCAGGCACACTGCAGCTGTTAAAGGCATCCCAAGGGGAGCGCAAAAGTGACACAACTTTGCTGCCTCTGCTGCTATTCTCATGAGACCATCCCGAACCATAGGCTGATTTTCCTTCCTAGGGTTAAGGTTTGAGTTACGCCTAGGGTAAGGGTTCTATTAACCAGAAAGACCTGAGTTCCAAGAACACAGCAGCTGCGAAGGACTAGCCAAGAAGAGCGCAAAAGTACCACAACATGCCTGCCTCCACAGCTTTTTCCTTGGGGACATGCCTAATTCCTGGCTGATTTGCCTTTCTCGTCTTAGGGTTGGGGTTCGGCCTAGGGCTAGGATATTTTTAACTAGGAAGCCCTGAGTTCCAGGCTTACTTCATCTGCCAAAGGCATCCCAAAGGGAGTGCAGAAGTGCCACAACATGGCTGCTTTCACGGCTTTTCCCTTAGGAAGAACCCTAATACGCGGCTGATTTACCTTCCTAGGGTTACTGTTAGGCTTAGGCCTAGGACTTTTAAAACCAGGAAGCCCTGGGCTCCAGGCACATGTAGCTGTTAAAGGCATCCCAAGAGGGCTGCAGAAGTGACACAACTTGGCTGCCTCTGCTGCTATTCTCATGAGACCATCCCGAACCATAGGCTGATTTTCCTTCCTAGGGTTAAGGTTTGAGTTACGCCTAGGGTAAGGGTTCTATTAACCAGAAAGCCCTGAGTTCCAAGAACACAGCAGCTGCGAAGGACTAGCCAAGAAGAGCGCAAAAGTACCACAACATGCCTGCCTCCACAGCTTTTTCCTTGGGGACATGCCTAATTCCTGGCTGATTTGCCTTTCTCGTCTTAGGGTTGGGGTTCGGCCTAGGCCTAGGATTTTTTTAACTAGGAAGCCCTGAGTTCCAGGCACACTGGAGCTGTGAAAGGCATCCCAAAGGCAGTGCATAAGTGCCACAACATGGCTGCTTTCACGGCTTTTTCCTTGGCAAGAAGCCTAACACCAGGCTGATTTCCCTTCCCAGGGTTACTGTTAGGCTTAGGCCTAGGGCTAGGATTTTTAAAACTAGGAAGCCCTTAGATCCAGGCACACTGCTGCTGTTCAAGGCATCCCAAGGGGAGTACAAAAGTGCAACAACATGGCAGCTTTCACAGCTTTTTCCTTGGCACCATCCCGATACCTAGGCTGTTTTATCTGCCTAGGGTTAGGGTTAGGGTTCAGCCTAGGGCTTGGAGTTTTTTAACCAGGAAGCCCTGAGTTCCAGGCTTACTGCATCTGCCAAAGGCATCCCAAAGGGAGTGCAAAAGTGCCACAACATGGCTGCTTTCACAGCTTTTCCCTTAGGAAGAACCCTAATACGCGGCTGATTTACCTTCCTAGGGTTACTGTTAGGCTTAGGCCTAGGACTTTTAAAACCAGGAAGCCCTGGGCTCCAGGCACACTGCAGCTGCGAAAGGCATCCCAAGGGGAGCGCAAAAGTGACACAACTTGGCTGCCACCACTGATATTTCCATGAGACCATCCCGAACCATAGGCTGATTTTCCTTCCTAGGGTTAAGGTTTGAGTTACGCCTAGGGTAAGAGTTCTATTAACCAGAAAGCCCTGAGTTCCAAGAACACAGCAGCTGCGAAGGACTACCCAAGAAGAGCGCAAAAGTACCACAACATGCCTGCCTCCACAGCTTTTTCCTTGGGGACATGCCTAATTCCTGGCTGATTTGCCTTTCTCGTCTTAGGGTTGGGGTTCGGCCTAGGGCTAGGATTTTTTTAACTAGGAAGCACTGAGTTCCAGGCTTACTGCATGTGCCAAAGGCATCCCAAAGGGAGTGCAGAAGTGCCACAACATGGCTGCTTTCACGGCTTTTCCCTTAGGAAGAACCCTAATACGCGGCTGATTTACCTTCCTAGGGTTACTGTTAGGCTTAGGCCTAGGACTTTTAAAACCAGGAAGCCCTGGGCTCCAGGCACTCTGCAGCTGCGAAAGGCATCCCAAGGGGAGCGCAAAAGTGACACAACTTGGCTGCCACCACTGATATTTCCATGAGACCATCCCGAACCATAGGCTGATTTTCCTTCCTAGGGTTAAGGTTTGAGTTACGCCTAGGGTAAGGGTTCTATTAACCAGAAAGCCCTGAGTTCCAAGAACACAGCAGCTGCGAAGGACTAGCCAAGAAGAGCGCAAAAGTACCACAACATGCCTGCCTCCACAGCTTTTTCCTTGGGGACATGCCTAATTCCTGGCTGATTTGCCTTTCTCGTCTTAGGGTTGGGGTTCGGCCTAGGGCTAGGATTTTTAAAATCAGGAAGCCCTGAGTTCCAGGCACACTGGAGCTGTGAAAGGCATCCCAAAGGGAGTGCAAAAGTGCCACAACATGGCTGCTTTCCCGTCTTTTTCCTTGGCAAGAAGCCTAACACCAGGCTGATTTACCTTCCCAGGGTTACTGTAAGGCTTAGGCCTAGGGCTAGGATTTTTAAAACTAGGAAGCCCTTAGTTCCAGGCACACTGCAGCTGTTCAAGTCATCCCAAGAGGGCCGCAGAAGTGACACAACTTGGCTGCCTCTGCTGCTATTCTGATGAGTCCATCCCGAACCATAGGCTGATTTTCCTTCCTAGGGTGAGGGTTAGAGTTACGCCTAGGGTTAGTGTTTTTTTAACCAGAAAGCCCTGAGTTCCAAGAACACAGCAGCTGCGAAGGACTACCCAAGAGGAGGGGAAAAGTGCCACAACATGGCTGCCTCCAGCGCTTTTTCCTTGGGACCATCATTGAACCTAAGCTGATTTACTTGCCTCCAGTTGCACCTATGGTCACGCCAAGAGATAGGGATTTTAAATCAGTAAACCCTGAGCTCCAGAGCCAGTGCAGCTGCAAAAGGCTTCCCAAGGGCAGCCAAAAATTGCCTCAACATGCTCCTTCCAGTGCTTTTTTCCTTGGGAACATCCCTATACCCAGGCTGATTTATCTGCCTAGGGTTAGGGTTAGGGTTCAGCCTAGAGATAGGATTTTTTCAAACAGGAAGCCCTGAATTCCAGGCACACTGCAGCTGTTAAAGGCAGTGTTCTACGTCAACCGCAACTTAGTCTGAAATAAATGCTTTTTCCCTGAGAGCATCTGAGAGGTTTGCATGAAGCACTGATATCTGACATTTGCAATTTTGAATAGGAGAGGAGAAAGAAAATGGGAAGAAGTTTTTAATTTTAGTGGTTTCAATGTTAATTTCCGTACACTTTTTCAAAACTTGTCAGCTCAAATGCCCATCAACATCTTTTAGTCATCTGTAAGTCAGTATTCATATAAAATGTGCTTCAAATCAAAAGAATTTCAAATTTGCACTCCAAATTTCTATGCCTAGATTTATGATTTCCTCCACATATTAGATGAAAGGAAGGCCTTTTTTACTGTGGGAGTGCTGGAACACTGGAACAGGTTGCCCAGGGAAGTTGTGGGTGTCCCATCCCTGAAAGTATTCAAGGTCAGCTTGGACGGGGCTTGGAGCAGCAACAAAGGAGAAGCTTGATGGTAGAGAAACAAAGTTGGACTATAGAAGAAACTGGGATTGAAGTATAGGAGCAAGTTTTCTCTCAGCTCTTGGGGTAAATTCAAAGTTGTACAAAATGACATTTATCTGTGCTATTCACTACTGTAACAGAAATGTTCATGAAAACTGTACAGAAGATAGCAAATTTTAAAAGAGATAAGAATTACAGCATAAAATCCATGGGATGGGTTACAACATGAGACACTCTCTAAGAGAAAATCTCTGTGTTTCAGCACTTCATCATGGTAAGATTTCATGAAGTGCCAAAGAAGGCGGCAAAATATCATTCGGGACGTTATTTCCTGGAATTCAGCCTGGCCATTAGTAGGAACTGGGTTTGAACACATCATGTAGATATACCACACACGCTTTCCCTTCACTGAAAAATGACTGTTTACAACGAAGAAGCAATTGACGATCAAAATTGATTGAAAGCATCTTAAACATGTCAAGTATTTCATTGTAGATGATCTGTGATCCAAATGCTTCTTCCACCTTCGAGAGGGACAGAACAATTCTTCCATATCATGATGGTTTAAAATTGTATCAACCAATGTTTTCTGCTGAAAAGATAGCATCTATTTTTTTCTATTTTTGGAAGAAAATATTCCTAGACATACAACAGGTGAGAACTAAGTAATTTTAAAGAAACAAATGAAAAGAAAATATTCTGTAAATAGAATGAAATGAAAAGCTGTGTTTTAAATAGGAGCTAAATATGAAACAGAATTTTTGTACCAGGCATTTGAATTACTGCACCAGCTCTTTTGCCCATCAAGAGAGGCATTGAGCATTTCAGTCTTTTCCAAGGTGTTCATGATCTGCTATGCTGATCTCTGTGTGTGCCTAGGTGTGTGTGGAAGGGGGGGCATGTGAAGGGGAGTGTGTATGTTTGCTTTACAATTGTTGTGGCAGATTCATGCCTCAGCTCCACATTTTGTTTTAGAAAGGTCACACAGAGTGGATGTGAAGTTTACTATCAACAAGAGATCAATTCCCAAATCATCCATTTGACTCTACCTTATAAATCATGTGCTTTGTTGCATATTTTATCAAATCTACTTTCAAGCCAGATGGAGGAAGGAGGATGTGGCAATCCCTCCACCATCTTGCAACTTTTATGCAAGTAGGTTTTCAAGAAAATCATCATTTCTCTTGGAAATATGTCTGGAACAGGCATGATGGTAGTGTCAACCTGTTGGAGTTTTTGTTGCTGGAAGAAGTTATACAAAAGGATTGGTTTTTACATTGACCAGTTACTGAATCAAGCTCAGGAATACATTGGAAATTCAACTGGGGCTTCCTTTCCCCGGCAGACTACTTCTAGAACGAGCTTGTACACTGAAGCTTACTCTTTTGCCCTCTTTTTGTTTCTTTCCTATTTTCTTGGCTTCTTTGCCACTCTCTAGACAATTTTGGAACTTTTTTCCCAACTCAAATGGTTTCAATAGTCTGATTGTGATCATACATTTTTACAAGGAATCTTTAAAATCTTTCCTCCAGTTAAGAAAGTCAAGGACTTAGGTCTTTTTCTTCCCTTATCAATATTGCAATGAAATTGATAAGTAAAGACCAACTCTTTCTTTTTGTTTTTAACCCAAGCAGATAATTCCCATCCATTCATCCATTTGGTGGACCAATAGTTGCCATTCTGATGGAAGTTATCACTTCTTAACAATAGGCATTCTGTGACTATGTTGACAGCACTTTGGGTGAAGATCCTAACTGGTCTTAGATACACATAGGGAGAAATTTGCTCAGCCAGTGTCAGTCTTAAGCATGCATATCAGAAGATCTTTCTAGAGCTGGGAATTTTCCCATGAAAGGGATTCAGTTAGGGAAGAGACACTTGCCCCAGAGGTTTACATTCTTCTTGAAGACTGCTTAAGGAACTTAGATGCCATGTCCATTTGGATCTGTGTCTGCACAGAACTTTGTCATGCCAGTGCTTGAAATGCATCTTGAAGAGAATTCACTAGCACAGAATGAATGAGAGTGGAAGGGGTTGGTGGGGCTAACCAGGCCCAACCCCCCTGCCTAAACCAGGATACCTAGAGCCTCTTGCCCAGGATTCTATCTGGGTGTACTTTGAATGTCTTCAAAGATCCAGGCTCCACAATCTTTCTGGGCAGTCTGTGCCGTGGTTCACTCACCCTCACAGTAAAGAATCATTTCCTGATGTTCCTGTATTTCAGTGTGTGCCCACTGCCTCTTGTCTTTTCACTCAGCATCACTGAAAAGACACTGATTCCCTCCCCTTTGCACTATTGCTTCCATATGGATGTGTGCTGCCATGTAGAGATATGTCAAAAACCTACCTGAAGCCCAGGCAGATAATATTCCCTTCATCTACCAGTCAAGTTGATTCATCAGAGGAGTTTAAAGTTATGTTCAGCATGAAATGCCCCTGAAAAATCATGCTAACTACATTATTGTGTCGTCTTTCATGTGCCTGGCAAGGTTTTCCAGGAAGAGCTGCTTCATCAACTTCCTGGGTATAAAAAAGAGGCTGGCTGGTTTGTACGATTGCGAGTCCTCCTAATTGCCTTTTTTGAAGATGAGTGTCATTTGCTTACATCCAGTCCTTAGCCTCTCTTCTCGTCTACATCTTAGCAAAAAGCTTTTCCACTATGTCTGGCGAGGAAAAACTGTGCCAGCACAGAAAACATCTCCTATCGTGTTCTAGACGTTGCACGGAGGTGTGCCGAGTGTTTGGCATGAAGGAAAGAAAACTTGTCCAAAACAGCTTCCAATCGAATGTTCATGCGATTGGAAAAGTCAGGAGAGTGCAAAGGTACTGTTTTCTATCAGTTGGCAAGCTGCGCACACAATCCCAGTGTTGTACAGCTTCCTTCTTCACCTTTCCGAAGGTGCCGCTCTCTCCGGCTCCCGGAGGCGAAGAAGCGGCTTCTTCGCGCAAAGACGATTGTGCCGCTCACTGTGCTCTCCTTAGCGCGGCTTCTGCCGAAAGACGCCCGAGAGCGGCTCTTAGCTACGGAGAGCATCGTACCTTCGTCTTTAGCGTCTCTTCTCGTCTACATCTTAGCAAAAAGCTTTTCCACTATGTCTGGCGAGGAAAAACTGTGCCAGCACAGAAAACATCTCCCATCGTGTTCTAGACGTTGCACGGAGGTGTGCCGAGTGTTTGGCATGAAGGAAAGAAAAGTTGTCCAAAACAGCTTCCAATCGAATGTTCATGTGATTGGAAAAGTCAGGAGAGTGCAAAGGTACTGTTTTCTATCAGTTGGCAAGCTGCGCACACAATCCCAGTGTTGTACAGCTTCCTTCTTCACCTTTCCGAAGGTGCCGCTCTCTCCGGCTCCCGGAGGCGAAGAAGCGGCTTCTTCGCGCAAAGACGATTGTGCCGCTCACTGTGCTCTCCTTAGCGAGGCTTCTGCCGAAAGACGCCCGAGAGCGGCTCTTAGCTACGGAGAGCATCGTACCTTCGTCTTTAGCGTCTCTTCTCGTCTACACCTTAGCAAAAAACTTTTCCACTATGTCTGGCGAGGAAAAACTGTGCCAGCACAGAAAACATCTCCTATCGTGTTCTAGACGTTGCACGGAGGTGTGCCGAGTGTTTGGCATGAAGAAAAGAAAAGTTGTCCAAAACAGATTCCAATCGAATGTTCATGTGATTGGAAAAGTCAGGAGAGTGCAAAGGTACTGTTTTCTAGCAGTTGGCAAGCTGCGCACACAATCCCAGTGTTGTACAGCTTCCTTCTTCACCTTTCCGAAGGTGCCGCTCTCTCCGGCTCCCGGAGGCGAAGAAGCGGCTTCTTCGCGCAAAGACGATTGTGCCGCTCACTGTGCACTCCTTAGCGCGGCTTCTGCCGAAAGACGCCCGGGAGCGGCTCTTAGCTACGGACAGCATCGTACCTTCGTCTTTAGCGTCTCTTCTCGTCTACATCTTAGCAAAAAGCTTTTCCACTATGTCTGGCGAGGAAAAACTGTGCCAGCACAGAAAACATCTCCTATCGTGTTCTAGACGTTGCACGGAGGTGTGCCGAGTGTTTGGCATGAAGAAAAGAAAAGTTGTCCAAAACAGCTTCCAATCGAATGTTCATGTGATTGGAAAAGTCAGGAGAGTGCAAAGGTACTGTTTTCTATCAGTTGGCAAGCTGCGCACACAATCCCAGTGTTGTACAGCTTCCTTCTTCACCTTTCCGAAGGTGCCGCTCTCTCCGGCTCCCGGAGGCGAAGAAGCGGCTTCTTCGCGCAAAGACGATTGTGCCGCTCACTGTGCACTCCTTAGCGCGGCTTCTGCCGAAAGACGCCCGGGAGCGGCTCTTAGCTCCGGACAGCATCGTACCTTCGTCTTTAGCGTCTCTTCTCGTCTACATCTTAGCAAAAAACTTTTCTACTATGTCTGGCGAGGAAAAACTGTGCCAGCACAGAAAACATCTCCCATCGTGTTCTAGACGTTGCACGGAGGTGTGCCGAGTGTTTGGCATGAAGGAAAGAAAAGTTGTCCAAAACAGCTTCCAATCGAATGTTCATGCGATTGGAAAAGTCAGGAGAGTGCAAAGGTACTGTTTTCTATCAGTTGGCAAGCTGCGCACACAATCCCAGTGTTGTACAGCTTCCTTCTTCACCTTTCCTAAGGTGCCGCTCTCTCCGGCTCCCGGAGGCGAAGAAGCGGCTTCTTCGCGCAAAGACGATTGTGCCGCTCACTGTGCACTCCTTAGCGCGGCTTCTGCCGAAAGACGCCCGGGAGCGGCTCTTAGCTCCGGACAGCATCGTACCTTCGTCTTTAGCGTCTCTTCTCGTCTACATCTTAGCAAAAAGCTTTTCCACTATGTCTGGCGAGAAAAAACTGTGCCAGCACAGAAAACATCTCCCATGGTGTTCTAGACGTTGCACGATCCCTAAACTTAGGCTGATTTTCCTTCCTGGGGATAGGGTTAGGCTTCAACCTAGGGCCTGGAGTTTTTTAACCAGGAAGCCCTGAGTTCCAGGCTTACTGCATCTGCCAAAGGCATCCCAAAGGGAGTGCAGAAGTGCCACAACATGGTTGCTTTCACGGCTTTTCCCTTAGGAAGAACCCTAATACGCGGCTGATTTACCTTCCTAGGGTTACTGTTAGGCTTAGGCCTAGGACTTTTAAAACCAGGAAGCCCTGGGCTCCAGGCACACTGCAGCTGTGAAAGGCATCCCAAAGGGAGTGCAAAAGTGCCACAACATGGCTGCTTTCCCGGCTTTTTCCTTGGCAAGAAGCCGAACACCAGGCTGATTTCCCTTCCCAGGGTTACTGTTAGGCTTAGGCCTAGGGCTAGGATTTTTAAAACTAGGAAGCCCTTAGTTCCAGGCACACTGCAGCTGCGAAAGGCATCCCAAGGGGAGTACAAAAGTGCAACAACATGGCAGCTTTCACAGCTTTTTCCTTGGCACCATCCCTATACCTAGGCTGATTTATCTGCCTAGGGTTAAGGTTAGGCTTCAGCCTAGGGCTTGGAGTTTTTTAACCAGAAAGCCCTGAGTTCCAGGCTTACTGCATCTGCCAAAGGCATCCCAAAGGGAGTGCAGAAGTGCCACAACATGGCTGCTTTCACGGCTTTTCCCTTAGGAAGAACCCTAATACACGGCTGATTTACCTTCCCAGGGTTACTGTTAGGCTTAGGCCTAGGACTTTTAAAACCAGGAAGCCCTGGGCTCCAGGCATATGCAGCTGTTAAAGGCATCCCAAGAGGGGCGCAGAAGTGACACAACTTGGCTGCCTCTGCTTCTATTCTCATGAGACCATCCTGAACCATAGGCAGATTTTCATTCCTAGGGTTAAGGTTTGAGTTTCGCCTAGGGTAAGAGTTCTATTAACCAGAAAGCCCTGAGTTCCAAGAACACAGCAGCTGCGAAGGACTAGCCAAGAAGATCGCCAAAGTACCACAACATGCCTGCCTCCACAGCTTTTTCCTTGGGGACATGCCTAATTCCTGGCTGATTTGCCTTTCTCGTCTTAGGGTTGGGGTTCGGCCTAGGGCTAGGATTTTTTTAACCAGGATGCCCTGAGTTCCAGGCTTACTGCATCTGCCAAAGGCATCCCAAAGGGAGTGCAGAAGTGCCACAACATGGCTGCTTTCACGGCTTTTCCCTTAGGAAGAACCCTAATACGCGGCTGATTTACCTTCCTAGGGTTACTGTTAGGCTTAGGCCTAGGACTTTTAAAACCAGGAAGCCCTGGGCTCCAGGCACACTGCAGCTGTTAAAGGCATCCCAAGGGGAGCGCAAAAGTGACACAACTTTGCTGCCTCTGCTGCTATTCTCATGAGACCATCCCGAACCATAGGCTGATTTTCCTTCCTAGGGTTAAGGTTTGAGTTACGCCTAGGGTAAGGGTTCTATTAACCAGAAAGACCTGAGTTCCAAGAACACAGCAGCTGCGAAGGACTAGCCAAGAAGAGCGCAAAAGTACCACAACATGCCTGCCTCCACAGCTTTTTCCTTGGGGACATGCCTAATTCCTGGCTGATTTGCCTTTCTCGTCTTAGGGTTGGGGTTCGGCGTAGGGCTAGGATTTTTTTAACTAGGAAGCCCTGAGTTCCAGGCACACTGGAGCTGTGAAAGGCATCCCAAAGGCAGTGCATAAGTGCCACAACATGGCTGCTTTCCCGGCTTTTTCCTTGGCAAGAAGCCTAACACCAGGCTGATTTCCCTTCCCAGGGTTACTGTTAGGCTTAGGCCTAGGGCTAGGATTTTTAAAACTAGGAAGCCCTTAGATCCAGGCACACTGCTGCTGTTCAAGGCATCCCAAGGGGAGTACAAAAGTGCAACAACATGGCAGCTTTCACAGCTTTTTCCTTGGCACCATCCCGATACCTAGGCTGTTTTATCTGCCTAGGGTTAGGGTTAGGGTTCAGCCTAGGGCTTGGAGTTTTTTAACCAGGAAGCCCTGAGTTCCAGGCTTACTGCATCTGCCAAAGGCATCCCAAAGGGAGTGCAAAAGTGCCACAACATGGCTGCTTTCACAGCTTTTCCCTTAGGAAGAACCCTAATACGCGGCTGATTTACCTTCCTAGGGTTACTGTTAGGCTTAGGCCTAGGACTTTTAAAACCAGGAAGCCCTGGGCTCCAGGCACACTGCAGCTGCGAAAGGCATCCCAAGGGGAGCGCAAAAGTGACACAACTTGGCTGCCACCACTGATATTTCCATGAGACCATCCCGAACCATAGGCTGATTTTCCTTCCTAGGGTTAAGGTTTGAGTTACGCCTAGGGTAAGAGTTCTATTAACCAGAAAGCCCTGAGTTCCAAGAACACAGCAGCTGCGAAGGACTACCCAAGAAGAGCGCAAAAGTACCACAACATGCCTGCCTCCACAGCTTTTTCCTTGGGGACATGCCTAATTCCTGGCTGATTTGCCTTTCTCGTCTTAGGGTTGGGGTTCGGCCTAGGGCTAGGATTTTTTTAACTAGGAAGCCCTGAGTTCCAGGCTTACTGCATGTGCCAAAGGCATCCCAACGGGAGTGCAGAAGTGCCACAACATGGCTGCTTTCACGGCTTTTCCCTTAGGAAGAACCCTAATACGCGGCTGATTTACCTTCCTAGGGTTACTGTTAGGCTTAGGCCTAGGACTTTTAAAACCAGGAAGCCCTGGGCTCCAGGCACTCTGCAGCTGCGAAAGGCATCCCAAGGGGAGCGCAAAAGTGACACAACTTGGCTGCCACCACTGATATTTCCATGAGACCATCCCGAACCATAGGCTGATTTTCCTTCCTAGGGTTAAGGTTTGAGTTACGCCTAGGGTAAGGGTTCTATTAACCAGAAAGCCCTGAGTTCCAAGAACACAGCAGCTGCGAAGGACTAGCCAAGAAGAGCGCAAAAGTACCACAACATGCCTGCCTCCACAGCTTTTTCCTTGGGGACATGCCTAATTCCTGGCTGATTTGCCTTTCTCGTCTTAGGGTTGGGGTTCGGCCTAGGGCTAGGATTTTTAAAATCAGGAAGCCCTGAGTTCCAGGCACACTGGAGCTGTGAAAGGCATCCCAAAGGGAGTGCAAAAGTGCCACAACATGGCTGCTTTCCCGTCTTTTTCCTTGGCAAGAAGCCTAACACCAGGCTGATTTACCTTCCCAGGGTTACTGTAAGGCTTAGGCCTAGGGCTAGGATTTTTAAAACTAGGAAGCCCTTAGTTCCAGGCACACTGCAGCTGTTCAAGTCATCCCAAGAGGGCCGCAGAAGTGACACAACTTGGCTGCCTCTGCTGCTATTCTGATGAGTCCATCCCGAACCATAGGCTGATTTTCCTTCCTAGGGTGAGGGTTAGAGTTACGCCTAGGGTTAGTGTTTTTTTAACCAGAAAGCCCTGAGTTCCAAGAACACAGCAGCTGCGAAGGACTACCCAAGAGGAGGGGAAAAGTGCCACAACATGGCTGCCTCCAGCGCTTTTTCCTTGGGACCATCATTGAACCTAAGCTGATTTACTTGCCTCCAGTTGCACCTATGGTCACGCCAAGAGATAGGGATTTTAAATCAGTAAACCCTGAGCTCCAGAGCCAGTGCAGCTGCAAAAGGCTTCCCAAGGGCAGCCAAAAATTGCCTCAACATGCTCCTTCCAGTGCTTTTTTCCTTGGGAACATCCCTATACCCAGGCTGATTTATCTGCCTAGGGTTAGGGTTAGGGTTCAGCCTAGAGATAGGATTTTTTCAAACAGGAAGCCCTGAATTCCAGGCACACTGCAGCTGTTAAAGGCAGTGTTCTACGTCAACCGCAACTTAGTCTGAAATAAATGCTTTTTCCCTGAGAGCATCTGAGAGGTTTGCATGAAGCACTGATATCTGACATTTGCAATTTTGAATAGGAGAGGAGAAAGAAAATGGGAAGAAGTTTTTAATTTTAGTGGTTTCAATGTTAATTTCCGTACACTTTTTCAAAACTTGTCAGCTCAAATGCCCATCAACATCTTTTAGTCATCTGTAAGTCAGTATTCATATAAAATGTGCTTCAAATCAAAAGAATTTCAAATTTGCACTCCAAATTTCTGTGCCTAGATTTATGATTTCCTACACATATTAGATGAAAGGAAGGCCTTTTTTACTGTGGGAGTGCTGGAACACTGGAACAGGTTGCCCAGGGAAGTTGTGGGTGTCCCATCCCTGAAAGTATTCAAGGTCAGCTTGGACGGGGCTTGGAGCAGCAACAAAGGAGAAGCTTGATGGTAGAGAAACAAAGTTGGACTATAGAAGAAACTGGGATTGAAGTATAGGAGCAAGTTTTCTCTCAGCTCTTGGGGTAAATTCAAAGTTGTACAAAATGACATTTATCTGTGCTATTCACTACTGTAACAGAAATGTTCATGAAAACTGTACAGAAGATAGCAAATTTTAAAAGAGATAAGAATTACAGCATAAAATCCATGGGATGGGTTACAACATGAGACACTCTCTAAGAGAAAATCTCTGTGTTTCAGCACTTCATCATGGTAAGATTTCATGAAGTGCCAAAGAAGGCGGCAAAATATCATTCGGGACGTTATTTCCTGGAATTCAGCCTGGCCATTAGTAGGAACTGGGTTTGACCACATCATGTAGATATACCACACACACTTGCCCTTCACTGAAAAATGACTGTTTACAACGAAGAAGCAATTGACGATCAAAATTGATTGAAAGCATCTTAAACATGTCAAGTATTTCATTGTAGATGATCTGTGATCCAAATGCTTCTTCCACCTTCGAGAGGGACAGAACAATTCTTCCATATCATGATGGTTTAAAATTGTATCAACCAATGTTTTCTGCTGAAAAGATAGCATCTATTTTTTTCTATTTTTGGAAGAAAATATTCCTAGACATACAACAGGTGAGAACTAAGTAATTTTAAAGAAACAAATGAAAAGAAAATATTCTGTAAATAGAATGAAATGAAAAGCTGTGTTTTAAATAGGAGCTAAATATGAAACAGAATTTTTGTACCAGGCATTTGAATTACTGCACCAGCTCTTTTGCCCATCAAGAGAGGCATTGAGCATTTCAGTCTTTTCCAAGGTGTTCATGATCTGCTATGCTGATCTCTGTGTGTGCCTAGGTGTGTGTGGAAGGGGGGGCATGTGAAGGGGAGTGTGTATGTTTGCTTTACAATTGTTGTGGCAGATTCATGCCTCAGCTCCACATTTTGTTTTAGAAAGGTCACACAGAGTGGATGTGAAGTTTACTATCAACAAGAGATCAATTCCCAAATCATCCATTTGACTCTACCTTATAAATCATGTGCTTTGTTGCATATTTTATCAAATCTACTTTCAAGCCAGATGGAGGAAGGAGGATGTGGCAATCCCTCCACCATCTTGCAACTTTTATGCAAGTAGGTTTTCAAGAAAATCATCATTTCTCTTGGAAATATGTCTGGAACAGGCATGATGGTAGTGTCAACCTGTTGGAGTTTTTGTTGCTGGAAGAAGTTATACAAAAGGATTGGTTTTTACATTGACCAGTTACTGAATCAAGCTCAGGAATACATTGGAAATTCAACTGGGGCTTCCTTTCCCCGGCAGACTACTTCTAGAACGAGCTTGTACACTGAAGCTTACTCTTTTGCCCTCTTTTTGTTTCTTTCCTATTTTCTTGGCTTCTTTGCCACTCTCTAGACAATTTTGGAACTTTTTTCCCAACTCAAATGGTTTCAATAGTCTGATTGTGATCATACATTTTTACAAGGAATCTTTAAAATCTTTCCTCCAGTTAAGAAAGTCAAGGACTTAGGTCTTTTTCTTCCCTTATCAATATTGCAATGAAATTGATAAGTAAAGACCAACTCTTTCTTTTTGTTTTTAACCCAAGCAGATAATTCCCATCCATTCATCCATTTGGTGGACCAATAGTTGCCATTCTGATGGAAGTTATCACTTCTTAACAATAGGCATTCTGTGACTATGTTGACAGCACTTTGGGTGAAGATCCTAACTGGTCTTAGATACACATAGGGAGAAATTTGCTCAGCCAGTGTCAGTCTTAAGCATGCGTATCAGAAGATCTTTCTAGAGCTGGGAATTTTCCCATGAAAGGGATTCAGTTAGGGAAGAGACACTTGCCCCAGAGGTTTACATTCTTCTTGAAGACTGCTTAAGGAACTTAGATGCCATGTCCATTTGGATCTGTGTCTGCACAGAACTTTGTCATGCCAGTGCTTGAAATGCATCTTGAAGAGAATTCACTAGCACAGAATGAATGAGAGTGGAAGGGGTTGGTGGGGCTAACCAGGCCCAACCCCCCTGCCTAAACCAGGATACCTAGAGCCTCTTGCCCAGGATTCTATCTGGGTGTACTTTGAATGTCTTCAAAGATCCAGGCTCCACAATCTTTCTGGGCAGTCTGTGCCGTGGTTCACTCACCCTCACAGTAAAGAATCATTTCCTGATGTTCCTGTATTTCAGTGTGTGCCCACTGCCTCTTGTCTTTTCACTCAGCATCACTGAAAAGACACTGATTCCCTCCCCTTTGCACTATTGCTTCCATATGGATGTGTGCTGCCATGTAGAGATATGTCAAAAACCTACCTGAAGCCCAGGCAGATAATATTCCCTTCATCTACCAGTCAAGTTGATTCATCAGAGGAGTTTAAAGTTATGTTCAGCATGAAATGCCCCTGAAAAATCATGCTAACTACATTATTGTGTCGTCTTTCATGTGCCTGGCAAGGTTTTCCAGGAAGAGCTGCTTCATCAACTTCCTGGGTATAAAAAAGAGGCTGGCTGGTTTGTACGATTGCGAGTCCTCCTAATTGCCTTTTTTGAAGAGGAGTGTCATTTGCTTACATCCAGTCCTTAGCCTCTCTTCTCGTCTACATCTTAGCAAAAAGCTTTTCCACTATGTCTGGCGAGGAAAAACTGTGCCAGCACAGAAAACATCTCCTATCGTGTTCTAGACGTTGCACGGAGGTGTGCCGAGTGTTTGGCATGAAGGAAAGAAAACTTGTCCAAAACAGCTTCCAATCGAATGTTCATGCGATTGGAAAAGTCAGGAGAGTGCAAAGGTACTGTTTTCTATCAGTTGGCAAGCTGCGCACACAATCCCAGTGTTGTACAGCTTCCTTCTTCACCTTTCCGAAGGTGCCGCTCTCTCCGGCTCCCGGAGGCGAAGAAGCGGCTTCTTCGCGCAAAGACGATTGTGCCGCTCACTGTGCTCTCCTTAGCGCGGCTTCTGCCGAAAGACGCCCGGGAGCGGCTCTTAGCTACGGAGAGCATCGTACCTTCGTCTTTAGCGTCTCTTCTCGTCTACATCTTAGCAAAAAGCTTTTCCACTATGTCTGGCGAGGAAAAACTGTGCCAGCACAGAAAACATCTCCCATCGTGTTCTAGACGTTGCACGGAGGTGTGCCGAGTGTTTGGCATGAAGGAAAGAAAAGTTGTCCAAAACAGCTTCCAATCGAATGTTCATGTGATTGGAAAAGTCAGGAGAGTGCAAAGGTACTGTTTTCTAGCAGTTGGCAAGCTGCGCACACAATCCCAGTGTTGTACAGCTTCCTTCTTCACCTTTCCGAAGGTGCCGCTCTCTCCGGCTCCCGGAGGCGAAGAAGCGGCTTCTTCGCGCAAAGACGATTGTGCCGCTCACTGTGCACTCCTTAGCGCGGCTTCTGCCGAAAGACGCCCGGGAGCGGCTCTTAGCTCCGGACAGCATCGTACCTTCGTCTTTAGCGTCTCTTCTCGTCTACATCTTAGCAAAAAGCTTTTCCACTATGTCTGGCGAGGAAAAACTGTGCAAGCACAGAAAACATCTCCCATCGTGTTCTAGACGTTGCACGGAGGTGTGCCGAGTGTTTGGCATGAAGAAAAGAAAAGTTGTCCAAAACAGCTTCCAATCGAATGTTCATGTGATTGGAAAAGTCAGGAGAGTGCAAAGGTACTGTTTTCTAGCAGTTGGCAAGCTGCGCACACAATCCCAGTGTTGTACAGCTTCCTTCTTCACCTTTCCGAAGGTGCCGCTCTCTCCGGCTCCCGGAGGCGAAGAAGCGGCTTCTTCGCGCAAAGACGATTGTGCCGCTCACTGTGCACTCCTTAGCGCGGCTTCTGCCGAAAGACGCCCGGGAGCGGCTCTTAGCTACGGAGAGCATCGTACCTTCGTCTTTAGCGTCTCTTCTCGTCTACATCTTAGCAAAAAGCTTTTCCACTATGTCTGGCGAGGAAAAACTGTGCCAGCACAGAAAACATCTCCTATCGTGTTCTAGACGTTGCACGGAGGTGTGCCGAGTGTTTGGCATGAAGGAAAGAAAACTTGTCCAAAACAGCTTCCAATCGAATGTTCATGTGATTGGAAAAGTCAGGAGAGTGCAAAGGTACTGTTTTCTATCAGTTGGCAAGCTGCGCACACAATCCCAGTGTTGTACAGCTTCCTTCTTCACCTTTCCGAAGGTGCCGCTCTCTCCGGCTCCCGGAGGCGAAGAAGCGGCTTCTTCGCGCAAAGACGATTGTGCCGCTCACTGTGCACTCCTTAGCGCGGCTTCTGCCGAAAGACGCCCGGGAGCGGCTCTTAGCTCCGGACAGCATCGTACCTTCGTCTTTAGCGTCTCTTCTCGTCTACATCTTAGCAAAAAACTTTTCTACTATGTCTGGCGAGGAAAAACTGTGCCAGCACAGAAAACATCTCCCATCGTGTTCTAGACGTTGCACGGAGGTGTGCCGAGTGTTTGGCATGAAGGAAAGAAAAGTTGTCCAAAACAGCTTCCAATCGAATGTTCATGTGATTGGAAAAGTCAGGAGAGTGCAAAGGTACTGTTTTCTATCAGTTGGCAAGCTGCGCACACAATCCCAGTGTTGTACAGCTTCCTTCTTCACCTTTCCTAAGGTGCCGCTCTCTCCGGCTCCCGGAGGCGAAGAAGCGGCTTCTACGCGCAAAGACGATTGTGCCGCTCACTGTGCACTCCTTAGCGAGGCTTCTGCCGAAAGACGCCCGGGAGCGGCTCTTAGCTCCGGACAGCATCGTACCTTCGTCTTTAGCGTCTCTTCTCGTCTACATCTTAGCAAAAAGCTTTTCCACTATGTCTGGCGAGGAAAAACTGTGCCAGCACAGAAAACATCTCCCATGGTGTTCTAGACGTTGCACGATCCCTAAACTTAGGCTGATTTTCCTTCCTGGGGATAGGGTTAGGCTTCAACCTAGGGCCTGGAGTTTTTTAACCAGGAAGCCCTGAGTTCCAGGCTTACTGCATCTGCCAAAGGCATCCGAAAGGGAGTGCAGAAGTGCCACAACATGGTTGCTTTCACGGCTTTTCCCTTAGGAAGAACTCTAATACGCGGCTGATTTACCTTCCTAGGGTTACTGTTAGGCTTAGGCCTAGGACTTTTAAAACCAGGAAGCCCTGGGCTCCAGGCACACTGCAGCTGTGAAAGGCATCCAAAAGGGAGTGCAAAAGTGCCACAACATGGCTGCTTTCCCGGCTTTTTCCTTGGCAAGAAGCCGAACACCAGGCTGATTTCCCTTCCCAGGGATACTGTTAGCCTTAGGCCTAGGGCTAGGATTTTTAAAACTAGGAAGCCCTTAGTTCCAGGCACACTGCAGCTGCGAAAGGCATCCCAAGGGGAGTACAAAAGTGCAACAACATGGCAGCTTTCACAGCTTTTTCCTTGGCACCATCCCTATACCTAGGCTGATTTATCTGCCTAGGGTTAAGGTTAGGCTTCAGCCTAGGGCTTGGAGTTTTTTAACCAGAAAGCCCTGAGTTCCAGGCTTACTGCATCTGCCAAAGGCATCCCAAAGGGAGTGCAGAAGTGCCACAACATGGCTGCTTTCACGGCTTTTCCCTTAGGAAGAACCCTAATACACGGCTGATTTACCTTCCCAGGGTTACTGTTAGGCTTAGGCCTAGGACTTTTAAAACCAGGAAGCCCTGGGCTCCAGGCATATGCAGCTGTTAAAGGCATCCCAAGAGGGGCGCAGAAGTGACACAACTTGGCTGCCTCTGCTTCTATTCTCATGAGACCATCCTGAACCATAGGCAGATTTTCATTCCTAGGGTTAAGGTTTGAGTTTCGCCTAGGGTAAGAGTTCTATTAACCAGAAAGCCCTGAGTTCCAAGAACACAGCAGCTGCGAAGGACTAGCCAAGAAGATCGCCAAAGTACCACAACATGCCTGCCTCCACAGCTTTTTCCTTGGGGACATGCCTAATTCCTGGCTGATTTGCCTTTCTCGTCTTAGGGTTGGGGTTCGGCCTAGGGCTAGGATTTTTTTAACTAGGAAGCCCTGAGTTCCAGGCTTACTGCATGTGCCAAAGGCATCCCAAAGGGAGTGCAGAAGTGCCACAACATGGCTTCTTTCACGGCTTTTCCCTTAGGAAGAACCCTAATACACGGCTGATTTACCTTCCTAAGGTTACTGTTAGGCTTAGGCCTAGGACTTTTAAAACCAGGAAGCCCTGGGCTCCAGGCACACTGCAGCTGTTAAAGGCATCCCAAGGGGAGCGCAAAAGTGACACAACTTGGCTGCCTCTGCTGCTATTCTCATGAGACCATTCTGAATCATAGGCTGATTTTCCTTCCTAGGGTTAAGGTTTGAGTTACGCCTGGGGTAAGGGTTCTATTAACCAGAAAGCCCTGAGTTCCAAGAACACAGCAGCTGCGAAGGACTAGCCAAGAAGAGCGCAAAAGTACCACAACATGCCTGCCTCCACAGCTTTTTCCTTGGGGACATGCCTAATTCCTGGCTGATTTGCCTTTCTCGTCTTAGGGTTGGGGTTCGGCCTAGGGCTAGGATTTTTAAAATCAGGAAGCCCTGAGTTCCAGGCACACTGGAGCTGTGAAAGGCATCCCAAAGGGAGTGCAAAAGTGCCACAACATGGCTGCTTTCCCGTCTTTTTCCTTGGCAAGAAGCCTAACACCAGGCTGATTTACCTTCCCAGGGTTACTGTAAGGCTTAGGCCTAGGGCTAGGATTTTTAAAACTAGGAAGCCCTTAGTTCCAGGCACACTGCAGCTGTTCAAGTCATCCCAAGAGGGCCGCAGAAGTGACACAAC
This sequence comes from Ammospiza maritima maritima, assembly GCA_036010785.1. Lineage (NCBI taxonomy): Eukaryota > Metazoa > Chordata > Aves > Passeriformes > Passerellidae > Ammospiza > Ammospiza maritima. Next base: position 5,301,970 of record CM069694.1, read on the forward strand.
TTGGCTGCCTCTGCTGCTATTCTGATGAGTCCATCCCGAACCATAGGCTGATTTTCCTTCCTAGGGTGAGGGTTAGAGTTACGCCTAGGGTTAGTGTTTTTTTAACCAGAAAGCCCTGAGTTCCAAGAACACAGCAGCTGCGAAGGACTACCCAAGAGGAGGGGAAAAGTGCCACAACATGGCTGCCTCCAGCGCTTTTTCCTTGGGACCATCATTGAACCTAAGCTGATTTACTTGCCTCCAGTTGCACCTATGGTCACGCCAAGAGATAGGGATTTTAAATCAGTAAACCCTGAGCTCCAGAGCCAGTGCAGCTGCAAAAGGCTTCCCAAGGGCAGCCAAAAATTGCCTCAACATGCTCCTTCCAGTGCTTTTTTCCTTGGGAACATCCCTATACCCAGGCTGATTTATCTGCCTAGGGTTAGGGTTAGGGTTCAGCCTAGAGATAGGATTTTTTCAAACAGGAAGCCCTGAATTCCAGGCACACTGCAGCTGTTAAAGGCAGTGTTCTACGTCAACCGCAACTTAGTCTGAAATAAATGCTTTTTCCCTGAGAGCATCTGAGAGGTTTGCATGAAGCACTGATATCTGACATTTGCAATTTTGAATAGGAGAGGAGAAAGAAAATGGGAAGAAGTTTTTAATTTTAGTGGTTTCAATGTTAATTTCCGTACACTTTTTCAAAACTTGTCAGCTCAAATGCCCATCAACATCTTTTAGTCATCTGTAAGTCAGTATTCATATAAAATGTGCTTCAAATCAAAAGAATTTCAAATTTGCACTCCAAATTTCTATGCCTAGATTTATGATTTCCTACACATATTAGATGAAAGGAAGGCCTTTTTTACTGTGGGAGTGCTGGAACACTGGAACAGGTTGCCCAGGGAAGTTGTGGGTGTCCCATCCCTGAAAGTATTCAAGGTCAGCTTGGACGGGGCTTGGAGCAGCAACAAAGGAGAAGCTTGATGGTAGAGAAACAAAGTTGGACTATAGAAGAAACTGGGATTGAAGTATAGGAGCAAGTTTTCTCTCAGCTCTTGGGGTAAATTCAAAGTTGTACAAAATGACATTTATCTGTGCTATTCACTACTGTAACAGAAATGTTCATGAAAACTGTACAGAAGATAGCAAATTTTAAAAGAGATAAGAATTACAGCATAAAATCCATGGGATGGGTTACAACATGAGACACTCTCTAAGAGAAAATCTCTGTGTTTCAGCACTTCATCATGGTAAGATTTCATGAAGTGCCAAAGAAGGCGGCAAAATATCATTCGGGACGTTATTTCCTGGAATTCAGCCTGGCCATTAGTAGGAACTGGGTTTGAACACATCATGTAGATATACCACACACGCTTTCCCTTCACTGAAAAATGACTGTTTACAACGAAGAAGCAATTGACGATCAAAATTGATTGAAAGCATCTTAAACATGTCAAGTATTTCATTGTAGATGATCTGTGATCCAAATGCTTCTTCCACCTTCGAGAGGGACAGAACAATTCTTCCATATCATGATGGTTTAAAATTGTATCAACCAATGTTTTCTGCTGAAAAGATAGCATCTATTTTTTTCTATTTTTGGAAGAAAATATTCCTAGACATACAACAGGTGAGAACTAAGTAATTTTAAAGAAACAAATGAAAAGAAAATATTCTGTAAATAGAATGAAATGAAAAGCTGTGTTTTAAATAGGAGCTAAATATGAAACAGAATTTTTGTACCAGGCATTTGAATTACTGCACCAGCTCTTTTGCCCATCAAGAGAGGCATTGAGCATTTCAGTCTTTTCCAAGGTGTTCATGATCTGCTATGCTGATCTCTGTGTGTGCCTAGGTGTGTGTGGAAGGGGGGGCATGTGAAGGGGAGTGTGTATGTTTGCTTTACAATTGTTGTGGCAGATTCATGCCTCAGCTCCACATTTTGTTTTAGAAAGGTCACACAGAGTGGATGTGAAGTTTACTATCAACAAGAGATCAATTCCCAAATCATCCATTTGACTCTACCTTATAAATCATGTGCTTTGTTGCATATTTTATCAAATCTACTTTCAAGCCAGATGGAGGAAGGAGGATGTGGCAATCCCTCCACCATCTTGCAACTTTTATGCAAGTAGGTTTTCAAGAAAATCATCATTTCTCTTGGAAATATGTCTGGAACAGGCATGATGGTAGTGTCAACCTGTTGGAGTTTTTGTTGCTGGAAGAAGTTATACAAAAGGATTGGTTTTTACATTGACCAGTTACTGAATCAAGCTCAGGAATACATTGGAAATTCAACTGGGGCTTCCTTTCCCCGGCAGACTACTTCTAGAACGAGCTTGTACACTGAAGCTTACTCTTTTGCCCTCTTTTTGTTTCTTTCCTATTTTCTTGGCTTCTTTGCCACTCTCTAGACAATTTTGGAACTTTTTTCCCAACTCAAATGGTTTCAATAGTCTGATTGTGATCATACATTTTTACAAGGAATCTTTAAAATCTTTCCTCCAGTTAAGAAAGTCAAGGACTTAGGTCTTTTTCTTCCCTTATCAATATTGCAATGAAATTGATAAGTAAAGACCAACTCTTTCTTTTTGTTTTTAACCCAAGCAGATAATTCCCATCCATTCATCCATTTGGTGGACCAATAGTTGCCATTCTGATGGAAGTTATCACTTCTTAACAATAGGCATTCTGTGACTATGTTGACAGCACTTTGGGTGAAGATCCTAACTGGTCTTAGATACACATAGGGAGAAATTTGCTCAGCCAGTGTCAGTCTTAAGCATGCGTATCAGAAGATCTTTCTAGAGCTGGGAATTTTCCCATGAAAGGGATTCAGTTAGGGAAGAGACACTTGCCCCAGAGGTTTACATTCTTCTTGAAGACTGCTTAAGGAACTTAGATGCCATGTCCATTTGGATCTGTGTCTGCACAGAACTTTGTCATGCCAGTGCTTGAAATGCATCTTGAAGAGAATTCACTAGCACAGAATGAATGAGAGTGGAAGGGGTTGGTGGGGCTAACCAGGCCCAACCCCCCTGCCTAAACCAGGATACCTAGAGCCTCTTGCCCAGGATTCTATCTGGGTGTACTTTGAATGTCTTCAAAGATCCAGGCTCCACAATCTTTCTGGGCAGTCTGTGCCGTGGTTCACTCACCCTCACAGTAAAGAATCATTTCCTGATGTTCCTGTATTTCAGTGTGTGCCCACTGCCTCTTGTCTTTTCACTCAGCATCACTGAAAAGACACTGATTCCCTCCCCTTTGCACTATTGCTTCCATATGGATGTGTGCTGCCATGTAGAGATATGTCAAAAACCTACCTGAAGCCCAGGCAGATAATATTCCCTTCATCTACCAGTCAAGTTGATTCATCAGAGGAGTTTAAAGTTATGTTCAGCATGAAATGCCCCTGAAAAATCATGCTAACTACATTATTGTGTCGTCTTTCATGTGCCTGGCAAGGTTTTCCAGGAAGAGCTGCTTCATCAACTTCCTGGGTATAAAAAAGAGGCTGGCTGGTTTGTACGATTGCGAGTCCTTCTAATTGCCTTTTTTGAAGAGGAGTGTCATTTGCTTACATCCAGTCCTTAGCCTCTCTTCTCGTCTACATCTTAGCAAAAAGCTTTTCCACTATGTCTGGCGAGGAAAAACTGTGCCAGCACAGAAAACATCTCCTATCGTGTTCTAGACGTTGCACGGAGGTGTGCCGAGTGTTTGGCATGAAGGAAAGAAAACTTGTCCAAAACAGATTCCAATCGAATGTTCATGCGATTGGAAAAGTCAGGAGAGTGCAAAGGTACTGTTTTCTATCAGTTGGCAAGCTGCGCACACAATCCCAGTGTTGTACAGCTTCCTTCTTCACCTTTCCGAAGGTGCCGCTCTCTCCGGCTCCCGGAGGCGAAGAAGCGGCTTCTTCGCGCAAAGACGATTGTGCCGCTCACTGTGCTCTCCTTAGCGCGGCTTCTGCCGAAAGACGCCCGAGAGCGGCTCTTAGCTACGGAGAGCATCGTACCTTCGTCTTTAGCGTCTCTTCTCGTCTACATCTTAGCAAAAAGCTTTTCCACTATGTCTGGCGAGGAAAAACTGTGCAAGCACAGAAAACATCTCCCATCGTGTTCTAGACGTTGCACGGAGGTGTGCCGAGTGTTTGGCATGAAGGAAAGAAAAGTTGTCCAAAACAGCTTCCAATCGAATGTTCATGTGATTGGAAAAGTCAGGAGAGTGCAAAGGTACTGTTTTCTATCAGTTGGCAAGCTGCGCACACAATCCCAGTGTTGTACAGCTTCCTTCTTCACCTTTCCGAAGGTGCCGCTCTCTCCGGCTCCCGGAGGCGAAGAAGCGGCTTCTTCGCGCAAAGACGATTGTGCCGCTCACTGTGCTCTCCTTAGCGAGGCTTCTGCCGAAAGACGCCCGAGAGCGGCTCTTAGCTACGGAGAGCATCGTACCTTCGTCTTTAGCGTCTCTTCTCGTCTACATCTTAGCAAAAAACTTTTCCACTATGTCTGGCGAGGAAAAACTGTGCCAGCACAGAAAACATCTCCTATCGTGTTCTAGACGTTGCACGGAGGTGTGCCGAGTGTTTGGCATGAAGAAAAGAAAAGTTGTCCAAAACAGCTTCCAATCGAATGTTCATGTGATTGGAAAAGTCAGGAGAGTGCAAAGGTACTGTTTTCTAGCAGTTGGCAAGCTGCGCACACAATCCCAGTGTTGTACAGCTTCCTTCTTCACCTTTCCGAAGGTGCCGCTCTCTCCGGCTCCCGGAGGCGAAGAAGCGGCTTCTTCGCGCAAAGACGATTGTGCCGCTCACTGTGCACTCCTTAGCGCGGCTTCTGCCGAAAGACGCCCGGGAGCGGCTCTTAGCTACGGAGAGCATCGTACCTTCGTCTTTAGCGTCTCTTCTCGTCTACATCTTAGCAAAAAGCTTTTCCACTATGTCTGGCGAGGAAAAACTGTGCCAGCACAGAAAACATCTCCTATCGTGTTCTAGACGTTGCACGGAGGTGTGCCGAGTGTTTGGCATGAAGGAAAGAAAAGTTGTCCAAAACAGCTTCCAATCGAATGTTCATGTGATTGGAAAAGTCAGGAGAGTGCAAAGGTACTGTTTTCTATCAGTTGGCAAGCTGCGCACACAATCCCAGTGTTGTACAGCTTCCTTCTTCACCTTTCCGAAGGTGCCGCTCTCTCCGGCTCCCGGAGGCGAAGAAGCGGCTTCTTCGCGCAAAGACGATTGTGCCGCTCACTGTGCACTCCTTAGCGCGGCTTCTGCCGAAAGACGCCCGGGAGCGGCTCTTAGCTCCGGACAGCATCGTACCTTCGTCTTTAGCGTCTCTTCTCGTCTACATCTTAGCAAAAAACTTTTCTACTATGTCTGGCGAGGAAAAACTTTGCCAGCACAGAAAACATCTCCCATCGTGTTCTAGACGTTGCACGGAGGTGTGCCGAGTGTTTGGCATGAAGGAAAGAAAAGTTGTCCAAAACAGCTTCCAATCGAATGTTCATGTGATTGGAAAAGTCAGGAGAGTGCAAAGGTACTGTTTTCTATCAGTTGGCAAGCTGCGCACACAATCCCAGTGTTGTACAGCTTCCTTCTTCACCTTTCCTAAGGTGCCGCTCTCTCCGGCTCCCGGAGGCGAAGAAGCGGCTTCTACGCGCAAAGACGATTGTGCCGCTCACTGTGCACTCCTTAGCGCGGCTTCTGCCGAAAGACGCCCGGGAGCGGCTCTTAGCTCCGGACAGCATCGTACCTTCGTCTTTAGCGTCTCTTCTCGTCATCATCTTAGCAAAAAGCTTTTCCACTATGTCTGGCGAGGAAAAACTGTGCCAGCACAGAAAACATCTCCCATGGTGTTCTAGACGTTGCACGATCCCTAAACTTAGGCTGATTTTCCTTCCTGGGGATAGGGTTAGGCTTCAACCTAGGGCCTGGAGTTTTTTAACCAGGAAGCCCTGAGTTCCAGGCTTACTGCATCTGCCAAAGGCATCCGAAAGGGAGTGCAGAAGTGCCACAACATGGTTGCTTTCACGGCTTTTCCCTTAGGAAGAACTCTAATACGCGGCTGATTTACCTTCCTAGGGTTACTGTTAGGCTTAGGCCTAGGACTTTTAAAACCAGGAAGCCCTGGGCTCCAGGCACACTGCAGCTGTGAAAGGCATCCAAAAGGGAGTGCAAAAGGGCCACAACATGGCTGCTTTCCCGGCTTTTTCCTTGGCAAGAAGCCGAACACCAGGCTGATTTCCCTTCCCAGGGATACTGTTAGCCTTAGGCCTAGGGCTAGGATTTTTAAAACTAGGAAGCCCTTAGTTCCAGGCACACTGCAGCTGCGAAAGGCATCCCAAGGGGAGTACAAAAGTGCAACAACATGGCAGCTTTCACAGCTTTTTCCTTGGCACCATCCCTATACCTAGGCTGATTTATCTGCCTAGGGTTAAGGTTAGGCTTCAGCCTAGGGCTTGGAGTTTTTTAACCAGAAAGCCCTGAGTTCCAGGCTTACTGCATCTGCCAAAGGCATCCCAAAGGGAGTGCAGAAGTGCCACAACATGGCTGCTTTCACGGCTTTTCCCTTAGGAAGAACCCTAATACACGGCTGATTTACCTTCCCAGGGTTACTGTTAGGCTTAGGCCTAGGACTTTTAAAACCAGGAAGCCCTGGGCTCCAGGCATATGCAGCTGTTAAAGGCATCCCAAGAGGGGCGCAGAAGTGACACAACTTGGCTGCCTCTGCTTCTATTCTCATGAGACCATCCTGAACCATAGGCAGATTTTCATTCCTAGGGTTAAGGTTTGAGTTTCGCCTAGGGTAAGAGTTCTATTAACCAGAAAGCCCTGAGTTCCAAGAACACAGCAGCTGCGAAGGACTAGCCAAGAAGATCGCCAAAGTACCACAACATGCCTGCCTCCACAGCTTTTTCCTTGGGGACATGCCTAATTCCTGGCTGATTTGCCTTTCTCGTCTTAGGGTTGGGGTTCGGCCTAGGGCTAGGATTTTTTTAACTAGGAAGCCCTGAGTTCCAGGCTTACTGCATCTGCCAAAGGCATCCCAAAGGGAGTGCAGAAGTGCCACAACATGGCTTCTTTCACGGCTTTTCCCTTAGGAAGAACCCTAATACACGGCTGATTTACCTTCCTAGGGTTACTGTTAGGCTTAGGCCTAGGACTTTTAAAACCAGGAAGCCCTGGGCTCCAGGCACACTGCAGCTGTTAAAGGCATCCCAAGGGGAGCGCAAAAGTGACACAACTTGGCTGCCTCTGCTGCTATTCTCATGAGACCATTCTGAATCATAGGCTGATTTTCCTTCCTAGGGTTAAGGTTTGAGTTACGCCTGGGGTAAGGGTTCTATTAACCAGAAAGCCCTGAGTTCCAAGAACACAGCAGCTGCGAAGGACTACCCAAGAAGAGCGCAAAAGTACCACAACATGCCTGCCTCCACAGCTTTTTCCTTGGGGACATGCCTAATTCCTGGCTGATTTGCCTTTCTCGTCTTAGGGTTGGGGTTCGGCCTAGGGCTAGGATTTTTAAAATCAGGAAGCCCTGAGTTCCAGGCACACTGGAGCTGTGAAAGGCATCCCAAAGGGAGTGCAAAAGTGCCACAACATGGCTGCTTTCCCGTCTTTTTCCTTGGCAAGAAGCCTAACACCAGGCTGATTTACCTTCCCAGGGTTACTGTAAGGCTTAGGCCTAGGGCTAGGATTTTTAAAACTAGGAAGCCCTTAGTTCCAGGCACACTGCAGCTGTTCAAGTCATCCCAAGAGGGCCGCAGAAGTGACACAACTTGGCTGCCTCTGCTGCTATTCTGATGAGTCCATCCCGAACCATAGGCTGATTTTCCTTCCTAGGGTGAGGGTTAGAGTTACTCCTAGGGTTAGTGTTTTTTTAACCAGAAAGCCCTGAGTTCCAAGAACACAGCAGCTGCGAAGGACTACCCAAGAGGAGGGGAAAAGTGCCACAACATGGCTGCCTCCAGCGCTTTTTCCTTGGGACCATCATTGAACCTAAGCTGATTTACTTGCCTCCAGTTGCACCTATGGTCACTCCAAGAGATAGGGATTTTAAATCAGTAAACCCTGAGCTCCAGAGCCAGTGCAGCTGCAAAAGGCTTCCCAAGGGCAGCCAAAAATTGCCTCAACATGCTCCTTCCAGTGCTTTTTTCCTTGGGAACATCCCTATACCCAGGCTGATTTATCTGCCTAGGGTTAGGGTTAGGGTTCAGCCTAGAGATAGGATTTTTTCAAACAGGAAGCCCTGAATTCCAGGCACACTGCAGCTGTTAAAGGCAGTGTTCTACGTCAACCGCAACTTAGTCTGAAATAAATGCTTTTTCCCTGAGAGCATCTGAGAGGTTTGCATGAAGCACTGATATCTGACATTTGCAATTTTGAATAGGAGAGGAGAAAGAAAATGGGAAGAAGTTTTTAATTTTAGTGGTTTCAATGTTAATTTCCGTACACTTTTTCAAAACTTGTCAGCTCAAATGCCCATCAACATCTTTTAGTCATCTGTAAGTCAGTATTCATATAAAATGTGCTTCAAATCAAAAGAATTTCAAATTTGCACTCCAAATTTCTATGCCTAGATTTATGATTTCCTACACATATTAGATGAAAGGAAGGCCTTTTTTACTGTGGGAGTGCTGGAACACTGGAACAGGTTGCCCAGGGAAGTTGTGGGTGTCCCATCCCTGAAAGTATTCAAGGTCAGCTTGGACGGGGCTTGGAGCAGCAACAAAGGAGAAGCTTGATGGTAGAGAAACAAAGTTGGACTATAGAAGAAACTGGGATTGAAGTATAGGAGCAAGTTTTCTCTCAGCTCTTGGGGTAAATTCAAAGTTGTACAAAATGACATTTATCTGTGCTATTCACTACTGTAACAGAAATGTTCATGAAAACTGTACAGAAGATAGCAAATTTTAAAAGAGATAAGAATTACAGCATAAAATCCATGGGATGGGTTACAACATGAGACACTCTCTAAGAGAAAATCTCTGTGTTTCAGCACTTCATCATGGTAAGATTTCATGAAGTGCCAAAGAAGGCGGCAAAATATCATTCGGGACGTTATTTCCTGGAATTCAGCCTGGCCATTAGTAGGAACTGGGTTTGAACACATCATGTAGATATACCACACACGCTTTCCCTTCACTGAAAAATGACTGTTTACAACGAAGAAGCAATTGACGATCAAAATTGATTGAAAGCATCTTAAACATGTCAAGTATTTCATTGTAGATGATCTGTGATCCAAATGCTTCTTCCACCTTCGAGAGGGACAGAACAATTCTTCCATATCATGATGGTTTAAAATTGTATCAACCAATGTTTTCTGCTGAAAAGATAGCATCTATTTTTTTCTATTTTTGGAAGAAAATATTCCTAGACATACAACAGGTGAGAACTAAGTAATTTTAAAGAAACAAATGAAAAGAAAATATTCTGTAAATAGAATGAAATGAAAAGCTGTGTTTTAAATAGGAGCTAAATATGAAACAGAATTTTTGTACCAGGCATTTGAATTACTGCACCAGCTCTTTTGCCCATCAAGAGAGGCATTGAGCATTTCAGTCTTTTCCAAGGTGTTCATGATCTGCTATGCTGATCTCTGTGTGTGCCTAGGTGTGTGTGGAAGGGGGGGCATGTGAAGGGGAGTGTGTATGTTTGCTTTACAATTGTTGTGGCAGATTCATGCCTCAGCTCCACATTTTGTTTTAGAAAGGTCACACAGAGTGGATGTGAAGTTTACTATCAACAAGAGATCAATTCCCAAATCATCCATTTGACTCTACCTTATAAATCATGTGCTTTGTTGCATATTTTATCAAATCTACTTTCAAGCCAGATGGAGGAAGGAGGATGTGGCAATCCCTCCACCATCTTGCAACTTTTATGCAAGTAGGTTTTCAAGAAAATCATCATTTCTCTTGGAAATATGTCTGGAACAGGCATGATGGTAGTGTCAACCTGTTGGAGTTTTTGTTGCTGGAAGAAGTTATACAAAAGGATTGGTTTTTACATTGATCAGTTACTGAATCAAGCTCAGGAATACATTGGAAATTCAACTGGGGCTTCCTTTCCCCGGCAGACTACTTCTAGAACGAGCTTGTACACTGAAGCTTACTCTTTTGCCCTCTTTTTGTTTCTTTCCTATTTTCTTGGCTTCTTTGCCACTCTCTAGACAATTTTGGAACTTTTTTCCCAACTCAAATGGTTTCAATAGTCTGATTGTGATCATACATTTTTACAAGGAATCTTTAAAATCTTTCCTCCAGTTAAGAAAGTCAAGGACTTAGGTCTTTTTCTTCCCTTATCAATATTGCAATGAAATTGATAAGTAAAGACCAACTCTTTCTTTTTGTTTTTAACCCAAGCAGATAATTCCCATCCATTCATCCATTTGGTGGACCAATAGTTGCCATTCTGATGGAAGTTATCACTTCTTAACAATAGGCATTCTGTGACTATGTTGACAGCACTTTGGGTGAAGATCCTAACTGGTCTTAGATACACATAGGGAGAAATTTGCTCAGCCAGTGTCAGTCTTAAGCATGCGTATCAGAAGATCTTTCTAGAGCTGGGAATTTTCCCATGAAAGGGATTCAGTTAGGGAAGAGACACTTGCCCCAGAGGTTTACATTCTTCTTGAAGACTGCTTAAGGAACTTAGATGCCATGTCCATTTGGATCTGTGTCTGCACAGAACTTTGTCATGCCAGTGCTTGAAATGCATCTTGAAGAGAATTCACTAGCACAGAATGAATGAGAGTGGAAGGGGTTGGTGGGGCTAACCAGGCCCAACCCCCCTGCCTAAACCAGGATACCTAGAGCCTCTTGCCCAGGATTCTATCTGGGTGTACTTTTAATGTCTTCAAAGATCCAGGCTCCACAATCTTTCTGGGCAGTCTGTGCCGTGGTTCACTCACCCTCACAGTAAAGAATCATTTCCTGATGTTCCTGTATTTCAGTGTGTGCCCACTGCCTCTTGTCTTTTCACTCAGCATCACTGAAAAGACACTGATTCCCTCCCCTTTGCACTATTGCTTCCATATGGATGTGTGCTGCCATGTAGAGATATGTCAAAAACCTACCTGAAGCCCAGGCAGATAATATTCCCTTCATCTACCAGTCAAGTTGATTCATCAGAGGAGTTTAAAGTTATGTTCAGCATGAAATGCCCCTGAAAAATCATGCTAACTACATTATTGTGTCGTCTTTCATGTGCCTGGCAAGGTTTTCCAGGAAGAGCTGCTTCATCAACTTCCTGGGTATAAAAAAGAGGCTGGCTGGTTTGTACGATTGCGAGTCCTTCTAATTGCCTTTTTTGAAGAGGAGTGTCATTTGCTTACATCCAGTCCTTAGCCTCTCTTCTCGTCTACATCTTAGCAAAACACTTTTCCACTATGTCTGGCGAGGAAAAACTGTGCCAGCACAGAAAACATCTCCTATCGTGTTCTAGACGTTGCACGGAGGTGTGCCGAGTGTTTGGCATGAAGGAAAGAAAACTTGTCCAAAACAGCTTCCAATCGAATGTTCATGCGATTGGAAAAGTCAGGAGAGTGCAAAGGTACTGTTTTCTATCAGTTGGCAAGCTGCGCACACAATCCCAGTGTTGTACAGCTTCCTTCTTCACCTTTCCGAAGGTGCCGCTCTCTCCGGCTCCCGGAGGCGAAGAAGCGGCTTCTTCGCGCAAAGACGATTGTGCCGCTCACTGTGCTCTCCTTAGCGCGGCTTCTGCCGAAAGATGCCCGAGAGCGGCTCTTAGCTACGGAGAGCATCGTACCTTCGTCTTTAGCGTCTCTTCTCGTCTACATCTTAGCAAAAAGCTTTTCTACTATGTCTGGCGAGGAAAAACTGTGCCAGCACAGAAAACATCTCCCATCGTGTTCTAGACGTTGCACGGAGGTGTGCCGAGTGTTTGGCATGAAGAAAAGAAAAGTTGTCCAAAACAGCTTCCAATCGAATGTTCATGTGATTGGAAAAGTCAGGAGAGTGCAAAGGTACTGTTTTCTATCAGTTGGCAAGCTGCGCACACAATCCCAGTGTTGTACAGCTTCCTTCTTCACCTTTCCGAAGGTGCCGCTCTCTCCGGCTCCCGGAGGCGAAGAAGCGGCTTCTTCGCGCAAAGACGATTGTGCCGCTCACTGTGCACTCCTTAGCGCGGCTTCTGCCGAAAGACGCCCGGGAGCGGCTCTTAGCTACGGAGAGCATCGTACCTTCGTCTTTAGCGTCTCTTCTCGTCTACATCTTAGCAAAAAGCTTTTCCACTATGTCTGGCGAGGAAAAACTGTGCCAGCACAGAAAACATCTCCTATCGTGTTCTAGACGTTGCACGGAGGTGTGCCGAGTGTTTGGCATGAAGGAAAGAAAAGTTGTCCAAAACAGCTTCCAATCGAATGTTCATGTGATTGGAAAAGTCAGGAGAGTGCAAAGGTACTGTTTTCTATCAGTTGGCAAGCTGCGCACACAATCCCAGTGTTGTACAGCTTCCTTCTTCACCTTTCCGAAGGTGCCGCTCTCTCCGGCTCCCGGAGGCGAAGAAGCGGCTTCTTCGCGCAAAGACGATTGTGCCGCTCACTGTGCACTCCTTAGCGCGGCTTCTGCCGAAAGACGCCCGGGAGCGGCTCTTAGCTCCGGACAGCATCGTACCTTCGTCTTTAGCGTCTCTTCTCGTCTACATCTTAGCAAAAAACTTTTCTACTATGTCTGGCGAGGAAAAACTGTGCCAGCACAGAAAACATCTCCCATCGTGTTCTAGACGTTGCACGGAGGTGTGCCGAGTGTTTGGCATGAAGGAAAGAAAAGTTGTCCAAAACAGCTTCCAATCGAATGTTCATGTGATTGGAAAAGTCAGGAGAGTGCAAAGGTACTGTTTTCTATCAGTTGGCAAGCTGCGCACACAATCCCAGTGTTGTACAGCTTCCTTCTTCACCTTTCCTAAGGTGCCGCTCTCTCCGGCTCCCGGAGGCGAAGAAGCGGCTTCTTCGCGCAAAGACGATTGTGCCGCTCACTGTGCACTCCTTAGCGCGGCTTCTGCCGAAAGACGCCCGAGAGCGGCTCTTAGCTCCGGACAGCATCGTACCTTCGTCTTTAGCGTCTCTTCTCGTCTACATCTTAGCAAAAAGCTTTTCCACTATGTCTGGCGAGGAAAAACTGTGCCAGCACAGAAAACATCTCCTATCGTGTTCTAGACGTTGCACGGAGGTGTGCCGAGTGTTTGGCATGAAGGAAAGAAAAGTTGTCCAAAACAGCTTCCAATCGAATGTTCATGTGATTGGAAAAGTCAGGAGAGTGCAAAGGTACTGTTTTCTATCAGTTGGCAAGCTGCGCACACAATCCCAGTGTTGTACAGCTTCCTTCTTCACCTTTCCGAAGGTGCCGCTCTCTCCGGCTCCCGGAGGCGAAGAAGCGGCTTCTTCGCGCAAAGACGATTGTGCCGCTCACTGTGCACTCCTTAGCGCGGCTTCTGCCGAAAGACGCCCGGGAGCGGCTCTTAGCTCCGGACAGCATCGTACCTTCGTCTTTAGCGTCTCTTCTCGTCTACATCTTAGCAAAAAACTTTTCTACTATGTCTGGCGAGGAAAAACTGTGCCAGCACAGAAAACATCTCCCATCGTGTTCTAGACGTTGCACGGAGGTGTGCCGAGTGTTTGGCATGAAGGAAAGAAAAGTTGTCCAAAACAGCTTCCAATCGAATGTTCATGTGATTGGAAAAGTCAGGAGAGTGCAAAGGTACTGTTTTCTATCAGTTGGCAAGCTGCGCACACAATCCCAGTGTTGTACAGCTTCCTTCTTCACCTTTCCTAAGGTGCCGCTCTCTCCGGCTCCCGGAGGCGAAGAAGCGGCTTCTTCGCGCAAAGACGATTGTGCCGCTCACTGTGCACTCCTTAGCGCGGCTTCTGCCGAAAGACGCCCGGGAGCGGCTCTTAGCTCCGGACAGCATCGTACCTTCGTCTTTAGCGTCTCTTCTCGTCTACATCTTAGCAAAAAGCTTTTCCACTATGTCTGGCGAGGAAAAACTGTGCCAGCACAGAAAACATCTCCCATCGTGTTCTAGACGTTGCACGATCCCTAAACTTAGGCTGATTTTCCTTCCTGGGGATAGGGTTAGGCTTCAACCTAGGGCCTGGAGTTTTTTAACCAGGAAGCCCTGAGTTCCAGGCTTACTGCATCTGCCAAAGGCATCCGAAAGGGAGTGCAGAAGTGCCACAAAATGGTTGCTTTCACGGCTTTTCCCTTAGGAAGAACCCTAATACGCGGCTGATTTACCTTCCTAGGGTTACTGTTAGGCTTAGGCCTAGGACTTTTAAAACCAGGAAGCCCTGGGCTCCAGGCACACTGCAGCTGTGAAAGGCATCCAAAAGGGAGTGCAAAAGTGCCACAACATGGCTGCTTTCTCGGCTTTTTCCTTGGCAAGAAGCCGAACACCAGGCTGATTTCCCTTCCCAGGGTTACTGTTAGCCTTAGGCCTAGGGCTAGGATTTTTAAAACTAGGAAGCCCTTAGTTCCAGGCACACTGCAGCTGCGAAAGGCATCCCAAGGGGAGTACAAAAGTGCAACAACATGGCAGCTTTCATAGCTTTTTCCTTGGCACCATCCCTATACCTAGGCTGATTTATCTGCCTAGGGTTAAGGTTAGGCTTCAGCCTAGGGCTTGGAGTTTTTTAACCAGAAAGCCCTGAGTTCCAGGCTTACTGCATCTGCCAAAGGCATCCCAAAGGGAGTGCAGAAGTGCCACAACATGGCTGCTTTCACGGCTTTTCCCTTAGGAAGAACCCTAATACACGGCTGATTTACCTTCCCAGGGTTACTGTTAGGCTTAGGCCTAGGACTTTTAAAACCAGGAAGCCCTGGGCTCCAGGCATATGCAGCTGTTAAAGGCATCCCAAGAGGGGCGCAGAAGTGACACAACTTGGCTGCCTCTGCTTCTATTCTCATGAGACCATCCTGAACCATAGGCAGATTTTCATTCCTAGGGTTAAGGTTTGAGTTTCGCCTAGGGTAAGAGTTCTATTAACCAGAAAGCCCTGAGTTCCAAGAACACAGCAGCTGCGAAGGACTAGCCAAGAAGATCGCCAAAGTACCACAACATGCCTGCCTCCACAGCTTTTTCCTTGGGGACATGCCTAATTCCTGGCTGATTTGCCTTTCTCGTCTTAGGGTTGGGGTTCGGCCTAGGGCTAGGATTTTTTTAACTAGGAAGCCCTGAGTTCCAGGCTTACTGCATCTGCCAAAGGCATCCCAAAGGGAGTGCAGAAGTGCCACAACATGGCTTCTTTCACGGCTTTTCCCTTAGGAAGAACCCTAATACACGGCTGATTTACCTTCCTAGGGTTACTGTTAGGCTTAGGCCTAGGACTTTTAAAACCAGGAAGCCCTGGGCTCCAGGCACACTGCAGCTGTTAAAGGCATCCCAAGGGGAGCGCAAAAGTGACACAACTTGGCTGCCTCTGCTGCTATTCTCATGAGACCATTCTGAATCATAGGCTGATTTTCCTTCCTAGGGTTAAGGTTTGAGTTACGCCTGGGGTAAGGGTTCTATTAACCAGAAAGCCCTGAGTTCCAAGAACACAGCAGCTGCGAAGGACTACCCAAGAAGAGCGCAAAAGTACCACAACATGCCTGCCTCCACAGCTTTTTCCTTGGGGACATGCCTAATTCCTGGCTGATTTGCCTTTCTCGTCTTAGGGTTGGGGTTCGGCCTAGGGCTAGGATTTTTAAAATCAGGAAGCCCTGAGTTCCAGGCACAGTGGAGCTGTGAAAGGCATCCCAAAGGGAGTGCAAAAGTGCCACAACATGGCTGCTTTCCCGTCTTTTTCCTTGGCAAGAAGCCTAACACCAGGCTGATTTACCTTCCCAGGGTTACTGTAAGGCTTAGGCCTAGGGCTAGGATTTTTAAAACTAGGAAGCCCTTAGTTCCAGGCACACTGCAGCTGTTCAAGTCATCCCAAGAGGGCCGCAGAAGTGACACAACTTGGCTGCCTCTGCTGCTATTCTGATGAGTCCATCCCGAACCATAGGCTGATTTTCCTTCCTAGGGTGAGGGTTAGAGTTACTCCTAGGGTTAGTGTTTTTTTAACCAGAAAGCCCTGAGTTCCAAGAACACAGCAGCTGCCAAGGACTACCCAAGAGGAGGGGAAAAGTGCCACAACATGGCTGCCTCCAGCGCTTTTTCCTTGGGACCATCATTGAACCTAAGCTGATTTACTTGCCTCCAGTTGCACCTATGGTCACGCCAAGAGATAGGGATTTTAAATCAGTAAACCCTGAGCTCCAGAGCCAGTGCAGCTGCAAAAGGCTTCCCAAGGGCAGCCAAAAATTGCCTCAACATGCTCCTTCCAGTGCTTTTTTCCTTGGGAACATCCCTATACCCAGGCTGATTTATCTGCCTAGGGTTAGGGTTAGGGTTCAGCCTAGAGATAGGATTTTTTCAAACAGGAAGCCCTGAATTCCAGGCACACTGCAGCTGTTAAAGGCAGTGTTCTACGTCAACCGCAACTTAGTCTGAAATAAATGCTTTTTCCCTGAGAGCATCTGAGAGGTTTGCATGAAGCACTGATATCTGACATTTGCAATTTTGAATAGGAGAGGAGAAAGAAAATGGGAAGAAGTTTTTAATTTTAGTGGTTTCAATGTTAATTTCCGTACACTTTTTCAAAACTTGTCAGCTCAAATGCCCATCAACATCTTTTAGTCATCTGTAAGTCAGTATTCATATAAAATGTGCTTCAAATCAAAAGAATTTCAAATTTGCACTCCAAATTTCTATGCCTAGATTTATGATTTCCTACACATATTAGATGAAAGGAAGGCCTTTTTTACTGTGGGAGTGCTGGAACACTGGAACAGGTTGCCCAGGGAAGTTGTGGGTGTCCCATCCCTGAAAGTATTCAAGGTCAGCTTGGACGGGGCTTGGAGCAGCAACAAAGGAGAAGCTTGATGGTAGAGAAACAAAGTTGGACTATAGAAGAAACTGGGATTGAAGTATAGGAGCAAGTTTTCTCTCAGCTCTTGGGGTAAATTCAAAGTTGTACAAAATGACATTTATCTGTGCTATTCACTACTGTAACAGAAATGTTCATGAAAACTGTACAGAAGATAGCAAATTTTAAAAGAGATAAGAATTACAGCATAAAATCCATGGGATGGGTTACAACATGAGACACTCTCTAAGAGAAAATCTCTGTGTTTCAGCACTTCATCATGGTAAGATTTCATGAAGTGCCAAAGAAGGCGGCAAAATATCATTCGGGACGTTATTTCCTGGAATTCAGCCTGGCCATTAGTAGGAACTGGGTTTGAACACATCATGTAGATATACCACACACGCTTTCCCTTCACTGAAAAATGACTGTTTACAACGAAGAAGCAATTGACGATCAAAATTGATTGAAAGCATCTTAAACATGTCAAGTATTTCATTGTAGATGATCTGTGATCCAAATGCTTCTTCCACCTTCGAGAGGGACAGAACAATTCTTCCATATCATGATGGTTTAAAATTGTATCAACCAATGTTTTCTGCTGAAAAGATAGCATCTATTTTTTTCTATTTTTGGAAGAAAATATTCCTAGACATACAACAGGTGAGAACTAAGTAATTTTAAAGAAACAAATGAAAAGAAAATATTCTGTAAATAGAATGAAATGAAAAGCTGTGTTTTAAATAGGAGCTAAATATGAAACAGAATTTTTGTACCAGGCATTTGAATTACTGCACCAGCTCTTTTGCCCATCAAGAGAGGCATTGAGCATTTCAGTCTTTTCCAAGGTGTTCATGATCTGCTATGCTGATCTCTGTGTGTGCCTAGGTGTGTGTGGAAGGGGGGGCATGTGAAGGGGAGTGTGTATGTTTGCTTTACAATTGTTGTGGCAGATTCATGCCTCAGCTCCACATTTTGTTTTAGAAAGGTCACACAGAGTGGATGTGAAGTTTACTATCAACAAGAGATCAATTCCCAAATCATCCATTTGACTCTACCTTATAAATCATGTGCTTTGTTGCATATTTTATCAAATCTACTTTCAAGCCAGATGGAGGAAGGAGGATGTGGCAATCCCTCCACCATCTTGCAACTTTTATGCAAGTAGGTTTTCAAGAAAATCATCATTTCTCTTGGAAATATGTCTGGAACAGGCATGATGGTAGTGTCAACCTGTTGGAGTTTTTGTTGCTGGAAGAAGTTATACAAAAGGATTGGTTTTTACATTGACCAGTTACTGAATCAAGCTCAGGAATACATTGGAAATTCAACTGGGGCTTCCTTTCCCCGGCAGACTACTTCTAGAACGAGCTTGTACACTGAAGCTTACTCTTTTGCCCTCTTTTTGTTTCTTTCCTATTTTCTTGGCTTCTTTGCCACTCTCTAGACAATTTTGGAACTTTTTTCCCAACTCAAATGGTTTCAATAGTCTGATTGTGATCATACATTTTTACAAGGAATCTTTAAAATCTTTCCTCCAGTTAAGAAAGTCAAGGACTTAGGTCTTTTTCTTCCCTTATCAATATTGCAATGAAATTGATAAGTAAAGACCAACTCTTTCTTTTTGTTTTTAACCCAAGCAGATAATTCCCATCCATTCATCCATTTGGTGGACCAATAGTTGCCATTCTGATGGAAGTTATCACTTCTTAACAATAGGCATTCTGTGACTATGTTGACAGCACTTTGGGTGAAGATCCTAACTGGTCTTAGATACACATAGGGAGAAATTTGCTCAGCCAGTGTCAGTCTTAAGCATGCGTATCAGAAGATCTTTCTAGAGCTGGGAATTTTCCCATGAAAGGGATTCAGTTAGGGAAGAGACACTTGCCCCAGAGGTTTACATTCTTCTTGAAGACTGCTTAAGGAACTTAGATGCCATGTCCATTTGGATCTGTGTCTGCACAGAACTTTGTCATGCCAGTGCTTGAAATGCATCTTGAAGAGAATTCACTAGCACAGAATGAATGAGAGTGGAAGGGGTTGGTGGGGCTAACCAGGCCCAACCCCCCTGCCTAAACCAGGATACCTAGAGCCTCTTGCCCAGGATTCTATCTGGGTGTACTTTGAATGTCTTCAAAGATCCAGGCTCCACAATCTTTCTGGGCAGTCTGTGCCGTGGTTCACTCACCCTCACAGTAAAGAATCATTTCCTGATGTTCCTGTATTTCAGTGTGTGCCCACTGCCTCTTGTCTTTTCACTCAGCATCACTGAAAAGACACTGATTCCCTCCCCTTTGCACTATTGCTTCCATATGGATGTGTGCTGCCATGTAGAGATATGTCAAAAACCTACCTGAAGCCCAGGCAGATAATATTCCCTTCATCTACCAGTCAAGTTGATTCATCAGAGGAGTTTAAAGTTATGTTCAGCATGAAATGCCCCTGAAAAATCATGCTAACTACATTATTGTGTCGTCTTTCATGTGCCTGGCAAGGTTTTCCAGGAAGAGCTGCTTCATCAACTTCCTGGGTATAAAAAAGAGGCTGGCTGGTTTGTACGATTGCGAGTCCTCCTAATTGCCTTTTTTGAAGAGGAGTGTCATTTGCTTACATCCAGTCCTTAGCCTCTCTTCTCGTCTACATCTTAGCAAAAAGCTTTTCCACTATGTCTGGCGAGGAAAAACTGTGCCAGCACAGAAAACATCTCCCATCGTGTTCTAGACGTTGCACGGAGGTGTGCCGAGTGTTTGGCATGAAGGAAAGAAAACTTGTCCAAAACAGCTTCCAATCGAATGTTCATGCGATTGGAAAAGTCAGGAGAGTGCAAAGGTACTGTTTTCTATCAGTTGGCAAGCTGCGCACACAATCCCAGTGTTGTACAGCTTCCTTCTTCACCTTTCCGAAGGTGCCGCTCTCTCCGGCTCCCGGAGGCGAAGAAGCGGCTTCTTCGCGCAAAGACGATTGTGCCGCTCACTGTGCTCTCCTTAGCGAGGCTTCTGCCGAAAGACGCCCGAGAGCGGCTCTTAGCTACGGAGAGCATCGTACCTTCGTCTTTAGCGTCTCTTCTCGTCTACATCTTAGCAAAAAACTTTTCCACTATGTCTGGCGAGGAAAAACTGTGCCAGCACAGAAAACATCTCCTATCGTGTTCTAGACGTTGCACGGAGGTGTGCCGAGTGTTTGGCATGAAGAAAAGAAAAGTTGTCCAAAACAGCTTCCAATCGAATGTTCATGTGATTGGAAAAGTCAGGAGAGTGCAAAGGTACTGTTTTCTAGCAGTTGGCAAGCTGCGCACACAATCCCAGTGTTGTACAGCTTCCTTCTTCACCTTTCCGAAGGTGCCGCTCTCTCCGGCTCCCGGAGGCGAAGAAGCGGCTTCTTCGCGCAAAGACGATTGTGCCGCTCACTGTGCACTCCTTAGCGCGGCTTCTGTCGAAAGACGCCCGGGAGCGGCTCTTAGCTACGGAGAGCATCGTACCTTCGTCTTTAGCGTCTCTTCTCGTCTACATCTTAGCAAAAAGCTTTTCCACTATGTCTGGCGAGGAAAAACTGTGCCAGCACAGAAAACATCTCCTATCGTGTTCTAGACGTTGCACGGAGGTGTGCCGAGTGTTTGGCATGAAGAAAAGAAAAGTTGTCCAAAACAGCTTCCAATCGAATGTTCATGTGATTGGAAAAGTCAGGAGAGTGCAAAGGTACTGTTTTCTATCAGTTGGCAAGCTGCGCACACAATCCCAGTGTTGTACAGCTTCCTTCTTCACCTTTCCGAAGGTGCCGCTCTCTCCGGCTCCCGGAGGCGAAGAAGCGGCTTCTTCGCGCAAAGACGATTGTGCCGCTCACTGTGCACTCCTTAGCGCGGCTTCTGCCGAAAGACGCCCGGGAGCGGCTCTTAGCTCCGGACAGCATCGTACCTTCGTCTTTAGCGTCTCTTCTCGTCTACATCTTAGCAAAAAACTTTTCTACTATGTCTGGCGAGGAAAAACTGTGCCAGCACAGAAAACATCTCCCATCGTGTTCTAGACGTTGCACGGAGGTGTGCCGAGTGTTTGGCATGAAGGAAAGAAAAGTTGTCCAAAACAGCTTCCAATCGAATGTTCATGCGATTGGAAAAGTCAGGAGAGTGCAAAGGTACTGTTTTCTAGCAGTTGGCAAGCTGCGCACACAATCCCAGTGTTGTACAGCTTCCTTCTTCACCTTTCCGAAGGTGCCGCTCTCTCCGGCTCCCGGAGGCGAAGAAGCGGCTTCTTCGCGCAAAGACGATTGTGCCGCTCACTGTGCACTCCTTAGCGCGGCTTCTGCCGAAAGACGCCCGGGAGCGGCTCTTAGCTCCGGACAGCATCGTACCTTCGTCTTTAGCGTCTCTTCTCGTCTACATCTTAGCAAAAAGCTTTTCCACTATGTCTGGCGAGGAAAAACTGTGCCAGCACAGAAAACATCTCCCATCGTGTTCTAGACGTTGCACGATCCCTAAACTTAGGCTGATTTTCCTTCCTGGGGATAGGGTTAGGCTTCAACCTAGGGCCTGGAGTTTTTTAACCAGGAAGCCCTGAGTTCCAGGCTTACTGCATCTGCCAAAGGCATCCGAAAGGGAGTGCAGAAGTGCCACAACATGGTTGCTTTCACGGCTTTTCCCTTAGGAAGAACCCTAATACGCGGCTGATTTACCTTCCTAGGGTTACTGTTAGGCTTAGGCCTAGGACTTTTAAAACCAGGAAGCCCTGGGCTCCAGGCACACTGCAGCTGTGAAAGGCATCCCAAAGGGAGTGCAAAAGTGCCACAACATGGCTGCTTTCCCGGCTTTTTCCTTGGCAAGAAGCCGAACACCAGGCTGATTTCCCTTCCCAGGGTTACTGTTAGCCTTAGGCCTAGGGCTAGGATTTTTAAAACTAGGAAGCCCTTAGTTCCAGGCACACTGCAGCTGCGAAAGGCATCCCAAGGGGAGTACAAAAGTGCAACAACATGGCAGCTTTCACAGCTTTTTCCTTGGCACCATCCCTATACCTAGGCTGATTTATCTGCCTAGGGTTAAGGTTAGGCTTCAGCCTAGGGCTTGGAGTTTTTTAACCAGAAAGCCCTGAGTTCCAGGCTTACTGCATCTGCCAAAGGCATCCCAAAGGGAGTGCAGAAGTGCCACAACATGGCTGCTTTCACGGCTTTTCCCTTAGGAAGAACCCTAATACACGGCTGATTTACCTTCCCAGGGTTACTGTTAGGCTTAGGCCTAGGACTTTTAAAACCAGGAAGCCCTGGGCTCCAGGCATATGCAGCTGTTAAAGGCATCCCAAGAGGGGCGCAGAAGTGACACAACTTGGCTGCCTCTGCTTCTATTCTCATGAGACCATCCTGAACCATAGGCAGATTTTCATTCCTAGGGTTAAGGTTTGAGTTTCGCCTAGGGTAAGAGTTCTATTAACCAGAAAGCCCTGAGTTCCAAGAACACAGCAGCTGCGAAGGACTAGCCAAGAAGATCGCCAAAGTACCACAACATGCCTGCCTCCACAGCTTTTTCCTTGGGGACATGCCTAATTCCTGGCTGATTTGCCTTTCTCGTCTTAGGGTTGGGGTTCGGCCTAGGGCTAGGATTTTTTTAACTAGGAAGCCCTGAGTTCCAGGCTTACTGCATCTGCCAAAGGCATCCCAAAGGGAGTGCAGAAGTGCCACAACATGGCTGCTTTCACGGCTTTTCCCTTAGGAAGAACCCTAATACGCGGCTGATTTACCTTCCTAGGGTTACTGTTAGGCTTAGGCCTAGGACTTTTAAAACCAGGAAGCCCTGGGCTCCAGGCACACTGCAGCTGTTAAAGGCATCCCAAGGGGAGCGCAAAAGTGACACAACTTGGCTGCCTCTGCTGCTATTCTCATGAGACCATCCCGAACCATAGGCTGATTTTCCTTCCTAGGGTTAAGGTTTGAGTTACGCCTAGGGTAAGGGTTCTATTAACCAGAAAGCCCTGAGTTCCAAGAACACAGCAGCTGCGAAGGACTAGCCAAGAAGAGCGCAAAAGTACCACAACATGCCTGCCTCCACAGCTTTTTCCTTGGGGACATGCCTAATTCCTGGCTGATTTGCCTTTCTCGTCTTAGGGTTGGGGTTCGGCCTAGGGCTAGGATATTTTTAACTAGGAAGCCCTGAGTTCCAGGCTTACTTCATCTGCCAAAGGCATCCCAAAGGGAGTGCAAAAGTGCCACAACATGGCTGCTTTCACGGCTTTTCCCTTAGGAAGAACCCTAATACGCGGCTGATTTACCTTCCTAGGGTTACTGTTAGGCTTAGGCCTAGGACTTTTAAAACCAGGAAGCCCTGGGCTCCAGGCACATGTAGCTGTTAAAGGCATCCCAAGAGGGCTGCAGAAGTGACACAACTTGGCTGCCTCTGCTGCTATTCTCATGAGACCATCCCGAACCATAGGCTGATTTTCCTTCCTAGGGTTAAGGTTTGAGTTACGCCTAGGGTAAGGGTTCTATTAACCAGAAAGCCCTGAGTTCCAAGAACACAGCAGCTGCGAAGGACTAGCCAAGAAGAGCGCAAAAGTACCACAACATGCCTGCCTCCACAGCTTTTTCCTTGGGGACATGCCTAATTCCTGGCTGATTTGCCTTTCTCGTCTTAGGGTTGGGGTTCGGCCTAGGGCTAGGATTTTTTTAACTAGGAAGCCCTGAGTTCCAGGCACACTGGAGCTGTGAAAGGCATCCCAAAGGCAGTGCATAAGTGCCACAACATGGCTGCTTTCACGGCTTTTTCCTTGGCAAGAAGCCTAACACCAGGCTGATTTCCCTTCCCAGGGTTACTGTTAGGCTTAGGCCTAGGGCTAGGATTTTTAAAACTAGGAAGCCCTTAGTTCCAGGCACACTGCAGCTGTTCAAGTCATCCCAAGAGGGCCGCAGAAGTGACACAACTTGGCTGCCTCTGCTGCTATTCTGATGAGTCCATCCCGAACCATAGGCTGATTTTCCTTCCTAGGGTGAGGGTTAGAGTTACGCCTAGGGTTAGTGTTTTTTTAACCAGAAAGCCCTGAGTTCCAAGAACACAGCAGCTGCGAAGGACTACCCAAGAGGAGGGGAAAAGTGCCACAACATGGCTGCCTCCAGCGCTTTTTCCTTGGGACCATCATTGAACCTAAGCTGATTTACTTGCCTCCAGTTGCACCTATGGTCACGCCAAGAGATAGGGATTTTAAATCAGTAAACCCTGAGCTCCAGAGCCAGTGCAGCTGCAAAAGGCTTCCCAAGGGCAGCCAAAAATTGCCTCAACATGCTCCTTCCAGTGCTTTTTTCCTTGGGAACATCCCTATACCCAGGCTGATTTATCTGCCTAGGGTTAGGGTTAGGGTTCAGCCTAGAGATAGGATTTTTTCAAACAGGAAGCCCTGAATTCCAGGCACACTGCAGCTGTTAAAGGCAGTGTTCTACGTCAACCGCAACTTAGTCTGAAATAAATGCTTTTTCCCTGAGAGCATCTGAGAGGTTTGCATGAAGCACTGATATCTGACATTTGCAATTTTGAATAGGAGAGGAGAAAGAAAATGGGAAGAAGTTTTTAATTTTAGTGGTTTCAATGTTAATTTCCGTACACTTTTTCAAAACTTGTCAGCTCAAATGCCCATCAACATCTTTTAGTCATCTGTAAGTCAGTATTCATATAAAATGTGCTTCAAATCAAAAGAATTTCAAATTTGCACTCCAAATTTCTATGCCTAGATTTATGATTTCCTACACATATTAGATGAAAGGAAGGCCTTTTTTACTGTGGGAGTGCTGGAACACTGGAACAGGTTGCCCAGGGAAGTTGTGGGTGTCCCATCCCTGAAAGTATTCAAGGTCAGCTTGGACGGGGCTTGGAGCAGCAACAAAGGAGAAGCTTGATGGTAGAGAAACAAAGTTGGACTATAGAAGAAACTGGGATTGAAGTATAGGAGCAAGTTTTCTCTCAGCTCTTGGGGTAAATTCAAAGTTGTACAAAATGACATTTATCTGTGCTATTCACTACTGTAACAGAAATGTTCATGAAAACTGTACAGAAGATAGCAAATTTTAAAAGAGATAAGAATTACAGCATAAAATCCATGGGATGGGTTACAACATGAGACACTCTCTAAGAGAAAATCTCTGTGTTTCAGCACTTCATCATGGTAAGATTTCATGAAGTGCCAAAGAAGGCGGCAAAATATCATTCGGGACGTTATTTCCTGGAATTCAGCCTGGCCATTAGTAGGAACTGGGTTTGAACACATCATGTAGATATACCACACACGCTTTCCCTTCACTGAAAAATGACTGTTTACAACGAAGAAGCAATTGACGATCAAAATTGATTGAAAGCATCTTAAACATGTCAAGTATTTCATTGTAGATGATCTGTGATCCAAATGCTTCTTCCACCTTCGAGAGGGACAGAACAATTCTTCCATATCATGATGGTTTAAAATTGTATCAACCAATGTTTTCTGCTGAAAAGATAGCATCTATTTTTTTCTATTTTTGGAAGAAAATATTCCTAGACATACAACAGGTGAGAACTAAGTAATTTTAAAGAAACAAATGAAAAGAAAATATTCTGTAAATAGAATGAAATGAAAAGCTGTGTTTTAAATAGGAGCTAAATATGAAACAGAATTTTTGTACCAGGCATTTGAATTACTGCACCAGCTCTTTTGCCCATCAAGAGAGGCATTGAGCATTTCAGTCTTTTCCAAGGTGTTCATGATCTGCTATGCTGATCTCTGTGTGTGCCTAGGTGTGTGTGGAAGGGGGGGCATGTGAAGGGGAGTGTGTATGTTTGCTTTACAATTGTTGTGGCAGATTCATGCCTCAGCTCCACATTTTGTTTTAGAAAGGTCACACAGAGTGGATGTGAAGTTTACTATCAACAAGAGATCAATTCCCAAATCATCCATTTGACTCTACCTTATAAATCATGTGCTTTGTTGCATATTTTATCAAATCTACTTTCAAGCCAGATGGAGGAAGGAGGATGTGGCAATCCCTCCACCATCTTGCAACTTTTATGCAAGTAGGTTTTCAAGAAAATCATCATTTCTCTTGGAAATATGTCTGGAACAGGCATGATGGTAGTGTCAACCTGTTGGAGTTTTTGTTGCTGGAAGAAGTTATACAAAAGGATTGGTTTTTACATTGACCAGTTACTGAATCAAGCTCAGGAATACATTGGAAATTCAACTGGGGCTTCCTTTCCCCGGCAGACTACTTCTAGAACGAGCTTGTACACTGAAGCTTACTCTTTTGCCCTCTTTTTGTTTCTTTCCTATTTTCTTGGCTTCTTTGCCACTCTCTAGACAATTTTGGAACTTTTTTCCCAACTCAAATGGTTTCAATAGTCTGATTGTGATCATACATTTTTACAAGGAATCTTTAAAATCTTTCCTCCAGTTAAGAAAGTCAAGGACTTAGGTCTTTTTCTTCCCTTATCAATATTGCAATGAAATTGATAAGTAAAGACCAACTCTTTCTTTTTGTTTTTAACCCAAGCAGATAATTCCCATCCATTCATCCATTTGGTGGACCAATAGTTGCCATTCTGATGGAAGTTATCACTTCTTAACAATAGGCATTCTGTGACTATGTTGACAGCACTTTGGGTGAAGATCCTAACTGGTCTTAGATACACATAGGGAGAAATTTGCTCAGCCAGTGTCAGTCTTAAGCATGCGTATCAGAAGATCTTTCTAGAGCTGGGAATTTTCCCATGAAAGGGATTCAGTTAGGGAAGAGACACTTGCCCCAGAGGTTTACATTCTTCTTGAAGACTGCTTAAGGAACTTAGATGCCATGTCCATTTGGATCTGTGTCTGCACAGAACTTTGTCATGCCAGTGCTTGAAATGCATCTTGAAGAGAATTCACTAGCACAGAATGAATGAGAGTGGAAGGGGTTGGTGGGGCTAACCAGGCCCAATCTCCCTGCCTAAACCAGGATACCTAGAGCCTCTTGCCCAGGATTCTATCTGGGTGTACTTTGAATGTCTTCAAAGATCCAGGCTCCACAATCTTTCTGGGCAGTCTGTGCCGTGGTTCACTCACCCTCACAGTAAAGAATCATTTCCTGATGTTCCTGTATTTCAGTGTGTGCCCACTGCCTCTTGTCTTTTCACTCAGCATCACTGAAAAGACACTGATTCCCTCCCCTTTGCACTATTGCTTCCATATGGATGTGTGCTGCCATGTAGAGATATGTCAAAAACCTACCTGAAGCCCAGGCAGATAATATTCCCTTCATCTACCAGTCAAGTTGATTCATCAGAGGAGTTTAAAGTGATGTTCAGCATGAAATGCCCCTGAAAAATCATGCTAACTACATTATTGTGTCGTCTTTCATGTGCCTGGCAAGGTTTTCCAGGAAGAGCTGCTTCATCAACTTCCTGGGTATAAAAAAGAGGCTGGCTGGTTTGTACGATTGCGAGTCCTCCTAATTGCCTTTTTTGAAGAGGAGTGTCATTTGCTTACATCCAGTCCTTAGCCTCTCTTCTCGTCTACATCTTAGCAAAAAGCTTTTCCACTATGTCTGGCGAGGAAAAACTGTGCCAGCACAGAAAACATCTCCTATCGTGTTCTAGACGTTGCACGGAGGTGTGCCGAGTGTTTGGCATGAAGGAAAGAAAACTTGTCCAAAACAGCTTCCAATCGAATGTTCATGCGATTGGAAAAGTCAGGAGAGTGCAAAGGTACTGTTTTCTAGCAGTTGGCAAGCTGCGCACACAATCCCAGTGTTGTACAGCTTCCTTCTTCACCTTTCCGAAGGTGCCGCTCTCTCCGGCTCCCGGAGGCGAAGAAGCGGCTTCTTCGCGCAAAGACGATTGTGCCGCTCACTGTGCTCTCCTTAGCGCGGCTTCTGCCGAAAGACGCCCGGGAGCGGCTCTTAGCTACGGAGAGCATCGTACCTTCGTCTTTAGCGTCTCTTCTCGTCTACATCTTAGCAAAAAGCTTTTCCACTATGTCTGGCGAGGAAAAACTGTGCCAGCACAGAAAACATCTCCCATCGTGTTCTAGACGTTGCACGGAGGTGTGCCGAGTGTTTGGCATGAAGAAAAGAAAAGTTGTCCAAAACAGCTTCCAATCGAATGTTCATGTGATTGGAAAAGTCAGGAGAGTGCAAAGGTACTGTTTTCTATCAGTTGGCAAGCTGCGCACACAATCCCAGTGTTGTACAGCTTCCTTCTTCACCTTTCCGAAGGTGCCGCTCTCTCCGGCTCCCGGAGGCGAAGAAGCGGCTTCTTCGCGCAAAGACGATTGTGCCGCTCACTGTGCACTCCTTAGCGCGGCTTCTGCCGAAAGACGCCCGGGAGCGGCTCTTAGCTCCGGACAGCATCGTACCTTCGTCTTTAGCGTCTCTTCTCGTCTACATCTTAGCAAAAAGCTTTTCCACTATGTCTGGCGAGGAAAAACTGTGCAAGCACAGAAAACATCTCCCATCGTGTTCTAGACGTTGCACGGAGGTGTGCCGAGTGTTTGGCATGAAGAAAAGAAAAGTTGTCCAAAACAGCTTCCAATCGAATGTTCATGTGATTGGAAAAGTCAGGAGAGTGCAAAGGTACTGTTTTCTATCAGTTGGCAAGCTGCGCACACAATCCCAGTGTTGTACAGCTTCCTTCTTCACCTTTCCGAAGGTGCCGCTCTCTCCGGCTCCCGGAGGCGAAGAAGCGGCTTCTTCGCGCAAAGACGATTGTGCCGCTCACTGTGCTCTCCTTAGCGAGGCTTCTGCCGAAAGACGCCCGAGAGCGGCTCTTAGCTACGGAGAGCATCGTACCTTCGTCTTTAGCGTCTCTTCTCGTCTACATCTTAGCAAAAAACTTTTCCACTATGTCTGGCGAGGAAAAACTGTGCAAGCACAGAAAACATCTCCTATCGTGTTCTAGACGTTGCACGGAGGTGTGCCGAGTGTTTGGCATGAAGAAAAGAAAAGTTGTCCAAAACAGCTTCCAATCGAATGTTCATGTGATTGGAAAAGTCAGGAGAGTGCAAAGGTACTGTTTTCTAGCAGTTGGCAAGCTGCGCACACAATCCCAGTGTTGTACAGCTTCCTTCTTCACCTTTCCGAAGGTGCCGCTCTCTCCGGCTCCCGGAGGCGAAGAAGCGGCTTCTTCGCGCAAAGGCGATTGTGCCGCTCACTGTGCACTCCTTAGCGCGGCTTCTGCCGAAAGACGCCCGGGAGCGGCTCTTAGCTACGGACAGCATCGTACCTTCGTCTTTAGCGTCTCTTCTCGTCTACATCTTAGCAAAAAGCTTTTCCACTATGTCTGGCGAGGAAAAACTGTGCCAGCACAGAAAACATCTCCTATCGTGTTCTAGACGTTGCACGGAGGTGTGCCGAGTGTTTGGCATGAAGAAAAGAAAAGTTGTCCAAAACAGCTTCCAATCGAATGTTCATGTGATTGGAAAAGTCAGGAGAGTGCAAAGGTACTGTTTTCTATCAGTTGGCAAGCTGCGCACACAATCCCAGTGTTGTACAGCTTCCTTCTTCACCTTTCCGAAGGTGCCGCTCTCTCCGGCTCCCGGAGGCGAAGAAGCGGCTTCTTCGCGCAAAGACGATTGTGCCGCTCACTGTGCACTCCTTAGCGCGGCTTCTGCCGAAAGACGCCCGGGAGCGGCTCTTAGCTCCGGACAGCATCGTACCTTCGTCTTTAGCGTCTCTTCTCGTCTACATCTTAGCAAAAAGCTTTTCCACTATGTCTGGCGAGGAAAAACTGTGCCAGCACAGAAAACATCTCCCATGGTGTTCTAGACGTTGCACGATCCCTAAACTTAGGCTGATTTTCCTTCCTGGGGATAGGGTTAGGCTTCAACCTAGGGCCTGGAGTTTTTTAACCAGGAAGCCCTGAGTTCCAGGCTTACTGCATCTGCCAAAGGCATCCGAAAGGGAGTGCAGAAGTGCCACAAAATGGTTGCTTTCACGGCTTTTCCCTTAGGAAGAACCCTAATACGCGGCTGATTTACCTTCCTAGGGTTACTGTTAGGCTTAGGCCTAGGACTTTTAAAACCAGGAAGCCCTGGGCTCCAGGCACACTGCAGCTGTGAAAGGCATCCAAAAGGGAGTGCAAAAGTGCCACAACATGGCTGCTTTCCCGGCTTTTTCCTTGGCAAGAAGCCGAACACCAGGCTGATTTCCCTTCCCAGGGTTACTGTTAGCCTTAGGCCTAGGGCTAGGATTTTTAAAACTAGGAAGCCCTTAGTTCCAGGCACACTGCAGCTGCGAAAGGCATCCCAAGGGGAGTACAAAAGTGCAACAACATGGCAGCTTTCACAGCTTTTTCCTTGGCACCATCCCTATACCTAGGCTGATTTATCTGCCTAGGGTTAAGGTTAGGCTTCAGCCTAGGGCTTGGAGTTTTTTAACCAGAAAGCCCTGAGTTCCAGGCTTACTGCATCTGCCAAAGGCATCCCAAAGGGAGTGCAGAAGTGCCACAACATGGCTGCTTTCACGGCTTTTCCCTTAGGAAGAACCCTAATACACGGCTGATTTACCTTCCCAGGGTTACTGTTAGGCTTAGGCCTAGGACTTTTAAAACCAGGAAGCCCTGGGCTCCAGGCATATGCAGCTGTTAAAGGCATCCCAAGAGGGGCGCAGAAGTGACACAACTTGGCTGCCTCTGCTTCTATTCTCATGAGACCATCCTGAACCATAGGCAGATTTTCATTCCTAGGGTTAAGGTTTGAGTTTCGCCTAGGGTAAGAGTTCTATTAACCAGAAAGCCCTGAGTTCCAAGAACACAGCAGCTGCGAAGGACTAGCCAAGAAGATCGCCAAAGTACCACAACATGCCTGCCTCCACAGCTTTTTCCTTGGGGACATGCCTAATTCCTGGCTGATTTGCCTTTCTCGTCTTAGGGTTGGGGTTCGGCCTAGGGCTAGGATTTTTTTAACTAGGAAGCCCTGAGTTCCAGGCTTACTGCATCTGCCAAAGGCATCCCAAAGGGAGTGCAGAAGTGCCACAACATGGCTGCTTTCACGGCTTTTCCCTTAGGAAGAACCCTAATACACGGCTGATTTACCTTCCTAGGGTTACTGTTAGGCTTAGGCCTAGGACTTTTAAAACCAGGAAGCCCTGGGCTCCAGGCACACTGCAGCTGTTAAAGGCATCCCAAGGGGAGCGCAAAAGTGACACAACTTGGCTGCCTCTGCTGCTATTCTCATGAGACCATTCTGAATCATAGGCTGATTTTCCTTCCTAGGGTTAAGGTTTGAGTTACGCCTGGGGTAAGGGTTCTATTAACCAGAAAGCCCTGAGTTCCAAGAACACAGCAGCTGCGAAGGACTAGCCAAGAAGAGCGCAAAAGTACCACAACATGCCTGCCTCCACAGCTTTTTCCTTGGGGACATGCCTAATTCCTGGCTGATTTGCCTTTCTCGTCTTAGGGTTGGGGTTCGGCCTAGGGCTAGGATTTTTAAAATCAGGAAGCCCTGAGTTCCAGGCACACTGGAGCTGTGAAAGGCATCCAAAAGGGAGTGCAAAAGTGCCACAACATGGCTGCTTTCCCGTCTTTTTCCTTGGCAAGAAGCCTAACACCAGGCTGATTTACCTTCCCAGGGTTACTGTAAGGCTTAGGCCTAGGGCTAGGATTTTTAAAACTAGGAAGCCCTTAGTTCCAGGCACACTGCAGCTGTTCAAGTCATCCCAAGAGGGCCGCAGAAGTGACACAACTTGGCTGCCTCTGCTGCTATTCTGATGAGTCCATCCCGAACCATAGGCTGATTTTCCTTCCTAGGGTGAGGGTTAGAGTTACTCCTAGGGTTAGTGTTTTTTTAACCAGAAAGCCCTGAGTTCCAAGAACACAGCAGCTGCGAAGGACTACCCAAGAGGAGGGGAAAAGTGCCACAACATGGCTGCCTCCAGCGCTTTTTCCTTGGGACCATCATTGAACCTAAGCTGATTTACTTGCCTCCAGTTGCACCTATGGTCACGCCAAGAGATAGGGATTTTAAATCAGTAAACCCTGAGCTCCAGAGCCAGTGCAGCTGCAAAAGGCTTCCCAAGGGCAGCCAAAAATTGCCTCAACATGCTCCTTCCAGTGCTTTTTTCCTTGGGAACATCCCTATACCCAGGCTGATTTATCTGCCTAGGGTTAGGGTTAGGGTTCAGCCTAGAGATAGGATTTTTTCAAACAGGAAGCCCTGAATTCCAGGCACACTGCAGCTGTTAAAGGCAGTGTTCTATGTCAACCGCAACTTAGTCTGAAATAAATGCTTTTTCCCTGAGAGCATCTGAGAGGTTTGCATGAAGCACTGATATCTGACATTTGCAATTTTGAATAGGAGAGGAGAAAGAAAATGGGAAGAAGTTTTTAATTTTAGTGGTTTCAATGTTAATTTCCGTACACTTTTTCAAAACTTGTCAGCTCAAATGCCCATCAACATCTTTTAGTCATCTGTAAGTCAGTATTCATATAAAATGTGCTTCAAATCAAAAGAATTTCAAATTTGCACTCCAAATTTCTATGCCTAGATTTATGATTTCCTACACATATTAGATGAAAGGAAGGCCTTTTTTACTGTGGGAGTGCTGGAACACTGGAACAGGTTGCCCAGGGAAGTTGTGGGTGTCCCATCCCTGAAAGTATTCAAGGTCAGCTTGGACGGGGCTTGGAGCAGCAACAAAGGAGAAGCTTGATGGTAGAGAAACAAAGTTGGACTATAGAAGAAACTGGGATTGAAGTATAGGAGCAAGTTTTCTCTCAGCTCTTGGGGTAAATTCAAAGTTGTACAAAATGACATTTATCTGTGCTATTCACTACTGTAACAGAAATGTTCATGAAAACTGTACAGAAGATAGCAAATTTTAAAAGAGATAAGAATTACAGCATAAAATCCATGGGATGGGTTACAACATGAGACACTCTCTAAGAGAAAATCTCTGTGTTTCAGCACTTCATCATGGTAAGATTTCATGAAGTGCCAAAGAAGGCGGCAAAATATCATTCGGGACGTTATTTCCTGGAATTCAGCCTGGCCATTAGTAGGAACTGGGTTTGAACACATCATGTAGATATACCACACACGCTTTCCCTTCACTGAAAAATGACTGTTTACAACGAAGAAGCAATTGACGATCAAAATTGATTGAAAGCATCTTAAACATGTCAAGTATTTCATTGTAGATGATCTGTGATCCAAATGCTTCTTCCACCTTCGAGAGGGACAGAACAATTCTTCCATATCATGATGGTTTAAAATTGTATCAACCAATGTTTTCTGCTGAAAAGATAGCATCTATTTTTTTCTATTTTTGGAAGAAAATATTCCTAGACATACAACAGGTGAGAACTAAGTAATTTTAAAGAAACAAATGAAAAGAAAATATTCTGTAAATAGAATGAAATGAAAAGCTGTGTTTTAAATAGGAGCTAAATATGAAACAGAATTTTTGTACCAGGCATTTGAATTACTGCACCAGCTCTTTTGCCCATCAAGAGAGGCATTGAGCATTTCAGTCTTTTCCAAGGTGTTCATGATCTGCTATGCTGATCTCTGTGTGTGCCTAGGTGTGTGTGGAAGGGGGGGCATGTGAAGGGGAGTGTGTATGTTTGCTTTACAATTGTTGTGGCAGATTCATGCCTCAGCTCCACATTTTGTTTTAGAAAGGTCACACAGAGTGGATGTGAAGTTTACTATCAACAAGAGATCAATTCCCAAATCATCCATTTGACTCTACCTTATAAATCATGTGCTTTGTTGCATATTTTATCAAATCTACTTTCAAGCCAGATGGAGGAAGGAGGATGTGGCAATCCCTCCACCATCTTGCAACTTTTATGCAAGTAGGTTTTCAAGAAAATCATCATTTCTCTTGGAAATATGTCTGGAACAGGCATGATGGTAGTGTCAACCTGTTGGAGTTTTTGTTGCTGGAAGAAGTTATACAAAAGGATTGGTTTTTACATTGACCAGTTACTGAATCAAGCTCAGGAATACATTGGAAATTCAACTGGGGCTTCCTTTCCCCGGCAGACTACTTCTAGAACGAGCTTGTACACTGAAGCTTACTCTTTTGCCCTCTTTTTGTTTCTTTCCTATTTTCTTGGCTTCTTTGCCACTCTCTAGACAATTTTGGAACTTTTTTCCCAACTCAAATGGTTTCAATAGTCTGATTGTGATCATACATTTTTACAAGGAATCTTTAAAATCTTTCCTCCAGTTAAGAAAGTCAAGGACTTAGGTCTTTTTCTTCCCTTATCAATATTGCAATGAAATTGATAAGTAAAGACCAACTCTTTCTTTTTGTTTTTAACCCAAGCAGATAATTCCCATCCATTCATCCATTTGGTGGACCAATAGTTGCCATTCTGATGGAAGTTATCACTTCTTAACAATAGGCATTCTGTGACTATGTTGACAGCACTTTGGGTGAAGATCCTAACTGGTCTTAGATACACATAGGGAGAAATTTGCTCAGCCAGTGTCAGTCTTAAGCATGCGTATCAGAAGATCTTTCTAGAGCTGGGAATTTTCCCATGAAAGGGATTCAGTTAGGGAAGAGACACTTGCCCCAGAGGTTTACATTCTTCTTGAAGACTGCTTAAGGAACTTAGATGCCATGTCCATTTGGATCTGTGTCTGCACAGAACTTTGTCATGCCAGTGCTTGAAATGCATCTTGAAGAGAATTCACTAGCACAGAATGAATGAGAGTGGAAGGGGTTGGTGGGGCTAACCAGGCCCAACCCCCCTGCCTAAACCAGGATACCTAGAGCCTCTTGCCCAGGATTCTATCTGGGTGTACTTTGAATGTCTTCAAAGATCCAGGCTCCACAATCTTTCTGGGCAGTCTGTGCCGTGGTTCACTCACCCTCACAGTAAAGAATCATTTCCTGATGTTCCTGTATTTCAGTGTGTGCCCACTGCCTCTTGTCTTTTCACTCAGCATCACTGAAAAGACACTGATTCCCTCCCCTTTGCACTATTGCTTCCATATGGATGTGTGCTGCCATGTAGAGATATGTCAAAAACCTACCTGAAGCCCAGGCAGATAATATTCCCTTCATCTACCAGTCAAGTTGATTCATCAGAGGAGTTTAAAGTTATGTTCAGCATGAAATGCCCCTGAAAAATCATGCTAACTACATTATTGTGTCGTCTTTCATGTGCCTGGCAAGGTTTTCCAGGAAGAGCTGCTTCATCAACTTCCTGGGTATAAAAAAGAGGCTGGCTGGTTTGTACGATTGCGAGTCCTTCTAATTGCCTTTTTTGAAGAGGAGTGTCATTTGCTTACATCCAGTCCTTAGCCTCTCTTCTCGTCTACATCTTAGCAAAAAGCTTTTCCACTATGTCTGGCGAGGAAAAACTGTGCCAGCACAGAAAACATCTCCCATCGTGTTCTAGACGTTGCACGGAGGTGTGCCGAGTGTTTGGCATGAAGGAAAGAAAAGTTGTCCAAAACAGCTTCCAATCGAATGTTCATGTGATTGGAAAAGTCAGGAGAGTGCAAAGGTACTGTTTTCTAGCAGTTGGCAAGCTGCGCACACAATCCCAGTGTTGTACAGCTTCCTTCTTCACCTTTCCGAAGGTGCCGCTCTCTCCGGCTCCCGGAGGCGAAGAAGCGGCTTCTTCGCGCAAAGACGATTGTGCCGCTCACTGTGCACTCCTTAGCGCGGCTTCTGCCGAAAGACGCCCGGGAGCGGCTCTTAGCTCCGGACAGCATCATACCTTCGTCTTTAGCGTCTCTTCTCGTCTACATCTTAGCAAAAAGCTTTTCCACTATGTCTGGCGAGGAAAAACTGTGCTAGCACAGAAAACATCTCCCATCGTGTTCTAGACGTTGCACGGAGGTGTGCCGAGTGTTTGGCATGAAGAAAAGAAAAGTTGTCCAAAACAGCTTCCAATCGAATGTTCATGTGATTGGAAAAGTCAGGAGAGTGCAAAGGTACTGTTTTCTAGCAGTTGGCAAGCTGCGCACACAATCCCAGTGTTGTACAGCTTCCTTCTTCACCTTTCCGAAGGTGCCGCTCTCTCCGGCTCCCGGAGGCGAAGAAGCGGCTTCTTCGCGCAAAGACGATTGTGCCGCTCACTGTGCACTCCTTAGCGCGGCTTCTGCCGAAAGACGCCCGGGAGCGGCTCTTAGCTACGGAGAGCATCGTACCTTCGTCTTTAGCGTCTCTTCTCGTCTACATCTTAGCAAAAAGCTTTTCCACTATGTCTGGCGAGGAAAAACTGTGCCAGCACAGAAAACATCTCCTATCGTGTTCTAGACGTTGCACGGAGGTGTGCCGAGTGTTTGGCATGAAGAAAAGAAAAGTTGTCCAAAACAGCTTCCAATCGAATGTTCATGTGATTGGAAAAGTCAGGAGAGTGCAAAGGTACTGTTTTCTAGCAGTTGGCAAGCTGCGCACACAATCCCAGTGTTGTACAGCTTCCTTCTTCACCTTTCCGAAGGTGCCGCTCTCTCCGGCTCCCGGAGGCGAAGAAGCGGCTTCTTCGCGCAAAGACGATTGTGCCGCTCACTGTGCACTCCTTAGCGCGGCTTCTGCCGAAAGACGCCCGGGAGCGGCTCTTAGCTCCGGACAGCATCGTACCTTCGTCTTTAGCGTCTCTTCTCGTCTACATCTTAGCAAAAAACTTTTCTACTATGTCTGGCGAGGAAAAACTGTGCCAGCACAGAAAACATCTCCCATCGTGTTCTAGACGTTGCACGGAGGTGTGCCGAGTGTTTGGCATGAAGGAAAGAAAAGTTGTCCAAAACAGCTTCCAATCGAATGTTCATGTGATTGGAAAAGTCAGGAGAGTGCAAAGGTACTGTTTTCTATCAGTTGGCAAGCTGCGCACACAATCCCAGTGTTGTACAGCTTCCTTCTTCACCTTTCCGAAGGTGCCGCTCTCTCCGGCTCCCGGAGGCGAAGAAGCGGCTTCTTCGCGCAAAGACGATTGTGCCGCTCACTGTGCACTCCTTAGCGCGGCTTCTGCCGAAAGACGCCCGGGAGCGGCTCTTAGCTCCGGACAGCATCGTACCTTCGTCTTTAGCGTCTCTTCTCGTCTACATCTTAGCAAAAAGCTTTTCCACTATGTCTGGCGAGGAAAAACTGTGCCAGCACAGAAAACATCTCCCATCGTGTTCTAGACGTTGCACGATCCCTAAACTTAGGCTGATTTTCCTTCCTGGGGATAGGGTTAGGCTTCAACCTAGGGCCTGGAGTTTTTTAACCAGGAAGCCCTGAGTTCCAGGCTTACTGCATCTGCCAAAGGCATCCGAAAGGGAGTGCAGAAGTGCCACAACATGGTTGCTTTCACGGCTTTTCCCTTAGGAAGAACCCTAATACGCGGCTGACTTACCTTCCTAGGGTTACTGTTAGGCTTAGGCCTAGGACTTTTAAAACCAGGAAGCCCTGGGCTCCAGGCACACTGCAGCTGTGAAAGGCATCCAAAAGGGAGTGCAAAAGTGCCACAACATGGCTGCTTTCCCGGCTTTTTCCTTGGCAAGAAGCCGAACACCAGGCTGATTTCCCTTCCCAGGGTTACTGTTAGCCTTAGGCCTAGGGCTAGGATTTTTAAAACTAGGAAGCCCTTAGTTCCAGGCACACTGCAGCTGCGAAAGGCATCCCAAGGGGAGTACAAAAGTGCAACAACATGGCAGCTTTCACAGCTTTTTCCTTGGCACCATCCCTATACCTAGGCTGATTTATCTGCCTAGGGTTAAGGTTAGGCTTCAGCCTAGGGCTTGGAGTTTTTTAACCAGAAAGCCCTGAGTTCCAGGCTTACTGCATCTGCCAAAGGCATCCCAAAGGGAGTGCAGAAGTGCCACAACATGGCTGCTTTCACGGCTTTTCCCTTAGGAAGAACCCTAATACACGGCTGATTTACCTTCCCAGGGTTACTGTTAGGCTTAGGCCTAGGACTTTTAAAACCAGGAAGCCCTGGGCTCCAGGCATATGCAGCTGTTAAAGGCATCCCAAGAGGGGCGCAGAAGTGACACAACTTGGCTGCCTCTGCTTCTATTCTCATGAGACCATCCCGAACCATAGGCAGATTTTCATTCCTAGGGTTAAGGTTTGAGTTTCGCCTAGGGTAAGAGTTCTATTAACCAGAAAGCCCTGAGTTCCAAGAACACAGCAGCTGCGAAGGACTAGCCAAGAAGATCGCCAAAGTACCACAACATGCCTGCCTCCACAGCTTTTTCCTTGGGGACATGCCTAATTCCTGGCTGATTTGCCTTTCTCGTCTTAGGGTTGGGGTTCGGCCTAGGGCTAGGATTTTTTTAACTAGGAAGCCCTGAGTTCCAGGCTTACTGCATCTGCCAAAGGCATCCCAAAGGGAGTGCAGAAGTGCCACAACATGGCTGCTTTCACGGCTTTTCCCTTAGGAAGAACCCTAATACACGGCTGATTTACCTTCCTAGGGTTACTGTTAGGCTTAGGCCTAGGACTTTTAAAACCAGGAAGCCCTGGGCTCCAGGCACACTGCAGCTGTTAAAGGCATCCCAAGGGGAGCGCAAAAGTGACACAACTTGGCTGCCTCTGCTGCTATTCTCATGAGACCATTCTGAATCATAGGCTGATTTTCCTTCCTAGGGTTAAGGTTTGAGTTACGCCTGGGGTAAGGGTTCTATTAACCAGAAAGCCCTGAGTTCCAAGAACACAGCAGCTGCGAAGGACTAGCCAAGAAGAGCGCAAAAGTACCACAACATGCCTGCCTCCACAGCTTTTTCCTTGGGGACATGCCTAATTCCTGGCTGATTTGCCTTTCTCGTCTTAGGGTTGGGGTTCGGCCTAGGGCTAGGATTTTTAAAATCAGGAAGCCCTGAGTTCCAGGCACACTGGAGCTGTGAAAGGCATCCAAAAGGGAGTGCAAAAGTGCCACAACATGGCTGCTTTCCCGTCTTTTTCCTTGGCAAGAAGCCTAACACCAGGCTGATTTACCTTCCCAGGGTTACTGTAAGGCTTAGGCCTAGGGCTAGGATTTTTAAAACTAGGAAGCCCTTAGTTCCAGGCACACTGCAGCTGTTCAAGTCATCCCAAGAGGGCCGCAGAAGTGACACAACTTGGCTGCCTCTGCTGCTATTCTGATGAGTCCATCCCGAACCATAGGCTGATTTTCCTTCCTAGGGTGAGGGTTAGAGTTACTCCTAGGGTTAGTGTTTTTTTAACCAGAAAGCCCTGAGTTCCAAGAACACAGCAGCTGCCAAGGACTACCCAAGAGGAGGGGAAAAGTGCCACAACATGGCTGCCTCCAGCGCTTTTTCCTTGGGACCATCATTGAACCTAAGCTGATTTACTTGCCTCCAGTTGCACCTATGGTCACGCCAAGAGATAGGGATTTTAAATCAGTAAACCCTGAGCTCCAGAGCCAGTGCAGCTGCAAAAGGCTTCCCAAGGGCAGCCAAAAATTGCCTCAACATGCTCCTTCCAGTGCTTTTTTCCTTGGGAACATCCCTATACCCAGGCTGATTTATCTGCCTAGGGTTAGGGTTAGGGTTCAGCCTAGAGATAGGATTTTTTCAAACAGGAAGCCCTGAATTCCAGGCACACTGCAGCTGTTAAAGGCAGTGTTCTATGTCAACCGCAACTTAGTCTGAAATAAATGCTTTTTCCCTGAGAGCATCTGAGAGGTTTGCATGAAGCACTGATATCTGACATTTGCAATTTTGAATAGGAGAGGAGAAAGAAAATGGGAAGAAGTTTTTAATTTTAGTGGTTTCAATGTTAATTTCCGTACACTTTTTCAAAACTTGTCAGCTCAAATGCCCATCAACATCTTTTAGTCATCTGTAAGTCAGTATTCATATAAAATGTGCTTCAAATCAAAAGAATTTCAAATTTGCACTCCAAATTTCTATGCCTAGATTTATGATTTCCTACACATATTAGATGAAAGGAAGGCCTTTTTTACTGTGGGAGTGCTGGAACACTGGAACAGGTTGCCCAGGGAAGTTGTGGGTGTCCCATCCCTGAAAGTATTCAAGGTCAGCTTGGACGGGGCTTGGAGCAGCAACAAAGGAGAAGCTTGATGGTAGAGAAACAAAGTTGGACTATAGAAGAAACTGGGATTGAAGTATAGGAGCAAGTTTTCTCTCAGCTCTTGGGGTAAATTCAAAGTTGTACAAAATGACATTTATCTGTGCTATTCACTACTGTAACAGAAATGTTCATGAAAACTGTACAGAAGATAGCAAATTTTAAAAGAGATAAGAATTACAGCATAAAATCCATGGGATGGGTTACAACATGAGACACTCTCTAAGAGAAAATCTCTGTGTTTCAGCACTTCATCATGGTAAGATTTCATGAAGTGCCAAAGAAGGCGGCAAAATATCATTCGGGACGTTATTTCCTGGAATTCAGCCTGGCCATTAGTAGGAACTGGGTTTGAACACATCATGTAGATATACCACACACGCTTTCCCTTCACTGAAAAATGACTGTTTACAACGAAGAAGCAATTGACGATCAAAATTGATTGAAAGCATCTTAAACATGTCAAGTATTTCATTGTAGATGATCTGTGATCCAAATGCTTCTTCCACCTTCGAGAGGGACAGAACAATTCTTCCATATCATGATGGTTTAAAATTGTATCAACCAATGTTTTCTGCTGAAAAGATAGCATCTATTTTTTTCTATTTTTGGAAGAAAATATTCCTAGACATACAACAGGTGAGAACTAAGTAATTTTAAAGAAACAAATGAAAAGAAAATATTCTGTAAATAGAATGAAATGAAAAGCTGTGTTTTAAATAGGAGCTAAATATGAAACAGAATTTTTGTACCAGGCATTTGAATTACTGCACCAGCTCTTTTGCCCATCAAGAGAGGCATTGAGCATTTCAGTCTTTTCCAAGGTGTTCATGATCTGCTATGCTGATCTCTGTGTGTGCCTAGGTGTGTGTGGAAGGGGGGGCATGTGAAGGGGAGTGTGTATGTTTGCTTTACAATTGTTGTGGCAGATTCATGCCTCAGCTCCACATTTTGTTTTAGAAAGGTCACACAGAGTGGATGTGAAGTTTACTATCAACAAGAGATCAATTCCCAAATCATCCATTTGACTCTACCTTATAAATCATGTGCTTTGTTGCATATTTTATCAAATCTACTTTCAAGCCAGATGGAGGAAGGAGGATGTGGCAATCCCTCCACCATCTTGCAACTTTTATGCAAGTAGGTTTTCAAGAAAATCATCATTTCTCTTGGAAATATGTCTGGAACAGGCATGATGGTAGTGTCAACCTGTTGGAGTTTTTGTTGCTGGAAGAAGTTATACAAAAGGATTGGTTTTTACATTGACCAGTTACTGAATCAAGCTCAGGAATACATTGGAAATTCAACTGGGGCTTCCTTTCCCCGGCAGACTACTTCTAGAACGAGCTTGTACACTGAAGCTTACTCTTTTGCCCTCTTTTTGTTTCTTTCCTATTTTCTTGGCTTCTTTGCCACTCTCTAGACAATTTTGGAACTTTTTTCCCAACTCAAATGGTTTCAATAGTCTGATTGTGATCATACATTTTTACAAGGAATCTTTAAAATCTTTCCTCCAGTTAAGAAAGTCAAGGACTTAGGTCTTTTTCTTCCCTTATCAATATTGCAATGAAATTGATAAGTAAAGACCAACTCTTTCTTTTTGTTTTTAACCCAAGCAGATAATTCCCATCCATTCATCCATTTGGTGGACCAATAGTTGCCATTCTGATGGAAGTTATCACTTCTTAACAATAGGCATTCTGTGACTATGTTGACAGCACTTTGGGTGAAGATCCTAACTGGTCTTAGATACACATAGGGAGAAATTTGCTCAGCCAGTGTCAGTCTTAAGCATGCGTATCAGAAGATCTTTCTAGAGCTGGGAATTTTCCCATGAAAGGGATTCAGTTAGGGAAGAGACACTTGCCCCAGAGGTTTACATTCTTCTTGAAGACTGCTTAAGGAACTTAGATGCCATGTCCATTTGGATCTGTGTCTGCACAGAACTTTGTCATGCCAGTGCTTGAAATGCATCTTGAAGAGAATTCACTAGCACAGAATGAATGAGAGTGGAAGGGGTTGGTGGGGCTAACCAGGCCCAACCCCCCTGCCTAAACCAGGATACCTAGAGCCTCTTGCCCAGGATTCTATCTGGGTGTACTTTGAATGTCTTCAAAGATCCAGGCTCCACAATCTTTCTGGGCAGTCTGTGCCGTGGTTCACTCACCCTCACAGTAAAGAATCATTTCCTGATGTTCCTGTATTTCAGTGTGTGCCCACTGCCTCTTGTCTTTTCACTCAGCATCACTGAAAAGACACTGATTCCCTCCCCTTTGCACTATTGCTTCCATATGGATGTGTGCTGCCATGTAGAGATATGTCAAAAACCTACCTGAAGCCCAGGCAGATAATATTCCCTTCATCTACCAGTCAAGTTGATTCATCAGAGGAGTTTAAAGTTATGTTCAGCATGAAATGCCCCTGAAAAATCATGCTAACTACATTATTGTGTCGTCTTTCATGTGCCTGGCAAGGTTTTCCAGGAAGAGCTGCTTCATCAACTTCCTGGGTATAAAAAAGAGGCTGGCTGGTTTGTACGATTGCGAGTCCTTCTAATTGCCTTTTTTGAAGAGGAGTGTCATTTGCTTACATCCAGTCCTTAGCCTCTCTTCTCGTCTACATCTTAGCAAAAAGCTTTTCCACTATGTCTGGCGAGGAAAAACTGTGCCAGCACAGAAAACATCTCCCATCGTGTTCTAGACGTTGCACGGAGGTGTGCCGAGTGTTTGGCATGAAGGAAAGAAAAGTTGTCCAAAACAGCTTCCAATCGAATGTTCATGTGATTGGAAAAGTCAGGAGAGTGCAAAGGTACTGTTTTCTAGCAGTTGGCAAGCTGCGCACACAATCCCAGTGTTGTACAGCTTCCTTCTTCACCTTTCCGAAGGTGCCGCTCTCTCCGGCTCCCGGAGGCGAAGAAGCGGCTTCTTCGCGCAAAGACGATTGTGCCGCTCACTGTGCACTCCTTAGCGCGGCTTCTGCCGAAAGACGCCCGGGAGCGGCTCTTAGCTCCGGACAGCATCATACCTTCGTCTTTAGCGTCTCTTCTCGTCTACATCTTAGCAAAAAGCTTTTCCACTATGTCTGGCGAGGAAAAACTGTGCTAGCACAGAAAACATCTCCCATCGTGTTCTAGACGTTGCACGGAGGTGTGCCGAGTGTTTGGCATGAAGAAAAGAAAAGTTGTCCAAAACAGCTTCCAATCGAATGTTCATGTGATTGGAAAAGTCAGGAGAGTGCAAAG
Source organism: Ammospiza maritima maritima (assembly GCA_036010785.1). Taxonomy (NCBI): domain Eukaryota; kingdom Metazoa; phylum Chordata; class Aves; order Passeriformes; family Passerellidae; genus Ammospiza; species Ammospiza maritima. The sequence goes on from CM069694.1 coordinate 5,345,053, forward strand.
GTACTGTTTTCTAGCAGTTGGCAAGCTGCGCACACAATCCCAGTGTTGTACAGCTTCCTTCTTCACCTTTCCGAAGGTGCCGCTCTCTCCGGCTCCCGGAGGCGAAGAAGCGGCTTCTTCGCGCAAAGACGATTGTGCCGCTCACTGTGCACTCCTTAGCGCGGCTTCTGCCGAAAGACGCCCGGGAGCGGCTCTTAGCTACGGAGAGCATCGTACCTTCGTCTTTAGCGTCTCTTCTCGTCTACATCTTAGCAAAAAGCTTTTCCACTATGTCTGGCGAGGAAAAACTGTGCCAGCACAGAAAACATCTCCTATCGTCTTCTAGACGTTGCACGGAGGTGTGCCGAGTGTTTGGCATGAAGAAAAGAAAAGTTGTCCAAAACAGCTTCCAATCGAATGTTCATGTGATTGGAAAAGTCAGGAGAGTGCAAAGGTACTGTTTTCTAGCAGTTGGCAAGCTGCGCACACAATCCCAGTGTTGTACAGCTTCCTTCTTCACCTTTCCGAAGGTGCCGCTCTCTCCGGCTCCCGGAGGCGAAGAAGCGGCTTCTTCGCGCAAAGACGATTGTGCCGCTCACTGTGCACTCCTTAGCGCGGCTTCTGCCGAAAGACGCCCGGGAGCGGCTCTTAGCTCCGGACAGCATCGTACCTTCGTCTTTAGCGTCTCTTCTCGTCTACATCTTAGCAAAAAACTTTTCTACTATGTCTGGCGAGGAAAAACTGTGCCAGCACAGAAAACATCTCCCATCGTGTTCTAGACGTTGCACGGAGGTGTGCCGAGTGTTTGGCATGAAGGAAAGAAAAGTTGTCCAAAACAGCTTCCAATCGAATGTTCATGTGATTGGAAAAGTCAGGAGAGTGCAAAGGTACTGTTTTCTATCAGTTGGCAAGCTGCGCACACAATCCCAGTGTTGTACAGCTTCCTTCTTCACCTTTCCGAAGGTGCCGCTCTCTCCGGCTCCCGGAGGCGAAGAAGCGGCTTCTTCGCGCAAAGACGATTGTGCCGCTCACTGTGCACTCCTTAGCGCGGCTTCTGCCGAAAGACGCCCGGGAGCGGCTCTTAGCTCCGGACAGCATCGTACCTTCGTCTTTAGCGTCTCTTCTCGTCTACATCTTAGCAAAAAGCTTTTCCACTATGTCTGGCGAGGAAAAACTGTGCCAGCACAGAAAACATCTCCCATCGTGTTCTAGACGTTGCACGATCCCTAAACTTAGGCTGATTTTCCTTCCTGGGGATAGGGTTAGGCTTCAACCTAGGGCCTGGAGTTTTTTAACCAGGAAGCCCTGAGTTCCAGGCTTACTGCATCTGCCAAAGGCATCCGAAAGGGAGTGCAGAAGTGCCACAACATGGTTGCTTTCACGGCTTTTCCCTTAGGAAGAACCCTAATACGCGGCTGACTTACCTTCCTAGGGTTACTGTTAGGCTTAGGCCTAGGACTTTTAAAACCAGGAAGCCCTGGGCTCCAGGCACACTGCAGCTGTGAAAGGCATCCAAAAGGGAGTGCAAAAGTGCCACAACATGGCTGCTTTCCCGGCTTTTTCCTTGGCAAGAAGCCGAACACCAGGCTGATTTCCCTTCCCAGGGTTACTGTTAGCCTTAGGCCTAGGGCTAGGATTTTTAAAACTAGGAAGCCCTTAGTTCCAGGCACACTGCAGCTGCGAAAGGCATCCCAAGGGGAGTACAAAAGTGCAACAACATGGCAGCTTTCACAGCTTTTTCCTTGGCACCATCCCTATACCTAGGCTGATTTATCTGCCTAGGGTTAAGGTTAGGCTTCAGCCTAGGGCTTGGAGTTTTTTAACCAGAAAGCCCTGAGTTCCAGGCTTACTGCATCTGCCAAAGGCATCCCAAAGGGAGTGCAGAAGTGCCACAACATGGCTGCTTTCACGGCTTTTCCCTTAGGAAGAACCCTAATACACGGCTGATTTACCTTCCCAGGGTTACTGTTAGGCTTAGGCCTAGGACTTTTAAAACCAGGAAGCCCTGGGCTCCAGGCATATGCAGCTGTTAAAGGCATCCCAAGAGGGGCGCAGAAGTGACACAACTTGGCTGCCTCTGCTTCTATTCTCATGAGACCATCCCGAACCATAGGCAGATTTTCATTCCTAGGGTTAAGGTTTGAGTTTCGCCTAGGGTAAGAGTTCTATTAACCAGAAAGCCCTGAGTTCCAAGAACACAGCAGCTGCGAAGGACTAGCCAAGAAGATCGCCAAAGTACCACAACATGCCTGCCTCCACAGCTTTTTCCTTGGGGACATGCCTAATTCCTGGCTGATTTGCCTTTCTCGTCTTAGGGTTGGGGTTCGGCCTAGGGCTAGGATTTTTTTAACTAGGAAGCCCTGAGTTCCAGGCTTACTGCATCTGCCAAAGGCATCCCAAAGGGAGTGCAGAAGTGCCACAACATGGCTGCTTTCACGGCTTTTCCCTTAGGAAGAACCCTAATACACGGCTGATTTACCTTCCTAGGGTTAATGTTAGGCTTAGGCCTAGGACTTTTAAAACCAGGAAGCCCTGGGCTCCAGGCACACTGCAGCTGTTAAAGGCATCCCAAGGGGAGCGCAAAAGTGACACAACTTGGCTGCCTCTGCTGCTATTCTCATGAGACCATTCTGAATCATAGGCTGATTTTCCTTCCTAGGGTTAAGGTTTGAGTTACGCCTGGGGTAAGGGTTCTATTAACCAGAAAGCCCTGAGTTCCAAGAACACAGCAGCTGCGAAGGACTACCCAAGAAGAGCGCAAAAGTACCACAACATGCCTGCCTCCACAGCTTTTTCCTTGGGGACATGCCTAATTCCTGGCTGATTTGCCTTTCTCGTCTTAGGGTTGGGGTTCGGCCTAGGGCTAGGATTTTTAAAATCAGGAAGCCCTGAGTTCCAGGCACAGTGGAGCTGTGAAAGGCATCCCAAAGGGAGTGCAAAAGTGCCACAACATGGCTGCTTTCCCGTCTTTTTCCTTGGCAAGAAGCCTAACACCAGGCTGATTTACCTTCCCAGGGTTACTGTAAGGCTTAGGCCTAGGGCTAGGATTTTTAAAACTAGGAAGCCCTTAGTTCCAGGCACACTGCAGCTGTTCAAGTCATCCCAAGAGGGCCGCAGAAGTGACACAACTTGGCTGCCTCTGCTGCTATTCTGATGAGTCCATCCCGAACCATAGGCTGATTTTCCTTCCTAGGGTGAGGGTTAGAGTTACTCCTAGGGTTAGTGTTTTTTTAACCAGAAAGCCCTGAGTTCCAAGAACACAGCAGCTGCCAAGGACTACCCAAGAGGAGGGGAAAAGTGCCACAACATGGCTGCCTCCAGCGCTTTTTCCTTGGGACCATCATTGAACCTAAGCTGATTTACTTGCCTCCAGTTGCACCTATGGTCACGCCAAGAGATAGGGATTTTAAATCAGTAAACCCTGAGCTCCAGAGCCAGTGCAGCTGCAAAAGGCTTCCCAAGGGCAGCCAAAAATTGCCTCAACATGCTCCTTCCAGTGCTTTTTTCCTTGGGAACATCCCTATACCCAGGCTGATTTATCTGCCTAGGGTTAGGGTTAGGGTTCAGCCTAGAGATAGGATTTTTTCAAACAGGAAGCCCTGAATTCCAGGCACACTGCAGCTGTTAAAGGCAGTGTTCTACGTCAACCGCAACTTAGTCTGAAATAAATGCTTTTTCCCTGAGAGCATCTGAGAGGTTTGCATGAAGCACTGATATCTGACATTTGCAATTTTGAATAGGAGAGGAGAAAGAAAATGGGAAGAAGTTTTTAATTTTAGTGGTTTCAATGTTAATTTCCGTACACTTTTTCAAAACTTGTCAGCTCAAATGCCCATCAACATCTTTTAGTCATCTGTAAGTCAGTATTCATATAAAATGTGCTTCAAATCAAAAGAATTTCAAATTTGCACTCCAAATTTCTATGCCTAGATTTATGATTTCCTACACATATTAGATGAAAGGAAGGCCTTTTTTACTGTGGGAGTGCTGGAACACTGGAACAGGTTGCCCAGGGAAGTTGTGGGTGTCCCATCCCTGAAAGTATTCAAGGTCAGCTTGGACGGGGCTTGGAGCAGCAACAAAGGAGAAGCTTGATGGTAGAGAAACAAAGTTGGACTATAGAAGAAACTGGGATTGAAGTATAGGAGCAAGTTTTCTCTCAGCTCTTGGGGTAAATTCAAAGTTGTACAAAATGACATTTATCTGTGCTATTCACTACTGTAACAGAAATGTTCATGAAAACTGTACAGAAGATAGCAAATTTTAAAAGAGATAAGAATTACAGCATAAAATCCATGGGATGGGTTACAACATGAGACACTCTCTAAGAGAAAATCTCTGTGTTTCAGCACTTCATCATGGTAAGATTTCATGAAGTGCCAAAGAAGGCGGCAAAATATCATTCGGGACGTTATTTCCTGGAATTCAGCCTGGCCATTAGTAGGAACTGGGTTTGAACACATCATGTAGATATACCACACACGCTTTCCCTTCACTGAAAAATGACTGTTTACAACGAAGAAGCAATTGACGATCAAAATTGATTGAAAGCATCTTAAACATGTCAAGTATTTCATTGTAGATGATCTGTGATCCAAATGCTTCTTCCACCTTCGAGAGGGACAGAACAATTCTTCCATATCATGATGGTTTAAAATTGTATCAACCAATGTTTTCTGCTGAAAAGATAGCATCTATTTTTTTCTATTTTTGGAAGAAAATATTCCTAGACATACAACAGGTGAGAACTAAGTAATTTTAAAGAAACAAATGAAAAGAAAATATTCTGTAAATAGAATGAAATGAAAAGCTGTGTTTTAAATAGGAGCTAAATATGAAACAGAATTTTTGTACCAGGCATTTGAATTACTGCACCAGCTCTTTTGCCCATCAAGAGAGGCATTGAGCATTTCAGTCTTTTCCAAGGTGTTCATGATCTGCTATGCTGATCTCTGTGTGTGCCTAGGTGTGTGTGGAAGGGGGGGCATGTGAAGGGGAGTGTGTATGTTTGCTTTACAATTGTTGTGGCAGATTCATGCCTCAGCTCCACATTTTGTTTTAGAAAGGTCACACAGAGTGGATGTGAAGTTTACTATCAACAAGAGATCAATTCCCAAATCATCCATTTGACTCTACCTTATAAATCATGTGCTTTGTTGCATATTTTATCAAATCTACTTTCAAGCCAGATGGAGGAAGGAGGATGTGGCAATCCCTCCACCATCTTGCAACTTTTATGCAAGTAGGTTTTCAAGAAAATCATCATTTCTCTTGGAAATATGTCTGGAACAGGCATGATGGTAGTGTCAACCTGTTGGAGTTTTTGTTGCTGGAAGAAGTTATACAAAAGGATTGGTTTTTACATTGACCAGTTACTGAATCAAGCTCAGGAATACATTGGAAATTCAACTGGGGCTTCCTTTCCCCGGCAGACTACTTCTAGAACGAGCTTGTACACTGAAGCTTACTCTTTTGCCCTCTTTTTGTTTCTTTCCTATTTTCTTGGCTTCTTTGCCACTCTCTAGACAATTTTGGAACTTTTTTCCCAACTCAAATGGTTTCAATAGTCTGATTGTGATCATACATATTTACAAGGAATCTTTAAAATCTTTCCTCCAGTTAAGAAAGTCAAGGACTTAGGTCTTTTTCTTCCCTTATCAATATTGCAATGAAATTGATAAGTAAAGACCAACTCTTTCTTTTTGTTTTTAACCCAAGCAGATAATTCCCATCCATTCATCCATTTGGTGGACCAATAGTTGCCATTCTGATGGAAGTTATCACTTCTTAACAATAGGCATTCTGTGACTATGTTGACAGCACTTTGGGTGAAGATCCTAACTGGTCTTAGATACACATAGGGAGAAATTTGCTCAGCCAGTGTCAGTCTTAAGCATGCGTATCAGAAGATCTTTCTAGAGCTGGGAATTTTCCCATGAAAGGGATTCAGTTAGGGAAGAGACACTTGCCCCAGAGGTTTACATTCTTCTTGAAGACTGCTTAAGGAACTTAGATGCCATGTCCATTTGGATCTGTGTCTGCACAGAACTTTGTCATGCCAGTGCTTGAAATGCATCTTGAAGAGAATTCACTAGCACAGAATGAATGAGAGTGGAAGGGGTTGGTGGGGCTAACCAGGCCCAACCCCCCTGCCTAAACCAGGATACCTAGAGCCTCTTGCCCAGGATTCTATCTGGGTGTACTTTGAATGTCTTCAAAGATCCAGGCTCCACAATCTTTCTGGGCAGTCTGTGCCGTGGTTCACTCACCCTCACAGTAAAGAATCATTTCCTGATGTTCCTGTATTTCAGTGTGTGCCCACTGCCTCTTGTCTTTTCACTCAGCATCACTGAAAAGACACTGATTCCCTCCCCTTTGCACTATTGCTTCCATATGGATGTGTGCTGCCATGTAGAGATATGTCAAAAACCTACCTGAAGCCCAGGCAGATAATATTCCCTTCATCTACCAGTCAAGTTGATTCATCAGAGGAGTTTAAAGTTATGTTCAGCATGAAATGCCCCTGAAAAATCATGCTAACTACATTATTGTGTCGTCTTTCATGTGCCTGGCAAGGTTTTCCAGGAAGAGCTGCTTCATCAACTTCCTGGGTATAAAAAAGAGGCTGGCTGGTTTGTACGATTGCGAGTCCTTCTAATTGCCTTTTTTGAAGAGGAGTGTCATTTGCTTACATCCAGTCCTTAGCCTCTCTTCTCGTCTACATCTTAGCAAAAAGCTTTTCCACTATGTCTGGCGAGGAAAAACTGTGCCAGCACAGAAAACATCTCCCATCGTGTTCTAGACGTTGCACGGAGGTGTGCCGAGTGTTTGGCATGAAGGAAAGAAAAGTTGTCCAAAACAGCTTCCAATCGAATGTTCATGTGATTGGAAAAGTCAGGAGAGTGCAAAGGTACTGTTTTCTAGCAGTTGGCAAGCTGCGCACACAATCCCAGTGTTGTACAGCTTCCTTCTTCACCTTTCCGAAGGTGCCGCTCTCTCCGGCTCCCGGAGGCGAAGAAGCGGCTTCTTCGCGCAAAGACGATTGTGCCGCTCACTGTGCACTCCTTAGCGCGGCTTCTGCCGAAAGACGCCCGGGAGCGGCTCTTAGCTCCGGACAGCATCATACCTTCGTCTTTAGCGTCTCTTCTCGTCTACATCTTAGCAAAAAGCTTTTCCACTATGTCTGGCGAGGAAAAACTGTGCTAGCACAGAAAACATCTCCCATCGTGTTCTAGACGTTGCACGGAGGTGTGCCGAGTGTTTGGCATGAAGAAAAGAAAAGTTGTCCAAAACAGCTTCCAATCGAATGTTCATGTGATTGGAAAAGTCAGGAGAGTGCAAAGGTACTGTTTTCTAGCAGTTGGCAAGCTGCGCACACAATCCCAGTGTTGTACAGCTTCCTTCTTCACCTTTCCGAAGGTGCCGCTCTCTCCGGCTCCCGGAGGCGAAGAAGCGGCTTCTTCGCGCAAAGACGATTGTGCCGCTCACTGTGCACTCCTTAGCGCGGCTTCTGCCGAAAGACGCCCGGGAGCGGCTCTTAGCTACGGAGAGCATCGTACCTTCGTCTTTAGCGTCTCTTCTCGTCTACATCTTAGCAAAAAGCTTTTCCACTATGTCTGGCGAGGAAAAACTGTGCCAGCACAGAAAACATCTCCTATCGTGTTCTAGACGTTGCACGGAGGTGTGCCGAGTGTTTGGCATGAAGAAAAGAAAAGTTGTCCAAAACAGCTTCCAATCGAATGTTCATGTGATTGGAAAAGTCAGGAGAGTGCAAAGGTACTGTTTTCTAGCAGTTGGCAAGCTGCGCACACAATCCCAGTGTTGTACAGCTTCCTTCTTCACCTTTCCGAAGGTGCCGCTCTCTCCGGCTCCCGGAGGCGAAGAAGCGGCTTCTTCGCGCAAAGACGATTGTGCCGCTCACTGTGCACTCCTTAGCGCGGCTTCTGCCGAAAGACGCCCGGGAGCGGCTCTTAGCTCCGGACAGCATCGTACCTTCGTCTTTAGCGTCTCTTCTCGTCTACATCTTAGCAAAAAACTTTTCTACTATGTCTGGCGAGGAAAAACTGTGCCAGCACAGAAAACATCTCCCATCGTGTTCTAGACGTTGCACGGAGGTGTGCCGAGTGTTTGGCATGAAGGAAAGAAAAGTTGTCCAAAACAGCTTCCAATCGAATGTTCATGTGATTGGAAAAGTCAGGAGAGTGCAAAGGTACTGTTTTCTATCAGTTGGCAAGCTGCGCACACAATCCCAGTGTTGTACAGCTTCCTTCTTCACCTTTCCGAAGGTGCCGCTCTCTCCGGCTCCCGGAGGCGAAGAAGCGGCTTCTTCGCGCAAAGACGATTGTGCCGCTCACTGTGCACTCCTTAGCGCGGCTTCTGCCGAAAGACGCCCGGGAGCGGCTCTTAGCTCCGGACAGCATCGTACCTTCGTCTTTAGCGTCTCTTCTCGTCTACATCTTAGCAAAAAGCTTTTCCACTATGTCTGGCGAGGAAAAACTGTGCCAGCACAGAAAACATCTCCCATCGTGTTCTAGACGTTGCACGATCCCTAAACTTAGGCTGATTTTCCTTCCTGGGGATAGGGTTAGGCTTCAACCTAGGGCCTGGAGTTTTTTAACCAGGAAGCCCTGAGTTCCAGGCTTACTGCATCTGCCAAAGGCATCCGAAAGGGAGTGCAGAAGTGCCACAACATGGTTGCTTTCATGGCTTTTCCCTTAGGAAGAACCCTAATACGCGGCTGACTTACCTTCCTAGGGTTACTGTTAGGCTTAGGCCTAGGACTTTTAAAACCAGGAAGCCCTGGGCTCCAGGCACACTGCAGCTGTGAAAGGCATCCAAAAGGGAGTGCAAAAGTGCCACAACATGGCTGCTTTCCCGGCTTTTTCCTTGGCAAGAAGCCGAACACCAGGCTGATTTCCCTTCCCAGGGTTACTGTTAGCCTTAGGCCTAGGGCTAGGATTTTTAAAACTAGGAAGCCCTTAGTTCCAGGCACACTGCAGCTGCGAAAGGCATCCCAAGGGGAGTACAAAAGTGCAACAACATGGCAGCTTTCACAGCTTTTTCCTTGGCACCATCCCTATACCTAGGCTGATTTATCTGCCTAGGGTTAAGGTTAGGCTTCAGCCTAGGGCTTGGAGTTTTTTAACCAGAAAGCCCTGAGTTCCAGGCTTACTGCATCTGCCAAAGGCATCCCAAAGGGAGTGCAGAAGTGCCACAACATGGCTGCTTTCACGGCTTTTCCCTTAGGAAGAACCCTAATACACGGCTGATTTACCTTCCCAGGGTTACTGTTAGGCTTAGGCCTAGGACTTTTAAAACCAGGAAGCCCTGGGCTCCAGGCATATGCAGCTGTTAAAGGCATCCCAAGAGGGGCGCAGAAGTGACACAACTTGGCTGCCTCTGCTTCTATTCTCATGAGACCATCCCGAACCATAGGCAGATTTTCATTCCTAGGGTTAAGGTTTGAGTTTCGCCTAGGGTAAGAGTTCTATTAACCAGAAAGCCCTGAGTTCCAAGAACACAGCAGCTGCGAAGGACTAGCCAAGAAGATCGCCAAAGTACCACAACATGCCTGCCTCCACAGCTTTTTCCTTGGGGACATGCCTAATTCCTGGCTGATTTGCCTTTCTCGTCTTAGGGTTGGGGTTCGGCCTAGGGCTAGGATTTTTTTAACTAGGAAGCCCTGAGTTCCAGGCTTACTGCATCTGCCAAAGGCATCCCAAAGGGAGTGCAGAAGTGCCACAACATGGCTGCTTTCACGGCTTTTCCCTTAGGAAGAACCCTAATACACGGCTGATTTACCTTCCTAGGGTTACTGTTAGGCTTAGGCCTAGGACTTTTAAAACCAGGAAGCCCTGGGCTCCAGGCACACTGCAGCTGTTAAAGGCATCCCAAGGGGAGCGCAAAAGTGACACAACTTGGCTGCCTCTGCTGCTATTCTCATGAGACCATTCTGAATCATAGGCTGATTTTCCTTCCTAGGGTTAAGGTTTGAGTTACGCCTGGGGTAAGGGTTCTATTAACCAGAAAGCCCTGAGTTCCAAGAACACAGCAGCTGCCAAGGACTACCCAAGAAGAGCGCAAAAGTACCACAACATGCCTGCCTCCACAGCTTTTTCCTTGGGGACATGCCTAATTCCTGGCTGATTTGCCTTTCTCGTCTTAGGGTTGGGGTTCGGCCTAGGGCTAGGATTTTTAAAATCAGGAAGCCCTGAGTTCCAGGCACAGTGGAGCTGTGAAAGGCATCCCAAAGGGAGTGCAAAAGTGCCACAACATGGCTGCTTTCCCGTCTTTTTCCTTGGCAAGAAGCCTAACACCAGGCTGATTTACCTTCCCAGGGTTACTGTAAGGCTTAGGCCTAGGGCTAGGATTTTTAAAACTAGGAAGCCCTTAGTTCCAGGCACACTGCAGCTGTTCAAGTCATCCCAAGAGGGCCGCAGAAGTGACACAACTTGGCTGCCTCTGCTGCTATTCTGATGAGTCCATCCCGAACCATAGGCTGATTTTCCTTCCTAGGGTGAGGGTTAGAGTTACTCCTAGGGTTAGTGTTTTTTTAACCAGAAAGCCCTGAGTTCCAAGAACACAGCAGCTGCGAAGGACTACCCAAGAGGAGGGGAAAAGTGCCACAACATGGCTGCCTCCAGCGCTTTTTCCTTGGGACCATCATTGAACCTAAGCTGATTTACTTGCCTCCAGTTGCACCTATGGTCACGCCAAGAGATAGGGATTTTAAATCAGTAAACCCTGAGCTCCAGAGCCAGTGCAGCTGCAAAAGGCTTCCCAAGGGCAGCCAAAAATTGCCTCAACATGCTCCTTCCAGTGCTTTTTTCCTTGGGAACATCCCTATACCCAGGCTGATTTATCTGCCTAGGGTTAGGGTTAGGGTTCAGCCTAGAGATAGGATTTTTTCAAACAGGAAGCCCTGAATTCCAGGCACACTGCAGCTGTTAAAGGCAGTGTTCTACGTCAACCGCAACTTAGTCTGAAATAAATGCTTTTTCCCTGAGAGCATCTGAGAGGTTTGCATGAAGCACTGATATCTGACATTTGCAATTTTGAATAGGAGAGGAGAAAGAAAATGGGAAGAAGTTTTTAATTTTAGTGGTTTCAATGTTAATTTCCGTACACTTTTTCAAAACTTGTCAGCTCAAATGCCCATCAACATCTTTTAGTCATCTGTAAGTCAGTATTCATATAAAATGTGCTTCAAATCAAAAGAATTTCAAATTTGCACTCCAAATTTCTATGCCTAGATTTATGATTTCCTACACATATTAGATGAAAGGAAGGCCTTTTTTACTGTGGGAGTGCTGGAACACTGGAACAGGTTGCCCAGGGAAGTTGTGGGTGTCCCATCCCTGAAAGTATTCAAGGTCAGCTTGGACGGGGCTTGGAGCAGCAACAAAGGAGAAGCTTGATGGTAGAGAAACAAAGTTGGACTATAGAAGAAACTGGGATTGAAGTATAGGAGCAAGTTTTCTCTCAGCTCTTGGGGTAAATTCAAAGTTGTACAAAATGACATTTATCTGTGCTATTCACTACTGTAACAGAAATGTTCATGAAAACTGTACAGAAGATAGCAAATTTTAAAAGAGATAAGAATTACAGCATAAAATCCATGGGATGGGTTACAACATGAGACACTCTCTAAGAGAAAATCTCTGTGTTTCAGCACTTCATCATGGTAAGATTTCATGAAGTGCCAAAGAAGGCGGCAAAATATCATTCGGGACGTTATTTCCTGGAATTCAGCCTGGCCATTAGTAGGAACTGGGTTTGAACACATCATGTAGATATACCACACACGCTTTCCCTTCACTGAAAAATGACTGTTTACAACGAAGAAGCAATTGACGATCAAAATTGATTGAAAGCATCTTAAACATGTCAAGTATTTCATTGTAGATGATCTGTGATCCAAATGCTTCTTCCACCTTCGAGAGGGACAGAACAATTCTTCCATATCATGATGGTTTAAAATTGTATCAACCAATGTTTTCTGCTGAAAAGATAGCATCTATTTTTTTCTATTTTTGGAAGAAAATATTCCTAGACATACAACAGGTGAGAACTAAGTAATTTTAAAGAAACAAATGAAAAGAAAATATTCTGTAAATAGAATGAAATGAAAAGCTGTGTTTTAAATAGGAGCTAAATATGAAACAGAATTTTTGTACCAGGCATTTGAATTACTGCACCAGCTCTTTTGCCCATCAAGAGAGGCATTGAGCATTTCAGTCTTTTCCAAGGTGTTCATGATCTGCTATGCTGATCTCTGTGTGTGCCTAGGTGTGTGTGGAAGGGGGGGCATGTGAAGGGGAGTGTGTATGTTTGCTTTACAATTGTTGTGGCAGATTCATGCCTCAGCTCCACATTTTGTTTTAGAAAGGTCACACAGAGTGGATGTGAAGTTTACTATCAACAAGAGATCAATTCCCAAATCATCCATTTGACTCTACCTTATAAATCATGTGCTTTGTTGCATATTTTATCAAATCTACTTTCAAGCCAGATGGAGGAAGGAGGATGTGGCAATCCCTCCACCATCTTGCAACTTTTATGCAAGTAGGTTTTCAAGAAAATCATCATTTCTCTTGGAAATATGTCTGGAACAGGCATGATGGTAGTGTCAACCTGTTGGAGTTTTTGTTGCTGGAAGAAGTTATACAAAAGGATTGGTTTTTACATTGACCAGTTACTGAATCAAGCTCAGGAATACATTGGAAATTCAACTGGGGCTTCCTTTCCCCGGCAGACTACTTCTAGAACGAGCTTGTACACTGAAGCTTACTCTTTTGCCCTCTTTTTGTTTCTTTCCTATTTTCTTGGCTTCTTTGCCACTCTCTAGACAATTTTGGAACTTTTTTCCCAACTCAAATGGTTTCAATAGTCTGATTGTGATCATACATATTTACAAGGAATCTTTAAAATCTTTCCTCCAGTTAAGAAAGTCAAGGACTTAGGTCTTTTTCTTCCCTTATCAATATTGCAATGAAATTGATAAGTAAAGACCAACTCTTTCTTTTTGTTTTTAACCCAAGCAGATAATTCCCATCCATTCATCCATTTGGTGGACCAATAGTTGCCATTCTGATGGAAGTTATCACTTCTTAACAATAGGCATTCTGTGACTATGTTGACAGCACTTTGGGTGAAGATCCTAACTGGTCTTAGATACACATAGGGAGAAATTTGCTCAGCCAGTGTCAGTCTTAAGCATGCGTATCAGAAGATCTTTCTAGAGCTGGGAATTTTCCCATGAAAGGGATTCAGTTAGGGAAGAGACACTTGCCCCAGAGGTTTACATTCTTCTTGAAGACTGCTTAAGGAACTTAGATGCCATGTCCATTTGGATCTGTGTCTGCACAGAACTTTGTCATGCCAGTGCTTGAAATGCATCTTGAAGAGAATTCACTAGCACAGAATGAATGAGAGTGGAAGGGGTTGGTGGGGCTAACCAGGCCCAACCCCCCTGCCTAAACCAGGATACCTAGAGCCTCTTGCCCAGGATTCTATCTGGGTGTACTTTTAATGTCTTCAAAGATCCAGGCTCCACAATCTTTCTGGGCAGTCTGTGCCGTGGTTCACTCACCCTCACAGTAAAGAATCATTTCCTGATGTTCCTGTATTTCAGTGTGTGCCCACTGCCTCTTGTCTTTTCACTCAGCATCACTGAAAAGACACTGATTCCCTCCCCTTTGCACTATTGCTTCCATATGGATGTGTGCTGCCATGTAGAGATATGTCAAAAACCTACCTGAAGCCCAGGCAGATAATATTCCCTTCATCTACCAGTCAAGTTGATTCATCAGAGGAGTTTAAAGTTATGTTCAGCATGAAATGCCCCTGAAAAATCATGCTAACTACATTATTGTGTCGTCTTTCATGTGCCTGGCAAGGTTTTCCAGGAAGAGCTGCTTCATCAACTTCCTGGGTATAAAAAAGAGGCTGGCTGGTTTGTACGATTGCGAGTCCTTCTAATTGCCTTTTTTGAAGAGGAGTGTCATTTGCTTACATCCAGTCCTTAGCCTCTCTTCTCGTCTACATCTTAGCAAAAAGCTTTTCCACTATGTCTGGCGAGGAAAAACTGTGCCAGCACAGAAAACATCTCCTATCGTGTTCTAGACGTTGCACGGAGGTGTGCCGAGTGTTTGGCATGAAGAAAAGAAAAGTTGTCCAAAACAGCTTCCAATCGAATGTTCATGCGATTGGAAAAGTCAGGAGAGTGCAAAGGTACTGTTTTCTATCAGTTGGCAAGCTGCGCACACAATCCCAGTGTTGTACAGCTTCCTTCTTCACCTTTCCGAAGGTGCCGCTCTCTCCGGCTCCCGGAGGCGAAGAAGCGGCTTCTTCGCGCAAAGACGATTGTGCCGCTCACTGTGCTCTCCTTAGCGCGGCTTCTGCCGAAAGACGCCCGAGAGCGGCTCTTAGCTACGGAGAGCATCGTACCTTCGTCTTTAGCGTCTCTTCTCGTCTACATCTTAGCAAAAAGCTTTTCCACTATGTCTGGCGAGGAAAAACTGTGCCAGCACAGAAAACATCTCCCATCGTGTTCTAGACGTTGCACGGAGGTGTGCCGAGTGTTTGGCATGAAGGAAAGAAAAGTTGTCCAAAACAGCTTCCAATCGAATGTTCATGTGATTGGAAAAGTCAGGAGAGTGCAAAGGTACTGTTTTCTAGCAGTTGGCAAGCTGCGCACACAATCCCAGTGTTGTACAGCTTCCTTCTTCACCTTTCCGAAGGTGCCGCTCTCTCCGGCTCCCGGAGGCGAAGAAGCGGCTTCTTCGCGCAAAGACGATTGTGCCGCTCACTGTGCACTCCTTAGCGCGGCTTCTGCCGAAAGACGCCCGGGAGCGGCTCTTAGCTCCGGACAGCATCGTACCTTCGTCTTTAGCGTCTCTTCTCGTCTACATCTTAGCAAAAAGCTTTTCCACTATGTCTGGCGAGGAAAAACTGTGCAAGCACAGAAAACATCTCCCATCGTGTTCTAGACGTTGCACGGAGGTGTGCCGAGTGTTTGGCATGAAGGAAAGAAAAGTTGTCCAAAACAGCTTCCAATCGAATGTTCATGTGATTGGAAAAGTCAGGAGAGTGCAAAGGTACTGTTTTCTAGCAGTTGGCAAGCTGCGCACACAATCCCAGTGTTGTACAGCTTCCTTCTTCACCTTTCCGAAGGTGCCGCTCTCTCCGGCTCCCGGAGGCGAAGAAGCGGCTTCTTCGCGCAAAGACGATTGTGCCGCTCACTGTGCACTCCTTAGCGCGGCTTCTGCCGAAAGACGCCCGGGAGCGGCTCTTAGCTCCGGACAGCATCGTACCTTCGTCTTTAGCGTCTCTTCTCGTCTACATCTTAGCAAAAAACTTTTCTACTATGTCTGGCGAGGAAAAACTGTGCCAGCACAGAAAACATCTCCCATCGTGTTCTAGACGTTGCACGGAGGTGTGCCGAGTGTTTGGCATGAAGGAAAGAAAAGTTGTCCAAAACAGCTTCCAATCGAATGTTCATGTGATTGGAAAAGTCAGGAGAGTGCAAAGGTACTGTTTTCTAGCAGTTGGCAAGCTGCGCACACAATCCCAGTGTTGTACAGCTTCCTTCTTCACCTTTCCGAAGGTGCCGCTCTCTCCGGCTCCCGGAGGCGAAGAAGCGGCTTCTTCGCGCAAAGACGATTGTGCCGCTCACTGTGCACTCCTTAGCGCGGCTTCTGCCGAAAGACGCCCGGGAGCGGCTCTTAGCTCCGGACAGCATCGTACCTTCGTCTTTAGCGTCTCTTCTCGTCTACATCTTAGCAAAAAGCTTTTCCACTATGTCTGGCGAGGAAAAACTGTGCCAGCACAGAAAACATCTCCCATGGTGTTCTAGACGTTGCACGATCCCTAAACTTAGGCTGATTTTCCTTCCTGGGGATAGGGTTAGGCTTCAACCTAGGGCCTGGAGTTTTTTAACCAGGAAGCCCTGAGTTCCAGGCTTACTGCATCTGCCAAAGGCATCCGAAAGGGAGTGCAGAAGTGCCACAAAATGGTTGCTTTCACGGCTTTTCCCTTAGGAAGAACCCTAATACGCGGCTGATTTACCTTCCTAGGGTTACTGTTAGGCTTAGGCCTAGGACTTTTAAAACCAGGAAGCCCTGGGCTCCAGGCACACTGCAGCTGTGAAAGGCATCCAAAAGGGAGTGCAAAAGTGCCACAACATGGCTGCTTTCCCGGCTTTTTCCTTGGCAAGAAGCCGAACACCAGGCTGATTTCACTTCCCAGGGTTACTGTTAGCCTTAGGCCTAGGGCTAGGATTTTTAAAACTAGGAAGCCCTTAGTTCCAGGCACACTGCAGCTGCGAAAGGCATCCCAAGGGGAGTACAAAAGTGCAACAACATGGCAGCTTTCACAGCTTTTTCCTTGGCACCATCCCTATACCTAGGCTGATTTATCTGCCTAGGGTTAAGGTTAGGCTTCAGCCTAGGGCTTGGAGTTTTTTAACCAGAAAGCCCTGAGTTCCAGGCTTACTGCATCTGCCAAAGGCATCCCAAAGGGAGTGCAGAAGTGCCACAACATGGCTGCTTTCACGGCTTTTCCCTTAGGAAGAACCCTAATACACGGCTGATTTACCTTCCCAGGGTTACTGTTAGGCTTAGGCCTAGGACTTTTAAAACCAGGAAGCCCTGGGCTCCAGGCATATGCAGCTGTTAAAGGCATCCCAAGAGGGGCGCAGAAGTGACACAACTTGGCTGCCTCTGCTTCTATTCTCATGAGACCATCCTGAACCATAGGCAGATTTTCATTCCTAGGGTTAAGGTTTGAGTTTCGCCTAGGGTAAGAGTTCTATTAACCAGAAAGCCCTGAGTTCCAAGAACACAGCAGCTGCGAAGGACTAGCCAAGAAGATCGCCAAAGTACCACAACATGCCTGCCTCCACAGCTTTTTCCTTGGGGACATGCCTAATTCCTGGCTGATTTGCCTTTCTCGTCTTAGGGTTGGGGTTCGGCCTAGGGCTAGGATTTTTTTAACTAGGAAGCCCTGAGTTCCAGGCTTACTGCATCTGCCAAAGGCATCCCAAAGGGAGTGCAGAAGTGCCACAACATGGCTGCTTTCACGGCTTTTCCCTTAGGAAGAACCCTAATACACGGCTGATTTACCTTCCTAGGGTTACTGTTAGGCTTAGGCCTAGGACTTTTAAAACCAGGAAGCCCTGGGCTCCAGGCACACTGCAGCTGTTAAAGGCATCCCAAGGGGAGCGCAAAAGTGACACAACTTGGCTGCCTCTGCTGCTATTCTCATGAGACCATTCTGAATCATAGGCTGATTTTCCTTCCTAGGGTTAAGGTTTGAGTTACGCCTGGGGTAAGGGTTCTATTAACCAGAAAGCCCTGAGTTCCAAGAACACAGCAGCTGCCAAGGACTACCCAAGAAGAGCGCAAAAGTACCACAACATGCCTGCCTCCACAGCTTTTTCCTTGGGGACATGCCTAATTCCTGGCTGATTTGCCTTTCTCGTCTTAGGGTTGGGGTTCGGCCTAGGGCTAGGATTTTTAAAATCAGGAAGCCCTGAGTTCCAGGCACAGTGGAGCTGTGAAAGGCATCCCAAAGGGAGTGCAAAAGTGCCACAACATGGCTGCTTTCCCGTCTTTTTCCTTGGCAAGAAGCCTAACACCAGGCTGATTTACCTTCCCAGGGTTACTGTAAGGCTTAGGCCTAGGGCTAGGATTTTTAAAACTAGGAAGCCCTTAGTTCCAGGCACACTGCAGCTGTTCAAGTCATCCCAAGAGGGCCGCAGAAGTGACTCAACTTGGCTGCCTCTGCTGCTATTCTGATGAGTCCATCCCGAACCATAGGCTGATTTTCCTTCCTAGGGTGAGGGTTAGAGTTACTCCTAGGGTTAGTGTTTTTTTAACCAGAAAGCCCTGAGTTCCAAGAACACAGCAGCTGCGAAGGACTACCCAAGAGGAGGGGAAAAGTGCCACAACATGGCTGCCTCCAGCGCTTTTTCCTTGGGACCATCATTGAACCTAAGCTGATTTACTTGCCTCCAGTTGCACCTATGGTCACGCCAAGAGATAGGGATTTTAAATCAGTAAACCCTGAGCTCCAGAGCCAGTGCAGCTGCAAAAGGCTTCCCAAGGGCAGCCAAAAATTGCCTCAACATGCTCCTTCCAGTGCTTTTTTCCTTGGGAACATCCCTATACCCAGGCTGATTTATCTGCCTAGGGTTAGGGTTAGGGTTCAGCCTAGAGATAGGATTTTTTCAAACAGGAAGCCCTGAATTCCAGGCACACTGCAGCTGTTAAAGGCAGTGTTCTACGTCAACCGCAACTTAGTCTGAAATAAATGCTTTTTCCCTGAGAGCATCTGAGAGGTTTGCATGAAGCACTGATATCTGACATTTGCAATTTTGAATAGGAGAGGAGAAAGAAAATGGGAAGAAGTTTTTAATTTTAGTGGTTTCAATGTTAATTTCCGTACACTTTTTCAAAACTTGTCAGCTCAAATGCCCATCAACATCTTTTAGTCATCTGTAAGTCAGTATTCATATAAAATGTGCTTCAAATCAAAAGAATTTCAAATTTGCACTCCAAATTTCTATGCCTAGATTTATGATTTCCTCCACATATTAGATGAAAGGAAGGCCTTTTTTACTGTGGGAGTGCTGGAACACTGGAACAGGTTGCCCAGGGAAGTTGTGGGTGTCCCATCCCTGAAAGTATTCAAGGTCAGCTTGGACGGGGCTTGGAGCAGCAACAAAGGAGAAGCTTGATGGTAGAGAAACAAAGTTGGACTATAGAAGAAACTGGGATTGAAGTATAGGAGCAAGTTTTCTCTCAGCTCTTGGGGTAAATTCAAAGTTGTACAAAATGACATTTATCTGTGCTATTCACTACTGTAACAGAAATGTTCATGAAAACTGTACAGAAGATAGCAAATTTTAAAAGAGATAAGAATTACAGCATAAAATCCATGGGATGGGTTACAACATGAGACACTCTCTAAGAGAAAATCTCTGTGTTTCAGCACTTCATCATGGTAAGATTTCATGAAGTGCCAAAGAAGGCGGCAAAATATCATTCGGGACGTTATTTCCTGGAATTCAGCCTGGCCATTAGTAGGAACTGGGTTTGAACACATCATGTAGATATACCACACACGCTTTCCCTTCACTGAAAAATGACTGTTTACAACGAAGAAGCAATTGACGATCAAAATTGATTGAAAGCATCTTAAACATGTCAAGTATTTCATTGTAGATGATCTGTGATCCAAATGCTTCTTCCACCTTCGAGAGGGACAGAACAATTCTTCCATATCATGATGGTTTAAAATTGTATCAACCAATGTTTTCTGCTGAAAAGATAGCATCTATTTTTTTCTATTTTTGGAAGAAAATATTCCTAGACATACAACAGGTGAGAACTAAGTAATTTTAAAGAAACAAATGAAAAGAAAATATTCTGTAAATAGAATGAAATGAAAAGCTGTGTTTTAAATAGGAGCTAAATATGAAACAGAATTTTTGTACCAGGCATTTGAATTACTGCACCAGCTCTTTTGCCCATCAAGAGAGGCATTGAGCATTTCAGTCTTTTCCAAGGTGTTCATGATCTGCTATGCTGATCTCTGTGTGTGCCTAGGTGTGTGTGGAAGGGGGGGCATGTGAAGGGGAGTGTGTATGTTTGCTTTACAATTGTTGTGGCAGATTCATGCCTCAGCTCCACATTTTGTTTTAGAAAGGTCACACAGAGTGGATGTGAAGTTTACTATCAACAAGAGATCAATTCCCAAATCATCCATTTGACTCTACCTTATAAATCATGTGCTTTGTTGCATATTTTATCAAATCTACTTTCAAGCCAGATGGAGGAAGGAGGATGTGGCAATCCCTCCACCATCTTGCAACTTTTATGCAAGTAGGTTTTCAAGAAAATCATCATTTCTCTTGGAAATATGTCTGGAACAGGCATGATGGTAGTGTCAACCTGTTGGAGTTTTTGTTGCTGGAAGAAGTTATACAAAAGGATTGGTTTTTACATTGACCAGTTACTGAATCAAGCTCAGGAATACATTGGAAATTCAACTGGGGCTTCCTTTCCCCGGCAGACTACTTCTAGAACGAGCTTGTACACTGAAGCTTACTCTTTTGCCCTCTTTTTGTTTCTTTCCTATTTTCTTGGCTTCTTTGCCACTCTCTAGACAATTTTGGAACTTTTTTCCCAACTCAAATGGTTTCAATAGTCTGATTGTGATCATACATTTTTACAAGGAATCTTTAAAATCTTTCCTCCAGTTAAGAAAGTCAAGGACTTAGGTCTTTTTCTTCCCTTATCAATATTGCAATGAAATTGATAAGTAAAGACCAACTCTTTCTTTTTGTTTTTAACCCAAGCAGATAATTCCCATCCATTCATCCATTTGGTGGACCAATAGTTGCCATTCTGATGGAAGTTATCACTTCTTAACAATAGGCATTCTGTGACTATGTTGACAGCACTTTGGGTGAAGATCCTAACTGGTCTTAGATACACATAGGGAGAAATTTGCTCAGCCAGTGTCAGTCTTAAGCATGCGTATCAGAAGATCTTTCTAGAGCTGGGAATTTTCCCATGAAAGGGATTCAGTTAGGGAAGAGACACTTGCCCCAGAGGTTTACATTCTTCTTGAAGACTGCTTAAGGAACTTAGATGCCATGTCCATTTGGATCTGTGTCTGCACAGAACTTTGTCATGCCAGTGCTTGAAATGCATCTTGAAGAGAATTCACTAGCACAGAATGAATGAGAGTGGAAGGGGTTGGTGGGGCTAACCAGGCCCAACCCCCCTGCCTAAACCAGGATACCTAGAGCCTCTTGCCCAGGATTCTATCTGGGTGTACTTTTAATGTCTTCAAAGATCCAGGCTCCACAATCTTTCTGGGCAGTCTGTGCCGTGGTTCACTCACCCTCACAGTAAAGAATCATTTCCTGATGTTCCTGTATTTCAGTGTGTGCCCACTGCCTCTTGTCTTTTCACTCAGCATCACTGAAAAGACACTGATTCCCTCCCCTTTGCACTATTGCTTCCATATGGATGTGTGCTGCCATGTAGAGATATGTCAAAAACCTACCTGAAGCCCAGGCAGATAATATTCCCTTCATCTACCAGTCAAGTTGATTCATCAGAGGAGTTTAAAGTTATGTTCAGCATGAAATGCCCCTGAAAAATCATGCTAACTACATTATTGTGTCGTCTTTCATGTGCCTGGCAAGGTTTTCCAGGAAGAGCTGCTTCATCAACTTCCTGGGTATAAAAAAGAGGCTGGCTGGTTTGTACGATTGCGAGTCCTTCTAATTGCCTTTTTTGAAGAGGAGTGTCATTTGCTTACATCCAGTCCTTAGCCTCTCTTCTCGTCTACATCTTAGCAAAAAGCTTTTCCACTATGTCTGGCGAGGAAAAACTGTGCCAGCACAGAAAACATCTCCTATCGTGTTCTAGACGTTGCACGGAGGTGTGCCGAGTGTTTGGCATGAAGAAAAGAAAAGTTGTCCAAAACAGCTTCCAATCGAATGTTCATGCGATTGGAAAAGTCAGGAGAGTGCAAAGGTACTGTTTTCTATCAGTTGGCAAGCTGCGCACACAATCCCAGTGTTGTACAGCTTCCTTCTTCACCTTTCCGAAGGTGCCGCTCTCTCCGGCTCCCGGAGGCGAAGAAGCGGCTTCTTCGCGCAAAGACGATTGTGCCGCTCACTGTGCTCTCCTTAGCGCGGCTTCTGCCGAAAGACGCCCGAGAGCGGCTCTTAGCTACGGAGAGCATCGTACCTTCGTCTTTAGCGTCTCTTCTCGTCTACATCTTAGCAAAAAGCTTTTCCACTATGTCTGGCGAGGAAAAACTGTGCCAGCACAGAAAACATCTCCCATCGTGTTCTAGACGTTGCACGGAGGTGTGCCGAGTGTTTGGCATGAAGGAAAGAAAAGTTGTCCAAAACAGCTTCCAATCGAATGTTCATGTGATTGGAAAAGTCAGGAGAGTGCAAAGGTACTGTTTTCTAGCAGTTGGCAAGCTGCGCACACAATCCCAGTGTTGTACAGCTTCCTTCTTCACCTTTCCGAAGGTGCCGCTCTCTCCGGCTCCCGGAGGCGAAGAAGCGGCTTCTTCGCGCAAAGACGATTGTGCCGCTCACTGTGCACTCCTTAGCGCGGCTTCTGCCGAAAGACGCCCGGGAGCGGCTCTTAGCTCCGGACAGCATCGTACCTTCGTCTTTAGCGTCTCTTCTCGTCTACATCTTAGCAAAAAGCTTTTCCACTATGTCTGGCGAGGAAAAACTGTGCAAGCACAGAAAACATCTCCCATCGTGTTCTAGACGTTGCACGGAGGTGTGCCGAGTGTTTGGCATGAAGGAAAGAAAAGTTGTCCAAAACAGCTTCCAATCGAATGTTCATGTGATTGGAAAAGTCAGGAGAGTGCAAAGGTACTGTTTTCTAGCAGTTGGCAAGCTGCGCACACAATCCCAGTGTTGTACAGCTTCCTTCTTCACCTTTCCGAAGGTGCCGCTCTCTCCGGCTCCCGGAGGCGAAGAAGCGGCTTCTTCGCGCAAAGACGATTGTGCCGCTCACTGTGCACTCCTTAGCGCGGCTTCTGCCGAAAGACGCCCGGGAGCGGCTCTTAGCTCCGGACAGCATCGTACCTTCGTCTTTAGCGTCTCTTCTCGTCTACATCTTAGCAAAAAACTTTTCTACTATGTCTGGCGAGGAAAAACTGTGCCAGCACAGAAAACATCTCCCATCGTGTTCTAGACGTTGCACGGAGGTGTGCCGAGTGTTTGGCATGAAGGAAAGAAAAGTTGTCCAAAACAGCTTCCAATCGAATGTTCATGTGATTGGAAAAGTCAGGAGAGTGCAAAGGTACTGTTTTCTAGCAGTTGGCAAGCTGCGCACACAATCCCAGTGTTGTACAGCTTCCTTCTTCACCTTTCCGAAGGTGCCGCTCTCTCCGGCTCCCGGAGGCGAAGAAGCGGCTTCTTCGCGCAAAGACGATTGTGCCGCTCACTGTGCACTCCTTAGCGCGGCTTCTGCCGAAAGACGCCCGGGAGCGGCTCTTAGCTCCGGACAGCATCGTACCTTCGTCTTTAGCGTCTCTTCTCGTCTACATCTTAGCAAAAAGCTTTTCCACTATGTCTGGCGAGGAAAAACTGTGCCAGCACAGAAAACATCTCCCATGGTGTTCTAGACGTTGCACGATCCCTAAACTTAGGCTGATTTTCCTTCCTGGGGATAGGGTTAGGCTTCAACCTAGGGCCTGGAGTTTTTTAACCAGGAAGCCCTGAGTTCCAGGCTTACTGCATCTGCCAAAGGCATCCGAAAGGGAGTGCAGAAGTGCCACAAAATGGTTGCTTTCACGGCTTTTCCCTTAGGAAGAACCCTAATACGCGGCTGATTTACCTTCCTAGGGTTACTGTTAGGCTTAGGCCTAGGACTTTTAAAACCAGGAAGCCCTGGGCTCCAGGCACACTGCAGCTGTGAAAGGCATCCAAAAGGGAGTGCAAAAGTGCCACAACATGGCTGCTTTCCCGGCTTTTTCCTTGGCAAGAAGCCGAACACCAGGCTGATTTCACTTCCCAGGGTTACTGTTAGCCTTAGGCCTAGGGCTAGGATTTTTAAAACTAGGAAGCCCTTAGTTCCAGGCACACTGCAGCTGCGAAAGGCATCCCAAGGGGAGTACAAAAGTGCAACAACATGGCAGCTTTCACAGCTTTTTCCTTGGCACCATCCCTATACCTAGGCTGATTTATCTGCCTAGGGTTAAGGTTAGGCTTCAGCCTAGGGCTTGGAGTTTTTTAACCAGAAAGCCCTGAGTTCCAGGCTTACTGCATCTGCCAAAGGCATCCCAAAGGGAGTGCAGAAGTGCCACAACATGGCTGCTTTCACGGCTTTTCCCTTAGGAAGAACCCTAATACACGGCTGATTTACCTTCCCAGGGTTACTGTTAGGCTTAGGCCTAGGACTTTTAAAACCAGGAAGCCCTGGGCTCCAGGCATATGCAGCTGTTAAAGGCATCCCAAGAGGGGCGCAGAAGTGACACAACTTGGCTGCCTCTGCTTCTATTCTCATGAGACCATCCTGAACCATAGGCAGATTTTCATTCCTAGGGTTAAGGTTTGAGTTTCGCCTAGGGTAAGAGTTCTATTAACCAGAAAGCCCTGAGTTCCAAGAACACAGCAGCTGCGAAGGACTAGCCAAGAAGATCGCCAAAGTACCACAACATGCCTGCCTCCACAGCTTTTTCCTTGGGGACATGCCTAATTCCTGGCTGATTTGCCTTTCTCGTCTTAGGGTTGGGGTTCGGCCTAGGGCTAGGATTTTTTTAACTAGGAAGCCCTGAGTTCCAGGCTTACTGCATCTGCCAAAGGCATCCCAAAGGGAGTGCAGAAGTGCCACAACATGGCTGCTTTCACGGCTTTTCCCTTAGGAAGAACCCTAATACACGGCTGATTTACCTTCCTAGGGTTACTGTTAGGCTTAGGCCTAGGACTTTTAAAACCAGGAAGCCCTGGGCTCCAGGCACACTGCAGCTGTTAAAGGCATCCCAAGGGGAGCGCAAAAGTGACACAACTTGGCTGCCTCTGCTGCTATTCTCATGAGACCATTCTGAATCATAGGCTGATTTTCCTTCCTAGGGTTAAGGTTTGAGTTACGCCTGGGGTAAGGGTTCTATTAACCAGAAAGCCCTGAGTTCCAAGAACACAGCAGCTGCGAAGGACTACCCAAGAAGAGCGCAAAAGTACCACAACATGCCTGCCTCCACAGCTTTTTCCTTGGGGACATGCCTAATTCCTGGCTGATTTGCCTTTCTCGTCTTAGGGTTGGGGTTCGGCCTAGGGCTAGGATTTTTAAAATCAGGAAGCCCTGAGTTCCAGGCACAGTGGAGCTGTGAAAGGCATCCCAAAGGGAGTGCAAAAGTGCCACAACATGGCTGCTTTCCCGTCTTTTTCCTTGGCAAGAAGCCTAACACCAGGCTGATTTACCTTCCCAGGGTTACTGTAAGGCTTAGGCCTAGGGCTAGGATTTTTAAAACTAGGAAGCCCTTAGTTCCAGGCACACTGCAGCTGTTCAAGTCATCCCAAGAGGGCCGCAGAAGTGACACAACTTGGCTGCCTCTGCTGCTATTCTGATGAGTCCATCCCGAACCATAGGCTGATTTTCCTTCCTAGGGTGAGGGTTAGAGTTACTCCTAGGGTTAGTGTTTTTTTAACCAGAAAGCCCTGAGTTCCAAGAACACAGCAGCTGCGAAGGACTACCCAAGAGGAGGGGAAAAGTGCCACAACATGGCTGCCTCCAGCGCTTTTTCCTTGGGACCATCATTGAACCTAAGCTGATTTACTTGCCTCCAGTTGCACCTATGGTCACGCCAAGAGATAGGGATTTTAAATCAGTAAACCCTGAGCTCCAGAGCCAGTGCAGCTGCAAAAGGCTTCCCAAGGGCAGCCAAAAATTGCCTCAACATGCTCCTTCCAGTGCTTTTTTCCTTGGGAACATCCCTATACCCAGGCTGATTTATCTGCCTAGGGTTAGGGTTAGGGTTCAGCCTAGAGATAGGATTTTTTCAAACAGGAAGCCCTGAATTCCAGGCACACTGCAGCTGTTAAAGGCAGTGTTCTACGTCAACCGCAACTTAGTCTGAAATAAATGCTTTTTCCCTGAGAGCATCTGAGAGGTTTGCATGAAGCACTGATATCTGACATTTGCAATTTTGAATAGGAGAGGAGAAAGAAAATGGGAAGAAGTTTTTAATTTTAGTGGTTTCAATGTTAATTTCCGTACACTTTTTCAAAACTTGTCAGCTCAAATGCCCATCAACATCTTTTAGTCATCTGTAAGTCAGTATTCATATAAAATGTGCTTCAAATCAAAAGAATTTCAAATTTGCACTCCAAATTTCTATGCCTAGATTTATGATTTCCTACACATATTAGATGAAAGGAAGGCCTTTTTTACTGTGGGAGTGCTGGAACACTGGAACAGGTTGCCCAGGGAAGTTGTGGGTGTCCCATCCCTGAAAGTATTCAAGGTCAGCTTGGACGGGGCTTGGAGCAGCAACAAAGGAGAAGCTTGATGGTAGAGAAACAAAGTTGGACTATAGAAGAAACTGGGATTGAAGTATAGGAGCAAGTTTTCTCTCAGCTCTTGGGGTAAATTCAAAGTTGTACAAAATGACATTTATCTGTGCTATTCACTACTGTAACAGAAATGTTCATGAAAACTGTACAGAAGATAGCAAATTTTAAAAGAGATAAGAATTACAGCATAAAATCCATGGGATGGGTTACAACATGAGACACTCTCTAAGAGAAAATCTCTGTGTTTCAGCACTTCATCATGGTAAGATTTCATGAAGTGCCAAAGAAGGCGGCAAAATATCATTCGGGACGTTATTTCCTGGAATTCAGCCTGGCCATTAGTAGGAACTGGGTTTGAACACATCATGTAGATATACCACACACGCTTTCCCTTCACTGAAAAATGACTGTTTACAACGAAGAAGCAATTGACGATCAAAATTGATTGAAAGCATCTTAAACATGTCAAGTATTTCATTGTAGATGATCTGTGATCCAAATGCTTCTTCCACCTTCGAGAGGGACAGAACAATTCTTCCATATCATGATGGTTTAAAATTGTATCAACCAATGTTTTCTGCTGAAAAGATAGCATCTATTTTTTTCTATTTTTGGAAGAAAATATTCCTAGACATACAACAGGTGAGAACTAAGTAATTTTAAAGAAACAAATGAAAAGAAAATATTCTGTAAATAGAATGAAATGAAAAGCTGTGTTTTAAATAGGAGCTAAATATGAAACAGAATTTTTGTACCAGGCATTTGAATTACTGCACCAGCTCTTTTGCCCATCAAGAGAGGCATTGAGCATTTCAGTCTTTTCCAAGGTGTTCATGATCTGCTATGCTGATCTCTGTGTGTGCCTAGGTGTGTGTGGAAGGGGGGGCATGTGAAGGGGAGTGTGTATGTTTGCTTTACAATTGTTGTGGCAGATTCATGCCTCAGCTCCACATTTTGTTTTAGAAAGGTCACACAGAGTGGATGTGAAGTTTACTATCAACAAGAGATCAATTCCCAAATCATCCATTTGACTCTACCTTATAAATCATGTGCTTTGTTGCATATTTTATCAAATCTACTTTCAAGCCAGATGGAGGAAGGAGGATGTGGCAATCCCTCCAACATCTTGCAACTTTTATGCAAGTAGGTTTTCAAGAAAATCATCATTTCTCTTGGAAATATGTCTGGAACAGGCATGATGGTAGTGTCAACCTGTTGGAGTTTTTGTTGCTGGAAGAAGTTATACAAAAGGATTGGTTTTTACATTGACCAGTTACTGAATCAAGCTCAGGAATACATTGGAAATTCAACTGGGGCTTCCTTTCCCCGGCAGACTACTTCTAGAACGAGCTTGTACACTGAAGCTTACTCTTTTGCCCTCTTTTTGTTTCTTTCCTATTTTCTTGGCTTCTTTGCCACTCTCTAGACAATTTTGGAACTTTTTTCCCAACTCAAATGGTTTCAATAGTCTGATTGTGATCATACATTTTTACAAGGAATCTTTAAAATCTTTCCTCCAGTTAAGAAAGTCAAGGACTTAGGTCTTTTTCTTCCCTTATCAATATTGCAATGAAATTGATAAGTAAAGACCAACTCTTTCTTTTTGTTTTTAACCCAAGCAGATAATTCCCATCCATTCATCCATTTGGTGGACCAATAGTTGCCATTCTGATGGAAGTTATCACTTCTTAACAATAGGCATTCTGTGACTATGTTGACAGCACTTTGGGTGAAGATCCTAACTGGTCTTAGATACACATAGGGAGAAATTTGCTCAGCCAGTGTCAGTCTTAAGCATGCGTATCAGAAGATCTTTCTAGAGCTGGGAATTTTCCCATGAAAGGGATTCAGTTAGGGAAGAGACACTTGCCCCAGAGGTTTACATTCTTCTTGAAGACTGCTTAAGGAACTTAGATGCCATGTCCATTTGGATCTGTGTCTGCACAGAACTTTGTCATGCCAGTGCTTGAAATGCATCTTGAAGAGAATTCACTAGCACAGAATGAATGAGAGTGGAAGGGGTTGGTGGGGCTAACCAGGCCCAACCCCCCTGCCTAAACCAGGATACCTAGAGCCTCTTGCCCAGGATTCTATCTGGGTGTACTTTTAATGTCTTCAAAGATCCAGGCTCCACAATCTTTCTGGGCAGTCTGTGCCGTGGTTCACTCACCCTCACAGTAAAGAATCATTTCCTGATGTTCCTGTATTTCAGTGTGTGCCCACTGCCTCTTGTCTTTTCACTCAGCATCACTGAAAAGACACTGATTCCCTCCCCTTTGCACTATTGCTTCCATATGGATGTGTGCTGCCATGTAGAGATATGTCAAAAACCTACCTGAAGCCCAGGCAGATAATATTCCCTTCATCTACCAGTCAAGTTGATTCATCAGAGGAGTTTAAAGTTATGTTCAGCATGAAATGCCCCTGAAAAATCATGCTAACTACATTATTGTGTCGTCTTTCATGTGCCTGGCAAGGTTTTCCAGGAAGAGCTGCTTCATCAACTTCCTGGGTATAAAAAAGAGGCTGGCTGGTTTGTACGATTGCGAGTCCTTCTAATTGCCTTTTTTGAAGAGGAGTGTCATTTGCTTACATCCAGTCCTTAGCCTCTCTTCTCGTCTACATCTTAGCAAAAAGCTTTTCCACTATGTCTGGCGAGGAAAAACTGTGCCAGCACAGAAAACATCTCCTATCGTGTTCTAGACGTTGCACGGAGGTGTGCCGAGTGTTTGGCATGAAGAAAAGAAAAGTTGTCCAAAACAGCTTCCAATCGAATGTTCATGCGATTGGAAAAGTCAGGAGAGTGCAAAGGTACTGTTTTCTATCAGTTGGCAAGCTGCGCACACAATCCCAGTGTTGTACAGCTTCCTTCTTCACCTTTCCGAAGGTGCCGCTCTCTCCGGCTCCCGGAGGCGAAGAAGCGGCTTCTTCGCGCAAAGACGATTGTGCCGCTCACTGTGCTCTCCTTAGCGCGGCTTCTGCCGAAAGACGCCCGAGAGCGGCTCTTAGCTACGGAGAGCATCGTACCTTCGTCTTTAGCGTCTCTTCTCGTCTACATCTTAGCAAAAAGCTTTTCCACTATGTCTGGCGAGGAAAAACTGTGCCAGCACAGAAAACATCTCCCATCGTGTTCTAGACGTTGCACGGAGGTGTGCCGAGTGTTTGGCATGAAGGAAAGAAAAGTTGTCCAAAACAGCTTCCAATCGAATGTTCATGTGATTGGAAAAGTCAGGAGAGTGCAAAGGTACTGTTTTCTAGCAGTTGGCAAGCTGCGCACACAATCCCAGTGTTGTACAGCTTCCTTCTTCACCTTTCCGAAGGTGCCGCTCTCTCCGGCTCCCGGAGGCGAAGAAGCGGCTTCTTCGCGCAAAGACGATTGTGCCGCTCACTGTGCACTCCTTAGCGCGGCTTCTGCCGAAAGACGCCCGGGAGCGGCTCTTAGCTCCGGACAGCATCGTACCTTCGTCTTTAGCGTCTCTTCTCGTCTACATCTTAGCAAAAAGCTTTTCCACTATGTCTGGCGAGGAAAAACTGTGCAAGCACAGAAAACATCTCCCATCGTGTTCTAGACGTTGCACGGAGGTGTGCCGAGTGTTTGGCATGAAGAAAAGAAAAGTTGTCCAAAACAGCTTCCAATCGAATGTTCATGTGATTGGAAAAGTCAGGAGAGTGCAAAGGTACTGTTTTCTATCAGTTGGCAAGCTGCGCACACAATCCCAGTGTTGTACAGCTTCCTTCTTCACCTTTCCGAAGGTGCCGCTCTCTCCGGCTCCCGGAGGCGAAGAAGCGGCTTCTTCGCGCAAAGACGATTGTGCCGCTCACTGTGCTCTCCTTAGCGAGGCTTCTGCCGAAAGACGCCCGAGAGCGGCTCTTAGCTACGGAGAGCATCGTACCTTCGTCTTTAGCGTCTCTTCTCGTCTACATCTTAGCAAAAAACTTTTCCACTATGTCTGGCGAGGAAAAACTGTGCCAGCACAGAAAACATCTCCTATCGTGTTCTAGACGTTGCACGGAGGTGTGCCGAGTGTTTGGCATGAAGAAAAGAAAAGTTGTCCAAAACAGCTTCCAATCGAATGTTCATGTGATTGGAAAAGTCAGGAGAGTGCAAAGGTACTGTTTTCTAGCAGTTGGCAAGCTGCGCACACAATCCCAGTGTTGTACAGCTTCCTTCTTCACCTTTCCGAAGGTGCCGCTCTCTCCGGCTCCCGGAGGCGAAGAAGCGGCTTCTTCGCGCAAAGACGATTGTGCCGCTCACTGTGCACTCCTTAGCGCGGCTTCTGCCGAAAGACGCCCGGGAGCGGCTCTTAGCTACGGAGAGCATCGTACCTTCGTCTTTAGCGTCTCTTCTCGTCTACATCTTAGCAAAAAGCTTTTCCACTATGTCTGGCGAGGAAAAACTGTGCCAGCACAGAAAACATCTCCTATCGTGTTCTAGACGTTGCACGGAGGTGTGCCGAGTGTTTGGCATGAAGGAAAGAAAAGTTGTCCAAAACAGCTTCCAATCGAATGTTCATGTGATTGGAAAAGTCAGGAGAGTGCAAAGGTACTGTTTTCTAGCAGTTGGCAAGCTGCGCACACAATCCCAGTGTTGTACAGCTTCCTTCTTCACCTTTCCGAAGGTGCCGCTCTCTCCGGCTCCCGGAGGCGAAGAAGCGGCTTCTTCGCGCAAAGACGATTGTGCCGCTCACTGTGCTCTCCTTAGCGAGGCTTCTGCCGAAAGACGCCCGAGAGCGGCTCTTAGCTACGGAGAGCATCGTACCTTCGTCTTTAGCGTCTCTTCTCGTCTACATCTTAGCAAAAAACTTTTCCACTATGTCTGGCGAGGAAAAACTGTGCCAGCACAGAAAACATCTCCTATCGTGTTCTAGACGTTGCACGGAGGTGTGCCGAGTGTTTGGCATGAAGAAAAGAAAAGTTGTCCAAAACAGCTTCCAATCGAATGTTCATGTGATTGGAAAAGTCAGGAGAGTGCAAAGGTACTGTTTTCTAGCAGTTGGCAAGCTGCGCACACAATCCCAGTGTTGTACAGCTTCCTTCTTCACCTTTCCGAAGGTGCCGCTCTCTCCGGCTCCCGGAGGCGAAGAAGCGGCTTCTTCGCGCAAAGACGATTGTGCCGCTCACTGTGCACTCCTTAGCGCGGCTTCTGCCGAAAGACGCCCGGGAGCGGCTCTTAGCTACGGAGAGCATCGTACCTTCGTCTTTAGCGTCTCTTCTCGTCTACATCTTAGCAAAAAGCTTTTCCACTATGTCTGGCGAGGAAAAACTGTGCCAGCACAGAAAACATCTCCTATCGTGTTCTAGACGTTGCACGGATGTGTGCCGAGTGTTTGGCATGAAGAAAAGAAAAGTTGTCCAAAACAGCTTCCAATCGAATGTTCATGTGATTGGAAAAGTCAGGAGAGTGCAAAGGTACTGTTTTCTATCAGTTGGCAAGCTGCGCACACAATCCCAGTGTTGTACAGCTTCCTTCTTCACCTTTCCGAAGGTGCCGCTCTCTCCGGCTCCCGGAGGCGAAGAAGCGGCTTCTTCGCGCAAAGACGATTGTGCCGCTCACTGTGCACTCCTTAGCGCGGCTTCTGCCGAAAGACGCCCGGGAGCGGCTCTTAGCTCCGGACAGCATCGTACCTTCGTCTTTAGCGTCTCTTCTCGTCTACATCTTAGCAAAAAACTTTTCTACTATGTCTGGCGAGGAAAAACTGTGCCAGCACAGAAAACATCTCCCATCGTGTTCTAGACGTTGCACGGAGGTGTGCCGAGTGTTTGGCATGAAGGAAAGAAAAGTTGTCCAAAACAGCTTCCAATCGAATGTTCATGTGATTGGAAAAGTCAGGAGAGTGCAAAGGTACTGTTTTCTATCAGTTGGCAAGCTGCGCACACAATCCCAGTGTTGTACAGCTTCCTTCTTCACCTTTCCGAAGGTGCCGCTCTCTCCGGCTCCCGGAGGCGAAGAAGCGGCTTCTTCGCGCAAAGACGATTGTGCCGCTCACTGTGCACTCCTTAGCGCGGCTTCTGCCGAAAGACGCCCGGGAGCGGCTCTTAGCTCCGGACAGCATCGTACCTTCGTCTTTAGCGTCTCTTCTCGTCTACATCTTAGCAAAAAGCTTTTCCACTATGTCTGGCGAGGAAAAACTGTGCCAGCACAGAAAACATCTCCCATGGTGTTCTAGACGTTGCACGATCCCTAAACTTAGGCTGATTTTCCTTCCTGGGGATAGGGTTAGGCTTCAACCTAGGGCCTGGAGTTTTTTAACCAGGAAGCCCTGAGTTCCAGGCTTACTGCATCTGCCAAAGGCATCCGAAAGGGAGTGCAGAAGTGCCACAAAATGGTTGCTTTCACGGCTTTTCCCTTAGGAAGAACCCTAATACGCGGCTGATTTACCTTCCTAGGGTTACTGTTAGGCTTAGGCCTAGGACTTTTAAAACCAGGAAGCCCTGGGCTCCAGGCACACTGCAGCTGTGAAAGGCATCCAAAAGGGAGTGCAAAAGTGCCACAACATGGCTGCTTTCCCGGCTTTTTCCTTGGCAAGAAGCCGAACACCAGGCTGATTTCCCTTCCCAGGGTTACTGTTAGCCTTAGGCCTAGGGCTAGGATTTTTAAAACTAGGAAGCCCTTAGTTCCAGGCACACTGCAGCTGCGAAAGGCATCCCAAGGGGAGTACAAAAGTGCAACAACATGGCAGCTTTCACAGCTTTTTCCTTGGCACCATCCCTATACCTAGGCTGATTTATCTGCCTAGGGTTAAGGTTAGGCTTCAGCCTAGGGCTTGGAGTTTTTTAACCAGAAAGCCCTGAGTTCCAGGCTTACTGCATCTGCCAAAGGCATCCCAAAGGGAGTGCAGAAGTGCCACAACATGGCTGCTTTCACGGCTTTTCCCTTAGGAAGAACCCTAATACACGGCTGATTTACCTTCCCAGGGTTACTGTTAGGCTTAGGCCTAGGACTTTTAAAACCAGGAAGCCCTGGGCTCCAGGCATATGCAGCTGTTAAAGGCATCCCAAGAGGGGCGCAGAAGTGACACAACTTGGCTGCCTCTGCTTCTATTCTCATGAGACCATCCTGAACCATAGGCAGATTTTCATTCCTAGGGTTAAGGTTTGAGTTTCGCCTAGGGTAAGAGTTCTATTAACCAGAAAGCCCTGAGTTCCAAGAACACAGCAGCTGCGAAGGACTAGCCAAGAAGATCGCCAAAGTACCACAACATGCCTGCCTCCACAGCTTTTTCCTTGGGGACATGCCTAATTCCTGGCTGATTTGCCTTTCTCGTCTTAGGGTTGGGGTTCGGCCTAGGGCTAGGATTTTTTTAACTAGGAAGCCCTGAGTTCCAGGCTTACTGCATCTGCCAAAGGCATCCCAAAGGGAGTGCAGAAGTGCCACAACATGGCTGCTTTCACGGCTTTTCCCTTAGGAAGAACCCTAATACACGGCTGATTTACCTTCCTAGGGTTACTGTTAGGCTTAGGCCTAGGACTTTTAAAACCAGGAAGCCCTGGGCTCCAGGCACACTGCAGCTGTTAAAGGCATCCCAAGGGGAGCGCAAAAGTGACACAACTTGGCTGCCTCTGCTGCTATTCTCATGAGACCATTCTGAATCATAGGCTGATTTTCCTTCCTAGGGTTAAGGTTTGAGTTACGCCTGGGGTAAGGGTTCTATTAACCAGAAAGCCCTGAGTTCCAAGAACACAGCAGCTGCGAAGGACTACCCAAGAAGAGCGCAAAAGTACCACAACATGCCTGCCTCCACAGCTTTTTCCTTGGGGACATGCCTAATTCCTGGCTGATTTGCCTTTCTCGTCTTAGGGTTGGGGTTCGGCCTAGGGCTAGGATTTTTAAAATCAGGAAGCCCTGAGTTCCAGGCACACTGGAGCTGTGAAAGGCATCCCAAAGGGAGTGCAAAAGTGCCACAACATGGCTGCTTTCCCGTCTTTTTCCTTGGCAAGAAGCCTAACACCAGGCTGATTTCCCTTCCCAGGGTTACTGTAAGGCTTAGGCCTAGGGCTAGGATTTTTAAAACTAGGAAGCCCTTAGTTCCAGGCACACTGCAGCTGTTCAAGTCATCCCAAGAGGGCCGCAGAAGTGACACAACTTGGCTGCCTCTGCTGCTATTCTGATGAGTCCATCCCGAACCATAGGCTGATTTTCCTTCCTAGGGTGAGGGTTAGAGTTACTCCTAGGGTTAGTGTTTTTTTAACCAGAAAGCCCTGAGTTCCAAGAACACAGCAGCTGCGAAGGACTACCCAAGAGGAGGGGAAAAGTGCCACAACATGGCTGCCTCCAGCGCTTTTTCCTTGGGACCATCATTGAACCTAAGCTGATTTACTTGCCTCCAGTTGCACCTATGGTCACGCCAAGAGATAGGGATTTTAAATCAGTAAACCCTGAGCTCCAGAGCCAGTGCAGCTGCAAAAGGCTTCCCAAGGGCAGCCAAAAATTGCCTCAACATGCTCCTTCCAGTGCTTTTTTCCTTGGGAACATCCCTATACCCAGGCTGATTTATCTGCCTAGGGTTAGGGTTAGGGTTCAGCCTAGAGATAGGATTTTTTCAAACAGGAAGCCCTGAATTCCAGGCACACTGCAGCTGTTAAAGGCAGTGTTCTACGTCAACCGCAACTTAGTCTGAAATAAATGCTTTTTCCCTGAGAGCATCTGAGAGGTTTGCATGAAGCACTGATATCTGACATTTGCAATTTTGAATAGGAGAGGAGAAAGAAAATGGGAAGAAGTTTTTAATTTTAGTGGTTTCAATGTTAATTTCCGTACACTTTTTCAAAACTTGTCAGCTCAAATGCCCATCAACATCTTTTAGTCATCTGTAAGTCAGTATTCATATAAAATGTGCTTCAAATCAAAAGAATTTCAAATTTGCACTCCAAATTTCTGTGCCTAGATTTATGATTTCCTACACATATTAGATGAAAGGAAGGCCTTTTTTACTGTGGGAGTGCTGGAACACTGGAACAGGTTGCCCAGGGAAGTTGTGGGTGTCCCATCCCTGAAAGTATTCAAGGTCAGCTTGGACGGGGCTTGGAGCAGCAACAAAGGAGAAGCTTGATGGTAGAGAAACAAAGTTGGACTATAGAAGAAACTGGGATTGAAGTATAGGAGCAAGTTTTCTCTCAGCTCTTGGGGTAAATTCAAAGTTGTACAAAATGACATTTATCTGTGCTATTCACTACTGTAACAGAAATGTTCATGAAAACTGTACAGAAGATAGCAAATTTTAAAAGAGATAAGAATTACAGCATAAAATCCATGGGATGGGTTACAACATGAGACACTCTCTAAGAGAAAATCTCTGTGTTTCAGCACTTCATCATGGTAAGATTTCATGAAGTGCCAAAGAAGGCGGCAAAATATCATTCGGGACGTTATTTCCTGGAATTCAGCCTGGCCATTAGTAGGAACTGGGTTTGAACACATCATGTAGATATACCACACACGCTTTCCCTTCACTGAAAAATGACTGTTTACAACGAAGAAGCAATTGACGATCAAAATTGATTGAAAGCATCTTAAACATGTCAAGTATTTCATTGTAGATGATCTGTGATCCAAATGCTTCTTCCACCTTCGAGAGGGACAGAACAATTCTTCCATATCATGATGGTTTAAAATTGTATCAACCAATGTTTTCTGCTGAAAAGATAGCATCTATTTTTTTCTATTTTTGGAAGAAAATATTCCTAGACATACAACAGGTGAGAACTAAGTAATTTTAAAGAAACAAATGAAAAGAAAATATTCTGTAAATAGAATGAAATGAAAAGCTGTGTTTTAAATAGGAGCTAAATATGAAACAGAATTTTTGTACCAGGCATTTGAATTACTGCACCAGCTCTTTTGCCCATCAAGAGAGGCATTGAGCATTTCAGTCTTTTCCAAGGTGTTCATGATCTGCTATGCTGATCTCTGTGTGTGCCTAGGTGTGTGTGGAAGGGGGGGCATGTGAAGGGGAGTGTGTATGTTTGCTTTACAATTGTTGTGGCAGATTCATGCCTCAGCTCCACATTTTGTTTTAGAAAGGTCACACAGAGTGGATGTGAAGTTTACTATCAACAAGAGATCAATTCCCAAATCATCCATTTGACTCTACCTTATAAATCATGTGCTTTGTTGCATATTTTATCAAATCTACTTTCAAGCCAGATGGAGGAAGGAGGATGTGGCAATCCCTCCACCATCTTGCAACTTTTATGCAAGTAGGTTTTCAAGAAAATCATCATTTCTCTTGGAAATATGTCTGGAACAGGCATGATGGTAGTGTCAACCTGTTGGAGTTTTTGTTGCTGGAAGAAGTTATACAAAAGGATTGGTTTTTACATTGACCAGTTACTGAATCAAGCTCAGGAATACATTGGAAATTCAACTGGGGCTTCCTTTCCCCGGCAGACTACTTCTAGAACGAGCTTGTACACTGAAGCTTACTCTTTTGCCCTCTTTTTGTTTCTTTCCTATTTTCTTGGCTTCTTTGCCACTCTCTAGACAATTTTGGAACTTTTTTCCCAACTCAAATGGTTTCAATAGTCTGATTGTGATCATACATTTTTACAAGGAATCTTTAAAATCTTTCCTCCAGTTAAGAAAGTCAAGGACTTAGGTCTTTTTCTTCCCTTATCAATATTGCAATGAAATTGATAAGTAAAGACCAACTCTTTCTTTTTGTTTTTAACCCAAGCAGATAATTCCCATCCATTCATCCATTTGGTGGACCAATAGTTGCCATTCTGATGGAAGTTATCACTTCTTAACAATAGGCATTCTGTGACTATGTTGACAGCACTTTGGGTGAAGATCCTAACTGGTCTTAGATACACATAGGGAGAAATTTGCTCAGCCAGTGTCAGTCTTAAGCATGCGTATCAGAAGATCTTTCTAGAGCTGGGAATTTTCCCATGAAAGGGATTCAGTTAGGGAAGAGACACTTGCCCCAGAGGTTTACATTCTTCTTGAAGACTGCTTAAGGAACTTAGATGCCATGTCCATTTGGATCTGTGTCTGCACAGAACTTTGTCATGCCAGTGCTTGAAATGCATCTTGAAGAGAATTCACTAGCACAGAATGAATGAGAGTGGAAGGGGTTGGTGGGGCTAACCAGGCCCAACCCCCCTGCCTAAACCAGGATACCTAGAGCCTCTTGCCCAGGATTCTATCTGGGTGTACTTTGAATGTCTTCAAAGATCCAGGCTCCACAATCTTTCTGGGCAGTCTGTGCCGTGGTTCACTCACCCTCACAGTAAAGAATCATTTCCTGATGTTCCTGTATTTCAGTGTGTGCCCACTGCCTCTTGTCTTTTCACTCAGCATCACTGAAAAGACACTGATTCCCTCCCCTTTGCACTATTGCTTCCATATGGATGTGTGCTGCCATGTAGAGATATGTCAAAAACCTACCTGA
Organism: Ammospiza maritima maritima; assembly: GCA_036010785.1. Lineage (NCBI taxonomy): Eukaryota > Metazoa > Chordata > Aves > Passeriformes > Passerellidae > Ammospiza > Ammospiza maritima. The sequence goes on from CM069694.1 coordinate 5,382,490, forward strand.
AGCCCAGGCAGATAATATTCCCTTCATCTACCAGTCAAGTTGATTCATCAGAGGAGTTTAAAGTTATGTTCAGCATGAAATGCCCCTGAAAAATCATGCTAATTACATTATTGTGTCGTCTTTCATGTGCCTGGCAAGGTTTTCCAGGAAGAGCTGCTTCATCAACTTCCTGGGTATAAAAAAGAGGCTGGCTGGTTTGTACGATTGCGAGTCCTCCTAATTGCCTTTTTTGAAGAGGAGTGTCATTTGCTTACATCCAGTCCTTAGCCTCTCTTCTCGTCTACATCTTAGCAAAAAGCTTTTCCACTATGTCTGGCGAGGAAAAACTGTGCCAGCACAGAAAACATCTCCTATCGTGTTCTAGACGTTGCACGATCCCTAAACTTAGGCTGATTTTCCTTCCTGGGGATAGGGTTAGGCTTCAACCTAGGGCCTGGAGTTTTTTAACCAGGAAGCCCTGAGTTCCAGGCTTACTGCATCTGCCAAAGGCATCCGAAAGGGAGTGCAGAAGTGCCACAAAATGGTTGCTTTCACGGCTTTTCCCTTAGGAAGAACCCTAATACGCGGCTGATTTACCTTCCTAGGGTTACTGTTAGGCTTAGGCCTAGGACTTTTAAAACCAGGAAGCCCTGGGCTCCAGGCACACTGCAGCTGTGAAAGGCATCCAAAAGGGAGTGCAAAAGTGCCACAACATGGCTGCTTTCCCGGCTTTTTCCTTGGCAAGAAGCCGAACACCAGGCTGATTTCCCTTCCCAGGGTTACTGTTAGCCTTAGGCCTAGGGCTAGGATTTTTAAAACTAGGAAGCCCTTAGTTCCAGGCACACTGCAGCTGCGAAAGGCATCCCAAGGGGAGTACAAAAGTGCAACAACATGGCAGCTTTCACAGCTTTTTCCTTGGCACCATCCCTATACCTAGGCTGATTTATCTGCCTAGGGTTAAGGTTAGGCTTCAGCCTAGGGCTTGGAGTTTTTTAACCAGAAAGCCCTGAGTTCCAGGCTTACTGCATCTGCCAAAGGCATCCCAAAGGGAGTGCAGAAGTGCCACAACATGGCTGCTTTCACGGCTTTTCCCTTAGGAAGAACCCTAATACACGGCTGATTTACCTTCCCAGGGTTACTGTTAGGCTTAGGCCTAGGACTTTTAAAACCAGGAAGCCCTGGGCTCCAGGCATATGCAGCTGTTAAAGGCATCCCAAGAGGGGCGCAGAAGTGACACAACTTGGCTGCCTCTGCTTCTATTCTCATGAGACCATCCTGAACCATAGGCAGATTTTCATTCCTAGGGTTAAGGTTTGAGTTTCGCCTAGGGTAAGAGTTCTATTAACCAGAAAGCCCTGAGTTCCAAGAACACAGCAGCTGCGAAGGACTAGCCAAGAAGATCGCCAAAGTACCACAACATGCCTGCCTCCACAGCTTTTTCCTTGGGGACATGCCTAATTCCTGGCATATTTGCCTTTCTCGTCTTAGGGTTGGGGTTCGGCCTAGGGCTAGGATTTTTTTAACTAGGAAGCCCTGAGTTCCAGGCTTACTGCATCTGCCAAAGGCATCCCAAAGGGAGTGCAGAAGTGCCACAACATGGCTGCTTTCACGGCTTTTCCCTTAGGAAGAACCCTAATACACGGCTGATTTACCTTCCTAGGGTTACTGTTAGGCTTAGGCCTAGGACTTTTAAAACCAGGAAGCCCTGGGCTCCAGGCACACTGCAGCTGTTAAAGGCATCCCAAGGGGAGCGCAAAAGTGACACAACTTGGCTGCCTCTGCTGCTATTCTCATGAGACCATTCTGAATCATAGGCTGATTTTCCTTCCTAGGGTTAAGGTTTGAGTTACGCCTGGGGTAAGGGTTCTATTAACCAGAAAGCCCTGAGTTCCAAGAACACAGCAGCTGCGAAGGACTACCCAAGAAGAGCGCAAAAGTACCACAACATGCCTGCCTCCACAGCTTTTTCCTTGGGGACATGCCTAATTCCTGGCTGATTTGCCTTTCTCGTCTTAGGGTTGGGGTTCGGCCTAGGGCTAGGATTTTTAAAATCAGGAAGCCCTGAGTTCCAGGCACACTGGAGCTGTGAAAGGCATCCCAAAGGGAGTGCAAAAGTGCCACAACATGGCTGCTTTCCCGGCTTTTTCCTTGGCAAGAAGCCTAACACCAGGCTGATTTCCCTTCCCAGGGTTACTGTAAGGCTTAGGCCTAGGGCTAGGATTTTTAAAACTAGGAAGCCCTTAGTTCCAGGCACACTGCAGCTGTTCAAGTCATCCCAAGAGGGCCGCAGAAGTGACACAACTTGGCTGCCTCTGCTGCTATTCTGATGAGTCCATCCCAAACCATAGGCTGATTTTCCTTCCTAGGGTGAGGGTTAGAGTTACTCCTAGGGTTAGTGTTTTTTTAACCAGAAAGCCCTGAGTTCCAAGAACACAGCAGCTGCGAAGGACTACCCAAGAGGAGGGGAAAAGTGCCACAACATGGCTGCCTCCAGCGCTTTTTCCTTGGGACCATCATTGAACCTAAGCTGATTTACTTGCCTCCAGTTGCACCTATGGTCACGCCAAGAGATAGGGATTTTAAATCAGTAAACCCTGAGCTCCAGAGCCAGTGCAGCTGCAAAAGGCTTCCCAAGGGCAGCCAAAAATTGCCTCAACATGCTCCTTCCAGTGCTTTTTTCCTTGGGAACATCCCTATACCCAGGCTGATTTATCTGCCTAGGGTTAGGGTTAGGGTTCAGCCTAGAGATAGGATTTTTTCAAACAGGAAGCCCTGAATTCCAGGCACACTGCAGCTGTTAAAGGCAGTGTTCTACGTCAACCGCAACTTAGTCTGAAATAAATGCTTTTTCCCTGAGAGCATCTGAGAGGTTTGCATGAAGCACTGATATCTGACATTTGCAATTTTGAATAGGAGAGGAGAAAGAAAATGGGAAGAAGTTTTTAATTTTAGTGGTTTCAATGTTAATTTCCGTACACTTTTTCAAAACTTGTCAGCTCAAATGCCCATCAACATCTTTTAGTCATCTGTAAGTCAGTATTCATATAAAATGTGCTTCAAATCAAAAGAATTTCAAATTTGCACTCCAAATTTCTATGCCTAGATTTATGATTTCCTACACATATTAGATGAAAGGAAGGCCTTTTTTACTGTGGGAGTGCTGGAACACTGGAACAGGTTGCCCAGGGAAGTTGTGGGTGTCCCATCCCTGAAAGTATTCAAGGTCAGCTTGGACGGGGCTTGGAGCAGCAACAAAGGAGAAGCTTGATGGTAGAGAAACAAAGTTGGACTATAGAAGAAACTGGGATTGAAGTATAGGAGCAAGTTTTCTCTCAGCTCTTGGGGTAAATTCAAAGTTGTACAAAATGACATTTATCTGTGCTATTCACTACTGTAACAGAAATGTTCATGAAAACTGTACAGAAGATAGCAAATTTTAAAAGAGATAAGAATTACAGCATAAAATCCATGGGATGGGTTACAACATGAGACACTCTCTAAGAGAAAATCTCTGTGTTTCAGCACTTCATCATGGTAAGATTTCATGAAGTGCCAAAGAAGGCGGCAAAATATCATTCGGGACGTTATTTCCTGGAATTCAGCCTGGCCATTAGTAGGAACTGGGTTTGAACACATCATGTAGATATACCACACACGCTTTCCCTTCACTGAAAAATGACTGTTTACAACGAAGAAGCAATTGACGATCAAAATTGATTGAAAGCATCTTAAACATGTCAAGTATTTCATTGTAGATGATCTGTGATCCAAATGCTTCTTCCACCTTCGAGAGGGACAGAACAATTCTTCCATATCATGATGGTTTAAAATTGTATCAACCAATGTTTTCTGCTGAAAAGATAGCATCTATTTTTTTCTATTTTTGGAAGAAAATATTCCTAGACATACAACAGGTGAGAACTAAGTAATTTTAAAGAAACAAATGAAAAGAAAATATTCTGTAAATAGAATGAAATGAAAAGCTGTGTTTTAAATAGGAGCTAAATATGAAACAGAATTTTTGTACCAGGCATTTGAATTACTGCACCAGCTCTTTTGCCCATCAAGAGAGGCATTGAGCATTTCAGTCTTTTCCAAGGTGTTCATGATCTGCTATGCTGATCTCTGTGTGTGCCTAGGTGTGTGTGGAAGGGGGGGCATGTGAAGGGGAGTGTGTATGTTTGCTTTACAATTGTTGTGGCAGATTCATGCCTCAGCTCCACATTTTGTTTTAGAAAGGTCACACAGAGTGGATGTGAAGTTTACTATCAACAAGAGATCAATTCCCAAATCATCCATTTGACTCTACCTTATAAATCATGTGCTTTGTTGCATATTTTATCAAATCTACTTTCAAGCCAGATGGAGGAAGGAGGATGTGGCAATCCCTCCACCATCTTGCAACTTTTATGCAAGTAGGTTTTCAAGAAAATCATCATTTCTCTTGGAAATATGTCTGGAACAGGCATGATGGTAGTGTCAACCTGTTGGAGTTTTTGTTGCTGGAAGAAGTTATACAAAAGGATTGGTTTTTACATTGACCAGTTACTGAATCAAGCTCAGGAATACATTGGAAATTCAACTGGGGCTTCCTTTCCCCGGCAGACTACTTCTAGAACGAGCTTGTACACTGAAGCTTACTCTTTTGCCCTCTTTTTGTTTCTTTCCTATTTTCTTGGCTTCTTTGCCACTCTCTAGACAATTTTGGAACTTTTTTCCCAACTCAAATGGTTTCAATAGTCTGATTGTGATCATACATTTTTACAAGGAATCTTTAAAATCTTTCCTCCAGTTAAGAAAGTCAAGGACTTAGGTCTTTTTCTTCCCTTATCAATATTGCAATGAAATTGATAAGTAAAGACCAACTCTTTCTTTTTGTTTTTAACCCAAGCAGATAATTCCCATCCATTCATCCATTTGGTGGACCAATAGTTGCCATTCTGATGGAAGTTATCACTTCTTAACAATAGGCATTCTGTGACTATGTTGACAGCACTTTGGGTGAAGATCCTAACTGGTCTTAGATACACATAGGGAGAAATTTGCTCAGCCAGTGTCAGTCTTAAGCATGCGTATCAGAAGATCTTTCTAGAGCTGGGAATTTTCCCATGAAAGGGATTCAGTTAGGGAAGAGACACTTGCCCCAGAGGTTTACATTCTTCTTGAAGACTGCTTAAGGAACTTAGATGCCATGTCCATTTGGATCTGTGTCTGCACAGAACTTTGTCATGCCAGTGCTTGAAATGCATCTTGAAGAGAATTCACTAGCACAGAATGAATGAGAGTGGAAGGGGTTGGTGGGGCTAACCAGGCCCAACCCCCCTGCCTAAACCAGGATACCTAGAGCCTCTTGCCCAGGATTCTATCTGGGTGTACTTTTAATGTCTTCAAAGATCCAGGCTCCACAATCTTTCTGGGCAGTCTGTGCCGTGGTTCACTCACCCTCACAGTAAAGAATCATTTCCTGATGTTCCTGTATTTCAGTGTGTGCCCACTGCCTCTTGTCTTTTCACTCAGCATCACTGAAAAGACACTGATTCCCTCCCCTTTGCACTATTGCTTCCATATGGATGTGTGCTGCCATGTAGAGATATGTCAAAAACCTACCTGAAGCCCAGGCAGATAATATTCCCTTCATCTACCAGTCAAGTTGATTCATCAGAGGAGTTTAAAGTTATGTTCAGCATGAAATGCCCCTGAAAAATCATGCTAATTACATTATTGTGTCGTCTTTCATGTGCCTGGCAAGGTTTTCCAGGAAGAGCTGCTTCATCAACTTCCTGGGTATAAAAAAGAGGCTGGCTGGTTTGTACGATTGCGAGTCCTCCTAATTGCCTTTTTTGAAGAGGAGTGTCATTTGCTTACATCCAGTCCTTAGCCTCTCTTCTCGTCTACATCTTAGCAAAAAGCTTTTCCACTATGTCTGGCGAGGAAAAACTGTGCCAGCACAGAAAACATCTCCTATCGTGTTCTAGACGTTGCACGATCCCTAAACTTAGGCTGATTTTCCTTCCTGGGGATAGGGTTAGGCTTCAACCTAGGGCCTGGAGTTTTTTAACCAGGAAGCCCTGAGTTCCAGGCTTACTGCATCTGCCAAAGGCATCCCAAAGGGAGTGCAGAAGTGCCACAAAATGGTTGCTTTCACGGCTTTTCCCTTAGGAAGAACCCTAATACGCGGCTGACTTACCTTCCTAGGGTTACTGTTAGGCTTAGGCCTAGGACTTTTAAAACCAGGAAGCCCTGGGCTCCAGGCACACTGCAGCTGTGAAAGGCATCCAAAAGGGAGTGCAAAAGTGCCACAACATGGCTGCTTTCCCGGCTTTTTCCTTGGCAAGAAGCCGAACACCAGGCTGATTTCCCTTCCCAGGGTTACTGTTAGCCTTAGGCCTAGGGCTAGGATTTTTAAAACTAGGAAGCCCTTAGTTCCAGGCACACTGCAGCTGCGAAAGGCATCCCAAGGGGAGTACAAAAGTGCAACAACATGGCAGCTTTCACAGCTTTTTCCTTGGCACCATCCCTATACCTAGGCTGATTTATCTGCCTAGGGTTAAGGTTAGGCTTCAGCCTAGGGCTTGGAGTTTTTTAACCAGAAAGCCCTGAGTTCCAGGCTTACTGCATCTGCCAAAGGCATCCCAAAGGGAGTGCAGAAGTGCCACAACATGGCTGCTTTCACGGCTTTTCCCTTAGGAAGAACCCTAATACACGGCTGATTTACCTTCCCAGGGTTACTGTTAGGCTTAGGCCTAGGACTTTTAAAACCAGGAAGCCCTGGGCTCCAGGCACACTGCAGCTGTGAAAGGCATCCCAAGAGGGGCGCAGAAGTGACACAACTTGGCTGCCTCTGCTTCTATTCTCATGAGACCATCCTGAACCATAGGCAGATTTTCATTCCTAGGGTTAAGGTTTGAGTTTCGCCTAGGGTAAGAGTTCTATTAACCAGAAAGCCCTGAGTTCCAAGAACACAGCAGCTGCGAAGGACTAGCCAAGAAGATCGCCAAAGTACCACAACATGCCTGCCTCCACAGCTTTTTCCTTGGGGACATGCCTAATTCCTGGCTGATTTGCCTTTCTCGTCTTAGGGTTGGGGTTCGGCCTAGGGCTAGGATTTTTTTAACTAGGAAGCCCTGAGTTCCAGGCTTACTGCATCTGCCAAAGGCATCCCAAAGGGAGTGCAAAAGTGCCACAACATGGCTTCTTTCACGGCTTTTCCCTTAGGAAGAACCCTAATACACGGCTGATTTACCTTCCTAGGGTTACTGTTAGGCTTAGGCCTAGGACTTTTAAAACCAGGAAGCCCTGGGCTCCAGGCACACTGCAGCTGTTAAAGGCATCCCAAGGGGAGCGCAAAAGTGACACAACTTGGCTGCCTCTGCTGCTATTCTCATGAGACCATTCTGAATCATAGGCTGATTTTCCTTCCTAGGGTTAAGGTTTGAGTTACGCCTGGGGTAAGGGTTCTATTAACCAGAAAGCCCTGAGTTCCAAGAACACAGCAGCTGGCAAGGACTACCCAAGAAGAGCGCAAAAGTACCACAACATGCCTGCCTCCACAGCTTTTTCCTTGGGGACATGCCTAATTCCTGGCTGATTTGCCTTTCTCGTCTTAGGGTTGGGGTTCGGCCTAGGGCTAGGATTTTTAAAATCAGGAAGCCCTGAGTTCCAGGCACACTGGAGCTGTGAAAGGCATCCCAAAGGGAGTGCAAAAGTGCCACAACATGGCTGCTTTCCCGTCTTTTTCCTTGGCAAGAAGCCTAACACCAGGCTGATTTACCTTCCCAGGGTTACTGTAAGGCTTAGGCCTAGGGCTAGGATTTTTAAAACTAGGAAGCCCTTAGTTCCAGGCACACTGCAGCTGTTCAAGTCATCCCAAGAGGGCCGCAGAAGTGACACAACTTGGCTGCCTCTGCTGCTATTCTGATGAGTCCATCCCGAACCATAGGCTGATTTTCCTTCCTAGGGTGAGGGTTAGAGTTACGCCTAGGGTTAGTGTTTTTTTAACCAGAAAGCCCTGAGTTCCAAGAACACAGCAGCTGCGAAGGACTACCCAAGAGGAGGGGAAAAGTGCCACAACATGGCTGCCTCCAGCGCTTTTTCCTTGGGACCATCATTGAACCTAAGCTGATTTACTTGCCTCCAGTTGCACCTATGGTCACGCCAAGAGATAGGGATTTTAAATCAGTAAACCCTGAGCTCCAGAGCCAGTGCAGCTGCAAAAGGCTTCCCAAGGGCAGCCAAAAATTGCCTCAACATGCTCCTTCCAGTGCTTTTTTCCTTGGGAACATCCCTATACCCAGGCTGATTTATCTGCCTAGGGTTAGGGTTAGGGTTCAGCCTAGAGATAGGATTTTTTCAAACAGGAAGCCCTGAATTCCAGGCACACTGCAGCTGTTAAAGGCAGTGTTCTACGTCAACCGCAACTTAGTCTGAAATAAATGCTTTTTCCCTGAGAGCATCTGAGAGGTTTGCATGAAGCACTGATATCTGACATTTGCAATTTTGAATAGGAGAGGAGAAAGAAAATGGGAAGAAGTTTTTAATTTTAGTGGTTTCAATGTTAATTTCCGTACACTTTTTCAAAACTTGTCAGCTCAAATGCCCATCAACATCTTTTAGTCATCTGTAAGTCAGTATTCATATAAAATGTGCTTCAAATCAAAAGAATTTCAAATTTGCACTCCAAATTTCTATGCCTAGATTTATGATTTCCTACACATATTAGATGAAAGGAAGGCCTTTTTTACTGTGGGAGTGCTGGAACACTGGAACAGGTTGCCCAGGGAAGTTGTGGGTGTCCCATCCCTGAAAGTATTCAAGGTCAGCTTGGACGGGGCTTGGAGCAGCAACAAAGGAGAAGCTTGATGGTAGAGAAACAAAGTTGGACTATAGAAGAAACTGGGATTGAAGTATAGGAGCAAGTTTTCTCTCAGCTCTTGGGGTAAATTCAAAGTTGTACAAAATGACATTTATCTGTGCTATTCACTACTGTAACAGAAATGTTCATGAAAACTGTACAGAAGATAGCAAATTTTAAAAGAGATAAGAATTACAGCATAAAATCCATGGGATGGGTTACAACATGAGACACTCTCTAAGAGAAAATCTCTGTGTTTCAGCACTTCATCATGGTAAGATTTCATGAAGTGCCAAAGAAGGCGGCAAAATATCATTCGGGACGTTATTTCCTGGAATTCAGCCTGGCCATTAGTAGGAACTGGGTTTGAACACATCATGTAGATATACCACACACGCTTTCCCTTCACTGAAAAATGACTGTTTACAACGAAGAAGCAATTGACGATCAAAATTGATTGAAAGCATCTTAAACATGTCAAGTATTTCATTGTAGATGATCTGTGATCCAAATGCTTCTTCCACCTTCGAGAGGGACAGAACAATTCTTCCATATCATGATGGTTTAAAATTGTATCAACCAATGTTTTCTGCTGAAAAGATAGCATCTATTTTTTTCTATTTTTGGAAGAAAATATTCCTAGACATACAACAGGTGAGAACTAAGTAATTTTAAAGAAACAAATGAAAAGAAAATATTCTGTAAATAGAATGAAATGAAAAGCTGTGTTTTAAATAGGAGCTAAATATGAAACAGAATTTTTGTACCAGGCATTTGAATTACTGCACCAGCTCTTTTGCCCATCAAGAGAGGCATTGAGCATTTCAGTCTTTTCCAAGGTGTTCATGATCTGCTATGCTGATCTCTGTGTGTGCCTAGGTGTGTGTGGAAGGGGGGGCATGTGAAGGGGAGTGTGTATGTTTGCTTTACAATTGTTGTGGCAGATTCATGCCTCAGCTCCACATTTTGTTTTAGAAAGGTCACACAGAGTGGATGTGAAGTTTACTATCAACAAGAGATCAATTCCCAAATCATCCATTTGACTCTACCTTATAAATCATGTGCTTTGTTGCATATTTTATCAAATCTACTTTCAAGCCAGATGGAGGAAGGAGGATGTGGCAATCCCTCCACCATCTTGCAACTTTTATGCAAGTAGGTTTTCAAGAAAATCATCATTTCTCTTGGAAATATGTCTGGAACAGGCATGATGGTAGTGTCAACCTGTTGGAGTTTTTGTTGCTGGAAGAAGTTATACAAAAGGATTGGTTTTTACATTGACCAGTTACTGAATCAAGCTCAGGAATACATTGGAAATTCAACTGGGGCTTCCTTTCCCCGGCAGACTACTTCTAGAACGAGCTTGTACACTGAAGCTTACTCTTTTGCCCTCTTTTTGTTTCTTTCCTATTTTCTTGGCTTCTTTGCCACTCTCTAGACAATTTTGGAACTTTTTTCCCAACTCAAATGGTTTCAATAGTCTGATTGTGATCATACATTTTTACAAGGAATCTTTAAAATCTTTCCTCCAGTTAAGAAAGTCAAGGACTTAGGTCTTTTTCTTCCCTTATCAATATTGCAATGAAATTGATAAGTAAAGACCAACTCTTTCTTTTTGTTTTTAACCCAAGCAGATAATTCCCATCCATTCATCCATTTGGTGGACCAATAGTTGCCATTCTGATGGAAGTTATCACTTCTTAACAATAGGCATTCTGTGACTATGTTGACAGCACTTTGGGTGAAGATCCTAACTGGTCTTAGATACACATAGGGAGAAATTTGCTCAGCCAGTGTCAGTCTTAAGCATGCGTATCAGAAGATCTTTCTAGAGCTGGGAATTTTCCCATGAAAGGGATTCAGTTAGGGAAGAGACACTTGCCCCAGAGGTTTACATTCTTCTTGAAGACTGCTTAAGGAACTTAGATGCCATGTCCATTTGGATCTGTGTCTGCACAGAACTTTGTCATGCCAGTGCTTGAAATGCATCTTGAAGAGAATTCACTAGCACAGAATGAATGAGAGTGGAAGGGGTTGGTGGGGCTAACCAGGCCCAATCCCCCTGCCTAAACCAGGATACCTAGAGCCTCTTGCCCAGGATTCTATCTGGGTGTACTTTGAATGTCTTCAAAGATCCAGGCTCCACAATCTTTCTGGGCAGTCTGTGCCGTGGTTCACTCACCCTCACAGTAAAGAATCATTTCCTGATGTTCCTGTATTTCAGTGTGTGCCCACTGCCTCTTGTCTTTTCACTCAGCATCACTGAAAAGACACTGATTCCCTCCCCTTTGCACTATTGCTTCCATATGGATGTGTGCTGCCATGTAGAGATATGTCAAAAACCTACCTGAAGCCCAGGCAGATAATATTCCCTTCATCTACCAGTCAAGTTGATTCATCAGAGGAGTTTAAAGTTATGTTCAGCATGAAATGCCCCTGAAAAATCATGCTAACTACATTATTGTGTCGTCTTTCATGTGCCTGGCAAGGTTTTCCAGGAAGAGCTGCTTCATCAACTTCCTGGGTATAAAAAAGAGGCTGGCTGGTTTGTACGATTGCGAGTCCTCCTAATTGCCTTTTTTGAAGATGAGTGTCATTTGCTTACATCCAGTCCTTAGCCTCTCTTCTCGTCTACATCTTAGCAAAAAGCTTTTCCACTATGTCTGGCGAGGAAAAACTGTGCCAGCACAGAAAACATCTCCTATCGTGTTCTAGACGTTGCACGGAGGTGTGCCGAGTGTTTGGCATGAAGGAAAGAAAACTTGTCCAAAACAGCTTCCAATCGAATGTTCATGCGATTGGAAAAGTCAGGAGAGTGCAAAGGTACTGTTTTCTATCAGTTGGCAAGCTGCGCACACAATCCCAGTGTTGTACAGCTTCCTTCTTCACCTTTCCGAAGGTGCCGCTCTCTCCGGCTCCCGGAGGCGAAGAAGCGGCTTCTTCGCGCAAAGACGATTGTGCCGCTCACTGTGCTCTCCTTAGCGCGGCTTCTGCCGAAAGACGCCCGAGAGCGGCTCTTAGCTACGGAGAGCATCGTACCTTCGTCTTTAGCGTCTCTTCTCGTCTACATCTTAGCAAAAAGCTTTTCCACTATGTCTGGCGAGGAAAAACTGTGCCAGCACAGAAAACATCTCCCATCGTGTTCTAGACGTTGCACGGAGGTGTGCCGAGTGTTTGGCATGAAGGAAAGAAAAGTTGTCCAAAACAGCTTCCAATCGAATGTTCATGTGATTGGAAAAGTCAGGAGAGTGCAAAGGTACTGTTTTCTAGCAGTTGGCAAGCTGCGCACACAATCCCAGTGTTGTACAGCTTCCTTCTTCACCTTTCCGAAGGTGCCGCTCTCTCCGGCTCCCGGAGGCGAAGAAGCGGCTTCTTCGCGCAAAGACGATTGTGCCGCTCACTGTGCACTCCTTAGCGCGGCTTCTGCCGAAAGACGCCCGGGAGCGGCTCTTAGCTCCGGACAGCATCGTACCTTCGTCTTAAGCGTCTCTTCTCGTCTACATCTTAGCAAAAAGCTTTTCCACTATGTCTGGCGAGGAAAAACTGTGCAAGCACAGAAAACATCTCCCATCGTGTTCTAGACGTTGCACGGAGGTGTGCCGAGTGTTTGGCATGAAGAAAAGAAAAGTTGTCCAAAACAGCTTCCAATCGAATGTTCATGTGATTGGAAAAGTCAGGAGAGTGCAAAGGTACTGTTTTCTATCAGTTGGCAAGCTGCGCACACAATCCCAGTGTTGTACAGCTTCCTTCTTCACCTTTCCGAAGGTGCCGCTCTCTCCGGCTCCCGGAGGCGAAGAAGCGGCTTCTTCGCGCAAAGACGATTGTGCCGCTCACTGTGCTCTCCTTAGCGAGGCTTCTGCCGAAAGACGCCCGAGAGCGGCTCTTAGCTACGGAGAGCATCGTACCTTCGTCTTTAGCGTCTCTTCTCGTCTACATCTTAGCAAAAAACTTTTCCACTATGTCTGGCGAGGAAAAACTGTGCCAGCACAGAAAACATCTCCTATCGTGTTCTAGACGTTGCACGGAGGTGTGCCGAGTGTTTGGCATGAAGAAAAGAAAAGTTGTCCAAAACAGCTTCCAATCGAATGTTCATGTGATTGGAAAAGTCAGGAGAGTGCAAAGGTACTGTTTTCTAGCAGTTGGCAAGCTGCGCACACAATCCCAGTGTTGTACAGCTTCCTTCTTCACCTTTCCGAAGGTGCCGCTCTCTCCGGCTCCCGGAGGCGAAGAAGCGGCTTCTTCGCGCAAAGACGATTGTGCCGCTCACTGTGCTCTCCTTAGCGAGGCTTCTGCCGAAAGACGCCCGAGAGCGGCTCTTAGCTACGGAGAGCATCGTACCTTCGTCTTTAGCGTCTCTTCTCGTCTACATCTTAGCAAAAAGCTTTTCCACTATGTCTGGCGAGGAAAAACTGTGCCAGCACAGAAAACATCTCCTATCGTGTTCTAGACGTTGCACGGAGGTGTGCCGAGTGTTTGGCATGAAGAAAAGAAAAGTTGTCCAAAACAGCTTCCAATCGAATGTTCATGTGATTGGAAAAGTCAGGAGAGTGCAAAGGTACTGTTTTCTAGCAGTTGGCAAGCTGCGCACACAATCCCAGTGTTGTACAGCTTCCTTCTTCACCTTTCCGAAGGTGCCGCTCTCTCCGGCTCCCGGAGGCGAAGAAGCGGCTTCTTCGCGCAAAGACGATTGTGCCGCTCACTGTGCACTCCTTAGCGCGGCTTCTGCCGAAAGACGCCCGGGAGCGGCTCTTAGCTACGGAGAGCATCGTACCTTCGTCTTTAGCGTCTCTTCTCGTCTACATCTTAGCAAAAAGCTTTTCCACTATGTCTGGCGAGGAAAAACTGTGCCAGCACAGAAAACATCTCCTATCGTGTTCTAGACGTTGCACGGAGGTGTGCCGAGTGTTTGGCATGAAGAAAAGAAAAGTTGTCCAAAACAGCTTCCAATCGAATGTTCATGTGATTGGAAAAGTCAGGAGAGTGCAAAGGTACTGTTTTCTATCAGTTGGCAAGCTGCGCACACAATCCCAGTGTTGTACAGCTTCCTTCTTCACCTTTCCGAAGGTGCCGCTCTCTCCGGCTCCCGGAGGCGAAGAAGCGGCTTCTTCGCGCAAAGACGATTGTGCCGCTCACTGTGCACTCCTTAGCGCGGCTTCTGCCGAAAGACGCCCGGGAGCGGCTCTTAGCTCCGGACAGCATCGTACCTTCGTCTTTAGCGTCTCTTCTCGTCTACATCTTAGCAAAAAACTTTTCTACTATGTCTGGCGAGGAAAAACTGTGCCAGCACAGAAAACATCTCCCATCGTGTTCTAGACGTTGCACGGAGGTGTGCCGAGTGTTTGGCATGAAGGAAAGAAAAGTTGTCCAAAACAGCTTCCAATCGAATGTTCATGTGATTGGAAAAGTCAGGAGAGTGCAAAGGTACTGTTTTCTATCAGTTGGCAAGCTGCGCACACAATCCCAGTGTTGTACAGCTTCCTTCTTCACCTTTCCGAAGGTGCCGCTCTCTCCGGCTCCCGGAGGCGAAGAAGCGGCTTCTTCGCGCAAAGACGATTGTGCCGCTCACTGTGCACTCCTTAGCGCGGCTTCTGCCGAAAGACGCCCGGGAGCGGCTCTTAGCTCCGGACAGCATCGTACCTTCGTCTTTAGCGTCTCTTCTCGTCTACATCTTAGCAAAAAGCTTTTCCACTATGTCTGGCGAGGAAAAACTGTGCCAGCACAGAAAACATCTCCCATCGTGTTCTAGACGTTGCACGATCCCTAAACTTAGGCTGATTTTCCTTCCTGGGGATAGGGTTAGGCTTCAACCTAGGGCCTGGAGTTTTTTAACCAGGAAGCCCTGAGTTCCAGGCTTACTGCATCTGCCAAAGGCATCCGAAAGGGAGTGCAGAAGTGCCACAACATGGTTGCTTTCACGGCTTTTCCCTTAGGAAGAACCCTAATACGCGGCTGATTTACCTTCCTAGGGTTACTGTTAGGCTTAGGCCTAGGACTTTTAAAACCAGGAAGCCCTGGGCTCCAGGCACACTGCAGCTGTGAAAGGCATCCAAAAGGGAGTGCAAAAGTGCCACAACATGGCTGCTTTCCCGGCTTTTTCCTTGGCAAGAAGCCGAACACCAGGCTGATTTCCCTTCCCAGGGTTACTGTTAGCCTTAGGCCTAGGGCTAGGATTTTTAAAACTAGGAAGCCCTTAGTTCCAGGCACACTGCAGCTGCGAAAGGCATCCCAAGGGGAGTACAAAAGTGCAACAACATGGCAGCTTTCACAGCTTTTTCCTTGGCACCATCCCTATACCTAGGCTGATTTATCTGCCTAGGGTTAAGGTTAGGCTTCAGCCTAGGGCTTGGAGTTTTTTAACCAGAAAGCCCTGAGTTCCAGGCTTACTGCATCTGCCAAAGGCATCCCAAAGGGAGTGCAGAAGTGCCACAACATGGCTGCTTTCACGGCTTTTCCCTTAGGAAGAACCCTAATACACGGCTGATTTACCTTCCCAGGGTTACTGTTAGGCTTAGGCCTAGGACTTTTAAAACCAGGAAGCCCTGGGCTCCAGGCATATGCAGCTGTTAAAGGCATCCCAAGAGGGGCGCAGAAGTGACACAACTTGGCTGCCTCTGCTTCTATTCTCATGAGACCATCCTGAACCATAGGCAGATTTTCATTCCTAGGGTTAAGGTTTGAGTTTCGCCTAGGGTAAGAGTTCTATTAACCAGAAAGCCCTGAGTTCCAAGAACACAGCAGCTGCGAAGGACTAGCCAAGAAGATCGCCAAAGTACCACAACATGCCTGCCTCCACAGCTTTTTCCTTGGGGACATGCCTAATTCCTGGCTGATTTGCCTTTCTCGTCTTAGGGTTGGGGTTCGGCCTAGGGCTAGGATTTTTTTAACTAGGAAGCCCTGAGTTCCAGGCTTACTGCATCTGCCAAAGGCATCCCAAAGGGAGTGCAGAAGTGCCACAACATGGCTGCTTTCACGGCTTTTCCCTTAGGAAGAACCCTAATACACGGCTGATTTACCTTCCTAGGGTTACTGTTAGGCTTAGGCCTAGGACTTTTAAAACCAGGAAGCCCTGGGCTCCAGGCACACTGCAGCTGTTAAAGGCATCCCAAGGGGAGCGCAAAAGTGACACAACTTGGCTGCCTCTGCTGCTATTCTCATGAGACCATTCTGAATCATAGGCTGATTTTCCTTCCTAGGGTTAAGGTTTGAGTTACGCCTGGGGTAAGGGTTCTATTAACCAGAAAGCCCTGAGTTCCAAGAACACAGCAGCTGCCAAGGACTACCCAAGAAGAGCGCAAAAGTACCACAACATGCCTGCCTCCACAGCTTTTTCCTTGGGGACATGCCTAATTCCTGGCTGATTTGCCTTTCTCGTCTTAGGGTTGGGGTTCGGCCTAGGGCTAGGATTTTTAAAATCAGGAAGCCCTGAGTTCCAGGCACACTGGAGCTGTGAAAGGCATCCCAAAGGGAGTGCAAAAGTGCCACAACATGGCTGCTTTCCCGTCTTTTTCCTTGGCAAGAAGCCTAACACCAGGCTGATTTACCTTCCCAGGGTTACTGTAAGGCTTAGGCCTAGGGCTAGGATTTTTAAAACTAGGAAGCCCTTAGTTCCAGGCACACTGCAGCTGTTCAAGTCATCCCAAGAGGGCCGCAGAAGTGACACAACTTGGCTGCCTCTGCTGCTATTCTGATGAGTCCATCCCGAACCATAGGCTGATTTTCCTTCCTAGGGTGAGGGTTAGAGTTACGCCTAGGGTTAGTGTTTTTTTAACCAGAAAGCCCTGAGTTCCAAGAACACAGCAGCTGCGAAGGACTACCCAAGAGGAGGGGAAAAGTGCCACAACATGGCTGCCTCCAGCGCTTTTTCCTTGGGACCATCATTGAACCTAAGCTGATTTACTTGCCTCCAGTTGCACCTATGGTCACGCCAAGGGATAGGGATTTTAAATCAGTAAACCCTGAGCTCCAGAGCCAGTGCAGCTGCAAAAGGCTTCCCAAGGGCAGCCAAAAATTGCCTCAACATGCTCCTTCCAGTGCTTTTTTCCTTGGGAACATCCCTATACCCAGGCTGATTTATCTGCCTAGGGTTAGGGTTAGGGTTCAGCCTAGAGATAGGATTTTTTCAAACAGGAAGCCCTGAATTCCAGGCACACTGCAGCTGTTAAAGGCAGTGTTCTACGTCAACCGCAACTTAGTCTGAAATAAATGCTTTTTCCCTGAGAGCATCTGAGAGGTTTGCATGAAGCACTGATATCTGACATTTGCAATTTTGAATAGGAGAGGAGAAAGAAAATGGGAAGAAGTTTTTAATTTTAGTGGTTTCAATGTTAATTTCCGTACACTTTTTCAAAACTTGTCAGCTCAAATGCCCATCAACATCTTTTAGTCATCTGTAAGTCAGTATTCATATAAAATGTGCTTCAAATCAAAAGAATTTCAAATTTGCACTCCAAATTTCTATGCCTAGATTTATGATTTCCTACACATATTAGATGAAAGGAAGGCCTTTTTTACTGTGGGAGTGCTGGAACACTGGAACAGGTTGCCCAGGGAAGTTGTGGGTGTCCCATCCCTGAAAGTATTCAAGGTCAGCTTGGACGGGGCTTGGAGCAGCAACAAAGGAGAAGCTTGATGGTAGAGAAACAAAGTTGGACTATAGAAGAAACTGGGATTGAAGTATAGGAGCAAGTTTTCTCTCAGCTCTTGGGGTAAATTCAAAGTTGTACAAAATGACATTTATCTGTGCTATTCACTACTGTAACAGAAATGTTCATGAAAACTGTACAGAAGATAGCAAATTTTAAAAGAGATAAGAATTACAGCATAAAATCCATGGGATGGGTTACAACATGAGACACTCTCTAAGAGAAAATCTCTGTGTTTCAGCACTTCATCATGGTAAGATTTCATGAAGTGCCAAAGAAGGCGGCAAAATATCATTCGGGACGTTATTTCCTGGAATTCAGCCTGGCCATTAGTAGGAACTGGGTTTGAACACATCATGTAGATATACCACACACGCTTTCCCTTCACTGAAAAATGACTGTTTACAACGAAGAAGCAATTGACGATCAAAATTGATTGAAAGCATCTTAAACATGTCAAGTATTTCATTGTAGATGATCTGTGATCCAAATGCTTCTTCCACCTTCGAGAGGGACAGAACAATTCTTCCATATCATGATGGTTTAAAATTGTATCAACCAATGTTTTCTGCTGAAAAGATAGCATCTATTTTTTTCTATTTTTGGAAGAAAATATTCCTAGACATACAACAGGTGAGAACTAAGTAATTTTAAAGAAACAAATGAAAAGAAAATATTCTGTAAATAGAATGAAATGAAAAGCTGTGTTTTAAATAGGAGCTAAATATGAAACAGAATTTTTGTACCAGGCATTTGAATTACTGCACCAGCTCTTTTGCCCATCAAGAGAGGCATTGAGCATTTCAGTCTTTTCCAAGGTGTTCATGATCTGCTATGCTGATCTCTGTGTGTGCCTAGGTGTGTGTGGAAGGGGGGGCATGTGAAGGGGAGTGTGTATGTTTGCTTTACAATTGTTGTGGCAGATTCATGCCTCAGCTCCACATTTTGTTTTAGAAAGGTCACACAGAGTGGATGTGAAGTTTACTATCAACAAGAGATCAATTCCCAAATCATCCATTTGACTCTACCTTATAAATCATGTGCTTTGTTGCATATTTTATCAAATCTACTTTCAAGCCAGATGGAGGAAGGAGGATGTGGCAATCCCTCCACCATCTTGCAACTTTTATGCAAGTAGGTTTTCAAGAAAATCATCATTTCTCTTGGAAATATGTCTGGAACAGGCATGATGGTAGTGTCAACCTGTTGGAGTTTTTGTTGCTGGAAGAAGTTATACAAAAGGATTGGTTTTTACATTGACCAGTTACTGAATCAAGCTCAGGAATACATTGGAAATTCAACTGGGGCTTCCTTTCCCCGGCAGACTACTTCTAGAACGAGCTTGTACACTGAAGCTTACTCTTTTGCCCTCTTTTTGTTTCTTTCCTATTTTCTTGGCTTCTTTGCCACTCTCTAGACAATTTTGGAACTTTTTTCCCAACTCAAATGGTTTCAATAGTCTGATTGTGATCATACATTTTTACAAGGAATCTTTAAAATCTTTCCTCCAGTTAAGAAAGTCAAGGACTTAGGTCTTTTTCTTCCCTTATCAATATTGCAATGAAATTGATAAGTAAAGACCAACTCTTTCTTTTTGTTTTTAACCCAAGCAGATAATTCCCATCCATTCATCCATTTGGTGGACCAATAGTTGCCATTCTGATGGAAGTTATCACTTCTTAACAATAGGCATTCTGTGACTATGTTGACAGCACTTTGGGTGAAGATCCTAACTGGTCTTAGATACACATAGGGAGAAATTTGCTCAGCCAGTGTCAGTCTTAAGCATGCGTATCAGAAGATCTTTCTAGAGCTGGGAATTTTCCCATGAAAGGGATTCAGTTAGGGAAGAGACACTTGCCCCAGAGGTTTACATTCTTCTTGAAGACTGCTTAAGGAACTTAGATGCCATGTCCATTTGGATCTGTGTCTGCACAGAACTTTGTCATGCCAGTGCTTGAAATGCATCTTGAAGAGAATTCACTAGCACAGAATGAATGAGAGTGGAAGGGGTTGGTGGGGCTAACCAGGCCCAATCCCCCTGCCTAAACCAGGATACCTAGAGCCTCTTGCCCAGGATTCTATCTGGGTGTACTTTGAATGTCTTCAAAGATCCAGGCTCCACAATCTTTCTGGGCAGTCTGTGCCGTGGTTCACTCACCCTCACAGTAAAGAATCATTTCCTGATGTTCCTGTATTTCAGTGTGTGCCCACTGCCTCTTGTCTTTTCACTCAGCATCACTGAAAAGACACTGATTCCCTCCCCTTTGCACTATTGCTTCCATATGGATGTGTGCTGCCATGTAGAGATATGTCAAAAACCTACCTGAAGCCCAGGCAGATAATATTCCCTTCATCTACCAGTCAAGTTGATTCATCAGAGGAGTTTAAAGTTATGTTCAGCATGAAATGCCCCTGAAAAATCATGCTAACTACATTATTGTGTCGTCTTTCATGTGCCTGGCAAGATTTTCCAGGAAGAGCTGCTTCATCAACTTCCTGGGTATAAAAAAGAGGCTGGCTGGTTTGTACGATTGCGAGTCCTCCTAATTGCCTTTTTTGAAGATGAGTGTCATTTGCTTACATCCAGTCCTTAGCCTCTCTTCTCGTCTACATCTTAGCAAAAAGCTTTTCCACTATGTCTGGCGAGGAAAAACTGTGCCAGCACAGAAAACATCTCCTATCGTGTTCTAGACGTTGCACGGAGGTGTGCCGAGCGTTTGGCATGAAGGAAAGAAAAGTTGTCCAAAACAGCTTCCAATCGAATGTTCATGCGATTGGAAAAGTCAGGAGAGTGCAAAGGTACTGTTTTCTAGCAGTTGGCAAGCTGCGCACACAATCCCAGTGTTGTACAGCTTCCTTCTTCACCTTTCCGAAGGTGCCGCTCTCTCCGGCTCCCGGAGGCGAAGAAGCGGCTTCTTCGCGCAAAGACGATTGTGCCGCTCACTGTGCTCTCCTTAGCGCGGCTTCTGCCGAAAGACGCCCGAGAGCGGCTCTTAGCTACGGAGAGCATCGTACCTTCGTCTTTAGCGTCTCTTCTCGTCTACATCTTAGCAAAAAGCTTTTCCACTATGTCTGGCGAGGAAAAACTGTGCCAGCACAGAAAACATCTCCCATCGTGTTCTAGACGTTGCACGGAGGTGTGCCGAGTGTTTGGCATGAAGGAAAGAAAAGTTGTCCAAAACAGCTTCCAATCGAATGTTCATGTGATTGGAAAAGTCAGGAGAGTGCAAAGGTACTGTTTTCTAGCAGTTGGCAAGCTGCGCACACAATCCCAGTGTTGTACAGCTTCCTTCTTCACCTTTCCGAAGGTGCCGCTCTCTCCGGCTCCCGGAGGCGAAGAAGCGGCTTCTTCGCGCAAAGACGATTGTGCCGCTCACTGTGCACTCCTTAGCGCGGCTTCTGCCGAAAGACGCCCGGGAGCGGCTCTTAGCTCCGGACAGCATCGTACCTTCGTCTTTAGCGTCTCTTCTCGTCTACATCTTAGCAAAAAGCTTTTCCACTATGTCTGGCGAGGAAAAACTGTGCAAGCACAGAAAACATCTCCCATCGTGTTCTAGACGTTGCACGGAGGTGTGCCGAGTGTTTGGCATGAAGAAAAGAAAAGTTGTCCAAAACAGCTTCCAATCGAATGTTCATGTGATTGGAAAAGTCAGGAGAGTGCAAAGGTACTGTTTTCTATCAGTTGGCAAGCTGCGCACACAATCCCAGTGTTGTACAGCTTCCTTCTTCACCTTTCCGAAGGTGCCGCTCTCTCCGGCTCCCGGAGGCGAAGAAGCGGCTTCTTCGCGCAAAGACGATTGTGCCGCTCACTGTGCTCTCCTTAGCGAGGCTTCTGCCGAAAGACGCCCGAGAGCGGCTCTTAGCTACGGAGAGCATCGTACCTTCGTCTTTAGCGTCTCTTCTCGTCTACATCTTAGCAAAAAACTTTTCCACTATGTCTGGCGAGGAAAAACTGTGCCAGCACAGAAAACATCTCCTATCGTGTTCTAGACGTTGCACGGAGGTGTGCCGAGTGTTTGGCATGAAGGAAAGAAAAGTTGTCCAAAACAGCTTCCAATCGAATGTTCATGTGATTGGAAAAGTCAGGAGAGTGCAAAGGTACTGTTTTCTAGCAGTTGGCAAGCTGCGCACACAATCCCAGTGTTGTACAGCTTCCTTCTTCACCTTTCCGAAGGTGCCGCTCTCTCCGGCTCCCGGAGGCGAAGAAGCGGCTTCTTCGCGCAAAGACGATTGTGCCGCTCACTGTGCACTCCTTAGCGCGGCTTCTGCCGAAAGACGCCCGGGAGCGGCTCTTAGCTACGGAGAGCATCGTACCTTCGTCTTTAGCGTCTCTTCTCGTCTACATCTTAGCAAAAAGCTTTTCCACTATGTCTGGCGAGGAAAAACTGTGCCAGCACAGAAAACATCTCCTATCGTGTTCTAGACGTTGCACGGAGGTGTGCCGAGTGTTTGGCATGAAGAAAAGAAAAGTTGTCCAAAACAGCTTCCAATCGAATGTTCATGTGATTGGAAAAGTCAGGAGAGTGCAAAGGTACTGTTTTCTAGCAGTTGGCAAGCTGCGCACACAATCCCAGTGTTGTACAGCTTCCTTCTTCACCTTTCCGAAGGTGCCGCTCTCTCCGGCTCCCGGAGGCGAAGAAGCGGCTTCTTCGCGCAAAGACGATTGTGCCGCTCACTGTGCACTCCTTAGCGCGGCTTCTGCCGAAAGACGCCCGGGAGCGGCTCTTAGCTCCGGACAGCATCGTACCTTCGTCTTTAGCGTCTCTTCTCGTCTACATCTTAGCAAAAAACTTTTCTACTATGTCTGGCGAGGAAAAACTGTGCCAGCACAGAAAACATCTCCCATCGTGTTCTAGACGTTGCACGGAGGTGTGCCGAGTGTTTGGCATGAAGGAAAGAAAAGTTGTCCAAAACAGCTTCCAATCGAATGTTCATGTGATTGGAAAAGTCAGAAGAGTGCAAAGGTACTGTTTTCTATCAGTTGGCAAGCTGCGCACACAATCCCAGTGTTGTACAGCTTCCTTCTTCACCTTTCCGAAGGTGCCGCTCTCTCCGGCTCCCGGAGGCGAAGAAGCGGCTTCTTCGCGCAAAGACGATTGTGCCGCTCACTGTGCACTCCTTAGCGCGGCTTCTGCCGAAAGACGCCCGGGAGCGGCTCTTAGCTCCGGACAGCATCGTACCTTCGTCTTTAGCGTCTCTTCTCGTCTACATCTTAGCAAAAAGCTTTTCCACTATGTCTGGCGAGGAAAAACTGTGCCAGCACAGAAAACATCTCCCATGGTGTTCTAGACGTTGCACGATCCCTAAACTTAGGCTGATTTTCCTTCCTGGGGATAGGGTTAGGCTTCAACCTAGGGCCTGGAGTTTTTTAACCAGGAAGCCCTGAGTTCCAGGCTTACTGCATCTGCCAAAGGCATCCGAAAGGGAGTGCAGAAGTGCCACAAAATGGTTGCTTTCACGGCTTTTCCCTTAGGAAGAACCCTAATACGCGGCTGACTTACCTTCCTAGGGTTACTGTTAGGCTTAGGCCTAGGACTTTTAAAACCAGGAAGCCCTGGGCTCCAGGCACACTGCAGCTGTGAAAGGCATCCAAAAGGGAGTGCAAAAGTGCCACAACATGGCTGCTTTCCCGGCTTTTTCCTTGGCAAGAAGCCGAACACCAGGCTGATTTCCCTTCCCAGGGTTACTGTTAGCCTTAGGCCTAGGGCTAGGATTTTTAAAACTAGGAAGCCCTTAGTTCCAGGCACACTGCAGCTGCGAAAGGCATCCCAAGGGGAGTACAAAAGTGCAACAACATGGCAGCTTTCACAGCTTTTTCCTTGGCACCATCCCTATACCTAGGCTGATTTATCTGCCTAGGGTTAAGGTTAGGCTTCAGCCTAGGGCTTGGAGTTTTTTAACCAGAAAGCCCTGAGTTCCAGGCTTACTGCATCTGCCAAAGGCATCCCAAAGGGAGTGCAGAAGTGCCACAACATGGCTGCTTTCACGGCTTTTCCCTTAGGAAGAACCCTAATACACGGCTGATTTACCTTCCCAGGGTTACTGTTAGGCTTAGGCCTAGGACTTTTAAAACCAGGAAGCCCTGGGCTCCAGGCATATGCAGCTGTTAAAGGCATCCCAAGAGGGGCGCAGAAGTGACACAACTTGGCTGCCTCTGCTTCTATTCTCATGAGACCATCCTGAACCATAGGCAGATTTTCATTCCTAGGGTTAAGGTTTGAGTTTCGCCTAGGGTAAGAGTTCTATTAACCAGAAAGCCCTGAGTTCCAAGAACACAGCAGCTGCGAAGGACTAGCCAAGAAGATCGCCAAAGTACCACAACATGCCTGCCTCCACAGCTTTTTCCTTGGGGACATGCCTAATTCCTGGCTGATTTGCCTTTCTCGTCTTAGGGTTGGGGTTCGGCCTAGGGCTAGGATTTTTTTAACTAGGAAGCCCTGAGTTCCAGGCTTACTGCATCTGCCAAAGGCATCCCAAAGGGAGTGCAGAAGTGCCACAACATGGCTTCTTTCACGGCTTTTCCCTTAGGAAGAACCCTAATACACGGCTGATTTACCTTCCTAGGATTACTGTTAGGCTTAGGCCTAGGACTTTTAAAACCAGGAAGCCCTGGGCTCCAGGCACACTGCAGCTGTTAAAGGCATCCCAAGGGGAGCGCAAAAGTGACACAACTTGGCTGCCTCTGCTGCTATTCTCATGAGACCATTCTGAATCATAGGCTGATTTTCCTTCCTAGGGTTAAGGTTTGAGTTACGCCTGGGGTAAGGGTTCTATTAACCAGAAAGCCCTGAGTTCCAAGAACACAGCAGCTGCGAAGGACTAGCCAAGAAGAGCGCAAAAGTACCACAACATGCCTGCCTCCACAGCTTTTTCCTTGGGGACATGCCTAATTCCTGGCTGATTTGCCTTTCTCGTCTTAGGGTTGGGGTTCGGCCTAGGGCTAGGATTTTTAAAATCAGGAAGCCCTGAGTTCCAGGCACACTGGAGCTGTGAAAGGCATCCCAAAGGGAGTGCAAAAGTGCCACAACATGGCTGCTTTCCCGTCTTTTTCCTTGGCAAGAAGCCTAACACCAGGCTGATTTACCTTCCCAGGGTTACTGTAAGGCTTAGGCCTAGGGCTAGGATTTTTAAAACTAGGAAGCCCTTAGTTCCAGGCACACTGCAGCTGTTCAAGTCATCCCAAGAGGGCCGCAGAAGTGACACAACTTGGCTGCCTCTGCTGCTATTCTGATGAGTCCATCCCGAACCATAGGCTGATTTTCCTTCCTAGGGTGAGGGTTAGAGTTACGCCTAGGGTTAGTGTTTTTTTAACCAGAAAGCCCTGAGTTCCAAGAACACAGCAGCTGCGAAGGACTACCCAAGAGGAGGGGAAAAGTGCCACAACATGGCTGCCTCCAGCGCTTTTTCCTTGGGACCATCATTGAACCTAAGCTGATTTACTTGCCTCCAGTTGCACCTATGGTCACGCCAAGAGATAGGGATTTTAAATCAGTAAACCCTGAGCTCCAGAGCCAGTGCAGCTGCAAAAGGCTTCCCAAGGGCAGCCAAAAATTGCCTCAACATGCTCCTTCCAGTGCTTTTTTCCTTGGGAACATCCCTATACCCAGGCTGATTTATCTGCCTAGGGTTAGGGTTAGGGTTCAGCCTAGAGATAGGATTTTTTCAAACAGGAAGCCCTGAATTCCAGGCACACTGCAGCTGTTAAAGGCAGTGTTCTACGTCAACCGCAACTTAGTCTGAAATAAATGCTTTTTCCCTGAGAGCATCTGAGAGGTTTGCATGAAGCACTGATATCTGACATTTGCAATTTTGAATAGGAGAGGAGAAAGAAAATGGGAAGAAGTTTTTAATTTTAGTGGTTTCAATGTTAATTTCCGTACACTTTTTCAAAACTTGTCAGCTCAAATGCCCATCAACATCTTTTAGTCATCTGTAAGTCAGTATTCATATAAAATGTGCTTCAAATCAAAAGAATTTCAAATTTGCACTCCAAATTTCTATGCCTAGATTTATGATTTCCTACACATATTAGATGAAAGGAAGGCCTTTTTTACTGTGGGAGTGCTGGAACACTGGAACAGGTTGCCCAGGGAAGTTGTGGGTGTCCCATCCCTGAAAGTATTCAAGGTCAGCTTGGACGGGGCTTGGAGCAGCAACAAAGGAGAAGCTTGATGGTAGAGAAACAAAGTTGGACTATAGAAGAAACTGGGATTGAAGTATAGGAGCAAGTTTTCTCTCAGCTCTTGGGGTAAATTCAAAGTTGTACAAAATGACATTTATCTGTGCTATTCACTACTGTAACAGAAATGTTCATGAAAACTGTACAGAAGATAGCAAATTTTAAAAGAGATAAGAATTACAGCATAAAATCCATGGGATGGGTTACAACATGAGACACTCTCTAAGAGAAAATCTCTGTGTTTCAGCACTTCATCATGGTAAGATTTCATGAAGTGCCAAAGAAGGCGGCAAAATATCATTCGGGACGTTATTTCCTGGAATTCAGCCTGGCCATTAGTAGGAACTGGGTTTGAACACATCATGTAGATATACCACACACGCTTTCCCTTCACTGAAAAATGACTGTTTACAACGAAGAAGCAATTGACGATCAAAATTGATTGAAAGCATCTTAAACATGTCAAGTATTTCATTGTAGATGATCTGTGATCCAAATGCTTCTTCCACCTTCGAGAGGGACAGAACAATTCTTCCATATCATGATGGTTTAAAATTGTATCAACCAATGTTTTCTGCTGAAAAGATAGCATCTATTTTTTTCTATTTTTGGAAGAAAATATTCCTAGACATACAACAGGTGAGAACTAAGTAATTTTAAAGAAACAAATGAAAAGAAAATATTCTGTAAATAGAATGAAATGAAAAGCTGTGTTTTAAATAGGAGCTAAATATGAAACAGAATTTTTGTACCAGGCATTTGAATTACTGCACCAGCTCTTTTGCCCATCAAGAGAGGCATTGAGCATTTCAGTCTTTTCCAAGGTGTTCATGATCTGCTATGCTGATCTCTGTGTGTGCCTAGGTGTGTGTGGAAGGGGGGGCATGTGAAGGGGAGTGTGTATGTTTGCTTTACAATTGTTGTGGCAGATTCATGCCTCAGCTCCACATTTTGTTTTAGAAAGGTCACACAGAGTGGATGTGAAGTTTACTATCAACAAGAGATCAATTCCCAAATCATCCATTTGACTCTACCTTATAAATCATGTGCTTTGTTGCATATTTTATCAAATCTACTTTCAAGCCAGATGGAGGAAGGAGGATGTGGCAATCCCTCCACCATCTTGCAACTTTTATGCAAGTAGGTTTTCAAGAAAATCATCATTTCTCTTGGAAATATGTCTGGAACAGGCATGATGGTAGTGTCAACCTGTTGGAGTTTTTGTTGCTGGAAGAAGTTATACAAAAGGATTGGTTTTTACATTGACCAGTTACTGAATCAAGCTCAGGAATACATTGGAAATTCAACTGGGGCTTCCTTTCCCCGGCAGACTACTTCTAGAACGAGCTTGTACACTGAAGCTTACTCTTTTGCCCTCTTTTTGTTTCTTTCCTATTTTCTTGGCTTCTTTGCCACTCTCTAGACAATTTTGGAACTTTTTTCCCAACTCAAATGGTTTCAATAGTCTGATTGTGATCATACATTTTTACAAGGAATCTTTAAAATCTTTCCTCCAGTTAAGAAAGTCAAGGACTTAGGTCTTTTTCTTCCCTTATCAATATTGCAATGAAATTGATAAGTAAAGACCAACTCTTTCTTTTTGTTTTTAACCCAAGCAGATAATTCCCATCCATTCATCCATTTGGTGGACCAATAGTTGCCATTCTGATGGAAGTTATCACTTCTTAACAATAGGCATTCTGTGACTATGTTGACAGCACTTTGGGTGAAGATCCTAACTGGTCTTAGATACACATAGGGAGAAATTTGCTCAGCCAGTGTCAGTCTTAAGCATGCGTATCAGAAGATCTTTCTAGAGCTGGGAATTTTCCCATGAAAGGGATTCAGTTAGGGAAGAGACACTTGCCCCAGAGGTTTACATTCTTCTTGAAGACTGCTTAAGGAACTTAGATGCCATGTCCATTTGGATCTGTGTCTGCACAGAACTTTGTCATGCCAGTGCTTGAAATGCATCTTGAAGAGAATTCACTAGCACAGAATGAATGAGAGTGGAAGGGGTTGGTGGGGCTAACCAGGCCCAATCCCCCTGCCTAAACCAGGATACCTAGAGCCTCTTGCCCAGGATTCTATCTGGGTGTACTTTGAATGTCTTCAAAGATCCAGGCTCCACAATCTTTCTGGGCAGTCTGTGCCGTGGTTCACTCACCCTCACAGTAAAGAATCATTTCCTGATGTTCCTGTATTTCAGTGTGTGCCCACTGCCTCTTGTCTTTTCACTCAGCATCACTGAAAAGACACTGATTCCCTCCCCTTTGCACTATTGCTTCCATATGGATGTGTGCTGCCATGTAGAGATATGTCAAAAACCTACCTGAAGCCCAGGCAGATAATATTCCCTTCATCTACCAGTCAAGTTGATTCATCAGAGGAGTTTAAAGTTATGTTCAGCATGAAATGCCCCTGAAAAATCATGCTAACTACATTATTGTGTCATCTTTCATGTGCCTGGCAAGATTTTCCAGGAAGAGCTGCTTCATCAACTTCCTGGGTATAAAAAAGAGGCTGGCTGGTTTGTACGATTGCGAGTCCTCCTAATTGCCTTTTTTGAAGATGAGTGTCATTTGCTTACATCCAGTCCTTAGCCTCTCTTCTCGTCTACATCTTAGCAAAAAGCTTTTCCACTATGTCTGGCGAGGAAAAACTGTGCCAGCACAGAAAACATCTCCTATCGTGTTCTAGACGTTGCACGGAGGTGTGCCGAGTGTTTGGCATGAAGGAAAGAAAAGTTGTCCAAAACAGCTTCCAATCGAATGTTCATGCGATTGGAAAAGTCAGGAGAGTGCAAAGGTACTGTTTTCTATCAGTTGGCAAGCTGCGCACACAATCCCAGTGTTGTACAGCTTCCTTCTTCACCTTTCCGAAGGTGCCGCTCTCTCCGGCTCCCGGAGGCGAAGAAGCGGCTTCTTCGCGCAAAGACGATTGTGCCGCTCACTGTGCACTCCTTAGCGCGGCTTCTGCCGAAAGACGCCCGAGAGCGGCTCTTAGCTACGGAGAGCATCGTACCTTCGTCTTTAGCGTCTCTTCTCGTCTACATCTTAGCAAAAAGCTTTTCCACTATGTCTGGCGAGGAAAAACTGTGCCAGCACAGAAAACATCTCCCATCGTGTTCTAGACGTTGCACGGAGGTGTGCCGAGTGTTTGGCATGAAGGAAAGAAAAGTTGTCCAAAACAGCTTCCAATCGAATGTTCATGTGATTGGAAAAGTCAGGAGAGTGCAAAGGTACTGTTTTCTAGCAGTTGGCAAGCTGCGCACACAATCCCAGTGTTGTACAGCTTCCTTCTTCACCTTTCCGAAGGTGCCGCTCTCTCCGGCTCCCGGAGGCGAAGAAGCGGCTTCTTCGCGCAAAGACGATTGTGCCGCTCACTGTGCTCTCCTTAGCGAGGCTTCTGCCGAAAGACGCCCGAGAGCGGCTCTTAGCTACGGAGAGTATCGTACCTTCGTCTTTAGCGTCTCTTCTCGTCTACATCTTAGCAAAAAACTTTTCCACTATGTCTGGCGAGGAAAAACTGTGCCAGCACAGAAAACATCTCCTATCGTGTTCTAGACGTTGCACGGAGGTGTGCCGAGTGTTTGGCATGAAGGAAAGAAAAGTTGTCCAAAACAGCTTCCAATCGAATGTTCATGTGATTGGAAAAGTCAGGAGAGTGCAAAGGTACTGTTTTCTAGCAGTTGGCAAGCTGCGCACACAATCCCAGTGTTGTACAGCTTCCTTCTTCACCTTTCCGAAGGTGCCGCTCTCTCCGGCTCCCGGAGGCGAAGAAGCGGCTTCTTCGCGCAAAGACGATTGTGCCGCTCACTGTGCACTCCTTAGCGCGGCTTCTGCCGAAAGACGCCCGGGAGCGGCTCTTAGCTACGGAGAGCATCGTACCTTCGTCTTTAGCGTCTCTTCTCGTCTACATCTTAGAAAAAAGCTTTTCCACTATGTCTGGCGAGGAAAAACTGTGCCAGCACAGAAAACATCTCCTATCGTGTTCTAGACGTTGCACGGAGGTGTGCCGAGTGTTTGGCATGAAGAAAAGAAAAGTTGTCCAAAACAGCTTCCAATCGAATGTTCATGTGATTGGAAAAGTCAGGAGAGTGCAAAGGTACTGTTTTCTATCAGTTGGCAAGCTGCGCACACAATCCCAGTGTTGTACAGCTTCCTTCTTCACCTTTCCGAAGGTGCCGCTCTCTCCGGCTCCCGGAGGCGAAGAAGCGGCTTCTTCGCGCAAAGACGATTGTGCCGCTCACTGTGCACTCCTTAGCGCGGCTTCTGCCGAAAGACGCCCGGGAGCGGCTCTTAGCTCCGGACAGCATCGTACCTTCGTCTTTAGCGTCTCTTCTCGTCTACATCTTAGCAAAAAACTTTTCTACTATGTCTGGCGAGGAAAAACTGTGCCAGCACAGAAAACATCTCCCATCGTGTTCTAGACGTTGCACGGAGGTGTGCCGAGTGTTTGGCATGAAGGAAAGAAAAGTTGTCCAAAACAGCTTCCAATCGAATGTTCATGTGATTGGAAAAGTCAGGAGAGTGCAAAGGTACTGTTTTCTATCAGTTGGCAAGCTGCGCACACAATCCCAGTGTTGTACAGCTTCCTTCTTCACCTTTCCGAAGGTGCCGCTCTCTCCGGCTCCCGGAGGCGAAGAAGCGGCTTCTTCGCGCAAAGACGATTGTGCCGCTCACTGTGCTCTCCTTAGCGCGGCTTCTGCCGAAAGACGCCCGAGAGCGGCTCTTAGCTACGGAGAGCATCGTACCTTCGTCTTTAGCGTCTCTTCTCGTCTACATCTTAGCAAAAAGCTTTTCCACTATGTCTGGCGAGGAAAAACTGTGCCAGCACAGAAAACATCTCCCATGGTGTTCTAGACGTTGCACGATCCCTAAACTTAGGCTGATTTTCCTTCCTGGGGATAGGGTTAGGCTTCAACCTAGGGCCTGGAGTTTTTTAACCAGGAAGCCCTGAGTTCCAGGCTTACTGCATCTGCCAAAGGCATCCGAAAGGGAGTGCAGAAGTGCCACAACATGGTTGCTTTCACGGCTTTTCCCTTAGGAAGAACCCTAATACGCGGCTGATTTACCTTCCTAGGGTTACTGTTAGGCTTAGGCCTAGGACTTTTAAAACCAGGAAGCCCTGGGCTCCAGGCACACTGCAGCTGTGAAAGGCATCCCAAAGGGAGTGCAAAAGTGCCACAACATGGCTGCTTTCCCGGCTTTTTCCTTGGCAAGAAGCCGAACACCAGGCTGATTTCCCTTCCCAGGGTTACTGTTAGCCTTAGGCCTAGGGCTAGGATTTTTAAAACTAGGAAGCCCTTAGTTCCAGGCACACTGCAGCTGCGAAAGGCATCCCAAGGGGAGTACAAAAGTGCAACATCATGGCAGCTTTCACAGCTTTTTCCTTGGCACCATCCCGATACCTAGGCTGATTTATCTGCCTAGGGTTAAGGTTAGGCTTCAGCCTAGGGCTTGGAGTTTTTTAACCAGGAAGCCCTGAGTTCCAGGCTTACTGCATCTGCCAAAGGCATCCCAAAGGGAGTGCAGAAGTGCCACAACATGGCTGCTTTCACGGCTTTTCCCTTAGGAAGAACCCTAATACACGGCTGATTTACCTTCCCAGGGTTACTGTTAGGCTTAGGCCTAGGACTTTTAAAACCAGGAAGCCCTGGGCTCCAGGCATATGCAGCTGTTAAAGGCATCCCAAGAGGGGCGCAGAAGTGACACAACTTGGCTGCCTCTGCTTCTATTCTCATGAGACCATCCTGAACCATAGGCAGATTTTCATTCCTAGGGTTAAGGTTTGAGTTTCGCCTAGGGTAAGGGTTCTATTAACCAGAAAGCCCTGAGTTCCAAGAACACAGCAGCTGCGAAGGACTAGCCAAGAAGATCGCCAAAGTACCACAACATGCCTGCCTCCACAGCTTTTTCCTTGGGGACATGCCTAATTCCTGGCTGATTTGCCTTTCTCGTCTTAGGGTTGGGGTTCGGCCTAGGGCTAGGATTTTTTTAACTAGGAAGCCCTGAGTTCCAGGCTTACTGCATGTGCCAAAGGCATCCCAAAGGGAGTGCAGAAGTGCCACAACATGGCTACTTTCACGGCTTTTCCCTTAGGAAGAACCCTAATACACGGCTGATTTACCTTCCTAGGGTTACTGTTAGGCTTAGGCCTAGGACTTTTAAAACCAGGAAGCCCTGGGCTCCAGGCACACTGCAGCTGTTAAAGGCATCCCAAGGGGAGCGCAAAAGTGACACAACTTGGCTGCCTCTGCTGCTATTCTCATGAGACCATTCTGAATCATAGGCTGATTTTCCTTCCTAGGGTTAAGGTTTGAGTTACGCCTGGGGTAAGGGTTCTATTAACCAGAAAGCCCTGAGTTCCAAGAACACAGCAGCTGCGAAGGACTACCCAAGAAGAGCGCAAAAGTACCACAACATGCCTGCCTCCACAGCTTTTTCCTTGGGGACATGCCTAATTCCTGGCTGATTTGCCTTTCTCGTCTTAGGGTTGGGGTTCGGCCTAGGGCTAGGATTTTTAAAATCAGGAAGCCCTGAGTTCCAGGCACACTGGAGCTGTGAAAGGCATCCCAAAGGGAGTGCAAAAGTGCCACAACATGGCTGCTTTCCCGTCTTTTTCCTTGGCAAGAAGCCTAACACCAGGCTGATTTCCCTTCCCAGGGTTACTGTAAGGCTTAGGCCTAGGGCTAGGATTTTTAAAACTAGGAAGCCCTTAGTTCCAGGCACACTGCAGCTGTTCAAGTCATCCCAAGAGGGCCGCAGAAGTGACACAACTTGGCTGCCTCTGCTGCTATTCTGATGAGTCCATCCCGAACCATAGGCTGATTTTCCTTCCTAGGGTGAGGGTTAGAGTTACGCCTAGGGTTAGTGTTTTTTTAACCAGAAAGCCCTGAGTTCCAAGAACACAGCAGCTGCGAAGGACTACCCAAGAGGAGGGGAAAAGTGCCACAACATGGCTGCCTCCAGCGCTTTTTCCTTGGGACCATCATTGAACCTAAGCTGATTTACTTGCCTCCAGTTGCACCTATGGTCACGCCAAGAGATAGGGATTTTAAATCAGTAAACCCTGAGCTCCAGAGCCAGTGCAGCTGCAAAAGGCTTCCCAAGGGCAGCCAAAAATTGCCTCAACATGCTCCTTCCAGTGCTTTTTTCCTTGGGAACATCCCTATACCCAGGCTGATTTATCTGCCTAGGGTTAGGGTTAGGGTTCAGCCTAGAGATAGGATTTTTTCAAACAGGAAGCCCTGAATTCCAGGCACACTGCAGCTGTTAAAGGCAGTGTTCTACGTCAACCGCAACTTAGTCTGAAATAAATGCTTTTTCCCTGAGAGCATCTGAGAGGTTTGCATGAAGCACTGATATCTGACATTTGCAATTTTGAATAGGAGAGGAGAAAGAAAATGGGAAGAAGTTTTTAATTTTAGTGGTTTCAATGTTAATTTCCGTACACTTTTTCAAAACTTGTCAGCTCAAATGCCCATCAACATCTTTTAGTCATCTGTAAGTCAGTATTCATATAAAATGTGCTTCAAATCAAAAGAATTTCAAATTTGCACTCCAAATTTCTATGCCTAGATTTATGATTTCCTACACATATTAGATGAAAGGAAGGCCTTTTTTACTGTGGGAGTGCTGGAACACTGGAACAGGTTGCCCAGGGAAGTTGTGGGTGTCCCATCCCTGAAAGTATTCAAGGTCAGCTTGGACGGGGCTTGGAGCAGCAACAAAGGAGAAGCTTGATGGTAGAGAAACAAAGTTGGACTATAGAAGAAACTGGGATTGAAGTATAGGAGCAAGTTTTCTCTCAGCTCTTGGGGTAAATTCAAAGTTGTACAAAATGACATTTATCTGTGCTATTCACTACTGTAACAGAAATGTTCATGAAAACTGTACAGAAGATAGCAAATTTTAAAAGAGATAAGAATTACAGCATAAAATCCATGGGATGGGTTACAACATGAGACACTCTCTAAGAGAAAATCTCTGTGTTTCAGCACTTCATCATGGTAAGATTTCATGAAGTGCCAAAGAAGGCGGCAAAATATCATTCGGGACGTTATTTCCTGGAATTCAGCCTGGCCATTAGTAGGAACTGGGTTTGAACACATCATGTAGATATACCACACACGCTTTCCCTTCACTGAAAAATGACTGTTTACAACGAAGAAGCAATTGACGATCAAAATTGATTGAAAGCATCTTAAACATGTCAAGTATTTCATTGTAGATGATCTGTGATCCAAATGCTTCTTCCACCTTCGAGAGGGACAGAACAATTCTTCCATATCATGATGGTTTAAAATTGTATCAACCAATGTTTTCTGCTGAAAAGATAGCATCTATTTTTTTCTATTTTTGGAAGAAAATATTCCTAGACATACAACAGGTGAGAACTAAGTAATTTTAAAGAAACAAATGAAAAGAAAATATTCTGTAAATAGAATGAAATGAAAAGCTGTGTTTTAAATAGGAGCTAAATATGAAACAGAATTTTTGTACCAGGCATTTGAATTACTGCACCAGCTCTTTTGCCCATCAAGAGAGGCATTGAGCATTTCAGTCTTTTCCAAGGTGTTCATGATCTGCTATGCTGATCTCTGTGTGTGCCTAGGTGTGTGTGGAAGGGGGGGCATGTGAAGGGGAGTGTGTATGTTTGCTTTACAATTGTTGTGGCAGATTCATGCCTCAGCTCCACATTTTGTTTTAGAAAGGTCACACAGAGTGGATGTGAAGTTTACTATCAACAAGAGATCAATTCCCAAATCATCCATTTGACTCTACCTTATAAATCATGTGCTTTGTTGCATATTTTATCAAATCTACTTTCAAGCCAGATGGAGGAAGGAGGATGTGGCAATCCCTCCACCATCTTGCAACTTTTATGCAAGTAGGTTTTCAAGAAAATCATCATTTCTCTTGGAAATATGTCTGGAACAGGCATGATGGTAGTGTCAACCTGTTGGAGTTTTTGTTGCTGGAAGAAGTTATACAAAAGGATTGGTTTTTACATTGACCAGTTACTGAATCAAGCTCAGGAATACATTGGAAATTCAACTGGGGCTTCCTTTCCCCGGCAGACTACTTCTAGAACGAGCTTGTACACTGAAGCTTACTCTTTTGCCCTCTTTTTGTTTCTTTCCTATTTTCTTGGCTTCTTTGCCACTCTCTAGACAATTTTGGAACTTTTTTCCCAACTCAAATGGTTTCAATAGTCTGATTGTGATCATACATTTTTACAAGGAATCTTTAAAATCTTTCCTCCAGTTAAGAAAGTCAAGGACTTAGGTCTTTTTCTTCCCTTATCAATATTGCAATGAAATTGATAAGTAAAGACCAACTCTTTCTTTTTGTTTTTAACCCAAGCAGATAATTCCCATCCATTCATCCATTTGGTGGACCAATAGTTGCCATTCTGATGGAAGTTATCACTTCTTAACAATAGGCATTCTGTGACTATGTTGACAGCACTTTGGGTGAAGATCCTAACTGGTCTTAGATACACATAGGGAGAAATTTGCTCAGCCAGTGTCAGTCTTAAGCATGCGTATCAGAAGATCTTTCTAGAGCTGGGAATTTTCCCATGAAAGGGATTCAGTTAGGGAAGAGACACTTGCCCCAGAGGTTTACATTCTTCTTGAAGACTGCTTAAGGAACTTAGATGCCATGTCCATTTGGATCTGTGTCTGCACAGAACTTTGTCATGCCAGTGCTTGAAATGCATCTTGAAGAGAATTCACTAGCACAGAATGAATGAGAGTGGAAGGGGTTGGTGGGGCTAACCAGGCCCAATCCCCCTGCCTAAACCAGGATACCTAGAGCCTCTTGCCCAGGATTCTATCTGGGTGTACTTTGAATGTCTTCAAAGATCCAGGCTCCACAATCTTTCTGGGCAGTCTGTGCCGTGGTTCACTCACCCTCACAGTAAAGAATCATTTCCTGATGTTCCTGTATTTCAGTGTGTGCCCACTGCCTCTTGTCTTTTCACTCAGCATCACTGAAAAGACACTGATTCCCTCCCCTTTGCACTATTGCTTCCATATGGATGTGTGCTGCCATGTAGAGATATGTCAAAAACCTACCTGAAGCCCAGGCAGATAATATTCCCTTCATCTACCAGTCAAGTTGATTCATCAGAGGAGTTTAAAGTTATGTTCAGCATGAAATGCCCCTGAAAAATCATGCTAACTACATTATTGTGTCGTCTTTCATGTGCCTGGCAAGGTTTTCCAGGAAGAGCTGCTTCATCAACTTCCTGGGTATAAAAAAGAGGCTGGCTGGTTTGTACGATTGCGAGTCCTCCTAATTGCCTTTTTTGAAGATGAGTGTCATTTGCTTACATCCAGTCCTTAGCCTCTCTTCTCGTCTACATCTTAGCAAAAAGCTTTTCCACTATGTCTGGCGAGGAAAAACTGTGCCAGCACAGAAAACATCTCCTATCGTGTTCTAGACGTTGCACGGAGGTGTGCCGAGTGTTTGGCATGAAGGAAAGAAAACTTGTCCAAAACAGCTTCCAATCGAATGTTCATGCGATTGGAAAAGTCAGGAGAGTGCAAAGGTACTGTTTTCTAGCAGTTGGCAAGCTGCGCACACAATCCCAGTGTTGTACAGCTTCCTTCTTCACCTTTCCGAAGGTGCCGCTCTCTCCGGCTCCCGGAGGCGAAGAAGCGGCTTCTTCGCGCAAAGACGATTGTGCCGCTCACTGTGCTCTCCTTAGCGCGGCTTCTGCCGAAAGACGCCCGAGAGCGGCTCTTAGCTACGGAGAGCATCGTACCTTCGTCTTTAGCGTCTCTTCTCGTCTACATCTTAGCAAAAAGCTTTTCCACTATGTCTGGCGAGGAAAAACTGTGCCAGCACAGAAAACATCTCCCATCGTGTTCTAGACGTTGCACGGAGGTGTGCCGAGTGTTTGGCATGAAGGAAAGAAAAGTTGTCCAAAACAGCTTCCAATCGAATGTTCATGTGATTGGAAAAGTCAGGAGAGTGCAAAGGTACTGTTTTCTAGCAGTTGGCAAGCTGCGCACACAATCCCAGTGTTGTACAGCTTCCTTCTTCACCTTTCCGAAGGTGCCGCTCTCTCCGGCTCCCGGAGGCGAAGAAGCGGCTTCTTCGCGCAAAGACGATTGTGCCGCTCACTGTGCACTCCTTAGCGCGGCTTCTGCCGAAAGACGCCCGGGAGCGGCTCTTAGCTCCGGACAGCATCGTACCTTCGTCTTTAGCGTCTCTTCTCGTCTACATCTTAGCAAAAAGCTTTTCCACTATGTCTGGCGAGGAAAAACTGTGCAAGCACAGAAAACATCTCCCATCGTGTTCTAGACGTTGCACGGAGGTGTGCCGAGTGTTTGGCATGAAGAAAAGAAAAGTTGTCCAAAACAGCTTCCAATCGAATGTTCATGTGATTGGAAAAGTCAGGAGAGTGCAAAGGTACTGTTTTCTATCAGTTGGCAAGCTGCGCACACAATCCCAGTGTTGTACAGCTTCCTTATTCACCTTTCCGATGCTGCCGCTCTCTCCGGCTCCCGGAGGCGAAGAAGCGGCTTCTTCGCGCAAAGACGATTGTGCCGCTCACTGTGCACTCCTTAGCGCGGCTTCTGCCGAAAGACGCCCGGGAGCGGCTCTTAGCTCCGGACAGCATCGTACCTTCGTCTTTAGCGTCTCTTCTCGTCTACATCTTAGCAAAAAGCTTTTCCACTATGTCTGGCGAGGAAAAACTGTGCCAGCACAGAAAACATCTCCCATGGTGTTCTAGACGTTGCACGATCCCTAAACTTAGGCTGATTTTCCTTCCTGGGGATAGGGTTAGGCTTCAACCTAGGGCCTGGAGTTTTTTAACCAGGAAGCCCTGAGTTCCAGGCTTACTGCATCTGCCAAAGGCATCCGAAAGGGAGTGCAGAAGTGCCACAAAATGGTTGCTTTCACGGCTTTTCCCTTAGGAAGAACCCTAATACGCGGCTGACTTACCTTCCTAGGGTTACTGTTAGGCTTAGGCCTAGGACTTTTAAAACCAGGAAGCCCTGGGCTCCAGGCACACTGCAGCTGTGAAAGGCATCCAAAAGGGAGTGCAAAAGTGCCACAACATGGCTGCTTTCCCGGCTTTTTCCTTGGAAAGAAGCCGAACACCAGGCTGATTTCCCTTCCCAGGGTTACTGTTAGCCTTAGGCCTAGGGCTAGGATTTTTAAAACTAGGAAGCCCTTAGTTCCAGGCACACTGCAGCTGCGAAAGGCATCCCAAGGGGAGTACAAAAGTGCAACAACATGGCAGCTTTCACAGCTTTTTCCTTGGCACCATCCCTATACCTAGGCTGATTTATCTGCCTAGGG
Organism: Ammospiza maritima maritima; assembly: GCA_036010785.1. NCBI lineage: Eukaryota > Metazoa > Chordata > Aves > Passeriformes > Passerellidae > Ammospiza > Ammospiza maritima. Next base: position 5,420,470 of record CM069694.1, read on the forward strand.
TTAAGGTTAGGCTTCAGCCTAGGGCTTGGAGTTTTTTAACCAGAAAGCCCTGAGTTCCAGGCTTACTGCATCTGCCAAAGGCATCCCAAAGGGAGTGCAGAAGTGCCACAACATGGCTGCTTTCACGGCTTTTCCCTTAGGAAGAACCCTAATACACGGCTGATTTACCTTCCCAGGGTTACTGTTAGGCTTAGGCCTAGGACTTTTAAAACCAGGAAGCCCTGGGCTCCAGGCATATGCAGCTGTTAAAGGCATCCCAAGAGGGGCGCAGAAGTGACACAACTTGGCTGCCTCTGCTTCTATTCTCATGAGACCATCCTGAACCATAGGCAGATTTTCATTCCTAGGGTTAAGGTTTGAGTTTCGCCTAGGGTAAGAGTTCTATTAACCAGAAAGCCCTGAGTTCCAAGAACACAGCAGCTGCGAAGGACTAGCCAAGAAGATCGCCAAAGTACCACAACATGCCTGCCTCCACAGCTTTTTCCTTGGGGACATGCCTAATTCCTGGCTGATTTGCCTTTCTCGTCTTAGGGTTGGGGTTCGGCCTAGGGCTAGGATTTTTTTAACTAGGAAGCCCTGAGTTCCAGGCTTACTGCATCTGCCAAAGGCATCCCAAAGGGAGTGCAGAAGTGCCACAACATGGCTGCTTTCACGGCTTTTCCCTTAGGAAGAACCCTAATACACGGCTGATTTACCTTCCTAGGGTTACTGTTAGGCTTAGGCCTAGGACTTTTAAAACCAGGAAGCCCTGGGCTCCAGGCACACTGCAGCTGTTAAAGGCATCCCAAGGGGAGCGCAAAAGTGACACAACTTGGCTGCCTCTGCTGCTATTCTCATGAGACCATTCTGAATCATAGGCTGATTTTCCTTCCTAGGGTTAAGGTTTGAGTTACGCCTGGGGTAAGGGTTCTATTAACCAGAAAGCCCTGAGTTCCAAGAACACAGCAGCTGCGAAGGACTACCCAAGAAGAGCGCAAAAGTACCACAACATGCCTGCCTCCACAGCTTTTTCCTTGGGGACATGCCTAATTCCTGGCTGATTTGCCTTTCTCGTCTTAGGGTTGGGGTTCGGCCTAGGGCTAGGATTTTTAAAATCAGGAAGCCCTGAGTTCCAGGCACACTGGAGCTGTGAAAGGCATCCCAAAGGGAGTGCAAAAGTGCCACAACATGGCTGCTTTCCCGTCTTTTTCCTTGGCAAGAAGCCTAACACCAGGCTGATTTCCCTTCCCAGGGTTACTGTAAGGCTTAGGCCTAGGGCTAGGATTTTTAAAACTAGGAAGCCCTTAGTTCCAGGCACACTGCAGCTGTTCAAGTCATCCCAAGAGGGCCGCAGAAGTGACACAACTTGGCTGCCTCTGCTGCTATTCTGATGAGTCCATCCCGAACCATAGGCTGATTTTCCTTCCTAGGGTGAGGGTTAGAGTTACGCCTAGGGTTAGTGTTTTTTTAACCAGAAAGCCCTGAGTTCCAAGAACACAGCAGCTGCGAAGGACTACCCAAGAGGAGGGGAAAAGTGCCACAACATGGCTGCCTCCAGCGCTTTTTCCTTGGGACCATCATTGAACCTAAGCTGATTTACTTGCCTCCAGTTGCACCTATGGTCACGCCAAGAGATAGGGATTTTAAATCAGTAAACCCTGAGCTCCAGAGCCAGTGCAGCTGCAAAAGGCTTCCCAAGGGCAGCCAAAAATTGCCTCAACATGCTCCTTCCAGTGCTTTTTTCCTTGGGAACATCCCTATACCCAGGCTGATTTATCTGCCTAGGGTTAGGGTTAGGGTTCAGCCTAGAGATAGGATTTTTTCAAACAGGAAGCCCTGAATTCCAGGCACACTGCAGCTGTTAAAGGCAGTGTTCTACGTCAACCGCAACTTAGTCTGAAATAAATGCTTTTTCCCTGAGAGCATCTGAGAGGTTTGCATGAAGCACTGATATCTGACATTTGCAATTTTGAATAGGAGAGGAGAAAGAAAATGGGAAGAAGTTTTTAATTTTAGTGGTTTCAATGTTAATTTCCGTACACTTTTTCAAAACTTGTCAGCTCAAATGCCCATCAACATCTTTTAGTCATCTGTAAGTCAGTATTCATATAAAATGTGCTTCAAATCAAAAGAATTTCAAATTTGCACTCCAAATTTCTATGCCTAGATTTATGATTTCCTACACATATTAGATGAAAGGAAGGCCTTTTTTACTGTGGGAGTGCTGGAACACTGGAACAGGTTGCCCAGGGAAGTTGTGGGTGTCCCATCCCTGAAAGTATTCAAGGTCAGCTTGGACGGGGCTTGGAGCAGCAACAAAGGAGAAGCTTGATGGTAGAGAAACAAAGTTGGACTATAGAAGAAACTGGGATTGAAGTATAGGAGCAAGTTTTCTCTCAGCTCTTGGGGTAAATTCAAAGTTGTACAAAATGACATTTATCTGTGCTATTCACTACTGTAACAGAAATGTTCATGAAAACTGTACAGAAGATAGCAAATTTTAAAAGAGATAAGAATTACAGCATAAAATCCATGGGATGGGTTACAACATGAGACACTCTCTAAGAGAAAATCTCTGTGTTTCAGCACTTCATCATGGTAAGATTTCATGAAGTGCCAAAGAAGGCGGCAAAATATCATTCGGGACGTTATTTCCTGGAATTCAGCCTGGCCATTAGTAGGAACTGGGTTTGAACACATCATGTAGATATACCACACACGCTTTCCCTTCACTGAAAAATGACTGTTTACAACGAAGAAGCAATTGACGATCAAAATTGATTGAAAGCATCTTAAACATGTCAAGTATTTCATTGTAGATGATCTGTGATCCAAATGCTTCTTCCACCTTCGAGAGGGACAGAACAATTCTTCCATATCATGATGGTTTAAAATTGTATCAACCAATGTTTTCTGCTGAAAAGATAGCATCTATTTTTTTCTATTTTTGGAAGAAAATATTCCTAGACATACAACAGGTGAGAACTAAGTAATTTTAAAGAAACAAATGAAAAGAAAATATTCTGTAAATAGAATGAAATGAAAAGCTGTGTTTTAAATAGGAGCTAAATATGAAACAGAATTTTTGTACCAGGCATTTGAATTACTGCACCAGCTCTTTTGCCCATCAAGAGAGGCATTGAGCATTTCAGTCTTTTCCAAGGTGTTCATGATCTGCTATGCTGATCTCTGTGTGTGCCTAGGTGTGTGTGGAAGGGGGGGCATGTGAAGGGGAGTGTGTATGTTTGCTTTACAATTGTTGTGGCAGATTCATGCCTCAGCTCCACATTTTGTTTTAGAAAGGTCACACAGAGTGGATGTGAAGTTTACTATCAACAAGAGATCAATTCCCAAATCATCCATTTGACTCTACCTTATAAATCATGTGCTTTGTTGCATATTTTATCAAATCTACTTTCAAGCCAGATGGAGGAAGGAGGATGTGGCAATCCCTCCACCATCTTGCAACTTTTATGCAAGTAGGTTTTCAAGAAAATCATCATTTCTCTTGGAAATATGTCTGGAACAGGCATGATGGTAGTGTCAACCTGTTGGAGTTTTTGTTGCTGGAAGAAGTTATACAAAAGGATTGGTTTTTACATTGACCAGTTACTGAATCAAGCTCAGGAATACATTGGAAATTCAACTGGGGCTTCCTTTCCCCGGCAGACTACTTCTAGAACGAGCTTGTACACTGAAGCTTACTCTTTTGCCCTCTTTTTGTTTCTTTCCTATTTTCTTGGCTTCTTTGCCACTCTCTAGACAATTTTGGAACTTTTTTCCCAACTCAAATGGTTTCAATAGTCTGATTGTGATCATACATTTTTACAAGGAATCTTTAAAATCTTTCCTCCAGTTAAGAAAGTCAAGGACTTAGGTCTTTTTCTTCCCTTATCAATATTGCAATGAAATTGATAAGTAAAGACCAACTCTTTCTTTTTGTTTTTAACCCAAGCAGATAATTCCCATCCATTCATCCATTTGGTGGACCAATAGTTGCCATTCTGATGGAAGTTATCACTTCTTAACAATAGGCATTCTGTGACTATGTTGACAGCACTTTGGGTGAAGATCCTAACTGGTCTTAGATACACATAGGGAGAAATTTGCTCAGCCAGTGTCAGTCTTAAGCATGCGTATCAGAAGATCTTTCTAGAGCTGGGAATTTTCCCATGAAAGGGATTCAGTTAGGGAAGAGACACTTGCCCCAGAGGTTTACATTCTTCTTGAAGACTGCTTAAGGAACTTAGATGCCATGTCCATTTGGATCTGTGTCTGCACAGAACTTTGTCATGCCAGTGCTTGAAATGCATCTTGAAGAGAATTCACTAGCACAGAATGAATGAGAGTGGAAGGGGTTGGTGGGGCTAACCAGGCCCAATCCCCCTGCCTAAACCAGGATACCTAGAGCCTCTTGCCCAGGATTCTATCTGGGTGTACTTTGAATGTCTTCAAAGATCCAGGCTCCACAATCTTTCTGGGCAGTCTGTGCCGTGGTTCACTCACCCTCACAGTAAAGAATCATTTCCTGATGTTCCTGTATTTCAGTGTGTGCCCACTGCCTCTTGTCTTTTCACTCAGCATCACTGAAAAGACACTGATTCCCTCCCCTTTGCACTATTGCTTCCATATGGATGTGTGCTGCCATGTAGAGATATGTCAAAAACCTACCTGAAGCCCAGGCAGATAATATTCCCTTCATCTACCAGTCAAGTTGATTCATCAGAGGAGTTTAAAGTTATGTTCAGCATGAAATGCCCCTGAAAAATCATGCTAACTACATTATTGTGTCGTCTTTCATGTGCCTGGCAAGGTTTTCCAGGAAGAGCTGCTTCATCAACTTCCTGGGTATAAAAAAGAGGCTGGCTGGTTTGTACGATTGCGAGTCCTCCTAATTGCCTTTTTTGAAGATGAGTGTCATTTGCTTACATCCAGTCCTTAGCCTCTCTTCTCGTCTACATCTTAGCAAAAAGCTTTTCCACTATGTCTGGCGAGGAAAAACTGTGCCAGCACAGAAAACATCTCCTATCGTGTTCTAGACGTTGCACGGAGGTGTGCCGAGTGTTTGGCATGAAGGAAAGAAAACTTGTCCAAAACAGCTTCCAATCGAATGTTCATGCGATTGGAAAAGTCAGGAGAGTGCAAAGGTACTGTTTTCTATCAGTTGGCAAGCTGCGCACACAATCCCAGTGTTGTACAGCTTCCTTCTTCACCTTTCCGAAGGTGCCGCTCTCTCCGGCTCCCGGAGGCGAAGAAGCGGCTTCTTCGCGCAAAGACGATTGTGCCGCTCACTGTGCTCTCCTTAGCGCGGCTTCTGCCGAAAGACGCCCGAGAGCGGCTCTTAGCTACGGAGAGCATCGTACCTTCGTCTTTAGCGTCTCTTCTCGTCTACATCTTAGCAAAAAGCTTTTCCACTATGTCTGGCGAGGAAAAACTGTGCCAGCACAGAAAACATCTCCCATCGTGTTCTAGACGTTGCACGGAGGTGTGCCGAGTGTTTGGCATGAAGGAAAGAAAAGTTGTCCAAAACAGCTTCCAATCGAATGTTCATGTGATTGGAAAAGTCAGGAGAGTGCAAAGGTACTGTTTTCTAGCAGTTAGCAAGCTGCGCACACAATCCCAGTGTTGTACAGCTTCCTTCTTCACCTTTCCGAAGGTGCCGCTCTCTCCGGCTCCCGGAGGCGAAGAAGCGGCTTCTTCGCGCAAAGACGATTGTGCCGCTCACTGTGCACTCCTTAGCGCGGCTTCTGCCGAAAGACGCCCGGGAGCGGCTCTTAGCTCCGGACAGCATCGTACCTTCGTCTTAAGCGTCTCTTCTCGTCTACATCTTAGCAAAAAGCTTTTCCACTATGTCTGGCGAGGAAAAATTGTGCAAGCACAGAAAACATCTCCCATCGTGTTCTAGACGTTGCACGGAGGTGTGCCGAGTGTTTGGCATGAAGAAAAGAAAAGTTGTCCAAAACAGCTTCCAATCGAATGTTCATGTGATTGGAAAAGTCAGGAGAGTGCAAAGGTACTGTTTTCTATCAGTTGGCAAGCTGCGCACACAATCCCAGTGTTGTACAGCTTCCTTCTTCACCTTTCCGAAGGTGCCGCTCTCTCCGGCTCCCGGAGGCGAAGAAGCGGCTTCTTCGCGCAAAGACGATTGTGCCGCTCACTGTGCTCTCCTTAGCGAGGCTTCTGCCGAAAGACGCCCGAGAGCGGCTCTTAGCTACGGAGAGCATCGTACCTTCGTCTTTAGCGTCTCTTCTCGTCTACATCTTAGCAAAAAACTTTTCCACTATGTCTGGCGAGGAAAAACTGTGCCAGCACAGAAAACATCTCCTATCGTGTTCTAGACGTTGCACGGAGGTGTGCCGAGTGTTTGGCATGAAGAAAAGAAAAGTTGTCCAAAACAGCTTCCAATCGAAAGTTCATGTGATTGGAAAAGTCAGGAGAGTGCAAAGGTACTGTTTTCTAGCAGTTGGCAAGCTGCGCACACAATCCCAGTGTTGTACAGCTTCCTTCTTCACCTTTCCGAAGGTGCCGCTCTCTCCGGCTCCCGGAGGCGAAGAAGCGGCTTCTTCGCGCAAAGACGATTGTGCCGCTCACTGTGCTCTCCTTAGCGCGGCTTCTGCCGAAAGACGCCCGAGAGCGGCTCTTAGCTACGGAGAGCATCGTACCTTCGTCTTTAGCGTCTCTTCTCGTCTACATCTTAGCAAAAAGCTTTTCCACTATGTCTGGCGAGGAAAAACTGTGCCAGCACAGAAAACATCTCCCATCGTGTTCTAGACGTTGCACGGAGGTGTGCCGAGTGTTTGGCATGAAGGAAAGAAAAGTTGTCCAAAACAGCTTCCAATCGAATGTTCATGTGATTGGAAAAGTCAGGAGAGTGCAAAGGTACTGTTTTCTAGCAGTTGGCAAGCTGCGCACACAATCCCAGTGTTGTACAGCTTCCTTCTTCACCTTTCCGAAGGTGCCGCTCTCTCCGGCTCCCGGAGGCGAAGAAGCGGCTTCTTCGCGCAAAGACGATTGTGCCGCTCACTGTGCACTCCTTAGCGCGGCTTCTGCCGAAAGACGCCCGGGAGCGGCTCTTAGCTCCGGACAGCATCGTACCTTCGTCTTAAGCGTCTCTTCTCGTCTACATCTTAGCAAAAAGCTTTTCCACTATGTCTGGCGAGGAAAAACTGTGCAAGCACAGAAAACATCTCCCATCGTGTTCTAGACGTTGCACGGAGGTGTGCCGAGTGTTTGGCATGAAGAAAAGAAAAGTTGTCCAAAACAGCTTCCAATCGAATGTTCATGTGATTGGAAAAGTCAGGAGAGTGCAAAGGTACTGTTTTCTATCAGTTGGCAAGCTGCGCACACAATCCCAGTGTTGTACAGCTTCCTTCTTCACCTTTCCGAAGGTGCCGCTCTCTCCGGCTCCCGGAGGCGAAGAAGCGGCTTCTTCGCGCAAAGACGATTGTGCCGCTCACTGTGCTCTCCTTAGCGAGGCTTCTGCCGAAAGACGCCCGAGAGCGGCTCTTAGCTACGGAGAGCATCGTACCTTCGTCTTTAGCGTCTCTTCTCGTCTACATCTTAGCAAAAAACTTTTCCACTATGTCTGGCGAGGAAAAACTGTGCCAGCACAGAAAACATCTCCTATCGTGTTCTAGACGTTGCACGGAGGTGTGCCGAGTGTTTGGCATGAAGAAAAGAAAACTTGTCCAAAACAGCTTCCAATCGAATGTTCATGTGATTGGAAAAGTCAGGAGAGTGCAAAGGTACTGTTTTCTAGCAGTTGGCAAGCTGCGCACACAATCCCAGTGTTGTACAGCTTCCTTCTTCACCTTTCCGAAGGTGCCGCTCTCTCCGGCTCCCGGAGGCGAAGAAGCGGCTTCTTCGCGCAAAGACGATTGTGCCGCTCACTGTGCTCTCCGTAGCGAGGCTTCTGCCGAAAGACGCCCGAGAGCGGCTCTTAGCTACGGAGAGCATCGTACCTTCGTCTTTAGCGTCTCTTCTCGTCTACATCTTAGCAAAAAACTTTTCCACTATGTCTGGCGAGGAAAAACTGTGCCAGCACAGAAAACATCTCCTATCGTGTTCTAGACGTTGCACGGAGGTGTGCCGAGTGTTTGGCATGAAGAAAAGAAAAGTTGTCCAAAACAGCTTCCAATCGAATGTTCATGTGATTTGAAAAGTCAGGAGAGTGCAAAGGTACTGTTTTCTAGCAGTTGGCAAGCTGCGCACACAATCCTAGTGTTGTACAGCTTCCTTCTTCACCTTTCCGAAGGTGCCGCTCTCTCCGGCTCCCGGAGGCGAAGAAGCGGCTTCTTCGCGCAAAGACGATTGTGCCGCTCACTGTGCACTCCTTAGCGCGGCTTCTGCCGAAAGACGCCCGGGAGCGGCTCTTAGCTCCGGACAGCATCGTACCTTCGTCTTTAGCGTCTCTTCTCGTCTACATCTTAGCAAAAAACTTTTCTACTATGTCTGGCGAGGAAAAACTGTGCCAGCACAGAAAACATCTCCCATCGTGTTCTAGACGTTGCACGGAGGTGTGCCGAGTGTTTGGCATGAAGGAAAGAAAAGTTGTCCAAAACAGCTTCCAATCGAATGTTCATGTGATTGGAAAAGTCAGGAGAGTGCAAAGGTACTGTTTTCTAGCAGTTGGCAAGCTGCGCACACAATCCCAGTGTTGTACAGCTTCCTTCTTCACCTTTCCTAAGGTGCCGCTCTCTCCGGCTCCCGGAGGCGAAGAAGCGGCTTCTTCGCGCAAAGACGATTGTGCCGCTCACTGTGCACTCCTTAGCGCGGCTTCTGCCGAAAGACGCCCGGGAGCGGCTCTTAGCTCCGGACAGCATCGTACCTTCGTCTTTAGCGTCTCTTCTCGTCTACATCTTAGCAAAAAGCTTTTCCACTATGTCTGGCGAGGAAAAACTGTGCCAGCACAGAAAACATCTCCCATGGTGTTCTAGACGTTGCACGATCCCTAAACTTAGGCTGATTTTCCTTCCTGGGGTTAGGGTTAGGCTTCAACCTAGGGCCTGGAGTTTTTTAACCAGGAAGCCCTGAGTTCCAGGCTTACTGCATCTGCCAAAGGCATCCGAAAGGGAGTGCAGAAGTGCCACAACATGGTTGCTTTCACGGCTTTTCCCTTAGGAAGAACCCTAATACGCGGCTGATTTACCTTCCTAGGGTTACTGTTAGGCTTAGGCCTAGGACTTTTAAAACCAGGAAGCCCTGGGCTCCAGGCACACTGCAGCTGTGAAAGGCATCCCAAAGGGAGTGCAAAAGTGCCACAACATGGCTGCTTTCCCGGCTTTTTCCTTGGCAAGAAGCCGAACACCAGGCTGATTTCCCTTCCCAGGGTTACTGTTAGCCTTAGGCCTAGGGCTAGGATTTTTAAAACTAGGAAGCCCTTAGTTCCAGGCACACTGCAGCTGCGAAAGGCATCCCAAGGGGAGTACAAAAGTGCAACAACATGGCAGCTTTCACAGCTTTTTCCTTGGCACCATCCCTATACCTAGGCTGATTTATCTGCCTAGGGTTAAGGTTAGGCTTCAGCCTAGGGCTTGGAGTTTTTTAACCAGAAAGCCCTGAGTTCCAGGCTTACTGCATCTGCCAAAGGCATCCCAAAGGGAGTGCAGAAGTGCCACAACATGGCTGCTTTCACGGCTTTTCCCTTAGGAAGAACCCTAATACACGGCTGATTTACCTTCCCAGGGTTACTGTTAGGCTTAGGCCTAGGACTTTTAAAACCAGGAAGCCCTGGGCTCCAGGCATATGCAGCTGTTAAAGGCATCCCAAGAGGGGCGCAGAAGTGACACAACTTGGCTGCCTCTGCTTCTATTCTCATGAGACCATCCCGAACCATAGGCAGATTTTCATTCCTAGTGTTAAGGTTTGAGTTTCGCCTAGGGTAAGAGTTCTATTAACCAGAAAGCCCTGAGTTCCAAGAACACAGCAGCTGCGAAGGACTAGCCAAGAAGATCGCCAAAGTACCACAACATGCCTGCCTCCACAGCTTTTTCCTTGGGGACATGCCTAATTCCTGGCTGATTTGCCTTTCTCGTCTTAGGGTTGGGGTTCGGCCTAGGGCTAGGATTTTTTTAACTAGGAAGCCCTGAGTTCCAGGCTTACTGCATCTGCCAAAGGCATCCCAAAGGGAGTGCAGAAGTGCCACAACATGGCTGCTTTCACGGCTTTTCCCTTAGGAAGAACCCTAATACACGGCTGATTTACCTTCCTAGGGTTACTGTTAGGCTTAGGCCTAGGACTTTTAAAACCAGGAAGCCCTGGGCTCCAGGCACACTGCAGCTGTTAAAGGCATCCCAAGGGGAGCGCAAAAGTGACACAACTTGGCTGCCTCTGCTGCTATTCTCATGAGACCATTCTGAATCATAGGCTGATTTTCATTCCTAGGGTTAAGGTTTGAGTTACGCCTGGGGTAAGGGTTCTATTAACCAGAAAGCCCTGAGTTCCAAGAACACAGCAGCTGCGAAGGACTACCCAAGAAGAGCGCAAAAGTACCACAACATGCCTGCCTCCACAGCTTTTTCCTTGGGGACATGCCTAATTCCTGGCTGATTTGCCTTTCTCGTCTTAGGGTTGGGGTTCGGCCTAGGGCTAGGATTTTTAAAATCAGGAAGCCCTGAGTTCCAGGCACACTGGAGCTGTGAAAGGCATCCCAAAGGGAGTGCAAAAGTGCCACAACATGGCTGCTTTCCCGTCTTTTTCCTTGGCAAGAAGCCTAACACCAGGCTGATTTCCCTTCCCAGGGTTACTGTAAGGCTTAGGCCTAGGGCTAGGATTTTTAAAACTAGGAAGCCCTTAGTTCCAGGCACACTGCAGCTGTTCAAGTCATCCCAAGAGGGCCGCAGAAGTGACACAACTTGGCTGCCTCTGCTGCTATTCTGATGAGTCCATCCCGAACCATAGGCTGATTTTCCTTCCTAGGGTGAGGGTTAGAGTTACGCCTAGGGTTAGTGTTTTTTTAACCAGAAAGCCCTGAGTTCCAAGAACACAACAGCTGCGAAGGACTACCCAAGAGGAGGGGAAAAGTGCCACAACATGGCTGCCTCCAGCGCTTTTTCCTTGGGACCATCATTGAACCTAAGCTGATTTACTTGCCTCCAGTTGCACCTATGGTCACGCCAAGAGATAGGGATTTTAAATCAGTAAACCCTGAGCTCCAGACCCAGTGCAGCTGCAAAAGGCTTCCCAAGGGCAGCCAAAAATTGCCTCAACATGCTCCTTCCAGTGCTTTTTTCCTTGGGAACATCCCTATACCCAGGCTGATTTATCTGCCTAGGGTTAGGGTTAGGGTTCAGCCTAGAGATAGGATTTTTTCAAACAGGAAGCCCTGAATTCCAGGCACACTGCAGCTGTTAAAGGCAGTGTTCTACGTCAACCGCAACTTAGTCTGAAATAAATGCTTTTTCCCTGAGAGCATCTGAGAGGTTTGCATGAAGCACTGATATCTGACATTTGCAATTTTGAATAGGAGAGGAGAAAGAAAATGGGAAGAAGTTTTTAATTTTAGTGGTTTCAATGTTAATTTCCGTACACTTTTTCAAAACTTGTCAGCTCAAATGCCCATCAACATCTTTTAGTCATCTGTAAGTCAGTATTCATATAAAATGTGCTTCAAATCAAAAGAATTTCAAATTTGCACTCCAAATTTCTATGCCTAGATTTATGATTTCCTACACATATTAGATGAAAGGAAGGCCTTTTTTACTGTGGGAGTGCTGGAACACTGGAACAGGTTGCCCAGGGAAGTTGTGGGTGTCCCATCCCTGAAAGTATTCAAGGTCAGCTTGGACGGGGCTTGGAGCAGCAACAAAGGAGAAGCTTGATGGTAGAGAAACAAAGTTGGACTATAGAAGAAACTGGGATTGAAGTATAGGAGCAAGTTTTCTCTCAGCTCTTGGGGTAAATTCAAAGTTGTACAAAATGACATTTATCTGTGCTATTCACTACTGTAACAGAAATGTTCATGAAAACTGTACAGAAGATAGCAAATTTTAAAAGAGATAAGAATTACAGCATAAAATCCATGGGATGGGTTACAACATGAGACACTCTCTAAGAGAAAATCTCTGTGTTTCAGCACTTCATCATGGTAAGATTTCATGAAGTGCCAAAGAAGGCGGCAAAATATCATTCGGGACGTTATTTCCTGGAATTCAGCCTGGCCATTAGTAGGAACTGGGTTTGAACACATCATGTAGATATACCACACACGCTTTCCCTTCACTGAAAAATGACTGTTTACAACGAAGAAGCAATTGACGATCAAAATTGATTGAAAGCATCTTAAACATGTCAAGTATTTCATTGTAGATGATCTGTGATCCAAATGCTTCTTCCACCTTCGAGAGGGACAGAACAATTCTTCCATATCATGATGGTTTAAAATTGTATCAACCAATGTTTTCTGCTGAAAAGATAGCATCTATTTTTTTCTATTTTTGGAAGAAAATATTCCTAGACATACAACAGGTGAGAACTAAGTAATTTTAAAGAAACAAATGAAAAGAAAATATTCTGTAAATAGAATGAAATGAAAAGCTGTGTTTTAAATAGGAGCTAAATATGAAACAGAATTTTTGTACCAGGCATTTGAATTACTGCACCAGCTCTTTTGCCCATCAAGAGAGGCATTGAGCATTTCAGTCTTTTCCAAGGTGTTCATGATCTGCTATGCTGATCTCTGTGTGTGCCTAGGTGTGTGTGGAAGGGGGGGCATGTGAAGGGGAGTGTGTATGTTTGCTTTACAATTGTTGTGGCAGATTCATGCCTCAGCTCCACATTTTGTTTTAGAAAGGTCACACAGAGTGGATGTGAAGTTTACTATCAACAAGAGATCAATTCCCAAATCATCCATTTGACTCTACCTTATAAATCATGTGCTTTGTTGCATATTTTATCAAATCTACTTTCAAGCCAGATGGAGGAAGGAGGATGTGGCAATCCCTCCACCATCTTGCAACTTTTATGCAAGTAGGTTTTCAAGAAAATCATCATTTCTCTTGGAAATATGTCTGGAACAGGCATGATGGTAGTGTCAACCTGTTGGAGTTTTTGTTGCTGGAAGAAGTTATACAAAAGGATTGGTTTTTACATTGACCAGTTACTGAATCAAGCTCAGGAATACATTGGAAATTCAACTGGGGCTTCCTTTCCCCGGCAGACTACTTCTAGAACGAGCTTGTACACTGAAGCTTACTCTTTTGCCCTCTTTTTGTTTCTTTCCTATTTTCTTGGCTTCTTTGCCACTCTCTAGACAATTTTGGAACTTTTTTCCCAACTCAAATGGTTTCAATAGTCTGATTGTGATCATACATTTTTACAAGGAATTTTTAAAATCTTTCCTCCAGTTAAGAAAGTCAAGGACTTAGGTCTTTTTCTTCCCTTATCAATATTGCAATGAAATTGATAAGTAAAGACCAACTCTTTCTTTTTGTTTTTAACCCAAGCAGATAATTCCCATCCATTCATCCATTTGGTGGACCAATAGTTGCCATTCTGATGGAAGTTATCACTTCTTAACAATAGGCATTCTGTGACTATGTTGACAGCACTTTGGGTGAAGATCCTAACTGGTCTTAGATACACATAGGGAGAAATTTGCTCAGCCAGTGTCAGTCTTAAGCATGCGTATCAGAAGATCTTTCTAGAGCTGGGAATTTTCCCATGAAAGGGATTCAGTTAGGGAAGAGACACTTGCCCCAGAGGTTTACATTCTTCTTGAAGACTGCTTAAGGAACTTAGATGCCATGTCCATTTGGATCTGTGTCTGCACAGAACTTTGTCATGCCAGTGCTTGAAATGCATCTTGAAGAGAATTCACTAGCACAGAATGAATGAGAGTGGAAGGGGTTGGTGGGGCTAACCAGGCCCAATCCCCCTGCCTAAACCAGGATACCTAGAGCCTCTTGCCCAGGATTCTATCTGGGTGTACTTTGAATGTCTTCAAAGATCCAGGCTCCACAATCTTTCTGGGCAGTCTGTGCCGTGGTTCACTCACCCTCACAGTAAAGAATCATTTCCTGATGTTCCTGTATTTCAGTGTGTGCCCACTGCCTCTTGTCTTTTCACTCAGCATCACTGAAAAGACACTGATTCCCTCCCCTTTGCACTATTGCTTCCATATGGATGTGTGCTGCCATGTAGAGATATGTCAAAAACCTACCTGAAGCCCAGGCAGATAATATTCCCTTCATCTACCAGTCAAGTTGATTCATCAGAGGAGTTTAAAGTTATGTTCAGCATGAAATGCCCCTGAAAAATCATGCTAACTACATTATTGTGTCGTCTTTCATGTGCCTGGCAAGATTTTCCAGGAAGAGCTGCTTCATCAACTTCCTGGGTATAAAAAAGAGGCTGGCTGGTTTGTACGATTGCGAGTCCTCCTAATTGCCTTTTTTGAAGATGAGTGTCATTTGCTTACATCCAGTCCTTAGCCTCTCTTCTCGTCTACATCTTAGCAAAAAGCTTTTCCACTATGTCTGGCGAGGAAAAACTGTGCCAGCACAGAAAACATCTCCTATCGTGTTCTAGACGTTGCACGGAGGTGTGCCGAGTGTTTGGCATGAAGGAAAGAAAAGTTGTCCAAAACAGCTTCCAATCGAATGTTCATGCGATTGGAAAAGTCAGGAGAGTGGAAAGGTACTGTTTTCTATCAGTTGGCAAGCTGCGCACACAATCCCAGTGTTGTACAGCTTCCTTCTTCACCTTTCCGAAGGTGCCGCTCTCTCCGGCTCCCGGAGGCGAAGAAGCGGCTTCTTCGCGCAAAGACGATTGTGCCGCTCACTGTGCTCTCCTTAGCGCGGCTTCTGCCGAAAGACGCCCGAGAGCGGCTCTTAGCTACGGAGAGCATCGTACCTTCGTCTTTAGCGTCTCTTCTCGTCTACATCTTAGCAAAAAGCTTTTCCACTATGTCTGGCGAGGAAAAACTGTGCCAGCACAGAAAACATCTCCCATCGTGTTCTAGACGTTGCACGGAGGTGTGCCGAGTGTTTGGCATGAAGGAAAGAAAAGTTGTCCAAAACAGCTTCCAATCGAATGTTCATGTGATCGGAAAAGTCAGGAGAGTGCAAAGGTACTGTTTTCTAGCAGTTGGCAAGCTGCGCACACAATCCCAGTGTTGTACAGCTTCCTTCTTCACCTTTCCGATGCTGCCGCTCTCTCCGGCTCCCGGAGGCGAAGAAGCGGCTTCTTCGCGCAAAGACGATTGTGCCGCTCACTGTGCTCTCCTTAGCGCGGCTTCTGCCGAAAGACGCCCGAGAGCGGCTCTTAGCTACGGAGAGCATCGTACCTTCGTCTTTAGCGTCTCTTCTCGTCTACATCTTAGCAAAAAACTTTTCCACTATGTCTGGCGAGGAAAAACTGTGCCAGCACAGAAAACATCTCCTATCGTGTTCTAGACGTTGCATGGAGGTGTGCCGAGTGTTTGGCATGAAGGAAAGAAAAGTTGTCCAAAACAGCTTCCAATCGAATGTTCATGTGATTGGAAAAGTCAGGAGAGTGCAAAGGTACTGTTTTCTAGCAGTTGGCAAGCTGCGCACACAATCCCAGTGTTGTACAGCTTCCTTCTTCACCTTTCCGAAGGTGCCGCTCTCTCCGGCTCCCGGAGGCGAAGAAGCGGCTTCTTCGCGCAAAGACGATTGTGCCGCTCACTGTGCACTCCTTAGCGCGGCTTCTGCCGAAAGACGCCCGGGAGCGGCTCTTAGCTACGGAGAGCATCGTACCTTCGTCTTTAGCGTCTCTTCTCGTCTACATCTTAGCAAAAAGCTTTTCCACTATGTCTGGCGAGGAAAAACTGTGCCAGCACAGAAAACATCTCCTATCGTGTTCTAGACGTTGCACGGAGGTGTGCCGAGTGTTTGGCATGAAGAAAAGAAAAGTTGTCCAAAACAGCTTCCAATCGAATGTTCATGTGATTGGAAAAGTCAGGAGAGTGCAAAGGTACTGTTTTCTATCAGTTGGCAAGCTGCGCACACAATCCCAGTGTTGTACAGCTTCCTTCTTCACCTTTCCGAAGGTGCCGCTCTCTCCGGCTCCCGGAGGCGAAGAAGCGGCTTCTTCGCGCAAAGACGATTGTGCCGCTCACTGTGCACTCCTTAGCGCGGCTTCTGCCGAAAGACGCCCGGGAGCGGCTCTTAGCTCCGGACAGCATCGTACCTTCGTCTTTAGCGTCTCTTCTCGTCTACATCTTAGCAAAAAGCTTTTCCACTATGTCTGGCGAGGAAAAACTGTGCCAGCACAGAAAACATCTCCCATGGTGTTCTAGACGTTGCACGATCCCTAAACTTAGGCTGATTTTCCTTCCTGGGGATAGGGTTAAGCTTCAACCTAGGGCCTGGAGTTTTTTAACCAGGAAGCCCTGAGTTCCAGGCTTACTGCATCTGCCAAAGGCATCCGAAAGGGAGTGCAGAAGTGCCACAACATGGTTGCTTTCACGGCTTTTCCCTTAGGAAGAACCCTAATACGCGGCTGATTTACCTTCCTAGGGTTACTGTTAGGCTTAGGCCTAGGACTTTTAAAACCAGGAAGCCCTGGGCTCCAGGCACACTGCAGCTGTGAAAGGCATCCCAAAGGGAGTGCAAAAGTGCCACAACATGGCTGCTTTCCCGGCTTTTTCCTTGGCAAGAAGCCGAACACCAGGCTGATTTCCCTTCCCAGGGTTACTGTTAGCCTTAGGCCTAGGGCTAGGATTTTTAAAACTAGGAAGCCCTTAGTTCCAGGCACACTGCAGCTGCGAAAGGCATCCCAAGGGGAGTACAAAAGTGCAACATCATGGCAGCTTTCACAGCTTTTTCCTTGGCACCATCCCGATACCTAGGCTGATTTATCTGCCTAGGGTTAAGGTTAGGCTTCAGCCTAGGGCTTGGAGTTTTTTAACCAGGAAGCCCTGAGTTCCAGGCTTACTGCATCTGCCAAAGGCATCCCAAAGGGAGTGCAGAAGTGCCACAACATGGCTGCTTTCACGGCTTTTCCCTTAGGAAGAACCCTAATACACGGCTGATTTACCTTCCCAGGGTTACTGTTAGGCTTAGGCCTAGGACTTTTAAAACCAGGAAGCCCTGGGCTCCAGGCATATGCAGCTGTTAAAGGCATCCCAAGAGGGGCGCAGAAGTGACACAACTTGGCTGCCTCTGCTTCTATTCTCATGAGACCATCCTGAACCATAGGCAGATTTTCATTCCTAGGGTTAAGGTTTGAGTTTCGCCTAGGGTAAGGGTTCTATTAACCAGAAAGCCCTGAGTTCCAAGAACACAGCAGCTGCGAAGGACTAGCCAAGAAGATCGCCAAAGTACCACAACATGCCTGCCTCCACAGCTTTTTCCTTGGGGACATGCCTAATTCCTGGCTGATTTGCCTTTCTCGTCTTAGGGTTGGGGTTCGGCCTAGGGCTAGGATTTTTTTAACTAGGAAGCCCTGAGTTCCAGGCTTACTGCATGTGCCAAAGGCATCCCAAAGGGAGTGCAGAAGTGCCACAACATGGCTGCTTTCACGGCTTTTCCCTTAGGAAGAACCCTAATACACGGCTGATTTACCTTCCTAGGGTTACTGTTAGGCTTAGGCCTAGGACTTTTAAAACCAGGAAGCCCTGGGCTCCAGGCACACTGCAGCTGTTAAAGGCATCCCAAGGGGAGCGCAAAAGTGACACAACTTGGCTGCCTCTGCTGCTATTCTCATGAGACCATTCTGAATCATAGGCTGATTTTCCTTCCTAGGGTTAAGGTTTGAGTTACGCCTGGGGTAAGGGTTCTATTAACCAGAAAGCCCTGAGTTCCAAGAACACAGCAGCTGCGAAGGACTACCCAAGAAGAGCGCAAAAGTACCACAACATGCCTGCCTCCACAGCTTTTTCCTTGGGGACATGCCTAATTCCTGGCTGATTTGCCTTTCTCGTCTTAGGGTTGGGGTTCGGCCTAGGGCTAGGATTTTTAAAATCAGGAAGCCCTGAGTTCCAGGCACACTGGAGCTGTGAAAGGCATCCCAAAGGGAGTGCAAAAGTGCCACAACATGGCTGCTTTCCCGTCTTTTTCCTTGGCAAGAAGCCTAACACCAGGCTGATTTCCCTTCCCAGGGTTACTGTAAGGCTTAGGCCTAGGGCTAGGATTTTTAAAACTAGGAAGCCCTTAGTTCCAGGCACACTGCAGCTGTTCAAGTCATCCCAAGAGGGCCGCAGAAGTGACACAACTTGGCTGCCTCTGCTGCTATTCTGATGAGTCCATCCCGAACCATAGGCTGATTTTCCTTCCTAGGGTGAGGGTTAGAGTTACGCCTAGGGTTAGTGTTTTTTTAACCAGAAAGCCCTGAGTTCCAAGAACACAGCAGCTGCCAAGGACTACCCAAGAGGAGGGGAAAAGTGCCACAACATGGCTGCCTCCAGCGCTTTTTCCTTGGGACCATCATTGAACCTAAGCTGATTTACTTGCCTCCAGTTGCACCTATGGTCACGCCAAGAGATAGGGATTTTAAATCAGTAAACCCTGAGCTCCAGACCCAGTGCAGCTGCAAAAGGCTTCCCAAGGGCAGCCAAAAATTGCCTCAACATGCTCCTTCCAGTGCTTTTTTCCTTGGGAACATCCCTATACCCAGGCTGATTTATCTGCCTAGGGTTAGGGTTAGGGTTCAGCCTAGAGATAGGATTTTTTCAAACAGGAAGCCCTGAATTCCAGGCACACTGCAGCTGTTAAAGGCAGTGTTCTACGTCAACCGCAACTTAGTCTGAAATAAATGCTTTTTCCCTGAGAGCATCTGAGAGGTTTGCATGAAGCACTGATATCTGACATTTGCAATTTTGAATAGGAGAGGAGAAAGAAAATGGGAAGAAGTTTTTAATATAGTGGTTTCAATGTTAATTTCCGTACACTTTTTCAAAACTTGTCAGCTCAAATGCCCATCAACATCTTTTAGTCATCTGTAAGTCAGTATTCATATAAAATGTGCTTCAAATCAAAAGAATTTCAAATTTGCACTCCAAATTTCTATGCCTAGATTTATGATTTCCTACACATATTAGATGAAAGGAAGGCCTTTTTTACTGTGGGAGTGCTGGAACACTGGAACAGGTTGCCCAGGGAAGTTGTGGGTGTCCCATCCCTGAAAGTATTCAAGGTCAGCTTGGGTAATCGGGGCTTGGAGCAGCAACAAAGGAGAAGCTTGATGGTAGAGAAACAAAGTTGGACTATAGAAGAAACTGGGATTGAAGTATAGGAGCAAGTTTTCTCTCAGCTCTTGGGGGTAAATTCAAAGTTGTACAAAATGACATTTATCTGTGCTATTCACTACTGTAACAGAAATGTTCATGAAAACTGTACAGAAGATAGCAAATTTTAAAGAGATAAGAATTACAGCATAAAATCCATGGATGGGTTACAACATGAGACACTCTCTAAGAGAAAATCTCTGTGTTTTCAGCACTTCATCATGGTAAGATTTCATGAAGTGCCAAAGAAGGCGGCAAAATATCATTCGGGACGTTATTTCCTGGAATTCAGCCTGGCCATTAGTAGGAACTGGGTTTGAACACATCATGTAGATATCCACACACGCTTTCCCTTCACTGAAAAATGACTGTTTACAACGAAGAAGCAATTGACGATCAAAATTGATTGAAAGCATCTTAAACATGTCAAGTATTTCATTGTAGATGATCTGTGATCCAAATGCTTCTTCCACCTTCGAGAGGGACAGAACAATTCTTCCATATCATGATGGTTTAAAATTGTATCAACCAATGTTTTCTGCTGAAAAGATAGCATCTATTTTTTTCTATTTTTGGAAGAAATATTCTAGACATACAACAGGTGAGAACTAAGTAATTTTAAAGAAACAAATGAAAAGAAAATATTCTGTAAATAGAATGAAATGAAAAGCTGTGTTTTAAATAGGAGCTAAATATGAAACAGAATTTTTGTACCAGGCATTTGAATTACTGCACCAGCTCTTTTGCCCATCAAGAGAGGCATTGAGCATTTCAGTCTTTTCCAAGGTGTTCATGATCTGCTATGCTGATCTCTGTGTGTGCCTAGGTGTGTGTGGAAGGGGGGGCATGTGAAGGGGAGTGTGTATGTTTGCTTTACAATTGTTGTGGCAGATTCATGCCTCAGCTCCACATTTTGTTTTAGAAAGGTCACACAGAGTGGATGTGAAGTTTACTATCAACAAGAGATCAATTCCCAAATCATCCATTTGACTCTACCTTATAAATCATGTGCTTTGTTGCATATTTTATCAAATCTACTTTCAAGCCAGATGGAGGAAGGAGGATGTGCAATCCCTCCACCATCTTGCAACTTTTATGCAAGTAGGTTTTCAAGAAAATCATCATTTCTCTTGGAAATATGTCTGGAACAGGCATGATGTAGTGTCAACCTGTTGGAGTTTTTTGTTGCTGGAAGAAGTTATACAAAAGGATTGGTTTTTACATGACCAGTTACTGAATCAAGCTCAGGAATACATTGGAAATTCAACTGGGGCTTCCTTTCCCCGGCAGACTACTTCTAGAACGAGCTTGTACACTGAAGCTTACTCTTTTGCCCTCTTTTTGTTTCTTTCCTATTTTCTTGGCTTCTTTGCCACTCTCTAGACAATTTTGGAACTTTTTTCCCAACTCAAATGGTTTCAATAGTCTTGATTAATTGTGATCATACTTTTTACAAGGAATCTTTAAAATCTTTCCTCCAGTTAAGAAAGTCAAGGACTTAGGTCTTTTTCTTCCTTATCAATATTGCAATGAAATTGATAAGTAAAGACCAACTCTTTCTTTTTGTTTTTAACCCAAGCAGATAATTCCCATCCATTCATCCATTTGGTGGACCAATAGTTGCCATTCTGATGGAAGTTATCACTTCTTAACAATAGGCATTCTGTGACTATGTTGACAGCACTTTGGGTGAAGATCCTAACTGGTCTTAGATACACATAGGGAGAAATTTGCTCAGCCAGTGTCAGTCTTAAGCATGCGTATCAGAAGATCTTTCTAGAGCTGGGAATTTTCCCATGAAAGGGATTCAGTTAGGGAAGAGACACTTGCCCCAGAGGTTTACATTCTTCTTGAAGACTGCTTAAGGAACTTAGATGCCATGTCCATTTGGATCTGTGTCTGCACAGAACTTTGTCATGCCAGTGCTTGAAATGCATCTTGAAGAGAATTCACTAGCACAGAATGAATGAGAGTGGAAGGGGTTGGTGGGGCTAACCAGGCCCAATCCCCCTGCCTAAACCAGGATACCTAGAGCCTCTTGCCCAGGATTCTATCTGGGTGTACTTTGAATGTCTTCAAAGATCCAGGCTCCACAATCTTTCTGGGCAGTCTGTGCCGTGGTTCAGTCACCCTCACAGTAAAGAATCATTTCCTGATGTTCCTGTATTTCAGTGTGTGCCCACTGCCTCTTGTCTTTTCACTCAGCATCACTGAAAAGACACTGATTCCCTCCCCTTTGCACTATTGCTTCCATATGGATGTGTGCTGCCATGTAGAGATATGTCAAAAACCTACCTGAAGCCCAGGCAGATAATATTCCCTTCATCTACCAGTCAAGTTGATTCATCAGAGGAGTTTAAAGTTATGTTCAGCATGAAATGCCCCTGAAAAATCATGCTAACTACATTATTGTGTCGTCTTTCATGTGCCTGGCAAGGTTTTCCAGGAAGAGCTGCTTCATCAACTTCCTGGGTATAAAAAAGAGGCTGGCTGGTTTGTACGATTGCGAGTCCTCCTAATTGCCTTTTTTGAAGATGAGTGTCATTTGCTTACATCCAGTCCTTAGCCTCTCTTCTCGTCTACATCTTAGCAAAAAGCTTTTCCACTATGTCTGGCGAGGAAAAACTGTGCCAGCACAGAAAACATCTCCTATCGTGTTCTAGACGTTGCACGGAGGTGTGCCGAGTGTTTGGCATGAAGGAAAGAAAACTTGTCCAAAACAGCTTCCAATCGAATGTTCATGCGATTGGAAAAGTCAGGAGAGTGCAAAGGTACTGTTTTCTATCAGTTGGCAAGCTGCGCACACAATCCCAGTGTTGTACAGCTTCCTTCTTCACCTTTCCGAAGGTGCCGCTCTCTCCGGCTCCCGGAGGCGAAGAAGCGGCTTCTTCGCGCAAAGACGATTGTGCCGCTCACTGTGCTCTCCTTAGCGCGGCTTCTGCCGAAAGACGCCCGAGAGCGGCTCTTAGCTACGGAGAGCATCGTACCTTCGTGTTTAGCGTCTCTTCTCGTCTACATCTTAGCAAAAAGCTTTTCCACTATGTCTGGCGAGGAAAAACTGTGCCAGCACAGAAAACATCTCCCATCGTGTTCTAGACGTTGCACGGAGGTGTGCCGAGTGTTTGGCATGAAGGAAAGAAAAGTTGTCCAAAACAGCTTCCAATCGAATGTTCATGTGATTGGAAAAGTCAGGAGAGTGCAAAGGTACTGTTTTCTAGCAGTTGGCAAGCTGCGCACACAATCCCAGTGTTGTACAGCTTCCTTCTTCACCTTTCCGAAGGTGCCGCTCTCTCCGGCTCCCGGAGGCGAAGAAGCGGCTTCTTCGCGCAAAGACGATTGTGCCGCTCACTGTGCACTCCTTAGCGCGGCTTCTGCCGAAAGACGCCCGGGAGCGGCTCTTAGCTCCGGACAGCATCGTACCTTCGTCTTTAGCGTCTCTTCTCGTCTACATCTTAGCAAAAAGCTTTTCCACTATGTCTGGCGAGGAAAAACTGTGCAAGCACAGAAAACATCTCCCATCGTGTTCTAGACGTTGCACGGAGGTGTGCCGAGTGTTTGGCATGAAGAAAAGAAAAGTTGTCCAAAACAGCTTCCAATCGAATGTTCATGTGATTGGAAAAGTCAGGAGAGTGCAAAGGTACTGTTTTCTATCAGTTGGCAAGCTGCGCACACAATCCCAGTGTTGTACAGCTTCCTTCTTCACCTTTCCGAAGGTGCCGCTCTCTCCGGCTCCCGGAGGCGAAGAAGCGGCTTCTTCGCGCAAAGACGATTGTGCCGCTCACTGTGCTCTCCTTAGCGAGGCTTCTGCCGAAAGACGCCCGAGAGCGGCTCTTAGCTACGGAGAGCATCGTACCTTCGTCTTTAGCGTCTCTTCTCGTCTACATCTTAGCAAAAAACTTTTCCACTATGTCTGGCGAGGAAAAACTGTGCCAGCACAGAAAACATCTCCTATCGTGTTCTAGACGTTGCACGGAGGTGTGCCGAGTGTTTGGCATGAAGAAAAGAAAAGTTGTCCAAAACAGCTTCCAATCGAATGTTCATGTGATTGGAAAAGTCAGGAGAGTGCAAAGGTACTGTTTTCTAGCAGTTGGCAAGCTGCGCACACAATCCCAGTGTTGTACAGCTTCCTTCTTCACCTTTCCGAAGGTGCCGCTCTCTCCGGCTCCCGGAGGCGAAGAAGCGGCTTCTTCGCGCAAAGACGATTGTGCCGCTCACTGTGCACTCCTTAGCGCGGCTTCTGCCGAAAGACGCCCGGGAGCGGCTCTTAGCTACGGAGAGCATCGTACCTTCGTCTTTAGCGTCTCTTCTCGTCTACATCTTAGCAAAAAGCTTTTCCACTATGTCTGGCGAGGAAAAACTGTGCCAGCACAGAAAACATCTCCCATCGTGTTCTAGACGTTGCACGGAGGTGTGCCGAGTGTTTGGCATGAAGGAAAGAAAAGTTGTCCAAAACAGCTTCCAATCGAATGTTCATGTGATTGGAAAAGTCAGGAGAGTGCAAAGGTACTGTTTTCTAGCAGTTGGCAAGCTGCGCACACAATCCCAGTGTTGTACAGCTTCCTTCTTCACCTTTCCGAAGGTGCCGCTCTCTCCGGCTCCCGGAGGCGAAGAAGCGGCTTCTTCGCGCAAAGACGATTGTGCCGCTCACTGTGCACTCCTTAGCGCGGCTTCTGCCGAAAGACGCCCGGGAGCGGCTCTTAGCTCCGGACAGCATCGTACCTTCGTCTTTAGCGTCTCTTCTCGTCTACATCTTAGCAAAAAGCTTTTCCACTATGTCTGGCGAGGAAAAACTGTGCAAGCACAGAAAACATCTCCCATCGTGTTCTAGACGTTGCACGGAGGTGTGCCGAGTGTTTGGCATGAAGAAAAGAAAAGTTGTCCAAAACAGCTTCCAATCGAATGTTCATGTGATTGGAAAAGTCAGGAGAGTGCAAAGGTACTGTTTTCTATCAGTTGGCAAGCTGCGCACACAATCCCAGTGTTGTACAGCTTCCTTCTTCACCTTTCCGAAGGTGCCGCTCTCTCCGGCTCCCGGAGGCGAAGAAGCGGCTTCTTCGCGCAAAGACGATTGTGCCGCTCACTGTGCTCTCCTTAGCGAGGCTTCTGCCGAAAGACGCCCGAGAGCGGCTCTTAGCTACGGAGAGCATCGTACCTTCGTCTTTAGCGTCTCTTCTCGTCTACATCTTAGCAAAAAACTTTTCCACTATGTCTGGCGAGGAAAAACTGTGCCAGCACAGAAAACATCTCCTATCGTGTTCTAGACGTTGCACGGAGGTGTGCCGAGTGTTTGGCATGAAGAAAAGAAAAGTTGTCCAAAACAGCTTCCAATCGAATGTTCATGTGATTGGAAAAGTCAGGAGAGTGCAAAGGTACTGTTTTCTAGCAGTTGGCAAGCTGCGCACACAATCCCAGTGTTGTACAGCTTCCTTCTTCACCTTTCCGAAGGTGCCGCTCTCTCCGGCTCCCGGAGGCGAAGAAGCGGCTTCTTCGCGCAAAGACGATTGTGCCGCTCACTGTGCACTCCTTAGCGCGGCTTCTGCCGAAAGACGCCCGGGAGCGGCTCTTAGCTACGGAGAGCATCGTACCTTCGTCTTTAGCGTCTCTTCTCGTCTACATCTTAGCAAAAAGCTTTTCCACTATGTCTGGCGAGGAAAAACTGTGCCAGCACAGAAAACATCTCCTATCGTGTTCTAGACGTTGCACGGAGGTGTGCCGAGTGTTTGGCATGAAGAAAAGAAAAGTTGTCCAAAACAGCTTCCAATCGAATGTTCATGTGATTGGAAAAGTCAGGAGAGTGCAAAGGTACTGTTTTCTAGCAGTTGGCAAGCTGCGCACACAATCCCAGTGTTGTACAGCTTCCTTCTTCACCTTTCCGAAGGTGCCGCTCTCTCCGGCTCCCGGAGGCGAAGAAGCGGCTTCTTCGCGCAAAGACGATTGTGCCGCTCACTGTGCACTCCTTAGCGCGGCTTCTGCCGAAAGACGCCCGGGAGCGGCTCTTAGCTCCGGACAGCATCGTACCTTCGTCTTTAGCGTCTCTTCTCGTCTACATCTTAGCAAAAAGCTTTTCTACTATGTCTGGCGAGGAAAAACTGTGCCAGCACAGAAAACATCTCCCATCGTGTTCTAGACGTTGCACGGAGGTGTGCCGAGTGTTTGGCATGAAGGAAAGAAAAGTTGTCCAAAACAGCTTCCAATCGAATGTTCATGTGATTGGAAAAGTCAGGAGAGTGCAAAGGTACTGTTTTCTATCAGTTGGCAAGCTGCGCACACAATCCCAGTGTTGTACAGCTTCCTTCTTCACCTTTCCTAAGGTGCCGCTCTCTCCGGCTCCCGGAGGCGAAGAAGCGGCTTCTTCGCGCAAAGACGATTGTGCCGCTCACTGTGCACTCCTTAGCGCGGCTTCTGCCGAAAGACGCCCGGGAGCGGCTCTTAGCTCCGGACAGCATCGTACCTTCGTCTTTAGCGTCTCTTCTCGTCTACATCTTAGCAAAAAGCTTTTCCACTATGTCTGGCGAGGAAAAACTGTGCCAGCACAGAAAACATCTCCCATCGTGTTCTAGACGTTGCACGATCCCTAAACTTAGGCTGATTTTCCTTCCTGGGGATAGGGTTAGGCTTCAACCTAGGGCCTGGAGTTTTTTAACCAGGAAGCCCTGAGTTCCAGGCTTACTGCATCTGCCAAAGGCATCCGAAAGGGAGTGCAGAAGTGCCACAACATGGTTGCTTTCACGGCTTTTCCCTTAGGAAGAACCCTAATACGCGGCTGATTTACCTTCCTAGGGTTACTGTTAGGCTTAGGCCTAGGACTTTTAAAACCAGGAAGCCCTGGGCTCCAGGCACACTGCAGCTGTGAAAGGCATCACAAAGGGAGTGCAAAAGTGCCACAACATGGCTGCTTTCCCGGCTTTTTCCTTGGCAAGAAGCCGAACACCAGGCTGATTTCCCTTCCCATGGTTACTGTTAGCCTTAGGCCTAGGGCTAGGATTTTTAAAACTAGGAAGCCCTTAGTTCCAGGCACACTGCAGCTGCGAAAGGCATCCCAAGGGGAGTACAAAAGTGCAACAACATGGCAGCTTTCACAGCTTTTTCCTTGGCACCATCCCTATACCTAGGCTGATTTATCTGCCTAGGGTTAAGGTTAGGCTTCAGCCTAGGGCTTGGAGTTTTTTAACCAGAAAGCCCTGAGTTCCAGGCTTACTGCATCTGCCAAAGGCATCCCAAAGGGAGTGCAGAAGTGCCACAACATGGCTGCTTTCACGGCTTTTCCCTTAGGAAGAACCCTAATACACGGCTGATTTACCTTCCCAGGGTTACTGTTAGGCTTAGGCCTAGGACTTTTAAAACCAGGAAGCCCTGGGCTCCAGGCATATGCAGCTGTTAAAGGCATCCCAAGAGGGGCGCAGAAGTGACACAACTTGGCTGCCTCTGCTTCTATTCTCATGAGACCATCCTGAACCATAGGCAGATTTTCATTCCTAGGGTTAAGGTTTGAGTTTCGCCTAGGGTAAGAGTTCTATTAACCAGAAAGCCCTGAGTTCCAAGAACACAGCAGCTGCGAAGGACTAGCCAAGAAGATCGCCAAAGTACCACAACATGCCTGCCTCCACAGCTTTTTCCTTGGGGACATGCCTAATTCCTGGCTGATTTGCCTTTCTCGTCTTAGGGTTGGGGTTCGGCCTAGGGCTAGGATTTTTTTAACTAGGAAGCCCTGAGTTCCAGGCTTACTGCATCTGCCAAAGGCATCCCAAAGGGAGTGCAGAAGTGCCACAACATGGCTGCTTTCACGGCTTTTCCCTTAGGAAGAACCCTAATACACGGCTGATTTACCTTCCTAGGGTTACTGTTAGGCTTAGGCCTAGGACTTTTAAAACCAGGAAGCCCTGGGCTCCAGGCACACTGCAGCTGTTAAAGGCATCCCAAGGGGAGCGCAAAAGTGACACAACTTGGCTGCCTCTGCTGCTATTCTCATGAGACTATTCTGAATCATAGGCTGATTTTCCTTCCTAGGGTTAAGGTTTGAGTTACGCCTGGGGTAAGGGTTCTATTAACCAGAAAGCCCTGAGTTCCAAGAACACAGCAGCTGCGAAGGACTACCCAAGAAGAGCGCAAAAGTACCACAACATGCCTGCCTCCACAGCTTTTTCCTTGGGGACATGCCTAATTCCTGGCTGATTTGCCTTTCTCGTCTTAGGGTTGGGGTTCGGCCTAGGGCTAGGATTTTTAAAATCAGGAAGCCCTGAGTTCCAGGCACACTGGAGCTGTGAAAGGCATCCCAAAGGGAGTGCAAAAGTGCCACAACATGGCTGCTTTCCCGGCTTTTTCCTTGGCAAGAAGCCTAACACCAGGCTGATTTACCTTCCCAGGGTTACTGTAAGGCTTAGGCCTAGGGCTAGGATTTTTAAAACTAGGAAGCCCTTAGTTCCAGGCACACTGCAGCTGTTCAAGTCATCCCAAGAGGGCCGCAGAAGTGACACAACTTGGCTGCCTCTGCTGCTATTCTGATGAGTCCATCCCGAACCATAGGCTGATTTTCCTTCCTAGGGTGAGGGTTAGAGTTACGCCTAGGGTTAGTGTTTTTTTAACCAGAAAGCCCTGAGTTCCAAGAACACAGCAGCTGCCAAGGACTACCCAAGAGGAGGGGAAAAGTGCCACAACATGGCTGCCTCCAGCGCTTTTTCCTTGGGACCATCATTGAACCTAAGCTGATTTACTTGCCTCCAGTTGCACCTATGGTCACGCCAAGAGATAGGGATTTTAAATCAGTAAACCCTGAGCTCCAGACCCAGTGCAGCTGCAAAAGGCTTCCCAAGGGCAGCCAAAAATTGCCTCAACATGCTCCTTCCAGTGCTTTTTTCCTTGGGAACATCCCTATACCCAGGCTGATTTATCTGCCTAGGGTTAGGGTTAGGGTTCAGCCTAGAGATAGGATTTTTTCAAACAGGAAGCCCTGAATTCCAGGCACACTGCAGCTGTTAAAGGCAGTGTTCTACGTCAACCGCAACTTAGTCTGAAATAAATGCTTTTTCCCTGAGAGCATCTGAGAGGTTTGCATGAAGCACTGATATCTGACATTTGCAATTTTGAATAGGAGAGGAGAAAGAAAATGGGAAGAAGTTTTTAATTTTAGTGGTTTCAATGTTAATTTCCGTACACTTTTTCAAAACTTGTCAGCTCAAATGCCCATCAACATCTTTTAGTCATCTGTAAGTCAGTATTCATATAAAATGTGCTTCAAATCAAAAGAATTTCAAATTTGCACTCCAAATTTCTATGCCTAGATTTATGATTTCCTACACATATTAGATGAAAGGAAGGCCTTTTTTACTGTGGGAGTGCTGGAACACTGGAACAGGTTGCCCAGGGAAGTTGTGGGTGTCCCATCCCTGAAAGTATTCAAGGTCAGCTTGGACGGGGCTTGGAGCAGCAACAAAGGAGAAGCTTGATGGTAGAGAAACAAAGTTGGACTATAGAAGAAACTGGGATTGAAGTATAGGAGCAAGTTTTCTCTCAGCTCTTGGGGTAAATTCAAAGTTGTACAAAATGACATTTATCTGTGCTATTCACTACTGTAACAGAAATGTTCATGAAAACTGTACAGAAGATAGCAAATTTTAAAAGAGATAAGAATTACAGCATAAAATCCATGGGATGGGTTACAACATGAGACACTCTCTAAGAGAAAATCTCTGTGTTTCAGCACTTCATCATGGTAAGATTTCATGAAGTGCCAAAGAAGGCGGCAAAATATCATTCGGGACGTTATTTCCTGGAATTCAGCCTGGCCATTAGTAGGAACTGGGTTTGAACACATCATGTAGATATACCACACACGCTTTCCCTTCACTGAAAAATGACTGTTTACAACGAAGAAGCAATTGACGATCAAAATTGATTGAAAGCATCTTAAACATGTCAAGTATTTCATTGTAGATGATCTGTGATCCAAATGCTTCTTCCACCTTCGAGAGGGACAGAACAATTCTTCCATATCATGATGGTTTAAAATTGTATCAACCAATGTTTTCTGCTGAAAAGATAGCATCTATTTTTTTCTATTTTTGGAAGAAAATATTCCTAGACATACAACAGGTGAGAACTAAGTAATTTTAAAGAAACAAATGAAAAGAAAATATTCTGTAAATAGAATGAAATGAAAAGCTGTGTTTTAAATAGGAGCTAAATATGAAACAGAATTTTTGTACCAGGCATTTGAATTACTGCACCAGCTCTTTTGCCCATCAAGAGAGGCGTTTAGCATTTCAGTCTTTTCCAAGGTGTTCATGATCTGCTATGCTGATCTCTGTGTGTGCCTAGGTGTGTGTGGAAGGGGGGGCATGTGAAGGGGAGTGTGTATGTTTGCTTTACAATTGTTGTGGCAGATTCATG
Organism: Ammospiza maritima maritima; assembly: GCA_036010785.1. NCBI lineage: Eukaryota > Metazoa > Chordata > Aves > Passeriformes > Passerellidae > Ammospiza > Ammospiza maritima. Next base: position 5,450,021 of record CM069694.1, read on the forward strand.
CCTCAGCTCCACATTTTGTTTTAGAAAGGTCACACAGAGTGGATGTGAAGTTTACTATCAACAAGAGATCAATTCCCAAATCATCCATTTGACTCTACCTTATAAATCATGTGCTTTGTTGCATATTTTATCAAATCTACTTTCAAGCCAGATGGAGGAAGGAGGATGTGGCAATCCCTCCACCATCTTGCAACTTTTATGCAAGTAGGTTTTCAAGAAAATCATCATTTCTCTTGGAAATATGTCTGGAACAGGCATGATGGTAGTGTCAACCTGTTGGAGTTTTTGTTGCTGGAAGAAGTTATACAAAAGGATTGGTTTTTACATTGACCAGTTACTGAATCAAGCTCAGGAATACATTGGAAATTCAACTGGGGCTTCCTTTCCCCGGCAGACTACTTCTAGAACGAGCTTGTACACTGAAGCTTACTCTTTTGCCCTCTTTTTGTTTCTTTCCTATTTTCTTGGCTTCTTTGCCACTCTCTAGACAATTTTGGAACTTTTTTCCCAACTCAAATGGTTTCAATAGTCTGATTGTGATCATACATTTTTACAAGGAATCTTTAAAATCTTTCCTCCAGTTAAGAAAGTCAAGGACTTAGGTCTTTTTCTTCCCTTATCAATATTGCAATGAAATTGATAAGTAAAGACCAACTCTTTCTTTTTGTTTTTAACCCAAGCAGATAATTCCCATCCATTCATCCATTTGGTGGACCAATAGTTGCCATTCTGATGGAAGTTATCACTTCTTAACAATAGGCATTCTGTGACTATGTTGACAGCACTTTGGGTGAAGATCCTAACTGGTCTTAGATACACATAGGGAGAAATTTGCTCAGCCAGTGTCAGTCTTAAGCATGCGTATCAGAAGATCTTTCTAGAGCTGGGAATTTTCCCATAAAAGGGATTCAGTTAGGGAAGAGACACTTGCCCCAGAGGTTTACATTCTTCTTGAAGACTGCTTAAGGAACTTAGATGCCATGTCCATTTGGATCTGTGTCTGCACAGAACTTTGTCATGCCAGTGCTTGAAATGCATCTTGAAGAGAATTCACTAGCACAGAATGAATGAGAGTGGAAGGGGTTGGTGGGGCTAACCAGGCCCAATCCCCCTGCCTAAACCAGGATACCTAGAGCCTCTTGCCCAGGATTCTATCTGGGTGTACTTTGAATGTCTTCAAAGATCCAGGCTCCACAATCTTTCTGGGCAGTCTGTGCCGTGGTTCACTCACCCTCACAGTAAAGAATCATTTCCTGATGTTCCTGTATTTCAGTGTGTGCCCACTGCCTCTTGTCTTTTCACTCAGCATCACTGAAAAGACACTGATTCCCTCCCCTTTGCACTATTGCTTCCATATGGATGTGTGCTGCCATGTAGAGATATGTCAAAAACCTACCTGAAGCCCAGGCAGATAATATTCCATTCATCTACCAGTCAAGTTGATTCATCAGAGGAGTTTAAAGTTATGTTCAGCATGAAATGCCCCTGAAAAATCATGCTAACTACATTATTGTGTCATCTTTCATGTGCCTGGCAAGGTTTTCCAGGAAGAGCTGCTTCATCAACTTCCTGGGTATAAAAAAGAGGCTGGCTGGTTTGTACGATTGCGAGTCCTCCTAATTGCCTTTTTTGAAGATGAGTGTCATTTGCTTACATCCAGTCCTTAGCCTCTCTTCTCGTCTACATCTTAGCAAAAAGCTTTTCCACTATGTCTGGCGAGGAAAAACTGTGCCAGCACAGAAAACATCTCCTATCGTGTTCTAGACGTTGCACGGAGGTGTGCCGAGTGTTTGGCATGAAGGAAAGAAAACTTGTCCAAAACAGCTTCCAATCGAATGTTCATGCGATTGGAAAAGTCAGGAGAGTGCAAAGGTACTGTTTTCTATCAGTTGGCAAGCTGCGCACACAATCCCAGTGTTGTACAGCTTCCTTCTTCACCTTTCCGAAGGTGCCGCTCTCTCCGGCTCCCGGAGGCGAAGAAGCGGCTTCTTCGCGCAAAGACGATTGTGCCGCTCACTGTGCACTCCTTAGCGCGGCTTCTGCCGAAAGACGCCCGGGAGCGGCTCTTAGCTCCGGACAGCATCGTACCTTCGTCTTTAGCGTCTCTTCTCGTCTAAATCTTAGCAAAAAGCTTTTCCACTATGTCTGGCGAGGAAAAACTGTGCAAGCACAGAAAACATCTCCCATCGTGTTCTAGACGTTGCACGGAGGTGTGCCGAGTGTTTGGCATGAAGAAAAGAAAAGTTGTCCAAAACAGCTTCCAATCGAATGTTCATGTGATTGGAAAAGTCAGGAGAGTGCAAAGGTACTGTTTTCTAGCAGTTGGCAAGCTGCGCACACAATCCCAGTGTTGTACAGCTTCCTTCTTCACCTTTCCGAAGGTGCCGCTCTCTCCGGCTCCCGGAGGCGAAGAAGCGGCTTCTTCGCGCAAAGACGATTGTGCCGCTCACTGTGCTCTCCTTAGCGAGGCTTCTGCCGAAAGACGCCCGAGAGCGGCTCTTAGCTACGGAGAGCATCGTACCTTCGTCTTTAGCGTCTCTTCTCGTCTACATCTTAGCAAAAAACTTTTCCACTATGTCTGGCGAGGAAAAACTGTGCCAGCACAGAAAACATCTCCTATCGTGTTCTAGACGTTGCACGGAGGTGTGCCGAGTGTTTGGCATGAAGAAAAGAAAAGTTGTCCAAAACAGCTTCCAATCGAATGTTCATGTGATTGGAAAAGTCAGGAGAGTGCAAAGGTACTGTTTTCTAGCAGTTGGCAAGCTGCGCACACAATCCCAGTGTTGTACAGCTTCCTTCTTCACCTTTCCGAAGGTGCCGCTCTCTCCGGCTCCCGGAGGCGAAGAAGCGGCTTCTTCGCGCAAAGACGATTGTGCCGCTCACTGTGCACTCCTTAGCGCGGCTTCTGCCGAAAGACGCCCGGGAGCGGCTCTTAGCTACGGAGAGCATCGTACCTTCGTCTTTAGCGTCTCTTCTCGTCTACATCTTAGCAAAAAGCTTTTCCACTATGTCTGGCGAGGAAAATCTGTGCCAGCACAGAAAACATCTCCTATCGTGTTCTAGACGTTGCACGGAGGTGTGCCGAGTGTTTGGCATGAAGAAAAGAAAAGTTGTCCAAAACAGCTTCCAATCGAATGTTCATGTGATTGGAAAAGTCAGGAGAGTGCAAAGGTACTGTTTTCTATCAGTTGGCAAGCTGCGCACACAATCCCAGTGTTGTACAGCTTCCTTCTTCACCTTTCCGAAGGTGCCGCTCTCTCCGGCTCCCGGAGGCGAAGAAGCGGCTTCTTCGCGCAAAGACGATTGTGCCGCTCACTGTGCACTCCTTAGCGCGGCTTCTGCCGAAAGACGCCCGGGAGCGGCTCTTAGCTCCGGACAGCATCGTACCTTCGTCTTTAGCGTCTCTTCTCGTCTACATCTTAGCAAAAAACTTTTCTACTATGTCTGGCGAGGAAAAACTGTGCCAGCACAGAAAACATCTCCCATCGTGTTCTAGACGTTGCACGGAGGTGTGCCGAGTGTTTGGCATGAAGGAAAGAAAAGTTGTCCAAAACAGCTTCCAATCGAATGTTCATGTGATTGGAAAAGTCAGGAGAGTGCAAAGGTACTGTTTTCTATCAGTTGGCAAGCTGCGCACACAATCCCAGTGTTGTACAGCTTCCTTCTTCACCTTTCCTAAGGTGCCGCTCTCTCCGGCTCCCGGAGGCCAAGAAGCGGCTTCTTCGCGCAAAGACGATTGTGCCGCTCACTGTGCACTCCTTAGCGCGGCTTCTGCCGAAAGACGCCCGGGAGCGGCTCTTAGCTCCGGACAGCATCGTACCTTCGTCTTTAGCGTCTCTTCTCGTCTACATCTTAGCAAAAAGCTTTTCCACTATGTCTGGCGAGGAAAAACTGTGCCAGCACAGAAAACATCTCCCATGGTGTTCTAGACGTTGCACGATCCCTAAACTTAGGCTGATTTTCCTTCCTGGGGATAGGGTTAGGCTTCAACCTAGGGCCTGGAGTTTTTTAACCAGGAAGCCCTGAGTTCCAGGCTTACTGCATCTGCCAAAGGCATCCCAAAGGGAGTGCAGAAGTGCCACAACATGGCTGCTTTCACGGCTTTTCCCTTAGGAAGAACCCTAATACGCGGCTGATTTACCTTCCTAGGGTTACTGTTAGGCTTAGGCCTAGGACTTTTAAAACCAGGAAGCCCTGGGCTCCAGGCACACTGCAGCTGTGAAAGGCATCCCAAAGGGAGTGCAAAAGTGCCACAACATGGCTGCTTTCCCGGCTTTTTCCTTGGCAAGAAGCCGAACACCAGGCTGATTTCCCTTCCCAGGGTTACTGTTAGCCTTAGGCCTAGGGCTAGGATTTTTAAAACTAGGAAGCCCTTAGTTCCAGGCACACTGCAGCTACGAAAGGCATCCCAAGGGGAGTACAAAAGTGCAACAACATGGCAGCTTTCACAGCTTTTTCCTTGGCACCATCCCTATACCTAGGCTGATTTATCTGCCTAGGGTTAAGGTTAGGCTTCAGCCTAGGGCTTGGAGTTTTTTAACCAGAAAGCCCTGAGTTCCAGGCTTACTGCATCTGCCAAAGGCATCCCAAAGGGAGTGCAGAAGTGCCACAACATGGCTGCTTTCACGGCTTTTCCCTTAGGAAGAACCCTAATACACGGCTGATTTACCTTCCCAGGGTTACTGTTAGGCTTAGGCCTAGGACTTTTAAAACCAGGAAGCCCTGGGCTCCAGGCATATGCAGCTGTTAAAGGCATCCCAAGAGGGGCGCAGAAGTGACACAACTTGGCTGCCTCTGCTTCTATTCTCATGAGACCATCCTGAACCATAGGCAGATTTTCATTCCTAGGGTTAAGGTTTGAGTTTCGCCTAGGGTAAGGGTTCTATTAACCAGAAAGCCCTGAGTTCCAAGAACACAGCAGCTGCGAAGGACTAGCCAAGAAGATCGCCAAAGTACCACAACATGCCTGCCTCCACAGCTTTTTCCTTGGGGACATGCCTAATTCCTGGCTGATTTGCCTTTCTCGTCTTAGGGTTGGGGTTCGGCCTAGGGCTAGGATTTTTAAAATCAGGAAGCCCTGAGTTCCAGGCACACTGGAGCTGTGAAAGGCATCCCAAAGGGAGTGCAAAAGTGCCACAACATGGCTGCTTTCCCGTCTTTTTCCTTGGCAAGAAGCCTAACACCAGGCTGATTTACCTTCCCAGGGTTACTGTAAGGCTTAGGCCTAGGGCTAGGATTTTTAAAACTAGGAAGCCCTTAGTTCCAGGCACACTGCAGCTGTTCAAGTCATCCCAAGAGGGCCGCAGAAGTGACACAACTTGGCTGCCTCTGCTGCTATTCTGATGAGTCCATCCCGAACCATAGGCTGATTTTCCTTCCTAGGGTGAGGGTTAGAGTTACGCCTAGGGTTAGTGTTTTTTTAACCAGAAAGCCCTGAGTTCCAAGAACACAGCAGCTGCGAAGGACTACCCAAGAGGAGGGGAAAAGTGCCACAACATGGCTGCCTCCAGCGCTTTTTCCTTGGGACCATCATTGAACCTAAGCTGATTTACTTGCCTCCAGTTGCACCTATGGTCACGCCAAGAGATAGGGATTTTAAATCAGTAAACCCTGAGCTCCAGAGCCAGTGCAGCTGCAAAAGGCTTCCCAAGGGCAGCCAAAAATTGCCTCAACATGCTCCTTCCAGTGCTTTTTTCCTTGGGAACATCCCTATACCCAGGCTGATTTATCTGCCTAGGGTTAGGGTTAGGGTTCAGCCTAGAGATAGGATTTTTTCAAACAGGAAGCCCTGAATTCCAGGCACACTGCAGCTGTTAAAGGCAGTGTTCTACGTCAACCGCAACTTAGTCTGAAATAAATGCTTTTTCCCTGAGAGCATCTGAGAGGTTTGCATGAAGCACTGATATCTGACATTTGCAATTTTGAATAGGAGAGGAGAAAGAAAATGGGAAGAAGTTTTTAATTTTAGTGGTTTCAATGTTAATTTCCGTACACTTTTTCAAAACTTGTCAGCTCAAATGCCCATCAACATCTTTTAGTCATCTGTAAGTCAGTATTCATATAAAATGTGCTTCAAATCAAAAGAATTTCAAATTTGCACTCCAAATTTCTATGCCTAGATTTATGATTTCCTACACATATTAGATGAAAGGAAGGCCTTTTTTACTGTGGGAGTGCTGGAACACTGGAACAGGTTGCCCAGGGAAGTTGTGGGTGTCCCATCCCTGAAAGTATTCAAGGTCAGCTTGGACGGGGCTTGGAGCAGCAACAAAGGAGAAGCTTGATGGTAGAGAAACAAAGTTGGACTATAGAAGAAACTGGGATTGAAGTATAGGAGCAAGTTTTCTCTCAGCTCTTGGGGTAAATTCAAAGTTGTACAAAATGACATTTATCTGTGCTATTCACTACTGTAACAGAAATGTTCATGAAAACTGTACAGAAGATAGCAAATTTTAAAAGAGATAAGAATTACAGCATAAAATCCATGGGATGGGTTACAACATGAGACACTCTCTAAGAGAAAATCTCTGTGTTTCAGCACTTCATCATGGTAAGATTTCATGAAGTGCCAAAGAAGGCGGCAAAATATCATTCGGGACGTTATTTCCTGGAATTCAGCCTGGCCATTAGTAGGAACTGGGTTTGAACACATCATGTAGATATACCACACACGCTTTCCCTTCACTGAAAAATGACTGTTTACAACGAAGAAGCAATTGACGATCAAAATTGATTGAAAGCATCTTAAACATGTCAAGTATTTCATTGTAGATGATCTGTGATCCAAATGCTTCTTCCACCTTCGAGAGGGACAGAACAATTCTTCCATATCATGATGGTTTAAAATTGTATCAACCAATGTTTTCTGCTGAAAAGATAGCATCTATTTTTTTCTATTTTTGGAAGAAAATATTCCTAGACATACAACAGGTGAGAACTAAGTAATTTTAAAGAAACAAATGAAAAGAAAATATTCTGTAAATAGAATGAAATGAAAAGCTGTGTTTTAAATAGGAGCTAAATATGAAACAGAATTTTTGTACCAGGCATTTGAATTACTGCACCAGCTCTTTTGCCCATCAAGAGAGGCATTGAGCATTTCAGTCTTTTCCAAGGTGTTCATGATCTGCTATGCTGATCTCTGTGTGTGCCTAGGTGTGTGTGGAAGGGGGGGCATGTGAAGGGGAGTGTGTATGTTTGCTTTACAATTGTTGTGGCAGATTCATGCCTCAGCTCCACATTTTGTTTTAGAAAGGTCACACAGAGTGGATGTGAAGTTTACTATCAACAAGAGATCAATTCCCAAATCATCCATTTGACTCTACCTTATAAATCATGTGCTTTGTTGCATATTTTATCAAATCTACTTTCAAGCCAGATGGAGGAAGGAGGATGTGGCAATCCCTCCACCATCTTGCAACTTTTATGCAAGTAGGTTTTCAAGAAAATCATCATTTCTCTTGGAAATATGTCTGGAACAGGCATGATGGTAGTGTCAACCTGTTGGAGTTTTTGTTGCTGGAAGAAGTTATACAAAAGGATTGGTTTTTACATTGACCAGTTACTGAATCAAGCTCAGGAATACATTGGAAATTCAACTGGGGCTTCCTTTCCCCGGCAGACTACTTCTAGAACGAGCTTGTACACTGAAGCTTACTCTTTTGCCCTCTTTTTGTTTCTTTCCTATTTTCTTGGCTTCTTTGCCACTCTCTAGACAATTTTGGAACTTTTTTCCCAACTCAAATGGTTTCAATAGTCTGATTGTGATCATACATTTTTACAAGGAATCTTTAAAATCTTTCCTCCAGTTAAGAAAGTCAAGGACTTAGGTCTTTTTCTTCCCTTATCAATATTGCAATGAAATTGATAAGTAAAGACCAACTCTTTCTTTTTGTTTTTAACCCAAGCAGATAATTCCCATCCATTCATCCATTTGGTGGACCAATAGTTGCCATTCTGATGGAAGTTATCACTTCTTAACAATAGGCATTCTGTGACTATGTTGACAGCACTTTGGGTGAAGATCCTAACTGGTCTTAGATACACATAGGGAGAAATTTGCTCAGCCAGTGTCAGTCTTAAGCATGCGTATCAGAAGATCTTTCTAGAGCTGGGAATTTTCCCATGAAAGGGATTCAGTTAGGGAAGAGACACTTGCCCCAGAGGTTTACATTCTTCTTGAAGACTGCTTAAGGAACTTAGATGCCATGTCCATTTGGATCTGTGTCTGCACAGAACTTTGTCATGCCAGTGCTTGAAATGCATCTTGAAGAGAATTCACTAGCACAGAATGAATGAGAGTGGAAGGGGTTGGTGGGGCTAACCAGGCCCAATCCCCCTGCCTAAACCAGGATACCTAGAGCCTCTTGCCCAGGATTCTATCTGGGTGTACTTTGAATGTCTTCAAAGATCCAGGCTCCACAATCTTTCTGGGCAGTCTGTGCCGTGGTTCACTCACCCTCACAGTAAAGAATCATTTCCTGATGTTCCTGTATTTCAGTGTGTGCCCACTGCCTCTTGTCTTTTCACTCAGCATCACTGAAAAGACACTGATTCCCTCCCCTTTGCACTATTGCTTCCATATGGATGTGTGCTGCCATGTAGAGATATGTCAAAAACCTACCTGAAGCCCAGGCAGATAATATTCCCTTCATCTACCAGTCAAGTTGATTCATCAGAGGAGTTTAAAGTTATGTTCAGCATGAAATGCCCCTGAAAAATCATGCTAACTACATTATTGTGTCATCTTTCATGTGCCTGGCAAGGTTTTCCAGGAAGAGCTGCTTCATCAACTTCCTGGGAATAAAAAAGAGGCTGGCTGGTTTGTACGATTGCGAGTCCTCCTAATTGCCTTTTTTGAAGATGAGTGTCATTTGCTTACATCCAGTCCTTAGCCTCTCTTCTCGTCTACATCTTAGCAAAAAGCTTTTCCACTATGTCTGGCGAGGAAAAACTGTGCCAGCACAGAAAACATCTCCTATCGTGTTCTAGACGTTGCACGGAGGTGTGCCGAGTGTTTGGCATGAAGGAAAGAAAACTTGTCCAAAACAGCTTCCAATCGAATGTTCATGCGATTGGAAAAGTCAGGAGAGTGCAAAGGTACTGTTTTCTATCAGTTGGCAAGCTGCGCACACAATCCCAGTGTTGTACAGCTTCCTTCTTCACCTTTCCGAAGGTGCCGCTCTCTCCGGCTCCCGGAGGCGAAGAAGCGGCTTCTTCGCGCAAAGACGATTGTGCCGCTCACTGTGCTCTCCTTAGCGCGGCTTCTGCCGAAAGACGCCCGAGAGCGGCTCTTAGCTACGGAGAGCATCGTACCTTCGTCTTTAGCGTCTCTTCTCGTCTACATCTTAGCAAAAAGCTTTTCCACTATGTCTGGCGAGGAAAAACTGTGCCAGCACAGAAAACATCTCCCATCGTGTTCTAGACGTTGCACGGAGGTGTGCCGAGTGTTTGGCATGAAGGAAAGAAAAGTTGTCCAAAACAGCTTCCAATCGAATGTTCATGTGATTGGAAAAGTCAGGAGAGTGCAAAGGTACTGTTTTCTAGCAGTTGGCAAGCTGCGCACACAATCCCAGTGTTGTACAGCTTCCTTCTTCACCTTTCTGAAGGTGCCGCTCTCTCCGGCTCCCGGAGGCGAAGAAGCGGCTTCTTCGCGCAAAGACGATTGTGCCGCTCACTGTGCACTCCTTAGCGCGGCTTCTGCCGAAAGACGCCCGGGAGCGGCTCTTAGCTCCGGACAGCATCGTACCTTCGTCTTTAGCGTCTCTTCTCGTCTACATCTTAGCAAAAAGCTTTTCCACTATGTCTGGCGAGGAAAAACTGTGCAAGCACAGAAAACATCTCCCATCGTGTTCTAGACGTTGCACGGAGGTGTGCCGAGTGTTTGGCATGAAGAAAAGAAAAGTTGTCCAAAACAGCTTCCAATCGAATGTTCATGTGATTGGAAAAGTCAGGAGAGTGCAAAGGTACTGTTTTCTATCAGTTGGCAAGCTGCGCACACAATCCCAGTGTTGTACAGCTTCCTTCTTCACCTTTCCTAAGGTGCCGCTCTCTCCGGCTCCCGGAGGCCAAGAAGCGGCTTCTTCGCGCAAAGACGATTGTGCCGCTCACTGTGCTCTCCTTAGCGAGGCTTCTGCCGAAAGACGCCCGAGAGCGGCTCTTAGCTACGGAGAGCATCGTACCTTCGTCTTTAGCGTCTCTTCTCGTCTACATCTTAGCAAAAAACTTTTCCACTATGTCTGGCGAGGAAAAACTGTGCCAGCACAGAAAACATCTCCTATCGTGTTCTAGACGTTGCACGGAGGTGTGCCGAGTGTTTGGCATGAAGAAAAGAAAAGTTGTCCAAAACAGCTTCCAATCGAATGTTCATGTGATTGGAAAAGTCAGGAGAGTGCAAAGGTACTGTTTTCTAGCAGTTGGCAAGCTGCGCACACAATCCCAGTGTTGTACAGCTTCCTTCTTCACCTTTCCGAAGGTGCCGCTCTCTCCGGCTCCCGGAGGCGAAGAAGCGGCTTCTTCGCGCAAAGACGATTGTGCCGCTCACTGTGCACTCCTTAGCGCAGCTTCTGCCGAAAGACGCCCGGGAGCGGCTCTTAGCTACGGAGAGCATCGTACCTTCGTCTTTAGCGTCTCTTCTCGTCTACATCTTAGCAAAAAGCTTTTCCACTATGTCTGGCGAGGAAAATCTGTGCCAGCACAGAAAACATCTCCTATCGTGTTCTAGACGTTGCACGGAGGTGTGCCGAGTGTTTGGCATGAAGAAAAGAAAAGTTGTCCAAAACAGCTTCCAATCGAATGTTCATGTGATTGGAAAAGTCAGGAGAGTGCAAAGGTACTGTTTTCTATCAGTTGGCAAGCTGCGCACACAATCCCAGTGTTGTACAGCTTCCTTCTTCACCTTTCCGAAGGTGCCGCTCTCTCCGGCTCCCGGAGGCGAAGAAGCGGCTTCTTCGCGCAAAGACGATTGTGCCGCTCACTGTGCACTCCTTAGCGCGGCTTCTGCCGAAAGACGCCCGGGAGCGGCTCTTAGCTCCGGACAGCATCGTACCTTCGTCTTTAGCGTCTCTTCTCGTCTACATCTTAGCAAAAAACTTTTCTACTATGTCTGGCGAGGAAAAACTGTGCCAGCACAGAAAACATCTCCCATGGTGTTCTAGACGTTGCACGATCCCTAAACTTAGGCTGATTTTCCTTCCTGGGGATAGGGTTAGGCTTCAACCTAGGGCCTGGAGTTTTTTAACCAGGAAGCCCTGAGTTCCAGGCTTACTGCATCTGCCAAAGGCATCCGAAAGGGAGTGCAGAAGTGCCACAACATGGTTGCTTTCACGGCTTTTCCCTTAGGAAGAACCCTAATACGCGGCTGATTTACCTTCCTAGGGTTACTGTTAGGCTTAGGCCTAGGACTTTTAAAACCAGGAAGCCCTGGGCTCCAGGCACACTGCAGCTGTGAAAGGCATCCCAAAGGGAGTGCAAAAGTGCCACAACATGGCTGCTTTCCCGGCTTTTTCCTTGGCAAGAAGCCTAACACCAGGCTGATTTCCCTTCCCATGGTTACTGTTAGCCTTAGGCCTAGGGCTAGGATTTTTAAAACTAGGAAGCCCTTAGTTCCAGGCACACTGCAGCTGCGAAAGGCATCCCAAGGGGAGTACAAAAGTGCAACAACATGGCAGCTTTCACAGCTTTTTCCTTGGCACCATCCCTATACCTTGGCTGATTTATCTGCCTAGGGTTAAGGTTAGGCTTCAGCCTAGGGCTTGGAGTTTTTTAACCAGAAAGCCCTGAGTTCCAGGCTTACTGCATCTGCCAAAGGCATCCCAAAGGGAGTGCAGAAGTGCCACAACATGGCTGCTTTCACGGCTTTTCCCTTAGGAAGAACCCTAATACACGGCTGATTTACCTTCCCAGGGTTACTGTTAGGCTTAGGCCTAGGACTTTTAAAACCAGGAAGCCCTGGGCTCCAGGCACATGCAGCTGTTAAAGGCATCCCAAGAGGGGCGCAGAAGTGACACAACTTGGCTGCCTCTGCTTCTATTCTCATGAGACCATCCTGAACCATAGGCAGATTTTCATTCCTAGGGTTAAGGTTTGAGTTTCGCCTAGGGTAAGAGTTCTATTAACCAGAAAGCCCTGAGTTCCAAGAACACAGCAGCTGCGAAGGACTAGCCAAGAAGATCGCCAAAGTACCACAACATGCCTGCCTCCATAGCTTTTTCCTTGGGGACATGCCTAATTCCTGGCTGATTTGCCTTTCTCGTCTTAGGGTTGGGGTTCGGCCTAGGGCTAGGATTTTTTTAACTAGGAAGCCCTGAGTTCCAGGCTTACTGCATCTGCCAAAGGCATCCCAAAGGGAGTGCAGAAGTGCCACAACATGGCTGCTTTCACAGCTTTTCCCTTAGGAAGAACCCTAATACACGGCTGATTTACCTTCCTAGGGTTACTGTTAGGCTTAGGCCTAGGACTTTTAAAACCAGGAAGCCCTGGGCTCCAGGCACACTGCAGCTGTTAAAGGCATCCCAAGGGGAGCGCAAAAGTGACACAACTTGGCTGCCTCTGCTGCTATTCTCATGAGACCATTCTGAATCATAGGCTGATTTTCCTTCCTAGGGTTAAGGTTTGAGTTACGCCTAGGGTAAGGGTTCTATTAACCAGAAAGCCCTGAGTTCCAAGAACACAGCAGCTGCGAAGGACTACCCAAGAAGAGCGCAAAAGTACCACAACATGCCTGCCTCCACAGCTTTTTCCTTGGGGACATGCCTAATTCCTGGCTGATTTGCCTTTCTCGTCTTAGGGTTGGGGTTCGGCCTAGGGCTAGGATTTTTAAAATCAGGAAGCCCTGAGTTCCAGGCACACTGGAGCTGTGAAAGGCATCCCAAAGGGAGTGCAAAAGTGCCACAACATGGCTGCTTTCCCGTCTTTTTCCTTGGCAAGAAGCCTAACACCAGGCTGATTTCCCTTCCCAGGGTTACTGTAAGGCTTAGGCCTAGGGCTAGGATTTTTAAAACTAGGAAGCCCTTAGTTCCAGGCACACTGCAGCTGTTCAAGTCATCCCAAGAGGGCCGCAGAAGTGACACAACTTGGCTGCCTCTGCTGCTATTCTGATGAGTCCATCCCGAACCATAGGCTGATTTTCCTTCCTAGGGTGAGGGTTAGAGTTACGCCTAGGGTTAGTGTTTTTTTAACCAGAAAGCCCTGAGTTCCAAGAACACAGCAGCTGCGAAGGACTACCCAAGAGGAGGGGAAAAGTGCCACAACATGGCTGCCTCCAGCGCTTTTTCCTTGGGACCATCATTGAACCTAAGCTGATTTACTTGCCTCCAGTTGCACCTATGGTCACGCCAAGAGATAGGGATTTTAAATCAGTAAACCCTGAGCTCCAGAGCCAGTGCAGCTGCAAAAGGCTTCCCAAGGGCAGCCAAAAATTGCCTCAACATGCTCCTTCCAGTGCTTTTTTCCTTGGGAACATCCCTATACCCAGGCTGATTTATCTGCCTAGGGTTAGGGTTAGGGTTCAGCCTAGAGATAGGATTTTTTCAAACAGGAAGCCCTGAATTCCAGGCACACTGCAGCTGTTAAAGGCAGTGTTCTACGTCAACCGCAACTTAGTCTGAAATAAATGCTTTTTCCCTGAGAGCATCTGAGAGGTTTGCATGAAGCACTGATATCTGACATTTGCAATTTTGAATAGGAGAGGAGAAAGAAAATGGGAAGAAGTTTTTAATTTTAGTGGTTTCAATGTTAATTTCCGTACACTTTTTCAAAACTTGTCAGCTCAAATGCCCATCAACATCTTTTAGTCATCTGTAAGTCAGTATTCATATAAAATGTGCTTCAAATCAAAAGAATTTCAAATTTGCACTCCAAATTTCTATGCCTAGATTTATGATTTCCTACACATATTAGATGAAAGGAAGGCCTTTTTTACTGTGGGAGTGCTGGAACACTGGAACAGGTTGCCCAGGGAAGTTGTGGGTGTCCCATCCCTGAAAGTATTCAAGGTCAGCTTGGACGGGGCTTGGAGCAGCAACAAAGGAGAAGCTTGATGGTAGAGAAACAAAGTTGGACTATAGAAGAAACTGGGATTGAAGTATAGGAGCAAGTTTTCTCTCAGCTCTTGGGGTAAATTCAAAGTTGTACAAAATGACATTTATCTGTGCTATTCACTACTGTAACAGAAATGTTCATGAAAACTGTACAGAAGATAGCAAATTTTAAAAGAGATAAGAATTACAGCATAAAATCCATGGGATGGGTTACAACATGAGACACTCTCTAAGAGAAAATCTCTGTGTTTCAGCACTTCATCATGGTAAGATTTCATGAAGTGCCAAAGAAGGCGGCAAAATATCATTCGGGACGTTATTTCCTGGAATTCAGCCTGGCCATTAGTAGGAACTGGGTTTGAACACATCATGTAGATATACCACACACGCTTTCCCTTCACTGAAAAATGACTGTTTACAACGAAGAAGCAATTGACGATCAAAATTGATTGAAAGCATCTTAAACATGTCAAGTATTTCATTGTAGATGATCTGTGATCCAAATGCTTCTTCCACCTTCGAGAGGGACAGAACAATTCTTCCATATCATGATGGTTTAAAATTGTATCAACCAATGTTTTCTGCTGAAAAGATAGCATCTATTTTTTTCTATTTTTGGAAGAAAATATTCCTAGACATACAACAGGTGAGAACTAAGTAATTTTAAAGAAACAAATGAAAAGAAAATATTCTGTAAATAGAATGAAATGAAAAGCTGTGTTTTAAATAGGAGCTAAATATGAAACAGAATTTTTGTACCAGGCATTTGAATTACTGCACCAGCTCTTTTGCCCATCAAGAGAGGCATTGAGCATTTCAGTCTTTTCCAAGGTGTTCATGATCTGCTATGCTGATCTCTGTGTGTGCCTAGGTGTGTGTGGAAGGGGGGGCATGTGAAGGGGAGTGTGTATGTTTGCTTTACAATTGTTGTGGCAGATTCATGCCTCAGCTCCACATTTTGTTTTAGAAAGGTCACACAGAGTGGATGTGAAGTTTACTATCAACAAGAGATCAATTCCCAAATCATCCATTTGACTCTACCTTATAAATCATGTGCTTTGTTGCATATTTTATCAAATCTACTTTCAAGCCAGATGGAGGAAGGAGGATGTGGCAATCCCTCCACCATCTTGCAACTTTTATGCAAGTAGGTTTTCAAGAAAATCATCATTTCTCTTGGAAATATGTCTGGAACAGGCATGATGGTAGTGTCAACCTGTTGGAGTTTTTGTTGCTGGAAGAAGTTATACAAAAGGATTGGTTTTTACATTGACCAGTTACTGAATCAAGCTCAGGAATACATTGGAAATTCAACTGGGGCTTCCTTTCCCCGGCAGACTACTTCTAGAACGAGCTTGTACACTGAAGCTTACTCTTTTGCCCTCTTTTTGTTTCTTTCCTATTTTCTTGGCTTCTTTGCCACTCTCTAGACAATTTTGGAACTTTTTTCCCAACTCAAATGGTTTCAATAGTCTGATTGTGATCATACATTTTTACAAGGAATCTTTAAAATCTTTCCTCCAGTTAAGAAAGTCAAGGACTTAGGTCTTTTTCTTCCCTTATCAATATTGCAATGAAATTGATAAGTAAAGACCAACTCTTTCTTTTTGTTTTTAACCCAAGCAGATAATTCCCATCCATTCATCCATTTGGTGGACCAATAGTTGCCATTCTGATGGAAGTTATCACTTCTTAACAATAGGCATTCTGTGACTATGTTGACAGCACTTTGGGTGAAGATCCTAACTGGTCTTAGATACACATAGGGAGAAATTTGCTCAGCCAGTGTCAGTCTTAAGCATGCGTATCAGAAGATCTTTCTAGAGCTGGGAATTTTCCCATGAAAGGGATTCAGTTAGGGAAGAGACACTTGCCCCAGAGGTTTACATTCTTCTTGAAGACTGCTTAAGGAACTTAGATGCCATGTCCATTTGGATCTGTGTCTGCACAGAACTTTGTCATGCCAGTGCTTGAAATGCATCTTGAAGAGAATTCACTAGCACAGAATGAATGAGAGTGGAAGGGGTTGGTGGGGCTAACCAGGCCCAATCCCCCTGCCTAAACCAGGATACCTAGAGCCTCTTGCCCAGGATTCTATCTGGGTGTACTTTGAATGTCTTCAAAGATCCAGGCTCCACAATCTTTCTGGGCAGTCTGTGCCGTGGTTCAGTCACCCTCACAGTAAAGAATCATTTCCTGATGTTCCTGTATTTCAGTGTGTGCCCACTGCCTCTTGTCTTTTCACTCAGCATCACTGAAAAGACACTGATTCCCTCCCCTTTGCACTATTGCTTCCATATGGATGTGTGCTGCCATGTAGAGATATGTCAAAAACCTACCTGAAGCCCAGGCAGATAATATTCCCTTCATCTACCAGTCAAGTTGATTCATCAGAGGAGTTTAAAGTTATGTTCAGCATGAAATGCCCCTGAAAAATCATGCTAACTACATTATTGTGTCGTCTTTCATGTGCCTGGCAAGGTTTTCCAGGAAGAGCTGCTTCATCAACTTCCTGGGTATAAAAAAGAGGCTGGCTGGTTTGTACGATTGCGAGTCCTCCTAATTGCCTTTTTTGAAGATGAGTGTCATTTGCTTACATCCAGTCCTTAGCCTCTCTTCTCGTCTACATCTTAGCAAAAAGCTTTTCCACTATGTCTGGCGAGGAAAAACTGTGCCAGCACAGAAAACATCTCCTATCGTGTTCTAGACGTTGCACGGAGGTGTGCCGAGTGTTTGGCATGAAGGAAAGAAAACTTGTCCAAAACAGCTTCCAATCGAATGTTCATGCGATTGGAAAAGTCAGGAGAGTGCAAAGGTACTGTTTTCTATCAGTTGGCAAGCTGCGCACACAATCCCAGTGTTGTACAGCTTCCTTCTTCACCTTTCCGAAGGTGCCGCTCTCTCCGGCTCCCGGAGGCGAAGAAGCGGCTTCTTCGCGCAAAGACGATTGTGCCGCTCACTGTGCTCTCCTTAGCGCGGCTTCTGCCGAAAGACGCCCGAGAGCGGCTCTTAGCTACGGAGAGCATCGTACCTTCGTGTTTAGCGTCTCTTCTCGTCTACATCTTAGCAAAAAGCTTTTCCACTATGTCTGGCGAGGAAAAACTGTGCCAGCACAGAAAACATCTCCCATCGTGTTCTAGACGTTGCACGGAGGTGTGCCGAGTGTTTGGCATGAAGGAAAGAAAAGTTGTCCAAAACAGCTTCCAATCGAATGTTCATGTGATTGGAAAAGTCAGGAGAGTGCAAAGGTACTGTTTTCTAGCAGTTGGCAAGCTGCGCACACAATCCCAGTGTTGTACAGCTTCCTTCTTCACCTTTCCGAAGGTGCCGCTCTCTCCGGCTCCCGGAGGCGAAGAAGCGGCTTCTTCGCGCAAAGACGATTGTGCCGCTCACTGTGCACTCCTTAGCGCGGCTTCTGCCGAAAGACGCCCGGGAGCGGCTCTTAGCTCCGGACAGCATCGTACCTTCGTCTTTAGCGTCTCTTCTCGTCTACATCTTAGCAAAAAGCTTTTCCACTATGTCTGGCGAGGAAAAACTGTGCAAGCACAGAAAACATCTCCCATCGTGTTCTAGACGTTGCACGGAGGTGTGCCGAGTGTTTGGCATGAAGAAAAGAAAAGTTGTCCAAAACAGCTTCCAATCGAATGTTCATGTGATTGGAAAAGTCAGGAGAGTGCAAAGGTACTGTTTTCTAGCAGTTGGCAAGCTGCGCACACAATCCCAGTGTTGTACAGCTTCCTTCTTCACCTTTCCGAAGGTGCCGCTCTCTCCGGCTCCCGGAGGCGAAGAAGCGGCTTCTTCGCGCAAAGACGATTGTGCCGCTCACTGTGCTCTCCTTAGCGAGGCTTCTGCCGAAAGACGCCCGAGAGCGGCTCTTAGCTACGGAGAGCATCGTACCTTCGTCTTTAGCGTCTCTTCTCGTCTACATCTTAGCAAAAAGCTTTTCCACTATGTCTGGCGAGGAAAAACTGTGCCAGCACAGAAAACATCTCCTATCGTGTTCTAGACGTTGCACGGAGGTGTGCCGAGTGTTTGGCATGAAGAAAAGAAAAGTTGTCCAAAACAGCTTCCAATCGAATGTTCATGTGATTGGAAAAGTCAGGAGAGTGCAAAGGTACTGTTTTCTAGCAGTTGGCAAGATGCGCACACAATCCCAGTGTTGTACAGCTTCCTTCTTCACCTTTCCGAAGGTGCCGCTCTCTCCGGCTCCCGGAGGCGAAGAAGCGGCTTCTTCGCGCAAAGACGATTGTGCCGCTCACTGTGCACTCCTTAGCGCGGCTTCTGCCGAAAGACGCCCGGGAGCGGCTCTTAGCTCCGGACAGCATCGTACCTTCGTCTTTAGCGTCTCTTCTCGTCTACATCTTAGCAAAAAGCTTTTCCACTATGTCTGGCGAGGAAAAACTGTGCCAGCACAGAAAACATCTCCCATCGTGTTCTAGACGTTGCACGGAGGTGTGCCGAGTGTTTGGCATGAAGGAAAGAAAAGTTGTCCAAAACAGCTTCCAATCGAATGTTCATGTGATTGGAAAAGTCAGGAGAGTGCAAAGGTACTGTTTTCTATCAGTTGGCAAGCTGCGCACACAATCCCAGTGTTGTACAGCTTCCTTCTTCACCTTTCCGAAGGTGCCGCTCTCTCCGGCTCCCGGAGGCGAAGAAGCGGCTTCTTCGCGCAAAGACGATTGTGCCGCTCACTGTGCACTCCTTAGCGCGGCTTCTGCCGAAAGACGCCCGGGAGCGGCTCTTAGCTCCGGACAGCATCGTACCTTCGTCTTTAGCGTCTCTTCTCGTCTACATCTTAGCAAAAAACTTTTCTACTATGTCTGGCGAGGAAAAACTGTGCAAGCACAGAAAACATCTCCCATCGTGTTCTAGACGTTGCACGGAGGTGTGCCGAGTGTTTGGCATGAAGAAAAGAAAAGTTGTCCAAAACAGCTTCCAATCGAATGTTCATGTGATTGGAAAAGTCAGGAGAGTGCAAAGGTACTGTTTTCTATCAGTTGGCAAGCTGCGCACACAATCCCAGTGTTGTACAGCTTCCTTCTTCACCTTTCCGAAGGTGCCGCTCTCTCCGGCTCCCGGAGGCCAAGAAGCGGCTTCTTCGCGCAAAGACGATTGTGCCGCTCACTGTGCACTCCTTAGCGCGGCTTCTGCCGAAAGACGCCCGGGAGCGGCTCTTAGCTCCGGACAGCATCGTACCTTCGTCTTTAGCGTCTCTTCTCGTCTACATCTTAGCAAAAAACTTTTCTACTATGTCTGGCGAGGAAAAACTGTGCCAGCACAGAAAACATCTCCCATCGTGTTCTAGACGTTGCACGGAGGTGTGCCGAGTGTTTGGCATGAAGGAAAGAAAAGTTGTCCAAAACAGCTTCCAATCGAATGTTCATGTGATTGGAAAAGTCAGGAGAGTGCAAAGGTACTGTTTTCTATCAGTTGCCAAGCTGCGCACACAATCCCAGTGTTGTACAGCTTCCTTCTTCACCTTTCCGAAGGTGCCGCTCTCTCCGGCTCCCGGAGGCGAAGAAGCGGCTTCTTCGCGCAAAGACGATTGTGCCGCTCACTGTGCACTCCTTAGCGCGGCTTCTGCCGAAAGACGCCCGGGAGCGGCTCTTAGCTCCGGACAGCATCGTACCTTCGTCTTTAGCGTCTCTTCTCGTCTACATCTTAGCAAAAAACTTTTCTACTATGTCTGGCGAGGAAAAACTGTGCCAGCACAGAAAACATCTCCCATCGTGTTCTAGACGTTGCACGGAGGTGTGCCGAGTGTTTGGCATGAAGGAAAGAAAAGTTGTCCAAAACAGCTTCCAATCGAATGTTCATGTGATTGGAAAAGTCAGGAGAGTGCAAAGGTACTGTTTTCTATCAGTTGGCAAGCTGCGCACACAATCCCAGTGTTGTACAGCTTCCTTCTTCACCTTTCCGAAGGTGCCGCTCTCTCCGGCTCCCGGAGGCGAAGAAGCGGCTTCTTCGCGCAAAGACGATTGTGCCGCTCACTGTGCACTCCTTAGCGCGGCTTCTGCCGAAAGACGCCCGGGAGCGGCTCTTAGCTCCGGACAGCATCGTACCTTCGTCTTTAGCGTCTCTTCTCGTCTACATCTTAGCAAAAAGCTTTTCCACTATGTCTGGCGAGGAAAAACTGTGCCAGCACAGAAAACATCTCCCATGGTGTTCTAGACGTTGCACGATCCCTAAACTTAGGCTGATTTTCCTTCCTGGGGATAGGGTTAGGCTTCAACCTAGGGCCTGGAGTTTTTTAACCAGGAAGCCCTGAGTTCCAGGCTTACTGCATCTGCCAAAGGCATCCGAAAGGGAGTGCAGAAGTGCCACAACATGGTTGCTTTCACGGCTTTTCCCTTAGGAAGAACCCTAATACGCGGCTGATTTACCTTCCTAGGGTTACTGTTAGGCTTAGGCCTAGGACTTTTAAAACCAGGAAGCCCTGGGCTCCAGGCACACTGCAGCTGTGAAAGGCATCCCAAAGGGAGTGCAAAAGTGCCACAACATGGCTGCTTTCCCGGCTTTTTCCTTGGCAAGAAGCCTAACACCAGGCTGATTTCCCTTCCCATGGTTACTGTTAGCCTTAGGCCTAGGGCTAGGATTTTTAAAACTAGGAAGCCCTTAGTTCCAGGCACACTGCAGCTGCGAAAGGCATCCCAAGGGGAGTACAAAAGTGCAACAACATGGCAGCTTTCACAGCTTTTTCCTTGGCACCATCCCTATACCTAGGCTGATTTATCTGCCTAGGGTTAAGGTTAGGCTTCAGCCTAGGGCTTGGAGTTTTTTAACCAGAAAGCCCTGAGTTCCAGGCTTACTGCATCTGCCAAAGGCATCCCAAAGGGAGTGCAGAAGTGCCACAACATGGCTGCTTTCACGGCTTTTCCCTTAGGAAGAACCCTAATACACGGCTGATTTACCTTCCCAGGGTTACTGTTAGGCTTAGGCCTAGGACTTTTAAAACCAGGAAGCCCTGGGCTCCAGGCATATGCAGCTGTTAAAGGCATCCCAAGAGGGGCGCAGAAGTGACACAACTTGGCTGCCTCTGCTTCTATTCTCATGAGACCATCCCGAACCATAGGCAGATTTTCCTTCCTAGGGTTAAGGTTTGAGTTACGCCTGGGGTAAGAGTTCTATTAACCAGAAAGCCCTGAGTTCCAAGAACACAGCAGCTGCGAAGGACTAGCCAAGAAGATCGCCAAAGTACCACAACATGCCTGCCTCCACAGCTTTTTCCTTGGGGACATGCCTAATTCCTGGCTGATTTGCCTTTCTCGTCTTAGGGTTGGGGTTCGGCCTAGGGCTAGGATTTTTTTAACTAGGAAGCCCTGAGTTCCAGGCTTACTGCATGTGCCAAAGGCATCCCAAAGGGAGTGCAGAAGTGCCACAACATGGCTGCTTTCACAGCTTTTCCCTTAGGAAGAACCCTAATACACGGCTGATTTACCTTCCTAGGGTTACTGTTAGGCTTAGGCCTAGGACTTTTAAAACCAGGAAGCCCTGGGCTCCAGGCACACTGCAGCTGTTAAAGGCATCCCAAGGGGAGCGCAAAAGTGACACAACTTGGCTGCCTCTGCTGCTATTCTCATGAGACCATTCTGAATCATAGGCTGATTTTCCTTCCTAGGGTTAAGGTTTGAGTTACGCCTGTGGTAAGGGTTCTATTAACCAGAAAGCCCTGAGTTCCAAGAACACAGCAGCTGCGAAGGACTACCCAAGAAGAGCGCAAAAGTACCACAACATGCCTGCCTCCACAGCTTTTTCCTTGGGGACATGCCTAATTCCTGGCTGATTTGCCTTTCTCGTCTTAGGGTTGGGGTTCGGCCTAGGGCTAGGATTTTTAAAATCAGGAAGCCCTGAGTTCCAGGCACACTGGAGCTGTGAAAGGCATCCCAAAGGGAGTGCAAAAGTGCCACAACATGGCTGCTTTCCCATCTTTTTCCTTGGCAAGAAGCCTAACACCAGGCTGATTTCCCTTCCCAGGGTTACTGTAAGGCTTAGGCCTAGGGCTAGGATTTTTAAAACTAGGAAGCCCTTAGTTCCAGGCACACTGCAGCTTTTCAAGTCATCCCAAGAGGGCCGCAGAAGTGACACAACTTGGCTGCCTCTGCTGCTATTCTGATGAGTCCATCCCGAACCATAGGCTGATTTTCCTTCCTAGGGTGAGGGTTAGAGTTACGCCTAGGGTTAGTGTTTTTTTAACCAGAAAGCCCTGAGTTCCAAGAACACAGCAGCTGCGAAGGACTACCCAAGAGGAGGGGAAAAGTGCCACAACATGGCTGCCTCCAGCGCTTTTTCCTTGGGACCATCATTGAACCTAAGCTGATTTACTTGCCTCCAGTTGCACCTATGGTCACGCCAAGAGATAGGGATTTTAAATCAGTAAACCCTGAGCTCCAGACCCAGTGCAGCTGCAAAAGGCTTCCCAAGGGCAGCCAAAAATTGCCTCAACATGCTCCTTCCAGTGCTTTTTTCCTTGGGAACATCCCTATACCCAGGCTGATTTATCTGCCTAGGGTTAGGGTTAGGGTTCAGCCTAGAGATAGGATTTTTTCAAACAGGAAGCCCTGAATTCCAGGCACACTGCAGCTGTTAAAGGCAGTGTTCTACGTCAACCGCAACTTAGTCTGAAATAAATGCTTTTTCCCTGAGAGCATCTGAGAGGTTTGCATGAAGCACTGATATCTGACATTTGCAATTTTGAATAGGAGAGGAGAAAGAAAATGGGAAGAAGTTTTTAATTTTAGTGGTTTCAATGTTAATTTCCGTACACTTTTTCAAAACTTGTCAGCTCAAATGCCCATCAACATCTTTTAGTCATCTGTAAGTCAGTATTCATATAAAATGTGCTTCAAATCAAAAGAATTTCAAATTTGCACTCCAAATTTCTATGCCTAGATTTATGATTTCCTACACATATTAGATGAAAGGAAGGCCTTTTTTACTGTGGGAGTGCTGGAACACTGGAACAGGTTGCCCAGGGAAGTTGTGGGTGTCCCATCCCTGAAAGTATTCAAGGTCAGCTTGGACGGGGCTTGGAGCAGCAACAAAGGAGAAGCTTGATGGTAGAGAAACAAAGTTGGACTATAGAAGAAACTGGGATTGAAGTATAGGAGCAAGTTTTCTCTCAGCTCTTGGGGTAAATTCAAAGTTGTACAAAATGACATTTATCTGTGCTATTCACTACTGTAACAGAAATGTTCATGAAAACTGTACAGAAGATAGCAAATTTTAAAAGAGATAAGAATTACAGCATAAAATCCATGGGATGGGTTACAACATGAGACACTCTCTAAGAGAAAATCTCTGTGTTTCAGCACTTCATCATGGTAAGATTTCATGAAGTGCCAAAGAAGGCGGCAAAATATCATTCGGGACGTTATTTCCTGGAATTCAGCCTGGCCATTAGTAGGAACTGGGTTTGAACACATCATGTAGATATACCACACACGCTTTCCCTTCACTGAAAAATGACTGTTTACAACGAAGAAGCAATTGACGATCAAAATTGATTGAAAGCATCTTAAACATGTCAAGTATTTCATTGTAGATGATCTGTGATCCAAATGCTTCTTCCACCTTCGAGAGGGACAGAACAATTCTTCCATATCATGATGGTTTAAAATTGTATCAACCAATGTTTTCTGCTGAAAAGATAGCATCTATTTTTTTCTATTTTTGGAAGAAAATATTCCTAGACATACAACAGGTGAGAACTAAGTAATTTTAAAGAAACAAATGAAAAGAAAATATTCTGTAAATAGAATGAAATGAAAAGCTGTGTTTTAAATAGGAGCTAAATATGAAACAGAATTTTTGTACCAGGCATTTGAATTACTGCACCAGCTCTTTTGCCCATCAAGAGAGGCATTGAGCATTTCAGTCTTTTCCAAGGTGTTCATGATCTGCTATGCTGATCTCTGTGTGTGCCTAGGTGTGTGTGGAAGGGGGGGCATGTGAAGGGGAGTGTGTATGTTTGCTTTACAATTGTTGTGGCAGATTCATGCCTCAGCTCCACATTTTGTTTTAGAAAGGTCACACAGAGTGGATGTGAAGTTTACTATCAACAAGAGATCAATTCCCAAATCATCCATTTGACTCTACCTTATAAATCATGTGCTTTGTTGCATATTTTATCAAATCTACTTTCAAGCCAGATGGAGGAAGGAGGATGTGGCAATCCCTCCACCATCTTGCAACTTTTATGCAAGTAGGTTTTCAAGAAAATCATCATTTCTCTTGGAAATATGTCTGGAACAGGCATGATGGTAGTGTCAACCTGTTGGAGTTTTTGTTGCTGGAAGAAGTTATACAAAAGGATTGGTTTTTACATTGACCAGTTACTGAATCAAGCTCAGGAATACATTGGAAATTCAACTGGGGCTTCCTTTCCCCGGCAGACTACTTCTAGAACGAGCTTGTACACTGAAGCTTACTCTTTTGCCCTCTTTTTGTTTCTTTCCTATTTTCTTGGCTTCTTTGCCACTCTCTAGACAATTTTGGAACTTTTTTCCCAACTCAAATGGTTTCAATAGTCTGATTGTGATCATACATTTTTACAAGGAATCTTTAAAATCTTTCCTCCAGTTAAGAAAGCCAAGGACTTAGGTCTTTTTCTTCCCTTATCAATATTGCAATGAAATTGATAAGTAAAGACCAACTCTTTCTTTTTGTTTTTAACCCAAGCAGATAATTCCCATCCATTCATCCATTTGGTGGACCAATAGTTGCCATTCTGATGGAAGTTATCACTTCTTAACAATAGGCATTCTGTGACTATGTTGACAGCACTTTGGGTGAAGATCCTAACTGGTCTTAGATACACATAGGGAGAAATTTGCTCAGCCAGTGTCAGTCTTAAGCATGCGTATCAGAAGATCTTTCTAGAGCTGGGAATTTTCCCATGAAAGGGATTCAGTTAGGGAAGAGACACTTGCCCCAGAGGTTTACATTCTTCTTGAAGACTGCTTAAGGAACTTAGATGCCATGTCCATTTGGATCTGTGTCTGCACAGAACTTTGTCATGCCAGTGCTTGAAATGCATCTTGAAGAGAATTCACTAGCACAGAATGAATGAGAGTGGAAGGGGTTGGTGGGGCTAACCAGGCCCAATCCCCCTGCCTAAACCAGGATACCTAGAGCCTCTTGCCCAGGATTCTATCTGGGTGTACTTTGAATGTCTTCAAAGATCCAGGCTCCACAATCTTTCTGGGCAGTCTGTGCCGTGGTTCACTCACCCTCACAGTAAAGAATCATTTCCTGATGTTCCTGTATTTCAGTGTGTGCCCACTGCCTCTTGTCTTTTCACTCAGCATCACTGAAAAGACACTGATTCCCTCCCCTTTGCACTATTGCTTCCATATGGATGTGTGCTGCCATGTAGAGATATGTCAAAAACCTACCTGAAGCCCAGGCAGATAATATTCCCTTCATCTACCAGTCAAGTTGATTCATCAGAGGAGTTTAAAGTTATGTTCAGCATGAAATGCCCCTGAAAAATCATGCTAACTACATTATTGTGTCATCTTTCATGTGCCTGGCAAGGTATTCCAGGAAGAGCTGCTTCATCAACTTCCTGGGTATAAAAAAGAGGCTGGCTGGTTTGTACGATTGCGAGTCCTCCTAATTGCCTTTTTTGAAGATGAGTGTCATTTGCTTACATCCAGTCCTTAGCCTCTCTTCTCGTCTACATCTTAGCAAAAAGCTTTTCCACTATGTCTGGCGAGGAAAAACTGTGCCAGCACAGAAAACATCTCCTATCGTGTTCTAGACGTTGCACGGAGGTGTGCCGAGTGTTTGGCATGAAGGAAAGAAAACTTGTCCAAAACAGCTTCCAATCGAATGTTCATGCGATTGGAAAAGTCAGGAGAGTGCAAAGGTACTGTTTTCTATCAGTTGGCAAGCTGCGCACACAATCCCAGTGTTGTACAGCTTCCTTCTTCACCTTTCCGAAGGTGCCGCTCTCTCCGGCTCCCGGAGGCGAAGAAGCGGCTTCTTCGCGCAAAGACGATTGTGCCGCTCACTGTGCTCTCCTTAGCGCGGCTTCTGCCGAAAGACGCCCGAGAGCGGCTCTTAGCTACGGAGAGCATCGTACCTTCGTGTTTAGCGTCTCTTCTCGTCTACATCTTAGCAAAAAGCTTTTCCACTATGTCTGGCGAGGAAAAACTGTGCCAGCACAGAAAACATCTCCCATCGTGTTCTAGACGTTGCACGGAGGTGTGCCGAGTGTTTGGCATGAAGGAAAGAAAAGTTGTCCAAAACAGCTTCCAATCGAATGTTCATGTGATTGGAAAAGTCAGGAGAGTGCAAAGGTACTGTTTTCTAGCAGTTGGCAAGCTGCGCACACAATCCCAGTGTTGTACAGCTTCCTTCTTCACCTTTCCGAAGGTGCCGCTCTCTCCGGCTCCCGGAGGCGAAGAAGCGGCTTCTTCGCGCAAAGACGATTGTGCCGCTCACTGTGCACTCCTTAGCGCGGCTTCTGCCGAAAGACGCCCGGGAGCGGCTCTTAGCTCCGGACAGCATCGTACCTTCGTCTTTAGCGTCTCTTCTCGTCTACATCTTAGCAAAAAGCTTTTCCACTATGTCTGGCGAGGAAAAACTGTGCAAGCACAGAAAACATCTCCCATCGTGTTCTAGACGTTGCACGGAGGTGTGCCGAGTGTTTGGCATGAAGAAAAGAAAAGTTGTCCAAAACAGCTTCCAATCGAATGTTCATGTGATTGGAAAAGTCAGGAGAGTGCAAAGGTACTGTTTTCTATCAGTTGGCAAGCTGCGCACACAATCCCAGTGTTGTACAGCTTCCTTCTTCACCTTTCCGAAGGTGCCGCTCTCTCCGGCTCCCGGAGGCGAAGAAGCGGCTTCTTCGCGCAAAGACGATTGTGCCGCTCACTGTGCTCTCCTTAGCGAGGCTTCTGCCGAAAGACGCCCGAGAGCGGCTCTTAGCTACGGAGAGCATCGTACCTTCGTCTTTAGCGTCTCTTCTCGTCTACATCTTAGCAAAAAGCTTTTCCACTATGTCTGGCGAGGAAAAACTGTGCCAGCACAGAAAACATCTCCTATCGTGTTCTAGACGTTGCACGGAGGTGTGCCGAGTGTTTGGCATGAAGAAAAGAAAAGTTGTCCAAAACAGCTTCCAATCGAATGTTCATGTGATTGGAAAAGTCAGGAGAGTGCAAAGGTACTGTTTTCTATCAGTTGGCAAGCTGCGCACACAATCCCAGTGTTGTACAGCTTCCTTCTTCACCTTTCCGAAGGTGCCGCTCTCTCCGGCTCCCGGAGGCGAAGAAGCGGCTTCTTCGCGCAAAGACGATTGTGCCGCTCACTGTGCACTCCTTAGCGCGGCTTCTGCCGAAAGACGCCCGGGAGCGGCTCTTAGCTCCGGACAGCATCGTACCTTCGTCTTTAGCGTCTCTTCTCGTCTACATCTTAGCAAAAAGCTTTTCCACTATGTCTGGCGAGGAAAAACTGTGCCAGCACAGAAAACATCTCCCATCGTGTTCTAGACGTTGCACGGAGGTGTGCCGAGTGTTTGGCATGAAGGAAAGAAAAGTTGTCCAAAACAGCTTCCAATCGAATGTTCATGTGATTGGAAAAGTCAGGAGAGTGCAAAGGTACTGTTTTCTATCAGTTGGCAAGCTGCGCACACAATCCCAGTGTTGTACAGCTTCCTTCTTCACCTTTCCGAAGGTGCCGCTCTCTCCGGCTCCCGGAGGCGAAGAAGCGGCTTCTTCGCGCAAAGACGATTGTGCCGCTCACTGTGCACTCCTTAGCGCGGCTTCTGCCGAAAGACGCCCGGGAGCGGCTCTTAGCTCCGGACAGCATCGTACCTTCGTCTTTAGCGTCTCTTCTCGTCTACATCTTAGCAAAAAACTTTTCTACTATGTCTGGCGAGGAAAAACTGTGCAAGCACAGAAAACATCTCCCATCGTGTTCTAGACGTTGCACGGAGGTGTGCCGAGTGTTTGGCATGAAGAAAAGAAAAGTTGTCCAAAACAGCTTCCAATCGAATGTTCATGTGATTGGAAAAGTCAGGAGAGTGCAAAGGTACTGTTTTCTATCAGTTGGCAAGCTGCGCACACAATCCCAGTGTTGTACAGCTTCCTTCTTCACCTTTCCGAAGGTGCCGCTCTCTCCGGCTCCCGGAGGCCAAGAAGCGGCTTCTTCGCGCAAAGACGATTGTGCCGCTCACTGTGCACTCCTTAGCGCGGCTTCTGCCGAAAGACGCCCGGGAGCGGCTCTTAGCTCCGGACAGCATCGTACCTTCGTCTTTAGCGTCTCTTCTCGTCTACATCTTAGCAAAAAACTTTTCTACTATGTCTGGCGAGAAAAAACTGTGCCAGCACAGAAAACATCTCCCATCGTGTTCTAGACGTTGCACGGAGGTGTGCCGAGTGTTTGGCATGAAGGAAAGAAAAGTTGTCCAAAACAGCTTCCAATCGAATGTTCATGTGATTGGAAAAGTCAGGAGAGTGCAAAGGTACTGTTTTCTATCAGTTGCCAAGCTGCGCACACAATCCCAGTGTTGTACAGCTTCCTTCTTCACCTTTCCGAAGGTGCCGCTCTCTCCGGCTCCCGGAGGCGAAGAAGCGGCTTCTTCGCGCAAAGACGATTGTGCCGCTCACTGTGCACTCCTTAGCGCGGCTTCTGCCGAAAGACGCCCGGGAGCGGCTCTTAGCTCCGGACAGCATCGTACCTTCGTCTTTAGCGTCTCTTCTCGTCTACATCTTAGCAAAAAACTTTTCTACTATGTCTGGCGAGGAAAAACTGTGCCAGCACAGAAAACATCTCCCATCGTGTTCTAGACGTTGCACGGAGGTGTGCCGAGTGTTTGGCATGAAGGAAAGAAAAGTTGTCCAAAACAGCTTCCAATCGAATGTTCATGTGATTGGAAAAGTCAGGAGAGTGCAAAGGTACTGTTTTCTATCAGTTGGCAAGCTGCGCACACAATCCCAGTGTTGTACAGCTTCCTTCTTCACCTTTCCGAAGGTGCCGCTCTCTCCGGCTCCCGGAGGCCAAGAAGCGGCTTCTTCGCGCAAAGACGATTGTGCCGCTCACTGTGCACTCCTTAGCGCGGCTTCTGCCGAAAGACGCCCGGGAGCGGCTCTTAGCTCCGGACAGCATCGTACCTTCGTCTTTAGCGTCTCTTCTCGTCTACATCTTAGCAAAAAGCTTTTCCACTATGTCTGGCGAGGAAAAACTGTGCCAGCACAGAAAACATCTCCCATGGTGTTCTAGACGTTGCACGATCCCTAAACTTAGGCTGATTTTCCTTCCTGGGGATAGGGTTAGGCTTCAACCTAGGGCCTGGAGTTTTTTAACCAGGAAGCCCTGAGTTCCAGGCTTACTGCATCTGCCAAAGGCATCCGAAAGGGAGTGCAGAAGTGCCACAACATGGTTGCTTTCACGGCTTTTCCCTTAGGAAGAACCCTAATACGCGGCTGATTTACCTTCCTAGGGTTACTGTTAGGCTTAGGCCTAGGACTTTTAAAACCAGGAAGCCCTGGGCTCCAGGCACACTGCAGCTGTGAAAGGCATCCAAAAGGGAGTGCAAAAGTGCCACAACATGGCTGCTTTCCCGGCTTTTTCCTTGGCAAGAAGCCTAACACCAGGCTGATTTCCCTTCCCATGGTTACTGTTAGCCTTAGGCCTAGGGCTAGGATTTTTAAAACTAGGAAGCCCTTAGTTCCAGGCACACTGCAGCTGCGAAAGGCATCCCAAGGGGAGTACAAAAGTGCAACAACATGGCAGCTTTCACAGCTTTTTCCTTGGCACCATCCCTATACCTAGGCTGATTTATCTGCCTAGGGTTAAGGTTAGGCTTCAGCCTAGGGCTTGGAGTTTTTTAACCAGAAAGCCCTGAGTTCCAGGCTTACTGCATCTGCCAAAGGCATCCCAAAGGGAGTGCAGAAGTGCCACAACATGGCTGCTTTCACGGCTTTTCCCTTAGGAAGAACCCTAATACACGGCTGATTTACCTTCCCAGGGTTACTGTTAGGCTTAGGCCTAGGACTTTTAAAACCAGGAAGCCCTGGGCTCCAGGCATATGCAGCTGTTAAAGGCATCCCAAGAGGGGCGCAGAAGTGACACAACTTGGCTGCCTCTGCTTCTATTCTCATGAGACCATCCCGAACCATAGGCAGATTTTCCTTCCTAGGGTTAAGGTTTGAGTTACGCCTGGGGTAAGAGTTCTATTAACCAGAAAGCCCTGAGTTCCAAGAACACAGCAGCTGCGAAGGACTAGCCAAGAAGATCGCCAAAGTACCACAACATGCCTGCCTCCACAGCTTTTTCCTTGGGGACATGCCTAATTCCTGGCTGATTTGCCTTTCTCGTCTTAGGGTTGGGGTTCGGCCTAGGGCTAGGATTTTTAAAATCAGGAAGCCCTGAGTTCCAGGCACACTGGAGCTGTGAAAGGCATCCCAAAGGGAGTGCAAAAGTGCCACAACATGGCTGCTTTCCCGTCTTTTTCCTTGGCAAGAAGCCTAACACCAGGCTGATTTCCCTTCCCAGGGTTACTGTAAGGCTTAGGCCTAGGGCTAGGATTTTTAAAACTAGGAAGCCCTTAGTTCCAGGCACACTGCAGCTGTTCAAGTCATCCCAAGAGGGCCGCAGAAGTGACACAACTTGGCTGCCTCTGCTGCTATTCTGATGAGTCCATCCCGAACCATAGGCTGATTTTCCTTCCTAGGGTGAGGGTTAGAGTTACGCCTAGGGTTAGTGTTTTTTTAACCAGAAAGCCCTGAGTTCCAAGAACACAGCAGCTGCCAAGGACTACCCAAGAGGAGGGGAAAAGTGCCACAACATGGCTGCCTCCAGCGCTTTTTCCTTGGGACCATCATTGAACCTAAGCTGATTTACTTGCCTCCAGTTGCACCTATGGTCACGCCAAGAGATAGGGATTTTAAATCAGTAAACCCTGAGCTCCAGACCCAGTGCAGCTGCAAAAGTCTTCCCAAGGGCAGCCAAAAATTGCCTCAACATGCTCCTTCCAGTGCTTTTTTCCTTGGGAACATCCCTATACCCAGGCTGATTTATCTGCCTAGGGTTAGGGTTAGGGTTCAGCCTAGAGATAGGATTTTTTCAAACAGGAAGCCCTGAATTCCAGGCACACTGCAGCTGTTAAAGGCAGTGTTCTACGTCAACCGCAACTTAGTCTGAAATAAATGCTTTTTCCCTGAGAGCATCTGAGAGGTTTGCATGAAGCACTGATATCTGACATTTGCAATTTTGAATAGGAGAGGAGAAAGAAAATGGGAAGAAGTTTTTAATTTTAGTGGTTTCAATGTTAATTTCCGTACACTTTTTCAAAACTTGTCAGCTCAAATGCCCATCAACATCTTTTAGTCATCTGTAAGTCAGTATTCATATAAAATGTGCTTCAAATCAAAAGAATTTCAAATTTGCACTCCAAATTTCTATGCCTAGATTTATGATTTCCTACACATATTAGATGAAAGGAAGGCCTTTTTTACTGTGGGAGTGCTGGAACACTGGAACAGGTTGCCCAGGGAAGTTGTGGGTGTCCCATCCCTGAAAGTATTCAAGGTCAGCTTGGACGGGGCTTGGAGCAGCAACAAAGGAGAAGCTTGATGGTAGAGAAACAAAGTTGGACTATAGAAGAAACTGGGATTGAAGTATAGGAGCAAGTTTTCTCTCAGCTCTTGGGGTAAATTCAAAGTTGTACAAAATGACATTTATCTGTGCTATTCACTACTGTAACAGAAATGTTCATGAAAACTGTACAGAAGATAGCAAATTTTAAAAGAGATAAGAATTACAGCATAAAATCCATGGGATGGGTTACAACATGAGACACTCTCTAAGAGAAAATCTCTGTGTTTCAGCACTTCATCATGGTAAGATTTCATGAAGTGCCAAAGAAGGCGGCAAAATATCATTCGGGACGTTATTTCCTGGAATTCAGCCTGGCCATTAGTAGGAACTGGGTTTGAACACATCATGTAGATATACCACACACGCTTTCCCTTCACTGAAAAATGACTGTTTACAACGAAGAAGCAATTGACGATCAAAATTGATTGAAAGCATCTTAAACATGTCAAGTATTTCATTGTAGATGATCTGTGATCCAAATGCTTCTTCCACCTTCGAGAGGGACAGAACAATTCTTCCATATCATGATGGTTTAAAATTGTATCAACCAATGTTTTCTGCTGAAAAGATAGCATCTATTTTTTTCTATTTTTGGAAGAAAATATTCCTAGACATACAACAGGTGAGAACTAAGTAATTTTAAAGAAACAAATGAAAAGAAAATATTCTGTAAATAGAATGAAATGAAAAGCTGTGTTTTAAATAGGAGCTAAATATGAAACAGAATTTTTGTACCAGGCATTTGAATTACTGCACCAGCTCTTTTGCCCATCAAGAGAGGCATTGAGCATTTCAGTCTTTTCCAAGGTGTTCATGATCTGCTATGCTGATCTCTGTGTGTGCCTAGGTGTGTGTGGAAGGGGGGGCATGTGAAGGGGAGTGTGTATGTTTGCTTTACAATTGTTGTGGCAGATTCATGCCTCAGCTCCACATTTTGTTTTAGAAAGGTCACACAGAGTGGATGTGAAGTTTACTATCAACAAGAGATCAATTCCCAAATCATCCATTTGACTCCACCTTATAAATCATGTGCTTTGTTGCATATTTTATCAAATCTACTTTCAAGCCAGATGGAGGAAGGAGGATGTGGCAATCCCTCCACCATCTTGCAACTTTTATGCAAGTAGGTTTTCAAGAAAATCATCATTTCTCTTTGAAATATGTCTGGAACAGGCATGATGGTAGTGTCAACCTGTTGGAGTTTTTGTTGCTGGAAGAAGTTATACAAAAGGATTGGTTTTTACATTGACCAGTTACTGAATCAAGCTCAGGAATACATTGGAAATTCAACTGGGGCTTCCTTTCCCCGGCAGACTACTTCTAGAACGAGCTTGTACACTGAAGCTTACTCTTTTGCCCTCTTTTTGTTTCTTTCCTATTTTCTTGGCTTCTTTGCCACTCTCTAGACAATTTTGGAACTTTTTTCCCAACTCAAATGGTTTCAATAGTCTGATTGTGATCATACATTTTTACAAGGAATTTTTAAAATCTTTCCTCCAGTTAAGAAAGTCAAGGACTTAGGTCTTTTTCTTCCCTTATCAATATTGCAATGAAATTGATAAGTAAAGACCAACTCTTTCTTTTTGTTTTTAACCCAAGCAGATCATTCCCATCCATTCATCCATTTGGTGGACCAATAGTTGCCATTCTGATGGAAGTTATCACTTCTTAACAATAGGCATTCTGTGACTATGTTGACAGCACTTTGGGTGAAGATCCTAACTGGTCTTAGATACACATAGGGAGAAATTTGCTCAGCCAGTGTCAGTCTTAAGCATGCGTATCAGAAGATCTTTCTAGAGCTGGGAATTTTCCCATGAAAGGGATTCAGTTAGGGAAGAGACACTTGCCCCAGAGGTTTACATTCTTCTTGAAGACTGCTTAAGGAACTTAGATGCCATGTCCATTTGGATCTGTGTCTGCACAGAACTTTGTCATGCCAGTGCTTGAAATGCATCTTGAAGAGAATTCACTAGCACAGAATGAATGAGAGTGGAAGGGGTTGGTGGGGCTAACCAGGCCCAATCCCCCTGCCTAAACCAGGATACCTAGAGCCTCTTGCCCAGGATTCTATCTGGGTGTACTTTGAATGTCTTCAAAGATCCAGGCTCCACAATCTTTCTGGGCAGTCTGTGCCGTGGTTCACTCACCCTCACAGTAAAGAATCATTTCCTGATGTTCCTGTATTTCAGTGTGTGCCCACTGCCTCTTGTCTTTTCACTCAGCATCACTGAAAAGACACTGATTCCCTCCCCTTTGCACTATTGCTTCCATATGGATGTGTGCTGCCATGTAGAGATATGTCAAAAACCTACCTGAAGCCCAGGCAGATAATATTCCCTTCATCTACCAGTCAAGTTGATTCATCAGAGGAGTTTAAAGTTATGTTCAGCATGAAATGCCCCTGAAAAATCATGCTAACTACATTATTGTGTCATCTTTCATGTGCCTGGCAAGGTATTCCAGGAAGAGCTGCTTCATCAACTTCCTGGGTATAAAAAAGAGGCTGGCTGGTTTGTACGATTGCGAGTCCTCCTAATTGCCTTTTTTGAAGATGAGTGTCATTTGCTTACATCCAGTCCTTAGCCTCTCTTCTCGTCTACATCTTAGCAAAAAGCTTTTCCACTATGTCTGGCGAGGAAAAACTGTGCCAGCACAGAAAACATCTCCTATCGTGTTCTAGACGTTGCACGGAGGTGTGCCGAGTGTTTGGCATGAAGGAAAGAAAACTTGTCCAAAACAGCTTCCAATCGAATGTTCATGCGATTGGAAAAGTCAGGAGAGTGCAAAGGTACTGTTTTCTATCAGTTGGCAAGCTGCGCACACAATCCCAGTGTTGTACAGCTTCCTTCTTCACCTTTCCGAAGGTGCCGCTCTCTCCGGCTCCCGGAGGCGAAGAAGCGGCTTCTTCGCGCAAAGACGATTGTGCCGCTCACTGTGCTCTCCTTAGCGCGGCTTCTGCCGAAAGACGCCCGAGAGCGGCTCTTAGCTACGGAGAGCATCGTACCTTCGTGTTTAGCGTCTCTTCTCGTCTACATCTTAGCAAAAAGCTTTTCCACTATGTCTGGCGAGGAAAAACTGTGCCAGCACAGAAAACATCTCCCATCGTGTTCTAGACGTTGCACGGAGGTGTGCCGAGTGTTTGGCATGAAGGAAAGAAAAGTTGTCCAAAACAGCTTCCAATCGAATGTTCATGTGATTGGAAAAGTCAGGAGAGTGCAAAGGTACTGTTTCCTAGCAGTTGGCAAGCTGCGCACACAATCCCAGTGTTGTACAGCTTCCTTCTTCACCTTTCCGAAGGTGCCGCTCTCTCCGGCTCCCGGAGGCGAAGAAGCGGCTTCTTCGCGCAAAGACGATTGTGCCGCTCACTGTGCACTCCTTAGCGCGGCTTCTGCCGAAAGACGCCCGGGAGCGGCTCTTAGCTCCGGACAGCATCGTACCTTCGTCTTTAGCGTCTCTTCTCGTCTACATCTTAGCAAAAAGCTTTTCCACTATGTCTGGCGAGGAAAAACTGTGCAAGCACAGAAAACATCTCCCATCGTGTTCTAGACGTTGCACGGAGGTGTGCCGAGTGTTTGGCATGAAGAAAAGAAAAGTTGTCCAAAACAGCTTCCAATCGAATGTTCATGTGATTGGAAAAGTCAGGAGAGTGCAAAGGTACTGTTTTCTATCAGTTGGCAAGCTGCGCACACAATCCCAGTGTTGTACAGCTTCCTTCTTCACCTTTCCGAAGGTGCCGCTCTCTCCGGCTCCCGGAGGCGAAGAAGCGGCTTCTTCGCGCAAAGACGATTGTGCCGCTCACTGTGCTCTCCTTAGCGAGGCTTCTGCCGAAAGACGCCCGAGAGCGGCTCTTAGCTACGGAGAGCATCGTACCTTCGTCTTTAGCGTCTCTTCTCGTCTACATCTTAGCAAAAAGCTTTTCCACTATGTCTGGCGAGGAAAAACTGTGCCAGCACAGAAAACATCTCCCATGGTGTTCTAGACGTTGCACGATCCCTAAACTTAGGCTGATTTTCCTTCCTGGGGATAGGGTTCTGCTTCAACCTAGGGCCTGGAGTTTTTAACCAGGAAGCCCTGAGTTCCAGGCTTACTGCATCTGCCAAAGGCATCCGAAAGGGAGTGCAGAAGTGCCACAACATGGTTGCTTTCACGGCTTTTCCCTTAGGAAGAACCCTAATACGCGGCTGATTTACCTTCCTAGGGTTACTGTTAGGCTTAGGCCTAGGACTTTTAAAACCAGGAAGCCCTGGGCTCCAGGCACACTGCAGCTGTGAAAGGCATCCCAAAGGGAGTGCAAAAGTGCCACAACATGGCTGCTTTCCCGGCTTTTTCCTTGGCAAGAAGCCTAACACCAGGCTGATTTCCCTTCCCATGGTTACTGTTAGCCTTAGGCCTAGGGCTAGGATTTTTAAAACTAGGAAGCCCTTAGTTCCAGGCACACTGCAGCTGCGAAAGGCATCCCAAGGGGAGTACAAAAGTGCAACAACATGGCAGCTTCCACAGCTTTTTCCTTGGCACCATCCCTATACCTAGGCTGATTTATCTGCCTAGGGTTAAGGTTAGGCTTCAGCCTAGGGCTTGGAGTTTTTTAACCAGAAAGCCCTGAGTTCCAGGCTTACTGCATCTGCCAAAGGCATCCCAAAGGGAGTGCAGAAGTGCCACAACATGGCTGCTTTCACGGCTTTTCCCTTAGGAAGAACCCTAATACACGGCTGATTTACCTTCCCAGGGTTACTGTTAGGCTTAGGCCTAGGACTTTTAAAACCAGGAAGCCCTGGGCTCCAGGCATATGCAGCTGTTAAAGGCATCCCAAGAGGGGCGCAGAAGTGACACAACTTGGCTGCCTCTGCTTCTATTCTCATGAGACCATCCTGAACCATAGGCAGATTTTCATTCCTAGGGTTAAGGTTTGAGTTTCGCCTAGGGTAAGAGTTCTATTAACCAGAAAGCCCTGAGTTCCAAGAACACAGCAGCTGCGAAGGACTAGCCAAGAAGATCGCCAAAGTACCACAACATACCTGCCTCCATAGCTTTTTCCTTGGGGACATGCCTAATTCCTGGCTGATTTGCCTTTCTCGTCTTAGGGTTGGGGTTCGGCCTAGGGCTAGGATTTTTTTAACTAGGAAGCCCTGAGTTCCAGGCTTACGGCATCTGCCAAAGGCATCCCAAAGGGAGTGCAGAAGTGCCACAACATGGCTGCTTTCATGGCTTTTCCCTTAGGAAGAACCCTAATACACGGCTGATTTACCTTCCTAGGGTTACTGTTAGGCTTAGGCCTAGGACTTTTAAAACCAGGAAGCCCTGGGCTCCAGGCACACTGCAGCTGTTAAAGGCATCCCAAGGAGAGCGCAAAAGTGACACAACTTGGCTGCCTCTGCTGCTATTCTCATGAGACCATCCCGAACCATAGGCTGATTTTCCTTCCTAGGGTTAAGGTTTGAGTTACGCCTGGGGTAAGGGTTCTATTAACCAGAAAGCCCTGAGTTCCAAGAACACAGCAGCTGCGAAGGACTAGCCAAGAAGAGCGCAAAAGTACCTCAACATGCCTGCCTCCACAGCTTTTTCCTTGGGGACATGCCTAATTCCTGGCTGATTTGCCTTTCTCGTCTTAGGGTTGGGGTTCGGCCTAGGGCTAGGATTTTTTTAACTAGGAAGCCCTGAGTTCCAGGCACACTGGAGCTGTGAAAGGCATCCAAAAGGGAGTGCAAAAGTGCCACAACATGGCTGCTTTCCCGGCTTTTTCCTTGGCAAGAAGCCTAACACCAGGCTGATTTCCCTTGCCAGGGTTACTGTTAGGCTTAGGCCTAGGGCTAGGATTTTTAAAACTAGGAAGCCCTTAGATCCAGGCACAGTGCAGCTGCGAAAGGCATCCCAAGGGGAGTACAAAAGTGCAACAACATGGCAGCTTTCACAGCTTTTTCCTTGGCACCATCCCTATACCTAGGCTGATTTATCTGCCTAGGGTTAAGTTTAGGCTTCAGCCTAGGGCTTGGAGTTTTTTAACCAGGAAGCCTTGAGTTCCAGGCTTACTGCATCTGCCAAAGGCATCCCAAAGGGAGTGCAGAAGTGCCACAGCATGGCTGCTTTCACGGCTTTTCCCTTAGGAAGAACCCTAATACGCGGCTGATTTACCTTCCTAGGGTTACTGTTAGGCTTCGGCCTAGGACTTTTAAAACCAGGAAGCCCTGGGCTCCAGGCACACTGCAGCTGCGAAAGGCATCCCAAGGGGAGCGCAAAAGTGACACAACTTGGCTGCCACCACTGATATTTCCATGAGACCATCCCGAACCATAGGCTGATTTTCCTTCCTAGGGTTAAGGTTTGAGTTACGCCTAGGGTAAGAGTTCTATTAACCAGAAAGCCCTGAGTTCCAAGAACACAGCAGCTGCGAAGGACTAGCCAAGAAGAGCGCAAAAGTACCACAACATGCCTGCCTCCACAGCTTTTTCCTTGGGGACATGCCTAATTCCTGGCTGATTTGCCTTTCTCGTCTTAGGGTTGGGGTTCGGCCTAGGGCTAGGATTTTTTTAACCAGGATGCCCTGAGTTCCAGGCTTACTGCATCTGCCAAAGGCATCCCAAAGGGAGTGCAGAAGTGCCACAACATGGCTGCTTTCACGGCTTTTCCCTTAGGAAGAACCCTAATACGCGGCTGATTTACCTTCCTAGGGTTACTGTTAGGCTTAGGCCTAGGACTTTTAAAACCAGGAAGCCCTGGGCTCCAGGCACACTGCAGCTGTTAAAGGCATCCCAAGGGGAGCGCAAAAGTGACACAACTTGGCTGCCTCTGCTGCTATTCTCATGAGACCATCCCGAACCATAGGCTGATTTTCCTTCCTAGGGTGAGGGTTAGAGTTACGCCTAGGGTTAGTGTTTTTTTAACCAGAAAGCCCTGAGTTCCAAGAACACAGCAGCTGCCAAGGACTACCCAAGAGGAGGGGAAAAGTGCCACAACATGGCTGCCTCCAGCGCTTTTTCCTTGGGACCATCATTGAACCTAAGCTGATTTACTTGCCTCCAGTTGCACCTATGGTCACGCCAAGAGATAGGGATTTTAAATCAGTAAACCCTGAGCTCCAGACCCAGTGCAGCTGCAAAAGTCTTCCCAAGGGCAGCCAAAAATTGCCTCAACATGCTCCTTCCAGTGCTTTTTTCCTTGGGAACATCCCTATACCCAGGCTGATTTATCTGCCTAGGGTTAGGGTTAGGGTTCAGCCTAGAGATAGGATTTTTTCAAACAGGAAGCCCTGAATTCCAGGCACACTGCAGCTGTTAAAGGCAGTGTTCTACGTCAACCGCAACTTAGTCTGAAATAAATGCTTTTTCCCTGAGAGCATCTGAGAGGTTTGCATGAAGCACTGATATCTGACATTTGCAATTTTGAATAGGAGAGGAGAAAGAAAATGGGAAGAAGTTTTTAATTTTAGTGGTTTCAATGTTAATTTCCGTACACTTTTTCAAAACTTGTCAGCTCAAATGCCCATCAACATCTTTTAGTCATCTGTAAGTCAGTATTCATATAAAATGTGCTTCAAATCAAAAGAATTTCAAATTTGCACTCCAAATTTCTATGCCTAGATTTATGATTTCCTACACATATTAGATGAAAGGAAGGCCTTTTTTACTGTGGGAGTGCTGGAACACTGGAACAGGTTGCCCAGGGAAGTTGTGGGTGTCCCATCCCTGAAAGTATTCAAGGTCAGCTTGGACGGGGCTTGGAGCAGCAACAAAGGAGAAGCTTGATGGTAGAGAAACAAAGTTGGACTATAGAAGAAACTGGGATTGAAGTATAGGAGCAAGTTTTCTCTCAGCTCTTGGGGTAAATTCAAAGTTGTACAAAATGACATTTATCTGTGCTATTCACTACTGTAACAGAAATGTTCATGAAAACTGTACAGAAGATAGCAAATTTTAAAAGAGATAAGAATTACAGCATAAAATCCATGGGATGGGTTACAACATGAGACACTCTCTAAGAGAAAATCTCTGTGTTTCAGCACTTCATCATGGTAAGATTTCATGAAGTGCCAAAGAAGGCGGCAAAATATCATTCGGGACGTTATTTCCTGGAATTCAGCCTGGCCATTAGTAGGAACTGGGTTTGAACACATCATGTAGATATACCACACACGCTTTCCCTTCACTGAAAAATGACTGTTTACAACGAAGAAGCAATTGACGATCAAAATTGATTGAAAGCATCTTAAACATGTCAAGTATTTCATTGTAGATGATCTGTGATCCAAATGCTTCTTCCACCTTCGAGAGGGACAGAACAATTCTTCCATATCATGATGGTTTAAAATTGTATCAACCAATGTTTTCTGCTGAAAAGATAGCATCTATTTTTTTCTATTTTTGGAAGAAAATATTCCTAGACATACAACAGGTGAGAACTAAGTAATTTTAAAGAAACAAATGAAAAGAAAATATTCTGTAAATAGAATGAAATGAAAAGCTGTGTTTTAAATAGGAGCTAAATATGAAACAGAATTTTTGTACCAGGCATTTGAATTACTGCACCAGCTCTTTTGCCCATCAAGAGAGGCATTGAGCATTTCAGTCTTTTCCAAGGTGTTCATGATCTGCTATGCTGATCTCTGTGTGTGCCTAGGTGTGTGTGGAAGGGGGGGCATGTGAAGGGGAGTGTGTATGTTTGCTTTACAATTGTTGTGGCAGATTCATGCCTCAGCTCCACATTTTGTTTTAGAAAGGTCACACAGAGTGGATGTGAAGTTTACTATCAACAAGAGATCAATTCCCAAATCATCCATTTGACTCCACCTTATAAATCATGTGCTTTGTTGCATATTTTATCAAATCTACTTTCAAGCCAGATGGAGGAAGGAGGATGTGGGAATCCCTCCACCATCTTGCAACTTTTATGCAAGTAGGTTTTCAAGAAAATCATCATTTCTCTTTGAAATATGTCTGGAACAGGCATGATGGTAGTGTCAACCTGTTGGAGTTTTTGTTGCTGGAAGAAGTTATACAAAAGGATTGGTTTTTACATTGACCAGTTACTGAATCAAGCTCAGGAATACATTGGAAATTCAACTGGGGCTTCCTTTCCCCGGCAGACTACTTCTAGAACGAGCTTGTACACTGAAGCTTACTCTTTTGCCCTCTTTTTGTTTCTTTCCTATTTTCTTGGCTTCTTTGCCACTCTCTAGACAATTTTGGAACTTTTTTCCCAACTCAAATGGTTTCAATAGTCTGATTGTGATCATACATTTTTACAAGGAATTTTTAAAATCTTTCCTCCAGTTAAGAAAGTCAAGGACTTAGGTCTTTTTCTTCCCTTATCAATATTGCAATGAAATTGATAAGTAAAGACCAACTCTTTCTTTTTGTTTTTAACCCAAGCAGATCATTCCCATCCATTCATCCATTTGGTGGACCAATAGTTGCCATTCTGATGGAAGTTATCACTTCTTAACAATAGGCATTCTGTGACTATGTTGACAGCACTTTGGGTGAAGATCCTAACTGGTCTTAGATACACATAGGGAGAAATTTGCTCAGCCAGTGTCAGTCTTAAGCATGCGTATCAGAAGATCTTTCTAGAGCTGGGAATTTTCCCATGAAAGGGATTCAGTTAGGGAAGAGACACTTGCCCCAGAGGTTTACATTCTTCTTGAAGACTGCTTAAGGAACTTAGATGCCATGTCCATTTGGATCTGTGTCTGCACAGAACTTTGTCATGCCAGTGCTTGAAATGCATCTTGAAGAGAATTCACTAGCACAGAATGAATGAGAGTGGAAGGGGTTGGTGGGGCTAACCAGGCCCAATCCCCCTGCCTAAACCAGGATACCTAGAGCCTCTTGCCCAGGATTCTATCTGGGTGTACTTTGAATGTCTTCAAAGATCCAGGCTCCACAATCTTTCTGGGCAGTCTGTGCCGTGGTTCACTCACCCTCACAGTAAAGAATCATTTCCTGATGTTCCTGTATTTCAGTGTGTGCCCACTGCCTCTTGTCTTTTCACTCAGCATCACTGAAAAGACACTGATTCCCTCCCCTTTGCACTATTGCTTCCATATGGATGTGTGCTGCCATGTAGAGATATGTCAAAAACCTACCTGAAGCCCAGGCAGATAATATTCCCTTCATCTACCAGTCAAGTTGATTCATCAGAGGAGTTTAAAGTTATGTTCAGCATGAAATGCCCCTGAAAAATCATGCTAACTACATTATTGTGTCATCTTTCATGTGCCTGGCAAGGTATTCCAGGAAGAGCTGCTTCATCAACTTCCTGGGTATAAAAAAGAGGCTGGCTGGTTTGTACGATTGCGAGTCCTCCTAATTGCCTTTTTTGAAGATGAGTGTCATTTGCTTACATCCAGTCCTTAGCCTCTCTTCTCGTCTACATCTTAGCAAAAAGCTTTTCCACTATGTCTGGCGAGGAAAAACTGTGCCAGCACAGAAAACATCTCCTATCGTGTTCTAGACGTTGCACGGAGGTGTGCCGAGTGTTTGGCATGAAGGAAAGAAAACTTGTCCAAAACAGCTTCCAATCGAATGTTCATGCGATTGGAAAAGTCAGGAGAGTGCAAAGGTACTGTTTTCTATCAGTTGGCAAGCTGCGCACACAATCCCAGTGTTGTACAGCTTCCTTCTTCACCTTTCCGAAGGTGCCGCTCTCTCCGGCTCCCGGAGGCGAAGAAGCGGCTTCTTCGCGCAAAGACGATTGTGCCGCTCACTGTGCTCTCCTTAGCGCGGCTTCTGCCGAAAGACGCCCGAGAGCGGCTCTTAGCTACGGAGAGCATCGTACCTTCGTCTTTAGCGTCTCTTCTCGTCTACATCTTAGCAAAAAGCTTTTCCACTATGTCTGGCGAGGAAAAACTGTGCCAGCACAGAAAACATCTCCCATCGTGTTCTAGACGTTGCACGGAGGTGTGCCGAGTGTTTGGCATGAAGGAAAGAAAAGTTGTCCAAAACAGCTTCCAATCGAATGTTCATGTGATTGGAAAAGTCAGGAGAGTGCAAAGGTACTGTTTCCTAGCAGTTGGCAAGCTGCGCACACAATCCCAGTGTTGTACAGCTTCCTTCTTCACCTTTCCGAAGGTGCCGCTCTCTCCGGCTCCCGGAGGCGAAGAAGCGGCTTCTTCGCGCAAAGACGATTGTGCCGCTCACTGTGCACTCCTTAGCGCGGCTTCTGCCGAAAGACGCCCGGGAGCGGCTCTTAGCTCCGGACAGCATCGTACCTTCGTCTTTAGCGTCTCTTCTCGTCTACATCTTAGCAAAAAGCTTTTCCACTAT
Organism: Ammospiza maritima maritima; assembly: GCA_036010785.1. Taxonomy (NCBI): domain Eukaryota; kingdom Metazoa; phylum Chordata; class Aves; order Passeriformes; family Passerellidae; genus Ammospiza; species Ammospiza maritima. The sequence goes on from CM069694.1 coordinate 5,492,925, forward strand.
GTCTGGCGAGGAAAAACTGTGCAAGCACAGAAAACATCTCCCATCGTGTTCTAGACGTTGCACGGAGGTGTGCCGAGTGTTTGGCATGAAGAAAAGAAAAGTTGTCCAAAACAGCTTCCAATCGAATGTTCATGTGATTGGAAAAGTCAGGAGAGTGCAAAGGTACTGTTTTCTATCAGTTGGCAAGCTGCGCACACAATCCCAGTGTTGTACAGCTTCCTTCTTCACCTTTCCGAAGGTGCCGCTCTCTCCGGCTCCCGGAGGCCAAGAAGCGGCTTCTTCGCGCAAAGACGATTGTGCCGCTCACTGTGCTCTCCTTAGCGAGGCTTCTGCCGAAAGACGCCCGAGAGCGGCTCTTAGCTACGGAGAGCATCGTACCTTCGTCTTTAGCGTCTCTTCTCGTCTACATCTTAGCAAAAAGCTTTTCCACTATGTCTGGCGAGGAAAAACTGTGCCAGCACAGAAAACATCTCCCATGGTGTTCTAGACGTTGCACGATCCCTAAACTTAGGCTGATTTTCCTTCCTGGGGATAGGGTTAGGCTTCAACCTAGGGCCTGGAGTTTTTTAACCAGGAAGCCCTGAGTTCCAGGCTTACTGCATCTGCCAAAGGCATCCGAAAGGGAGTGCAGAAGTGCCACAACATGGTTGCTTTCACGGCTTTTCCCTTAGGAAGAACCCTAATACGCGGCTGATTTACCTTCCTAGGGTTACTGTTAGGCTTAGGCCTAGGACTTTTAAAACCAGGAAGCCCTGGGCTCCAGGCACACTGCAGCTGTGAAAGGCATCCCAAAGGGAGTGCAAAAGTGCCACAACATGGCTGCTTTCCCGGCTTTTTCCTTGGCAAGAAGCCTAACACCAGGCTGATTTCCCTTCCCATGGTTACTGTTAGCCTTAGGCCTAGGGCTAGGATTTTTAAAACTAGGAAGCCCTTAGTTCCAGGCACACTGCAGCTGCGAAAGGCATCCCAAGGGGAGTACAAAAGTGCAACAACATGGCAGCTTCCACAGCTTTTTCCTTGGCACCATCCCTATACCTAGGCTGATTTATCTGCCTAGGGTTAAGGTTAGGCTTCAGCCTAGGGCTTGGAGTTTTTTAACCAGAAAGCCCTGAGTTCCAGGCTTACTGCATCTGCCAAAGGCATCCCAAAGGGAGTGCAGAAGTGCCACAACATGGCTGCTTTCACGGCTTTTCCCTTAGGAAGAACCCTAATACACGGCTGATTTACCTTCCCAGGGTTACTGTTAGGCTTAGGCCTAGGACTTTTAAAACCAGGAAGCCCTGGGCTCCAGGCATATGCAGCTGTTAAAGGCATCCCAAGAGGGGCGCAGAAGTGACACAACTTGGCTGCCTCTGCTTCTATTCTCATGAGACCATCCTGAACCATAGGCAGATTTTCATTCCTAGGGTTAAGGTTTGAGTTTCGCCTAGGGTAAGAGTTCTATTAACCAGAAAGCCCTGAGTTCCAAGAACACAGCAGCTGCGAAGGACTAGCCAAGAAGATCGCCAAAGTACCACAACATACCTGCCTCCATAGCTTTTTCCTTGGGGACATGCCTAATTCCTGGCTGATTTGCCTTTCTCGTCTTAGGGTTGGGGTTCGGCCTAGGGCTAGGATTTTTTTAACTAGGAAGCCCTGAGTTCCAGGCTTACGGCATCTGCCAAAGGCATCCCAAAGGGAGTGCAGAAGTGCCACAACATGGCTGCTTTCATGGCTTTTCCCTTAGGAAGAACCCTAATACACGGCTGATTTACCTTCCCAGGGTTACTGTTAGGCTTAGGCCTAGGACTTTTAAAACCAGGAAGCCCTGGGCTCCAGGCACACTGCAGCTGTTAAAGGCATCCCAAGGAGAGCGCAAAAGTGACACAACTTGGCTGCCTCTGCTGCTATTCTCATGAGACCATCCCGAACCATAGGCTGATTTTCCTTCCTAGGGTTAAGGTTTGAGTTACGCCTGGGGTAAGGGTTCTATTAACCAGAAAGCCCTGAGTTCCAAGAACACAGCAGCTGCGAAGGACTAGCCAAGAAGAGCGCAAAAGTACCTCAACATGCCTGCCTCCACAGCTTTTTCCTTGGGGACATGCCTAATTCCTGGCTGATTTGCCTTTCTCGTCTTAGGGTTGGGGTTCGGCCTAGGGCTAGGATTTTTTTAACTAGGAAGCCCTGAGTTCCAGGCACACTGGAGCTGTGAAAGGCATCCAAAAGGGAGTGCAAAAGTGCCACAACATGGCTGCTTTCCCGGCTTTTTCCTTGGCAAGAAGCCTAACACCAGGCTGATTTCCCTTGCCAGGGTTACTGTTAGGCTTAGGCCTAGGGCTAGGATTTTTAAAACTAGGAAGCCCTTAGATCCAGGCACAGTGCAGCTGCGAAAGGCATCCCAAGGGGAGTACAAAAGTGCAACAACATGGCAGCTTTCACAGCTTTTTCCTTGGCACCATCCCTATACCTAGGCTGATTTATCTGCCTAGGGTTAAGTTTAGGCTTCAGCCTAGGGCTTGGAGTTTTTTAACCAGGAAGCCTTGAGTTCCAGGCTTACTGCATCTGCCAAAGGCATCCCAAAGGGAGTGCAGAAGTGCCACAGCATGGCTGCTTTCACGGCTTTTCCCTTAGGAAGAACCCTAATACGCGGCTGATTTACCTTCCTAGGGTTACTGTTAGGCTTCGGCCTAGGACTTTTAAAACCAGGAAGCCCTGGGCTCCAGGCACACTGCAGCTGCGAAAGGCATCCCAAGGGGAGCGCAAAAGTGACACAACTTGGCTGCCACCACTGATATTTCCATGAGACCATCCCGAACCATAGGCTGATTTTCCTTCCTAGGGTTAAGGTTTGAGTTACGCCTAGGGTAAGAGTTCTATTAACCAGAAAGCCCTGAGTTCCAAGAACACAGCAGCTGCGAAGGACTAGCCAAGAAGAGCGCAAAAGTACCACAACATGCCTGCCTCCACAGCTTTTTCCTTGGGGACATGCCTAATTCCTGGCTGATTTGCCTTTCTCGTCTTAGGGTTGGGGTTCGGCCTAGGGCTAGGATTTTTTTAACCAGGATGCCCTGAGTTCCAGGCTTACTGCATCTGCCAAAGGCATCCCAAAGGGAGTGCAGAAGTGCCACAACATGGCTGCTTTCACGGCTTTTCCCTTAGGAAGAACCCTAATACGCGGCTGATTTACCTTCCTAGGGTTACTGTTAGGCTTAGGCCTAGGACTTTTAAAACCAGGAAGCCCTGGGCTCCAGGCACACTGCAGCTGTTAAAGGCATCCCAAGGGGAGCGCAAAAGTGACACAACTTGGCTGCCTCTGCTGCTATTCTCATGAGACCATCCCGAACCATAGGCTGATTTTCCTTCCTAGGGTTAAGGTTTGAGTTACGCCTAGGGTAAGGGTTCTATTAACCAGAAAGACCTGAGTTCCAAGAACACAGCAGCTGCGAAGGACTAGCCAAGAAGAGCGCAAAAGTACCACAACATGCCTGCCTCCACAGCTTTTTCCTTGGGGACATGCCTAATTCCTGGCTGATTTGCCTTTCTCGTCTTAGGGTTGGGGTTCGGCCTAGGGCTAGGATTTTTTTAACTAGGAAGCCCTGAGTTCCAGGCTTACTTCATCTGCCAAAGGCATCCCAAAGGGAGTGCAAAAGTGCCACAACATGGCTGCTTTCACGGCTTTTCCCTTAGGAAGAACCCTAATACGTGGCTGATTTACCTTCCTAGGGTTACTGTTAGGCTTAGGCCTAGGACTTTTAAAACCAGGAAGCCCTGGGCTCCAGGCACATGTAGCTGTTAAAGGCATCCCAAGAGGGCTGCAGAAGTGACACAACTTGGCTGCCTCTGCTGCTATTCTCATGAGACCATCCCGAATCATAGGCTGATTTTCCTTCCTAGGGTTAAGGTTTGAGTTACGCCTAGGGTAAGGGTTCTATTAACCAGAAAGCCCTGAGTTCCAAGAACACAGCAGCTGCGAAGGACTAGCCAAGAAGAGCGCAAAAGTACCACAACATGCCTGCCTCCACAGCTTTTTCCTTGGGGACATGCCTAATTCCTGGCTGATTTGCCTTTCTCGTCTTAGGGTTGGGGTTCGGCCTAGGGCTGGGATTTTTTTAACTAGGAAGCCCTGAGTTCCAGGCACACTGGAGCTGTGAAAGGCATCCAAAAGGGAGTGCATAAGTGCCACAACATGGCTGCTTTCACGGCTTTTTCCTTGGCAAGAAGCCTAACACCAGGCTGATTTCCCTTCCCAGGGTTACTGTTAGGCTTAGGCCTAGGGCTAGGATTTTTAAAACTAGGAAGCCCTTAGATCCAGGCACACTGCTGCTGTTCAAGGCATCCCAAGGGGAGTACAAAAGTGCAACAACATGGCAGCTTTCACAGCTTTTTCCTTGGCACCATCCCGATACCTAGGCTGTTTTATCTGCCTAGGGTTAGGGTTAGGGTTCAGCCTAGGGCTTGGAGTTTTTTAACCAGGAAGCCCTGAGTTCCAGGGTTACTGCATCTGCCAAAGGCATCCCAAAGGGAGTGCAAAAGTGCCACAACATGGCTGCTTTCACAGCTTTTCCCTTAGGAAGAACCCTAATACGCGGCTGATTTACCTTCCTAGGGTTACTGTTAGGCTTAGGCCTAGGACTTTTAAAACCAGGAAGCCCTGGGCTCCAGGCACACTGCAGCTGCGAAAGGCATCCCAAGGGGAGCGCAAAAGTGACACAACTTGGCTGCCACCACTGATATTTCCATGAGACCATCCCGAACCATAGGCTGATTTTCCTTCCTAGGGTTAAGGTTTGAGTTACGCCTAGGGTAAGAGTTCTATTAACCAGAAAGCCCTGAGTTCCAAGAACACAGCAGCTGCGAAGGACTACCCAAGAAGAGCGCAAAAGTACCACAACATGCCTGCCTCCACAGCTTTTTCCTTGGGGACATGCCTAATTCCTGGCTGATTTGCCTTTCTCGTCTTAGGGTTGGGGTTCGGCCTAGGGCTAGGATTTTTTTAACTAGGAAGCCCTGAGTTCCAGGCTTACTGCATGTGCCAAAGGCATCCCAAAGGGAGTGCAGAAGTGCCACAACATGGCTGCTTTCACGGCTTTTCCCTTAGGAAGAACCCTAATACGCGGCTGATTTACCTTCCTAGGGTTACTGTTAGGCTTAGGCCTAGGACTTTTAAAACCAGGAAGCCCTGGGCTCCAGGCACTCTGCAGCTGCGAAAGGCATCCCAAGGGGAGCGCAAAAGTGACACAACTTGGCTGCCACCACTGATATTTCCATGAGACCATCCCGAACCATAGGCTGATTTTCCTTCCTAGGGTTAAGGTTTGAGTTATGCCTGGCGTAAGGGTTCTATTAACCAGAAAGCCCTGAGTTCCAAGAACACAGCAGCTGCGAAGGACTAGCCAAGAAGAGCGCAAAAGTACCACAACATGCCTGCCTCCACAGCTTTTTCCTTGGGGACATGCCTAATTCCTGGCTTATTTGCCTTTCTCGTCTTAGGGTTGGGGTTCGGCCTAGGGCTAGGATTTTTAAAATCAGGAAGCCCTGAGTTCCAGGCACACTGGAGCTGTGAAAGGCATCCCAAAGGGAGTGCAAAAGTGCCACAACATGGCTGCTTTCCCGTCTTTTTCCTTGGCAAGAAGCCTAACACCAGGCTGATTTACCTTCCCAGGGTTACTGTAAGGCTTAGGCCTAGGGCTAGGATTTTTAAAACTAGGAAGCCCTTAGTTCCAGGCACACTGCAGCTGTTCAAGTCATCCCAAGAGGGCCGCAGAAGTGACACAACTTGGCTGCCTCTGCTGCTATTCTGATGAGTCCATCCCGAACCATAGGCTGATTTTCCTTCCTAGGGTGAGGGTTAGAGTTACGCCTAGGGTTAGTGTTTTTTTAACCAGAAAGCCCTGAGTTCCAAGAACACAGCAGCTGCCAAGGACTACCCAAGAGGAGGGGAAAAGTGCCACAACATGGCTGCCTCCAGCGCTTTTTCCTTGGGACCATCATTGAACCTAAGCTGATTTACTTGCCTCCAGTTGCACCTATGGTCACGCCAAGAGATAGGGATTTTAAATCAGTAAACCCTGAGCTCCAGACCCAGTGCAGCTGCAAAAGGCTTCCCAAGGGCAGCCAAAAATTGCCTCAACATGCTCCTTCCAGTGCTTTTTTCCTTGGGAACATCCCTATACCCAGGCTGATTTATCTGCCTAGGGTTAGGGTTAGGGTTCAGCCTAGAGATAGGATTTTTTCAAACAGGAAGCCCTGAATTCCAGGCACACTGCAGCTGTTAAAGGCAGTGTTCTACGTCAACCGCAACTTAGTCTGAAATAAATGCTTTTTCCCTGAGAGCATCTGAGAGGTTTGCATGAAGCACTGATATCTGACATTTGCAATTTTGAATAGGAGAGGAGAAAGAAAATGGGAAGAAGTTTTTAATTTTAGTGGTTTCAATGTTAATTTCCGTACACTTTTTCAAAACTTGTCAGCTCAAATGCCCATCAACATCTTTTAGTCATCTGTAAGTCAGTATTCATATAAAATGTGCTTCAAATCAAAAGAATTTCAAATTTGCACTCCAAATTTCTATGCCTAGATTTATGATTTCCTCCACATATTAGATGAAAGGAAGGCCTTTTTTACTGTGGGAGTGCTGGAACACTGGAACAGGTTGCCCAGGGAAGTTGTGGGTGTCCCATCCCTGAAAGTATTCAAGGTCAGCTTGGACGGGGCTTGGAGCAGCAACAAAGGAGAAGCTTGATGGTAGAGAAACAAAGTTGGACTATAGAAGAAACTGGGATTGAAGTATAGGAGCAAGTTTTCTCTCAGCTCTTGGGGTAAATTCAAAGTTGTACAAAATGACATTTATCTGTGCTATTCACTACTGTAACAGAAATGTTCATGAAAACTGTACAGAAGATAGCAAATTTTAAAAGAGATAAGAATTACAGCATAAAATCCATGGGATGGGTTACAACATGAGACACTCTCTAAGAGAAAATCTCTGTGTTTCAGCACTTCATCATGGTAAGATTTCATGAAGTGCCAAAGAAGGCGGCAAAATATCATTCGGGACGTTATTTCCTGGAATTCAGCCTGGCCATTAGTAGGAACTGGGTTTGAACACATCATGTAGATATACCACACACGCTTTCCCTTCACTGAAAAATGACTGTTTACAACGAAGAAGCAATTGACGATCAAAATTGATTGAAAGCATCTTAAACATGTCAAGTATTTCATTGTAGATGATCTGTGATCCAAATGCTTCTTCCACCTTCGAGAGGGACAGAACAATTCTTCCATATCATGATGGTTTAAAATTGTATCAACCAATGTTTTCTGCTGAAAAGATAGCATCTATTTTTTTCTATTTTTGGAAGAAAATATTCCTAGACATACAACAGGTGAGAACTAAGTAATTTTAAAGAAACAAATGAAAAGAAAATATTCTGTAAATAGAATGAAATGAAAAGCTGTGTTTTAAATAGGAGCTAAATATGAAACAGAATTTTTGTACCAGGCATTTGAATTACTGCACCAGCTCTTTTGCCCATCAAGAGAGGCATTGAGCATTTCAGTCTTTTCCAAGGTGTTCATGATCTGCTATGCTGATCTCTGTGTGTGCCTAGGTGTGTGTGGAAGGGGGGGCATGTGAAGGGGAGTGTGTATGTTTGCTTTACAATTGTTGTGGCAGATTCATGCCTCAGCTCCACATTTTGTTTTAGAAAGGTCACACAGAGTGGATGTGAAGTTTACTATCAACAAGAGATCAATTCCCAAATCATCCATTTGACTCTACCTTATAAATCATGTGCTTTGTTGCATATTTTATCAAATCTACTTTCAAGCCAGATGGAGGAAGGAGGATGTGGCAATCCCTCCACCATCTTGCAACTTTTATGCAAGTAGGTTTTCAAGAAAATCATCATTTCTCTTGGAAATATGTCTGGAACAGGCATGATGGTAGTGTCAACCTGTTGGAGTTTTTGTTGCTGGAAGAAGTTATACAAAAGGATTGGTTTTTACATTGACCAGTTACTGAATCAAGCTCAGGAATACATTGGAAATTCAACTGGGGCTTCCTTTCCCCGGCAGACTACTTCTAGAACGAGCTTGTACACTGAAGCTTACTCTTTTGCCCTCTTTTTGTTTCTTTCCTATTTTCTTGGCTTCTTTGCCACTCTCTAGACAATTTTGGAACTTTTTTCCCAACTCAAATGGTTTCAATAGTCTGATTGTGATCATACATTTTTACAAGGAATCTTTAAAATCTTTCCTCCAGTTAAGAAAGTCAAGGACTTAGGTCTTTTTCTTCCCTTATCAATATTGCAATGAAATTGATAAGTAAAGACCAACTCTTTCTTTTTGTTTTTAACCCAAGCAGATAATTCCCATCCATTCATCCATTTGGTGGACCAATAGTTGCCATTCTGATGGAAGTTATCACTTCTTAACAATAGGCATTCTGTGACTATGTTGACAGCACTTTGGGTGAAGATCCTAACTGGTCTTAGATACACATAGGGAGAAATTTGCTCAGCCAGTGTCAGTCTTAAGCATGCGTATCAGAAGATCTTTCTAGAGCTGGGAATTTTCCCATGAAAGGGATTCAGTTAGGGAAGAGACACTTGCCCCAGAGGTTTACATTCTTCTTGAAGACTGCTTAAGGAACTTAGATGCCATGTCCATTTGGATCTGTGTCTGCACAGAACTTTGTCATGCCAGTGCTTGAAATGCATCTTGAAGAGAATTCACTAGCACAGAATGAATGAGAGTGGAAGGGGTTGGTGGGGCTAACCAGGCCCAATCCCCCTGCCTAAACCAGGATACCTAGAGCCTCTTGCCCAGGATTCTATCTGGGTGTACTTTGAATGTCTTCAAAGATCCAGGCTCCACAATCTTTCTGGGCAGTCTGTGCCGTGGTTCACTCACCCTCACAGTAAAGAATCATTTCCTGATGTTCCTGTATTTCAGTGTGTGCCCACTGCCTCTTGTCTTTTCACTCAGCATCACTGAAAAGACACTGATTCCCTCCCCTTTGCACTATTGCTTCCATATGGATGTGTGCTGCCATGTAGAGATATGTCAAAAACCTACCTGAAGCCCAGGCAGATAATATTCCCTTCATCTACCAGTCAAGTTGATTCATCAGAGGAGTTTAAAGTTATGTTCAGCATGAAATGCCCCTGAAAAATCATGCTAACTACATTATTGTGTCGTCTTTCATGTGCCTGGCAAGGTTTTCCAGGAAGAGCTGCTTCATCAACTTCCTGGGTATAAAAAAGAGGCTGGCTGGTTTGTACGATTGCGAGTCCTCCTAATTGCCTTTTTTGAAGATGAGTGTCATTTGCTTACATCCAGTCCTTAGCCTCTCTTCTCGTCTACATCTTAGCAAAAAGCTTTTCCACTATGTCTGGCGAGGAAAAACTGTGCCAGCACAGAAAACATCTCCTATCGTGTTCTAGACGTTGCACGGAGGTGTGCCGAGTGTTTGGCATGAAGGAAAGAAAACTTGTCCAAAACAGCTTCCAATCGAATGTTCATGCGATTGGAAAAGTCAGGAGAGTGCAAAGGTACTGTTTTCTATCAGTTGGCAAGCTGCGCACACAATCCCAGTGTTGTACAGCTTCCTTCTTCACCTTTCCGAAGGTGCCGCTCTCTCCGGCTCCCGGAGGCGAAGAAGCGGCTTCTTCGCGCAAAGACGATTGTGCCGCTCACTGTGCTCTCCTTAGCGCGGCTTCTGCCGAAAGACGCCCGAGAGCGGCTCTTAGCTCCGGAGAGCATCGTACCTTCGTGTTTAGCGTCTCTTCTCGTCTACATCTTAGCAAAAAGCTTTTCCACTATGTCTGGCGAGGAAAAACTGTGCCAGCACAGAAAACATCTCCCATCGTGTTCTAGACGTTGCACGGAGGTGTGCCGAGTGTTTGGCATGAAGGAAAGAAAAGTTGTCCAAAACAGCTTCCAATCGAATGTTCATGTGATTGGAAAAGTCAGGAGAGTGCAAAGGTACTGTTTTCTAGCAGTTGGCAAGCTGCGCACACAATCCCAGTGTTGTACAGCTTCCTTCTTCACCTTTCCGAAGGTGCCGCTCTCTCCGGCTCCCGGAGGCGAAGAAGCGGCTTCTTCGCGCAAAGACGATTGTGCCGCTCACTGTGCACTCCTTAGCGCGGCTTCTGCCGAAAGACGCCCGGGAGCGGCTCTTAGCTCCGGACAGCATCGTACCTTCGTCTTTAGCGTCTCTTCTCGTCTACATCTTAGCAAAAAGCTTTTCCACTATGTCTGGCGAGGAAAAACTGTGCAAGCACAGAAAACATCTCCCATCGTGTTCTAGACGTTGCACGGAGGTGTGCCGAGTGTTTGGCATGAAGAAAAGAAAAGTTGTCCAAAACAGCTTCCAATCGAATGTTCATGTGATTGGAAAAGTCAGGAGAGTGCAAAGGTACTGTTTTCTATCAGTTGGCAAGCTGCGCACACAATCCCAATGTTGTACAGCTTCCTTCTTCACCTTTCCGAAGGTGCCGCTCTCTCCGGCTCCCGGAGGCGAAGAAGCGGCTTCTTCGCGCAAAGACGATTGTGCCGCTCACTGTGCTCTCCTTAGCGAGGCTTCTGCCGAAAGACGCCCGAGAGCGGCTCTTAGCTACGGAGAGCATCGTACCTTCGTCTTTAGCGTCTCTTCTCGTCTACATCTTAGCAAAAAGCTTTTCCACTATGTCTGGCGAGGAAAAACTGTGCCAGCACAGAAAACATCTCCTATCGTGTTCTAGACGTTGCACGGAGGTGTGCCGAGTGTTTGGCATGAAGAAAAGAAAAGTTGTCCAAAACAGCTTCCAATCGAATGTTCATGTGATTGGAAAAGTCAGGAGAGTGCAAAGGTACTGTTTTCTAGCAGTTGGCAAGCTGCGCACACAATCCCAGTGTTGTACAGCTTCCTTCTTCACCTTTCCGAAGGTGCCGCTCTCTCCGGCTCCCGGAGGCGAAGAAGCGGCTTCTTCGCGCAAAGACGATTGTGCCGCTCACTGTGCACTCCTTAGCGCGGCTTCTGCCGAAAGACGCCCGGGAGCGGCTCTTAGCTCCGGACAGCATCGTACCTTCGTCTTTAGCGTCTCTTCTCGTCTACATCTTAGCAAAAAGCTTTTCCACTATGTCTGGCGAGGAAAAACTGTGCCAGCACAGAAAACATCTCCCATCGTGTTCTAGACGTTGCACGGAGGTGTGCCGAGTGTTTGGCATGAAGGAAAGAAAAGTTGTCCAAAACAGCTTCCAATCGAATGTTCATGTGATTGGAAAAGTCAGGAGAGTGCAAAGGTACTGTTTTCTAGCAGTTGGCAAGCTGCGCACACAATCCCAGTGTTGTACAGCTTCCTTCTTCACCTTTCCGAAGGTGCCGCTCTCTCCGGCTCCCGGAGGCGAAGAAGCGGCTTCTTCGCGCAAAGACGATTGTGCCGCTCACTGTGCACTCCTTAGCGCGGCTTCTGCCGAAAGACGCCCGGGAGCAGCTCTTAGCTCCGGACAGCATCGTACCTTCGTCTTTAGCGTCTCTTCTCGTCTACATCTTAGCAAAAAACTTTTCTACTATGTCTGGCGAGGAAAAACTGTGCAAGCACAGAAAACATCTCCCATCGTGTTCTAGACGTTGCACGGAGGTGTGCCGAGTGTTTGGCATGAAGGAAAGAAAAGTTGTCCAAAACAGCTTCCAATCGAATGTTCATGTGATTGGAAAAGTCAGGAGAGTGCAAAGGTACTGTTTTCTAGCAGTTGGCAAGCTGCGCACACAATCCCAGTGTTGTACAGCTTCCTTCTTCACCTTTCCGAAGGTGCCGCTCTCTCCGGCTCCCGGAGGCGAAGAAGCGGCTTCTTCGCGCAAAGACGATTGTGCCGCTCACTGTGCACTCCTTAGCGCGGCTTCTGCCGAAAGACGCCCGGGAGCGGCTCTTAGCTCCGGACAGCATCGTACCTTCGTCTTTAGCGTCTCTTCTCGTCTACATCTTAGCAAAAAGCTTTTCCACTATGTCTGGCGAGGAAAAACTGTGCCAGCACAGAAAACATCTCCCATCGTGTTCTAGACGTTGCACGGAGGTGTGCCGAGTGTTTGGCATGAAGGAAAGAAAAGTTGTCCAAAACAGCTTCCAATCGAATGTTCATGTGATTGGAAAAGTCAGGAGAGTGCAAAGGTACTGTTTTCTAGCAGTTGGCAAGCTGCGCACACAATCCCAGTGTTGTACAGCTTCCTTCTTCACCTTTCCGAAGGTGCCGCTCTCTCCGGCTCCCGGAGGCGAAGAAGCGGCTTCTTCGCGCAAAGACGATTGTGCCGCTCACTGTGCACTCCTTAGCGCGGCTTCTGCCGAAAGACGCCCGGGAGCGGCTCTTAGCTCCGGACAGCATCGTACCTTCGTCTTTAGCGTCTCTTCTCGTCTACATCTTAGCAAAAAACTTTTCTACTATGTCTGGCGAGGAAAAACTGTGCCAGCACAGAAAACATCTCCCATCGTGTTCTAGACGTTGCACGATCCCTAAACTTAGGCTGATTTTCCTTCCTGGGGATAGGGTTAGGCTTCAACCTAGGGCCTGGAGTTTTTTAACCAGGAAGCCCTGAGTTCCAGGCTTACTGCATCTGCCAAAGGCATCCGAAAGGGAGTGCAGAAGTGCCACAACATGGTTGCTTTCACGGCTTTTCCCTTAGGAAGAACCCTAATACGCGGCTGATTTACCTTCCTAGGGTTACTGTTAGGCTTAGGCCTAGGACTTTTAAAACCAGGAAGCCCTGGGCTCCAGGCACACTGCAGCTGTGAAAGGCATCCAAAAGGGAGTGCAAAAGTGCCACAACATGGCTGCTTTCCCGGCTTTTTCCTTGGCAAGAATCCTAACACCAGGCTGATTTCCCTTCCCAGGGTTACTGTTAGCCTTAGGCCTAGGGCTAGGATTTTTAAAACTAGGAAGCCCTTAGATCCAGGCACAGTGCAGCTGCGAAAGGCATCCCAAGGGGAGTACAAAAGTGCAACAACATGGCAGCTTTCACAGCTTTTTCCTTGGCACCATCCCTATACCTAGGCTGATTTATCTGCCTAGGGTTAAGTTTAGGCTTCAGCCTAGGGCTTGGAGTTTTTTAACCAGGAAGCCTTGAGTTCCAGGCTTACTGCATCTGCCAAAGGCATCCCAAAGGGAGTGCAGAAGTGCCACAACATGGCTGCTTTCACGGCTTTTCCCTTAGGAAGAACCCTAATACGCGGCTGATTTACCTTCCTAGGGTTACTGTTAGGCTTAGGCCTAGGACTTTTAAAACCAGGAAGCCCTGGGCTCCAGGCATATGCAGCTGTTAAAGGCATCCCAAGAGGGCCGCAGAAGTGACACAACTTGGCTGCCTCTGCTGCTATTCTCATGAGACCATCCTGAACCATAGGCAGATTTTCCTTCCTAGGGTTAAGGTTTGGGTTTCGCCTAGGGTAAGAGTTCTATTAACCAGAAAGCCCTGAGTTCCAAGAACACAGCAGCTGCGAAGGACTAGCCAAGAAGAGCGCAAAAGTACCACAACATGCCTGCCTCCACAGCTTTTTCCTTGGGGACATGCCTAATTCCTGGCTGATTTGCCTTTCTCGTCTTAGGGTTGGGGTTCGGCCTAGGGCTAGGATTTTTTTAACCAGGATGCCCTGAGTTCCAGGCTTACTGCATCTGCCAAAGGCATCCCAAAGGGAGTGCAGAAGTGCCACAACATGGCTGCTTTCACGGCTTTTCCCTTAGGAAGAACCCTAATACGCGGCTGATTTACCTTCCTAGGGTTACTGTTAGGCTTAGGCCTAGGACTTTTAAAACCAGGAAGCCCTGGGCTCCAGGCACACTGCAGCTGTTAAAGGCATCCCAAGGGGAGCGCAAAAGTGACACAACTTGGCTGCCTCTGCTGCTATTCTCATGAGACCATCCCGAACCATAGGCTGATTTTCCTTCCTAGGGTTAAGGTTTGAGTTACGCCTAGGGTAAGGGTTCTATTAACCAGAAAGACCTGAGTTCCAAGAACACAGCAGCTGCGAAGGACTAGCCAAGAAGAGCGCAAAAGTACCACAACATGCCTGCCTCCACAGCTTTTTCCTTGGGGACATGCCTAATTCCTGGCTGATTTGCCTTTCTCGTCTTAGGGTTGGGGTTCGGCCTAGGGCTAGGATTTTTTTAACTAGGAAGCCCTGAGTTCCAGGCACACTGGAGCTGTGAAAGGCATCCCAAAGGGAGTGCAAAAGTGCCACAACATGGCTGCTTTCCCGTCTTTTTCCTTGGCAAGAAGCCTAACACCAGGCTGATTTACCTTCCCAGGGTTACTGTAAGGCTTAGGCCTAGGGCTAGGATTTTTAAAACTAGGAAGCCCTTAGTTCCAGGCACACTGCAGCTGTTCAAGTCATCCCAAGAGGGCCGCAGAAGTGACACAACTTGGCTGCCTCTGCTGCTATTCTCATGAGTCCATCCCGAACCATAGGCTGATTTTCCTTCCTAGGGTGAGGGTTAGAGTTACGCCTAGGGTTAGTGTTTTTTTAACCAGAAAGCCCTGAGTTCCAAGAACACAGCAGCTGCCAAGGACTACCCAAGAGGAGCGGAAAAGTGCCACAACATGGCTGCCTCCAGCGCTTTTTCCTTGGGACCATCATTGAACCTAAGCTGATTTACTTGCCTCCAGTTGCACCTATGGTCACGCCAAGAGATAGGGATTTTAAATCAGTAAACCCTGAGCTCCAGACCCAGTGCAGCTGCAAAAGGCTTCCCAAGGGCAGCCAAAAATTTCCTCAACATGCTCCTTCCAGTGCTTTTTTCCTTGGGAACATCCCTATACCCAGGCTGATTTATCTGCCTAGGGTTAGGGTTAGGGTTCAGCCTAGAGATAGGATTTTTTCAAACAGGAAGCCCTGAATTCCAGGCACACTGCAGCTGTTAAAGGCAGTGTTCTACGTCAACCGCAACTTAGTCTGAAATAAATGCTTTTTCCCTGAGAGCATCTGAGAGGTTTGCATGAAGCACTGATATCTGACATTTGCAATTTTGAATAGGAGAGGAGAAAGAAAATGGGAAGAAGTTTTTAATTTTAGTGGTTTCAATGTTAATTTCCGTACACTTTTTCAAAACTTGTCAGCTCAAATGCCCATCAACATCTTTTAGTCATCTGTAAGTCAGTATTCATATAAAATGTGCTTCAAATCAAAAGAATTTCAAATTTGCACTCCAAATTTCTATGCCTAGATTTATGATTTCCTACACATATTAGATGAAAGGAAGGCCTTTTTTACTGTGGGAGTGCTGGAACACTGGAACAGGTTGCCCAGGGAAGTTGTGGGTGTCCCATCCCTGAAAGTATTCAAGGTCAGCTTGGACGGGGCTTGGAGCAGCAACAAAGGAGAAGCTTGATGGTAGAGAAACAAAGTTGGACTATAGAAGAAACTGGGATTGAAGTATAGGAGCAAGTTTTCTCTCAGCTCTTGGGGTAAATTCAAAGTTGTACAAAATGACATTTATCTGTGCTATTCACTACTGTAACAGAAATGTTCATGAAAACTGTACAGAAGATAGCAAATTTTAAAAGAGATAAGAATTACAGCATAAAATCCATGGGATGGGTTACAACATGAGACACTCTCTAAGAGAAAATCTCTGTGTTTCAGCACTTCATCATGGTAAGATTTCATGAAGTGCCAAAGAAGGCGGCAAAATATCATTCGGGACGTTATTTCCTGGAATTCAGCCTGGCCATTAGTAGGAACTGGGTTTGAACACATCATGTAGATATACCACACACGCTTTCCCTTCACTGAAAAATGACTGTTTACAACGAAGAAGCAATTGACGATCAAAATTGATTGAAAGCATCTTAAACATGTCAAGTATTTCATTGTAGATGATCTGTGATCCAAATGCTTCTTCCACCTTCGAGAGGGACAGAACAATTCTTCCATATCATGATGGTTTAAAATTGTATCAACCAATGTTTTCTGCTGAAAAGATAGCATCTATTTTTTTCTATTTTTGGAAGAAAATATTCCTAGACATACAACAGGTGAGAACTAAGTAATTTTAAAGAAACAAATGAAAAGAAAATATTCTGTAAATAGAATGAAATGAAAAGCTGTGTTTTAAATAGGAGCTAAATATGAAACAGAATTTTTGTACCAGGCATTTGAATTACTGCACCAGCTCTTTTGCCCATCAAGAGAGGCATTGAGCATTTCAGTCTTTTCCAAGGTGTTCATGATCTGCTATGCTGATCTCTGTGTGTGCCTAGGTGTGTGTGGAAGGGGGGGCATGTGAAGGGGAGTGTGTATGTTTGCTTTACAATTGTTGTGGCAGATTCATGCCTCAGCTCCACATTTTGTTTTAGAAAGGTCACACAGAGTGGATGTGAAGTTTACTATCAACAAGAGATCAATTCCCAAATCATCCATTTGACTCTACCTTATAAATCATGTGCTTTGTTGCATATTTTATCAAATCTACTTTCAAGCCAGATGGAGGAAGGAGGATGTGGCAATCCCTCCACCATCTTGCAACTTTTATGCAAGTAGGTTTTCAAGAAAATCATCATTTCTCTTGGAAATATGTCTGGAACAGGCATGATGGTAGTGTCAACCTGTTGGAGTTTTTGTTGCTGGAAGAAGTTATACAAAAGGATTGGTTTTTACATTGACCAGTTACTGAATCAAGCTCAGGAATACATTGGAAATTCAACTGGGGCTTCCTTTCCCCGGCAGACTACTTCTAGAACGAGCTTGTACACTGAAGCTTACTCTTTTGCCCTCTTTTTGTTTCTTTCCTATTTTCTTGGCTTCTTTGCCACTCTCTAGACAATTTTGGAACTTTTTTCCCAACTCAAATGGTTTCAATAGTCTGATTGTGATCATACATTTTTACAAGGAATCTTTAAAATCTTTCCTCCAGTTAAGAAAGTCAAGGACTTAGGTCTTTTTCTTCCCTTATCAATATTGCAATGAAATTGATAAGTAAAGACCAACTCTTTCTTTTTGTTTTTAACCCAAGCAGATAATTCCCATCCATTCATCCATTTGGTGGACCAATAGTTGCCATTCTGATGGAAGTTATCACTTCTTAACAATAGGCATTCTGTGACTATGTTGACAGCACTTTGGGTGAAGATCCTAACTGGTCTTAGATACACATAGGGAGAAATTTGCTCAGCCAGTGTCAGTCTTAAGCATGCGTATCAGAAGATCTTTCTAGAGCTGGGAATTTTCCCATGAAAGGGATTCAGTTAGGGAAGAGACACTTGCCCCAGAGGTTTACATTCTTCTTGAAGACTGCTTAAGGAACTTAGATGCCATGTCCATTTGGATCTGTGTCTGCACAGAACTTTGTCATGCCAGTGCTTGAAATGCATCTTGAAGAGAATTCACTAGCACAGAATGAATGAGAGTGGAAGGGGTTGGTGGGGCTAACCAGGCCCAATCCCCCTGCCTAAACCAGGATACCTAGAGCCTCTTGCCCAGGATTCTATCTGGGTGTACTTTGAATGTCTTCAAAGATCCAGGCTCCACAATCTTTCTGGGCAGTCTGTGCCGTGGTTCACTCACCCTCACAGTAAAGAATCATTTCCTGATGTTCCTGTATTTCAGTGTGTGCCCACTGCCTCTTGTCTTTTCACTCAGCATCACTGAAAAGACACTGATTCCCTCCCCTTTGCACTATTGCTTCCATATGGATGTGTGCTGCCATGTAGAGATATGTCAAAAACCTACCTGAAGCCCAGGCAGATAATATTCCCTTCATCTACCAGTCAAGTTGATTCATCAGAGGAGTTTAAAGTTATGTTCAGCATGAAATGCCCCTGAAAAATCATGCTAACTACATTATTGTGTCATCTTTCATGTGCCTGGCAAGGTATTCCAGGAAGAGCTGCTTCATCAACTTCCTGGGTATAAAAAAGAGGCTGGCTGGTTTGTACGATTGCGAGTCCTCCTAATTGCCTTTTTTGAAGATGAGTGTCATTTGCTTACATCCAGTCCTTAGCCTCTCTTGTCGTCTACATCTTAGCAAAAAGCTTTTCCACTATGTCTGGCGAGGAAAAACTGTGCCAGCACAGAAAACATCTCCCATCGTGTTCTAGACGTTGCACGGAGGTGTGCCGAGTGTTTGGCATGAAGAAAAGAAAAGTTGTCCAAAACAGCTTCCAATCGAATGTTCATGAGATTGGAAAAGTCAGGAGAGTGCAAAGGTACTGTTTTCTAGCAGTTGGCAAGCTGCGCACACAATCCCAGTGTTGTACAGCTTCCTTCTTCACCTTTCCGAAGGTGCCGCTCTCTCCGGCTCCCGGAGGCGAAGAAGCGGCTTCTTCGCGCAAAGACGATTGTGCCGCTCACTGTGCACTCCTTAGCGCGGCTTCTGCCGAAAGACGCCCGGGAGCGGCTCTTAGCTCCGGACAGCATCGTACCTTCGTCTTTAGCGTCTCTTCTCGTCTACATCTTAGCAAAAAGCTTTTCCACTATGTCTGGCGAGGAAAAACTGTGCCAGCACAGAAAACATCTCCTATCGTGTTCTAGACGTTGCACGGAGGTGTGCCGAGTGTTTGGCATGAAGAAAAGAAAAGTTGTCCAAAACAGCTTCCAATCGAATGTTCATGTGATTGGAAAAGTCAGGAGAGTGCAAAGGTACTGTTTTCTAGCAGTTGGCAAGCTCCGCACACAATCCCAGTGTTGTACAGCTTCCTTCTTCACCTTTCCGAAGGTGCCGCTCTCTCCGGCTCCCGGAGGCGAAGAAGCGGCTTCTTCGCGCAAAGACGATTGTGCCGCTCACTGTGCACTCCTTAGCGCGGCTTCTGCCGAAAGACGCCCGGGAGCGGCTCTTAGCTACGGAGAGCATCGTACCTTCGTCTTTAGCGTCTCTTCTCGTCTACATCTTAGCAAAAAACTTTTCCACTATGTCTGGCGAGGAAAAACTGTGCCAGCACAGAAAACATCTCCCATCGTGTTCTAGACGTTGCACGGAGGTGTGCCGAGTGTTTGGCATGAAGAAAAGAAAAGTTGTCCAAAACAGCTTCCAATCGAATGTTCATGTGATTGGAAAAGTCAGGAGAGTGCAAAGGTACTGTTTTCTATCAGTTGGCAAGCTGCGCACACAATCCCAGTGTTGTACAGCTTCCTTCTTCACCTTTCCGAAGGTGCCGCTCTCTCCGGCTCCCGGAGGCCAAGAAGCGGCTTCTTCGCGCAAAGACGATTGTGCCGCTCACTGTGCACTCCTTAGCGCGGCTTCTGCCGAAAGACGCCCGGGAGCGGCTCTTAGCTCCGGACAGCATCGTACCTTCGTCTTTAGCGTCTCTTCTCGTCTACATCTTAGCAAAAAACTTTTCTACTATGTCTGGCGAGGAAAAACTGTGCAAGCACAGAAAACATCTCCCATCGTGTTCAAGACGTTGCACGGAGGTGTGCCGAGTGTTTGGCATGAAGGAAAGAAAAGTTGTCCAAAACAGCTTCCAATCGAATGTTCATGTGATTGGAAAAGTCAGGAGAGTGCAAAGGTACTGTTTTCTATCAGTTGCCAAGCTGCGCACACAATCCCAGTGTTGTACAGCTTCCTTCTTCACCTTTCCGAAGGTGCCGCTCTCTCCGGCTCCCGGAGGCGAAGAAGCGGCTTCTTCGCGCAAAGACGATTGTGCCGCTCACTGTGCTCTCCTTAGCGCGGCTTCTGCCGAAAGACGCCCGGGAGCGGCTCTTAGCTCCGGACAGCATCGTACCTTCGTCTTTAGCGTCTCTTCTCGTCTACATCTTAGCAAAAAACTTTTCTACTATGTCTGGCGAGGAAAAACTGTGCCAGCACAGAAAACATCTCCCATCGTGTTCTAGACGTTGCACGGAGGTGTGCCGAGTGTTTGGCATGAAGGAAAGAAAAGTTGTCCAAAACAGCTTCCAATCGAATGTTCATGTGATTGGAAAAGTCAGGAGCGTGCAAAGGTACTGTTTTCTATCAGTTGGCAAGCTGCGCACACAATCCCAGTGTTGTACAGCTTCCTTCTTCACCTTTCCGAAGGTGCCGCTCTCTCCGGCTCCCGGAGGCGAAGAAGCGGCTTCTTCGCGCAAAGACGATTGTGCCGCTCACTGTGCACTCCTTAGCGCGGCTTCTGCCGAAAGACGCCCGGGAGCGGCTCTTAGCTCCGGACAGCATCGTACCTTCGTCTTTAGCGTCTCTTCTCGTCTACATCTTAGCAAAAAGCTTTTCCACTATGTCTGGCAAGGAAAAACTGTGCCAGCACAGAAAACATCTCCCATGGTGTTCTAGACGTTGCACGATCCCTAAACTTAGGCTGATTTTCCTTCCTGGGGATAGGGTTAGGCTTCAACCTAGGGCCTGGGATTTTTTTAACCAGGAAGCCCTGAGTTCCAGGCTTACTGCATCTGCCAAAGGCATCCGAAAGTGAGTGCAGAAGTGCCACAACATGGTTGCTTTCACGGCTTTTCCCTTAGGAAGAACCCTAATACGCGGCTGATTTACCTTCCTAGGGTTACTGTTAGGCTTAGGCCTAGGACTTTTAAAACCAGGAAGCCCTGGGTTCCAGGCACACTGCAGCTGTGAAAGGCATCCCAAAGGGAGTGCAAAAGTGCCACAACATGGCTGCTTTCCCGGCTTTTTCCTTGGCAAGAAGCCTAACACCAGGCTGATTTCCCTTCCCAGGGTTACTGTTAGCCTTAGGCCTAGGGCTAGGATTTTTAAAACTAGGAAGCCCTTAGTTCCAGGCACACTGCAGCTGCGAAAGGCATCCCAAGGGGAGTACAAAAGTGCAACAACATGGCAGCTTTCACAGCTTTTTCCTTGGCACCATCCCTATACCTAGGCTGATTTATCTGCCTAGGGTTAAGGTTAGGCTTCAGCCTAGGGCTTGGAGTTTTTTAACCAGAAAGCCCTGAGTTCCAGGCTTACTGCATCTGCCAAAGGCATCCCAAAGGGAGTGCAGAAGTGCCACAACATGGCTGCTTTCACGGCTTTTCCCTTAGGAAGAACCCTAATACACGGCTGATTTACCTTCCCAGGGTTACTGTTAGGCTTAGGCCTAGGACTTTTAAAACCAGGAAGCCCTGGGCTCCAGGCATATGCAGCTGTTAAAGGCATCCCAAGAGGGGCGCAGAAGTGACACAACTTGGCTGCCTCTGCTTCTATTCTCATGAGACCATCCTGAACCATAGGCAGATTTTCATGCCTAGGGTTAAGGTTTGAGTTTCGCCTAGGGTAAGAGTTCTATTAACCAGAAAGCCCTGAGTTCCAAGAACACAGCAGCTGCGAAGGACTAGCCAAGAAGAGCGCAAAAGTACCACAACATGCCTGCCTCCACAGCTTTTTCCTTGGGGACATGCCTAATTCCTGGCTGATTTGCCTTTCTCGTCTTAGGGTTGGGGTTTGGCCTAGGGCTAGGATTTTTTTAACCAGGATGCCCTGAGTTCCAGGCTTACTGCATCTGCCAAAGGCATCCCAAAGGGAGTGCATAAGTGCCACAACATGGCTGCTTTCACGGCTTTTCCCTTAGGAAGAACCCTAATACGCGGCTGATTTACCTTCCTAGGGTTACTGTTAGGCTTAGGCCTAGGACTTTTAAAACCAGGAAGCCCTGGGCTCCAGGCACACTGCAGCTGTTAAAGGCATCCCAAGGGGAGCGCAAAAGTGACACAACTTGGCTGCCTCTGCTGCTATTCTCATGAGACCATCCCGAACCATAGGCTGATTTTCCTTCCTAGGGTTAAGGTTTGAGTTACGCCTAGGGTAAGGGTTCTATTAACCAGAAAGACCTGAGTTCCAAGAACACAGCAGCTGCGAAGGACTAGCCAAGAAGAGCGCAAAAGTACCACAACATGCCTGCCTCCACAGCTTTTTCCTTGGGGACATGCCTAATTCCTGGCTGATTTGCCTTTCTCGTCTTAGGGTTGGGGTTCGGCCTAGGGCTAGGATTTTTTTAACTAGGAAGCCCTGAGTTCCAGGCACACTGGAGCTGTGAAAGGCATCCAAAAGGGAGTGCATAAGTGCCACAACATGGCTGCTTTCACGGCTTTTTCCTTGGCAAGAAGCCTAACACCAGGCTGATTTCCCTTCCCAGGGTTACTGTTAGGCTTAGGCCTAGGGCTAGGATTTTTAAAACTAGGAAGCCCTTAGTTCCAGGCACACTGCAGCTGCGAAAGGCATCCCAAGGGGAGTACAAAAGTGCAACAACATGGCAGCTTTCACAGCTTTTTCCTTGGCACCATCCCTATACCTAGGCTGATTTATCTGCCTAGGGTTAAGGTTAGGCTTCAGCCTAGGGCTTGGAGTTTTTTAACCAGAAAGCCCTGAGTTCCAGGCTTACTGCATCTGCCAAAGGCATCCCAAAGGGAGTGCAAAAGTGCCACAACATGGCTGCTTTCACAGCTTTTCCCTTAGGAAGAACCCTAATACGCGGCTGATTTACCTTCCTAGGGTTACTGTTAGGCTTAGGCCTAGGACTTTTAAAACCAGGAAGCCCTGGGCTCCAGGCACACTGCAGCTGCGAAAGGCATCCCAAGGGGAGCGCAAAAGTGACACAACTTGGCTGCCACCACTGATATTTCCATGAGACCATCCCGAACCATAGGCTGATTTTCCTTCCTAGGGTTAAGGTTTGAGTTACGCCTAGGGTAAGAGTTCTATTAACCAGAAAGCCCTGAGTTCCAAGAACACAGCAGCTGCGAAGGACTACCCAAGAAGAGCGCAAAAGTACCACAACATGCCTGCCTCCACAGCTTTTTCCTTGGGGACATGCCTAATTCCTGGCTGATTTGCCTTTCTCGTCTTAGGGTTGGGGTTCGGCCTAGGGCTAGGATTTTTTTAACTAGGAAGCCCTGAGTTCCAGGCTTACTGCATGTGCCAAAGGCATCCCAAAGGGAGTGCAGAAGTGCCACAACATGGCTGCTTTCACGGCTTTTCCCTTAGGAAGAACCCTAATACGCGGCTGATTTACCTTCCTAGGGTTACTGTTAGGCTTAGGCCTAGGACTTTTAAAACCAGGAAGCCCTGGGCTCCAGGCACTCTGCAGCTGCGAAAGGCATCCCAAGGGGAGCGCAAAAGTGACACAACTTGGCTGCCACCACTGATATTTCCATGAGACCATCCCGAACCATAGGCTGATTTTCCTTCCTAGGGTTAAGGTTTGAGTTATGCCTGGCGTAAGGGTTCTATTAACCAGAAAGCCCTGAGTTCCAAGAACACAGCAGCTGCGAAGGACTAGCCAAGAAGAGCGCAAAAGTACCACAACATGCCTGCCTCCACAGCTTTTTCCTTGGGGACATGCCTAATTCCTGGCTTATTTGCCTTTCTCGTCTTAGGGTTGGGGTTCGGCCTAGGGCTAGGATTTTTAAAATCAGGAAGCCCTGAGTTCCAGGCACACTGGAGCTGTGAAAGGCATCCCAAAGGGAGTGCAAAAGTGCCACAACATGGCTGCTTTCCCGTCTTTTTCCTTGGCAAGAAGCCTAACACCAGGCTGATTTACCTTCCCAGGGTTACTGTAAGGCTTAGGCCTAGGGCTAGGATTTTTAAAACTAGGAAGCCCTTAGTTCCAGGCACACTGCAGCTGTTCAAGTCATCCCAAGAGGGCCGCAGAAGTGACACAACTTGGCTGCCTCTGCTGCTATTCTGATGAGTCCATCCCGAACCATAGGCTGATTTTCCTTCCTAGGGTGAGGGTTAGAGTTACGCCTAGGGTTAGTGTTTTTTTAACCAGAAAGCCCTGAGTTCCAAGAACACAGCAGCTGCCAAGGACTACCCAAGAGGAGGGGAAAAGTGCCACAACATGGCTGCCTCCAGCGCTTTTTCCTTGGGACCATCATTGAACCTAAGCTGATTTACTTGCCTCCAGTTGCACCTATGGTCACGCCAAGAGATAGGGATTTTAAATCAGTAAACCCTGAGCTCCAGACCCAGTGCAGCTGCAAAAGGCTTCCCAAGGGCAGCCAAAAATTTCCTCAACATGCTCCTTCCAGTGCTTTTTTCCTTGGGAACATCCCTATACCCAGGCTGATTTATCTGCCTAGGGTTAGGGTTAGGGTTCAGCCTAGAGATAGGATTTTTTCAAACAGGAAGCCCTGAATTCCAGGCACACTGCAGCTGTTAAAGGCAGTGTTCTACGTCAACCGCAACTTAGTCTGAAATAAATGCTTTTTCCCTGAGAGCATCTGAGAGGTTTGCATGAAGCACTGATATCTGACATTTGCAATTTTGAATAGGAGAGGAGAAAGAAAATGGGAAGAAGTTTTTAATTTTAGTGGTTTCAATGTTAATTTCCGTACACTTTTTCAAAACTTGTCAGCTCAAATGCCCATCAACATCTTTTAGTCATCTGTAAGTCAGTATTCATATAAAATGTGCTTCAAATCAAAAGAATTTCAAATTTGCACTCCAAATTTCTATGCCTAGATTTATGATTTCCTACACATATTAGATGAAAGGAAGGCCTTTTTTACTGTGGGAGTGCTGGAACACTGGAACAGGTTGCCCAGGGAAGTTGTGGGTGTCCCATCCCTGAAAGTATTCAAGGTCAGCTTGGACGGGGCTTGGAGCAGCAACAAAGGAGAAGCTTGATGGTAGAGAAACAAAGTTGGACTATAGAAGAAACTGGGATTGAAGTATAGGAGCAAGTTTTCTCTCAGCTCTTGGGGTAAATTCAAAGTTGTACAAAATGACATTTATCTGTGCTATTCACTACTGTAACAGAAATGTTCATGAAAACTGTACAGAAGATAGCAAATTTTAAAAGAGATAAGAATTACAGCATAAAATCCATGGGATGGGTTACAACATGAGACACTCTCTAAGAGAAAATCTCTGTGTTTCAGCACTTCATCATGGTAAGATTTCATGAAGTGCCAAAGAAGGCGGCAAAATATCATTCGGGACGTTATTTCCTGGAATTCAGCCTGGCCATTAGTAGGAACTGGGTTTGAACACATCATGTAGATATACCACACACGCTTTCCCTTCACTGAAAAATGACTGTTTACAACGAAGAAGCAATTGACGATCAAAATTGATTGAAAGCATCTTAAACATGTCAAGTATTTCATTGTAGATGATCTGTGATCCAAATGCTTCTTCCACCTTCGAGAGGGACAGAACAATTCTTCCATATCATGATGGTTTAAAATTGTATCAACCAATGTTTTCTGCTGAAAAGATAGCATCTATTTTTTTCTATTTTTGGAAGAAAATATTCCTAGACATACAACAGGTGAGAACTAAGTAATTTTAAAGAAACAAATGAAAAGAAAATATTCTGTAAATAGAATGAAATGAAAAGCTGTGTTTTAAATAGGAGCTAAATATGAAACAGAATTTTTGTACCAGGCATTTGAATTACTGCACCAGCTCTTTTGCCCATCAAGAGAGGCATTGAGCATTTCAGTCTTTTCCAAGGTGTTCATGATCTGCTATGCTGATCTCTGTGTGTGCCTAGGTGTGTGTGGAAGGGGGGGCATGTGAAGGGGAGTGTGTATGTTTGCTTTACAATTGTTGTGGCAGATTCATGCCTCAGCTCCACATTTTGTTTTAGAAAGGTCACACAGAGTGGATGTGAAGTTTACTATCAACAAGAGATCAATTCCCAAATCATCCATTTGACTCTACCTTATAAATCATGTGCTTTGTTGCATATTTTATCAAATCTACTTTCAAGCCAGATGGAGGAAGGAGGATGTGGCAATCCCTCCACCATCTTGCAACTTTTATGCAAGTAGGTTTTCAAGAAAATCATCATTTCTCTTGGAAATATGTCTGGAACAGGCATGATGGTAGTGTCAACCTGTTGGAGTTTTTGTTGCTGGAAGAAGTTATACAAAAGGATTGGTTTTTACATTGACCAGTTACTGAATCAAGCTCAGGAATACATTGGAAATTCAACTGGGGCTTCCTTTCCCCGGCAGACTACTTCTAGAACGAGCTTGTACACTGAAGCTTACTCTTTTGCCCTCTTTTTGTTTCTTTCCTATTTTCTTGGCTTCTTTGCCACTCTCTAGACAATTTTGGAACTTTTTTCCCAACTCAAATGGTTTCAATAGTCTGATTGTGATCATACATTTTTACAAGGAATCTTTAAAATCTTTCCTCCAGTTAAGAAAGTCAAGGACTTAGGTCTTTTTCTTCCCTTATCAATATTGCAATGAAATTGATAAGTAAAGACCAACTCTTTCTTTTTGTTTTTAACCCAAGCAGATAATTCCCATCCATTCATCCATTTGGTGGACCAATAGTTGCCATTCTGATGGAAGTTATCACTTCTTAACAATAGGCATTCTGTGACTATGTTGACAGCACTTTGGGTGAAGATCCTAACTGGTCTTAGATACACATAGGGAGAAATTTGCTCAGCCAGTGTCAGTCTTAAGCATGCGTATCAGAAGATCTTTCTAGAGCTGGGAATTTTCCCATGAAAGGGATTCAGTTAGGGAAGAGACACTTGCCCCAGAGGTTTACATTCTTCTTGAAGACTGCTTAAGGAACTTAGATGCCATGTCCATTTGGATCTGTGTCTGCACAGAACTTTGTCATGCCAGTGCTTGAAATGCATCTTGAAGAGAATTCACTAGCACAGAATGAATGAGAGTGGAAGGGGTTGGTGGGGCTAACCAGGCCCAATCCCCCTGCCTAAACCAGGATACCTAGAGCCTCTTGCCCAGGATTCTATCTGGGTGTACTTTGAATGTCTTCAAAGATCCAGGCTCCACAATCTTTCTGGGCAGTCTGTGCCGTGGTTCACTCACCCTCACAGTAAAGAATCATTTCCTGATGTTCCTGTATTTCAGTGTGTGCCCACTGCCTCTTGTCTTTTCACTCAGCATCACTGAAAAGACACTGATTCCCTCCCCTTTGCACTATTGCTTCCATATGGATGTGTGCTGCCATGTAGAGATATGTCAAAAACCTACCTGAAGCCCAGGCAGATAATATTCCCTTCATCTACCAGTCAAGTTGATTCATCAGAGGAGTTTAAAGTTATGTTCAGCATGAAATGCCCCTGAAAAATCATGCTAACTACATTATTGTGTCATCTTTCATGTGCCTGGCAAGGTATTCCAGGAAGAGCTGCTTCATCAACTTCCTGGGTATAAAAAAGAGGCTGGCTGGTTTGTACGATTGCGAGTCCTCCTAATTGCCTTTTTTGAAGATGAGTGTCATTTGCTTACATCCAGTCCTTAGCCTCTCTTGTCGTCTACATCTTAGCAAAAAGCTTTTCCACTATGTCTGGCGAGGAAAAACTGTGCCAGCACAGAAAACATCTCCCATCGTGTTCTAGACGTTGCACGGAGGTGTGCCGAGTGTTTGGCATGAAGAAAAGAAAAGTTGTCCAAAACAGCTTCCAATCGAATGTTCATGAGATTGGAAAAGTCAGGAGAGTGCAAAGGTACTGTTTTCTAGCAGTTGGCAAGCTGCGTACACAATCCCAGTGTTGTACAGCTTCCTTCTTCACCTTTCCGAAGGTGCCGCTCTCTCCGGCTCCCGGAGGCGAAGAAGCGGCTTCTTCGCGCAAAGACGATTGTGCCGCTCACTGTGCACTCCTTAGCGCGGCTTCTGCCGAAAGACGCCCGGGAGCGGCTCTTAGCTCCGGACAGCATCGTACCTTCGTCTTTAGCGTCTCTTCTCGTCTACATCTTAGCAAAAAGCTTTTCCACTATGTCTGGCGAGGAAAAACTGTGCCAGCACAGAAAACATCTCCTATCGTGTTCTAGACGTTGCACGGAGGTGTGCCGAGTGTTTGGCATGAAGAAAAGAAAAGTTGTCCAAAACAGCTTCCAATCGAATGTTCATGTGATTGGAAAAGTCAGGAGAGTGCAAAGGTACTGTTTTCTATCAGTTGGCAAGCTCCGCACACAATCCCAGTGTTGTACAGCTTCCTTCTTCACCTTTCCGAAGGTGCCGCTCTCTCCGGCTCCCGGAGGCGAAGAAGCGGCTTCTTCGCGCAAAGACGATTGTGCCGCTCACTGTGCACTCCTTAGCGCGGCTTCTGCCGAAAGACGCCCGGGAGCGGCTCTTAGCTACGGAGAGCATCGTACCTTCGTCTTTAGCGTCTCTTCTCGTCTACATCTTAGCAAAAAACTTTTCCACTATGTCTGGCGAGGAAAAACTGTGCCAGCACAGAAAACATCTCCCATCGTGTTCTAGACGTTGCACGGAGGTGTGCCGAGTGTTTGGCATGAAGAAAAGAAAAGT
This sequence comes from Ammospiza maritima maritima, assembly GCA_036010785.1. Lineage (NCBI taxonomy): Eukaryota > Metazoa > Chordata > Aves > Passeriformes > Passerellidae > Ammospiza > Ammospiza maritima. The sequence continues at coordinate 5,521,056 of CM069694.1, forward strand.
TGTCCAAAACAGCTTCCAATCGAATGTTCATGTGATTGGAAAAGTCAGGAGAGTGCAAAGGTACTGTTTTCTATCAGTTGGCAAGCTGCGCACACAATCCCAGTGTTGTACAGCTTCCTTCTTCACCTTTCCGAAGGTGCCGCTCTCTCCGGCTCCCGGAGGCCAAGAAGCGGCTTCTTCGCGCAAAGACGATTGTGCCGCTCACTGTGCACTCCTTAGCGCGGCTTCTGCCGAAAGACGCCCGGGAGCGGCTCTTAGCTCCGGACAGCATCGTACCTTCGTCTTTAGCGTCTCTTCTCGTCTACATCTTAGCAAAAAAGTTTTCTACTATGTCTGGCGAGGAAAAACTGTGCAAGCACAGAAAACATCTCCCATTGTGTTCAAGACGTTGCACGGAGGTGTGCCGAGTGTTTGGCATGAAGGAAAGAAAAGTTGTCCAAAACAGCTTCCAATCGAATGTTCATGTGATTGGAAAAGTCAGGAGAGTGCAAAGGTACTGTTTTCTATCAGTTGCCAAGCTGCGCACACAATCCCAGTGTTGTACAGCTTCCTTCTTCACCTTTCCGAAGGTGCCGCTCTCTCCGGCTCCCGGAGGCGAAGAAGCGGCTTCTTCGCGCAAAGACGATTGTGCCGCTCACTGTGCTCTCCTTAGCGCGGCTTCTGCCGAAAGACGCCCGGGAGCGGCTCTTAGCTCCGGACAGCATCGTACCTTCGTCTTTAGCGTCTCTTCTCGTCTACATCTTAGCAAAAAACTTTTCTACTATGTCTGGCGAGGAAAAACTGTGCCAGCACAGAAAACATCTCCCATCGTGTTCTAGACGTTGCACGGAGGTGTGCCGAGTGTTTGGCATGAAGGAAAGAAAAGTTGTCCAAAACAGCTTCCAATCGAATGTTCATGTGATTGGAAAAGTCAGGAGAGTGCAAAGGTACTGTTTTCTATCAGTTGGCAAGCTGCGCACACAATCCCAGTGTTGTACAGCTTCCTTCTTCACCTTTCCGAAGGTGCCGCTCTCTCCGGCTCCCGGAGGCGAAGAAGCGGCTTCTTCGCGCAAAGACGATTGTGCCGCTCACTGTGCACTCCTTAGCGCGGCTTCTGCCGAAAGACGCCCGGGAGCGGCTCTTAGCTCCGGACAGCATCGTACCTTCGTCTTTAGCGTCTCTTCTCGTCTACATCTTAGCAAAAAGCTTTTCCACTATGTCTGGCAAGGAAAAACTGTGCCAGCACAGAAAACATCTCCCATGGTGTTCTAGACGTTGCACGATCCCTAAACTTAGGCTGATTTTCCTTCCTGGGGATAGGGTTAGGCTTCAACCTAGGGCCTGGGATTTTTTTAACCAGGAAGCCCTGAGTTCCAGGCTTACTGCATCTGCCAAAGGCATCCGAAAGGGAGTGCAGAAGTGCCACAACATGGTTGCTTTCACGGCTTTTCCCTTAGGAAGAACCCTAATACGCGGCTGATTTACCGTCCTAGGGTTACTGTTAGGCTTAGGCCTAGGACTTTTAAAACCAGGAAGCCCTGGGTTCCAGGCACACTGCAGCTGTGAAAGGCATCCCAAAGGGAGTGCAAAAGTGCCACAACATGGCTGCTTTCCCGGCTTTTTCCTTGGCAAGAAGCCTAACACCAGGCTGATTTCCCTTCCCAGGGTTACTGTTAGCCTTAGGCCTAGGGCTAGGATTTTTAAAACTAGGAAGCCCTTAGTTCCAGGCACACTGCAGCTGCGAAAGGCATCCCAAGGGGAGTACAAAAGTGCAACAACATGGCAGCTTTCACAGCTTTTTCCTTGGCACCATCCCTATACCTAGGCTGATTTATCTGCCTAGGGTTAAGGTTAGGCTTCAGCCTAGGGCTTGGAGTTTTTTAACCAGAAAGCCCTGAGTTCCAGGCTTACTGCATCTGCCAAAGGCATCCCAAAGGGAGTGCAGAAGTGCCACAACATGGCTGCTTTCACGGCTTTTCCCTTAGGAAGAACCCTAATACACGGCTGATTTACCTTCCCAGGGTTACTGTTAGGCTTAGGCCTAGGACTTTTAAAACCAGGAAGCCCTGGGCTCCAGGCATATGCAGCTGTTAAAGGCATCCCAAGAGGGGCGCAGAAGTGACACAACTTGGCTGCCTCTGCTTCTATTCTCATGAGACCATCCTGAACCATAGGCAGATTTTCATGCCTAGGGTTAAGGTTTGAGTTTCGCCTAGGGTAAGAGTTCTATTAACCAGAAAGCCCTGAGTTCCAAGAACACAGCAGCTGCGAAGGACTAGCCAAGAAGAGCGCAAAAGTACCACAACATGCCTGCCTCCACAGCTTTTTCCTTGGGGACATGCCTAATTCCTGGCTGATTTGCCTTTCTCGTCTTAGGGTTGGGGTTTGGCCTAGGGCTAGGATTTTTTTAACCAGGATGCCCTGAGTTCCAGGCTTACTGCATCTGCCAAAGGCATCCCAAAGGGAGTGCAGAAGTGCCACAACATGGCTGCTTTCACGGCTTTTCCCTTAGGAAGAACCCTAATACGCGGCTGATTTACCTTCCTAGGGTTACTGTTAGGCTTAGGCCTAGGACTTTTAAAACCAGGAAGCCCTGGGCTCCAGGCACACTGCAGCTGTTAAAGGCATCCCAAGGGGAGCGCAAAAGTGACACAACTTGGCTGCCTCTGCTGCTATTCTCATGAGACCATCCCGAACCATAGGCTGATTTTCCTTCCTAGGGTTAAGGTTTGAGTTACGCCTAGGGTAAGGGTTCTATTAACCAGAAAGCCCTGAGTTCCAAGAACACAGCAGCTGCGAAGGACTAGCCAAGAAGAGCGCAAAAGTACCACAACATGCCTGCCTCCACAGCTTTTTCCTTGGGGACATGCCTAATTCCTGGCTGATTTGCCTTTCTCGTCTTAGGGTTGGGGTTCGGCCTAGGGCTAGGATTTTTTTAACTAGGAAGCCCTGAGTTCCAGGCACACTGGAGCTGTGAAAGGCATCCAAAAGGGAGTGCATAAGTGCCACAACATGGCTGCTTTCACGGCTTTTTCCTTGGCAAGAAGCCTAACACCAGGCTGATTTCCCTTCCCAGGGTTACTGTTAGGCTTAGGCCTAGGGCTAGGATTTTTAAAACTAGGAAGCCCTTAGATCCAGGCACACTGCTGCTGTTCAAGGCATCCCAAGGGGAGTACAAAAGTGCAACAACATGGCAGCTTTCACAGCTTTTTCCTTGGCACCATCCCGATACCTAGGCTGTTTTATCTGCCTAGGGTTAGGGTTAGGGTTCAGCCTAGGGCTTGGAGTTTTTTAACCAGGAAGCCCTGAGTTCCAGGCTTACTGCATCTGCCAAAGGCATCCCAAAGGGAGTGCAAAAGTGCCACAACATGGCTGCTTTCACAGCTTTTCCCTTAGGAAGAACCCTAATACGCGGCTGATTTACCTTCCTAGGGTTACTGTTAGGCTTAGGCCTAGGACTTTTAAAACCAGGAAGCCCTGGGCTCCAGGCACACTGCAGCTGCGAAAGGCATCCCAAGGGGAGCGCAAAAGTGACACAACTTGGCTGCCACCACTGATATTTCCATGAGACCATCCCGAACCATAGGCTGATTTTCCTTCCTAGGGTTAAGGTTTGAGTTACGCCTAGGGTAAGAGTTCTATTAACCAGAAAGCCCTGAGTTCCAAGAACACAGCAGCTGCGAAGGACTACCCAAGAAGAGCGCAAAAGTACCACAACATGCCTGCCTCCACAGCTTTTTCCTTGGGGACATGCCTAATTCCTGGCTGATTTGCCTTTCTCGTCTTAGGGTTGGGGTTCGGCCTAGGGCTAGGATTTTTTTAACTAGGAAGCCCTGAGTTCCAGGCTTACTGCATGTGCCAAAGGCATCCCAAAGGGAGTGCAGAAGTGCCACAACATGGCTGCTTTCACGGCTTTTCCCTTAGGAAGAACCCTAATACGCGGCTGATTTACCTTCCTAGGGTTACTGTTAGGCTTAGGCCTAGGACTTTTAAAACCAGGAAGCCCTGGGCTCCAGGCACTCTGCAGCTGCGAAAGGCATCCCAAGGGGAGCGCAAAAGTGACACAACTTGGCTGCCACCACTGATATTTCCATGAGACCATCCCGAACCATAGGCTGATTTTCCTTCCTAGGGTTAAGGTTTGAGTTATGCCTGGCGTAAGGGTTCTATTAACCAGAAAGCCCTGAGTTCCAAGAACACAGCAGCTGCGAAGGACTAGCCAAGAAGAGCGCAAAAGTACCACAACATGCCTGCCTCCACAGCTTTTTCCTTGGGGACATGCCTAATTCCTGGCTTATTTGCCTTTCTCGTCTTAGGGTTGGGGTTCGGCCTAGGGCTAGGATTTTTAAAATCAGGAAGCCCTGAGTTCCAGGCACACTGGAGCTGTGAAAGGCATCCCAAAGGGAGTGCAAAAGTGCCACAACATGGCTGCTTTCCCGTCTTTTTCCTTGGCAAGAAGCCTAACACCAGGCTGATTTACCTTCCCAGGGTTACTGTAAGGCTTAGGCCTAGGGCTAGGATTTTTAAAACTAGGAAGCCCTTAGTTCCAGGCACACTGCAGCTGTTCAAGTCATCCCAAGAGGGCCGCAGAAGTGACACAACTTGGCTGCCTCTGCTGCTATTCTGATGAGTCCATCCCGAACCATAGGCTGATTTTCCTTCCTAGGGTGAGGGTTAGAGTTACGCCTAGGGTTAGTGTTTTTTTAACCAGAAAGCCCTGAGTTCCAAGAACACAGCAGCTGCCAAGGACTACCCAAGAGGAGGGGAAAAGTGCCACAACATGGCTGCCTCCAGCGCTTTTTCCTTGGGACCATCATTGAACCTAAGCTGATTTACTTGCCTCCAGTTGCACCTATGGTCACGCCAAGAGATAGGGATTTTAAATCAGTAAACCCTGAGCTCCAGACCCAGTGCAGCTGCAAAAGGCTTCCCAAGGGCAGCCAAAAATTTCCTCAACATGCTCCTTCCAGTGCTTTTTTCCTTGGGAACATCCCTATACCCAGGCTGATTTATCTGCCTAGGGTTAGGGTTAGGGTTCAGCCTAGAGATAGGATTTTTTCAAACAGGAAGCCCTGAATTCCAGGCACACTGCAGCTGTTAAAGGCAGTGTTCTACGTCAACCGCAACTTAGTCTGAAATAAATGCTTTTTCCCTGAGAGCATCTGAGAGGTTTGCATGAAGCACTGATATCTGACATTTGCAATTTTGAATAGGAGAGGAGAAAGAAAATGGGAAGAAGTTTTTAATTTTAGTGGTTTCAATGTTAATTTCCGTACACTTTTTCAAAACTTGTCAGCTCAAATGCCCATCAACATCTTTTAGTCATCTGTAAGTCAGTATTCATATAAAATGTGCTTCAAATCAAAAGAATTTCAAATTTGCACTCCAAATTTCTATGCCTAGATTTATGATTTCCTCCACATATTAGATGAAAGGAAGGCCTTTTTTACTGTGGGAGTGCTGGAACACTGGAACAGGTTGCCCAGGGAAGTTGTGGGTGTCCCATCCCTGAAAGTATTCAAGGTCAGCTTGGACGGGGCTTGGAGCAGCAACAAAGGAGAAGCTTGATGGTAGAGAAACAAAGTTGGACTATAGAAGAAACTGGGATTGAAGTATAGGAGCAAGTTTTCTCTCAGCTCTTGGGGTAAATTCAAAGTTGTACAAAATGACATTTATCTGTGCTATTCACTACTGTAACAGAAATGCTCATGAAAACTGTACAGAAGATAGCAAATTTTAAAAGAGATAAGAATTACAGCATAAAATCCATGGGATGGGTTACAACATGAGACACTCTCTAAGAGAAAATCTCTGTGTTTCAGCACTTCATCATGGTAAGATTTCATGAAGTGCCAAAGAAGGCGGCAAAATATCATTCGGGACGTTATTTCCTGGAATTCAGCCTGGCCATTAGTAGGAACTGGGTTTGAACACATCATGTAGATATACCACACACGCTTTCCCTTCACTGAAAAATGACTGTTTACAACGAAGAAGCAATTGACGATCAAAATTGATTGAAAGCATCTTAAACATGTCAAGTATTTCATTGTAGATGATCTGTGATCCAAATGCTTCTTCCACCTTCGAGAGGGACAGAACAATTCTTCCATATCATGATGGTTTAAAATTGTATCAACCAATGTTTTCTGCTGAAAAGATAGCATCTATTTTTTTCTATTTTTGGAAGAAAATATTCCTAGACATACAACAGGTGAGAACTAAGTAATTTTAAAGAAACAAATGAAAAGAAAATATTCTGTAAATAGAATGAAATGAAAAGCTGTGTTTTAAATAGGAGCTAAATATGAAACAGAATTTTTGTACCAGGCATTTGAATTACTGCACCAGCTCTTTTGCCCATCAAGAGAGGCGTTTAGCATTTCAGTCTTTTCCAAGGTGTTCATGATCTGCTATGCTGATCTCTGTGTGTGCCTAGGTGTGTGTGGAAGGGGGGGCATGTGAAGGGGAGTGTGTATGTTTGCTTTACAATTGTTGTGGCAGATTCATGCCTCAGCTCCACATTTTGTTTTAGAAAGGTCACACAGAGTGGATGTGAAGTTTACTATCAACAAGAGATCAATTCCCAAATCATCCATTTGACTCTACCTTATAAATCATGTGCTTTGTTGCATATTTTATCAAATCTACTTTCAAGCCAGATGGAGGAAGGAGGATGTGGCAATCCCTCCACCATCTTGCAACTTTTATGCAAGTAGGTTTTCAAGAAAATCATCATTTCTCTTGGAAATATGTCTGGAACAGGCATGATGGTAGTGTCAACCTGTTGGAGTTTTTGTTGCTGGAAGAAGTTATACAAAAGGATTGGTTTTTACATTGACCAGTTACTGAATCAAGCTCAGGAATACATTGGAAATTCAACTGGGGCTTCCTTTCCCCGGCAGACTACTTCTAGAACGAGCTTGTACACTGAAGCTTACTCTTTTGCCCTCTTTTTGTTTCTTTCCTATTTTCTTGGCTTCTTTGCCACTCTCTAGACAATTTTGGAACTTTTTTCCCAACTCAAATGGTTTCAATAGTCTGATTGTGATCATACATTTTTACAAGGAATCTTTAAAATCTTTCCTCCAGTTAAGAAAGTCAAGGACTTAGGTCTTTTTCTTCCCTTATCAATATTGCAATGAAATTGATAAGTAAAGACCAACTCTTTCTTTTTGTTTTTAACCCAAGCAGATAATTCCCATCCATTCATCCATTTGGTGGACCAATAGTTGCCATTCTGATGGAAGTTATCACTTCTTAACAATAGGCATTCTGTGACTATGTTGACAGCACTTTGGGTGAAGATCCTAACTGGTCTTAGATACACATAGGGAGAAATTTGCTCAGCCAGTGTCAGTCTTAAGCATGCGTATCAGAAGATCTTTCTAGAGCTGGGAATTTTCCCATGAAAGGGATTCAGTTAGGGAAGAGACACTTGCCCCAGAGGTTTACATTCTTCTTGAAGACTGCTTAAGGAACTTAGATGCCATGTCCATTTGGATCTGTGTCTGCACAGAACTTTGTCATGCCAGTGCTTGAAATGCATCTTGAAGAGAATTCACTAGCACAGAATGAATGAGAGTGGAAGGGGTTGGTGGGGCTAACCAGGCCCAATCCCCCTGCCTAAACCAGGATACCTAGAGCCTCTTGCCCAGGATTCTATCTGGGTGTACTTTGAATGTCTTCAAAGATCCAGGCTCCACAATCTTTCTGGGCAGTCTGTGCCGTGGTTCACTCACCCTCACAGTAAAGAATCATTTCCTGATGTTCCTGTATTTCAGTGTGTGCCCACTGCCTCTTGTCTTTTCACTCAGCATCACTGAAAAGACACTGATTCCCTCCCCTTTGCACTATTGCTTCCATATGGATGTGTGCTGCCATGTAGAGATATGTCAAAAACCTACCTGAAGCCCAGGCAGATAATATTCCCTTCATCTACCAGTCAAGTTGATTCATCAGAGGAGTTTAAAGTTATGTTCAGCATGAAATGCCCCTGAAAAATCATGCTAACTACATTATTGTGTCATCTTTCATGTGCCTGGCAAGGTTTCCAGGAAGAGCTGCTTCATCAACTTCCTGGGTATAAAAAAGAGGCTGGCTGGTTTGTACGATTGCGAGTCCTCCTAATTGCCTTTTTTGAAGATGAGTGTCATTTGCTTACATCCAGTCCTTAGCCTCTCTTCTCGTCTACATCTTAGCAAAAAGCTTTTCCACTATGTCTGGCGAGGAAAAACTGTGCCAGCACAGAAAACATCTCCCATCGTGTTCTAGACGTTGCACGGAGGTGTGCCGAGTGTTTGGCATGAAGGAAAGAAAAGTTGTCCAAAACAGCTTCCAATCGAATGTTCATGTGATTGGAAAAGTCAGGAGAGTGCAAAGGTACTGTTTTCTATCAGTTGGCAAGCTGCGCACACAATCCCAGTGTTGTACAGCTTCCTTCTTCACCTTTCCGAAGGTGCCGCTCTCTCCGGCTCCCGGAGGCGAAGAAGCGGCTTCTTCGCGCAAAGACGATTGTGCCGCTCACTGTGCACTCCTTAGCGCGGCTTCTGCCGAAAGACGCCCGGGAGCGGCTCTTAGCTCCGGACAGCATCGTACCTTCGTCTTTAGCGTCTCTTCTCGTCTACATCTTAGCAAAAAGCTTTTCCACTATGTCTGGCGAGGAAAAACTGTGCAAGCACAGAAAACATCTCCCATCGTGTTCTAGACGTTGCACGGAGGTGTGCCGAGTGTTTGGCATGAAGAAAAGAAAAGTTGTCCAAAACAGCTTCCAATCGAATGTTCATGTGATTGGAAAAGTCAGGAGAGTGCAAAGGTACTGTTTTCTATCAGTTTGCAAGCTGCGCACACAATCCCAGTGTTGTACAGCTTCCTTCTTCACCTTTCCGAAGGTGCCGCTCTCTCCGGCTCCCGGAGGCGAAGAAGCGGCTTCTTCGCGCAAAGACGATTGTGCCGCTCACTGTGCTCTCCTTAGCGAGGCTTCTGCCGAAAGACGCCCGAGAGCGGCTCTTAGCTACGGAGAGCATCGTACCTTCGTCTTTAGCGTCTCTTCTCGTCTACATCTTAGCAAAAAGCTTTTCCACTATGTCTGGCGAGGAAAAACTGTGCCAGCACAGAAAACATCTCCTATCGTGTTCTAGACGTTGCACGGAGGTGTGCCGAGTGTTTGGCATGAAGAAAAGAAAAGTTGTCCAAAACAGCTTCCAATCGAATGTTCATGTGATTGGAAAAGTCAGGAGAGTGCAAAGGTACTGTTTTCTATCAGTTGGCAAGCTGCGCACACAATCCCAGTGTTGTACAGCTTCCTTCTTCACCTTTCCGAAGGTGCCGCTCTCTCCGGCTCCCGGAGGCGAAGAAGCGGCTTCTTCGCGCAAAGACGATTGTGCCGCTCACTGTGCACTCCTTAGCGCGGCTTCTGCCGAAAGACGCCCGGGAGCGGCTCTTAGCTACGGAGAGCATCGTACCTTCGTCTTTAGCGTCTCTTCTCGTCTACATCTTAGCAAAAAGCTTTTCCACTATGTCTGGCGAGGAAAAACTGTGCCAGCACAGAAAACATCTCCCATCGTGTTCTAGACGTTGCACGGAGGTGTGCCGAGTGTTTGGCATGAAGAAAAGAAAAGTTGTCCAAAACAGCTTCCAATCGAATGTTCATGTGATTGGAAAAGTCAGGAGAGTGCAAAGGTACTGTTTCCTATCAGTTGGCAAGCTGCGCACACAATCCCAGTGTTGTACAGCTTCCTTCTTCACCTTTCCGAAGGTGCCGCTCTCTCCGGCTCCCGGAGGCGAAGAAGCGGCTTCTTCGCGCAAAGACGATTGTGCCGCTCACTGTGCACTCCTTAGCGCGGCTTCTGCCGAAAGACGCCCGGGAGCGGCTCTTAGCTCCGGACAGCATCGTACCTTCGTCTTTAGCGTCTCTTCTCGTCTACATCTTAGCAAAAAACTTTTCTACTATGTCTGGCGAGGAAAAACTGTGAAAGCACAGAAAACATCTCCCATCGTGTTCAAGACGTTGCACGGAGGTGTGCCGAGTGATTGGCATGAAGGAAAGAAAAGTTGTCCAAAACAGCTTCCAATCGAATGTTCATGTGATTGGAAAAGTCAGGAGAGTGCAAAGGTACTGTTTTCTATCAGTTGCCAAGCTGCGCACACAATCCCAGTGTTGTACAGCTTCCTTCTTCACCTTTCCGAAGGTGCCGCTCTCTCCGGCTCCCGGAGGCGAAGAAGCGGCTTCTTCGCGCAAAGACGATTGTGCCGCTCACTGTGCTCTCCTTAGCGCGGCTTCTGCCGAAAGACGCCCGGGAGCGGCTCTTAGCTCCGGACAGCATCGTACCTTCGTCTTTAGCGTCTCTTCTCGTCTACATCTTAGCAAAAAACTTTTCTACTATGTCTGGCGAGGAAAAACTGTGCCAGCACAGAAAACATCTCCCATCGTGTTCTAGACGTTGCACGGAGGTGTGCCGAGTGTTTGGCATGAAGAAAAGAAAAGTTGTCCAAAACAGCTTCCAATCGAATGTTCATGTGATTGGAAAAGTCAGGAGAGTGCAAAGGTACTGTTTTCTATCAGTTGCCAAGCTGCGCACACAATCCCAGTGTTGTACAGCTTCCTTCTTCACCTTTCCGAAGGTGCCGCTCTCTCCGGCTCCCGGAGGCGAAGAAGCGGCTTCTTCGCGCAAAGACGATTGTGCCGCTCACTGTGCACTCCTTAGCGCGGCTTCTGCCGAAAGACGCCCGGGAGCGGCTCTTAGCTCCGGACAGCATCGTACCTTCGTCTTTAGCGTCTCTTCTCGTCTACATCTTAGCAAAAAGCTTTTCCACTATGTCTGGCAAGGAAAAACTGTGCCAGCACAGAAAACATCTCCCATGGTGTTCTAGACGTTGCACGATCCCTAAACTTAGGCTGATTTTCCTTCCTGGGGATAGGGTTAGGCTTCAACCTAGGGCCTGGGATTTTTTTAACCAGGAAGCCCTGAGTTCCAGGCTTACTGCATCTGCCAAAGGCATCCGAAAGGGAGTGCAGAAGTGCCACAACATGGTTGCTTTCACGGCTTTTCCCTTAGGAAGAACCCTAATACGCGGCTGATTTACCGTCCTAGGGTTACTGTTAGGCTTAGGCCTAGGACTTTTAAAACCAGGAAGCCCTGGGTTCCAGGCACACTGCAGCTGTGAAAGGCATCCCAAAGGGAGTGCAAAAGTGCCACAACATGGCTGCTTTCCCGGCTTTTTCCTTGGCAAGAAGCCTAACACCAGGCTGATTTCCCTTCCCAGGGTTACTGTTAGCCTTAGGCCTAGGGCTAGGATTTTTAAAACTAGGAAGCCCTTAGTTCCAGGCACACTGCAGCTGCGAAAGGCATCCCAAGGGGAGTACAAAAGTGCAACAACATGGCAGCTTTCACAGCTTTTTCCTTGGCACCATCCCTATACCTAGGCTGATTTATCTGCCTAGGGTTAAGGTTAGGCTTCAGCCTAGGGCTTGGAGTTTTTTAACCAGAAAGCCCTGAGTTCCAGGCTTACTGCATCTGCCAAAGGCATCCCAAAGGGAGTGCAGAAGTGCCACAACATGGCTGCTTTCACGGCTTTTCCCTTAGGAAGAACCCTAATACACGGCTGATTTACCTTCCCAGGGTTACTGTTAGGCTTAGGCCTAGGACTTTTAAAACCAGGAAGCCCTGGGTTCCAGGCATATGCAGCTGTTAAAGGCATCCCAAGAGGGGCGCAGAAGTGACACAACTTGGCTGCCTCTGCTTCTATTCTCATGAGACCATCCTGAACCATAGGCAGATTTTCATTCCTAGGGTTAAGGTTTGAGTTTCGCCTAGGGTAAGAGTTCTATTAACCAGAAAGCCCTGAGTTCCAAGAACACAGCAGCTGCGAAGGACTAGCCAAGAAGATCGCCAAAGTACCACAACATGCCTGCCTCCACAGCTTTTTCCTTGGGGACATGCCTAATTCCTGGCTGATTTGCCTTTCTCGTCTTAGGGTTGGGGTTCGGCCTAGGGCTAGGATTTTTTTAACTAGGAAGCCCTGAGTTCCAGGCTTACTGCATCTGCCAAAGGCATCCCAAAGGGAGTGCAGAAGTGCCACAACATGGCTGCTTTCACGGCTTTTCCCTTAGGAAGAACCCTAATACACGGCTGATTTACCTTCCTAGGGTTACTGTTAGGCTTAGGCCTAGGACTTTTAAAACCAGGAAGCCCTGGGCTCCAGGCACACTGCAGCTGTTAAAGGCATCCCAAGGGGAGCGCAAAAGTGACACAACTTGGCTGCCTCTGCTGCTATTCTCATGAGACCATCCTGAATCATAGGCTGATTTTCCTTCCTAGGGTTAAGGTTTGAGTTACGCCTGGGGTAAGGGTTCTATTAACCAGAAAGCCCTGAGTTCCAAGAACACAGCAGCTGCGAAGGACTAGCCAAGAAGAGCGCAAAAGTACCACAACATGCCTGCCTCCACAGCTTTTTCCTTGGGGACATGCCTAATTCCTGGCTGATTTGCCTTTCTCGTCTTAGGGTTGGGGTTCGGCCTAGGGCTAGGATTTTTTTAACTAGGAAGCCCTGAGTTCCAGGCTTACTTCATCTGCCAAAAGCATCCCAAAGGAAGTGCAGAAGTGCCACAACATGGCTGCTTTCACGGCTTTTCCCTTAGGAAGAACCCTAATACCCGGCAGATTTACCTTCCTAGGGTTACTGTTAGGCTTAAGCCTAGGACTTTTAAAACCAGGAAGGCCTGGGCTCCAGGCACTCTGCAGCTGCGAAAGGCATCCCAAGGGGATCGCAAAAGTAACGCAACTTGGCTGCCACCACTGATATTTCCATGAGACCATCCCGAACCATAGGCTGATTTTCCTTCCTAGGGTTAAGGTTTGAGTTACGCCTGGGGTAAGGGTTCTATTAACCAGAAAGCCCTGAGTTCCAAGAACACAGCAGCTGCGAAGGACTAGCCAAGAAGAGCGCAAAAGTACCACAACATGCCTGCCTCCACAGCTTTTTCCTTGGGGACATGCCTAATTCCTGGCTGATTTGCCTTTCTCGTCTTAGGGTTGGGGTTCGGCCTAGGGCTAGGATTTTTAAAATCAGGAAGCCCGGAGTTCCAGGCACACTGGAGCTGTGAAAGGCATCCAAAAGGGAGTGCAAAAGTGCAACAACATGGCAGCTTTCACAGCTTTTTCCTTGGCACCATCCCTATACCTAGGCTGATTTATCTGCCTAGGGTTAAGTTTAGGCTTCAGCCTAGGGCTTGGAGTTTTTTAACCAGAAAGCCCTGAGTTCCAGGCTTACTGCATCTGCCAAAGGCATCCCAAAGGGAGTGCAGAAGTGCCACAACATGGCTGCTTTCACGGCTTTTCCCTTAGGAAGAACCCTAATACGCGCCTGATTTACCTTCCTAGGGTTACTGTTAGGCTTAGGCCTAGGACTTTTAAAACCAGGAAGCCCTGGGCTCCAGGCACACTGCAGCTGTTAAAGGCATCCCAAGGGGAGCGCAAAAGTGACACAACTTGGCTGCCTCTGCTGCTATTCTCATGAGACCATCCCGAACCATAGGCTGATTTTCCTTCCTAGGGTTAAGGTTTGAGTTACGCCTGGGGTAAGGGTTCTATTAACCAGAAAGCCCTGAGTTCCAAGAACACAGCAGCTGCGAAGGACTACCCAAGAAGAGCGCAAAAGTACCACAACATGCCTGCCTCCACAGCTTTTTCCTTGGGGACATGCCTAATTCCTGTCTGATTTGCCTTTCTCGTCTTAGGGTTGGGGTTCGGCCTAGGGCTAGGATTTTTTTATCTAGGAAGCCCTGAGTTCCAGGCTTACTTCATCTGCCAAAAGCATCCCAAAGGGAGTGCAGAAGTGCCACAACATGGCTGCTTTCACGGCTTTTCCCTTAGGAAGAACACTAATACCCGGCAGATTTACCTTCCTAGGGTTACTGTTAGGCTTAGGCCTAGGACTTTTAAAACCAGGAAGCCCTGGACTCCAGGCACTCTGCAGCTGCTAAAGGCATCCCAAGGGGAGCGCAAAAGTAACGCAACTTGGCTGCCACCACTGATATTTCCATGAGACCATCCCGAACCATAGGCTGATTTTCCTTCCTAGGGTTAAGGTTTGAGTTACGCCTGGGGTAAGAGTTCTATTAACCAGAAAGCCCTGAGTTCCAAGAACACAGCAGCTGCGAAGGACTTCCCAAGAAGAGCGCAAAAGTACCACAACATGCCTGCCTCCACAGCTTTTTCCTTGGGGACATGCCTAATTCCTGGCTGATTTGCCTTTCTCGTCTTAGGGTTGGGGTTCGGCCTAGGGCTAGGATTTTTTTAACTAGGAAGCCCTGAGTTCCAGGCTTACTTCATCTGCCAAAAGCATCCCAAAGGGAGTGCAGAAGTGCCACAACATGGCTGCTTTCACGGCTTTTCCCTTAGGAAGAACCCTAATACCCGGCTGATTTACCTTCCTAGGGTTACTGTTAGACTTAAGCCTAGGACTTTTAAAACCAGGAAGCCCTGGGCTCCAGGCACACTGCAGCTGCGAAAGGCATCCCAAGGGGAGCGCAAAAGTGACACAACTTGGCTGCCACCACTGATATTTCCATGAGACCATCCCGAACCATAGGCTGATTTTCCTTCCTAGGGTTAAGGTTTGAGTTACGCCTAGGGTAAGAGTTCTATTAACCAGAAAGCCCTGAGTTCCAAGAACACAGCAGCTGCGAAGGACTTCCCAAGAAGAGCGCAAAAGTACCACAACGTGCCTGCCTCCACAGCTTTTTCCTTGGGGACATGCCTAATTCCTGGCTTATTTGCCTTTCTCGTCTTAGGGTTGGGGTTCGGCCTAGGGCTAGGATTTTTTTAACTAGGAAGCCCTGAGTTCCAGGCACACTGGAGCTGTGAAAGGCATCCAAAAGGGAGTGCAAAAGTGCCACAACATGGCTGCTTTCACGGCTTTTTCCTTGGCAAGAAGCCTAACACCAGGCTGATTTCCCTTCCCAGGGTTACTGTTAGGCTTAGGCCTAGGGCTAGGATTTTTAAAACTAGGAAGCCCTTAGTTCCAGGCACACTGCAGCTGTTCAAGGCATCCCAAGGGGAGTACAAAAGTGCAACAACATGGCAGCTTTCACAGCTTTTTCCTTGGCACCATCCCTATACCTAGGCTGATTTATCTGCCTAGGGTTAAGTTTAGGCTTCAGCCTAGGGCTTGGAGTTTTTTAACCAGGAAGCCCTGAGTTCCAGGCTTACTGCATCTGCCAAAGGCATCCCAAAGGGAGTGCAGAAGTGCCACAACATGGCTGCTTTCACGGCTTTTCCCTTAGGAAGAACCCTAATACGCGGCTGATTTACCTTCCTAGGGTTACTGTTAGGCTTAGGCCTAGGACTTTTAAAACCAGGAAGCCCTGGGCTCCAGGCACTCTGCAGCTGCGAAAGGCATCCCAAGGGGAGCGCAAAAGTAACGCAACTTGGCTGCCACCACTGATATTTCCATGAGACCATCCCGAACCATAGGCTGATTTTCCTTCCTAGGGTTAAGGTTTGAGTTACGCCTGGGGTAAGAGTTCTATTAACCAGAAAGCCCTGAGTTCCAAGAACACAGCAGCTGCGAAGGACTTCCCAAGAAGAGCGCAAAAGTACCACAACATGCCTGCCTCCACAGCTTTTTCCTTGGGGACATGCCTAATTCCTGGCTGATTTGCCTTTCTCGTCTTAGGGTTGGGGTTCGGCCTAGGGCTAGGATTTTTTTATCTAGGAAGCCCTGAGTTCCAGGCTTACTTCATCTGCCAAAAGCATCCCAAAGGGAGTGCAGAAGTGCCACAACATGGCTGCTTTCACGGCTTTTCCCTTAGGAAGAACCCTAATACGCGGCTGATTTCCCTTCCCAGGGTTACTGTTAGGTTTAGGCCTAGGCTTTTAAAACCAGGAAGCCCTGGGATCCAGGCACACTGCAGCTGCGAAAGGCATCCCAAGGGGAGCGCAAAAGTGACACAACTTGGCTGCCACCACTGATATTTCCATGAGACCATCCCGAACCATAGGCTGATTTTCCTTCCTAGGGTTAAGGTTTGAGTTACGCCTAGGGTAAGGGTTCTATTAACCAGAAAGCCCTGAGTTCCAAGAACACAGCAGCTGCGAAGGACTAGCCAAGAAGAGCGCAAAAGTACCACAACATGCCTGCCTCCACAGCTTTTTCCTTGGGGACATGCCTAATTCCTGGCTGATTTGCCTTTCTCGTCTTAGGGTTGGGGTTCGGCCTAGGGCTAGGATTTTTTTAACTAGGAAGTTCTGAGTTCGAGGCTTACTTCATCTGCCAAAGGCATCCCAAAGGGAGTGCAAAAGTGCCACAACATGGCTGCTTTCACGGCTTTTCCCTTAGGAAGAACCCTAATACGCGGCTGATTTACCTTCCTAGGGTTACTGTTAGGCTTAGGCCTAGGACTTTTAAAACCAGGAAGCCCTGGGCTCCAGGCACATGCAGCTGTTAAAGGCATCCCAAGAGGGCTGCAGAAGTGACACAACTTGGCTGCCTCTGCTGCTATTCTCATGAGACCATCCCGAACCATAGGCTGATTTTCCTTCCTAGGGTTAAGGTTTGAGTTACGCCTGGGGTAAGAGTTCTATTAACCAGAAAGCCCTGAGTTCCAAGAACACAGCAGCTGCGAAGGACTACCCAAGAAGAGCGAAAAAGTACCACAACATACCTGCCTCCACAGCTTTTTCCTTGGGGACATGCCTAATTCCTGGCTGATTTGCCTTTCTCGTCTTAGGGTTGGGGTTCGGCCTAGGGCTAGGATTTTTTTAACTAGGAAGCCCTGAGTTCCAGGCTTACTGCATCTGCCAAAGGCATCCCAAAGGGAGTGCAGAAGTGCCACAACATGGCTGCTTTCACGGCTTTTCCCTTAGGAAGAACCCTAATACTCGGCTGATTTACCTTCCTAGGGATACTGTTAGGCTTAGGCCTAGGACTTTTAAAACCAGGAAGCCCTGGGCTCCAGGCACACTGCAGCTGTGAAAGGCATCCCAAGGGGAGCGCAAAAGTGACACAACTTGGCTGCCACCACTGATATTTCCATGAGACCATCCCGAACCATAGGCTGATTTTCCTTCCTAGGGTTAAGGTTTGAGTTACGCCTAGGGTAAGGGTTCTATTAACCAGAAAGCCCTGAGTTCCAAGAACACAGCAGCTGCGAAGGACTACCCAAGAAGAGCGCAAAAGTACCACAACATGCCTGCCTCCACAGCTTTTTCCTTGGGGACATGCCTAATTCCTGGCTGATTTGCCTTTCTCGTCTTAGGGTTGGGGTTCGGCCTAGGGCTAGGATTTTTAAAATCAGGAAGCCCTGAGTTCCAGGCACACTGGAGCTGTGAAAGGCATCCAAAAGGGAGTGCAAAAGTGCCACAACATGGCTGCTTTCACGGCTTTTTCCTTGGCAAGAAGCCTAACACCAGGCTGATTTCCCTTCCCAGGGTTACTGTTAGGCTTAGGCCTAGGGCTAGGATTTTTAAAACTAGGAAGCCCTTAGTTCCAGGCACACTGCAGCTGCGAAAGGCATCCCAAGGGGAGTACAAAAGTGCAACAACATGGCAGCTTTCACAGCTTTTTCCTTGGCACCATCCCTATACCTAGGCTGATTTATCTGCCTAGGGTTAAGTTTAGGCTTCAGCCTAGGGCTTGGAGTTTTTTAACCAGAAAGCCCTGAGTTCCAGGCTTACTGCATCTGCCAAAGGCATCCCAAAGGGAGTGCAGAAGTGCCACAACATGGCTGCTTTCACGGCTTTTCCCTTAGGAAGAACCCTAATACGCGGCTGATTTACCTTCCTAGGGTTACTGTTAGGCTTAGGCCTAGGACTTTTAAAACCAGGAAGCCCTGGGCTCCAGGCACACTGCAGCTGTTAAAGGCATCCCAAGGGGAGCGCAAAAGTGACACAACTTGGCTGCCTCTGCTGCTATTCTCATGAGACCATCCCGAACCATAGGCTGATTTTCCTTCCTAGGGTTAAGGTTTGAGTTACGCCTGGGGTAAGGGTTCTATTAACCAGAAAGCCCTGAGTTCCAAGAACACAGCAGCTGCGAAGGACTACCCTAGAAGAGCGCAAAAGTACCACAACATGCCTGCCTCCACAGCTTTTTCCTTGGGGACATGCCTAATTCCTGTCTGATTTGCCTTTCTCGTCTTAGGGTTGGGGTTCGGCCTAGGGCTAGGATTTTTTTATCTAGGAAGCCCTGAGTTCCAGGCTTACTTCATCTGCCAAAAGCATCCCAAAGGGAGTGCAGAAGTGCCACAACATGGCTGCTTTCACGGCTTTTCCCTTAGGAAGAACCCTAATACCCGGCAGATTTACCTTCCTAGGGTTACTGTTAGGCTTAGGCCTAGGACTTTTAAAACCAGGAAGCCCTGGGCTCCAGACACTCTGCAGCTGCTAAAGGCATCCCAAGGGGAGCGCAAAAGTGACACAACTTGGCTGCCACCACTGATATTTCCATGAGACCATCCCGAACCATAGGCTGATTTTCCTTCCTAGGGTTAAGGTTTGAGTTACGCCTGGGGTAAGAGTTCTATTAACCAGAAAGCCCTGAGTTCCAAGAACACAGCAGCTGCGAAGGACTACCCAAGAAGAGCGCAAAAGTACCACAACATGCCTGCCTCCACAGCTTTTTCCTTGGGGACATGCCTAATTCCTGGCTGATTTGCCTTTCTCGTCTTAGGGTTGGGGTTCGGCCTAGGGCTAGGATTTTTTTAACTAGGAAGCCCTGAGTTCCAGGCTTACTTCATCTGCCAAAAGCATCCCAAAGGGAGTGCAGAAGTGCCACAACATGGCTGCTTTCACGGCTTTTCCCTTAGGAAGAACCCTAATACCCGGCTGATTTACCTTCCTAGGGTTACTGTTAGACTTAAGCCTAGGACTTTTAAAACCAGGAAGCCCTGGGCTCCAGGCACACTGCAGCTGCGAAAGGCATCCCAAGGGGAGCGCAAAAGTGACACAACTTGGCTGCCACCACTGATATTTCCATGAGACCATCCCGAACCATAGGCTGATTTTCCTTCCTAGGGTTAAGGTTTGAGTTACGCCTAGGGTAAGGGTTCTATTAACCAGAAAGCCCTGAGTTCCAAGAACACAGCAGCTGCGAAGGACTAGCCAAGAAGAGCGAAAAAGTACCACAACATGCCTGCCTCCACAGCTTTTTCCTTGGGGACATGCCTAATTCCTGGCTTATTTGCCTTTCTCGTCTTAGGGTTGGGGTTCGGCCTAGGGCTAGGATTTTTTTAACTAGGAAGCCCTGAGTTCCAGGCACACTGGAGCTGTGAAAGGCATCCAAAAGGGAGTGCAAAAGTGCCACAACATGGCTGCTTTCACGGCTTTTTCCTTGGCAAGAAGCCTAACACCAGGCTGATTTCCCTTCCCAGGGTTACTGTTAGGCTTAGGCCTAGGGCTAGGATTTTTAAAACTAGGAAGCCCTTAGTTCCAGGCACACTGCAGCTGTTCAAGGTATCCCAAGGGGAGTACAAAAGTGCAACAACATGGCAGCTTTCACAGCTTTTTCCTTGGCACCATCCCTATACCTAGGCTGATTTATCTGCCTAGGGTTAAGTTTAGGCTTCAGCCTAGGGCTTGGAGTTTTTTAACCAGGAAGCCCTGAGTTCCAGGCTTACTGCATCTGCCAAAGGCATCCCAAAGGGAGTGCAGAAGTGCCACAACATGGCTGCTTTCACGGCTTTTCCCTTAGGAAGAACCCTAATACTCGGCTGATTTACCTTCCTAGGGATACTGTTAGGCTTAGGCCTAGGACTTTTAAAACCAGGAAGCCCTGGGCTCCAGGCACACTGCAGCTGCGAAAGGCATCCCAAGGGGAGCGCAAAAGTGACACAACTTGGCTGCCACCACTGATATTTCCATGAGACCATCCCGAACCATAGGCTGATTTTCCTTCCTAGGGTTAAGGTTTGAGTTACGCCTAGGGTAAGGGTTCTATTAACCAGAAAGCCCTGAGTTCCAAGAACACAGCAGCTGCGAAGGACTACCCAAGAAGAGCGCAAAAGTACCACAACATGCCTGCCTCCACAGCTTTTTCCTTGGGGACATGCCTAATTCCTGGCTGATTTGCCTTTCTCGTCTTAGGGTTGGGGTTCGGCCTAGGGCTAGGATATTTTTAACTAGGAAGCCCTGAGTTCCAGGCTTACTTCATCTGCCAAAGGCATCCCAAAGGGAGTGCAAAAGTGCCACAACATGGCTGCTTTCACGGCTTTTCCCTTAGGAAGAACCCTAATACGCGGCTGATTTACCTTCCTAGGGTTACTGTTAGGCTTAGGCCTAGGACTTTTAAAACCAGGAAGCCCTGGGCTCCAGGCACATGCAGCTGTTAAAGGCATCCCAAGAGGGCTGCAGAAGTGACACAACTTGGCTGCCTCTGCTGCTATTCTCATGAGACCATCCCGAACCATAGGCTGATTTTCCTTCCTAGGGTTAAGGTTTGAGTTACGCCTGGGGTAAGAGTTCTATTAACCAGAAAGCCCTGAGTTCCAAGAACACAGCAGCTGCGAAGGACTACCCAAGAAGAGCGAAAAAGTACCACAACATACCTGCCTCCACAGCTTTTTCCTTGGGGACATGCCTAATTCCTGGCTGATTTGCCTTTCTCGTCTTAGGGTTGGGGTTCGGCCTAGGGCTAGGATTTTTTTATCTAGGAAGCCCTGAGTTCCAGGCTTACTTCATCTGCCAAAAGCATCCCAAAAGGAGTGCAGAAGTGCCACAACATGGCTGCTTTCACGGCTTTTCCCTTAGGAAGAACCCTAATACGCGGCTGATTTCCCTTCCCAGGGTTACTGTTAGGTTTAGGCCTAGGCTTTTAAAACCAGGAAGCCCTGGGATCCAGGCACACTGCAGCTGCGAAAGGCATCCCAAGGGGAGCGCAAAAGTGACACAACTTGGCTGCCACCACTGATATTTCCATGAGACCATCCCGAACCATAGGCTGATTTTCCTTCCTAGGGTTAAGGTTTGAGTTACGCCTAGGGTAAGGGTTCTATTAACCAGAAAGCCCTGAGTTCCAAGAACACAGCAGCTGCGAAGGACTAGCCAAGAAGAGCCCAAAAGTACCACAACATGCCTGCCTCCACAGCTTTTTCCTTGGGGACATGCCTAATTCCTGGCTGATTTGCCTTTCTCGTCTTAGGGTTGGGGTTCGGCCTAGGGCTAGGATTTTTTTAACTAGGAAGTTCTGAGTTCGAGGCTTACTTCATCTGCCAAAGGCATCCCAAAGGGAGTGCAAAAGTGCCACAACATGGCTGCTTTCACGGCTTTTCCCTTAGGAAGAACCCTAATACGCGGCTGATTTACCTTCCTAGGGTTACTGTTAGGCTTAGGCCTAGGACTTTTAAAACCAGGAAGCCCTGGGCTCCAGGCACATGCAGCTGTTAAAGGCATCCCAAGAGGGCTGCAGAACTGACACAAATTGGCTGCCTCTGCTGCTATTCTCATGAGACCATCCCGAACCATAGGCTGATTTTCCTTCCTAGGGTTAAGGTTTGAGTTACGCCTGGGGTAAGGGTTCTATTAACCAGAAAGCCCTGAGTTCCAAGAACACAGCAGCTGCGAAGGACTACCCAAGAAGAGCGAAAAAGTACCACAACATACCTGCCTCCACAGCTTTTTCCTTGGGGACATGCCTAATTCCTGGCTGATTTGCCTTTCTCGTCTTAGGGTTGGGGTTCGGCCTAGGGCTAGGATTTTTTTAACTAGGAAGCCCTGAGTTCCAGGCTTACTGCATCTGCCAAAGGCATCCCAAAGGGAGTGCAGAAGTGCCACAACATGGCTGCTTTCACGGCTTTTCCCTTAGGAAGAACCCTAATACTCGGCTGATTTACCTTCCTAGGGTTACTGTTAGGCTTAGGCCTAGGACTTTTAAAACCAGGAAGCCCTGGGCTCCAGGCACACTGCAGCTGCGAAAGGCATCCCAAGGGGAGCGCAAAAGTGACACAACTTGGCTGCCACCACTGATATTTCCATGAGACCATCCCGAACCATAGGCTGATTTTCCTTCCTAGGGTTAAGGTTTGAGTTACGCCTAGGGTAAGGGTTCTATTAACCAGAAAGCCCTGAGTTCCAAGAACACAGCAGCTGCGAAGGACTACCCAAGAAGAGCGCAAAAGTACCACAACATGCCTGCCTCCACAGCTTTTTCCTTGGGGACATGCCTAATTCCTGGCTGATTTGCCTTTCTCGTCTTAGGGTTGGGGTTCGGCCTAGGGCTAGGATATTTTTAACTAGGAAGCCCTGAGTTCCAGGCTTACTTCATCTGCCAAAGGCATCCCAAAGGGAGTGCAAAAGTGCCACAACATGGCTGCTTTCACGGCTTTTCCCTTAGGAAGAACCCTAATACGCGGCTGATTTACCTTCCTAGGGTTACTGTTAGGCTTAGGCCTAGGACTTTTAAAACCAGGAAGCCCTGGGCTCCAGGCACACGCAGCTGTTAAAGGCATCCCAAGAGGGCTGCAGAAGTGACACAACTTGGCTGCCTCTGCTGCTATTCTCATGAGACCATCCCGAACCATAGGCTGATTTTCCTTCCTAGGATTAAGGTTTGAGTTACGCCTGGGGTAAGAGTTCTATTAACCAGAAAGCCCTGAGTTCCAAGAACACAGCAGCTGCGAAGGACTAGCCAAGAAGAGCGCAAAAGTACCACAACATACCTGCCTCCACAGCTTTTTCCTTGGGGACATGCCTAATTCCTGGCTGATTTGCCTTTCTCGTCTTAGGGTTGGTGTTCGGCCTAGGGCTAGGATTTTTTTATCTAGGAAGCCCTGAGTTCCAGGCTTACTTCATCTGCCAAAAGCATCCCAAAAGGAGTGCAGAAGTGCCACAACATGGCTGCTTTCACGGCTTTTCCCTTAGGAAGAACCCTAATACGCGGCTGATTTCCCTTCCCAGGGTTACTGTTAGGTTTAGGCCTAGGCTTTTAAAACCAGGAAGCCCTGGGATCCAGGCACACTGCAGCTGCGAAAGGCATCCCAAGGGGAGCGCAAAAGTGACACAACTTGGCTGCCACCACTGATATTTCCATGAGACCATCCCGAACCATAGGCTGATTTTCCTTCCTAGGGTTAAGGTTTGAGTTACGCCTAGGGTAAGGGTTCTATTAACCAGAAAGCCCTGAGTTCCAAGAACACAGCAGCTGCGAAGGACTACCCAAGAAGAGCGCAAAAGTACCACAACATGCCTGCCTCCACAGCTTTTTCCTTGGGGACATGCCTAATTCCTGGCTGATTTGCCTTTCTCGTCTTAGGGTTGGGGTTCGGCCTAGGGCTAGGATATTTTTAACTAGGAAGCCCTGAGTTCCAGGCTTACTTCATCTGCCAAAGGCATCCCAAAGGGAGTGCAAAAGTGCCACAACATGGCTGCTTTCACGGCTTTTCCCTTAGGAAGAACCCTAATACGCGGCTGATTTACCTTCCTAGGGTTACTGTTAGGCTTAGGCCTAGGACTTTTAAAACCAGGAAGCCCTGGGCTCCAGGCACATGCAGCTGTTAAAGGCATCCCAAGAGGGCTGCAGAAGTGACACAACTTGGCTGCCTCTGCTGCTATTCTCATGAGACCATCCCGAACCATAGGCTGATTTTCCTTCCTAGGGTTAAGGTTTGAGTTACGCCTGGGGTAAGAGTTCTATTAACCAGAAAGCCCTGAGTTCCAAGAACACAGCAGCTGCGAAGGACTACCCAAGAAGAGCGAAAAAGTACCACAACATACCTGCCTCCACAGCTTTTTCCTTGGGGACATGCCTAATTCCTGGCTGATTTGCCTTTCTCGTCTTAGGGTTGGTGTTCGGCCTAGGGCTAGGATTTTTTTATCTAGGAAGCCCTGAGTTCCAGGCTTACTTCATCTGCCAAAAGCATCCCAAAGGGAGTGCAGAAGTGCCACAACATGGCTGCTTTCACGGCTTTTCCCTTAGGAAGAACCCTAATACGCGGCTGATTTACCTTCCTAGGGTTACTGTTAGGCTTAGGCCTAGGACTTTTAAAACCAGGAAGCCCTGGGCTCCAGGCACTCTGCAGCTGCGAAAGGCATCCCAAGGGGAGCGCAAAAGTAACGCAACTTGGCTGCCACCACTGATATTTCCATGAGACCATCCCGAACCATAGGCTGATTTTCCTTCCTAGGGTTAAGGTTTGAGTTACGCCTGGGGTAAGAGTTCTATTAACCAGAAAGCCCTGAGTTCCAAGAACACAGCAGCTGCGAAGGACTTCCCAAGAAGAGCGCAAAAGTACCACAACATGCCTGCCTCCACAGCTTTTTCCTTGGGGACATGCCTAATTCCTGGCTGATTTGCCTTTCTCGTCTTAGGGTTGGGGTTCGGCCTAGGGCTAGGATTTTTAAAATCAGGAAGCCCTGAGTTCCAGGCACACTGGAGCTGTGAAAGGCATCCAAAAGGGAGTGCAAAAATGCTACAACTTGGCTGCTTTCACGGCTTTTTCCTTGGCAAGAAGCCTAACACCAGGCTGATTTCCCTTCCCAGGGTTACTGTTAGGTTTAGGCCTAGGCTTTTAAAACCAGGAAGCCCTGGGATCCAGGCACACTGCAGCTGCGAAAGGCATCCCAAGGGGAGCGCAAAAGTGACACAACTTGGCTGCCACCACTGATATTTCCATGAGACCATCCCGAACCATAGGCTGATTTTCCTTCCTAGGGTTAAGGTTTGAGTTACGCCTAGGGTAAGGGTTCTATTAACCAGAAAGCCCTGAGTTCCAAGAACACAGCAGCTGCGAAGGACTAGCCAAGAAGAGTGCAAAAGTACCACAACATGCCTGCCTCCACAGCTTTTTCCTTGGGGACATGCCTAATTCCTGGCTGATTTGCCTTTCTCGTCTTAGGGTTGGGGTTCGGCCTAGGGCTAGGATATTTTTAACTAGGAAGCCCTGAGTTCCAGGCTTACTTCATCTGCCAAAGGCATCCCAAAGGGAGTGCAAAAGTGCCACAACATGGCTGCTTTCACGGCTTTTCCCTTAGGAAGAACCCTAATACGCGGCTGATTTACCTTCCTAGGGTTACTGTTAGGCTTAGGCCTAGGACTTTTAAAACCAGGAAGCCCTGGGCTCCAGGCACATGCAGCTGTTAAAGGCATCCCAAGAGGGCTGCAGAAGTGACACAACTTGGCTGCCTCTGCTGCTATTCTCATGAGACCATCCCGAACCATAGGCTGATTTTCCTTCCTAGGGTTAAGGTTTGAGTTACGCCTGGGGTAAGAGTTCTATTAACCAGAAAGCCCTGAGTTCCAAGAACACAGCAGCTGCGAAGGACTACCCAAGAAGAGCGAAAAAGTACCACAACATACCTGCCTCCACAGCTTTTTCCTTGGGGACATGCCTAATTCCTGGCTGATTTGCCTTTCTCGTCTTAGGGTTGGGGTTCGGCCTAGGGCTAGGATTTTTTTATCTAGGAAGCCCTGAGTTCCAGGCTTACTTCATCTGCCAAAAGCATCCCAAAGGGAGTGCAGAAGTGCCACAACATGGCTGCTTTCACGGCTTTTCCCTTAGGAAGAACCCTAATACGCGGCTGATTTACCTTCCTAGGGTTACTGTTAGGCTTAGGCCTAGGACTTTTAAAACCAGGAAGCCCTGGGCTCCAGGCACTCTGCAGCTGCGAAAGGCATCCCAAGAGGAGCGCAAAAGTAACGCAATTTGGCTGCCACCACTGATATTTCCATGAGACCATCCCGAACCATAGGCTGATTTTCCTTCCTAGGTTTAAGGTTTGAGTTACGCCTGGGGTAAGAGTTCTATTAACCAGAAAACCCTGAGTTCCAAGAACACAGCAGCTGCGAAGGACTTCCCAAGAAGAGCGCAAAAGTACCACAACATGCCTGCCTCCACAGCTTTTTCCTTGGGGACATGCCTAATTCCTGGCTGATTTGCCTTTCTCGTCTTAGGGTTGGGGTTCGGCCTAGGGCTAGGATTTTTAAAATCAGGAAGCCCTGAGTTCCAGGCACACTGGAGCTGTGAAAGGCATCCAAAGTGATGCAAAAGTGCCACAACATGGCTGCTTTCACGGCTTTTTCCTTGGCAAGAAGCCTTACACCAGGCTGATTTCCCTTCCCAGGGTTACTGTTAGGCTTAGGCCTAGGGCTAGGATTTTTAAAACTAGGAAGCCCTTAGTTCCAGGCACACTGCAGCTGTTCAAGGCATCCCAAGGGGAGTACAAAAGTGCAACAACATGGCAGCTTTCACAGCTTTTTCCTTGGCACCATCCCTATACCTAGGCTGATTTATCTGCCTAGGGTTAAGTTTAGGCTTCAGCCTAGGGCTTGGAGTTTTTTAACCAGGAAGCCCTGAGTTCCAGGCTTACTTCATCTGCCAAAGGCATCCCAAAGGGAGTGCAGAAGTGCCACAACATGGCTGCTTTCACGGCTTTTCCCTTAGGAAGAACCCTAATACGCGGCTGATTTACCTTCCTAGGGTTACTGTTAGGCTTAGGCCTAGGACTTTTAAAACCAGGAAGCCCTGGGCTCCAGGCATATGCAGCTGTTAAAGGCATCCCAAGAGGGCCGCAGAAGTGACACAACTTGGCTGCCTCTGCTTCTATTCTCATGAGACCATCCTAAACCATAGGCAGATTTTCCTTCCTAGGGTTAAGGTTTGAGTTTCGCCTAGGGTAAGAGTTCTATTAACCAGAAAGCCCTGAGTTCCAAGAACACAGCAGCTGCGAAGGACTACCCAAGAAGAGCGAAAAAGTACCACAACGTGCCTGCCTCCACAGCTTTTTCCTTGGGGACATGCCTAATTCCTGGCTGATTTGCCTTTCTCGTCTTAGGGTTGGGGTTCGGCCTAGGGCTAGGATTTTTTTAACTAGGAAGCCCTGAGTTCCAGGCTTACTGCATCTGCCAAAGGCATCCCAAAGGGAGTGCAGAAGTGCCACAACATGGCTGCTTTCACGGCTTTTCCCTTAGGAAGAACCCTAATACGCGGCTGATTTACCTTCCTAGGGTTACTGTTAGGCTTAGGCCTAGGACTTTTAAAACCAGGAAGCCCTGGGCTCCAGGCACACTGCAGCTGTTAAAGGCATCCCAAGGGGAGCGCAAAAGTGACACAACTTGGCTGCCTCTGCTGCTATTCTCATGAGACCATCCCGAACCATAGGCAGATTTTCCTTCCTAGGGTTAAGGTTTGAGTTACGCCTAGGGTAAGGGTTCTATTAACCAGAAAGCCCTGAGTTCCAAGAACACAGCAGCTGCAAAGGACTAGCCAAGAAGAGCGCAAAAGTACCACAACATGCCTGCCTCCACAGCTTTTTCCTTGGGGACATGCCTAATTCCTGGCTGATTTGCCTTTCTCGTCTTAGGGTTGGGGTTCGGCCTAGGGCTAGGATATTTTTAACTAGGAAGCCCTGAGTTCCAGGCTTACTTCATCTGCCAAAGGCATCCCAAAGGGAGTGCAAAAGTGCCACAACATGGCTGCTTTCACGGCTTTTCCCTTAGGAAGAACCCTAATACGCGGCTGATTTACCTTCCTAGGGTTACTGTTAGGCTTAGGCCTAGGACTTTTAAAACCAGGAAGCCCTGGGCTCCAGGCACATGCAGCTGTTAAAGGCATCCCAAGAGGGCTGCAGAAGTGACACAACTTGGCTGCCTCTGCTGCTATTCTCATGAGACCATCCCGAACCATAGGCTGATTTTCCTTCCTAGGGTTAAGTTTTGAGTTACGCCTAGGGTAAGGGTTCTATTAACCAGAAAGCCCTGAGTTCCAAGAGCACAGCAGCTGCGAAGGACTAGCCAAGAAGAGCGCAAAAGTACCACAACATGCCTGCCTCCACAGCTTTTTCCTTGGGGACATGCCTAATTCCTGGCTGATTTGCCTTTCTCGTCTTAGGCTTGGGGTTCGGCCTAGGGCTAGGATTTTTAAAATCAGGAAGCCCTGAGTTCCAGGCACACTGGAGCTGTGAAAGGCATCCAAAAGGGAGTGCAAAAGTGCCACAACATGGCTGCTTTCCCGGCTTTTTCCTTGGCAAGAAGCCTAACACCAGGCTGATTTCCCTTCCCAGGGTTACTGTTAGGCTTAGGCTTTGGGCTACGATTTTTAAAACTAGGAAGCCCTTAGTTCCAGGCACACTGCAGCTGTTCAAGGCATCCCAAGGGGAGTACAAAAGTGCAACAACATGGCAGCTTCCACAGCTTTTTCCTTGGCACCATCCCTATACCTAGGCTGATTTATCTGCCTAGGGTTAAGGTTAGGCTTCAGCCTAGGGCTTGGAGTTTTTAACCAGAAAGCCCTGAGTTCCAGGCTTACTGCATCTGCCAAAGGCATCCCAAAGGGAGTGCAGAAGTGCCACAACATGGCTGCTTTCACGGCTTTTCCCTTAGGAAGAACCCTAATACGCGGCTGATTTACCTTCCTAGGGTTACTGTTAGGCTTAGGCCTAGGACTTTTAAAACCAGGAAGCCCTGGGCTCCAGGCACATGCAGCTGTTAAAGGCATCCCAAGAGGGCTGCAGAAGTGACACAACTTGGCTGCCTCTGCTGCTATTCTCATGAGACCATCCCGAACCATAGGCTGATTTTCCTTCCTAGGGTTAAGGTTTGAGTTACGCCTGGGGTAAGAGTTCTATTAACCAGAAAGCCCTGAGTTCCAAGAACACAGCAGCTGCGAAGGACTACCCAAGAAGAGCGCAAAAGTACCACAACATGCCTGCCTCCACAGCTTTTTCCTTGGGGACATGCCTAATTCCTGGCTGATTTGCCTTTCTCGTCTTAGGGTTGGGGTTCGGCCTAGGGCTAGGATTTTTAAAATCAGGAAGCCCTGAGTTCCAGGCACACTGGAGCTGTGAAAGGCATCCAAAAGGGAGTGCAAAAGTGCCACAACATGGTTGCTTTCACGGCTTTTTCTTGGCAAGAAGCTTAACACCAGGCTGATTTCCCTTCCCAGGGTTACTGTTAGGCTTAGGCCTAGGGCTAGGATTTTTAAAACTAGGAAGCCCTTAGTTCCAGGCACACTGCAGCTGCGAAAGGCATCCCAAGGGGAGTACAAAAGTGCAACAACATGGCAGCTTTCACAGCTTTTTCCTTGGCACCATCCCTATACCTAGGCTGATTTATCTGCCTAGGGTTAGGGTTAGGGTTCAGCCTAGGGCTTGGAGTTTTTTAACTAGGAAGCCCTGAGTTCCAGGCTTACTGCATCTGCCAAAGGCATCCCAAAAGGAGTGCAAAAGTGCCACAACATGGCTGCTTTCACGGCTTTTCCCTTAGGAAGAATCCTAATACGCGGCTGATTTACCTTCCTAGGGTTACTGTTAGGCTTAGGCCTAGGACTTTTAAAACCAGGAAGCCCTGGGCTCCAGGCACACTGCAGCTGCGAAAGGCATCCCAAGGGGAGCGCAAAAGTGACACAACTTGGCTGCCACCACTGATATTTCCATGAGACCATCCCGAATCATAGGCTGATTTTCCTTCCTAGGGTTAAGGTTTGAGTTGCGCCTAGGGTAAGGGTTCTATTAACCAGAAAGCCCTGAGTTCCAAGAACACAGCAGCTGCGAAGGACTAGCCAAGGAGAGCGCAAAACTACCACAACATGCCTGCCTCCACAGCTTTTTCCTTGGGGACATGCCTAATTCCTGGCTGATTTGCCTTTCTCGTCTTAGGGTTGGGGTTCGGCCTAGGGCTAGGATTTTTTTAACTAGGAAGCCCTGAGTTCCAGGCTTACTGCATCTGCCAAAGGCATCCCAAAGGGAGTGCAGAAGTGCCACAACATGGCTGCTTTCACGGCTTTTCCCTTAGGAAGAACCCTAATACCCGGCTGATTTACCTTCCTAGGGTTACTGTTAGGCTTAGGCCTAGGACTTTTAAAACCAGGAAGCCCTGGGCTCCAGGCACACTGCAGCTGCGAAAGGCATCCCAAGGGGAGCGCAAAAGTGACACAACTTGGCTGCCACCACTGATATTTCCATGAGACCATCCCGAACCATAGGCTGATTTTCCTTCCTAGGGTTAAGGTTTGAGTTACGCCTAGGGTAAGAGTTCTATTAACCAGAAAGCCCTGAGTTCCAAGAACACAGCAGCTGCGAAGGACTACCCAAGAAGAGCGAAAAAGTACCACAACATGCCTGCCTCCACAGCTTTTTCCTTGGGGACATGCCTAATTCCTGGCTGATTTGCCTTTCTCGTCTTAGGGTTGGGGTTCGGCCTAGGGCTAGGATTTTTTTATCTAGGAAGCCCTGAGTTCCAGGCTTACTTCATCTGCCAAAGGCATCCCAAAGGGAGTGCAGAAGTGCCACAACATGGCTGCTTTCACGGCTTTTCCCTTAGGAAGAACCCTAATACGCGGCTGATTTACCTTCCTAGGGTTACTGTTAGGCTTAGGCCTAGGACTTTTAAGACCAGGAAGCCCTGGGCTCCAGGCACACTGCAGCTGCGAAAGGCATCCCAAGGGGAGCGCAAAAGTGACACAACTTGGCTGCCACCACTGATATTTCCATGAGACCATCCCGAACCATAGGCTGATTTTCCTTCCTAGGGTTAAGGTTTGAGTTACGCCTAGGGTAAGGGTTCTATTAACCAGAAAGCCCTGAGTTCCAAGAACACAGCAGCTGCGAAGGACTAGCCAAGAAGAGCGCAAAAGTACCACAACATGCCTGCCTCCACAGCTTTTTCCTTGGGGACATGCCTAATTCCTGGCTGATTTGCCTTTCTCGTCTTAGGGTTGGGGTTCGGCCTAGGGCTAGGATATTTTTAACTAGGAAGCCCTGAGTTCCAGGCTTACTTCATCTGCCAAAGGCATCCCAAAGGGAGTGCAAAAGTGCCACAACATGGCTGCTTTCACGGCTTTTCCCTTAGGAAGAACCCTAATACGCGGCTGATTTACCTTCCTAGGGTTACTGTTAGGCTTAGGCCTAGGACTTTTAAAACCAGGAAGCCCTGGGCTCCAGGCACATGCAGCTGTTAAAGGCATCCCAAGAGGGCTGCAGAAGTGACACAACTTGGCTGCCTCTGCTGCTATTCTCATGAGACCATCCCGAACCATAGGCTGATTTTCCTTCCTAGGGTTAAGGTTTGAGTTACGCCTG
This sequence comes from Ammospiza maritima maritima, assembly GCA_036010785.1. Lineage (NCBI taxonomy): Eukaryota > Metazoa > Chordata > Aves > Passeriformes > Passerellidae > Ammospiza > Ammospiza maritima. The sequence continues at coordinate 5,552,042 of CM069694.1, forward strand.
GGGTAAGAGTTCTATTAACCAGAAAGCCCTGAGTTCCAAGAACACAGCAGCTGCGAAGGACTACCCAAGAAGAGCGAAAAAGTACCACAACATACCTGCCTCCACAGCTTTTTCCTTGGGGACATGCCTAATTCCTGGCTGATTTGCCTTTCTCGTCTTAGGGTTGGTGTTCGGCCTAGGGCTAGGATTTTTTTATCTAGGAAGCCCTGAGTTCCAGGCTTACTTCATCTGCCAAAAGCATCCCAAAGGGAGTGCAGAAGTGCCACAACATGGCTGCTTTCACGGCTTTTCCCTTAGGAAGAACCCTAATACGCGGCTGATTTACCTTCCTAGGGTTACTGTTAGGCTTAGGCCTAGGACTTTTAAAACCAGGAAGCCCTGGGCTCCAGGCACTCTGCAGCTGCGAAAGGCATCCCAAGGGGAGCGCAAAAGTAACGCAACTTGGCTGCCACCACTGATATTTCCATGAGACCATCCCGAACCATAGGCTGATTTTCCTTCCTAGGGTTAAGGTTTGAGTTACGCCTGGGGTAAGAGTTCTATTAACCAGAAAGCCCTGAGTTCCAAGAACACAGCAGCTGCGAAGGACTTCCCAAGAAGAGCGCAAAAGTACCACAACATGCCTGCCTCCACAGCTTTTTCCTTGGGGACATGCCTAATTCCTGGCTGATTTGCCTTTCTCGTCTTAGGGTTGGGGTTCGGCGTAGGGCTAGGATTTTTAAAATCAGGAAGCCCTGAGTTCCAGGCACACTGGACCTGTGAAAGGCATCCAAAAGGGAGTGCAAAAGTGCTACAACATGGCTGCTTTCCCGGCTTTTTCCTTGGCAAGAAGCCTAACACCAGGCTGATTTCCCTTCCCAGGGTTACTGTTAGGTTTAGGCCTAGGCTTTTAAAACCAGGAAGCCCTGGGATCCAGGCACACTGCAGCTGCGAAAGGCATCCCAAGGGGAGCGCAAAAGTGACACAACTTGGCTGCCACCACTGATATTTCCATGAGACCATCCCGAACCATAGGCTGATTTTCCTTCCTAGGGTTAAGGTTTGAGTTACGCCTAGGGTAAGGGTTCTATTAACCAGAAAGCCCTGAGTTCCAAGAACACAGCAGCTGCGAAGGACTAGCCAAGAAGAGCGCAAAAGTACCACAACATGCCTGCCTCCACAGCTTTTTCCTTGGGGACATGCCTAATTCCTGGCTGATTTGCCTTTCTCGTCTCTGGGGTGGGGGTCGGCCTAGGGCTAGGATTTTTTTAACTAGGAAGTTCTGAGTTCGAGGCTTACTTCATCTGCCAAAGGCATCCCAAAGGGAGTGCAAAAGTGCCACAACATGGCTGCTTTCACGGCTTTTCCCTTAGGAAGAACCCTAATACGCGGCTGATTTACCTTCCTAGGGTTACTGTTAGGCTTAGGCCTAGGACTTTTAAAACCAGGAAGCCCTGGGCTCCAGGCACATGCAGCTGTTAAAGGCATCCCAAGAGGGCTGCAGAAGTGACACAACTTGGCTGCCTCTGCTGCTATTCTCATGAGACCATCCCGAATCATAGGCTGATTTTCCTTCCTAGGGTTAAGGTTTGAGTTACGCCTGGGGTAAGAGTTCTATTAACCAGAAAGCCCTGAGTTCCAAGAACACAGCAGCTGCGAAGGACTACCCAAGAAGAGCGCAAAAGTACCACAACATGCCTGCCTCCACAGCTTTTTCCTTGGGGACATGCCTAATTCCTGGCTGATTTGCCTTTCTCGTCTTAGGGTTGGGGTTCGGCCTAGGGCTAGGATTTTTAAAATCAGGAAGCCCTGAGTTCCAGGCACACTGGAGCTGTGAAAGGCATCCAAAAGGGAGTGCAAAAGTGCCACAACATGGTTGCTTTCACGGCTTTTTCTTGGCAAGAAGCTTAACACCAGGCTGATTTCCCTTCCCAGGGTTACTGTTAGGCTTAGGCCTAGGGCTAGGATTTTTAAAACTAGGAAGCCCTTAGTTCCAGGCACACTGCAGCTGCGAAAGGCATCCCAAGGGGAGTACAAAAGTGCAACAACATGGCAGCTTTCACAGCTTTTTCCTTGGCACCATCCCTATACCTAGGCTGATTTATCTGCCTAGGGTTAGGGTTAGGGTTCAGCCTAGGGCTTGGAGTTTTTTAACTAGGAAGCCCTGAGTTCCAGGCTTACTGCATCTGCCAAAGGCATCCCAAAAGGAGTGCAAAAGTGCCACAACATGGCTGCTTTCACGGCTTTTCCCTTAGGAAGAATCCTAATACGCGGCTGATTTACCTTCCTAGGGTTACTGTTAGGCTTAGGCCTAGGACTTTTAAAACCTGGAAGCCCTGGGCTCCAGGCACACTGCAGCTGCGAAAGGCATCCCAAGGGGAGCGCAAAAGTGACACAACTTGGCTGCCACCACTGATATTTCCATGAGACCATCCCGAATCATAGGCTGATTTTCCTTCCTAGGGTTAAGGTTTGAGTTGCGCCTAGGGTAAGGGTTCTATTAACCAGAAAGCCCTGAGTTCCAAGAACACAGCAGCTGCGAAGGACTAGCCAAGGAGAGCGCAAAACTACCACAACATGCCTGCCTCCACAGCTTTTTCCTTGGGGACATGCCTAATTCCTGGCTGATTTGCCTTTCTCGTCTTAGGGTTGGGGTTCGGCCTAGGGCTAGGATTTTTTTATCTAGGAAGCCCTGAGTTCCAGGCTTACTTCATCTGCCAAAAGCATCCCAAAGGGAGTGCAGAAGTGCCACAACATGGCTGCTTTCACGGCTTTTCCCTTAGGAAGAACCCTAATACGCGGCTGATTTACCTTCCTAGGGTTACTGTTAGGCTTAGGCCTAGGACTTTTAAAACCAGGAAGCCCTGGGCTCCAGGCACTCTGCAGCTGCGAAAGGCATCCCAAGGGGAGCGCAAAAGTAACGCAACTTGGCTGCCACCACTGATATTTCCATGAGACCATCCCGAACCATAGGCTGATTTTCCTTCCTAGGTTTAAGGTTTGAGTTACGCCTGGGGTAAGAGTTCTATTAACCAGAAAACCCTGAGTTCCAAGAACACAGCAGCTGCGAAGGACTTCCCAAGAAGAGCGCAAAAGTACCACAACATGCCTGCCTCCACAGCTTTTTCCTTGGGGACATGCCTAATTCCTGGCTGATTTGCCTTTCTCGTCTTAGGGTTGGGGTTCGGCCTAGGGCTAGGATTTTTAAAATCAGGAAGCCCTGAGTTCCAGGCACACTGGAGCTGTGAAAGGCATCCAAAAGGGAGTGCAAAAGTGCCACAACATGGCTGCTTTCCCGGCTTTTTCCTTGGCAAGAAGCCTAACACCAGGCTGATTTCCCTTCCCAGGGTTACTGTTAGGCTTAGGCTTTGGGCTACGATTTTTAAAACTAGGAAGCCCTTAGTTCCAGGCACACTGCAGCTGTTCAAGGCATCCCAAGGGGAGTACAAAAGTGCAACAACATGGCAGCTTCCACAGCTTTTTCCTTGGCACCATCCCTATACCTAGGCTGATTTATCTGCCTAGGGTTAAGGTTAGGCTTCAGCCTAGGGCTTGGAGTTTTTAACCAGAAAGCCCTGAGTTCCAGGCTTACTGCATCTGCCAAAGGCATCCCAAAGGGAGTGCAGAAGTGCCACAACATGGCTGCTTTCACGGCTTTTCCCTTAGGAAGAACCCTAATACGCGGCTGATTTACCTTCCTAGGGTTACTGTTAGGCTTAGGCCTAGGACTTTTAAAACCAGGAAGCCCTGGGCTCCAGGCACATGCAGCTGTTAAAGGCATCCCAAGAGGGCTGCAGAAGTGACACAACTTGGCTGCCTCTGCTGCTATTCTCATGAGACCATCCCGAACCATAGGCTGATTTTCCTTCCTCGGGTTAAGGTTTGAGTTACGCCTGGGGTAAGAGTTCTATTAACCAGAAAGCCCTGAGTTCCAAGAACACAGCAGCTGCGAAGGACTACCCAAGAAGAGCGCAAAAGTACCACAACATGCCTGCCTCCACAGCTTTTTCCTTGGGGACATGCCTAATTCCTGGCTGATTTGCCTTTCTCGTCTTAGGGTTGGGGTTCGGCCTAGGGCTAGGATTTTTAAAATCAGGAAGCCCTGAGTTCCAGGCACACAGGAGCTGTGAAAGGCATCCAAAAGGGAGTGCAAAAGTGCCACAACATGGTTGCTTTCACGGCTTTTTCTTGGCAAGAAGCTTAACACCAGGCTGATTTCCCTTCCCAGGGTTACTGTTAGGCTTAGGCCTAGGGCTAGGATTTTTAAAACTAGGAAGCCCTTAGTTCCAGGCACACTGCAGCTGCGAAAGGCATCCCAAGGGGAGTACAAAAGTGCAACAACATGGCAGCTTTCACAGCTTTTTCCTTGGCACCATCCCTATACCTAGGCTGATTTATCTGCCTAGGGTTAGGGTTAGGGTTCAGCCTAGGGCTTGGAGTTTTTTAACTAGGAAGCCCTGAGTTCCAGGCTTACTGCATCTGCCAAAGGCATCCCAAAAGGAGTGCAAAAGTGCCACAACATGGCTGCTTTCACGGCTTTTCCCTTAGGAAGAATCCTAATACGCGGCTGATTTACCTTCCTAGGGTTACTGTTAGGCTTAGGCCTAGGACTTTTAAAACCAGGAAGCCCTGGGCTCCAGGCACACTGCAGCTGCGAAAGGCATCCCAAGGGGAGCGCAAAAGTGACACAACTTGGCTGCCACCACTGATATTTCCATGAGACCATCCCGAATCATAGGCTGATTTTCCTTCCTAGGGTTAAGGTTTGAGTTGCGCCTAGGGTAAGGGTTCTATTAACCAGAAAGCCCTGAGTTCCAAGAACACAGCAGCTGCGAAGGACTAGCCAAGGAGAGCGCAAAACTACCACAACATGACTGCCTCCACAGCTTTTTCCTTGGGGACATGCCTAATTCCTGGCTGATTTGCCTTTCTCGTCTTAGGGTTGGGGTTCGGCCTAGGGCTAGGATTTTTTTAACTAGGAAGCCCTGAGTTCCAGGCTTACTGCATCTGCCAAAGGCATCCCAAAGGGAGTGCAGAAGTGCCACAACATGGCTGCTTTCACGGCTTTTCCCTTAGGAAGAACCCTAATACCCGGCTGATTTACCTTCCTAGGGTTACTGTTAGGCTTAGGCCTAGGACTTTTAAAACCAGGAAGCCCTGGGCTCCAGGCACACTGCAGCTGCGAAAGGCATCCCAAGGGGAGCGCAAAAGTGACACAACTTGGCTGCCACCACTGATATTTCCATGAGACCATCCCGAACCATAGGCTGATTTTCCTTCCTAGGGTTAAGGTTTGAGTTACGCCTAGGGTAAGGGTTCTATTAACCAGAAAGCCCTGAGTTCCAAGAACACAGCAGCTGCGAAGGACTACCCAAGAAGAGCGAAAAAGTACCACAACATGCCTGCCTCCACAGCTTTTTCCTTGGGGACATGCCTAATTCCTGGCTGATTTGCCTTTCTCGTCTTAGGGTTGGGGTTCGGCCTAGGGCTAGGATTTTTTTATCTAGGAAGCCCTGAGTTCCAGGCTTACTTCATCTGCCAAAGGCATCCCAAAGGGAGTGCAGAAGTGCCACAACATGGCTGCTTTCACGGCTTTTCCCTTAGGAAGAACCCTAATACGCGGCTGATTTACCTTCCTAGGGTTACTGTTAGGCTTAGGCCTAGGACTTTTAAAACCAGGAAGCCCTGGGCTCCAGGCACACTGCAGCTGCGAAAGGCATCCCAAGGGGAGCGCAAAAGTGACACAACTTGGCTGCCACCACTGATATTTCCATGAGACCATCCCGAACCATAGGCTGATTTTCCTTCCTAGGGTTAAGGTTTGAGTTACGCCTAGGGTAAGGGTTCTATTAACCAGAAAGCCCTGAGTTCCAAGAACACAGCAGCTGCGAAGGACTAGCCAAGAAGAGCGCAAAAGTACCACAACATGCCTGCCTCCACAGCTTTTTCCTTGGGGACATGCCTAATTCCTGGCTGATTTGCCTTTCTCGTCTTAGGGTTGGGGTTCGGCCTAGGGCTAGGATATTTTTAACTAGGAAGCCCTGAGTTCCAGGCTTACTTCATCTGCCAAAGGCATCCCAAAGGGAGTGCAAAAGTGCCACAACATGGCTGCTTTCACGGCTTTTCCCTTAGGAAGAACCCTAATACGCGGCTGATTTACCTTCCTAGGGTTACTGTTAGGCTTAGGCCTAGGACTTTTAAAACCAGGAAGCCCTGGGCTCCAGGCACATGCAGCTGTTAAAGGCATCCCAAGAGGGCTGCAGAAGTGACACAACTTGGCTGCCTCTGCTGCTATTCTCATGAGACCATCCCGAACCATAGGCTGATTTTCCTTCCTAGGGTTAAGGTTTGAGTTACGCCTGGGGTAAGAGTTCTATTAACCAGAAAGCCCTGAGTTCCAAGAACACAGCAGCTGCGAAGGACTACCCAAGAAGAGCGAAAAAGTACCACAACATACCTGCCTCCACAGCTTTTTCCTTGGGGACATGCCTAATTCCTGGCTGATTTGCCTTTCTCGTCTTAGGGTTGGGGTTCGGCCTAGGGCTAGGATTTTTTTATCTAGGAAGCCCTGAGTTCCAGGCTTACTTCATCTGCCAAAAGCATCCCAAAGGGAGTGCAGAAGTGCCACAACATGGCTGCTTTCACGGCTTTTCCCTTAGGAAGAACCCTAATACGCGGCTGATTTACCTTCCTAGGGTTACTGTTAGGCTTAGGCCTAGGACTTTTAAAACCAGGAAGCCCTGGGCTCCAGGCACTCTGCAGCTGCGAAAGGCATCCCAAGGGGAGCGCAAAAGTAACGCAACTTGGCTGCCACCACTGATATTTCCATGAGACCATCCCGAACCATAGGCTGATTTTCCTTCCTAGGGTTAAGGTTTGAGTTACGCCTGGGGTAAGAGTTCTATTAACCAGAAAGCCCTGAGTTCCAAGAACACAGCAGCTGCGAAGGACTTCCCAAGAAGAGCGCAAAAGTACCACAACATGCCTGCCTCCACAGCTTTTTCCTTGGGGACATGCCTAATTCCTGGCTGATTTGCCTTTCTCGTCTTAGGGTTGGGGTTCGGCGTAGGGCTAGGATTTTTAAAATCAGGAAGCCCTGAGTTCCAGGCACACTGGAGCTGTGAAAGGCATCCAAAAGGGAGTGCAAAAGTGCTACAACATGGCTGCTTTCCCGGCTTTTTCCTTGGCAAGAAGCCTAACACCAGGCTGATTTCCCTTCCCAGGGTTACTGTTAGGTTTAGGCCTAGGCTTTTAAAACCAGGAAGCCCTGGGATCCAGGCACACTGCAGCTGCGAAAGGCATCCCAAGGGGAGCGCAAAAGTGACACAACTTGGCTGCCACCACTGATATTTCCATGAGACCATCCCGAACCATAGGCTGATTTTCCTTCCTAGGGTTAAGGTTTGAGTTACGCCTAGGGTAAGGGTTCTATTAACCAGAAAGCCCTGAGTTCCAAGAACACAGCAGCTGCGAAGGACTAGCCAAGAAGAGCGCAAAAGTACCACAACATGCCTGCCTCCACAGCTTTTTCCTTGGGGACATGCCTAATTCCTGGCTGATTTGCCTTTCTCGTCTCTGGGGTGGGGGTCGGCCTAGGGCTAGGATTTTTTTAACTAGGAAGTTCTGAGTTCGAGGCTTACTTCATCTGCCAAAGGCATCCCAAAGGGAGTGCAAAAGTGCCACAACATGGCTGCTTTCACGGCTTTTCCCTTAGGAAGAACCCTAATACGCGGCTGATTTACCTTCCTAGGGTTACTGTTAGGCTTAGGCCTAGGACTTTTAAAACCAGGAAGCCCTGGGCTCCAGGCACATGCAGCTGTTAAAGGCATCCCAAGAGGGCTGCAGAAGTGACACAACTTGGCTGCCTCTGCTGCTATTCTCATGAGACCATCCCGAACCATAGGCTGATTTTCCTTCCTAGGGTTAAGGTTTGAGTTACGCCTGGGGTAAGAGTTCTATTAACCAGAAAGCCCTGAGTTCCAAGAACACAGCAGCTGCGAAGGACTACCCAAGAAGAGCGAAAAAGTACCACAACATACCTGCCTCCACCGCTTTTTCCTTGGGGACATGCCTAATTCCTGGCTGATTTGCCTTTCTCGTCTTAGGGTTGGGGTTCGGCCTAGGGCTAGGATTTTTTATCTAGGAAGCCCTGAGTTCCAGGCTTACTTCATCTGCCAAAAGCATCCCAAAGGGAGTGCAGAAGTGCCACAACATGGCTGCTTTCACGGCTTTTCCCTTAGGAAGAACCCTAATACGCGGCTGATTTACCTTCCTAGGGTTACTGTTAGGCTTAGGCCTAGGACTTTTAAAACCAGGAAGCCCTGGGCTCCAGGCACACTGCAGCTGCGAAAGGCATCCCAAGGGGAGCGCAAAAGTAACGCAACTTGGCTGCCACCACTGATATTTCCATGAGACCATCCCGAACCATAGGCTGATTTTCCTTCCTAGGTTTAAGGTTTGAGTTACGCCTGGGGTAAGAGTTCTATTAACCAGAAAACCCTGAGTTCCAAGAACACAGCAGCTGCGAAGGACTTCCCAAGAAGAGCGCAAAAGTACCACAACATGCCTGCCTCCACAGCTTTTTCCTTGGGGACATGCCTAATTCCTGGCTGATTTGCCTTTCTCGTCTTAGGGTTGGGGTTCGGCCTAGGGCTAGGATTTTTAAAATCAGGAAGCCCTGAGTTCCAGGCACACTGGAGCTGTGAAAGGCATCCAAAAGGGAGTGCAAAAGTGCCACAACATGGCTGCTTTCACGGCTTTTTCCTTGGCAAGAAGCCTTACACCAGGCTGATTTCCCTTCCCAGGGTTACTGTTAGGCTTAGGCCTAGGGCTAGGATTTTTAAAACTAGGAAGCCCTTAGTTCCAGGCACACTGCAGCTGTTCAAGGCATCCCAAGGGGAGTACAAAAGTGCAACAACATGGCAGCTTTCACAGCTTTTTCCTTGGCACCATCCCTATACCTAGGCTGATTTATCTGCCTAGGGTTAAGTTTAGGCTTCAGCCTAGGGCTTGGAGTTTTTTAACCAGGAAGCCCTGAGTTCCAGGCTTACTGCATCTGCCAAAGGCATCCCAAAGGGAGTGCAGAAGTGCCACAACATGGCTGCTTTCACGGCTTTTCCCTTAGGAAGAACCCTAATACGCGGCTGATTTACCTTCCTAGGGTTACTGTTAGGCTTAGGCCTAGGACTTTTAAAACCAGGAAGCCCTGGGCTCCAGGCATATGCAGCTGTTAAAGGCATCCCAAGAGGGCCGCAGAAGTGACACAACTTGGCTGCCTCTGCTTCTATTCTCATGAGACCATCCTAAACCATAGGCAGATTTTCCTTCCTAGGGTTAAGGTTTGAGTTTCGCCTAGGGTAAGAGTTCTATTAACCAGAAAGCCCTGAGTTCCAAGAACACAGCAGCTGCGAAGGACTACCCAAGAAGAGCGAAAAAGTACCACAACGTGCCTGCCTCCACAGCTTTTTCCTTGGGGACATGCCTAATTCCTGGCTGATTTGCCTTTCTCGTCTTAGGGTTGGGGTTCGGCCTAGGGCTAGGATTTTTTTAACTAGGAAGCCCTGAGTTCCAGGCTTACTGCATCTGCCAAAGGCATCCCAAAGGGAGTGCAGAAGTGCCACAACATGGCTGCTTTCACGGCTTTTCCCTTAGGAAGAACCCTAATACGCGGCTGATTTACCTTCCTAGGGTTACTGTTAGGCTTAGGCCTAGGACTTTTAAAACCAGGAAGCCCTGGGCTCCAGGCACACTGCAGCTATTAAAGGCATCCCAAGGGGAGCGCAAAAGTGACACAACTTGGCTGCCTCTGCTGCTATTCTCATGAGACCATCCCGAACCATAGGCAGATTTTCCTTCCTAGGGTTAAGGTTTGAGTTACGCCTAGGGTAAGGGTTCTATTAACCAGAAAGCCCTGAGTTCCAAGAACACAGCAGCTGCGAAGGACTAGCCAAGAAGAGCGCAAAAGTACCACAACATGCCTGCCTCCACAGCTTTTTCCTTGGGGACATGCCTAATTCCTGGCTGATTTGCCTTTCTCGTCTTAGGGTTGGGGTTCGGCCTAGGGCTAGGATATTTTTAACTAGGAAGCCCTGAGTTCCAGGCTTACTTCATCTGCCAAAGGCATCCCAAAGGGAGTGCAAAAGTGCCACAACATGGCTGCTTTCACGGCTTTTCCCTTAGGAAGAACCCTAATACGCGGCTGATTTACCTTCCTAGGGTTACTGTTAGGCTTAGGCCTAGGACTTTTAAAACCAGGAAGCCCTGGGCTCCAGGCACTCTGCAGCTGCGAAAGGCATCCCAAGGGGAGCGCAAAAGTAACGCAACTTGGCTGCCACCACTGATATTTCCATGAGACCATCCCGAACCATAGGCTGATTTTCCTTCCTAGGTTTAAGGTTTGAGTTACGCCTGGGGTAAGAGTTCTATTAACCAGAAAACCCTGAGTTCCAAGAACACAGCAGCTGCGAAGGACTTCCCAAGAAGAGCGCAAAAGTACCACAACATGCCTGCCTCCACAGCTTTTTCCTTGGGGACATGCCTAATTCCTGGCTGATTTGCCTTTCTCGTCTTAGGGTTGGGGTTCGGCCTAGGGCTAGGATTTTTAAAATCAGGAAGCCCTGAGTTCCAGGCACACTGGAGCTGTGAAAGGCATCCAAAAGGGAGTGCAAAAGTGCCACAACATGGCTGCTTTCACGGCTTTTTCCTTGGCAAGAAGCCTTACACCAGGCTGATTTCCCTTCCCAGGGTTACTGTTAGGCTTAGGCCTAGGGCTAGGATTTTTAAAACTAGGAAGCCCTTAGTTCCAGGCACACTGCAGCTGTTCAAGGCATCCCAAGGGGAGTACAAAAGTGCAACAACATGGCAGCTTTCACAGCTTTTTCCTTGGCACCATCCCTATACCTAGGCTGATTTATCTGCCTAGGGTTAAGTTTAGGCTTCAGCCTAGGGCTTGGAGTTTTTTAACCAGGAAGCCCTGAGTTCCAGGCTTACTGCATCTGCCAAAGGCATCCCAAAGGGAGTGCAGAAGTGCCACAACATGGCTGCTTTCACGGCTTTTCCCTTAGGAAGAACCCTAATACGCGGCTGATTTACCTTCCTAGGGTTACTGTTAGGCTTAGGCCTAGGACTTTTAAAACCAGGAAGCCCTGGGCTCCAGGCATATGCAGCTGTTAAAGGCATCCCAAGAGGGCCGCAGAAGTGACACAACTTGGCTGCCTCTGCTTCTATTCTCATGAGACCATCCTAAACCATAGGCAGATTTTCCTTCCTAGGGTTAAGGTTTGAGTTTCGCCTAGGGTAAGAGTTCTATTAACCAGAAAGCCCTGAGTTCCAAGAACACAGCAGCTGCGAAGGACTACCCAAGAAGAGCGAAAAAGTACCACAACGTGCCTGCCTCCACAGCTTTTTCCTTGGGGACATGCCTAATTCCTGGCTGATTTGCCTTTCTCGTCTTAGGGTTGGGGTTCGGCCTAGGGCTAGGATTTTTTTAACTAGGAAGCCCTGAGTTCCAGGCTTACTGCATCTGCCAAAGGCATCCCAAAGGGAGTGCAGAAGTGCCACAACATGGCTGCTTTCACGGCTTTTCCCTTAGGAAGAACCCTAATACGCGGCTGATTTACCTTCCTAGGGTTACTGTTAGGCTTAGGCCTAGGACTTTTAAAACCAGGAAGCCCTGGGCTCCAGGCACACTGCAGCTGTTAAAGGCATCCCAAGGGGAGCGCAAAAGTGACACAACTTGGCTGCCTCTGCTGCTATTCTCATGAGACCATCCCGAACCATAGGCAGATTTTCCTTCCTAGGGTTAAGGTTTGAGTTACGCCTAGGGTAAGGGTTCTATTAACCAGAAAGCCCTGAGTTCCAAGAACACAGCAGCTGCGAAGGACTAGCCAAGAAGAGCGCAAAAGTACCACAACATGCCTGCCTCCACAGCTTTTTCCTTGGGGACATGCCTAATTCCTGGCTGATTTGCCTTTCTCGTCTTAGGGTTGGGGTTCGGCCTAGGGCTAGGATTTTTTTAACTAGGAAGCCCTGAGTTCCAGGCTTACTGCATCTGCCAAAGGCATCCCAAAGGGAGTGCAGAAGTGCCACAACATGGCTGCTTTCACGGCTTTTCCCTTAGGAAGAACCCTAATACGCGGCTGATTTACCTTCCTAGGGTTACTGTTAGGCTTAGGCCTAGGACTTTTAAAACCAGGAAGCCCTGGGCTCCAGGCACTCTGCAGCTGCGAAAGGCATCCCAAGGGGAGCGCAAAAGTAACGCAACTTGGCTGCCACCACTGATATTTCCATGAGACCATCCCGAACCATAGGCTGATTTTCCTTCCTAGGGTTAAGGTTTGAATTACGCCTAGGGTAAGGGTTCTATTAACCAGAAGACCTGAGTTCCAAGAACACAGCAGCTGCGAAGGACTAGCCAAGGAGAGCGCAAAACTACCACAACATGCCTGCCTCCACAGCTTTTTCCTTGGGGACATGCCTAATTCCTGGCTGATTTGCCTTTCTCGTCTTAGGGTTGGGGTTCGGCCTAGGGCTAGGATTTTTTATCTAGGAAGCCCTGAGTTCCAGGCTTACTTCATCTGCCAAAAGCATCCCAAAGGGAGTGCAGAAGTGCCACAACATGGCTGCTTTCACGGCTTTTCCCTTAGGAAGAACCCTAATACGCGGCTGATTTACCTTCCTAGGGTTACTGTTAGGCTTAGGCCTAGGACTTTTAAAACCAGGAAGCCCTGGGCTCCAGGCACACTGCAGCTGCGAAAGGCATCCCAAGGGGAGCGCAAAAGTAACGCAACTTGGCTGCCACCACTGATATTTCCATGAGACCATCCCGAACCATAGGCTGATTTTCCTTCCTAGGTTTAAGGTTTGAGTTACGCCTGGGGTAAGAGTTCTATTAACCAGAAAACCCTGAGTTCCAAGAACACAGCAGCTGCGAAGGACTTCCCAAGAAGAGCGCAAAAGTACCACAACATGCCTGCCTCCACAGCTTTTTCCTTGGGGACATGCCTAATTCCTGGCTGATTTGCCTTTCTCGTCTTAGGGTTGGGGTTCGGCCTAGGGCTAGGATTTTTAAAATCAGGAAGCCCTGAGTTCCAGGCACACTGGAGCTGTGAAAGGCATCCAAAAGGGAGTGCAAAAGTGCCACAACATGGCTGCTTTCACGGCTTTTTCCTTGGCAAGAAGCCTTACACCAGGCTGATTTCCCTTCCCAGGGTTACTGTTAGGCTTAGGCCTAGGGCTAGGATTTTTAAAACTAGGAAGCCCTTAGTTCCAGGCACACTGCAGCTGTTCAAGGCATCCCAAGGGGAGTACAAAAGTGCAACAACATGGCAGCTTTCACAGCTTTTTCCTTGGCACCATCCCTATACCTAGGCTGATTTATCTGCCTAGGGTTAAGTTTAGGCTTCAGCCTAGGGCTTGGAGTTTTTTAACCAGGAAGCCCTGAGTTCCAGGCTTACTGCATCTGCCAAAGGCATCCCAAAGGGAGTGCAGAAGTGCCACAACATGGCTGCTTTCACGGCTTTTCCCTTAGGAAGAACCCTAATACGCGGCTGATTTACCTTCCTAGGGTTACTGTTAGGCTTAGGCCTAGGACTTTTAAAACCAGGAAGCCCTGGGCTCCAGGCATATGCAGCTGTTAAAGGCATCCCAAGAGGGCCGCAGAAGTGACACAACTTGGCTGCCTCTGCTTCTATTCTCATGAGACCATCCTAAACCATAGGCAGATTTTCCTTCCTAGGGTTAAGGTTTGAGTTTCGCCTAGGGTAAGAGTTCTATTAACCAGAAAGCCCTGAGTTCCAAGAACACAGCAGCTGCGAAGGACTACCCAAGAAGAGCGAAAAAGTACCACAACGTGCCTGCCTCCACAGCTTTTTCCTTGGGGACATGCCTAATTCCTGGCTGATTTGCCTTTCTCGTCTTAGGGTTGGGGTTCGGCCTAGGGCTAGGATTTTTTTAACTAGGAAGCCCTGAGTTCCAGGCTTACTGCATCTGCCAAAGGCATCCCAAAGGGAGTGCAGAAGTGCCACAACATGGCTGCTTTCACGGCTTTTCCCTTAGGAAGAACCCTAATACGCGGCTGATTTACCTTCCTAGGGTTACTGTTAGGCTTAGGCCTAGGACTTTTAAAACCAGGAAGCCCTGGGCTCCAGGCACACTGCAGCTATTAAAGGCATCCCAAGGGGAGCGCAAAAGTGACACAACTTGGCTGCCTCTGCTGCTATTCTCATGAGACCATCCCGAACCATAGGCAGATTTTCCTTCCTAGGGTTAAGGTTTGAGTTACGCCTAGGGTAAGGGTTCTATTAACCAGAAAGCCCTGAGTTCCAAGAACACAGCAGCTGCGAAGGACTAGCCAAGAAGAGCGCAAAAGTACCACAACATGCCTGCCTCCACAGCTTTTTCCTTGGGGACATGCCTAATTCCTGGCTGATTTGCCTTTCTCGTCTTAGGGTTGGGGTTCGGCCTAGGGCTAGGATATTTTTAACTAGGAAGCCCTGAGTTCCAGGCTTACTTCATCTGCCAAAGGCATCCCAAAGGGAGTGCAAAAGTGCCACAACATGGCTGCTTTCACGGCTTTTCCCTTAGGAAGAACCCTAATACGCGGCTGATTTACCTTCCTAGGGTTACTGTTAGGCTTAGGCCTAGGACTTTTAAAACCAGGAAGCCCTGGGCTCCAGGCACTCTGCAGCTGCGAAAGGCATCCCAAGGGGAGCGCAAAAGTAACGCAACTTGGCTGCCACCACTGATATTTCCATGAGACCATCCCGAACCATAGGCTGATTTTCCTTCCTAGGTTTAAGGTTTGAGTTACGCCTGGGGTAAGAGTTCTATTAACCAGAAAACCCTGAGTTCCAAGAACACAGCAGCTGCGAAGGACTTCCCAAGAAGAGCGCAAAAGTACCACAACATGCCTGCCTCCACAGCTTTTTCCTTGGGGACATGCCTAATTCCTGGCTGATTTGCCTTTCTCGTCTTAGGGTTGGGGTTCGGCCTAGGGCTAGGATTTTTAAAATCAGGAAGCCCTGAGTTCCAGGCACACTGGAGCTGTGAAAGGCATCCAAAAGGGAGTGCAAAAGTGCCACAACATGGCTGCTTTCACGGCTTTTTCCTTGGCAAGAAGCCTTACACCAGGCTGATTTCCCTTCCCAGGGTTACTGTTAGGCTTAGGCCTAGGGCTAGGATTTTTAAAACTAGGAAGCCCTTAGTTCCAGGCACACTGCAGCTGTTCAAGGCATCCCAAGGGGAGTACAAAAGTGCAACAACATGGCAGCTTTCACAGCTTTTTCCTTGGCACCATCCCTATACCTAGGCTGATTTATCTGCCTAGGGTTAAGTTTAGGCTTCAGCCTAGGGCTTGGAGTTTTTTAACCAGGAAGCCCTGAGTTCCAGGCTTACTGCATCTGCCAAAGGCATCCCAAAGGGAGTGCAGAAGTGCCACAACATGGCTGCTTTCACGGCTTTTCCCTTAGGAAGAACCCTAATACGCGGCTGATTTACCTTCCTAGGGTTACTGTTAGGCTTAGGCCTAGGACTTTTAAAACCAGGAAGCCCTGGGCTCCAGGCATATGCAGCTGTTAAAGGCATCCCAAGAGGGCCGCAGAAGTGACACAACTTGGCTGCCTCTGCTTCTATTCTCATGAGACCATCCTAAACCATAGGCAGATTTTCCTTCCTAGGGTTAAGGTTTGAGTTTCGCCTAGGGTAAGAGTTCTATTAACCAGAAAGCCCTGAGTTCCAAGAACACAGCAGCTGCGAAGGACTACCCAAGAAGAGCGAAAAAGTACCACAACGTGCCTGCCTCCACAGCTTTTTCCTTGGGGACATGCCTAATTCCTGGCTGATTTGCCTTTCTCGTCTTAGGGTTGGGGTTCGGCCTAGGGCTAGGATTTTTTTAACTAGGAAGCCCTGAGTTCCAGGCTTACTGCATCTGCCAAAGGCATCCCAAAGGGAGTGCAGAAGTGCCACAACATGGCTGCTTTCACGGCTTTTCCCTTAGGAAGAACCCTAATACGCGGCTGATTTACCTTCCTAGGGTTACTGTTAGGCTTAGGCCTAGGACTTTTAAAACCAGGAAGCCCTGGGCTCCAGGCACACTGCAGCTATTAAAGGCATCCCAAGGGGAGCGCAAAAGTGACACAACTTGGCTGCCTCTGCTGCTATTCTCATGAGACCATCCCGAACCATAGGCAGATTTTCCTTCCTAGGGTTAAGGTTTGAGTTACGCCTAGGGTAAGGGTTCTATTAACCAGAAAGCCCTGAGTTCCAAGAACACAGCAGCTGCGAAGGACTAGCCAAGAAGAGCGCAAAAGTACCACAACATGCCTGCCTCCACAGCTTTTTCCTTGGGGACATGCCTAATTCCTGGCTGATTTGCCTTTCTCGTCTTAGGGTTGGGGTTCGGCCTAGGGCTAGGATTTTTTTAACTAGGAAGCCCTGAGTTCCAGGCTTACTGCATCTGCCAAAGGCATCCCAAAGGGAGTGCAAAAGTGCCACAACATGGCTGCTTTCACGGCTTTTCCCTTAGGAAGAACCCTAATACGCGGCTGATTTACCTTCCTAGGGTTACTGTTAGGCTTAGGCCTAGGACTTTTAAAACCAGGAAGCCCTGGGCTCCAGGCACATGCAGCTGTTAAAGGCATCCCAAGAGGGCTGCAGAAGTGACACAACTTGGCTGCCTCTGCTGCTATTCTCATGAGACCATCCCGAACCATAGGCTGATTTTCCTTCCTAGGGTTAAGGTTTGAGTTACGCCTAGGGTAAGGGTTCTATTAACCAGAAAGCCCTGAGTTCCAAGAGCACAGCAGCTGCGAAGGACTAGCCAAGAAGAGCGCAAAAGTACCACAACATGCCTGCCTCCACAGCTTTTTCCTTGGGGACATGCCTAATTCCTGGCTGATTTGCCTTTCTCGTCTTAGGCTTGGGGTTCGGCCTAGGGCTAGGATTTTTAAAATCAGGAAGCCCTGAGTTCCAGGCACACTGGAGCTGTGAAAGGCATCCAAAAGGGAGTGCAAAAGTGCCACAACATGGCTGCTTTCCCGGCTTTTTCCTTGGCAAGAAGCCTAACACCAGGCTGATTTCCCTTCCCAGGGTTACTGTTAGGCTTAGGCTTTGGGCTACGATTTTTAAAACTAGGAAGCCCTTAGTTCCAGGCACACTGCAGCTGTTCAAGGCATCCCAAGGGGAGTACAAAAGTGCAACAACATGGCAGCTTCCACAGCTTTTTCCTTGGCACCATCCCTATACCTAGGCTGATTTATCTGCCTAGGGTTAAGGTTAGGCTTCAGCCTAGGGCTTGGAGTTTTTAACCAGAAAGCCCTGAGTTCCAGGCTTACTGCATCTGCCAAAGGCATCCCAAAGGGAGTGCAGAAGTGCCACAACATGGCTGCTTTCACGGCTTTTCCCTTAGGAAGAACCCTAATACGCGGCTGATTTACCTTCCTAGGGTTACTGTTAGGCTTAGGCCTAGGACTTTTAAAACCAGGAAGCCCTGGGCTCCAGGCACATGCAGCTGTTAAAGGCATCCCAAGAGGGCTGCAGAAGTGACACAACTTGGCTGCCTCTGCTGCTATTCTCATGAGACCATCCCGAACCATAGGCTGATTTTCCTTCCTAGGGTTAAGGTTTGAGTTACGCCTGGGGTAAGAGTTCTATTAACCAGAAAGCCCTGAGTTCCAAGAACACAGCAGCTGCGAAGGACTAGCCAAGAAGAGCGCAAAAGTACCACAACATGCCTGCCTCCACAGCTTTTTCCTTGGGGACATGCCTAATTCCTGGCTGATTTGCCTTTCTCGTCTTAGGGTTGGGGTTCGGCCTAGGGCTAGGATTTTTAAAATCAGGAAGCCCTGAGTTCCAGGCACACTGGAGCTGTGAAAGGCATCCAAAAGGGAGTGCAAAAGTGCCACAACATCGTTGCTTTCACGGCTTTTTCTTGGCAAGAAGCTTAACACCACGCTGATTTCCCTTCCCAGGGTTACTGTTAGGCTTAGGCCTAGGGCTAGGATTTTTAAAACTAGGAAGCCCTTAGTTCCAGGCACACTGCAGCTGCGAAAGGCATCCCAAGGGGAGTACAAAAGTGCAACAACATGGCAGCTTTCACAGCTTTTTCCTTGGCACCATCCCTATACCTAGGCTGATTTATCTGCCTAGGGTTAGGGTTAGGGTTCAGCCTAGGGCTTGGAGTTTTTTAACTAGGAAGCCCTGAGTTCCAGGCTTACTGCATCTGCCAAAGGCATCCCAAAAGGAGTGCAAAAGTGCCACAACATGGCTGCTTTCACGGCTTTTCCCTTAGGAAGAATCCTAATACGCGGCTGATTTACCTTCCTAGGGTTACTGTTAGGCTTAGGCCTAGGACTTTTAAAACCAGGAAGCCCTGGGCTCCAGGCACACTGCAGCTGCGAAAGGCATCCCAAGGGGAGTGCAAAAGTGACACAACTTGGCTGCCACCACTGATATTTCCATGAGACCATCCCGAACCATAGGCTGATTTTCCTTCCTAGGGTTAAGGTTTGAGTTGCGCCTAGGGTAAGGGTTCTATTAACCAGAAAGCCCTGAGTTCCAAGAACACAGCAGCTGCGAAGGACTAGCCAAGAAGAGCGCAAAAGTACCACAACATGCCTGCCTCCACAGCTTTTTCCTTGGGGACATGCCTAATTCCTGGCTGATTTGCCTTTCTCGTCTTAGGGTTGGGGTTCGGCCTAGGGCTAGGATTTTTTTATCTAGGAAGCCCTGAGTTCCAGGCTTACTGCATCTGCCAAAGGCATCCCAAAGGGAGTGCAGAAGTGCCACAACATGGCTGCTTTCACGGCTTTTCCCTTAGGAAGAACCCTAATACGCGGCTGATTTACCTTCCTAGGGTTACTGTTAGGCTTAGGCCTAGGACTTTTAAAACCAGGAAGCCCTGGGCTCCAGGCACACTGCAGCTGCGAAAGGCATCCCAAGGGGAGCGCAAAAGTGACACAACTTGGCTGCCACCACTGATATTTCCATGAGACCATCCCGAACCATAGGCTGATTTTCCTTCCTAGGGTTAAGGTTTGAGTTACGCCTAGGGTAAGGGTTCTATTAACCAGAAAGCCCTGAGTTCCAAGAACACAGCAGCTGCGAAGGACTACCCAAGAAGAGCGAAAAAGTACCACAACATGCCTGCCTCCACAGCTTTTTCCTTGGGGACATGCCTAATTCCTGGCTGATTTGCCTTTCTCGTCTTAGGGTTGGGGTTCGGCCTAGGGCTAGGATTTTTTTAACTAGGAAGCCCTGAGTTCCAGGCTTACTTCATCTGCCAAAGGCATCCCAAAGGGAGTGCAAAAGTGCCACAACATGGCTGCTTTCACGGCTTTTCCCTTAGGAAGAACCCTAATACGCGGCTGATTTACCTTCCTAGGGTTACTGTTAGGCTTAGGCCTAGGACTTTTAAAACCAGGAAGCCCTGGGCTCCAGGCACATGCAGCTGTTAAAGGCATCCCAAGAGGGCTGCAGAAGTGACACAACTTGGCTGCCTCTGCTGCTATTCTCATGAGACCATCCCGAACCATAGGCTGATTTTCCTTCCTAGGGTTAAGGTTTGAGTTACGCCTGGGGTAAGAGTTCTATTAACCAGAAAGCCCTGAGTTCCAAGGACACAGCAGCTGCGAAGGACTACCCAAGAAGAGCGAAAAAGTACCACAACATACCTGCCTCCACAGCTTTTTCCTTGGGGACATGCCTAATTCCTGGCTGATTTGCCTTTCTCGTCTTAGGGTTGGTGTTCGGCCTAGGGCTAGGATTTTTTTATCTAGGAAGCCCTGAGTTCCAGGCTTACTTCATCTGCCAAAAGCATCCCAAAGGGAGTGCAGAAGTGCCACAACATGGCTGCTTTCACGGCTTTTCCCTTAGGAAGAACCCTAATACGCGGCTGATTTACCTTCCTAGGGTTACTGTTAGGCTTAGGCCTAGGACTTTTAAAACCAGGAAGCCCTGGGCTCCAGGCACTCTGCAGCTGCGAAAGGCATCCCAAGGGGAGCGCAAAAGTAACGCAACTTGGCTGCCACCACTGATATTTCCATGAGACCATCCCGAACCATAGGCTGATTTTCCTTCCTAGGGTTAAGGTTTGAGTTACGCCTGGGGTAAGAGTTCTATTAACCAGAAAGCCCTGAGTTCCAAGAACACAGCAGCTGCGAAGGACTTCCCAAGAAGAGCGCAAAAGTACCACAACATGCCTGCCTCCACAGCTTTTTCCTTGGGGACATGCCTAATTCCTGGCTGATTTGCCTTTCTCGTCTTAGGGTTGGGGTTCGGCGTAGGGCTAGGATTTTTAAAATCAGGAAGCCCTGAGTTCCAGGCACACTGGAGCTGTGAAAGGCATCCAAAAGGGAGTGCAAAAGGGCTACAACATGGCTGCTTTCACGGCTTTTTCCTTGGCAAGAAGCCTAACACCAGGCTGATTTCCCTTCCCAGGGTTACTGTTAGGTTTAGGCCTAGGCTTTTAAAACCAGGAAGCCCTGGGATCCAGGCACACTGCAGCTGCGAAAGGCATCCCAAGGGGAGCGCAAAAGTGACACAACTTGGCTGCCTCTGCTTCTATTCTCATGAGACCATCCTAAACCATAGGCAGATTTTCCTTCCTAGGGTTAAGGTTTGAGTTTCGCCTAGGGTAAGTGTTCTATTAACCAGAAAGCCCTGAGTTCCAAGAACACAGCAGCTGCGAAGGACTAGCCAAGGAGAGCGCAAAACTACCACAACATGCCTGCCTCCACAGCTTTTTCCTTGGGGACATGCCTAATTCCTGGCTGATTTGCCTTTCTCGTCTTAGGGTTGGGGTTCGGCCTAGGGCTAGGATTTTTTTAACTAGGAAGTTCTGAGTTCGAGGCTTACTTCATCTGCCAAAGGCATCCCAAAGGGAGTGCAAAAGTGCCACAACATGGCTGCTTTCACGGCTTTTCCCTTAGGAAGAACCCTAATACGCGGCTGATTTACCTTCCTAGGGTTACTGTTAGGCTTAGGCCTAGGACTTTTAAAACCAGGAAGCCCTGGGCTCCAGGCACATGCAGCTGTTAAAGGCATCCCAAGAGGGCTGCAGAAGTGACACAACTTGGCTGCCTCTGCTGCTATTCTCATGAGACCATCCCGAACCATAGGCTGATTTTCCTTCCTAGGGTTAAGGTTTGAGTTACGCCTGGGGTAAGAGTTCTATTAACCAGAAAGCCCTGAGTTCCAAGAACACAGCAGCTGCGAAGGACTACCCAAGAAGAGCGAAAAAGTACCACAACATACCTGCCTCCACAGCTTTTTCCTTGGGGACATGCCTAATTCCTGGCTGATTTGCCTTTCTCGTCTTAGGGTTGGGGTTCGGCCTAGGGCTAGGATTTTTTTATCTAGGAAGCCCTGAGTTCCAGGCTTACTTCATCTGCCAAAAGCATCCCAAAGGGAGTGCAGAAGTGCCACAACATGGCTGCTTTCACGGCTTTTCCCTTAGGAAGAACCCTAATACGCGGCTGATTTACCTTCCTAGGGTTACTGTTAGGCTTAGGCCTAGGACTTTTAAAACCAGGAAGCCCTGGGCTCCAGGCACACTGCAGCTGCGAAAGGCATCCCAAGGGGAGCGCAAAAGTAACGCAACTTGGCTGCCACCACTGATATTTCCATGAGACCATCCCGAACCATAGGCTGATTTTCCTTCCTAGGTTTAAGGTTTGAGTTACGCCTGGGGTAAGAGTTCTATTAACCAGAAAACCCTGAGTTCCAAGAACACAGCAGCTGCGAAGGACTTCCCAAGAAGAGCGCAAAAGTACCACAACATGCCTGCCTCCACAGCTTTTTCCTTGGGGACATGCCTAATTCCTGGCTGATTTGCCTTTCTCGTCTTAGGGTTGGGGTTCGGCCTAGGGCTAGGATTTTAAAATCAGGAAGCCCTGAGTTCCAGGCACACTGGAGCTGTGAAAGGCATCCAAAAGGGAGTGCAAAAGTGCCACAACATGGCTGCTTTCACGGCTTTTTCCTTGGCAAGAAGCCTTACACCAGGCTGATTTCCCTTCCCAGGGTTACTGTTAGGCTTAGGCCTAGGGCTAGGATTTTTAAAACTAGGAAGCCCTTAGTTCCAGGCACACTGCAGCTGTTCAAGGCATCCCAAGGGGAGTACAAAAGTGCAACAACATGGCAGCTTTCACAGCTTTTTCCTTGGCACCATCCCTATACCTAGGCTGATTTATCTGCCTAGGGTTAAGTTTAGGCTTCAGCCTAGGGCTTGGAGTTTTTTAACCAGGAAGCCCTGAGTTCCAGGCTTACTGCATCTGCCAAAGGCATCCCAAAGGGAGTGCAGAAGTGCCACAACATGGCTGCTTTCACGGCTTTTCCCTTAGGAAGAACCCTAATACTAGGCTGATTTACCTTCCTAGGGATACTGTTAGGCTTAGGCCTAGGACTTTTAAAACCAGGAAGCCCTGGGCTCCAGGCATATGCAGCTGTTAAAGGCATCCCAAGAGGGCCGCAGAAGTGACACAACTTGGCTGCCTCTGCTTCTATTCTCATGAGACCATCCTAAACCATAGGCAGATTTTCCTTCCTAGGGTTAAGGTTTGAGTTTCGCCTAGGGTAAGAGTTCTATTAACCAGAAAGCCCTGAGTTCCAAGAACACAGCAGCTGCGAAGGACTACCCAAGAAGAGCGAAAAAGTACCACAACGTGCCTGCCTCCACAGCTTTTTCCTTGGGGACATGCCTAATTCCTGGCTGATTTGCCTTTCTCGTCTTAGGGTTGGGGTTCGGCCTAGGGCTAGGATTTTTTTAACTAGGAAGCCCTGAGTTCCAGGCTTACTGCATCTGCCAAAGGCATCCCAAAGGGAGTGCAGAAGTGCCACAACATGGCTGCTTTCACGGCTTTTCCCTTAGGAAGAACCCTAATACGCGGCTGATTTACCTTCCTAGGGTTACTGTTAGGCTTAGGCCTAGGACTTTTAAAACCAGGAAGCCCTGGGCTCCAGGCACACTGCAGCTGTTAAAGGCATCCCAAGGGGAGCGCAAAAGTGACACGACTTGGCTGCCTCTGCTGCTATTCTCATGAGACCATCCCGAACCATAGGCAGATTTTCCTTCCTAGGGTTAAGGTTTGAGTTACGCCTAGGGTAAGGGTTCTATTAACCAGAAAGCCCTGAGTTCCAAGAACACAGCAGCTGCGAAGGACTAGCCAAGAAGAGCGCAAAAGTACCACAACATGCCTGCCTCCACAGCTTTTTCCTTGGGGACATGCCTAATTCCTGGCTGATTTGCCTTTCTCGTCTTAGGGTTGGGGTTCGGCCTAGGGCTAGGATATTTTTAACTAGGAAGCCCTGAGTTCCAGGCTTACTTCATCTGCCAAAGGCATCCCAAAGGGAGTGCAAAAGTGCCACAACATGGCTGCTTTCACGGCTTTTCCCTTAGGAAGAACCCTAATACGCGGCTGATTTACCTTCCTAGGGTTACTGTTAGGCTTAGGCCTAGGACTTTTAAAACCAGGAAGCCCTGGGCTCCAGGCACATGCAGCTGTTAAAGGCATCCCAAGAGGGCTGCAGAAGTGACACAACTTGGCTGCCTCTGCTGCTATTCTCATGAGACCATCCCGAACCATAGGCTGATTTTCCTTCCTAGGGTTAAGGTTTGAGTTACGCCTAGGGTAAGGGTTCTATTAACCAGAAAGCCCTGAGTTCCAAGAGCACAGCAGCTGCGAAGGACTACCCAAGAAGAGCGCAAAAGTACCACAACATGCCTGCCTCCACAGCTTTTTCCTTGGGGACATGCCTAATTCCTGGCTGATTTGCCTTTCTCGTCTTAGGGTTGGGGTTCGGCCTAGGGCTAGGATTTTTAAAATCAGGAAGCCCTGAGTTCCAGGCACACTGGAGCTGTGAAAGGCATCCAAAAGGGAGTGCAAAAGTGCCACAACATGGCTGCTTTCCCGGCTTTTTCCTTGGCAAGAAGCCTAACACCAGGCTGATTTCCCTTCCCAGGGTTACTGTTAGGCTTAGGCTTTGGGCTACGATTTTTAAAACTAGGAAGCCCTTAGTTCCAGGCACACTGCAGCTGTTCAAGGCATCCCAAGGGGAGTACAAAAGTGCAACAACATGGCAGCTTCCACAGCTTTTTCCTTGGCACCATCCCTATACCTAGGCTGATTTATCTGCCTAGGGTTAGGGTTAGGGTTCAGCCTAGGGCTTGGAGTTTTTTAACTAGGAAGCCCTGAGTTCCAGGCTTACTGCATCTGCCAAAGGCATCCCAAAAGGAGTGCAAAAGTGCCACAACATGGCTGCTTTCACGGCTTTTCCCTTAGGAAGAATCCTAATACGCGGCTGATTTACCTTCCTAGGGTTACTGTTAGGCTTAGGCCTAGGACTTTTAAAACCAGGAAGCCCTGGGCTCCAGGCACACCGCAGCTGCGAAAGGCATCCCAAGGGGAGCGCAAAAGTGACACAACTTGGCTGCCACCACTGATATTTCCATGAGACCATCCCGAACCATAGGCTGATTTTCCTTCCTAGGGTTAAGGTTTGAGTTGCGCCTAGGGTAAGGGTTCTATTAACCAGAAAGCCCTGAGTTCCAAGAACACAGCAGCTGCGAAGGACTAGCCAAGGAGAGCGCAAAACTACCACAACATGCCTGCCTCCACAGCTTTTTCCTTGGGGACATGCCTAATTCCTGGCTGATTTGCCTTTCTCGTCTTAGGGTTGGGGTTCGGCCTAGGGCTAGGATTTTTTTAACTAGGAAGCCCTGAGTTCCAGGCTTACTGCATCTGCCAAAGGCATCCCAAAGGGAGTGCAGAAGTGCCACAACATGGCTGCTTTCACGGCTTTTCCCTTAGGAAGAACCCTAATACGCGGCTGATTTACCTTCCTAGGGTTACTGTTAGGCTTAGGCCTAGGACTTTTAAAACCAGGAAGCCCTGGGCTCCAGGCACTCTGCAGCTGCGAAAGGCATCCCAAGGGGAGCGCAAAAGTAACGCAACTTGGCTGCCACCACTGATATTTCCATGAGACCATCCCGAACCATAGGCTGATTTTCCTTCCTAGGGTTAAGGTTTGAATTACGCCTAGGGTAAGGGTTCTATTAACCAGAAGACCTGAGTTCCAAGAACACAGCAGCTGCGAAGGACTAGCCAAGGAGAGCGCAAAACTACCACAACATGCCTGCCTCCACAGCTTTTTCCTTGGGGACATGCCTAATTCCTGGCTGATTTGCCTTTCTCGTCTTAGGGTTGGGGTTCGGCCTAGGGCTAGGATTTTTTTAACTAGGAAGCCCTGAGTTCCAGGCTTACTGCATCTGCCAAAGGCATCCCAAAGGGAGTGCAGAAGTGCCACAACATGGCTGCTTTCACGGCTTTTCCCTTAGGAAGAACCCTAATACGCGGCTGATTTACCTTCCTAGGGATACTGTTAGGCTTAGGCCTAGGACTTTTAAAACCAGGAAGCCCTGGGCTCCAGGCACACTGCAGCTGCGAAAGGCATCCCAAGGGGAGCGCAAAAGTGACACAACTTGGCTGCCACCACTGATATTTCCATGAGACCATCCCGAACCATAGGCTGATTTTCCTTCCTAGGGTTAAGGTTTGAGTTACGCCTAGGGTAAGGGTTCTATTAACCAGAAAGCCCTGAGTTCCAAGAACACAGCAGCTGCGAAGGACTACCCAAGAAGAGCGAAAAAGTACCACAACATGCCTGCCTCCACAGCTTTTTCCTTGGGGACATGCCTAATTCCTGGCTGATTTGCCTTTCTCGTCTTAGGGTTGGGGTTCGGCCTAGGGCTAGGATTTTTTTAACTAGGAAGCCCTGAGTTCCAGGCTTACTTCATCTGCCAAAGGCATCCCAAAGGGAGTGCAAAAGTGCCACAACATGGCTGCTTTCACGGCTTTTCCCTTAGGAAGAACCCTAATACGCGGCTGATTTACCTTCCTAGGGTTACTGTTAGGCTTAGGCCTAGGACTTTTAAAACCAGGAAGCCCTGGGCTCCAGGCACATGCAGCTGTTAAAGGCATCCCAAGAGGGCTGCAGAAGTGACACAACTTGGCTGCCTCTGCTGCTATTCTCATGAGACCATCCCGAACCATAGGCTGATTTTCCTTCCTAGGGTTAAGGTTTGAGTTACGCCTGGGGTAAGAGTTCTATTAACCAGAAAGCCCTGAGTTCCAAGAACACAGCAGCTGCGAAGGACTACCCAAGAAGAGCGAAAAAGTACCACAACATACCTGCCTCCACAGCTTTTTCCTTGGGGACATGCCTAATTCCTGGCTGATTTGCCTTTCTCGTCTTAGGGTTGGTGTTCGGCCTAGGGCTAGGATTTTTTTATCTAGGAAGCCCTGAGTTCCAGGCTTACTTCATCTGCCAAAAGCATCCCAAAGGGAGTGCAGAAGTGCCACAACATGGCTGCTTTCACGGCTTTTCCCTTAGGAAGAACCCTAATACGCGGCTGATTTACCTTCCTAGGGTTACTGTTAGGCTTAGGCCTAGGACTTTTAAAACCAGGAAGCCCTGGGCTCCAGGCACACTGCAGCTGTTAAAGGCATCCCAAGGGGAGCGCAAAAGTGACACAACTTGGCTGCCTCTGCTGCTATTCTCATGAGACCATCCCGAACCATAGGCAGATTTTCCTTCCTAGGGTTAAGGTTTGAGTTACGCCTAGGGTAAGGGTTCTATTAACCAGAAAGCCCTGAGTTCCAAGAACACAGCAGCTGCGAAGGACTAGCCAAGAAGAGCGCAAAAGTACCACAACATGCCTGCCTCCACAGCTTTTTCCTTGGGGACATGCCTAATTCCTGGCTGATTTGCCTTTCTCGTCTTAGGGTTGGGGTTCGGCCTAGGGCTAGGATTTTTTTAACTAGGAAGCCCTGAGTTCCAGGCTTACTGCATGTGCCAAAGGCATCCCAAAGGGAGTGCAGAAGTGCCACAACATGGCTACTTTCACGGCTTTTCCCTTAGGAAGAACCCTAATACACGGCTGATTTACCTTCCTAGGGTTACTGTTAGGCTTAGGCCTAGGACTTTTAAAACCAGGAAGCCCTGGGCTCCAGGCACATGCAGCTGTTAAAGGCATCCCAAGAGGGCTGCAGAAGTGACACAACTTGGCTGCCTCTGCTGCTATTCTCATGAGACCATCCCGAACCATAGGCTGATTTTCCTTCCTAGGGTTAAGGTTTGAGTTACGCCTAGGGTAAGGGTTCTATTAACCAGAAAGCCCTGAGTTCCAAGAGCACAGCAGCTGCGAAGGACTACCCAAGAAGAGCGCAAAAGTACCACAACATGCCTGCCTCCACAGCTTTTTCCTTGGGGACATGCCTAATTCCTGGCTGATTTGCCTTTCTCGTCTTAGGCTTGGGGTTCGGCCTAGGGCTAGGATTTTTAAAATCAGGAAGCCCTGAGTTCCAGGCACACTGGAGCTGTGAAAGGCATCCAAAAGGGAGTGCAAAAGTGCCACAACATGGCTGCTTTCCCGGCTTTTTCCTTGGCAAGAAGCCTAACACCAGGCTGATTTCCCTTCCCAGGGTTACTGTTAGGCTTAGGCTTTGGGCTACGATTTTTAAAACTAGGAAGCCCTTAGTTCCAGGCACACTGCAGCTGTTCAAGGCATCCCAAGGGGAGTACAAAAGTGCAACAACATGGCAGCTTCCACAGCTTTTTCCTTGGCACCATCCCTATACCTAGGCTGATTTATCTGCCTAGGGTTAAGGTTAGGCTTCAGCCTAGGGCTTGGAGTTTTTTAACCAGGAAGCCCTGAGTTCCAGGCTTACTGCATCTGCCAAAGGCATCCCAAAGGGAGTGCAGAAGTGCCACAACATGGCTGCTTTCACGGCTTTTCCCTTAGGAAGAACCCTAATACGCGGCTGATTTACCTTCCTAGGGTTACTGTTAGGCTTAGGCCTAGGACTTTTAAAACCAGGAAGCCCTGGGCTCCAGGCACATGCAGCTGTTAAAGGCATCCCAAGAGGGCTGCAGAAGTGACACAACTTGGCTGCCTCTGCTGCTATTCTCATGAGACCATCCCGAACCATAGGCTGATTTTCCTTCCTAGGGTTAAGGTTTGAGTTACGCCTGGGGTAAGAGTTCTATTAACCAGAAAGCCCTGAGTTCCAAGAACACAGCAGCTGCGAAGGACTAGCCAAGAAGAGCGCAAAAGTACCACAACATGCCTGCCTCCACAGCTTTTTCCTTGGGGACATGCCTAATTCCTGGCTGATTTGCCTTTCTCGTCTTAGGGTTGGGGTTCGGCCTAGGGCTAGGATTTTTAAAATCAGGAAGCCCTGAGTTCCAGGCACACTGGAGCTGTGAAAGGCATCCAAAAGGGAGTGCAAAAGTGCCACAACATGGTTGCTTTCACGGCTTTTTCTTGGCAAGAAGCTTAACACCAGGCTGATTTCCCTTCCCAGGGTTACTGTTAGGCTTAGGCCTAGGGCTAGGATTTTTAAAACTAGGAAGCCCTTAGTTCCAGGCACACTGCAGCTGCGAAAGGCATCCCAAGGGGAGTACAAAAGTGCAACAACATGGCAGCTTTCACAGCTTTTTCCTTGGCACCATCCCTATACCTAGGCTGATTTATCTGCCTAGGGTTAGGGTTAGGGTTCAGCCTAGGGCTTGGAGTTTTTTAACTAGGAAGCCCTGAGTTCCAGGCTTACTGCATCTGCCAAAGGCATCCCAAAAGGAGTGCAAAAGTGCCACAACATGGCTGCTTTCACGGCTTTTCCCTTAGGAAGAATCCTAATACGCGGCTGATTTACCTTCCTAGGGTTACTGTTAGGCTTAGGCCTAGGACTTTTAAAACCAGGAAGCCCTGGGCTCCAGGCACACCGCAGCTGCGAAAGGCATCCCAAGGGGAGCGCAAAAGTGACACAACTTGGCTGCCACCACTGATATTTCCATGAGACCATCCCGAACCATAGGCTGATTTTCCTTCCTAGGGTTAAGGTTTGAGTTGCGCCTAGGGTAAGGGTTCTATTAACCAGAAAGCCCTGAGTTCCAAGAACACAGCAGCTGCGAAGGACTAGCCAAGGAGAGCGCAAAACTACCACAACATGCCTGCCTCCACAGCTTTTTCCTTGGGGACATGCCTAATTCCTGGCTGATTTGCCTTTCTCGTCTTAGGGTTGGGGTTCGGCCTAGGGCTAGGATTTTTTTAACTAGGAAGCCCTGAGTTCCAGGCTTACTGCATCTGCCAAAGGCATCCCAAAGGGAGTGCAGAAGTGCCACAACATGGCTGCTTTCACGGCTTTTCCCTTAGGAAGAACCCTAATACGCGGCTGATTTACCTTCCTAGGGTTACTGTTAGGCTTAGGCCTAGGACTTTTAAAACCAGGAAGCCCTGGGCTCCAGGCACTCTGCAGCTGCGAAAGGCATCCCAAGGGGAGCGCAAAAGTAACGCAACTTGGCTGCCACCACTGATATTTCCATGAGACCATCCCGAACCATAGGCTGATTTTCCTTCCTAGGGTTAAGGTTTGAATTACGCCTAGGGTAAGGGTTCTATTAACCAGAAGACCTGAGTTCCAAGAACACAGCAGCTGCGAAGGACTAGCCAAGGAGAGCGCAAAACTACCACAACATGCCTGCCTCCACAGCTTTTTCCTTGGGGACATGCCTAATTCCTGGCTGATTTGCCTTTCTCGTCTTAGGGTTGGGGTTCGGCCTAGGGCTAGGATTTTTTTAACTAGGAAGCCCTGAGTTCCAGGCTTACTGCATCTGCCAAAGGCATCCCAAAGGGAGTGCAGAAGTGCCACAACATGGCTGCTTTCACGGCTTTTCCCTTAGGAAGAACCCTAATACGCGGCTGATTTACCTTCCTAGGGATACTGTTAGGCTTAGGCCTAGGACTTTTAAAACCAGGAAGCCCTGGGCTCCAGGCACACTGCAGCTGCGAAAGGCATCCCAAGGGGAGCGCAAAAGTGACACAACTTGGCTGCCACCACTGATATTTCCATGAGACCATCCCGAACCATAGGCTGATTTTCCTTCCTAGGGTTAAGGTTTGAGTTACGCCTAGGGTAAGGGTTCTATTAACCAGAAAGCCCTGAGTTCCAAGAACACAGCAGCTGCGAAGGACTACCCAAGAAGAGCGAAAAAGTACCACAACATGCCTGCCTCCACAGCTTTTTCCTTGGGGACATGCCTAATTCCTGGCTGATTTGCCTTTCTCGTCTTAGGGTTGGGGTTCGGCCTAGGGCTAGGATTTTTTTAACTAGGAAGCCCTGAGTTCCAGGCTTACTTCATCTGCCAAAGGCATCCCAAAGGGAGTGCAAAAGTGCCACAACATGGCTGCTTTCACGGCTTTTCCCTTAGGAAGAACCCTAATACGCGGCTGATTTACCTTCCTAGGGTTACTGTTAGGCTTAGGCCTAGGACTTTTAAAACCAGGAAGCCCTGGGCTCCAGGCACATGCAGCTGTTAAAGGCATCCCAAGAGGGCTGCAGAAGTGACACAACTTGGCTGCCTCTGCTGCTATTCTCATGAGACCATCCCGAACCATAGGCTGATTTTCCTTCCTAGGGTTAAGGTTTGAGTTACGCCTGGGGTAAGAGTTCTATTAACCAGAAAGCCCTGAGTTCCAAGAACACAGCAGCTGCGAAGGACTACCCAAGAAGAGCGAAAAAGTACCACAACATACCTGCCTCCACAGCTTTTTCCTTGGGGACATGCCTAATTCCTGGCTGATTTGCCTTTCTCGTCTTAGGGTTGGTGTTCGGCCTAGGGCTAGGATTTTTTTATCTAGGAAGCCCTGAGTTCCAGGCTTACTTCATCTGCCAAAAGCATCCCAAAGGGAGTGCAGAAGTGCCACAACATGGCTGCTTTCACGGCTTTTCCCTTAGGAAGAACCCTAATACGCGGCTGATTTACCTTCCTAGGGTTACTGTTAGGCTTAGGCCTAGGACTTTTAAAACCAGGAAGCCCTGGGCTCCAGGCACTCTGCAGCTGCGAAAGGCATCCCAAGGGGAGCGCAAAAGTAACGCAACTTGGCTGCCACCACTGATATTTCCATGAGACCATCCCGAACCATAGGCTGATTTTCCTTCCTAGGGTTAAGGTTTGAGTTACGCCTGGGGTAAGAGTTCTATTAACCAGAAAGCCCTGAGTTCCAAGAACACAGCAGCTGCGAAGGACTTCCCAAGAAGAGCGCAAAAGTACCACAACATGCCTGCCTCCACAGCTTTTTCCTTGGGGACATGCCTAATTCCTGGCTGATTTGCCTTTCTCGTCTTAGGGTTGGGGTTCGGCGTAGGGCTAGGATTTTTAAAATCAGGAAGCCCTGAGTTCCAGGCACACTGGAGCTGTGAAAGGCATCCAAAAGGGAGTGCAAAAGTGCTACAACATGGCTGCTTTCACGGCTTTTTCCTTGGCAAGAAGCCTAACACCAGGCTGATTTCCCTTCCCAGGGTTACTGTTAGGTTTAGGCCTAGGCTTTTAAAACCAGGAAGCCCTGGGATCCAGGCACACTGCAGCTGCGAAAGGCATCCCAAGGGGAGCGCAAAAGTGACACAACTTGGCTGCCACCACTGATATTTCCATGAGACCATCCCGAACCATAGGCTGATTTTCCTTCCTAGGGTTAAGGTTTGAGTTACGCCTAGGGTAAGGGTTCTATTAACCAGAAAGCCCTGAGTTCCAAGAACACAGCAGCTGCGAAGGACTACCCAAGAAGAGCGCAAAAGTACCACAACATGCCTGCCTCCACAGCTTTTTCCTTGGGGACATGCCTAATTCCTGGCTGATTTGCCTTTCTCGTCTTAGGGTTGGGGTTCGGCCTAGGGCTAGGATTTTTTTAACTAGGAAGTTCTGAGTTCGAGGCTTACTTCATCTGCTAAAGGCATCCCAAAGGGAGTGCAAAAGTGCCACAACATGGCTGCTTTCACGGCTTTTCCCTTAGGAAGAACCCTAATACGCGGCTGATTTACCTTCCTAGGGTTACTGTTAGGCTTAGGCCTAGGACTTTTAAAACCAGGAAGCCCTGGGCTCCAGGCACATGCAGCTGTTAAAGGCATCCCAAGAGGGCTGCAGAAGTGACACAACTTGGCTGCCTCTGCTGCTATTCTCATGAGACCATCCCGAACCATAGGCTGATTTTCCTTCCTAGGGTTAAGGTTTGAGTTACGCCTGGGGTATGAGTTCTATTAACCAGAAAGCCCTGAGTTCCAAGAACACAGCAGCTGCGAAGGACTACCCAAGAAGAGCGAAAAAGTACCACAACATACCTGCCTCCACAGCTTTTTCCTTGGGGACATGCCTAATTCCTGGCTGATTTGCCTTTCTCGTCTTAGGGTTGGGGTTCGGCCTAGGGCTAGGATTTTTTTATCTAGGAAGCCCTGAGTTCCAGGCTTACTTCATCTGCCAAAAGCATCCCAAAGGGAGTGCAGAAGTGCCACAACATGGCTGCTTTCACGGCTTTTCCCTTAGGAAGAACCCTAATACGCGGCTGATTTACCTTCCTAGGGTTACTGTTAGGCTTAGGCCTAGGACTTTTAAAACCAGGAAGCCCTGGGCTCCAGGCACTCTGCAGCTGCGAAAGGCATCCCAAGGGGAGCGCAAAAGTAACGCAACTTGGCTGCCACCACTGATATTTCCATGAGACCATCCCGAACCATAGGCTGATTTTCCTTCCTAGGTTTAAGGTTTGAGTTACGCCTGGGGTAAGAGTTCTATTAACCAGAAAACCCTGAGTTCCAAGAACACAGCAGCTGCGAAGGACTTCCCAAGAAGAGCGCAAAAGTACCACAACATGCCTGCCTCCACAGCTTTTTCCTTGGGGACATGCCTAATTCCTGGCTGATTTGCCTTTCTCGTCTTAGGGTTGGGGTTCGGCCTAGGGCTAGGATTTTTAAAATCAGGAAGCCCTGAGTTCCAGGCACACTGGAGCTGTGAAAGGCATCCAAAAGGGAGTGCAAAAGTGCCACAACATGGCTGCTTTCACGGCTTTTTCCTTGGCAAGAAGCCTTACACCAGGCTGATTTCCCTTCCCAGGGTTACTGTTAGGCTTAGGCCTAGGGCTAGGATTTTTAAAACTAGGAAGCCCTTAGTTCCAGGCACACTGCAGCTGTTCAAGGCATCCCAAGGGGAGTACAAAAGTGCAACAACATGGCAGCTTTCACAGCTTTTTCCTTGGCACCATCCCTATACCTAGGCTGATTTATCTGCCTAGGGTTAAGTTTAGGCTTCAGCCTAGGGCTTGGAGTTTTTTAACCAGGAAGCCCTGAGTTCCAGGCTTACTGCATCTGCCAAAGGCATCCCAAAGGGAGTGCAGAAGTGCCACAACATGGCTGCTTTCACGGCTTTTCCCTTAGGAAGAACCCTAATACGCGGCTGATTTACCTTCCTAGGGTTACTGTTAGGCTTAGGCCTAGAACTTTTAAAACCAGGAAGCCCTGGGCTCCAGGCATATGCAGCTGTTAAAGGCATCCCAAGAGGGCCGCAGAAGTGACACAACTTGGCTGCCTCTGCTGCTATTCTCATGAGACCATCCCGAACCATAGGCAGATTTTCCTTCCTAGGGTTAAGGTTTGAGTTACGCCTAGGGTAAGGGTTCTATTAACCAGAAAGCCCTGAGTTCCAAGAACACAGCAGCTGCGAAGGACTAGCCAAGAAGAGCGCAAAAGTACCACAACATGCCTGCCTCCACAGCTTTTTCCTTGGGGACATGCCTAATTCCTGGCTGATTTGCCTTTCTCGTCTTAGGGTTGGGGTTCGGCCTAGGGCTAGGATATTTTTAACTAGGAAGCCCTGAGTTCCAGGCTTACTTCATCTGCCAAAGGCATCCCAAAGGGAGTGCAAAAGTGCCACAACATGGCTGCTTTCACGGCTTTTCCCTTAGGAAGAACCCTAATACGCGGCTGATTTACCTTCCTAGGGTTACTGTTAGGCTTAGGCCTAGGACTTTTAAAACCAGGAAGCCCTGGGCTCCAGGCACATGCAGCTGTTAAAGGCATCCCAAGAGGGCTGCAGAAGTGACACAACTTGGCTGCCTCTGCTGCTATTCTCATGAGACCATCCCGAACCATAGGCTGATTTTCCTTCCTAGGGTTAAGGTTTGAGTTACGCCTAGGGTAAGGGTTCTATTAACCAGAAAGCCCTGAGTTCCAAGAGCACAGCAGCTGCGAAGGACTAGCCAAGAAGAGCGCAAAAGTACCACAACATGCCTGCCTCCACAGCTTTTTCCTTGGGGACATGCCTAATTCCTGGCTGATTTGCCTTTCTCGTCTTAGGCTTGGGGTTCGGCCTAGGGCTAGGATTTTTAAAATCAGGAAGCCCTGAGTTCCAGGCACACTGGAGCTGTGAAAGGCATCCAAAAGGGAGTGCAAAAGTGCCACAACATGGCTGCTTTCCCGGCTTTTTCCTTGGCAAAAAGCCTAACACCAGGCTGATTTCCCTTCCCAGGGTTACTGTTAGGCTTAGGCTTTGGGCTACGATTTTTAAAACTAGGAAGCCCTTAGTTCCAGGCACACTGCAGCTGTTCAAGGCATCCCAAGGGGAGTACAAAAGTGCAACAACATGGCAGCTTCCACAGCTTTTTCCTTGGCACCATCCCTATACCTAGGCTGATTTATCTGCCTAGGGTTAAGGTTAGGCTTCAGCCTAGGGCTTGGAGTTTTTAACCAGAAAGCCCTTAGTTCCAGGCTTACTGCATCTGCCAAAGGCATCCCAAAGGGAGTGCAGAAGTGCCACAACATGGCTGCTTTCACGGCTTTTCCCTTAGGAAGAACCCTAATACGCGGCTGATTTACCTTCCTAGGGTTACTGTTAGGCTTAGGCCTAGGACTTTTAAAACCAGGAAGCCCTGGGCTCCAGGCACATGCAGCTGTTAAAGGCATCCCAAGAGGGCTGCAGAAGTGACACAACTTGGCTGCCTCTGCTGCTATTCTCATGAGACCATCCCGAACCATAGGCTGATTTTCCTTCCTAGGGTTAAGGTTTGAGTTACGCCTGGGGTAAGAGTTCTATTAACCAGAAAGCCCTGAGTTCCAAGAACACAGCAGCTGCGAAGGACTAGCCAAGAAGAGCGCAAAAGTACCACAACATGCCTGCCTCCACAGCTTTTTCCTTGGGGACATGCCTAATTCCTGGCTGATTTGCCTTTCTCGTCTTAGGGTTGGGGTTCGGCCTAGGGCTAGGATTTTTAAAATCAGGAAGCCCTGAGTTCCAGGCTTACTTCATCTGCCAAAGGCATCCCAAAGGGAGTGCAAAAGTGCCACAACATGGTTGCTTTCACGGCTTTTTCTTGGCAAGAAGCTTAACACCAGGCTGATTTCCCTTCCCAGGGTTACTGTTAGGCTTAGGCCTAGGGCTAGGATTTTTAAAACTAGGAAGCCCTTAGTTCCAGGCACACTGCAGCTGCGAAAGGCATCCCAAGGGGAGTACAAAAGTGCAACAACATGGCAGCTTTCACAGCTTTTTCCTTGGCACCATCCCTATACCTAGGCTGATTTATCTGCCTAGGGTTAGGGTTAGGGTTCAGCCTAGGGCTTGGAGTTTTTTAACTAGGAAGCCCTGAGTTCCAGGCTTACTGCATCTGCCAAAGGCATCCCAAAAGGAGTGCAAAAGTGCCACAACATGGCTGCTTTCACGGCTTTTCCCTTAGGAAGAATCCTAATACGCGGCTGATTTACCTTCCTAGGGTTACTGTTAGGCTTAGGCCTAGGACTTTTAAAACCAGGAAGCCCTGGGCTCCAGGCACACTGCAGCTGCGAAAGGCATCCCAAGGGGAGCGCAAAAGTGACACAACTTGGCTGCCACCACTGATATTTCCATGAGACCATCCCGAATCATAGGCTGATTTTCCTTCCTAGGGTTAAGGTTTGAGTTGCGCCTAGGGTAAGGGTTCTATTAACCAGAAAGCCCTGAGTTCCAAGAACACAGCAGCTGCGAAGGACTAGCCAAGGAGAGCGCAAAAGTACCACAACATGCCTGCCTCCACAGCTTTTTCCTTGGGGACATGCCTAATTCCTGGCTGATTTGCCTTTCTCGTCTTAGGGTTGGGGTTCGGCCTAGGGCTAGGATTTTTTTAACTAGGAAGCCCTGAGTTCCAGGCTTACTGCATCTGCCAAAGGCATCCCAAAGGGAGTGCAGAAGTGCCACAACATGGCTGCTTTCACGGCTTTTCCCTTAGGAAGAACCCTAATACGCGGCTGATTTACCTTCCTAGGGTTACTGTTAGGCTTAGGCCTAGGACTTTTAAAACCAGGAAGCCCTGGGCTCCAGGCACTCTGCAGCTGCGAAAGGCATCCCAAGGGGAGCGCAAAAGTAACGCAACTTGGCTGCCACCACTGATATTTCCATGAGACCATCCCGAACCATAGGCTGATTTTCCTTCCTAGGGTTAAGGTTTGAATTACGCCTAGGGTAAGGGTTCTATTAACCAGAAGACCTGAGTTCCAAGAACACAGCAGCTGCGAAGGACTAGCCAAGGAGAGCGCAAAACTACCACAACATGCCTGCCTCCACAGCTTTTTCCTTGGGGACATGCCTAATTCCTGGCTGATTTGCCTTTCTCGTCTTAGGGTTGGGGTTCGGCCTAGGGCTAGGATTTTTTTAACTAGGAAGCCCTGAGTTCCAGGCTTACTGCATCTGCCAAAGGCATCCCAAAGGGAGTGCAGAAGTGCCACAACATGGCTGCTTTCACGGCTTTTCCCTTAGGAAGAACCCTAATACCCGGCTGATTTACCTTCCTAGGGATACTGTTAGGCTTAGGCCTAGGACTTTTAAAACCAGGAAGCCCTGGGCTCCAGGCACACTGCAGCTGCGAAAGGCATCCCAAGGGGAGCGCAAAAGTGACACAACTTGGCTGCCACCACTGATATTTCCATGAGACCATCCCGAACCATAGGCTGATTTTCCTTCCTAGGGTTAAGGTTTGAGTTACGCCTAGGGTAAGGGTTCTATTAACCAGAAAGCCCTGAGTTCCAAGAACACAGCAGCTGCGAAGGACTACCCAAGAAGAGCGAAAAAGTACCACAACATGCCTGCCTCCACAGCTTTTTCCTTGGGGACATGCCTAATTCCTGGCTGATTTGCCTTTCTCGTCTTAGGGTTGGGGTTCGGCCTAGGCCTAGGATTTTTTTAACTAGGAAGCCCTGAGTTCCAGGCACACTGGAGCTGTGAAAGGCATCCAAAAGGGAGTGCAAAAGTGCCACAACATGGCTGCTTTCACGGCTTTTTCTTTGGCAAGAAGCCTAACACCAGGCTGATTTCCCTTCCCAGGGTTACTGTTAGGCTTAGGCCTAGGGCTAGGATTTTTAAAACTCGGAAGCCCTTAGATCCAGGCACACTGCAGCTGCGAAAGGCATCCCAAGGGGAGTACAAAAGTGCAACAACATGGCAGCTTTCACAGCTTTTTCCTTGGAACCATCCCGATACCTAGGCTGTTTTATCTGCCTAGGGTTAGGGTTAGGGTTCAGCCTAGGGCTTGGAGTTTTTTAACCAGGAAGCCCTGAGTTCCAGGCTTACTGCATCTGCCAAAGGCATCCCAAAGGGAGTGCAAAAGTGCCACAACATGGCTGCTTTCACAGCTTTTCCCTTAGGAAGAACCCTAATACGCGGCTGATTTACCTTCCTAGGGTTACTGTTAGGCTTAGGCCTAGGACTTTTAAAACCAGGAAGCCCTGGGCTCCAGGCACACTGCAGCTGCGAAAGGCATCCCAAGGGGAGCGCAAAAGTGACACAACTTTGCTGCCACCACTGATATTTCCATGAGACCATCCCGAACCATAGGCTGATTTTCCTTCCTAGGGTTAAGGTTTGAGTTGCGCCTAGGGTAAGGGTTCTATTAACCAGAAAGCCCTGAGTTCCAAGAACACAGCAGCTGCGAAGGACTAGCCAAGGAGAGCGCAAAACTACCACAACATGCCTGCCTCCACAGCTTTTTCCTTGGGGACATGCCTAATTCCTGGCTGATTTGCCTTTCTCGTCTTAGGGTTGGGGTTCGGCCTAGGGCTAGGATTTTTTTAACTAGGAAGCCCTGAGTTCCAGGCTTACTGCATCTGCCAAAGGCATCCCAAAGGGAGTGCAGAAGTGCCACAACATGGCTGCTTTCACGGCTTTTCCCTTAGGAAGAACCCTAATACTCGGCTGATTTACCTTCCTAGGGTTACTGTTTGGCTTAGGCCTAGGACTTTTAAAACCAGGAAGCCCTGGGCTCCAGGCACACTGCAGCTGCGAAAGGCATCCCAAGGGGAGCGCAAAAGTGACACAACTTGGCTGCCACCACTGATATTTCCATGAGACCATCCCGAACCATAGGCTGATTTTCCTTCTTAGGGTTAAGGTTTGAGTTACGCCTAGGGTAAGGGTTCTATTAACCAGAAAGCCCTGAGTTCCAAGAACACAGCAGCTGCGAAGGACTAGCCAAGGAGAGCGCAAAACTACCACAACATGCCTGCCTCCACAGCTTTTTCCTTGGGGACATGCCTAATTCCTGGCTGATTTGCCTTTCTCGTCTTAGGGTTGGGGTTCGGCCTAGGGCTAGGATTTTTTTAACTAGGAAGCCCTGAGTTCCAGGCTTACTGCATCTGCCAAAGGCATCCCAAAGGGAGTGCAGAAGTGCCACAACATGGCTGCTTTCACGGCTTTTCCCTTAGGAAGAACCCTAATACTCGGCTGATTTACCTTCCTAGGGTTACTGTTTGGCTTAGGCCTAGGACTTTTAAAACCAGGAAGCCCTGGGCTCCAGGCACACTGCAGCTGCGAAAGGCATCCCAAGGGGAGCGCAAAAGTGACACAACTTTGCTGCCACCACTGATATTTCCATGAGACCATCCCGAACCATAGGCTGATTTTCCTTCTTAGGGTTAAGGTTTGAGTTACGCCTAGGGTAAGGGTTCTATTAACCAGAAAGCCCTGAGTTCCAAGAACACAGCAGCTGCGAAGGACTACCCAAGAAGAGCGCAAAAGTACCACAACATGGCTGCTTTCACGGCTTTTTCCTTGGCAAGAAGCCTAACACTAGGCTGATTTACCTTCCCAGGGTTACTGTAAGGCTTAGGCCTAGGGCTAGGATTTTTAAAACGAGGAAGCCCTTAGCTCCAGGCACACTGCAGCTGTTCAAGTCATCCCAAGAGGGCCGCAGAAGTGACACAACTTGGCTGCCTCTGCTGCTATTCTCATGAGTCCATCCCGAACCATAGGCTGATTTTCCTTCCTTGCGTGAGGGTTAGAGTTACGCCTAGGGTTAGTGTTTTTTTAACCAGAGAGCCCTGAGTTCCAAGAACACAGCAGCTGCGAAGGACTGCCCAAGAGGAGGGGAAAAGTGCCACAACATGGCTGCCTCCAGCGCTTTTTCCTTGGGACCATCATTGAACCTAAGCTGATTTACTTGCCTCCAGTTGCACCTATGGTCACGCCAAGAGATAGGGATTTTAAATCAGTAAACCCTGAGCTCCAGACCCAGTGCAGCTGCAAAAGGCTTCCCAAGGGCAGCCAAAAATTGCCTCAACATGCTCCTTCCAGTGCTTTTTTCCTTGGGAACATCCCTATACCCAGGCTGATTTATCTGCCTAGGGTTAGGGTTAGGGTTCAGCCTAGAGATAGGATTTTTTCAAACAGGAAGCCCTGAATACCAGGCACACTGCAGCTGTTAAAGGCAGTGTTCTACGTCAACCGCAACTTAGTCTGAAATAAATGCTTTTTCCCTGAGAGCATCTGAGAGGTTTGCATGAAGCACTGATATCTGACATTTGCAATTTTGAATAGGAGAGGAGAAAGAAAATGGGAAGAAGTTTTTAATTTTAGTGGTTTCAATGTTAATTTCCGTACACTTTTTCAAAACTTGTCAGCTCAAATGCCCATCAACATCTTTTAGTCATCTGTAAGTCAGTATTCATATAAAATGTGCTTCAAATCAAAAGAATTTCAAATTTGCACTCCAAATTTCTGTGCCTAGATTTATGATTTCCTCCACATATTAGATGAAAGGAAGGCCTTTTTTACTGTGGGAGTGCTGGAACACTGGAACAGGTTGCCCAGGGAAGTTGTGGGTGTCCCATCCCTGAAAGTATTCAAGGTCAGCTTGGACGGGGCTTGGAGCAACAACAAAGGAGAAGCTTGATGGTAGAGAAACAAAGTTGGACTATAGAAGAAACTGGGATTGAAGTATAGGAGCAAGTTTTCTCTCAGCTCTTGGGGTAAATTCAAAGTTGTACAAAATGACATTTATCTGTGCTATTCACTACTGTAACAGAAAGGTTCATGAAAACTGTACAGAAGATAGCAAATTTTAAAAGAGATAAGAATTACAGCATAAAATCCATGGGATGGGTTACAACATGAGACACTCTCTAAGAGAAAATCTCTGTGTTTCAGCACTTCATCATGGTAAGATTTCATGAAGTGCCAAAGAAGGCGGCAAAATATCATTCGGGACGTTATTTCCTGGAATTCAGCCTGGCCATTAGTAGGAACTGGGTTTGAACACATCATGTAGATATACCACACACGCTTTCCCTTCACTGAAAAATGACTGTTTACAACGAAGAAGCAATTGACGATCAAAATTGATTGAAAGCATCTTAAACATGTCAAGTATTTCATTGTAGATGATCTGTGATCCAAATGCTTCTTCCACCTTCGAGAGGGACAGAACAATTCTTCCATATCATGATGGTTTAAAATTGTATCAACCAATGTTTTCTGCTGAAAAGATAGCATCTATTTTTTTCTATTTTTGGAAGAAAATATTCCTAGACATACAACAGGTGAGAACTAAGTAATTTTAAAGAAACAAATGAAAAGAAAATATTCTGTAAATAGAATGAAATGAAAAGCTGTGTTTTAAATAGGAGCTAAATATGAAACAGAATTTTTGTACCAGGCATTTGAATTACTGCACCAGCTCTTTTGCCCATCAAGAGAGGCGTTTAGCATTTCAGTCTTTTCCAAGGTGTTCATGATCTGCTATGCTGATCTCTGTGTGTGCCTAGGTGTGTGTGGAAGGGGGGGCATGTGAAGGGGAGTGTGTATGTTTGCTTTACAATTGTTGTGGCAGATTCATGCCTCAGCTCCACATTTTGTTTTAGAAAGGTCACACAGAGTGGATGTGAAGTTTACTATCAACAAGAGATCAATTCCCAAATCATCCATTTGACTCTACCTTATAAATCATGTGCTTTGTTGCATATTTTATCAAATCTACTTTCAAGCCAGATGGAGGAAGGAGGATGTGGCAATCCCTCCACCATCTTGCAACTTTTATGCAAGTAGGTTTTCAAGAAAATCATCATTTCTCTTGGAAATATGTCTGGAACAGGCATGATGGTAGTGTCAACCTGTTGGAGTTTTTGTTGCTGGAAGAAGTTATACAAAAGGATTGGTTTTTACATTGACCAGTTACTGAATCAAGCTCAGGAATACATTGGAAATTCAACTGGGGCTTCCTTTCCCCGGCAGACTACTTCTAGAACGAGCTTGTACACTGAAGCTTACTCTTTTGCCCTCTTTTTGTTTCTTTCCTATTTTCTTGGCTTCTTTGCCACTCTCTAGACAATTTTGGAACTTTTTTCCCAACTCAAATGGTTTCAATAGTCTGATTGTGATCATACATTTTTACAAGGAATTTTTAAAATCTTTCCTCCAGTTAAGAAAGTCAAGGACTTAGGTCTTTTTCTTCCCTTATCAATATTGCAATGAAATTGATAAGTAAAGACCAACTCTTTCTTTTTGTTTTTAACCCAAGCAGATAATTCCCATCCATTCATCCATTTGGTGGACCAATAGTTGCCATTCTGATGGAAGTTATCACTTCTTAACAATAGGCATTCTGTGACTATGTTGACAGCACTTTGGGTGAAGATCCTAACTGGTCTTAGATACACATAGGGAGAAATTTGCTCAGCCAGTGTCAGTCTTAAGCATGCGTATCAGAAGATCTTTCTAGAGCTGGGAATTTTCCCATGAAAGGGATTCAGTTAGGGAAGAGACACTTGCCCCAGAGGTTTACATTCTTCTTGAAGACTGCTTAAGGAACTTAGATGCCATGTCCATTTGGATCTGTGTCTGCACAGAACTTTGTCATGCCAGTGCTTGAAATGCATCTTGAAGAGAATTCACTAGCACAGAATGAATGAGAGTGGAAGGGGTTGGTGGGGCTAACCAGGCCCAACCCCCCTGCCTAAACCAGGATACCTAGAGCCTCTTGCCCAGGATTCTATCTGGGTGTACTTTTAATGTCTTCAAAGATCCAGGCTCCACAA
The DNA here is from genome assembly GCA_036010785.1 of Ammospiza maritima maritima. Lineage (NCBI taxonomy): Eukaryota > Metazoa > Chordata > Aves > Passeriformes > Passerellidae > Ammospiza > Ammospiza maritima. Next base: position 5,594,164 of record CM069694.1, read on the forward strand.
TCTTTCTGGGCAGTCTGTGCCGTGGTTCACTCACCCTCACAGTAAAGAATCATTTCCTGATGTTCCTGTATTTCAGTGTGTGCCCACTGCCTCTTGTCTTTTCACTCAGCATCACTGAAAAGACACTGATTCCCTCCCCTTTGCACTATTGCTTCCATATGGATGTGTGCTGCCATGTAGAGATATGTCAAAAACCTCCCTGAAGCCCAGGCAGATAATATTCCCTTCATCTACCAGTCAAGTTGATTCATCAGAGGAGTTTAAAGTTATGTTCAGCATGAAATGCCCCTGAAAAATCATGCTAACTACATTATTGTGTCGTCTTTCATGTGCCTGGCAAGGTTTTCCAGGAAGAGCTGCTTCATCAACTTCCTGGGTATAAAAAAGAGGCTGGCTGGTTTGTACGATTGCGAGTCCTCCTAATTGCCTTTTTTGAAGATGAGTGTCATTTGCTTACATCCAGTCCTTAGCCTCTCTTCTCGTCTACATCTTAGCAAAAAGCTTTTCCACTATGTCTGGCGAGGAAAAACTGTGCCAGCACAGAAAACATCTCCTATCGTGTTCTAGACGTTGCACGGAGGTGTGCCGAGTGTTTGGCATGAAGGAAAGAAAAGTTGTCCAAAACAGCTTCCAATCGAATGTTCATGCGATTGGAAAAGTCAGGAGAGTGGAAAGGTACTGTTTTCTATCAGTTGGCAAGCTGCGCACACAATCCCAGTGTTGTACAGCTTCCTTCTTCACCTTTCCGAAGGTGCCGCTCTCTCCGGCTCCCGGAGGCGAAGAAGCGGCTTCTTCGCGCAAAGACGATTGTGCCGCTCACTGTGCACTCCTTAGCGCGGCTTCTGTCGAAAGACGCCCGGGAGCGGCTCTTAGCTCCGGACAGCATCGTACCTTCGTCTTTAGCCTCTCTTCTCGTCTACATCTTAGCAAAAAGCTTTTCCACTATGTCTGGCGAGGAAAAACTGTGCCAGCACAGAAAACATCTCCTATCGTCTTCTAGACGTTGCACGGAGGTGTGCCGAGTGTTTGGCATGAAGGAAAGAAAAGTTGTCCAAAACAGCTTCCAATCGAATGTTCATGCGATTGGAAAAGTCAGGAGAGTGCAAAGGTACTATTTTCTATCAGTTGGCAAGCTGCGCACACAATCCCAGTGTTGTACAGCTTCCTTCTTCACCTTTCCGAAGGTGCCGCTCTCTCCGGCTCCCGGAGGCGAAGAAGCGGCTTCTTCGCGCAAAGACGATTGTGCCGCTCACTGTGCACTCCTTAGCGCGGCTTCTGCCGAAAGACGCCCGGGAGCGGCTCTTAGCTCCGGACAGCATCGTACCTTCGTCTTTAGCGTCTCTTCTCGTCTACATCTTAGCAAAAAGCTTTTCCACTATGTCTGGCGAGGAAAAACTGTGCCAGCACAGAAAACATCTCCCATCGTGTTCTAGACGTTGCACGGAGGTGTGCCGAGTGTTTGGCATGAAGGAAAGAAAAGTTGTCCAAAACAGCTTCCAATCGAATGTTCATGTGATTGGAAAAGTCAGGAGAGTGCAAAGGTACTGTTTTCTAGCAGTTGGCAAGCTGCGCACACAATCCCAGTGTTGTACAGCTTCCTTCTTCACCTTTCCGAAGGTGCCGCTCTCTCCGGCTCCCGGAGGCGAAGAAGCGGCTTCTTCGCGCAAAGACGATTGTGCCGCTCACTGTGCACTCCTTAGCCCGGCTTCTGCCGAAAGACGCCCGGGAGCGGCTCTTAGCTCCGGACAGCATCGTACCTTCGTCTTTAGCGTCTCTTCTCGTCTACATCTTAGCAAAAAGCTTTTCCACTATGTCTGGCGAGGAAAAACTGTGCCAGCACAGAAAACATCACCCATCGTGTTCTAGACGTTGCACGATCCCTAAACTTAGGCTGATTTTCCTTCCTGGGGATAGGGTTAGGCTTCAGCCTAGGGCTTGGAGTTTTTTAACCAGGAAGCCCTGAGTTCCAGGCTTACTGCATCTGCCAAAGGCATCCGAAAGGGAGTGCAGAAGTGCCACAACATGGTTGCTTTCACGGCTTTTACCTTAGGAAGAACCCTAATACGCGGCTGATTTACCTTCCTAGGGTTACTGTTAGGCTTAGGCCTAGGACTTTTAAAACCAGGAAGCCCTGGGCTCCAGGCACACTGCAGCTGCGAAAGGCATCCCAAGAGGGCCGCAGAAGCGACACAACTTGGCTGCCTCTGCTTCTATTCTCATGAGACCATCCTGAACCATAGGCTGATTTTCCTTCCTAGGGTTAAGGTTTGAATTACGCCTAGGGTAAGGGTTCTATTAACCAGAAAGCCCTGAGTTCCAAGAACACAGCAGCTGCGAAGTACTACCCAAGAAGAGCGCAAAAGTACCACAACGTGCCTGCCTCCACAGCTTTTTCCTTGGGGACATGCCTAATTCCTGGCTGATTTGCCTTTCTCGTCTTAGGGTTGGGGTTCGGCCTAGGGCTAGGATATTTTTAACTAGGAAGCCCTGAGTTCCAGGCTTACTTCATCTGCCAAAAGCATCCCAAAGGGAGTGCAGAAGTGCCACAACATGGCTGCTTTCACGGCTTTTCCCTTAGGAAGAACCCTAATACGCGGCTGATTTACCTTCCTAGGGTTACTGTTAGGCTTAGGCCTAGGACTTTTAAAACCAGGAAGCCCTGGGCTCCAGGCACTCTGCAGCTGCGAAAGGCATCCCAAGGGGAGCGCAAAAGTAACGCAACTTGGCTGCCACCACTGATATTTCCATGAGACCATCCCGAACCATAGGCTGATTTTCCTTCCTAGGTTTAAGGTTTGAGTTACGCCTGGGGTAAGAGTTCTATTAACCAGAAAACCCTGAGTTCCAAGAACACAGCAGCTGCGAAGGACTTCCCAAGAAGAGCGCAAAAGTACCACAACATGCCTGCCTCCACAGCTTTTTCCTTGGGGACATGCCTAATTCCTGGCTGATTTGCCTTTCTCGTCTTAGGGTTGGGGTTCGGCCTAGGGCTAGGATTTTTAAAATCAGGAAGCCCTGAGTTCCAGGCACACTGGAGCTGTGAAAGGCATCCAAAAGGGAGTGCAAAAGTGCCACAACATGGCTGCTTTCACGGCTTTTTCCTTGGCAAGAAGCCTTACACCAGGCTGATTTCCCTTCCCAGGGTTACTGTTAGGCTTAGGCCTAGGGCTAGGATTTTTAAAACTAGGAAGCCCTTAGTTCCAGGCACACTGCAGCTGTTCAAGGCATCCCAAGGGGAGTACAAAAGTGCAACAACATGGCAGCTTTCACAGCTTTTTCCTTGGCACCATCCTTATACCTAGGCTGATTTATCTGCCTAGGGTTAAGTTTAGGCTTCAGCCTAGGGCTTGGAGTTTTTTAACCAGGAAGCCCTGAGTTCCAGGCTTACTGCATCTCCCAAAGGCATCCCAAAGGGAGTGCAGAAGTGCCACAACATGGCTGCTTTCACGGCTTTTCCCTTAGGAAGAACCCTAATACGCGGCTGATTTACCTTCCTAGGGTTACTGTTAGGCTTAGGCCTAGGACTTTTAAAACCAGGAAGCCCTGGGCTCCAGGCATATGCAGCTGTTAAAGGCATCCCAAGAGGGCCGCAGAAGTGACACAACTTGGCTGCCTCTGCTTCTATTCTCATGAGACCATCCTAAACCATAGGCAGATTTTCCTTCCTAGGGTTAAGGTTTGAGTTTCGCCTAGGGTAAGAGTTCTATTAACCAGAAAGCCCTGAGTTCCAAGAACACAGCAGCTGCGAAGGACTACCCAAGAAGAGCGAAAAAGTACCACAACGTGCCTGCCTCCACAGCTTTTTCCTTGGGGACATGCCTAATTCCTGGCTGATTTGCCTTTCTCGTCTTAGGGTTGGGGTTCGGCCTAGGGCTAGGATTTTTTTAACTAGGAAGCCCTGAGTTCCAGGCTTACTGCATCTGCCAAAGGCATCCCAAAGGGAGTGCAGAAGTGCCACAACATGGCTGCTTTCACGGCTTTTCCCTTAGGAAGAACCCTAATACGCGGCTGATTTACCTTCCTAGGGTTACTGTTAGGCTTAGGCCTAGGACTTTTAAAACCAGGAAGCCCTGGGCTCCAGGCACACTGCAGCTGTTAAAGGCATCCCAAGGGGAGCGCAAAAGTGACACAACTTGGCTGCCTCTGCTGCTATTCTCATGAGACCATCCCGAACCATAGGCTGATTTTCCTTCCTAGGGTTAAGGTTTGAGTTACGCCTAGGGTAAGGGTTCTATTAACCAGAAAGCCCTGAGTTCCAAGAACACAGCAGCTGCGAAGGACTAGCCAAGAAGAGCGCAAAAGTACCACAACATGCCTGCCTCCACAGCTTTTTCCTTGGGGACATGCCTAATTCCTGGCTGATTTGCCTTTCTCGTCTTAGGGTTGGGGTTCGGCCTAGGGCTAGGATATTTTTAACTAGGAAGCCCTGAGTTCCAGGCTTACTTCATCTGCCAAAGGCATCCCAAAGGGAGTGCAAAAGTGCCACAACATGGCTGCTTTCACGGCTTTTCCCTTAGGAAGAACCCTAATACGCGGCTGATTTACCTTCCTAGGGTTACTGTTAGGCTTAGGCCTAGGACTTTTAAAACCAGGAAGCCCTGGGCTCCAGGCACATGCAGCTGTTAAAGGCATCCCAAGAGGGCTGCAGAAGTGACACAACTTGGCTGCCTCTGCTGCTATTCTCATGAGACCATCCTGAACCATAGGCTGATTTTCCTTCCTAGGGTTAAGGTTTGAGTTACGCCTAGGGTAAGGGTTCTATTAACCAGAAAGCCCTGAGTTCCAAGAGCACAGCAGCTGCGAAGGACTAGCCAAGAAGAGCGCAAAAGTACCACAACATGCCTGCCTCCACAGCTTTTTCCTTGGGGACATGCCTAATTCCTGGCTGATTTGCCTTTCTCGTCTTAGGCTTGGGGTTCGGCCTAGGGCTAGGATTTTTAAAATCAGGAAGCCCTGAGTTCCAGGCACACTGGAGCTGTGAAAGGCATCCAAAAGGGAGTGCAAAAGTGCCACAACATGGCTGCTTTCCCGGCTTTTTCCTTGGCAAAAAGCCCAACACCAGGCTGATTTCCCTTCACAGGGTTACTGTTAGGCTTAGGCTTTGGGCTACGATTTTTAAAACTAGGAAGCCCTTAGTTCCAGGCACACTGCAGCTGTTCAAGGCATCCCAAGGGGAGTACAAAAGTGCAACAACATGGCAGCTTTCACAGCTTTTTCCTTGGAACCATCCCGATACCTAGGCTGTTTTATCTGCCTAGGGTTAGGGTTAGGGTTCAGCCTAGGGCTTGGAGTTTTTTAACCAGGAAGCCCTGAGTTCCAGGCTTACTGCATCTGCCAAAGGCATCCCAAAGGGAGTGCAAAAGTGCCACAACATGGCTGCTTTCACAGCTTTTCCCTTAGGAAGAACCCTAATACGCGGCTGATTTACCTTCCTAGGGTTACTGTTAGGCTTAGGCCTAGGACTTTTAAAACCAGGAAGCCCTGGGCTCCAGGCACACTGCAGCTGCGAAAGGCATCCCAAGGGGAGCGCAAAAGTGACACAACTTTGCTGCCACCACTGATATTTCCATGAGACCATCCCGAACCATAGGCTGATTTTCCTTCCTAGGGTTAAGGTTTGAGTTGCGCCTAGGGTAAGGGTTCTATTAACCAGAAAGCCCTGAGTTCCAAGAACACAGCAGCTGCGAAGGACTAGCCAAGGAGAGCGCAAAACTACCACAACATGCCTGCCTCCACAGCTTTTTCCTTGGGGACATGCCTAATTCCTGGCTGATTTGCCTTTCTCGTCTTAGGGTTGGGGTTCGGCCTAGGGCTAGGATTTTTTTAACTAGGAAGCCCTGAGTTCCAGGCTTACTGCATCTGCCAAAGGCATCCCAAAGGGAGTGCAGAAGTGCCACAACATGGCTGCTTTCACGGCTTTTCCCTTAGGAAGAACCCTAATACTCGGCTGATTTACCTTCCTAGGGTTACTGTTTGGCTTAGGCCTAGGACTTTTAAAACCAGGAAGCCCTGGGCTCCAGGCACACTGCAGCTGCGAAAGGCATCCCAAGGGGAGCGCAAAAGTGACACAACTTGGCTGCCACCACTGATATTTCCATGAGACCATCCCGAACCATAGGCTGATTTTCCTTCTTAGGGTTAAGCTTTGAGTTACGCCTAGGGTAAGGGTTCTATTAACCAGAAAGCCCTGAGTTCCAAGAACACAGCAGCTGCGAAGGACTAGCCAAGGAGAGCGCAAAAGTACCACAACATGCCTGCCTCCACAGCTTTTTCCTTGGGGACATGCCTAATTCCTGGCTGATTTGCCTTTCTCGTCTTAGGGTTGGGGTTCGGCCTAGGGCTAGGATTTTTTTAACTAGGAAGCCCTGAGTTCCAGGCTTACTGCATCTGCCAAAGGCATCCCAAAGGGAGTGCAGAAGTGCCACAACATGGCTGCTTTCACGGCTTTTCCCTTAGGAAGAACCCTAATACTCGTCTGATTTACCTTCCTAGGGTTACTGTTTGGCTTAGGCCTAGGACTTTTAAAACCAGGAAGCCCTGGGCTCCAGGCACACTGCAGCTGCGAAAGGCATCCCAAGGGGAGCGCAAAAGTGACACAACTTTGCTGCCACCACTGATATTTCCATGAGACCATCCCGAACCATAGGCTGATTTTCCTTCTTAGGGTTAAGGTTTGAGTTACGCCTAGGGTAAGGGTTCTATTAACCAGAAAGCCCTGAGTTCCAAGAACACAGCAGCTGCGAAGGACTACCCAAGAAGAGCGCAAAAGTACCACAACATGGCTGCTTTCACGGCTTTTTCCTTGGCAAGAAGCCTAACACTAGGCTGATTTACCTTCCCAGGGTTACTGTAAGGCTTAGGCCTAGGGCTAGCATTTTTAAAACTAGGAAGCCCTTAGCTCCAGGCACACTGCAGCTGTTCAAGTCATCCCAAGAGGGCCGCAGAAGTGACACAACTTGGCTGCCTCTGCTGCTATTCTCATGAGTCCATCCCGAACCATAGGCTGATTTTCCTTCCTTGCGTGAGGGTTAGAGTTACGCCTAGGGTTAGTGTTTTTTTAACCAGAGAGCCCTGAGTTCCAAGAACACAGCAGCTGCGAAGGACTACCCAAGAGGAGGGGAAAAGTGCCACAACATGGCTGCCTCCAGCGCTTTTTCCTTGGGACCATCATTGAACCTAAGCTGATTTACTTGCCTCCAGTTGCACCTATGGTCACGCCAAGAGATAGGGATTTTAAATCAGTAAACCCTGAGCTCCAGACCCAGTGCAGCTGCAAAAGGCTTCCCAAGGGCAGCCAAAAATTGCCTCAACATGCTCCTTCCAGTGCTTTTTTCCTTGGGAACATCCCTATACCCAGGCTGATTTATCTGCCTAGGGTTAGGGTTAGGGTTCAGCCTAGAGATAGGATTTTTTCAAACAGGAAGCCCTGAATACCAGGCACACTGCAGCTGTTAAAGGCAGTGTTCTACGTCAACCGCAACTTAGTCTGAAATAAATGCTTTTTCCCTGAGAGCATCTGAGAGGTTTGCATGAAGCACTGATATCTGACATTTGCAATTTTGAATAGGAGAGGAGAAAGAAAATGGGAAGAAGTTTTTAATTTTAGTGGTTTCAATGTTAATTTCCGTACACTTTTTCAAAACTTGTCAGCTCAAATGCCCATCAACATCTTTTAGTCATCTGTAAGTCAGTATTCATATAAAATGTGCTTCAAATCAAAAGAATTTCAAATTTGCACTCCAAATTTCTGTGCCTAGATTTATGATTTCCTCCACATATTAGATGAAAGGAAGGCCTTTTTTACTGTGGGAGTGCTGGAACACTGGAACAGGTTGCCCAGGGAAGTTGTGGGTGTCCCATCCCTGAAAGTATTCAAGGTCAGCTTGGACGGGGCTTGGAGCAACAACAAAGGAGAAGCTTGATGGTAGAGAAACAAAGTTGGACTATAGAAGAAACTGGGATTGAAGTATAGGAGCAAGTTTTCTCTCAGCTCTTGGGGTAAATTCAAAGTTGTACAAAATGACATTTATCTGTGCTATTCACTACTGTAACAGAAAGGTTCATGAAAACTGTACAGAAGATAGCAAATTTTAAAAGAGATAAGAATTACAGCATAAAATCCATGGGATGGGTTACAACATGAGACACTCTCTAAGAGAAAATCTCTGTGTTTCAGCACTTCATCATGGTAAGATTTCATGAAGTGCCAAAGAAGGCGGCAAAATATCATTCGGGACGTTATTTCCTGGAATTCAGCCTGGCCATTAGTAGGAACTGGGTTTGAACACATCATGTAGATATACCACACACGCTTTCCCTTCACTGAAAAATGACTGTTTACAACGAAGAAGCAATTGACGATCAAAATTGATTGAAAGCATCTTAAACATGTCAAGTATTTCATTGTAGATGATCTGTGATCCAAATGCTTCTTCCACCTTCGAGAGGGACAGAACAATTCTTCCATATCATGATGGTTTAAAATTGTATCAACCAATGTTTTCTGCTGAAAAGATAGCATCTATTTTTTTCTATTTTTGGAAGAAAATATTCCTAGACATACAACAGGTGAGAACTAAGTAATTTTAAAGAAACAAATGAAAAGAAAATATTCTGTAAATAGAATGAAATGAAAAGCTGTGTTTTAAATAGGAGCTAAATATGAAACAGAATTTTTGTACCAGGCATTTGAATTACTGCACCAGCTCTTTTGCCCATCAAGAGAGGCATTGAGCATTTCAGTCTTTTCCAAGGTGTTCATGATCTGCTATGCTGATCTCTGTGTGTGCCTAGGTGTGTGTGGAAGGGGGGGCATGTGAAGGGGAGTGTGTATGTTTGCTTTACAATTGTTGTGGCAGATTCATGCCTCAGCTCCACATTTTGTTTTAGAAAGGTCACACAGAGTGGATGTGAAGTTTACTATCAACAAGAGATCAATTCCCAAATCATCCATTTGACTCTACCTTATAAATCATGTGCTTTGTTGCATATTTTATCAAATCTACTTTCAAGCCAGATGGAGGAAGGAGGATGTGGCAATCCCTCCACCATCTTGCAACTTTTATGCAAGTAGGTTTTCAAGAAAATCATCATTTCTCTTGGAAATATGTCTGGAACAGGCATGATGGTAGTGTCAACCTGTTGGAGTTTTTGTTGCTGGAAGAAGTTATACAAAAGGATTGGTTTTTACATTGACCAGTTACTGAATCAAGCTCAGGAATACATTGGAAATTCAACTGGGGCTTCCTTTCCCCGGCAGACTACTTCTAGAACGAGCTTGTACACTGAAGCTTACTCTTTTGCCCTCTTTTTGTTTCTTTCCTATTTTCTTGGCTTCTTTGCCACTCTCTAGACAATTTTGGAACTTTTTTCCCAACTCAAATGGTTTCAATAGTCTGATTGTGATCATACATTTTTACAAGGAATTTTTAAAATCTTTCCTCCAGTTAAGAAAGTCAAGGACTTAGGTCTTTTTCTTCCCTTATCAATATTGCAATGAAATTGATAAGTAAAGACCAACTCTTTCTTTTTGTTTTTAACCCAAGCAGATAATTCCCATCCATTCATCCATTTGGTGGACCAATAGTTGCCATTCTGATGGAAGTTATCACTTCTTAACAATAGGCATTCTGTGACTATGTTGACAGCACTTTGGGTGAAGATCCTAACTGGTCTTAGATACACATAGGGAGAAATTTGCTCAGCCAGTGTCAGTCTTAAGCATGCGTATCAGAAGATCTTTCTAGAGCTGGGAATTTTCCCATGAAAGGGATTCAGTTAGGGAAGAGACACTTGCCCCAGAGGTTTACATTCTTCTTGAAGACTGCTTAAGGAACTTAGATGCCATGTCCATTTGGATCTGTGTCTGCACAGAACTTTGTCATGCCAGTGCTTGAAATGCATCTTGAAGAGAATTCACTAGCACAGAATGAATGAGAGTGGAAGGGGTTGGTGGGGCTAACCAGGCCCAACCCCCCTGCCTAAACCAGGATACCTAGAGCCTCTTGCCCAGGATTCTATCTGGGTGTACTTTTAATGTCTTCAAAGATCCAGGCTCCACAATCTTTCTGGGCAGTCTGTGCCGTGGTTCACTCACCCTCACAGTAAAGAATCATTTCCTGATGTTCCTGTATTTCAGTGTGTGCCCACTGCCTCTTGTCTTTTCACTCAGCATCACTGAAAAGACACTGATTCCCTCCCCTTTGCACTATTGCTTCCATATGGATGTGTGCTGCCATGTAGAGATATGTCAAAAACCTCCCTGAAGCCCAGGCAGATAATATTCCCTTCATCTACCAGTCAAGTTGATTCATCAGAGGAGTTTAAAGTTATGTTCAGCATGAAATGCCCCTGAAAAATCATGCTAACTACATTATTGTGTCGTCTTTCATGTGCCTGGCAAGGTTTTCCAGGAAGAGCTGCTTCATCAACTTCCTGGGTATAAAAAAGAGGCTGGCTGGTTTGTACGATTGCGAGTCCTCCTAATTGCCTTTTTTGAAGATGAGTGTCATTTGCTTACATCCAGTCCTTAGCCTCTCTTCTCGTCTACATCTTAGCAAAAAGCTTTTCCACTATGTCTGGCGAGGAAAAACTGTGCCAGCACAGAAAACATCTCCTATCGTCTTCTAGACGTTGCACGGAGGTGTGCCGAGTGTTTGGCATGAAGGAAAGAAAAGTTGTCCAAAACAGCTTCCAATCGAATGTTCATGCGATTGGAAAAGTCAGGAGAGTGCAAAGGTACTATTTTCTATCAGTTGGCAAGCTGCGCACACAATCCCAGTGTTGTACAGCTTCCTTCTTCACCTTTCCGAAGGTGCCGCTCTCTCCGGCTCCCGGAGGCGAAGAAGCGGCTTCTTCGCGCAAAGACGATTGTGCCGCTCACTGTGCACTCCTTAGCGCGGCTTCTGCCGAAAGACGCCCGGGAGCGGCTCTTAGCTCCGGACAGCATCGTACCTTCGTCTTTAGCGTCTCTTCTCGTCTACATCTTAGCAAAAAGCTTTTCCACTATGTCTGGCGAGGAAAAACTGTGCCAGCACAGAAAACATCTCCCATCGTGTTCTAGACGTTGCACGGAGGTGTGCCGAGTGTTTGGCATGAAGGAAAGAAAAGTTGTCCAAAACAGCTTCCAATCGAATGTTCATGCGATTGGAAAAGTCAGGAGAGTGCAAAGGTACTGTTTTCTAGCAGTTGGCAAGCTGCGCACACAATCCCAGTGTTGTACAGCTTCCTTCTTCTCCTTTCCGAAGGTGCCGCTCTCTCCGGCTCCCGGAGGCGAAGAAGCGGCTTCTTCGCGTAAAGACGATTGTGCCGCTCACTGTGCACTCCTTAGCGCGGCTTCTGCCGAAAGACGCCCGGGAGCGGCTCTTAGCTCCGGACAGCATCGTACCTTCGTCTTTAGCGTCTCTTCTCGTCTACATCTTAGCAAAAAACTTTTCTACTATGTCTGGCGAGGAAAAACTGTGCCAGCACAGAAAACATCTCCCATCGTGTTCTAGACGTTGCACGGATGTGTGCCGAGTGATTGGCATGAAGAAAAGAAAAGTTGTCCAAAACAGCTTCCAATCGAATGTTCATGTGATTGGAAAAGTCAGGAGAGTGCAAAGGTACTGTTTTCTAGCAGTTGGCAAGCTGCGCACACAATCCCAGTGTTGTACAGCTTCCTTCTTCACCTTTCCGAAGGTGCCGCTCTCTCCGGCTCCCGGAGGCGAAGAAGCGGCTTCTTCGCGCAAAGACGATTGTGCCGCTCACTGTGCACTCCTTAGCGCGGCTTCTGCCGAAAGACGCCCGGGAGCGGCTCTTAGCTCCGGACAGCATCGTACCTTCGTCTTTAGCGTCTCTTCTCGTCTACATCTTAGCAAAAAGCTTTTCCACTATGTCTGGCGAGGAAAAACTGTGCCAGCACAGAAAACATCTCCCATCGTGTTCTAGACGTTGCACGATCCCTAAACTTAGGCTGATTTTCCTTCCTGGGGATAGGGTTAGGCTTCAGCCTAGGGCTTGGAGTTTTTTAACCAGGAAGCGCTGAGTTCCAGGCTTACTGCATCTGCCAAAGGCATCCGAAAGGGAGTGCAGAAGTGCCACAACATGGTTGCTTTCACGGCTTTTACCTTAGGAAGAACCCTAATACGCGGCTGATTTACCTTCCTAGGGTTACTGTTAGGCTTAGGCCTAGGACTTGTAAAACCAGGAAGCCCTGGGCTCCAGGCACACTGCAGCTGCGAAAGGCATCCCAAGAGGGCCGCAGAAGCGACACAACTTGGCTGCCTCTGCTTCTATTCTCATGAGACCATCCTGAACCATAGGCTGATTTTCCTTCCTAGGGTTAAGGTTTGAATTACGCCTAGGGTAAGGGTTCTATTAACCAGAAAGCCCTGAGTTCCAAGAACACAGCAGCTGCGAAGGACTACCCAAGAAGAGCGCAAAAGTACCACAACGTGCCTGCCTCCACAGCTTTTTCCTTGGGGACATGCCTAATTCCTGGCTGATTTGCCTTTCTCGTCTTAGGGTTGGGGTTCGGCCTAGGGCTAGGATATTTTTAACTAGGAAGCCCTGAGTTCCAGGCTTACTTCATCTGCCAAAAGCATCCCAAAGGGAGTGCAGAAGTGCCACAACATGGCTGCTTTCACGGCTTTTCCCTTAGGAAGAACCCTAATACCCGGCAGATTTACCTTCCTAGGGTTACTGTTAGGCTTAGGCCTAGGACTTTTAAAACCAGGAAGCCCTGGGCTCCAGGCACTCTGCAGCTGCGAAAGGCATCCCAAGGGGAGTGCAAAAGTGACACAACTTGGCTGCCACCACTGATATTTCCATGAGACCATCCCGAACCATAGGCTGATTTTCCTTCCTAGGGTTAAGGTTTGAGTTACGCCTAGGGTAAGGATTCTATTAACCAGAAAGCCCTGAGTTCCAAGAACACAGCAGCTGCGAAGGACTAGCCAAGAAGAGCGCAAAAGTACCACAACATGCCTGCCTCCACAGCTTTTTCCTTGGGGACATGCCTAATTCCTGGCTGATTTGCCTTTCTCGTCTTAGGGTTGGGGTTCGGCCTAGGGCTAGGATTTTTAAAATCAGGAAGCCCTGAGTTCCAGGCACACTGGAGCTGTGAAAGGCATCCCAAAGGGAGTGCAAAAGTGCCACAACATGGCTGCTTTCCCGGCTTTTTCCTTGGCAAGAAGCCTAACACCAGGCTGATTTCCCTTCACAGGGTTACTGTTAGGCTTAGGCCTAGGGCTAGGATTTTTAAAACTAGGAAGCCCTTAGTTCCAGGCACACTGCAGCTGTTCAAGGCAACCCAAGGGGAGTACAAAAGTGCAACAACATGGCAGCTTTCACAGCTTTTTCCTTGGCACCATCCCTATACCTAGGCTGATTTATCTGCCTAGCGTTAGGGTTAGGCTTCAGCCTAGGGCTTGGAGTTTTTTAACCAGGAAGCCCTGAGTTCCAGGCTTACTGCATCTGCCAAAGGCATCCCAAAGGGAGTGCAGAAGTGCCACAACATGGCTGCTTTCACGGCTTTTCCCTTAGGAAGAACCCTAATACCCGGCTGATTTACCTTCCTAGGGTTACTGTTAGGCTTAGGCCTAGGACTTTTAAAACCAGGAAGCCCTGGGCTCCAGGCATATGCAGCTGTTAAAGGCATCCCAAGACGGCCGCAGAAGTGACACAACTTGGCTGCCTCTGCTTCTATTCTCATGAGACCATCCTGAACCATAGGCTGATTTTCCTTCCTAGGGTTAAGGTTTCAGTTTCGCCTAGGGTAAGAGTTCTATTAACCAGAAAGCCCTGAGTTCCAAGAACACAGCAGCTGCGAAGGACTAGCCAAGAAGAGCGCAAAAGTACCACAACATGCCTGCCTCCACAGCTTTTTCCTTGGGGACATGCCTAATTCCTGGCTGATTTGCCTTTCTCGTCTTAGGGTTGGGGTTCGGCCTAGGGCTAGGATTTTTTTAACTAGGAAGCCCTGAGTTCCAGGCTTACTTCATCTGCCAAAAGCATCCCAAAGGGAGTGCAGAAGTGCCACAACATGGCTGCTTTCACGGCTTTTCCCTTAGGAAGAACCCTAATACCCGGCAGATTTACCTTCCTAGGGTTACTGTTAGGCTTTGGCCTAGGACTTTTAAAACCAGGAAGCCCTGGGCTCCAGGCACTCTGCAGCTGCGAAAGGCATTCCAAGGGAAGCGCAAAAGTAACGCAACTTGGCTGCCACCACTGATATTTCCATGAGACCATCCCGAACCATAGGCTGATTTTCCTTCCTAGGGTTAAGGTTTGAGTTACGCCTGGGGTAAGAGTTCTATTAACCAGAAAGCCCTGAGTTCCAAGAACACAGCAGCTGCGAAGGACTAGCCAAGAAGAGCGCAAAAGTACCACAACATGCCTGCCTCCACAGCTTTTTCCTTGGGGACATGCCTAATTCCTGGCTGATTTGCCTTTCTCGTCTTAGGGTTGGGGTTCGGCCTAGGGCTAGGATTTTTAAAATCAGGAAGCCCTGAGTTCCAGGCACACTGGAGCTGTGAAAGGCATCCCAAAGGGAGTGCAAAAGTGCCACAACATGGCTGCTTTCCCGGCTTTTTCCTTGGCAAGAAGCCTAACACCAGTCTGATTTCCCTTCCCAGGGTTACTGTTAGGCTTAGGCCTAGGGCTAGGATTTTTAAAACTAGGAAGCCCTTAGTTACAGGCACACTGCAGCTGCGAAAGGCATCCCAAGGGGAGTACAAAAGTGCAACAACATGGCAGCTTTCACAGCTTTTTCCTTGGCACCATCCCTATACCTAGGCTGATTTATCTGCCTAGGGTTAAGTTTAGGCTTCAGCCTAGTGCTTGGAGTTTTTAACCAGAAAGCCCTGAGTTCCAGGCTTACTGCATCTGCCAAAGGCATCCCAAAGGGAGTGCAGAAGTGCCACAACATGGCTGCTTTCACGGCTTTTCCCTTAGGAAGAACCCTAATACGCGGCTGATTTACCTTCCTAGGGTTACTGTTAGGCTTAGGCCTAGGACTTTTAAAACCAGGAAGCCCTGGGCTCCAGGCATATGCAGCTGCGAAAGGCATCCCAAGGGGAGTGCAAAAGTGACACAACTTGGCTGCCACCACTGATATTTCCATGAGACCATCCCGAACCATAGGCAGATTTTCCTTCCTAGGGTTAAGGTTTGAGTTTCGCCTAGGGTAAGAGTTCTATTAACCAGAAAGCCCTGAGTTCCAAGAACACAGCAGCTGCGAAGGACTAGCCAAGAAGAGCGCAAAAGTACCACAACATGCCTGCCTCCACAGCTTTTTCCTTGGGGACATGCCTAATTCCTGGCTGATTTGCCTTTCTCGTCTTAGGGTTGGGGTTCGGCCTAGGGCTAGGATTTTTTTATCTAGGAAGCCCTGAGTTCCAGGCTTACTTCATCTGCCAAAAGCATCCCAAAGGGAGTGCAGAAGTGCCACAACATGGCTGCTTTCACGGCTTTTCCCTTAGGAAGAACCCTAATACGCGGCTGATTTACCTTCCTAGGGTTACTGTTAGGCTTAGGCCTAGGACTTTTAAAACCAGGAAGCCCTGGGCTCCAGGCACTCTGCAGCTGCGAAAGGCATCCCAAGGGGAGTGCAAAAGTGACACAACTTGGCTGCCACCACTGATATTTCCATGAGACCATCCCGAACCATAGGCTGATTTTCCTTCCTAGGGTTAAGGTTTGAGTTACGCCTAGGGTAAGGGTTCTATTAACCAGAAAGCCCTGAGTTCCAAGAACACAGCAGCTGCGAAGGACTAGCCAAGAAGAGCGCAAAAGTACCACAACATGCCTGCCTCCACAGCTTTTTCCTTGGGGACATGCCTAATTCCTGGCTGATTTGCCTTTCTCGTCTTAGGGTTGGGGTTCGGCCTAGGGCTAGGATATTTTTAACTAGGAAGCCCTGAGTTCCAGGCTTACTTCATCTGCCAAAGGCATCCCAAAGGGAGTGCAAAAGTGCCACAACATGGCTGCTTTCACGGCTTTTCCCTTAGGAAGAACCCTAATACGCGGCTGATTTACCTTCCTAGGGTTACTGTTAGGCTTAGGCCTAGGACTTTTAAAACCAGGAAGCCCTGGGCTCCAGGCACTCTGCAGCTGCGAAAGGCATTCCAAGGGAAGCGCAAAAGTAACGCAACTTGGCTGCCACCACTGATATTTCCATGAGACCATCCCGAACCATAGGCTGATTTTCCTTCCTAGGGTTAAGGTTTGAGTTACGCCTGGGGTAAGAGTTCTATTAACCAGAAAGCCCTGAGTTCCAAGAACACAGCAGCTGCGAAGGACTAGCCAAGAAGAGCGCAAAAGTACCACAACATGCCTGCCTCCACAGCTTTTTCCTTGGGGACATGCCTAATTCCTGGCTGATTTGCCTTTCTCGTCTTAGGGTTGGGGTTCGGCCTAGGGCTAGGATTTTTAAAATCAGGAAGCCCTGAGTTCCAGGCACACTGGAGCTGTGAAAGGCATCCCAAAGGGAGTGCAAAAGTGCCACAACATGGCTGCTTTCCCGGCTTTTTCCTTGGCAAGAAGCCTAACACCAGTCTGATTTCCCTTCCCAGGGTTACTGTTAGGCTTAGGCCTAGGGCTAGGATTTTTAAACTAGGAAGCCCTTAGTTACAGGCACACTGCAGCTGCGAAAGGCATCCCAAGGGGAGTACAAAAGTGCAACAACATGGCAGCTTTCACAGCTTTTTCCTTGGCACCATCCCTATACCTAGGCTGATTTATCTGCCTAGGGTTAAGTTTAGGCTTCAGCCTAGTGCTTGGAGTTTTTAACCAGAAAGCCCTGAGTTCCAGGCTTACTGCATCTGCCAAAGGCATCCCAAAGGGAGTGCAGAAGTGCCACAACATGGCTGCTTTCACGGCTTTTCCCTTAGGAAGAACCCTAATACGCGGCTGATTTACCTTCCTAGGGTTACTGTTAGGCTTAGGCCTAGGACTTTTAAAACCAGGAAGCCCTGGGCTCCAGGCATATGCAGCTGCGAAAGGCATCCCAAGGGGAGTGCAAAAGTGACACAACTTGGCTGCCACCACTGATATTTCCATGAGACCATCCCGAACCATAGGCAGATTTTCCTTCCTAGGGTTAAGGTTTGAGTTTCGCCTAGGGTAAGAGTTCTATTAACCAGAAAGCCCTGAGTTCCAAGAACACAGCAGCTGCGAAGGACTAGCCAAGAAGAGCGCAAAAGTACCACAACATGCCTGCCTCCACAGCTTTTTCCTTGGGGACATGCCTAATTCCTGGCTGATTTGCCTTTCTCGTCTTAGGGTTGGGGTTCGGCCTAGGGCTAGGATTTTTTTATCTAGGAAGCCCTGAGTTCCAGGCTTACTTCATCTGCCAAAAGCATCCCAAAGGGAGTGCAGAAGTGCCACAACATGGCTGCTTTCACGGCTTTTCCCTTAGGAAGAACCCTAATACGCGGCTGATTTACCTTCCTAGGGTTACTGTTAGGCTTAGGCCTAGGACTTTTAAAACCAGGAAGCCCTGGGCTCCAGGCACTCTGCAGCTGCGAAAGGCATCCCAAGGGGAGTGCAAAAGTGACACAACTTGGCTGCCACCACTGATATTTCCATGAGACCATCCCGAACCATAGGCTGATTTTCCTTCCTAGGGTTAAGGTTTGAGTTACGCCTAGGGTAAGGGTTCTATTAACCAGAAAGCCCTGAGTTCCAAGAACACAGCAGCTGCGAAGGACTAGCCAAGAAGAGCGCAAAAGTACCACAACATGCCTGCCTCCACAGCTTTTTCCTTGGGGACATGCCTAATTCCTGGCTGATTTGCCTTTCTCGTCTTAGGGTTGGGGTTCGGCCTAGGGCTAGGATATTTTTAACTAGGAAGCCCTGAGTTCCAGGCTTACTTCATCTGCCAAAGGCATCCCAAAGGGAGTGCAAAAGTGCCACAACATGGCTGCTTTCACGGCTTTTCCCTTAGGAAGAACCCTAATACGCGGCTGATTTACCTTCCTAGGGTTACTGTTAGGCTTAGGCCTAGGACTTTTAAAACCTGGAAGCCCTGGGCTCCAGGCACACTGCAGCTGCGAAAGGCATCCCAAGGGGAGCGCAAAAGTGACACAACTTGGCTGCCACCACTGATATTTCCATGAGACCATCCTGAACCATAGGCTGATTTTCCTTCCTAGGGTTAAGGTTTGAGTTACGCCTAGGGTAAGGGTTCTATTAACCAGAAAGCCCTGAGCTCCAAGAACACAGCAGCTGCGAAGGACTACCCAAGAAGAGCGCAAAAGTACCACAACATGCCTGCCTCCACAGCTTTTTCCTTGGGGACATGCCTAATTCCTGGCTGATTTGCCTTTCTCGTCTTAGGGTTGGGGTTCAGCCTAGGGCTAGGATTTTTTTAACTAGGAAGCCCTGAGTTCCAGGCTTACTTCATCTGCCAAAGGCATCCCAAAGGGAGTGCAAAAGTGCCACAACATGGCTGCTTTCACGGCTTTTCCCTTAGGAAGAACCCTAATACGCGGCTGATTTACCTTCCTAGGGTTACTGTTATGCTTAGGCCTAGGACTTTTAAAACCAGGAAGCCCTGGGCTCCAGGCACATGCAGCTGTTAAAGGCATCCCAAGAGGGCTGCAGAAGTGACACAACTTGGCTGCCTCTGCTGCTATTCTCATGAGACCATCCCGAACCATAGGCTGATTTTCCTTCCTAGGGTTAAGGTTTGAGTTACGCCTGGGGTAAGGGTTCTATTAACCAGAAAGCCCTGAGTTCCAAGAACACAGCAGCTGCGAAGGACTACCCAAGAAGAGCGCAAAAGTACCACAACATGCCTGCCTCCACAGCTTTTTCCTTGGGGACATGCCTAATTCCTGGCTGATTTGCCTTTCTCGTCTTAGGGTTGGGGTTCGGCCTAGGGCTAGGATATTTTCAACTAGGAAGCCCTGAGTTCCAGGCTTACTTCATCTGCCAAAGGCATCCCAAAGGGAGTGCAAAAGTGCCACAACATGGCTGCTTTCACGGCTTTTCCCTTGGCAAGAAGCCTAACACCAGGCTGATTTCCCTTCCCAGGGTTACTGTTAGGCTTAGGCCTAGGGCTAGGATTTTTAAAACTAGGAAGCCCTTAGATCCAGGCACACTGCAGCTGTTCAAGGCGTCCCAAGGGGAGTACAAAAGTGCAACAACATGGCAGCTTTCACAGCTTTTTCCTTGGCACCATCCCTATACCTAGGCTGTTTTATCTGCCTAGGGTTAGGGTTAGGGTTCAGCCTTAGGCTTGGAGTTTTTTAACCAGGAAGCCCTGAGTTCCAGGCTTACTGCATCTGCCAAAGGCATCCCAAAGGGAGTGCAAAAGTGCCACAACATGGCTGCTTTCACGGCTTTTCCCTTAGGAAGAACCCTAATACGCGGCTGATTTACCTTCCTAGGGTTACTGTTTGGCTTAGGCCTAGGACTTTTAAAACCAGGAAGCCCTGGGCTCCAGGCACACTGCAGCTGCGAAAGGCATCCCAAGGGGAGCGCAAAAGTGACACAACTTGGCTGCCACCACTGATATTTCCATGAGACCATCCCGAACCATAGGCTGATTTTCCTTCCTAGGGTTAAGGTTTGAGTTACGCCTAGGGTAAGGGTTCTATTAACCAGAAAGCCCTGAGTTCCAAGAACACAGCAGCTGCGAAGGACTAGCCAAGAAGAGCGCAAAAGTACCACAACATGCCTGCCTCCACAGCTTTTTCCTTGGGGACATGCCTAATTCCTGGCTGATTTGCCTTTCTCGTCTTAGGGTTGGGGTTCGGCCTAGGGCTAGGATTTTTAAAATCAGGAAGCCCTGAGTTCCAGGCACACTGGAGCTGTGAAAGGCATCCCAAAGGGAGTGCAAAAGTGCCACAACATGGCTGCTTTCCCGGCTTTTTCCTTGGCAAGAAGCCTAACACCAGGCTGATTTACCTTCCCAGGGTTACTGTAAGGCTTAGGCCTAGGGCTAGGATTTTTAAAACTAGGAAGCCCTTAGCTCCAGGCACACTGCAGCTGTTCAAGTCATCCCAAGAGGGCCGCAGAAGTGACACAACTTGGCTGCCTCTGCTGCTATTCTGATGAGTCCATCCCGAACCATAGGCTGATTTTCCTTCCTTGCGTGAGGGTTAGAGTTACGCCTAGGGTTAGTGTTTTTTTAACCAGAGAGCCCTGAGTTCCAAGAACACAGCAGCTGCGAAGGACTACCCAAGAGGAGGGGAAAAGTGCCACAACATGGCTGCCTCCAGCGCTTTTTCCTTGGGACCATCATTGAACCTAAGCTGATTTACTTGCCTCCAGTTGCACCTATGGTCACGCCAAGAGATAGGGATTTTAAATCAGTAAACCCTGAGCTCCAGACCCAGTGCAGCTGCAAAAGGCTTCCCAAGGGCAGCCAAAAATTGCCTCAACATGCTCCTTCCAGTGCTTTTTTCCTTGGGAACATCCCTATACCCAGGCTGATTTATCTGCCTAGGGTTAGGGTTAGGGTTCAGCCTAGAGATAGGATTTTTTCAAACAGGAAGCCCTGAATACCAGGCACACTGCAGCTGTTAAAGGCAGTGTTCTACGTCAACCGCAACTTAGTCTGAAATAAATGCTTTTTCCCTGAGAGCATCTGAGAGGTTTGCATGAAGCACTGATATCTGACATTTGCAATTTTGAATAGGAGAGGAGAAAGAAAATGGGAAGAAGTTTTTAATTTTAGTGGTTTCAATGTTAATTTCCGTACACTTTTTCAAAACTTGTCAGCTCAAATGCCCATCAACATCTTTTAGTCATCTGTAAGTCAGTATTCATATAAAATGTGCTTCAAATCAAAAGAATTTCAAATTTGCACTCCAAATTTCTGTGCCTAGATTTATGATTTCCTCCACATATTAGATGAAAGGAAGGCCTTTTTTACTGTGGGAGTGCTGGAACACTGGAACAGGTTGCCCAGGGAAGTTGTGGGTGTCCCATCCCTGAAAGTATTCAAGGTCAGCTTGGACGGGGCTTGGAGCAGCAACAAAGGAGAAGCTTGATGGTAGAGAAACAAAGTTGGACTATAGAAGAAACTGGGATTGAAGTATAGGAGCAAGTTTTCTCTCAGCTCTTGGGGTAAATTCAAAGTTGTACAAAATGACATTTATCTGTGCTATTCACTACTGTAACAGAAATGTTCATGAAAACTGTACAGAAGATAGCAAATTTTAAAAGAGATAAGAATTACAGCATAAAATCCATGGGATGGGTTACAACATGAGACACTCTCTAAGAGAAAATCTCTGTGTTTCAGCACTTCATCATGGTAAGATTTCATGAAGTGCCAAAGAAGGCGGCAAAATATCATTCGGGACGTTATTTCCTGGAATTCAGCCTGGCCATTAGTAGGAACTGGGTTTGAACACATCATGTAGATATACCACACACGCTTTCCCTTCACTGAAAAATGACTGTTTACAACGAAGAAGCAATTGACGATCAAAATTGATTGAAAGCATCTTAAACATGTCAAGTATTTCATTGTAGATGATCTGTGATCCAAATGCTTCTTCCACCTTCGAGAGGGACAGAACAATTCTTCCATATCATGATGGTTTAAAATTGTATCAACCAATGTTTTCTGCTGAAAAGATAGCATCTATTTTTTTCTATTTTTGGAAGAAAATATTCCTAGACATACAACAGGTGAGAACTAAGTAATTTTAAAGAAACAAATGAAAAGAAAATATTCTGTAAATAGAATGAAATGAAAAGCTGTGTTTTAAATAGGAGCTAAATATGAAACAGAATTTTTGTACCAGGCATTTGAATTACTGCACCAGCTCTTTTGCCCATCAAGAGAGGCATTGAGCATTTCAGTCTTTTCCAAGGTGTTCATGATCTGCTATGCTGATCTCTGTGTGTGCCTAGGTGTGTGTGGAAGGGGGGGCATGTGAAGGGGAGTGTGTATGTTTGCTTTACAATTGTTGTGGCAGATTCATGCCTCAGCTCCACATTTTGTTTTAGAAAGGTCACACAGAGTGGATGTGAAGTTTACTATCAACAAGAGATCAATTCCCAAATCATCCATTTCACTCTACCTTATAAATCATGTGCTTTGTTGCATATTTTATCAAATCTACTTTCAAGCCAGATGGAGGAAGGAGGATGTGGCAATCCCTCCACCATCTTGCAACTTTTATGCAAGTAGGTTTTCAAGAAAATCATCATTTCTCTTGGAAATATGTCTGGAACAGGCATGATGGTAGTGTCAACCTGTTGGAGTTTTTGTTGCTGGAAGAAGTTATACAAAAGGATTGGTTTTTACATTGACCAGTTACTGAATCAAGCTCAGGAATACATTGGAAATTCAACTGGGGCTTCCTTTCCCCGGCAGACTACTTCTAGAACGAGCTTGTACACTGAAGCTTACTCTTTTGCCCTCTTTTTGTTTCTTTCCTATTTTCTTGGCTTCTTTGCCACTCTCTAGACAATTTTGGAACTTTTTTCCCAACTCAAATGGTTTCAATAGTCTGATTGTGATCATACATTTTTACAAGGAATTTTTAAAATCTTTCCTCCAGTTAAGAAAGTCAAGGACTTAGGTCTTTTTCTTCCCTTATCAATATTGCAATGAAATTGATAAGTAAAGACCAACTCTTTCTTTTTGTTTTTAACCCAAGCAGATAATTCCCATCCATTCATCCATTTGGTGGACCAATAGTTGCCATTCTGATGGAAGTTATCACTTCTTAACAATAGGCATTCTGTGACTATGTTGACAGCACTTTGGGTGAAGATCCTAACTGGTCTTAGATACACATAGGGAGAAATTTGCTCAGCCAGTGTCAGTCTTAAGCATGCGTATCAGAAGATCTTTCTAGAGCTGGGAATTTTCCCATGAAAGGGATTCAGTTAGGGAAGAGACACTTGCCCCAGAGGTTTACATTCTTCTTGAAGACTGCTTAAGGAACTTAGATGCCATGTCCATTTGGATCTGTGTCTGCACAGAACTTTGTCATGCCAGTGCTTGAAATGCATCTTGAAGAGAATTCACTAGCACAGAATGAATGAGAGTGGAAGGGGTTGGTGGGGCTAACCAGGCCCAACCCCCCTGCCTAAACCAGGATACCTAGAGCCTCTTGCCCAGGATTCTATCTGGGTGTACTTTTAATGTCTTCAAAGATCCAGGCTCCACAATCTTTCTGGGCAGTCTGTGCCGTGGTTCACTCACCCTCACAGTAAAGAATCATTTCCTGATGTTCCTGTATTTCAGTGTGTGCCCACTGCCTCTTGTCTTTTCACTCAGCATCACTGAAAAGACACTGATTCCCTCCCCTTTGCACTATTGCTTCCATATGGATGTGTGCTGCCATGTAGAGATATGTCAAAAACCTCCCTGAAGCCCAGGCAGATAATATTCCCTTCATCTACCAGTCAAGTTGATTCATCAGAGGAGTTTAAAGTTATGTTCAGCATGAAATGCCCCTGAAAAATCATGCTAACTACATTATTGTGTCGTCTTTCATGTGCCTGGCAAGGTTTTCCAGGAAGAGCTGCTTCATCAACTTCCTGGGTATAAAAAAGAGGCTGGCTGGTTTGTACGATTGCGAGTCCTCCTAATTGCCTTTTTTGAAGATGAGTGTCATTTGCTTACATCCAGTCCTTAGCCTCTCTTCTCGTCTACATCTTAGCAAAAAGCTTTTCCACTATGTCTGGCGAGGAAAAACTGTGCCAGCACAGAAAACATCTCCTATCGTGTTCTAGACGTTGCACGGAGGTGTGCCGAGTGTTTGGCATGAAGGAAAGAAAAGTTGTCCAAAACAGCTTCCAATCGAATGTTCATGCGATTGGAAAAGTCAGGAGAGTGGAAAGGTACTGTTTTCTATCAGTTGGCAAGCTGCGCACACAATCCCAGTGTTGTACAGCTTCCTTCTTCACCTTTCCGAAGGTGCCGCTCTCTCCGGCTCCCGGAGGCGAAGAAGCGGCTTCTTCGCGCAAAGACGATTGTGCCGCTCACTGTGCACTCCTTAGCGCGGCTTCTGTCGAAAGACGCCCGGGAGCGGCTCTTAGCTCCGGACAGCATCGTACCTTCGTCTTTAGCCTCTCTTCTCGTCTACATCTTAGCAAAAAGCTTTTCCACTATGTCTGGCGAGGAAAAACTGTGCCAGCACAGAAAACATCTCCTATCGTGTTCTAGACGTTGCACGGAGGTGTGCCGAGTGTTTGGCATGAAGGAAAGAAAAGTTGTCCAAAACAGCTTCCAATCGAATGTTCATGCGATTGGAAAAGTCAGGAGAGTGGAAAGGTACTGTTTTCTATCAGTTGGCAAGCTGCGCACACAATCCCAGTGTTGTACAGCTTCCTTCTTCACCTTTCCGAAGGTGCCGCTCTCTCCGGCTCCCGGAGGCGAAGAAGCGGCTTCTTCGCGCAAAGACGATTGTGCCGCTCACTGTGCACTCCTTAGCGCGGCTTCTGTCGAAAGACGCCCGGGAGCGGCTCTTAGCTCCGGACAGCATCGTACCTTCGTCTTTAGCGTCTCTTCTCGTCTACATCTTAGCAAAAAGCTTTTCCACTATGTCTGGCGAGGAAAAACTGTGCCAGCACAGAAAACATCTCCCATCGTGTTCTAGACGTTGCACGGAGGTGTGCCGAGTGTTTGGCATGAAGGAAAGAAAAGTTGTCCAAAACAGCTTCCAATCGAATGTTCATGCGATTGGAAAAGTCAGGAGAGTGGAAAGGTACTGTTTTCTAGCAGTTGGCAAGCTGCGCACACAATCCCAGTGTTGTACAGCTTCCTTCTTCACCTTTCCGAAGGTGCCGCTCTCTCCGGCTCCCGGAGGCGAAGAAGCGGCTTCTTCGCGCAAAGACGATTGTGCCGCTCACTGTGCACTCCTTAGCGCGGCTTCTGCCGAAAGACGCCCGGGAGCGGCTCTTAGCTCCGGACAGCATCGTACCTTCGTCTTTAGCGTCTCTTCTCGTCTACATCTTAGCAAAAAGCTTTTCCACTATGTCTGGCGAGGAAAAACTGTGCCAGCACAGAAAACATCTCCCATCGTCTTCTAGACGTTGCACGGAGGTGTGCCGAGTGTTTGGCATGAAGGAAAGAAAAGTTGTCCAAAACAGCTTCCAATCGAATGTTCATGCGATTGGAAAAGTCAGGAGAGTGCAAAGGTACTGTTTTCTAGCAGTTGGCAAGCTGCGCACACAATCCCAGTGTTGTACAGCTTCCTTCTTCTCCTTTCCGAAGGTGCCGCTCTCTCCGGCTCCCGGAGGCGAAGAAGCGGCTTCTTCGCGTAAAGACGATTGTGCCGCTCACTGTGCACTCCTTAGCGCGGCTTCTGCCGAAAGACGCCCGGGAGCGGCTCTTAGCTCCGGACAGCATCGTACCTTCGTCTTTAGCGTCTCTTCTCGTCTACATCTTAGCAAAAACCTTTTCCACTATGTCTGGCGAGGAAAAACTGTGCCAGCACAGAAAACATCTCCCATCGTCTTCTAGACGTTGCACGGAGGTGTGCCGAGTGTTTGGCATGAAGGAAAGAAAAGTTGTCCAAAACAGCTTCCAATCGAATGTTCATGTGATTGGAAAAGTCAGGAGAGTGCAAAGGTACTGTTTTCTAGCAGTTGGCAAGCTGCGCACACAATCCCAGTGTTGTACAGCTTCCTTCTTCACCTTTCCGAAGGTGCCGCTCTCTCCGGCTCCCGGAGGCGAAGAAGCGGCTTCTTCGCTCAAAGACGATTGTGCCGCTCACTGTGCACTCCTTAGCCCGGCTTCTGCCAAAAGACGCCCGGGAGCGGCTCTTAGCTCCGGACAGCATCGTACCTTCGTCTTTAGCGTCTCTTCTCGTCTACATCTTAGCAAAAAGCTTTTCCACTATGTCTGGCGAGGAAAAACTGTGCCAGCACAGAAAACATCTCCCATCGTGTTCTAGACGTTGCACGATCCCTAAACTTAGGCTGATTTTCCTTCCTGGGGATAGGGTTAGACTTCAGCCTAGGGCTTGGAGTTTTTTAACCAGGAAGCCCTGAGTTCCAGGCTTACTGCATCTGCCAAAGGCATCCCAAAGGGAGTGCAGAAGTGCCACAACATGGTTGCTTTCACGGCTTTTACCTTAGGAAGAACCCTAATACGCGGCTGATTTACCTTCCTAGGGTTACTGTTAGGCTTAGGCCTAGGACTTTTAAAACCAGGAAGCCCTGGGCTCCAGGCACACTGCAGCTGCGAAAGGCATCCCAAGAGGGCCGCAGAAGCGACACAACTTGGCTGCCTCTGCTTCTATTCTCATGAGACCATCCTGAACCATAGGCTGATTTTCCTTCCTAGGGTTAAGGTTTGAATTACGCCTAGGGTAAGGGTTCTATTAACCAGAAAGCCCTGAGTTCCAAGAACACAGCAGCTGCGAAGGACTAGCCAAGAAGAGCGCAAAAGTACCACAACGTGCCTGCCTCCACAGCTTTTTCCTTGGGGACATGCCTAATTCCTGGCTGATTTGCCTTTCTCGTCTTAGGGTTGGGGTTCGGCCTAGGGCTAGGATATTTTTAACTAGGAAGCCCTGAGTTCCAGGCTTACTTCATCTGCCAAAAGCATCCCAAAGGGAGTGCAGAAGTGCCACAACATGGCTGCTTTCACGGCTTTTCCCTTAGGAAGAACCCTAATACCCGGCAGATTTACCTTCCTAGGGTTACTGTTAGGCTTAGGCCTAGGACTTTTAAAACCAGGAAGCCCTGGGCTCCAGGCACTCTGCAGCTGCGAAAGGCATCCCAAGGGGAGTGCAAAAGTGACACAACTTGGCTGCCACCACTGATATTTCCATGAGACCATCCCGAACCATAGGCTGATTTTCCTTCCTAGGGTTAAGGTTTGAGTTACGCCTAGGGTAAGGGTTCTATTAACCAGAAAGCCCTGAGTTCCAAGAACACAGCAGCTGCGAAGGACTACCCAAGAAGAGCGCAAAAGTACCACAACATGCCTGCCTCCACAGCTTTTTCCTTGGGGACATGCCTAATTCCTGGCTGATTTGCCTTTCTCGTCTTAGGGTTGGGGTTCGGCCTAGGGCTAGGATATTTTTAACTAGGAAGCCCTGAGTTCCAGGCTTACTTCATCTGCCAAAAGCATCCCAAAGGGAGTGCAGAAGTGCCACAACATGGCTGCTTTCACGGCTTTTCCCTTAGGAAGAACCCTAATACGCGGCTGATTTACCTTCCTAGGGTTACTGTTAGGCTTAGGCCTAGGACTTTTAAAACCAGGAAGCCCTGGGCTCCAGGCACTCTGCAGCTGCGAAAGGCATCCCAAGGGGAGTGCAAAAGTGACACAACTTGGCTGCCACCACTGATATTTCCATGAGACCATCCCGAACCATAGGCTGATTTTCCTTCCTAGGGTTAAGGTTTGAGTTACGCCTAGGGTAAGGGTTCTATTAACCAGAAAGCCCTGAGTTCCAAGAACACAGCAGCTGCGAAGGACTAGCCAAGAAGAGCGCAAAAGTACCACAACATGCCTGCCTCCACAGCTTTTTCCTTGGGGACATGCCTAATTCCTGGCTGATTTGCCTTTCTCGTCTTAGGGTTGGGGTTCGGCCTAGGGCTAGGATTTTTAAAATCAGGAAGCCCTGAGTTCCAGGCACACTGGAGCTGTGAAAGGCATCCCAAAGGGAGTGCAAAAGTGCCACAACATGGCTGCTTTCCCGGCTTTTTCCTTGGCAAGAAGCCTAACACCAGGCTGATTTCCCTTCACAGGGTTACTGTTAGGCTTAGGCCTAGGGCTAGGATTTTTAAAACTAGGAAGCCCTTAGTTCCAGGCACACTGCAGCTGTTCAAGGCAACCCAAGGGGAGTACAAAAGTGCAACAACATGGCAGCTTTCACAGCTTTTTCCTTGGCACCATCCCTATACCTAGGCTGATTTATCTGCCTAGCGTTAAGGTTAGGCTTCAGCCTAGGGCTTGGAGTTTTTTAACCAGGAAGCCCTGAGTTCCAGGCTTACTGCATCTGCCAAAGGCATCCCAAAGGGAGTGCAGACGTGCCACAACATGGCTGCTTTCACGGCTTTTCCCTTAGGAAGAACCCTAATACGCGGCTGATTTACCTTCCTAGGGTTACTGTTAGGTTTAGGCCTAGGACTTTTAAAACCAGGAAGCCCTGGGCTCCAGGCATATGCAGCTGTGAAAGGCATCCCAAGAGGGCCGCAGAAGTGACACAACTTGGCTGCCTCTGCTTCTATTCTCATGAGACCATCCCGAACCATAGGCAGATTTTCCTTCCTAGGGTTAAGGTTTGAGTTTCGCCTAGGGTAAGAGTTCTATTAACCAGAAAGCCCTGAGTTCCAAGAACACAGCAGCTGCGAAGGACTAGCCAAGAAGAGCGCAAAAGTACCACAACATGCCTGCCTCCACAGCTTTTTCCTTGGGGACATGCCTAATTCCTGGCTGATTTGCCTTTCTCGTCTTAGGGTTGGGGTTCGGCCTAGGGCTAGGATTTTTTTATCTAGGAAGCCCTGAGTTCCAGGCTTACTTCATCTGCCAAAAGCATCCCAAAGGGAGTGCAGAAGTGCCACAACATGGCTGCTTTCACGGCTTTTCCCTTAGGAAGAACCCTAATACGCGGCTGATTTACCTTCCTAGGGTTACTGTTAGGCTTAGGCCTAGGACTTTTAAAACCAGGAAGCCCTGGGCTCCAGGCACTCTGCAGCTGCGAAAGGCATCCCAAGGGGAGTGCAAAAGTGACACAACTTGGCTGCCACCACTGATATTTCCATGAGACCATCCCGAACCATAGGCTGATTTTCCTTCCTAGGGTTAAGGTTTGAGTTACGCCTAGGGTAAGGGTTCTATTAACCAGAAAGCCCTGAGTTCCAAGAACACAGCAGCTGCGAAGGACTAGCCAAGAAGAGCGCAAAAGTACCACAACATGCCTGCCTCCACAGCTTTTTCCTTGGGGACATGCCTAATTCCTGGCTGATTTGCCTTTCTCGTCTTAGGGTTGGGGTTCGGCCTAGGGCTAGGATATTTTTAACTAGGAAGCCCTGAGTTCCAGGCTTACTTCATCTGCCAAAGGCATCCCAAAGGGAGTGCAAAAGTGCCACAACATGGCTGCTTTCACGGCTTTTCCCTTAGGAAGAACCCTAATACGCGGCTGATTTACCTTCCTAGGGTTACTGTTAGGCTTAGGCCTAGGACTTTTAAAACCAGGAAGCCCTGGGCTCCAGGCACTCTGCAGCTGCGAAAGGCATTCCAAGGGAAGCGCAAAAGTAACGCAACTTGGCTGCCACCACTGATATTTCCATGAGACCATCCCGAACCATAGGCTGATTTTCCTTCCTAGGGTTAAGGTTTGAGTTACGCCTGGGGTAAGAGTTCTATTAACCAGAAAGCCCTGAGTTCCAAGAACACAGCAGCTGCGAAGGACTAGCCAAGAAGAGCGCAAAAGTACCACAACATGCCTGCCTCCACAGCTTTTTCCTTGGGGACATGCCTAATTCCTGGCTGATTTGCCTTTCTCGTCTTAGGGTTGGGGTTCGGCCTAGGGCTAGGATTTTTAAAATCAGGAAGCCCTGAGTTCCAGGCACACTGGAGCTGTGAAAGGCATCCCAAAGGGAGTGCAAAAGTGCCACAACATGGCTGCTTTCCCGGCTTTTTCCTTGGCAAGAAGCCTAACACCAGGCTGATTTACCTTCCCAGGGTTACTGTAAGGCTTAGGCCTAGGGCTAGGATTTTTAAAACTAGGAAGCCCATAGTTACAGGCGCACTGCAGCTGCGAAAGGCATCCCAAGGGGAGTACAAAAGTGCAACAACATGGCAGCTTTCACAGCTTTTTCCTTGGCACCATCCCTATACCTAGGCTGATTTATCTGCCTAGGGTTAAGTTTAGGCTTCAGCCTAGTGCTTGGAGTTTTTAACCAGAAAGCCCTGAGTTCCAGGCTTACTGCATCTGCCAAAGGCATCCCAAAGGGAGTGCAGAAGTGCCACAACATGGCTGCTTTCACGGCTTTTCCCTTAGGAAGAACCCTAATACGCGGCTGATTTACCTTCCTAGGGTTACTGTTAGGCTTAGGCCTAGGACTTTTAAAACCAGGAAGCCCTGGGCTCCAGGCATATGCAGCTGTGAAAGGCATCCGAAGACGGCCGCAAAAGTGACACAACTTGGCTGCCACCACTGATATTTCCATGAGACCATCCCGAACCATAGGCTGATTTTCCTTCCTAGGGTTAAGGTTTGAGTTTCGCCTAGGGTAAGAGTTCTATTAACCAGAAAGCCCTGAGTTCCAAGAACACAGCAGCTGCGAAGGACTAGCCAAGAAGAGCGCAAAAGTACCACAACATGCCTGCCTCCACAGCTTTTTCCTTGGGGACATGCCTAATTCCTGGCTGATTTGCCTTTCTCGTCTTAGGGTTGGGGTTCGGCCTAGGGCTAGGATTTTTTTATCTAGGAAGCCCTGAGTTCCAGGCTTACTTCATCTGCCAAAAGCATCCCAAAGGGAGTGCAGAAGTGCCACAACATGGCTGCTTTCACGGCTTTTCCCTTAGGAAGAACCCTAATACGCGGCTGATTTACCTTCCTAGGGTTACTGTTAGGCTTAGGCCTAGGACTTTTAAAACCAGGAAGCCCTGGGCTCCAGGCACTCTGCAGCTGCGAAAGGCATCCCAAGGGGAGTGCAAAAGTGACACAACTTGGCTGCCACCACTGATATTTCCATGAGACCATCCCGAACCATAGGCTGATTTTCCTTCCTAGGGTTAAGGTTTGAGTTACGCCTAGGGTAAGGGTTCTATTAACCAGAAAGCCCTGAGTTCCAAGAACACAGCAGCTGCGAAGGACTAGCCAAGAAGAGCGCAAAAGTACCACAACATGCCTGCCTCCACAGCTTTTTCCTTGGGGACATGCCTAATTCCTGGCTGATTTGCCTTTCTCGTCTTAGGGTTGGGGTTTGGACTAGGGCTAGGATATTTTTAACTAGGAAGCCCTGAGTTCCAGGCTTACTTCATCTGCCAAAGGCATCCCAAAGGGAGTGCAAAAGTGCCACAACATGGCTGCTTTCACGGCTTTTCCCTTAGGAAGAACCCTAATACGCGGCTGATTTACCTTCCTAGGGTTACTGTTAGGCTTAGGCCTAGGACTTTTAAAACCAGGAAGCCCTGGGCTCCAGGCACACTGCAGCTGCCAAAGGCATCCCAAGGGGAGTGCAAAAGTGACACAACTTGGCTGCCACCACTGATATTTCCATGAGACCATCCTGAACCATAGGCTGATTTTCCTTCCTAGGGTTAAGGTTTGAGTTACGCCTAGGGTAAGGGTTCTATTAACCAGAAAGCCCTGAGCTCCAAGAACACAGCAGCTGCGAAGGACTAGCCAAGAAGAGCGCAAAAGTACCACAACATGCCTGCCTCCACAGCTTTTTCCTTGGGGACATGCCTAATTCCTGGCTGATTTGCCTTTCTCGTCTTAGGGTTGGGGTTCAGCCTAGGGCTAGGATTTTTTTAACTAGGAAGCCCTGAGTTCCAGGCTTACTTCATCTGCCAAAGGCATCCCAAAGGGAGTGCAAAAGTGCCACAACATGGCTGCTTTCACGGCTTTTCCCTTAGGAAGAACCCTAATACGCGGCTGATTTACCTTCCTAGGGTTACTGCTAGGCTTAGGCCTAGGACTTTTAAAACCAGGAAGCCCTGGGCTCCAGGCACATGCAGCTGTTAAAGGCATCCCAAGAGGGCTGCAGAAGTGACACAACTTGGCTGCCTCTGCTGCTATTCTCATGAGACCATCCCGAACCATAGGCTGATTTTCCTTCCTAGGGTTAAGGTTTGAGTTACGCCTGGGGTAAGGGTTCTATTAACCAGAAAGCCCTGAGTTCCAAGAACACAGCAGCTGCGAAGGACTACCCAAGAAGAGCGCAAAAGTACCACAACATGCCTGCCTCCACAGCTTTTTCCTTGGGGACATGCCTAATTCCTGGCTGATTTGCCTTTCTCGTCTTAGGGTTGGGGTTCGGCCTAGGGCTAGGATATTTTCAACTAGGAAGCCCTGAGTTCCAGGCTTACTTCATCTGCCAAAGGCATCCCAAAGGGAGTGCAAAAGTGCCACAACATGGCTGCTTTCACGGCTTTTCCCTTGGCAAGAAGCCTAACACCAGGCTGATTTCCCTTCCCAGGGTTACTGTTAGGCTTAGGCCTAGGGCTAGGATTTTTAAAACTAGGAAGCCCTTAGATCCAGGCACACTGCAGCTGTTCAAGGCGTCCCAAGGGGAGTACAAAAGTGCAACAACATGGCAGCTTTCACAGCTTTTTCCTTGGCACCATCCCTACACCTAGGCTGTTTTATCTGCCTAGGGTTAGGGTTAGGGTTCAGCCTAGGGCTTGGAGTTTTTTAACCAGGAAGCCCTGAGTTCCAGGCTTACTGCATCTGCCAAAGGCATCCCAAAGGGAGTGCAAAAGTGCCACAACATGGCTGCTTTCACGGCTTTTCCCTTAGGAAGAACCCTAATACGCGGCTGATTTACCTTCCTAGGGTTACTGTTAGGCTTAGGCCTAGGACTTTTAAAACCAGGAAGCCCTGGGCTCCAGGCACACTGCAGCTGCCAAAGGCATCCCAAGGGGAGCGCAAAAGTGACACAACTTGGCTGCCACCACTGATATTTCCATGAGACCATCCCGAACCATAGGCTGATTTTCCTTCCTAGGGTTAAGGTTTGAGTTACGCCTAGGGTAAGGGTTCTATTAACCAGAAAGCCCTGAGTTCCAAGAACACAGCAGCTGCGAAGGACTACCCAAGAAGAGCGCAAAAGTACCACAACATGCCTGCCTCCACAGCTTTTTCCTTGGGGACATGCCTAATTCCTGGCTGATTTGCCTTTCTCGTCTTAGGGTTGGGGTTCGGCCTAGGGCTAGGATTTTTAAAATCAGGAAGCCCTGAGTTCCAGGCACACTGGAGCTGTGAAAGGCATCCCAAAGGGAGTGCAAAAGTGCCACAACATGGCTGCTTTCCCGGCTTTTTCCTTGGCAAGAAGCCTAACACCAGGCTGATTTCCCTTCCCAGGGTTACTGTAAGGCTTAGGCCTAGGGCTAGGATTTTTAAAACTAGGAAGCCCTTAGCTCCAGGCACACTGCAGCTGTTCAAGTCATCCCAAGAGGGCCGCAGAAGTGACACAACTTGGCTGCCTCTGCTGCTATTCTCATGAGTCCATCCCGAACCATAGGCTGATTTTCCTTCCTTGCGTGAGGGTTAGAGTTACGCCTAGGGTTAGTGTTTTTTTAACCAGAGAGCCCTGAGTTCCAAGAACACAGCAGCTGCGAAGGACTACCCAAGAGGAGGGGAAAAGTGCCACAACATGGCTGCCTCCAGCGCTTTTTCCTTGGGACCATCATTGAACCTAAGCTGATTTACTTGCCTCCAGTTGCACCTATGGTCACGCCAAGAGATAGGGATTTTAAATCAGTAAACCCTGAGCTCCAGAGCCAGTGCAGCTGCAAAAGGCTTCCCAAGGGCGGGAGGGGGGGGGGGTTTAGGGTTCTGGGGTCAGTGCTTTTTTCCTTGGGAACATCCCTATACCCAGGCTGTTTTTTTTTTTTGGGTGGGGGGGGGGGGGGGGGGGGGTTGGGGGGGGGGGGGGGGGGGGGGGGGGGGGGGGGGGGGGGGGGGGGGGGGGGGGGGGGGGGGGGGGGGGGGGGGGGACACTGCAGCTGTTAAAGCAGTGTTCTACGTCAACCGCAACTTAGTCTGAAATAAATGCTTTTTCCCTGAGAGCATCTGAGAGGTTTGCATGAAGCACTGATATCTGACATTTGCAATTTTGAATAGGAGAGGAGAAAGAAAATGGGAAGAAGTTTTTAATTTTAGTGGTTTCAATGTTAATTTCCGTACACTTTTTCAAAACTTGTCAGCTCAAATGCCCATCAACATCTTTTAGTCATCTGTAAGTCAGTATTCATATAAAATGTGCTTCAAATCAAAAGAATTTCAAATTTGCACTCCAAATTTCTGTGCCTAGATTTATGATTTCCTCCACATATTAGATGAAAGGAAGGCCTTTTTTACTGTGGGAGTGCTGGAACACTGGAACAGGTTGCCCAGGGAAGTTGTGGGTGTCCCATCCCTGAAAGTATTCAAGGTCAGCTTGGACGGGGCTTGGAGCAGCAACAAAGGAGAAGCTTGATGGTAGAGAAACAAAGTTGGACTATAGAAGAAACTGGGATTGAAGTATAGGAGCAAGTTTTCTCTCAGCTCTTGGGGTAAATTCAAAGTTGTACAAAATGACATTTATCTGTGCTATTCACTACTGTAACAGAAATGTTCATGAAAACTGTACAGAAGATAGCAAATTTTAAAAGAGATAAGAATTACAGCATAAAATCCATGGGATGGGTTACAACATGAGACACTCTCTAAGAGAAAATCTCTGTGTTTCAGCACTTCATCATGGTAAGATTTCATGAAGTGCCAAAGAAGGCGGCAAAATATCATTCGGGACGTTATTTCCTGGAATTCAGCCTGGCCATTAGTAGGAACTGGGTTTGAACACATCATGTAGATATACCACACACGCTTTCCCTTCACTGAAAAATGACTGTTTACAACGAAGAAGCAATTGACGATCAAAATTGATTGAAAGCATCTTAAACATGTCAAGTATTTCATTGTAGATGATCTGTGATCCAAATGCTTCTTCCACCTTCGAGAGGGACAGAACAATTCTTCCATATCATGATGGTTTAAAATTGTATCAACCAATGTTTTCTGCTGAAAAGATAGCATCTATTTTTTTCTATTTTTGGAAGAAAATATTCCTAGACATACAACAGGTGAGAACTAAGTAATTTTAAAGAAACAAATGAAAAGAAAATATTCTGTAAATAGAATGAAATGAAAAGCTGTGTTTTAAATAGGAGCTAAATATGAAACAGAATTTTTGTACCAGGCATTTGAATTACTGCACCAGCTCTTTTGCCCATCAAGAGAGGCATTGAGCATTTCAGTCTTTTCCAAGGTGTTCATGATCTGCTATGCTGATCTCTGTGTGTGCCTAGGTGTGTGTGGAAGGGGGGGCATGTGAAGGGGAGTGTGTATGTTTGCTTTACAATTGTTGTGGCAGATTCATGCCTCAGCTCCACATTTTGTTTTAGAAAGGTCACACAGAGTGGATGTGAAGTTTACTATCAACAAGAGATCAATTCCCAAATCATCCATTTGACTCTACCTTATAAATCATGTGCTTTGTTGCATATTTTATCAAATCTACTTTCAAGCCAGATGGAGGAAGGAGGATGTGGCAATCCCTCCACCATCTTGCAACTTTTATGCAAGTAGGTTTTCAAGAAAATCATCATTTCTCTTGGAAATATGTCTGGAACAGGCATGATGGTAGTGTCAACCTGTTGGAGTTTTTGTTGCTGGAAGAAGTTATACAAAAGGATTGGTTTTTACATTGACCAGTTACTGAATCAAGCTCAGGAATACATTGGAAATTCAACTGGGGCTTCCTTTCCCCGGCAGACTACTTCTAGAACGAGCTTGTACACTGAAGCTTACTCTTTTGCCCTCTTTTTGTTTCTTTCCTATTTTCTTGGCTTCTTTGCCACTCTCTAGACAATTTTGGAACTTTTTTCCCAACTCAAATGGTTTCAATAGTCTGATTGTGATCATACATTTTTACAAGGAATTTTTAAAATCTTTCCTCCAGTTAAGAAAGTCAAGGACTTAGGTCTTTTTCTTCCCTTATCAATATTGCAATGAAATTGATAAGTAAAGACCAACTCTTTCTTTTTGTTTTTAACCCAAGCAGATAATTCCCATCCATTCATCCATTTGGTGGACCAATAGTTGCCATTCTGATGGAAGTTATCACTTCTTAACAATAGGCATTCTGTGACTATGTTGACAGCACTTTGGGTGAAGATCCTAACTGGTCTTAGATACACATAGGGAGAAATTTGCTCAGCCAGTGTCAGTCTTAAGCATGCGTATCAGAAGATCTTTCTAGAGCTGGGAATTTTCCCATGAAAGGGATTCAGTTAGGGAAGAGACACTTGCCCCAGAGGTTTACATTCTTCTTGAAGACTGCTTAAGGAACTTAGATGCCATGTCCATTTGGATCTGTGTCTGCACAGAACTTTGTCATGCCAGTGCTTGAAATGCATCTTGAAGAGAATTCACTAGCACAGAATGAATGAGAGTGGAAGGGGTTGGTGGGGCTAACCAGGCCCAACCCCCCTGCCTAAACCAGGATACCTAGAGCCTCTTGCCCAGGATTCTATCTGGGTGTACTTTTAATGTCTTCAAAGATCCAGGCTCCACAATCTTTCTGGGCAGTCTGTGCCGTGGTTCACTCACCCTCACAGTAAAGAATAATTTCCTGATGTTCCTGTATTTCAGTGTGTGCCCACTGCCTCTTGTCTTTTCACTCAGCATCACTGAAAAGACACTGATTCCCTCCCCTTTGCACTATTGCTTCCATATGGATGTGTGCTGCCATGTAGAGATATGTCAAAAACCTCCCTGAAGCCCAGGCAGATAATATTCCCTTCATCTACCAGTCAAGTTGATTCATCAGAGGAGTTTAAAGTTATGTTCAGCATGAAATGCCCCTGAAAAATCATGCTAACTACATTATTGTGTCGTCTTTCATGTGCCTGGCAAGGTTTTCCAGGAAGAGCTGCTTCATCAACTTCCTGGGTATAAAAAAGAGGCTGGCTGGTTTGTACGATTGCGAGTCCTCCTAATTGCCTTTTTTGAAGATGAGTGTCATTTGCTTACATCCAGTCCTTAGCCTCTCTTCTCGTCTACATCTTAGCAAAAAGCTTTTCCACTATGTCTGGCGAGGAAAAACTGTGCCAGCACAGAAAACATCTCCTATCGTGTTCTAGACGTTGCACGGAGGTGTGCCGAGTGTTTGGCATGAAGGAAAGAAAAGTTGTCCAAAACAGCTTCCAATCGAATGTTCATGCGATTCGAAAAGTCAGGAGAGTGGAAAGGTACTGTTTTCTATCAGTTGGCAAGCTGCGCACACAATCCCAGTGTTGTACAGCTTCCTTCTTCACCTTTCCGAAGGTGCCGCTCTCTCCGGCTCCCGGAGGCGAAGAAGCGGCTTCTTCGCGCAAAGACGATTGTGCCGCTCACTGTGCACTCCTTAGCGCGGCTTCTGTCGAAAGACGCCCGGGAGCGGCTCTTAGCTCCGGACAGCATCGTACCTTCGTCTTTAGCGTCTCTTCTCGTCTACATCTTAGCAAAAAGCTTTTCCACTATGTCTGGCGAGGAAAAACTGTGCCAGCACAGAAAACATCTCCCATCGTGTTCTAGACGTTGCACAGAGGTGTGCCGAGTGTTTGGCATGAAGGAAAGAAAAGTTGTCCAAAACAGCTTCCAATCGAATGTTCATGCGATTGGAAAAGTCAGGAGAGTGGAAAGGTACTGTTTTCTATCAGTTGGCAAGCTGCGCACACAATCCCAGTGTTGTACAGCTTCCTTCTTCACCTTTCCGAAGGTGCCGCTCTCTCCGGCTCCCGGAGGCGAAGAAGCGGCTTCTTCGCGCAAAGACGATTGTGCCGCTCACTGTGCACTCCTTAGCGCGGCTTCTGTCGAAAGACGCCCGGGAGCGGCTCTTAGCTCCGGACAGCATCGTACCTTCGTCTTTAGCGTCTCTTCTCGTCTACATCTTAGCAAAAAGCTTTTCCACTATGTCTGGCGAGGAAAAACTGTGCCAGCACAGAAAACATCTCCTATCGTGTTCTAGACGTTGCACGGAGGTGTGCCGAGTGTTTGGCATGAAGGAAAGAAAAGTTGTCCAAAACAGCTTCCAATCGAATGTTCATGTGATTGGAAAAGTCAGGAGAGTGCAAAGGTACTGTTTTCTAGCAGTTGGCAAGCTGCGCACACAATCCCAGTGTTGTACAGCTTCCTTCTTCACCTTTCCGAAGGTGCCGCTCTCTCCGGCTCCCGGAGGCGAAGAAGCGGCTTCTTCGCGCAAAGACGATTGTGCCGCTCACTGTGCACTCCTTAGCGCGGCTTCTGCCGAAAGACGCCCGGGAGCGGCTCTTAGCTCCGGACAGCATCGTACCTTCGTCTTTAGCGTCTCTTCTCGTCTACATCTTAGCAAAAAGCTTTTCCACTATGTCTGGCGAGGAAAAACTGTGCCAGCACAGAAAACATCTCCCATCGTGTTCTAGACGTTGCACGGAGGTGTGCCGAGTGTTTGGCATGAAGGAAAGAAAAGTTGTCCAAAACAGCATCCAATCGAATGTCCATGTGATTGGAAAAGTCAGGAGAGTGCAAAGGTACTGTTTTCTAGCAGTTGGCAAGCTGCGCACACAATCCCAGTGTTGTACAGCTTCCTTCTTCACCTTTCCGAAGGTGCCGCTCTCTCCGGCTCCCGGAGGCGAAGAAGCGGCTTCTTCGCTCAAAGACGATTGTGCCGCTCACTGTGCACTCCTTAGCCCGGCTTCTGTCGAAAGACGCCCGGGAGCGGCTCTTAGCTCCGGACAGCATCGTACCTTCGTCTTTAGCGTCTCTTCTCGTCTACATCTTAGCAAAAAGCTTTTCCACTATGTCTGGCGAGGAAAAACTGTGCCAGCACAGAAAACATCTCCCATCGTGTTCTAGACGTTGCACGGAGGTGTGCCGAGTGTTTGGCATGAAGAAAAGAAAAGTTGTCCAAAACAGCTTCCAATCGAATGTTCATGTGATTGGAAAAGTCAGGAGAGTGCAAAGGTACTGTTTTCTAGCAGTTGGCAAGCTGCGCACACAATCCCAGTGTTGTACAGCTTCCTTCTTCTCCTTTCCGAAGGTGCCGCTATCTCCGGCTCCTGGAGGCGAAGAAGCGGCTTCTTCGCGTAAAGACGATTGTGCCGCTCACTGTGCACTCCTTAGCGCGGCTTCTGCCGAAAGACGCCCGGGAGCGGCTCTTAGCTCCGGACAGCATCGTACCTTCGTCTTTAGCGTCTCTTCTCGTCTACATCTTAGCAAAAAACTTTTCTACTATGTCTGGCGAGGAAAAACTGTGCCAGCACAGAAAACATCTCCCATCGTGTTCTAGACGTTGCACGGATGTGTGCCGAGTGATTGGCATGAAGAAAAGAAAAGTTGTCCAAAACAGCTTCCAATCGAATGTTCATGTGATTGGAAAAGTCAGGAGAGTGCAAAGGTACTGTTTTCTAGCAGTTGGCAAGCTGCGCACACAATCCCAGTGTTGTACAGCTTCCTTCTTCACCTTTCCGAATGTGCCGCTCTCTCCGGCTCCCGGAGGCGAAGAAGCGGCTTCTTCGCGCAAAGACGATTGTGCCGCTCACTGTGCACTCCTTAGCGCGGCTTCTGCCGAAAGACGCCCGGGAGTAGCGTCTCTTCTCGTCTACATCTTAGCAAAAAGCTTTTCCACTATGTCTGGCGAGGAAAAACTGTGCCAGCACAGAAAACATCTCCCATCGTGTTCTAGACGTTGCACGGAGGTGTGCCGAGTGTTTGGCATGAAGGAAAGAAAAGTTGTCCAAAACAGCTTCCAATCGAATGTCCATGTGATTGGAAAAGTCAGGAGAGTGCAAAGGTACTGTTTTCTAGCAGTTGGCAAGCTGCGCACACAATCCCAGTGTTGTACAGCTTCCTTCTTCACCTTTCCGAAGGTGCCGCTCTCTCCGGCTCCCGGAGGCGAAGAAGCGGCTTCTTCGCTCAAAGACGATTGTGCCGCTCACTGTGCACTCCTTAGCCCGGCTTCTGCCGAAAGACGCCCGGGAGCGGCTCTTAGCTCCGGACAGCATCGTACCTTCGTCTTTAGCGTCTCTTCTCGTCTACATCTTAGCAAAAAGCTTTTCCACTATGTCTGGCGAGGAAAAACTGTGCCAGCACAGAAAACATCTCCCATCGTGTTCTAGACGTTGCACGATCCCTAAACTTAGGCTGATTTTCCTTCCTGGGGATAGGGTTAGGCTTCAGCCTAGGGCTTGGAGTTTTTTAACCAGGAAGCCCTGAGTTCCAGGCTTACTGCATCTGCCAAAGGCATCCCAAAGGGAGTGCAAAAGTGCCACAACATGGTTGCTTTCACGGCTTTTACCTTAGGAAGAACCCTAATACGCGGCTGATTTACCTTCCTAGGGTTACTGTTAGGCTTAGGCCTAGGACTTTTAAAACCAGGAAGCCCTGGGCTCCAGGCACACTGCAGCTGCGAAAGGCATCCCAAGAGGGCCGCAGAAGCGACACAACTTGGCTGCCTCTGCTTCTATTCTCATGAGACCATCCTGAACCATAGGCTGATTTTCCTTCCTAGGGTTAAGGTTTGAATTACGCCTAGGGTAAGGGTTCTATTAACCAGAAAGCCCTGAGTTCCAAGAACACAGCAGCTGCGAAGGACTACCCAAGAAGAGCGCAAAAGTACCACAACGTGCCTGCCTCCACAGCTTTTTCCTTGGGGACATGCCTAATTCCTGGCTTATTTGCCTTTCTCGTCTTAGGGTTGGGGTTCGGCCTAGGGCTAGGATTTTTTTAACTAGGAAGCCCTGAGTTCCAGGCTTACTTCATCTGCAAAAAGCATCCCAAAGGGAGTGCAGAAGTGCCACAACATGGCTGTTTTCACGGCTTTTCCCTTAGGAAGAACCCTAATACGCGGCTGATTTACCTTCCTAGGGTTACTGTTAGGCTTAGGCCTAGGACTTTTAAAACCAGGAAGCCCTGGGCTCCAGGCACACTGCAGCTGCGAAAGGCATCCCAAGGGGAGCGCAAAAGTGACACAACTTGGCTGCCACCACTGATATTTCTATGAGACCATCCCGAAACATAGGCTGATTTTCCTTCCTAGGGTTAAGGTTTGAGTTACGCCTAGGGTAAGGGTTCTATTAACCAGAAAGCCCTGAGTTCCAAGAACACAGCAGCTGCGAAGGACTACCCAAGAAGAGCGCAAAAGTACCACAACATGCCTGCCTCCACAGCTTTTTCCTTGGGGACATGACTAATTCCTGGCTGATTTGCCTTTCTCGTCTTAGGCTTGGGGTTCGGCCTAGGGCTAGGATTTTTAAAATCAGGAAGCCCTGAGTTCCAGGCACACTGGAGCTGTGAAAGGCATCCCAAAGGGAGTGCAAAAGTGCCACAACATGGCTGCTTTCCCGGCTTTTTCCTTGGCAAGAAGCCTAACACCAGGCTGATTTACCTTCCCAGGGTTACTGTAAGGCTTAGGCCTAGGGCTAGGATTTTTAAAACTAGGAAGCCCTTAGCTCCAGGCACACTGCAGCTGTTCAAGTCATCCCAAGAGGGCCGCAGAAGTGACACAACTTGGCTGCCTCTGCTGCTATTCTCATGAGTCCATCCCGAACCATAGGCTGATTTTCCTTCCTTGCGTGAGGGTTAGAGTTACGCCTAGGGTTAGTGTTTTATTAACCAGAGAGCCCTGAGTTCCAAGAACACAGCAGCTGCGAAGGACTACCCAAGAGGAGGGGAAAAGTGCCACAACATGGCTGCCTCCAGCGCTTTTTCCTTGGGACCATCATTGAACCTAAGCTGATTTACTTGCCTCCAGTTGCACCTATGGTCACGCCAAGAGATAGGGATTTTAAATCAGTAAACCCTGAGCTCCAGACCCAGTGCAGCTGCAAAAGGCTTCCCAAGGGCAGCCAAAAATTGCCTCAACATGCTCCTTCCAGTGCTTTTTTCCTTGGGAACATCCCTATACCCAGGCTGATTTATCTGCCTAGGGTTAGGGTTAGGGTTCAGCCTAGAGATAGGATTTTTTCAAACAGGAAGCCCTGAATTCCAGGCACACTGCAGCTGTTAAAGGCAGTGTTCTACGTCAACCGCAACTTAGTCTGAAATAAATGCTTTTTCCCTGAGAGCATCTGAGAGGTTTGCATGAAGCACTGATATCTGACATTTGCAATTTTGAATAGGAGAGGAGAAAGAAAATGGGAAGAAGTTTTTAATTTTAGTGGTTTCAATGTTAATTTCCGTACACTTTTTCAAAACTTGTCAGCTCAAATGCCCATCAACATCTTTTAGTCATCTGTAAGTCAGTATTCATATAAAATGTGCTTCAAATCAAAAGAATTTCAAATTTGCACTCCAAATTTCTGTGCCTAGATTTATGATTTCCTCCACATATTAGATGAAAGGAAGGCCTTTTTTACTGTGGGAGTGCTGGAACACTGGAACAGGTTGCCCAGGGAAGTTGTGGGTGTCCCATCCCTGAAAGTATTCAAGGTCAGCTTGGACGGGGCTTGGAGCAGCAACAAAGGAGAAGCTTGATGGTAGAGAAACAAAGTTGGACTATAGAAGAAACTGGGATTGAAGTATAGGAGCAAGTTTTCTCTCAGCTCTTGGGGTAAATTCAAAGTTGTACAAAATGACATTTATCTGTGCTATTCACTACTGTAACAGAAATGTTCATGAAAACTGTACAGAAGATAGCAAATTTTAAAAGAGATAAGAATTACAGCATAAAATCCATGGGATGGGTTACAACATGAGACACTCTCTAAGAGAAAATCTCTGTGTTTCAGCACTTCATCATGGTAAGATTTCATGAAGTGCCAAAGAAGGCGGCAAAATATCATTCGGGACGTTATTTCCTGGAATTCAGCCTGGCCATTAGTAGGAACTGGGTTTGAACACATCATGTAGATATACCACACACGCTTTCCCTTCACTGAAAAATGACTGTTTACAACGAAGAAGCAATTGACGATCAAAATTGATTGAAAGCATCTTAAACATGTCAAGTATTTCATTGTAGATGATCTGTGATCCAAATGCTTCTTCCACCTTCGAGAGGGACAGAACAATTCTTCCATATCATGATGGTTTAAAATTGTATCAACCAATGTTTTCTGCTGAAAAGATAGCATCTATTTTTTTCTATTTTTGGAAGAAAATATTCCTAGACATACAACAGGTGAGAACTAAGTAATTTTAAAGAAACAAATGAAAAGAAAATATTCTGTAAATAGAATGAAATGAAAAGCTGTGTTTTAAATAGGAGCTAAATATGAAACAGAATTTTTGCACCAGGCATTTGAATTACTGCACCAGCTCTTTTGCCCATCAAGAGAGGCATTGAGCATTTCAGTCTTTTCCAAGGTGTTCATGATCTGCTATGCTGATCTCTGTGTGTGCCTAGGTGTGTGTGGAAGGGGGGGCATGTGAAGGGGAGTGTGTATGTTTGCTTTACAATTGTTGTGGCAGATTCATGCCTCAGCTCCACATTTTGTTTTAGAAAGGTCACACAGAGTGGATGTGAAGTTTACTATCAACAAGAGATCAATTCCCAAATCATCCATTTGACTCTACCTTATAAATCATGTGCTT
Source organism: Ammospiza maritima maritima (assembly GCA_036010785.1). Taxonomy (NCBI): domain Eukaryota; kingdom Metazoa; phylum Chordata; class Aves; order Passeriformes; family Passerellidae; genus Ammospiza; species Ammospiza maritima. Next base: position 5,637,342 of record CM069694.1, read on the forward strand.
TGTTGCATATTTTATCAAATCTACTTTCAAGCCAGATGGAGGAAGGAGGATGTGGCAATCCCTCCACCATCTTGCAACTTTTATGCAAGTAGGTTTTCAAGAAAATCATCATTTCTCTTGGAAATATGTCTGGAACAGGCATGATGGTAGTGTCAACCTGTTGGAGTTTTTGTTGCTGGAAGAAGTTATACAAAAGGATTGGTTTTTACATTGACCAGTTACTGAATCAAGCTCAGGAATACATTGGAAATTCAACTGGGGCTTCCTTTCCCCGGCAGACTACTTCTAGAACGAGCTTGTACACTGAAGCTTACTCTTTTGCCCTCTTTTTGTTTCTTTCCTATTTTCTTGGCTTCTTTGCCACTCTCTAGACAATTTTGGAACTTTTTTCCCAACTCAAATGGTTTCAATAGTCTGATTGTGATCATACATTTTTACAAGGAATCTTTAAAATCTTTCCTCCAGTTAAGAAAGTCAAGGACTTAGGTCTTTTTCTTCCCTTATCAATATTGCAATGAAATTGATAAGTAAAGACCAACTCTTTCTTTTTGTTTTTAACCCAAGCAGATAATTCCCATCCATTCATCCATTTGGTGGACCAATAGTTGCCATTCTGATGGAAGTTATCACTTCTTAACAATAGGCATTCTGTGACTATGTTGACAGCACTTTGGGTGAAGATCCTAACTGGTCTTAGATACACATAGGGAGAAATTTGCTCAGCCAGTGTCAGTCTTAAGCATGCGTATCAGAAGATCTTTCTAGAGCTGGGAATTTTCCCATGAAAGGGATTCAGTTAGGGAAGAGACACTTGCCCCAGAGGTTTACATTCTTCTTGAAGACTGCTTAAGGAACTTAGATGCCATGTCCATTTGGATCTGTGTCTGCACAGAACTTTGTCATGCCAGTGCTTGAAATGCATCTTGAAGAGAATTCACTAGCACAGAATGAATGAGAGTGGAAGGGGTTGGTGGGGCTAACCAGGCCCAATCCCCCTGCCTAAACCAGGATACCTAGAGCCTCTTGCCCAGGATTCTATCTGGGTGTACTTTGAATGTCTTCAAAGATCCAGGCTCCACAATCTTTCTGGGCAGTCTGTGCCGTGGTTCACTCACCCTCACAGTAAAGAATCATTTCCTGATGTTCCTGTATTTCAGTGTGTGCCCACTGCCTCTTGTCTTTTCACTCAGCATCACTGAAAAGACACTGATTCCCTCCCCTTTGCACTATTGCTTCCATATGGATGTGTGCTGCCATGTAGAGATATGTCAAAAACCTACCTGAAGCCCAGGCAGATAATATTCCCTTCATCTACCAGTCAAGTTGATTCATCAGAGGAGTTTAAAGTTATGTTCAGCATGAAATGCCCCTGAAAAATCATGCTAACTACATTATTGTGTCGTCTTTCATGTGCCTGGCAAGGTTTTCCAGGAAGAGCTGCTTCATAAACTTCCTGGGTATAAAAAAGAGGCTGGCTGGTTTGTACGATTGCGAGTCCTCCTAATTGCCTTTTTTGAAGATGAGTGTCATTTGCTTACATCAAGTCCTTAGCCTCTCTTCTCGTCTACATCTTAGCAAAAAGCTTTTCCACTATGTCTGGCGAGGAAAAACTGTGCCAGCACAGAAAACATCTCCTATCGTGTTCTAGACGTTGGAGGGAGGTGTGCCGAGTGTTTGGCATGAAGGAAAGAAAAGTTGTCCAAAACAGCTTCCAATCGAATGTTCATGCGATTGGAAAAGTCAGGAGAGTGGAAAGGTACTGTTTTCTATCAGTTGGCAAGCTGCGCACACAATCCCAGTGTTGTACAGCTTCCTTCTTCACCTTTCCGAAGGTGCCGTTCTCTCCGGCTCCCGGAGGCGAAGAAGCGGCTTCTTCGCGCAAAGACGATTGTGCCGCTCACTGTGCACTCCTTAGCGCGGCTTCTGTCGAAAGACGCCCGGGAGCGGCTCTTAGCTCCGGACAGCATCGTACCTTCGTCTTTAGCGTCTCTTCTCGTCTACATCTTAGCAAAAAGCTTTTCCACTATGTCTGGCGAGGAAAAACTGTGCCAGCACAGAAAACATCTCCCATCGTCTTCTAGACGTTGCACGGAGGTGTGCCGAGTGTTTGGCATGAAGAAAAGAAAAGTTGTCCAAAACAGCTTCCAATCGAATGTTCATGTGATTGGAAAAGTCAGGAGAGTGCAAAGGTACTGTTTTCTAGCAGTTGGCAAGCTGCGCACACAATCCCAGTGTTGTACAGCTTCCTTCTTCACCTTTCCGAAGGTGCCGCTCTCTCCGGCTCCCGGAGGCGAAGAAGCGGCTTCTTCGCGCAAAGACGATTGTGCCGCTCACTGTGCACTCCTTAGCGCGGCTTCTGCCGAAAGACGCCCGGGAGCGGCTCTTAGCTCCGGACAGCATCGTACCTTCGTCTTTAGCGTCTCTTCTCGTCTACATCTTAGCAAAAAGCTTTTCCACTATGTCTGGCGAGGAAAAACTGTGCCAGCACAGAAAACATCTCCTATCGTGTTCTAGACGTTGCACGGAGGTGTGCCGAGTGTTTGGCATGAAGAAAAGAAAAGTTGTCCAAAACAGCTTCCAATCGAATGTTCATGTGATTGGAAAAGTCAGGAGAGTGCAAAGGTACTGTTTTCTAGCAGTTGGCAAGCTGCGCACACAATCCCAGTGTTGTACAGCTTCCTTCTTCACCTTTCCGAAGGTGCCGCTCTCTCCGGCTCCCGGAGGCGAAGAAGCGGCTTCTTCGCGCAAAGACGATTGTGCCGCTCACTGTGCACTCCTTAGCGCGGCTTCTGCCGAAAGACGCCCGGGAGCGGCTCTTAGCTCCGGACAGCATCGTACCTTCGTCTTTAGCGTCTCTTCTCGTCTACATCTTAGCAAAAAGCTTTTCTACTATGTCTGGCGAGGAAAAACTGTGCCAGCACAGAAAACATCTCCCATCGTGTTCTAGACGTTGCACGGAGGTGTGCCGAGTGTTTGGCATGAAGGAAAGAAAAGTTGTCCATAACAGCTTCCAATCGAATGTTCATGCGATTGGAAAAGTCAGGAGAGTGGAAAGGTACTGTTTTCTATCAGTTGGCAAGCTACGCACACAATCCCAGTGTTGTACAGCTTCCTTCTTCACCTTTCCGAGGGTGCCGCTCTCTCCGGCTCCCGGAGGCGAAGAAGCGGCTTCTTCGCGCAAAGACGATTGTGCCGCTCACTGTGCACTCCTTAGCGCGGCTTCTGTCGAAAGACGCCCGGGAGGGGCTCTTAGCTCCGGAGAGCATCGTACCTTCGTCTTTAGCGTCTCTTCTCGTCTACATCTTAGCAAAAAGCTTTTCCACTATGTCTGGCGAGGAAAAACTGTGCCAGCACAGAAAACATCTCCCATCGTGTTCTAGACGTTGCACGGAGGTGTGCCGAGTGTTTGGCATGAAGAAAAGAAAAGTTGTCCAAAACAGCTTCCAATCGAATGTTCATGTGATTGGAAAAGTCAGGAGAGTGCAAAGGTACTGTTTTCTAGCAGTTGGCAAGCTGCGCACACAATCCCAGTGTTGTACAGCTTTCTTCTTCTCCTTTCCGAAGGTGCCGCTCTCTCCGGCTCCTGGAGGCGAAGAAGCGGCTTCTTCGCGTAAAGACGATTGTGCCGCTCACTGTGCACTCCTTAGCGCGGCTTCTGCCGAACGACGCCCGGGAGCGGCTCTTAGCTCCGGACAGCATCGTACCTTCGTCTTTAGCGTCTCTTCTCGTCTACATCTTAGCAAAAAACTTTTCTACTATGTCTGGCGAGGAAAAACTGTGCCAGCACAGAAAACATCTCCCATCGTGTTCTAGACGTTGCACGGATGTGTGCCGAGTGATTGGCATGAAGAAAAGAAAAGTTGTCCAAAACAGCTTCCAATCGAATGTTCATGTGATTGGAAAAGTCAGGAGAGTGCAAAGGTACTGTGTTCTAGCAGTTGGCAAGCTGCGCACACAATCCCAGTGTTGTACAGCTTCCTTCTTCACCTTTCCGAATGTGCCGCTCTCTCCGGCTCCCGGAGGCGAAGAAGCGGCTTCTTCGCGCAAAGACGATTGTGCCGCTCACTGTGCACTCCTTAGCGCGGCTTCTGCCGAAAGACGCCCGGGAGCGGCTCTTAGCTCCGGACAGCATCGTACCTTCGTCTTTAGCGTCTCTTCTCGTCTACATCTTAGCAAAAAGCTTTTCCACTATGTCTGGCGAGGAAAAACTGTGCCAGCACAGAAAACATCTCCCATCGTGTTCTAGACATTGCACGGAGGTGTGCCGAGTGTTTGGCATGAAGGAAAGAAAAGTTGTCCAAAACAGCTTCCAATCGAATGTCCATGTGATTGGAAAAGTCAGGAGAGTGCAAAGGTACTGTTTTCTAGCAGTTGGCAAGCTGCGCACACAATCCCAGTGTTGTACAGCTTCTTTCTTCACCTTTCCGAAGGTGCCGCTCTCTCCGGCTCCCGGAGGCGAAGAAGCGGCTTCTTCGCTCAAAGACGATTGTGCCGCTCACTGTGCACTCCTTAGCCCGGCTTCTGCCGAAAGACGCCCGGGAGCGGCTCTTAGCTCCGGACAGCATCGTACCTTCGTCTTTAGCATCTCTTCTCGTCTACATCTTAGCAAAAAGCTTTTCCACTATGTCTGGCGAGGAAAAACTGTGCCAGCACAGAAAACATCTCCCATCGTGTTCTAGACGTTGCACGATCCCTAAACTTAGGCTGATTTTCCTTCCTGGGGATAGGGTTAGGCTTCAGCCTAGGGCTTGGAGTTTTTTAACCAGGAAGCCCTGAGTTCCAGGCTTACTGCATCTGCCAAAGGCATCCCAAAGGGAGTGCAAAAGTGCCACAACATGGTTGCTTTCACGGCTTTTACCTTAGGAAGAACCCTAATACGCGGCTGATTTACCTTCCTAGGGTTACTGTTAGGCTTAGGCCTAGGACTTTTAAAACCAGGAAGCCCTGGGCTCCAGGCACACTGCAGCTGCGAAAGGCATCCCAAGAGGGCCGCAGAAGCGACACAACTTGGCTGCCTCTGCTTCTATTCTCATGAGACCATCCTGAACCATAGGCTGATTTTCCTTCCTAGGGTTAAGGTTTGAATTACGCCTAGGGTAAGGGTTCTATTAACCAGAAAGCCCTGAGTTCCAAGAACACAGCAGCTGCGAAGGACTACCCAAGAAGAGCGCAAAAGTACCACAACGTGCCTGCCTCCACAGCTTTTTCCTTGGGGACATGCCTAATTCCTGGCTTATTTGCCTTTCTCGTCTTAGGGTTGGGGTTCGGCCTAGGGCTAGGATTTTTTTAACTAGGAAGCCCTGAGTTCCAGGCTTACTTCATCTGCAAAAAGCATCCCAAAGGGAGTGCAGAAGTGCCACAACATGGCTGCTTTCACGGCTTTTCCCTTAGGAAGAACCCTAATACGCGGCTGATTTACCTTCCTAGGGTTACTGTTAGGCTTAGGCCTAGGACTTTTAAAACCAGGAAGCCCTGGGCTCCAGGCACACTGCAGCTGCGAAAGGCATCCCAAGGGGAGCGCAAAAGTGACACAACTTGGCTGCCACCACTGATATTTCTATGAGACCATCCCGAAACATAGGCTGATTTTCCTTCCTAGGGTTAAGGTTTGAGTTACGCCTAGGGTAAGGGTTCTATTAACCAGAAAGCCCTGAGTTCCAAGAACACAGCAGCTGCGAAGGACTAGCCAAGAAGAGCGCAAAAGTACCACAACATGCCTGCCTCCACAGCTTTTTCCTTGGGGACATGCCTAATTCCTGGCTGATTTGCCTTTCTCGTCTTAGGCTTGGGGTTCGGCCTAGGGCTAGGATTTTTAAAATCAGGAAGCCCTGAGTTCCAGGCACACTGGAGCTGTGAAAGGCATCCCAAAGGGAGTGCAAAAGTGCCACAACATGGCTGCTTTCCCGGCTTTTTCCTTGGCAAGAAGCCTAACACCAGGCTGATTTACCTTCCCAGGGTTACTGTAAGGCTTAGGCCTAGGGCTAGGATTTTTAAAACTAGGAAGCCCTTAGCTCCAGGCACACTGCAGCTGTTCAAGTCATCCCAAGAGGGCCGCAGAAGTGACACAACTTGGCTGCCTCTGCTGCTATTCTCATGAGTCCATCCCGAACCATAGGCTGATTTTCCTTCCTTGCGTGAGGGTTAGAGTTACGCCTAGGGTTAGTGTTTTTTTAACCAGAGAGCCCTGAGTTCCAAGAACACAGCAGCTGCGAAGGACTACCCAAGAGGAGGGGAAAAGTGCCACAACATGGCTGCCTCCAGCGCTTTTTCCTTGGGACCATCATTGAACCTAAGCTGATTTACTTGCCTCCAGTTGCACCTATGGTCACGCCAAGAGATAGGGATTTTAAATCAGTAAACCCTGAGCTCCAGACCCAGTGCAGCTGCAAAAGGCTTCCCAAGGGCAGCCAAAAATTGCCTCAACATGCTCCTTCCAGTGCTTTTTTCCTTGGGAACATCCCTATACCCAGGCTGATTTATCTGCCTAGGGTTAGGGTTAGGGTTCAGCCTAGAGATAGGATTTTTTCAAACAGGAAGCCCTGAATTCCAGGCACACTGCAGCTGTTAAAGGCAGTGTTCTACGTCAACCGCAACTTAGTCTGAAATAAATGCTTTTTCCCTGAGAGCATCTGAGAGGTTTGCATGAAGCACTGATATCTGACATTTGCAATTTTGAATAGGAGAGGAGAAAGAAAATGGGAAGAAGTTTTTAATTTTAGTGGTTTCAATGTTAATTTCCGTACACTTTTTCAAAACTTGTCAGCTCAAATGCCCATCAACATCTTTTAGTCATCTGTAAGTCAGTATTCATATAAAATGTGCTTCAAATCAAAAGAATTTCAAATTTGCACTCCAAATTTCTGTGCCTAGATTTATGATTTCCTCCACATATTAGATGAAAGGAAGGCCTTTTTTACTGTGGGAGTGCTGGAACACTGGAACAGGTTGCCCAGGGAAGTTGTGGGTGTCCCATCCCTGAAAGTATTCAAGGTCAGCTTGGACGGGGCTTGGAGCAGCAACAAAGGAGAAGCTTGATGGTAGAGAAACAAAGTTGGACTATAGAAGAAACTGGGATTGAAGTATAGGAGCAAGTTTTCTCTCAGCTCTTGGGGTAAATTCAAAGTTGTACAAAATGACATTTATCTGTGCTATTCACTACTGTAACAGAAATGTTCATGAAAACTGTACAGAAGATAGCAAATTTTAAAAGAGATAAGAATTACAGCATAAAATCCATGGGATGGGTTACAACATGAGACACTCTCTAAGAGAAAATCTCTGTGTTTCAGCACTTCATCATGGTAAGATTTCATGAAGTGCCAAAGAAGGCGGCAAAATATCATTCGGGACGTTATTTCCTGGAATTCAGCCTGGCCATTAGTAGGAACTGGGTTTGAACACATCATGTAGATATACCACACACGCTTTCCCTTCACTGAAAAATGACTGTTTACAACGAAGAAGCAATTGACGATCAAAATTGATTGAAAGCATCTTAAACATGTCAAGTATTTCATTGTAGATGATCTGTGATCCAAATGCTTCTTCCACCTTCGAGAGGGACAGAACAATTCTTCCATATCATGATGGTTTAAAATTGTATCAACCAATGTTTTCTGCTGAAAAGATAGCATCTATTTTTTTCTATTTTTGGAAGAAAATATTCCTAGACATACAACAGGTGAGAACTAAGTAATTTTAAAGAAACAAATGAAAAGAAAATATTCTGTAAATAGAATGAAATGAAAAGCTGTGTTTTAAATAGGAGCTAAATATGAAACAGAATTTCTGTAGCAGGCATTTGAATTAGTGCACCAGCTCTTTTGCCCATCAAGAGAGGCATTGAGCATTTCAGTCTTTTCCAAGGTGTTCATGATCTGCTATGCTGATCTCTGTGTGTGCCTAGGTGTGTGTGGAAGGGGGGGCATGTGAAGGGGAGTGTGTATGTTTGCTTTACAATTGTTGTGGCAGATTCATGCCTCAGCTCCACATTTTGTTTTAGAAAGGTCACACAGAGTGGATGTGAAGTTTACTATCAACAAGAGATCAATTCCCAAATCATCCATTTGACTCTACCTTATAAATCATGTGCTTTGTTGCATATTTTATCAAATCTACTTTCAAGCCAGATGGAGGAAGGAGGATGTGGCAATCCCTCCACCATCTTGCAACTTTTATGCAAGTAGGTTTTCAAGAAAATCATCATTTCTCTTGGAAATATGTCTGGAACAGGCATGATGGTAGTGTCAACCTGTTGGAGTTTTTGTTGCTGGAAGAAGTTATACAAAAGGATTGGTTTTTACATTGACCAGTTACTGAATCAAGCTCAGGAATACATTGGAAATTCAACTGGGGCTTCCTTTCCCCGGCAGACTACTTCTAGAACGAGCTTGTACACTGAAGCTTACTCTTTTGCCCTCTTTTTGTTTCTTTCCTATTTTCTTGGCTTCTTTGCCACTCTCTAGACAATTTTGGAACTTTTTTCCCAACTCAAATGGTTTCAATAGTCTGATTGTGATCATACATTTTTACAAGGAATCTTTAAAATCTTTCCTCCAGTTAAGAAAGTCAAGGACTTAGGTCTTTTTCTTCCCTTATCAATATTGCAATGAAATTGATAAGTAAAGACCAACTCTTTCTTTTTGTTTTTTAACCCAAGCAGATAATTCCCATCCATTCATCCATTTGGTGGACCAATAGTTGCCATTCTGATGGAAGTTATCACTTCTTAACAATAGGCATTCTGTGACTATGTTGACAGCACTTTGGGTGAAGATCCTAACTGGTCTTAGATACACATAGGGAGAAATTTGCTCAGCCAGTGTCAGTCTTAAGCATGCGTATCAGAAGATCTTTCTAGAGCTGGGAATTTTCCCATGAAAGGGATTCAGTTAGGGAAGAGACACTTGCCCCAGAGGTTTACATTCTTCTTGAAGACTGCTTAAGGAACTTAGATGCCATGTCCATTTGGATCTGTGTCTGCACAGAACTTTGTCATGCCAGTGCTTGAAATGCATCTTGAAGAGAATTCACTAGCACAGAATGAATGAGAGTGGAAGGGGTTGGTGGGGCTAACCAGGCCCAACCCCCCTGCCTAAACCAGGATACCTAGAGCCTCTTGCCCAGGATTCTATCTGGGTGTACTTTTAATGTCTTCAAAGATCCAGGCTCCACAATCTTTCTGGGCAGTCTGTGCCGTGGTTCACTCACCCTCACAGTAAAGAATCATTTCCTGATGTTCCTGTATTTCAGTGTGTGCCCACTGCCTCTTGTCTTTTCACTCAGCATCACTGAAAAGACACTGATTCCCTCCCCTTTGCACTATTGCTTCCATATGGATGTGTGCTGCCATGTAGAGATATGTCAAAAACCTCCCTGAAGCCCAGGCAGATAATATTCCCTTCATCTACCAGTCAAGTTGATTCATCAGAGGAGTTTAAAGTTATGTTCAGCATGAAATGCCCCTGAAAAATCATGCTAACTACATTATTGTGTCGTCTTTCATGTGCCTGGCAAGGTTTTCCAGGAAGAGCTGCTTCATCAACTTCCTGGGTATAAAAAAGAGGCTGGCTGGTTTGTACGATTGCGAGTCCTCCTAATTGCCTTTTTTGAAGATGAGTGTCATTTGCTTACATCCAGTCCTTAGCCTCTCTTCTCGTCTACATCTTAGCAAAAACCTTTTCCACTATGTCTGGCGAGGAAAAACTGTGCCAGCACAGAAAACATCTCCTATCGTGTTCTAGACGTTGCACGGAGGTGTGCCGAGTGTTTGGCATGAAGGAAAGAAAACTTGTCCAAAACAGCTTCCAATCGAATGTTCATGCGATTGGAAAAGTCAGGAGAGTGCAAAGGTACTGTTTTCTATCAGTTGGCAAGCTGCGCACACAATCCCAGTGTTGTACAGCTTTCTTCTTCACCTTTCCGAAGGTGCCGTTCTCTCCGGCTCCCGGAGGCGAAGAAGCGGCTTCTTCGCGCAAAGACGATTGTGCCGCTCACTGTGCACTCCTTAGCGCGGCTTCTGTCGAAAGACGCCCGGGAGCGGCTCTTAGCTCCGGACAGCATCGTACCTTCGTCTTTAGCGTCTCTTCTCGTCTACATCTTAGCAAAAAGCTTTTCCACTATGTCTGGCGAGGAAAAACTGTGCCAGCACAGAAAACATCTCCCATCGTCTTCTAGACGTTGCACGGAGGTGTGCCGAGTGTTTGGCATGAAGGAAAGAAAAGTTGTCCAAAACAGCTTCCAATCGAATGTTCATGTGATTGGAAAAGTCAGGAGAGTGCAAAGGTACTGTTTTCTAGCAGTTGGCAAGCTGCGCACACAATCCCAGTGTTGTACAGCTTCCTTCTTCACCTTTCCGAAGGTGCCGCTCTCTCCGGCTCCCGGAGGCGAAGAAGCGGCTTCTTCGCGCAAAGACGATTGTGCCGCTCACTGTGCACTCCTTAGCGCGGCTTCTGCCGAAAGACGCCCGGGAGCGGCTCTTAGCTCCGGACAGCATCGTACCTTCGTCTTTAGCGTCTCTTCTCGTCTACATCTTAGCAAAAAGCTTTTCCACTATGTCTGGCGAGGAAAAACTGTGCCAGCACAGAAAACATCTCCTATCGTGTTCTAGACGTTGCACGGAGGTGTGCCGAGTGTTTGGCATGAAGAAAAGAAAAGTTGTCCAAAACAGCTTCCAATCGAATGTTCATGTGATTGGAAAAGTCAGGAGAGTGCAAAGGTACTGTTTTCTATCAGTTGGCAAGCTGCGCACACAATCCCAGTGTTGTACAGCTTCCTTCTTCACCTTTCCGAAGGTGCCGCTCTCTCCGGCTCCCGGAGGCGAAGAAGCGGCTTCTTCGCGCAAAGACGATTGTGCCGCTCACTGTGCACTCCTTAGCGCGGCTTCTGCCGAAAGACGCCCGGGAGCGGCTCTTAGCTCCGGACAGCATCGTACCTTCGTCTTTAGCGTCTCTTCTCGTCTACATCTTAGCAAAAAGCTTTTCTACTATGTCTGGCGAGGAAAAACTGTACCAGCACAGAAAACATCTCCCATCGTCTTCTAGACGTTGCACGGAGGTGTGCCGAGTGTTTGGCATGAAGGAAAGAAAAGTTGTCCAAAACAGCTTCCAATCGAATGTTCATGTGATTGGAAAGGTCAGGAGAGTGCAAAGGTACTGTTTTCTAGCAGTTGGCAAGCTGCGCACACAATCCCAGTGTTGTACAGCTTCCTTCTTCACCTTTCCGAAGGTGCCGCTCTCTCCGGCTCCCGGAGGCGAAGAAGCGGCTTCTTCGCGCAAAGACGATTGTGCCGCTCACTGTGCACTCCTTAGCGCGGCTTCTGCCGAAAGACGCCCGGGAGCGGCTCTTAGCTCCGGAGAGCATCGTACCTTCGTCTTTAGCGTCTCTTCTCGTCTACATCTTAGCAAAAAGCTTTTCCACTATGTCTGGCGAGGAAAAACTGTGCCAGCACAGAAAACATCTCCTATCGTGTTCTAGACGTTGCACGGAGGTGTGCCGAGTGTTTGGCATGAAGGAAAGAAAAGTTGTCCAAAACAGCTTCCAATCGAATGTTCATGTGATTGGAAAAGTCAGGAGAGTGCAAAGGTACTGTTTTCTAGCAGTTGGCAAGCTGCGCACACAATCCCAGTGTTGTACAGCTTCCTTCTTCACCTTTCCGAAGGTGCCGCTCTCTCCGGCTCCCGGAGGCGAAGAAGCGGCTTCTTCGCGCAAAGACGATTGTGCCGCTCACTGTGCGCTCCTTAGCGCGGCTTCTGCCGAAAGACGCCCGGGAGCGGCTCTTAGCTCCGGACAGCATCGTACCTTCGTCTTTAGCGTCTCTTCTCGTCTACATCTTAGCAAAAAGCTTTTCTACTATGTCTGGCGAGGAAAAACTGTACCAGCACAGAAAACATCTCCCATCGTGTTCTAGACGTTGCACGGAGGTGTGCCGAGTGTTTGGCATGAAGGAAAGAAAAGTTGTCCAAAACAGCTTCCAATCGAATGTTCATGTGATTGGAAAAGTCAGGAGAGTGCAAAGGTACTGTTTTCTAGCAGTTGGCAAGCTGCGCACACAATCCCAGTGTTGTACAGCTTCCTTCTTCACCTTTCCGAAGGTGCCGCTCTCTCCGGCTCCCGGAGGCGAAGAAGCGGCTTCTTCGCGCAAAGACGATTGTGCCGCTCACTGTGCACTCCTTAGCGCGGCTTCTGCCGAAAGACGCCCGGGAGCGGCTCTTAGCTACGGAGAGCATCGTACCTTCGTCTTTAGTGTCTCTTCTCGTCTACATCTTAGCAAAAAGCTTTTCCACTATGTCTGGCGAGGAAAAACTGTGCCAGCACAGAAAACATCTCCCATCGTGTTCTAGACGTTGCACGGAGGTGTGCCGAGTGTTTGGCATGAAGAAAAGAAAAGTTGTCCAAAACAGCTTCCAATCGAATGTTCATGTGATTGGAAAAGTCAGGAGAGTGCAAAGGTACTGTTTTCTAGCAGTTGGCAAGCTGCGCACACAATCCCAGTGTTGTACAGCTTCCTTCTTCACCTTTCCGAAGGTGCCGCTCTCTCCGGCTCCCGGAGGCGAAGAAGCGGCTTCTTCGCGCAAAGACGATTGTGCCGCTCACTGTGCACTCCTTAGCGCGGCTTCTGCCGAAAGACGCCCGAGAGCGGCTCTTAGCTACGGAGAGCATCGTACCTTCGTCTTTAGCGTCTCTTCTCGTCTACATCTTAGCAAAAAGCTTTTCTACTATGTCTGGCGAGGAAAAACTGTGCCAGCACAGAAAACATCTCCCATCGTGTTCTAGACGTTGCACGGAGGTGTGCCGAGTGTTTGGCATGAAGAAAAGAAAAGTTGTCCAAAACAGCTTCCAATCGAATGTTCATGTGATTGGAAAAGTCAGGAGAGTGCAAAGGTACTGTTTTCTAGCAGTTGGCAAGCTGCGCACACAATCCCAGTGTTGTACAGCTTCCTTCTTCACCTTTCCGAAGGTGCCGTTCTCTCCGGCTCCCGGAGGCGAAGAAGCGGCTTCTTCGCGCAAAGACGATTGTGCCGCTCACTGTGCACTCCTTCGCGCGGCTTCTGCCGAAAGACGCCCGGGAGCGGCTCTTAGCTCCGGACAGCATCGTACCTTCGTCTTTAGCGTCTCTTCTCGTCTACATCTTAGCAAAAAGCTTTTCCACTATGTCTGGCGAGGAAAAACTGTGCCAGCACAGAAAACATCTCCCATCGTGTTCTAGACGTTGCACGGAGGTGTGCCGAGTGTTTGGCATGAAGGAAAGAAAACTTTTCCAAAACAGCTTCCAATCGAATGTTCATGTGATTGGAAAAGTCAGGAGAGTGCAAAGGTACTGTTTTCTAGCAGTTGGCAAGCTGCGCACACAATCCCAGTGTTGTACAGCTTCCTTCTTCACCTTTCCGAAGGTGCCGCTCTCTCCGGCTCCCGGAGGCGAAGAAGCGGCTTCTTCGCGCAAAGACGATTGTGCCGCTCACTGTGCACTCCTTAGCCCGGCTTCTGCCGAAAGACGCCCGGGAGCGGCTCTTAGCTCCGGACAGCATCGTACCTTCGTCTTTAGCGTCTCTTCTCGTCTACATCCTAGCAAAAAGCTTTTCCACTATGTCAGGCGAGGAAAAACTGTGCCAGCACAGAAAACATCTCCCATCGTGTTCTAGACGTTGCACGATCCCTAAACTTAGGCTGATTTTCCTTCCTGGGGATAGGGTTAGGCTTCAGCCTAGGGCTTGGAGTTTTTTAACCAGGAAGCCCTGAGTTCCAGGCTTACTGCACCTGCCAAAAGCATCCCAAAGGGAGTGCAGAAGTGCCACAACATGGCTGCTTTCACGGCTTTTCCCTTAGGAAGAACCCTAATACCCGGCAGATTTACCTTCCTACGGTTACTGTTAGGCTTAGGCCTAGGACTTTTAAAACCAGGAAGCCCTGGGCTCCAGGCACTCTGCAGCTGCGAAAGGCATCCCAAGGGGAGTGCAAAAGTGACACAACTTGGCTGCCACCACTGATATTTCCATGAGACCATCCCGAACCATAGGCTGATTTTCCTTCCCAGGGTTAAGGTTTGAGTTACGCCTAGGGTAAGGGTTCTATTAACCAGAAAGCCCTGAGTTCCAAGAACACAGCAGCTGCGAAGGACTAGCCAAGAAGAGCGCAAAAGTACCACAACATGCCTGCCTCCACAGCTTTTTCCTTGGGGACATGCCTAATTCCTGGCTGATTTGCCTTTCTCGTCTTAGGGTTGGGGTTCGGCCTAGGGCTAGGATTTTTAAAATCAGGAAGCCCTGAGTTCCAGGCACACTGGAGCTGTGAAAGGCATCCCAAAGGGAGTGCAAAAGTGCCACAACATGGCTGCTTTCCTGGCTTTTTCCTTGGCAAGAAGCCTAACACCAGGCTGATTTCCCTTCCCAGGGTTACTGTTAGGCTTAGGCCTAGGGCTAGGATTTTTAAAACTAGGAAGCCCTTAGTTCCAGGCACACTGCAGCTGTTCAAGGCAACCCAAGGGGAGTACAAAAGTGCAACAACATGGCAGCTTTCACAGCTTTTTCCTTGGCACCATCCCTATACCTAGGCTGATTTATCTGCCTAGCGTTAAGGTTAGGCTTCAGCCTAGGGCTTGGAGTTTTTTAACCAGGAAGCCCTGAGTTCCAGGCTTACTGCATCTGCCAAAGGCATCCCAAAGGGAGTGCAGAAGTGCCACAACATGGCTGCTTTCACGGCTTTTCCCTTAGGAAGAACCCTAATACGCGGCTGATTTACCTTCCTAGGGTTACTGTTAGGCTTAGGCCTAGGACTTTTAAAACCAGGAAGCCCTGGGCTCCAGGCATATGCAGCTGTTAAAGGCATCCCAAGACGGCCGCAGAAGTGACACAACTTGGCTGCCTCTGCTTCTATTCTCATGAGACCATCCTGAACCATAGGCAGATTTTCCTTCCTAGGGTTAAGGTTTGAGTTTCGCCTAGGGTAAGAGTTCTATTAACCAGAAAGCCCTGAGTTCCAAGAACACAGCAGCTGCGAAGGACTACCCAAGAAGAGCGCAAAAGTACCACAACATGCCTGCCTCCACAGCTTTTTCCTTGGGGACATGCCTAATTCCTGGCTGATTTGCCTTTCTCGTCTTAGGGTTGGGGTTCGGCCTAGGGCTAGGATTTTTTTAACTAGGAAGCCCTGAGTTCCAGGCTTACTTCATCTGCCAAAAGCATCCCAAAGGGAGTGCAGAAGTGCCACAACATGGCTGCTTTCACGGCTTTTCCCTTAGGAAGAACCCTAATACCCGGCAGATTTACCTTCCTAGGGTTACTGTTAGGCTTAGGCCTAGGACTTTTAAAACCAGGAAGCCCTGGGCTCCAGGCACTCTGCAGCTGCGAAAGGCATTCCAAGGGAAGCGCAAAAGTAACGCAACTTGGCTGCCACCACTGATATTTCCATGAGACCATCCCGAACCATAGGCTGATTTTCCTTCCTAGGGTTAAGGTTTGAGTTACGCCTGGGGTAAGAGTTCTATTAACCAGAAAGCCCTGAGTTCCAAGAACACAGCAGCTGCGAAGGACTAGCCAAGAAGAGCGCAAAAGTACCACAACATGCCTGCCTCCACAGCTTTTTCCTTGGGGACATGCCTAATTCCTGGCTGATTTGCCTTTCTCGTCTTAGGGTTGGGGTTCGGCCTAGGGCTAGGATTTTTAAAATCAGGAAGCCCTGAGTTCCAGGCACACTAAAGCTGTGAAAGGCATCCCAAAGGGAGTGCAAAAGTGCCACAACATGGCTGCTTTCACGGCTTTTTCCTTGGCAAGAAGCCTAACACCAGGCTGATTTCCCTTCCCAGGGTTACTGTTAGGCTTAGGCCTAGGGCTAGGATTTTTAAAACTAGGAAGCCCTTAGTTCCAGGCACACTGCAGCTGCGAAAGGCATCCCAAGGGGAGTACAAATGTGCAACAACATGGCAGCTTTCACAGCTTTTTCCTTGGCACCATCCCTATACCTAGGCTGATTTATCTGCCTAGCGTTAAGGTTAGGCTTCAGCCTAGTGCTTGGAGTTTTTTAACCAGAAAGCCCTGAGTTCCAGGCTTACTGCATCTGCCAAAGGCATCCCAAAGGGAGTGCAGAAGTGCCACAACATGGCTGCTTTCACGGCTTTTCCCTTAGGAAGAACCCTAATACGCGGCTGATTTACCTTCCTAGGGTTACTGTTAGGCTTAGGCCTAGGACTTTTAAAACCAGGAAGCCCTGGGCTCCAGGCATATGCAGCTGTTAAAGGCATCCCAAGACGGCCGCAAAAGTGACACAACTTGGCTGCCACCACTGATATTTCCATGAGACCATCCCGAACCATAGGCAGATTTTCCTTCCTAGGGTTAAGGTTTGAGTTTCGCCTAGGGTAAGAGTTCTATTAACCAGAAAGCCCTGAGTTCCAAGAACACAGCAGCTGCGAAGGACTAGCCAAGAAGAGCGCAAAAGTACCACAACATGCCTGCCTCCACAGCTTTTTCCTTGGGGACATGCCTAATTCCTGGCTGATTTGCCTTTCTCGTCTTAGGGTTGGGGTTCGGACTAGGGCTAGGATTTTTTTATCTAGGAAGCCCTGAGTTCCAGGCTTACTTCATCTGCCAAAAGCATCCCAAAGGGAGTGCAGAAGTGCCACAACATGGCTGCTTTCACGGCTTTTCCCTTAGGAAGAACCCTAATACGCGGCTGATTTACCTTCCTAGGGTTACTGTTAGGCTTAGGCCTAGGACTTTTAAAACCAGGAAGCCCTGGGCTCCAGGCACACTGCAGCTGCGAAAGGCATCCCAAGGGGAGTGCAAAAGTGACACAACTTGGCTGTCACCACTGATATTTCCATGAGACCATCCCGAACCATAGGCTGATTTTCCTTCCTAGGGTTAAGGTTTGAGTTACGCCTAGGGTAAGGGTTCTATTAACCAGAAAGCCCTGAGCTCCAAGAACACAGCAGCTGCGAAGGACTAGCCAAGAAGAGCGCAAAAGTAC
The DNA here is from genome assembly GCA_036010785.1 of Ammospiza maritima maritima. NCBI lineage: Eukaryota > Metazoa > Chordata > Aves > Passeriformes > Passerellidae > Ammospiza > Ammospiza maritima. Next base: position 5,654,304 of record CM069694.1, read on the forward strand.
CACAACATGCCTGCCTCCACAGCTTTTTCCTTGGGGACATGCCTAATTCCTGGCTGATTTGCCTTTCTCGTCTTAGGGTTGGGGTTCAGCCTAGGGCTAGGATTTTTTTAACTAGGAAGCCCTGAGTTCCAGGCTTACTTCATCTGCCAAAGGCATCCCAAAGGGAGTGCAAAAGTGCCACAACATGGCTGCTTTCACGGCTTTTCCCTTAGGAAGAACCCTAATACGCGGCTGATTTACCTTCCTAGGGTTACTGTTAGGCTTAGGCCTAGGACTTTTAAAACCAGGAAGCCCTGGGCTCCAGGCACATGCAGCTGTTAAAGGCATCCCAAGAGGGCTGCAGAAGTGACACAACTTGGCTGCCTCTGCTGCTATTCTCATGAGACCATCCCGAACCATAGGCTGATTTTCCTTCCTAGGGTTAAGGTTTGAGTTACGCCTGGGGTAAGGGTTCTATTAACCAGAAAGCCCTGAGTTCCAAGAACACAGCAGCTGTGAAGGACTACCCAAGAAGAGCGCAAAAGTACCACAACATGCCTGCCTCCACAGCTTTTTCCTTGGGGACATGCCTAATTCCTGGCTGATTTGCCTTTCTCGTCTTAGGGTTGGGGTTCGGCCTAGGGCTAGGATATTTTCAACTAGGAAGCCCTGAGTTCCAGGCTTACTTCATCTGCCAAAGGCATCCCAAAGGGAGTGCAAAAGTGCCACAACATGGCTGCTTTCACGGCTTTTCCCTTGGCAAGAAGCCTAACACCAGTCTGATTTCCCTTCCCAGGGTTACTGTTAGGCTTAGGCCTAGGGCTAGGATTTTTAAAACTAGGAAGCCCTTAGATCCAGGCACACTGCAGCTGTTCAAGGCGTCCCAAGGGGAGTACAAAAGTGCAACAACATGGCAGATTTCACAGCTTTTTCCTTGGCACCATCCCTATACCTAGGCTGTTTTATCTGCCTAGGGTTAGGGTTAGGGTTCAGCCTAGGTCTTGGAGTTTTTTAACCAGGAAGCCCTGAGTTCCAGGCTTACTGCATCTGCCAAAGGCATCCCAAAGGGAGTGCAAAAGTGCCACAACATGGCTGCTTTCACGGCTTTTCCCTTAGGAAGAACCCTAATACGCGGCTGATTTACCTTCCTAGGGTTACTGTTAGGCTTAGGCCTAGGACTTTTAAAACCAGGAAGCCCTGGGCTCCAGGCACACTGCAGCTGCCAAAGGCATCCCAAGGGGAGCGCAAAAGTGACACAACTTGGCTGCCACCACTGATATTTCCATGAGACCATCCCGAACCATAGGCTGATTTTCCTTCCTAGGGTTAAGGTTTGAGTTATGCCTGGGGTAAGGGTTCTATTACCCAGAAAGCCCTGAGTTCCAAGAACACAGCAGCTGCGAAGGACTAGCCAAGAAGAGCGCAAAAGTACCACAACGTGCCTGCCTCCACAGCTTTTTCCTTGGGGACATGCCTAATTCCTGGCTTATTTGCCTTTCTCCTCTTAGGGTTGGGGTTCGGCCTAGGGCTAGGATTTTTTTAACTAGGAAGCCCTGAGTTCCAGGCTTACTTCATCTGCAAAAAGCATCCCAAAGGGAGTGCAGAAGTGCCACAACATGGCTGCTTTCACGGCTTTTCCCTTAGGAAGAACCCTAATACGCGGCTGATTTACCTTCCTAGGGTTACTGTTAGGCTTAGGCCTAGGACTTTTAAAACCAGGAAGCCCTGGGCTCCAGGCACACTGCAGCTGCCAAAGGCATCCCAAGGGGAGCGCAAAAGTGACACAACTTGGCTGCCACCACTGATATTTCCATGAGACCATCCCGAAACATAGGCTGATTTTCCTTCCTAGGGTTAAGGTTTGAGTTACGCCTAGGGTAAGGGTTCTATTAACCAGAAAGCCCTGAGTTCCAAGAACACAGCAGCTGCGAAGGACTACCCAAGAAGAGCGCAAAAGTACCACAACATGCCTGCCTCCACAGCTTTTTCCTTGGGGACATGCCTAATTCCTGGCTGATTTGCCTTTCTCGTCTTAGGCTTGGGGTTCGGCCTAGGGCTAGGATTTTTAAAATCAGGAAGCCCTGAGTTCCAGGCACACTGGAGCTGTGAAAGGCATCCCAAAGGGAGTGCAAAAGTGCCACAACATGGCTGCTTTCCCGGCTTTTTCCTTGGCAAGAAGCCTAACACCAGGCTGATTTCCCTTCCCAGGGTTACTGTAAGGCTTAGGCCTAGGGCTAGGATTTTTAAAACTAGGAAGCCCTTAGCTCCAGGCACACTGCAGCTGTTCAAGTCATCCCAAGAGGGCCGCAGAAGTGACACAACTTGGCTGCCTCTGCTGCTATTCTCATGAGTCCATCCCGAACCATAGGCTGATTTTCCTTCCTTGCGTGAGGGTTAGAGTTACGCCTAGGGTTAGTGTTTTTTTAACCAGAGAGCCCTGAGTTCCAAGAACACAGCAGCTGCGAAGGACTACCCAAGAGGAGGGGAAAAGTGCCACAACATGGCTGCCTCCAGCGCTTTTTCCTTGGGACCATCATTGAACCTAAGCTGATTTACTTGCCTCCAGTTGCACCTATGGTCACGCCAAGAGATAGGGATTTTAAATCAGTAAACCCTGAGCTCCAGACCCAGTGCAGCTGCAAAAGGCTTCCCAAGGGCAGCCAAAAATTGCCTCAACATGCTCCTTCCAGTGCTTTTTTCCTTGGGAACATCCCTATACCCAGGCTGATTTATCTGCCTAGGGTTAGGGTTAGGGTTCAGCCTAGAGATAGGATTTTTTCAAACAGGAAGCCCTGAATTCCAGGCACACTGCAGCTGTTAAAGGCAGTGTTCTACGTCAACCGCAACTTAGTCTGAAATAAATGCTTTTTCCCTGAGAGCATCTGAGAGGTTTGCATGAAGCACTGATATCTGACATTTGCAATTTTGAATAGGAGAGGAGAAAGAAAATGGGAAGAAGTTTTTAATTTTAGTGGTTTCAATGTTAATTTCCGTACACTTTTTCAAAACTTGTCAGCTCAAATGCCCATCAACATCTTTTAGTCATCTGTAAGTCAGTATTCATATAAAATGTGCTTCAAATCAAAAGAATTTCAAATTTGCACTCCAAATTTCTGTGCCTAGATTTATGATTTCCTCCACATATTAGATGAAAGGAAGGCCTTTTTTACTGTGGGAGTGCTGGAACACTGGAACAGGTTGCCCAGGGAAGTTGTGGGTGTCCCATCCCTGAAAGTATTCAAGGTCAGCTTGGACGGGGCTTGGAGCAGCAACAAAGGAGAAGCTTGATGGTAGAGAAACAAAGTTGGACTATAGAAGAAACTGGGATTGAAGTATAGGAGCAAGTTTTCTCTCAGCTCTTGGGGTAAATTCAAAGTTGTACAAAATGACATTTATCTGTGCTATTCACTACTGTAACAGAAATGTTCATGAAAACTGTACAGAAGATAGCAAATTTTAAAAGAGATAAGAATTACAGCATAAAATCCATGGGATGGGTTACAACATGAGACACTCTCTAAGAGAAAATCTCTGTGTTTCAGCACTTCATCATGGTAAGATTTCATGAAGTGCCAAAGAAGGCGGCAAAATATCATTCGGGACGTTATTTCCTGGAATTCAGCCTGGCCATTAGTAGGAACTGGGTTTGAACACATCATGTAGATATACCACACACGCTTTCCCTTCACTGAAAAATGACTGTTTACAACGAAGAAGCAATTGACGATCAAAATTGATTGAAAGCATCTTAAACATGTCAAGTATTTCATTGTAGATGATCTGTGATCCAAATGCTTCTTCCACCTTCGAGAGGGACAGAACAATTCTTCCATATCATGATGGTTTAAAATTGTATCAACCAATGTTTTCTGCTGAAAAGATAGCATCTATTTTTTTCTATTTTTGGAAGAAAATATTCCTAGACATACAACAGGTGAGAACTAAGTAATTTTAAAGAAACAAATGAAAAGAAAATATTCTGTAAATAGAATGAAATGAAAAGCTGTGTTTTAAATAGGAGCTAAATATGAAACAGAATTTTTGTACCAGGCATTTGAATTACTGCACCAGCTCTTTTGCCCATCAAGAGAGGCATTGAGCATTTCAGTCTTTTCCAAGGTGTTCATGATCTGCTATGCTGATCTCTGTGTGTGCCTAGGTGTGTGTGGAAGGGGGGGCATGTGAAGGGGAGTGTGTATGTTTGCTTTACAATTGTTGTGGCAGATTCATGCCTCAGCTCCACATTTTGTTTTAGAAAGGTCACACAGAGTGGATGTGAAGTTTACTATCAACAAGAGATCAATTCCCAAATCATCCATTTCACTCTACCTTATAAATCATGTGCTTTGTTGCATATTTTATCAAATCTACTTTCAAGCCAGATGGAGGAAGGAGGATGTGGCAATCCCTCCACCATCTTGCAACTTTTATGCAAGTAGGTTTTCAAGAAAATCATCATTTCTCTTGGAAATATGTCTGGAACAGGCATGATGGTAGTGTCAACCTGTTGGAGTTTTTGTTGCTGGAAGAAGTTATACAAAAGGATTGGTTTTTACATTGACCAGTTACTGAATCAAGCTCAGGAATACATTGGAAATTCAACTGGGGCTTCCTTTCCCCGGCAGACTACTTCTAGAACGAGCTTGTACACTGAAGCTTACTCTTTTGCCCTCTTTTTGTTTCTTTCCTATTTTCTTGGCTTCTTTGCCACTCTCTAGACAATTTTGGAACTTTTTTCCCAACTCAAATGGTTTCAATAGTCTGATTGTGATCATACATTTTTACAAGGAATCTTTAAAATCTTTCCTCCAGTTAAGAAAGTCAAGGACTTAGGTCTTTTTCTTCCCTTATCAATATTGCAATGAAATTGATAAGTAAAGACCAACTCTTTCTTTTTGTTTTTAACCCAAGCAGATAATTCCCATCCATTCATCCATTTGGTGGACCAATAGTTGCCATTCTGATGGAAGTTATCACTTCTTAACAATAGGCATTCTGTGACTATGTTGACAGCACTTTGGGTGAAGATCCTAACTGGTCTTAGATACACATAGGGAGAAATTTGCTCAGCCAGTGTCAGTCTTAAGCATGCGTATCAGAAGATCTTTCTAGAGCTGGGAATTTTCCCATGAAAGGGATTCAGTTAGGGAAGAGACACTTGCCCCAGAGGTTTACATTCTTCTTGAAGACTGCTTAAGGAACTTAGATGCCATGTCCATTTGGATCTGTGTCTGCACAGAACTTTGTCATGCCAGTGCTTGAAATGCATCTTGAAGAGAATTCACTAGCACAGAATGAATGAGAGTGGAAGGGGTTGGTGGGGCTAACCAGGCCCAACCCCCCTGCCTAAACCAGGATACCTAGAGCCTCTTGCCCAGGATTCTATCTGGGTGTACTTTTAATGTCTTCAAAGATCCAGGCTCCACAATCTTTCTGGGCAGTCTGTGCCGTGGTTCACTCACCCTCACAGTAAAGAATCATTTCCTGATGTTCCTGTATTTCAGTGTGTGCCCACTGCCTCTTGTCTTTTCACTCAGCATCACTGAAAAGACACTGATTCCCTCCCCTTTGCACTATTGCTTCCATATGGATGTGTGCTGCCATGTAGAGATATGTCAAAAACCTCCCTGAAGCCCAGGCAGATAATATTCCCTTCATCTACCAGTCAAGTTGATTCATCAGAGGAGTTTAAAGTTATGTTCAGCATGAAATGCCCCTGAAAAATCATGCTAACTACATTATTGTGTCGTCTTTCATGTGCCTGGCAAGGTTTTCCAGGAAGAGCTGCTTCATCAACTTCCTGGGTATAAAAAAGAGGCTGGCTGGTTTGTACGATTGCGAGTCCTCCTAATTGCCTTTTTTGAAGATGAGTGTCATTTGCTTACATCAAGTCCTTAGCCTCTCTTCTCGTCTACATCTTAGCAAAAAGCTTTTCCACTATGTCTGGCGAGGAAAAACTGTGCCAGCACAGAAAACATCTCCTATCGTGTTCTAGACGTTGCACGGAGGTGTGCCGAGTGTTTGGCATGAAGGAAAGAAAACTTGTCCAAAACAGCTTCCAATCGAATGTTCATGCGATTGGAAAAGTCAGGAGAGTGGAAAGGTACTGTTTTCTATCAGTTGGCAAGCTGCGCACACAATCCCAGTGTTGTACAGCTTCCTTCTTCACCTTTCCGAAGGTGCCGTTCTCTCCGGCTCCCGGAGGCGAAGAAGCGGCTTCTTCGCGCAAAGACGATTGTGCCGCTCACTGTGCACTCCTTAGCGCGGCTTCTGTCGAAAGACGCCCGGGAGCGGCTCTTAGCTCCGGACAGCATCGTACCTTCGTCTTTAGCGTCTCTTCTCGTCTACATCTTAGCAAAAAGCTTTTCCACTATGTCTGGCGAGGAAAAACTGTGCCAGCACAGAAAACATCTCCCATCGTCTTCTAGACGTTGCACGGAGGTGTGCCGAGTGTTTGGCATGAAGGAAAGAAAAGTTGTCCAAAACAGCTTCCAATCGAATGTTCATGTGATTGGAAAAGTCAGGAGAGTGCAAAGGTACTGTTTTCTAGCAGTTGGCAAGCTGCGCACACAATCCCAGTGTTGTACAGCTTCCTTCTTCACCTTTCCGAAGGTGCCGCTCTCTCCGGCTCCCGGAGGCGAAGAAGCGGCTTCTTCGCGCAAAGACGATTGTGCCGCTCACTGTGCACTCCTTAGCGCGGCTTCTGCCGAAAGACGCCCGGGAGCGGCTCTTAGCTCCGGACAGCATCGTACCTTCGTCTTTAGCGTCTCTTCTCGTCTACATCTTGGCAAAAAGCTTTTCCACTATGTCTGGCGAGGAAAAACTGTGCCAGCACAGAAAACATCTCCTATCGTGTTCTAGACGTTGCACGGAGGTGTGCCGAGTGTTTGGCATGAAGAAAAGAAAAGTTGTCCAAAACAGCTTCCAATCGAATGTTCATGTGATTGGAAAAGTCAGGAGAGTGCAAAGGTACTGTTTTCTAGCAGTTGGCAAGCTGCGCACACAATCCCAGTGTTGTACAGCTTCCTTCTTCACCTTTCCGAAGGTGCCGCTCTCTCCGGCTCCCGGAGGCGAAGAAGCGGCTTCTTCGCGCAAAGACGATTGTGCCGCTCACTGTGCACTCCTTAGCGCGGCTTCTGCCGAAAGACGCCCGGGAGCGGCTCTTAGCTCCGGAGAGCATCGTACCTTCGTCTTTAGCGTCTCTTCTCGTCTACATCTTAGCAAAAAGCTTTTCTACTATGTCTGGCGAGGAAAAACTGTGCCAGCACAGAAAACATCTCCCATCGTGTTCTAGACGTTGCACGGAGGTGTGCCGAGTGTTTGGCATGAAGGAAAGAAAAGTTGTCCAAAACAGCTTCCAATCGAATGTTCATGCGATTGGAAAAGTCAGGAGAGTGGAAAGGTACTGTTTTCTATCAGTTGGCAAGCTGCGCACACAATCCCAGTGTTGTACAGCTTCCTTCTTCACCTTTCCGAAGGTGCCGCTCTCTCCGGCTCCCGGAGGCGAAGAAGCGGCTTCTTCGCGCAAAGACGATTGTGCCGCTCACTGTGCACTCCTTAGCGCGGCTTCTGTCGAAAGACGCCCGGGAGCGGCTCTTTGCTCCGGACAGCATCGTACCTTCGTCTTTAGCGTCTCTTCTCGTCTACATCTTAGCAAAAAGCTTTTCCACTATGTCTGGCGAGGAAAAACTGTGCCAGCACAGAAAACATCTCCCATCGTGTTCTAGACGTTGCACGGAGGTGTGCCGAGTGTTTGGCATGAAGAAAAGAAAAGTTGTCCAAAACAGCTTCCAATCGAATGTTCATGTGATTGGAAAAGTCAGGAGAGTGCAAAGGTACTGTTTTCTAGCAGTTGGCAAGCTGCGCACACAATCCCAGTGTTGTACAGCTTCCTTCTTCACCTTTTCGAAGGTGCCGCTCTCTCCGGCTCCCGGAGGCGAAGAAGCGGCTTCTTCGCGCAAAGACGATTGTGCCGCTCACTGTGCACTCCTTAGCGCGGCTTCTGCCGAAAGACGCCCGGGAGCGGCTCTTAGCTCCGGACAGCATCGTACCTTCGTCTTTAGCGTCTCTTCTCGTCTACATCTTAGCAAAAAGCTTTTCCACTATGTCTGGCGAGGAAAAACTGTGCCAGCACAGAAAACATCTCCCATCGTGTTCTAGACATTGCACGGAGGTGTGCCGAGTGTTTGGCATGAAGGAAAGAAAAGTTGTCCAAAACAGCTTCCAATCGAATGTCCATGTGATTGGAAAAGTCAGGAGAGTGCAAAGGTACTGTTTTCTAGCAGTTGGCAAGCTGCGCACACAATCCCAGTGTTGTACAGCTTCCTTCTTCACCTTTCCGAAGGTGCCGCTCTCTCCGGCTCCCGGAGGCGAAGAAGCGGCTTCTTCGCTCAAAGACGATTGTGCCGCTCACTGTGCACTCCTTAGCCCGGCTTCTGCCGAAAGACGCCCGGGAGCGGCTCTTAGCTCCGGACAGCATCGTACCTTCGTCTTTAGCGTCTCTTCTCGTCTACATCTTAGCAAAAAGCTTTTCCACTATGTCTGGCGAGGAAAAACTGTGCCAGCACAGAAAACATCTCCCATCGTGTTCTAGACGTTGCACGATCCCTAAACTTAGGCTGATTTTCCTTCCTGGGGATAGGGTTAGGCTTCAGCCTAGGGCTTGGAGTTTTTTAACCAGGAAGCCCTGAGTTCCAGGCTTACTGCATCTGCCAAAGGCATCCCAAAGGGAGTGCAAAAGTGCCACAACATGGTTGCTTTCACGGCTTTTACCTTAGGAAGAACCCTAATACGCGGCTGATTTACCTTCCTAGGGTTACTGTTAGGCTTAGGCCTAGGACTTTTAAAACCAGGAAGCCCTGGGCTCCAGGCACACTGCAGCTGCGAAAGGCATCCCAAGAGGGCCGCAGAAGCGACACAACTTGGCTGCCTCTGCTTCTATTCTCATGAGACCATCCTGAACCATAGGCTGATTTTCCTTCCTAGGGTTAAGGTTTGAATTACGCCTAGGGTAAGGGTTCTATTAACCAGAAAGCCCTGAGTTCCAAGAACACAGCAGCTGCGAAGGACTACCCAAGAAGAGCGCAAAAGTACCACAACGTGCCTGCCTCCACAGCTTTTTCCTTGGGGACATGCCTAATTCCTGGCTGATTTGCCTTTCTCGTCTTAGGGTTGGGGTTCGGCCTAGGGCTAGGATATTTTTAACTAGGAAGCCCTGACTTCCAGGCTTACTTCATCTGCCAAAAGCATCCCAAAGGGAGTGCAGAAGTGCCACAACATGGCTGCTTTCACGGCTTTTCCCTTAGGAAGAACCCTAATACCCGGCAGATTTACCTTCCTAGGGTTACTGTTAGGCTTAGGCCTAGGACTTTTAAAACCAGGAAGCCCTGGGCTCCAGGCACTCTGCAGCTGCGAAAGGCATCCCAAGGGGAGTGCAAAAGTGACACAACTTGGCTGCCACCACTGATATTTCCATGAGACCATCCCGAACCATAGGCTGATTTTCCTTCCTAGGGTTAAGGTTTGAGTTACGCCTAGGGTAAGGGTTCTATTAACCAGAAAGCCCTGAGTTCCAAGAACACAGCAGCTGCGAAGGACTAGCCAAGAAGAGCGCAAAAGTACCACAACATGCCTGCCTCCACAGCTTTTTCCTTGGGGACATGCCTAATTCCTGGCTGATTTGCCTTTCTCGTCTTAGGGTTGGGGTTCGGCCTAGGGCTAGGATTTTTAAAATCAGGAAGCCCTGAGTTCCAGGCACACTGGAGCTGTGAAAGGCATCCCAAAGGGAGTGCAAAAGTGCCACAACATGGCTGCTTTCCTGGCTTTTTCCTTGGCAAGAAGCCTAACACCAGGCTGATTTCCCTTCCCAGGGTTACTGTTAGGCTTAGGCCTAGGGCTAGGATTTTTAAAACTAGGAGCCCTTAGTTCCAGGCACACTGCAGCTGTTCAAGGCAACCCAAGGGGAGTACAAAAGTGCAACAACATGGCAGCTTTCACAGCTTTTTCCTTGGCACCATCCCTATACCTAGGCTGATTTATCTGCCTAGCGTTAAGGTTAGGCTTCAGCCTAGGGCTTGGAGTTTTTTAACCAGGAAGCCCTGAGTTCCAGGCTTACTGCATCTGCCAAAGGCATCCCAAAGGGAGTGCAGAAGTGCCACAACATGGCTGCTTTCACGGCTTTTCCCTTAGGAAGAACCCTAATACGCGGCTGATTTACCTTCCTAGGGTTACTGTTAGGCTTAGGCCTAGGACTTTTAAAACCAGGAAGCCCTGGGCTCCAGGCATATGCAGCTGTTAAAGGCATCCCAAGACGGCCGCAGAAGTGACACAACTTGGCTGCCTCTGCTTCTATTCTCATGAGACCATCCTGAACCATAGGCAGATTTTCCTTCCTAGGGTTAAGGTTTGAGTTTCGCCTAGGGTAAGAGTTCTATTAACCAGAAAGCCCTGAGTTCCAAGAACACAGCAGCTGCGAAGGACTAGCCAAGAAGAGCGCAAAAGTACCACAACATGCCTGCCTCCACAGCTTTTTCCTTGGGGACATGCCTAATTCCTGGCTGATTTGCCTTTCTCGTCTTAGGGTTGGGGTTCGGCCTAGGGCTAGGATTTTTTTAACTAGGAAGCCCTGACTTCCAGGCTTACTTCATCTGCCAAAAGCATCCCAAAGGGAGTGCAGAAGTGCCACAACATGGCTGCTTTCACGGCTTTTCCCTTAGGAAGAACCCTAATACGCGGCAGATTTACCTTCCTAGGGTTACTGTTAGGCTTAGGCCTAGGACTTTTAAAACCAGGAAGCCCTGGGCTCCAGGCACTCTGCAGCTGCGAAAGGCATTCCAAGGGAAGCGCAAAAGTAACGCAACTTGGCTGCCACCACTGATATTTCCATGAGACCATCCCGAACCATAGGCTGATTTTCCTTCCTAGGGTTAAGGTTTGAGTTACGCCTGGGGTAAGAGTTCTATTAACCAGAAAGCCCTGAGTTCCAAGAACACAGCAGCTGCGAAGGACTACCCAAGAAGAGCGCAAAAGTACCACAACATGCCTGCCTCCACAGCTTTTTCCTTGGGGACATGCCTAATTCCTGGCTGATTTGCCTTTCTCGTCTTAGGGTTGGGGTTCGGCCTAGGGCTAGGATTTTTAAAATCAGGAAGCCCTGAGTTCCAGGCACACTGGAGCTGTGAAAGGCATCCCAAAGGGAGTGCAAAAGTGCCACAACATGGCTGCTTTCCCGGCTTTTTCCTTGGCAAGAAGCCTAACACCAGGCTGATTTCCCTTCCCAGGGTTACTGTTAGGCTTAGGCCTAGGGCTAGGATTTTTAAAACTAGGAAGCCCTTAGTTACAGGCACACTGCAGCTGCGAAAGGCATCCCAAGGGGAGTACAAAAGTGCAACAACATGGCAGCTTTCACAGCTTTTTCCTTGGCACCATCCCGATACCTAGGCTGATTTATCTGCCTAGGGTTAAGTTTAGGCTTCAGCCTAGTGCTTGGAGTTTTTTAACCAGAAAGCCCTGAGTTCCAGGCTTACTGCATCTGCCAAAGGCATCCCAAAGGGAGTGCAGAAGTGCCACAACATGGCTGCTTTCACGGCTTTTCCCTTAGGAAGAACCCTAATACGCGGCTGATTTACCTTCCTAGGGTTACTGTTAGGCTTAGGCCTAGGACTTTTAAAACCAGGAAGCCCTGGGCTCCCGGCACACTGCAGCTGCGAAAGGCATCCCAAGACGGCCGCAAAAGTGACACAACTTGGCTGCCACCACTGATATTTCCATGAGACCATCCCGAACCATAGGCAGATTTTCCTTCCTAGGGTTAAGGTTTGAGTTTCGCCTAGGGTAAGAGTTCTATTAACCAGAAAGCCCTGAGTTCCAAGAACACAGCAGCTGCGAAGGACTAGCCAAGAAGAGCGCAAAAGTACCACAACATGCCTGCCTCCACAGCTTTTTCCTTGGGGACATGCCTAATTCCTGGCTGATTTGCCTTTCTCGTCTTAGGGTTGGGGTTCGGACTAGGGCTAGGATTTTTTTATCTAGGAAGCCCTGAGTTCCAGGCTTACTTCATCTGCCAAAAGCATCCCAAAGGGAGTGCAGAAGTGCCACAACATGGCTGCTTTCACGGCTTTTCCCTTAGGAAGAACCCTAATACCCAGCTGATTTACCTTCCTAGGGTTACTGTTAGGCTTAGGCCTAGGACTTTTAAAACCAGGAAGCCCTGGGCTCCAGGCACTCTGCAGCTGCGAAAGGCATCCCAAGGGGAGTGCAAAAGTTACACAACTTGGCTGCCACCACTGATATTTCCATGAGACCATCCCGAACCATAGGCTGATTTTCCTTCCTAGGGTTAAGGTTTGAGTTACGCCTAGGGTAAGGGTTCTATTAACCAGAAAGCCCTGAGTTCCAAGAACACAGCAGCTGCGAAGGACTAGCCAAGAAGAGCGCAAAAGTACCACAACATGCCTGCCTCCACAGCTTTTTCCTTGGGGACATGCCTAATTCCTGGCTGATTTGCCTTTCTCGTCTTAGGGTTGGGGTTCGGCCTAGGGCTAGGATATTTTTAACTAGGAAGCCCTGAGTTCCAGGCTTACTTCATCTGCCAAAGGCATCCCAAAGGGAGTGCAAAAGTGCCACAACATGGCTGCTTTCACGGCTTTTCCCTTAGGAAGAACCCTAATACGCGGCTGATTTACCTTCCTAGGGTTACTGTTAGGCTTAGGCCTAGGACTTTTAAAACCAGGAAGCCCTGGGCTCCAGGCACACTGCAGCTGCGAAAGGCATCCCAAGGGGAGTGCAAAAGTGACACAACTTGGCTGCCACCACTGATATTTCCATGAGACCATCCCGAACCATAGGCTGATTTTCCTTCCTAGGGTTAAGGTTTGAGTTACGCCTAGGGTAAGGGTTCTATTAACCAGAAAGCCCTGAGCTCCAAGAACACAGCAGCTGCGAAGGACTAGCCAAGAAGAGCGCAAAAGTACCACAACATGCCTGCCTCCACAGCTTTTTCCTTGGGGACATGCCTAATTCCTGGCTGATTTGCCTTTCTCGTCTTAGGGTTGGGGTTCAGCCTAGGGCTAGGATTTTTTTAACTAGGAAGCCCTGAGTTCCAGGCTTACTTCATCTGCCAAAGGCATCCCAAAGGGAGTGCAAAAGTGCCACAACATGGCTGCTTTCACGGCTTTTCCCTTAGGAAGAACCCTAATACCCGGCTGATTTACCTTCCTAGGGTTACTGTTAGGCTTAGGCCTAGGACTTTTAAAACCAGGAAGCCCTGGGCTCCAGGCACATGCAGCTGTTAAAGGCATCCCAAGAGGGCTGCAGAAGTGACACAACTTGGCTGCCTCTGCTGCTATTCTCATGAGACCATCCCGAACCATAGGCTGATTTTCCTTCCTAGGGTTAAGGTTTGAGTTACGCCTGGGGTAAGGGTTCTATTAACCAGAAAGCCCTGAGTTCCAAGAACACAGCAGCTGCCAAGGACTAGCCAAGAAGAGCGCAAAAGTACCACAACATGCCTGCCTCCACAGCTTTTTCCTTGGGGACATGCCTAATTCCTGGCTGATTTGCCTTTCTTGTCTTAGGGTTGGGGTTCGGCCTAGGGCTAGGATATTTTTAACTAGGAAGCCCTGAGTTCCAGGCTTACTTCATCTGCCAAAGGCATCCCAAATGGAGTGCAAAAGTGCCACAACATGGCTGCTTTCACGGCTTTTCCCTTGGCAAGAAGCCTAACACCAGGCTGATTTCCCTTCCCAGGGTTACTGTTAGGCTTAGGCCTAGGGCTAGGATTTTTAAAACTAGGAAGCCCTTAGATCCAGGCACACTGCAGCTGTTCAAGGCGTCCCAAGGGGAGTACAAAAGTGCAACAACATGGCAGATTTCACAGCTTTTTCCTTGGCACCATCCCTATACTTAGGCTGTTTTATCTGCCTAGGGTTAGGGTTAGGGTTCAGCCTAGGTCTTGGAGTTTTTTAACCAGGAAGCCCTGAGTTCCAGGCTTACTGCATCTGCAAAAAGCATCCCAAAGGGAGTGCAGAAGTGCCACAACATGGCTGCTTTCACGGCTTTTCCCTTAGGAAGAACCCTAATACGCGGCTGATTTACCTTCCTAGGGTTACTGTTAGGCTTAGGCCTAGGACTTTTAAAACCAGGAAGCCCTGGGCTCCAGGCACACTGCAGCTGCGAAAGGCATCCCAAGGGGAGCGCAAAAGTGACACAACTTGGCTGCCACCACTGATATTTCCATGAGACCATCCCGAACCATAGGCTGATTTTCCTTCCTAGGGTTAAGGTTTGAGTTACGCCTAGGGTAAGGGTTCTATTAACCAGAAAGCCCTGAGTTCCAAGAACACAGCAGCTGCGAAGGACTAGCCAAGAAGAGCGCAAAAGTACCACAACATGCCTGCCTCCACAGCTTTTTCCTTGGGGACATGCCTAATTCCTGGCTGATTTGCCTTTCTCGTCTTAGGGTTGGGGTTCGGCCTAGGGCTAGGATTTTTAAAATCAGGAAGCCCTGAGTTCCAGGCACACTGGAGCTGTGAAAGGCATCCCAAAGGGAGTGCAAAAGTGCCACAACATGGCTGCTTTCCCGGCTTTTTCCTTGGCAAGAAGCCTAACACCAGGCTGATTTACCTTCCCAGGGTTACAGTAAGGCTTAGGCCTAGGGCTAGCATTTTTAAAACTAGGAAGCCCTTAGCTCCAGGCACACTGCAGCTGTTCAAGTCATCCCAAGAGGGCCGCAGAAGTGACACAACTTGGCTGCCTCTGCTGCTATTCTCATGAGTCCATCCCGAACCATAGGCTGATTTTCCTTCCTTGCGTGAGGGTTAGAGTTACGCCTAGGGTTAGTGTTTTTTTAACCAGAGAGCCCTGAGTTCCAAGAACACAGCAGCTGCGAAGGACTACCCAAGAGGAGGGGAAAGGTGCCACAACATGGCTGCCTCCAGCGCTTTTTCCTTGGGACCATCATTGAACCTAAGCTGATTTACTTGCCTCCAGTTGCACCTATGGTCACGCCAAGAGATAGGGATTTTAAATCAGTAAACCCTGAGCTCCAGACCCAGTGCAGCTGCAAAAGGCTTCCCAAGGGCAGCCAAAAATTGCCTCAACATGCTCCTTCCAGTGCTTTTTTCCTTGGGAACATCCCTATACCCAGGCTGATTTATCTGCCTAGGGTTAGGGTTAGGGTTCAGCCTAGAGATAGGATTTTTTCAAACAGGAAGCCCTGAATTCCAGGCACACTGCAGCTGTTAAAGGCAGTGTTCTACGTCAACCGCAACTTAGTCTGAAATAAATGCTTTTTCCCTGAGAGCATCTGAGAGGTTTGCATGAAGCACTGATATCTGACATTTGCAATTTTGAATAGGAGAGGAGAAAGAAAATGGGAAGAAGTTTTTAATTTTAGTGGTTTCAATGTTAATTTCCGTACACTTTTTCAAAACTTGTCAGCTCAAATGCCCATCAACATCTTTTAGTCATCTGTAAGTCAGTATTCATATAAAATGTGCTTCAAATCAAAAGAATTTCAAATTTGCACTCCAAATTTCTGTGCCTAGATTTATGATTTCCTCCACATATTAGATGAAAGGAAGGCCTTTTTTACTGTGGGAGTGCTGGAACACTGGAACAGGTTGCCCAGGGAAGTTGTGGGTGTCCCATCCCTGAAAGTATTCAAGGTCAGCTTGGACGGGGCTTGGAGCAGCAACAAAGGAGAAGCTTGATGGTAGAGAAACAAAGTTGGACTATAGAAGAAACTGGGATTGAAGTATAGGAGCAAGTTTTCTCTCAGCTCTTGGGGTAAATTCAAAGTTGTACAAAATGACATTTATCTGTGCTATTCACTACTGTAACAGAAATGTTCATGAAAACTGTACAGAAGATAGCAAATTTTAAAAGAGATAAGAATTACAGCATAAAATCCATGGGATGGGTTACAACATGAGACACTCTCTAAGAGAAAATCTCTGTGTTTCAGCACTTCATCATGGTAAGATTTCATGAAGTGCCAAAGAAGGCGGCAAAATATCATTCGGGACGTTATTTCCTGGAATTCAGCCTGGCCATTAGTAGGAACTGGGTTTGAACACATCATGTAGATATACCACACACGCTTTCCCTTCACTGAAAAATGACTGTTTACAACGAAGAAGCAATTGACGATCAAAATTGATTGAAAGCATCTTAAACATGTCAAGTATTTCATTGTAGATGATCTGTGATCCAAATGCTTCTTCCACCTTCGAGAGGGACAGAACAATTCTTCCATATCATGATGGTTTAAAATTGTATCAACCAATGTTTTCTGCTGAAAAGATAGCATCTATTTTTTTCTATTTTTGGAAGAAAATATTCCTAGATATACAACAGGTGAGAACTAAGTAATTTTAAAGAAACAAATGAAAAGAAAATATTCTGTAAATAGAATGAAATGAAAAGCTGTGTTTTAAATAGGAGCTAAATATGAAACAGAATTTTTGTACCAGGCATTTGAATTACTGCACCAGCTCTTTTGCCCATCAAGAGAGGCATTGAGCATTTCAGTCTTTTCCAAGGTGTTCATGATCTGCTATGCTGATCTCTGTGTGTGCCTAGGTGTGTGTGGAAGGGGGGGCATGTGAAGGGGAGTGTGTATGTTTGCTTTACAATTGTTGTGGCAGATTCATGCCTCAGCTCCACATTTTGTTTTAGAAAGGTCACACAGAGTGGATGTGAAGTTTACTATCAACAAGAGATCAATTCCCAAATCATCCATTTGACTCTACCTTATAAATCATGTGCTTTGTTGCATATTTTATCAAATCTACTTTCAAGCCAGATGGAGGAAGGAGGATGTGGCAATCCCTCCACCATCTTGCAACTTTTATGCAAGTAGGTTTTCAAGAAAATCATCATTTCTCTTGGAAATATGTCTGGAACAGGCATGATGGTAGTGTCAACCTGTTGGAGTTTTTGTTGCTGGAAGAAGTTATACAAAAGGATTGGTTTTTACATTGACCAGTTACTGAATCAAGCTCAGGAATACATTGGAAATTCAACTGGGGCTTCCTTTCCCCGGCAGACTACTTCTAGAACGAGCTTGTACACTGAAGCTTACTCTTTTGCCCTCTTTTTGTTTCTTTCCTATTTTCTTGGCTTCTTTGCCACTCTCTAGACAATTTTGGAACTTTTTTCCCAACTCAAATGGTTTCAATAGTCTGATTGTGATCATACATTTTTACAAGGAATTTTTAAAATCTTTCCTCCAGTTAAGAAAGTCAAGGACTTAGGTCTTTTTCTTCCCTTATCAATATTGCAATGAAATTGATAAGTAAAGACCAACTCTTTCTTTTTGTTTTTAACCCAAGCAGATCATTCCCATCCATTCATCCATTTGGTGGACCAATAGTTGCCATTCTGATGGAAGTTATCACTTCTTAACAATAGGCATTCTGTGACTATGTTGACAGCACTTTGGGTGAAGATCCTAACTGGTCTTAGATACACATAGGGAGAAATTTGCTCAGCCAGTGTCAGTCTTAAGCATGCGTATCAGAAGATCTTTCTAGAGCTGGGAATTTTCCCATGAAAGGGATTCAGTTAGGGAAGAGACACTTGCCCCAGAGGTTTACATTCTTCTTGAAGACTGCTTAAGGAACTTAGATGCCATGTCCATTTGGATCTGTGTCTGCACAGAACTTTGTCATGCCAGTGCTTGAAATGCATCTTGAAGAGAATTCACTAGCACAGAATGAATGAGAGTGGAAGGGGTTGGTGGGGCTAACCAGGCCCAACCCCCCTGCCTAAACCAGGATACCTAGAGCCTCTTGCCCAGGATTCTATCTGGGTGTACTTTTAATGTCTTCAAAGATCCAGGCTCCACAATCTTTCTGGGCAGTCTGTGCCGTGGTTCACTCACCCTCACAGTAAAGAATCATTTCCTGATGTTCCTGTATTTCAGTGTGTGCCCACTGCCTCTTGTCTTTTCACTCAGCATCACTGAAAAGACACTGATTCCCTCCCCTTTGCACTATTGCTTCCATATGGATGTGTGCTGCCATGTAGAGATATGTCAAAAACCTCCCTGAAGCCCAGGCAGATAATATTCCCTTCATCTACCAGTCAAGTTGATTCATCAGAGGAGTTTAAAGTTATGTTCAGCATGAAATGCCCCTGAAAAATCATGCTAACTACATTATTGTGTCGTCTTTCATGTGCCTGGCAAGGTTTTCCAGGAAGAGCTGCTTCATCAACTTCCTGGGTATAAAAAAGAGGCTGGCTGGTTTGTACGATTGCGAGTCCTCCTAATTGCCTTTTTTGAAGATGAGTGTCATTTGCTTACATCCAGTCCTTAGCCTCTCTTCTCGTCTACATCTTAGCAAAAAGCTTTTCCACTATGTCTGGCGAGGAAAAACTGTGCCAGCACAGAAAACATCTCCCATCGTGTTCTAGACGTTGCACGGAGGTGTGCCGGGTGATTGGCATGAAGAAAAGAAAAGTTGTCCAAAACAGCTTCCAATCGAATGTTCATGTGATTGGAAAAGTCAGGAGAGTGCAAAGGTACTGTTTTCTAGCAGTTGGCAAGCTGCGCACACAATCCCAGTGTTGTACAGCTTCCTTCTTCACCTTTCCGAAGGTGCCGCTCTCTCCGGCTCCCGGAGGCGAAGAAGCGGCTTCTTCGCGCAAAGACGATTGTGCCGCTCACTGTGCACTCCTTAGCGCGGCTTCTGCCGAAAGACGCCCGGGAGCGGCTCTTAGCTACGGACAGCATCGTACCTTCGTCTTTAGCGTCTCTTCTCGTCTACATCTTAGCAAAAAGCTTTTCCACTATGTCTGGCGAGGAAAAACTGTGCCAGCACAGAAAACATCTCCCATCGTGTTCTAGACGTTGCACGGAGGTGTGCCGAGTGTTTGGCATGAAGAAAAGAAAAGTTGTCCAAAACAGCTTCCAATCGAATGTTCATGTGATTGGAAAAGTCAGGAGAGTGCAAAGGTACTGTTTTCTAGCAGTTGGCAAGCTGCGCACACAATCCCAGTGTTGTACAGCTTCCTTCTTCACCTTTCCGAAGGTGCCGCTCTCTCCGGCTCCCGGAGGCGAAGAAGCGGCTTCTTCGCGCAAAGACGATTGTGCCGCTCACTGTGCACTCCTTAGCGCGGCTTCTGCCGAAAGACGCCCGGGAGCGGCTCTTAGCTCCGGACAGCATCGTACCTTCGTCTTTAGCGTCTCTTCTCGTCTACATCTTAGCAAAAAGCTTTTCCACTATGTCTGGCGAGGAAAAACTGTGCCAGCACAGAAAACATCTCCTATCGTGTTCTAGACGTTGCACGGAGGTGTGCCGAGTGTTTGGCATGAAGAAAAGAAAAGTTGTCCAAAACAGCTTCCAATCGAATGTTCATGTGATTGGAAAAGTCAGGAGAGTGCAAAGGTACTGTTTTCTATCAGTTGCCAAGCTGCGCACACAATCCCAGTGTTGTACAGCTTCCTTCTTCACCTTTCCGAAGGTGCCGCTCTCTCCGGCTCCCGGAGGCGAAGAAGCGGCTTCTTCGCGCAAAGACGATTGTGCCGCTCACTGTGCACTCCTTAGCGCGGCTTCTGCCGAAAGACGCCCGGGAGCGGCTCTTAGCTCCGGACAGCATCGTACCTTCGTCTTTAGCGTCTCTTCTCGTCTACATCTTAGCAAAAAGCTTTTCTACTATGTCTGGCGAGGAAAAACTGTACCAGCACAGAAAACATCTCCCATCGTGTTCTAGACGTTGCACGGAGGTGTGCCGAGTGTTTGGCATGAAGGAAAGAAAAGTTGTCCAAAACAGCTTCCAATCGAATGTTCATGTGATTGGAAAAGTCAGGAGAGTGCAAAGGTACTGTTTTCTAGCAGTTGGCAAGCTGCGCACACAATCCCAGTGTTGTACAGCTTCCTTCTTCACCTTTCCGAAGGTGCCGCTCTCTCCGGCTCCCGGAGGCGAAGAAGCGGCTTCTTCGCGCAAAGACGATTGTGCCGCTCACTGTGCACTCCTTAGCGCGGCTTCTGCCGAAAGACGCCCGAGAGCGGCTCTTAGCTACGGAGAGCATCGTACCTTCGTCTTTAGCGTCTCTTCTCGTCTACATCTTGGCAAAAAGCTTTTCCACTATGTCTGGCGAGGAAAAACTGTGCCAGCACAGAAAACATCTCCCATCCTGTTCTAGACGTTGCACGGAGGTGTGCCGAGTGTTTGGCATGAAGAAAAGAAAAGTTGTCCAAAACAGCTTCCAATCGAATGTTCATGTGATTGGAAAAGTCAGGAGAGTGCAAAGGTACTGTTTTCTAGCAGTTGGCAAGCTGCGCACACAATCCCAGTGTTGTACAGCTTCCTTCTTCACCTTTCCGAAGGTGCCGCTCTCTCCGGCTCCCGGAGGCGAAGAAGCGGCTTCTTCGCGCAAAGACGATTGTGCCGCTCACTGTGCACTCCTTAGCGCGGCTTCTGCCGAAAGACGCCCGGGAGCGGCTCTTAGCTCCGGACAGCATCGTACCTTCGTCTTTAGCGTCTCTTCTCGTCTACATCTTAGCAAAAAGCTTTTCCACTATGTCTGGCGAGGAAAAACTGTGCCAGCACAGAAAACATCTCCCATCGTGTTCTAGACGTTGCACGGAGGTGTGCCGGGTGATTGGCATGAAGAAAAGAAAAGTTGTCCAAAACAGCTTCCAATCGAATGTTCATGTGATTGGAAAAGTCAGGAGAGTGCAAAGGTACTGTTTTCTAGCAGTTGGCAAGCTGCGCACACAATCCCAGTGTTGTACAGCTTCCTTCTTCACCTTTCCGAAGGTGCCGCTCTCTCCGGCTCCCGGAGGCGAAGAAGCGGCTTCTTCGCGCAAAGACGATTGTGCCGCTCACTGTGCACTCCTTAGCGCGGCTTCTGCCGAAAGACGCCCGGGAGCGGCTCTTAGCTACGGAGAGCATCGTACCTTCGTCTTTAGCGTCTCTTCTCGTCTACATCTTAGCAAAAAGCTTTTCCACTATGTCTGGCGAGGAAAAACTGTGCCAGCACAGAAAACATCTCCCATCGTCTTCTAGACGTTGCACGGAGGTGTGCCGAGTGTTTGGCATGAAGAAAAGAAAAGTTGTCCAAAACCGCTTCCAATCGACTGTTCATGTGATTGGAAAAGTCAGGAGAGTGCAAAGGTACTGTTTTCTATCAGTTGGCAAGCTGCGCACACAATCCCAGTGTTGTACAGCTTCCTTCTTCACCTTTCCGAAGGTGCCGCTCTCTCCGGCTCCCGGAGGCGAAGAAGCGGCTTCTTCGCGCAAAGACGATTGTGCCGCTCACTGTGCACTCCTTAGCGCGGCTTCTGCCGAAAGACGCCCGAGAGCGGCTCTTAGCTACGGAGAGCATCGTACCTTCGTCTTTAGCGTCTCTTCTCGTCTACATCTTAGCAAAAAGCTTTTCCACTATGTCTGGCGAGGAAAAACTGTGCCAGCACAGAAAACATCTCCCATCGTGTTCTAGACGTTGCACGGAGGTGTGCCGGGTGATTGGCATGAAGAAAAGAAAAGTTGTCCAAAACAGCTTCCAATCGAATGTTCATGTGATTGGAAAAGTCAGGAGAGTGCAAAGGTACTGTTTTCTATCAGTTGGCAAGCTGCGCACACAATCCCAGTGTTGTACAGCTTCCTTCTTCACCTTTCCGAAGGTGCCGCTCTCTCCGGCTCCCGGAGGCGAAGAAGCGGCTTCTTCGCGCAAAGACGATTGTGCCGCTCACTGTGCACTCCTTAGCGCGGCTTCTGCCGAAAGACGCCCGGGAGCGGCTCTTAGCTCCGGACAGCATCGTACCTTCGTCTTTAGCGTCTCTTCTCGTCTACATCTTAGCAAAAAGCTTTTCCACTATGTCTGGCGAGGAAAAACTGTGCCAGCACAGAAAACATCTCCTATCGTGTTCTAGACGTTGCACGGAGGTGTGCCGAGTGTTTGGCATGAAGAAAAGAAAAGTTGTCCAAAACAGCTTCCAATCGAATGTTCATGTGATTGGAAAAGTCAGGAGAGTGCAAAGGTACTGTTTTCTAGCAGTTGGCAAGCTGCGCACACAATCCCAGTGTTGTACAGCTTCCTTCTTCACCTTTCCGAAGGTGCCGCTCTCTCCGGCTCCCGGAGGCGAAGAAGCGGCTTCTTCGCGCAAAGACGATTGTGCCGCTCACTGTGCACTCCTTAGCGCGGCTTCTGCCGAAAGACGCCCGGGAGCGGCTCTTAGCTCCGGACAGCATCGTACCTTCGTCTTTAGCGTCTCTTCTCGTCTACATCTTAGCAAAAAGCTTTTCTACTATGTCTGGCGAGGAAAAACTGTACCAGCACAGAAAACATCTCCCATCGTGTTCTAGACGTTGCACGGAGGTGTGCCGAGTGTTTGGCATGAAGGATAGAAAAGTTGTCCAAAACAGCTT
Source organism: Ammospiza maritima maritima (assembly GCA_036010785.1). NCBI lineage: Eukaryota > Metazoa > Chordata > Aves > Passeriformes > Passerellidae > Ammospiza > Ammospiza maritima. Next base: position 5,676,660 of record CM069694.1, read on the forward strand.
CCAATCGAATGTTCATGTGATTGGAAAAGTCAGGAGAGTGCAAAGGTACTGTTTTCTAGCAGTTGGCAAGCTGCGCACACAATCCCAGTGTTGTACAGCTTCCTTCTTCACCTTTCCGAAGGTGCCGCTCTCTCCGGCTCCCGGAGGCGAAGAAGCGGCTTCTTCGCGCAAAGACGATTGTGCCGCTCACTGTGCACTCCTTAGCGCGGCTTCTGCCGAAAGACGCCCGGGAGCGGCTCTTAGCTACGGAGAGCATCGTACCTTCGTCTTTAGCGTCTCTTCTCGTCTACATCTTAGCAAAAAGCTTTTCCACTATGTCTGGCGAGGAAAAACTGTGCCAGCACAGAAAACATCTCCCATCGTCTTCTAGACGTTGCACGGAGGTGTGCCGAGTGTTTGGCATGAAGAAAAGAAAAGTTGTCCAAAACAGCTTCCAATCGAATGTTCATGTGATTGGAAAAGTCAGGAGAGTGCAAAGGTACTGTTTTCTATCAGTTGGCAAGCTGCGCACACAATCCCAGTGTTGTACAGCTTCCTTCTTCACCTTTCCGAAGGTGCCGCTCTCTCCGGCTCCCGGAGGCGAAGAAGCGGCTTCTTCGCGCAAAGACGATTGTGCCGCTCACTGTGCACTCCTTAGCGCGGCTTCTGCCGAAAGACGCCCGGGAGCGGCTCTTAGCTACGGAGAGCATCGTACCTTCGTCTTTAGCGTCTCTTCTCGTCTACATCTTAGCAAAAAGCTTTTCCACTATGTCTGGCGAGGAAAAACTGTGCCAGCACAGAAAACATCTCCCATCGTCTTCTAGACGTTGCACGGAGGTGTGCCGAGTGTTTGGCATGAAGAAAAGAAAAGTTGTCCAAAACCGCTTCCAATCGACTGTTCATGTGATTGGAAAAGTCAGGAGAGTGCAAAGGTACTGTTTTCTAGCAGTTGGCAAGCTGCGCACACAATCCCAGTGTTGTACAGCTTCCTTCTTCACCTTTCCGAAGGTGCCGCTCTCTCCGGCTCCCGGAGGCGAAGAAGCGGCTTCTTCGCGCAAAGACGATTGTGCCGCTCACTGTGCACTCCTTAGCGCGGCTTCTGCCGAAAGACGCCCGAGAGCGGCTCTTAGCTACGGAGAGCATCGTACCTTCGTCTTTAGCGTCTCTTCTCGTCTACATCTTAGCAAAAAGCTTTTCCACTATGTCTGGCGAGGAAAAACTGTGCCAGCACAGAAAACATCTCCCATCGTGTTCTAGACGTTGCACGGAGGTGTGCCGGGTGATTGGCATGAAGAAAAGAAAAGTTGTCCAAAACAGCTTCCAATCGAATGTTCATGTGATTGGAAAAGTCAGGAGAGTGCAAAGGTACTGTTTTCTATCAGTTGGCAAGCTGCGCACACAATCCCAGTGTTGTACAGCTTCCTTCTTCACCTTTCCGAAGGTGCCGCTCTCTCCGGCTCCCGGAGGCGAAGAAGCGGCTTCTTCGCGCAAAGACGATTGTGCCGCTCACTGTGCACTCCTTAGCGCGGCTTCTGCCGAAAGACGCCCGGGAGCGGCTCTTAGCTCCGGAGAGCATCGTACCTTCGTCTTTAGCGTCTCTTCTCGTCTACATCTTAGCAAAAAGCTTTTCCACTATGTCTGGCGAGGAAAAACTGTGCCAGCACAGAAAACATCTCCTATCGTGTTCTAGACGTTGCACGGAGGTGTGCCGAGTGTTTGGCATGAAGGAAAGAAAAGTTGTCCAAAACAGCTTCCAATCGAATGTTCATGTGATTGGAAAAGTCAGGAGAGTGCAAAGGTACTGTTTTCTAGCAGTTGGCAAGCTGCGCACACAATCCCAGTGTTGTACAGCTTCCTTCTTCACCTTTCCGAAGGTGCCGCTCTCTCCGGCTCCCGGAGGCGAAGAAGCGGCTTCTTCGCGCAAAGACGATTGTGCCGCTCACTGTGCACTCCTTAGCGCGGCTTCTGCCGAAAGACGCCCGAGAGCGGCTCTTAGCTACGGAGAGCATCGTACCTTCGTCTTTAGCGTCTCTTCTCGTCTACATCTTAGCAAAAAGCTTTTCCACTATGTCTGGCGAGGAAAAACTGTGCCAGCACAGAAAACATCTCCCATCGTGTTCTAGACGTTGCACGGAGGTGTGCCGAGTGTTTGGCATGAAGAAAAGAAAAGTTGTCCAAAACAGCTTCCAATCGAATGTTCATGTGATTGGAAAAGTCAGGAGAGTGCAAAGGTACTGTTTTCTAGCAGTTGGCAAGCTGCGCACACAATCCCAGTGTTGTACAGCTTCCTTCTTCACCTTTCCGAAGGTGCCGCTCTCTCCGGCTCCCGGAGGCGAAGAAGCGGCTTCTTCGCGAAAAGACGATTGTGCCGCTCACTGTGCACTCCTTAGCCCGGCTTCTGCCGAAAGACGCCCGGGAGCGGCTCTTAGCTCCGGACAGCATCGTACCTTCGTCTTTAGCGTCTCTTCTCGTCTACATCTTAGCAAAAAGCTTTTCCACTATGTCTGGCGAGGAAAAACTGTGCCAGCACAGAAAACATCTCCCATCGTGTTCTAGACGTTGCACGGAGGTGTGCCGGGTGATTGGCATGAAGAAAAGAAAAGTTGTCCAAAACAGCTTCCAATCGAATGTTCATGTGATTGGAAAAGTCAGGAGAGTGCAAAGGTACTGTTTTCTAGCAGTTGGCAAGCTGCGCACACAATCCCAGTGTTGTACAGCTTCCTTCTTCACCTTTCCGAAGGTGCCGCTCTCTCCGGCTCCCGGAGGCGAAGAAGCGGCTTCTTCGCGCAAAGACGATTGTGCCGCTCACTGTGCACTCCTTAGCGCGGCTTCTGCCGAAAGACGCCCGAGAGCGGCTCTTAGCTACGGAGAGCATCGTACCTTCGTCTTTAGCGTCTCTTCTCGTCTACATCTTAGCAAAAAGCTTTTCCACTATGTCTGGCGAGGAAAAACTGTGCCAGCACAGAAAACATCTCCCATCGTGTTCTAGACGTTGCACGGAGGTGTGCCGAGTGTTTGGCATGAAGAAAAGAAAAGTTGTCCAAAACAGCTTCCAATCGAATGTTCATGTGATTGGAAAAGTCAGGAGAGTGCAAAGGTACTGTTTTCTAGCAGTTGGCAAGCTGCGCACACAATCCCAGTGTTGTACAGCTTCCTTCTTCACCTTTCCGAAGGTGCCGCTCTCTCCGGCTCCCGGAGGCGAAGAAGCGGCTTCTTCGCGCAAAGACGATTGTGCCGCTCACTGTGCACTCCTTAGCGCGGCTTCTGCCGAAAGACGCCCGGGAGCGGCTCTTAGCTCCGGACAGCATCGTACCTTCGTCTTTAGCGTCTCTTCTCGTCTACATCTTAGCAAAAAGCTTTTCCACTATGTCTGGCGAGGAAAAACTGTGCCAGCACAGAAAACATCTCCCATCGTCTTCTAGACGTTGCACGGAGGTGTGCCGAGTGTTTGGCATGAAGAAAAGAAAAGTTGTCCAAAACCGCTTCCAATCGACTGTTCATGTGATTGGAAAAGTCAGGAGAGTGCAAAGGTACTGTTTTCTAGCAGTTGGCAAGCTGCGCACACAATCCCAGTGTTGTACAGCTTCCTTCTTCACCTTTCCGAAGGTGCCGCTCTCTCCGGCTCCCGGAGGCGAAGAAGCGGCTTCTTCGCGCAAAGACGATTGTGCCGCTCACTGTGCACTCCTTAGCGCGGCTTCTGCCGAAAGACGCCCGAGAGCGGCTCTTAGCTACGGAGAGCATCGTACCTTCGTCTTTAGCGTCTCTTCTCGTCTACATCTTAGCAAAAAGCTTTTCCACTATGTCTGGCGAGGAAAAACTGTGCCAGCACAGAAAACATCTCCCATCGTGTTCTAGACGTTGCACGGAGGTGTGCCGGGTGATTGGCATGAAGAAAAGAAAAGTTGTCCAAAACAGCTTCCAATCGAATGTTCATGTGATTGGAAAAGTCAGGAGAGTGCAAAGGTACTGTTTTCTAGCAGTTGGCAAGCTGCGCACACAATCCCAGTGTTGTACAGCTTCCTTCTTCACCTTTCCGAAGGTGCCGCTCTCTCCGGCTCCCGGAGGCGAAGAAGCGGCTTCTTCGCGCAAAGACGATTGTGCCGCTCACTGTGCACTCCTTAGCGCGGCTTCTGCCGAAAGACGCCCGGGAGCGGCTCTTAGCTCCGGACAGCATCGTACCTTCGTCTTTAGCGTCTCTTCTCGTCTACATCTTAGCAAAAAGCTTTTCCACTATGTCTGGCGAGGAAAAACTGTGCCAGCACAGAAAACATCTCCTATCGTGTTCTAGACGTTGCACGGAGGTGTGCCGAGTGTTTGGCATGAAGAAAAGAAAAGTTGTCCAAAACAGCTTCCAATCGAATGTTCATGTGATTGGAAAAGTCAGGAGAGTGCAAAGGTACTGTTTTCTATCAGTTGCCAAGCTGCGCACACAATCCCAGTGTTGTACAGCTTCCTTCTTCACCTTTCCGAAGGTGCCGCTCTCTCCGGCTCCCGGAGGCGAAGAAGCGGCTTCTTCGCGCAAAGACGATTGTGCCGCTCACTGTGCACTCCTTAGCGCGGCTTCTGCCGAAAGACGCCCGGGAGCGGCTCTTAGCTCCGGACAGCATCGTACCTTCGTCTTTAGCGTCTCTTCTCGTCTACATCTTAGCAAAAAGCTTTTCTACTATGTCTGGCGAGGAAAAACTGTACCAGCACAGAAAACATCTCCCATCGTGTTCTAGACGTTGCACGGAGGTGTGCCGAGTGTTTGGCATGAAGGAAAGAAAAGTTGTCCAAAACAGCTTCCAATCGAATGTTCATGTGATTGGAAAAGTCAGGAGAGTGCAAAGGTACTGTTTTCTAGCAGTTGGCAAGCTGCGCACACAATCCCAGTGTTGTACAGCTTCCTTCTTCACCTTTCCGAAGGTGCCGCTCTCTCCGGCTCCCGGAGGCGAAGAAGCGGCTTCTTCGCGCAAAGACGATTGTGCCGCTCACTGTGCACTCCTTAGCGCGGCTTCTGCCGAAAGACGCCCGAGAGCGGCTCTTAGCTACGGAGAGCATCGTACCTTCGTCTTTAGCGTCTCTTCTCGTCTACATCTTAGCAAAAAGCTTTTCCACTATGTCTGGCGAGGAAAAACTGTGCCAGCACAGAAAACATCTCCCATCGTGTTCTAGACGTTGCACGGAGGTGTGCCGAGTGTTTGGCATGAAGAAAAGAAAAGTTGTCCAAAACAGCTTCCAATCGAATGTTCATGTGATTGGAAAAGTCAGGAGAGTGCAAAGGTACTGTTTTCTAGCAGTTGGCAAGCTGCGCACACAATCCCAGTGTTGTACAGCTTCCTTCTTCACCTTTCCGAAGGTGCCGCTCTCTCCGGCTCCCGGAGGCGAAGAAGCGGCTTCTTCGCGCAAAGACGATTGTGCCGCTCACTGTGCACTCCTTAGCGCGGCTTCTGCCGAAAGACGCCCGGGAGCGGCTCTTAGCTCCGGACAGCATCGTACCTTCGTCTTTAGCGTCTCTTCTCGTCTACATCTTAGCAAAAAGCTTTTCCACTATGTCTGGCGAGGAAAAACTGTGCCAGCACAGAAAACATCTCCTATCGTGTTCTAGACGTTGCACGGAGGTGTGCCGAGTGTTTGGCATGAAGAAAAGAAAAGTTGTCCAAAACAGCTTCCAATCGAATGTTCATGTGATTGGAAAAGTCAGGAGAGTGCAAAGGTACTGTTTTCTATCAGTTGCCAAGCTGCGCACACAATCCCAGTGTTGTACAGCTTCCTTCTTCACCTTTCCGAAGGTGCCGCTCTCTCCGGCTCCCGGAGGCGAAGAAGCGGCTTCTTCGCGCAAAGACGATTGTGCCGCTCACTGTGCACTCCTTAGCGCGGCTTCTGCCGAAAGACGCCCGGGAGCGGCTCTTAGCTCCGGACAGCATCGTACCTTCGTCTTTAGCGTCTCTTCTCGTCTACATCTTAGCAAAAAGCTTTTCTACTATGTCTGGCGAGGAAAAACTGTACCAGCACAGAAAACATCTCCCATCGTGTTCTAGACGTTGCACGGAGGTGTGCCGAGTGTTTGGCATGAAGGAAAGAAAAGTTGTCCAAAACAGCTTCCAATCGAATGTTCATGTGATTGGAAAAGTCAGGAGAGTGCAAAGGTACTGTTTTCTAGCAGTTGGCAAGCTGCGCACACAATCCCAGTGTTGTACAGCTTCCTTCTTCACCTTTCCGAAGGTGCCGCTCTCTCCGGCTCCCGGAGGCGAAGAAGCGGCTTCTTCGCGCAAAGACGATTGTGCCGCTCACTGTGCACTCCTTAGCGCGGCTTCTGCCGAAAGACGCCCGGGAGCGGCTCTTAGCTACGGAGAGCATCGTACCTTCTTCTTTAGCGTCTCTTCTCGTCTACATCTTAGCAAAAAGCTTTTCCACTATGTCTGGCGAGGAAAAACTGTGCCAGCACAGAAAACATCTCCCATCCTGTTCTAGACGTTGCACGGAGGTGTGCCGAGTGTTTGGCATGAAGAAAAGAAAACTTGTCCTAAACAGCTTCCAATCGAATGTTCATGTGATTGGAAAAGTCAGGAGAGTGCAAAGGTACTGTTTTCTAGCAGTTGGCAAGCTGCGCACACAATCCCAGTGTTGTACAGCTTCCTTCTTCACCTTTCCGAAGGTGCCGCTCTCTCCGGCTCCCGGAGGCGAAGAAGCGGCTTCTTCGCGCAAAGACGATTGTGCCGCTCACTGTGCACTCCTTAGCGCGGCTTCTGCCGAAAGACGCCCGAGAGAGGCTCTTAGCTACGGAGAGCATCGTACCTTCGTCTTTAGCGTCTCTTCTCGTCTACATCTTAGCAAAAAGCTTTTCCACTATGTCTGGCGAGGAAAAACTGTGCCAGCACAGAAAACATCTCCCATCGTGTTCTAGACGTTGCACGGAGGTGTGCCGGGTGATTGGCATGAAGAAAAGAAAAGTTGTCCAAAACAGCTTCCAATCGAATGTTCATGTGATTGGAAAAGTCAGGAGAGTGCAAAGGTACTGTTTTCTAGCAGTTGGCAAGCTGCGCACACAATCCCAGTGTTGTACAGCTTCCTTCTTCACCTTTCCGAAGGTGCCGCTCTCTCCGGCTCCCGGAGGCGAAGAAGCGGCTTCTTCGCGCAAAGACGATTGTGCCGCTCACTGTGCACTCCTTAGCGCGGCTTCTGCCGAAAGACGCCCGGGAGCGGCTCTTAGCTCCGGACAGCATCGTACCTTCGTCTTTAGCGTCTCTTCTCGTCTACATCTTAGCAAAAAGCTTTTCCACTATGTCAGGCGAGGAAAAACTGTGCCAGCACAGAAAACATCTCCCATCGTGTTCTAGACGTTGCACGGAGGTGTGCCGAGTGTTTGGCATGAAGGAAAGAAAAGTTGTCCAAAACAGCTTCCAATCGAATGTTCATGTGATTGGAAAAGTCAGGAGAGTGCAAAGGTACTGTTTTCTAGCAGTTGGCAAGCTGCGCACACAATCCCAGTGTTGTACAGCTTCCTTCTTCAGCTTTCCGAAGGTGCCGCTCTCTCCGGCTCCCGGAGGCGAAGAAGCGGCTTCTTCGCGCAAAGACGATTGTGCCGCTCACTGTGCACTCCTTAGCGCGGCTTCTGCCGAAAGACGCCCGGGAGCGGCTCTTAGCTCCGGACAGCATCGTACCTTCGTCTTTAGCGTCTCTTCTCGTCTACATCTTAGCAAAAAACTTTTCCACTATGTCTGGCGAGGAAAAACTGTGCCAGCACAGAAAACATCTCCCATCCTGTTCTAGACGTTTCACGGAGGTGTGCCGAGTGTTTGGCATGAAGGAAAGAAAAGTTGTCCAAAACAGCTTCCAATCGAATGTTCATGTGATTGGAAAAGTCAGGAGAGTGCAAAGGTACTGTTTTCTAGCAGTTGGCAAGCTGCGCACACAATCCCAGTGTTGTACAGCTTCCTTCTTCACCTTTCCGAAGGTGCCGCTCTCTCCGGCTCCCGGAGGCGAAGAAGAGGCTTCTTCGCGCAAAGACGATTGTGCCGCTCACTGTGCACTCCTTAGCGCGGCTTCTGCCGAAAGACGCCCGGGAGCGGCTCTTAGCTCCGGAGAGCATCGTACCTTCGTCTTTAGCGTCTCTTCTCGTCTACATCTTAGCAAAAAGCTTTTCCACTATGTCAGGCGAGGAAAAACTGTGCCAGCACAGAAAACATCTCCCATCGTGTTCTAGACGTTGCACGGAGGTGTGCCGAGTGTTTGGCATGAAGGAAAGAAAACTTGTCCTAAACAGCTTCCAATCGAATGTTCATGTGATTGGAAAAGTCAGGAGAGTGCAAAGGTACTGTTTTCTAGCAGTTGGCAAGCTGCGCACACAATCCCAGTGTTGTACAGCTTCCTTCTTCACCTTTCCGAAGGTGCCGCTCTCTCCGGCTCCCGGAGGCGAAGAAGCGGCTTCTTCGCGCAAAGACGATTGTGCCGCTCACTGTGCACTCCTTAGCGCGGCTTCTGCCGAAAGACGCCCGGGAGCGGCTCTTAGCTCCGGACAGCATCGTACCTTCGTCTTTAGCGTCTCTTCTCGTCTACATCTTAGCAAAAAGCTTTTCCACTATGTCAGGCGAGGAAAAACTGTGCCAGCACAGAAAACATCTCCCATCGTGTTCTAGACGTTGCACGGAGGTGTGCCGAGTGATTGGCATGAAGAAAAGAAAAGTTGTCCAAAACAGCTTCCAATCGAATGTTCATGTGATTGGAAAAGTCAGGAGAGTGCAAAGGTACTGTTTTCTAGCAGTTGGCAAGCTGCGCACACAATCCCAGTGTTGTACAGCTTCCTTCTTCACCTTTCCGAAGGTGCCGCTCTCTCCGGCTCCCGGAGGCGAAGAAGCGGCTTCTTCGCGCAAAGACGATTGTGCCGCTCACTGTGCACTCCTTAGCGCGGCTTCTGCCGAAAGACGCCCGGGAGCGGCTCTTAGCTCCGGACAGCATCGTACCTTCGTCTTTAGCGTCTCTTCTCGTCTACATCTTAGCAAAAAGCTTTTCCACTATGTCTGGCGAGGAAAAACTGTGCCAGCACAGAAAACATCTCCCATCCTGTTCTAGACGTTGCACGGAGGTGTGCCGAGTGTTTGGCATGAAGAAAAGAAAACTTGTCCTAAACAGCTTCCAATCGAATGTTCATGTGATTGGAAAAGTCAGGAGAGTGCAAAGGTACTGTTTTCTAGCAGTTGGCAAGCTGCGCACACAATCCCAGTGTTGTACAGCTTCCTTCTTCACCTTTCCGAAGGTGCCGCTCTCTCCGGCTCCCGGAGGCGAAGAAGCGGCTTCTTCGCGCAAAGACGATTGTGCCGCTCACTGTGCACTCCTTAGCGCGGCTTCTGCCGAAAGACGCCCGGGAGCGGCTCTTAGCTCCGGACAGCATCGTACCTTCGTCTTTAGCGTCTCTTCTCGTCTACATCTTAGCAAAAAGCTTTTCCACTATGTCAGGCGAGGAAAAACTGTGCCAGCACAGAAAACATCTCCCATCGTGTTCTAGACGTTGCACGGAGGTGTGCCGAGTGTTTGGCATGAAGGAAAGAAAAGTTGTCCAAAACAGCTTCCAATCGAATGTTCATGTGATTGGAAAAGTCAGGAGAGTGCAAAGGTACTGTTTTCTAGCAGTTGGCAAGCTGCGCACACAATCCCAGTGTTGTACAGCTTCCTTCTTCACCTTTCCGAAGTTGCCGCTCTCTCCGGCTCCCGGAGGCGAAGAAGCGGCTTCTTCGCGCAAAGACGATTGTGCCGCTCACTGTGCACTCCTTAGCGCGGCTTCTGCCGAAAGACGCCCGGGAGCGGCTCTTAGCTCCGGACAGCATCGTACCTTCGTCTTTAGCGTCTCTTCTCGTCTACATCTTAGCAAAAAGCTTTTCCACTATGTCTGGCGAGGAAAAACTGTGCCAGCACAGAAAACATCTCCTATCGTGTTCTAGACGTTGCACGGAGGTGTGCCGAGTGTTTGGCATGAAGAAAAGAAAAGTTGTCCAAAACAGCTTCCAATCGAATGTTCATGTGATTGGAAAAGTCAGGAGAGTGCAAAGGTACTGTTTTCTATCAGTTGCCAAGCTGCGCACACAATCCCAGTGTTGTACAGCTTCCTTCTTCACCTTTCCGAAGGTGCCGCTCTCTCCGGCTCCCGGAGGCGAAGAAGCGGCTTCTTCGCGCAAAGACGATTGTGCCGCTCACTGTGCACTCCTTAGCGCGGCTTCTGCCGAAAGACGCCCGGGAGCGGCTCTTAGCTCCGGACAGCATCGTACCTTCGTCTTTAGCGTCTCTTCTCGTCTACATCTTAGCAAAAAGCTTTTCTACTATGTCTGGCGAGGAAAAACTGTACCAGCACAGAAAACATCTCCCATCGTGTTCTAGACGTTGCACGGAGGTGTGCCGAGTGTTTGGCATGAAGGAAAGAAAAGTTGTCCAAAACAGCTTCCAATCGAATGTTCATGTGATTGGAAAAGTCAGGAGAGTGCAAAGGTACTGTTTTCTAGCAGTTGGCAAGCTGCGCACACAATCCCAGTGTTGTACAGCTTCCTTCTTCACCTTTCCGAAGGTGCCGCTCTCTCCGGCTCCCGGAGGCGAAGAAGCGGCTTCTTCGCGCAAAGACGATTGTGCCGCTCACTGTGCACTCCTTAGCGCGGCTTCTGCCGAAAGACGCCCGGGAGCGGCTCTTAGCTACGGAGAGCATCGTACCTTCTTCTTTAGCGTCTCTTCTCGTCTACATCTTAGCAAAAAGCTTTTCCACTATGTCTGGCGAGGAAAAACTGTGCCAGCACAGAAAACATCTCCCATCCTGTTCTAGACGTTGCACGGAGGTGTGCCGAGTGTTTGGCATGAAGAAAAGAAAACTTGTCCTAAACAGCTTCCAATCGAATGTTCATGTGATTGGAAAAGTCAGGAGAGTGCAAAGGTACTGTTTTCTAGCAGTTGGCAAGCTGCGCACACAATCCCAGTGTTGTACAGCTTCCTTCTTCACCTTTCCGAAGGTGCCGCTCTCTCCGGCTCCCGGAGGCGAAGAAGCGGCTTCTTCGCGTAAAGACGATTGTGCCGCTCACTGTGCACTCCTTAGCGCGGCTTCTGCCGAAAGACGCCCGAGAGAGGCTCTTAGCTACGGAGAGCATCGTACCTTCGTCTTTAGCGTCTCTTCTCGTCTACATCTTAGCAAAAAGCTTTTCCACTATGTCTGGCGAGGAAAAACTGTGCCAGCACAGAAAACATCTCCCATCGTGTTCTAGACGTTGCACGCAGGTGTGCCGGGTGATTGGCATGAAGAAAAGAAAAGTTGTCCAAAACAGCTTCCAATCGAATGTTCATGTGATTGGAAAAGTCAGGAGAGTGCAAAGGTACTGTTTTCTAGCAGTTGGCAAGCTGCGCACACAATCCCAGTGTTGTACAGCTTCCTTCTTCACCTTTCCGAAGGTGCCGCTCTCTCCGGCTCCCGGAGGCGAAGAAGCGGCTTCTTCGCGCAAAGACGATTGTGCCGCTCACTGTGCACTCCTTAGCGCGGCTTCTGCCGAAAGACGCCCGGGAGCGGCTCTTAGCTCCGGACAGCATCGTACCTTCGTCTTTAGCGTCTCTTCTCGTCTACATCTTAGCAAAAAGCTTTTCCACTATGTCAGGCGAGGAAAAACTGTGCCAGCACAGAAAACATCTCCCATCGTGTTCTAGACGTTGCACGGAGGTGTGCCGAGTGTTTGGCATGAAGGAAAGAAAAGTTGTCCAAAACAGCTTCCAATCGAATGTTCATGTGATTGGAAAAGTCAGGAGAGTGCAAAGGTACTGTTTTCTAGCAGTTGGCAAGCTGCGCACACAATCCCAGTGTTGTACAGCTTCCTTCTTCAGCTTTCCGAAGGTGCCGCTCTCTCCGGCTCCCGGAGGCGAAGAAGCGGCTTCTTCGCGCAAAGACGATTGTGCCGCTCACTGTGCACTCCTTAGCGCGGCTTCTGCCGAAAGACGCCCGGGAGCGGCTCTTAGCTCCGGACAGCATCGTACCTTCGTCTTTAGCGTCTCTTCTCGTCTACATCTTAGCAAAAAACTTTTCCACTATGTCTGGCGAGGAAAAACTGTGCCAGCACAGAAAACATCTCCCATCCTGTTCTAGACGTTTCACGGAGGTGTGCCGAGTGTTTGGCATGAAGGAAAGAAAAGTTGTCCAAAACAGCTTCCAATCGAATGTTCATGTGATTGGAAAAGTCAGGAGAGTGCAAAGGTACTGTTTTCTAGCAGTTGGCAAGCTGCGCACACAATCCCAGTGTTGTACAGCTTCCTTCTTCACCTTTCCGAAGGTGCCGCTCTCTCCGGCTCCCGGAGGCGAAGAAGAGGCTTCTTCGCGCAAAGACGATTGTGCCGCTCACTGTGCACTCCTTAGCGCGGCTTCTGCCGAAAGACGCCCGGGAGCGGCTCTTAGCTCCGGACAGCATCGTACCTTCGTCTTTAGCGTCTCTTCTCGTCTACATCTTAGCAAAAAGCTTTTCCACTATGTCAGGCGAGGAAAAACTGTGCCAGCACAGAAAACATCTCCCATCGTGTTCTAGACGTTGCACGGAGGTGTGCCGAGTGTTTGGCATGAAGGAAAGAAAAGTTGTCCAAAACAGCTTCCAATCGAATGTTCATGTGATTGGAAAAGTCAGGAGAGTGCAAAGGTACTGTTTTCTAGCAGTTGGCAAGCTGCGCACACAATCCCAGTGTTGTACAGCTTCCTTCTTCACCTTTCCGAAGGTGCCGCTCTCTCCGGCTCCCGGAGGCGAAGAAGCGGCTTCTTCGCGCAAAGACGATTGTGCCGCTCACTGTGCACTCCTTAGCGCGGCTTCTGCCGAAAGACGCCCGGGAGCGGCTCTTAGCTCCGGACAGCATCGTACCTTCGTCTTTAGCGTCTCTTCTCGTCTACATCTTAGCAAAAAGCTTTTCCACTATGTCAGGCGAGGAAAAACTGTGCCAGCACAGAAAACATCTCCCATCGTGTTCTAGACGTTGCACGGAGGTGTGCCGAGTGATTGGCATGAAGAAAAGAAAAGTTGTCCAAAACAGCTTCCAATCGAATGTTCATGTGATTGGAAAAGTCAGGAGAGTGCAAAGGTACTGTTTTCTAGCAGTTGGCAAGCTGCGCACACAATCCCAGTGTTGTACAGCTTCCTTCTTCACCTTTCCGAAGGTGCCGCTCTCTCCGGCTCCCGGAGGCGAAGAAGCGGCTTCTTCGCGTAAAGACGATTGTGCCGCTCACTGTGCACTCCTTAGCGCGGCTTCTGCCGAAAGACGCCCGGGAGCGGCTCTTAGCTCCGGACAGCATCGTACCTTCGTCTTTAGCGTCTCTTCTCGTCTACATCTTAGCAAAAAGCTTTTCCACTATGTCTGGCGAGGAAAAACTGTGCCAGCACAGAAAACATCTCCCATCGTGTTCTAGACGTTGCACGGAGGTGTGCCGAGTGTTTGGCATGAAGAAAAGAAAAGTTGTCCAAAACAGCTTCCAATCGAATGTTCATGTGATTGGAAAAGTCAGGAGAGTGCAAAGGTACTGTTTTCTAGCAGTTGGCAAGCTGCGCACACAATCCCAGTGTTGTACAGCTTCCTTCTTCACCTTTCCGAAGGTGCCGCTCTCTCCGGCTCCCGGAGGCGAAGAAGCGGCTTCTTCGCGCAAAGACGATTGTGCCGCTCACTGTGCACTCCTTAGCGCGGCTTCTGCCGAAAGACGCCCGGGAGCGGCTCTTAGCCCCGGAGAGCATCGTACCTACGTCTTTAGCGTCTCTTCTCGTCTACATGTTAGCAAAAAGCTTTTCCACTATGTCTGGCGAGGAAAAACTGTGCCAGCACAGAAAACATCTCCCATCGTGTTCTAGACGTTGCACGGAGGTGTGCCGAGTGTTTGGCATGAAGGAAAGAAAAGTTGTCCAAAACAGCTTCCAATCGAATGTTCACGTGATTGGAAAAGTCAGGAGAGTGCAAAGGTACTGTTTTCTGGCAGTTGGCAAGCTGCGCACACAATCCCAGTGTTGTACAGCTTCCTTCTTCACCTTTCCGAAGGTGCCGCTCTCTCCGGCTCCCGGAGGCGAAGAAGCGGCTTCTTCGCCCAAAGACGATTGTGCCGCTCACTGTGCACTCCTTAGCGCGGCTTCTGCCGAAAGACGCCCGGGAGCGGCTCTTAGCTCCGGAGAGCATCGTACCTTCGTCTTTAGCGTCTCTTCTCGTCTACATCTTAGCAAAAAGCTTTTCCACTATGTCTGGCGAGGAAAAACTGTGCCAGCACAGAAAACATCTCCCATCGTATTCTAGACGTTGCACGGAGGTGTGCCGAGTGTTTGGCATGAAGGAAAGAAAAGTTGTCCAAAACAGCTTCCAATCGAATGTTCATGTGATTGGAAAAGTCAGGAGAGTGCAAAGGTACTGTTTTCTATCAGTTGGCAAGCTGCGCACACAATCCCAGTGTTGTACAGCTTCCTTCTTCACCTTTCCGAAGGTGCCGCTCTCTCCGGCTCCCGGAGGCGAAGAAGCGGCTTCTTCGCGCAAAGACGATTGTGCCGCTCACTGTGCACTCCTTAGCGCGGCTTCTGCCGAAAGACGCCCGGGAGCGGCTCTTAGCTCCGGAGAGCATCGTACCTTCGTCTTTAGCGTCTCTTCTCGTCTACATCTTAGCAAAAAGCTTTTCCACTATGTCTGGCGAGGAAAAACTGTGCCAGCACAGAAAACATCTCCCATCGTGTTCTAGACGTTGCACGATCCCTATACTTAGGCTAATTTTCCTTCCTGGGGAGAGGGTTAGGCTTCAAACTAGGGCTTGGAGTTTTTTAACCAGGAAGCCCTGAGTTCCAGGCTTACTGCATCCGCCAAAGGCATCCCAAAGGGAGTGCAGAAGTGCCACAACATGGCTGCTTTCACGGCTTTTCCCTTAGGAAGAACCCTAATACGCGGCTGATTTACCTTCCTAGGGTTACTGTTAGGCTTAGGCCTAGGACTTTTAAAACCAGGAAGCCCTGGGCTCCAGGCACACTGCAGCTGCGAAAGGCATCCCAAGGGGAGCGCAAAAGTGACACAACTTGGCTGCCACCACTGATATTTCCATGAGACCATCCTGAACCATAGGCTGATTTTCCTTCCTTGGGTTAAGGTTTGAGTTACGCCTAGGGTAAGGGTTCTATTAACCAGAAAGCCCTGAGTTCCAAGAACGCAGCAGATGCGAATGACTTCCCAAGAAGAGCGCAAAAGTACCACAACATGCCTGCCTCCACAGATTTTTTCCTTGGGGACATGCCTAATTCCTGGCTGATTTGCCTTTCTCGTCTTAGGGTTGGGGTTCGGCCTAGGGCTAGGATTTTTAAAATCAGGAAGCCCTGAGTTCCAGGCACACTGGAGCTGTGAAAGGCATCCAAAAGGGAGTGCAAAAGTGCCACAACATGGTTGCTTTCACGGCTTTTTCCTTGGCAAGAAGCCTAACACCAGGCTGATTTACCTTCCCAGGGTTACTGTAAGGCTTAGGCTTCGGGCTAGGATTTTTAAAACTAGGAAGCCCTTAGCTCCAGGCGCACTGCATCTGTTCAAGGCATCCCAAGGGGAGTAAATAAGTACAACAACATGGCAGCTTTCACAGCTTTTTCCTTGGCACCATCCCTATAACTTGGCTGTTTTATCTACCTAGGGTTAGGGTTAGGGTTCAGCCTAGGGCTTGGAGTTTTTTAACCAGGAAGCCCTGAGTTCCAGGCTTACTGCATCTGCCAAAGGCATCCCAAAGGGAGTGCAGAAGTGCCACAACATGGCTGCTTTCACGGCTTTTCCCTTAGGAAGAACCCTAATACGCGGCTGATTTACCTTCCTAGGGTTACTGTTAGGCTTAGGCCTAGGACTTTTAAAACCAGGAAGCCCTGGGCTCCAGGCACACTGCAGCTGCGAAAGGCATCCCAAGGGGAGCGCAAAAGTGACACAACTTGGCTGCCACCACTGATATTTCCATGAGACCATCCCGAACCATAGGCTGATTTTCCTTCCTAGGGTTAAGGTTTGAGTTACGCCTGGGGTAAGGGTTCTATTAACCAGAAAGCCCTGAGTTCCAAGAACACAGCAGCTGCGAAGGACTAGCCAAGAAGAGCGCAAAAGTACCACAACATGCCTGCGTCGATAGCTTTTTCCTTGGGGACATGCCTAATTCCTGGCTGATTTGCCTTTCTCGTCTTAGGGTTGTGGCTCACCCTAGGGCTAGGATTTTTTTAACAAGGAAGCCCTGAGTTCCAACCTTACTGCATCTGCCAAAGGCATCCCCAAGGGAGTGCAGAAGTGCCACAACATGGCTGCTTTCACGGCTTTCCCCTTAGGAAGAACCCTAATACGCGGCTGATTTACCTTCCTAGGGTTACTGTTAGGCTTAGGCCTAGGACTTTTAAAACTAGGAAGCCCTGGGCTCCAGGCACACTGCATCTGTTCAAGGCATCCCAAGGGGAGTACTAACGTACCACAACATGGCAGCTTTCACAGCTTTTTCCTTGGCACCATCCCTATACATAGGCTGATTTATCTGCCTAGGGTTAGTGTTAGGGTTCAGTCTAGGGCTTGGAGTTTTTTAACCAGGAAGCCCTGAGTTCCAGGCTTACTGCATCTGCCAAATGCATCCCAAAGGGAGTGCAAAAGTGCCACAACATGGCTGCTTTCACGGCTTTTCCCTTAGGAAGAACCCTAATACGCGGCTGATTTACCTTCCTAGGGTTACTGTTAGGCTTAGGCCTAGGACTTTTAAAACCAGGAAGCCCTGGGCTCCAGGCACACTGCAGCTGCGAAAGGCATCCCAAGGGGAGCGCAAAAGTGACACAACTTGGCTGCCACCACTGATATTTCCATGAGACCATCCCGAACCATAGGCTGATTTTCCTTCCTAGGGTTAAGGTTTGAGTTACGCCTGGGGTAAGGGTTCTATTAACCAGAAAGCCCTGAGTTCCAAGAACACAGCAGCTGCGAAGGACTACCCAAGAAGAGCGCAAAAGTACCACAACATGCCTGCCTCCACAGCTTTTTCCTTGGGGACATGCCTAATTCCTGGCTGATTTGCCTTTCTCGTCTTAGGGTTGGGGTTCGGCCTAGGGCTAAGATATTTTTAACTAGGAAGCCCTGAGTTCCAGGCTTACTTCATCTTCCAAAGGAATCCCAAAGGGAGTGCAAAAGTGCCACAACATGGTTGCTTTCACGGCTTTTTCCTTGGCAAGAAACTTAACACCAGGCTGATTTCCCTTCCCTTGGTTAGTGTTTGGCTTAGGCCTAAGGCTAGGATTTTTAAAACTAGGAAGCCCTTAGCTCCAGGCGCACTGCATCTGTTCAAGGCATCCCAAGGGGAGTAAAAAAGTGCAACAACATGGCAGCTTTCACAGCTTTTTCCTTGGCACCATCCCTATAACTTGGCTGTTTTATCTACCTAGGGTTAGGGTTAGGGTTCAGCCTAGGGCTTGGAGTTTTTTAACCAGGAAGCCCTGAGTTCCAGGCTTACTGCATCTGCCAAACGCATCCCAAAGGGAGTGCAGAAGTGCCACAACATGGCTGCTTTCACGGCTTTTCCCTTAGGAAGAACCCTAATACGCGGCTGATTTACCTTCCTAGGGTTACTGTTAGGCTTAGGCCTAGGACTTTTAAAACCAGGAAGCCCTGGGCTCCAGGCATATGCAGCTGCGAAAGGCATCCCAAGGGGAGCGCAAAAGTGACACAACTTGGCTGCCACCACTGATATTTCCATGAGACCATCCCGAAACATAGGCTGATTTTCCTTCCTAGGGTTAAGGTTTGAGTTACGCCTAGGGTAAGGGTTCTATTAACCAGAAAGCCCTGAGTTCCAAGAACACAGCAGCTGCGAAGGACTACCCAAGAAGAGCGCAAAAGTACCACAACATGCCTGCCTCCACAGCTTTTTCCTTGGGGACATGCCTAATTCCTGGCTGATTTGCCTTTCACGTCTTAGGGTTGGGGTTCGGCCTAGGGCTAGGACTTTCAAAATCAGGAAGCCCTGAGTTCCAGGCACACTGGAGCTGTGAAAGGCATCCAAAAGGGAGTGCAAAAGTGCCACAACACGGTTGCTTTCATGGCTTTTTCCTTGGCAAGAAGCCTAACACCAGGCTGATTTCCCTTCCCAGGGTTACTGTTAGGCTTAGGCCTAGGGCTAGGATTTTTAAAACTAGGAAGCCCTGGGCTCCAGGCACACTGCAGCTGTTCAAGGCATCCCAAGGGGAGTACAAAAGTGCAACAACATGGCAGCTTTCACAGCTTTTTCCTTGGCACCATCCCTATACCTAGGCTGATTTATCTGCCTAGGGTTAGGGTTAGGCTTCAGCCTAGGTCTTGGAGGTTTTTAACCAGGAAGCCCTGAGTTCCAGGCTCACTGCATCTGCCAAAGGCATCCCAAAGGGAGTGCAGAAGTGCCACAACATGGCTGCTTTCACGGCTTTTCCCTTAGGAAGAACCCTAATACGCGGCTGATTTACCTTCCTAGGGTTACTGTTAGGCTTAGGCCTAGGACTTTTAAAACCAGGAAGCCCTGGGCTCCAGGCACACTGCAGCTGTTAAAGGCATCCCAAGAGGGCCGCAGAAGTGACACAACTTGGCTGCCTCTGCTTCTATTCTCATGAGACCATCCTGAATCATAGGCTGATTTTCCTTCCTAGGGTTAAGGTTTGAGTTTCGCCTAGGGTAAGAGTTCTATTAACCAGAAAGACTTGAGTTCCAAGAACACAGCAGCTGCGAAGGACTACCCAAGAAGAGCGCAAAAGTACCACAACATGCCTGCCTCCACAGCTTTTTCCTTGGGGACATGCCTAATTCCTGGCTGATTTGCCTTTCTCGTCTTAGGGTTGGGGTTCGGCCTAGGGCTAGGATTTTTTTAACGAGGAAGCCCTGAGTTCCAGGCTTACTGCATCTGCCAAAGGCATCCCAAAGGGAGTGCAGAAGTGCCACAACATGGCTGCTTTCACGGCTTTTCCCTTAGGAAGAACCCTAATACGCGGCTGATTTACCTTCCTAGGGTTACTGTTAGGCTTAGGCCTAGGACTTTTAAAACCAGGAAGCCCTGGGCTCCAGGCACACTGCAGCTGCGAAAGGCATCCCAAGGGGAGCGCAAAAGTGACACAACTTGGCTGCCACCACTGATATTTCCATGAGACCATCCCGAACCATAGGCTGATTTTCCTTCCTAGGGTTAAGGTTTGAGTTACGCCTGGGGTAAGGGTTCTATTAACCAGAAAGCCCTGAGTTCCAAGAACACAGCAGCTGCGAAGGACTAGCCAAGAAGAGCGCAAAAGTACCACAACATGCCTGCCTCCACAGCTTTTTCCTTGGGGACATGCCTAATTCCTGGCTGATTTGCCTTTCTCGTCTTAGGGTTGGGGTTCGGCCTAGGGCTAAGATATTTTTAACTAGGAAGCCCTGAGTTCCAGGCTTACTTCATCTTCCAAAGGCATCCCAAAGGGAGTGCAAAAGTGCCACAACATGGTTGCTTTCACGGCTTTTTCCTTGGCAAGAAGCTTAACACCAGGCTGATTTCCCTTCCCTTGGTTACTGTTAGGCTTAGGCCTAGGGCTAGGATTTTTAAAACTAGGAAGTCCTTAGCTCCAGGCGCACTGCATCTGTTCAAGGCATCCCAAGGGGAGTAAAAAAGTGCAACAACATGGCAGCTTTCACAGCTTTTTCCTTGGCACCATCCCTATAACTTGGCTGTTTTATCTACCTAGGGTTAGGGTTAGGGTTCAGCCTAGGGCTTGGAGTTTTTTAACCAGGAAGCCCTGAGTTCCAGGCTTACTGCATCTGCCAAAGGCATCCCAAAGGGAGTGCAGAAGTGCCACAACATGGCTGCTTTCACGGCTTTTCCCTTAGGAAGAACCCTAATACGCGGCTGATTTACCTTCCTAGGGTTACTGTTAGGCTTAGGCCTAGGACTTTTAAAACCAGGAAGCCCTGGGCTTCAGGCACACTGCAGCTGCGAAAGGCATCCCAAGGGGAGCGCAAAAGTGACACAACTTGGCTGCCACCACTGATATTTCCATGAGACCATCCCGAACCATAGGCTGATTTTCCTTCCTAGGGTTAAGGTTTGAGTTACGCCTGGGGTAAGGGTTCTATTAACCAGAAAGCCCTGAGTTCCAAGAACACAGCAGCTGCGAAGGACTAGCCAAGAAGAGCGCAAAAGTACCACAACATGCCTGCCTCCACAGCTTTTTCCTTGGGGACATGCCTAATTCCTGGCTGATTTGCCTTTCTCGTCTTAGGGTTGGGGTTCACCCTAGGGCTTGGATTTTTTAAACTAGGAAGCCCTGAGTTCCAGGCTTACTTCATCTGCCAAAAGCATCCCAAAGGGAGTGCAAAAGTGCCACAACATGGCTGCTTTCACAGCTTTTCCCTTAGGAAGAACCCTAATACCCGCCAGATTTACCTTCCTAGGGTTACTGTTAGGCTTATGCCTAGGACTTTTAAAACCAGGAAGCCCTGGGCTCCAGGCATATGCAGCTTTTAAAGGCATCCCAAGATGGCCGCAGAAGTGACACAACTTGGCTGCCTCTGCTGCTATTCTCATGAGACCATCCCGAACCATAGGCTGATTTTCCTTCTTAGGGTTAAGGTTTGAGTTACGCCTAGGGTAAGAGTTCTATTAACCAGAAAGCCCTGAGTTCCAAGAACACAGCAGCTGCGAAGGACTACCCAAGAAGAGCGCAAAAGTACCACAACATGCCTGCCTCCACAGCTTTTTCCTTGGGGACATGCCTAATTCCTGGCTGATTTGCCTTTCTCGTCTTAGGGTTGGGGTTCGGCCTAGGGCTAGGATTTTTTTAACTAGGAAGCCCTGAGTTCCAACCTTACTGCATCTGCCAAAGGCATCCCCAAGGGAGTGCAGAAGTGCCACAACATGGCTGCTTTCACGGCTTTCCCCTTAGGAAGAACCCTAATACGCGGCTGATTTACCTTCCTAGGGTTACTGTTAGGCTTAGGCCTAGGACTTTTAAAACTAGGAAGCCCTGGGCTCCAGGCACACTGCATCTGTTCAAGGCATCCCAAGGGGAGTACTAACGTACCACAACATGGCAGCTTTCACAGCTTTTTCCTTGGCACCATCCCTATACATAGGCTGATTTATCTGCCTAGGGTTAGGGTTAGGGTTCAGCCTAGGGCTTGGAGTTTTTTAACCAGGAAGCCCTGAGTTCCAGGCTTACTGCATCTGCCAAATGCATCCCAAAGGGAGTGCAAAAGTGCCACAACATGGCTGCTTTCACGGCTTTTCCCTTAGGAAGAACCCTAATACCCGGCTGATTTACCTTCCTAGGGTTACTGTTAGGCTTAGGCCTAGGACTTTTAAAACCAGGAAGCCCTGGGCTCCAGGCACACTGCAGCTGCGAAAGGCATCCCAAGGGGAGCGCAAAAGTGACACAACTTGGCTGCCACCACTGATATTTCCATGAGACCATCCCGAAACATAGGCTGATTTTCCTTCCTAGGGTTAAGGTTTGAGTTACGCCTAGGGTAAGGGTTCTATTAACCAGAAAGCCCTGAGTTCCAAGAACACAGCAGCTGCGAAGGACTAGCCAAGAAGAGCGCAAAAGTACCACAACATGCCTGCCTCCACAGCTTTTTCCTTGGGGACATGCCTAATTCCTGGCTGATTTGCCTTTCACGTCTTAGGGTTGGGGTTCGGCCTAGGGCTAGGACTTTCAAAATCAGGAAGCCCTGAGTTCCAGGCACACTGGAGCTGTGAAAGGCATCCAAAAGGGAGTGCAAAAGTGCCACAACATGGTTGCTTTCACGGCTTTTTCCTTGGCAAGAAGCCTAACACCAGGCTGATTTCCCTTCCCAGGGTTACTGTTAGGCTTAGGCCTAGGGCTAGGATTTTTAAAACTAGGAAGCCTTTAGTTCCAGGCACACTGCAGCTGTTCAAGGCATCCCAA
Source organism: Ammospiza maritima maritima (assembly GCA_036010785.1). NCBI lineage: Eukaryota > Metazoa > Chordata > Aves > Passeriformes > Passerellidae > Ammospiza > Ammospiza maritima. The sequence goes on from CM069694.1 coordinate 5,698,505, forward strand.
GGGGAGTACAAAAGTGCAACAACATGGCAGCTTTCACAGCTTTTTCCTTGGCACCATCCCTATACCTAGGCTGATTTATCTGCCTAGGGTTAGGGTTAGGCTTCAGCCTAGGGCTTGGAGGTTTTTAACCAGGAAGCCCTGAGTTCCAGGCTCACTGCATCTGCCAAAGGCATCCCAAAGGGAGTGCAGAAGTGCCACAACATGGCTGCTTTCACGGCTTTTCCCTTAGGAAGGACCCTAATACGCGGCTGATTTACCTTCCTAGGGTTACTGTTAGGCTTAGGCCTAGGACTTTTAAAACCAGGAAGCCCTGGGCTCCAGGCACTCTGCAGCTGTTAAAGGCATCCCAAGAGGGCCGCAGAAGTGACACAACTTGGCTGCCTCTGCTTCTATTCTCATGAGACCATCCTGAATCATAGGCTGATTTTCCTTCCTAGGGTTAAGGTTTGAGTTTCGCCTAGGGTAAGAGTTCTATTAACCAGAAAGACTTGAGTTCCAAGAACACAGCAGCTGCGAAGGACTACCCAAGAAGAGCGCAAAAGTACCACAACATGCCTGCCTCCACAGCTTTTTCCTTGGGGACATGCCTAATTCCTGGCTGATTTGCCTTTCTCGTCTTAGGGTTGGGGTTCACCCTAGGGCTTGGATTTTTTAAACTAGGAAGCCCTGAGTTCCAGGCTTACTTCATCTGCCAAAAGCATCCCAAAGGGAGTGCAAAAGTGCCACAACATGGCTGCTTTCACAGCTTTTCCCTTAGGAAGAACCCTAATACCCGCCAGATTTACCTTCCTAGGGTTACTGTTAGGCTTATGCCTAGGACTTTTAAAACCAGGAAGCCCTGGGCTCCAGGCATATGCAGCTTTTAAAGGCATCCCAAGATGGCCGCAGAAGTGACACAACTTGGCTGCCTCTGCTGCTATTCTCATGAGACCATCCCGAACCATAGGCTGATTTTCCTTCTTAGGGTTAAGGTTTGAGTTACGCCTAGGGTAAGAGTTCTATTAACCAGAAAGCCCTGAGTTCCAAGAACACAGCAGCTGCGAAGGACTACCCAAGAAGAGCGCAAAAGTACCACAACATGCCTGCCTCCACAGCTTTTTCCTTGGGGACATGCCTAATTCCTGGCTGATTTGCCTTTCTCGTCTTAGGGTTGGGGTTCGGCCTAGGGCTAGGATTTTTTTAACTAGGAAGCCCTGAGTTCCAACCTTACTGCATCTGCCAAAGGCATCCCCAAGGGAGTGCAGAAGTGCCACAACATGGCTGCTTTCACGGCTTTCCCCTTAGGAAGAACCCTAATACGCGGCTGATTTACCTTCCTAGGGTTACTGTTAGGCTTAGGCCTAGGACTTTTAAAACTAGGAAGCCCTGGGCTCCAGGCACACTGCATCTGTTCAAGGCATCCCAAGGGGAGTACTAACGTACCACAACATGGCAGCTTTCACAGCTTTTTCCTTGGCACCATCCCTATACATAGGCTGATTTATCTGCCTAGGGTTAGGGTTAGGGTTCAGCCTAGGGCTTGGAGTTTTTTAACCAGGAAGCCCTGAGTTCCAGGCTTACTGCATCTGCCAAATGCATCCCAAAGGGAGTGCAAAAGTGCCACAACATGGCTGCTTTCACGGCTTTTCCCTTAGGAAGAACCCTAATACGCGGCTGATTTACCTTCCTAGGGTTACTGTTAGGCTTAGGCCTAGGACTTTTAAAACCAGGAAGCCCTGGGCTCCAGGCACACTGCAGCTGCGAAAGGCATCCCAAGGGGAGCGCAAAAGTGACACAACTTGGCTGCCACCACTGATATTTCCATGAGACCATCCCGAAACATAGGCTGATTTTCCTTCCTAGGGTTAAGGTTTGAGTTACGCCTAGGGTAAGGGTTCTATTAACCAGAAAGCCCTGAGTTCCAAGAACACAGCAGCTGCGAAGGACTACCCAAGAAGAGCGCAAAAGTACCACAACATGCCTGCCTCCACAGCTTTTTCCTTGGGGACATGCCTAATTCCTGGCTGATTTGCCTTTCACGTCTTAGGGTTGGGGTTCGGCCTAGGGCTAGGACTTTCAAAATCAGGAAGCCCTGAGTTCCAGGCACACTGGAGCTGTGAAAGGCATCCAAAAGGGAGTGCAAAAGTGCCACAACATGGCTGCTTTCACGGCTTTTTCCTTGGCAAGAAGCCTAACACCAGGCTGATTTCCCTTCCCAGGGTTACTGTTAGGCTTAGGCCTAGGGCTAGGATTTTTAAAACTAGGAAGCCTTTAGTTCCAGGCACACTGCAGCTGTTCAAGGCATCCCAAGGGGAGTACAAAAGTGCAACAACATGGCAGCTTTCACAGCTTTTTCCTTGGCACCATCCCTATACCTAGGCTGATTTATCTGCCTAGGGTTAGGGTTAGGCTTCAGCCTAGGTCTTGGAGGTTTTTAACCAGGAAGCCCTGAGTTCCAGGCTCACTGCATCTGCCAAAGGCATCCCAAAGGGAGTGCAGAAGTGCCACAACATGGCTGCTTTCACGGCTTTTCCCTTAGGAAGGACCCTAATACGCGGCTGATTTACCTTCCTAGGGTTACTGTTAGGCTTAGGCCTAGGACTTTTAAAACCAGGAAGCCCTGGGCTCCAGGCACTCTGCAGCTGTTAAAGGCATCCCAAGAGGGCCGCAGAAGTGACACAACTTGGCTGCCTCTGCTTCTATTCTCATGAGACCATCCTGAATCATAGGCTGATTTTCCTTCCTAGGGTTAAGGTTTGAGTTTCGCCTAGGGTAAGAGTTCTATTAACCAGAAAGACTTGAGTTCCAAGAACACAGCAGCTGCGAAGGACTACCCAAGAAGAGCGCAAAAGTACCACAACATGCCTGCCTCCACAGCTTTTTCCTTGGGGACATGCCTAATTCCTGGCTGATTTGCCTTTCTCGTCTTAGGGTTGGGGTTCACCCTAGGGCTTGGATTTTTTAAACTAGGAAGCCCTGAGTTCCAGGCTTACTTCATCTGCCAAAAGCATCCCAAAGGGAGTGCAAAAGTGCCACAACATGGCTGCTTTCACAGCTTTTCCCTTAGGAAGAACCCTAATACCCGCCAGATTTATCTTCCTAGGGTTACTGTTAGGCTTATGCCTAGGACTTTTAAAACCAGGAAGCCCTGGGCTCCAGGCATATGCAGCTTTTAAAGGCATCCCAAGATGGCCGCAGAAGTGACACAACTTGGCTGCCTCTGCTGCTATTCTCATGAGACCATCCCGAACCATAGGCTGATTTTCCTTCTTAGGGTTAAGGTTTGAGTTACGCCTAGGGTAAGAGTTCTATTAACCAGAAAGCCCTGAGTTCCAAGAACACAGCAGCTGCGAAGGACTACCCAAGAAGAGCGCAAAAGTACCACAACATGCCTGCCTCCACAGCTTTTTCCTTGGGGACATGCCTAATTCCTGGCTGATTTGCCTTTCTCGTCTTAGGGTTGGGGTTCGGCCTAGGGCTAGGATATTTTTAACAAGGAAGCCCTGAGTTCCAGGCTTACTTCATCTGCCAAAGGCATCCCCAAGGGAGTGCAGAAGTGCCACAACATGGCTGCTTTCACGGCTTTCCCCTTAGGAAGAACCCTAATACGCGGCTGATTTACCTTCCTAGGGTTACTGTTAGGCTTAGGCCTAGGACTTTTAAAACTAGGAAGCCCTGGGCTCCAGGCACACTGCATCTGTTCAAGGCATCCCAAGGGGAGTACTAACGTACCACAACATGGCAGCTTTCACAGCTTTTTCCTTGGCACCATCCCTATACATAGGCTGATTTATCTGCCTAGGGTTAGGGTTAGGGTTCAGCCTAGGGCTTGGAGTTTTTTTACCAGGAAGCCCTGAGTTCCAGGCTTACTGCATCTGCCAAACGCATCCCAAAGGGAGTGCAAAAGTGCCACAACATGGCTGCTTTCACGGCTTTTCCCTTAGGAAGAACCCTAATACGCGGCTGATTTACCTTCCTAGGGTTACTGTTAGGCTTAGGCCTAGGACTTTTAAAACCAGGAAGCCCTGGGCTCCAGGCACACTGCAGCTGTTAAAGGCATCCCAAGAGGGCCGCAGAAGTGACACAACTTGGCTGCCTCTGCTTCTATTCTCATGAGACCATCCTGAATCATAGGCTGATTTTCCTTCCTAGGGTTAAGGTTTGAGTTTCGCCTAGGGTAAGAGTTCTGTTAACCAGAAAGACTTGAGTTCCAAGAACACAGCAGCTGCGAAGGACTACCCAAGAAGAGCGCAAAAGTACCACAACATGCCTGCCTCCACAGCTTTTTCCTTGGGGACATGCCTAATTCCTGGCTGATTTGCCTTTCTCGTCTTAGGGTTGGGGTTCGGCCTAGGGCTAGGATTTTTTTAACGAGGAAGCCCTGAGTTCCAGGCTTACTGCATCTGCCAAAGGCATCCCAAAGGGAGTGCAGAAGTGCCACAACATGGCTGCTTTCACGGCTTTTCCCTTAGGAAGAACCCTAATACGCGGCTGATTTACCTTCCTAGGGTTACTGTTAGGCTTAGGCCTAGGACTTTTAAAACCAGGAAGCCCTGGGCTCCAGGCACACTGCAGCTGCGAAAGGCATCCCAAGGGGAGCGCAAAAGTGACACAACTTGGCTGCCACCACTGATATTTCCATGAGACCATCCCGAAACATAGGCTGATTTTCCTTCCTAGGGTTAAGGTTTGAGTTACGCCTGGGGTAAGGGTTCTATTAACCAGAAAGCCCTGAGTTCCAAGAACACAGCAGCTGCGAAGCACTAGCCAAGAAGAGCGCAAAAGTACCACAACATGCCTGCCTCCACAGCTTTTTCCTTGGGGACATGCCTAATTCCTGGCTGATTTGCCTTTCTCGTCTTAGGGTTGGGGTTCGGCCTAGGGCTAGGATTTTTTTAACTAGGAAGCCCTGAGTTCCAGGCTTACTGCATGTGCCAAAGGTGTCCCAAAGGGAGTGCAGAAGTGCCACAACATGGCTGCTTTCACGGCTTTTCCCTTAGGAAGAACCCTAATACGCGGCTGATTTACCTTCCTAGGGTTACTGTTAGGCTTAGGCCTAGGACTTTTAAAACCAGGAAGCCCTGGGCTCCAGGCACACTGCAGCTGCGAAAGGCATCCCAAGGGGAGCGCAAAAGTGACACAACTTGGCTGCCACCACTGATATTTCCATGAGACCATCCCGAACCATAGGCTGATTTTCCTTCCTAGGGTTAAGGTTTGAGTTACGCCTGGGGTAAGGGTTCTATTAACCAGAAAGCCCTGAGTTCCAAGAACACAGCAGCTGCGAAGGACTACCCAAGAAGAGCGCAAAAGTACCACAACATGCCTGCCTCCACAGCTTTTTCCTTGGGGACATGCCTAATTCCTGGCTGATTTGCCTTTCTCGTCTTAGGGTTGGGGTTCGGCCTAGGGCTAAGATATTTTTAACTAGGAAGCCCTGAGTTCCAGGCTTACTTCATCTTCCAAAGGCATCCCAAAGGGAGTGCAGAAGTGCCACAACATGGCTGCTTTCACGGCTTTTCCCTTAGGAAGAACCCTAATACGCGGCTGATTTCCCTTCCCTTGGTTACTGTTAGGCTTAGGCCTAGGGCTAGGATTTTTAAAACTAGGAAGCCCTTAGCTCCAGGCGCACTGCATCTGTTCAAGGCATCCCAAGGGGAGTAAAAAAGTGCAACAACATGGCAGCTTTCACAGCTTTTTCCTTGGCACCATCCCTATAACTTGGCTGTTTTATCTACCTAGGGTTAGGGTTAGGGTTCAGCCTAGGGCTTGGAGTTTTTTAACCAGGAAGCCCTGAGTTCCAGGCTTACTGCATCTGCCAAAGGCATCCCAAAGGGAGTGCAGAAGTGCCACAACATGGCTGCTTTCACGGCTTTTCCCTTAGGAAGAACCCTAATACGCGGCTGATTTACCTTCCTAAGGTTACTGTTAGGCTTAGGCCTAGGACTTTTAAAACCAGGAAGCCCTGGGCTTCAGGCACACTGCAGCTGCGAAAGGCATCCCAAGGGGAGCGCAAAAGTGACACAACTTGGCTGCCACCACTGATATTTCCATGAGACCATCCCGAACCATAGGCTGATTTTCCTTCCTAGGGTTAAGGTTTGAGTTACGCCTGGGGTAAGGGTTCTATTAACCAGAAAGCCCTGAGTTCCAAGAACACAGCAGCTGCGAAGGACTAGCCAAGAAGAGCGCAAAAGTACCACAACATGCCTGCCTCCACAGCTTTTTCCTTGGGGACATGCCTAATTCCTGGCTGATTTGCCTTTCTCGTCTTAGGGTTGGGGTTCACCCTAGGGCTTGGATTTTTTAAACTAGGAAGCCCTGAGTTCCAGGCTTACTTCATCTGCCAAAAGCATCCCAAAGGGAGTGCAAAAGTGCCACAACACGGCTGCTTTCACAGCTTTTCCCTTAGGAAGAACCCTAATACCCGCCAGATTTACCTTCCTAGGGTTACTGTTAGGCTTATGCCTAGGACTTTTAAAACCAGGAAGCCCTGGGCTCCAGGCATATGCAGCTTTTAAAGGCATCCCAAGATGGCCGCAGAAGTGACACAACTTGGCTGCCTCTGCTGCTATTCTCATGAGACCATCCCGAACCATAGGCTGATTTTCCTTCTTAGGGTTAAGGTTTGAGTTACGCCTAGGGTAAGAGTTCTATTAACCAGAAAGCCCTGAGTTCCAAGAACACAGCAGCTGCGAAGGACTACCCAAGAAGAGCGCAAAAGTACCACAACATGCCTGCCTCCACAGCTTTTTCCTTGGGGACATGCCTAATTCCTGGCTGATTTGCCTTTCTCGTCTTAGGGTTGGGGTTCGGCCTAGGGCTAGGATTTTTTTAACTAGGAAGCCCTGAGTTCCAACCTTACTGCATCTGCCAAAGGCATCCCCAAGGGAGTGCAGAAGTGCCACAACATGGCTGCTTTCACGGCTTTCCCCTTAGGAAGAACCCTAATACGCGGCTGATTTACCTTCCTAGGGTTACTGTTAGGCTTAGGCCTAGGACATTTAAAACTAGGAAGCCCTGGGCTCCAGGCACACTGCATCTGTTCAAGGCATCCCAAGGGGAGTACTAACGTACCACAACATGGCAGCTTTCACAGCTTTTTCCTTGGCACCATCCCTATACATAGGCTGATTTATCTGCCTAGGGTTAGGGTTAGGGTTCAGCCTAGGGCTTGGAGTTTTTTAACCAGGAAGCCCTGAGTTCCAGGCTTACTGCATCTGCCAAATGCATCCCAAAGGGAGTGCAAAAGTGCCACAACATGGCTGCTTTCACGGCTTTTCCCTTAGGAAGAACCCTAATACCCGGCTGATTTACCTTCCTAGGGTTACTGTTAGGCTTAGGCCTAGGACTTTTAAAACCAGGAAGCCCTGGGCTCCAGGCACACTGCAGCTGCGAAAGGCATCCCAAGGGGAGCGCAAAAGTGACACAACTTGGCTGCCACCACTGATATTTCCATGAGACCATCCCGAAACATAGGCTGATTTTCCTTCCTAGGGTTAAGGTTTGAGTTACGCCTAGGGTAAGGGTTCTATTAACCAGAAAGCCCTGAGTTCCAAGAACACAGCAGCTGCGAAGGACTACCCAAGAAGAGCGCAAAAGTACCACAACATGCCTGCCTCCACAGCTTTTTCCTTGGGGACATGCCTAATTCCTGGCTGATTTGCCTTTCTCGTCTTAGGCTTGGGGTTCGGCCTAGGGCTAGGATTTTTTTAACTAGGAAGCCCTGAGTTCCAGGCTTACTTCATCTTCCAAAGGCATCCCAAAGGGAGTGCAAAAGTGCCACAACATGGTTGCTTTCACGGCTTTTTCCTTGGCAAGAAGCTTAACACCAGGCTGATTTCCCTTCCCTTGGTTACTGTTAGGCTTAGGCCTAGGGCTAGGATTTTTAAAACTAGGAAGCCCTTAGCTCCAGGCGCACTGCATCTGTTCAAGGCATCCCAAGGGGAGTAAAAAAGTGCAACAACATGGCAGCTTTCACAGCTTTTTCCTTGGCACCATCCCTATACCTAGGCTGATTTATCTGCCTAGGGTTAGGGTTAGGCTTCAGCCTAGGGCTTGGAGTTTTTTAACCAGGAAGCCCTGAGTTCCAGGCTTACTGCATCTGCCAAAGGCATCCCAAAGGGAGTGCAGAAGTGCCACAACATGGCTGCTTTCACGGCTTTTCCCTTAGGAAGAACCCTAATACGCGGCTGATTTACCTTCCTAGGGTTACTGTTAGGCTTAGGCCTAGGACTTTTAAAACCAGGAAGCCCTGGGCTCCAGGCACACTGCAGCTGCGAAAGGCATCCCAAGGGGAGCGCAAAAGTGACACAACTTGGCTGCCACCACTGATATTTCCATGAGACCATCCCGAACCATAGGCTGATTTTCCTTCCTAGGGTTAAGGTTTGAGTTACGCCTGGGGTAAGGGTTCTATTAACCAGAAAGCCCTGAGTTCCAAGAACACAGCAGCTGCGAAGGACTAGCCAAGAAGAGCGCAAAAGTACCACAACATGCCTGCCTCCACAGCTTTTTCCTTGGGGACATGCCTAATTCCTGGCTGATTTGCCTTTCTCGTCTTAGGGTTGGGGTTCACCCTAGGGCTTGGATTTTTTAAACTAGGAAGCCCTGAGTTCCAGGCTTACTTCATCTGCCAAAAGCATCCCAAAGGGAGTGCAAAAGTGCCACAACATGGCTGCTTTCACAGCTTTTCCCTTAGGAAGAACCCTAATACCCGCCAGATTTACCTTCCTAGGGTTACTGTTAGGCTTATGCCTAGGACTTTTAAAACCAGGAAGCCCTGGGCTCCAGGCATATGCAGCTTTTAAAGGCATCCCAAGATGGCCGCAGAAGTGACACAACTTGGCTGCCTCTGCTGCTATTCTCATGAGACCATCCCGAACCATAGGCTGATTTTCCTTCTTAGGGTTAAGGTTTGAGTTACGCCTAGGGTAAGAGTTCTATTAACCAGAAAGCCCTGAGTTCCAAGAACACAGCAGCTGCGAAGGACTAGCCAAGAAGAGCGCAAAAGTACCACAACATGCCTGCCTCCACAGCTTTTTCCTTGGGGACATGCCTAATTCCTGGCTGATTTGCCTTTCTCGTCTTAGGGTTGGGGTTCGGCCTAGGGCTAGGATTTTTTTAACTAGGAAGCCCTGAGTTCCAACCTTACTGCATCTGCCAAAGGCATCCCCAAGGGAGTGCAGAAGTGCCACAACATGGCTGCTTTCGCGGCTTTCCCCTTAGGAAGAACCCTAATACGCGGCTGATTTACCTTCCTAGGGTTACTGTTAGGCTTAGGCCTAGGACTTTTAAAACTAGGAAGCCCTGGGCTCCAGGCACACTGCATCTGTTCAAGGCATCCCAAGGGGAGTACTAACGTACCACAACATGGCAGCTTTCACAGCTTTTTCCTTGGCACCATCCCTATACATAGGCTGATTTATCTGCCTAGGGTTAGGGTTAGGGTTCAGCCTAGGGCTTGGAGTTTTTTAACCAGGAAGCCCTGAGTTCCAGGCTTACTGCATCTGCCAAATGCATCCCAAAGGGAGCGCAAAAGTGCCACAACATGGCTGCTTTCACGGCTTTTCCCTTAGGAAGAACCCTAATACGCGGCTGATTTACCTTCCTAGGGTTACTGTTAGGCTTAGGCCTAGGACTTTTAAAACCAGGAAGCCCTGGGCTCCAGGCACACTGCAGCTGCGAAAGGCATCCCAAGGGGAGCGCAAAAGTGACACAACTTGGCTGCCACCACTGATATTTCCATGAGACCATCCCGAAACATAGGCTGATTTTCCTTCCTAGGGTTAAGGTTTGAGTTACGCCTAGGGTAAGGGTTCTATTAACCAGAAAGCCCTGAGTTCCAAGAACACAGCAGCTGCGAAGGACTACCCAAGAAGAGCGCAAAAGTACCACAACATGCCTGCCTCCACAGCTTTTTCCTTGGGGACATGCCTAATTCCTGGCTGATTTGCCTTTCTCGTCTTAGGCTTGGGGTTCGGCCTAGGGCTAGGATTTTTTTAACTAGGAAGCCCTGAGTTCCAGGCTTACTTCATCTTCCAAAGGCATCCCAAAGGGAGTGCAAAAGTGCCACAACATGGTTGCTTTCACGGCTTTTTCCTTGGCAAGAAGCTTAACACCAGGCTGATTTCCCTTCCCTTGGTTACTGTTAGGCTTAGGCCTAGGGCTAGGATTTTTAAAACTAGGAAGCCCTTAGCTCCAGGCGCACTGCATCTGTTCAAGGCATCCCAAGGGGAGTAAAAAAGTGCAACAACATGGCAGCTTTCACAGCTTTTTCCTTGGCACCATCCCTATAACTTGGCTGTTTATCTACCTAGGGTTAGGGTTAGGGTTCAGCCTAGGGCTTGGAGTTTTTTAACCAGGAAGCCCTGAGTTCCAGGCTTACTGCATCTGCCAAAGGCATCCCAAAGGGAGTGCAGAAGTGCCACAACATGGCTGCTTTCACGGCTTTTCCCTTAGGAAGAACCCTAATACGCGGCTGATTTACCTTCCTAGGGTTACTGTTAGGCTTAGGCCTAGGACTTTTAAAACCAGGAAGCCCTGGGCTCCAGGCACACTGCAGCTGCGAAAGGCATCCCAAGGGGAGCGCAAAAGTGACACAACTTGGCTGCCACCACTGATATTTCCATGAGACCATCCCGAACCATAGGCTGATTTTCCTTCCTAGGGTTAAGGTTTGAGTTACGCCTGGGGTAAGGGTTCTATTAACCAGAAAGCCCTGAGTTCCAAGAACACAGCAGCTGCGAAGGACTAGCCAAGAAGAGCGCAAAAGTACCACAACATGCCTGCCTCCACAGCTTTTTCCTTGGGGACATGCCTAATTCCTGGCTGATTTGCCTTTCTCGTCTTAGGGTTGGGGTTCACCCTAGGGCTTGGATTTTTTAAACTAGGAAGCCCTGAGTTCCAGGCTTACTTCATCTGCCAAAAGCATCCCAAAGGGAGTGCAAAAGTGCCACAACATGGCTGCTTTCACAGCTTTTCCCTTAGGAAGAACCCTAATACCCGCCAGATTTACCTTCCTAGGGTTACTGTTAGGCTTATGCCTAGGACTTTTAAAACCAGGAAGCCCTGGGCTCCAGGCATATGCAGCTTTTAAAGGCATCCCAAGATGGCCGCAGAAGTGACACAACTTGGCTGCCTCTGCTGCTATTCTCATGAGACCATCCCGAACCATAGGCTGATTTTCCTTCTTAGGGTTAAGGTTTGAGTTACGCCTAGGGTAAGAGTTCTATTAACCAGAAAGCCCTGAGTTCCAAGAACACAGCAGCTGCGAAGGACTAGCCAAGAAGAGCGCAAAAGTACCACAACATGCCTGCCTCCACAGCTTTTTCCTTGGGGACATGCCTAATTCCTGGCTGATTTGCCTTTCTCGTCTTAGGGTTGGGGTTCGGCCTAGGGCTAGGATTTTTTTAACTAGGAAGCCCTGAGTTCCAACCTTACTGCATCTGCCAAAGGCATCCCCAAGGGAGTGCAGAAGTGCCACAACATGGCTGCTTTCGCGGCTTTCCCCTTAGGAAGAACCCTAATACGCGGCTGATTTACCTTCCTAGGGTTACTGTTAGGCTTAGGCCTAGGACTTTTAAAACTAGGAAGCCCTGGGCTCCAGGCACACTGCATCTGTTCAAGGCATCCCAAGGGGAGTACTAACGTACCACAACATGGCAGCTTTCACAGCTTTTTCCTTGGCACCATCCCTATACATAGGCTGATTTATCTGCCTAGGGTTAGGGTTAGGGTTCAGCCTAGGGCTTGGAGTTTTTTAACCAGGAAGCCCTGAGTTCCAGGCTTACTGCATCTGCCAAATGCATCCCAAAGGGAGCGCAAAAGTGCCACAACATGGCTGCTTTCACGGCTTTTCCCTTAGGAAGAACCCTAATACGCGGCTGATTTACCTTCCTAGGGTTACTGTTAGGCTTAGGCCTAGGACTTTTAAAACCAGGAAGCCCTGGGCTCCAGGCACACTGCAGCTGCGAAAGGCATCCCAAGGGGAGCGCAAAAGTGACACAACTTGGCTGCCACCACTGATATTTCCATGAGACCATCCCGAAACATAGGCTGATTTTCCTTCCTAGGGTTAAGGTTTGAGTTACGCCTAGGGTAAGGGTTCTATTAACCAGAAAGCCCTGAGTTCCAAGAACACAGCAGCTGCGAAGGACTACCCAAGAAGAGCGCAAAAGTACCACAACATGCCTGCCTCCACAGCTTTTTCCTTGGGGACATGCCTAATTCCTGGCTGATTTGCCTTTCACGTCTTAGGGTTGGGGTTCGGCCTAGGGCTAGGACTTTCAAAATCAGGAAGCCCTGAGTTCCAGGCACACTGGAGCTGTGAAAGGCATCCAAAAGGGAGTGCAAAAGTGCCACAACATGGTTGCTTTCACGGCTTTTTCCTTGGCAAGAAGCCTAACACCAGGCTGATTTCCCTTCCCAGGGTTACTGTTAGGCTTAGGCCTAGGGCTAGGATTTTTAAAACTAGGAAGCCCTTAGTTCCAGGCACACTGCAGCTGTTCAAGGCATCCCAAGGGGAGTACAAAAGTGCAACAACATGGCAGCTTTCACAGCTTTTTCCTTGGCACCATCCCTATACCTAGGCTGATTTATCTGCCTAGGGTTAGGGTTAGGCTTCAGCCTAGGTCTTGGAGGTTTTTAACCAGGAAGCCCTGAGTTCCAGGCTCACTGCATCTGCCAAAGGCATCCCAAAGGGAGTGCAGAAGTGCCACAACATGGCTGCTTTCACGGCTTTTCCCTTAGGAAGAACCCTAATACGCGGCTGATTTACCTTCCTAGGGTTACTGTTAGGCTTAGGCCTAGGACTTTTAAAACCAGGAAGCCCTGGGCTCCAGGCACTCTGCAGCTGTTAAAGGCATCCCAAGAGGGCCGCAGAAGTGACACAACTTGGCTGCCTCTGCTTCTATTCTCATGAGACCATCCTGAATCATAGGCTGATTTTCCTTCCTAGGGTTAAGGTTTGAGTTTCGCCTAGGGTAAGAGTTCTATTAACCAGAAAGACTTGAGTTCCAAGAACACAGCAGCTGCGAAGGACTACCCAAGAAGAGCGCAAAAGTACCACAACATGCCTGCCTCCACAGCTTTTTCCTTGGGGACATGCCTAATTCCTGGCTGATTTGCCTTTCTCGTCTTAGGGTTGCGGTTCGGCCTAGGGCTAGGATTTTTTTAACTCGGAAGCCCTGAGTTCCAGGCTTACTGCATCTGCCAAAGGCATCCCAAAGGGAGTGCAGAAGTGCCACAACATGGCTGCTTTCACGGCTTTTCCCTTAGGAAGAACCCTAATACGCGGCTGATTTACCTTCCTAGGGTTACTGTTAGGCTTAGGCCTAGGACTTTTAAAACCAGGAAGCCCTGGGCTCCAGGCACACTGCAGCTGCGAAAGGCATCCCAAGGGGAGCGCAAAAGTGACACAACTTGGCTGCCACCACTGATATTTCCATGAGACCATCCCGAACCATAGGCTGATTTTCCTTCCTAGGGTTAAGGTTTGAGTTACGCCTGGGGTAAGGGTTCTATTAACCAGAAAGACCTGAGTTCCAAGAACACAGCAGCTGCGAAGGACTAGCCAAGAAGAGCGCAAAAGTACCACAACATGCCTGCCTCCACAGCTTTTTCCTTGGGGACATGCCTAATTCCTGGCTGATTTGCCTTTCTCGTCTTAGGGTTGGGGTTCGGCCTAGGGCTAGGATTTTTTTAACTAGGAAGCCCTGAGTTCCAGGCTTACTGCATCTGCCAAAGGCGTCCCAAAGGGAGTGCAGAAGTCCCACAACATGGCTGCTTTCACGGCTTTTCCCTTAGGAAGAACCCTAATACCCGGCTGATTTACCTTCCTAGGGTTACTGTTAGGCTTAGGCCTAGGACTTTTAAAACCAGGAAGCCCTGGGCTCCAGGCACACTGCAGCTGCGAAAGGCATCCCAAGGGGAGCGCAAAAGTGACACAACTTGGCTGCCACCACTGATATTTCCATGAGACCATCCCGAACCATAGGCTGATTTTCCTTCCTAGGGTTAAGGTTTGAGTTACGCCTGGGGTAAGGGTTCTATTAACCAGAAAGCCCTGAGTTCCAAGAACACAGCAGCTGCGAAGGACTACCCAAGAAGAGCGCAAAAGTACCACAACATGCCTGCCTCCACAGCTTTTTCCTTGGGGACATGCCTAATTCCTGGCTGATTTGCCTTTCTCGTCTTAGGGTTGGGGTTCGGCCTAGGGCTAAGATATTTTTAACTAGGAAGCCCTGAGTTCCAGGCTTACTTCATCTTCCAAAGGCATCCCAAAGGGAGTGCAAAAGTGCCACAACATGGTTGCTTTCACGGCTTTTTCCTTGGCAAGAAGCTTAACACCAGGCTGATTTCCCTTCCCTTGGTTACTGTTAGGCTTAGGCCTAGGGCTAGGATTTTTAAAACTAGGAAGCCCTTAGCTCCAGGCGCACTGCATCTGTTCAAGGCATCCCAAGGGGAGTAAAAAAGTGCAACAACATGGCAGCTTTCACAGCTTTTTCCTTGGCACCATCCCTATAACTTGGCTGTTTTATCTACCTAGGGTTAGGGTTAGGGTTCAGCCTAGGGCTTGGAGTTTTTTAACCAGGAAGCCCTGAGTTCCAGGCTTACTGCATCTGCCAAAGGCATCCCAACGGGAGTGCAGAAGTGCCACAACATGGCTGCTTTCACGGCTTTTCCCTTAGGAAGAACCCTAATACGCGGCTGATTTACCTTCCTAGGGTTACTGTTAGGCTTAGGCCTAGGACTTTTAAAACCAGGAAGCCCTGGGCTCCAGGCACACTGCAGCTGCGAAAGGCATCCCAAGGGGAGCGCAAAAGTGACACAACTTGGCTGCCACCACTGATATTTCCATGAGACCATCCCGAACCATAGGCTGATTTTCCTTCCTAGGGTTAAGGTTTGAGTTACGCCTGGGGTAAGGGTTCTATTAACCAGAAAGCCCTGAGTTCCAAGAACACAGCAGCTGCGAAGGACTAGCCAAGAAGAGCGCAAAAGTACCACAACATGCCTGCCTCCACAGCTTTTTCCTTGGGGACATGCCTAATTCCTGGCTGATTTGCCTTTCTCGTCTTAGGGTTGGGGTTCACCCTAGGGCTTGGATTTTTTAAACTAGGAAGCCCTGAGTTCCAGGCTTACTTCATCTGCCAAAAGCATCCCAAAGGGAGTGCAAAAGTGCCACAACATGGCTGCTTTCACAGCTTTTCCCTTAGGAAGAACCCTAATACCCGCCAGATTTACCTTCCTAGGGTTACTGTTAGGCTTATGCCTAGGACTTTTAAAACCAGGAAGCCCTGGGCTCCAGGCATATGCAGCTTTTAAAGGCATCCCAAGATGGCCGCAGAAGTGACACAACTTGGCTGCCTCTGCTGCTATTCTCATGAGACCATCCCGAACCATAGGCTGATTTTCCTTCTTAGGGTTAAGGTTTGAGTTACGCCTAGGGTAAGAGTTCTATTAACCAGAAAGCCCTGAGTTCCAAGAACACAGCAGCTGCGAAGGACTACCCAAGAAGAGCGCAAAAGTACCACAACATGCCTGCCTCCACAGCTTTTTCCTTGGGGACATGCCTAATTCCTGGCTGATTTGCCTTTCTCGTCTTAGGGTTGGGGTTCGGCCTAGGGCTAGGATTTTTTTAACTAGGAAGCCCTGAGTTCCAACCTTACTGCATCTGCCAAAGGCATCCCCAAGGGAGTGCAGAAGTGCCACAACATGGCTGCTTTCACGGCTTTCCCCTTAGGAAGAACCCTAATACGCGGCTGATTTACCTTCCTAGGGTTACTGTTAGGCTTAGGCCTAGGACTTTTAAAACTAGGAAGCCCTGGGCTCCAGGCACACTGCATCTGTTCAAGGCATCCCAAGGGGAGTACTAACGTACCACAACATGGCAGCTTTCACAGCTTTTTCCTTGGCACCATCCCTATACATAGGCTGATTTATCTGCCTAGGGTTAGGGTTAGGGTTCAGCCTAGGGCTTGGAGTTTTTTAACCAGGAAGCCCTGAGTTCCAGGCTTACTGCATCTGCCAAATGCATCCCAAAGGGAGCGCAAAAGTGCCACAACATGGCTGCTTTCACGGCTTTTCCCTTAGGAAGAACCCTAATACGCGGCTGATTTACCTTCCTAGGGTTACTGTTAGGCTTAGGCCTAGGACTTTTTAAACCAGGAAGCCCTGGGCTCCAGGCACACTGCAGCTGCGAAAGGCATCCCAAGGGGAGCGCAAAAGTGACACAACTTGGCTGCCACCACTGATATTTCCATGAGACCATCCCGAAACATAGGCTGATTTTCCTTCCTAGGGTTAAGGTTTGAGTTACGCCTAGGGTAAGGGTTCTATTAACCAGAAAGCCCTGAGTTCCAAGAACACAGCAGCTGCGAAGGACTACCCAAGAAGAGCGCAAAAGTACCACAACATGCCTGCCTCCACAGCTTTTTCCTTGGGGACATGCCTAATTCCTGGCTGATTTGCCTTTCACGTCTTAGGGTTGGGGTTCGGCCTAGGGCTAGGACTTTCAAAATCAGGAAGCCCTGAGTTCCAGGCACACTGGAGCTGTGAAAGGCATCCAAAAGGGAGTGCAAAAGTGCCACAACATGGTTGCTTTCACGGCTTTTTCCTTGGCAAGAAGCCTAACACCAGGCTGATTTCCCTTCCCAGGGTTACTGTTAGGCTTAGGCCTAGGGCTAGGATTTTTAAAACTAGGAAGCCCTTAGTTCCAGGCACACTGCAGCTGCGAAAGGCATCCCAAGGGGAGTACAAAAGTGCAACAACATGGCAGCTTTCACAGCTTTTTCCTTGGCACCATCCCTATACCTAGGCTGATTTATCTGCCTAGGGTTAGGGTTAGGCTTCAGCCTAGGTCTTGGAGGTTTTTAACCAGGAAGCCCTGAGTTCCAGGCTCACTGCATCTGCCAAAGGCATCCCAAAGGGAGTGCAGAAGTGCCACAACATGGCTGCTTTCACGGCTTTTCCCTTAGGAAGAACCCTAATACGCGGCTGATTTACCTTCCTAGGGTTACTGTTAGGCTTAGGCCTAGGACTTTTAAAACCAGGAAGCCCTGGGCTCCAGGCACTCTGCAGCTGTTAAAGGCATCCCAAGAGGGCCGCAGAAGTGACACAACTTGGCTGCCTCTGCTTCTATTCTCATGAGACCATCCTGAATCATAGGCTGATTTTCCTTCCTAGGGTTAAGGTTTGAGTTTCGCCTAGGGTAAGAGTTCTATTAACCAGAAAGACTTGAGTTCCAAGAACACAGCAGCTGCGAAGGACTACCCAAGAAGAGCGCAAAAGTACCACAACATGCCTGCCTCCACAGCTTTTTCCTTGGGGACATGCCTAATTCCTGGCTGATTTGCCTTTCTCGTCTTAGGGTTGCGGTTCGGCCTAGGGCTAGGATTTTTTTAACTCGGAAGCCCTGAGTTCCAGGCTTACTGCATCTGCCAAAGGCATCCCAAAGGGAGTGCAGAAGTGCCACAACATGGCTGCTTTCACGGCTTTTCCCTTAGGAAGAACCCTAATACGCGGCTGATTTACCTTCCTAGGGTTACTGTTAGGCTTAGGCCTAGGACTTTTAAAACCAGGAAGCCCTGGGCCCCAGGCACACTGCAGCTGCGAAAGGCATCCCAAGGGGAGCGCAAAAGTGACACAACTTGGCTGCCACCACTGATATTTCCATGAGACCATCCCGAACCATAGGCTGATTTTCCTTCCTAGGGTTAAGGTTTGAGTTACGCCTGGGGTAAGGGTTCTATTAACCAGAAAGACCTGAGTTCCAAGAACACAGCAGCTGCGAAGGACTAGCCAAGAAGAGCGCAAAAGTACCACAACATGCCTGCCTCCACAGCTTTTTCCTTGGGGACATGCCTAATTCCTGGCTGATTTGCCTTTCTCGTCTTAGGGTTGGGGTTCGGCCTAGGGCTAGGATTTTTTTAACTAGGAAGCCCTGAGTTCCAGGCTTACTGCATCTGCCAAAGGCGTCCCAAAGGGAGTGCAGAAGTCCCACAACATGGCTGCTTTCACGGCTTTTCCCTTAGGAAGAACCCTAATACCCGGCTGATTTACCTTCCTAGGGTTACTGTTAGGCTTAGGCCTAGGACTTTTAAAACCAGGAAGCCCTGGGCTCCAGGCACACTGCAGCTGCGAAAGGCATCCCAAGGGGAGCGCAAAAGTGACACAACTTGGCTGCCACCACTGATATTTCCATGAGACCATCCCGAACCATAGGCTGATTTTCCTTCCTAGGGTTAAGGTTTGAGTTACGCCTGGGGTAAGGGTTCTATTAACCAGAAAGCCCTGAGTTCCAAGAACACAGCAGCTGCGAAGGACTACCCAAGAAGAGCGCAAAAGTACCACAACATGCCTGCCTCCACAGCTTTTTCCTTGGGGACATGCCTAATTCCTGGCTGATTTGCCTTTCTCGTCTTAGGGTTGGGGTTCGGCCTAGGGCTAAGATATTTTTAACTAGGAAGCCCTGAGTTCCAGGCTTACTTCATCTTCCAAAGGCATCCCAAAGGGAGTGCAAAAGTGCCACAACATGGTTGCTTTCACGGCTTTTTCCTTGGCAAGAAGCTTAACACCAGGCTGATTTCCCTTCCCTTGGTTACTGTTAGGCTTAGGCCTAGGGCTAGGATTTTTAAAACTAGGAAGCCCTTAGCTCCAGGCGCACTGCATCTGTTCAAGGCATCCCAAGGGGAGTAAAAAAGTGCAACAACATGGCAGCTTTCACAGCTTTTTCCTTGGCACCATCCCTATAACTTGGCTGTTTTATCTACCTAGGGTTAGGGTTAGGGTTCAGCCTAGGGCTTGGAGTTTTTTAACCAGGAAGCCCTGAGTTCCAGGCTTACTGCATCTGCCAAAGGCATCCCAACGGGAGTGCAGAAGTGCCACAACATGGCTGCTTTCACGGCTTTTCCCTTAGGAAGAACCCTAATACGCGGCTGATTTACCTTCCTAGGGTTACTGTTAGGCTTAGGCCTAGGACTTTTAAAACCAGGAAGCCCTGGGCTCCAGGCACACTGCAGCTGCGAAAGGCATCCCAAGGGGAGCGCAAAAGTGACACAACTTGGCTGCCACCACTGATATTTCCATGAGACCATCCCGAACCATAGGCTGATTTTCCTTCCTAGGGTTAAGGTTTGAGTTACGCCTGGGGTAAGGGTTCTATTAACCAGAAAGCCCTGAGTTCCAAGAACACAGCAGCTGCGAAGGACTAGCCAAGAAGAGCGCAAAAGTACCACAACATGCCTGCCTCCACAGCTTTTTCCTTGGGGACATGCCTAATTCCTGGCTGATTTGCCTTTCTCGTCTTAGGGTTGGGGTTCACCCTAGGGCTTGGATTTTTTAAACTAGGAAGCCCTGAGTTCCAGGCTTACTTCATCTGCCAAAAGCATCCCAAAGGGAGTGCAAAAGTGCCACAACATGGCTGCTTTCACAGCTTTTCCCTTAGGAAGAACCCTAATACCCGCCAGATTTACCTTCCTAGGGTTACTGTTAGGCTTATGCCTAGGACTTTTAAAACCAGGAAGCCCTGGGCTCCAGGCATATGCAGCTTTTAAAGGCATCCCAAGATGGCCGCAGAAGTGACACAACTTGGCTGCCTCTGCTGCTATTCTCATGAGACCATCCCGAACCATAGGCTGATTTTCCTTCTTAGGGTTAAGGTTTGAGTTACGCCTAGGGTAAGAGTTCTATTAACCAGAAAGCCCTGAGTTCCAAGAACACAGCAGCTGCGAAGGACTACCCAAGAAGAGCGCAAAAGTACCACAACATGCCTGCCTCCACAGCTTTTTCCTTGGGGACATGCCTAATTCCTGGCTGATTTGCCTTTCTCGTCTTAGGGTTGGGGTTCGGCCTAGGGCTAGGATTTTTTTAACTAGGAAGCCCTGAGTTCCAACCTTACTGCATCTGCCAAAGGCATCCCCAAGGGAGTGCAGAAGTGCCACAACATGGCTGCTTTCACGGCTTTCCCCTTAGGAAGAACCCTAATACGCGGCTGATTTACCTTCCTAGGGTTACTGTTAGGCTTAGGCCTAGGACTTTTAAAACTAGGAAGCCCTGGGCTCCAGGCACACTGCATCTGTTCAAGGCATCCCAAGGGGAGTACTAACGTACCACAACATGGCAGCTTTCACAGCTTTTTCCTTGGCACCATCCCTATACATAGGCTGATTTATCTGCCTAGGGTTAGGGTTAGGGTTCAGCCTAGGGCTTGGAGTTTTTTAACCAGGAAGCCCTGAGTTCCAGGCTTACTGCATCTGCCAAATGCATCCCAAAGGGAGCGCAAAAGTGCCACAACATGGCTGCTTTCACGGCTTTTCCCTTAGGAAGAACCCTAATACGCGGCTGATTTACCTTCCTAGGGTTACTGTTAGGCTTAGGCCTAGGACTTTTTAAACCAGGAAGCCCTGGGCTCCAGGCACACTGCAGCTGCGAAAGGCATCCCAAGGGGAGCGCAAAAGTGACACAACTTGGCTGCCACCACTGATATTTCCATGAGACCATCCCGAAACATAGGCTGATTTTCCTTCCTAGGGTTAAGGTTTGAGTTACGCCTAGGGTAAGGGTTCTATTAACCAGAAAGCCCTGAGTTCCAAGAACACAGCAGCTGCGAAGGACTACCCAAGAAGAGCGCAAAAGTACCACAACATGCCTGCCTCCACAGCTTTTTCCTTGGGGACATGCCTAATTCCTGGCTGATTTGCCTTTCACGTCTTAGGGTTGGGGTTCGGCCTAGGGCTAGGACTTTCAAAATCAGGAAGCCCTGAGTTCCAGGCACACTGGAGCTGTGAAAGGCATCCAAAAGGGAGTGCAAAAGTGCCACAACATGGTTGCTTTCACGGCTTTTTCCTTGGCAAGAAGCCTAACACCAGGCTGATTTCCCTTCCCAGGGTTACTGTTAGGCTTAGGCCTAGGGCTAGGATTTTTAAAACTAGGAAGCCCTTAGTTCCAGGCACACTGCAGCTGCGAAAGGCATCCCAAGGGGAGTACAAAAGTGCAACAACATGGCAGCTTTCACAGCTTTTTCCTTGGCACCATCCCTATAACTTGGCTGTTTTATCTACCTAGGGTTAGGGTTAGGGTTCAGCCTAGGGCTTGGAGTTTTTTAACCAGGAAGCCCTGAGTTCCAGGCTTACTGCATCTGCCAAAGGCATCCCAACGGGAGTGCAGAAGTGCCACAACATGGCTGCTTTCACGGCTTTTCCCTTAGGAAGAACCCTAATACGCGGCTGATTTACCTTCCTAGGGTTACTGTTAGGCTTAGGCCTAGGACTTTTAAAACCAGGAAGCCCTGGGCTCCAGGCACACTGCAGCTGCGAAAGGCATCCCAAGGGGAGCGCAAAAGTGACACAACTTGGCTGCCACCACTGATATTTCCATGAGACCATCCCGAACCATAGGCTGATTTTCCTTCCTAGGGTTAAGGTTTGAGTTACGCCTGGGGTAAGGGTTCTATTAACCAGAAAGCCCTGAGTTCCAAGAACACAGCAGCTGCGAAGGACTAGCCAAGAAGAGCGCAAAAGTACCACAACATGCCTGCCTCCACAGCTTTTTCCTTGGGGACATGCCTAATTCCTGGCTGATTTGCCTTTCTCGTCTTAGGGTTGGGGTTCACCCTAGGGCTTGGATTTTTTAAACTAGGAAGCCCTGAGTTCCAGGCTTACTTCATCTGCCAAAAGCATCCCAAAGGGAGTGCAAAAGTGCCACAACATGGCTGCTTTCACAGCTTTTCCCTTAGGAAGAACCCTAATACCCGCCAGATTTACCTTCCTAGGGTTACTGTTAGGCTTATGCCTAGGACTTTTAAAACCAGGAAGCCCTGGGCTCCAGGCATATGCAGCTTTTAAAGGCATCCCAAGATGGCCGCAGAAGTGACACAACTTGGCTGCCTCTGCTGCTATTCTCATGAGACCATCCCGAACCATAGGCTGATTTTCCTTCTTAGGGTTAAGGTTTGAGTTACGCCTAGGGTAAGAGTTCTATTAACCAGAAAGCCCTGAGTTCCAAGAACACAGCAGCTGCGAAGGACTACCCAAGAAGAGCGCAAAAGTACCACAACATGCCTGCCTCCACAGCTTTTTCCTTGGGGACATGCCTAATTCCTGGCTGATTTGCCTTTCTCGTCTTAGGGTTGGGGTTCGGCCTAGGGCTAGGATTTTTTTAACTAGGAAGCCCTGAGTTCCAACCTTACTGCATCTGCCAAAGGCATCCCCAAGGGAGTGCAGAAGTGCCACAACATGGCTGCTTTCACGGCTTTCCCCTTAGGAAGAACCCTAATACGCGGCTGATTTACCTTCCTAGGGTTACTGTTAGGCTTAGGCCTAGGACTTTTAAAACTAGGAAGCCCTGGGCTCCAGGCACACTGCATCTGTTCAAGGCATCCCAAGGGGAGTACTAACGTACCACAACATGGCAGCTTTCACAGCTTTTTCCTTGGCACCATCCCTATACATAGGCTGATTTATCTGCCTAGGGTTAGGGTTAGGGTTCAGCCTAGGGCTTGGAGTTTTTTAACCAGGAAGCCCTGAGTTCCAGGCTTACTGCATCTGCCAAATGCATCCCAAAGGGAGCGCAAAAGTGCCACAACATGGCTGCTTTCACGGCTTTTCCCTTAGGAAGAACCCTAATACGCGGCTGATTTACCTTCCTAGGGTTACTGTTAGGCTTAGGCCTAGGACTTTTTAAACCAGGAAGCCCTGGGCTCCAGGCACACTGCAGCTGCGAAAGGCATCCCAAGGGGAGCGCAAAAGTGACACAACTTGGCTGCCACCACTGATATTTCCATGAGACCATCCCGAAACATAGGCTGATTTTCCTTCCTAGGGTTAAGGTTTGAGTTACGCCTAGGGTAAGGGTTCTATTAACCAGAAAGCCCTGAGTTCCAAGAACACAGCAGCTGCGAAGGACTACCCAAGAAGAGCGCAAAAGTACCACAACATGCCTGCCTCCACAGCTTTTTCCTTGGGGACATGCCTAATTCCTGGCTGATTTGCCTTTCACGTCTTAGGGTTGGGGTTCGGCCTAGGGCTAGGACTTTCAAAATCAGGAAGCCCTGAGTTCCAGGCACACTGGAGCTGTGAAAGGCATCCAAAAGGGAGTGCAAAAGTGCCACAACATGGTTGCTTTCACGGCTTTTTCCTTGGCAAGAAGCCTAACACCAGGCTGATTTCCCTTCCCAGGGTTACTGTTAGGCTTAGGCCTAGGGCTAGGATTTTTAAAACTAGGAAGCCCTTAGTTCCAGGCACACTGCAGCTGCGAAAGGCATCCCAAGGGGAGTACAAAAGTGCAACAACATGGCAGCTTTCACAGCTTTTTCCTTGGCACCATCCCTATACCTAGGCTGATTTATCTGCCTAGGGTTAGGGTTAGGCTTCAGCCTAGGTCTTGGAGGTTTTTAACCAGGAAGCCCTGAGTTCCAGGCTCACTGCATCTGCCAAAGGCATCCCAAAGGGAGTGCAGAAGTGCCACAACATGGCTGCTTTCACGGCTTTTCCCTTAGGAAGAACCCTAATACGCGGCTGATTTACCTTCCTAGGGTTACTGTTAGGCTTAGGCCTAGGACTTTTAAAACCAGGAAGCCCTGGGCTCCAGGCACTCTGCAGCTGTTAAAGGCATCCCAAGAGGGCCGCAGAAGTGACACAACTTGGCTGCCTCTGCTTCTATTCTCATGAGACCATCCTGAATCATAGGCTGATTTTACTTCCTAGGGTTAAGGTTTGAGTTTCGCCTAGGGTAAGAGTTCTATTAACCAGAAAGACTTGAGTTCCAAGAACACAGCAGCTGCGAAGGACTAGCCAAGAAGAGCGCAAAAGTACCACAACATGCCTGCCTCCACAGCTTTTTCCTTGGGGACATGCCTAATTCCTGGCTGATTTGCCTTTCTCGTCTTAGGGTTGGGGTTCGGCCTAGGGCTAGGATTTTTTTAACTCGGAAGCCCTGAGTTCCAGGCTTACTGCATCTGCCAAAGGCGTCCCAAAGGGAGTGCAGAAGTCCCACAACATGGCTGCTTTCACGGCTTTTCCCTTAGGAAGAACCCTAATACCCGGCTGATTTACCTTCCTAGGGTTACTGTTAGGCTTAGGCCTAGGACTTTTAAAACCAGGAAGCCCTGGGCTCCAGGCACACTGCAGCTGCGAAAGGCATCCCAAGGGGAGCGCAAAAGTGACACAACTTGGCTGCCACCACTGATATTTCCATGAGACCATCCCGAACCATAGGCTGATTTTCCTTCCTAGGGTTAAGGTTTGAGTTACGCCTGGGGTAAGGGTTCTATTAACCAGAAAGCCCTGAGTTCCAAGAACACAGCAGCTGCGAAGGACTACCCAAGAAGAGCGCAAAAGTACCACAACATGCCTGCCTCCACAGCTTTTTCCTTGGGGACATGCCTAATTCCTGGCTGATTTGCCTTTCTCGTCTTAGGGTTGGGGTTCGGCCTAGGGCTAAGATATTTTTAACTAGGAAGCCCTGAGTTCCAGGCTTACTTCATCTTCCAAAGGCATCCCAAAGGGAGTGCAAAAGTGCCACAACATGGTTGCTTTCACGGCTTTTTCCTTGGCAAGAAGCTTAACACCAGGCTGATTTCCCTTCCCTTGGTTACTGTTAGGCTTAGGCCTAGGGCTAGGATTTTTAAAACTAGGAAGCCCTTAGCTCCAGGCGCACTGCATCTGTTCAAGGCATCCCAAGGGGAGTAAAAAAGTGCAACAACATGGCAGCTTTCACAGCTTTTTCCTTGGCACCATCCCTATAACTTGGCTGTTTTATCTACCTAGGGTTAGGGTTAGGGTTCAGCCTAGGGCTTGGAGTTTTTTAACCAGGAAGCCCTGAGTTCCAGGCTTACTGCATCTGCCAAAGGCATCCCAAAGGGAGTGCAGAAGTGCCACAACATGGCTGCTTTCACGGCTTTTCCCTTAGGAAGAACCCTAATACGCGGCTGATTTACCTTCCTAGGGTTACTGTTAGGCTTAGGCCTAGGACTTTTAAAACCAGGAAGCCCTGGGCTCCAGGCACACTGCAGCTGCGAAAGGCATCCCAAGGGGAGCGCAAAAGTGACACAACTTGGCTGCCACCACTGATATTTCCATGAGACCATCCCGAACCATAGGCTGATTTTCCTTCCTAGGGTTAAGGTTTGAGTTACGCCTAGGGTAAGGGTTCTATTAACCAGAAAGCCCTGAGTTCCAAGAACACAGCAGCTGCGAAGGACTAGCCAAGAAGAGCGCAAAAGTACCACAACATGCCTGCCTCCACAGCTTTTTCCTTGGGGACATGCCTAATTCCTGGCTGATTTGCCTTTCTCGTCTTAGGGTTGGGGTTCGCCGAAAGGCTAGGATTTTTTTAACGAGGAAGCCCTGAGTTCCAGGCTTACTGCATCTGCCAAAGGCATCCCAAAGGGAGTGCAGAAGTGCCACAACATGGCTGCTTTCACGGCTTTTCCCTTAGGAAGAACCCTAATACGCGGCTGATTTACCTTCCTAGGGTTGCTGTTAGGCTTAGGCCTAGGACTTTTAAAACCAGGAAGCCCTGGGCTCCAGGCACATGCAGCTGCGAAAGGCATCCCAAGAGGGCCGCTGAAGCGACACAACTTGGCTGCCTCTGCTTCTATTCTCATGACATCATCCTGAATCATAGGCTGATTTTCCTTCCTAGGGTTAAGGTTTGAGTTACGCCTAGGGTAAGAGTTCTATTAACCAGAAAGCCCTGAGTTCCAAGAACACAGCAGCTGCGAAGGACTACCCAAGAAGAGCGCAAAAGTACCACAACCGTCCTGCCTCCACAGCTTTTTCCTTGGGGACATGCCTAATTCCTGGCTGATTTGCCTTTCTCGTCTTAGGCTTGGGGTTCGGCCTAGGGCAAGGAGTTTTTTAACTAGGAAGCCCTGAGTTCCAGGCTTACTGCATCCGCCAAAGGCATCCCAAAGGGAGTGCAGAAGTGCCACAACATGGCTGCTTTCACGGCTTTTCCCTTAGGAAGAACCCTAATACGCGGCTGATTTACCTTCCTAGGGTTACTGTTAGGCTTAGGCCTAGGACTTTTAAAACCAGGAAGCCCTGGGCTCCAGGCACACTGCAGCTGCGAAAGGCATCCCAAGGGGAGCGCAAAAGTGACACAACTTGGCTGCCACCACTGATATTTCCATGAGACCATCCCGAACCATAGGCTGATTTTCCTTCCAAGGGTTAAGGTTTGACTTTCGCCTAGGGTAAGGGTTCTATTAACCAGAAAGCCCTGAGTTCCAAGAACACAGCAGCTGCGAAGGACTAGCCAAGAAGAGCGCAAAAGTACCACAACATGCCTGCCTCCACAGCTTTTTCCTTGGGGACATGCCTAATTCCTGGCTGATTTGCCTTTCTCGTCTTAGGGTTGGGGTTCGGCCTAGGGCTAGGACTTTTAAAATCAGGAAGCCCTGAGTTCCAGGCTTACTGCATCTGCCAAAGGCATCCGAAAGGGAGTGCAAAAGTGCCACAACATGGTTGCTTTCACGGCTTTTTCCTTGGCAAGAAGCCTAACACCAGGCTGATTTCCCTTCCCAGGGTTACTGTTAGGCTTAGGCCTAGGGCTAGGATTTTTAAAACTAGGAAGCCCTTAGTTCCAGGCACACTGCAGCTGCGAAAGGCATCCCAAGGGGAGTACAAAAGTGCAACAACATGGCAGCTTTCACAGCTTTTTCCTTGGCACCATCCCTATACCTAGGCTGATTTATCTGCCTAGGGTTAGGGTTAGGCTTCAGCCTAGGTCTTGGAGGTTTTTAACCAGGAAGCCCTGAGTTCCAGGCTCACTGCATCTGCCAAAGGCATCCCAAAGGGAGTGCAGAAGTGCCACAACATGGCTGCTTTCACGGCTTTTCCCTTAGGAAGAACCCTAATACGCGGCTGATTTACCTTCCTAGGGTTACTGTTAGGCTTAGGCCTAGGACTTTTAAAACCAGGAAGCCCTGGGCTCCAGGCACTCTGCAGCTGTTAAAGGCATCCCAAGAGGGCCGCAGAAGTGACACAACTTGGCTGCCTCTGCTTCTATTCTCATGAGACCATCCTGAATCATAGGCTGATTTTCCTTCC
This sequence comes from Ammospiza maritima maritima, assembly GCA_036010785.1. Taxonomy (NCBI): domain Eukaryota; kingdom Metazoa; phylum Chordata; class Aves; order Passeriformes; family Passerellidae; genus Ammospiza; species Ammospiza maritima. The sequence goes on from CM069694.1 coordinate 5,725,537, forward strand.
TAGGGTTAAGGTTTGAGTTTCGCCTAGGGTAAGAGTTCTATTAACCAGAAAGACTTGAGTTCCAAGAACACAGCAGCTGCGAAGGACTACCCAAGAAGAGCGCAAAAGTACCACAACATGCCTGCCTCCACAGCTTTTTCCTTGGGGACATGCCTAATTCCTGGCTGATTTGCCTTTCTCGTCTTAGGGTTGCGGTTCGGCCTAGGGCTAGGATTTTTTTAACTCGGAAGCCCTGAGTTCCAGGCTTACTGCATCTGCCAAAGGCATCCCAAAGGGAGTGCAGAAGTGCCACAACATGGCTGCTTTCACGGCTTTTCCCTTAGGAAGAACCCTAATACGCGGCTGATTTACCTTCCTAGGGTTACTGTTAGGCTTAGGCCTAGGACTTTTAAAACCAGGAAGCCCTGGGCTCCAGGCACACTGCAGCTGCGAAAGGCATCCCAAGGGGAGCGCAAAAGTGACACAACTTGGCTGCCACCACTGATATTTCCATGAGACCATCCCGAACCATAGGCTGATTTTCCTTCCTAGGGTTAAGGTTTGAGTTACGCCTGGGGTAAGGGTTCTATTAACCAGAAAGCCCTGAGTTCCAAGAACACAGCAGCTGCGAAGGACTAGCCAAGAAGAGCGCAAAAGTACCACAACATGCCTGCCTCCACAGCTTTTTCCTTGGGGACATGCCTAATTCCTGGCTGATTTGCCTTTCTCGTCTTAGGGTTGGGGTTCGGCCTAGGGCTAGGACTTTTAAAATCAGGAAGCCCTGAGTTCCAGGCTTACTGCATCTGCCAAAGGCATCCGAAAGGGAGTGCAAAAGTGCCACAACATGGTTGCTTTCACGGCTTTTTCCTTGGCAAGAAGCCTAACACCAGGCTGATTTCCCTTCCCAGGGTTACTGTTAGGCTTAGGTCTAGGGCTAGGATTTTTAAAACTAGGAAGCCCTTAGTTCCAGGCACACTGCAGCTGTTCAAGGCATCCCAAGGGGAGTACAAAAGTGCAACAACATGGCAGCTTTCACAGCTTTTTCCTTGGCACCATCCCTATACCTAGGCTGATTTATCTGCCTAGGGTTAGGGTTAGGCTTCAGCCTAGGTCTTGGAGGTTTTTAACCAGGAAGCCCTGAGTTCCAGGCTCACTGCATCTGCCAAAGGCATCCCAAAGGGAGTGCAGAAGTGCCACAACATGGCTGCTTTCACGGCTTTTCCCTTAGGAAGAACCCTAATACGCGGCTGATTTACCTTCCTAGGGTTACTGTTAGGCTTAGGCCTAGGACTTTTAAAACCAGGAAGCCCTGGGCTCCAGGCACTCTGCAGCTGTTAAAGGCATCCCAAGAGGGCCGCAGAAGTGACACAACTTGGCTGCCTCTGCTTCTATTCTCATGAGACCATCCTGAATCATAGGCTGATTTTCCTTCCTAGGGTTAAGGTTTGAGTTTCGCCTAGGGTAAGAGTTCTATTAACCAGAAAGACTTGAGTTCCAAGAACACAGCAGCTGCGAAGGACTACCCAAGAAGAGCGCAAAAGTACCACAACATGCCTGCCTCCACAGCTTTTTCCTTGGGGACATGCCTAATTCCTGGCTGATTTGCCTTTCTCGTCTTAGGGTTGCGGTTCGGCCTAGGGCTAGGATTTTTTTAACTCGGAAGCCCTGAGTTCCAGGCTTACTGCATCTGCCAAAGGCATCCCAAAGGGAGTGCAGAAGTGCCACAACATGGCTGCTTTCACGGCTTTTCCCTTAGGAAGAACCCTAATACGCGGCTGATTTACCTTCCTAGGGTTACTGTTAGGCTTAGGCCTAGGACTTTTAAAACCAGGAAGCCCTGGGCTCCAGGCACACTGCAGCTGCGAAAGGCATCCCAAGGGGAGCGCAAAAGTGACACAACTTGGCTGCCACCACTGATATTTCCATGAGACCATCCCGAACCATAGGCTGATTTTCCTTCCTAGGGTTAAGGTTTGAGTTACGCCTGGGGTAAGGGTTCTATTAACCAGAAAGACCTGAGTTCCAAGAACACAGCAGCTGCGAAGGACTAGCCAAGAAGAGCGCAAAAGTACCACAACATGCCTGCCTCCACAGCTTTTTCCTTGGGGACATGCCTAATTCCTGGCTGATTTGCCTTTCTCGTCTTAGGGTTGGGGTTCGGCCTAGGGCTAGGATTTTTTTAACTAGGAAGCCCTGAGTTCCAGGCTTACTGCATCTGCCAAAGGCGTCCCAAAGGGAGTGCAGAAGTCCCACAACATGGCTGCTTTCACGGCTTTTCCCTTAGGAAGAACCCTAATACCCGGCTGATTTACCTTCCTAGGGTTACTGTTAGGCTTAGGCCTAGGACTTTTAAAACCAGGAAGCCCTGGGCTCCAGGCACACTGCAGCTGCGAAAGGCATCCCAAGGGGAGCGCAAAAGTGACACAACTTGGCTGCCACCACTGATATTTCCATGAGACCATCCCGAACCATAGGCTGATTTTCCTTCCTAGGGTTAAGGTTTGAGTTACGCCTGGGGTAAGGGTTCTATTAACCAGAAAGCCCTGAGTTCCAAGAACACAGCAGCTGCGAAGGACTACCCAAGAAGAGCGCAAAAGTACCACAACATGCCTGCCTCCACAGCTTTTTCCTTGGGGACATGCCTAATTCCTGGCTGATTTGCCTTTCTCGTCTTAGGGTTGGGGTTCGGCCTAGGGCTAAGATATTTTTAACTAGGAAGCCCTGAGTTCCAGGCTTACTTCATCTTCCAAAGGCATCCCAAAGGGAGTGCAAAAGTGCCACAACATGGTTGCTTTCACGGCTTTTTCCTTGGCAAGAAGCTTAACACCAGGCTGATTTCCCTTCCCTTGGTTACTTTTAGGCTTAGGCCTAGGGCTAGGATTTTTAAAACTAGGAAGCCCTTAGCTCCAGGCGCACTGCATCTGTTCAAGGCATCCCAAGGGGAGTAAAAAAGTGCAACAACATGGCAGCTTTCACAGCTTTTTCCTTGGCACCATCCCTATAACTTGGCTGTTTTATCTACCTAGGGTTAGGGTTAGGGTTCAGCCTAGGGCTTGGAGTTTTTTAACCAGGAAGCCCTGAGTTCCAGGCTTACTGCATCTGCCAAAGGCATCCCAAAGGGAGTGCAGAAGTGCCACAACATGGCTGCTTTCACGGCTTTTCCCTTAGGAAGAACCCTAATACGCGGCTGATTTACCTTCCTAGGGTTACTGTTAGGCTTAGGCCTAGGACTTTTAAAACCAGGAAGCCCTGGGCTCCAGGCACACTGCAGCTGCGAAAGGCATCCCAAGGGGAGCGCAAAAGTGACACAACTTGGCTGCCACCACTGATATTTCCATGAGACCATCCCGAACCATAGGCTGATTTTCCTTCCTAGGGTTAAGGTTTGAGTTACGCCTAGGGTAAGGGTTCTATTAACCAGAAAGCCCTGAGTTCCAAGAACACAGCAGCTGCGAAGGACTAGCCAAGAAGAGCGCAAAAGTACCACAACATGCCTGCCTCCACAGCTTTTTCCTTGGGGACATGCCTAATTCCTGGCTGATTTGCCTTTCTCGTCTTAGGGTTGGGGTTCGCCGAAAGGCTAGGATTTTTTTAACGAGGAAGCCCTGAGTTCCAGGCTTACTGCATCTGCCAAAGGCATCCCAAAGGGAGTGCAAAAGTGCCACAACATGGCTGCTTTCACGGCTTTTCCCTTAGGAAGAACCCTAATACCCGGCTGATTTACCTTCCTAGGGTTACTGTTAGGCTTAGGCCTAGGACTTTTAAAACCAGGAAGCCCTGGGCTCCAGGCACACTGCAGCTGCGAAAGGCATCCCAAGGGGAGCGCAAAAGTGACACAACTTGGCTGCCACCACTGATATTTCCATGAGACCATCCCGAACCATAGGCTGATTTTCCTTCCTAGGGTTAAGGTTTGAGTTACGCCTGGGATAAGGGTTCTATTAACCAGAAAGCCCTGAGTTCCAAGAACACAGCAGCTGCGAAGGACTAGCCAAGAAGAGCGCAAAAGTACCACAACATGCCTGCCTCCACAGCTTTTTCCTTGGGGACATGCCTAATTCCTTGCTGATTTGCCTTTCTCGTCTTAGGGTTGGGGTTCGGCCTAGGGCTAGGATTTTTTTAACTAGGAAGCCCTGAGTTCCAGGCTTACTGCATCTGCCAAAAGCATCCCAAAGGGAGTGCAGAAGTGCCACAACATGGCTGCTTTCACGGCTTTTCCCTTAGGAAGAACCCTAATACGCGGCTGATTTACCTTCCTAGGGTTGCTGTTAGGCTTAGGCCTAGGACTTTTAAAACCAGGAAGCCCTGGGCTCCAGGCACATGCAGCTGCGAAAGGCATCCCAAGAGGGCCGCTGAAGCGACACAACTTGGCTGCCTCTGCTTCTATTCTCATGACATCATCCTGAATCATAGGCTGATTTTCCTTCCTAGGGTTAAGGTTTGAGTTACGCCTAGGGTAAGAGTTCTATTAACCAGAAAGCCCTGAGTTCCAAGAACACAGCAGCTGCGAAGGACTACCCAAGAAGAGCGCAAAAGTACCACAACCGTCCTGCCTCCACAGCTTTTTCCTTGGGGACATGCCTAATTCCTGGCTGATTTGCCTTTCTCGTCTTAGGCTTGGGTTTCGGCCTAGGGCAAGGAGTTTTTTAACTAGGAAGCCCTGAGTTCCAGGCTTACTGCATCCGCCAAAGGCATCCCAAAGGGAGTGCAGAAGTGCCACAACATGGCTGCTTTCACGGCTTTTCCCTTAGGAAGAACCCTAATACGCGGCTGATTTACCTTCCTAGGGTTACTGTTAGGCTTAGGCCTAGGACTTTTAAAACCAGGAAGCCCTGGGCTCCAGGCACACTGCAGCTGCGAAAGGCATCCCAAGGGGAGCGCAAAAGTGACACAACTTGGCTGCCACCACTGATATTTCCATGAGACCATCCCGAACCATAGGCTGATTTTCCTTCCAAGGGTTAAGGTTTGACTTTCGCCTAGGGTAAGGGTTCTATTAACCAGAAAGCCCTGAGTTCCAAGAACACAGCAGCTGCGAAGGACTAGCCAAGAAGAGCGCAAAAGTACCACAACATGCCTGCCTCCACAGCTTTTTCCTTGGGGACATGCCTAATTCCTGGCTGATTTGCCTTTCTCGTCTTAGGGTTGGGGTTCGGCCTAGGGCTAGGACTTTTAAAATCAGGAAGCCCTGAGTTCCAGGCTTACTGCATCTGCCAAAGGCATCCGAAAGGGAGTGCAAAAGTGCCACAACATGGTTGCTTTCACGGCTTTTTCCTTGGCAAGAAGCTTAACACCAGGCTGATTTCCCTTCCCTTGGTTACTGTTAGACTTAGGCCTAGGGCTAGGATTTTTAAAATTAGGAAGCCCTGGGCTCCAGGCACACTGCAGCTGTTCAAGGCATCCCAAGGGGAGTACAAAAGTACCACAACATGGCAGCTTTCACAGCTTTTTCCTTGGCACCATCCCTATACCTAGGCTGTTTTATCTGCCTAGGGTTAGGGTTAGGGTTCAGCCTAGGGCTTGGAGTTTTTTAACCAGGAAGCCCTGAGTTCCAGGCTTTCTGCATCTGCCAAAGGCATCCCAAAGGGAGTGCAAAAGTGCCACAACATGGCTGCTTTCACAGCTTTTCCCTTAGGAAGAACCCTAATACGCGGCTGATTTACCTTCCTAGGGTTACTGTTAGGCTTAGGCCTAGGACTTTTAAAACCAGGAAGCCCTGGGCTCCAGGCACATGCAGCTGTTAAAGGCATCCCAAGAGGGCCGCAGAAGTGACACAACTTGGCTGCCTCTGCTTCTATTCTCATGAGACCATCCTGAATCATAGGCTGATTTTCCTTCCTAGGGTTAAGGTTTGAGTTTCGCCTAGGGTAAGAGTTCTATTAACCAGAAAGCCCTGAGTTCCAAGAACACAGCAGCTGCGAAGGACTAGCCAAGAAGAGCGCAAAAGTACCACAACATGCCTGCCTCCACAGCTTTTTCCTTGGGGACATGCCTAATTCCTGGCTGATTTGCCTTTCTCGTCTCAGGCTTGGGGTTCGGCCTAGGGCTAGGATTTTTTTAACTAGGAAGCCCTGAGTTCCAGGCTTACTGCATCTGCCAAAGGCATCCCAAAGGGAGTGCAGAAGTGCCACAACATGGCTGCTTTCACGGCTTTTCCCTTAGGAAGAACCCTAATACGCGGCTGATTTACCTTCCTAGGGTTACTGTTAGGCTTAGGCCTAGGACTTTTAAAACCAGGAAGCCCTGGGCTCCAGGCACACTGCAGCTGCGAAAGGCATCCCAAGGGGAGCGCAAAAGTGACACAACTTGGCTGCCACCACTGATATTTCCATGAGACCATCCCGAAACATAGGCTGATTTTCCTTCCTAGGGTTAAGGTTTGAGTTACGCCTGGGGTAAGGGTTCTATTAACCAGAAAGCCCTGAGTTCCAAGAACACAGCAGCTGCGAAGGACTACCCAAGAAGAGCGCAAAAGTACCACAACCGTCCTGCCTCCACAGCTTTTTCCTTGGGGACATGCCTAATTCCTGGCTGATTTGCCTTTCTCGTCTTAGGGTTGGGGTTCGCCGAAAGGCTAGGATTTTTTTAACGAGGAAGCCCTGAGTTCCAGGCTTACTGCATCTGCCAAAGGCATCCCAAAGGGAGTGCAAAAGTGCCACAACATGGCTGCTTTCACGGCTTTTCCCTTAGGAAGAACCCTAATACCCGGCTGATTTACCTTCCTAGGGTTACTGTTAGGCTTAGGCCTAGGACTTTTAAAACCAGGAAGCCCTGGGCTCCAGGCACACTGCAGCTGCGAAAGGCATCCCAAGGGGAGCGCAAAAGTGACACAACTTGGCTGCCACCACTGATATTTCCATGAGACCATCCCGAACCATAGGCTGATTTTCCTTCCTAGGGTTAAGGTTTGAGTTACGCCTGGGATAAGGGTTCTATTAACCAGAAAGCCCTGAGTTCCAAGAACACAGCAGCTGCGAAGGACTACCCAAGAAGAGCGCAAAAGTACCACAACATGCCTGCCTCCACAGCTTTTTCCTTGGGGACATGCCTAATTCCTGGCTGATTTGCCTTTCTCGTCTTAGGGTTGGGGTTCGGCCTAGGGCTAGGATTTTTTTAACTAGGAAGCCCTGAGTTCCAGGCTTACTGCATCTGCAAAAAGCATCCCAAAGGGAGTGCAGAAGTGCCACAACATGGCTGCTTTCACGGCTTTTCCCTTAGGAAGAACCCTAATACGCGGCTGATTTACCTTCCTAGGGTTGCTGTTAGGCTTAGGCCTAGGACTTTTAAAACCAGGAAGCCCTGGGCTCCAGGCACATGCAGCTGCGAAAGGCATCCCAAGAGGGCCGCTGAAGCGACACAACTTGGCTGCCTCTGCTTCTATTCTCATGACATCATCCTGAATCATAGGCTGATTTTCCTTCCTAGGGTTAAGGTTTGAGTTACGCCTAGGGTAAGAGTTCTATTAACCAGAAAGCCCTGAGTTCCAAGAACACAGCAGCTGCGAAGGACTACCCAAGAAGAGCGCAAAAGTACCACAACCGTCCTGCCTCCACAGCTTTTTCCTTGGGGACATGCCTAATTCCTGGCTGATTTGCCTTTCTCGTCTTAGGGTTGGGGTTCGGCCTAGGGCTTGGAGTTTTTTAACTAGGAAGCCCTGAGTTCCAGGCTTACTGCATCCGCCAAAGGCATCCCAAAGGGAGTGCAGAAGTGCCACAACATGGCTGCTTTCACGGCTTTTCCCTTAGGAAGAACCCTAATACGCGGCTGATTTACCTTCCTAGGGTTACTGTTAGGCTTAGGCCTAGGACTTTTAAAACCAGGAAGCCCTGGGCTCCAGGCACACTGCAGCTGCGAAAGGCATCCCAAGGGGAGCGCAAAAGTGACACAACTTGGCTGCCACCACTGATATTTCCATGAGACCATCCCGAACCATAGGCTGATTTTCCTTCCAAGGGTTAAGGTTTGACTTTCGCCTAGGGTAAGGGTTCTATTAACCAGAAAGCCCTGAGTTCCAAGAACACAGCAGCTGCGAAGGACTAGCCAAGAAGAGCGCAAAAGTACCACAACATGCCTGCCTCCACAGCTTTTTCCTTGGGGACATGCCTAATTCCTGGCTGATTTGCCTTTCTCGTCTTAGGGTTGGGGTTCGGCCTAGGGCTAGGACTTTTAAAATCAGGAAGCCCTGAGTTCCAGGCTTACTGCATCTGCCAAAGGCATCCGAAAGGGAGTGCAAAAGTGCCACAACATGGTTGCTTTCACGGCTTTTTCCTTGGCAAGAAGCTTAACACCAGGCTGATTTCCCTTCCCTTGGTTACTGTTAGACTTAGGCCTAGGGCTAGGATTTTTAAAATTAGGAAGCCCTGGGCTCCAGGCACACTGCAGCTGTTCAAGGCATCCCAAGGGGAGTACAAAAGTACCACAACATGGCAGCTTTCACAGCTTTTTCCTTGGCACCATCCCTATACCTAGGCTGTTTTATCTGCCTAGGGTTAGGGTTAGGGTTCAGCCTAGGGCTTGGAGTTTTTTAACCAGGAAGCCCTGAGTTCCAGGCTTTCTGCATCTGCCAAAGGCATCCCAAAGGGAGTGCAAAAGTGCCACAACATGGCTGCTTTCACAGCTTTTCCCTTAGGAAGAACCCTAATACGCGGCTGATTTACCTTCCTAGGGTTACTGTTAGGCTTAGGCCTAGGACTTTTAAAACCAGGAAGCCCTGGGCTCCAGGCACATGCAGCTGTTAAAGGCATCCCAAGAGGGCCGCAGAAGTGACACAACTTGGCTGCCTCTGCTTCTATTCTCATGAGACCATCCTGAATCATAGGCTGATTTTCCTTCCTAGGGTTAAGGTTTGAGTTTCGCCTAGGGTAAGAGTTCTATTAACCAGAAAGCCCTGAGTTCCAAGAACACAGCAGCTGCGAAGGACTAGCCAAGAAGAGCGCAAAAGTACCACAACATGCCTGCCTCCACAGCTTTTTCCTTGGGGACATGCCTAATTCCTGGCTGATTTGCCTTTCTCGTCTTAGGGTTGGGGTTCGGCCTAGGGCTAGGATTTTTTTAACTAGGAAGCCCTGAGTTCCAGGCTTACTGCATCTGCCAAAGGCATCCCAAAGGGAGTGCAGAAGTGCCACAACATGGCTGCTTTCACGGCTTTTCCCTTAGGAAGAACCCTAATACGCGGCTGATTTACCTTCCTAGGGTTACTGTTAGGCTTAGGCCTAGGACTTTTAAAACCAGGAAGCCCTGGGCTCCAGGCACACTGCAGCTGTGAAAGGCATCCCAAGGGGAGCGCAAAAGTGACACAACTTGGCTGCCACCACTGATATTTCCATGAGACCATCCCGAACCATAGGCTGATTTTCCTTCCTAGGGTTAAGGTTTGAGTTACGCCTAGGGTAAGGGTTCTATTAACCAGAAAGCCCTGAGTTCCAAGAACACAGCAGCTGCGAAGGACTAGCCAAGAAGAGCGCAAAAGTACCACAACATGCCTGCCTCCACAGCTTTTTCCTTGGGGACATGCCTAATTCCTGGCTGATTTGCCTTTCTCGTCTTAGGGTTGGGGTTCGGCCTAGGGCTAGGATTTTTTTAACTAGGAAGCCCTGAGTTCCAGGCTTACTGCATCTGCCAAAGGCATCCCAAAGGGAGTGCAGAAGTGCCACAACATGGCTGCTTTCACGGCTTTTCCCTTAGGAAGAACCCTAATACGCGGCTGATTTACCTTCCTAGGGTTACTGTTAGGCTTAGGCCTAGGACTTTTAAAACCAGGAAGCCCTGGGCTCCAGGCACACTGCAGCTGCGAAAGGCATCCCAAGGGGAGCGCAAAAGTGACACAACTTGGCTGCCACCACTGATATTTCCATGAGACCATCCCGAACCATAGGCTGATTTTCCTTCCTAGGGTTAAGGTTTGAGTTACGCCTGGGGTAAGGGTTCTATTAACCAGAAAGCCCTGAGTTCCAAGAACACAGCAGCTGCGAAGGACTACCCAAGAAGAGCGCAAAAGTACCACAACCGTCCTGCCTCCACAGCTTTTTCCTTGGGGACATGCCTAATTCCTGGCTGATTTGCCTTTCTCGTCTTAGGGTTGGGGTTCGCCGAAAGGCTAGGATTTTTTTAACGAGGAAGCCCTGAGTTCCAGGCTTACTGCATCTGCCAAAGGCATCCCAAAGGGAGTGCAAAAGTGCCACAACATGGCTGCTTTCACGGCTTTTCCCTTAGGAAGAACCCTAATACCCGGCTGATTTACCTTCCTAGGGTTACTGTTAGGCTTAGGCCTAGGACTTTTAAAACCAGGAAGCCCTGGGCTCCAGGCACACTGCAGCTGCGAAAGGCATCCCAAGGGGAGCGCAAAAGTGACACAACTTGGCTGCCACCACTGATATTTCCATGAGACCATCCCGAACCATAGGCTGATTTTCCTTCCTAGGGTTAAGGTTTGAGTTACGCCTGGGATAAGGGTTCTATTAACCAGAAAGCCCTGAGTTCCAAGAACACAGCAGCTGCGAAGGACTAGCCAAGAAGAGCGCAAAAGTACCACAACATGCCTGCCTCCACAGCTTTTTCCTTGGGGACATGCCTAATTCCTTGCTGATTTGCCTTTCTCGTCTTAGGGTTGGGGTTCGGCCTAGGGCTAGGATTTTTTTAACTAGGAAGCCCTGAGTTCCAGGCTTACTGCATCTGCAAAAAGCATCCCAAAGGGAGTGCAGAAGTGCCACAACATGGCTGCTTTCACGGCTTTTCCCTTAGGAAGAACCCTAATACGCGGCTGATTTACCTTCCTAGGGTTGCTGTTAGGCTTAGGCCTAGGACTTTTAAAACCAGGAAGCCCTGGGCTCCAGGCACATGCAGCTGCGAAAGGCATCCCAAGAGGGCCGCTGAAGCGACACAACTTGGCTGCCTCTGCTTCTATTCTCATGACATCATCCTGAATCATAGGCTGATTTTCCTTCCTAGGGTTAAGGTTTGAGTTACGCCTAGGGTAAGAGTTCTATTAACCAGAAAGCCCTGAGTTCCAAGAACACAGCAGCTGCGAAGGACTACCCAAGAAGAGCGCAAAAGTACCACAACCGTCCTGCCTCCACAGCTTTTTCCTTGGGGACATGCCTAATTCCTGGCTGATTTGCCTTTCTCGTCTTAGGCTTGGGGTTCGGCCTAGGGCTTGGAGTTTTTTAACTAGGAAGCCCTGAGTTCCAGGCTTACTGCATCCGCCAAAGGCATCCCAAAGGGAGTGCAGAAGTGCCACAACATGGCTGCTTTCACGGCTTTTCCCTTAGGAAGAACCCTAATACGCGGCTGATTTACCTTCCTAGGGTTACTGTTAGGCTTAGGCCTAGGACTTTTAAAACCAGGAAGCCCTGGGCTCCAGGCACACTGCAGCTGCGAAAGGCATCCCAAGGGGAGCGCAAAAGTGACACAACTTGGCTGCCACCACTGATATTTCCATGAGACCATCCCGAACCATAGGCTGATTTTCCTTCCAAGGGTTAAGGTTTGACTTTCGCCTAGGGTAAGGGTTCTATTAACCAGAAAGCCCTGAGTTCCAAGAACACAGCAGCTGCGAAGGACTAGCCAAGAAGAGCGCAAAAGTACCACAACATGCCTGCCTCCACAGCTTTTTCCTTGGGGACATGCCTAATTCCTGGCTGATTTGCCTTTCTCGTCTTAGGGTTGGGGTTCGGCCTAGGGCTAGGACTTTTAAAATCAGGAAGCCCTGAGTTCCAGGCTTACTGCATCTGCCAAAGGCATCCAAAAGGGAGTGCAAAAGTGCCACAACATGGTTGCTTTCACGGCTTTTTCCTTGGCAAGAAGCTTAACACCAGGCTGATTTCCCTTCCCTTGGTTACTGTTAGACTTAGGCCTAGGGCTAGGATTTTTAAAATTAGGAAGCCCTGGGCTCCAGGCACACTGCAGCTGTTCAAGGCATCCCAAGGGGAGTACAAAAGTACCACAACATGGCAGCTTTCACAGCTTTTTCCTTGGCACCATCCCTATACCTAGGCTGTTTTATCTGCCTAGGGTTAGGGTTAGGGTTCAGCCTAGGGCTTGGAGTTTTTTAACCAGGAAGCCCTGAGTTCCAGGCTTTCTGCATCTGCCAAAGGCATCCCAAAGGGAGTGCAAAAGTGCCACAACATGGCTGCTTTCACAGCTTTTCCCTTAGGAAGAACCCTAATACGCGGCTGATTTACCTTCCTAGGGTTACTGTTAGGCTTAGGCCTAGGACTTTTAAAACCAGGAAGCCCTGGGCTCCAGGCACATGCAGCTGTTAAAGGCATCCCAAGAGGGCCGCAGAAGTGACACAACTTGGCTGCCTCTGCTTCTATTCTCATGAGACTATCCTGAACCATAGGCTGATTTTCCTTCCTAGGGTTAAGGTTTGAGTTTCGCCTAGGGAAAGAGTTCTATTAACCAGAAAGCCCTGAGTTCCAAGAACACAGCAGCTGCGAAGGACTAGCCAAGAAGAGCGCAAAAGTACCACAACATGCCTGCCTCCACAGCTTTTTCCTTGGGGACATGCCTAATTCCTGGCTGATTTGCCTTTCTCGTCTTAGGCTTGGGGTTCGGCCTAGGGCTAGGATTTTTTTAACTAGGAAGCCCTGAGTTCCAGGCTTACTGCATCTGCCAAAGGCATCCCAAAGGGAGTGCAGAAGTGCCACAACATGGCTGCTTTCACGGCTTTTCCCTTAGGAAGAACCCTAATACGCGGCTGATTTACCTTCCTAGGGTTACTGTTAGGCTTAGGCCTAGGACTTTTAAAACCAGGAAGCCCTGGGCTCCAGGCACACTGCAGCTGCGAAAGGCATCCCAAGGGGAGCGCAAAAGTGACACAACTTGGCTGCCACCACTGATATTTCCATGAGACCATCCCGAACCATAGGCTGATTTTCCTTCCTAGGGTTAAGGTTTGAGTTACGCCTAGGGTAAGGGTTCTATTAACCAGAAAGCCCTGAGTTCCAAGAACACAGCAGCTGCGAAGGACTAGCCAAGAAGAGCGCAAAAGTACCACAACATGCCTGCCTCCACAGCTTTTTCCTTGGGGACATGCCTAATTCCTGGCTGATTTGCCTTTCTCGTCTTAGGGTTGGGGTTCGGCCTAGGGCTAGGATTTTTTTAACTAGGAAGCCCTGAGTTCCAGGCTTACTGCATCTGCCAAAGGCATCCCAAAGGGAGTGCAGAAGTGCCACAACATGGCTGCTTTCACGGCTTTTCCCTTAGGAAGAACCCTAATACGCGGCTGATTTACCTTCCTAGGGTTACTGTTAGGCTTAGGCCTAGGACTTTTAAAACCAGGAAGCCCTGGGCTCCAGGCACACTGCAGCTGCGAAAGGCATCCCAAGGGGAGCGCAAAAGTGACACAACTTGGCTGCCACCACTGATATTTCCATGAGACCATCCGGAACCATAGGCTGATTTTCCTTCCTAGGGTTAAGGTTTGAGTTACGCCTGGGGTAAGGGTTCTATTAACCAGAAAGCCCTGAGTTCCAAGAACACAGCAGCTGCGAAGGACTACCCAAGAAGAGCGCAAAAGTACCACAACCGTCCTGCCTCCACAGCTTTTTCCTTGGGGACATGCCTAATTCCTGGCTGATTTGCCTTTCTCGTCTTAGGGTTGGGGTTCGGCCTAGGGCTAGGATTTTTTTAACTAGGAAGCCCTGAGTTCCAGGCTTACTGCATCTGCCAAAGGCATCCCAAAGGGAGTGCAGAAGTGCCACAACATGGCTGCTTTCACGGCTTTTCCCTTAGGAAGAACCCTAATACGCGGCTGATTTACCTTCCTAGGGTTACTGTTAGGCTTAGGCCTAGGACTTTTAAAACCAGGAAGCCCTGGGCTCCAGGCACACTGCAGCTGCGAAAGGCATCCCAAGGGGAGCGCAAAAGTGACACAACTTGGCTGCCACCACTGATATTTCCATGAGACCATCCCGAACCATAGGCTGATTTTCCTTCCTAGGGTTAAGGTTTGAGTTACGCCTAGGGTAAGGGTTCTATTAACCAGAAAGCCCTGAGTTCCAAGAACACAGCAGCTGCGAAGGACTAGCCAAGAAGAGCGCAAAAGTACCACAACATGCCTGCCTCCACAGCTTTTTCCTTGGGGACATGCCTAATTCCTGGCTGATTTGCCTTTCTCGTCTTAGGGTTGGGGTTCGCCGAAAGGCTAGGATTTTTTTAACGAGGAAGCCCTTAGTTCCAGGCTTACTGCATCTGCCAAAGGCATCCCAAAGGGAGTGCAAAAGTGCCACAACATGGCTGCTTTCACGGCTTTTCCCTTAGGAAGAACCCTAATACGCGGCTGATTTACCTTCCTAGGGTTACTGTTAGGCTTAGGCCTAGGACTTTTAAAACCAGGAAGCCCTGGGCTCCAGGCACACTGCAGCTGCGAAAGGCATCCCAAGGGGAGCGCAAAAGTGACACAACTTGGCTGCCACCACTGATATTTCCATGAGACCATCCCGAACCATAGGCTGATTTTCCTTCCTAGGGTTAAGGTTTGAGTTACGCCTGGGATAAGGGTTCTATTAACCAGAAAGCCCTGAGTTCCAAGAACACAGCAGCTGCGAAGGACTAGCCAAGAAGAGCGCAAAAGTACCACAACATGCCTGCCTCCACAGCTTTTTCCTTGGGGACATGCCTAATTCCTGGCTGATTTGCCTTTCTCGTCTTAGGGTTGGGGTTCGGCCTAGGGCTAGGATTTTTTTAACTAGGAAGCCCTGAGTTCCAGGCTTACTGCATCTGCAAAAAGCATCCCAAAGGGAGTGCAGAAGTGCCACAACATGGCTGCTTTCACGGCTTTTCCCTTAGGAAGAACCCTAATACGCGGCTGATTTACCTTCCTAGTGTTACTCTTAGGCTTAGGCCTAGGACTTTTAAAACCAGGAAGCCCTGGGCTCCAGGCACATGCAGCTGCGAAAGGCATCCCAAGAGGGCCGCTGAAGCGACACAACTTGGCTGCCTCTGCTTCTATTCTCATGACATCATCCTGAATCATAGGCTGATTTTCCTTCCTAGGGTTAAGGTTTGAGTTACGCCTAGGGTAAGAGTTCTATTAACCAGAAAGCCCTGAGTTCCAAGAACACAGCAGCTGCGAAGGACTACCCAAGAAGAGCGCAAAAGTACCACAACCGTCCTGCCTCCACAGCTTTTTCCTTGGGGACATGCCTAATTCCTGGCTGATTTGCCTTTCTCGTCTTAGGGTTGGGGTTCGGCCTAGGGCTAGGATTTTTTTAACTAGGAAGCCCTGAGTTCCAGGCTTACTGCATCTGCCAAATGCATCCCAAAGGGAGTGCAGAAGTGCCACAACATGGCTGCTTTCACGGCTTTTCCCTTAGGAAGAACCCTAATACGCGGCTGATTTACCTTCCTAGGGTTACTGTTAGGCTTAGGCCTAGGACTTTTAAAACCAGGAAGCCCTGGGCTCCAGGCACACTGCAGCTGCGAAAGGCATCCCAAGGGGAGCGCAAAAGTGACACAACTTGGCTGCCACCACTGATATTTCCATGAGACCATCCCGAACCATAGGCTGATTTTCCTTCCTAGGGTTAAGGTTTGAGTTACGCTTAGGGTAAGGGTTCTATTAACCAGAAAGCCCTGAGTTCCAAGAACACAGCAGCTGCGAAGGACTAGCCAAGAAGAGCGCAAAAGTACCACAACATGCCTGCCTCCACAGCTTTTTCCTTGGGGACATGCCTAATTCCTGGCTGATTTGCCTTTCTCGTCTTAGGGTTGGGGTTCGGCCTAGGGCTAGGACTTTTAAAATCAGGAAGCCCTGAGTTCCAGGCACACTGGAGCTGTGAAAGGCATCCAAAAGGGAGTGCAAAAGTGCCACAACATGGTTGCTTTCACGGCTTTTTCCTTGGCAAGAAGCCTAACACCAGGCTGATTTCCCTTCCCAGGGTTACTGTTAGGCTTAGGTCTAGGGCTAGGATTTTTAAAACTAGGAAGCCCTTAGTTCCAGGCACACTGCAGCTGTTCAAGGCATCCCAAGGGGAGTACAAAAGTGCAACAACATGGCAGCTTTCACAGCTTTTTCCTTGGCACCATCCCTATACCTAGGCTGAT
This sequence comes from Ammospiza maritima maritima, assembly GCA_036010785.1. Taxonomy (NCBI): domain Eukaryota; kingdom Metazoa; phylum Chordata; class Aves; order Passeriformes; family Passerellidae; genus Ammospiza; species Ammospiza maritima. Next base: position 5,741,563 of record CM069694.1, read on the forward strand.
TTATCTGCCTAGGGTTAGGGTTAGGCTTCAGCCTAGGTCTTGGAGGTTTTTAACCAGGAAGCCCTGAGTTCCAGGCTCACTGCATCTGCCAAAGGCATCCCAAAGGGAGTGCAGAAGTGCCACAACATGGCTGCTTTCACGGCTTTTCCCTTAGGAAGAACCCTAATACGCGGCTGATTTACCTTCCTAGGGTTACTGTTAGGCTTAGGCCTAGGACTTTTAAAACCAGGAAGCCCTGGGCTCCAGGCACTCTGCAGCTGTTAAAGGCATCCCAAGAGGGCCGCAGAAGTGACACAACTTGGCTGCCTCTGCTTCTATTCTCATGAGACCATCCTGAATCATAGGCTGATTTTCCTTCCTAGGGTTAAGGTTTGAGTTTCGCCTAGGGTAAGAGTTCTATTAACCAGAAAGACTAGAGTTCCAAGAACACAGCAGCTGCGAAGGACTACCCAAGAAGAGCGCAAAAGTACCACAACATGCCTGCCTCCACAGCTTTTTCCTTGGGGACATGCCTAATTCCTGGCTGATTTGCCTTTCTCGTCTTAGGGTTGCGGTTCGGCCTAGGGCTAGGATTTTTTTAACTCGGAAGCCCTGAGTTCCAGGCTTACTGCATCTGCCAAAGGCATCCCAAAGGGAGTGCAGAAGTGCCACAACATGGCTGCTTTCACGGCTTTTCCCTTAGGAAGAACCCTAATACGCGGCTGATTTACCTTCCTAGGGTTACTGTTAGGCTTAGGCCTAGGACTTTTAAAACCAGGAAGCCCTGGGCTCCAGGCATATGCAGCTTCGAAAGGCATCCCAAGATGGCCGCAGAAGTGACACAACTTGGCTGCCTCTGCTTCTATTCTCATGAGACCATCCCGAACCATAGGCTGATTTTCCTTCTTAGGGTTAAGGTTTGAGTTACGCCTAGGGTAAGAGTTCTATTAACCAGAAAGCCCTGAGTTCCAAGAACACAGCAGCTGCGAAGGACTACCCAAGAAGAGCGCAAAAGTACCACAACATGCCTGCCTCCACAGCTTTTTCCTTGGGGACATGCCTAATTCCTGGCTGATTTGCCTTTCTCGTCTTAGGGTTGGGGTTCGGCCTAGGGCTAGGATTTTTTTAACTAGGAAGCCCTGAGTTCCAACCTTACTGCATCTGCCAAAGGCATCCCCAAGGGAGTGCAGAAGTGCCACAACATGGCTGCTTTCACGGCTTTCCCCTTAGGAAGAACCCTAATACGCGGCTGATTTACCTTCCTAGGGTTACTGTTAGGCTTAGGCCTAGGACTTTTAAAACTAGGAAGCCCTGGGCTCCAGGCACACTGCATCTGTTCAAGGCATCCCAAGGGGAGTACTAACGTACCACAACATGGCAGCTTTCACAGCTTTTTCCTTGGCACCATCCCTATACATAGGCTGATTTATCTGCCTAGGGTTAGGATTAGGGTTCAGCCTAGGGCTTGGAGTTTTTTAACCAGGAAGCCCTGAGTTCCAGGCTTACTGCATCTGCCAAATGCATCCCAAAGGGAGTGCAAAAGTGCCACAACATGGCTGCTTTCACGGCTTTTCCCTTAGGAAGAACCCTAATACGCGGCTGATTTACCTTCCTAGGGTTACTGTTAGGCTTAGGCCTAGGACTTTTAAAACCAGGAAGCCCTGGGCTCCAGGCACACTGCAGCTGCGAAAGGCATCCCAAGGGGAGCGCAAAAGTGACACAACTTGGCTGCCACCACTGATATTTCCATGAGACCATCCCGAAACATAGGCTGATTTTCCTTCCTAGGGTTAAGGTTTGAGTTACGCCTAGGGTAAGGGTTCTATTAACCAGAAAGCCCTGAGTTCCAAGAACACAGCAGCTGCGAAGGACTACCCAAGAAGAGCGCAAAAGTACCACAACATGCCTGCCTCCACAGCTTTTTCCTTGGGGACATGCCTAATTCCTGGCTGATTTGCCTTTCACGTCTTAGGGTTGGGGTTCGGCCTAGGGCTAGGACTTTCAAAATCAGGAAGCCCTGAGTTCCAGGCACACTGGAGCTGTGAAAGGCATCCAAAAGGGAGTGCAAAAGTGCCACAACATGGTTGCTTTCACGGCTTTCCCCTTAGGAAGAACCCTAATACGCGGCTGATTTACCTTCCTAGGGTTACTGTTAGGCTTAGGCCTAGGACTTTTAAAACCAGGAAGCCCTGGGCTCCAGGCACACTGCAGCTGCGAAAGGCATCCCAAGGGGAGCGCAAAAGTGACACAACTTGGCTGCCACCACTGATATTTCCATGAGACCATCCCGAACCATAGGCTGATTTTCCTTCCTAGGGTTAAGGTTTGAGTTATGCCTGGGGTAAGGGTTCTATTAACCACAAAGCCCTGAGTTCCAAGAACACAGCAGCTGCGAAGGACTACCCAAGAAGAGCGCAAAAGTACCACAACATGCCTGCCTCCACAGCTTTTTCCTTGGGGACATGCCTAATTCCTGGCTGATTTGCCTTTCTCGTCTTAGGGTTGGGGTTCGGCCTAGGGCTAAGATATTTTTAACTAGGAAGCCCTGAGTTCCAGGCTTACTTCATCTTCCAAAGGCATCCCAAAGGGAGTGCAAAAGTGCCACAACATGGTTGCTTTCACGGCTTTTTCCTTGGCAAGAAGCTTAACACCAGGCTGATTTCCCTTCCCTTGGTTACTGTTAGGCTTAGGCCTAGGGCTAGGATTTTTAAAACTAGGAAGCCCTTAGCTCCAGGTGCACTGCATCTGTTCAAGGCATCCCAAGGGGAGTAAAAAAGTGCAACAACATGGCTGCTTTCACAGCTTTTTCCTTAGCACCATCCCTATAACTTGGCTGTTTTATCTACCTAGGGTTAGGGTTAGGGTTCAGCCTAGGGCTTGGAGTTTTTTAACCAGGAAGCCCTGAGTTCCAGGCTTACTGCATCTGCCAAAGGCATCCCAAAGGGAGTGCAGAAGTGCCACAACATGGCTGCTTTCACGGCTTTTCCCTTAGGAAGAACCCTAATACGCGGCTGATTTACCTTCCTAGGGTTACTGTTAGGCTTAGGCCTAGGACTTTTAAAACCAGGAAGCCCTGGGCTCCAGGCACACTGCAGCTGCGAAAGGCATCCCAAGGGGAGCGCAAAAGTGACACAACTTGGCTGCCACCACTGATATTTCCATGAGACCATCCCGAACCATAGGCTGATTTTCCTTCCTAGGGTTAAGGTTTGAGTTACGCCTGGGGTAAGGGTTCTATTAACCAGAAAGCCCTGAGTTCCAAGAACACAGCAGCTGCGAAGGACTAGCCAAGAAGAGCGCAAAAGTACCACAACATGCCTGCCTCCACAGCTTTTTCCTTGGGGACATGCCTAATTCCTGGCTGATTTGCCTTTCTCGTCTTAGGGTTGGGGTTCACCCTAGGGCTAGGATTTTTTAAACTAGGAAGCCCTGAGTTCCAGGCTTACTTCATCTGCCAAAAGCATGCCAAAGGGAGTACAAAAGTGCCACAACATGGCTGCTTTCACAGCTTTTCCCTTAGGAAGAACCCTAATACCCGCCAGATTTATCTTCCTAGGGTTACTGCTAGGCTTATGCCTAGGACTTTTAAAACCAGGAAGCCCTGGGCTCTAGGCATATGCAGCTTTTAAAGGCATCCCAAGATGGCCGCAGAAGTGACACAACTTGGCTGCCTCTGCTGCTATACTCATGAGACCATCCCGAACCATAGGCTGATTTTCCTTCTTAGGGTTAAGGTTTGAGTTACGCCTAGGGTAAGAGTTCTATTAACCAGAAAGCCCTGAGTTCCAAGAACACAGCAGCTGCGAAGGACTACCCAAGAAGAGCGCAAAAGTACCACAACATGCCTGCCTCCACAGCTTTTTCCTTGGGGACATGCCTAATTCCTGGCTGATTTGCCTTTCTCGTCTTAGGGTTGGGGTTCGGCCTAGGGCTAGGATTTTTTTAACTAGGAAGCCCTGAGTTCCAACCTTACTGCATCTGCCAAAGGCATCCCCAAGGGAGTGCAGAAGTGCCACAACATGGCTGCTTTCACGGCTTTCCCCTTAGGAAGAACCCTAATACGCGGCTGATTTACCTTCCTAGGGTTACTGTTAGGCTTAGGCCTAGGACTTTTAAAACTAGGAAGCCCTGGGCTCCAGGCACACTGCATCTGTTCAAGGCATCCCAAGGGGAGTACTAACGTACCACAACATGGCAGCTTTCACAGCTTTTTCCTTGGCACCATCCCTATACATAGGCTGATTTATCTGCCTAGGGTTAGGGTTAGGGTTCAGCCTAGGGCTTGGAGTTTTTTAACCAGGAAACCCTGAGTTCCAGGCTTACTGCATCTGCCAAATGCATCCCAAAGGGAGTGCAAAAGTGCCACAACATGGCTGCTTTCACGGCTTTTCCCTTAGGAAGAACCCTAATACGCGGCTGATTTACCTTCCTAGGGTTACTGTTAGGCTTAGGCCTAGGACTTTTAAAACCAGGAAGCCCTGGGCTCCAGGCACACTGCAGCTGCGAAAGGCATCCCAAGGGGAGCGCAAAAGTGACACAACTTGGCTGCCACCACTGATATTTCCATGAGACCATCCCGAACCATAGGCTGATTTTCCTTCCTAGGGTTAAGGTTTGAGTTACGCCTGGGGTAAGGGTTCTATTAACCAGAAAGCCCTGAGTTCCAAGAACACAGCAGCTGCGAAGGACTACCCAAGAAGAGCGCAAAAGTACCACAACATGCCTGCCTCCACAGCTTTTTCCTTGGGGACATGCCTAATTCCTGGCTGATTTGCCTTTCACGTCTTAGGGTTGGGGTTCGGCCTAGGGCTAGGACTTTCAAAATCAGGAAGCCCTGAGTTCCAGGCACACAGGAGCTGTGAAAGGCATCCAAAAGGGAGTGCAAAAGTGCCACAACATGGTTGCTTTCACGGCTTTTTCCTTGGCAAGAAGCCTAACACCAGGCTGATTTCCCTTCCCAGGGTTACTGTTAGGCTTAGGCCTAGGGCTAGGATTTTTAAAACTAGGAAGCCCTTAGTTCCAGGCACACTGCAGCTGTTCAAGGCATCCCAAGGGGAGTACAAAAGTGCAACAACATGGCAGCTTTCACAGCTTTTTCCTTGGCACCATCCCTATACCTAGGCTGATTTATCTGCCTAGGGTTAGGGTTAGGCTTCAGCCTAGGTCTTGGAGGTTTTTAACCAGGAAGCCCTGAGTTCCAGACTCACTGCATCTGCCAAAGGCATCCCAAAGGGAGTGCAGAAGTGCCACAACATGGCTGCTTTCACGGCTTTTCCCTTAGGAAGAACCCTAATACGCGGCTGATTTACCTTCCTAGGGTTACTGTTAGGCTTAGGCCTAGGACTTTTAAAACCAGGAAGCCCTGGGCTCCAGGCACTCTGCAGCTGTTAAAGGCATCCCAAGAGGGCCGCAGAAGTGACACAACTTGGCTGCCTCTGCTTCTATTCTCATGAGACCATCCTGAATCATAGGCTGATTTTCCTTCCTAGGGTTAAGGTTTGAGTTTCGCCTAGGGTAAGAGTTCTATTAACCAGAAAGACTTGAGTTCCAAGAACACAGCAGCTGCGAAGGACTACCCAAGAAGAGCGCAAAAGTACCACAACATGCCTGCCTCCACAGCTTTTTCCTTGGGGACATGCCTAATTCCTGGCTGATTTGCCTTTCTCGTCTTAGGGTTGCGGTTCGGCCTAGGGCTAGGATTTTTTTAACTCGGAAGCCCTGAGTTCCAGGCTTACTGCATCTGCCAAAGGCATCCCAAAGGGAGTGCAGAAGTGCCACAACATGGCTGCTTTCACGGCTTTTCCCTTAGGAAGAACCCTAATACGCGGCTGATTTACCTTCCTAGGGTTACTGTTAGGCTTAGGCCTAGGACTTTTAAAACCAGGAAGCCCTGGGCTCCAGGCACACTGCAGCTGCGAAAGGCATCCCAAGGGGAGCGCAAAAGTGACACAACTTGGCTGCCACCACTGATATTTCCATGAGACCATCCCAAACCATAGGCTGATTTTCCTTCCTAGGGTTAAGGTTTGAGTTACGCCTAGGGTAAGGGTTCTATTAACCAGAAAGCCCTGAGTTCCAAGAACACAGCAGCTGCGAAGGACTACCCAAGAAGAGCGCAAAAGTACCACAACATGCCTGCCTCCACAGCTTTTTCCTTGGGGACATGCCTAATTCCTGGCTGATTTGCCTTTCTCGTCTTAGGATTGGGGTTCGCCCAAAGGCTAGGATATTTTAACTAGGAAGCCCTGAGTTCCAGGCTTACTGCATCTGCCAAAGGCATCCCAAAGGGAGTGCAGAAGTGCCACAACATGGCTGCTTTCACGGCATTTCCCTTAGGAAGAACCCTAATACGCGGCTGATTTACCTTCCTAGGGTTACTGTTAGGCTTAGGCCTAGGACTTTTAAAACCAGGAAGCCCTGGGCTCCAGGCACACTGCAGCTGCGAAAGGCATCCCAAGGGGAGCGCAAAAGTGACACAACTTGGCTGCCACCACTGATATTTCCATGAGACCATCCCGAACCATAGGCTGATTTTCCTTCCTAGGGTTAAGGTTTGAGTTACGCCTAGGGTAAGGGTTCTATTAACCCGAAAGACCTGAGTTCCAAGAACACAGCAGCTGCGAAGGACTACCCAAGAAGAGCGCAAAAGTACAACAACCGTCCTGCCTCCACAGCTTTTTCCTTGGGGACATGCCTAATACCCGGCTGATTCACCTTCCTAGGGTTACTGTTAGGCTTAGGCCTAGGACTTTTAAAACCAGGAAGCCCTGGGCTCCAGGCTCACTGCATCTGCCAAAGGCATCCCAAAGGGAGTGCAGAAGTGCCACAACATGGCTGCTTTCACGGCTTTTCCCCTAGGAAGAACCCTAATACCCGCCAGATTTACCTTCCTAGGGTTACTGTTAGGCTTAGGCCTAGGACTTTTAAAACCAGGAAGCCCTGGGCTCCAGGCACATGCAGCTGCGAAAGGCATCCCAAGAGGGCCGCAGAAGTGACACAACTTGGCTGCCTCTGCTTCTATTCTCATGAGACCATCCTGAACCATAGGCTGATTTTCCTTCCTAGGGTTAAGGTTTGAGTTACGCCTAGGGTAAGAGTTCTATTAACCAGAAAGCCCTGAGTTCCAAGAACACAGCAGCTGCGAAGGACTACCCAAGAAGAGCGCAAAAGTACCACAACGTGCCTGCCTCCACAGCTTTTTCCTTGGGGACATGCCTAATTCCTGGCTGATTTGCCTTTCTCGTCTTAGGGTTGGGGTTCGGCCTAGGGCTAAGATATTTTCACCTAGGAAGCCCTGAGTTCCAGGCTTACTGCATCTTCCAAAGGCATCCCAAAGGGTGTGCAAAAGTGCCACAACATGGCTGCTTTCACGGCTTTTCCCTTAGGAAGAACCCTAATACCCAGCTGATTTACCTTCCTAGGGTTACTGTTAGGCTTAGGCCTAGGACTTTTAAAACCAGGAAGCCCTGGGCTCCAGGCACACTGCAGCTGCGAAAGGCATCCCAAGGGGAGCGCAAAAGTGACACAACTTGGCTGCCACCACTGATATTTCCATGAGACCATCCCGAACCATAGGCTGATTTTCCTTCCTAGGGTTAAGGTTTGAGTTACGCCTAGGGTAAGGGTTCTATTAACCAGAAAGCCCTGAGTTCCAAGAACACAGCAGCTGCGAAGGACTAGCCAAGAAGAGCGCAAAAGTACCACAACATGCCTGCCTCCACAGCTTTTTCCTTGGGGACATGCCTAATTCCTGGCTGATTTGCCTTTCTCGTCTTAGGATTGGGGTTCGCCCAAAGGCTAGGATTTTTTTAACTAGGAAGCCCTGAGTTCCAGGCTTACTGCATCTGCCAAAGGCATCCCAAAGGGAGTGCAGAAGTGCCACAACATGGCTGCTTTCACGGCTTTTCCCTTAGGAAGAACCCTAATACGCGGCTGATTTACCTTCCTAGGGTTACTGTTAGGCTTAGGCCTAGGACTTTTAAAACCAGGAAGCCCTGGGCTCCAGGCACACTGCAGCTGCGAAAGGCATCCCAAGGGGAGCGCAAAAGTGACACAACTTGGCTGCCACCACTGATATTTCCATGAGACCATCCCGAACCATAGGCTGATTTTCCTTCCTAGGGTTAAGGTTTGAGTTACGCCTAGGGTAAGGGTTCTATTAACCAGAAAGCCCTGAGTTCCAAGAACACAGCAGCTGCGAAGGACTAGCCAAGAAGAGCGCAAAAGTACCACAACATGCCTGCCTCCACAGCTTTTTCCTTGGGGACATGCCTAATTCCTGGCTGATTTGCCTTTCTCGTCTTAGGATTGGGGTTCGGCCTAGGGCTAGGATTTTTTTAACTAGGAAGCCCTGAGTTCCAGGCTTACTGCATCTGCCAAAGGCATCCCAAAGGGAGTGCAGAAGTGCCACAACATGGCTGCTTTCACGGCTTTTCCCTTAGGAAGAACCCTAATACGCGGCTGATTTACCTTCCTAGGGTTACTGTTAGGCTTAGGCCTAGGACTTTTAAAACCAGGAAGCCCTGGGCTCCAGGCACACTGCAGCTGCGAAAGGCATCCCAAGGGGAGCGCAAAAGTGACACAACTTGGCTGCCACCACTGATATTTCCATGAGACCATCCCGAATCATAGGCTGATTTTCCTTCCTAGGGTTAAGGTTTGAGTTACGCCTGGGGTAAGGGTTCTATTAACCAGAAAGCCCTGAGTTCCAAGAACACAGCAGCTGCGAAGGACTACCCAAGAAGAGCGCAAAAGTACCACAACGTGCCTGCCTCCACAGCTTTTTCCTTGGGGACATGCCTAATTCCTGGCTGATTTGCCTTTCTCGTCTTAGGGTTGGGGTTCGGCCTAGGGCTAGGATTTTTAAAATCAGGAAGCCCTGAGTTCCAGGCACACTGGAGCTGTGAAAGACATCCAAAAGGGAGTGCAAAAGTGCCACAACATGGCTGCTTTCACGGCTTTTTCCTTGGCAAGAAGCTTAACACCAGGCTGATTTCCCTTCCCAGGGTTACTGTTAGGCTTAGGCCTTGGGCTAGGATTTTTAAAACTAGGAAGCCCTGGGCTCCAGGCACACTGCAGCTGTTCAAGGCATCCCAAGGGGAGTACAAAAGTGCAACAACATGGCAGCTTTCACAGCTTTTTCCTTGGCACCATCCCTATACCTAGGCTGATTTATCTGCCTAGGGTTAGGGTTAGGGTTCAGCCTAGGGCTTGGAGTTTTTTAACCAGGAAGCCCTGAGTTCCAGGCTTACTGCATCTGCCAAAGGCATCCCAAAGGGAGTGCAGAAGTGCCACAACATGGCTGCTTTCACGGCTTTTCCCTTAGGAAGAACCCTAATACCCGGCTGATTTACCTTCCTAGGGTTACTGTTAGGCTTAGGCCTAGGACTTTTAAAACCAGGAAGCCCTGGGCTCCAGGCACACTGCAGCTGTTAAAGGCATCCCAAGGAAAGCGCAAAAGTGACACAACTTGGCTGCCACCACTGATATTTCCATGAGACCATCCCGAACCATAAGCTGATTTTCCTTCCTAGGGTTAAGGTTTGAGTTACGCCTAGGGTAAGGGTTATATTAACCAGAAAGTCCTGAGTTCCAAGAACACAGCAGCTGCGAAGGACTACCCAAGAAGAGCGCAAAAGTACCACAACATGCCTGCCTCCACAGCTTTTTCCTTGGGGACATGCCTAATTCCTGGCTGATTTGCCTTTCTCGTCTTAGGGTTGGGGTTCGGCCTAGGGCTAGGATTTTTTTAACTAGGAAGCCCTGAAATCCAGGCTTACTTCATCTGCCAAAAGCATCCCAAAGGGAGTGCAGAAGTGCCACAACATGGCTGCTTTCACGGCTTTTCCCTTAGGAAGAACCCTAATACGTGGCTGATTTACCTTCCTAGGGTTACTGTTAGGCTTAGGCCTAGGACTTTTAAAACCAGGAAGCCCTGGGCTCCAGGCAAACTGCAGCTGTTAAAGGCATCCCAAGAGGGCCGCAGAAGTGACACAACTTGGCTGCCTCTGCTTCTATTCTCAGGAGACCATCCCGAACCATAGGCTGATTTTCCTTCCTAGGGTTAATGTTTGAGTTTCGCCTAGGGTAAGAGGTCTATTAACCAGAAAGACCTGAGTTCCAAGAACACAGCAGCTGCGAAGGACTACCCAAGAAGAGCGCAAAAGTACCACAACATGCCTGCCTCCACAGCTTTTTCCTTGGGGACATGCCTAATTCCTGGCTGATTTGCCTTTCTCGTCTTAGGGTTGGGGTTCGGCCTAGGGCTAGGATATTTTTAACTAGGAAGCCCTGAGTTCCAGGCTTACTGCATCTGCCAAAGGCATCCCAAAGGGAGTGCAGAAGTGCCACAACATGGCTGCTTTCACGGCTTTTCCCTTAGGAAGAACCCTAATACGCGGCTGATTTACCTTCCTAGGGTTACTGTTAGGCTTAGGCCTAGGACTTTTAAAACCAGGAAGCCCTGGGCTCCAGGCACACTGCAGCTGCGAAAGGCATCCCAAGGGGAGCGCAAAAGTGACACAACTTGGCTGCCACCACTGATATTTCCATGAGACCATCCCGAACCATAGGCTGATTTTCCTTCCTAGGCTTAAGGTTTGAGTTACGCCTAGGGTAAGGGTTCTATTAACCAGAAAGCCCTGAGTTCCAAGAACACAGCAGCTGCGAAGGACTTCCCAAGAAGAGCGCAAAAGTACCACAACATGCCTGCCTCCACAGCTTTTTCCTTGGGAACATGCCTAATTCCTGGCTGATTTGCCTTTCTCGTCTTAGGGTTGGGGTTCGGCCTAGGGCTAGGATTTTTTTAACTAGGAAGCCCTGAGTTCCAGGCTTACTGCATCTGCCAAATGCATCCCAAAGGGAGTGCAGAAGTGCCACAACATGGCTGCTTTCACGGCTTTTCCCTTAGGAAGAACCCTAATACGCGGCTGATTTACCTTCCTAGGGTTACTGTTAGGCTTAGGCCTAGGACTTTTAAAACCAGGAAGCCCTGGGCTCCAGGCACACTGCAGCTGTGAAAGGCATCCCAAGGGGAGCGCAAAAGTGACACAACTTGGCTGCCACCACTGATATTTCCATGAGACCATCCCGAACCATAGGCTGATTTTCCTTCCTAGGGTTACGGTTTGAGTTAAGCCTAGGGTAAGGGTTCTATTATCCAGAAAGCCCTGAGTTCCAAGAACACAGCAGCTGCGAAGGACTACCCAAGAAGAGCGCAAAAGTACCACAACATGCCTGCCTCCACAGCTTTTTCCTTGGGAACATGCCTAATTCCTGGCTGATTTGCCTTTCTCGTCTTAGGATTGGGGTTCGGCCTAGGGCTAGGATTTTTTTAACTAGGAAGCCCTGAGTTCCAGGCTTACTTCATCTGCCAAAAGCATCCCAAAGGGAGTGCAGAAGTGCCACAACATGGCTGCTTTCACGGCTTTTCCCTTAGGAGAACCCTAATACGCGGCTGATTTACCTTCCTAGGGTTACTGTTAGGCTTAGGCCTAGGACTTTTAAAACCAGGAAGCCCTGGGCTCCAGGCACATGCAGCTGTTAAAGGCATCCCAAGAGGGCCCCAAAAGTGACACAACTTGGCTGCCTCTGCTGCTATTCTCATGAGACCATCCCGAACCATAGGCTGATTTTCCTTCCTAGGCTTAAGGTTTGAGTTACGCCTAGGGTAAGGGTTCTATTAACCAGAAAGCCCTGAGTTCCAAGAACACAGCAGCTGCGAAGGACTTCCCAAGAAGAGCGCAAAAGTACCACAACATGCCTGCCTCCACAGCTTTTTCCTTGGGGACATGCCTAATTCCTGGCTGATTTGCCTTTCTCGTCTTAGGGTTGGGGTTCGGCCTAGGGCTAGGATTTTTTTAACTAGGAAGCCCTGAGTTCCAGGCTTACTGCATCTGCCAAAGGCATCCCAAAGGGAGTGCAGAAGTGCCACAACATGGCTGCTTTCACGGCTTTTCCCTTAGGAAGAACCCTAATACGCGGCTGATTTACCTTCCTAGGGTTACTGTTAGGCTTAGGCCTAGGACTTTTAAAACCAGGAAGCCCTGGGCTCCAGGCACACTGCAGCTGCGAAAGGCATCCCAAGGGGAGCGCAAAAGTGACACAACTTGGCTGCCACCACTGATATTTCCATGAGACCATCCCGAATCATAGGCTGATTTTCCTTCCTAGGGTTAAGGTTTGAGTTACGCCTGGGGTAAGGGTTCTATTAACCAGAAAGCCCTGAGTTCCAAGAACACAGCAGCTGCGAAGGACTACCCAAGAAGAGCGCAAAAGTACCACAACGTGCCTGCCTCCACAGCTTTTTCCTTGGGGACATGCCTAATTCCTGGCTGATTTGCCTTTCTCGTCTTAGGGTTGGGGTTCGGCCTAGGGCTAGGATTTTTAAAATCAGGAAGCCCTGAGTTCCAGGCACACTGGAGCTGTGAAAGGCATCCAAAAGGGAGTGCAAAAGTGCCACAACATGGCTGCTTTCACGGCTTTTTCCTTGGCAAGAAGCTTAACACCAGGCTGATTTACCTTCCTAGGGTTACTGTTAGGCTTAGGCCTTGGGCTAGGATTTTTAAAACTAGGAAGCCCTGGGCTCCAGGCACACTGCAGCTGTTCAAGGCATCCCAAGGGGAGTACAAAAGTGCAACAACATGGCAGCTTTCACAGCTTTTTCCTTGGCACCATCCCTATACCTAGGCTGATTTATCTGCCTAGGGTTAGGGTTAGGGTTCAGCCTAGGGCTTGGAGTTTTTTAACCAGGAAGCCCTGAGTTCCAGGCTTACTGCATCTGCCAAAGGCATCCCAAAGGGAGTGCAGAAGTGCCACAACATGGCTGCTTTCACAGCTTTTCCCTTAGGAAGAACCCTAATACGCGGCTGATTTACCTTCCTAGGGTTACTGTTAGGCTTAGGCCTAGGACTTTTAAAACCAGGAAGCCCTGGGCTCCAGGCACACTGCAGCTGTTAAAGGCATCCCAAGAGGGCCGCAGAAGTGACACAACTTGGCTGCCTCTGCTTCTATTCTCAGGAGACCATCCCGAACCATAGGCTGATTTTCCTTCCTAGGGTTAATGTTTGAGTTTCGCCTAGGGTAAGAGGTCTATTAACCAGAAAGACCTGAGTTCCAAGAACACAGCAGCTGCGAAGGACTACCCAAGAAGAGCGCAAAAGTACCACAACATGCCTGCCTCCACAGCTTTTTCCTTGGGAACATGCCTAATTCCTGGCTGATTTGCCTTTCTCGTCTTAGGGTTGGGGTTCGGCCTAGGGCTAGGATATTTTTAACTAGGAAGCCCTGAGTTCCAGGCTTACTGCATCTGCCAAAGGCATCCCAAAGGGAGTGCAGAAGTGCCACAACATGGCTGCTTTCACGGCTTTTCCCTTAGGAAGAACCCTAATACGCGGCTGATTTACCTTCCTAGGGTTACTGTTAGGCTTAGGCCTAGGACTTTTAAAACCAGGAAGCCCTGGGCTCCAGGCACACTGCAGCTGCGAAAGGCATCCCAAGGGGAGCGCAAAAGTGACACAACTTGGCTGCCACCACTGATATTTCCATGAGACCATCCCGAACCATAGGCTGATTTTCCTTCCTAGGCTTAAGGTTTGAGTTACGCCTAGGGTAAGGGTTCTATTAACCAGAAAGCCCTGAGTTCCAAGAACACAGCAGCTGCGAAGGACTTCCCAAGAAGAGCGCAAAAGTACCACAACATGCCTGCCTCCACAGCTTTTTCCTTGGGAACATGCCTAATTCCTGGCTGATTTGCCTTTCTCGTCTTAGGGTTGGGGTTCGGCCTAGGGCTAGGATTTTTTTAACAAGGAAGCCCTGAGTTCCAGGCTTACTGCATCTGCCAAAGGCATCCCAAAGGGAGTGCAGAAGTGCCACAACATGGCTGCTTTCACGGCTTTTCCCTTAGGAAGAACCCTAATACGCGGCTGATTTACCTTCCTAGGGTTACTGTTAGGCTTAGGCCTAGGACTTTTAAAACCAGGAAGCCCTGGGCTCCAGGCACACTGCAGCTGCGAAAGGCATCCCAAGGGGAGCGCAAAAGTGACACAACTTGGCTGCCACCACTGATATTTCCATGAGACCATCCCGAACCATAGGCTGATTTTCCTTCCTAGGGTTACGGTTTGAGTTAAGCCTAGGGTAAGGGTTCTATTATCCAGAAAGCCTTGAGTTCCAAGAACACAGCAGCTGCGAAGGACTACCCAAGAAGAGCGCAAAAGTACCACAACATGCCTGCCTCCACAGCTTTTTCCTTGGGAACATGCCTAATTCCTGGCTGATTTGCCTTTCTCGTCTTAGGGTTGGGGTTCGGCCTAGGGCTAGGATTTTTTTAACTAGGAAGCCCTGAGTTCCAGGCTTACTTCATCTGCCAAAAGCATCCCAAAGGGAGTGCAGAAGTGCCACAACATGGCTGCTTTCACGGCTTTTCCCTTAGGAGAACCCTAATACGCGGCTGATTTACCTTCCTAGGGTTACTGTTAGGCTTAGGCCTAGGACTTTTAAAACCAGGAAGCCCTGGGCTCCAGGCACATGCAGCTGTTAAAGGCATCCCAAGAGGGCCCCAAAAGTTACACAACTTGGCTGCCTCTGCTGCTATTCTCATGAGACCATCCCGAACCATAGGCTGATTTTCCTTCCTAGGCTTAAGGTTTGAGTTACGCCTAGGGTAAGGGTTCTATTAACCAGAAAGCCCTGAGTTCCAAGAACACAGCAGCTGCGAAGGACTTCCCAAGAAGAGCGCAAAAGTACCACAACATGCCTGCCTCCACAGCTTTTTCCTTGGGGACATGCCTAATTCCTGGCTGATTTGCCTTTCTCGTCTTAGGGTTGGGGTTCGGCCTAGGGCTAGGATTTTTAAAATCAGGAAGCCCTGAGTTCCAGGCACACTGGAGCTGTGAAAGGCATCCAAAAGGGAGTGCAAAAGTGCCACAACATGGCTGCTTTCACGGCTTTTTCCTTGGCAAGAAGCTTAACACCAGGCTGATTTCCCTTCCCAGGGTTACTGTTAGGCTTAGGCCTAGGGCTAGGATTTTTAAAACTAGGAAGCCCTGGGCTCCAGGCACACTGCAGCTGTTCAAGGCATCCCAAGGGGAGTATAAAAGTGCAACAACATGGCAGCTTTCACAGCTTTTTCCTTGGCACCATCCCTATACCTAGGCTGATTTATCTGCCTAGGGTTAGGGTTAGGGTTCAGCCTAGGGCTTGGAGTTTTTTAACCAGGAAGCCCTGAGTTCCAGGCTTACTGCATCTGCCAAAGGCATCCCAAAGGGAGTGCAGAAGTGCCACAACATGGCTGCTTTCACGGCTTTTCCCTTAGGAAGAACCCTAATACGCGGATGATTTACCTTCCTAGGGTTACTGTTAGGCTTAGGCCTAGGACTTTTAAAACCAGGAAGCCCTGGGCTCCAGGCACACTGCAGCTGTTAAAGGCATCCCAAGGAAAGCGCAAAAGTGACACAACTTGGCTGCCACCACTGATATTTCCATGAGACCATCCCGAACCATAAGCTGATTTTCCTTCCTAGGGTTAAGGTTTGAGTTACGCCTAGGGTAAGGGTTCTATTAACCAGAAAGCCCTGAGTTCCAAGAACACAGCAGCTGCCAAGGACTAACCAAGAAGAGCGCAAAAGTACCACAACATGCCTGCCTCCACAGCTTTTTCCTTGGGGACATGCCTAATTCCTGGCTGATTTGCCTTTCTCGTCTTAGGCTTGGGGTTCGGCCTAGGGCTAGGATTTTTTTAACTAGGAAGCCCTGAGTTCCAGGCTTACTTCATCTGCCAAAAGCATGCCAAAGGGAGTGCAGAAGTGCCACAACATGGCTGCTTTCACGGCTTTTCCCTTAGGAAGAACCCTAATACGCGGCTGATTTACCTTCCTAGGGTTGCTGTTAGGCTTAGGCCTAGGACTTTTAAAACCAGGAAGCCCTGGGCTCCAGGCACATGCAGCTGCGAAAGGCATCCCAAGAGGGCCGCAGAAGTGACACAACTTGGCTGCCTCTGCTTCTATTCTCATGAGACCATCCTGAAACATAGGCTGATTTTCCTTCCTAGGGTTAAGGTTTGAGTAACGCCTAGGGTAAGAGTTCTATTAACCAGAAAGCCCTGAGTTCCAAGAACACAGCATCTGTGAAGGACTACCCAGGAAGAGCGCAAAAGTACCACAACGTGCCTGCCTCCACAGCTTTTTCCTTGGGGACATGCCTAATTCCTGGCTGATTTGCCTTTCTCGTCTTAGGGTTGGGGTTCGGCCTAGGGCTAGGATTTTTTTAACTAGGAAGCCCTGAGTTCCAGGCTTACTGCATCTGCCAAAGGCATCCCAAAGGGAGTGCAGAAGTGCCACAACATGGCTGCTTTCACGGCTTTTCCCTTAGGAAGAACCCTAATACGCGGCTGATTTACCTTCCTAGGGTTACTGTTAGGCTTAGGCCTAGGACTTTTAAAACCAGGAAGCCCTGGGCCCCAGGCACACTGCAGCTGCGAAAGGCATCCCAAGGGGAGCGCAAAAGTGACACAACTTGGCTGCCACCACTGATATTTCCATGAGACCATCCCGAACCATAGGCTGATTTTCCTTCCTAGGCTTAAGGTTTGAGTTACGCCTAGGGTAAGGGTTCTATTAACCAGAAAGCCCTGAGTTCCAAGAACACAGCAGCTGCAAAGGACTTCCCAAGAAGAGCGCAAAAGTACCACAACATGCCTGCCTCCACAGCTTTTTCCTTGGGGACATGCCTAATTCCTGGCTGATTTGCCTTTCTCGTCTTAGGGTTGGGGTTCGGCCTAGGGCTAGGATTTTTAAAATCAGGAAGCCCTGAGTTCCAGGCACACTGGAGCTGTGAAAGGCATCCAAAAGGGAGTGCAAAAATGCCACAACATGGTTGCTTTCACGGCTTTTTCCTTGGCAAGAAGCTTAACACCAGGCTGATTTCCCTTCCCAGGGTTACTGTAAGGCTTAGGCCTAGGGCTAGGATTTTTAAAACTAGGAAGCCCTTAGATCCAGGCACACTGCAGCTGTTCAAGGCATCCCAAGGGGAGTACAAAAGTGCAACAACATGGCAGCTTTCACAGCTTTTTCCTTGGCACCATCCCTATACCTAGGCTGATTTATCTGCCTAGGGTTAGGGTTAGGGTTCAGCCTAGGGCTTGGAGTTTTTTAACCAGGAAGCCCTGAGTTCCAGGCTTACTGCATCTGCCAAAGGCATCCCAAAGGGAGTGCAGAAGTGCCACAACATGGCTGCTTTCACGGCTTTTCCCTTAGGAAGAACCCTAATACGCGGCTGATTTACCTTCCTAGGGTTACTGTTAGGCTTAGGCCTAGGACTTTTAAAACCAGGAAGCCCTGGGCTCCAGGCACACTGCAGCTGCGAAAGGCATCCCAAGGGGAGCGCAAAAGTGACACAACTTGGCTGCCACCACTGATATTTCCATGAGACCATCCCGAACCATAGGCTGATTTTCCTTCCTAGGCTTACGGTTTGAGTTACGCCTAGGGTAAGGGTTCTATTAACCAGAAAGCCCTGAGTTCCAAGAACACAGCAGCTGCGAAGGACTTCCCAAGAAGAGCGCAAAAGTACCACAACATGCCTGCCTCCACAGCTTTTTCCTTGGGGACATGCCTAATTCCTGGCTGATTTGCCTTTCTCGTCTTAGGGTTGGGGTTCGGCCTAGGGCTAGGATTTTTTTAACGAGGAAGCCCTGAGTTCCAGGCTTACTGCATCTGCCAAAGGCATCCCAAAGGGAGTGCAGAAGTGCCACAACATGGCTGCTTTCACGGCTTTTCCCTTAGGAAGAACCCTAATACGCGGCTGATTTACCTTCCTAGGGTTACTGTTAGGCTTAGGCCTAGGACTTTTAAAACCAGGAAGCCCTGGGCTCCAGGCACACTGCAGCTGTGAAAGGCATCCCAAGGGGAGCGCAAAAGTGACACAACTTGGCTGCCACCACTGATATTTCCATGAGACCATCCCGAACCATAGGCTGATTTTCCTTCCTATGGTAAAGGTTTGAGTTACGCCTGGGGTAAGGGTCCTATTATCCAGAAAGCCCTGAGTTCCAAGAACACAGCAGCTGCGAAGGACTACCCAAGAAGAGCGCAAAAGTACCACAACGTGCCTGCCTCCACAGCTTTTTCCTTGGGGACATGCCTAATTCCTGGCTGATTTGCCTTTCTCGTCTTAGGGTTGGGGTTCGGCCTAGGGCTAGGATATTTTAACTAGGAAGCCCTGAGGTCCAGGCTTACTTCATCTGCCAAAAGCATCCAAAAGGGAGTGCAGAAGTGCCACAACATGGCTGCTTTCACGGCTTTTCCCTTAGGAGAACCCTAATACGCGGCTGATTTACCTTCCTAGGGTTACTGTTAGGCTTAGGCCTAGGACTTTTAAAACCAGGAAGCCCTGGGCTCCAGGCACATGCAGCTGTTAAAGGCATCCCAAGAGGGCCCCAAAAGTGACACAACTTGGCTGCCTCTGCTGCTATTCTCATGAGACCATCCCGAACCATAGGCTGATTTTCCTTCCTAGGGTGAAGGTTTGAGTTACGCCTAGGGTAAGGGTTCTATTAACCAGAAAGCCCTGAGTTCCAAGAACACAGCAGCTGCGAAGGACTACCCAAGAAGAGCGCAAAAGTACCACAACGTGCCTGCCTCCACAGCTTTTTCCTTGGGGACATGCCTAATTCCTGGCTGATTGGCCTTTCTCGTCTTAGGGTTGGGTTCGGTCTAGGGCTAGGATTTTTAAAATCAGGAAGCCCTGAGTTCCAGGCACACTGGAGCTGTGAAAGGCATCCAAAAGGGAGTGCAAAAGTGCCACAACATGGTTGCTTTCACGGCTTTTTCCTTGGCAAGAAGCTTAACACCAGGCTGATTTCCCTTCCCAGGGTTACTGTAAGGCTTAGGCCTAGGGCTAGGATTTTTAAAACTAGGAAGCCCTGGGCTCCAGGCACACTGCAGCTGTTCAAGGCATCCCAAGGGGAGTACAAAAGTGCAACAACATGGCAGCTTTCACAGCTTTTTCCTTGGCACCATCCCTATACCTAGGCTGATTTATCTGCCTAGGGTTAGGGTTAGGGTTCAGCCTAGGGCTTGGAGTTTTTTAACCAGGAAGCCCTGAGTTCCAGGCTTACTGCATCTGCCAAAGGCATCCCAAAGGGAGTGCAGAAGTGCCACAACATGGCTGCTTTCACGGCTTTTCCCTTAGGAAGAACCCTAATACGCGGCTGATTTACCTTCCTAGGGTTACTGTTAGGCTTAGGCCTAGGACTTTTAAAACCAGGAAGCCCTGGGCTCCAGGCACACTGCAGCTGTTAAAGGCATCCCAAGAGGGCCGCAGAAGTGACACAACTTGGCTGCCTCTGCTTCTATTCTCATGAGACCATCCCGAACCATAGGCTGATTTTCCTTCCTAGGGTTAAGGTTTGAGTTTCGCCTAGGGTAAGAGGTCTATTAACCAGAAAGACCTGAGTTCCAAGAACACAGCAGCTGCGAAGGACTACCCAAGAAGAGCGCAAAAGTACCACAACATGCCTGCCTCCACAGCTTTTTCCTTGGGGACATGCCTAATTCCTGGCTGATTTGCCTTTCTCGTCTTAGGGTTGGGGTTCACCCTAGGGCTAGGATATTTTTACCTAGGAAGCCCTGAGTTCCAGGCTTACTGCATCTGCCAAAGGCATCCCAAAGGGAGTGCAGAAGTGCCACAACATGGCTGCTTTCACGGCTTTTCCCTTAGGAAGAACCCTAATACGCGGCTGATTTACCTTCCTAGGGTTACTGTTAGGCTTAGGCCTAGGACTTTTAAAACCAGGAAGCCCTGGGCCCCAGGCACACTGCAGCTGCGAAAGGCATCCCAAGGGGAGCGCAAAAGTGACACAACTTGGCTGCCACCACTGATATTTCCATGAGACCATCCCGAACCATAGGCTGATTTTCCTTCCTAGGCTTAAGGTTTGAGTTACGCCTAGGGTAAGGGTTCTATTAACCAGAAAGCCCTGAGTTCCAAGAACACAGCAGCTGCGAAGGACTTCCCAAGAAGAGCGCAAAAGTACCACAACATGCCTGCCTCCACAGCTTTTTCCTTGGGGACATGCCTAATTCCTGGCTGATTTGCCTTTCTCGTCTTAGGGTTGGGGTTCGGCCTAGGGCTAGGATTTTTAAAATCAGGAAGCCCTGAGTTCCAGGCACACTGGAGCTGTGAAAGGCATCCAAAAGGGAGTGCAAAAGTGCCACAACATGGTTGCTTTCACGGCTTTTTCCTTGGCAAGAAGCTTAACACCAGGCTGATTTCCCTTCCCAGGGTTACTGTAAGGCTTAGGCCTAGGGCTAGGATTTTTAAAACTAGGAAGCCCTTAGATCCAGGCACACTGCAGCTGTTCAAGGCATCCCAAGGGGAGTACAAAAGTGCAACAACATGGCAGCTTTCACAGCTTTTTCCTTGGCACCATCCCTATACCTAGGCTGATTTATCTGCCTAGGGTTAGGGTTAGGGTTCAGCCTAGGGCTTGGAGTTTTTTAACCAGGAAGCCCTGAGTTCCAGGCTTACTGCATCTGCCAAAGGCATCCCAAAGGGAGTGCAGAAGTGCCACAACATGGCTGCTTTCACGGCTTTTCCCTTAGGAAGAACCCTAATACGCGGCTGATTTACCTTCCTAGGGTTACTGTTAGGCTTAGGCCTAGGACTTTTAAAACCAGGAAGCCCTGGGCTCCAGGCACACTGCAGCTGCGAAAGGCATCCCAAGGGGAGCGCAAAAGTGACACAACTTGGCTGCCACCACTGATATTTCCATGAGACCATCCCGAACCATAGGCTGATTTTCCTTCCTAGGCTTACGGTTTGAGTTACGCCTAGGGTAAGGGTTCTATTAACCAGAAAGCCCTGAGTTCCAAGAACACAGCAGCTGCGAAGGACTTCCCAAGAAGAGCGCAAAAGTACCACAACATGCCTGCCTCCACAGCTTTTTCCTTGGGGACATGCCTAATTCCTGGCTGATTTGCCTTTCTCGTCTTAGGCTTGGGGTTCGGCCTAGGGCTAGGATTTTTTTAACGAGGAAGCCCTGAGTTCCAGGCTTACTGCATCTGCCAAAGGCATCCCAAAGGGAGTGCAGAAGTGCCACAACATGGCTGCTTTCACGGCTTTTCCCTTAGGAAGAACCCTAATACGCGGCTGATTTACCTTCCTAGGGTTACTGTTAGGCTTAGGCCTAGGACTTTTAAAACCAGGAAGCCCTGGGCTCCAGGCACACTGCAGCTGTGAAAGGCATCCCAAGGGGAGCGCAAAAGTGACACAACTTGGCTGCCACCACTGATATTTCCATGAGACCATCCCGAACCATAGGCTGATTTTCCTTCCTAGGGTGAAGGTTTGAGTTACGCCTAGGGTAAGGGTTCTATTAACCAGAAAGCCCTGAGTTCCAAGAACACAGCAGCTGCGAAGGACTACCCAAGAAGAGCGCAAAAGTACCACAACGTGCCTGCCTCCACAGCTTTTTCCTTGGGGACATGCCTAATTCCTGGCTGATTTGCCTTTCTCGTCTTAGGGTTGGGTTCGGTCTAGGGCTAGGATTTTTAAAATCAGGAAGCCCTGAGTTCCAGGCACACTGGAACTGTGAAAGGCATCCAAAAGGGAGTGCAAAAGTGCCACAACATGGTTGCTTTCACGGCTTTTTCCTTGGCAAGAAGCTTAACACCAGGCTGATTTCCCTTCCCAGGGTTACTGTAAGGCTTAGGCCTAGGGCTAGGATTTTTAAAACTAGGAAGCCCTGGGCTCCAGGCACACTGCAGCTGTTAGAGGCATCCCAAGGGGAGTACAAAAGTGCAACAACATGGCAGCTTTCACAGCTTTTTCCTTGGCACCATCCCTATACCTAGGCTGATTTATCTGCCTAGGGTTAGGGTTAGGGTTCAGCCTAGGGCTTGGAGTTTTTTAACCAGGAAGCCCTGAGTTCCAGGCTTACTGCATCTGCCAAAGGCATCCCAAAGGGAGTGCAGAAGTGCCACAACATGGCTGCTTTCACGGCTTTTCCCTTAGGAAGAACCCTAATACGCGGCTGATTTACCTTCCTAGGGTTACTGTTAGGCTTAGGCCTAGGACTTTTAAAACCAGGAAGCCCTGGGCTCCAGGCACACTGCAGCTGTTAAAGGCATCCCAAGAGGGCCGCAGAAGTGACACAACTTGGCTGCCTCTGCTTCTATTCTCATGAGACCATCCCGAACCATAGGCTGATTTTCCTTCCTAGGGTTAAGGTTTGAGTTTCGCCTAGGGTAAGAGGTCTATTAACCAGAAAGACCTGAGTTCCAAGAACACAGCAGCTGCGAAGGACTACCCAAGAAGAGCGCAAAAGTACCACAACATGCCTGCCTCCACAGCTTTTTCCTTGGGGACATGCCTAATTCCTGGCTGATTTGCCTTTCTCGTCTTAGGGTTGGGGTTCGGCCTAGGGCTAGGATATTTTTACCTAGGAAGCCCTGAGTTCCAGGCTTACTGCATCTGCCAAAGGCATCCCAAAGGGAGTGCAGAAGTGCCACAACATGGCTGCTTTCACGGCTTTTCCCTTAGGAAGAACCCTAATACGCGGCTGATTTACCTTCCTAGGGTTACTGTTAGGCTTAGGCCTAGGACTTTTAAAAGCAGGAAGCCCTGGGCTCCAGGCACACTGCAGCTGCGAAAGGCATCCCAAGGGGAGCGCAAAAGTGACACAACTTGGCTGCCACCACTGATATTTCCATGAGACCATCCCGAACCATAGGCTGATTTTCCTTCCTAGGGTTAAGGTTTGAGTTACGCCTAGGGTAAGGGTTCTATTAACCAGAAAGCCCTGAGTTCCAAGAACACAGCAGCTGCGAAGGACTACCCAAGAAGAGCGCAAAAGTAGCACAACATGCCTGCCTCCACAGCTTTTTCCTTGGGGACATGCCTAATTCCTGGCTGATTTGCCTTTCTCGTCTTAGGCTTGGGGTTCGGCCTAGGGCTAGGATTTTTTTAACTAGGAAGCCCTGAGGTCCAGGCTTACTTCATCTGCCAAAAGCATGCCAAAGGGAGTGCAGAAGTGCCACAACATGGCTGCTTTCACGGCTTTTCCCTTAGGAAGAACCCTAATACGCGGCTGATTTACCTTCCTAGGGTTGCTGTTAGGCTTAGGCCTAGGACTTTTAAAACCAGGAAGCCCTGGGCTCCAGGCACATGCAGCTGCGAAAGGCATCCCAAGAGGGCCGCAGAAGTGACACAACTTGGCTGCCTCTGCTTCTATTCTCATGAGACCATCCTGAACCATAGGCTGATTTTCCTTCCTAGGGTTAAGATTTGAGTTAAGCCTAGGGTAAGAGTTCTATTAACCAGAAAGCCCTGAGTTCCAAGAACACAGCATCTGTGAAGGACTACCCAGGAAGAGCGCAAAAGTACCACAACGTGCCTGCCTCCACAGCTTTTTCCTTGGGGACATGCCTAATTCCTGGCTGATTTGCCTTTCTCGTCTTAGGGTTGGGGTTCGGCCTAGGGCTAGGATTTTTTTAACTAGGAAGCCCTGAGTTCCAGGCTTACTGCATCTGCCAAAGGCATCCCAAAGGGAGTGCAGAAGTGCCACAACATGGCTGCTTTCACGGCTTTTCCCTTAGGAAGAACCCTAATACGCGGCTGATTTACCTTCCTAGGGTTACTGTTAGGCTTAGGCCTAGGACTTTTAAAACCAGGAAGCCCTGGGCTCCAGGCACACTGCAGCTGCGAAAGGCATCCCAAGGGGAGCGCAAAAGTGACACAACTTGGCTGCCACCACTGATATTTCCATGAGACCATCCCGAATCATAGGCTGATTTTCCTTCCTAGGGTTAAGGTTTGAGTTACGCCTGGGGTATGGGTTCTATTAACCAGAAAGCCCTGAGTTCCAAGAACACAGCAGCTGCGAAGGACTACCCAAGAAGAGCGCAAAAGTACCACAACGTGCCTGCCTCCACAGCTTTTTCCTTGGGGACATGCCTAATTCCTGGCTGATTTGCCTTTCTCGTCTTAGGGTTGGGGTTCGGCCTAGGGCTAGGATTTTTAAAATCAGGAAGCCCTGAGTTCCAGGCACACTGGAGCTGTGAAAGGCATCCAAAAGGGAGTGCAAAAGTGCCACAACATGGCTGCTTTCACGGCTTTTTCCTTGGCAAGAAGCTTAACACCAGGCTGATTTCCCTTCCCAGGGTTACTGTTAGGCTTAGGCCTTGGGCTAGGATTTTTAAAACTAGGAAGCCCTGGGCTCTAGGCACACTGCAGCTGTTCAAGGCATCCCAAGGGGAGTACAAAAGTGCAACAACATGGCAGCTTTCACAGCTTTTTCCTTGGCACCATCCCTATACCTAGGCTGATTTATCTGCCTAGGGTTAGGGTTAGGGTTCAGCCTAGGGCTTGGAGTTTTTTAACCAGGAAGCCCTGAGTTCCAGGCTTACTGCATCTGCCAAAGGCATCCCAAAGGGAGTGCAGAAGTGCCACAACATGGCTGCTTTCACGGCTTTTCCCTTAGGAAGAACCCTAATACGCGGCTGATTTACCTTCCTAGGGTTACTGTTAGGCTTAGGCCTAGGACTTTTAAAAGCAGGAAGCCCTGGGCTCCAGGCACACTGCAGCTGCGAAAGGCATCCCAAGGGGAGCGCAAAAGTGACACAACTTGGCTGCCACCACTGATATTTCCATGAGACCATCCCGAACCATAGGCTGATTTTCCTTCCTAGGGTTAAGGTTTGAGTTACGCCTAGGGTAAGGGTTCTATTAACCAGAAAGCCCTGAGTTCCAAGAACACAGCAGCTGCGAAGGACTACCCAAGAAGAGCGCAAAAGTACCACAACATGCCTGCCTCCACAGCTTTTTCCTTGGGGACATGCCTAATTCCTGGCTGATTTGCCTTTCTCGTCTTAGGCTTGGGGTTCGGCCTAGGGCTAGGATTTTTTTAACTAGGAAGCCCTGAGTTCCAGGCTTACTGCATCTGCCAAAGGCATCCCAAAGGGAGTGCAGAAGTGCCACAACATGGCTGCTTTCACGGCTTTTCCCTTAGGAAGAACCCTAATACGTGGCTGATTTACCTTCCTAGGGTTACTGTTAGGCTTAGGCCTAGGACTTTTAAAACCAGGAAGCCCTGGGCTCCAGGCACACTGCAGCTGCGAAAGGCATCCCAAGAGGGCCGCAGAAGTGACACAACTTGGCTGCCTCTGCTTCTATTCTCATGAGACCATCCCGAACCATAGGCTGATTTTCCTTCCTAGGGTTAAGGTTTGAGTTTCGCCTAGGGTAAGAGGTCTATTAACCAGAAAGCCCTGAGTTCCAAGAACACAGCAGCTGCGAAGGACTACCCAAGAAGAGCGCAAAAGTACCACAACATGCCTGCCTCCACAGCTTTTTCCTTGGGGACATGCCTAATTCCTGGCTGATTTGCCTTTCTCGTCTTAGGGTTGGGGTTCGGCCTAGGGCTAGGATATTGTTAACTAGGAAGCCCTGAGTTCCAGGCTTACTGCATCTGCCAAAGGCATCCCAAAGGGAGTGCAGAAGTGCCACAACATGGCTGCTTTCACGGCTTTTCCCTTAGGAAGAACCCTAATACGCGGCTGATTTACCTTCCTAGGGTTACTGTTAGGCTTAGGCCTAGGACTTTTAAAACCAGGAAGCCCTGGGCCCCAGGCACACTGCAGCTGCGAAAGGCATCCCAAGGGGAGCGCAAAAGTGACACAACTTGGCTGCCACCACTGATATTTCCATGAGACCATCCCGAACCATAGGCTGATTTTCCTTCCTAGGGTTAAGGTTTGAGTTACGCCTGGGGTAAGGGTTCTATTAACCAGAAAGACCTGAGTTCCAAGAACACAGCAGCTGCGAAGGACTAGCCAAGAAGAGCGCAAAAGTACCACAACATGCCTGCCTCCACAGCTTTTTCTTTGGGGACATGCCTAATTCCTGGCTGATTTGCCTTTCTCGTCTCAGGCTTGGGGTTCGGCCTAGGGCTAGGATTTTTTTAACTAGGAAGCCCTGAGTTCCAGGCTTACTTCATCTGCCAAAAGCATCCCAAAGGGAGTGCAGAAGTGCCACAACATGGCTGCTTTCACGGCTTTTCCCTTAGGAAGAACCCTAATACGCGGCTGATTTACCTTCCTAGGTTTGCTGTTAGGCTTAGGCCTAGGACTTTTAAAACCAGGAAGCCCTGGGCTCCAGGCACATGCAGCTGCGAAAGGCATCCCAAGAGGGCCGCAGAAGTGACACAACTTGGCTGCCTCTGCTTCTATTCTCATGAGACCATCCTGAACCATAGGCTGATTTTCCTTCCTAGGGTTAAGGTTTGAGTTACGCCTAGGGTAAGAGTTCTATTAACCAGAAAGCCCTGAGTTCCAAGAACACAGCAGCTGCGAAGGACTTCCCAAGAAGAGCGCAAAAGTACCACAACATGCCTGCCTCCACAGCTTTTTCCTTGGGGACATGCCTAATTCCTGGCTGATTTGCCTTTCTCGTCTTAGGGTTGGGGTTCGGCCTAGGGCTAGGATTTTTAAAATCAGGAAGCCCTGAGTTCCAGGCACACTGGAGCTGTGAAAGGCATCCCAAAGGGAGTGCAAAAGTGCCACAACATGGCTGCTTTCACGGCTTTTTCCTTGGCAAGAAGCCTAACACCAGGCTGATTTACCTTCCTAGGGTTACTGTAAGGCTTAGGCCTAGGGCTAGGATTTTTAAAACTAGGAAGCCCTTAGCTCCAGGCACACTGCAGCTGTTCAAGGCATCCCAAGAGTGCCGCAGAAGTGACACAACTTGGCTGCCTCTGCTTCTATTCTCATGAGTCCATCCCGAACCATAGGCTGATTTTCCTTCCTAGGGTTAAGGTTTGAGTTACGCCTGGGGTAAGGGTTCTATTAACCAGAAAGCCCTGAGTTCCAAGAACACAGCAGCTGCGAAGGACTACCCAAGAAGAGCGCAAAAGTACCACAACATGCCTGCCTCCACAGCTTTTTCCTTGGGGACATGCCTAATTCCTGGCTGATTTGCCTTTCTCGTCTTAGGGTTGGGGTTCACCCTAGGGCTTGGATTTTTTTAACTAGGAAGCCCTGAGTTCCAGGCTTACTTCATCTGCCAAAAGCATCCCAAAGGGAGTACAAAAGCGCCACAACATGGCTGCTTTCACAGCTTTTCCCTTAGGAAGAACCCTAATACCCGGCTGATTTACCTTCCTAGGGTTACTGTTAGGCTTAGGCCTAGGACTTTTAAAACCAGGAAGCCCTGGGCTCCAGGCACACTGCAGCTGTGAAAGGCATCCCAAGGGGAGCGCAAAAGTGACACAACTTGGCTGCCACCACTGATATTTCCATGAGACCATCCCGAACCATAGGCTGATTTTCCTTCCTATGGTAAAGGTTTGAGTTACGCCTGGGGTAAGGGTCCTATTATCCAGAAAGCCCTGAGTTCCAAGAACACAGCAGCTGCGAAGGACTACCCAAGAAGAGCGCAAAAGTACCACAACGTGCCTGCCTCCACAGCTTTTTCCTTGGGGACATGCCTAATTCCTGGCTGATTTGCCTTTCTCGTCTTAGGGTTGGGGTTCGGCCTAGGGCTAGGATATTTTAACTAGGAAGCCCTGAGGTCCAGGCTTACTTCATCTGCCAAAAGCATCCCAAAGGGAGTGCAGAAGTGCCACAACATGGCTGCTTTCACGGCTTTTCCCTTAGGAGAACCGTAATACGCGGCTGATTTACCTTCCTAGGGTTACTGTTAGGCTTAGGCCTAGGACTTTTAAAACCAGGAAGCCCTGGGCTCCAGGCACATGCAGCTGTTAAAGGCATCCCAAGAGGGCCCCAAAAGTGACACAACTTGGCTGCCTCTGCTGCTATTCTCATGAGACCATCCCGAACCATAGGCTGATTTTCCTTCCTAGGGTGAAGGTTTGAGTTACGCCTAGGGTAAGGGTTCTATTAACCAGAAAGCCCTGAGTTCCAAGAACACAGCAGCTGCGAAGGACTACCCAAGAAGAGCGCAAAAGTACCACAACGTGCCTGCCTCCACAGCTTTTTCCTTGGGGACATGCCTAATTCCTGGCTGATTGGCCTTTCTCGTCTTAGGGTTGGGTTCGGTCTAGGGCTAGGATTTTTAAAATCAGGAAGCCCTGAGTTCCAGGCACACTGGAGCTGTGAAAGGCATCCAAAAGGGAGTGCAAAAGTGCCACAACATGGTTGCTTTCACGGCTTTTTCCTTGGCAAGAAGCTTAACACCAGGCTGATTTCCCTTCCCAGGGTTACTGTAAGGCTTAGGCCTAGGGCTAGGATTTTTAAAACTAGGAAGCCCTGGGCTCCAGGCACACTGCAGCTGTTCAAGGCATCCCAAGGGGAGTACAAAAGTGCAACAACATGGCAGCTTTCACAGCTTTTTCCTTGGCACCATCCCTATACCTAGGCTGATTTATCTGCCTAGGGTTAGGGTTAGGGTTCAGCCTAGGGCTTGGAGTTTTTTAACCAGGAAGCCCTGAGTTCCAGGCTTACTGCATCTGCCAAAGGCATCCCAAAGGGAGTGCAGAAGTGCCACAACATGGCTGCTTTCACGGCTTTTCCCTTAGGAAGAACCCTAATACGCGGCTGATTTACCTTCCTAGGGTTACTGTTAGGCTTAGGCCTAGGACTTTTAAAACCAGGAAGCCCTGGGCTCCAGGCACACTGCAGCTGTTAAAGGCATCCCAAGGGGAGCGCAAAAGTGACACAACTTGGCTGCCTCTGCTTCTATTCTCATGAGACCATCCCGAACCATAGGCTGATTTTCCTTCCTAGGGTTAAGGTTTGAGTTTCGCCTAGGGTAAGAGGTCTATTAACCAGAAAGACCTGAGTTCCAAGAACACAGCAGCTGCGAAGGACTACCCAAGAAGAGCGCAAAAGTACCACAACATGCCTGCCTCCACAGCTTTTTCCTTGGGGACATGCCTAATTCCTGGCTGATTTGCCTTTCTCGTCTTAGGGTTGGGGTTCGGCCTAGGGCTAGGATATTTTTACCTAGGAAGCCCTGAGTTCCAGGCTTACTGCATCTGCCAAAGGCATCCCAAAGGGAGTGCAGAAGTGCCACAACATGGCTGCTTTCACGGCTTTTCCCTTAGGAAGAACCCTAATACGCGGCTGATTTACCTTCCTAGGGTTACTGTTAGGCTTAGGCCTAGGACTTTTAAAACCAGGAAGCCCTGGGCTCCAGGCACACTGCAGCTGCGAAAGGCATCCCAAGGGGAGCGCAAAAGTGACACAACTTGGCTGCCACCACTGATATTTCCATGAGACCATCCCGAACCATAGGCTGATTTTCCTTCCTAGGGTTAAGGTTTGAGTTACGCCTAGGGTAAGGGTTCTATTAACCAGAAAGCCCTGAGTTCCAAGAACACAGCAGCTGCGAAGGACTACCCAAGAAGAGCGCAAAAGTACCACAACATGCCTGCCTCCACAGCTTTTTCCTTGGGGACATGCCTAATTCCTGGCTGATTTGCCTTTCTCGTCTTAGGGTTGGGGTTCGGCCTAGGGCTAGGATTTTTTTAACTAGGAAGCCCTGAGGTCCAGGCTTACTTCATCTGCCAAAAGCATGCCAAAGGGAGTGCAGAAGTGCCACAACATGGCTGCTTTCACGGCTTTTCCCTTAGGAAGAACCCTAATACGCGGCTGATTTACCTTCCTAGGGTTGCTGTTAGGCTTAGGCCTAGGACTTTTAAAACCAGGAAGCCCTGGGCTTCAGGCACACTGCAGCTGCGAAAGGCATCCCAAGAGGGCCGCAGAAGTGACACAACTTGGCTGCCTCTGCTTCTATTCTCATGAGACCATCCTGAACCATAGGCTGATTTTCCTTCCTAGGGTTAAGGTTTGAGTTAAGCCTAGGGTAAGAGTTCTATTAACCAGAAAGCCCTGAGTTCCAAGAACACAGCATCTGTGAAGGACTACCCAGGAAGAGCGCAAAAGTACCACAACGTGCCTGCCTCCACAGCTTTTTCCTTGGGGACATGCCTAATTCCTGGCTGATTTGCCTTTCTCGTCTTAGGGTTGGGGTTCGGCCTAGGGCTAGGATTTTTTTAACTAGGAAGCCCTGAGTTCCAGGCTTACTGCATCTGCCAAAGGCATCCCAAAGGGAGTGCAGAAGTGCCACAACATGGCTGCTTTCACGGCTTTTCCCTTAGGAAGAACCCTAATACGCGGCTGATTTACCTTCCTAGGGTTACTGTTAGGCTTAGGCCTAGGACTTTTAAAACCAGGAAGCCCTGGGCTCCAGGCACACTGCAGCTGCGAAAGGCATCCCAAGGGGAGCGCAAAAGTGACACAACTTGGCTGCCACCACTGATATTTCCATGAGACCATCCCGAATCATAGGCTGATTTTCCTTCCTAGGGTTAAGGTTTGAGTTACGCCTGGGGTATGGGTTCTATTAACCAGAAAGCCCTGAGTTCCAAGAACACAGCAGCTGCGAAGGACTACCCAAGAAGAGCGCAAAAGTACCACAACGTGCCTGCCTCCACAGCTTTTTCCTTGGGGACATGCCTAATTCCTGGCTGATTTGCCTTTCTCGTCTTAGGGTTGGGGTTCGGCCTAGGGCTAGGATTTTTAAAATCAGGAAGCCCTGAGTTCCAGGCACACTGGAGCTGTGAAAGGCATCCAAAAGGGAGTGCAAAAGTGCCACAACATGGCTGCTTTCACGGCTTTTTCCTTGGCAAGAAGCTTAACACCAGGCTGATTTCCCTTCCCAGGGTTACTGTTAGGCTTAGGCCTTGGGCTAGGATTTTTAAAACTAGGAAGCCCTGGGCTCTAGGCACACTGCAGCTGTTCAAGGCATCCCAAGGGGAGTACAAAAGTGCAACAACATGGCAGCTTTCACAGCTTTTTCCTTGGCACCATCCCTATACCTAGGCTGATTTATCTGCCTAGGGTTAGGGTTAGGGTTCAGCCTAGGGCTTGGAGTTTTTTAACCAGGAAGCCCTGAGTTCCAGGCTTACTGCATCTGCCAAAGGCATCCCAAAGGGAGTGCAGAAGTGCCACAACATGGCTGCTTTCACGGCTTTTCCCTTAGGAAGAACCCTAATACGTGGCTGATTTACCTTCCTAGGGTTACTGTTAGGCTTAGGCCTAGGACTTTTAAAACCAGGAAGCCCTGGGCTCCAGGCACACTGCAGCTGCGAAAGGCATCCCAAGAGGGCCGCAGAAGTGACACAACTTGGCTGCCTCTGCTTCTATTCTCATGAGACCATCCCGAACCATAGGCTGATTTTCCTTCCTAGGGTTAAGGTTTGAGTTTCGCCTAGGGTAAGAGGTCTATTAACCAGAAAGCCCTGAGTTCCAAGAACACAGCAGCTGCGAAGGACTACCCAAGAAGAGCGCAAAAGTACCACAACATGCCTGCCTCCACAGCTTTTTCCTTGGGGACATGCCTAATTCCTGGCTGATTTGCCTTTCTCGTCTTAGGGTTGGGGTTCGGCCTAGGGCTAGGATATTGTTAACTAGGAAGCCCTGAGTTCCAGGCTTACTGCATCTGCCAAAGGCATCCCAAAGGGAGTTCAGAAGTGCCACAACATGGCTGCTTTCACGGCTTTTCCCTTAGGAAGAACCCTAATACGCGGCTGATTTACCTTCCTAGGGTTACTGTTAGGCTTAGGCCTAGGACTTTTAAAACCAGGAAGCCCTGGGCCCCAGGCACACTGCAGCTGCGAAAGGCATCCCAAGGGGAGCGCAAAAGTGACACAACTTGGCTGCCACCACTGATATTTCCATGAGACCATCCCGAACCATAGGCTGATTTTCCTTCCTAGGGTTAAGGTTTGAGTTACGCCTGGGGTAAGGGTTCTATTAACCAGAAAGACCTGAGTTCCAAGAACACAGCAGCTGCGAAGGACTAGCCAAGAAGAGCGCAAAAGTACCACAACATGCCTGCCTCCACAGCTTTTTCTTTGGGGACATACCTAATTCCTGGCTGATTTGCCTTTCTCGTCTCAGGCTTGGGGTTCGGCCTAGGGCTAGGATTTTTTTAACTAGGAAGCCCTGAGTTCCAGGCTTACTTCATCTGCCAAAAGCATCCCAAAGGGAGTGCAGAAGTGCCACAACATGGCTGCTTTCACGGCTTTTCCCTTAGGAAGAACCCTAATACGCGGCTGATTTACCTTCCTAGGTTTGCTGTTAGGCTTAGGCCTAGGACTTTTAAAACCAGGAAGCCCTGGGCTCCAGGCACATGCAGCTGCGAAAGGCATCCCAAGAGGGCCGCAGAAGTGACACAACTTGGCTGCCTCTGCTTCTATTCTCATGAGACCATCCCGAACCATAGGCTGATTTTCCTTCCTAGGGTTAAGGTTTGAGTTACGCCTAGGGTAAGAGTTCTATTAACCAGAAAGCCCTGAGTTCCAAGAACACAGCAGCTGCGAAGGACTTCCCAAGAAGAGCGCAAAAGTACCACAACATGCCTGCCTCCACAGCTTTTTCCTTGGGGACATGCCTAATTCCTGGCTGATTTGCCTTTCTCGTCTTAGGGTTGGGGTTCGGCCTAGGGCTAGGATTTTTAAAATCAGGAAGCCCTGAGTTCCAGGCACACTGGAGCTGTGAAAGGCATCCCAAAGGGAGTGCAGAAGTGCCACAACATGGCTGCTTTCACGGCTTTTCCCTTAGGAAGAACCCTAATACGCGGCTGATTTACCTTCCTAGGGTTACTGTTAGGCTTAGGCCTAGGACTTTTAAAACCAGGAAGCCCTGGGCTCCAGGCACACTGCAGCTGCGAAAGGCATCCCAAGGGGAGCGCAAAAGTGACACAACTTGGCTGCCACCACTGATATTTCCATGAGACCATCCCGAATCATAGGCTGATTTTCCTTCCTAGGGTTAAGGTTTGAGTTACGCCTGGGGTATGGGTTCTATTAACCAGAAAGCCCTGAGTTCCAAGAACACAGCAGCTGCGAAGGACTACCCAAGAAGAGCGCAAAAGTACCACAACGTGCCTGCCTCCACAGCTTTTTCCTTGGGGACATGCCTAATTCCTGGCTGATTTGCCTTTCTCGTCTTAGGGTTGGGGTTCGGCCTAGGGCTAGGATTTTTAAAATCAGGAAGCCCTGAGTTCCAGGCACACTGGAGCTGTGAAAGGCATCCAAAAGGGAGTGCAAAAGTGCCACAACATGGCTGCTTTCACGGCTTTTTCCTTGGCAAGAAGCTTAACACCAGGCTGATTTCCCTTCCCAGGGTTACTGTTAGGCTTAGGCCTTGGGCTAGGATTTTTAAAACTAGGAAGCCCTGGGCTCCAGGCACACTGCAGCTGTTCAAGGCATCCCAAGGGGAGTACAAAAGTGCAACAACATGGCAGCTTTCACAGCTTTTTCCTTGGCACCATCCCTATACCTAGGCTGATTTATCTGCCTAGGGTTAGGGTTAGGCTTCAGCCTAGGGCTTGGAGTTTTTTAACCAGGAAGCCCTGAGTTCCAGGCTTACTGCATCTGCCAAAGGCATCCCAAAGGGAGTGCAGAAGTGCCACAACATGGCTGCTTTCACGGCTTTTCCCTTAGGAAGAACCCTAATACGTGGCTGATTTACCTTCCTAGGGTTACTGTTAGGCTTAGGCCTAGGACTTTTAAAACCAGGAAGCCCTGGGCTCCAGGCACACTGCAGCTGCGAAAGGCATCCCAAGAGGGCCGCAGAAGTGACACAACTTGGCTGCCTCTGCTTCTATTCTCATGAGACCATCCCGAACCATAGGCTGATTTTCCTTCCTAGGGTTAAGGTTTGAGTTTCGCCTAGGGTAAGAGGTCTATTAACCAGAAAGCCCTGAGTTCCAAGAACACAGCAGCTGCGAAGGACTACCCAAGAAGAGCGCAAAAGTACCACAACATGCCTGCCTCCACAGCTTTTTCCTTGGGGACATGCCTAATTCCTGGCTGATTTGCCTTTCTCGTCTTAGGGTTGGGGTTCGGCCTAGGGCTAGGATATTGTTAACTAGGAAGCCCTGAGTTCCAGGCTTACTGCATCTGCCAAAGGCATCCCAAAGGGAGTGCAGAAGTGCCACAACATGGCTGCTTTCACGGCTTTTCCCTTAGGAAGAACCCTAATACGCGGCTGATTTACCTTCCTAGGGTTACTGTTAGGCTTAGGCCTAGGACTTTTAAAACCAGGAAGCCCTGGGCCCCAGGCACACTGCAGCTGCGAAAGGCATCCCAAGGGGAGCGCAAAAGTGACACAACTTGGCTGCCACCACTGATATTTCCATGAGACCATCCCGAACCATAGGCTGATTTTCCTTCCTAGGGTTAAGGTTTGAGTTACGCCTGGGGTAAGGGTTCTATTAACCAGAAAGCCCTGAGTTCCAAGAACACAGCAGCTGCGAAGGACTAGCCAAGAAGAGCGCAAAAGTACCACAACATGCCTGCCTCCACAGCTTTTTCTTTGGGGACATGCCTAATTCCTGGCTGATTTGCCTTTCTCGTCTCAGGCTTGGGGTTCGGCCTAGGGCTAGGATTTTTTTAACTAGGAAGCCCTGAGTTCCAGGCTTACTTCATCTGCCAAAAGCATCCCAAAGGGAGTGCAGAAGTGCCACAACATGGCTGCTTTCACGGCTTTTCCCTTAGGAAGAACCCTAATACGCGGCTGATTTACCTTCCTAGGGTTGCTGTTAGGCTTAGGCCTAGGACTTTTAAAACCAGGAAGCCCTGGGCTCCAGGCACATGCAGCTGCGAAAGGCATCCCAAGAGGGCCGCAGAAGTGACACAACTTGGCTGCCTCTGCTTCTATTCTCATGAGACCATCCTGAACCATAGGCTGATTTTCCTTCCTAGGGTTAAGGTTTGAGTTACGCCTAGGGTAAGAGTTCTATTAACCAGAAAGCCCTGAGTTCCAAGAACACAGCAGCTGCGAAGGACTTCCCAAGAAGAGCGCAAAAGTACCACAACATGCCTGCCTCCACAGCTTTTTCCTTGGGGACATGCCTAATTCCTGGCTGATTTGCCTTTCTCGTCTTAGGGTTGGGGTTCGGCCTAGGGCTAGGATTTTTAAAATCAGGAAGCCCTGAGTTCCAGGCACACTGGAGCTGTGAAAGGCATCCCAAAGGGAGTGCAAAAGTGCCACAACATGGCTGCTTTCACGGCTTTTTCCTTGGCAAGAAGCTTAACACCAGGCTGATTTCCCTTCCCAGGGTTACTGTTAGGCTTAGGCCTTGGGCTAGGATTTTTAAAACTAGGAAGCCCTGGGCTCCAGGCACACTGCAGCTGTTCAAGGCATCCCAAGGGGAGTACAAAAGTGCAACAACATGGCAGCTTTCACAGCTTTTTCCTTGGCACCATCCCTATACCTAGGCTGATTTATCTGCCTAGGGTTAGGGTTAGGGTTCAGCCTAGGGCTATGAGTTTTTTAACCAGGAAGCCCTGAGTTCCAGGCTTACTGCATCTGCCAAAGGCATCCCAAATGGAGTGCAGAAGTGCCACAACATGGCTGCTTTCACGGCTTTTCCCTTAGGAAGAACCCTAATACGCGGCTGATTTACCTTCCTAGGGTTACTGTTAGGCTTAGGCCTAGGACTTTTAAAACCAGGAAGCCCTGGGCTCCAGGCACACTGCAGCTGCGAAAGGCACCCCAAGGGGAGCGCAAAAGTGACACAACTTGGCTGCCTCTGCTGCTATTCTCATGAGAGCATCCCGAACCATAGGCTGATTTTCCTTCCTAGGGTTAAGGTTTGAGTTACGCCTAGGGTAAGGGTTCTATTAACCAGAAAGCCCTGAGTTCCAAGAACACAGCAGCTGCGAAGGTCTAGCCAAGAAGAGCGCAAAAGTACCACAACATGCCTGCCTCCACAGCTTTTTCCTTGGGGACATGCCTAATTCCTGGCTGATTTGCCTTTCTCGTCTTAGGGTTGGGGTTCGGCCTAGGGCTAGGATATTTTTAACTAGGAAGCCCTGAGTTCCAGGCTTACTGCATCTGCCAAAGGCATCCCAAAGGGAGTGCAAAAGTGCCACAACATGGCTGCTTTCACGGCTTTTCCCTTAGGAAGAACCCTAATACTCGGCTGATTTACCTTCCTAGGGTTACTGTTAGGCTTAGGCCTAGGACTTTTAAAACCAGGAAGCCCTGGGCTCCAGGCACACTGCAGCTGCGAAAGGCATCCCAAGGGGAGTGCAAAAGTGACACAACTTGGCTGCCACCACTGATATTTCCATGAGACCATCCTGAATCATAGGCTGATTTTCCTTCCTAGGGTGAGGGTTAGAGTTACGCCTAGGGTTAGTGTTTTTTTAACCAGAAAGCCCTGAGTTCCAAGAACACAGCAGCTGCCAAGGACTACCCAAGAGGAGGGGAAAAGTGCCACAACATGGCTGCCTCCAGCGCTTTTTCCTTGGGACCATCATTGAACCTAGGCTGATTTACTTGCCTCCAGTTGCACCTATGGTCACGCCAAGAGATAGGGATTTTAAATCAGTAAACCCTGAGCTCCAGACCCAGTGCAGCTGCAAAAGGCTTCCCAAGGGCAGCCAAAAATTGCCTCAACATGCTCCTTCCAGTGCTTTTTTCCTTGGGAACATCCCTATACCCAGGCTGATTTATCTGCCTAGGGTTAGGGTTAGGGTTCAGCCTAGAGATAGGATTTTTTCAAACAGGAAGCCCTGAATTCCAGGCACACTGCAGCTGTTAAAGGCATCCCAAGAGGGCCGCAGAAGTGACACAACTTGGCTGCCTCTCCTTCTATTCTCATGAGTCCATCCCGAACCATAGGCTGATTTTCCTTCCTAGGGTTAAGGTTTGAGTTTCGCCTAGGGTAAGAGGTCTATTAACCAGAAAGACCTGAGTTCCAAGAACACAGCAGCTGCCAAGGACTACCCAAGAAGAGCGCAAAAGTACCACAACATGCCTGCCTCCACAGCTTTTTCCTTGGGGACATGCCTAATTCCTGGCTGATTTGCCTTTCTCGTCTTAGGGTTGGGGTTCGGCCTAGGGCTAGGATATTTTTACCTAGGAAGCCCTGAGTTCCAGGCTTACTGCATCTGCCAAAGGCATCCCAAAGGGAGTGCAGAAGTGCCACAACATGGCTGCTTTCACGGCTTTTCCCTTAGGAAGAACCCTAATACGCGGCTGATTTACCTTCCTAGGGTTACTGTT
This sequence comes from Ammospiza maritima maritima, assembly GCA_036010785.1. Lineage (NCBI taxonomy): Eukaryota > Metazoa > Chordata > Aves > Passeriformes > Passerellidae > Ammospiza > Ammospiza maritima. The sequence continues at coordinate 5,778,582 of CM069694.1, forward strand.
AGGCTTAGGCCTAGGACTTTTAAAACCAGGAAGACCTGGGCTCCAGGCACACTGCAGCTGCGAAAGGCATCCCAAGGGGAGCGCAAAAGTGACACAACTTGGCTGCCTCTGCTGCTATTCTCATGAGAGCATCCCGAACCATAGGCTGATTTTCCTTCCTAGGGTTAAGGTTTGAGTTACGCCTAGGGTAAGGGTTCTATTAACCAGAAAGACCTGAGTTCCAAGAACACAGCAGCTGCGAAGGACTAGCCAAGAAGAGCGCAAAAGTAGCACAACATGCCTGCCTCCACAGCTTTTTCCTTGGGGACATGCCTAATTCCTGGCTGATTTGCCTTTCTCGTCTTAGGGTTGGGGTTCGGCCTAGGGCTAGGATATTTTTACCTAGGAAGCCCTGAGTTCCAGGCTTACTGCATCTGCCAAAGGCATCCCAAAGGGAGTGCAGAAGTGCCACAACATGGCTGCTTTCACGGCTTTTCCCTTAGGAAGAACCCTAATACGCGGCTGATTTACCTTCCTAGGGTTACTGTTAGGCTTAGGCCTAGGACTTTTAAAACCAGGAAGCCCTGGGCTCCAGGCACACTGCAGCTGCGAAAGGCATCCCAAGGGGAGCGCAAAAGTGACACAACTTGGCTGCCACCACTGATATTTCCATGAGACCATCCCGAATCATAGGCTGATTTTCCTTCCTAGGGTTAAGGTTTGAGTTACGCCTGGGGTAAGGGTTCTATTAACCAGAAAGCCCTGAGTTCCAAGAACACAGCAGCTGCGAAGGACTACCCAAGAAGAGCGCAAAAGTACCACAACGTGCCAGCCTCCACAGCTTTTTCCTTGGGGACATGCCTAATTCCTGGCTGATTTGCCTTTCTCGTCTTAGGGTTGGGGTTCGGTCTAGGGCTAGGATTTTTAAAATCAGGAAGCCCTGAGTTCCAGGCACACTGGAGCTGTGAAAGGCATCCAAAAGGGAGTGCAAAAGTGCCACAACATGGTTGCTTTCACGGCTTTTTCCTTGGCAAGAAGCTTAACACCAGGCTGATTTCCCTTCCCAGGGTTACTGTTAGGCTTAGGCCTTGGGCTAGGATTTTTAAAACTAGGAAGCCCTGGGCTCCAGGCACACTGCAGCTGTTCAAGGCATCCCAAGGGGAGTACAAAAGTGCAACAACATGGCAGCTTTCACAGCTTTTTCCTTGGCACCATCCCTATACCTAGGCTGATTTATCTGCCTAGGGTTAGGGTTAGGGTTCAGCCTAGGGCTATGAGTTTTTTAACCAGGAAGCCCTGAGTTCCAGGCTTACTGCATCTGCCAAAGGCATCCCAAATGGAGTGCAGAAGTGCCACAACATGGCTGCTTTCACGGCTTTTCCCTTAGGAAGAACCCTAATACGCGGCTGATTTACCTTCCTAGGGTTACTGTTAGGCTTAGGCCTAGGACTTTTAAAACCAGGAAGCCCTGGGCTCCAGGCACACTGCAGCTGCGAAAGGCACCCCAAGGGGAGCGCAAAGTGACACAACTTGGCTGCCTCTGCTGCTATTCTCATGAGAGCATCCCGAACCATAGGCTGATTTTCCTTCCTAGGGTTAAGGTTTGAGTTACGCCTAGGGTAAGGGTTCTATTAACCAGAAAGCCCTGAGTTCCAAGAACACAGCAGCTGCGAAGGACTAGCCAAGAAGAGCGCAAAAGTACCACAACATGCCTGCCTCCACAGCTTTTTCCTTGGGGACATGCCTAATTCCTGGCTGATTTGCCTTTCTCGTCTTAGGGTTGGGGTTCGGCCTAGGGCTAGGATATTTTTAACTAGGAAGCCCTGAGTTCCAGGCTTACTGCATCTGCCAAAGGCATCCCAAAGGGAGTGCAAAAGTGCCACAACATGGCTGCTTTCACGGCTTTTCCCTTAGGAAGAACCCTAATACTCGGCTGATTTACCTTCCTAGGGTTACTGTTAGGCTTAGGCCTAGGACTTTTAAAACCAGGAAGCCCTGGGCTCCAGGCACACTGCAGCTGCGAAAGGCATCCCAAGGGGAGTGCAAAAGTGACACAACTTGGCTGCCACCACTGATATTTCCATGAGACCATCCCGAACCATAGGCTGATTTTCCTTCCTAGGGTGAGGGTTAGAGTTACGCCTAGGGTTAGTGTTTTTTTAACCAGAAAGCCCTGAGTTCCAAGAACACAGCAGCTGCCAAGGACTACCCAAGAGGAGGGGAAAAGTGCCACAACATGGCTGCCTCCAGCGCTTTTTCCTTGGGACCATTATTGAACCTAGGCTGATTTACTTGCCTCCAGTTGCACCTATGGTCACGCCAAGAGATAGGGATTTTAAATCAGTAAACCCTGAGCTCCAGACCCAGTGCAGCTGCAAAAGGCTTCCCAAGGGCAGCCAAAAATTGCCTCAACATGCTCCTTCCAGTGCTTTTTTCCTTCTGAACATCCCTATACCCAGGCTGATTTATCTGCCTAGGGTTAGGGTTAGGGTTCAGCCTAGAGATAGGATTTTTTCAAACAGGAAGCCCTGAATTCCAGGCACACTGCAGCTGTTAAAGGCATCCCAAGAGGGCCGCAGAAGTGACACAACTTGGCTGCCTCTCCTTCTATTCTCATGAGACCATCCCGAACCATAGGCTGATTTTCCTTCCTAGGGTTAAGGTTTGAGTTTCGCCTAGGGTAAGAGGTCTATTAACCAGAAAGACCTGAGTTCCAAGAACACAGCAGCTGCCAAGGACTACCCAAGAAGAGCGCAAAAGTACCACAACATGCCTGCCTCCACAGCTTTTTCCTTGGGGACATGCCTAATTCCTGGCTGATTTGCCTTTCTCGTCTTAGGGTTGGGGTTCGGCCTAGGGCTAGGATATTTTTACCTAGGAAGCCCTGAGTTCCAGGCTTACTGCATCTGCCAAAGGCATCCCAAAGGGAGTGCAGAAGTGCCACAACATGGCTGCTTTCACGGCTTTTCCCTTAGGAAGAACCCTAATACGCGGCTGATTTACCTTCCTAGGGTTACTGTTAGGCTTAGGCCTAGGACTTTTAAAACCAGGAAGCCCTGGGCTCCAGGCACACTGCAGCTGCGAAAGGCATCCCAAGGGGAGCGCAAAAGTGACACAACTTGGCTGCCTCTGCTGCTATTCTCATGAGAGCATCCCGAACCATAGGCTGATTTTCCTTCCTAGGGTTAAGGTTTGAGTTACGCCTAGGGTAAGGGTTCTATTAACCAGAAAGACCTGAGTTCCAAGAACACAGCAGCTGCGAAGGACTAGCCAAGAAGAGCGCAAAAGTAGCACAACATGCCTGCCTCCACAGCTTTTTCCTTGGGGACATGCCTAATTCCTGGCTGATTTGCCTTTCTCGTCTTAGGGTTGGGGTTCGGCCTAGGGCTAGGATATTTTTACCTAGGAAGCCCTGAGTTCCAGGCTTACTGCATCTGCCAAAGGCATCCCAAAGGGAGTGCAGAAGTGCCACAACATGGCTGCTTTCACGGCTTTTCCCTTAGGAAGAACCCTAATACGCGGCTGATTTACCTTCCTAGGGTTACTGTTAGGCTTAGGCCTAGGACTTTTAAAACCAGGAAGCCCTGGGCTCCAGGCACACTGCAGCTGCGAAAGGCATCCCAAGGGGAGCGCAAAAGTGACACAACTTGGCTGCCACCACTGATATTTCCATGAGACCATCCCGAATCATAGGCTGATTTTCCTTCCTAGGGTTAAGGTTTGAGTTACGCCTGGGGTAAGGGTTCTATTAACCAGAAAGCCCTGAGTTCCAAGAACACAGCAGCTGCGAAGGACTACCCAAGAAGAGCGCAAAAGTACCACAACGTGCCTGCCTCCACAGCTTTTTCCTTGGGGACATGCCTAATTCCTGGCTGATTTGCCTTTCTCGTCTTAGGGTTGGGGTTCGGCCTAGGGCTAGGATTTTTAAAATCAGGAAGCCCTGAGTTCCAGGCACACTGGAGCTGTGAAAGGCATCCAAAAGGGAGTGCAAAAGTGCCACAACATGGTTGCTTTCACGGCTTTTTCCTTGGCAAGAAGCTTAACACCAGGCTGATTTCCCTTCCCAGGGTTACTGTTAGGCTTAGGCCTTGGGCTAGGATTTTTAAAACTAGGAAGCCCTGGGCTCCAGGCACACTGCAGCTGTTCAAGGCATCCCAAGGGGAGTACAAAAGTGCAACAACATGGCAGCTTTCACAGCTTTTTCCTTGGCACCATCCCTATACCTAGGCTGATTTATCTGCCTAGGGTTAGGGTTAGGGTTCAGCCTAGGGCTTGGAGTTTTTTAACCAGGAAGCCCTGAGTTCCAGGCTTACTGCATCTGCCAAAGGCATCCCAAATGGAGTGCAGAAGTGGCACAACATGGCTGCTTTCACGGCTTTTCCCTTAGGAAGAACCCTAATACGCGGCTGATTTACCTTCCTAGGGTTACTGTTAGGCTTAGGCCTAGGACTTTTAAAACCAGGAAGCCCTGGGCTCCAGGCACACTGCAGCTGCGAAAGGCATCCCAAGGGGAGCGCAAAAGTGACACAACTTGGCTGCCTCTGCTGCTATTCTCATGAGAGCATCCCGAACCATAGGCTGATTTTCCTTCCTAGGGTTAAGGTTTGAGTTACGCCTAGGGTAAGGGTTCTATTAACCAGAAAGCCCTGAGTTCCAAGAACACAGCAGCTGCGAAGGACTAGCCAAGAAGAGCGCAAAAGTACCACAACATGCCTGCCTCCACAGCTTTTTCCTTGGGGACATGCCTAATTCCTGGCTGATTTGCCTTTCTCGTCTTAGGGTTGGGGTTCGGCCTAGGGCTAGGATATTTTTAACTAGGAAGCCCTGAGTTCCAGGGTTACTTCATCTGCCAAAAGCATCCCAAAGGGAGTGCAGAAGTGCCACAACATGGCTGCTTTCACGGCTTTTCCCTTAGGAAGAACCCTAATACGCGGCTGATTTACCTTCCTAGGGTTACTGTTAGGCTTAGGCCTAGGACTTTTAAAACCAGGAAGCCCTGGGCTCCAGGCACATGCAGCTGCGAAAGGCATCCCAAGAGGGCCGCAGAAGCGACACAACTTGGCTGCCTCTGCTTCTATTCTCATGAGACCATCCTGAACCATAGGCTGATTTTCCTTCCTAGGGTTAAGGTTTGAGTTACGCCTAGGGTAAGGGTTCTATTAACCAGAAAGCCCTGAGTTCCAAGAACACAGCAGCTGCCAAGGACTTCCCAAGAAGAGCGCAAAAGTACCACAACATGCCTGCCTCCACAGCTTTTTCCTTGGGGACATGCCTAATTCCTGGCTGATTTGCCTTTCTCGTCTTAGGGTTGGGGTTCGGCCTAGGGCTAGGATTTTTAAAATCAGGAAGCCCTGAGTTCCAGGCACGCTGGAGCTGTGAAAGGCATCCAAAAGGGAGTGCAAAAGTGCCACAACATGGTTGCTTTCACGGCTTTTTCCTTGGCAAGAAGCCTAACACCAGGCTGATTTCCCTTCCCAGGGTTACTGTAAGGCTTAGGCCTAGGGCTAGGATTTTTAAAACTAGGAAGCCCTTAGATCCAGGCACACTGCAGCTGTTCAAGGCATCCCAAGGGGAGTACAAAAGTGCAACAACATGGCAGCTTTCACAGTTTTTTCCTTGGCACCATCCCTATACCTAGGCTGATTTATCTGCCTAGGGTTAGGGTTAGGGTTCAGCCTAGGGCTTGGAGATTTTAACCCGGAAGCCCTGAGTTCCAGGCTTACTGCATCTGCCAAAGGCATCCCAAAGGGAGTGCAAAAGTGCCACAACATGGCTGCTTTCACGGCTTTTCCCTTAGGAAGAACCCTAATACGCGGCTGATTTACCTTCCTAGGGTTACTGTTAGGCTTAGGCCTAGGACTTTTAAAACCAGGAAGCCCTGGGCTCCAGGCACACTGCAGCTGCGAAAGGCATCCCAAGGGGAGTGCAAAAGTGACACAACTTGGCTGCCACCACTGATATTTCCATGAGACCATCCCGAACCATAGGCTGATTTTCCTTCCTAGGGTTAAGGTTTGAGTTACGCCTAGGGTAAGGGTTCTATTAACCAGAAAGCCCTGAGTCCCAAGAACACAGCAGCTGCGAAGGACTAGCCAAGAAGAGCGCAAAAGTACCACAACGTGCCTGCCTCCACAGCTTTTTCCTTGGGGACATGCCTAATTCCTGGCTGATTTGCCTTTCTCGTCTTAGGATTGGGGTTCGGCCTAGGGCTAGGATATTGTTAACTAGGAAGCCCTGAGTTCCAGGCTTACTTCATCTGCAAAAGGCATCCCAAAGGGAGTGCAGAAGTGCCACAACATGGCTGCTTTCACGGCTTTTCCCTTAGGAAGAACCCTAATACGCGGCTGATTTACCTTCCTAGGGTTACTGTTAGGCTTCGGCCTAGGACTTTTAAAACCTGGAAGCCCTGGGCTCCAGGCACACTGCAGCTGCGAAAGGCATCCCAAGGGGAGCGCAAAAGTGACGCAACTTGGCTGCCACCACTGATATTTCCATGAGACCATCCCGATCCATAGGCTGATTTTCCTTCCTAGGGTTAAGGTTTGAGTTACGCCTAGGGTAAGGGTTCTATTAACCCGAAAGACCTGAGTTCCAAGAACACAGCAGCTGCGAAGGACTACCCAAGAAGAGCGCAAAAGTACCACAACATGCCTGCCTCCACAGCTTTTTCCTTGGGGACATGCCTAATTCCTGGCTGATTTGCCTTTCTCGTCTTAGGGTTGGGGTTCGGCCTAGGGCTAGGATTTTTAAAATCAGGAAGCCCTGAGTTCCAGGCACACTGGAGCTGTGAAAGGCATCCTAAAGGGAGTGCAAAAGTGCCACAACATGGCTGCTTTCACGGCTTTTTCCTTGGCAAGAAGCCTAACACCAGGCTGATTTACCTTCCTAGGGTTACTGTAAGGCTTAGGCCTAGGGCTAGGATTTTTAAAACTAGGAAGCCCTTAGCTCCAGGCACACTGCAGCTGTTCAAGGCATCCCAAGAGTGCCGCAGAAGTGACACAACTTGGCTGCCTCTGCTTCTATTCTCATGAGTCCATCCCGAACCATAGGCTGATTTTCCTTCCTAGGGTGAGGGTTAGAGTTACGCCTAGGGTTAGTGTTTTTTTAACCAGAAAGCCCTGAGTTCCAAGAACACAGCAGCTGCCAAGGACTACCCAAGAGGAGGGGAAAAGTGCCACAACATGGCTGCCTCCAGCGCTTTTTCCTTGGGACCATCATTGAACCTAGGCTGATTTACTTGCCTCCAGTTGCACCTATGGTCACGCCAAGAGATAGGGATTTTAAATCAGTAAACCCTGAGCTCCAGACCCAGTGCAGCTGCAAAAGGCTTCCCAAGGGCAGCCAAAAATTGCCTCAACATGCTCCTTCCAGTGCTTTTTTCCTTGGGAACATCCCTATACCCAGGCTGATTTATCTGCCTAGGGTTAGGGTTAGGGTTCAGCCTAGAGATAGGATTTTTTCAAACAGGAAGCCCTGAATTCCAGGCACACTGCAGCTGTTAAAGGCAGTGTTCTACGTCAACCGCAACTTAGTCTGAAATAAATGCTTTTTCCCTGAGAGCATCTGAGAGGTTTGCATGAAGCACTGATATCTGACATTTGCAATTTTGAATAGGAGAGGAGAAAGAAAATGGGAAGAAGTTTTTAATTTTAGTGGTTTCAATGTTAATTTCCGTACACTTTTTCAAAACTTGTCAGCTCAAATGCCCATCAACATCTTTTAGTCATCTGTAAGTCAGTATTCATATAAAATGTGCTTCAAATCAAAAGAATTTCAAATTTGCAATCCAAATTTCTATGCCTAGATTTATGATTTCCTACACATATTAGATGAAAGGAAGGCCTTTTTTACTGTGGGAGTGCTGGAACACTGGAACAGGTTGCCCAGGGAAGTTGTGGGTGTCCCATCCCTGAAAGTATTCAAGGTCAGCTTGGACGGGGCTTGGAGCAGCAACAAAGGAGAAGCTTGGTGGTAGAGAAACAAAGTTGGACTATAGAAGAAACTGGGATTGAAGTATAGGAGCAAGTTTTCTCTCAGCTCTTGGGGTAAATTCAAAGTTGTACAAAATGACATTTATCTGTGCTATTCACTACTGTAACAGAAATGTTCATGAAAACTGTACAGAAGATAGCAAATTTTAAAAGAGATAAGAATTACAGCATAAAATCCATGGGATGGGTTACAACATGAGACACTCTCTAAGAGAAAATCTCTGTGTTTCAGCACTTCATCATGGTAAGATTTCATGAAGTGCCAAAGAAGGCGGCAAAATATCATTCGGGACGTTATTTCCTGGAATTCAGCCTGGCCATTAGTAGGAACTGGGTTTGAACACATCATGTAGATATACCACACACACTTGCCCTTCACTGAAAAATGACTGTTTACAACGAAGAAGCAATTGACGATCAAAATTGATTGAAAGCATCTTAAACATGTCAAGTATTTCATTGTAGATGATCTGTGATCCAAATGCTTCTTCCACCTTCGAGAGGGACAGAACAATTCTTCCATATCATGATGGTTTAAAATTGTATCAACCAATGTTTTCTGCTGAAAAGATAGCATCTATTTTTTTCTATTTTTGGAAGAAAATATTCCTAGACATACAACAGGTGAGAACTAAGTAATTTTAAAGAAACAAATGAAAAGAAAATATTCTGTAAATAGAATGAAATGAAAAGCTGTGTTTTAAATAGGAGCTAAATATGAAACAGAATTTTTGCACCAGGCATTTGAATTACTGCACCAGCTCTTTTGCCCATCAAGAGAGGCGTTTAGCATTTCAGTCTTTTCCAAGGTGTTCATGATCTGCTATGCTGATCTCTGTGTGTGCCTAGGTGTGTGTGGAAGGGGGGGCATGTGAAGGGGAGTGTGTATGTTTGCTTTACAATTGTTGTGGCAGATTCATGCCTCAGCTCCACATTTTGTTTTAGAAAGGTCACACAGAGTGGATGTGAAGTTTACTATCAACAAGAGATCAATTCCCAAATCATCCATTTCACTCTACCTTATAAATCATGTGCTTTGTTGCATATTTTATCAAATCTACTTTCAAGCCAGATGGAGGAAGGAGGATGTGGCAATCCCTCCACCATCTTGCAACTTTTATGCAAGTAGGTTTTCAAGAAAATCATCATTTCTCTTGGAAATATGTCTGGAACAGGCATGATGGTAGTGTCAACCTGTTGGAGTTTTTGTTGCTGGAAGAAGTTATAGAAAAGGATTGGTTTTTACATTGACCAGTTACTGAATCAAGCTCAGGAATACATTGGAAATTCAACTGGGGCTTCCTTTCCCCGGCAGACTACTTCTAGAACGAGCTTGTACACTGAAGCTTACTCTTTTGCCCTCTTTTTGTTTCTTTCCTATTTTCTTGGCTTCTTTGCCACTCTCTAGACAATTTTGGAACTTTTTTCCCAACTCAAATGGTTTCAATAGTCTGACTGTGATCATACATTTTTACAAGGAATTTTTAAAATCTTTCCTCCAGTTAAGAAAGTCAAGGACTTAGGTCTTTTTCTTCCCTTATCAATATTGCAATGAAATTGATAAGTAAAGACCAACTCTTTCTTTTTGTTTTTAACCCAAGCAGATAATTCCCATCCATTCATCCATTTGGTGGACCAATAGTTGCCATTCTGATGGAAGTTGTCACTTCTTAACAGTAGGCATTCTGTGACTATGTTGACAGCACTTTGGGTGAAGATCCTAACTGGTCTTAGATACACATAGGGAGAAATTTGCTCAGCCAGTGTCAGTCTTAAGCATGCGTATCAGAAGATCTTTCTAGAGCTGGGAATTTTCCCATGAAAGGGATTCAGTTAGGGAAGAGACACTTGCCCCAGAGGTTTACATTCTTCTTGAAGACTGCTTAAGGAACTTAGATGCCATGTCCATTTGGATCTGTGTCTGCACAGAACTTTGTCATGCCAGTGCTTGAAATGCATCTTGAAGAGAATTCACTAGCACAGAATGAATGAGAGTGGAAGGGGTTGGTGGGGCTAACCAGGCCCAACCCCCCTGCCTTAGCCAGGATACCTAGAGCCTCTTGCCCAGGATTCTCTCTGGGTGTACTTTGAATGTCTTCAAAGATCCAGGCTCCACAATCTTTCTGGGCAGTCTGTGCCGTGGTTCACTCACCCTTACAGTAAAGAATCATTTCCTGATGTTCCTGTATTTCAGTGTGTGCCCACTGCCTCTTGTCTTTTCACTCAGCATCACTGAAAAGACACTGATTCCCTCCCCTTTGCACTATTGCTTCCATATGGATGTGTGCTGCCATGTAGAGATATGTCAAAAACCTCCCTGAAGCCCAGGCAGAATAATATTCCCTTCATCTACCAGTCAAGTTAATTCATCAGAGGAGTTTAAAGTTATGTTCAGCATGAAATGCCCCTGAAAAATCATGCTAACTACATTATTGTGTCGTCTTTCATGTGCCTGGCAAGGTTTTCCAGGAAGAGCTGCTTCATCAACTTCCTGGGTATAAAAAAGAGGCTGGCTGGTTTGTACGATTGCGAGTCCTCCTAATTGCCTTTTTTGAAGATGAGTGTCATTTGCTTACATCCAGTCCTTAGCCTCTCTTGTCGTCTACATCTTAGCAAAAAGCTTTTCCACTATGTCTGGCGAGGAAAAACTGTGCCAGCACAGAAAACATCTCCCATCGTATTCTAGACGTTGCACGGAGGTGTGCCGAGTGTTTGGCATGAAGGAAAGAAAAGTTGTCCAAAACAGCTTCCAATCGAATGTTCATGTGATTGGAAAAGTCAGGAGAGTGCAAAGGTACTGTTTTCTAGCAGTTGGCAAGCTGCGCACACAATCCCAGTGTTGTACAGCTTCCTTCTTCACCTTTCCGAAGGTGCCGCTCTCTCCGGCTCCCGGAGGCGAAGAAGCGGCTTCTTCGCGCAAAGACGATTGTGCCGCTCACTGTGCACTCCTTAGCGCGGCTTCTGCCGAAAGACGCCCGGGAGCGGCTCTTAGCTCCGGACAGCATCGTACCTTCGTCTTTAGCGTCTCTTCTCGTCTACATCTTAGCAAAAAGCTTTTCCACTATGTCTGGCGAGGAAAAACTGTGCCAGCACAGAAAACATCTCCCATCGTATTCTAGACGTTGCACGGAGGTGTGCCGAGTGTTTGGCATGAAGGAAAGAAAAGTTGTCCAAAACAGCTTCCAATCGAATGTTCATGTGATTGGAAAAGTCAGGAGAGTGCAAAGGTACTGTTTTCTAGCAGTTGGCAAGCTGCGCACACAATCCCAGTGTTGTACAGCTTCCTTCTTCACCTTTCCGAAGGTGCCGCTCTCTCCGGCTCCCGGAGGCGAAGAAGCGGCTTCTTCGCGCAAAAGACGATTGTGCCGCTCACTGTGCACTCCTTAGCGCGGCTTCTGCCGAAAGACGCCCGGGAGCGGCTCTTAGCTCCGGAGAGCATCGTACCTTCGTCTTTAGCGTCTCTTCTCGTCTACATCTTAGCAAAAAGCTTTTCCACTATGTCTGGCGAGGAAAAACTGTGCCAGCACAGAAAACATCTCCCATCGTGTTCTAGACGTTGCACGGAGGTGTGCCGAGTGTTTGGCATGAAGAAAAGAAAAGTTGTCCAAAACAGCTTCCAATCGAATGTTCATGTGATTGGAAAAGTCAGGAGAGTGCAAAGGTACTGTTTTCTGGCATTTGGCAAGCTGCGCACACAATCCCAGTGTTGTACAGCTTCCTTCTTCACCTTTCCGAAGGTGCCGCTCTCTCCGGCTCCCGGAGGCGAAGAAGCGGCTTCTTCGCGCAAAGACGATTGTGCCGCTAACTGTGCACTCCTTAGCGCGGCTTCTGCCGAAAGACGCCCGGGAGCGGCTCTTAGCTCCGGACAGCATCGTACCTTCGTCTTTAGCGTCTCTTCTCGTCTACATCTTAGCAAAAAGCTTTTCCACTATGTCTGGCGAGGAAAAACTGTGCCAGCACAGAAAACATCTCCCATCGTGTTCTAGACGTTGCACGGAGGTGTGCCGAGTGTTTGGCATGAAGGAAAGAAAAGTTGTCCAAAACAGCTTCCAATCGAATGTTCATGTGATTGGAAAAGTCAGGAGAGTGCAAAGGTACTGTTTTCTAGCAGTTGGCAAGCTGCGCACACAATCCCAGTGTTGTACAGCTTCCTTCTTCACCTTTCCGAAGGTGCCGCTCTCTCCGGCTCCCGGAGGCGAAGAAGCGGCTTCTTCGCGCAAAGACGATTGTGCCGCTCACTGTGCACTCCTTAGCGCGGCTTCTGCCGAAAGACGCCCGGGAGCGGCTCTTAGCTCCGGACAGCATCGTACCTTCGTCTTTAGCGTCTCTTCTCGTCTACATCTTAGCAAAAAGCTTTTCTACTATGTCTGGCGAGGAAAAACTGTGCCAGCACAGAAAACATCTCCCATCGTGTTCTAGACGTTGCACGGAGGTGTGCCGAGTGTTTGGCATGAAGAAAAGAAAAGTTGTCCAAAACAGCTTCCAATCGAATGTTCATGTGATTGGAAAAGTCAGGAGAGTGCAAAGGTACTGTTTTCTGGCAGTTGGCAAGCTGCGCACACAATCCCAGTGTTGTACAGCTTCCTTCTTCACCTTTCCGAAGGTGCCGCTCTCTCCGGCTCCCGGAGGCGAAGAAGCGGCTTCTTCGCGCAAAGACGATTGTGCCGCTCACTGTGCACTCCTTAGCGCGGCTTCTGCCGAAAGACGCCCGGGAGCGGCTCTTAGCTCCGGACAGCATCGTACCTTCGTCTTTAGCGTCTCTTCTCGTCTACATCTTAGCAAAAAGCTTTTCCACTATGTCTGGCGAGGAAAAACTGTGCCAGCACAGAAAACATCTCCCATCGTGTTCTAGACGTTGCACGGAGGTGTGCCGAGTGTTTGGCATGAAGAAAAGAAAAGTTGTCCAAAACAGCTTCCAATCGAATGTTCATGTGATTGGAAAAGTTAGGAGAGTGCAAAGGTACTGTTTTCTGGCAGTTGGCAAGCTGCGCACACAATCCCAGTGTTGTACAGCTTCCTTCTTCACCTTTCCGAAGGTGCCGCTCTCTCCGGCTCCCGGAGGCGAAGAAGCGGCTTCTTCGCGCAAAAGACGATTGTGCCGCTCACTGTGCACTCCTTAGCGCGGCTTCTGCCGAAAGACGCCCGGGAGCGGCTCTTAGCTCCGGACAGCATCGTACCTTCGTCTTTAGCGTCTCTTCTCGTCTACATCTTAGCAAAAAGCTTTTCCACTATGTCTGGCGAGGAAAAACTGTGCCAGCACAGAAAACATCTCCCATCGTGTTCTAGACGTTGCACGGAGGTGTGCCGAGTGTTTGGCATGAAGAAAAGAAAAGTTGTCCAAAACAGCTTCCAATCGAATGTTCATGTGATTGGAAAAGTCAGGAGAGTGCAAAGGTACTGTTTTCTAGCAGTTGGCAAGCTGCGCACACAATCCCAGTGTTGTACAGCTTCCTTCTTCACCTTTCCGAAGGTGCCGCTCTCTCCGGCTCCCGGAGGCGAAGAAGCGGCTTCTTCGCGCAAAGACGATTGTGCCGCTCACTGTGCACTCCTTAGCGCGGCTTCTGCCGAAAGACGCCCGGGAGCGGCTCTTAGCTCCGGAGAGCATCGTACCTTCGTCTTTAGCGTCTCTTCTCGTCTACATCTTAGCAAAAAGCTTTTCCACTATGTCTGGCGAGGAAAAACTGTGCCAGCACAGAAAACATCTCCCATCGTGTTCTAGACGTTGCACGGAGGTGTGCCGAGTGTTTGGCATGAAGAAAAGAAAAGTTGTCCAAAACAGCTTCCAATCGAATGTTCATGTGATTGGAAAAGTCAGGACAGTGCAAAGGTACTGTTTTCTATCAGTTGGCAAGCTGCGCACACAATCCCAGTGTTGTACAGCTTCCTTCTTCACCTTTCCGAAGGTGCCGCTCTCTCCGGCTCCCGGAGGCGAAGAAGCGGCTTCTTCGCGCAAAGACGATTGTGCCGCTCACTGTGCACTCCTTAGCGCGGCTTCTGCCGAAAGACGCCCGGGAGCGGCTCTTAGCTCCGGACAGCATCGTACCTTCGTCTTTCGCGTCTCTTCTCGTCTACATCTTAGCAAAAAGCTTTTCCACTATGTCTGGCGAGGAAAAACTGTGCCAGCACAGAAAACATCTCCCATCGTGTTCTAGACGTTGCACGGAGGTGTGCCGAGTGTTTGGCATGAAGAAAAGAAAAGTTGTCCAAAACAGCTTCCAATCGAATGTTCATGTGATTGGAAAAGTTAGGAGAGTGCAAAGGTACTGTTTTCTGGCAGTTGGCAAGCTGCGCACACAATCCCAGTGTTGTACAGCTTCCTTCTTCACCTTTCCGAAGGTGCCGCTCTCTCCGGCTCCCGGAGGCGAAGAAGCGGCTTCTTCGCCCAAAGACGATTATGCCGCTAACTGTGCACTCCTTAGCGCGGCTTCTGCCGAAAGACGCCCGGGAGCGGCTCTTTGCTCCGGACAGCATCGTACCTTCGTCTTTAGCGTCTCTTCTCGTCTACATCTTAGCAAAAAGCTTTTCCACTATGTCTGGCGAGGAAAAACTGTGCCAGCACAGAAAACATCTCCCATCGTATTCTAGACGTTGCACGGAGGTGTGCCGAGTGTTTGGCATGAAGGAAAGAAAAGTTGTCCAAAACAGCTTCCAATCGAATGTTCATGTGATTGGAAAAGTCAGGAGAGTGCAAAGGTACTGTTTTCTATCAGTTGGCAAGCTGCGCACACAATCCCAGTGTTGTACAGCTTCCTTCTTCACCTTTCCGAAGGTGCCGCTCTCTCCGGCTCCCGGAGGCGAAGAAGCGGCTTCTTCGCGCAAAGACGATTGTGCCGCTCACTGTGCACTCCTTAGCGCGGCTTCTGCCGAAAGACGCCCGGGAGCGGCTCTTAGCTCCGGACAGCATCGTACCTTCGTCTTTAGCGTCTCTTCTCGTCTACATCTTAGCAAAAAGCTTTTCTACTATGTCTGGCGAGGAAAAACTGTGCCAGCACAGAAAACATCTCCCATCGTGTTCTAGACGTTGCACGGAGGTGTGCCGAGTGTTTGGCATGAAGGAAAGAAAACTTGTCCAAAACAGCTTCCAATCGAATGTTCATGTGATTGGAAAAGTCAGGAGAGTGCAAAGGTACTGTTTTCTAGCAGTTGGCAAGCTGCGCACACAATCCCAGTGTTGTACAGCTTCCTTCTTCACCTTTCCGAAGGTGCCGCTCTCTCCGGCTCCCGGAGGCGAAGAAGCGGCTTCTTCGCGCAAAGACGATTGTGCCGCTCACTGTGCACTCCTTAGCGCGGCTTCTGCCGAAAGACGCCCGGGAGCGGCTCTTAGCTCCGGACAGCATCGTACCTTCGTCTTTAGCGTCTCTTCTCGTCTACATCATAGCAAAAAGCTTTTCCACTATGTCTGGCGAGGAAAAACTGTGCCAGCACAGAAAACATCTCCCATCGTGTTCTAGACGTTGCACGGAGGTGTGCCGAGTGTTTGGCATGAAGGAAAGGAAAGTTGTCCAAAACAGCTTCCAATCGAATGTTCATGTGATTGGAAAAGTCAGGAGAGTGCAAAGGTACTGTTTTCTAGCAGTTGGCAAGCTGCGCACACAATCCCAGTGTTGTACAGCTTCCTTCTTCACCTTTCCGAAGGTGCCGCTCTCTCCGGCTCCCGGAGGCGAAGAAGCGGCTTCTTCGCGCAAAGACGATTGTGCCGCTCACTGTGCACTCCTTAGCGCGGCTTCTGCCGAAAGACGCCCGGGAGCGGCTCTTAGCTCCGGACAGCATCGTACCTTCGTCTTTAGCGTCTCTTCTCGTCTACATCTTAGCAAAAAGCTTTTCTACTATGTCTGGCGAGGAAAAACTGTGCCAGCACAGAAAACATCTCCCATCGTGTTCTAGACGTTGCACGGAGGTGTGCCGAGTGTTTGGCATGAAGGAAAGAAAAGTTGTCCAAAACAGCTTCCAATCGAATGTTCATGTGATTGGAAAAGTCAGGAGAGTGCAAAGGTACTGTTTTCTGGCAGTTGGCATGCTGCGCACACAATCCCAGTGTTGTACAGCTTCATCCTTCACCTTTCCGAAGGTGCCGCTCTCTCCGGCTCCCGGAGGCGAAGAAGCGGCTTCTTCGCGCAAAGACGATTGTGCCGCTCACTGTGCACTCCTTAGCGCGGCTTCTGCCGAAAGACGCCCGGGAGCGGCTCTTAGCTCCGGACAGCATCGTACCTTCGTCTTTAGCGTCTCTTCTCGTCTACATCTTAGCAAAAAGCTTTTCCACTATGTCTGGCGAGGAAAAACTGTGCCAGCACAGAAAACATCTCCCATCGTGTTCTAGACGTTGCACGGAGGTGTGCCGAGTGTTTGGCATGAAGGAAAGAAAAGTTGTCCAAAACAGCTTCCAATCGAATGTTCATGTGATTGGAAAAGTCAGGAGAGTGCAAAGGTACTGTTTTCTGGCAGTTGGCAAGCTGCGCACACAATCGCAGTGTTGTACAGCTTCCTTCTTCACCTTTCCGAAGGTGCCGCTCTCTCCGGCTCCCGGAGGCGAAGAAGCGGCTTCTTCGCGCAAAGACGATTGTGCCGCTCACTGTGCACTCCTTAGCGCGGCTTCTGCCGAAAGACGCCCGGGAGCGGCTCTTAGCTCCGGACAGCATCGTACCTTCGTCTTTAGCGTCTCTTCTCGTCTACATCTTAGCAAAAAGCTTTTCCACTATGTCTGGCGAGGAAAAACTGTGCCAGCACAGAAAACATCTCCCATCGTGTTCTAGACGTTGCACGGAGGTGTGCCGAGTGTTTGGCATGAAGGAAAGAAAAGTTGTCCAAAACAGCTTCCAATCGAATGTTCATGTGATTGGAAAAGTCAGGAGAGTGCAAAGGTACTGTTTTCTATCAGTTGGCAAGCTGCGCACACAATCCCAGTGTTGTACAGCTTCCTTCTTCACCTTTCCGAAGGTGCCGCTCTCTCCGGCTCCCGGAGGCGAAGAAGCGGCTTCTTCGCCCAAAGACGATTGTGCCGCTCACTGTGCACTCCTTAGCGCGGCTTCTGCCGAAAGACGCCCGGGAGCGGCTCTTAGCTCCGGACAGCATCGTACCTTCGTCTTTAGCGTCTCTTCTCGTCTACATCTTAGCAAAAAGCTTTTCCACTATGTCTGGCGAGGAAAAACTGTGCCAGCACAGAAAACATCTCCCATCGTGTTCTAGACGTTGCACGGAGGTGTGCCGAGTGTTTGGCATGAAGGAAAGAAAAGTTGTCCAAAACAGCTTCCAATCGAATGTTCATGTGATTGGAAGGGTCAGGAGAGTGCAAAGGTACTGGTTTCTAGCAGTTGGCAAGCTGCGCACACAATCGCAGTGTTGTACAGCTTCCTTCTTCACCTTTCCGAAGGTGCCGCTCTCTCCGGCTCCCGGAGGCGAAGAAGCGGCTTCTTCGCGCAAAGACGATTGTGCCGCTCACTGTGCACTCCTTAACGCGGCTTCTGCCGAAAGACGCCCGGGAGCGGCTCTTAGCTCCGGACAGCATCGTACCTTCGTCTTTAGCGTCTCTTCTCGTCTACATCTTAGCAAAAAGCTTTTCCACTATGTCTGGCGAGGAAAAACTGTGCCAGCACAGAAAACATCTCCCATCGTGTTCTAGACGTTGCACGGAGGTGTGCCGAGTGTTTGGCATGAAGGAAAGAAAAGTTGTCCAAAACAGCTTCCAATCGAATGTTCATGTGATTGGAAAAGTCAGGAGAGTGCAAAGGTACTGTTTTCTATCAGTTGGCAAGCTGCGCACACAATCGCAGTGTTGTACAGCTTCCTTCTTCACCTTTCCGAAGGTGCCGCTCTCTCCGGCTCCCGGAGGCGAAGAAGCGGCTTCTTCGCGCAAAGACGATTGTGCCGCTCACTGTGCACTCCTTAGCGCGGCTTCTGCCGAAAGACGCCCGGGAGCGGCTCTTAGCTCCGGACAGCATCGTACCTTCGTCTTTAGCGTCTCTTCTCGTCTACATCTTAGCAAAAAGCTTTTCTACTATGTCTGGCGAGGAAAAACTGTGCCAGCACAGAAAACATCTCCCATCGTGTTCTAGACGTTGCACGGAGGTGTGCCGAGTGTTTGGCATGAAGGAAAGAAAAGTTGTCCAAAACAGCTTCCAATCGAATGTTCATGTGATTGGAAAAGTCAGGAGAGTGCAAAGGTACTGTTTTCTGGCAGTTGGCAAGCTGCGCACACAATCGCAGTGTTGTACAGCTTCCTTCTTCACCTTTCCGAAGGTGCCGCTCTCTCCGGCTCCCGGAGGCGAAGAAGCGGCTTCTTCGCCCAAAGACGATTGTGCCGCTCACTGTGCACTCCTTAGCGCGGCTTCTGCCGAAAGACGCCCGGGAGCGGCTCTTAGCTCCGGACAGCATCGTACCTTCGTCTTTAGCGTCTCTTCTCGTCTACATCTTAGCAAAAAGCTTTTCCACTATGTCTGGCGAGGAAAAACTGTGCCAGCACAGAAAACATCTCCCATCGTGTTCTAGACGTTGCACGGAGGTGTGCCGAGTGTTTGGCATGAAGGAAAGAAAAGTTGTCCAAAACAGCTTCCAATCGAATGTTCATGTGATTGGAAAAGTCAGGAGAGTGCAAAGGTACTGTTTTCTAGCAGTTGGCAAGCTGCGCACACAATCCCAGTGTTGTACAGCTTCCTTCTTCACCTTTCCGAAGGTGCCGCTCTCTCCGGCTCCCGGAGGCGAAGAAGCGGCTTCTTCGCGCAAAGACGATTGTGCCGCTCACTGTGCACTCCTTAGCGCGGCTTCTGCCGAAAGACGCCCGGGAGCGGCTCTTAGCTCCGGACAGCATCGTACCTTCGTCTTTAGCGTCTCTTCTCGTCTACATCTTAGCAAAAAGCTTTTCTACTATGTCTGGCGAGGAAAAACTGTGCCAGCACAGAAAACATCTCCCATCGTGTTCTAGACGTTGCACGGAGGTGTGCCGAGTGTTTGGCATGAAGGAAAGAAAAGTTGTCCAAAACAGCTTCCAATCGAATGTTCATGTGATTGGAAGGGTCAGGAGAGTGCAAAGGTACTGGTTTCTAGCAGTTGGCAAGCTGCGCACACAATCGCAGTGTTGTACAGCTTCCTTCTTCACCTTTCCGAAGGTGCCGCTCCCGGAGGCGAAGAAGCGGCTTCCTCGCGCAAAGACGATTGTGCCGCTCACTGTGCACTCCTTAGCGCGGCTTCTGCCGAAAGACGCCCGGGAGCGGCTCTTAGCTCCGGACAGCATCGTACCTTCGTCTTTAGCGTCTCTTCTCGTCTACATCTTAGCAAAAAGCTTTTCCACTATGTCTGGCGAGGAAAAACTGTGCCAGCACAGAAAACATCTCCCATCGTGTTCTAGACGTTGCACGGAGGTGTGCCGAGTGTTTGGCATGAAGGAAAGAAAAGTTGTCCAAAACAGCTTCCAATCGAATGTTCATGTGATTGGAAAAGTCAGGAGAGTGCAAAGGTACTGTTTTCTATCAGTTGGCAAGCTGCGCACACAATCCCAGTGTTGTACAGCTTCCTTCTTCACCTTTCCGAAGGTGCCGCTCTCTCCGGCTCCCGGAGGCGAAGAAGCGGCTTCTTCGCGCAAAGACGATTGTGCCGCTCACTGTGCACTCCTTAACGCGGCTTCTGCCGAAAGACGCCCGGGAGCGGCTCTTAGCTCCGGACAGCATCGTACCTTCGTCTTTAGCGTCTCTTCTCGTCTACATCTTAGCAAAAAGCTTTTCCACTATGTCTGGCGAGGAAAAACTGTGCCAGCACAGAAAACATCTCCCATCGTGTTCTAGACGTTGCACGGAGGTGTGCCGAGTGTTTGGCATGAAGAAAAGAAAAGTTGTCCAAAACAGCTTCCAATCGAATGTTCATGTGATTGGAAAAGTCAGGAGAGTGCAAAGGTACTGTTTTCTATCAGTTGGCAAGCTGCGCACACAATCCCAGTGTTGTACAGCTTCCTTCTTCACCTTTCCGAAGGTGCCGCTCTCTCCGGCTCCCGGAGGCGAAGAAGCGGCTTCTTCGCGCAAAGACGATTGTGCCGCTCACTGTGCACTCCTTAGCGCGGCTTCTGCCGAAAGACGCCCGGGAGCGGCTCTTAGCTCCGGACAGCATCGTACCTTCGTCTTTAGCGTCTCTTCTCGTCTACATCTTAGCAAAAAGCTTTTCTACTATGTCTGGCGAGGAAAAACTGTGCCAGCACAGAAAACATCTCCCATCGTGTTCTAGACGTTGCACGGAGGTGTGCCGAGTGTTTGGCATGAAGGAAAGAAAAGTTGTCCAAAACAGCTTCCAATCGAATGTTCATGTGATTGGAAAAGTCAGGAGAGTGCAAAGGTACTGTTTTCTATCAGTTGGCAAGCTGCGCACACAATCCCAGTGTTGTACAGCTTCCTTCTTCACCTTTCCGAAGGTGCCGCTCTCTCCGGCTCCCGGAGGCGAAGAAGCGGCTTCTTCGCGCAAAGACGATTGTGCCGCTCACTGTGCACTCCTTCACGCGGCTTCTGCCGAAAGACGCCCGGGAGCGGCTCTTAGCTCCGGACAGCATCGTACCTTCGTCTTTAGCGTCTCTTCTCGTCTACATCTTAGCAAAAAGCTTTTCTACTATGTCTGGCGAGGAAAAACTGTGCCAGCACAGGAAACATCTCCCATCGTGTTCTAGACGTTGCACGGAGGTGTGCCGAGTGTTTGGCATGAAGAAAAGAAAAGTTGTCCAAAACAGCTTCCAATCGAATGTTCATGTGATTGGAAAAGTCAGGAGAGTGCAAAGGTACTGTTTTCTATCAGTTGGCAAGCTGCGCACACAATCCCAGTGTTGTACAGCTTCCTTCTTCACCTTTCCGAAGGTGCCGCTCTCTCCGGCTCCCGGAGGCGAAGAAGCGGCTTCTTCGCGCAAAGACGATAGTGCCGCTCACTGTGCACTCCTTAGCGCGGCTTCTGCCGAAAGACGCCCGGGAGCGGCTCTTAGCTCCGGAGAGCATCGTACCTTCGTCTTTAGCGTCTCTTCTCGTCTACATCTTAGCAAAAAGCTTTTCTACTATGTCTGGCGAGGAAAAACTGTGCCAGCACAGAAAACATCTCCCATCGTGTTCTAGACGTGGCACGATCCCTATACTTAGGCTAATTTTCCTTCCTGGGGAGAGGGTTAGGCTTCAGCCTAGGGCTTGGAGTTTTTAACCAGGAGGCCCTGAGTTCCAGGCTTACTGCATCTGCCAAAGGCATCCGAAAGGGAGTGCAGAAGTGCCACAACATGGTTGCTTTCACGGCTTTTCCCTTAGGAAGAACCCTAATACGCGGCTGATTTACCTTCCTAGGGTTACTGTTAGGCTTAGGCCTAGGACTTTTAAAACCAGGAAGCCCTGGGCTCCAGGCACACTGCAGCTGCGAAAGGCATCCCAAGGGGAGCGCAAAAGTGACACAACTTGGCTGCCACCACTGATATTTCCATGAGACCATCCCGAACCATAGGCTGATTTTCCTTCCAAGGGTTAAGGTTTGAGTTACGCCTAGGGTAAGGGTTCTATTAACCAGAAAGCCCTGAGTTCCAAGAACACAGCAGCTGCGAAGGACTTCCCAAGAAGAGCGCAAAAGTACCACAACATGCCTGCCTCCACAGCTTTTTCCTTGGGGACATGCCTAATTCCTGGCTGATTTGCCTTTCTCGTCTTAGGGTTGGGGTTCGGCCTAGTGCTAGGATTTTTAAAATCAGGAAGCCCTGAGTTCCAGGCACACTGGAGCTGTGAAAGGCATCCAAAAGGGAGTGCAAAAGTGCCACAACATGGTTGCTTTCACGGCTTTTTCCTTGGCAAGTAGCCTAACACCAGACTGATTTCCCTTCCCAGGGTTACTGTTAGGCTTAGGCCTAGGACTTTTAAAACCAGGAAGCCCTGGGCTCCAGGCACATGCAGCTGTTAAAGGCATCCCAAGGGGAGTAAAAAAGTGCAACAACATGGCAGCTTTCACAGCTTTTTCCTTGGCACCATCCCTATACCTAGGCTGATTTGCCTTTCTCGTCTTAGGGTTGGGGTTCACCCTAGGGCTTGGATTTTTTAAACTAGGAAGCCCTGAGTTCCAGGCTTACTTCATCTGCCAAAAGCATCCCAAAGGGAGTGCAAAAGTGCCACAACATGGCTGCTTTCACAGCTTTTCCCTTAGGAAGAACCCTAATTCCCCCCAGATTTACCTTCCTAGGGTTACTGTTAGGCTTAGGCCTAGGACTTTTAAAACCAGGAAGCCCTGGGCTCCAGGCACATGCAGCTGTTAAAGGCATCCCAAGATGGCCGCAGAAGTGACACAACTTGGCTGCCTCTGCTGCTATTCTCATGAGACCATCCCGAACCATAGGCTGATTTTCCTTCTTAGGGTTAAGGTTTGAGTTTCGCCTAGGGTAAGAGTTCTATTAACCAGAAAGCCCTGAGTTCCAAGAACACAGCAGCTGCGAAGGACTACCCAAGAAGAGCGCAAAAGTACCACAACATGCCTGCCTCCACAGCTTTTTCCTTGGGGACATGCCTAATTCCTGGCTGATTTGCCTTTCTCGTCTTAGGGTTGGGGTTCGGCCTAGGGCTAGGATTTTTTTAACTAGGAAGCCCTGAGTTCCAGCCTTACTGCATCTGCCAAAGGCATCCCCAAGGGAGTGCAGAAGTGCCACAACATGGCTGCTTTCACGGCTTTTCCCTTAGGAAGAACCCTAATACGCGCCTGATTTACCTTCCTAGGGTTACTGTTAGGCTTAGGCCTAGGACTTTTAAAACTAGGAAGCCCTGGGCTCCAGGCACACTGCATCTGTTCAAGGCATCCCAAGGGGAGTACTAACGTACCACAACATGGCAGCTTTCACAGCTTTTTCCTTGGCACCATCCCTATACATAGGCTGATTTATCTGCCTAGGGTTAGGGTTAGGGTTCAGCCTAGGGCTTGGAGTTTTTTAACCAGGAAGCCCTGAGTTCCAGGCTTACTGCATCTGCCAAAGGCATTCCAAAGGGAGTGCAAAAGTGCCACAACATGGCTGCTTTCACGGCTTTTCCCTTAGGAAGAACCCTAATACGCGGCTGATTTACCTTCCTAGGCTTACTGTTAGGCTTAGGCCTAGGACTTTTAAAACCAGGAAGCCCTGGGCTCCAGGCACACTGCAGCTGCGAAAGGCATCCCAAGGGGAGCGCAAAAGTGACACAACTTGGCTGCCACCACTGATATTTCCATGAGACCATCCCGAACCATAGGCTGATTTTCCTTCCTAGGCTTAAGGTTTGAGTTACGCCTAGGGTAAGGGTTCTATTAACCAGAAAGCCCTGAGTTCCAAGAACACAGCAGCTGCGAAGGACTACCCAAGAAGAGCGCAAAAGTACCACAACATGCCTGCCTCCACAGCTTTTTCCTTGGGGACATGCCTAATTCCTGGCTGATTTGCCTTTCTCGTCTTAGGGTTGGGGTTCGGCCTAGGGCTAGGACTTTCAAAATCAGGAAGCCCTGAGTTCCAGGCACACTGGAGCTGTGAAAGGCATCCAAAAGGGAGTGCAAAAGTGCCACAACATGGTTGCTTTCACGGCTTTTTCCTTGGCAAGAAGCCTAACACCAGGCTGATTTCCCTCCCCAGGGTTACTGTAAGGCTTAGGCCTAGGGCTAGGATTTTTAAAACTAGGAAGCCCTTAGTTCCAGGCACACTGCAGCTATTCAAGGCATCCCAAGGGGAGTACAAAAGTGCAACAACATGGCAGCTTTCACAGCTTTTTCCTTGGCACCATCCCTATACCTAGGCTGATTTATCTGCCTAGGGTTAGGGTTAGGCTTAAGCCTAGGTCTTGGAGTTTTTTAACCAGGAAGCCCTGAGTTCCAGGCTTACTGCATCTGCCAAAGGCATCCCAAAGGGAGTGCAGAAGTGCCACAACATGGCTGCTTTCACGGCTTTTCCCTTAGGAAGAACCCTAATACGCGGCTGATTTACCTTCCTAGGGTTACTGTTAGGCTTAGGCCTAGGACTTTTAAAACCAGGAAGCCCTGGGCTCCAGGCACACTGCAGCTGCGAAAGGCATCCCAAGGGGAGCGCAAAAGTGACACAACTTGGCTGCCACCACTGATATTTCCATGAGACCATCCCGAACCATAGGCTGATTTTCCTTCCTAGGGTTAAGGTTTGAGTTACGCCTGGGGTAAGGGTTCTATTAACCAGAAAGCCCTGAGTTCCAAGAACACAGCAGCTGCGAAGGACTAGCCAAGAAGAGCGCAAAAGTACCACAACATGCCTGCCTCCACAGCTTTTTCCTTGGGGACATGCCTAATTCCTGGCTGATTTGCCTTTCTCGTCTTAGGGTTGGGGTTCGGCCTAGGGCTAGGATTTTTTTAACTAGGAAGCCCTGAGTTCCAGGCTTACTGCATCTGCCAAAGGCGTCCCAAAGGGAGTGCAGAAGTGCCACAACATGGCTGCTTTCACGGCTTTTCCCTTAGGAAGAACCCTAATACGCGGCTGATTTACCTTCCTAGGGTTACTGTTAGGCTTAGGCCTAGGACTTTTAAAACCAGGAAGCCCTGGGCTCCAGGCACACTGCAGCTTCGAAAGGCATCCCAAGGGGAGCGCAAAAGTGACACAACTTGGCTGCCACCACTGATATTTCCATGAGACCATCCCGAAACATAGGCTGATTTTCCTTCCTAGGGTTAAGGTTTGAGTTACGCCTAGGGTAAGGGTTCTATTAACCAGAAAGCCCTGAGTTCCAAGAACACAGCAGCTGCGAAGGACTACCCAAGAAGAGCGCAAAAGTACCACAACATGCCTGCCTCCACAGCTTTTTCCTTGGGGACATGCCTAATTCCTGGCTGATTTGCCTTTCTCGTCTTAGGATTGGGGTTCGCCCAAAGGCTAGGATTTTTTTAACTAGGAAGCCCTGAGTTCCAGGCTTACTGCATCTGCCAAAGGCATCCCAAAGGGAGTGCAGAAGTGCCACAACATGGCTGCTTTCACGGCTTTTCCGTTAGGAAGAACCCTAATACCCGGCTGATTTACCTTCCTAGGGTTACTGTTAGGCTTAGGCCTAGGACTTTTAAAACCAGGAAGCCCTGGGCTCCAGGCACTCTGCAGCTGTTAAAGGCATCCCAAGAGGGCCGCAGAAGTGACACAACTTGGCTGCCACCACTGATATTTCCATGAGACCATCCCGAACCATAGGCTGATTTTCCTTCCTAGGGTTAAGGTTTGAGTTACGCCTGGGGTAAGGGTTCTATTAACCAGAAAGCCCTGAGTTCCAAGAACACAGCAGCTGCGAAGGACTACCCAAGAAGAGCGCAAAAGTACCACAACATGCCTGCCTCCACAGCTTTTTCCTTGGGGACATGCCTAATTCCTGGCTGATTTGCCTTTCTCGTCTTAGGGTTGGGGTTCGGCCTAGGGCTAGGATTTTTTTAACGAGGAAGCCCTGAGTTCCAGGCTTACTGCATCTGCCAAAGGCATCCCAAAGGGAGTGCAGAAGTGCCACAACATGGCTGCTTTCACGGCTTTTCCCTTAGGAAGAACCCTAATACGCGGCTGATTTACCTTCCTAGGGTTACTGTTAGGCTTAGGCCTAGGACTTTTAAAACCAGGAAGCCCTGGGCTCCAGGCACACTGCAGCTGCGAAAGGCATCCCAAGGGGAGCGCAAAAGTGACACAACTTGGCTGCCACCACTGATATTTCCATGAGACCATCCCGAACCATAGGCTGATTTTCCTTCCAAGGGTTAAGGTTTGAGTTACGCCTAGGGTAAGGGTTCTATTAACCAGAAAGCCCTGAGTTCCAACAACACAGCAGCTGCGAAGGACTACCCAAGAAGAGCGCAAAAGTACCACAACATGCCTGCCTCCACAGCTTTTTCCTTGGGGACATGCCTAATTCCTGGCTGATTTGCCTTTCTCGTCTTAGGGTTGGGGTTCGGCCTAGGGCTAGGATTTTTAAAATCAGGAAGCCCTGAGTTCCAGCCTTACTGCATCTGCCAAAGGCATCCCCAAGGGAGTGCAGAAGTGCCACAATATGGCTGCTTTCACGGCTTTTCCCTTAGGAAGAACCCTAATACGCGGCTGATTTACCTTCCTAGGGTTACTGTTAGGCTTAGGCCTAGGACTTTTAAAACTAGGAAGCCCTGGGCTCCAGGCACACTGCAGCTGTTCAAGGCATCCCAAGGGGAGTACTAACGTACCACAACATGGCAGCTTTCACAGCTTTTTCCTTGGCACCATCCCTATACATAGGCTGATTTATCTGCCTAGGGTTAGGGTTAGGGTTCAGCCTAGGGCTTGGAGTTTTTTAACCAGGAAGCCCTGAGTTCCAGGCTTACTGCATCTGCCAAAGGCATCCCAAAGGGAGTGCAAAAGTGCCACAACATGGCTGCTTTCACGGCTTTTCCCTTAGGAAGAACCCTAATACGCGGCTGATTTACCTTCCTAGGCTTACTGTTAGGCTTAGGCCTAGGACTTTTAAAACCAGGAAGCCCTGGGCTCCAGGCACACTGCAGCTGCCAAAGGCATCCCAAGGGGAGCGCAAAAGTGACACAACTTGGCTGCCACCACTGATATTTCCATGAGACCATCCCGAACCATAGGCTGATTTTCCTTCCAAGGGTTAAGGTTTGAGTTACGCCTAGGGTAAGGGTTCTATTAACCAGAAAGCCCTGAGTTCCAAGAACACAGCAGCTGCGAAGGACTACCCAAGAAGAGCGCAAAAGTACCACAACATGCCTGCCTCCACAGCTTTTTCCTTGGGGACATGCCTAATTCCTGGCTGATTTGCCTTTCTCGTCTTAGGGTTGGGGTTCGGCCTAGGGCTAGGATTTTTTTAACTCGGAAGCCCTGAGTTCCATGCTTACTGCATCTGCCAAAGGCATCCCAAAGGGAGTGCAGAAGTGCCACAACATGGCTGCTTTCACGGCTTTTCCCTTAGGAAGAACCCTAATACCCGGCTGATTTACCTTCCTAGGGTTACTGTTAGGCTTAGGCCTAGGACTTTTAAAACCAGGAAGCCCTGGGCTCCAGGCACACTGCAGCTGCGAAAGGCATCCCAAGGGGAGCGCAAAAGTGACACAACTTGGCTGCCACCACTGATATTTCCATGAGACCATCCCGAACCATAGGCTGATTTTCCTTCCTAGGGTTAAGGTTTGAGTTACGCCTGGGGTAAGGGTTCTATTAACCAGAAAGCCCTGAGTTCCAAGAACACAGCAGCTGCGAAGGACTAGCCAAGAAGAGCGCAAAAGTACCACAACATGCCTGCCTCCACAGCTTTTTCCTTGGGGACATGCCTAATTCCTGGCTGATTTGCCTTTCTCGTCTTAGGGTTGGGGTTCGGCCTAGGGCTAGGATTTTTTTAACTAGGAAGCCCTGAGTTCCAGGCTTACTGCATCTGCCAAAGGCGTCCCAAAGGGAGTGCAGAAGTGCCACAACATGGCTGCTTTCACGGCTTTTCCCTTAGGAAGAACCCTAATACGCGGCTGATTTACCTTCCTAGGGTTACTGTTAGGCTTAGGCCTAGGACTTTTAAAACCAGGAAGCCCTGGGCTCCAGGCACACTGCAGCTTCGAAAGGCATCCCAAGGGGAGCGCAAAAGTGACACAACTTGGCTGCCACCACTGATATTTCCATGAGACCATCCCGAAACATAGGCTGATTTTCCTTCCTAGGGTTAAGGTTTGAGTTACGCCTAGGGTAAGGGTTCTATTAACCAGAAAGCCCTGAGTTCCAAGAACACAGCAGCTGCGAAGGACTACCCAAGAAGAGCGCAAAAGTACCACAACATGCCTGCCTCCACAGCTTTTTCCTTGGGGACATGCCTAATTCCTGGCTGATTTGCCTTTCTCGTCTTAGGGTTGGGGTTCGGCCTAGGGCTAGGATTTTTTTAACTCGGAAGCCCTGAGTTCCAGGCTTACTGCATCTGCCAAAGGCATCCCAAAGGGAGTGCAGAAGTGCCACAACATGGCTGCTTTCACGGCTTTTCCCTTAGGAAGAACCCTAATACCCGGCTGATTTACCTTCCTAGGGTTACTGTTAGGCTTAGGCCTAGGACTTTTAAAACCAGGAAGCCCTGGGCTCCAGGCACACTGCAGCTGCGAAAGGCATCCCAAGGGGAGCGCAAAAGTGACACAACTTGGCTGCCACCACTGATATTTCCATGAGACCATCCCGAACCATAGGCTGATTTTCCTTCCTAGGGTTAAGGTTTGAGTTACGCCTGGGGTAAGGGTTCTATTAACCAGAAAGACCTGAGTTCCAAGAACACAGCAGCTGCGAAGGACTACCCAAGAAGAGCGCAAAAGTACCACAACATGCCTGCGTCGATAGCTTTTTCCTTGGGGACATGCCTAATTCCTGGCTGATTTGCCTTTCTCGTCTTAGGGTTGGGGTTCGGCCTAGGGCTAGGATTTTTTTAACTAGGAAGCCCTGAGTTCCAGGCTTACTTCATCTGCAAAAAGCATCCCAAAGGGAGTGCAGAAGTGCCACAACATGGCTGCTTTCACGGCTTTTCCCTTAGGAAGAACCCTAATACGCGGCTGATTTACCTTCCTAGTGTTACTCTTAGGCTTAGGCCTAGGACTTTTAAAACCAGGAAGCCCTGGGCTCCAGGCACATGCAGCTGCGAAAGGCATCCCAAGAGGGCCGCAGAAGCGACACAACTTGGCTGCCTCTGCTTCTATTCTCATGACATCGTCCTGAACCATAGGCTGATTTTCCTTTTAGGGTTAAGGTTTGAGTTACGCCTAGGGTAAGAGTTCTATTAACCAGAAAGCCCTGAGTTCCAAGAACACAGCAGCTGCGAAGGACTACCCAAGAAGAGCGCAAAAGTACCACAACATGCCTGCCTCCACAGCTTTTTCCTTGGGGACATGCCTAATTCCTGGCTGATTTGCCTTTCTCGTCTTAGGGTTGGGGTTCGGCCTAGGGCTAGGATATTTTTAACTAGGAAGCCCTGAGTTCCAGGCTTACTTCATCTGCAAAAAGCATCCCAAAGGGAGTGCAGAAGTGCCACAACATGGCTGCTTTCACGGCTTTTCCCTTAGGAAGAACCCTAATACGCGGCTGATTTACCTTCCTAGGGTTACTGTTAGGCTTAGGCCTAGGACTTTTAAAACCAGGAAGCCCTGGGCTCCAGGCACACTGCAGCTGCGAAAGGCATCCCAAGGGGAGCGCAAAAGTGACACAACTTGGCTGCCACCACTGATATTTCCATGAGACCATCCCGAACCATAGGCTGATTTTCCTTCCTAGAGTTAAGGTTTGACTTTCGCCTAGGGTAAGGGTTCTATTAACCAGAAAGCCCTGAGTTCCAAGAACACAGCAGCTGCGAAGGACTAGCCAAGAAGAGCACAAAAGTACCACAACATGCCTGCCTCCACAGCTTTTTCCTTGGGGACATGCCTAATTCCTGGCTGATTTGCCTTTCTCGTCTTAGGGTTAGGGTTCGGCCTAGGGCTAGGACTTTTAAAATCAGGAAGCCCTGAGTTCCAGGCTTACTGCATCTGCCAAGGCATCCGAAAGGGAGTGCAAAAGTGCCACAACATGGTTGCTTTCACGGCTTTTTCCTTGGCAAGAAGCCTAACACCAGGCTGATTTCCCTTCCCTTGGTTACTGTTAGGCTTAGGCCTAGGGCTAGGATTTTTAAAATTAGGAAGCCCTTAGATCCAGGCACACTGCAGCTGTTCAAGGCATCCCAAGGGGAGTACAAAAGTACCACAACATGGCAGCTTTCACAGCTTTTTCCTTGGCACCATCCCTATACCTAGGCTGTTTTATCTGCCTAGGGTTAGGGTTAGGGTTCAGCCTAGGGCTTGGAGTTTTTTAACCAGGAAGCCCTGAGTTCCAGGCTTACTGCATCTGCCAAAGGCATCCCAAAGGGAGTGCAAAAGTGCCACAACATGGCTGCTTTCACAGCTTTTCCCTTAGGAAGAACCCTAATACGCGGCTGATTTACCTTCCTAGGGTTACTGTTAGGCTTAGGCCTAGGACTTTTAAAACCAGGAAGCCCTGGGCTCCAGGCACATGCAGCTGTTAAAGGCATCCCAAGAGGGCCGCAGAAGTGACACAACTTGGCTGCCTCTGCTTCTATTCTCATGAGACCATCCTGAATCATAGGCTGATTTTCCTTCCTAGGGTTAAGGTTTGAGTTTCGCCTAGGGTAAGGGTTCTATTAACCAGAAAGACCTGAGTTCCAAGAACACAGCAGCTGCGAAGGACTAGCCAAGAAGAGCGCAAAAGTACCACAACATGCCTGCCTCCACAGCTTTTTCCTTGGGGACATGCCTAATTCCTGGCTGATTTGCCTTTCTCGTCTTAGGGTTGGGGTTCGGCCTAGGGCTAGGATATTTTTAACTAGGAAGCCCTGAGTTCCAGGCTTACTTCATCTGCCAAAGGCATCCCAAAGGGAGTGCAGAAGTGCCACAACATGGCTGCTTTCACGGCTTTTCCCTTAGGAAGAACCCTAATACGCGGCTGATTTACCTTCCTAGGGTTACTGTTAGGCTTAGGCCTAGGACTTTTAAAACCAGGAAGCCCTGGGCTCCAGGCACACTGCCGCTGCGAAAGGCATCCCAAGGGGAGCGCAAAAGTGACGCAATTTGGCTGCCACCACTGATATTTCCATGAGACCATCCCGAACCATAGGCTGATTTTCCTTCCTAGGGTTAAGGTTTGAGTTACGCCTAGGGTAAGGGTTCTATTAACCAGAAAGACCTGAGTTCCAAGAACACAGCAGCTTCGAAGGACTAGCCAAGAAGAGCGCAAATTACCACAACATGCCTGCCTCCACAGCTTTTTCCTTGGGGACATGCCTAATTCCTGGCTGATTTGCCTTTCTCGTCTTCGGTTTGGGGTTCGGCCTAGTGCTAGGATTTTTAAAATCAGGAAGCCCTGAGTTCCAGGCACACTGGAGCTGTGAAAGGCATCCAAAAGGGAGTGCAAAAGTGCCACAACATGGTTGCTTTCACGGCTTTTTCCTTGGCAAGAAGCTTAACACCAGGCTGATTTCCCTTCCCAGGGTTACTGTTAGGCTTAGGCCTAGGGCTAGGATTTTTAAAACTAGGAAGCCCTTAGATCCAGGCACACTGCAGCTGTTCAAGGCATCCCAAGGGGAGTACAAAAGTGCAACAACATGGCAGCTTTCACAGCTTTTTCCTTGGCACCATCCCTATACCTAGGCTGTTTTATCTACCTAGGGTTAGGGTTAGGGTTCAGCCTAGGGCTTGGAGTTTTTTAACCAGGAAGCCCTGAGTTCCAGGATTACTGCATCTGCCAAAGGCAACCCAAAGGGAGTGCAAAAGTGCCACAACATGGCTGCTTTCACGTCTTTTCCCTTAGGAAGAACCCTAATACGCGGCTGATTTACCTTCCTAGGTTTACTGTTAGGCTTAGGCCTAGGGCTAGGATTTTTAAAACTAGGAAGCCCTTAGATCCAGGCACACTGCAGCTGTTCAAGGCATCCCAAGAGGGCCGCAGAAGTGACACAACTTGGCTGCCTCTGCTGCTATTCTCATGAGTCCATCCCGAACCATAGGCTGATTTTCCTTCCTAGCGTGAGGGTTAGTGTTACGCCTAGGGTTAGTGTTTTTTTAGCAGAAAGCCCTGAGTTCCAAGAACACAGCAGCTGCGAAGGACTACCCAAGAGGAGGGGAAAAGTGCCACAACATGCCTGCCTCCAGCGCTTTTTCCTTGGGACCATCATTGAACCTAGGCTGATTTACTTGCCTCCAGTTGCACCTATGGTCACGCCAAGAGATAGGGATTTTAAATCAGTAAACCCTGAGCTCCAGACCCAGTGCAGCTGCAAAAGGCTTCCCAAGGGCAGCCAAAAATTGCCTCAACATGCTCCTTCCAGTGCTTTTTTCCTTGGGAACATCCCTATACCCAGGCTGATTTATCTGCCTAGGGTTAGGGTTAGGGTTCAGCCTAGAGATAGGATTTTTTCAAACAGGAAGCCCTGAATTCCAGGCACACTGCAGCTGTTAAAGGCAGTGTTCTACGTCAACCGCAACTTAGTCTGAAATAAATGCTTTTTCCCTGAGAGCATCTGAGAGGTTTGCATGAAGCACTGATATCTGACATTTGCAATTTTGAATAGGAGAGGAGAAAGAAAATGGGAAGAAGTTTTTAATTTTAGTGGTTTCAATGTTAATTTCCGTACACTTTTTCAAAACTTGTCAGCTCAAATGCCCATCAACATCTTTTAGTCATCTGTAAGTCAGTATTCATATAAAATGTGCTTCAAATCAAAAGAATTTCAAATTTGCAATCCAAATTTCTATGCCTAGATTTATGATTTCCTACACATATTAGATGAAAGGAAGGCCTTTTTTACTGTGGGAGTGCTGGAACACTGGAACAGGTTGCCCAGGGAAGTTGTGGGTGTCCCATCCCTGAAAGTATTCAAGGTCAGCTTGGACGGGGCTTGGAGCAGCAACAAAGGAGAAGCTTGATGGTAGAGAAACAAAGTTGGACTATAGAAGAAACTGGGATTGAAGTATAGGAGCAAGTTTTCTCTCAGCTCTTGGGGTAAATTCAAAGTTGTACAAAATGACATTTATCTGTGCTATTCACTACTGTAACAGAAATGTTCATGAAAACTGTACAGAAGATAGCAAATTTTAAAAGAGATAAGAATTACAGCATAAAATCCATGGGATGGGTTACAACATGAGACACTCTCTAAGAGAAAATCTCTGTGTTTCAGCACTTCATCATGGTAAGATTTCATGAAGTGCCAAAGAAGGCGGCAAAATATCATTCGGGACGTTATTTCCTGGAATTCAGCCTGGCCATTAGTAGGAACTGGGTTTGAACACATCATGTAGATATACCACACACACTTGCCCTTCACTGAAAAATGACTGTTTCCAACGAAGAAGCAATTGACGATCAAAATTGATTGAAAGCATCTTAAACATGTCAAGTATTTCATTGTAGATGATCTGTGATCCAAATGCTTCTTCCACCTTCGAGAGGGACAGAACAATTCTTCCATATCATGATGGTTTAAAATTGTATCAACCAATGTTTTCTGCTGAAAAGATAGCATCTATTTTTTTCTATTTTTGGAAGAAAATATTCCTAGACATACAACAGGTGAGAACTAAGTAATTTTAAAGAAACAAATTAAAAGAAAATATTCTGTAAATAGAATGAAATGAAAAGCTGTGTTTTAAATAGGAGCTAAATATGAAACAGAATTTTTGCACCAGGCATTTGAATTACTGCACCAGCTCTTTTGCCCATCAAGAGAGGCATTGAGCATTTCAGTCTTTTCCAAGGTGTTCATGATCTGCTATGCTGATCTCTGTGTGTGCCTGGGTGTGTGTGGAAGGGGGGGCATGTGAAGGGGAGTGTGTATGTTTGCTTTACAATTGTTGTGGCAGATTCATGCCTCAGCTCCACATTTTGTTTTAGAAAGGTCACACAGAGTGGATGTGAAGTTTACTATCAACAAGAGATCAATTCCCAAATCATCCATTTCACTCTACCTTATAAATCATGTGCTTTGTTGCATATTTTATCAAATCTACTTTCAAGCCAGATGGAGGAAGGAGGATGTGGCAATCCCTCCACCATCTTGCAACTTTTATGCAAGTAGGTTTTCAAGAAAATCATCATTTCTCTTTGAAATATGTCTGGAACAGGCATGATGGTAGTGTCAACCTGTTGGAGTTTTTGTTGCTGGAAGAAGTTATACAAAAGGATTGGTTTTTACATTGACCAGTTACTGAATCAAGCTCAGGAATACATTGGAAATTCAACTGGGGCTTCCTTTCCCCGGCAGACTACTTCTAGAACGAGCTTGTACACTGAAGCTTACTCTTTTGCCCTCTTTTTGTTTCTTTCCTATTTTCTTGGCTTCTTTGCCACTCTCTAGACAATTTTGGAACTTTTTTCCCAACTCAAATGGTTTCAATAGTCTGATTGTGATCATACATTTTTACAAGGAATTTTTAAAATCTTTCCTCCAATTAAGAAAGTCAAGGACTTAGGTCTTTTTCTTCCCTTATCAATATTGCAATGAAATTGATAAGTAAAGACCAACTCTTTCTTTTTGTTTTTAACCCAAGCAGATAATTCCCATCCATTCATCCATTTGGTGGACCAATAGTTGCCATTCTGATGGAAGTTGTCACTTCTTAACAGTAGGCATTCTGTGACTATGTTGACAGCACTTTGGGTGAAGATCCTAACTGGTCTTAGATACACATAGGGAGAAATTTGCTCAGCCAGTGTCAGTCTTAAGCATGCGTATCAGAAGATCTTTCTAGAGCTGGGAATTTTCCCATGAAAGGGATTCAGTTAGGGAAGAGACACTTGCCCCAGAGGTTTACATTCTTCTTGAAGACTGCTTAAGGAACTTAGATGCCATGTCCATTTGGATCTGTGTCTGCACAGAACTTTGTCATGCCAGTGCTTGAAATGCATCTTGAAGAGAATTCACTAGCACAGAATGAATGAGAGTGGAAGGGGTTGGTGGGGCTAACCAGGCCCAACCCCCCTGCCTAAACCAGGATACCTAGAGCCTCTTGCCCAGGATTCTATCTGGGTGTACTTTTAATGTCTTCAAAGATCCAGGCTCCACAATCTTTCTGGGCAGTCTGTGCCGTGGTTCACTCACCCTCACAGTAAAGAATCATTTCCTGATGTTCCTGTATTTCAGTGTGTGCCCACTGCCTCTTGTCTTTTCACTCAGCATCACTGAAAAGACACTGATTCCCTCCCCTTTGCACTATTGCTTCCATATGGATGTGTGCTGCCATGTAGAGATATGTCAAAAACCTCCCTGAAGCCCAGGCAGATAATATTCCCTTCATCTACCAGTCAAGTTAATTCATCAGAGGAGTTTAAAGTTATGTTCAGCATGAAATGCCCCTGAAAAATCATGCTAACTACATTATTGTGTCGTCTTGCATGTGCCTGGCAAGGTTTTCCAGGAAGAGCTGCTTCATCAACTTCCTGGGTATAAAAAAGAGGCTGGCTGGTTTGTACGATTGCGAGTCCTCCTAATTGCCTTTTTTGAAGAAGAGTGTCATTGGCTTACATCCAGTCCTTAGCCTCTCTTCTCGTCTACATCTTAGCAAAAAGCTTTTCCACTATGTCTGGCGAGGAAAAACTGTGCCAGCACAGAAAACATCTCCCATCGTGTTCTAGACGTTGCACGGAGGTGTGCCGAGTGTTTGGCATGAAGGAAAGAAAAGTTGTCCAAAACAGCTTCCAATCGAATGTTCATGTGATTGGAAAAGTCAGGAGAGTGCAAAGGTACTGTTTTCTAGCAGTTGGCAAGCTGCGCACACAATCCCAGTGTTGTACAGCTTCCTTCTTCACCTTTCCGAAGGTGCCGCTCTCTCCGGCTCCCGGAGGCGAAGAAGCGGCTTCTTCGCGCAAAGACGATTGTGCCGCTCACTGTGCACTCCTTAGCGCGGCTTCTGCCGAAAGACGCCCGGGAGCGGCTCTTAGCTCCGGACAGCATCGTACCTTCGTCTTTAGCGTCTCTTCTCGTCTACATCTTAGCAAAAAGCTTTTCTACTATGTCTGGCGAGGAAAAACTGTGCCAGCACAGAAAACATCTCCCATCGTGTTCTAGACGTTGCACGGAGGTGTGCCGAGTGTTTGGCATGAAGGAAAGAAAAGTTGTCCAAAACAGCTTCCAATCGAATGTTCATGTGATTGGAAAAGTCAGGAGAGTGCAAAGGTACTGTTTTCTGGCAGTTGGCAAGCTGCGCACACAATCCCAGTGTTGTACAGCTTCCTTCTTCACCTTTCCGAAGGTGCCGCTCTCTCCGGCTCTCGGAGGCGAAGAAGCGGCTTCTTCGCGCAAAGACGATAGTGCCGCTCACTGTGCACTCCTTAGCGCGGCTTCTGCCGAAAGACGCCCGGGAGCGGCTCTTAGCTCCGGACAGCATCGTACCTTCGTCTTTAGCGTCTCTTCTCGTCTACATCTTAGCAAAAAGCTTTTCTACTATGTCTGGCGAGGAAAAACTGTGCCAGCACAGAAAACATCTCCCATCGTGTTCTAGACGTTGCACGATCCCTATATTTAGGCTGATTTTCCTTCCTGGGGATAGGGTTAGGCTTCAGCCTAGGGCTTGGAGTTTTTTAACCAGTAAGCCCTGAGTTCCAGGCTTACTGCATCTGCCAAAGGCATCCGAAAGGGAGTGCAGAAGTGCCACAACATGGTTGCTTTCACGGCTCTTCCCTTAGGAAGATCCCTAATACGCGGCTGATTTACCTTCCTAGGGTTACTGTTAGGCTTATGCCTAGGACTTTTAAAACCAGGAAGCCCTGGGCTCCAGGCACACTGCAGCTGCGAAAGGCATCCCAAGGGGAGCGCAAAAGTGACACAACTTGGCTGCCACCACTGATATTTCCATGAGACCATCCCGAACCATAGGCTGATTTTCCTTCCTAGGGTTAAGGTTTGACTTACGCCTAGGGTAAGGGTTCTATTAACCAGAAAGCCCTGAGTTCCAAGAACACAGCAGCTGCGAAGGACTAGCCAAGGAGAGCGCAAAAGTACCACAACGTGCCTGCCTCCACAGCTTTTTCCTTGGGGACATGCCTAATTCCTGGCTGATTTGCCTTTCTCGTCTTAGGGTTGGGGTTCGGCCTAGGGCTAGGACTTTTAAAATCAGGAAGCCCTGAGTTCCAGGCTTACTGCATCTGCCAAAGGCATCCGAAAGGGAGTGCAAAAGTGCCACAACATGGTTGCTTTCACGGCTTTTTCCTTGGCAAGAAGCCTAACACCAGGCTGATTTACCTTCCCAGGGTTACTGTAAGGCTTAGGCTTCGGGCTAGGATTTTTAAAACTAGGAAGCCCTTAGCTCCAGGCGCACTGCATCTGTTCAAGGCATCCCAAGGGGAGTAAAAAAGTCCAACAACGTGGCAGCTTTCACAGCTTTTTCCTTGGAACCATCCCTATAACTTGGCTGTTTTATCTGCCTAGGGTTAGGGTTACAGTTCATCCTAGGGCATGGAGTTTTTTAACCAGGAAGCCCTGAGTTCCAGGCTTACTGCATCTGCCAAAGGCATCCCAAAGGGAGTGCAGAAGTGCCACAACATGGCTGCTTTCACGGCTTTTCCCTTAGGAAGAACCCTAATACGCGTCTGATTTACCTTCCTAGGGTTACTGTTAGGCTTAGGCCTAGGACTTTTAAAACCAGGAAGCCCTGGGCTCCAGGCACACTGCAGCTGCGAAAGGCATCCCAAGGGGAGCGCAAAAGTGACACAACTTGGCTGCCACCACTGATATTTCCATGAGACCATCCCGAACCATAGGCTGATTTTCCTTCCTAGGGTTAAGGTTTGAGTTACGCCTGGGGTAAGGGTTCTATTAACCAGAAAGCCCTGAGTTCCAAGAACACAGCAGCTGCGAAGGACTAGCCAAGAAGAGCGCAAAAGTACCACAACATGCCTGCCTCCACAGCTTTTTCCTTGGGGACATGCCTAATTCCTGGCTGATTTGCCTTTCTCGTCTTAGGGTTGGGGTTCAGCCTAGGGCTTGGATTTTTTAAACTAGGAAGCCCTGAGTTCCAGGCTTACTTCATCTGCCAAAAGCATCCCAAAGGGAGTGAAAAGTGCCACAACATGGCTGCTTTCACAGCTTTTCCCTTAGGAAGAACCCTAATACGCGGCTGATTTACCTTCCTAGGGTTACTGTTAGGCTTAGGCCTAGGACTTTTAAAACCAGGAAGCCCTGGGCTCCAGGCATATGCAGCTGTTAAAGGCATCCCAAGATGGCCGCAGAAGTGACACAACTTGGCTGCCTCTGCTGCTATTCTCATGAGTCCATCCCGAACCATAGGCTGATTTTCCTTCCTAGGGTGAGGGTTAGAGTTACGCCTAGGGTAAGAGTTCTATTAACCAGAAAGCCCTGAGTTCCAAGAACACAGCAGCTGCGAAGGACTAGCCAAGAAGAGCGCAAAAGTACCACAACATGCCTGCCTCCACAGCTTTTTCCTTGGGGACATGCCTAATTCCTGGCTGATTTGCCTTTCTCGTCTTAGGGTTGGGGTTCGGCCTAGGGCTAGGATTTTTTAACTAGGAAGCCCTGAGTTCCAGCCTTACTGCATCTGCCAAAGGCATCCCCATGGGAGTGCAGAAGTGCCACAACATGGCTGCTTTCACGGCTTTCCCCTTAGGAAGAACCCTAATACGCGGCTGATTTACCTTCCTAGGGTTACTGTTAGGCTTAGGCCTAGGACTTTTAAAACTAGGAAGCCCTGGGCTCCAGGCACACTGCATCTGTTCAAGGCATCCCAAGGGGAGTACTAACGTACCACAACATGGCAGCTTTCACAGCTTTTTCCTTGGCACCATCCCTATACCTAGGCTGATTTATCTGCCTAGGGTTAGGGTTAGGCTTCAGCCTAGGGCTTGGAGTTTTTTAACTAGGAAGCCCTGAGTTCCAGGCTTACTGCATCTGCCAAATGCATCCCAAAGGGAGTGCAAAAGTGCCACAACATGGCTGCTTTCACGGCTTTTCCCTTAGGAAGAACCCTAATACGCGGCTGATTTACCTTCCTAGGGTTACTGTTAGGCTTAGGCCTAGGACTTTTAAAACCAGGAAGCCCTGGGCTCCAGGCACACTGCAGCTGCGAAAGGCATCCCAAGGGGAGCGCAAAAGTGACACAACTTGGCTGCCACCACTGATATTTCCATGAGACCATCCCGAACCATAGGCTGATTTTCCTTCCTAGGGTTAAGGTTTGAGTTACGCCTAGGGTAAGGGTTCTATTAACCAGAAAGCCCTGAGTTCCAAGAACACAGCAGCTGCGAAGGACTACCCAAGAAGAGCGCAAAAGTACCACAACATGCCTGCCTCCACAGCTTTTTCCTTGGGGACATGCCTAATTCCTGGCTGATTTGCCTTTCTCGTCTTAGGGTTGGGGTTCGGACTAGGGCTAGGACTTTCAAAATCAGGAAGCCCTGAGTTCCAGGCACACTGGAGCTGTGAAAGGCATCCAAAAGGGAGTGCAAAAGTGCCACAACATGGTTGCTTTCACGGCTTTTTCCTTGGCAAGAAGCCTAACACCAGGCTGATCTACCTTCCTAGGGTTACTGTTAGGCTTAGGCCTAGGGCTAGGATTTTTAAAACTAGGAAGCCCTTAGTTCCAGGCACACTGCAGCTGTTCAAGGCATCCCAAGGGGAGTACAAAAGTGCAACAACATGGCAGCTTTCACAGCTTTTTCCTTGGCACCATCCCTATACCTAGGCTGATTTATCTGCCTAGGGTTAGGGTTAGGCTTCAGCCTAGGTCTTGGAGGTTTTCAACCAGGAAGCCCTGAGTTCCAGGCTTACTGCATCTGCCAAAGGCATCCCAAAGGGAGTGCAGAAGTGCCACAACATGGCTGCTTTCACGGCTTTTCCCTTAGGAAGAACCCTAATACCCGGCTGATTTACCTTCCTAGGGTTACTGTTAGGCTTAGGCCTAGGACTTTTAAAACCAGGAAGCCCTGGGCTCCAGGCACACTGCAGCTGCGAAAGGCATCCCAAGGGGAGCGCAAAAGTGACACAACTTGGCTGCCACCACTGATATTTCCATGAGACCATCCCGAACCATAGGCTGATTTTCCTTCCTAGGGTTACGGTTTGAGTTACGCCTGGGGTAAGGGTTCTATTAACCAGAAAGCCCTGAGTTCCAAGAACACAGCAGCTGCGAAGGACTAGCCAAGAAGAGCGCAAAAGTACCACAACATGCCTGCCTCCACAGCTTTTTCCTTGGGGACATGCCTAATTCCTGGCTGATTTGCCTTTCTCGTCTTAGGGTTGGGGTTCAGCCTAGGGCTTGGATTTTTTAAACTAGGAAGCCCTGAGTTCCAGGCTTACTTCATCTGCCAAAAGCATCCCAAAGGGAGTGAAAAGTGCCACAACATGGCTGCTTTCACAGCTTTTCCCTTAGGAAGAACCCTAATACCCGGCTGATTTACCTTCCTAGGGTTACTGTTAGGCTTATGCCTAGGACTTTTAAAACCAGGAAGCCCTGGGCTCCAGGCATATGCAGCTGTTAAAGGCATCCCAAGATGGCCGCAGAAGTGACACAACTTGGCTGCCTCTGCTGCTATTCTCATGAGACCATCCCGAACCATAGGCTGATTTTCCTTCTTAGGGTTAAGGTTTGAGTTACGCCTAGGGTAAGAGTTCTATTAACCAGAAAGCCCTGAGTTCCAAGAACACAGCAGCTGCGAAGGACTACCCAAGAAGAGCGCAAAAGTACCACAACATGCCTGCCTCCACAGCTTTTTCCTTGGGGACATGCCTAATTCCTGGCTGATTTGCCTTTCTCGTCTTAGGGTTGGGGTTCGGCCTAGGGCTAGGATTTTTTTAACTAGGAAGCCCTGAGTTCCAACCTTACTGCATCTGCCAAAGGCATCCCCAAGGGAGTGCAGAAGTGCCACAACATGGCTGCTTTCACGGCTTTCCCCTTAGGAAGAACCCTAATACGCGGCTGATTTACCTTCCTAGGGTTACTGTTAGGCTTAGGCCTAGGACTTTTAAAACTAGGAAGCCCTGGGCTCCAGGCACACTGCATCTGTTCAAGGCATCCCAAGGGGAGTACTAACGTACCACAACATGGCAGCTTTCACAGCTTTTTCCTTGGCACCATCCCTATACATAGGCTGATTTATCTGCCTAGGGTTAGGGTTAGGGTTCAGCCTAGGGCTTGGAGTTTTTTAACCAGGAAGCCCTGAGTTCCAGGCTTACTGCATCTGCCAAATGCATCCCAAAGGGAGTGCAAAAGTGCCACAACATGGCTG
Organism: Ammospiza maritima maritima; assembly: GCA_036010785.1. Taxonomy (NCBI): domain Eukaryota; kingdom Metazoa; phylum Chordata; class Aves; order Passeriformes; family Passerellidae; genus Ammospiza; species Ammospiza maritima. The sequence continues at coordinate 5,819,262 of CM069694.1, forward strand.
CTTTCACGGCTTTTCCCTTAGGAAGAACCCTAATACGCGGCTGATTTACCTTCCTAGGGTTACTGTTAGGCTTAGGCCTAGGACTTTTAAAACCAGGAAGCCCTGGGCTCCAGGCACACTGCAGCTGCGAAAGGCATCCCAAGGGGAGCGCAAAAGTGACACAACTTGGCTGCCACCACTGATATTTCCATGAGACCATCCCGAAACATTGGCTGATTTTCCTTCCTAGGGTTAAGGTTTGAGTTACGCCTAGGGTAAGGGTTCTATTAACCAGAAAGCCCTGAGTTCCAAGAACACAGCAGCTGCGAAGGACTAGCCAAGAAGAGCGCAAAAGTACCACAACATGCCTGCCTCCACAGCTTTTTCCTTGGGGACATGCCTAATTCCTGGCTGATTTGCCTTTCACGTCTTAGGGTTGGGGTTCGGCCTAGGGCTAGGACTTTCAAAATCAGGAAGCCCTGAGTTCCAGGCACACTGGAGCTGTGAAAGGCATCCAAAAGGGAGTGCAAAAGTGCCACAACATGGTTGCTTTCACGGCTTTTTCCTTAGCAAGAAGCCTAACACCAGGCTGATTTCCCTTCCCAGGGTTACTGTTAGGCTTAGGCTTTGGGCTACGATTTTTAAAACTAGGAAGCCCTTAGTTCCAGGCACACTGCAGCTGTTCAAGGCATCCCAAGGGGAGTACAAAAGTGCAACAACATGGCAGCTTTCACAGCTTTTTCCTTGGCACCATCCCTATACCTAGGCTGATTTATCTGCCTAGGGTTAGGGTTAGGCTTCAGCCTAGGTCTTGGAGGTTTTTAACCAGGAAGCCCTGAGTTCCAGGCTCACTGCATCTGCCAAAGGCATCCCAAAGGGAGTGCAGAAGTGCCACAACATGGCTGCTTTCACGGCTTTTCCCTTAGGAAGAACCCTAATACCCGGCTGATTTACCTTCCTAGGGTTACTGTTAGGCTTAGGCCTAGGACTTTTTAAACCAGGAAGCCCTGGGCTCCAGGCACTCTGCAGCTGTTAAAGGCATCCCAAGAGGGCCGCAGAAGTGACACAACTTGGCTGCCTCTGCTTCTATTCTCATGAGACCATCCTGAATCATAGGCTGATTTTCCTTCCTAGGGTTAAGGTTTGAGTTTCGCCTAGGGTAAGAGTTCTATTAACCAGAAAGACTTGAGTTCCAAGAACACAGCAGCTGCGAAGGACTACCCAAGAAGAGCGCAAAAGTACCACAACATGCCTGCCTCCACAGCTTTTTCCTTGGGGACATGCCTAATTCCTGGCTGATTTGCCTTTCTCGTCTTAGGGTTGGGGTTCGGCCTAGGGCTAGGATTTTTTTAACTCGGAAGCCCTGAGTTCCAGGCTTACTGCATCTGCCAAAGGCATCCCAAAGGGAGTGCAGAAGTGCCACAACATGGCTGCTTTCACGGCTTTTCCCTTAGGAAGAACCCTAATACGCGGCTGATTTACCTTCCTAGGGTTACTGTTAGGCTTAGGCCTAGGACTTTTAAAACCAGGAAGCCCTGGGCTCCAGGCACACTGCAGCTGCGAAAGGCATCCCAAGGGGAGCGCAAAAGTGACACAACTTGGCTGCCACCACTGATATTTCCATGAGACCATCCCGAACCATAGGCTGATTTTCCTTCCTAGGGTTAAGGTTTGAGTTACGCCTGGGGTAAGGGTTCTATTAACCAGAAAGCCCTGAGTTCCAAGAACACAGCAGCTGCGAAGGACTAGCCAAGAAGAGCGCAAAAGTACCACAACATGCCTGCCTCCACAGCTTTTTCCTTGGGGACATGCCTAATTCCTGGCTGATTTGCCTTTCTCGTCTTAGGGTTGGGGTTCGGCCTAGGGCTAGGATTTTTTAACTAGGAAGCCCTGAGTTCCAGGCTTACTGCATCTGCCAAAGGCGTCCCAAAGGGAGTGCAGAAGTGCCACAACATGGCTGCTTTCACGGCTTTTCCCTTAGGAAGAACCCTAATACCCGGCTGATTTACCTTCCTAGGGTTACTGTTAGGCTTAGGCCTAGGACTTTTAAAACCAGGAAGCCCTGGGCTCCAGGCACACTGCAGCTGCGAAAGGCATCCCAAGGGGAGCGCAAAAGTGACACAAGTTGGCTGCCACCACTGATATTTCCATGAGACCATCCCGAACCATAGGCTGATTTTCCTTCCTAGGGTTAAGGTTTGAGTTACGCCTGGGGTAAGGGTTCTATTAACCAGAAAGCCCTGAGTTCCAAGAACACAGCAGCTGCGAAGGACTACCCAAGAAGAGCGCAAAAGTACCACAACATGCCTGCCTCCACAGCTTTTTCCTTGGGGACATGCCTAATTCCTGGCTGATTTGCCTTTCTCGTCTTAGGGTTGGGGTTCGGCCTAGGGCTAAGATATTTTTAACTAGGAAGCCCTGAGTTCCAGGCTTACTTCATCTTCCAAAGGCATCCCAAAGGGAGTGCAAAAGTGCCACAACATGGCTGCTTTCACAGCTTTTCCCTTAGGAAGAACCCTAATACCCGCCAGATTTATCTTCCTAGGGTTACTGTTAGGCTTATGCCTAGGACTTTTAAAACCAGGAAGCCCTGTGTTCTAGGCATATGCAGCTTTTAAAGGCATACCAAGATGGCCGCAGAAGTGACACAACTTGGCTGCCTCTGCTGCTATACTCATGAGACCATCCCGAACCATAGGCTGATTTTCCTTCCTAGGGTTAAGGTTTGAGTTACGCCTAGGGTAAGAGTTCTATTAACCAGAAAGCCCTGAGTTCCAAGAACACAGCAGCTGCGAAGGACTACCCAAGAAGAGCGCAAAAGTACCACAACATGCCTGCCTCCACAGCTTTTTCCTTGGGGACATGCCTAATTCCTGGCTGATTTGCCTTTCTCGTCTTAGGGTTGGGGTTCGGCCTAGGGCTAGGATTTTTTTAACTAGGAAGCCCTGAGTTCCAACCTTACTGCATCTGCCAAAGGCATCCCCAAGGGAGTGCAGAAGTGCCACAACATGGCTGCTTTCACGGCTTTCCCCTTAGGAAGAACCCTAATACGCGGCTGATTTACCTTCCTAGGGTTACTGTTAGGCTTAGGCCTAGGACTTTTAAAAATAGGAAGCCCTGGGCTCCAGGCACACTGCATCTGTTCAAGGCATCCCAAGGGGAGTACTAACGTACCACAACATGGCAGCTTTCACAGCTTTTTCCTTGGCACCATCCCTATACATAGGCTGATTTATCTGCCTAGGGTTAGGGTTAGGGTTCAGCCTAGGGCTTGGAGTTTTTTAACCAGGAAGCCCTGAGTTCCAGGCTTACTGCATCTGCCAAATGCATCCCAAAGGGAGTGCAAAAGTGCCACAACATGGCTGCTTTCACGGCTTTTCCCTTAGGAAGAACCCTAATACGCGGCTGATTTACCTTCCTAGGGTTACTGTTAGGCTTAGGCCTAGGACTTTTAAAACCAGGAAGCCCTGGGCTCCAGGCACACTGCAGCTGCGAAAGGCATCCCAAGGGGAGCGCAAAAGTGACACAACTTGGCTGCCACCACTGATATTTCCATGAGACCATCCCGAAACATAGGCTGATTTTCCTTCCTAGGGTTAAGGTTTGAGTTACGCCTAGGGTAAGGGTTCTATTAACCAGAAAGCCCTGAGTTCCAAGAACACAGCAGCTGCGAAGGACTAGCCAAGAAGAGCGCAAAAGTACCACAACATGCCTGCCTCCACAGCTTTTTCCTTGGGGACATGCCTAATTCCTGGCTGATTTGCCTTTCACGTCTTAGGGTTGGGGTTCGGCCTAGGGCTAGGACTTTCAAAATCAGGAAGCCCTGAGTTCCAGGCACACTGGAGCTGTGAAAGGCATCCAAAAGGGAGTGCAAAAGTGCCACAACATGGTTGCTTTCACGGCTTTTTCCTTGGCAAGAAGCCTAACACCAGGCTGATTTCCCTTCCCAGGGTTACTGTTAGGCTTAGGCCTAGGGCTAGGATTTTTAAAACTAGGAAGCCCTTAGTTCCAGGCACACTGCAGCTGTTCAAGGCATCCCAAGGGGAGTACAAAAGTGCAACAACATGGCAGCTTTCACAGCTTTTTCCTTGGCACCATCCCTATACCTAGGCTGATTTATCTGCCTAGGGTTAGGGTTAGGCTTCAGCCTAGGTCTTGGAGGTTTTTAACCAGGAAGCCCTGAGTTCCAGGCTCACTGCATCTGCCAAAGGCATCCCAAAGGGAGTGCAGAAGTGCCACAACATGGCTGCTTTCACGGCTTTTCCCTTAGGAAGAACCCTAATACCCGGCTGATTTACCTTCCTAGGGTTACTGTTAGGCTTAGGCCTAGGACTTTTTAAACCAGGAAGCCCTGGGCTCCAGGCACTCTGCAGCTGTTAAAGGCATCCCAAGAGGGCCGCAGAAGTGACACAACTTGGCTGCCTCTGCTTCTATTCTCATGAGACCATCCTGAATCATAGGCTGATTTTCCTTCCTAGGGTTAAGGTTTGAGTTTCGCCTAGGGTAAGAGTTCTATTAACCAGAAAGACTTGAGTTCCAAGAACACAGCAGCTGCGAAGGACTACCCAAGAAGAGCGCAAAAGTACCACAACATGCCTGCCTCCACAGCTTTTTCCTTGGGGACATGCCTAATTCCTGGCTGATTTGCCTTTCTCGTCTTAGGGTTGCGGTTCGGCCTAGGGCTAGGATTTTTTTAACTCGGAAGCCCTGAGTTCCAGGCTTACTGCATCTGCCAAAGGCATCCCAAAGGGAGTGCAGAAGTGCCACAACATGGCTGCTTTCACGGCTTTTCCCTTAGGAAGAACCCTAATACGCGGCTGATTTACCTTCCTAGGGTTACTGTTAGGCTTAGGCCTAGGACTTTTAAAACCAGGAAGCCCTGGGCTCCAGGCACACTGCAGCTGCGAAAGGCATCCCAAGGGCAGCGCAAAAGTGACACAACTTGGCTGCCACCACTGATATTTCCATGAGACCATCCCGAACCATAGGCTGATTTTCCTTCCTAGGGTTAAGGTTTGAGTTACGCCTGGGGTAAGGGTTCTATTAACCAGAAAGACCTGAGTTCCAAGAACACAGCAGCTGCGAAGGACTAGCCAAGAAGAGCGCAAAAGTACCACAACATGCCTGCCTCCACAGCTTTTTCCTTGGGGACATGCCTAATTCCTGGCTGATTTGCCTTTCTCGTCTTAGGGTTGGGGTTCGGCCTAGGGCTAGGATTTTTTTAACTAGGAAGCCCTGAGTTCCAGGCTTACTGCATCTGCCAAAGGCGTCCCAAAGGGAGTGCAGAAGTGCCACAACATGGCTGCTTTCACGGCTTTTCCCTTAGGAAGAACCCTAATACGCGGCTGATTTACCTTCCTAGGGTTACTGTTAGGCTTAGGCCTAGGACTTTTAAAACCAGGAAGCCCTGGGCTCCAGGCACACTGCAGCTGCGAAAGGCATCCCAAGGGGAGCGCAAAAGTGACACAACTTGGCTGCCACCACTGATATTTCCATGAGACCATCCCGAACCATAGGCTGATTTTCCTTCCTAGGGTTAAGGTTTGAGTTACGCCTGGGGTAAGGGTTCTATTAACCAGAAAGCCCTGAGTTCCAAGAACACAGCAGCTGCGAAGGACTAGCCAAGAAGAGCGCAAAAGTACCACAACATGCCTGCCTCCACAGCTTTTTCCTTGGGGACATGCCTAATTCCTGGCTGATTTGCCTTTCTCGTCTTAGGGTTGGGGTTCGGCCTAGGGCTAGGATTTTTTAACTAGGAAGCCCTGAGTTCCAGGCTTACTGCATCTGCCAAAGGCGTCCCAAAGGGAGTGCAGAAGTGCCACAACATGGCTGCTTTCACGGCTTTTCCCTTAGGAAGAACCCTAATACCCGGCTGATTTACCTTCCTAGGGTTACTGTTAGGCTTAGGCCTAGGACTTTTAAAACCAGGAAGCCCTGGGCTCCAGGCACACTGCAGCTGCGAAAGGCATCCCAAGGGGAGCGCAAAAGTGACACAAGTTGGCTGCCACCACTGATATTTCCATGAGACCATCCCGAACCATAGGCTGATTTTCCTTCCTAGGGTTAAGGTTTGAGTTACGCCTGGGGTAAGGGTTCTATTAACCAGAAAGCCCTGAGTTCCAAGAACACAGCAGCTGCGAAGGACTACCCAAGAAGAGCGCAAAAGTACCACAACATGCCTGCCTCCACAGCTTTTTCCTTGGGGACATGCCTAATTCCTGGCTGATTTGCCTTTCTCGTCTTAGGGTTGGGGTTCGGCCTAGGGCTAAGATATTTTTAACTAGGAAGCCCTGAGTTCCAGGCTTACTTCATCTTCCAAAGGCATCCCAAAGGGAGTGCAAAAGTGCCACAACATGGCTGCTTTCACAGCTTTTCCCTTAGGAAGAACCCTAATACCCGCCAGATTTATCTTCCTAGGGTTACTGTTAGGCTTATGCCTAGGACTTTTAAAACCAGGAAGCCCTGTGTTCTAGGCATATGCAGCTTTTAAAGGCATCCCAAGATGGCCGCAGAAGTGACACAACTTGGCTGCCTCTGCTGCTATACTCATGAGACCATCCCGAACCATAGGCTGATTTTCCTTCTTAGGGTTAAGGTTTGAGTTACGCCTAGGGTAAGAGTTCTATTAACCAGAAAGCCCTGAGTTCCAAGAACACAGCAGCTGCGAAGGACTACCCAAGAAGAGCGCAAAAGTACCACAACATGCCTGCCTCCACAGCTTTTTCCTTGGGGACATGCCTAATTCCTGGCTGATTTGCCTTTCTCGTCTTAGGGTTGGGGTTCGGCCTAGGGCTAGGATTTTTTTAACTAGGAAGCCCTGAGTTCCAACCTTACTGCATCTGCCAAAGGCATCCCCAAGGGAGTGCAGAAGTGCCACAACATGGCTGCTTTCACGGCTTTCCCCTTAGGAAGAACCCTAATACGCGGCTGATTTACCTTCCTAGGGTTACTGTTAGGCTTAGGCCTAGGACTTTTAAAACTAGGAAGCCCTGGGCTCCAGGCACACTGCATCTGTTCAAGGCATCCCAAGGGGAGTACTAACGTACCACAACATGGCAGCTTTCACAGCTTTTTCCTTGGCACCATCCCTATACATAGGCTGATTTATCTGCCTAGGGTTAGGGTTAGGGTTCAGCCTAGGGCTTGGAGTTTTTTAACCAGGAAGCCCTGAGTTCCAGGCTTACTGCATCTGCCAAATGCATCCCAAAGGGAGTGCAAAAGTGCCACAACATGGCTGCTTTCACGGCTTTTCCCTTAGGAAGAACCCTAATACGCGGCTGATTTACCTTCCTAGGGTTACTGTTAGGCTTAGGCCTAGGACTTTTAAAACCAGGAAGCCCTGGGCTCCAGGCACACTGCAGCTGCGAAAGGCATCCCAAGGGGAGCGCAAAAGTGACACAACTTGGCTGCCACCACTGATATTTCCATGAGACCATCCCGAAACATAGGCTGATTTTCCTTCCTAGGGTTAAGGTTTGAGTTACGCCTAGGGTAAGGGTTCTATTAACCAGAAAGCCCTGAGTTCCAAGAACACAGCAGCTGCGAAGGACTAGCCAAGAAGAGCGCAAAAGTACCACAACATGCCTGCCTCCACAGCTTTTTCCTTGGGGACATGCCTAATTCCTGGCTGATTTGCCTTTCACGTCTTAGGGTTGGGGTTCGGCCTAGGGCTAGGACTTTCAAAATCAGGAAGCCCTGAGTTCCAGGCACACTGGAGCTGTGAAAGGCATCCAAAAGGGAGTGCAAAAGTGCCACAACATGGTTGCTTTCACGGCTTTTTCCTTGGCAAGAAGCCTAACACCAGGCTGATTTCCCTTCCCAGGGTTACTGTTAGGCTTAGGCCTAGGGCTAGGATTTTTAAAACTAGGAAGCCCTTAGTTCCAGGCACACTGCAGCTGTTCAAGGCATCCCAAGGGGAGTACAAAAGTGCAACAACATGGCAGCTTTCACAGCTTTTTCCTTGGCACCATCCCTATACCTAGGCTGATTTATCTGCCTAGGGTTAGGGTTAGGCTTCAGCCTAGGTCTTGGAGGTTTTTAACCAGGAAGCCCTGAGTTCCAGGCTCACTGCATCTGCCAAAGGCATCCCAAAGGGAGTGCAGAAGTGCCACAACATGGCTGCTTTCACGGCTTTTCCCTTAGGAAGAACCCTAATACCCGGCTGATTTACCTTCCTAGGGTTACTGTTAGGCTTAGGCCTAGGACTTTTTAAACCAGGAAGCCCTGGGCTCCAGGCACTCTGCAGCTGTTAAAGGCATCCCAAGAGGGCCGCAGAAGTGACACAACTTGGCTGCCTCTGCTTCTATTCTCATGAGACCATCCTGAATCATAGGCTGATTTTCCTTCCTAGGGTTAAGGTTTGAGTTTCGCCTAGGGTAAGAGTTCTATTAACCAGAAAGACTTGAGTTCCAAGAACACAGCAGCTGCGAAGGACTACCCAAGAAGAGCGCAAAAGTACCACAACATGCCTGCCTCCACAGCTTTTTCCTTGGGGACATGCCTAATTCCTGGCTGATTTGCCTTTCTCGTCTTAGGGTTGCGGTTCGGCCTAGGGCTAGGATTTTTTTAACTCGGAAGCCCTGAGTTCCAGGCTTACTGCATCTGCCAAAGGCATCCCAAAGGGAGTGCAGAAGTGCCACAACATGGCTGCTTTCACGGCTTTTCCCTTAGGAAGAACCCTAATACCCGGCTGATTTACCTTCCTAGGGTTACTGTTAGGCTTAGGCCTAGGACTTTTAAAACCAGGAAGCCCTGGGCTCCAGGCACACTGCAGCTGCGAAAGGCATCCCAAGAGGGCCGCAGAAGTGACACAACTTGGCTGCCACCACTGATATTTCCATGAGACCATCCCGAACCATAGGCTGATTTTCCTTCCTAGGGTTAAGGTTTGAGTTACGCCTGGGGTAAGGGTTCTATTAACCAGAAAGACCTGAGTTCCAAGAACACAGCAGCTGCGAAGGACTACCCAAGAAGAGCGCAAAAGTACCACAACATGCCTGCCTCCACAGCTTTTTCCTTGGGGACATGCCTAAATCCTGGCTGATTTGCCTTTCTCGTCTTAGGGTTGGGGTTCGGCCTAGGGCTAAGATATTTTTAACTAGGAAGCCCTGAGTGCCAGGCTTACTTCATCTTCCAACGGCATCCCAAAGGGAGTGCAAAAGTGCCACAACATGGTTGATTTCACGGCTTTTTCCTTGGCAAGAAGCTTAACACCAGGCTGATTTCCCTTCCCTTGGTTACTGTTAGGCTTAGGCCTAGGGCTAGGATTTTTAAAACTAGGAAGTCCTTAGATCCAGGCACACTGCAGCTGCGAAAGGCATCCCAAGGGGAGTACAAAAGTGCAACAACATGGCAGCTTTCACAGCTTTTTCCTTGGCATCATCCCTATACCTTGGCTGTTTTATCTGCCTAGGGTTAGGGTTAGGGTTCAGCCTAGGGCTTGGAGTTTTTTAACCAGGAAGCCCTGAGTTCCAGGCTTACTGCATCTGCCAAAGGCATCCCAAAGGGAGTGCAAAAGTGCCACAACATGGCTGCTTTCTCGGCTTTTCCCCTAGGAAGAACCCTAATACCCGGCTGATTTACCTTCCTAGGGTTACTGTTAGGCTTAGGCCTAGGACTTTTAAAACCAGGAAGCCCTGGGCTCCAGGCACTCTGCAGCTGTTAAAGGCATCCCAAGAGGGCCGCAGAAGTGACACAACTTGGCTGCCTCTGCTTCTATTCTCATGAGACCATCCTGAATCATAGGCTGATTTTCCTTCCTAGGGTTAAGGTTTGAGTTTCGCCTAGGGTAAGAGTTCTATTAACCAGAAAGCCCTGAGTTCCAAGAACACAGCAGCTGCGAAGGACTACCCAAGAAGAGCGCAAAAGTACCACAACATGCCTGCCTCCACAGCTTTTTCCTTGGGGACATGCCTAATTCCTGGCTGATTTGCCTTTCTCGTCTTAGGGTTGGGGTTCGGCCTAGGGCTAGGATTTTTTTAACTGGGAAGCCCTGAGTTCCAGGCTTACTGCATCTGCCAAAGGCATCCCAAAGGGAGTGCAGAAGTGCCACAACATGGCTGCTTTCACGGCTTTTCCCCTAGGAAGAACCCTAGTACCCGCCAGATTTACCTTCCTAGGGTTACTGTTAGGCTAAGGCCTAGGACTTTTAAAACCAGGAAGCCCTGGGCTCCAGGCACATGCAGCTGCGAAAGGCATCCCAAGAGGGCCGCAGAAGTGACACAACTTGGCTGCCTCTGCTTCTATTCTCATGAGACCATCCTGAACCATAGGCTGATTTTCCTTCCTAGGGTTAAGGTTTGAGTTAAGCCTAGGGTAAGAGTTCTATTAACCAGAAAGCCCTGAGTTCCAAGAACACAGCAGCTGCGAAGGACTACCCAAGAAGAGCGCAAAAGTACCACAACGTGCCTGCCTCCACAGCTTTTTCCTTGGGGACATGCCTAATTCCTGGCTGATTTGCCTTTCTCGTCTTTGGGTTGGGGTTCGGCCTAGGGCTAGGATTTTTTTAACTAGGAAGCCCTGAGTTCCAGGCATACTGCATCTGCCAAAGGCATCCCAAAGGGTGTGCAAAAGTGCCACAACATGGCTGCTTTCACGGCTTTTCCCTTAGGAAGAACCCTAATACCCAGCTGATTTACCTTCCTAGGGTTACTGTTAGGCTTAGGCCTAGGACTTTTAAAACCAGGAAGCCCTGGGCTCCAGGCACACTGCAGCTGCGAAAGGCATCCCAAGGGGAGCGCAAAAGTGACACAGCTTGGCTGCCACCACTGATATTTCCATGAGACCATCCCGATCCATAGGCTGATTTTCCTTCCTAGGGTTAAGGTTTGAGTTACGCCTAGGGTAAGGGTTCTATTAACCAGAAAGCCCTGAGTTCCAAGAACACAGCAGCTGCGAAGGACTAGCCAAGAAGAGCGCAAAAGTACCACAACATGCCTGCCTCCACAGCTTTTTCCTTGGGGACATGCCTAATTCCTGGCTGATTTGCCTTTCTCGTCTTAGGGTTGGGGTTCGGCCTAGGGCTAGGATTTTTTTAACTAGGAAGCCCTGAGTTCCAGGCTTACTGCATCTGCCAAAGGCATCCCAAAGGGAGTGCAGAAGTGCCACAACATGGCTGCTTTCACGGCTTTTCCCTTAGGAAGAACCCTAATACCCGGCTGATTTACCTTCCTAGGGTTACTGTTAGGCTTAGGCCTAGGACTTTTAAAACCAGGAAGCCCTGGGCTCCAGGCACACTGCAGCTGCGAAAGGCATCCCAAGGGGAGCGCAAAAGTGACACAACTTGGCTGCCACCACTGATATTTCCATGAGACCATCCCGAACCATAGGCTGATTTTCCTTCCTAGGGTTAAGGTTTGAGTTACGCCTAGGGTAAGGGTTCTATTAACCAGAAAGCCCTGAGTTCCAAGAACACAGCAGCTGCGAAGGACTACCCAAGAAGAGCGCAAAAGTACCACAACATGCCTGCCTCCACAGCTTTTTCCTTGGGGACATGCCTAATTCCTGGCTGATTTGCCTTTCTCGTCTTAGGGTTGGGGTTCGCCGAAAGGCTAGGATTTTTTTAACGAGGAAGCCCTGAGTTCCAGGCTTACTGCATCTGCCAAAGGCATCCCAAAGGGAGTGCAAAAGTGCCACAACATGGCTGCTTTCATGGCTTTTCCCTTAGGAAGAACCCTAATACCCGGCTGATTTACCTTCCTAGGGTTACTGTTAGGCTTAGGCCTAGGACTTTTAAAACCAGGAAGCCCTGGGCTCCAGGCACACTGCAGCTGCGAAAGGCATCCCAAGGGGAGCGCAAAAGTGACACAACTTGGCTGCCACCACTGATATTTCCATGAGACCATCCCGAACCATAGGCTGATTTTCCTTCCTAGGGTTAAGGTTTGAGTTACGCCTGGGATAAGGGTTCTATTAACCAGAAAGCCCTGAGTTCCAAGAACACAGCAGCTGCGAAGGACTAGCCAAGAAGAGCGCAAAAGTACCACAACATGCCTGCCTCCACAGCTTTTTCCTTGGGGACATGCCTAATTCCTGGCTGATTTGCCTTTCTCGTCTTAGGGTTGGGGTTCGGCCTAGGGCTAGGATTTTTTTAACTAGGAAGCCCTGAGTTCCAGGCTTACTGCATCTGCAAAAAGCATCCCAAAGGGAGTGCAGAAGTGCCACAACATGGCTGCTTTCACGGCTTTTCCCTTAGGAAGAACCCTAATACGCGGCTGATTTACCTTCCTAGTGTTACTCTTAGGCTTAGGCCTAGGACTTTTAAAACCAGGAAGCCCTGGGCTCCAGGCACATGCAGCTGCGAAAGGCATCCCAAGAGGGCCGCTGAAGCGACACAACTTGGCTGCCTCTGCTTCTATTCTCATGACATCATCCTGAATCATAGGCTGATTTTCCTTCCTAGGGTTAAGGTTTGAGTTACGCCTAGGGTAAGAGTTCTATTAACCAGAAAGCCCTGAGTTCCAAGAACACAGCAGCTGCGAAGGACTAGCCAAGAAGAGCGAAAAAGTACCACAACGTGCCTGCCTTCACAGCTTTTTCCTTGGGGACATGCCTAATTCCTGGCTGATTTGCCTTTCTCGTCTTAGGGTTGGGGTTCGGCCTAGGGCTAGGATTTTTTTAACTAGGAAGCCCTGAGTTCCAGGCTTACTGCATCTGCCAAAGGCGTCCCAAAGGGAGTGCAGAAGTGCCACAACATGGCTGCTTTCACGGCTTTTCCCTTAGGAAGAACCCTAATACCCGGCTGATTTACCTTCCTAGGGTTACTGTTAGGCTTAGGCCTAGGACTTTTAAAACCAGGAAGCCCTGGGCTCCAGGCACACTGCAGCTGCGAAAGGCATCCCAAGGGGAGCGCAAAAGTGACACAACTTGGCTGCCACCACTGATATTTCCATGAGACCATCCCGAACCATAGGCTGATTTTCCTTCCAAGGGTTAAGGTTTGACTTTCGCCTAGGGTAAGGGTTCTATTAACCAGAAAGCCCTGAGTTCCAAGAACACAGCAGCTGCGAAGGACTAGCCAAGAAGAGCGCAAAAGTACCACAACATGCCTGCCTCCACAGCTTTTTCCTTGGGGACATGCCTAATTCCTGGCTGATTTGCCTTTCTCGTCTTAGGGTTGTGGTTCGGCCTAGGGCTAGGACTTTTAAAATCAGGAAGCCCTGAGTTCCAGGCTTACTGCATCTGCCAAAGGCATCCGAAAGGGAGTGCAAAAGTGCCACAACATGGTTGCTTTCACGGCTTTTTCCTTGGCAAGAAGCTTAACACCAGGCTGATTTCCCTTCCCTTGGTTACTGTTAGACTTAGGCCTAGGGCTAGGATTTTTAAAATTAGGAAGCCCTGGGCTCCAGGCACACTGCAGCTGTTCAAGGCCTCCCAAGGGGAGTACAAAAGTACCACAACATGGCAGCTTTCACAGCTTTTTCCTTGGCACCATCCCTATACCTAGGCTTATTTATCTGCCTAGGGTTAGGGTTAGGGTTCAGCCTAGGGCTTGGAGTTTTTTAACCAGGAAGCCCTGAGTTCCAGGCTTTCTGCATCTGCCAAAGGCATCCCAAAGGGAGTGCAAAAGTGCCACAACATGGCTGCTTTCACAGCTTTTCCCTTAGGAAGAACCCTAATACGCGGCTGATTTACCTTCCTAGGGTTACTGTTAGGCTTAGGCCTAGGACTTTTAAAACCAGGAAGCCCTGGGCTCCAGGCACATGCAGCTGTTAAAGGCATCCCAAGAGGGCCGCAGAAGTGACACAACTTGGCTGCCTCTGCTTCTATTCTCATGAGACCATCCTGAATCATAGGCTGATTTTCCTTCCTAGGGTTAAGGTTTGAGTTTCGCCTAGGGTAAGAGTTCTATTAACCAGAAAGACTAGAGTTCCAAGAACACAGCAGCTGCGAAGGACTACCCAAGAAGAGCGCAAAAGTACCACAACATGCCTGCCTCCACAGCTTTTTCCTTGGGGACATGCCTAATTCCTGGCTGATTTGCCTTTCTCGTCTTAGGGTTGCGGTTCGGCCTAGGGCTAGGATTTTTTTAACTCGGAAGCCCTGAGTTCCAGGCTTACTGCATCTGCCAAAGGCATCCCAAAGGGAGTGCAGAAGTGCCACAACATGGCTGCTTTCACGGCTTTTCCCTTAGGAAGAACCCTAATACGCGGCTGATTTACCTTCTTAGGGTTACTGTTAGGCTTAGGCCTAGGACTTTTAAAACCAGGAAGCCCTGGGCTCCAGGCATATGCAGCTTTTAAAGGCATCCCAAGATGGCCGCAGAAGTGACACAACTTGGCTGCCTCTGCTGCTATTCTCATGAGACCATCCCGAACCATAGGCTGATTTTCCTTCTTAGGGTTAAGGTTTGAGTTACGCCTAGGGTAAGAGTTCTATTAACCAGAAAGCCCTGAGTTCCAAGAACACAGCAGCTGCGAAGGACTACCCAAGAAGAGCGCAAAAGTACCACAACATGCCTGCCTCCACAGCTTTTTCCTTGGGGACATGCCTAATTCCTGGCTGATTTGCCTTTCTCGTCTTAGGGTTGGGGTTCGGCCTAGGGCTAGGATTTTTTTAACTAGGAAGCCCTGAGTTCCAACCTTACTGCATCTGCCAAAGGCATCCCCAAGGGAGTGCAGAAGTGCCACAACATGGCTGCTTTCACGGCTTTCCCCTTAGGAAGAACCCTAATACGCGGCTGATTTACCTTCCTAGGGTTACTGTTAGGCTTAGGCCTAGGACTTTTAAAACTAGGAAGCCCTGGGCTCCCGGCACACTGCATCTGTTCAAGGCATCCCAAGGGGAGTACTAACGTACCACAACATGGCAGCTTTCACAGCTTTTTCCTTGGCACCATCCCTATACATAGGCTGATTTATCTGCCTAGGGTTAGGATTAGGGTTCAGCCTAGGGCTTGGAGTTTTTTAACCAGGAAGCCCTGAGTTCCAGGCTTACTGCATCTGCCAAATGCATCCCAAAGGGAGTGCAAAAGTGCCACAACATGGCTGCTTTCACGGCTTTTCCCTTAGGAAGAACCCTAATACCCGGCTGATTTACCTTCCTAGGGTTACTGTTAGGCTTAGGCCTAGGACTTTTAAAACCAGGAAGCCCTGGGCTCCAGGCACACTGCAGCTGCGAAAGGCATCCCAAGGGGAGCGCAAAAGTGACACAACTTGGCTGCCACCACTGATATTTCCATGAGACCATCCCGAAACATAGGCTGATTTTCCTTCCTAGGGTTAAGGTTTGAGTTAAGCCTAGGGTAAGGGTTCTATTAACCAGAAAGCCCTGAGTTCCAAGAACACAGCAGCTGCGAAGGACTACCCAAGAAGAGCGCAAAAGTACCACAACATGCCTGCCTCCACAGCTTTTTCCTTGGGGACATGCCTAATTCCTGGCTGATTTGCCTTTCACGTCTTAGGGTTGGGGTTCGGCCTAGGGCAAGGACTTTCAAAATCAGGAAGCCCTGAGTTCCAGGCACACTGGAGCTGTGAAAGGCATCCAAAAGGGAGTGCAAAAGGGCCACAACATGGTTGCTTTCACGGCTTTTTCCTTGGCAAGAAGCCTAACACCAGGCTGATTTCCCTTCCCAGGGTTACTGTTAGGCTTAGGCCTAGGGCTAGGATTTTTCAAACTAGGAAGCCCTTAGTTCCAGGCACACTGCAGCTGTTCAAGGCATCCCAAGGGGAGTACAAAAGTGCAACAACATGGCAGCTTTCACAGCTTTTTCCTTGGCACCATCCCTATACCTAGGCTGATTTATCTGCCTAGGGTTAGTGTTAGGCTTCAGCCTAGGTCTTGGAGGTTTTAACCAGGAAGCCCTGAGTTCCAGGCTCACTGCATCTGCCAAAGGCATCCCAAAGGGAGTGCAGAAGTGCCACAACATGGCTGCTTTCACGGCTTTTCCCTTAGGAAGAACCCTAATACGCGGCTGATTTACCTTCCTAGGGTTACTGTTAGGCTTAGGCCTAGGACTTTTAAAACCAGGAAGCCCTGGGCTCCAGGCACTCTGCAGCTGTTAAAGGCATCCCAAGAGGGCCGCAGAAGTGACACAACTTGGCTGCCTCTGCTTCTATTCTCATGAGACCATCCTGAATCATAGGCTGATTTTCCTTCCTAGGGTTAAGGTTTGAGTTTCGCCTAGGGTAAGAGTTCTATTAACCAGAAAGACTTGAGTTCCAAGAACACAGCAGCTGCGAAGGACTAGCCAAGAAGAGCGCAAAAGTACCACAACATGCCTGCCTCCACAGCTTTTTCCTTGGGGACATGCCTAATTCCTGGCTGATTTGCCTTTCTCGTCTTAGGGTTGCGGTTCGGCCTAGGGCTAGGATTTTTTTAACTCGGAAGCCCTGAGTTCCAGGCTTACTGCATCTGCCAAAGGCATCCCAAAGGGAGTGCAGAAGTGCCACAACATGGCTGCTTTCACGGCTTTTCCCTTAGGAAGAACCCTAATACGCGGCTGATCTACCTTCCTAGGGTTACTGTTAGGCTTAGGCCTAGGATTTTTAAAACTAGGAAGCCCTTAGTTCCAGGCACACTGCAGCTGCGAAAGGCATCCCAAGGGCAGCGCAAAAGTGACACAACTTGGCTGCCACCACTGATATTTCCATGAGACCATCCCGAACCATAGGCTGATTTTCCTTCCTAGGGTTAAGGTTTGAGTTACGCCTGGGGTAAGGGTTCTATTAACCAGAAAGACCTGAGTTCCAAGAACACAGCAGCTGCGAAGGACTAGCCAAGAAGAGCGCAAAAGTACCACAACATGCCTGCCTCCACAGCTTTTTCCTTGGGGACATGCCTAATTCCTGGCTGATTTGCCTTTCTCGTCTTAGGGTTGGGGTTCGGCCTAGGGCTAGGATTTTTTTAACTAGGAAGCCCTGAGTTCCAGGCTTACTGCATCTGCCAAAGGCATCCCAAAGGGAGTGCAGAAGTGCCACAACATGGCTGCTTTCACGGCTTTTCCCTTAGGAAGAACCCTAATACGCGGCTGATTTACCTTCCTAGGGTTACTGTTAGGCTTAGGCCTAGGACTTTTAAAACCAGGAAGCCCTGGGCTCCAGGCACACTGCAGCTGCGAAAGGCATCCCAAGGGGAGCGCAAAAGTGACACAACTTGGCTGCCACCACTGATATTTCCATGAGACCATCCCGAACCATAGGCTGATTTTCCTTCCTAGGGTTAAGGTTTGAGTTACGCCTGGGGTAAGGGTTCTATTAACCAGAAAGCCCTGAGTTCCAAGAACACAGCAGCTGCGAAGGACTACCCAAGAAGAGCGCAAAAGTACAACAACCGTCCTGCCTCCACAGCTTTTTCCTTGGGGACATGCCTAATACCCGGCTGATTTACCTTCCTAGGGTTACTGTTAGGCTTAGGCCTAGGACTTTTAAAACCAGGAAGCCCTGAGTTCCAGGCACATGCAGCTGCGAAAGGCATCCCAAGAGGGCCGCAGAAGTGACACAACTTGGCTGCCTCTGCTTCTATTCTCATGAGACCATCCTGAACCATAGGCTGATTTTCCTTCCTAGGGTTAAGGTTTGAGTTACGCCTAGGGTAAGAGTTCTATTAACCAGAAAGCCCTGAGTTCCAAGAACACAGCAGCTGCGAAGGACTACCCAAGAAGAGCGCAAAAGTACCACAACGTGCCTGCCTCCACAGCTTTTTCCTTGGGGACATGCCTAATTCCTGGCTGATTTGCCTTTCTCGTCTTAGGGTTGGGGTTCGGCCTAGGGCTAAGATATTTTCACCTAGGAAGCCCTGAGTTCCAGGCTTACTGCATCTGCCAAAGGCATCCCCAAGGGAGTGCAGAAGTGCCACAACATGGCTGCTTTCACGGCTTTTCCCTTAGGAAGAACCCTAATACGCGGCTGATTTACCTTCCTAGGGTTACTGTTAGGCTTAGGCCTAGGACTTTTAAAACCAGGAAGCCCTGGGCTCCAGGCACACTGCAGCTGCGAAAGGCATCCCAAGGGGAGCGCAAAAGTGACACAACTTGGCTGCCACCACTGATATTTCCATGAGACCATCCCGAACCATAGGCTGATTTTCCTTCCTAGGGTTAAGGTTTGAGTTACGCCTAGGGTAAGGGTTCTATTAACCAGAAAGCCCTGAGTTCCAAGAACACAGCAGCTGCGAAGGACTAGCCAAGAAGAGCGCAAAAGTACCACAACATGCCTGCCTCCACAGCTTTTTCCTTGGGGACATGCCTAATTCCTGGCTGATTTGCCTTTCTCGTCTTAGGGTTGGGGTTCGCCCAAAGGCTAGGATTTTTTTAACGAGGAAGCCCTGAGTTCCAGGCTTACTGCATCTGCCAAAGGCATCCCAAAGGGAGTGCAGAAGTGCCACAACATGGCTGCTTTCACGGCTTTTCCCTTAGGAAGAACGCTAATACGCGGCTGATTTACCTTCCTAGGGTTACTGTTAGGCTTAGGCCTAGGACTTTTAAACCAGGAAGCCCTGGGCTCCAGGCACACTGCAGCTGCGAAAGGCATCCCAAGGGGAGCGCAAAAGTGACACAACTTGGCTGCCACCACTGATATTTCCATGAGACCATCCCGAACCATAGGCTGATTTTCCTTCCTAGGGTTAAGGTTTGAGTTACGCCTGGGATAAGGGTTCTATTAACCAGAAAGCCCTGAGTTCCAAGAACACAGCAGCTGCGAAGGACTAGCCAAGAAGAGCGCAAAAGTACCACAACATGCCTGCCTCCACAGCTTTTTCCTTGGGGACATGCCTAATTCCTGGCTGATTTGCCTTTCTCGTCTTAGGGTTGGGGTTCGGCCTAGGGCTAGGATTTTTTTAACTAGGAAGCCCTGAGTTCCAGGCTTACTGCATCTGCAAAAAGCATCCCAAAGGGAGTGCAGAAGTGCCACAACATGGCTGCTTTCACGGCTTTTCCCTTAGGAAGAACCCTAATACGCGGCTGATTTACCTTCCTAGGGTTACTGTTAGGCTTAGGCCTAGGACTTTTAAAACCAGGAAGCCCTGGGCTCCAGGCGCATGCAGCTGCGAAAGGCATCCCAAGAGGGCCGCTGAAGCGACACAACTTGGCTGCCTCTGCTTCTATTCTCATGACATCATCCTGAATCATAGGCTGATTTTCCTTCCTAGGGTTAAGGTTTGAGTTACGCCTAGGGTAAGAGTTCTATTAACCAGAAAGCCCTGAGTTCCAAGAACACAGCAGCTGCGAAAGACTACCCAAGAAGAGCGCAAAAGTACCACAACGTGCCTGCCTCCACAGCTTTTTCCTTGGGGACATGCCTAATTCCTGGCTGATTTGCCTTTCTCGTCTTAGGGTTGGGGTTCGGCCTAGGGCTAGGATTTTTTTAACTAGGAAGCCCTGAGTTCCAGGCTTACTGCATCTGCCAAAGGCATCCCAAAGGGAGTGCAGAAGTGCCACAACATGGCTGCTTTCACGGCTTTTCCCTTAGGAAGAACCCTAATACCCGGCTGATTTACCTTCCTAGGGTTACTGTTAGGCTTAGGCCTAGGACTTTTAAAACCAGGAAGCCCTGGGCTCCAGGCACACTGCAGCTGCGAAAGGCATCCCAAGGGGAGCGCAAAAGTGACACAACTTGGCTGCCACCACTGATATTTCCATGAGACCATCCCGAACCATAGGCTGATTTTCCTTCCAAGGGTTAAGGTTTGACTTTCGCCTAGGGTAAGGGTTCTATTAACCAGAAAGCCCTGAGTTCCAAGAACACAGCAGCTGCGAAGGACTAGCCAAGAAGAGCGCAAAAGTACCACAACATGCCTGCCTCCACAGCTTTTTCCTTGGGGACATGCCTAATTCCTGGCTGATTTGCCTTTCTCGTCTTAGGGTTGGGGTTCGGCCTAGGGCTAGGATTTTTTTTACTAGGAAGCCCTGAGTTCCAGGCTTACTGCATCTGCCAAAGGCATCCGAAAGGGAGTGCAAAAGTGCCACAACATGGTTGCTTTCACGGCTTTTTCCTTGGCAAGAAGCTTAACACCAGGCTGATTTCCCTTCCCTTGGTTACTGTTAGGCTTAGGCCTAGGGCTAGGATTTTTAAAACTAGGAAGCCCTGGGTTCCAGGCACACTGCAGCTGTTCAAGGCATCCCAAGGGGAGTACAAAAGTACCACAACATGGCAGCTTTCACAACTTTTTCCTTGGCACCATCCCTATACCTAGGCTGTTTTATCTGCCTAGGGTTAGGGTTAGGGTTCAGCCTAGGGCTTGGAGTTTTTTAACGAGGAAGCCCTGAGTTCCAGGCTTACTGCATCTGCCAAAGGCATCCCAAAGGGAGTGCAAAAGTGCCACAACATGGCTGCTTTCACAGCTTTTCCCTTAGGAAGAACCCTAATACGCGGCTGATTTACCTTCCTAGGGTTACTGTTAGGCTTAGGCCTAGGACTTTTAAAACCAGGAAGCCCTGGGCTCCAGGCACATGCAGCTGTTAAAGGCATCCCAAGAGGGCCGCAGAAGTGACACAACTTGGCTGCCTCTGCTTCTATTCTCATGAGACCATCCTGAATCATAGGCTGATTTTCCTTCCTAGGGTTAAGGTTTGAGTTTCGCCTAGGGTAAGAGTTCTATTAACCAGAAAGACCTGAGTTCCAAGAACACAGCAGCTGCGAAGGACTAGCCAAGAAGAGCGCAAAAGTACCACAACATGCCTGCCTCCACAGCTTTTTCCTTGGGGACATGCCTAATTCCTGGCTGATTTGCCTTTCTCGTCTTAGGCTTGGGGTTCGCCCAAAGGCTAGGATTTTTTTAACGAGGAAGCCCTGAGTTCCAGGCTTACTGCATCTGCCAAAGGCATCCCAAAGGGAGTGCAAAAGTGCCACAACATGGCTGCTTTCACGGCTTTTCCCTTAGGAAGAACGCTAATACGCGGCTGATTTACCTTCCTAGGGTTACTGTTAGGCTTAGGCCTAGGACTTTTAAAACCAGGAAGCCCTGGGCTCCAGGCACACTGCAGCTGCGAAAGGCATCCCAAGGGGAGCGCAAAAGTGACACAACTTGGCTGCCACCACTGATATTTCCATGAGACCATCCCGAACCATAGGCTGATTTTCCTTCCTAGGGTTAAGGTTTGAGTTACGCCTGGGATAAGGGTTCTATTAACCAGAAAGCCCTGAGTTCCAAGAACACAGCAGCTGCGAAGGACTAGCCAAGAAGAGCGCAAAAGTACCACAACATGCCTGCCTCCACAGCTTTTTCCTTGGGGACATGCCTAATTCCTGGCTGATTTGCCTTTCTCGTCTTAGGGTTGGGGTTCGGCCTAGGGCTAGGATTTTTTTAACTAGGAAGCCCTGAGTTCCAGGCTTACTGCATCTGCAAAAAGCATCCCAAAGGGAGTGCAGAAGTGCCACAACATGGCTGCTTTCACGGCTTTTCCCTTAGGAAGAACCCTAATACGCGGCTGATTTACCTTCCTAGGGTTACTGTTAGGCTTAGGCCTAGGACTTTTAAAACCAGGAAGCCCTGGGCTCCAGGCGCATGCAGCTGCGAAAGGCATCCCAAGAGGGCCGCTGAAGCGACACAACTTGGCTGCCTCTGCTTCTATTCTCATGACATCATCCTGAATCATAGGTTGATTTTCCTTCCTAGGGTTAAGGTTTGAGTTACGCCTAGGGTAAGAGTTCTATTAACCAGAAAGCCCTGAGTTCCAAGAACACAGCAGCTGCGAAAGACTACCCAAGAAGAGCGCAAAAGTACCACAACGTGCCTGCCTCCACAGCTTTTTCCTTGGGGACATGCCTAATTCCTGGCTGATTTGCCTTTCTCGTCTTAGGGTTGGGGTTCGGCCTAGGGCTAGGATTTTTTTAACTAGGAAGCCCTGAGTTCCAGGCTTACTGCATCTGCCAAAGGCATCCCAAAGGGAGTGCAGAAGTGCCACAACATGGCTGCTTTCACGGCTTTTCCCTTAGGAAGAACCCTAATACCCGGCTGATTTACCTTCCTAGGGTTACTGTTAGGCTTAGGCCTAGGACTTTTAAAACCAGGAAGCCCTGGGCTCCAGGCACACTGCAGCTGCGAAAGGCATCCCAAGGGGAGCGCAAAAGTGACACAACTTGGCTGCCACCACTGATATTTCCATGAGACCATCCCGAACCATAGGCTGATTTTCCTTCCAAGGGTTAAGGTTTGACTTTCGCCTAGGGTAAGGGTTCTATTAACCAGAAAGCCCTGAGTTCCAAGAACACAGCAGCTGCGAAGGACTAGCCAAGAAGAGCGCAAAAGTACCACAACATGCCTGCCTCCACAGCTTTTTCCTTGGGGACATGCCTAATTCCTGGCTGATTTGCCTTTCTCGTCTTAGGGTTGGGGTTCGGCCTAGGGCTAGGATTTTTTTTACTAGGAAGCCCTGAGTTCCAGGCTTACTGCATCTGCCAAAGGCATCCGAAAGGGAGTGCAAAAGTGCCACAACATGGTTGCTTTCACGGCTTTTTCCTTGGCAAGAAGCTTAACACCAGGCTGATTTCCCTTCCCTTGGTTACTGTTAGGCTTAGGCCTAGGGCTAGGATTTTTAAAACTAGGAAGCCCTGGGTTCCAGGCACACTGCAGCTGTTCAAGGCATCCCAAGGGGAGTACAAAAGTACCACAACATGGCAGCTTTCACAACTTTTTCCTTGGCACCATCCCTATACCTAGGCTGTTTTATCTGCCTAGGGTTAGGGTTAGGGTTCAGCCTAGGGCTTGGAGTTTTTTAACGAGGAAGCCCTGAGTTCCAGGCTTACTGCATCTGCCAAAGGCATCCCAAAGGGAGTGCAAAAGTGCCACAACATGGCTGCTTTCACAGCTTTTCCCTTAGGAAGAACCCTAATACGCGGCTGATTTACCTTCCTAGGGTTACTGTTAGGCTTAGGCCTAGGACTTTTAAAACCAGGAAGCCCTGGGCTCCAGGCACATGCAGCTGTTAAAGGCATCCCAAGAGGGCCGCAGAAGTGACACAACTTGGCTGCCTCTGCTTCTATTCTCATGAGACCATCCTGAATCATAGGCTGATTTTCCTTCCTAGGGTTAAGGTTTGAGTTTCGCCTAGGGTAAGAGTTCTATTAACCAGAAAGACCTGAGTTCCAAGAACACAGCAGCTGCGAAGGACTAGCCAAGAAGAGCGCAAAAGTACCACAACATGCCTGCCTCCACAGCTTTTTCCTTGGGGACATGCCTAATTCCTGGCTGATTTGCCTTTCTCGTCTTAGGCTTGGGGTTCGGCCTAGGGCTAGGATTTTTTTAACTAGGAAGCCCTGAGTTCCAGGCTTACTGCATCTGCCAAAGGCATCCCAAAGGGAGTGCAGAAGTGCCACAACATGGCTGCTTTCACGGCTTTTCCCTTAGGAAGAACCCTAATACGCGGCTGATTTACCTTCCTAGGGTTACTGTTAGGCTTAGGCCTAGGACTTTTAAAACCAGGAAGCCCTGGGCTCCAGGCACACTGCCGCTGCGAAAGGCATCCCAAGGCGAGCGCAAAAGTGACGCAACTTGGCTGCCACCACTGATATTTCCATGAGACCATCCCGAACCATAGGCTGATTTTCCTTCCTAGGGTTAAGGTTTGAGTTACGCCTAGGGTAAGGGTTCTATTAACCAGAAAGCCCTGAGTTCCAAGAACACAGCAGCTGCGAAGGACTAGCCAAGAAGAGCGCAAATTACCACAACATGCCTGCCTCCACAGCTTTTTCCTTGGGGACATGCCTAATTCCTGGCTGATTTGCCTTTCTCGTCTTAGGTTTGGGGTTCGGCCTAGTGCTAGGATTTTTAAAATCAGGAAGCCCTGAGTTCCAGGCACACTGGAGCTGTGAAAGGCATCCAAAAGGGAGTGCAAAAGTGCCACAACATGGTTGCTTTCACGGCTTTTTCCTTGGCAAGAAGCTTAACACCAGGCTGATTTCCCTTCCCAGGGTTACTGTAAGGCTTAGGCCTAGGGCTAGGATTTTTAAAACTAGGAAGCCCTTAGTTCCAGGCACACTGCAGCTGTTCAAGGCATCCCAAGGGGAGTACAAAAGTGCAACAACATGGCAGCTTTCACAGCTTTTTCCTTGGCACCATCCCTATACCTAGGCTGTTTTATCTACCTAGGGTTAGGGTTAGGGTTCAGCCTAGGGCTTGGAGTTTTTTAACCAGGAAGCCCTGAGTTCCAGGCTTAATTCATCTGCCAAAGGCAACCCAAAGGGAGTGCAAAAGTGCCACAACATGGCTGCTTTCACGGCTTTTCCCTTAGGAAGAACCCTAATACGCGGCTGATTTACCTTCCTAGGGTTACTGTTAGGCTTAGGCCTAGGGCTAGGATTTTTAAAACTCGGAAGCCCTTAGATCCAGGCACACTGCAGCTGTTCAAGGCATCCCAAGAGGGCCGCAAAAGTGACACAACTTGGCTGCCTCTGCTGCTATTCTCATGAGTCCATCCCGAACCATAGGCTGATTTTCCTTCCTAGCGTGAGGGTTAGTGTTACGCCTAGGGTTAGTGTTTTTTTAGCAGAAAGCCCTGAGTTCCAAGAACACAGCAGCTGCGAAGGACTACCCAAGAGGAGGGGAAAAGTGCCACAACATGGCTGCCTCCAGCGCTTTTTCCTTGGGACCATCATTGAACCTAGGCTGATTTACTTGCCTCCAGTTGCACCTATGGTCACGCCAAGAGATAGGGATTTTAAATCAGTAAACCCTGAGCTCCAGACCCAGTGCAGCTGCAAAAGGCTTCCCAAGGGCAGCCAAAAATTGCCTCAACATGCTCCTTCCAGTGCTTTTTTCCTTGGGAACATCCCTATACCCAGGCTGATTTATCTGCCTAGGCTTAGGGTTAGGGTTCAGCCTAGAGATAGGATTTTTTCAAACAGGAAGCCCTGAATTCCAGGCACACTGCAGCTGTTAAAGGCAGTGTTCTACGTCAACCGCAACTTAGTCTGAAATAAATGCTTTTTCCCTGAGAGCATCTGAGAGGTTTGCATGAAGCACTGATATCTGACATTTGCAATTTTGAATAGGAGAGGAGAAAGAAAATGGGAAGAAGTTTTTAATTTTAGTGGTTTCAATGTTAATTTCCGTACACTTTTTCAAAACTTGTCAGCTCAAATGCCCATCAACATCTTTTAGTCATCTGTAAGTCAGTATTCATATAAAATGTGCTTCAAATCAAAAGAATTTCAAATTTGCACTCCAAATTTCTATGCCTAGATTTATGATTTCCTACACATATTAGATGAAAGGAAGGCCTTTTTTACTGTGGGAGTGCTGGAACACTGGAACAGGTTGCCCAGGGAAGTTGTGGGTGTCCCATCCCTGAAAGTATTCAAGGTCAGCTTGGACGGGGCTTGGAGCAGCAACAAAGGAGAAGCTTGGTGGTAGAGAAACAAAGTTGGACTATAGAAGAAACTGGGATTGAAGTATAGGAGCAAGTTTTCTCTCAGCTCTTGGGGTAAACTCAAAGTTGTACAAAATTACATTTATCTGTGCTATTCACTACTGTAACAGAAATGTTCATGAAAACTGTACAGAAGATAGCAAATTTTAAAAGAGATAAGAATTACAGCATAAAATCCATGGGATGGGTTACAACATGAGACACTCTCTAAGAGAAAATCTCTGTGTTTCAGCACTTCATCATGGTAAGATTTCATGAAGTGCCAAAGAAGGCAGAAAAATATCATTCGGGACGTTATTTCCTGGAATTCAGCCTGGCCATTAGTAGGAACTGGGTTTGAACACATCATGTAGATATACCACACACACTTGCCCTTCACTGAAAAATGACTGTTTCCAACGAAGAAGCAATTGACGATCAAAATTGATTGAAAGCATCTTAAACATGTCAAGTATTTCATTGTAGATGATCTGTGATCCAAATGCTTCTTCCACCTTCGAGAGGGACAGAACAATTCTTCCATATCATGATGGTTTAAAATTGTATCAACCAATGTTTTCTGCTGAAAAGATAGCATCTATTTTTTTCTATTTTTGGAAGAAAATATTCCTAGACATACAACAGGTGAGAACTAAGTAATTTTAAAGAAACAAATGAAAAGAAAATATTCTGTAAATAGAATGAAATGAAAAGCTGTGTTTTAAATAGGAGCTAAATATGAAACAGAATTTTTGCACCAGGC
This sequence comes from Ammospiza maritima maritima, assembly GCA_036010785.1. Taxonomy (NCBI): domain Eukaryota; kingdom Metazoa; phylum Chordata; class Aves; order Passeriformes; family Passerellidae; genus Ammospiza; species Ammospiza maritima. The sequence continues at coordinate 5,845,286 of CM069694.1, forward strand.
ATTTGAATTACTGCACCAGCTCTTTTGCCCATCAAGAGAGGCATTGAGCATTTCAGTCTTTTCCAAGGTGTTCATGATCTGCTATGCTGATCTCTGTGTGTGCCTAGGTGTGTGTGGAAGGGGGGGCATGTGAAGGGGAGTGTGTATGTTTGCTTTACAATTGTTGTGGCAGATTCATGCCTCAGCTCCACATTTTGTTTTAGAAAGGTCACACAGAGTGGATGTGAAGTTTACTATCAACAAGAGATCAATTCCCAAATCATCCATTTCACTCTACCTTATAAATCATGTGCTTTGTTGCATATTTTATCAAATCTACTTTCAAGCCAGATGGAGGAAGGAGGATGTGGCAATCCCTCCACCATCTTGCAACTTTTATGCAAGTAGGTTTTCAAGAAAATCATCATTTCTCTTTGAAATATGTCTGGAACAGGCATGATGGTAGTGTCAACCTGTTGGAGTTTTTGTTGCTGGAAGAAGTTATACAAAAGGATTGGTTTTTACATTGACCAGTTACTGAATCAAGCTCAGGAATACATTGGAAATTCAACTGGGGCTTCCTTTCCCCGGCAGACTACTTCTAGAACGAGCTTGTACACTGAAGCTTACTCTTTTGCCCTCTTTTTGTTTCTTTCCTATTTTCTTGGCTTCTTTGCCACTCTCTAGACAATTTTGGAACTTTTTTCCCAACTCAAATGGTTTCAATAGTCTGATTGTGATCATACATTTTTACAAGGAATTTTTAAAATCTTTCCTCCAATTAAGAAAGTCAAGGACTTAGGTCTTTTTCTTCCCTTATCAATATTGCAATGAAATTGATAAGTAAAGACCAACTCTTTCTTTTTGTTTTTAACCCAAGCAGATAATTCCCATCCATTCATCCATTTGGTGGACCAATAGTTGCCATTCTGATGGAAGTTGTCACTTCTTAACAGTAGGCATTCTGTGACTATGTTGACAGCACTTTGGGTGAAGATCCTAACTGGTCTTAGATACACATAGGGAGAAATTTGCTCAGCCAGTGTCAGTCTTAGGCATGCGTATCAGAAGATCTTTCTAGAGCTGGGAATTTTCCCATGAAAGGGATTCAGTTAGGGAAGAGACACTTGCCCCAGAGGTTTACATTCTTCTTGAAGACTGCTTAAGGAACTTAGATGCCATGTCCATTTGGATCTGTGTCTGCACAGAACTTTGTCATGCCAGTGCTTGAAATGCATCTTGAAGAGAATTCACTAGCACAGAATGAATGAGAGAGGAAGGGGTTGGTGGGGCTAACCAGGCCCAACCCCCCTGCCTAAACCAGGATACCTAGAGCCTCTTGCCCAGGATTCTATCTGGGTGTACTTTGAATGTCTTCAAAGATCCAGGCTCCACAATCTTTCTGGGCAGTCTGTGCCGTGGTTCACTCACCCTCACAGTAAAGAATCATTTCCTGATGTTCCTGTATTTCAGTGTGTGCCCACTGCCTCTTGTCTTTTCACTCAGCATCACTGAAAAGACACTGATTCCCTCCCCTTTGCACTATTGCTTCAATATGGATGTGTGCTGCCATGTAGAGATATGTCAAAAACCTCCCTGAAGCCCAGGCAGATAATATTCCCTTCATCTACCAGTCAAGTTGATTCATCAGAGGAGTTTAAAGTTATGTTCAGCATGAAATGCCCCTGAAAAATCATGCTAACTACATTATTGTGTCGTCTTTCATGTGCCAGGCAAGGTTTTCCAGGAAGAGCTGCTTCATCAACTTCCTGGGTATAAAAAAGAGGCTGGCTGGTTTGTACGATTGCGAGTCCTCCTAATTGCCTTTTTTGAAGATGAGTGTCATTTGCTTACATCCAGTCCTTAGCCTCTCTTCTCGTCTACATCTTAGCAAAAAGCTTTTCCACTATGTCTGGCGAGGAAAAACTGTGCCAGCACAGAAAACATCTCCTATCGTGTTCTAGACGTTGCACGGAGGTGTGCCGAGTGTTTGGCATGAAGGAAAGAAAAGTTGTCCAAAACAGCTTCCAATCGAATGTTCATGTGATTGGAAAAGTCAGGAGAGTGCAAAGGTACTGTTTTCTGGCAGTTGGCAAGCTGCGCACACAATCCCAGTGTTGTACAGCTTCCTTCTTCACCTTTCCGAAGGTGCCGCTCTCTCCGGCTCCCGGAGGCGAAGAAGCGGCTTCTTCGCGCAAAGACGATTGTGCCGCTCACTGTGCACTCCTTAGCGCGGCTTCTGCCGAAAGACGCCCGGGAGCGGCTCTTAGCTCCGGAGAGCATCGTACCTTCGTCTTTAGCGTCTCTTCTCGTCTACATCTTAGCAAAAAGCTTTTCTACTATGTCTGGCGAGGAAAAACTGTGCCAGCACAGAAAACATCTCCCATCGTATTCTAGACGTTGCACGGAGGTGTGCCGAGTGTTTGGCATGAAGGAAAGAAAAGTTGTCCAAAACAGCTTCCAATCGAATGTTCATGTGATTGGAAAAGTCAGGAGAGTGCAAAGGTACTGTTTTCTGGCAGTTGGCAAGCTGCGCACAAAATCCCAGTGTTGTACAGCTTCCTTCTTCACCTTTCCGAAGGTGCCGCTCTCTCCGGCTCCCGGAGGCGAAGAAGCGGCTTCTTCGCGCAAAGACGATTGTGCCGCTCACTGTGCACTCCTTAGCGCGGCTTCTGCCGAAAGACGCCCGGGAGCGGCTCTTAGCTCCGGACAGCATCGTACCTTCGTCTTTAGCGTCTCTTCTCGTCTACATCTTAGCAAAAAGCTTTTCCACTATGTCTGGCGAGGAAAAACTGTGCCAGCACAGGAAACATCTCCCATCGTGTTCTAGACGTTGCACGGAGGTGTGCCGAGTGTTTGGCATGAAGGAAAGAAAAGTTGTCCAAAACAGCTTCCAATCGAATGTTCATGTGATTGGAAAAGTCAGGAGAGTGCAAAGGTACTGTTTTCTGGCAGTTGGCAAGCTGCGCACACAATCCCAGTGTTGTACAGCTTCCTTCTTCACCTTTCCGAAGGTGCCGCTCTCTCCGGCTCCCGGAGGCGAAGAAGCGGCTTCTTCGCGCAAAGACGATTGTGCCGCTCACTGTGCACTCCTTAGCGCGGCTTCTGCCGAAAGACGCCCGGGAGCGGCTCTTAGCTCCGGACAGCATCGTACCTTCGTCTTTAGCGTCTCTTCTCGTCTACATCTTAGCAAAAAGCTTTTCTACTATGTCTGGCGAGGAAAAACTGTGCCAGCACAGAAAACATCTCCCATCGTGTTCTAGACGTTGCACGATCCCTATATTTAGGCTGATTTTCCTTCCTGGGGATAGGGTTAGGCTTCAGCCTAGGGCTTGGAGTTTTTTAACCAGTAAGACCTGAGTTCCAGGCTTACTGCATCTGCCAAAGGCATCCGAGAGGGAGTGCAGAAGTGCCACAACATGGTTGCTTTCACGGCTTTTTCCTTGGCAAGAAGCCTAACACCAGGCTGATCTACCTTCCTAGGGTTACTGTTAGGCTTAGGCCTAGGGCTAGGATTTTTAAAACTAGGAAGCCCTTAGTTCCAGGCACACTGCAGCTGTTCAAGGCATCCCAAGGGGAGTACAAAAGTGCAACAACATGGCAGCTTTCACAGCTTTTTCCTTGGCACCATCCCTATACCTAGGCTGATTTATCTGCCTAGGGTTAGGGCTAGGCTTCAGCCTAGGTCTTGGAGGTTTTCAACCAGGAAGCCCTGAGTTCCAGGCTTACTGCATCTGCCAAAGGCATCCCAAAGGGAGTGCAGAAGTGCCACAACATGGCTGCTTTCACGGCTTTTCCCTTAGGAAGAACCCTAATACCCGGCTGATTTACCTTCCTAGGGTTACTGTTAGGCTTAGGCCTAGGACTTTTAAAACCAGGAAGCCCTGGGCTCCAGGCACACTGCAGCTGCTAAAGGCATCCCAAGGGGAGCGCAAAAGTGACACAACTTGGCTGCCACCACTGATATTTCCATGAGACCATCCCGAACCATAGGCTGATTTTCCTTCCTAGGGTTAAGGTTTGAGTTACGCCTAGGGTAAGGGTTCTATTAACCAGAAAGCCCTGAGTTCCAAGAACACAGCAGCTGCGAAGGACTAGCCAAGAAGAGCGCAAAAGTACCACAACATGCCTGCCTCCACAGCTTTTTCCTTGGGGACATGCCTAATTCCTGGCTGATTTGCCTTTCACGTCTTAGGGTTGGGGTTCGGCCTAGGGCTAGGACTTTCAAAATCAGGAAGCCCTGAGTTCCAGGCACACTGGAGCTGTGAAAGGCATCCAAAAGGGAGTGCAAAAGTGCCACAACATGGTTGCTTTCACGGCTTTTTCCTTGGCAAGAAGCCTAACACCAGGCTGATCTACCTTCCTAGGGTTACTGTTAGGCTTAGGCCTAGGGCTAGGATTTTTAAAACTAGGAAGCCCTTAGTTCCAGGCACACTGCAGCTGTTCAAGGCATCCCAAGGGGAGTACAAAAGTGCAACAACATGGCAGCTTTCACAGCTTTTTCCTTGGCACCATCCCTATACCTAGGCTGATTTATCTGCCTAGGGTTAGGGTTAGGCTTCAGCCTAGGTCTTGGAGGTTTTCAACCAGGAAGCCCTGAGTTCCAGGCTTACTGCATCTGCCAAAGGCATCCCAAAGGGAGTGCAGAAGTGCCACAACATGGCTGCTTTCACGGCTTTTCCCTTAGGAAGAACCCTAATACGCGGCTGATTTGCCTTCCTAGGGTTACTGTTAGGCTTAGGCCTAGGACTTTTAAAACCAGGAAGCCCTGGGCTCCAGGCACACTGCAGCTGCGAAAGGCATCCCAAGGGGAGCGCAAAAGTGACACAACTTGGCTGCCACCACTGATATTTCCATGAGACCATCCCGAACCATAGGCTGATTTTCCTTCCTAGGGTTAAGGTTTGAGTTACGCCTAGGGTAAGGGTTCTATTAACCAGAAAGCCCTGAGTTCCAAGAACACAGCAGCTGCGAAGGACTAGCCAAGAAGAGCGCAAAAGTACCACAACATGCCTGCCTCCACAGCTTTTTCCTTGGGGACATGCCTAATTCCTGGCTGATTTGCCTTTCTCGTCTTAGGATTGGGGTTCGGCCTAGAGCTAGGATTTTTTTAACGAGGAAGCCCTGAGTTCCAGGCTTACTGCATCTGCCAAAGGCATCCCAAAGGGAGTGCAAAAGTTCCACAACATGGCTGCTTTCACGGCTTTTCCCTTAGGAACAACCCTAATACCCGGCTGATTTACCTTCCTAGGGTTACTGTTAGGCTTAGGCCTAGGACTTTTAAAACCAGGAAGCCCTGGGCTCCAGGCACACTGCAGCTGCGAAAGGCATCCCAAGGGGAGCGCAAAAGTGACACAACTTGGCTGCCACCACTGATATTTCCATGAGACCATCCCGAACCATAGGCTGATTTTCCTTCCTAGGGTTAAGGTTTGAGTTACGCCTAGGGTAAGAGTTCTATTAACCAGAAAGCCCTGAGTTCCAAGAACACAGCAGCTGCGAAGGACTACCCAAGAAGAGCGCAAAAGTACCACAACCGTCCTGCCTCCACAGCTTTTTCCTTGGGGACATGCCTAATTCCTGGCTGATTTGCCTTTCTCGTCTTAGGGTTGCGGTTCGGCCTAGGGCTAGGATTTTTTTAACTAGGAAGCCCTGAGTTCCAGCCTTACTGCATCTGCCAAAGGCATCCCCATGGGAGTGCAGAAGTGCCACAACATGGCTGCTTTCACGGCTTTCCCCTTAGGAAGAACCCTAATACGCGGCTGATTTACCTTCCTAGGGTTACTGTTAGGCTTAGGCCTAGGACTTTTAAAACTAGGAAGCCCTGGGCTCCAGGCACACTGCATCTGTTCAAGGCATCCCAAGGGGAGTACTAACGTACCACAACATGGCAGCTTTCACAGCTTTTTCCTTGGCACCATCCCTATACCTAGGCTGATTTATCTGCCTAGGGTTAGGGTTAGGGTTCAGCCTAGGGCTTGGAGTTTTTTAACTAGGAAGCCCTGAGTTCCAGGCTTACTGCATCTGCCAAATGCATCCCAAAGGGAGTGCAAAAGTGCCACAACATGGCTGCTTTCACGGCTTTTCCCTTAGGAAGAACCCTAATACTAGGCTGATTTACCTTCCTAGGGTTACTGTTAGGCTTAGGCCTAGGACTTTTAAAACCAGGAAGCCCTGGGCTCCAGGCACACTGCAGCTGCGAAAGGCATCCCAAGGGGAGCGCAAAAGTGACACAACTTGGCTGCCACCACTGATATTTCCATGAGACCATCCCGAACCATAGGCTGATTTTCCTTCCTACGGTTAAGGTTTGAGTTACGCCTAGGGTAAGGGTTCTATTAACCAGAAAGCCCTGAGTTCCAAGAACACAGCAGCTGCGAAGGACTAGCCAAGAAGAGCGCAAAAGTACCACAACATGCCTGCCTCCACAGCTTTTTCCTTGGGGACATGCCTAATTCCTGGCTGATTTGCCTTTCTCGTCTTAGGGTTGGGGTTCGGCCTAGGGCTAGGACTTTCAAAATCAGGAAGCCCTGAGTTCCAGGCACACTGGAGCTGTGAAAGGCATCCAAAAGGGAGTGCAAAAGTGCCACAACATGGTTGCTTTCACGGCTTTTTCCTTGGCAAGAAGCCTAACACCAGGCTGATCTACCTTCCTAGGGTTACTGTTAGGCTTAGGCCTAGGGCTAGGATTTTTAAAACTAGGAAGCCCTTAGTTCCAGGCACACTGCAGCTGTTCAAGGCATCCCAAGGGGAGTACAAAAGTGCAACAACATGGCAGCTTTCACAGCTTTTTCCTTGGCACCATCCCTATACCTAGGCTGATTTATCTGCCTAGGGTTAGGGTTAGGCTTCAGCCTAGGTCTTGGAGGTTTTCAACCAGGAAGCCCTGAGTTCCAGGCTTACTGCATCTGCCAAAGGCATCCCAAAGGGAGTGCAGAAGTGCCACAACATGGCTGCTTTCACGGCTTTTCCCTTAGGAAGAACCCTAATACCCGGCTGATTTACCTTCCTAGGGTTACTGTTAGGCTTAGGCCTAGGACTTTTAAAACCAGGAAGCCCTGGGCTCCAGGCATATGCAGCTGTTAAAGGCATCCCAAGATGGCCGCAGAAGTGACACAACTTAGCTGCCTCTGCTGCTATTCTCATGAGTCCATCCCGAACCATAGACTGATTTTCCTTCTTAGGGTGAGGGTTAGAGTTACGCCTAGGGTAAGAGTTCTATTAACCAGAAAGCCCTGAGTTCCAAGAACACAGCAGCTGCGAAGGACTAGCCAAGAAGAGCGCAAAAGTACCACAACATGCCTGCCTCCACAGCTTTTTCCTTGGGGACATGCCTAATTCCTGGCTGATTTGCCTTTCTCGTCTTAGGGTTGGGGTTCGGCCTAGGGCTAGGATTTTTTTAACTAGGAAGCCCTGAGTTCCAGCCTTACTGCATCTGCCAAAGGCATCCCCATGGGAGTGCAGAAGTGCCACAACATGGCTGCTTTCACGGCTTTCCCCTTAGGAAGAACCCTAATACGCGGCTGATTTACCTTCCTAGGGTTACTGTTAGGCTTAGGCCTAGGACTTTTAAAACTAGGAAGCCCTGGGCTCCAGGCACACTGCATCTGTTCAAGGCATCCCAAGGGGAGTACTAACGTACCACAACATGGCAGCTTTCACAGCTTTTTCCTTGGCACCATCCCTATACCTAGGCTGATTTATCTGCCTAGGGTTAGGGTTAGGGTTCAGCCTAGGGCTTGGAGTTTTTTAACTAGGAAGCCCTGAGTTCCAGGCTTACTGCATCTGCCAAATGCATCCCAAAGGGAGTGGAAAAGTGCCACAACATGGCTGCTTTCACGGCTTTTCCCTTAGGAAGAACCCTAATACTAGGCTGATTTACCTTCCTAGGGTTACTGTTAGGCTTAGGCCTAGGACTTTTAAAACCAGGAAGCCCTGGGCTCCAGGCACACTGCAGCTGCGAAAGGCATCCCAAGGGGAGCGCAAAAGTGACACAACTTGGCTGCCACCACTGATATTTCCATGAGACCATCCCGAACCATAGGCTGATTTTCCTTCCTAGGGTTAAGGTTTGAGTTACGCCTAGGGTAAGGGTTCTATTAACCAGAAAGCCCTGAGTTCCAAGAACACAGCAGCTGCGAAGGACTACCCAAGAAGAGCGCAAAAGTACCACAACATGCCTGCCTCCACAGCTTTTTCCTTGGGGACATGCCTAATTCCTGGCTGATTTGCCTTTCTCGTCTTAGGGTTGGGGTTCGGACTAGGGCTAGGACTTTCAAAATCAGGAAGCCCTGAGTTCCAGGCACACTGGAGCTGTGAAAGGCATCCAAAAGGGAGTGCAAAAGTGCCACAACATGGTTGCTTTCACGGCTTTTTCCTTGGCAAGAAGCCTAACACCAGGCTGATCTACCTTCCTAGGGTTACTGTTAGGCTTAGGCCTAGGGCTAGGATTTTTAAAACTAGGAAGCCCTTAGTTCCAGGCACACTGCAGCTGTTCAAGGCATCCCAAGGGGAGTACAAAAGTGCAACATCATGGCAGCTTTCACAGCTTTTTCCTTGGCACCATCCCTATACCTAGGCTGATTTATCTGCCTAGGGTTAGGGTTAGGCTTCAGCCTAGGTCTTGGAGGTTTTCAACCAGGAAGCCCTGAGTTCCAGGCTTACTGCATCTGCCAAAGGCATCCCAAAGGGAGTGCAGAAGTGCCACAACATGGCTGCTTTCACGGCTTTTCCCTTTGGAAGAACCCTAATACCCGGCTGATTTACCTTCCTAGGGTTACTGTTAGGCTTAGGCCTAGGACTTTTAAAACCAGGAAGCCCTGGGCTCCAGGCACTCTGCAGCTGTTAAAGGCATCCCAAGAGGGCCGCAGAAGTGACACAACTTGGCTGCCTCTGCTTCTATTCTCATGAGACCCTCCTGAATCATAGGCTGATTTTCCTTCCTAGGGTTAAGGTTTGAGTTACGCCTAGGGTAAGAGTTCTATTAACCAGAAAGCCCTGAGTTCCAAGAACACAGCAGCTGCGAAGGACTACCCAAGAAGAGCGCAAAAGTACCACAACGTGCCTGCCTCCACAGCTTTTTCCTTGGGGACATGCCTAATTCCTGGCTGATTTGCCTTTCTCGTCTTAGGGTTGGGGTTCGGCCTAGAGCTAGGATTTTTTTAACGAGGAAGCCCTGAGTTCCAGGCTTACTGCATCTACCAAAGGCATCCCAAAGGGAGTGCAAAAGTGCCACAACATGGCTGCTTTCACGGCTTTTCCCTTAGGAAGAACCCTAATACCCGGCTGATTTACCTTCCTAGGGTTACTGTTAGGCTTAGGCCTAGGACTTTTAAAACCAGGAAGCCCTGGGCTCCAGGCACACTGCAGCTGCGAAAGGCATCCCAAGGGGAGCGCAAAAGTGACACAACTTGGCTGCCACCACTGATATTTCCATGAGACCATCCCGAACCATAGGCTGATTTTCCTTCCTAGGGTTAAGGTTTGAGTTGCGCCTAGGGTAAGGGTTCTATTAACCAGAAAGCCCTGAGTTCCAAGAACACAGCAGCTGCGAAGGACTAGCCAAGAAGAGCGCAAAAGTACCACAACATGCCTGCCTCCACAGCTTTTTCCTTGGGGACATGCCTAATTCCTGGCTGATTTGCCTTTCTCGTCTTAGGGTTGGGGTTCGGCCTAGGGCTAGGATTTTTTTAACGAGGAAGCCCTGAGTTCCAGGCTTACTGCATCTGCCAAAGGCATCCCAAAGGGAGTGCAGAAGTGCCACAACATGGCTGCTTTCACAGCTTTTCCCTTAGGAAGAACCCTAATACGCGGCTGATTTACCTTCCTAGGGTTACTGTTAGGCTTAGGCCTAGGACTTTTAAAACCAGGAAGCCCTGGGCTCCAGGCACACTGCAGCTGCGAAAGGCATCCCAAGGGGAGCGCAAAAGTGACACAACTTGGCTGCCACCACTGATATTTCCATGAGACCATCCCGAACCATAGGCTGATTTTCCTTCCTAGGGTTAAGGTTTGAGTTACGCCTAGGGTAAGGGTTCTATTAACCAGAAAGCCCTGAGTTCCAAGAACACAGCAGCTGCGAAGGACTAGCCAAGAAGAGCGCAAAAGTACCACAACATGCCTGCCTCCACAGCTTTTTCCTTGGGGACATGCCTAATTCCTGGCTGATTTGCCTTTCTCGTCTTAGGGTTGGGGTTCGGCCTAGGGCTAGGATTTTTTTAACGAGGAAGCCCTGAGTTCCAGGCTTACTGCATCTGCCAAAGGCATCCCAAAGGGAGTGCAAAAGTGCCACAACATGGCTGCTTTCACGGCTTTTCCCTTAGGAAGAACCCTAATACCCAGCTGATTTACCTTCCTAGGGTTACTCTTAGGCTTAGGCCTAGGACTTTTAAAACCAGGAAGCCCTGGGCTCCAGGCACACTGCAGCTGCGAAAGGCATCCCAAGGGGAGCGCAAAAGTGACACAACTTGGCTGCCACCACTGATATTTCCATGAGACCATCCCGAATCATAGGCTGATTTTCCTTCCTAGGGTTAAGGTTTGAGTTACGCCTAGGGTAAGGGTTCTATTAACCAGAAAGCCCTGAGTTCCAAGAACACAGCAGCTGCGAAGGACTACCCAAGAAGAGCGCAAAAGTACCACAACATGCCTGCCTCCACAGCTTTTTCCTTGGGGACATGCCTAATTCCTGGCTGATTTGCCTTTCTCGTCTTAGGGTTGGGGTTCGGCCTAGGGCTAGGATTTTTTTAACTAGGAAGCCCTGAGTTCCAGGCTTACTTCATCTGCAAAAAGCATCCCAAAGGGAGTGCAGAAGTGCCACAACATGGCTGCTTTCACGGCTTTTCCCTTAGGAAGAACCCTAATACGCGGCTGATTTACCTTCCTAGTGTTACTCTTAGGCTTAGGCCTAGGACTTTTAAAACCAGGAAGCCCTGGGCTCCAGGCACATGGAGCTGCGAAAGGCATCCCAAGAGGGCCGCAGAAGCGACACACCTTGGCTGCCTCTGCTTCTATTCTCATGACATCATCCTGAACCATAGGCTGATTTTCCTTCCTAGGGTTAAGGTTTGAGTTACGCCTAGGGTAAGAGTTCTATTAACCAGAAAGCCCTGAGTTCCAAGAACACAGCAGCTGCGAAGGACTACCCAAGAAGAGCGCAAAAGTACCACAACCGTCCTGCCTCCACAGCTTTTTCCTTGGGGACATGCCTAATTCCTGGCTGATTTGCCTTTCTCGTCTTAGGGTTGCGGTTCGGCCTAGGGCTAGGATTTTTTTAACTAGGAAGCCCTGAGTTCCAGCCTTACTGCATCTGCCAAAGGCATCCCAAAGGGAGTGCAGAAGTGCCACAACATGGCTGCTTTCACTGCTTTCCCCTTAGGAAGAACCCTAATACGCGGCTGATTTACCTTCCTAGGGTTACTGTTAGGCTTAGGCCTAGGACTTTTAAAACTAGGAAGCCCTGGGCTCCAGGCACACTGCATCTGTTCAAGGCATCCCAAGGGGAGTACTAACGTACCTCAACATGGCAGCTTTCACAGCTTTTTCCTTGGCACCATCCCTATACCTAGGCTGATTTATCTGCCTAGGGTTAGGGTTAGGGTTCAGCCTAGGGCTTGGAGTTTTTTAACTAGGAAGCCCTGAGTTCCAGGCTTACTGCATCTGCCAAATGCATCCCAAAGGGAGTGCAAAAGTGCCACAACATGGCTGCTTTCACGGCTTTTCCCTTAGGAAGAACCCTAATACTAGGCTGATTTACCTTCCTAGGGTTACTGTTAGGCTTAGGCCTAGGACTTTTAAAACCAGGAAGCCCTGGGCTCCAGGCACACTGCAGCTGCGAAAGGCATCCCAAGGGGAGCGCAAAAGTGACACAACTTGGCTGCCACCACTGATATTTCCATGAGACCATCCCGAACCATAGGCTGATTTTCCTTCCTAGGGTTAAGGTTTGAGTTACGCCTAGGGTAAGGGTTCTATTAACCAGAAAGCCCTGAGTTCCAAGAACACAGCAGCTGCGAAGGACTACCCAAGAAGAGCGCAAAAGTACCACAACATGCCTGCCTCCACAGCTTTTTCCTTGGGGACATGCCTAATTCCTGGCTGATTTGCCTTTCTCGTCTTAGGGTTGGGGTTCGGACTAGGGCTAGGACTTTCAAAATCAGGAAGCCCTGAGTTCCAGGCACACTGGAGCTGTGAAAGGCATCCAAAAGGGAGTGCAAAAGTGCCACAACATGGTTGCTTTCACGGCTTTTTCCTTGGCAAGAAGCCTAACACCAGGCTGATCTACCTTCCTAGGGTTACTGTTAGGCTTAGGCCTAGGGCTAGGATTTTTAAAACTAGGAAGCCCTTAGTTCCAGGCACACTGCAGCTGTTCAAGGCATCCCAAGGGGAGTACAAAAGTGCAACATCATGGCAGCTTTCACAGCTTTTTCCTTGGCACCATCCCTATACCTAGGCTGATTTATCTGCCTAGGGTTAGGGTTAGGCTTCAGCCTAGGTCTTGGAGGTTTTCAACCAGGAAGCCCTGAGTTCCAGGCTTACTGCATCTGCCAAAGGCATCCCAAAGGGAGTGCAGAAGTGCCACAACATGGCTGCTTTCACGGCTTTTCCCTTTGGAAGAACCCTAATACCCGGCTGATTTACCTTCCTAGGGTTACTGTTAGGCTTAGGCCTAGGACTTTTAAAACCAGGAAGCCCTGGGCTCCAGGCACTCTGCAGCTGTTAAAGGCATCCCAAGAGGGCCGCAGAAGTGACACAACTTGGCTGCCTCTGCTTCTATTCTCATGAGACCCTCCTGAATCATAGGCTGATTTTCCTTCCTAGGGTTAAGGTTTGAGTTACGCCTAGGGTAAGAGTTCTATTAACCAGAAAGCCCTGAGTTCCAAGAACACAGCAGCTGCGAAGGACTACCCAAGAAGAGCGCAAAAGTACCACAACGTGCCTGCCTCCACAGCTTTTTCCTTGGGGACATGCCTAATTCCTGGCTGATTTGCCTTTCTCGTCTTAGGGTTGGGGTTCGGCCTAGAGCTAGGATTTTTTTAACGAGGAAGCCCTGAGTTCCAGGCTTACTGCATCTACCAAAGGCATCCCAAAGGGAGTGCAAAAGTGCCACAACATGGCTGCTTTCACGGCTTTTCCCTTAGGAAGAACCCTAATACCCGGCTGATTTACCTTCCTAGGGTTACTGTTAGGCTTAGGCCTAGGACTTTTAAAACCAGGAAGCCCTGGGCTCCAGGCACACTGCAGCTGCGAAAGGCATCCCAAGGGGAGCGCAAAAGTGACACAACTTGGCTGCCACCACTGATATTTCCATGAGACCATCCCGAACCATAGGCTGATTTTCCTTCCTAGGGTTAAGGTTTGAGTTGCGCCTAGGGTAAGGGTTCTATTAACCAGAAAGCCCTGAGTTCCAAGAACACAGCAGCTGCGAAGGACTAGCCAAGAAGAGCGCAAAAGTACCACAACATGCCTGCCTCCACAGCTTTTTCCTTGGGGACATGCCTAATTCCTGGCTGATTTGCCTTTCTCGTCTTAGGGTTGGGGTTCGGCCTAGGGCTAGGATTTTTTTAACGAGGAAGCCCTGAGTTCCAGGCTTACTGCATCTGCCAAAGGCATCCCAAAGGGAGTGCAGAAGTGCCACAACATGGCTGCTTTCACAGCTTTTCCCTTAGGAAGAACCCTAATACGCGGCTGATTTACCTTCCTAGGGTTACTGTTAGGCTTAGGCCTAGGACTTTTAAAACCAGGAAGCCCTGGGCTCCAGGCACACTGCAGCTGCGAAAGGCATCCCAAGGGGAGCGCAAAAGTGACACAACTTGGCTGCCACCACTGATATTTCCATGAGACCATCCCGAACCATAGGCTGATTTTCCTTCCTAGGGTTAAGGTTTGAGTTACGCCTAGGGTAAGGGTTCTATTAACCAGAAAGCCCTGAGTTCCAAGAACACAGCAGCTGCGAAGGACTAGCCAAGAAGAGCGCAAAAGTACCACAACATGCCTGCCTCCACAGCTTTTTCCTTGGGGACATGCCTAATTCCTGGCTGATTTGCCTTTCTCGTCTTAGGGTTGGGGTTCGGCCTAGGGCTAGGATTTTTTTAACGAGGAAGCCCTGAGTTCCAGGCTTACTGCATCTGCCAAAGGCATCCCAAAGGGAGTGCAAAAGTGCCACAACATGGCTGCTTTCACGGCTTTTCCCTTAGGAAGAACCCTAATACCCAGCTGATTTACCTTCCTAGGGTTACTGTTAGGCTTAGGCCTAGGACTTTTAAAACCAGGAAGCCCTGGGCTCCAGGCACACTGCAGCTGCGAAAGGCATCCCAAGGGGAGCGCAAAAGTGACACAACTTGGCTGCCACCACTGATATTTCCATGAGACCATCCCGAATCATAGGCTGATTTTCCTTCCTAGGGTTAAGGTTTGAGTTACGCCTAGGGTAAGGGTTCTATTAACCAGAAAGCCCTGAGTTCCAAGAACACAGCAGCTGCGAAGGACTACCCAAGAAGAGCGCAAAAGTACCACAACATGCCTGCCTCCACAGCTTTTTCCTTGGGGACATGCCTAATTCCTGGCTGATTTGCCTTTCTCGTCTTAGGGTTGGGGTTCGGCCTAGGGCTAGGATTTTTTTAACTAGGAAGCCCTGAGTTCCAGGCTTACTTCATCTGCAAAAAGCATCCCAAAGGGAGTGCAGAAGTGCCACAACATGGCTGCTTTCACGGCTTTTCCCTTAGGAAGAACCCTAATACGCGGCTGATTTACCTTCCTAGTGTTACTCTTAGGCTTAGGCCTAGGACTTTTAAAACCAGGAAGCCCTGGGCTCCAGGCACATGGAGCTGCGAAAGGCATCCCAAGAGGGCCGCAGAAGCGACACACCTTGGCTGCCTCTGCTTCTATTCTCATGACATCATCCTGAACCATAGGCTGATTTTCCTTCCTAGGGTTAAGGTTTGAGTTACGCCTAGGGTAAGAGTTCTATTAACCAGAAAGCCCTGAGTTCCAAGAACACAGCAGCTGCGAAGGACTACCCAAGAAGAGCGCAAAAGTACCACAACCGTCCTGCCTCCACAGCTTTTTCCTTGGGGACATGCCTAATTCCTGGCTGATTTGCCTTTCTCGTCTTAGGGTTGGGGTTCGGCCTAGGGCTAGGATTTTTTTAACTAGGAAGCCCTGAGTTCCAGGCTTACTTCATCTGCCAAAGGCATCCCAAAGGGAGTGCAAAAGTGCCACAACATGGCTGCTTTCACGGCTTTTCCCTTAGGAAGAACCCTAATACCCGGCTGATTTACCTTCCTAGGGTTACTGTTAGTCTTAGGCCTAGGACTTTTAAAACTAGGAAGCCCTGGGCTCCAGGCACACTGCAGCTGCGAAAGGCATCCCAAGGGGAGCGCAAAAGTGACACAACTTGGCTGCCACCACTGATATTTCCATGAGACCATCCCGAACCATAGGCTGATTTTCCTTCCAAGGGTTAAGGTTTGACTTTCGCCTAGGGTAAGGGTTCTATTAACCAGAAAGCCCTGAGTTCCAAGAACACAGCAGCTGCGAAGGACTAGCCAAGAAGAGCGCAAAAGTACCACAACATGCCTGCCTCCACAGCTTTTTCCTTGGGGACATGCCTAATTCCTGGCTGATTTGCCTTTCTCGTCTTAGGGTTGGGGTTCGGCCTAGGGCTAGGACTTTTAAAATCAGGAAGCCCTGAGTTCCAGGCTTACTGCATCTGCCAAAGGCATCCGAAAGGGAGTGCAAAAGTGCCACAACATGGTTGCTTTCACGGCTTTTTCCTTGGCAAGAAGCCTAACACCAGGCTGATTTCCCTTCCCTTGGTTACTGTTAGGCTTAGGCCTAGGGCTAGGATTTTTAAAATTAGGAAGCCCTTAGATCCAGGCACACTGCAGCTGTTTAAGGCATCCCAAGGGGAGTACAAAAGTACCACAACATGGCAGCTTTCACAGGTTTTTCCTTGGCACCATCCCTATACCTAGGCTGTTTTATCTGCCTAGGGTTAGGGTTCGGGTTCAGCCTAGGGCTTGGAGTTTTTTAACCAGGAAGCCCTGAGTTCCAGGCTTACTGCATCTGCCAAAGGCATCCCAAAGGGAGTGCAAAAGTGCCACAACATGGCTGCTTTCACAGCTTTTCCCTTAGGAAGAACCCTAATACGCGGCTGATTTACCTTCCTAGGGTTACTGTTAGGCTTAGGCCTAGGACTTTTAAAACCAGGAAGCCCTGGGCTCCAGGCACATGCAGCTGTTAAAGGCATCCAAAGAGGGCCGCAGAAGTGACACAACTTGGCTGCCTCTGCTTCTATTCTCATGAGACCATCCTGAATCATAGGCTGATTTTCCTTCCTAGGGTTAAGGTTTGAGTTTCGCCTAGGGTAAGAGTTCTATTAACCAGAAAGACCTGAGTTCCAAGAACACAGCAGCTGCGAAGGACTAGCCAAGAAGAGCGCAAAAGTACCACAACATGCCTGCCTCCACAGCTTTTTCCTTGGGGACATGCCTAATTCTTGGCTGATTTGCATTTCTCGTCTTAGGGTTGGGGTTCGGCCTAGGGCTACGATTTTTTTAACTAGGAAGCCCTGAGTTCCAGGCTTACTGCATCTGCCAAAGGCATCCCAAAGGGAGTGCAGAAGTGCCACAACATGGCTGCTTTCACGGCTTTTCCCTTAGGAAGAACCCTAATACGCGGCTGGTTTACCTTCCTAGGGTTACTGTTAGGCTTAGGCCTAGGACTTTTAAAACCAGGAAGCCCTGGGCTCCAGGCACACTGCCGCTGCGAAAGGCATCCCAAGGCGAGCGCAAAAGTGACGCAACTTGGCTGCCACCACTGATATTTCCATGAGACCATCCCGAACCATAGGCTGATTTTCCTTCCTAGGGTTAAGGTTTGAGTTACGCCTAGGGTAAGGGTTCTATTAACCAGAAAGCCCTGAGTTCCAAGAACACAGCAGCTGCGAAGGACTACCCAAGAAGAGCGCAAATTACCACAACATGCCTGCCTCCACAGCTTTTTCCTTGGGGACATGCCTAATTCCTGGCTGATTTGCCTTTCTCGTCTTAGGGTTGGGGTTCGGACCAGGGCTAGGACTTTCAAAATCAGGAAGCCCTGAGTTCCAGGCACACTGGAGCTGTGAAAGGCATCCAAAAGGGAGTGCAAAAGTGCCACAACATGGTTGCTTTCACGGCTTTTTCCTTGGCAAGAAGCTTAACACCAGGCTGATTTCCCTTCCCAGGGTTACTGTAAGGCTTAGGCCTAGGGCTAGGATTTTTAAAACTAGGAAGCCCTTAGATCCAGGCACACTGCAGCTGTTCAAGGCATCCCAAGGGGAGTACAAAAGTGCAACAACATGGCAGCTTTCACAGCTTTTTCCTTGGCACCATCCCTATACCTAGGCTGTTTTATCTACCTAGGGTTAGGGTTAGGGTTCAGCCTAGGGCTTGGAGTTTTTTAACCAGGAAGCCCTGAGTTCCAGGCTTAATTCATCTGCCAAAGGCAACCCAAAGGGAGTGCAAAAGTGCCACAACATGGCTGCTTTCACGGCTTTTCCCTTAGGAAGAACCCTAATACGCGGCTGATTTACCTTCCTAGGGTTACTGTTAGGCTTAGGCCTAGGGCTAGGATTTTTAAAACTAGGAAGCCCTTAGATCCAGGCACACTGCAGCTGTTCAAGGCATCCCAAGAGGGCCGCAAAAGTGACACAACTTGGCTGCCTCTGCTGCTATTCTCATGAGTCCATCCCGAACCATAGGCTGATTTTCCTTCCTAGCGTGAGGGTTAGTGTTACGCCTAGGGTTAGTGTTTTTTTAGCAGAAAGCCCTGAGTTCCAAGAACACAGCAGCTGCGAAGGACTACCCAAGAGGAGGGGAAAAGTGCCACAACATGGCTGCCTCCAGCGCTTTTTCCTTGGGACCATCATTGAACCTAGGCTGATTTACTTGCCTCCAGTTGCACCTATGGTCACGCCAAGAGATAGGGATTTTAAATCAGTAAACCCTGAGCTCCAGACCCAGTGCAGCTGCAAAAGGCTTCCCAAGGGCAGCCAAAAATTGCCTCAACATGCTCCTTCCAGTGCTTTTTTCCTTGGGAACATCCCTATACCCAGGCTGATTTATCTGCCTAGGCTTAGGGTTAGGGTTCAGCCTAGAGATAGGATTTTTTCAAACAGGAAGCCCTGAATTCCAGGCACACTGCAGCTGTTAAAGGCAGTGTTCTACGTCAACCGCAACTTAGTCTGAAATAAATGCTTTTTCCCTGAGAGCATCTGAGAGGTTTGCATGAAGCACTGATATCTGACATTTGCAATTTTGAATAGGAGAGGAGAAAGAAAATGGGAAGAAGTTTTTAATTTTAGTGGTTTCAATGTTAATTTCCGTACACTTTTTCAAAACTTGTCAGCTCAAATGCCCATCAACATCTTTTAGTCATCTGTAAGTCAGTATTCATATAAAATGTGCTTCAAATCAAAAGAATTTCAAATTTGCACTCCAAATTTCTATGCCTAGATTTATGATTTCCTACACATATTAGATGAAAGGAAGGCCTTTTTTACTGTGGGAGTGCTGGAACACTGGAACAGGTTGCCCAGGGAAGTTGTGGGTGTCCCATCCCTGAAAGTATTCAAGGTCAGCTTGGACGGGGCTTGGAGCAGCAACAAAGGAGAAGCTTGGTGGTAGAGAAACAAAGTTGGACTATAGAAGAAACTGGGATTGAAGTATAGGAGCAAGTTTTCTCTCAGCTCTTGGGGTAAACTCAAAGTTGTACAAAATTACATTTATCTGTGCTATTCACTACTGTAACAGAAATGTTCATGAAAACTGTACAGAAGATAGCAAATTTTAAAAGAGATAAGAATTACAGCATAAAATCCATGGGATGGGTTACAACATGAGACACTCTCTAAGAGAAAATCTCTGTGTTTCAGCACTTCATCATGGTAAGATTTCATGAAGTGCCAAAGAAGGCGGCAAAATATCATTCGGGACGTTATTTCCTGGAATTCAGTTCCTTTAGTAGGAACTGGGTTTGAACACATCATGTAGATATACCACACACACTTGCCCTTCACTGAAAAATGACTGTTTCCAACGAAGAAGCAATTGACGATCAAAATTGATTGAAAGCATCTTAAACATGTCAAGTATTTCATTGTAGATGATCTGTGATCCAAATGCTTCTTCCACCTTCGAGAGGGACAGAACAATTCTTCCATATCATGATGGTTTAAAATTGTATCAACCAATGTTTTCTGCTGAAAAGATAGCATCTATTTTTTTCTATTTTTGGAAGAAAATATTCCTAGACATACAACAGGTGAGAACTAAGTAATTTTAAAGAAACAAATGAAAAGAAAATATTCTGTAAATAGAATGAAATGAAAAGCTGTGTTTTAAATAGGAGCTAAATATGAAACAGAATTTTTGCACCAGGCATTTGAATTACTGCACCAGCTCTTTTGCCCATCAAGAGAGGCATTGAGCATTTCAGTCTTTTCCAAGGTGTTCATGATCTGCTATGCTGATCTCTGTGTGTGCCTAGGTGTGTGTGGAAGGGGGGGCATGTGAAGGGGAGTGTGTATGTTTGCTTTACAATTGTTGTGGCAGATTCATGCCTCAGCTCCACATTTTGTTTTAGAAAGGTCACACAGAGTGGATGTGAAGTTTACTATCAACAAGAGATCAATTCCCAAATCATCCATTTCACTCTACCTTATAAATCATGTGCTTTGTTGCATATTTTATCAAATCTACTTTCAAGCCAGATGGAGGAAGGAGGATGTGGCAATCCCTCCACCATCTTGCAACTTTTATGCAAGTAGGTTTTCAAGAAAATCATCATTTCTCTTTGAAATATGTCTGGAACAGGCATGATGGTAGTGTCAACCTGTTGGAGCTTTTGTTGCTGGAAGAAGTTATAGAAAAGGATTGGTTTTTACATTGACCAGTTACTGAATCAAGCTCAGGAATACATTGGAAATTCAACTGGGGCTTCCTTTCCCCGGCAGACTACTTCTAGAACGAGCTTGTACACTGAAGCTTACTCTTTTGCCCTCTTTTTGTTTCTTTCCTATTTTCTTGGCTTCTTTGCCACTCTCTAGACAATTTTGGAACTTTTTTCCCAACTCAAATGGTTTCAATAGTCTGATTGTGATCATACATTTTTACAAGGAATTTTTAAAATCTTTCCTCCAATTAAGAAAGTCAAGGACTTAGGTCTTTTTCTTCCCTTATCAATATTGCAATGAAATTGATAAGTAAAGACCAACTCTTTCTTTTTGTTTTTAACCCAAGCAGATAATTCCCATCCATTCATCCATTTGGTGGACCAATAGTTGCCATTCTGATGGAAGTTGTCACTTCTTAACAGTAGGCATTCTGTGACTATGTTGACAGCACTTTGGGTGAAGATCCTAACTGGTCTTAGATACACATAGGGAGAAATTTGCTCAGCCAGTGTCAGTCTTAGGCATGCGTATCAGAAGATCTTTCTAGAGCTGGGAATTTTCCCATGAAAGGGATTCAGTTAGGGAAGAGACACTTGCCCCAGAGGTTTACATTCTTCTTGAAGACTGCTTAAGGAACTTAGATGCCATGTCCATTTGGATCTGTGTCTGCACAGAACTTTGTCATGCCAGTGCTTGAAATGCATCTTGAAGAGAATTCACTAGCACAGAATGAATGAGAGTGGAAGGGGTTGGTGGGGCTAACCAGGCCCAACCCCCCTGCCTAAACCAGGATACCTAGAGCCTCTTGCCCAGGATTCTATCTGGGTGTACTTTTAATGTCTTCAAAGATCCAGGCTCCACAATCTTTCTGGGCAGTCTGTGCCGTGGTTCACTCACCCTCACAGTAAAGAATCATTTCCTGATGTTCCTGTATTTCAGTGTGTGCCCACTGCCTCTTGTCTTTTCACTCAGCATCACTGAAAAGACACTGATTCCCTCCCCTTTGCACTATTGCTTCCATATGGATGTGTGCTGCCATGTAGAGATATGTCAAAAACCTCCCTGAAGCCCAGGCAGATAATATTCCCTTCATCTACCAGTCAAGTTGATTCATCAGAGGAGTTTAAAGTTATGTTCAGCATGAAATGCCCCTGAAAAATCATGCTAACTACATTATTGTGTTGTCTTGCATGTGCCTGGCAAGGTTTTCCAGGAAGAGCTGCTTCATCAACTTCCTGGGTATAAAAAAGAGGCTGGCTGGTTTGTACGATTGCGAGTCCTCCTAATTGCCTTTTTTGAAGAAGAGTGTCATTTGCTTACATCCAGTCCTTAGCCTCTCTTCTCGTCTACATCTTAGCAAAAAGCTTTTCCACTATGTCTGGCGAGGAAAAACTGTGCCAGCACAGAAAACATCTCCCATCGTGTTCTAGACGTTGCACGGAGGTGTGCCGAGTGTTTGGCATGAAGGAAAGAAAAGTTGTCCAAAACAGCTTCCAATCGAATGTTCATGTGATTGGAAAAGTCAGGAGAGTGCAAAGGTACTGTTTTCTGGCAGTTGGCAAGCTGCGCACACAATCCCAGTGTTGTACAGCTTCCTTCTTCACCTTTCCGAAGGTGCCGCTCTCTCCGGCTCCCGGAGGCGAAGAAGCGGCTTCTTCGCGCAAAGACGATTGTGCCGCTCACTGTGCACTCCTTAGCGCGGCTTCTGCCGAAAGACGCCCGGGAGCGGCTCTTAGCTCCGGACAGCATCGTACCTTCGTCTTTAGCGTCTCTTCTCGTCTACATCTTAGCAAAAAGCTTTTCTACTATGTCTGGCGAGGAAAAACTGTGCCAGCACAGAAAACATCTCCCATCGTATTCTAGACGTTGCACGGAGGTGTGCCGAGTGTTTGGCATGAAGGAAAGAAAAGTTGTCCAAAACAGCTTCCAATCGAATGTTCATGTGATTGGAAAAGTCAGGAGAGTGCAAAGGTACTGTTTTCTAGCAGTTGGCAAGCTGCGCACAAAATCCCAGTGTTGTACAGCTTCCTTCTTCACCTTTCCGAAGGTGCCGCTCTCTCCGGCTCCCGGAGGCGAAGAAGCGGCTTCTTCGCGCAAAGACGATTGTGCCGCTCACTGTGCACTCCTTAGCGCGGCTTCTGCCGAAAGACGCCCGGGAGCGGCTCTTAGCTCCGGACAGCATCGTACCTTCGTCTTTAGCGTCTCTTCTCGTCTACATCTTAGCAAAAAGCTTTTCTACTATGTCTGGCGAGGAAAAACTGTGCCAGCACAGAAAACATCTCCCATCGTGTTCTAGACGTTGCACGGAGGTGTGCCGAGTGTTTGGCATGAAGGAAAGAAAAGTTGTCCAAAACAGCTTCCAATCGAATGTTCATGTGATTGGAAAAGTCAGGAGAGTGCAAAGGTACTGTTTTCTATCAGTTGGCAAGCTGCGCACACAATCCCAGTGTTGTACAGCTTCCTTCTTCACCTTTCCGAAGGTGCCGCTCTCTCCGGCTCCCGGAGGCGAAGAAGCGGCTTCTTCGCGCAAAGACGATTGTGCCGCTCACTGTGCACTCCTTAGCGCGGCTTCTGCCGAAAGACGCCCGGGAGCGGCTCTTAGCTCCGGACAGCATCGTACCTTCGTCTTTAGCGTCTCTTCTCGTCTACATCTTAGCAAAAAGCTTTTCCACTATGTCTGGCGAGGAAAAACTGTGCCAGCACAGGAAACATCTCCCATCGTGTTCTAGACGTTGCACGGAGGTGTGCCGAGTGTTTGGCATGAAGGAAAGAAAAGTTGTCCAAAACAGCTTCCAATCGAATGTTCATGTGATTGGAAAAGTCAGGAGAGTGCAAAGGTACTGTTTTCTGGCAGTTGGCAAGCTGCGCACACAATCCCAGTGTTGTACAGCTTCCTTCTTCACCTTTCCGAAGGTGCCGCTCTCTCCGGCTCCCGGAGGCGAAGAAGCGGCTTCTTCGCGCAAAGACGATTGTGCCGCTCACTGTGCACTCCTTAGCGCGGCTTCTGCCGAAAGACGCCCGGGAGCGGCTCTTAGCTCCGGACAGCATCGTACCTTCGTCTTTAGCGTCTCTTCTCGTCTACATCTTAGCAAAAAGCTTTTCTACTATGTCTGGCGAGGAAAAACTGTGCCAGCACAGGAAACATCTCCCATCGTGTTCTAGACGTTGCACGGAGGTGTGCCGAGTGTTTGGCATGAAGGAAAGAAAAGTTGTCCAAAACAGCTTCCAATCGAATGTTCATGTGATTGGAAAAGTCAGGAGAGTGCAAAGGTACTGTTTTCTGGCAGTTGGCAAGCTGCGCACACAATCCCAGTGTTGTACAGCTTCCTTCTTCACCTTTCCGAAGGTGCCGCTCTCTCCGGCTCCCGGAGGCGAAGAAGCGGCTTCTTCGCGCAAAGACGATTGTGCCGCTCACTGTGCACTCCTTAGCGCGGCTTCTGCCGAAAGACGCCCGGGAGCGGCTCTTAGCTCCGGACAGCATCGTACCTTCATCTTTAGCGTCTCCTCGTCTACATCTTAGCAAAAAGCTTTTCCACTATGTCTGGCGAGGAAAAACTGCGCCAGCACAGAAAACATCTCCCATCGTGTTCTAGACGTTGCACGATCCCTACACTTAGGCTGATTTTCCTTCCTGGGGATAGGGTTAGGCTTCAGCCTAGGGCTTGGAGTTTTTTAACCAGGAAGCCCTGAGTTCCAGGCTTACTAAATCTGCCAAAGGCATCCGAAAGGGAGTGCAAAAGTGCCACAACATGGTTGCTTTCACGGCTTTTTCCTTGGCAAGAAGCTTAACACCAGGCTGATTTCCCTTCCCAGGGTTACTGTAAGGCTTAGGCCTAGGGCTAGGATTTTTAAAACTAGGAAGCCCTTAGATCCAGGCACACTGCAGCTGTTCAAGGCATCCCAAGGGGAGTACAAAAGTGCAACAACATGGCAGCTTTCACAGCTTTTTCCTTGGCACCATCCCTATACCTAGGCTGTTTTATCTACCTAGGGTTAGGGTTAGGGTTCAGCCTAGGGCTTGGAGTTTTTTAACCAGGAAGCCCTGAGTTCCAGGCTTACTGCATCTGCAAAAGGCATCCCAAAGGGAGTGCAAAAGTGCCACAACATGGCTGCTTTCACGGCTTTTCCCTTAGGAAGAACCCTAATACGCAGCTGATTTACCTTCCTAGGGTTACTGTTAGGCTTAGGCCTAGGACTTTTAAAACCAGGAAGCCCTGGGCTCCAGGCACACTGCAGCTGTTAAAGGCATCCAAAGAGGGCCGCAGAAGTGACACAACTTGGCTGCCTCTGCTTCTATTCTCATGAGACCATCCCGAACCATAGGCTGATTTTCCTTCCTAGGGTTAATGTTTGAGTTTCGCCTAGGGTAAGAGGTCTATTAACCAGAAAGCCCTGAGTTCCAAGAACACAGCAGCTGCGAAGGACTACCCAAGAAGAGCGCAAAAGTACCACAACATGCCTGCCTCCACAGCTTTTTCCTTGGGGACATGCCTAATTCCTGGCTGATTTGCCTTTCTCGTCTTAGGGTTGGGGTTCGGCCTAGGGCTAGGATTTTTTTAACTAGGAAGCCCTGAGTTCCAGGCTTACTGCATCTGCCAAAGGCATCCCAAAGGGAGTGCAGAAGTGCCACAACATGGCTGCTTTCACGGCTTTTCCCTTAGGAAGAACCCTAATACGCGGCTGCTTTACCTTCCTAGGGTTACTGTTAGGCTTAGGCCTAGGACTTTTAAAACCAGGAAGCCCTGGGCTCCAGGCACACTGCAGCTGCGAAAGGCATCCCAAGGGGAGCGCAAAAGTGACACAACTTGGCTGCCACCACTGATATTTCCATGAGACCATCCCGAATCATAGGCTGATTTTCCTTCCTAGGGTTAAGGTTTGAGTTACGCCTAGGGTAAGAGTTCTATTAACCAGAAAGCCCTGAGTTCCAAGAACACAGCAGCTGCGAAGGACTACCCAAGAAGAGCGCAAAAGTACCACAACGTGCCTGCCTCCACAGCTTTTTCCTTGGGGACATGCCTAATTCCTGGCTGATTTGCCTTTCTCGTCTTAGGGTTGGGGTTCGGCCTAGGGCTAGGATTTTTAAAATCAGGAAGCCCTGAGTTCCAGGCACACTGGAGCTGTGAAAGGCATCCCAATGGGAGTGCAAAAGTGCCACAACATGGCTGCTTTCCCGGCTTTTTCCTTGGCAAGAAGCCTAACACCAGGCTGATTTACCTTCCTAGGGTTACTATTAGGCTTAGGCCTAGGGCTAGGATTTTTAAAACTAGGAAGCCCTTAGCTCCAGGCACACTGCAGCTGTTCAAGGCATCCCAAGAGTGCCGCAGAAGTGACACAACTTGGCTTCCTCTGCTGCTATTCTCATGAGTCCATCCCGAACCATAGGCTGATTTTCCTTCCTAGGGTGAGGGTTAGAGTTACGCCTAGGGTTAGTGTTTTTTTAACCAGAAAGCCCTGAGTTCCAAGAACACAGCAGCTGCCAAGGACTACCCAAGAGGAGGGGAAAAGTGCCACAACATGGCTGCCTCCAGCGCTTTTTCCTTGGGACCATCATTGAACCTAGGCTGATTTACTTGCCTCCAGTTGCACCTATGGTCACGCCAAGAGATAGGGATTTTAAATCAGTAAACCCTGAGCTCCAGACCCAGTGCAGCTGCAAAAGGCTTCCCAAGGGCAGCCAAAAATTGCCTCAACATGCTCCTTCCAGTGCTTTTTTCCTTGGGAACATCCC
This sequence comes from Ammospiza maritima maritima, assembly GCA_036010785.1. Lineage (NCBI taxonomy): Eukaryota > Metazoa > Chordata > Aves > Passeriformes > Passerellidae > Ammospiza > Ammospiza maritima. Next base: position 5,870,929 of record CM069694.1, read on the forward strand.
TATACCCAGGCTGATTTATCTGCCTAGGCTTAGGGTTAGGGTTCAGCCTAGAGATAGGATTTTTTCAAACAGGAAGCCCTGAATTCCAGGCACACTGCAGCTGTTAAAGTTCTACGTCAACCGCAACTTAGTCTGAAATAAATGCTTTTTCCCTGAGAGCATCTGAGAGGTTTGCATGAAGCACTGATATCTGACATTTGCAATTTTGAATAGGAGAGGAGAAAGAAAATGGGAAGAAGTTTTTAATTTTAGTGGTTTCAATGTTAATTTCCGTACACTTTTTCAAAACTTGTCAGCTCAAATGCCCATCAACATCTTTTAGTCATCTGTAAGTCAGTATTCATATAAAATGTGCTTCAAATCAAAAGAATTTCAAATTTGCACTCCAAATTTCTATGCCTAGATTTATGATTTCCTACACATATTAGATGAAAGGAAGGCCTTTTTTACTGTGGGAGTGCTGGAACACTGGAACAGGTTGCCCAGGGAAGTTGTGGGTGTCCCATCCCTGAAAGTATTCAAGGTCAGCTTGGACGGGGCTTGGAGCAGCAACAAAGGAGAAGCTTGATGGTAGAGAAACAAAGTTGGACTATAGAAGAAACTGGGATTGAAGTATAGGAGCAAGTTTTCTCTCAGCTCTTGGGGTAAATTCAAAGTTGTACAAAATTACATTTATCTGTGCTATTCACTACTGTAACAGAAATGTTCATGAAAACTGTACAGAAGATAGCAAATTTTAAAAGAGATAAGAATTACAGCATAAAATCCATGGGATGGGTTACAACATGAGACACTCTCTAAGAGAAAATCTCTGTGTTTCAGCACTTCATCATGGTAAGATTTCATGAAGTGCCAAAGAAGGCGGCAAAATATCATTCGGGACGTTATTTCCTGGAATTCAGCCTGGCCATTAGTAGGAACTGGGTTTGAACACATCATGTAGATATACCACACACACTTGCCCTTCACTGAAAAATGACTGTTTACAACGAAGAAGCAATTGACGATCAAAATTGATTGAAAGCATCTTAAACATGTCAAGTATTTCATTGTAGATGATCTGTGATCCAAATGCTTCTTCCACCTTCGAGAGGGACAGAACAATTCTTCCATATCATGATGGTTTAAAATTGTATCAACCAATGTTTTCTGCTGAAAAGATAGCATCTATTTTTTTCTATTTTTGGAAGAAAATATTCCTAGACATACAACAGGTGAGAACTAAGTAATTTTAAAGAAACAAATTAAAAGAAAATATTCTGTAAATAGAATGAAATGAAAAGCTGTGTTTTAAATAGGAGCTAAATATGAAACAGAATTTTTGCACCAGGCATTTGAATTACTGCACCAGCTCTTTTGCCCATCAAGAGAGGCATTGAGCATTTCAGTCTTTTCCAAGGTGTTCATGATCTGCTATGCTGATCTCTGTGTGTGCCTGGGTGTGTGTGGAAGGGGGGGCATGTGAAGGGGAGTGTGTATGTTTGCTTTACAATTGTTGTGGCAGATTCATGCCTCAGCTCCACATTTTGTTTTAGAAAGGTCACACAGAGTGGATGTGAAGTTTACTATCAACAAGAGATCAATTCCCAAATCATCCATTTCACTCTACCTTATAAATCATGTGCTTTGTTGCATATTTTATCAAATCTACTTTCAAGCCAGATGGAGGAAGGAGGATGTGGCAATCCCTCCACCATCTTGCAACTTTTATGCAAGTAGGTTTTCAAGAAAATCATCATTTCTCTTTGAAATATGTCTGGAACAGGCATGATGGTAGTGTCAACCTGTTGGAGTTTTTGTTGCTGGAAGAAGTTATAGAAAAGGATTGGTTTTTACATTGACCAGTTACTGAATCAAGCTCAGGAATACATTGGAAATTCAACTGGGGCTTCCTTTCCCCGGCAGACTACTTCTAGAACGAGCTTGTACACTGAAGCTTACTCTTTTGCCCTCTTTTTGTTTCTTTCCTATTTTCTTGGCTTCTTTGCCACTCTCTAGACAATTTTGGAACTTTTTTCCCAACTCAAATGGTTTCAATAGTCTGATTGTGATCATACATTTTTACAAGGAATTTTTAAAATCTTTCCTCCAATTAAGAAAGTCAAGGACTTAGGTCTTTTTCTTCCCTTATCAATATTGCAATGAAATTGATAAGTAAAGACCAACTCTTTCTTTTTGTTTTTAACCCAAGCAGATAATTCCCATCCATTCATCCATTTGGTGGACCAATAGTTGCCATTCTGATGGAAGTTGTCACTTCTTAACAGTAGGCATTCTGTGACTATGTTGACAGCACTTTGGGTGAAGATCCTAACTGGTCTTAGATACACATAGGGAGAAATTTGCTCAGCCAGTGTCAGTCTTAAGCATGCGTATCAGAAGATCTTTCTAGAGCTGGGAATTTTCCCATGAAAGGGATTCAGTTAGGGAAGAGACACTTGCCCCAGAGGTTTACATTCTTCTTGAAGACTGCTTAAGGAACTTAGATGCCATGTCCATTTGGATCTGTGTCTGCACAGAACTTTGTCATGCCAGTGCTTGAAATGCATCTTGAAGAGAATTCACTAGCACAGAATGAATGAGAGTGGAAGGGGTTGGTGGGGCTAACCAGGCCCAACCCCCCTGCCTAAACCAGGATACCTAGAGCCTCTTGCCCAGGATTCTATCTGGGTGTACTTTGAATGTCTTCAAAGATCCAGGCTCCACAATCTTTCTGGGCAGTCTGTGCCGTGGTTCACTCACCCTCACAGTAAAGAATCATTTCCTGATGTTCCTGTATTTCAGTGTGTGCCCACTGCCTCTTGTCTTTTCACTCAGCATCACTGAAAAGACACTGATTCCCTCCCCTTTGCACTATTGCTTCCATATGGATGTGTGCTGCCATGTAGAGATATGTCAAAAACCTCCCTGAAGCCCAGGCAGATAATATTCCCTTCATCTACCAGTCAAGTTAATTCATCAGAGGAGTTTAAAGTTATGTTCAGCATGAAATGCCCCTGAAAAATCATGCTAACTACATTATTGTGTTGTCTTGCATGTGCCTGGCAAGGTTTTCCAGGAAGAGCTGCTTCATCAACTTCCTGGGTATAAAAAAGAGGCTGGCTGGTTTGTACGATTGCGAGTCCTCCTAATTGCCTTTTTTGAAGAAGAGTGTCATTGGCTTACATCCAGTCCTTAGCCTCTCTTCTCGTCTACATCTTAGCAAAAAGCTTTTCCACTATGTCTGGCGAGGAAAAACTGTGCCAGCACAGAAAACATCTCCCATCGTGTTCTAGACGTTGCACGGAGGTGTGCCGAGTGTTTGGCATGAAGGAAAGAAAAGTTGTCCAAAACAGCTTCCAATCGAATGTTCATGTGATTGGAAAAGTCAGGAGAGTGCAAAGGTACTGTTTTCTGGCAGTTGGCAAGCTGCGCACACAATCCCAGTGTTGTACAGCTTCCTTCTTCACCTTTCCGAAGGTGCCGCTCTCTCCGGCTCCCGGAGGCGAAGAAGCGGCTTCTTCGCGCAAAGACGATTGTGCCGCTCACTGTGCACTCCTTAGCGCGGCTTCTGCCGAAAGACGCCCGGGAGCGGCTCTTAGCTCCGGACAGCATCGTACCTTCGTCTTTAGCCTCTCTTCTCGTCTACATCTTAGCAAAAAGCTTTTCCACTATGTCTGGCGAGGAAAAACTGTGCCAGCACAGAAAACATCTCCCATCGTGTTCTAGACGTTGCACGATCCCTATATTTAGGCTGATTTTCCTTCCTGGGGATAGGGTTAGGCTTCAGCCTAGGGCTTGGAGTTTTTTAACCAGTAAGCCCTGAGTTCCAGGCTTACTGCATCTGCCAAAGGCATCCCAAAGGGAGTGCAGAAGTGCCACAACATGGTTGCTTTCACGGCTCTTCCCTTAGGAAGATCCCTAATACGCGGCTGATTTACCTTCCTAGGGTTACTGTTAGGCTTATGCCTAGGACTTTTAAAACCAGGAAGCCCTGGGCTCCAGGCACACTGCAGCTGCGAAAGGCATCCCAAGGGGAGCGCAAAAGTGACACAACTTGGCTGCCACCACTGATATTTCCATGAGACCATCCCGAACCATAGGCTGATTTTCCTTCCTAGGGTTAAGGTTTGAGTTACGCCTAGGGTAAGGGTTCTATTAACCAGAAAGCCCTGAGTTCCAAGAACACAGCAGCTGCGAAGGACTAGCCAAGGAGAGCGCAAAAGTACCACAACATGCCTGCCTCCACAGCTTTTTCCTTGGGGACATGCCTAATTCCTGGCTGATTTGCCTTTCTCGTCTTAGGGTTGGGGTTCGGCCTAGGGCTAGGACTTTTAAAATCAGGAAGCCCTGAGTTCCAGGCTTACTGCATCTGCCAAAGGCATCCGAAAGGGAGTGCAAAAGTGCCACAACATGGTTGCTTTCACGGCTTTTTCCTTGGCAAGAAGCCTAACACCAGGCTGATTTACCTTCCCAGGGTTACTGTAAGGCTTAGGCTTCGGGCTAGGATTTTTAAAACTAGGAAGCCCTTAGCTCCAGGCGCACTGCATCTGTTCAAGGCATCCCAAGGGGAGTAAAAAAGTCCAACAACGTGGCAGCTTTCACAGCTTTTTCCTTGGAACCATCCCTATAACTTGGCTGTTTTATCTGCCTAGGGTTAGGGTTACAGTTCATCCTAGGGCATGGAGTTTTTTAACCAGGAAGCCCTGAGTTCCAGGCTTACTGCATCTGCCAAAGGCATCCCAAAGGGAGTGCAGAAGTGCCACAACATGGCTGCTTTCACGGCTTTTCCCTTAGGAAGAACCCTAATACGCGTCTGATTTACCTTCCTAGGGTTACTGTTAGGCTTAGGCCTAGGACTTTTAAAACCAGGAAGCCCTGGGCTCCAGGCACACTGCAGCTGCGAAAGGCATCCCAAGGGGAGCGCAAAAGTGACACAACTTGGCTGCCACCACTGATATTTCCATGAGACCATCCCGAACCATAGGCTGATTTTCCTTCCTAGGGTTAAGGTTTGAGTTACGCCTGGGGTAAGGGTTCTATTAACCAGAAAGCCCTGAGTTCCAAGAACACAGCAGCTGCGAAGGACTAGCCAAGAAGAGCGCAAAAGTACCACAACATGCCTGCCTCCACAGCTTTTTCCTTGGGGACATGCCTAATTCCTGGCTGATTTGCCTTTCTCGTCTTAGGGTTGGGGTTCAGCCTAGGGCTTGGATTTTTTAAACTAGGAAGCCCTGAGTTCCAGGCTTACTTCATCTGCCAAAAGCATCCCAAAGGGAGTGAAAAGTGCCACAACATGGCTGCTTTCACAGCTTTTCCCTTAGGAAGAACCCTAATACGCGGCTGATTTACCTTCCTAGGGTTACTGTTAGGCTTAGGCCTAGGACTTTTAAAACCAGGAAGCCCTGGGCTCCAGGCACACTGCAGCTGTTAAAGGCATCCCAAGATGGCCGCAGAAGTGACACAACTTGGCTGCCTCTGCTGCTATTCTCATGAGTCCATCCCGAACCATAGGCTGATTTTCCTTCCTAGGGTGAGGGTTAGAGTTACGCCTAGGGTAAGAGTTCTATTAACCAGAAAGCCCTGAGTTCCAAGAACACAGCAGCTGCGAAGGACTAGCCAAGAAGAGCGCAAAAGTACCACAACATGCCTGCCTCCACAGCTTTTTCCTTGGGGACATGCCTAATTCCTGGCTGATTTGCCTTTCTCGTCTTAGGGTTGGGGTTCGGCCTAGGGCTAGGACTTTTAAAATCAGGAAGCCCTGAGTTCCAGGCTTACTGCATCTGCCAAAGGCATCCGAAAGGGAGTGCAAAAGTGCCACAACATGGTTGCTTTCACGGCTTTTTCCTTGGCAAGAAGCTTAACACCAGGCTGATTTCCCTTCCCAGGGTTACTGTAAGGCTTAGGCCTAGGGCTAGGATTTTTAAAACTAGGAAGCCCTTAGATCCAGGCACACTGCAGCTGTTCAAGGCATCCCAAGAGTGCCGCAGAAGTGACACAACTTGGCTTCCTCTGCTGCTATTCTCATGAGTCCATCCCGAACCATAGGCTGATTTTCCTTCCTAGGGTGAGGGTTAGAGTTACGCCTAGGGTTAGTGTTTTTTTAACCAGAAAGCCCTGAGTTCCAAGAACACAGCAGCTGCCAAGGACTACCCAAGAGGAGGGGAAAAGTGCCACAACATGGCTGCCTCCAGCGCTTTTTCCTTGGGACCATCATTGAACCTAGGCTGATTTACTTGCCTCCAGTTGCACCTATGGTCACGCCAAGAGATAGGGATTTTAAATCAGTAAACCCTGAGCTCCAGACCCAGTGCAGCTGCAAAAGGCTTCCCAAGGGCAGCCAAAAATTGCCTCAACATGCTCCTTCCAGTGCTTTTTTCCTTGGGAACATCCCTATACCCAGGCTGATTTATCTGCCTAGGCTTAGGGTTAGGGTTCAGCCTAGAGATAGGATTTTTTCAAACAGGAAGCCCTGAATTCCAGGCACACTGCAGCTGTTAAAGTTCTACGTCAACCGCAACTTAGTCTGAAATAAATGCTTTTTCCCTGAGAGCATCTGAGAGGTTTGCATGAAGCACTGATATCTGACATTTGCAATTTTGAATAGGAGAGGAGAAAGAAAATGGGAAGAAGTTTTTAATTTTAGTGGTTTCAATGTTAATTTCCGTACACTTTTTCAAAACTTGTCAGCTCAAATGCCCATCAACATCTTTTAGTCATCTGTAAGTCAGTATTCATATAAAATGTGCTTCAAATCAAAAGAATTTCAAATTTGCACTCCAAATTTCTATGCCTAGATTTATGATTTCCTACACATATTAGATGAAAGGAAGGCCTTTTTTACTGTGGGAGTGCTGGAACACTGGAACAGGTTGCCCAGGGAAGTTGTGGGTGTCCCATCCCTGAAAGTATTCAAGGTCAGCTTGGACGGGGCTTGGAGCAGCAACAAAGGAGAAGCTTGATGGTAGAGAAACAAAGTTGGACTATAGAAGAAACTGGGATTGAAGTATAGGAGCAAGTTTTCTCTCAGCTCTTGGGGTAAATTCAAAGTTGTACAAAATGACATTTATCTGTGCTATTCACTACTGTAACAGAAATGTTCATGAAAACTGTACAGAAGATAGCAAATTTTAAAAGAGATAAGAATTACAGCATAAAATCCATGGGATGGGTTACAACATGAGACACTCTCTAAGAGAAAATCTCTGTGTTTCAGCACTTCATCATGGTAAGATTTCATGAAGTGCCAAAGAAGGCGGCAAAATATCATTCGGGACGTTATTTCCTGGAATTCAGCCTGGCCATTAGTAGGAACTGGGTTTGAACACATCATGTAGATATACCACACACACTTGCCCTTCACTGAAAAATGACTGTTTCCAACGAAGAAGCAATTGACGATCAAAATTGATTGAAAGCATCTTAAACATGTCAAGTATTTCATTGTAGATGATCTGTGATCCAAATGCTTCTTCCACCTTCGAGAGGGACAGAACAATTCTTCCATATCATGATGGTTTAAAATTGTATCAACCAATGTTTTCTGCTGAAAAGATAGCATCTATTTTTTTCTATTTTTGGAAGAAAATATTCCTAGACATACAACAGGTGAGAACTAAGTAATTTTAAAGAAACAAATTAAAAGAAAATATTCTGTAAATAGAATGAAATGAAAAGCTGTGTTTTAAATAGGAGCTAAATATGAAACAGAATTTTTGCACCAGGCATTTGAATTACTGCACCAGCTCTTTTGCCCATCAAGAGAGGCATTGAGCATTTCAGTCTTTTCCAAGGTGTTCATGATCTGCTATGCTGATCTCTGTGTGTGCCTGGGTGTGTGTGGAAGGGGGGGCATGTGAAGGGGAGTGTGTATGTTTGCTTTACAATTGTTGTGGCAGATTCATGCCTCAGCTCCACATTTTGTTTTAGAAAGGTCACACAGAGTGGATGTGAAGTTTACTATCAACAAGAGATCAATTCCCAAATCATCCATTTCACTCTACCTTATAAATCATGTGCTTTGTTGCATATTTTATCAAATCTACTTTCAAGCCAGATGGAGGAAGGAGGATGTGGCAATCCCTCCACCATCTTGCAACTTTTATGCAAGTAGGTTTTCAAGAAAATCATCATTTCTCTTTGAAATATGTCTGGAACAGGCATGATGGTAGTGTCAACCTGTTGGAGTTTTTGTTGCTGGAAGAAGTTATACAAAAGGATTGGTTTTTACATTGACCAGTTACTGAATCAAGCTCAGGAATACATTGGAAATTCAACTGGGGCTTCCTTTCCCCGGCAGACTACTTCTAGAACGAGCTTGTACACTGAAGCTTACTCTTTTGCCCTCTTTTTGTTTCTTTCCTATTTTCTTGGCTTCTTTGCCACTCTCTAGACAATTTTGGAACTTTTTTCCCAACTCAAATGGTTTCAATAGTCTGATTGTGATCATACATTTTTACAAGGAATTTTTAAAATCTTTCCTCCAATTAAGAAAGTCAAGGACTTAGGTCTTTTTCTTCCCTTATCAATATTGCAATGAAATTGATAAGTAAAGACCAACTCTTTCTTTTTGTTTTTAACCCAAGCAGATAATTCCCATCCATTCATCCATTTGGTGGACCAATAGTTGCCATTCTGATGGAAGTTGTCACTTCTTAACAGTAGGCATTCTGTGACTATGTTGACAGCACTTTGGGTGAAGATCCTAACTGGTCTTAGATACACATAGGGAGAAATTTGCTCAGCCAGTGTCAGTCTTAAGCATGCGTATCAGAAGATCTTTCTAGAGCTGGGAATTTTCCCATGAAAGGGATTCAGTTAGGGAAGAGACACTTGCCCCAGAGGTTTACATTCTTCTTGAAGACTGCTTAAGGAACTTAGATGCCATGTCCATTTGGATCTGTGTCTGCACAGAACTTTGTCATGCCAGTGCTTGAAATGCATCTTGAAGAGAATTCACTAGCACAGAATGAATGAGAGTGGAAGGGGTTGGTGGGGCTAACCAGGCCCAACCCCCCTGCCTAAACCAGGATACCTAGAGCCTCTTGCCCAGGATTCTATCTGGGTGTACTTTTAATGTCTTCAAAGATCCAGGCTCCACAATCTTTCTGGGCAGTCTGTGCCGTGGTTCACTCACCCTCACAGTAAAGAATCATTTCCTGATGTTCCTGTATTTCAGTGTGTGCCCACTGCCTCTTGTCTTTTCACTCAGCATCACTGAAAAGACACTGATTCCCTCCCCTTTGCACTATTGCTTCCATATGGATGTGTGCTGCCATGTAGAGATATGTCAAAAACCTCCCTGAAGCCCAGGCAGATAATATTCCCTTCATCTACCAGTCAAGTTAATTCATCAGAGGAGTTTAAAGTTATGTTCAGCATGAAATGCCCCTGAAAAATCATGCTAACTACATTATTGTGTCGTCTTGCATGTGCCTGGCAAGGTTTTCCAGGAAGAGCTGCTTCATCAACTTCCTGGGTATAAAAAAGAGGCTGGCTGGTTTGTACGATTGCGAGTCCTCCTAATTGCCTTTTTTGAAGAAGAGTGTCATTGGCTTACATCCAGTCCTTAGCCTCTCTTCTCGTCTACATCTTAGCAAAAAGCTTTTCCACTATGTCTGGCGAGGAAAAACTGTGCCAGCACAGAAAACATCTCCCATCGTGTTCTAGACGTTGCACGGAGGTGTGCCGAGTGTTTGGCATGAAGGAAAGAAAAGTTGTCCAAAACAGCTTCCAATCGAATGTTCATGTGATTGGAAAAGTCAGGAGAGTGCAAAGGTACTGTTTTCTAGCAGTTGGCAAGCTGCGCACACAATCCCAGTGTTGTACAGCTTCCTTCTTCACCTTTCCGAAGGTGCCGCTCTCTCCGGCTCCCGGAGGCGAAGAAGCGGCTTCTTCGCGCAAAGACGATTGTGCCGCTCACTGTGCACTCCTTAGCGCGGCTTCTGCCGAAAGACGCCCGGGAGCGGCTCTTAGCTCCGGACAGCATCGTACCTTCGTCTTTAGCGTCTCTTCTCGTCTACATCTTAGCAAAAAGCTTTTCCACTATGTCTGGCGAGGAAAAACTGTGCCAGCACAGAAAACATCTCCCATCGTGTTCTAGACGTTGCACGGAGGTGTGCCGAGTGTTTGGCATGAAGGAAAGAAAAGTTGTCCAAAACAGCTTCCAATCGAATGTTCATGTGATTGGAAAAGTCAGGAGAGTGCAAAGGTACTGTTTTCTGGCAGTTGGCAAGCTGCGCACACAATCCCAGTGTTGTACAGCTTCCTTCTTCACCTTTCCGAAGGTGCCGCTCTCTCCGGCTCTCGGAGGCGAAGAAGCGGCTTCTTCGCGCAAAGACGATAGTGCCGCTCACTGTGCACTCCTTAGCGCGGCTTCTGCCGAAAGACGCCCGGGAGCGGCTCTTAGCTCCGGACAGCATCGTACCTTCGTCTTTAGCGTCTCTTCTCGTCTACATCTTAGCAAAAAGCTTTTCTACTATGTCTGGCGAGGAAAAACTGTGCCAGCACAGAAAACATCTCCCATCGTGTTCTAGACGTTGCACGATCCCTATATTTAGGCTGATTTTCCTTCCTGGGGATAGGGTTAGGCTTCAGCCTAGGGCTTGGAGTTTTTTAACCAGGAAGCCCTGAGTTCCAGGCTTACTGCATCTGCCAAAGGCATCCGAAAGGGAGTGCAGAAGTGCCACAACATGGTTGCTTTCACGGCTCTTCCCTTAGGAAGATCCCTAATACGCGGCTGATTTACCTTCCTAGGGTTACTGTTAGGCTTATGCCTAGGACTTTTAAAACCAGGAAGCCCTGGGCTCCAGGCACACTGCAGCTGCGAAAGGCATCCCAAGGGGAGCGCAAAAGTGACACAACTTGGCTGCCACCACTGATATTTCCATGAGACCATCCCGAACCATAGGCTGATTTTCCTTCCTAGGGTTAAGGTTTGACTTACGCCTAGGGTAAGGGTTCTATTAACCAGAAAGCCCTGAGTTCCAAGAACACAGCAGCTGCGAAGGACTAGCCAAGGAGAGCGCAAAAGTACCACAACGTGCCTGCCTCCACAGCTTTTTCCTTGGGGACATGCCTAATTCCTGGCTGATTTGCCTTTCTCGTCTTAGGGTTGGGGTTCGGCCTAGGGCTAGGACTTTTAAAATCAGGAAGCCCTGAGTTCCAGGCTTACTGCATCTGCCAAAGGCATCCGAAAGGGAGTGCAAAAGTGCCACAACATGGTTGCTTTCACGGCTTTTTCCTTGGCAAGAAGCCTAACACCAGGCTGATTTACCTTCCCAGGGTTACTGTAAGGCTTAGGCTTCGGGCTAGGATTTTTAAAACTAGGAAGCCCTTAGCTCCAGGCGCACTGCATCTGTTCAAGGCATCCCAAGGGGAGTAAAAAAGTCCAACAACGTGGCAGCTTTCACAGCTTTTTCCTTGGCACCATCCCTATAACTTGGCTGTTTTATCTGCCTAGGGTTAGGGTTACAGTTCATCCTAGGGCATGGAGTTTTTTAACCAGGAAGCCCTGAGTTCCAGGCTTACTGCATCTGCCAAAGGCATCCCAAAGGGAGTGCAGAAGTGCCACAACATGGCTGCTTTCACGGCTTTTCCCTTAGGAAGAACCCTAATACGCGTCTGATTTACCTTCCTAGGGTTACTGTTAGGCTTAGGCCTAGGACTTTTAAAACCAGGAAGCCCTGGGCTCCAGGCACACTGCAGCTGCGAAAGGCATCCCAAGGGGAGCGCAAAAGTGACACAACTTGGCTGCCACCACTGATATTTCCATGAGACCATCCCGAACCATAGGCTGATTTTCCTTCCTAGGGTTAAGGTTTGAGTTACGCCTGGGGTAAGGGTTCTATTAACCAGAAAGCCCTGAGTTCCAAGAACACAGCAGCTGCGAAGGACTAGCCAAGAAGAGCGCAAAAGTACCACAACATGCCTGCCTCCACAGCTTTTTCCTTGGGGACATGCCTAATTCCTGGCTGATTTGCCTTTCTCGTCTTAGGGTTGGGGTTCAGCCTAGGGCTTGGATTTTTTAAACTAGGAAGCCCTGAGTTCCAGGCTTACTTCATCTGCCAAAAGCATCCCAAAGGGAGTGAAAAGTGCCACAACATGGCTGCTTTCACAGCTTTTCCCTTAGGAAGAACCCTAATACGCGGCTGATTTACCTTCCTAGGGTTACTGTTAGGCTTAGGCCTAGGACTTTTAAAACCAGGAAGCCCTGGGCTCCAGGCATATGCAGCTGTTAAAGGCATCCCAAGATGGCCGCAGAAGTGACACAACTTGGCTGCCTCTGCTGCTATTCTCATGAGTCCATCCCGAACCATAGGCTGATTTTCCTTCCTAGGGTGAGGGTTAGAGTTACGCCTAGGGTAAGAGTTCTATTAACCAGAAAGCCCTGAGTTCCAAGAACACAGCAGCTGCGAAGGACTAGCCAAGAAGAGCGCAAAAGTACCACAACATGCCTGCCTCCACAGCTTTTTCCTTGGGGACATGCCTAATTCCTGGCTGATTTGCCTTTCTCGTCTTAGGGTTGGGGTTCGGCCTAGGGCTAGGATTTTTTAACTAGGAAGCCCTGAGTTCCAGCCTTACTGCATCTGCCAAAGGCATCCCCATGGGAGTGCAGAAGTGCCACAACATGGCTGCTTTCACGGCTTTCCCCTTAGGAAGAACCCTAATACGCGGCTGATTTACCTTCCTAGGGTTACTGTTAGGCTTAGGCCTAGGACTTTTAAAACTAGGAAGCCCTGGGCTCCAGGCACACTGCATCTGTTCAAGGCATCCCAAGGGGAGTACTAACGTACCACAACATGGCAGCTTTCACAGCTTTTTCCTTGGCACCATCCCTATACCTAGGCTGATTTATCTGCCTAGGGTTAGGGTTAGGCTTCAGCCTAGGGCTTGGAGTTTTTTAACTAGGAAGCCCTGAGTTCCAGGCTTACTGCATCTGCCAAATGCATCCCAAAGGGAGTGCAAAAGTGCCACAACATGGCTGCTTTCACGGCTTTTCCCTTAGGAAGAACCCTAATACCCGGCTGATTTACCTTCCTAGGGTTACTGTTAGGCTTAGGCCTAGGACTTTTAAAACCAGGAAGCCCTGGGCTCCAGGCACACTGCAGCTGCGAAAGGCATCCCAAGGGGAGCGCAAAAGTGACACAACTTGGCTGCCACCACTGATATTTCCATGAGACCATCCCGAACCATAGGCTGATTTTCCTTCCTAGGGTTAAGGTTTGAGTTACGCCTGGGGTAAGGGTTCTATTAACCAGAAAGCCCTGAGTTCCAAGAACACAGCAGCTGCGAAGGACTAGCCAAGAAGAGCGCAAAAGTACCACAACATGCCTGCCTCCACAGCTTTTTCCTTGGGGACATGCCTAATTCCTGGCTGATTTGCCTTTCTCGTCTTAGGGTTGGGGTTCAGCCTAGGGCTTGGATTTTTTAAACTAGGAAGCCCTGAGTTCCAGGCTTACTTCATCTGCCAAAAGCATCCCAAAGGGAGTGAAAAGTGCCACAACATGGCTGCTTTCACAGCTTTTCCCTTAGGAAGAACCCTAATACGCGGCTGATTTACCTTCCTAGGGTTACTGTTAGGCTTAGGCCTAGGACTTTTAAAACCAGGAAGCCCTGGGCTCCAGGCATATGCAGCTGTTAAAGGCATCCCAAGATGGCCGCAGAAGTGACACAACTTGGCTGCCTCTGCTGCTATTCTCATGAGTCCATCCCGAACCATAGGCTGATTTTCCTTCCTAGGGTGAGGGTTAGAGTTACGCCTAGGGTAAGAGTTCTATTAACCAGAAAGCCCTGAGTTCCAAGAACACAGCAGCTGCGAAGGACTAGCCAAGAAGAGCGCAAAAGTACCACAACATGCCTGCCTCCACAGCTTTTTCCTTGGGGACATGCCTAATTCCTGGCTGATTTGCCTTTCTCGTCTTAGGGTTGGGGTTCGGCCTAGGGCTAGGATTTTTTAACTAGGAAGCCCTGAGTTCCAGCCTTACTGCATCTGCCAAAGGCATCCCCATGGGAGTGCAGAAGTGCCACAACATGGCTGCTTTCACGGCTTTCCCCTTAGGAAGAACCCTAATACGCGGCTGATTTACCTTCCTAGGGTTACTGTTAGGCTTAGGCCTAGGACTTTTAAAACTAGGAAGCCCTGGGCTCCAGGCACACTGCATCTGTTCAAGGCATCCCAAGGGGAGTACTAACGTACCACAACATGGCAGCTTTCACAGCTTTTTCCTTGGCACCATCCCTATACCTAGGCTGATTTATCTGCCTAGGGTTAGGGTTAGGCTTCAGCCTAGGGCTTGGAGTTTTTTAACTAGGAAGCCCTGAGTTCCAGGCTTACTGCATCTGCCAAATGCATCCCAAAGGGAGTGCAAAAGTGCCACAACATGGCTGCTTTCACGGCTTTTCCCTTAGGAAGAACCCTAATACGCGGCTGATTTACCTTCCTAGGGTTACTGTTAGGCTTAGGCCTAGGACTTTTAAAACCAGGAAGCCCTGGGCTCCAGGCACACTGCAGCTGCGAAAGGCATCCCAAGGGGAGCGCAAAAGTGACACAACTTGGCTGCCACCACTGATATTTCCATGAGACCATCCCGAACCATAGGCTGATTTTCCTTCCTAGGGTTAAGGTTTGAGTTACGCCTAGGGTAAGGGTTCTATTAACCAGAAAGCCCTGAGTTCCAAGAACACAGCAGCTGCGAAGGACTACCCAAGAAGAGCGCAAAAGTACCACAACATGCCTGCCTCCACAGCTTTTTCCTTGGGGACATGCCTAATTCCTGGCTGATTTGCCTTTCTCGTCTTAGGGTTGGGGTTCGGACTAGGGCTAGGACTTTCAAAATCAGGAAGCCCTGAGTTCCAGGCACACTGGAGCTGTGAAAGGCATCCAAAAGGGAGTGCAAAAGTGCCACAACATGGTTGCTTTCACGGCTTTTTCCTTGGCAAGAAGCCTAACACCAGGCTGATCTACCTTCCTAGGGTTACTGTTAGGCTTAGGCCTAGGGCTAGGATTTTTAAAACTAGGAAGCCCTTAGTTCCAGGCACACTGCAGCTGTTCAAGGCATCCCAAGGGGAGTACAAAAGTGCAACAACATGGCAGCTTTCACAGCTTTTTCCTTGGCACCATCCCTATACCTAGGCTGATTTATCTGCCTAGGGTTAGGGTTAGGCTTCAGCCTAGGTCTTGGAGGTTTTCAACCAGGAAGCCCTGAGTTCCAGGCTTACTGCATCTGCCAAAGGCATCCCAAAGGGAGTGCAGAAGTGCCACAACATGGCTGCTTTCACGGCTTTTCCCTTAGGAAGAACCCTAATACCCGGCTGATTTACCTTCCTAGGGTTACTGTTAGGCTTAGGCCTAGGACTTTTAAAACCAGGAAGCCCTGGGCTCCAGGCACACTGCAGCTGCGAAAGGCATCCCAAGGGGAGCGCAAAAGTGACACAACTTGGCTGCCACCACTGATATTTCCATGAGACCATCCCGAACCATAGGCTGATTTTCCTTCCTAGGGTTACGGTTTGAGTTACGCCTGGGGTAAGGGTTCTATTAACCAGAAAGCCCTGAGTTCCAAGAACACAGCAGCTGCGAAGGACTAGCCAAGAAGAGCGCAAAAGTACCACAACATGCCTGCCTCCACAGCTTTTTCCTTGGGGACATGCCTAATTCCTGGCTGATTTGCCTTTCTCGTCTTAGGGTTGGGGTTCAGCCTAGGGCTTGGATTTTTTAAACTAGGAAGCCCTGAGTTCCAGGCTTACTTCATCTGCCAAAAGCATCCCAAAGGGAGTGAAAAGTGCCACAACATGGCTGCTTTCACAGCTTTTCCCTTAGGAAGAACCCTAATACCCGGCTGATTTACCTTCCTAGGGTTACTGTTAGGCTTATGCCTAGGACTTTTAAAACCAGGAAGCCCTGGGCTCCAGGCATATGCAGCTGTTAAAGGCATCCCAAGATGGCCGCAGAAGTGACACAACTTGGCTGCCTCTGCTGCTATTCTCATGAGACCATCCCGAACCATAGGCTGATTTTCCTTCCTAGGGTGAGGGTTAGAGTTACGCCTAGGGTAAGAGTTCTATTAACCAGAAAGCCCTGAGTTCCAAGAACACAGCAGCTGCGAAGGACTAGCCAAGAAGAGCGCAAAAGTACCACAACATGCCTGCCTCCACAGCTTTTTCCTTGGGGACATGCCTAATTCCTGGCTGATTTGCCTTTCTCGTCTTAGGGTTGGGGTTCGGCCTAGGGCTACGATTTTTTTAACTAGGAAGCCCTGAGTTCCAGCCTTACTGCATCTGCCAAAGGCATCCCCATGGGAGTGCAGAAGTGCCACAACATGGCTGCTTTCACGGCTTTCCCCTTAGGAAGAACCCTAATACGCGGCTGATTTACCTTCCTAGGGTTACTGTTAGGCTTAGGCCTAGGACTTTTAAAACTAGGAAGCCCTGGGCTCCAGGCACACTGCATCTGTTCAAGGCATCCCAAGGGGAGTACTAACGTACCACAACATGGCAGCTTTCACAGCTTTTTCCTTGGCACCATCCCTATACCTAGGCTGATTTATCTGCCTAGGGTTAGGGTTAGGGTTCAGCCTAGGGCTTGGAGTTTTTTAACTAGGAAGCCCTGAGTTCCAGGCTTACTGCATCTGCCAAATGCATCCCAAAGGGAGCGCAAAAGTGCCACAACATGGCTGCTTTCACGGCTTTTCCCTTAGGAAGAACCCTAATACGCGGCTGATTTACCTTCCTAGGGTTACTGTTAGGCTTAGGCCTAGGACTTTTTAAACCAGGAAGCCCTGGGCTCCAGGCACACTGCAGCTGCGAAAGGCATCCCAAGGGGAGCGCAAAAGTGACACAACTTGGCTGCCACCACTGATATTTCCATGAGACCATCCCGAACCATAGGCTGATTTTCCTTCCTAGGGTTAAGGTTTGAGTTACGCCTAGGGTAAGGGTTCTATTAACCAGAAAGCCCTGAGTTCCAAGAACACAGCAGCTGCGAAGGACTACCCAAGAAGAGCGCAAAAGTACCACAACATGCCTGCCTCCACAGCTTTTTCCTTGGGGACATGCCTAATTCCTGGCTGATTTGCCTTTCTCGTCTTAGGGTTGGGGTTCGGACTAGGGCTAGGACTTTCAAAATCAGGAAGCCCTGAGTTCCAGGCACACTGGAGCTGTGAAAGGCATCCAAAAGGGAGTGCAAAAGTGCCACAACATGGTTGCTTTCACGGCTTTTTCCTTGGCAAGAAGCCTAACACCAGGCTGATCTACCTTCCTAGGGTTACTGTTAGGCTTAGGCCTAGGGCTAGGATTTTTAAAACTAGGAAGTCCTTAGTTCCAGGCACACTGCAGCTGTTCAAGGCATCCCAAGGGGAGTACAAAAGTGCAACAACATGGCAGCTTTCACAGCTTTTTCCTTGGCACCATCCCTATACCTAGGCTGATTTATCTGCCTAGGGTTAGGGTTAGGCTTCAGCCTAGGTCTTGGAGGTTTTCAACCAGGAAGCCCTGAGTTCCAGGCTTACTGCATCTGCCAAAGGCATCCCAAAGGGAGTGCAGAAGTGCCACAACATGGCTGCTTTCACGGCTTTTCCCTTAGGAAGAACCCTAATACCCGGCTGATTTACCTTCCTAGGGTTACTGTTAGGCTTAGGCCTAGGACTTTTAAAACCAGGAAGCCCTGGGCTCCAGGCACACTGCAGCTGCGAAAGGCATCCCAAGGGGAGCGCAAAAGTGACACAACTTGGCTGCCACCACTGATATTTCCATGAGACCATCCCGAACCATAGGCTGATTTTCCTTCCTAGGGTTACGGTTTGAGTTACGCCTGGGGTAAGGGTTCTATTAACCAGAAAGCCCTGAGTTCCAAGAACACAGCAGCTGCGAAGGACTACCCAAGAAGAGCGCAAAAGTACCACAACATGCCTGCCTCCACAGCTTTTTCCTTGGGGACATGCCTAATTCCTGGCTGATTTGCCTTTCTCGTCTTAGGGTTGGGGTTCAGCCTAGGGCTTGGATTTTTTAAACTAGGAAGCCCTGAGTTCCAGGCTTACTTCATCTGCCAAAAGCATCCCAAAGGGAGTGAAAAGTGCCACAACATGGCTGCTTTCACAGCTTTTCCCTTAGGAAGAACCCTAATACCCGGCTGATTTACCTTCCTAGGGTTACTGTTAGGCTTATGCCTAGGACTTTTAAAACCAGGAAGCCCTGGGCTCCAGGCATATGCAGCTGTTAAAGGCATCCCAAGATGGCCGCAGAAGTGACACAACTTGGCTGCCTCTGCTGCTATTCTCATGAGTCCATCCCGAACCATAGGCTGATTTTCCTTCCTAGGGTGAGGGTTAGAGTTACGCCTAGGGTAAGAGTTCTATTAACCAGAAAGCCCTGAGTTCCAAGAACACAGCAGCTGCGAAGGACTAGCCAAGAAGAGCGCAAAAGTACCACAACATGCCTGCCTCCACAGCTTTTTCCTTGGGGACATGCCTAATTCCTGGCTGATTTGCCTTTCTCGTCTTAGGGTTGGGGTTCGGCCTAGGGCTAGGATTTTTTTAACTAGGAAGCCCTGAGTTCCAGCCTTACTGCATCTGCCAAAGGCATCCCCATGGGAGTGCAGAAGTGCCACAACATGGCTGCTTTCACGGCTTTCCCCTTAGGAAGAACCCTAATACGCGGCTGATTTACCTTCCTAGGGTTACTGTTAGGCTTAGGCCTAGGACTTTTAAAACTAGGAAGCCCTGGGCTCCAGGCACACTGCATCTGTTCAAGGCATCCCAAGGGGAGTACTAACGTACCACAACATGGCAGCTTTCACAGCTTTTTCCTTGGCACCATCCCTATACCTAGGCTGATTTATCTGCCTAGGGTTAGGGTTAGGGTTCAGCCTAGGGCTTGGAGTTTTTTAACTAGGAAGCCCTGAGTTCCAGGCTTACTGCATCTGCCAAATGCATCCCAAAGGGAGCGCAAAAGTGCCACAACATGGCTGCTTTCACGGCTTTTCCCTTAGGAAGAACCCTAATACGCGGCTGATTTACCTTCCTAGGGTTACTGTTAGGCTTAGGCCTAGGACTTTTTAAACCAGGAAGCCCTGGGCTCCAGGCACACTGCAGCTGCGAAAGGCATCCCAAGGGGAGCGCAAAAGTGACACAACTTGGCTGCCACCACTGATATTTCCATGAGACCATCCCGAACCATAGGCTGATTTTCCTTCCTAGGGTTAAGGTTTGAGTTACGCCTAGGGTAAGGGTTCTATTAACCAGAAAGCCCTGAGTTCCAAGAACACAGCAGCTGCGAAGGACTACCCAAGAAGAGCGCAAAAGTACCACAACATGCCTGCCTCCACAGCTTTTTCCTTGGGGACATGCCTAATTCCTGGCTGATTTGCCTTTCTCGTCTTAGGGTTGGGGTTCGGACTAGGGCTAGGACTTTCAAAATCAGGAAGCCCTGAGTTCCAGGCACACTGGAGCTGTGAAAGGCATCCAAAAGGGAGTGCAAAAGTGCCACAACATGGTTGCTTTCACGGCTTTTTCCTTGGCAAGAAGCCTAACACCAGGCTGATCTACCTTCCTAGGGTTACTGTTAGGCTTAGGCCTAGGGCTAGGATTTTTAAAACTAGGAAGCCCTTAGTTCCAGGCACACTGCAGCTGTTCAAGGCATCCCAAGGGGAGTACAAAAGTGCAACAACATGGCAGCTTTCACAGCTTTTTCCTTGGCACCATCCCTATACCTAGGCTGATTTATCTGCCTAGGGTTAGGGTTAGGCTTCAGCCTAGGTCTTGGAGGTTTTCAACCAGGAAGCCCTGAGTTCCAGGCTTACTGCATCTGCCAAAGGCATCCCAAAGGGAGTGCAGAAGTGCCACAACATGGCTGCTTTCACGGCTTTTCCCTTAGGAAGAACCCTAATACCCGGCTGATTTACCTTCCTAGGGTTACTGTTAGGCTTAGGCCTAGGACTTTTAAAACCAGGAAGCCCTGGGCTCCAGGCACACTGCAGCTGCGAAAGGCATCCCAAGGGGAGCGCAAAAGTGACACAACTTGGCTGCCACCACTGATATTTCCATGAGACCATCCCGAACCATAGGCTGATTTTCCTTCCTAGGGTTAATGTTTCAGTTACGCCTGGGGTAAGGGTTCTATTAACCAGAAAGCCCTGAGTTCCAAGAACACAGCAGCTGCGAAGGACTACCCAAGAAGAGCGCAAAAGTACCACAACATGCCTGCCTCCACAGCTTTTTCCTTGGGGACATGCCTAATTCCTGGCTGATTTGCCTTTCTCGTCTTAGGGTTGGGGTTCAGCCTAGGGCTTGGATTTTTTAAACTAGGAAGCCCTGAGTTCCAGGCTTACTTCATCTGCCAAAAGCATCCCAAAGGGAGTGAAAAGTGCCACAACATGGCTGCTTTCACAGCTTTTCCCTTAGGAAGAACCCTAATACCCGGCTGATTTACCTTCCTAGGGTTACTGTTAGGCTTATGCCTAGGACTTTTAAAACCAGGAAGCCCTGGGCTCCAGGCATATGCAGCTGTTAAAGGCATCCCAAGATGGCCGCAGAAGTGACACAACTTGGCTGCCTCTGCTGCTATTCTCATGAGTCCATCCCGAACCATAGGCTGATTTTCCTTCCTAGGGTGAGGGTTAGAGTTACGCCTAGGGTAAGAGTTCTATTAACCAGAAAGCCCTGAGTTCCAAGAACACAGCAGCTGCGAAGGACTAGCCAAGAAGAGCGCAAAAGTACCACAACATGCCTGCCTCCACAGCTTTTTCCTTGGGGACATGCCTAATTCCTGGCTGATTTGCCTTTCTCGTCTTAGGGTTGGGGTTCGGCCTAGGGCTAGGATTTTTTTAACTAGGAAGCCCTGAGTTCCAGCCTTACTGCATCTGCCAAAGGCATCCCCATGGGAGTGCAGAAGTGCCACAACATGGCTGCTTTCACGGCTTTCCCCTTAGGAAGAACCCTAATACGCGGCTGATTTACCTTCCTAGGGTTACTGTTAGGCTTAGGCCTAGGACTTTTAAAACTAGGAAGCCCTGGGCTCCAGGCACACTGCATCTGTTCAAGGCATCCCAAGGGGAGTACTAACGTACCACAACATGGCAGCTTTCACAGCTTTTTCCTTGGCACCATCCCTATACCTAGGCTGATTTATCTGCCTAGGGTTAGGGTTAGGGTTCAGCCTAGGGCTTGGAGTTTTTTAACTAGGAAGCCCTGAGTTCCAGGCTTACTGCATCTGCCAAATGCATCCCAAAGGGAGTGCAAAAGTGCCACAACATGGCTGCTTTCACGGCTTTTCCCTTAGGAAGAACCCTAATACGCGGCTGATTTACCTTCCTAGGGTTACTGTTAGGCTTAGGCCTAGGACTTTTAAAACCAGGAAGCCCTGGGCTCCAGGCACACTGCAGCTGCGAAAGGCATCCCAAGGGGAGCGCAAAAGTGACACAACTTGGCTGCCACCACTGATATTTCCATGAGACCATCCCGAACCATAGGCTGATTTTCCTTCCAAGGGTTAAGGTTTGAGTTACGCCTAGGGTAAGGGTTCTATTAACCAGAAAGCCCTGAGATCCAAGAACACAGCAGCTGCGAAGGACTACCCAAGAAGAGCGCAAAAGTACCACAACATGCCTGCCTCCACAGCTTTTTCCTTGGGGACATGCCTAATTCCTGGCTGATTTGCCTTTCTCGTCTTAGGGTTGGGGTTCGGACTAGGGCTAGGACTTTCAAAATCAGGAAGCCCTGAGTTCCAGGCACACTGGAGCTGTGAAAGGCATCCAAAAGGGAGTGCAAAAGTGCCACAACATGGTTGCTTTCACGGCTTTTTCCTTGGCAAGAAGCCTAACACCAGGCTGATCTACCTTCCTAGGGTTACTGTTAGGCTTAGGCCTAGGGCTAGGATTTTTAAAACTAGGAAGCCCTTAGTTCCAGGCACACTGCAGCTGTTCAAGGCATCCCAAGGGGAGTACAAAAGTGCAACAACATGGCAGCTTTCACAGCTTTTTCCTTGGCACCATCCCTATACCTAGGCTGATTTATCTGCCTAGGGTTAGGGTTAGGCTTCAGCCTAGGTCTTGGAGGTTTTCAACCAGGAAGCCCTGAGTTCCAGGCTTACTGCATCTGCCAAAGGCATCCCAAAGGGAGTGCAGAAGTGCCACAACATGGCTGCTTTCACGGCTTTTCCCTTAGGAAGAACCCTAATACCCGGCTGATTTACCTTCCTAGGGTTACTGTTAGGCTTAGGCCTAGGACTTTTAAAACCAGGAAGCCCTGGGCTCCAGGCACACTGCAGCTGCGAAAGGCATCCCAAGGGGAGCGCAAAAGTGACACAACTTGGCTGCCACCACTGATATTTCCATGAGACCATCCCGAACCATAGGCTGATTTTCCTTCCTAGGGTTACGGTTTGAGTTACGCCTGGGGTAAGGGTTCTATTAACCAGAAAGCCCTGAGTTCCAAGAACACAGCAGCTGCGAAGGACTACCCAAGAAGAGCGCAAAAGTACCACAACATGCCTGCCTCCACAGCTTTTTCCTTGGGGACATGCCTAATTCCTGGCTGATTTGCCTTTCTCGTCTTAGGGTTGGGGTTCAGCCTAGGGCTTGGATTTTTTAAACTAGGAAGCCCTGAGTTCCAGGCTTACTTCATCTGCCAAAAGCATCCCAAAGGGAGTGAAAAGTGCCACAACATGGCTGCTTTCACAGCTTTTCCCTTAGGAAGAACCCTAATACCCGGCTGATTTACCTTCCTAGGGTTACTGTTAGGCTTATGCCTAGGACTTTTAAAACCAGGAAGCCCTGGGCTCCAGGCATATGCAGCTGTTAAAGGCATCCCAAGATGGCCGCAGAAGTGACACAACTTGGCTGCCTCTGCTGCTATTCTCATGAGTCCATCCCGAACCATAGGCTGATTTTCCTTCCTAGGGTGAGGGTTAGAGTTACGCCTAGGGTAAGAGTTCTATTAACCAGAAAGCCCTGAGTTCCAAGAACACAGCAGCTGCGAAGGACTAGCCAAGAAGAGCGCAAAAGTACCACAACATGCCTGCCTCCACAGCTTTTTCCTTGGGGACATGCCTAATTCCTGGCTGATTTGCCTTTCTCGTCTTAGGGTTGGGGTTCGGCCTAGGGCTAGGATTTTTTTAACTAGGAAGCCCTGAGTTCCAGCCTTACTGCATCTGCCAAAGGCATCCCCATGGGAGTGCAGAAGTGCCACAACATGGCTGCTTTCACGGCTTTCCCCTTAGGAAGAACCCTAATACGCGGCTGATTTACCTTCCTAGGGTTACTGTTAGGCTTAGGCCTAGGACTTTTAAAACTAGGAAGCCCTGGGCTCCAGGCACACTGCATCTGTTCAAGGCATCCCAAGGGGAGTACTAACGTACCACAACATGGCAGCTTTCACAGCTTTTTCCTTGGCACCATCCCTATACCTAGGCTGATTTATCTGCCTAGGGTTAGGGTTAGGGTTCAGCCTAGGGCTTGGAGTTTTTTAACTAGGAAGCCCTGAGTTCCAGGCTTACTGCATCTGCCAAATGCATCCCAAAGGGAGCGCAAAAGTGCCACAACATGGCTGCTTTCACGGCTTTTCCCTTAGGAAGAACCCTAATACGCGGCTGATTTACCTTCCTAGGGTTACTGTTAGGCTTAGGCCTAGGACTTTTTAAACCAGGAAGCCCTGGGCTCCAGGCACACTGCAGCTGCGAAAGGCATCCCAAGGGGAGCGCAAAAGTGACACAACTTGGCTGCCACCACTGATATTTCCATGAGACCATCCCGAACCATAGGCTGATTTTCCTTCCTAGGGTTAAGGTTTGAGTTACGCCTAGGGTAAGGGTTCTATTAACCAGAAAGCCCTGAGTTCCAAGAACACAGCAGCTGCGAAGGACTACCCAAGAAGAGCGCAAAAGTACCACAACATGCCTGCCTCCACAGCTTTTTCCTTGGGGACATGCCTAATTCCTGGCTGATTTGCCTTTCTCGTCTTAGGGTTGGGGTTCGGACTAGGGCTAGGACTTTCAAAATCAGGAAGCCCTGAGTTCCAGGCACACTGGAGCTGTGAAAGGCATCCAAAAGGGAGTGCAAAAGTGCCACAACATGGTTGCTTTCACGGCTTTTTCCTTGGCAAGAAGCCTAACACCAGGCTGATCTACCTTCCTAGGGTTACTGTTAGGCTTAGGCCTAGGGCTAGGATTTTTAAAACTAGGAAGCCCTTAGTTCCAGGCACACTGCAGCTGTTCAAGGCATCCCAAGGGGAGTACAAAAGTGCAACAACATGGCAGCTTTCACAGCTTTTTCCTTGGCACCATCCCTATACCTAGGCTGATTTATCTGCCTAGGGTTAGGGTTAGGCTTCAGCCTAGGTCTTGGAGGTTTTCAACCAGGAAGCCCTGAGTTCCAGGCTTACTGCATCTGCCAAAGGCATCCCAAAGGGAGTGCAGAAGTGCCACAACATGGCTGCTTTCACGGCTTTTCCCTTAGGAAGAACCCTAATACCCGGCTGATTTACCTTCCTAGGGTTACTGTTAGGCTTAGGCCTAGGACTTTTAAAACCAGGAAGCCCTGGGCTCCAGGCACACTGCAGCTGCGAAAGGCATCCCAAGGGGAGCGCAAAAGTGACACAACTTGGCTGCCACCACTGATATTTCCATGAGACCATCCCGAACCATAGGCTGATTTTCCTTCCTAGGGTTAATGTTTCAGTTACGCCTGGGGTAAGGGTTCTATTAACCAGAAAGCCCTGAGTTCCAAGAACACAGCAGCTGCGAAGGACTACCCAAGAAGAGCGCAAAAGTACCACAACATGCCTGCCTCCACAGCTTTTTCCTTGGGGACATGCCTAATTCCTGGCTGATTTGCCTTTCTCGTCTTAGGGTTGGGGTTCAGCCTAGGGCTTGGATTTTTTAAACTAGGAAGCCCTGAGTTCCAGGCTTACTTCATCTGCCAAAAGCATCCCAAAGGGAGTGAAAAGTGCCACAACATGGCTGCTTTCACAGCTTTTCCCTTAGGAAGAACCCTAATACCCGGCTGATTTACCTTCCTAGGGTTACTGTTAGGCTTATGCCTAGGACTTTTAAAACCAGGAAGCCCTGGGCTCCAGGCATATGCAGCTGTTAAAGGCATCCCAAGATGGCCGCAGAAGTGACACAACTTGGCTGCCTCTGCTGCTATTCTCATGAGTCCATCCCGAACCATAGGCTGATTTTCCTTCCTAGGGTGAGGGTTAGAGTTACGCCTAGGGTAAGAGTTCTATTAACCAGAAAGCCCTGAGTTCCAAGAACACAGCAGCTGCGAAGGACTAGCCAAGAAGAGCGCAAAAGTACCACAACATGCCTGCCTCCACAGCTTTTTCCTTGGGGACATGCCTAATTCCTGGCTGATTTGCCTTTCTCGTCTTAGGGTTGGGGTTCGGCCTAGGGCTAGGATTTTTTTAACTAGGAAGCCCTGAGTTCCAGCCTTACTGCATCTGCCAAAGGCATCCCCATGGGAGTGCAGAAGTGCCACAACATGGCTGCTTTCACGGCTTTCCCCTTAGGAAGAACCCTAATACGCGGCTGATTTACCTTCCTAGGGTTACTGTTAGGCTTAGGCCTAGGACTTTTAAAACTAGGAAGCCCTGGGCTCCAGGCACACTGCATCTGTTCAAGGCATCCCAAGGGGAGTACTAACGTACCACAACATGGCAGCTTTCACAGCTTTTTCCTTGGCACCATCCCTATACCTAGGCTGATTTATCTGCCTAGGGTTAGGGTTAGGGTTCAGCCTAGGGCTTGGAGTTTTTTAACTAGGAAGCCCTGAGTTCCAGGCTTACTGCATCTGCCAAATGCATCCCAAAGGGAGTGCAAAAGTGCCACAACATGGCTGCTTTCACGGCTTTTCCCTTAGGAAGAACCCTAATACGCGGCTGATTTACCTTCCTAGGGTTACTGTTAGGCTTAGGCCTAGGACTTTTAAAACCAGGAAGCCCTGGGCTCCAGGCACACTGCAGCTGCGAAAGGCATCCCAAGGGGAGCGCAAAAGTGACACAACTTGGCTGCCACCACTGATATTTCCATGAGACCATCCCGAACCATAGGCTGATTTTCCTTCCAAGGGTTAAGGTTTGAGTTACGCCTAGGGTAAGGGTTCTATTAACCAGAAAGCCCTGAGATCCAAGAACACAGCAGCTGCGAAGGACTACCCAAGAAGAGCGCAAAAGTACCACAACATGCCTGCCTCCACAGCTTTTTCCTTGGGGACATGCCTAATTCCTGGCTGATTTGCCTTTCTCGTCTTAGGGTTGGGGTTCGGACTAGGGCTAGGACTTTCAAAATCAGGAAGCCCTGAGTTCCAGGCACACTGGAGCTGTGAAAGGCATCCAAAAGGGAGTGCAAAAGTGCCACAACATGGTTGCTTTCACGGCTTTTTCCTTGGCAAGAAGCCTAACACCAGGCTGATCTACCTTCCTAGGGTTACTGTTAGGCTTAGGCCTAGGGCTAGGATTTTTAAAACTAGGAAGCCCTTAGTTCCAGGCACACTGCAGCTGTTCAAGGCATCCCAAGGGGAGTACAAAAGTGCAACAACATGGCAGCTTTCACAGCTTTTTCCTTGGCACCATCCCTATACCTAGGCTGATTTATCTGCCTAGGGTTAGGGTTAGGCTTCAGCCTAGGTCTTGGAGGTTTTCAACCAGGAAGCCCTGAGTTCCAGGCTTACTGCATCTGCCAAAGGCATCCCAAAGGGAGTGCAGAAGTGCCACAACATGGCTGCTTTCACGGCTTTTCCCTTAGGAAGAACCCTAATACGCGGCTGATTTACCTTCCTAGGGTTACTGTTAGGCTTAGGCCTAGGACTTTTAAAACCAGGAAGCCCTGGGCTCCAGGCACTCTGCAGCTGTTAAAGGCATCCCAAGAGGGCCGCAGAAGTGACACAACTTGGCTGCCTCTGCTTCTATTCTCATGAGACCATCCTGAATCATAGGCTGATTTTCCTTCCTAGGATTAATGTTTGAGTTTCGCCTAGGGTAAGAGTTCTATTAACCAGAAAGACCTGAGTTCCAAGAACACAGCAGCTGCGAAGGACTACCCAAGAAGAGCGCAAAAGTACCACAACATGCCTGCCTCCACAGCTTTTTCCTTGGGGACATGCCTAATTCCTGGCTGATTTGCCTTTCTCGTCTTAGGGTTGGGGTTCGGCCTAGGGCTAGGATTTTTTTAACTCGGAAGCCCTGAGTTCCAGGCTTACTGCATCTGCCAAAGGCATCCCAAAGGGAGTGCAGAAGTGCCACAACATGGCTGCTTTCACGGCTTTTCCCTTAGGAAGAACCCTAATACGCGGCTGATTTGCCTTCCTAGGGTTACTGTTAGGCTTAGGCCTAGGACTTTTAAAACCAGGAAGCCCTGGGCTCCAGGCACACTGCAGCTGCGAAAGGCATCCCAAGGGGAGCGCAAAAGTGACACAACTTGGCTGCCACCACTGATATTTCCATGAGACCATCCCGAACCATAGGCTGATTTTCCTTCCTAGGGTTAAGGTTTGAGTTACGCCTAGGGTAAGGGTTCTATTAACCAGAAAGCCCTGAGTTCCAAGAACACAGCAGCTGCGAAGGACTAGCCAAGAAGAGCGCAAAAGTACCACAACATGCCTGCCTCCACAGCTTTTTCCTTGGGGACATGCCTAATTCCTGGCTGATTTGCCTTTCTCGTCTTAGGATTGGGGTTCGGCCTAGAGCTAGGATTTTTTTAACGAGGAAGCCCTGAGTTCCAGGCTTACTGCATCTGCCAAAGGCATCCCAAAGGGAGTGCAAAAGTGCCACAACATGGCTGCTTTCACGGCTTTTCCCTTAGGAACAACCCTTATACCCGGCTGATTTACCTTCCTAGGGTTACTGTTAGGCTTAGGCCTAGGACTTTTAAAACCAGGAAGCCCTGGGCTCCAGGCACACTGCAGCTGCGAAAGGCATCCCAAGGGGAGCGCAAAAGTGACACAACTTGGCTGCCACCACTGATATTTCCATGAGACCATCCCGAACCATAGGCTGATTTTCCTTCCTAGGGTTAAGGTTTGAGTTACGCCTGGGGTAAGGGTTCTATTAACCAGAAAGCCCTGAGTTCCAAGAACACAGCAGCTGCGAAGGACTAGCCAAGAAGAGCGCAAAAGTACCACAACATGCCTGCCTCCACAGCTTTTTCCTTGGGGACATGCCTAATTCCTGGCTGATTTGCCTTTCTCGTCTTAGGGTTGGTGTTCGGCCTAGGGCTAGGATTTTTTAAACTAGGAAGCCCTGAGTTCCAGGCTTACTTCATCTGCCAAAAGCATCCCAAAGGGAGTGAAAAGT
Organism: Ammospiza maritima maritima; assembly: GCA_036010785.1. Lineage (NCBI taxonomy): Eukaryota > Metazoa > Chordata > Aves > Passeriformes > Passerellidae > Ammospiza > Ammospiza maritima. The sequence continues at coordinate 5,899,188 of CM069694.1, forward strand.
GCCACAACATGGCTGCTTTCACAGCTTTTCCCTTAGGAAGAACCCTAATACGCGGCTGATTTACCTTCCTAGGGTTACTGTTAGGCTTAGGCCTAGGACTTTTAAAACCAGGAAGCCCTGGGCTCCAGGCACACTGCAGCTGCGAAAGGCATCCCAAGGGGAGCGCAAAAGTGACACAACTTGGCTGCCACCACTGATATTTCCATGAGACCATCCCGAACCATAGGCTGATTTTCCTTCCTAGGGTTAAGGTTTGAGTTACGCCTAGGGTAAGGGTTCTATTAACCAGAAAGCCCTGAGTTCCAAGAACACAGCAGCTGCGAAGGACTAGCCAAGAAGAGCGCAAAAGTACAACAACCGTCCTGCCTCCACAGCTTTTTCCTTGGGGACATGCCTAATTCCTGGCTGATTTGCCTTTCTCGTCTTAGGGTTGGGGTTCGGCCTAGGGCTAGGATTTTTTTAACTAGGAAGCCCTGAGTTCCAGGCTTACTGCATCTGCCAAAGGCACCCCAAAGGGAGTGCAGAAGTGCCACAACATGGCTGCTTTCACGGCTTTTCCCTTTGGAAGAACCCTAATACGCGTCTGATTTACCTTCCTAGGGTTACTGTTAGGCTTAGGCCTAGGACTTTTAAAACCAGGAAGCCCTGGGCTCCAGGCACACTGCAGCTGCGAAAGGCATCCCAAGGGGAGCGCAAAAGTGACACAACTTGGCTGCCACCACTGATATTTCCATGAGACCATCCCGAACCATAGGCTGATTTTCCTTCCTAGGGTTAAGGTTTGAGTTACGCCTAGGGTAAGTGTTCTATTAACCAGAAAGCCCTGAGTTCCAAGAACACAGCAGCTGCGAAGGACTACCCAAGAAGAGCGCAAAAGTACCACAACCGTCCTGCCTCCACAGCTTTTTCCTTGGGGACATGCCTAATTCCTGGCTGATTTGCCTTTCTCGTCTTAGGGTTGTGGTTCGGCCTAGGGCTAGGATTTTTTTAACTAGGAAGCCCTGAGTTCCAGCCTTACTGCATCTGCCAAAGGCATCCCCATGGGAGTGCAGAAGTGCCACAACATGGCTGCTTTCACGGCTTTCCCCTTAGGAAGAACCCTAATACGCGGCTGATTTACCTTCCTAGGGTTACTGTTAGGCTTAGGCCTAGGACTTTTAAAACCAGGAAGCCCTGGGCTCCAGGCACACTGCATCTGTTCAAGGCATCCCAAGGGGAGTACTAACGTACCACAACATGGCAGCTTTCACAGCTTTTTCCTTGGCACCATCCCTATACCTAGGCTGATTTATCTGCCTAGGGTTAGGGTTAGGGTTCAGCCTAGGGCTTGGAGTTTTTTAACTAGGAAGCCCTGAGTTCCAGGCTTACTGCATCTGCCAAATGCATCCCAAAGGGAGTGCAAAAGTGCCACAACATGGCTGCTTTCACGGCTTTTCCCTTAGGAAGAACCCTAATACTAGGCTGATTTACCTTCCTAGGGTTACTGTTAGGCTTAGGCCTAGGACTTTTAAAACCAGGAAGCCCTGGGCTCCAGGCACACTGCAGCTGCGAAAGGCATCCCAAGGGGAGCGCAAAAGTGACACAACTTGGCTGCCACCACTGATATTTCCATGAGACCATCCCGAACCATAGGCTGATTTTCCTTCCTAGGGTTAAGGTTTGAGTTACGCCTAGGGTAAGGGTTCTATTAACCAGAAAGCCCTGAGTTCCAAGAACACAGCAGCTGCGAAGGACTAGCCAAGAAGAGCGCAAAAGTACCACAACATGCCTGCCTCCACAGCTTTTTCCTTGGGGACATGCCTAATTCCTGGCTGATTTGCCTTTCTCGTCTTAGGGTTGGGGTTCGGACTAGGGCTAGGACTTTCAAAATCAGGAAGCCCTGAGTTCCAGGCACACTGGAGCTGTGAAAGGCATCCCAAAGGGAGTGCAAAAGTGCCACAACATGGTTGCTTTCACGGCTTTTTCCTTGGCAAGAAGCCTAACACCAGGCTGATCTACCTTCCTAGGGTTACTGTTAGGCTTAGGCCTAGGGCTAGGATTTTTAAAACTAGGAAGCCCTTAGTTCCAGGCACACTGCAGCTGTTCAAGGCATCCCAAGGGGAGTACAAAAGTGCAACAACATGGCAGCTTTCACAGCTTTTTCCTTGGCACCATCCCTATACCTAGGCTGATTTATCTGCCTAGGGTTAGGGTTAGGCTTCAGCCTAGGTCTTGGAGGTTTTCAACCAGGAAGCCCTGAGTTCCAGGCTTACTGCATCTGCCAAAGGCATCCCAAAGGGAGTGCAGAAGTGCCACAACATGGCTGCTTTCACGGCTTTTCCCTTAGGAAGAACCCTAATACCCGGCTGATTTACCTTCCTAGGGTTACTGTTAGGCTTAGGTCTAGGACTTTTAAAACCAGGAAGCCCTGGGCTCCAGGCACACTGCAGCTGCGAAAGGCATCCCAAGGGGAGCGCAAAAGTGACACAACTTGGCTGCCACCACTGATATTTCCATGAGACCATCCCGAACCATAGGCTGATTTTCCTTCCTAGGGTTACGGTTTGAGTTACGCCTGGGGTAAGGGTTCTATTAACCAGAAAGCCCTGAGTTCCAAGAACACAGCAGCTGCGAAGGACTAGCCAAGAAGAGCGCAAAAGTACCACAACATGCCTGCCTCCACAGCTTTTTCCTTGGGGACATGCCTAATTCCTGGCTGATTTGCCTTTCTCGTCTTAGGGTTGGGGTTCAGCCTAGGGCTTGGATTTTTTAAACTAGGAAGCCCTGAGTTCCAGGCTTACTTCATCTGCCAAAAGCATCCCAAAGGGAGTGAAAAGTGCCACAACATGGCTGCTTTCACAGCTTTTCCCTTAGGAAGAACCCTAATACCCGGCTGATTTACCTTCCTAGGGTTACTGTTAGGCTTATGCCTAGGACTTTTAAAACCAGGAAGCCCTGGGCTCCAGGCATATGCAGCTGTTAAAGGCATCCCAAGATGGCCGCAGAAGTGACACAACTTAGCTGCCTCTGCTGCTATTCTCATGAGTCCATCCCGAACCATAGGCTGATTTTCCTTCTTAGGGTGAGGGTTAGAGTTACGCCTAGGGTAAGAGTTCTATTAACCAGAAAGCCCTGAGTTCCAAGAACACAGCAGCTGCGAAGGACTAGCCAAGAAGAGCGCAAAAGTACCACAACATGCCTGCCTCCACAGCTTTTTCCTTGGGGACATGCCTAATTCCTGGCTGATTTGCCTTTCTCGTCTTAGGGTTGCGGTTCGGCCTAGGGCTAGGATTTTTTTAACTAGGAAGCCCTGAGTTCCAGCCTTACTGCATCTGCCAAAGGCATCCCAAAGGGAGTGCAGAAGTGCCACAACATGGCTGCTTTCACTGCTTTCCCCTTAGGAAGAACCCTAATACGCGGCTGATTTACCTTCCTAGGGTTACTGTTAGGCTTAGGCCTAGGACTTTTAAAACTAGGAAGCCCTGGGCTCCAGGCACACTGCATCTGTTCAAGGCATCCCAAGGGGAGTACTAACGTACCACAACATGGCAGCTTTCACAGCTTTTTCCTTGGCACCATCCCTATACCTAGGCTGATTTATCTGCCTAGGGTTAGGGTTAGGGTTCAGCCTAGGGCTTGGAGTTTTTTAACTAGGAAGTCCTGAGTTCCAGGCTTACTGCATCTGCCAAATGCATCCCAAAGGGAGTGCAAAAGTGCCACAACATGGCTGCTTTCACGGCTTTTCCCTTAGGAAGATCCCTAATACTAGGCTGATTTACCTTCCTAGGGTTACTGTTAGGCTTAGGCCTAGGACTTTTAAAACCAGGAAGCCCTGGGCTCCAGGCACACTGCAGCTGCGAAAGGCATCCCAAGGGGAGCGCAAAAGTGACACAACTTGGCTGCCACCACTGATATTTCCATGAGACCATCCCGAACCATAGGCTGATTTTCCTTCCTAGGGTTAAGGTTTGAGTTACGCCTAGGGTAAGGGTTCTATTAACCAGAAAGCCCTGAGTTCCAAGAACACAGCAGCTGCGAAGGACTAGCCAAGAAGAGCGCAAAAGTACCACAACATGCCTGCCTCCACAGCTTTTTCCTTGGGGACATGCCTAATTCCTGGCTGATTTGCCTTTCTCGTCTTAGGGTTGGGGTTCGGACTAGGGCTAGGACTTTCAAAATCAGGAAGCCCTGAGTTCCAGGCACACTGGAGCTGTGAAAGGCATCCCAAAGGGAGTGCAAAAGTGCCACAACATGGTTGCTTTCACGGCTTTTTCCTTGGCAAGAAGCCTAACACCAGGCTGATCTACCTTCCTAGGGTTACTGTTAGGCTTAGGCCTAGGGCTAGGATTTTTAAAACTAGGAAGCCCTTAGTTCCAGGCACACTGCAGCTGTTCAAGGCATCCCAAGGGGAGTACAAAAGTGCAACAACATGGCAGCTTTCACAGCTTTTTCCTTGGCACCATCCCTATACCTAGGCTGATTTATCTGCCTAGGGTTAGGGTTAGGCTTCAGCCTTGGTCTTGGAGGTTTTCAACCAGGAAGCCCTGAGTTCCAGGCTTACTGCATCTGCCAAAGGCATCCCAAAGGGAGTGCAGAAGTGCCACAACATGGCTGCTTTCACGGCTTTTCCCTTTGGAAGAACCCTAATACCCGGCTGATTTACCTTCCTAGGGTTACTGTTAGGCTTAGGCCTAGGACTTTTAAAACCAGGAAACCCTGGGCTCCAGGCACTCTGCAGCTGTTAAAGGCATCCCAAGAGGGCCGCAGAAGTGACACAACTTGGCTGCCTCTGCTTCTATTCTCATGAGACCATCCTGAATCATAGGCTGATTTTCCTTCCTAGGGTTAAGGTTTGAGTTACGCCTAGGGTAAGAGTTCTATTAACCAGAAAGCCCTGAGTTCCAAGAACACAGCAGCTGCGAAGGACTACCCAAGAAGAGCGCAAAAGTACCACAACGTGCCTGCCTCCACAGCTTTTTCCTTGGGGACATGCCTAATTCCTGGCTGATTTGCCTTTCTCGTCTTAGGGTTGGGGTTCGGCCTAGAGCTAGGATTTTTTTAACGAGGAAGCCCTGAGTTCCAGCCTTACTGCATCTGCCAAAGGCATCCCAAAGGGAGTGCAAAAGTGCCACAACATGGCTGCTTTCACGGCTTTTCCCTTAGGAAGAACCCTAATACCCGGCTGATTTACCTTCCTAGGGTTACTGTTAGGCTTAGGCCTAGGACTTTTAAAACCAGGAAGCCCTGGGCTCCAGGCACACTGCAGCTGCGAAAGGCATCCCAAGGGGAGCGCAAAAGTGACACAACTTGGCTGCCACCACTGATATTTCCATGAGACCATCCCGAAACATAGGCTGATTTTCCTTCCTAGGGTTAAGGTTTGAGTTACGCCTAGGGTAAGGGTTCTATTAACCAGAAAGCCCTGAGTTCCAAGAACACAGCAGCTGCGAAGGACTAGCCAAGAAGAGCGCAAAAGCACAACAACCGTCCTGCCTCCACAGCTTTTTCCTTGGGGACATGCCTAATTCCTGGCTGATTTGCCTTTCTCGTCTTAGGGTTGGGGTTCGGCCTAGGGCTAGGATTTTTTTAACTAGGAAGCCCTGAGTTCCAGGCTTACTGCATCTGCCAAAGGCATCCCAAAGGGAGTGCAGAAGTGCCACAACATGGCTGCTTTCACGGCTTTTCCCTTTGGAAGAACCCTAATACGCGTCTGATTTACCTTCCTAGGGTTACTGTTAGGCTTAGGCCTAGGACTTTTAAAACCAGGAAGCCCTGGGCTCCAGGCACACTGCAGCTGCGAAAGGCATCCCAAGGGGAGCGCAAAAGTGACACAACTTGGCTGCCACCACTGATATTTCCATGAGACCATCCCGAACCATAGGCTGATTTTCCTTCCTAGGCTTAAGGTTTGAGTTACGCCTAGGGTAAGGGTTCTATTAACCAGAAAGCCCTGAGTTCCAAGAACACAGCAGCTGCGAAGGACTACCCAAGAAGAGCGCAAAAGTACCACAACATGCCTGCCTCCACAGCTTTTTCCTTGGGGACATGCCTAATTCCTGGCTGATTTGCCTTTCTCGTCTTAGGGTTGGGGTTCGGCCTAGGGCTAGGATTTTTTTAACTAGGAAGCCCTGAGTTCCAGGCTTACTGCATCTGCCAAAGGCATCCCAAAGGGAGTGCAAAAGTGCCACAACATGGCTGCTTTCACGGCTTTTCCCTTAGGAAGAACCCTAATACCCGGCTGATTTACCTTCCTAGGGTTACTGTTAGGCTTAGGCCTAGGACTTTTAAAACCAGGAAGCCCTGGGCTCCAGGCACACTGCAGCTGCGAAAGGCATCCCAAGGGGAGCGCAAAAGTGACACAACTTGGCTGCCACCACTGATATTTCCATGAGACCATCCCGAACCATAGGCTGATTTTCCTTCCAAGGGTTAAGGTTTGACTTTCGCCTAGGGTAAGGGTTCTATTAACCAGAAAGCCCTGAGTTCCAAGAACACAGCACCTGCGAAGGACTAGCCAAGAAGAGCGCAAAAGTACCACAACATGCCTGCCTCCACAGCTTTTTCCTTGGGGACATGCCTAATTCCTGGCTGATTTGCCTTTCTCGTCTTAGGGTTGGGGTTCGGCCTAGGGCTAGGACTTTTAAAATCAGGAAGCCCTGAGTTCCAGGCTTACTGCATCTGCCAAAGGCATCCGAAAGGGAGTGCAAAAGTGCCACAACATGGTTGCTTTCACGGCTTTTTCCTTGGCAAGAAGCTTAACACCAGGCTGATTTCCCTTCCCTTGGTTACTGTTAGGCTTAGGCCTAGGGCTAGGATTTTTAAAATTAGGAAGCCCTTAGATCCAGGCACACTGCAGCTGTTTAAGGCATCCCAAGGGGAGTACAAAAGTACCACAACATGGCAGCTTTCACAGGTTTTTCCTTGGCACCATCCCTATACCTAGGCTGTTTTATCTGCCTAGGGTTAGGGTTAGGGTTCAGCCTAGGGCTTGGAGTTTTTTAACCAGGAAGCCCTGAGTTCCAGGCTTACTGCATCTGCCAAAGGCATCCCAAAGGGAGTGCAAAAGTGCCACAACATGGCTGCTTTCACAGCTTTTCCCTTAGGAAGAACCCTAATACGCGGCTGATTTACCTTCCTAGGGTTACTGTTAGGCTTAGGCCTAGGACTTTTAAAACCAGGAAGCCCTGGGCTCCAAGCACATGCAGCTGTTAAAGGCATCCAAAGAGGGCCGCAGAAGTGACACAACTTGGCTGCCTCTGCTTCTATTCTCATGAGACCATCCTGAATCATAGGCTGATTTTCCTTCCTAGGGTTAAGGTTTGAGTTTCGCCTAGGGTAAGAGTTCTATTAACCAGAAAGACCTGAGTTCCAAGAACACAGCAGCTGCGAAGGACTAGCCAAGAAGAGCGCAAAAGTACCACAACATGCCTGCCTCCACAGCTTTTTCCTTGGGGACATGCCTAATTCCTGGCTGATTTGCCTTTCTCGTCTTAGGGTTGGGGTTCGGCCTAGGGCTAGGATTTTTTTAACTAGGAAGCCCTGAGTTCCAGGCTTACTGCATCTGTCAAAGGCATCCCCAAGGGAGTGCAGAAGTGCCACAACATGGCTGCTTTCACGGCTTTTCCCTTAGGAAGAACCCTAATACGCGGCTGGTTTACCTTCCTAGGGTTACTGTTAGGCTTAGGCCTAGGACTTTTAAAACCAGGAAGCCCTGGGCTCCAGGCACACTGCCGCTGCGAAAGGCATCCCAAGGGGAGCGCAAAAGTGACACAACTTGGCTGCCACCACTGATATTTCCATGAGACCATCCCGAACCATAGGCTGATTTTCCTTCCTAGGCTTAAGGTTTGAGTTACGCCTAGGGTAAGGGTTCTATTAACCAGAAAGCCCTGAGTTCCAAGAACACAGCAGCTGCGAAGGACTTCCCAAGAAGAGCGCAAATTACCACAACATGCCTGCCTCCACAGCTTTTTCCTTGGGGACATGCCTAATTCCTGGCTGATTTGCCTTTCTCGTCTTAGGTTTGGGGTTCGGCCTAGGGCTAGGATTTTTAAAATCAGGAAGCCCTGAGTTCCAGGCACACTGGAGCTGTGAAAGGCATCCAAAAGGGAGTGCAGAAGTGCCACAACATGGTTGCTTTCACGGGTTTTTCCTTGGCAAGAAGCTTAACACCAGGCTGATTTCCCTTCCTAGGGTTACTGTAAGGCTTAGGCCTAGGGCTAGGATTTTTAAAACTAGGAAGCCCTTAGATCCAGGCACACTGCAGCTGTTCAAGGCATCCCAAGGGGAGTACAAAAGTGCAACAACATGGCAGCTTTCACAGCTTTTTCCTTGGCACCATCCCTATACCTAGTCTGTTTTATCTACCTAGGGTTAGGGTTAGGGTTCAGCCTAGGGCTTGGAGTTTTTTAACCAGGAAGCCCTGAGTTCCAGGCTTACTTCATCTGCCAAAGGCAACCCAAAGGGAGTGCAAAAGTGCCACAACATGGCTGCTTTCACGGCTTTTCCCTTAGGAAGAACCCTAATACGCGGCTGATTTACCTTCCTAGGGTTACTGTTAGGCTTAGGCCTAGGGCTAGGATTTTTAAAACTAGGAAGCCCTTAGATCCAGGCACACTGCAGCTGTTCAAGGCATCCCAAGAGGGCCGCAGAAGTGACACAACTTGGCTGCCTCTGCTGCTATTCTCATGAGTCCATCCCGAACCATAGGCTGATTTTCCTTCCTAGCGTGAGGGTTAGTGTTACGCCTAGGGTTAGTGTTTTTTTAACCAGAAAGCCCTGTGTTCCAAGAACACAGCAGCTGCGAAGGACTACCCAAGAGGAGGGGAAAAGTGCCACAACATGGCTGCCTCCAGCGCTTTTTCCTTGGGACCATCATTGAACCTAGGCTGATTTACTTGCCTCCAGTTGCACCTATGGTCACGCCAAGAGATAGGGATTTTAAATCAGTAAACCCTGAGCTCCAGACCCAGTGCAGCTGCAAAAGGCTTCCCAAGGGCAGCCAAAAATTGCCTCAACATGCTCCTTCCAGTGCTTTTTTCCTTGGGAACATCCCTATACCCAGGCTGATTTATCTGCCTAGGCTTAGGGTTAGGGTTCAGCCTAGAGATAGGATTTTTTCAAACAGGAAGCCCTGAATTCCAGGCACACTGCAGCTGTTAAAGGCAGTGTTCTACGTCAACCGCAACTTAGTCTGAAATAAATGCTTTTTCCCTGAGAGCATCTGAGAGGTTTGCATGAAGCACTGATATCTGACATTTGCAATTTTGAATAGGAGAGGAGAAAGAAAATGGGAAGAAGTTTTTAATTTTAGTGGTTTCAATGTTAATTTCCGTACACTTTTTCAAAACTTGTCAGCTCAAATGCCCATCAACATCTTTTAGTCATCTGTAAGTCAGTATTCATATAAAATGTGCTTCAAATCAAAAGAATTTCAAATTTGCACTCCAAATTTCTATGCCTAGATTTATGATTTCCTACACATATTAGATGAAAGGAAGGCCTTTTTTACTGTGGGAGTGCTGGAACACTGGAACAGGTTGCCCAGGGAAGTTGTGGGTGTCCCATCCCTGAAAGTATTCAAGGTCAGCTTGGACGGGGCTTGGAGCAGCAACAAAGGAGAAGCTTGGTGGTAGAGAAACAAAGTTGGACTATAGAAGAAACTGGGATTGAAGTATAGGAGCAAGTTTTCTCTCAGCTCTTGGGGTAAACTCAAAGTTGTACAAAATTACATTTATCTGTGCTATTCACTACTGTAACAGAAATGTTCATGAAAACTGTACAGAAGATAGCAAATTTTAAAAGAGATAAGAATTACAGCATAAAATCCATGGGATGGGTTACAACATGAGACACTCTCTAAGAGAAAATCTCTGTGTTTCAGCACTTCATCATGGTAAGATTTCATGAAGTGCCAAAGAAGGCGGCAAAATATCATTCGGGACGTTATTTCCTGGAATTCAGCCTGGCCATTAGTAGGAACTGGGTTTGAACACATCATGTAGATATACCACACACACTTGCCCTTCACTGAAAAATGACTGTTTCCAACGAAGAAGCAATTGACGATCAAAATTGATTGAAAGCATCTTAAACATGTCAAGTATTTCATTGTAGATGATCTGTGATCCAAATGCTTCTTCCACCTTCGAGAGGGACAGAACAATTCTTCCATATCATGATGGTTTAAAATTGTATCAACCAATGTTTTCTGCTGAAAAGATAGCATCTATTTTTTTCTATTTTTGGAAGAAAATATTCCTAGACATACAACAGGTGAGAACTAAGTAATTTTAAAGAAACAAATGAAAAGAAAATATTCTGTAAATAGAATGAAATGAAAAGCTGTGTTTTAAATAGGAGCTAAATATGAAACAGAATTTTTGCACCAGGCATTTGAATTACTGCACCAGCTCTTTTGCCCATCAAGAGAGGCATTGAGCATTTCAGTCTTTTCCAAGGTGTTCATGATCTGCTATGCTGATCTCTGTGTGTGCCTAGGTGTGTGTGGAAGGGGGGGCATGTGAAGGGGAGTGTGTATGTTTGCTTTACAATTGTTGTGGCAGATTCATGCCTCAGCTCCACATTTTGTTTTAGAAAGGTCACACAGAGTGGATGTGAAGTTTACTATCAACAAGAGATCAATTCCCAAATCATCCATTTCACTCTACCTTATAAATCATGTGCTTTGTTGCATATTTTATCAAATCTACTTTCAAGCCAGATGGAGGAAGGAGGATGTGGCAATCCCTCCACCATCTTGCAACTTTTATGCAAGTAGGTTTTCAAGAAAATCATCATTTCTCTTTGAAATATGTCTGGAACAGGCATGATGGTAGTGTCAACCTGTTGGAGTTTTTGTTGCTGGAAGAAGTTATAGAAAAGGATTGGTTTTTACATTGACCAGTTACTGAATCAAGCTCAGGAATACATTGGAAATTCAACTGGGGCTTCCTTTCCCCGGCAGACTACTTCTAGAACGAGCTTGTACACTGAAGCTTACTCTTTTGCCCTCTTTTTGTTTCTTTCCTATTTTCTTGGCTTCTTTGCCACTCTCTAGACAATTTTGGAACTTTTTTCCCAACTCAAATGGTTTCAATAGTCTGATTGTGATCATACATTTTTACAAGGAATTTTTAAAATCTTTCCTCCAATTAAGAAAGTCAAGGACTTAGGTCTTTTTCTTCCCTTATCAATATTGCAATGAAATTGATAAGTAAAGACCAACTCTTTCTTTTTGTTTTTAACCCAAGCAAATAATTCCCATCCATTCATCCATTTGGTGGACCAATAGTTGCCATTCTGATGGAAGTTGTCACTTCTTAACAGTAGGCATTCTGTGACTATGTTGACAGCACTTTGGGTGAAGATCCTAACTGGTCTTAGATACACATAGGGAGAAATTTGCTCAGCCAGTGTCAGTCTTAAGCATGCGTATCAGAAGATCTTTCTAGAGCTGGGAATTTTCCCATGAAAGGGATTCAGTTAGGGAAGAGACACTTGCCCCAGAGGTTTACATTCTTCTTGAAGACTGCTTAAGGAACTTAGATGCCATGTCCATTTGGATCTGTGTCTGCACAGAACTTTGTCATGCCAGTGCTTGAAATGCATCTTGAAGAGAATTCACTAGCACAGAATGAATGAGAGTGGAAGGGGTTGGTGGGGCTAACCAGGCCCAACCCCCCTGCCTAAACCAGGATACCTAGAGCCTCTTGCCCAGGATTCTATCTGGGTGTACTTTGAATGTCTTCAAAGATCCAGGCTCCACAATCTTTCTGGGCAGTCTGTGCCGTGGTTCACTCACCCTCACAGTAAAGAATCATTTCCTGATGTTCCTGTATTTCAGTGTGTGCCCACTGCCTCTTGTCTTTTCACTCAGCATCACTGAAAAGACACTGATTCCCTCCCCTTTGCACTATTGCTTCCATATGGATGTGTGCTGCCATGTAGAGATATGTCAAAAACCTCCCTGAAGCCCAGGCAGATAATATTCCCTTCATCTACCAGTCAAGTTGATTCATCAGAGGAGTTTAAAGTTATGTTCAGCATGAAATGCCCCTGAAAAATCATGCTAACTACATTATTGTGTTGTCTTGCATGTGCCTGGCAAGGTTTTCCAGGAAGAGCTGCTTCATCAACTTCCTGGGTATAAAAAAGAGGCTGGCTGGTTTGTACGATTGCGAGTCCTCCTAATTGCCTTTTTTGAAGAAGAGTGTCATTGGCTTACATCCAGTCCTTAGCCTCTCTTCTCGTCTACATCTTAGCAAAAAGCTTTTCCACTATGTCTGGCGAGGAAAAACTGTGCCAGCACAGAAAACATCTCCCATCGTGTTCTAGACGTTGCACGGAGGTGTGCCGAGTGTTTGGCATGAAGGAAAGAAAAGTTGTCCAAAACAGCTTCCAATCGAATGTTCATGTGATTGGAAAAGTCAGGAGAGTGCAAAGGTACTGTTTTCTAGCAGTTGGCAAGCTGCGCACACAATCCCAGTGTTGTACAGCTTCTTTCTTCACCTTTCCGAAGGTGCCGCTCTCTCCGGCTCCCGGAGGCGAAGAAGCGGCTTCTTCGCGCAAAGACGATTGTGCCGCTCACTGTGCACTCCTTAGCGCGGCTTCTGCCGAAAGACGCCCGGGAGCGGCTCTTAGCTCCGGACAGCATCGTACCTTCGTCTTTAGCGTCTCTTCTCGTCTACATCTTAGCAAAAAGCTTTTCTACTATGTCTGGCGAGGAAAAACTGTGCCAGCACAGAAAACATCTCCCATCGTGTTCTAGACGTTGCACGGAGGTGTGCCGAGTGTTTGGCATGAAGGAAAGAAAAGTTGTCCAAAACAGCTTCCAATCGAATGTTCATGTGATTGGAAAAGTCAGGAGAGTGCAAAGGTACTGTTTTCTGGCAGTTGGCAAGCTGCGCACACAATCCCAGTGTTGTACAGCTTCCTTCTTCACCTTTCCGAAGGTGCCGCTCTCTCCGGCTCCCGGAGGCGAAGAAGCGGCTTCTTCGCGCAAAGACGATTGTGCCGCTCACTGTGCACTCCTTAGCGCGGCTTCTGCCGAAAGACGCCCGGGAGCGGCTCTTAGCTCCGGAGAGCATCGTACCTTCGTCTTTAGCGTCTCCTCGTCTACATCTTAGCAAAAAGCTTTTCCACTATGTCTGGCGAGGAAAAACTGTGCCAGCACAGAAAACATCTCCCATCGTATTCTAGACGTTGCACGGAGGTGTGCCGAGTGTTTGGCATGAAGGAAAGAAAAGTTGTCCAAAACAGCTTCCAATCGAATGTTCATGTGATTGGAAAAGTCAGGAGAGTGCAAAGGTACTGTTTTCTGGCAGTTGGCAAGCTGCGCACACAATCCCAGTGTTGTACAGCTTCCTTCTTCACCTTTCCGAAGGTGCCGCTCTCTCCGGCTCCCGGAGGCGAAGAAGCGGCTTCTTCGCGCAAAGACGATTGTGCCGCTCACTGTGCACTCCTTAGCGCGGCTTCTGCCGAAAGACGCCCGGGAGCGGCTCTTAGCTCCGGACAGCATCGTACCTTCGTCTTTAGCGTCTCTTCTCGTCTACATCTTAGCAAAAAGCTTTTCCACTATGTCTGGCGAGGAAAAACTGTGCCAGCACAGAAAACATCTCCCATCGTGTTCTAGACGTTGCACGGAGGTGTGCCGAGTGTTTGGCATGAAGGAAAGAAAAGTTGTCCAAAACAGCTTCCAATCGAATGTTCATGTGATTGGAAAAGTCAGGAGAGTGCAAAGGTACTGTTTTCTAGCAGTTGGCAAGCTGCGCACAAAATCCCAGTGTTGTACAGCTTCCTTCTTCACCTTTCCGAAGGTGCCGCTCTCTCCGGCTCCCGGAGGCGAAGAAGCGGCTTCTTCGCGCAAAGACGATTGTGCCGCTCACTGTGCACTCCTTAGCGCGGCTTCTGCCGAAAGACGCCCGGGAGCGGCTCTTAGCTCCGGACAGCATCGTACCTTCGTCTTTAGCGTCTCTTCTCGTCTACATCTTAGCAAAAAGCTTTTCTACTATGTCTGGCGAGGAAAAACTGTGCCAGCACAGAAAACATCTCCCATCGTGTTCTAGACGTTGCACGGAGGTGTGCCGAGTGTTTGGCATGAAGGAAAGAAAAGTTGTCCAAAACAGCTTCCAATCGAATGTTCATGTGATTGGAAAAGTCAGGAGAGTGCAAAGGTACTGTTTTCTGGCAGTTGGCAAGCTGCGCACACAATCGCAGTGTTGTACAGCTTCCTTCTTCACCTTTCCGAAGGTGCCGCTCTCTCCGGCTCCCGGAGGCGAAGAAGCGGCTTCTTCGCGCAAAGACGATTGTGCCGCTCACTGTGCACTCCTTAGCGCGGCTTCTGCCGAAAGACGCCCGGGAGCGGCTCTTAGCTCCGGACAGCATCGTACCTTCGTCTTTAGCGTCTCTTCTCGTCTACATCTTAGCAAAAAGCTTTTCTACTATGTCTGGCGAGGAAAAACTGTGCCAGCACAGAAAACATCTCCCATCGTGTTCTAGACGTTGCACGGAGGTGTGCCGAGTGTTTGGCATGAAGGAAAGAAAAGTTGTCCTAAACAGCTTCCAATCGAATGTTCATGTGATTGGAAAAGTCAGGAGAGTGCAAAGGTACTGTTTTCTGGCAGTTGGCAAGCTGCGCACACAATCCCAGTGTTGTACAGCTTCCTTCTTCACCTTTCCGAAGGTGCCGCTCTCTCCGGCTCCCGGAGGCGAAGAAGCGGCTTCTTCGCGCAAAGACGATTGTGCCGCTCACTGTGCACTCCTTAGCGCGGCTTCTGCCGAAAGACGCCCGGGAGCGGCTCTTAGCTCCGGACAGCATCGTACCTTCGTCTTTAGCGTCTCTTCTCGTCTACATCTTAGCAAAAAGCTTTTCCACTATGTCTGGCGAGGAAAAACTGTGCCAGCACAGAAAACATCTCCCATCGTGTTCTAGACGTTGCACGGAGGTGTGCCGAGTGTTTGGCATGAAGGAAAGAAAAGTTGTCCAAAACAGCTTCCAATCGAATGTTCATGTGATTGGAAAAGTCAGGAGAGTGCAAAGGTACTGTTTTCTAGCAGTTGGCAAGCTGCGCACAAAATCCCAGTGTTGTACAGCTTCCTTCTTCACCTTTCCGAAGGTGCCGCTCTCTCCGGCTCCCGGAGGCGAAGAAGCGGCTTCTTCGCGCAAAGACGATTGTGCCGCTCACTGTGCACTCCTTAGCGCGGCTTCTGCCGAAAGACGCCCGGGAGCGGCTCTTAGCTCCGGACAGCATCGTACCTTCGTCTTTAGCGTCTCTTCTCGTCTACATCTTAGCAAAAAGCTTTTCTACTATGTCTGGCGAGGAAAAACTGTGCCAGCACAGAAAACATCTCCCATCGTGTTCTAGACGTTGCACGGAGGTGTGCCGAGTGTTTGGCATGAAGGAAAGAAAAGTTGTCCAAAACAGCTTCCAATCGAATGTTCATGTGATTGGAAAAGTCAGGAGAGTGCAAAGGTACTGTTTTCTGGCAGTTGGCAAGCTGCGCACACAATCCCAGTGTTGTACAGCTTCCTTCTTCACCTTTCCGAAGGTGCCGCTCTCTCCGGCTCCCGGAGGCGAAGAAGCGGCTTCTTCGCGCAAAGACGATTGTGCCGCTCACTGTGCACTCCTTAGCGCGGCTTCTGCCGAAAGACGCCCGGGAGCGGCTCTTAGCTCCGGACAGCATCGTACCTTCGTCTTTAGCGTCTCTTCTCGTCTACATCTTAGCAAAAAGCTTTTCTACTATGTCTGGCGAGGAAAAACTGTGCCAGCACAGAAAACATCTCCCATCGTGTTCTAGACGTTGCACGGAGGTGTGCCGAGTGTTTGGCATGAAGGAAAGAAAAGTTGTCCAAAACAGCTTCCAATCGAATGTTCATGTGATTGGAAAAGTCAGGAGAGTGCAAAGGTACTGTTTTCTGGCAGTTGGCAAGCTGCGCACACAATCCCAGTGTTGTACAGCTTCCTTCTTCACCTTTCCGAAGGTGCCGCTCTCTCCGGCTCCCGGAGGCGAAGAAGCGGCTTCTTCGCGCAAAGACGATTGTGCCGCTCACTGTGCACTCCTTAGCGCGGCTTCTGCCGAAAGACGCCCGGGAGCGGCTCTTAGCTCCGGAGAGCATCGTACCTTCGTCTTTAGCGTCTCTTCTCGTCTACATCTTAGCAAAAAGCTTTTCTACTATGTCTGGCGAGGAAAAACTGTGCCAGCACAGAAAACATCTCCCATCGTGTTCTAGACGTTGCACGGAGGTGTGCCGAGTGTTTGGCATGAAGGAAAGAAAAGTTGTCCAAAACAGCTTCCAATCGAATGTTCATGTGATTGGAAAAGTCAGGAGAGTGCAAAGGTACTGTTTTCTAGCAGTTGGCAAGCTGCGCACAAAATCCCAGTGTTGTACAGCTTCCTTCTTCACCTTTCCGAAGGTGCCGCTCTCTCCGGCTCCCGGAGGCGAAGAAGCGGCTTCTTCGCGCAAAGACGATTGTGCCGCTCACTGTGCACTCCTTAGCGCGGCTTCTGCCGAAAGACGCCCGGGAGCGGCTCTTAGCTCCGGACAGCATCGTACCTTCGTCTTTAGCGTCTCTTCTCGTCTACATCTTAGCAAAAAGCTTTTCTACTATGTCTGGCGAGGAAAAACTGTGCCAGCACAGAAAACATCTCCCATCGTGTTCTAGACGTTGCACGGAGGTGTGCCGAGTGTTTGGCATGAAGGAAAGAAAAGTTGTCCAAAACAGCTTCCAATCGAATGTTCATGTGATTGGAAAAGTCAGGAGAGTGCAAAGGTACTGTTTTCTGGCAGTTGGCAAGCTGCGCACACAATCCCAGTGTTGTACAGCTTCCTTCTTCACCTTTCCGAAGGTGCCGCTCTCTCCGGCTCCCGGAGGCGAAGAAGCGGCTTCTTCGCGCAAAGACGATTGTGCCGCTCACTGTGCACTCCTTAGCGCGGCTTCTGCCGAAAGACGCCCGGGAGCGGCTCTTAGCTCCGGACAGCATCGTACCTTCGTCTTTAGCGTCTCTTCTCGTCTACATCTTAGCAAAAAGCTTTTCCACTATGTCTGGCGAGGAAAAACTGTGCCAGCACAGAAAACATCTCCCATCGTGTTCTAGACGTTGCACGGAGGTGTGCCGAGTGTTTGGCATGAAGGAAAGAAAAGTTGTCCAAAACAGCTTCCAATCGAATGTTCATGTGATTGAAAAAGTCAGGAGAGTGCAAAGGTACTGTTTTCTAGCAGTTGGCAAGCTGCGCACAAAATCCCAGTGTTGTACAGCTTCCTTCTTCACCTTTCCGAAGGTGCCGCTCTCTCCGGCTCCCGGAGGCGAAGAAGCGGCTTCTTCGCGCAAAGACGATTGTGCCGCTCACTGTGCACTCCTTAGCGCGGCTTCTGCCGAAAGACGCCCGGGAGCGGCTCTTAGCTCCGGACAGCATCGTACCTTCGTCTTTAGCGTCTCTTCTCGTCTACATCTTAGCAAAAAGCTTTTCTACTATGTCTGGCGAGGAAAAACTGTGCCAGCACAGAAAACATCTCCCATCGTGTTCTAGACGTTGCACGGAGGTGTGCCGAGTGTTTGGCATGAAGGAAAGAAAAGTTGTCCAAAACAGCTTCCAATCGAATGTTCATGTGATTGGAAAAGTCAGGAGAGTGCAAAGGTACTGTTTTCTGGCAGTTGGCAAGCTGCGCACACAATCCCAGTGTTGTACAGCTTCCTTCTTCACCTTTCCGAAGGTGCCGCTCTCTCCGGCTCCCGGAGGCGAAGAAGCGGCTTCTTCGCGCAAAGACGATTGTGCCGCTCACTGTGCACTCCTTAGCGCGGCTTCTGCCGAAAGACGCCCGGGAGCGGCTCTTAGCTCCGGACAGCATCGTACCTTCGTCTTTAGCGTCTCTTCTCGTCTACATCTTAGCAAAAAGCTTTTCTACTATGTCTGGCGAGGAAAAACTGTGCCAGCACAGAAAACATCTCCCATCGTGTTCTAGACGTTGCACGGAGGTGTGCCGAGTGTTTGGCATGAAGGAAAGAAAAGTTGTCCAAAACAGCTTCCAATCGAATGTTCATGTGATTGGAAAAGTCAGGAGAGTGCAAAGGTACTGTTTTCTGGCAGTTGGCAAGCTGCGCACACAATCCCAGTGTTGTACAGCTTCCTTCTTCACCTTTCCGAAGGTGCCGCTCTCTCCGGCTCCCGGAGGCGAAGAAGCGGCTTCTTCGCGCAAAGACGATTGTGCCGCTCACTGTGCACTCCTTAGCGCGGCTTCTGCCGAAAGACGCCCGGGAGCGGCTCTTAGCTCCGGACAGCATCGTACCTTCGTCTTTAGCGTCTCTTCTCGTCTACATCTTAGCAAAAAGCTTTTCCACTATGTCTGGCGAGGAAAAACTGTGCCAGCACAGAAAACATCTCCCATCGTGTTCTAGACGTTGCACGGAGGTGTGCCGAGTGTTTGGCATGAAGGAAAGAAAAGTTGTCCAAAACAGCTTCCAATCGAATGTTCATGTGATTGGAAAAGTCAGGAGAGTGCAAAGGTACTGTTTTCTAGCAGTTGGCAAGCTGCGCACAAAATCCCAGTGTTGTACAGCTTCCTTCTTCACCTTTCCGAAGGTGCCGCTCTCTCCGGCTCCCGGAGGCGAAGAAGCGGCTTCTTCGCGCAAAGACGATTGTGCCGCTCACTGTGCACTCCTTAGCGCGGCTTCTGCCGAAAGACGCCCGGGAGCGGCTCTTAGCTCCGGACAGCATCGTACCTTCGTCTTTAGCGTCTCTTCTCGTCTACATCTTAGCAAAAAGCTTTTCTACTATGTCTGGCGAGGAAAAACTGTGCCAGCACAGAAAACATCTCCCATCGTGTTCTAGACGTTGCACGGAGGTGTGCCGAGTGTTTGGCATGAAGGAAAGAAAAGTTGTCCAAAACAGCTTCCAATCGAATGTTCATGTGATTGGAAAAGTCAGGAGAGTGCAAAGGTACTGTTTTCTGGCAGTTGGCAAGCTGCGCACACAATCCCAGTGTTGTACAGCTTCCTTCTTCACCTTTCCGAAGGTGCCGCTCTCTCCGGCTCCCGGAGGCGAAGAAGCGGCTTCTTCGCGCAAAGACGATTGTGCCGCTCACTGTGCACTCCTTAGCGCGGCTTCTGCCGAAAGACGCCCGGGAGCGGCTCTTAGCTCCGGACAGCATCGTACCTTCGTCTTTAGCGTCTCTTCTCGTCTACATCTTAGCAAAAAGCTTTTCTACTATGTCTGGCGAGGAAAAACTGTGCCAGCACAGAAAACATCTCCCATCGTGTTCTAGACGTTGCACGGAGGTGTGCCGAGTGTTTGGCATGAAGGAAAGAAAAGTTGTCCAAAACAGCTTCCAATCGAATGTTCATGTGATTGGAAAAGTCAGGAGAGTGCAAAGGTACTGTTTTCTGGCAGTTGGCAAGCTGCGCACACAATCCCAGTGTTGTACAGCTTCCTTCTTCACCTTTCCGAAGGTGCCGCTCTCTCCGGCTCCCGGAGGCGAAGAAGCGGCTTCTTCGCGCAAAGACGATTGTGCCGCTCACTGTGCACTCCTTAGCGCGGCTTCTGCCGAAAGACGCCCGGGAGCGGCTCTTAGCTCCGGACAGCATCGTACCTTCGTCTTTAGCGTCTCTTCTCGTCTACATCTTAGCAAAAAGCTTTTCTACTATGTCTGGCGAGGAAAAACTGTGCCAGCACAGAAAACATCTCCCATCGTGTTCTAGACGTTGCACGGAGGTGTGCCGAGTGTTTGGCATGAAGGAAAGAAAAGTTGTCCAAAACAGCTTCCAATCGAATGTTCATGTGATTGGAAAAGTCAGGAGAGTGCAAAGGTACTGTTTTCTGGCAGTTGGCAAGCTGCGCACACAATCCCAGTGTTGTACAGCTTCCTTCTTCACCTTTCCGAAGGTGCCGCTCTCTCCGGCTCCCGGAGGCGAAGAAGCGGCTTCTTCGCGCAAAGACGATTGTGCCGCTCACTGTGCACTCCTTAGCGCGGCTTCTGCCGAAAGACGCCCGGGAGCGGCTCTTAGCTCCGGACAGCATCGTACCTTCGTCTTTAGCGTCTCTTCTCGTCTACATCTTAGCAAAAAGCTTTTCTACTATGTCTGGCGAGGAAAAACTGTGCCAGCACAGAAAACATCTCCCATCGTGTTCTAGACGTTGCACGGAGGTGTGCCGAGTGTTTGGCATGAAGGAAAGAAAAGTTGTCCAAAACAGCTTCCAATCGAATGTTCATGTGCTTGGAAAAGTCAGGAGAGTGCAAAGGTACTGTTTTCTAGCAGTTGGCAAGCTGCGCACAAAATCCCAGTGTTGTACAGCTTCCTTCTTCACCTTTCCGAAGGTGCCGCTCTCTCCGGCTCCCGGAGGCGAAGAAGCGGCTTCTTCGCGCAAAGACGATTGTGCCGCTCACTGTGCACTCCTTAGCGCGGCTTCTGCCGAAAGACGCCCGGGAGCGGCTCTTAGCTCCGGACAGCATCGTACCTTCGTCTTTAGCGTCTCTTCTCGTCTACATCTTAGCAAAAAGCTTTTCTACTATGTCTGGCGAGGAAAAACTGTGCCAGCACAGAAAACATCTCCCATCGTGTTCTAGACGTTGCACGGAGGTGTGCCGAGTGTTTGGCATGAAGGAAAGAAAAGTTGTCCAAAACAGCTTCCAATCGAATGTTCATGTGATTGGAAAAGTCAGGAGAGTGCAAAGGTACTGTTTTCTGGCAGTTGGCAAGCTGCGCACACAATCCCAGTGTTGTACAGCTTCCTTCTTCACCTTTCCGAAGGTGCCGCTCTCTCCGGCTCCCGGAGGCGAAGAAGCGGCTTCTTCGCGCAAAGACGATTGTGCCGCTCACTGTGCACTCCTTAGCGCGGCTTCTGCCGAAAGACGCCCGGGAGCGGCTCTTAGCTCCGGACAGCATCGTACCTTCGTCTTTAGCGTCTCTTCTCGTCTACATCTTAGCAAAAAGCTTTTCTACTATGTCTGGCGAGGAAAAACTGTGCCAGCACAGAAAACATCTCCCATCGTGTTCTAGACGTTGCACGGAGGTGTGCCGAGTGTTTGGCATGAAGGAAAGAAAAGTTGTCCAAAACAGCTTCCAATCGAATGTTCATGTGATTGGAAAAGTCAGGAGAGTGCAAAGGTACTGTTTTCTGGCAGTTGGCAAGCTGCGCACACAATCCCAGTGTTGTACAGCTTCCTTCTTCACCTTTCCGAAGGTGCCGCTCTCTCCGGCTCCCGGAGGCGAAGAAGCGGCTTCTTCGCGCAAAGACGATTGTGCCGCTCACTGTGCACTCCTTAGCGCGGCTTCTGCCGAAAGACGCCCGGGAGCGGCTCTTAGCTCCGGACAGCATCGTACCTTCGTCTTTAGCGTCTCTTCTCGTCTACATCTTAGCAAAAAGCTTTTCCACTATGTCTGGCGAGGAAAAACTGTGCCAGCACAGAAAACATCTCCCATCGTGTTCTAGACGTTGCACGGAGGTGTGCCGAGTGTTTGGCATGAAGGAAAGAAAAGTTGTCCAAAACAGCTTCCAATCGAATGTTCATGTGATTGGAAAAGTCAGGAGAGTGCAAAGGTACTGTTTTCTAGCAGTTGGCAAGCTGCGCACACAATCGCAGTGTTGTACAGCTTCCTTCTTCACCTTTCCGAAGGTGCCGCTCTCTCCGGCTCCCGGAGGCGAAGAAGCGGCTTCTTCGCGCAAAGACGATTGTGCCGCTCACTGTGCACTCCTTAGCGCGGCTTCTGCCGAAAGACGCCCGGGAGCGGCTCTTAGCTCCGGACAGCATCGTACCTTCGTCTTTAGCGTCTCTTCTCGTCTACATCTTAGCAAAAAGCTTTTCTACTATGTCTGGCGAGGAAAAACTGTGCCAGCACAGAAAACATCTCCCATCGTGTTCTAGACGTTGCACGGAGGTGTGCCGAGTGTTTGGCATGAAGAATAGAAAAGTTGTCCAAAACAGCTTCCAATCGAATGTTCATGTGATTGGAAAAGTCAGGAGAGTGCAAAGGTACTGTTTTCTGGCAGTTGGCAAGCTGCGCACACAATCCCAGTGTTGTACAGCTTCCTTCTTCACCTTTCCGAAGGTGCCGCTCTCTCCGGCTCCCGGAGGCGAAGAAGCGGCTTCTTCGCGCAAAGACGATTGTGCCGCTCACTGTGCACTCCTTAGCGCGGCTTCTGCCGAAAGACGCCCGGGAGCGGCTCTTAGCTCCGGACAGCATCGTACCTTCGTCTTTAGAGTCTCTTCTCGTCTACATCTTAGCAAAAAGCTTTTCTACTATGTCTGGCGAGGAAAAACTGTGCCAGCACAGAAAACATCTCCCATCGTGTTCTAGACGTTGAACGATCCCTATATTTAGGCTGATTTTCCTTCCTGGGGATAGGGTTAGGCTTCAGCCTAGGGCTTGAAGTTTTTTAACCAGGAAGCCCTGAGTTCCAGGCTTACTGCATCTGCCAAAGGCATCCCAAAGGGAGTGCAAAAGTGCCACAACATGGCTGCTTTCACAGCTTTTCCCTTAGGAAGAACCCTAATACCCGGCTGATTTACCTTCCTAGGGTTACTGTTAGGCTTAGGCCTAGGACTTTTAAAACCAGGAAGCCCTGGGCTCCAGGCACATGCAGCTGTTAAAGGCATCCCAAGGGGAGCGCAAAAGTGACACAACTTGGCTGCCACCACTGATATTTCCATGAGACAATCCCAAATCATAGGCTGATTTTCCTTCCTAGGGTTACGGTTTGAGTTACGCCTGGGGTAAGGGTTCTATTAACCAGAAAGCCCTGAGTTCCAAGAACACAGCAGCTGCGAAGCACTAGCCAAGAAGAGCGCAAAAGTACCACAACATGCCTGCCTCCACAGCTTTTTCCTTGGGGACATGCCTAATTCCTGGCTGATTTGCCTTTCTCGTCTTAGGGTTGGGGTTCAGCCTAGGGCTTGGATTTTTTAAACTAGGAAGCCCTGAGTTCCAGGCTTACTTCATCTGCCAAAAGCATCCCAAAGGGAGTGAAAAGTGCCACAACATGGCTGCTTTCACAGCTTTTCCCTTAGGAAGAACCCTAATACCCGGCTGATTTACCTTCCTAGGGTTACTGTTAGGCTTAGGCCTAGGACTTTTAAAACCAGGAAGCCCTGGGCTCCAGGCATATGCAGCTGTTAAAGGCATCCCAAGATGGCCGCAGAAGTGACACAACTTGGCTGCCTCTGCTGCTATTCTCATGAGTCCATCCCGAACCATAGGCTGATTTTCCTTCCTAGGGTGAGGGTTAGAGTTACGCCTAGGGTAAGAGTTCTATTAACCAGAAAGCCCTGAGTTCCAAGAACACAGCAGCTGCGAAGGACTAGCCAAGAAGAGCGCAAAAGTACCACAACATGCCTGCCTCCACAGCTTTTTCCTTGGGGACATGCCTAATTCCTGGCTGATTTGCCTTTCTCGTCTTAGGGTTGCGGTTCGGCCTAGGGCTAGGATTTTTTTAACTAGGAAGCCCTGAGTTCCAGCCTTACTGCATCTGCCAAAGGCATCCCCATGGGAGTGCAGAAGTGCCACAACATGGTTGCTTTCACGGCTTTCACCTTAGGAAGAACCCTAATACGCGGCTGATTTACCTTCCTAGGGTTACTGTTAGGCTTAGGCCTAGGACTTTTAAAACTAGGAAGCCCTGGGCTCCAGGCACACTGCATCTGTTCAAGGCATCCCAAGGGGAGTACTAACGTACCAAACCATGGCAGCTTTCACAGCTTTTTCCTTGGCACCATCCCTATACCTAGGCTGATTTATCTGCCTAGGGTTAGGGTTAGGGTTCAGCCTAGGGCTTGGAGTTTTTTAACTAGGAAGCCCTGAGTTCCAGGCTTACTGCATCTGCCAAATGCATCCCAAAGGGAGTGCAAAAGTGCCACAACATGGCTGCTTTCACGGCTTTTCCCTTAGGAAGAACCCTAATACTAGGCTGATTTACCTTCCTAGGGTTACTGTTAGGCTTAGGCCTAGGACTTTTAAAACCAGGAAGCCCTGGGCTCCAGGCACACTGCAGCTGCGAAAGGCATCCCAAGGGGAGCGCAAAAGTGACACAACTTGGCTGCCACCACTGATATTTCCATGAGACCATCCCGAACCATAGGCTGATTTTCCTTCCTAGGGTTAAGGTTTGAGTTACGCCTAGGGTAAGGGTTCTATTAACCAGAAAGCCCTGAGTTCCAAGAACACAGCAGCTGCGAAGGACTACCCAAGAAGAGCGCAAAAGTACCACAACATGCCTGCCTCCACAGCTTTTTCCTTGGGGACATGCCTAATTCCTGGCTGATTTGCCTTTCTCGTCTTAGGGTGGGGTTCGGCCTAGGGCTAGGATTTTTAAAATCAGGAAGCCCTGAGTTCCAGGCACACTGGAGCTGTGAAAGGCATCCAAAAGGGAGTGCAAAAGTGCCACAACATGGTTGCTTTCACGGCTTTTTCCTTGGCAAGAAGCCTAACACCAGGCTGATCTACCTTCCTAGGGTTACTGTTAGGCTTAGGCCTAGGGCTAGGATTTTTAAAACTAGGAAGCCCTTAGTTCCAGGCACACTGCAGCTGTTCAAGGCATCCCAAGGGGAGTACAAAAGTGCAACAACATGGCAGCTTTCACAGCTTTTTCCTTGGCACCATCCCTATACCTAGGCTGATTTATCTGCCTAGGGTTAGGGTTAGGCTTCAGCCTAGGTCTTGGAGGTTTTCAACCAGGAAGCCCTGAGTTCCAGGCTTACTGCATCTGCCAAAGGCATCCCAAAGGGAGTGCAGAAGTGCCACAACATGGCTGCTTTCACGGCTTTTCCCTTAGGAAGAACCCTAATACCCGGCTGATTTACCTTCCTAGGGTTACTGTTAGGCTTAGGCCTAGGACTTTTAAAACCAGGAAGCCCTGGGCTCCAGGCACTCTGCAGCTGTTAAAGGCATCCCAAGAGGGCCGCAAAAGTGACACAACTTGGCTGCCTCTGCTTCTATTCTCATGAGACCATCCTGAATCATAGGCTGATTTTCCTTCCTAGGGTTAATGTTTGAGTTTCGCCTAGGGTAAGAGTTCTATTAACCAGAAAGCCCTGAGTTCCAAGAACACAGCAGCTGCGAAGGACTAGCCAAGAAGAGCGCAAAAGTACCACAACATGCCTGCCT
This sequence comes from Ammospiza maritima maritima, assembly GCA_036010785.1. Classification (NCBI taxonomy): domain Eukaryota; kingdom Metazoa; phylum Chordata; class Aves; order Passeriformes; family Passerellidae; genus Ammospiza; species Ammospiza maritima. The sequence continues at coordinate 5,924,262 of CM069694.1, forward strand.
CCACAGCTTTTTCCTTGGGGACATGCCTAATTCCTGGCTGATTTGCCTTTCTCGTCTTAGGGTTGGGGTTCGGCCTAGGGCTAGGATATTTTTAACTAGGAAGCCCTGAGTTCCAGGCTTACTGCATCTGCCAAAGGCATCCCAAAGGGAGTGCAGAAGTGCCACAACATGGCTGCTTTCACGGCTTTTCCCTTAGGAAGAACCCTAATACCCAGCTGATTTACCTTCCTAGGGTTACTGTTAGGCTTAGGCCTAGGACTTTTAAAACCAGGAAGCCCTGGGCTCCAGGCACACTGCAGCTGTTCAAGGCATCCCAAGGGGAGCGCAAAAGTGACACAACTTGGCTGCCACCACTGATATTTCCATGAGACCATCCCGAACCATAGGCTGATTTTCCTTCCTAGGGTTAAGGTTTGAGTTACGCCTAGGGTAAGGGTTCTATTAACCAGAAAGCCCTGAGTTCCAAGAACACAGCAGCTGCGAAGGACTAGCCAAGAAGAGCGCAAAAGTACCACAACATGCCTGCCTCCACAGCTTTTTCCTTGGGGACATGCCTAATTCCTGGCTGATTTGCCTTTCTCGTCTTAGGGTTGGGGTTCGGCCTAGGGCTAGGATTTTTTTAACGAGGAAGCCCTGAGTTCCAGGCTTACTGCATCTGCCAAAGGCATCCCAAAGGGAGTGCAGAAGTGCCACAACATGGCTGCTTTCACGGCTTTTCCCTTAGGAAGAACCCTAATACGCGGCTGATTTACCTTCCTAGGGTTACTGTTAGGCTTAGGCCTAGGACTTTTAAAACCAGGAAGCCCTGGGCTCCAGGCACACTGCAGCTGCGAAAGGCATCCCAAGGGGAGCGCAAAAGTGACACAACTTGGCTGCCACCACTGATATTTCCATGAGACCATCCCGAACCATAGGCTGATTTTCCTTCCTAGGCTTAAGGTTTGAGTTACGCCTAGGGTAAGGGTTCTATTAACCAGAAAGCCCTGAGTTCCAAGAACACAGCAGCTGCGAAGGACTACCCAAGAAGAGCGCAAAAGTACAACAACCGTCCTGCCTCCACAGCTTTTTCCTTGGGGACATGCCTAATTCCTGGCTGATTTGCCTTTCTCGTCTTAGGGTTGGGGTTCGGCCTAGTGCTAGGATTTTTAAAATCAGGAAGCCCTGAGTTCCAGGCACACTGGAGCTGTGAAAGGCATCCAAAAGGGAGTGCAGAAGTGCCACAACATGGTTGCTTTCACGGCTTTTTCCTTGGCAAGAAGCTTAACACCAGGCTGATTTCCCTTCCCAGGGTTACTGTAAGGCTTAGGCCTAGGGCTAGGATTTTTAAAACTAGGAAGCCCTTAGATCCAGGCACACTGCATCTGTTCAAGGCATCCCAAGGGGAGTACAAAAGTGCAACAACATGGCAGCTTTCACAGCTTTTTCCTTGGCACCATCCCTATACCTAGTCTGTTTTATCTACCTAGGGTTAGGGTTAGGGTTCAGCCTAGGGCTTGGAGTTTTTTAACCAGGAAGCCCTGAGTTCCAGCCTTACTTCATCTGCCAAAGGCAACCCAAAGGGAGTGCAAAAGTGCCACAACATGGCTGCTTTCACGGCTTTTCCCTTAGGAAGAACCCTAATACGCGGCTGATTTACCTTCCTAGGGTTACTGTTAGGCTTAGGCCTAGGGCTAGGATTTTTAAAACTAGGAAGCCCTTAGATCCAGGCACACTGCAGCTGTTCAAGGCATCCCAGGAGGGCCGCAGAAGTGACACAACTTGGCTGCCTCTGCTGCTATTCTCATGAGTCCATCCCGAACCATAGGCTGATTTTCCTTCCTAGCGTGAGGGTTAGTGTTACGCCTAGGGTTAGTGTTTTTTTTAGCAGAAAGCCCTGTGTTCCAAGAACACAGCAGCTGCGAAGGACTACCCAAGAGGAGGGGAAAAGTGCCACAACATGGCTACCTCCAGCGCTTTTTCCTTGGGACCATCATTGAACCTAGGCTGATTTACTTGCCTCCAGTTGCACCTATGGTCACGCCAAGAGATAGGGATTTTAAATCAGTAAACCCTGAGCTCCAGACCCAGTGCAGCTGCAAAAGGCTTCCCAAGGGCAGCCAAAAATTGCCTCAACATGCTCCTTCCAGTGCTTTTTTTCCTTGGGAACATCCCTATACCCAGGCTGATTTATCTGCCTAGGCTTAGGGTTAGGGTTCAGCCTAGAGATAGGATTTTTTCAAACAGGAAGCCCTGAATTCCAGGCACACTGCAGCTGTTAAAGGCAGTGTTCTATGTCAACCGCAACTTAGTCTGAAATAAATGCTTTTTCCCTGAGAGCATCTGAGAGGTTTGCATGAAGCACTGATATCTGACATTTGCAATTTTGAATAGGAGAGGAGAAAGAAAATGGGAAGAAGTTTTTAATTTTAGTGGTTTCAATGTTAATTTCCGTACACTTTTTCAAAACTTGTCAGCTCAAATGCCCATCAACATCTTTTAGTCATCTGTAAGTCAGTATTCATATAAAATGTGCTTCAAATCAAAAGAATTTCAAATTTGCACTCCAAATTTCTATGCCTAGATTTATGATTTCCTACACATATTAGATGAAAGGAAGGCCTTTTTTACTGTGGGAGTGCTGGAACACTGGAACAGGTTGCCCAGGGAAGTTGTGGGTGTCCCATCCCTGAAAGTATTCAAGGTCAGCTTGGACGGGGCTTGGAGCAGCAACAAAGGAGAAGCTTGGTGGTAGAGAAACAAAGTTGGACTATAGAAGAAACTGGGATTGAAGTATAGGAGCAAGTTTTCTCTCAGCTCTTGGGGTAAATTCAAAGTTGTACAAAATGACATTTATCTGTGCTATTCACTACTGTAACAGAAATGTTCATGAAAACTGTACAGAAGATAGCAAATTTTAAAAGAGATAAGAATTACAGCATAAAATCCATGGGATGGGTTACAACATGAGACACTCTCTAAGAGAAAATCTCTGTGTTTCAGCACTTCATCATGGTAAGATTTCATGAAGTGCCAAAGAAGGCGGCACAATATCATTCGGGACGTTATTTCCTGGAATTCAGCCTGGCCATTAGTAGGAACTGGGTTTGAACACATCATGTAGATATACCACACACACTTGCCCTTCACTGAAAAATGACTGTTTCCAACGAAGAAGCAATTGACGATCAAAATTGATTGAAAGCATCTTAAACATGTCAAGTATTTCATTGTAGATGATCTGTGATCCAAATGCTTCTTCCACCTTCGAGAGGGACAGAACAATTCTTCCATATCATGATGGTTTAAAATTGTATCAACCAATGTTTTCTGCTGAAAAGATAGCATCTATTTTTTTCTATTTTTGGAAGAAAATATTCCTAGACATACAACAGGTGAGAACTAAGTAATTTTAAAGAAACAAATGAAAAGAAAATATTCTGTAAATAGAATGAAATGAAAAGCTGTGTTTTAAATAGGAGCTAAATATGAAACAGAATTTTTGCACCAGGCATTTGAATTACTGCACCAGCTCTTTTGCCCATCAAGAGAGGCATTGAGCATTTCAGTCTTTTCCAAGGTGTTCATGATCTGCTATGCTGATCTCTGTGTGTGCCTAGGTGTGTGTGGAAGGGGGGGCATGTGAAGGGGAGTGTGTATGTTTGCTTTACAATTGTTGTGGCAGATTCATGCCTCAGCTCCACATTTTGTTTTAGAAAGGTCACACAGAGTGGATGTGAAGTTTACTATCAACAAGAGATCAATTCCCAAATCATCCATTTCACTCTACCTTATAAATCATGTGCTTTGTTGCATATTTTATCAAATCTACTTTCAAGCCAGATGGAGGAAGGAGGATGTGGCAATCCCTCCACCATCTTGCAACTTTTATGCAAGTAGGTTTTCAAGAAAATCATCATTTCTCTTTGAAATATGTCTGGAACAGGCATGATGGTAGTGTCAACCTGTTGGAGTTTTTGTTGCTGGAAGAAGTTATAGAAAAGGATTGGTTTTTACATTGACCAGTTACTGAATCAAGCTCAGGAATACATTGGAAATTCAACTGGGGCTTCCTTTCCCCGGCAGACTACTTCTAGAACGAGCTTGTACACTGAAGCTTACTCTTTTGCCCTCTTTTTGTTTCTTTCCTATTTTCTTGGCTTCTTTGCCACTCTCTAGACAATTTTGGAACTTTTTTCCCAACTCAAATGGTTTCAATAGTCTGATTGTGATCATACATTTTTACAAGGAATTTTTAAAATCTTTCCTCCAATTAAGAAAGTCAAGGACTTAGGTCTTTTTCTTCCCTTATCAATATTGCAATGAAATTGATAAGTAAAGACCAACTCTTTCTTTTTGTTTTTAACCCAAGCAGATAATTCCCATCCATTCATCCATTTGGTGGACCAATAGTTGCCATTCTGATGGAAGTTGTCACTTCTTAACAGTAGGCATTCTGTGACTATGTTGACAGCACTTTGGGTGAAGATCCTAACTGGTCTTAGATACACATAGGGAGAAATTTGCTCAGCCAGTGTCAGTCTTAAGCATGCGTATCAGAAGATCTTTCTAGAGCTGGGAATTTTCCCATGAAAGGGATTCAGTTAGGGAAGAGACACTTGCCCCAGAGGTTTACATTCTTCTTGAAGACTGCTTAAGGAACTTAGATGCCATGTCCATTTGGATCTGTGTCTGCACAGAACTTTGTCATGCCAGTGCTTGAAATGCATCTTGAAGAGAATTCACTAGCACAGAATGAATGAGAGTGGAAGGGGTTGGTGGGGCTAACCAGGCCCAACCCCCCTGCCTAAACCAGGATACCTAGAGCCTCTTGCCCAGGATTCTATCTGGGTGTACTTTTAATGTCTTCAAAGATCCAGGCTCCACAATCTTTCTGGGCAGTCTGTGCCGTGGTTCACTCACCCTCACAGTAAAGAATCATTTCCTGATGTTCCTGTATTTCAGTGTGTGCCCACTGCCTCTTGTCTTTTCACTCAGCATCACTGAAAAGACACTGATTCCCTCCCCTTTGCACTATTGCTTCCATATGGATGTGTGCTGCCATGTAGAGATATGTCAAAAACCTCCCTGAAGCCCAGGCAGATAATATTCCCTTCATCTACCAGTCAAGTTGATTCATCAGAGGAGTTTAAAGTTATGTTCAGCATGAAATGCCCCTGAAAAATCATGCTAACTACATTATTGTGTTGTCTTGCATGTGCCTGGCAAGGTTTTCCAGGAAGAGCTGCTTCATCAACTTCCTGGGTATAAAAAAGAGGCTGGCTGGTTTGTACGATTGCGAGTCCTCCTAATTGCCTTTTTTGAAGAAGACTGTCATTTGCTTACATCCAGTCCTTAGCCTCTCTTCTCGTCTACATCTTAGCAAAAAGCTTTTCCACTATGTCTGGCGAGGAAAAACTGTGCCAGCACAGAAAACATCTCCCATCGTGTTCTAGACGTTGCACGGAGGTGTGCCGAGTGTTTGGCATGAAGGAAAGAAAAGTTGTCCAAAACAGCTTCCAATCGAATGTTCATGTGATTGGAAAAGTCAGGAGAGTGCAAAGGTACTGTTTTCTAGCAGTTGGCAAGCTGCGCACACAATCCCAGTGTTGTACAGCTTCCTTCTTCACCTTTCCGAAGGTGCCGCTCTCTCCGGCTCCCGGAGGCGAAGAAGCGGCTTCTTCGCGCAAAGACGATTGTGCCGCTCACTGTGCACTCCTTAGCGCGGCTTCTGCCGAAAGACGCCCGGGAGCGGCTCTTAGCTCCGGACAGCATCGTACCTTCGTCTTTAGCGTCTCTTCTCGTCTACATCTTAGCAAAAAGCTTTTCTACTATGTCTGGCGAGGAAAAACTGTGCCAGCACAGAAAACATCTCCCATCGTGTTCTAGACGTTGCACGGAGGTGTGCCGAGTGTTTGGCATGAAGGAAAGAAAAGTTGTCCAAAACAGCTTCCAATCGAATGTTCATGTGATTGGAAAAGTCAGGAGAGTGCAAAGGTACTGTTTTCTGGCAGTTGGCAAGCTGCGCACACAATCGCAGTGTTGTACAGCTTCCTTCTTCACCTTTCCGAAGGTGCCGCTCTCTCCGGCTCCCGGAGGCGAAGAAGCGGCTTCTTCGCGCAAAGACGATTGTGCCGCTCACTGTGCACTCCTTAGCGCGGCTTCTGCCGAAAGACGCCCGGGAGCGGCTCTTAGCTCCGGAGAGCATCGTACCTTCGTCTTTAGCGTCTCTTCTCGTCTACATCTTAGCAAAAAGCTTTTCCACTATGTCTGGCGAGGAAAAACTGTGCCAGCACAGAAAACATCTCCCATCGTCTACTAGACGTTGCACGGAGGTGTGCCGAGTGTTTGGCATGAAGGAAAGAAAAGTTGTCCAAAACAGCTTCCAATCGAATGTTCATGTGATTGGAAAAGTCAGGAGAGTGCAAAGGTACTGTTTTCTAGCAGTTGGCAAGCTGCACACAAAATCCCAGTGTTGTACAGCTTCCTTCTTCACCTTTCCGAAGGTGCCGCTCTCTCCGGCTCCCGGAGGCGAAGAAGCGGCTTCTTCGCGCAAAGACGATTGTGCCGCTCACTGTGCACTCCTTAGCGCGGCTTCTGCCGAAAGACGCCCGGGAGCGGCTCTTAGCTCCGGACAGCATCGTACCTTCGTCTTTAGCGTCTCTTCTCGTCTACATCTTAGCAAAAAGCTTTTCTACTATGTCTGGCGAGGAAAAACTGTGCCAGCACAGAAAACATCTCCCATCGTGTTCTAGACGTTGAACGATCCCTATATTTAGGCTGATTTTCCTTCCTGGGGATAGGGTTAGGCTTCAGCCTAGGGCTTGAATTTTTTTAACCAGGAAGCCCTGAGTTCCAGGCTTACTGCATCTGCCAAAGGCATCCCAAAGGGAGTGCAAAAGTGCCACAACATGGCTGCTTTCACAGCTTTTCCCTTAGGAAGAACCCTAATACCCGGCTGATTTACCTTCCTAGGGTTACTGTTAGGCTTAGGCCTAGGACTTTTAAAACCAGGAAGCCCTGGGCTCCAGGCACATGCAGCTGTTAAAGGCATCCCAAGGGGAGCGCAAAAGTGACACAACTTGGCTGCCACCACTGATATTTCCATGAGACAATCCCAAATCATAGGCTGATTTTCCTTCCTAGGGTTAAGGTTTGAGTTACGCCTAGGGTAAGGGTTCTATTAACCAGAAAGCCCTGAGTTCCAAGAACACAGCAGCTGCGAAGGACTAGCCAAGAAGAGCGCAAAAGTACCACAACATGCCTGCCTCCACAGCTTTTTCCTTGGGGACATGCCTAATTCCTGGCTGATTTGCCTTTCTCGTCTTAGGGTTGGGGTTCGGCCTAGGGCTAGGACTTTTAAAATCAGGAAGCCCTGAGTTCCAGCCTTACTGCATCTGCCAAAGGCATCCGAAAGGGAGTGCAAAAGTGCCACAACATGGTTGCTTTCACGGCTTTTTCCTTGGCAAGAAGCCTAACACCAGGCTGATTTCCCTTCCCAGGGTTACTGTAAGGCTTAGGCTTCGGGCTAGGATTTTTAAAACTAGGAAGCCCTTAGCTCCAGGCGCACTGCATCTGTTCAAGGCATCCCAAGGGGAGTAAAAAAGTGCAACAACGTGGCAGCTTTCACAGCTTTTTCCTTGGCACCATCCCTATAACTTGGCTGTTTTATCTGCCTAGGGTTAGGGTTACAGTTCATCCTAGGGCATGGAGTTTTTTAACCAGGAAGCCCTGAGTTCCAGGCTTACTGCATCTGCCAAAGGCATCCCAAAGGGAGTGCAGAAGTGCCACAACATGGCTGCTTTCACGGCTTTTCCCTTAGGAAGAACCCTAATACGCGGCTGATTTACCTTCCTAGGGTTACTGTTAGGCTTAGGCCTAGGACTTTTAAAACCAGGAAGCCCTGGGCTCCAGGCACACTGCAGCTGCGAAAGCCATCCCAAGGGGAGCGCAAAAGTGACACAACTTGGCTGCCACCACTGATATTTCCATGAGAGCATCCCGAACCATAGGCTGATTTTCCTTCCTAGGGTTAAGGTTTGAGTTACGCCTAGGGTAAGGGTTCTATTAACCAGAAAGCCCTGAGTTCCAAGAACACAGCAGCTGCGAAGGACTACCCAAGAAGAGCGCAAAAGTACAACAACCGTCCTGCCTCCACAGCTTTTTCCTTGGGGACATGCCTAATTCCTGGCTGATTTGCCTTTCTCGTCTTAGGGTTGGGGTTCGGCCTAGTGCTAGGATTTTTAAAATCAGGAAGCCCTGAGTTCCAGGCACACTGGAGCTGTGAAAGGCATCCAAAAGGGAGTGCAGAAGTGCCACAACATGGTTGCTTTCACGGCTTTTTCCTTGGCAAGAAGCTTAACACCAGGCTGATTTCCCTTCCCAAGGTTACTGTAAGGCTTAGGCCTAGGGCTAGGATTTTTAAAACTAGGAAGCCCTTAGTTCCAGGCACACTGCAGCTGTTCAAGGCATCCCAAGGGGAGTACAAAAGTGCAACAACATGGCAGCTTTCACAGCTTTTTCCTTGGCACCATCCCTATACCTAGTCTGTTTTATCTACCTAGGGTTAGGGTTAGGGTTCAGCCTAGGGCTTGGAGTTTTTTAACCAGGAAGCCCTGAGTTCCAGCCTTACTTCATCTGCCAAAGGCAACCCAAAGGGAGTGCAAAAGTGCCACAACATGGCTGCTTTCACGGCTTTTCCCTTAGGAAGAACCCTAATACGCGGCTGATTTACCTTCCTAGGGTTACTGTTAGGCTTAGGCCTAGGGCTAGGATTTTTAAAACTAGGAAGCCCTTAGATCCAGGCACACTGCAGCTGTTCAAGGCATCCCAAGAGGGCCGCAGAAGTGACACAACTTGGCTGCCTCTGCTGCTATTCTCATGAGTCCATCCCGAACCATAGGCTGATTTTCCTTCCTAGCGTGAGGGTTAGTGTTACGCCTAGGGTTAGTGTTTTTTTAGCAGAAAGCCCTGTGTTCCAAGAACACAGCAGCTGCCAAGGACTACCCAAGAGGAGGGGAAAAGTGCCACAACATGGCTGCCTCCAGCGCTTTTTCCTTGGGACCATCATTGAACCTAGGCTGATTTACTTGCCTCCAGTTGCACCTATGGTCACGCCAAGAGATAGGGATTTTAAATCAGTAAACCCTGAGCTCCAGACCCAGTGCAGCTGCAAAAGGCTTCCCAAGGGCAGCCAAAAATTGCCTCAACATGCTCCTTCCAGTGCTTTTTTCCTTGGGAACATCCCTATACCCAGGCTGATTTATCTGCCTAGGCTTAGGGTTAGGGTTCAGCCTAGAGATAGGATTTTTTCAAACAGGAAGCCCTGAATTCCAGGCACACTGCAGCTGTTAAAGGCAGTGTTCTATGTCAACCGCAACTTAGTCTGAAATAAATGCTTTTTCCCTGAGAGCATCTGAGAGGTTTGCATGAAGCACTGATATCTGACATTTGCAATTTTGAATAGGAGAGGAGAAAGAAAATGGGAAGAAGTTTTTAATTTTAGTGGTTTCAATGTTAATTTCCGTACACTTTTTCAAAACTTGTCAGCTCAAATGCCCATCAACATCTTTTAGTCATCTGTAAGTCAGTATTCATATAAAATGTGCTTCAAATCAAAAGAATTTCAAATTTGCACTCCAAATTTCTATGCCTAGATTTATGATTTCCTACACATATTAGATGAAAGGAAGGCCTTTTTTACTGTGGGAGTGCTGGAACACTGGAACAGGTTGCCCAGGGAAGTTGTGGGTGTCCCATCCCTGAAAGTATTCAAGGTCAGCTTGGACGGGGCTTGGAGCAGCAACAAAGGAGAAGCTTGGTGGTAGAGAAACAAAGTTGGACTATAGAAGAAACTGGGATTGAAGTATAGGAGCAAGTTTTCTCTCAGCTCTTGGGGTAAATTCAAAGTTGTACAAAATGACATTTATCTGTGCTATTCACTACTGTAACAGAAATGTTCATGAAAACTGTACAGAAGATAGCAAATTTTAAAAGAGATAAGAATTACAGCATAAAATCCATGGGATGGGTTACAACATGAGACACTCTCTAAGAGAAAATCTCTGTGTTTCAGCACTTCATCATGGTAAGATTTCATGAAGTGCCAAAGAAGGCGGCACAATATCATTCGGGACGTTATTTCCTGGAATTCAGCCTGGCCATTAGTAGGAACTGGGTTTGAACACATCATGTAGATATACCACACACACTTGCCCTTCACTGAAAAATGACTGTTTCCAACGAAGAAGCAATTGACGATCAAAATTGATTGAAAGCATCTTAAACATGTCAAGTATTTCATTGTAGATGATCTGTGATCCAAATGCTTCTTCCACCTTCGAGAGGGACAGAACAATTCTTCCATATCATGATGGTTTAAAATTGTATCAACCAATGTTTTCTGCTGAAAAGATAGCATCTATTTTTTTCTATTTTTGGAAGAAAATATTCCTAGACATACAACAGGTGAGAACTAAGTAATTTTAAAGAAACAAATGAAAAGAAAATATTCTGTAAATAGAATGAAATGAAAAGCTGTGTTTTAAATAGGAGCTAAATATGAAACAGAATTTTTGCACCAGGCATTTGAATTACTGCACCAGCTCTTTTGCCCATCAAGAGAGGCATTGAGCATTTCAGTCTTTTCCAAGGTGTTCATGATCTGCTATGCTGATCTCTGTGTGTGCCTAGGTGTGTGTGGAAGGGGGGGCATGTGAAGGGGAGTGTGTATGTTTGCTTTACAATTGTTGTGGCAGATTCATGCCTCAGCTCCACATTTTGTTTTAGAAAGGTCACACAGAGTGGATGTGAAGTTTACTATCAACAAGAGATCAATTCCCAAATCATCCATTTCACTCTACCTTATAAATCATGTGCTTTGTTGCATATTTTATCAAATCTACTTTCAAGCCAGATGGAGGAAGGAGGATGTGGCAATCCCTCCACCATCTTGCAACTTTTATGCAAGTAGGTTTTCAAGAAAATCATCATTTCTCTTTGAAATATGTCTGGAACAGGCATGATGGTAGTGTCAACCTGTTGGAGTTTTTGTTGCTGGAAGAAGTTATAGAAAAGGATTGGTTTTTACATTGACCAGTTACTGAATCAAGCTCAGGAATACATTGGAAATTCAACTGGGGCTTCCTTTCCCCGGCAGACTACTTCTAGAACGAGCTTGTACACTGAAGCTTACTCTTTTGCCCTCTTTTTGTTTCTTTCCTATTTTCTTGGCTTCTTTGCCACTCTCTAGACAATTTTGGAACTTTTTTCCCAACTCAAATGGTTTCAATAGTCTGATTGTGATCATACATTTTTACAAGGAATTTTTAAAATCTTTCCTCCAATTAAGAAAGTCAAGGACTTAGGTCTTTTTCTTCCCTTATCAATATTGCAATGAAATTGATAAGTAAAGACCAACTCTTTCTTTTTGTTTTTAACCCAAGCAGATAATTCCCATCCATTCATCCATTTGGTGGACCAATAGTTGCCATTCTGATGGAAGTTGTCACTTCTTAACAGTAGGCATTCTGTGACTATGTTGACAGCACTTTGGGTGAAGATCCTAACTGGTCTTAGATACACATAGGGAGAAATTTGCTCAGCCAGTGTCAGTCTTAAGCATGCGTATCAGAAGATCTTTCTAGAGCTGGGAATTTTCCCATGAAAGGGATTCAGTTAGGGAAGAGACACTTGCCCCAGAGGTTTACATTCTTCTTGAAGACTGCTTAAGGAACTTAGATGCCATGTCCATTTGGATCTGTGTCTGCACAGAACTTTGTCATGCCAGTGCTTGAAATGCATCTTGAAGAGAATTCACTAGCACAGAATGAATGAGAGTGGAAGGGGTTGGTGGGGCTAACCAGGCCCAACCCCCCTGCCTAAACCAGGATACCTAGAGCCTCTTGCCCAGGATTCTATCTGGGTGTACTTTTAATGTCTTCAAAGATCCAGGCTCCACAATCTTTCTGGGCAGTCTGTGCCGTGGTTCACTCACCCTCACAGTAAAGAATCATTTCCTGATGTTCCTGTATTTCAGTGTGTGCCCACTGCCTCTTGTCTTTTCACTCAGCATCACTGAAAAGACACTGATTCCCTCCCCTTTGCACTATTGCTTCCATATGGATGTGTGCTGCCATGTAGAGATATGTCAAAAACCTCCCTGAAGCCCAGGCAGATAATATTCCCTTCATCTACCAGTCAAGTTGATTCATCAGAGGAGTTTAAAGTTATGTTCAGCATGAAATGCCCCTGAAAAATCATGCTAACTACATTATTGTGTTGTCTTGCATGTGCCTGGCAAGGTTTTCCAGGAAGAGCTGCTTCATCAACTTCCTGGGTATAAAAAAGAGGCTGGCTGGTTTGTACGATTGCGAGTCCTCCTAATTGCCTTTTTTGAAGAAGACTGTCATTTGCTTACATCCAGTCCTTAGCCTCTCTTCTCGTCTACATCTTAGCAAAAAGCTTTTCCACTATGTCTGGCGAGGAAAAACTGTGCCAGCACAGAAAACATCTCCCATCGTGTTCTAGACGTTGCACGGAGGTGTGCCGAGTGTTTGGCATGAAGGAAAGAAAAGTTGTCCAAAACAGCTTCCAATCGAATGTTCATGTGATTGGAAAAGTCAGGAGAGTGCAAAGGTACTGTTTTCTAGCAGTTGGCAAGCTGCGCACACAATCCCAGTGTTGTACAGCTTCTTTCTTCACCTTTCCGAAGGTGCCGCTCTCTCCGGCTCCCGGAGGCGAAGAAGCGGCTTCTTCGCGCAAAGACGATTGTGCCGCTCACTGTGCACTCCTTAGCGCGGCTTCTGCCGAAAGACGCCCGGGAGCGGCTCTTAGCTCCGGACAGCATCGTACCTTCGTCTTTAGCGTCTCTTCTCGTCTACATCTTAGCAAAAAGCTTTTCCACTATGTCTGGCGAGGAAAAACTGTGCCAGCACAGAAAACATCTCCCATCGTGTTCTAGACGTTGCACGGAGGTGTGCCGAGTGTTTGGCATGAAGAAAAGAAAAGTTGTCCAAAACAGCTTCCAATCGAATGTTCATGTGATTGGAAAAGTCAGGAGAGTGCAAAGGTACTGTTTTCTGGCAGTTGGCAAGCTGCGCACACAATCCCAGTGTTGTACAGCTTCCTTCTTCACCTTTCCGAAGGTGCCGCTCTCTCCGGCTCCCGGAGGCGAAGAAGCGGCTTCTTCGCGCAAAGACGATTGTGCCGCTCACTGTGCACTCCTTAGCGCGGCTTCTGCCGAAAGACGCCCGGGAGCGGCTCTTAGCTCCGGAGAGCATCGTACCTTCGTCTTTAGCGTCTCTTCTCGTCTACATCTTAGCAAAAAGCTTTTCCACTATGTCTGGCGAGGAAAAACTGTGCCAGCACAGAAAACATCTCCCATCGTCTTCTAGACGTTGCACGGAGGTGTGCCGAGTGTTTGGCATGAAGGAAAGAAAAGTTGTCCAAAACAGCTTCCAATCGAATGTTCATGTGATTGGAAAAGTCAGGAGAGTGCAAAGGTACTGTTTTCTAGCAGTTGGCAAGCTGCGCACAAAATCCCAGTGTTGTACAGCTTCCTTCTTCACCTTTCCGAAGGTGCCGCTCTCTCCGGCTCCCGGAGGCGAAGAAGCGGCTTCTTCGCGCAAAGACGATTGTGCCGCTCACTGTGCACTCCTTAGCGCGGCTTCTGCCGAAAGACGCCCGGGAGCGGCTCTTAGCTCCGGACAGCATCGTACCTTCGTCTTTAGCGTCTCTTCTCGTCTACATCTTAGCAAAAAGCTTTTCTACTATGTCTGGCGAGGAAAAACTGTGCCAGCACAGAAAACATCTCCCATCGTGTTCTAGACGTTGCACGGAGGTGTGCCGAGTGTTTGGCATGAAGGAAAGAAAAGTTGTCCAAAACAGCTTCCAATCGAATGTTCATGTGATTGGAAAAGTCAGGAGAGTGCAAAGGTACTGTTTTCTGGCAGTTGGCAAGCTGCGCACACAATCGCAGTGTTGTACAGCTTCCTTCTTCACCTTTCCGAAGGTGCCGCTCTCTCCGGCTCCCGGAGGCGAAGAAGCGGCTTCTTCGCGCAAAGACGATTGTGCCGCTCACTGTGCACTCCTTAGCGCGGCTTCTGCCGAAAGACGCCCGGGAGCGGCTCTTAGCTCCGGACAGCATCGTACCTTCGTCTTTAGCGTCTCTTCTCGTCTACATCTTAGCAAAAAGCTTTTCCACTATGTCTGGCGAGGAAAAACTGTGCCAGCACAGAAAACATCTCCCATCGTGTTCTAGACGTTGCACGGAGGTGTGCCGAGTGTTTGGCATGAAGGAAAGAAAAGTTGTCCAAAACAGCTTCCAATCGAATGTTCATGTGATTGGAAAAGTCAGGAGAGTGCAAAGGTACTGTTTTCTAGCAGTTGGCAAGCTGCGCACAAAATCCCAGTGTTGTACAGCTTCCTTCTTCACCTTTCCGAAGGTGCCGCTCTCTCCGGCTCCCGGAGGCGAAGAAGCGGCTTCTTCGCGCAAAGACGATTGTGCCGCTCACTGTGCACTCCTTAGCGCGGCTTCTGCCGAAAGACGCCCGGGAGCGGCTCTTAGCTCCGGACAGCATCGTACCTTCGTCTTTAGCGTCTCTTCTCGTCTACATCTTAGCAAAAAGCTTTTCTACTATGTCTGGCGAGGAAAAACTGTGCCAGCACAGAAAACATCTCCCATCGTGTTCTAGACGTTGAACGATCCCTATATTTAGGCTGATTTTCCTTCCTGGGGATAGGGTTAGGCTTCAGCCTAGGGCTTGAATTTTTTTAACCAGGAAGCCCTGAGTTCCAGGCTTACTGCATCTGCCAAAGGCATCCCAAAGGGAGTGCAAAAGTGCCACAACATGGCTGCTTTCACAGCTTTTCCCTTAGGAAGAACCCTAATACCCGGCTGATTTACCTTCCTAGGGTTACTGTTAGGCTTAGGCCTAGGACTTTTAAAACCAGGAAGCCCTGGGCTCCAGGCACATGCAGCTGTTAAAGGCATCCCAAGGGGAGCGCAAAAGTGACACAACTTGGCTGCCACCACTGATATTTCCATGAGACAATCCCAAATCATAGGCTGATTTTCCTTCCTAGGGTTAAGGTTTGAGTTACGCCTAGGGTAAGGGTTCTATTAACCAGAAAGCCCTGAGTTCCAAGAACACAGCAGCTGCGAAGGACTAGCCAAGAAGAGCGCAAAAGTACCACAACATGCCTGCCTCCACAGCTTTTTCCTTGGGGACATGCCTAATTCCTGGCTGATTTGCCTTTCTCGTCTTAGGGTTGGGGTTCGGCCTAGGGCTAGGACTTTTAAAATCAGGAAGCCCTGAGTTCCAGGCTTACTGCATCTGCCAAAGGCATCCGAAAGGGAGTGCAAAAGTGCCACAACATGGTTGCTTTCACGGCTTTTTCCTTGGCAAGAAGCCTAACACCAGGCTGATTTCCCTTCCCAGGGTTACTGTAAGGCTTAGGCTTCGGGCTAGGATTTTTAAAACTAGGAAGCCCTTAGCTCCAGGCGCACTGCATCTGTTCAAGGCATCCCAAGGGGAGTAAAAAAGTGCAACAACGTGGCAGCTTTCACAGCTTTTTCCTTGGCACCATCCCTATAACTTGGCTGTTTTATCTGCCTAGGGTTAGGGTTACAGTTCATCCTAGGGCATGGAGTTTTTTAACCAGGAAGCCCTGAGTTCCAGGCTTACTGCATCTGCCAAAGGCATCCCAAAGGGAGTGCAGAAGTGCCACAACATGGCTGCTTTCACGGCTTTTCCCTTAGGAAGAACCCTAATACGCGGCTGATTTGCCTTCCTAGGGTTACTGTTAGGCTTAGGCCTAGGACTTTTAAAACCAGGAAGCCCTGGGCTCCAGGCACACTGCAGCTGCGAAAGGCATCCCAAGGGGAGCGCAAAAGTGACACAACTTGGCTGCCACCACTGATATTTCCATGAGACCATCCCGAACCATAGGCTGATTTTCCTTCCTAGGGTTAAGGTTTGAGTTACGCCTAGGGTAAGAGTTCTATTAACCAGAAAGCCCTGAGTTCCAAGAACACAGCAGCTGCGAAGGACTAGCCAAGAAGAGCGCAAAAGTACCACAACATGCCTGCCTCCACAGCTTTTTCCTTGGGGACATGCCTAATTCCTGGCTGATGTGCCTTTCTCGTCTTAGGGTTGGGGTTCGGCCTAGGGCTAGGATATTTTTAACTAGGAAGCCCTGAGTTCCAGGCTTACTGCATCTGCCAAAGGCATCCCAAAGGGAGTGCAGAAGTGCCACAACATGGCTGCTTTCACGGCTTTTCCCTTAGGAAGAACCCTAATACCCAGCTGATTTACCTTCCTAGGGTTACTGTTAGGCTTAGGCCTAGGACTTTTAAAACCAGGAAGCCCTGGGCTCCAGGCACACTGCAGCTGTTCAAGGCATCCCAAGGGGAGCGCAAAAGTGACACAACTTGGCTGCCACCACTGATATTTCCATGAGACCATCCCGAACCATAGGCTGATTTTCCTTCCTAGGGTTAAGGTTTGAGTTACGCCTAGGGTAAGGGTTCTATTAACCAGAAAGCCCTGAGTTCCAAGAACACAGCAGCTGCGAAGGACTAGCCAAGAAGAGCGCAAAAGTACCACAACATGCCTGCCTCCACAGCTTTTTCCTTGGGGACATGCCTAATTCCTGGCTGATTTGCCTTTCTCGTCTTAGGGTTGGGGTTCGGCCTAGGGCTAGGATTTTTTTAACGAGGAAGCCCTGAGTTCCAGGCTTACTGCATCTGCCAAAGGCATCCCAAAGGGAGTGCAGAAGTGCCACAACATGGCTGCTTTCACGGCTTTTCCCTTAGGAAGAACCCTAATACGCGGCTGATTTACCTTCCTAGGGTTACTGTTAGGCTTAGGCCTAGGACTTTTAAAACCAGGAAGCCCTGGGCTCCAGGCACACTGCAGCTGCGAAAGGCATCCCAAGGGGAGCGCAAAAGTGACACAACTTGGCTGCCACCACTGATATTTCCATGAGAGCATCCCGAACCATAGGCTGATTTTCCTTCCTAGGGTTAAGGTTTGAGTTACGCCTAGGGTAAGGGTTCTATTAACCAGAAAGCCCTGAGTTCCAAGAACACAGCAGCTGCGAAGGACTAGCCAAGAAGAGCGCAAAAGTACAACAACCGTCCTGCCTCCACAGCTTTTTCCTTGGGGACATGCCTAATTCCTGGCTGATTTGCCTTTCTCGTCTTAGGGTTGGGGTTCGGCCTAGTGCTAGGATTTTTAAAATCAGGAAGCCCTGAGTTCCAGGCACACTGGAGCTGTGAAAGGCATCCAAAAGGGAGTGCAGAAGTGCCACAACATGGTTGCTTTCACGGCTTTTTCCTTGGCAAGAAGCTTAACACCAGGCTGATTTTCCTTCCTAGGGTTACTGTAAGGCTTAGGCCTAGGGCTAGGATTTTTAAAACTAGGAAGCCCTTAGATCCAGGCACACTGCAGCTGTTCAAGGCATCCCAAGGGGAGTACAAAAGTGCAACAACATGGCAGCTTTCACAGCTTTTTCCTTGGCACCATCCCTATACCTAGGCTGTTTTATCTACCTAGGGTTAGGGTTAGGGTTCAGCCTAGGGCTTGGAGTTTTTTAACCAGGAAGCCCTGAGTTCCAGGCTTACTTCATCTGCCAAAGGCAACCCAAAGGGAGTGCAAAAGTGCCACAACATGGCTGCTTTCACGGCTTTTCCCTTAGGAAGAACCCTAATACGCGGCTGATTTACCTTCCTAGGGTTACTGTTAGGCTTAGGCCTAGGGCTAGGATTTTTAAAACTAGGAAGCCCTTAGATCCAGGCACACTGCAGCTGTTCAAGGCATCCCAAGAGGGCCGCAGAAGTGACACAACTTGGCTGCCTCTGCTGCTATTCTCATGAGTCCATCCCGAACCATAGGCTGATTTTCCTTCCTAGCGTGAGGGTTAGTGTTACGCCTAGGGTTAGTGTTTTTTTAGCAGAAAGCCCTGTGTTCCAAGAACACAGCAGCTGCCAAGGACTACCCAAGAGGAGGGGAAAAGTGCCACAACATGGCTGCCTCCAGCGCTTTTTCCTTGGGACCATCATTGAACCTAGGCTGATTTACTTGCCTCCAGTTGCACCTATGGTCACGCCAAGAGATAGGGATTTTAAATCAGTAAACCCTGAGCTCCAGACCCAGTGCAGCTGCAAAAGGCTTCCCAAGGGCAGCCAAAAATTGCCTCAACATGCTCCTTCCAGTGCTTTTTTCCTTGGGAACATCCCTATACCCAGGCTGATTTATCTGCCTAGGCTTAGGGTTAGGGTTCAGCCTAGAGATAGGATTTTTTCAAACAGGAAGCCCTGAATTCCAGGCACACTGCAGCTGTTAAAGGCAGTGTTCTACGTCAACCGCAACTTAGTCTGAAATAAATGCTTTTTCCCTGAGAGCATCTGAGAGGTTTGCATGAAGCACTGATATCTGACATTTGCAATTTTGAATAGGAGAGGAGAAAGAAAATGGGAAGAAGTTTTTAATTTTAGTGGTTTCAATGTTAATTTCCGTACACTTTTTCAAAACTTGTCAGCTCAAATGCCCATCAACATCTTTTAGTCATCTGTAAGTCAGTATTCATATAAAATGTGCTTCAAATCAAAAGAATTTCAAATTTGCACTCCAAATTTCTATGCCTAGATTTATGATTTCCTACACATATTAGATGAAAGGAAGGCCTTTTTTACTGTGGGAGTGCTGGAACACTGGAACAGGTTGCCCAGGGAAGTTGTGGGTGTCCCATCCCTGAAAGTATTCAAGGTCAGCTTGGACGGGGCTTGGAGCAGCAACAAAGGAGAAGCTTGGTGGTAGAGAAACAAAGTTGGACTATAGAAGAAACTGGGATTGAAGTATAGGAGCAAGTTTTCTCTCAGCTCTTGGGGTAAACTCAAAGTTGTACAAAATTACATTTATCTGTGCTATTCACTACTGTAACAGAAATGTTCATGAAAACTGTACAGAAGATAGCAAATTTTAAAAGAGATAAGAATTACAGCATAAAATCCATGGGATGGGTTACAACATGAGACACTCTCTAAGAGAAAATCTCTGTGTTTCAGCACTTCATCATGGTAAGATTTCATGAAGTGCCAAAGAAGGCGGCACAATATCATTCGGGACGTTATTTCCTGGAATTCAGCCTGGCCATTAGTAGGAACTGGGTTTGAACACATCATGTAGATATACCACACACACTTGCCCTTCACTGAAAAATGACTGTTTCCAACGAAGAAGCAATTGACGATCAAAATTGATTGAAAGCATCTTAAACATGTCAAGTATTTCATTGTAGATGATCTGTGATCCAAATGCTTCTTCCACCTTCGAGAGGGACAGAACAATTCTTCCATATCATGATGGTTTAAAATTGTATCAACCAATGTTTTCTGCTGAAAAGATAGCATCTATTTTTTTCTATTTTTGGAAGAAAATATTCCTAGACATACAACAGGTGAGAACTAAGTAATTTTAAAGAAACAAATGAAAAGAAAATATTCTGTAAATAGAATGAAATGAAAAGCTGTGTTTTAAATAGGAGCTAAATATGAAACAGAATTTTTGCACCAGGCATTTGAATTACTGCACCAGCTCTTTTGCCCATCAAGAGAGGCATTGAGCATTTCAGTCTTTTCCAAGGTGTTCATGATCTGCTATGCTGATCTCTGTGTGTGCCTAGGTGTGTGTGGAAGGGGGGGCATGTGAAGGGGAGTGTGTATGTTTGCTTTACAATTGTTGTGGCAGATTCATGCCTCAGCTCCACATTTTGTTTTAGAAAGGTCACACAGAGTGGATGTGAAGTTTACTATCAACAAGAGATCAATTCCCAAATCATCCATTTCACTCTACCTTATAAATCATGTGCTTTGTTGCATATTTTATCAAATCTACTTTCAAGCCAGATGGAGGAAGGAGGATGTGGCAATCCCTCCACCATCTTGCAACTTTTATGCAAGTAGGTTTTCAAGAAAATCATCATTTCTCTTGGAAATATGTCTGGAACAGGCATGATGGTAGTGTCAACCTGTTGGAGTTTTTGTTGCTGGAAGAAGTTATAGAAAAGGATTGGTTTTTACATTGACCAGTTACTGAATCAAGCTCAGGAATACATTGGAAATTCAACTGGGGCTTCCTTTCCCCGGCAGACTACTTCTAGAACGAGCTTGTACACTGAAGCTTACTCTTTTGCCCTCTTTTTGTTTCTTTCCTATTTTCTTGGCTTCTTTGCCACTCTCTAGACAATTTTGGAACTTTTTTCCCAACTCAAATGGTTTCAATAGTCTGATTGTGATCATACATTTTTACAAGGAATTTTTAAAATCTTTCCTCCAATTAAGAAAGTCAAGGACTTAGGTCTTTTTCTTCCCTTATCAATATTGCAATGAAATTGATAAGTAAAGACCAACTCTTTCTTTTTGTTTTTAACCCAAGCAGATAATTCCCATCCATTCATCCATTTGGTGGACCAATAGTTGCCATTCTGATGGAAGTTGTCACTTCTTAACAGTAGGCATTCTGTGACTATGTTGACAGCACTTTGGGTGAAGATCCTAACTGGTCTTAGATACACATAGGGAGAAATTTGCTCAGCCAGTGTCAGTCTTAAGCATGCGTATCAGAAGATCTTTCTAGAGCTGGGAATTTTCCCATGAAAGGGATTCAGTTAGGGAAGAGACACTTGCCCCAGAGGTTTACATTCTTCTTGAAGACTGCTTAAGGAACTTAGATGCCATGTCCATTTGGATCTGTGTCTGCACAGAACTTTGTCATGCCAGTGCTTGAAATGCATCTTGAAGAGAATTCACTAGCACAGAATGAATGAGAGTGGAAGGGGTTGGTGGGGCTAACCAGGCCCAACCCCCCTGCCTAAACCAGGATACCTAGAGCCTCTTGCCCAGGATTCTATCTGGGTGTACTTTTAATGTCTTCAAAGATCCAGGCTCCACAATCTTTCTGGGCAGTCTGTGCCGTGGTTCACTCACCCTCACAGTAAAGAATCATTTCCTGATGTTCCTGTATTTCAGTGTGTGCCCACTGCCTCTTGTCTTTTCACTCAGCATCACTGAAAAGACACTGATTCCCTCCCCTTTGCACTATTGCTTCCATATGGATGTGTGCTGCCATGTAGAGATATGTCAAAAACCTCCCTGAAGCCCAGGCAGATAATATTCCCTTCATCTACCAGTCAAGTTGATTCATCAGAGGAGTTTAAAGTTATGTTCAGCATGAAATGCCCCTGAAAAATCATGCTAACTACATTATTGTGTTGTCTTGCATGTGCCTGGCAAGGTTTTCCAGGAAGAGCTGCTTCATCAACTTCCTGGGTATAAAAAAGAGGCTGGCTGGTTTGTACGATTGCGAGTCCTCCTAATTGCCTTTTTTGAAGAAGACTGTCATTTGCTTACATCCAGTCCTTAGCCTCTCTTCTCGTCTACATCTTAGCAAAAAGCTTTTCCACTATGTCTGGTGAGGAAAAACTGTGCCAGCACAGAAAACATCTCCCATCGTGTTCTAGACGTTGCACGGAGGTGTGCCGAGTGTTTGGCATGAAGGAAAGAAAAGTTGTCCAAAACAGCTTCCAATCGAATGTTCATGTGATTGGAAAAGTCAGGAGAGTGCAAAGGTACTGTTTTCTAGCAGTTGGCAAGCTGCGCACACAATCCCAGTGTTGTACAGCTTCTTTCTTCACCTTTCCGAAGGTGCCGCTCTCTCCGGCTCCCGGAGGCGAAGAAGCGGCTTCTTCGCGCAAAGACGATTGTGCCGCTCACTGTGCACTCCTTAGCGCGGCTTCTGCCGAAAGACGCCCGGGAGCGGCTCTTAGCTCCGGACAGCATCGTACCTTCGTCTTTAGCGTCTCTTCTCGTCTACATCTTAGCAAAAAGCTTTTCTACTATGTCTGGCGAGGAAAAACTGTGCCAGCACAGAAAACATCTCCCATCGTGTTCTAGACGTTGCACGGAGGTGTGCCGAGTGTTTGGCATGAAGAAAAGAAAAGTTGTCCAAAACAGCTTCCAATCGAATGTTCATGTGATTGGAAAAGTCAGGAGAGTGCAAAGGTACTGTTTTCTGGCAGTTGGCAAGCTGCGCACACAATCCCAGTGTTGTACAGCTTCCTTCTTCACCTTTCCGAAGGTGCCGCTCTCTCCGGCTCCCGGAGGCGAAGAAGCGGCTTCTTCGCGCAAAGACGATTGTGCCGCTCACTGTGCACTCCTTAGCGCGGCTTCTGCCGAAAGACGCCCGGGAGCGGCTCTTAGCTCCGGAGAGCATCGTACCTTCGTCTTTAGCGTCTCTTCTCGTCTACATCTTAGCAAAAAGCTTTTCCACTATGTCTGGCGAGGAAAAACTGTGCCAGCACAGAAAACATCTCCCATCGTGTTCTAGACGTTGCACGGAGGTGTGCCGAGTGTTTGGCATGAAGGAAAGAAAAGTTGTCCAAAACAGCTTCCAATCGAATGTTCATGTGATTGGAAAAGTCAGGAGAGTGCAAAGGTACTGTTTTCTAGCAGTTGGCAAGCTGCGCACAAAATCCCAGTGTTGTACAGCTTCCTTCTTCACCTTTCCGAAGGTGCCGCTCTCTCCGGCTCCCGGAGGCGAAGAAGCGGCTTCTTCGCGCAAAGACGATTGTGCCGCTCACTGTGCACTCCTTAGCGCGGCTTCTGCCGAAAGACGCCCGGGAGCGGCTCTTAGCTCCGGACAGCATCGTACCTTCGTCTTTAGCGTCTCTTCTCGTCTACATCTTAGCAAAAAGCTTTTCTACTATGTCTGGCGAGGAAAAACTGTGCCAGCACAGAAAACATCTCCCATCGTGTTCTAGACGTTGCACGGAGGTGTGCCGAGTGTTTGGCATGAAGGAAAGAAAAGTTGTCCAAAACAGCTTCCAATCGAATGTTCATGTGATTGGAAAAGTCAGGAGAGTGCAAAGGTACTGTTTTCTGGCAGTTGGCAAGCTGCGCACACAATCGCAGTGTTGTACAGCTTCCTTCTTCACCTTTCCGAAGGTGCCGCTCTCTCCGGCTCCCGGAGGCGAAGAAGCGGCTTCTTCGCGCAAAGACGATTGTGCCGCTCACTGTGCACTCCTTAGCGCGGCTTCTGCCGAAAGACGCCCGGGAGCGGCTCTTAGCTCCGGAGAGCATCGTACCTTCGTCTTTAGCGTCTCTTCTCGTCTACATCTTAGCAAAAAGCTTTTCCACTATGTCTGGCGAGGAAAAACTGTGCCAGCACAGAAAACATCTCCCATCGTGTTCTAGACGTTGCACGGAGGTGTGCCGAGTGTTTGGCATGAAGGAAAGAAAAGTTGTCCAAAACAGCTTCCAATCGAATGTTCATGTGATTGGAAAAGTCAGGAGAGTGCAAAGGTACTGTTTTCTAGCAGTTGGCAAGCTGCGCACACAATCCCAGTGTTGTACAGCTTCCTTCTTCACCTTTCCGAAGGTGCCGCTCTCTCCGGCTCCCGGAGGCGAAGAAGCGGCTTCTTCGCGCAAAGACGATTGTGCCGCTCACTGTGCACTCCTTAGCGCGGCTTCTGCCGAAAGACGCCCGGGAGCGGCTCTTAGCTCCGGACAGCATCGTACCTTCGTCTTTAGCGTCTCTTCTCGTCTACATCTTAGCAAAAAGCTTTTCTACTATGTCTGGCGAGGAAAAACTGTGCCAGCACAGAAAACATCTCCCATCGTGTTCTAGACGTTGAACGATCCCTATATTTAGGCTGATTTTCCTTCCTGGGGATAGGGTTAGGCTTCAGCCTAGGGCTTGAAGTTTTTTAACCAGGAAGCCCTGAGTTCCAGGCTTACTGCATCTGCCAAAGGCATCCCAAAGGGAGTGCAAAAGTGCCACAACATGGCTGCTTTCACAGCTTTTCCCTTAGGAAGAACCCTAATACCCGGCTGATTTACCTTCCTAGGGTTACTGTTAGGCTTAGGCCTAGGACTTTTAAAACCAGGAAGCCCTGGGCTCCAGGCACATGCAGCTGTTAAAGGCATCCCAAGGGGAGCGCAAAAGTGACACAACTTGGCTGCCACCACTGATATTTCCATGAGACAATCCCAAATCATAGGCTGATTTTCCTTCCTAGGGTTAAGGTTTGAGTTACGCCTAGGGTAAGGGTTCTATTAACCAGAAAGCCCTGAGTTCCAAGAACACAGCAGCTGCGAAGGACTAGCCAAGAAGAGCGCAAAAGTACCACAACATGCCTGCCTCCACAGCTTTTTCCTTGGGGACATGCCTAATTCCTGGCTGATTTGCCTTTCTCGTCTTAGGGTTGGGGTTCGGCCTAGGGCTAGGACTTTTAAAATCAGGAAGCCCTGAGTTCCAGGCTTACTGCATCTGCCAAAGGCATCCGAAAGGGAGTGCAAAAGTGCCACAACATGGTTGCTTTCACGGCTTTTTCCTTGGCAAGAAGCCTAACACCAGGCTGATTTCCCTTCCCAGGGTTACTGTAAGGCTTAGGCTTCGGGCTAGGATTTTTAAAACTAGGAAGCCCTTAGCTCCAGGCGCACTGCATCTGTTCAAGGCATCCCAAGGGGAGTAAAAAAGTGCAACAACGTGGCAGCTTTCACAGCTTTTTCCTTGGCACCATCCCTATACCTAGGCTGATTTATCTGCCTAGGGTTAGGGTTAGGGTTCAGCCTAGGGCATGGAGTTTTTTAACCAGGAAGCCCTGAGTTCCAGGCTTACTTCATCTGCCAAAGGCATCCCAAAGGGAGTGCAGAAGTGCCACAACATGGCTGCTTTCACGGCTTTTCCCTTAGGAAGAACCCTAATACGCGGCTGATTTACCTTCCTAGGGTTACTGTTAGGCTTAGGCCTAGGACTTTTAAAACCAGGAAGCCCTGGGCTCCAGGCACACTGCAGGTGCGAAAGGCATCCCAAGGGGAGCGCAAAAGTGACACAACTTGGCTGCCACCACTGATATTTCCATGAGAGCATCCCGAACCATAGGCTGATTTTCCTTCCTAGGGTTACGGTTTGAGTTACGCCTGGGGTAAGGGTTCTATTAACCAGAAAGCCCTGAGTTCCAAGAACACAGCAGCTGCGAAGCACTAGCCAAGAAGAGCGCAAAAGTACCACAACATGCCTGCCTCCACAGCTTTTTCCTTGGGGACATGCCTAATTCCTGGCTGATTTGCCTTTCTCGTCTTAGGGTTGGGGTTCAGCCTAGGGCTTGGATTTTTTAAACTAGGAAGCCCTGAGTTCCAGGCTTACTTCATCTGCCAAAAGCATCCCAAAGGGAGTGAAAAGTGCCACAACATGGCTGATTTCACAGCTTTCCCCTTAGGAAGAACCCTAATACCCGGCTGATTTACCTTCCTAGGGTTACTGTTAGGCTTATGCCTAGGACTTTTAAAACCAGGAAGCCCTGGGCTCCAGGCACACTGCAGCTGCGAAAGGCATCCCAAGGGGAGCGCAAAAGTGACACAACTTGGCTGCCACCACTGATATTTCCATGAGAGCATCCCGAACCATAGGCTGATTTTCCTTCCTAGGGTTAAGGTTTGAGTTACGCCTAGGGTAAGGGTTCTATTAACCAGAAAGCCCTGAGTTCCAAGAACACAGCAGCTGCGAAGGACTAGCCAAGAAGAGCGCAAAAGTACCACAACATGCCTGCCTCCACAGCTTTTTCCTTGGGGACATGCCTAATTCCTGGCTGATTTGCCTTTCTCGTCTTAGGGTTGGGGTTCGGCCTAGGGCTAGGACTTTTAAAATCAGGAAGCCCTGAGTTCCAGGCTTACTGCATCTGCCAAAGGCATCCGAAAGGGAGTGCAAAAGTGCCACAACATGGTTGCTTTCACGGCTTTTTCCTTGGCAAGAAGCCTAACACCAGGCTGATTTCCCTTCCCAGGGTTACTGTAAGGCTTAGGCTTCGGGCTAGGATTTTTAAAACTAGGAAGCCCTTAGCTCCAGGCGCACTGCATCTGTTCAAGGCATCCCAAGGGGAGTAAAAAAGTGCAACAACGTGGCAGCTTTCACAGCTTTTTCCTTGGCACCATCCCTATAACTTGGCTGTTTTATCTGCCTAGGGTTAGGGTTACAGTTCATCCTAGGGCATGGAGTTTTTTAACCAGGAAGCCCTGAGTTCCAGGCTTACTGCATCTGCCAAAGGCATCCCAAAGGGAGTGCAGAAGTGCCACAACATGGCTGCTTTCACGGCTTTTCCCTTAGGAAGAACCCTAATACGCGGCTGATTTGCCTTCCTAGGGTTACTGTTAGGCTTAGGCCTAGGACTTTTAAAACCAGGAAGCCCTGGGCTCCAGGCACACTGCAGCTGCGAAAGGCATCCCAAGGGGAGCGCAAAAGTGACACAACTTGGCTGCCACCACTGATATTTCCATGAGACCATCCCGAACCATAGGCTGATTTTCCTTCCTAGGGTTAAGGTTTGAGTTACGCCTAGGGTAAGAGTTCTATTAACCAGAAAGCCCTGAGTTCCAAGAACACAGCAGCTGCGAAGGACTAGCCAAGAAGAGCGCAAAAGTACCACAACATGCCTGCCTCCACAGCTTTTTCCTTGGGGACATGCCTAATTCCTGGCTGATGTGCCTTTCTCGTCTTAGGGTTGGGGTTCGGCCTAGGGCTAGGATATTTTTAACTAGGAAGCCCTGAGTTCCAGGCTTACTGCATCTGCCAAAGGCATCCCAAAGGGAGTGCAGAAGTGCCACAACATGGCTGCTTTCACGGCTTTTCCCTTAGGAAGAACCCTAATACCCAGCTGATTTACCTTCCTAGGGTTACTGTTAGGCTTAGGCCTAGGACTTTTAAAACCAGGAAGCCCTGGGCTCCAGGCACACTGCAGCTGTTCAAGGCATCCCAAGGGGAGCGCAAAAGTGACACAACTTGGCTGCCACCACTGATATTTCCATGAGACCATCCCGAACCATAGGCTGATTTTCCTTCCTAGGCTTAAGGTTTGAGTTACGCCTAGGGTAAGGGTTCTATTAACCAGAAAGCCCTGAGTTCCAAGAACACAGCAGCTGAGAAGGACTAGCCAAGAAGAGCGCAAAAGTACCACAACATGCCTGCCTCCACAGCTTTTTCCTTGGGGACATGCCTAATTCCTGGCTGATTTGCCTTTCTCGTCTTAGGGTTGGGGTTCGGCCTAGGGCTAGGATTTTTTTAACGAGGAAGCCCTGAGTTCCAGGCTTACTGCATCTGCCAAAGGCATCCCAAAGGGAGTGCAGAAGTGCCACAACATGGCTGCTTTCACGGCTTTTCCCTTAGGAAGAACCCTAATACGCGGCTGATTTACCTTCCTAGGGTTACTGTTAGGCTTAGGCCTAGGACTTTTAAAACCAGGAAGCCCTGGGCTCCAGGCACACTGCAGCTGCGAAAGGCATCCCAAGGGGAGCGCAAAAGTGACACAACTTGGCTGCCACCACTGATATTTCCATGAGACCATCCCGAACCATAGGCTGATTTTCCTTCCTAGGGTTAAGGTTTGAGTTACGCCTAGGGTAAGGGTTCTATTAACCAGAAAGCCCTGAGTTCCAAGAACACAGCAGCTGCGAAGGACTAGCCAAGAAGAGCGCAAAAGTACAACAACCGTCCTGCCTCCACAGCTTTTTCCTTGGGGACATGCCTAATTCCTGGCTGATTTGCCTTTCTCGTCTTAGGGTTGGGGTTCGGCCTAGGGCTAGGATTTTTAAAATCAGGAAGCCCTGAGTTCCAGGCACACTGGAGCTGTGAAAGGCATCCAAAAGGGAGTGCAGAAGTGCCACAACATGGTTGCTTTCACGGCTTTTTCCTTGGCAAGAAGCTTAACACCA
The DNA here is from genome assembly GCA_036010785.1 of Ammospiza maritima maritima. Lineage (NCBI taxonomy): Eukaryota > Metazoa > Chordata > Aves > Passeriformes > Passerellidae > Ammospiza > Ammospiza maritima. Next base: position 5,952,004 of record CM069694.1, read on the forward strand.
GGCTGATTTTCCTTCCTAGGGTTACTGTAAGGCTTAGGCCTAGGGCTAGGATTTTTAAAACTAGGAAGCCCTTAGATCCAGGCACACTGCAGCTGTTCAAGGCATCCCAAGGGGAGTACAAAAGTGCAACAACATGGCAGCTTTCACAGCTTTTTCCTTGGCACCATCCCTATACCTAGTCTGTTTTATCTACCTAGGGTTAGGGTTAGGGTTCAGCCTAGGGCTTGGAGTTTTTTAACCAGGAAGCCCTGAGTTCCAGCCTTACTTCATCTGCCAAAGGCAACCCAAAGGGAGTGCAAAAGTGCCACAACATGGCTGCTTTCACGGCTTTTCCCTTAGGAAGAACCCTAATACGCGGCTGATTTACCTTCCTAGGGTTACTGTTAGGCTTAGGCCTAGGGCTAGGATTTTTAAAACTAGGAAGCCCTTAGATCCAGGCACACTGCAGCTGTTCAAGGCATCCCAAGAGGGCCGCAGAAGTGACACAACTTGGCTGCCTCTGCTGCTATTCTCATGAGTCCATCCCGAACCATAGGCTGATTTTCCTTCCTAGCGTGAGGGTTAGTGTTACGCCTAGGGTTAGTGTTTTTTTAGCAGAAAGCCCTGTGTTCCAAGAACACAGCAGCTGCCAAGGACTACCCAAGAGGAGGGGAAAAGTGCCACAACATGGCTGCCTCCAGCGCTTTTTCCTTGGGACCATCATTGAACCTAGGCTGATTTACTTGCCTCCAGTTGCACCTATGGTCACGCCAAGAGATAGGGATTTTAAATCAGTAAACCCTGAGCTCCAGACCCAGTGCAGCTGCAAAAGGCTTCCCAAGGGCAGCCAAAAATTGCCTCAACATGCTCCTTCCAGTGCTTTTTTCCTTGGGAACATCCCTATACCCAGGCTGATTTATCTGCCTAGGCTTAGGGTTAGGGTTCAGCCTAGAGATAGGATTTTTTCAAACAGGAAGCCCTGAATTCCAGGCACACTGCAGCTGTTAAAGGCAGTGTTCTACGTCAACCGCAACTTAGTCTGAAATAAATGCTTTTTCCCTGAGAGCATCTGAGAGGTTTGCATGAAGCACTGATATCTGACATTTGCAATTTTGAATAGGAGAGGAGAAAGAAAATGGGAAGAAGTTTTTAATTTTAGTGGTTTCAATGTTAATTTCCGTACACTTTTTCAAAACTTGTCAGCTCAAATGCCCATCAACATCTTTTAGTCATCTGTAAGTCAGTATTCATATAAAATGTGCTTCAAATCAAAAGAATTTCAAATTTGCACTCCAAATTTCTATGCCTAGATTTATGATTTCCTACACATATTAGATGAAAGGAAGGCCTTTTTTACTGTGGGAGTGCTGGAACACTGGAACAGGTTGCCCAGGGAAGTTGTGGGTGTCCCATCCCTGAAAGTATTCAAGGTCAGCTTGGACGGGGCTTGGAGCAGCAACAAAGGAGAAGCTTGGTGGTAGAGAAACAAAGTTGGACTATAGAAGAAACTGGGATTGAAGTATAGGAGCAAGTTTTCTCTCAGCTCTTGGGGTAAACTCAAAGTTGTACAAAATTACATTTATCTGTGCTATTCACTACTGTAACAGAAATGTTCATGAAAACTGTACAGAAGATAGCAAATTTTAAAAGAGATAAGAATTACAGCATAAAATCCATGGGATGGGTTACAACATGAGACACTCTCTAAGAGAAAATCTCTGTGTTTCAGCACTTCATCATGGTAAGATTTCATGAAGTGCCAAAGAAGGCGGCACAATATCATTCGGGACGTTATTTCCTGGAATTCAGCCTGGCCATTAGTAGGAACTGGGTTTGAACACATCATGTAGATATACCACACACACTTGCCCTTCACTGAAAAATGACTGTTTCCAACGAAGAAGCAATTGACGATCAAAATTGATTGAAAGCATCTTAAACATGTCAAGTATTTCATTGTAGATGATCTGTGATCCAAATGCTTCTTCCACCTTCGAGAGGGACAGAACAATTCTTCCATATCATGATGGTTTAAAATTGTATCAACCAATGTTTTCTGCTGAAAAGATAGCATCTATTTTTTTCTATTTTTGGAAGAAAATATTCCTAGACATACAACAGGTGAGAACTAAGTAATTTTAAAGAAACAAATGAAAAGAAAATATTCTGTAAATAGAATGAAATGAAAAGCTGTGTTTTAAATAGGAGCTAAATATGAAACAGAATTTTTGCACCAGGCATTTGAATTACTGCACCAGCTCTTTTGCCCATCAAGAGAGGCATTGAGCATTTCAGTCTTTTCCAAGGTGTTCATGATCTGCTATGCTGATCTCTGTGTGTGCCTAGGTGTGTGTGGAAGGGGGGGCATGTGAAGGGGAGTGTGTATGTTTGCTTTACAATTGTTGTGGCAGATTCATGCCTCAGCTCCACATTTTGTTTTAGAAAGGTCACACAGAGTGGATGTGAAGTTTACTATCAACAAGAGATCAATTCCCAAATCATCCATTTCACTCTACCTTATAAATCATGTGCTTTGTTGCATATTTTATCAAATCTACTTTCAAGCCAGATGGAGGAAGGAGGATGTGGCAATCCCTCCACCATCTTGCAACTTTTATGCAAGTAGGTTTTCAAGAAAATCATCATTTCTCTTGGAAATATGTCTGGAACAGGCATGATGGTAGTGTCAACCTGTTGGAGTTTTTGTTGCTGGAAGAAGTTATAGAAAAGGATTGGTTTTTACATTGACCAGTTACTGAATCAAGCTCAGGAATACATTGGAAATTCAACTGGGGCTTCCTTTCCCCGGCAGACTACTTCTAGAACGAGCTTGTACACTGAAGCTTACTCTTTTGCCCTCTTTTTGTTTCTTTCCTATTTTCTTGGCTTCTTTGCCACTCTCTAGACAATTTTGGAACTTTTTTCCCAACTCAAATGGTTTCAATAGTCTGATTGTGATCATACATTTTTACAAGGAATTTTTAAAATCTTTCCTCCAATTAAGAAAGTCAAGGACTTAGGTCTTTTTCTTCCCTTATCAATATTGCAATGAAATTGATAAGTAAAGACCAACTCTTTCTTTTTGTTTTTAACCCAAGCAGATAATTCCCATCCATTCATCCATTTGGTGGACCAATAGTTGCCATTCTGATGGAAGTTGTCACTTCTTAACAGTAGGCATTCTGTGACTATGTTGACAGCACTTTGGGTGAAGATCCTAACTGGTCTTAGATACACATAGGGAGAAATTTGCTCAGCCAGTGTCAGTCTTAAGCATGCGTATCAGAAGATCTTTCTAGAGCTGGGAATTTTCCCATGAAAGGGATTCAGTTAGGGAAGAGACACTTGCCCCAGAGGTTTACATTCTTCTTGAAGACTGCTTAAGGAACTTAGATGCCATGTCCATTTGGATCTGTGTCTGCACAGAACTTTGTCATGCCAGTGCTTGAAATGCATCTTGAAGAGAATTCACTAGCACAGAATGAATGAGAGTGGAAGGGGTTGGTGGGGCTAACCAGGCCCAACCCCCCTGCCTAAACCAGGATACCTAGAGCCTCTTGCCCAGGATTCTATCTGGGTGTACTTTTAATGTCTTCAAAGATCCAGGCTCCACAATCTTTCTGGGCAGTCTGTGCCGTGGTTCACTCACCCTCACAGTAAAGAATCATTTCCTGATGTTCCTGTATTTCAGTGTGTGCCCACTGCCTCTTGTCTTTTCACTCAGCATCACTGAAAAGACACTGATTCCCTCCCCTTTGCACTATTGCTTCCATATGGATGTGTGCTGCCATGTAGAGATATGTCAAAAACCTCCCTGAAGCCCAGGCAGATAATATTCCCTTCATCTACCAGTCAAGTTGATTCATCAGAGGAGTTTAAAGTTATGTTCAGCATGAAATGCCCCTGAAAAATCATGCTAACTACATTATTGTGTTGTCTTGCATGTGCCTGGCAAGGTTTTCCAGGAAGAGCTGCTTCATCAACTTCCTGGGTATAAAAAAGAGGCTGGCTGGTTTGTACGATTGCGAGTCCTCCTAATTGCCTTTTTTGAAGAAGACTGTCATTTGCTTACATCCAGTCCTTAGCCTCTCTTCTCGTCTACATCTTAGCAAAAAGCTTTTCCACTATGTCTGGCGAGGAAAAACTGTGCCAGCACAGAAAACATCTCCCATCGTGTTCTAGACGTTGCACGGAGGTGTGCCGAGTGTTTGGCATGAAGGAAAGAAAAGTTGTCCAAAACAGCTTCCAATCGAATGTTCATGTGATTGGAAAAGTCAGGAGAGTGCAAAGGTACTGTTTTCTAGCAGTTGGCAAGCTGCGCACACAATCCCAGTGTTGTACAGCTTCTTTCTTCACCTTTCCGAAGGTGCCGCTCTCTCCGGCTCCCGGAGGCGAAGAAGCGGCTTCTTCGCGCAAAGACGATTGTGCCGCTCACTGTGCACTCCTTAGCGCGGCTTCTGCCGAAAGACGCCCGGGAGCGGCTTTAGCTCCGGACAGCATCGTACCTTCGTCTTTAGCGTCTCTTCTCGTCTACATCTTAGCAAAAAGCTTTTCCACTATGTCTGGCGAGGAAAAACTGTGCCAGCACAGAAAACATCTCCCATCGTGTTCTAGACGTTGCACGGAGGTGTGCCGAGTGTTTGGCATGAAGGAAAGAAAAGTTGTCCAAAACAGCTTCCAATCGAATGTTCATGTGATTGGAAAAGTCAGGAGAGTGCAAAGGTACTGTTTTCTAGCAGTTGGCAAGCTGCGCACAAAATCCCAGTGTTGTACAGCTTCCTTCTTCACCTTTCCGAAGGTGCCGCTCTCTCCGGCTCCCGGAGGCGAAGAAGCGGCTTCTTCGCGCAAAGACGATTGTGCCGCTCACTGTGCACTCCTTAGCGCGGCTTCTGCCGAAAGACGCCCGGGAGCGGCTCTTAGCTCCGGACAGCATCGTACCTTCGTCTTTAGCGTCTCTTCTCGTCTACATCTTAGCAAAAAGCTTTTCTACTATGTCTGGCGAGGAAAAACTGTGCCAGCACAGAAAACATCTCCCATCGTGTTCTAGACGTTGCACGGAGGTGTGCCGAGTGTTTGGCATGAAGGAAAGAAAAGTTGTCCAAAACAGCTTCCAATCGAATGTTCATGTGATTGGAAAAGTCAGGAGAGTGCAAAGGTACTGTTTTCTGGCAGTTGGCAAGCTGCGCACACAATCCCAGTGTTGTACAGCTTCCTTCTTCACCTTTCCGAAGGTGCCGCTCTCTCCGGCTCCCGGAGGCGAAGAAGCGGCTTCTTCGCGCAAAGACGATTGTGCCGCTCACTGTGCACTCCTTAGCGCGGCTTCTGCCGAAAGACGCCCGGGAGCGGCTCTTAGCTCCGGAGAGCATCGTACCTTCGTCTTTAGCGTCTCTTCTCGTCTACATCTTAGCAAAAAGCTTTTCCACTATGTCTGGCGAGGAAAAACTGTGCCAGCACAGAAAACATCTCCCATCGTGTTCTAGACGTTGCACGGAGGTGTGCCGAGTGTTTGGCATGAAGGAAAGAAAAGTTGTCCAAAACAGCTTCCAATCGAATGTTCATGTGATTGGAAAAGTCAGGAGAGTGCAAAGGTACTGTTTTCTGGCAGTTGGCAAGCTGCGCACACAATCCCAGTGTTGTACAGCTTCCTTCTTCACCTTTCCGAAGGTGCCGCTCTCTCCGGCTCCCGGAGGCGAAGAAGCGGCTTCTTCGCGCAAAGACGATTGTGCCGCTCACTGTGCACTCCTTAGCGCGGCTTCTGCCGAAAGACGCCCGGGAGCGGCTCTTAGCTCCGGACAGCATCGTACCTTCGTCTTTAGCGTCTCTTCTCGTCTACATCTTAGCAAAAAGCTTTTCCACTATGTCTGGCGAGGAAAAACTGTGCCAGCACAGAAAACATCTCCCATCGTGTTCTAGACGTTGCACGGAGGTGTGCCGAGTGTTTGGCATGAAGGAAAGAAAAGTTGTCCAAAACAGCTTCCAATCGAATGTTCATGTGATTGGAAAAGTCAGGAGAGTGCAAAGGTACTGTTTTCTGGCAGTTGGCAAGCTGCGCACACAATCCCAGTGTTGTACAGCTTCCTTCTTCACCTTTCCGAAGGTGCCGCTCTCTCCGGCTCCCGGAGGCGAAGAAGCGGCTTCTTCGCGCAAAGACGATTGTGCCGCTCACTGTGCACTCCTTAGCGCGGCTTCTGCCGAAAGACGCCCGGGAGCGGCTCTTAGCTCCGGACAGCATCGTACCTTCGTCTTTAGCGTCTCTTCTCGTCTACATCTTAGCAAAAAGCTTTTCTACTATGTCTGGCGAGGAAAAACTGTGCCAGCACAGAAAACATCTCCCATCGTGTTCTAGACGTTGCACGGAGGTGTGCCGAGTGTTTGGCATGAAGGAAAGAAAAGTTGTCCAAAACAGCTTCCAATCGAATGTTCATGTGATTGGAAAAGTCAGGAGAGTGCAAAGGTACTGTTTTCTGGCAGTTGGCAAGCTGCGCACACAATCGCAGTGTTGTACAGCTTCCTTCTTCACCTTTCCGAAGGTGCCGCTCTCTCCGGCTCCCGGAGGCGAAGAAGCGGCTTCTTCGCGCAAAGACGATTGTGCCGCTCACTGTGCACTCCTTAGCGCGGCTTCTGCCGAAAGACGCCCGGGAGCGGCTCTTAGCTCCGGAGAGCATCGTACCTTCGTCTTTAGCGTCTCTTCTCGTCTACATCTTAGCAAAAAGCTTTTCTACTATGTCTGGCGAGGAAAAACTGTGCCAGCACAGAAAACATCTCCCATCGTGTTCTAGACGTTGCACGGAGGTGTGCCGAGTGTTTGGCATGAAGGAAAGAAAAGTTGTCCAAAACAGCTTCCAATCGAATGTTCATGTGATTGGAAAAGTCAGGAGAGTGCAAAGGTACTGTTTTTTGGCAGTTGGCAAGCTGCGCACACAATCCCAGTGTTGTACAGCTTCCTTCTTCACCTTTCCGAAGGTGCCGCTCTCTCCGGCTCCCGGAGGCGAAGAAGCGGCTTCTTCGCGCAAAGACGATTGTGCCGCTCACTGTGCACTCCTTAGCGCGGCTTCTGCCGAAAGACGCCCGGGAGCGGCTCTTAGCTCCGGACAGCATCGTACCTTCGTCTTTAGCGTCTCTTCTCGTCTACATCTTAGCAAAAAGCTTTTCTACTATGTCTGGCGAGGAAAAACTGTGCCAGCACAGAAAACATCTCCCATCGTGTTCTAGACGTTGCACGGAGGTGTGCCGAGTGTTTGGCATGAAGGAAAGAAAAGTTGTCCAAAACAGCTTCCAATCGAATGTTCATGTGATTGGAAAAGTCAGGAGAGTGCAAAGGTACTGTTTTCTGGCAGTTGGCAAGCTGCGCACACAATCCCAGTGTTGTACAGCTTCCTTCTTCACCTTTCCGAAGGTGCCGCTCTCTCCGGCTCCCGGAGGCGAAGAAGCGGCTTCTTCGCCCAAAGACGATTGTGCCGCTCACTGTGCACTCCTTAGCGCGGCTTCTGCCGAAAGACGCCCGGGAGCGGCTCTTAGCTCCGGACAGCATCGTACCTTCGTCTTTAGAGTCTCTTCTCGTCTACATCTTAGCAAAAAGCTTTTCTACTATGTCTGGCGAGGAAAAACTGTGCCAGCACAGAAAACATCTCCCATCGTGTTCTAGACGTTGCACGGAGGTGTGCCGAGTGTTTGGCATGAAGGAAAGAAAAGTTGTCCAAAACAGCTTCCAATCGAATGTTCATGTGATTGGAAAAGTCAGGAGAGTGCAAAGGTACTGTTTTCTGGCAGTTGGCAAGTTGCGCACAAAATCCCAGTGTTGTACAGCTTCCTTCTTCACCTTTCCGAAGGTGCCGCTCTCTCCGGCTCCCGGAGGCGAAGAAGCGGCTTCTTCGCGCAAAGACGATTGTGCCGCTCACTGTGCACTCCTTAGCGCGGCTTCTGCCGAAAGACGCCCGGGAGCGGCTCTTAGCTCCGGACAGCATCGTACCTTCGTCTTTAGCGTCTCCTCGTCTACATCTTAGCAAAAAGCTTTTCCACTATGTCTGGCGAGGAAAAACTGTGCCAGCACAGAAAACATCTCCCATCGTATTCTAGACGTTGCACGGAGGTGTGCCGAGTGTTTGGCATGAAGAAAAGAAAAGTTGTCCAAAACAGCTTCCAATCGAATGTTCATGTGATTGGAAAAGTCAGGAGAGTGCAAAGGTACTGTTTTCTAGCAGTTGGCAAGCTGCGCACAAAATCCCAGTGTTGTACAGCTTCCTTCTTCACCTTTCCGAAGGTGCCGCTCTCTCCGGCTCCCGGAGGCGAAGAAGCGGCTTCTTCGCGCAAAGACGATTGTGCCGCTCACTGTGCACTCCTTAGCGCGGCTTCTGCCGAAAGACGCCCGGGAGCGGCTCTTAGCTCCGGACAGCATCGTACCTTCGTCTTTAGCGTCTCTTTTCGTCTACATCTTAGCAAAAAGCTTTTCTACTATGTCTGGCGAGGAAAAACTGTGCCAGCACAGAAAACATCTCCCATCGTGTTCTAGACGTTGCACGGAGGTGTGCCGAGTGTTTGGCATGAAGAAAAGAAAAGTTGTCCAAAACAGCTTCCAATCGAATGTTCATGTGATTGGAAAAGTCAGGAGAGTGCAAAGGTACTGTTTTCTGGCAGTTGGCAAGCTGCGCACACAATCCCAGTGTTGTACAGCTTCCTTCTTCACCTTTCCGAAGGTGCCGCTCTCTCCGGCTCCCGGAGGCGAAGAAGCGGCTTCTTCGCGCAAAGACGATTGTGCCGCTCACTGTGCACTCCTTAGCGCGGCTTCTGCCGAAAGACGCCCGGGAGCGGCTCTTAGCTCCGAACAGCATCGTACCTTCGTCTTTAGCGTCTCTTCTAGTCTACATCTCAGCAAAAAGCTTTTCCACTATGTCTGGCGAGGAAAAACTGTGCCAGCACAGAAAACATCTCCCATCGTCTTCTAGACGTTGCACGGAGGTGTGCCGAGTGTTTGGCATGAAGGAAAGAAAAGTTGTCCAAAACAGCTTCCAATCGAATGTTCATGTGATTGGAAAAGTCAGGAGAGTGCAAAGGTACTGTTTTCTAGCAGTTGGCAAGCTGCGCACAAAATCCCAGTGTTGTACAGCTTCCTTCTTCACCTTTCCGAAGGTGCCGCTCTCTCCGGCTCCCGGAGGCGAAGAAGCGGCTTCTTCGCGCAAAGACGATTGTGCCGCTCACTGTGCACTCCTTAGCGCGGCTTCTGCCGAAAGACGCCCGGGAGCGGCTCTTAGCTCCGGACAGCATCGTACCTTCGTCTTTAGCGTCTCTTCTCGTCTACATCTTAGCAAAAAGCTTTTCTACTATGTCTGGCGAGGAAAAACTGTGCCAGCACAGAAAACATCTCCCATCGTGTTCTAGACGTTGAACGATCCCTATATTTAGGCTGATTTTCCTTCCTGGGGATAGGGTTAGGCTTCAGCCTAGGGCTTGAAGTTTTTTAACCAGGAAGCCCTGAGTTCCAGGCTTACTGCATCTGCCAAAGGCATCCCAAAGGGAGTGCAAAAGTGCCACAACATGGCTGCTTTCACAGCTTTTCCCTTAGGAAGAACCCTAATACCCGGCTGATTTACCTTCCTAGGGTTACTGTTAGGCTTAGGCCTAGGACTTTTAAAACCAGGAAGCCCTGGGCTCCAGGCACATGCAGCTGTTAAAGGCATCCCAAGGGGAGCGCAAAAGTGACACAACTTGGCTGCCACCACTGATATTTCCATGAGACAATCCCAAATCATAGGCTGATTTTCCTTCCTAGGGTTAAGGTTTGAGTTACGCCTAGGGTAAGGGTTCTATTAACCAGAAAGCCCTGAGTTCCAAGAACACAGCAGCTGCGAAGGACTAGCCAAGAAGAGCGCAAAAGTACCACAACATGCCTGCCTCCACAGCTTTTTCCTTGGGGACATGCCTAATTCCTGGCTGATTTGCCTTTCTCGTCTTAGGGTTGGGGTTCGGCCTAGGGCTAGGACTTTTAAAATCAGGAAGCCCTGAGTTCCAGGCTTACTGCATCTGCCAAAGGCATCCGAAAGGGAGTGCAAAAGTGCCACAACATGGTTGCTTTCACGGCTTTTTCCTTGGCAAGAAGCCTAACACCAGGCTGATTTCCCTTCCCAGGGTTACTGTAAGGCTTAGGCTTCGGGCTAGGATTTTTAAAACTAGGAAGCCCTTAGCTCCAGGCGCACTGCATCTGTTCAAGGCATCCCAAGGGGAGTAAAAAAGTGCAACAACGTGGCAGCTTTCACAGCTTTTTCCTTGGCACCATCCCTATACCTAGGCTGATTTATCTGCCTAGGGTTAGGGTTAGGGTTCAGCCTAGGGCATGGAGTTTTTTAACCAGGAAGCCCTGAGTTCCAGGCTTACTGCATCTGCCAAAGGCATCCCAAAGGGAGTGCAGAAGTGCCACAACATGGCTGCTTTCACAGCTTTTCCCTTAGGAAGAACCCTAATACGCGGCTGATTTACCTTCCTAGGGTTACTGTTAGGCTTAGGCCTAGGACTTTTAAAACCAGGAAGCCCTGGGCTCCAGGCACACTGCAGGTGCGAAAGGCATCCCAAGGGGAGCGCAAAAGTGACACAACTTGGCTGCCACCACTGATATTTCCATGAGAGCATCCCGAACCATAGGCTGATTTTCCTTCCTAGGGTTACGGTTTGAGTTACGCCTGGGGTAAGGGTTCTATTAACCAGAAAGCCCTGAGTTCCAAGAACACAGCAGCTGCGAAGCACTAGCCAAGAAGAGCGCAAAAGTACCACAACATGCCTGCCTCCACAGCTTTTTCCTTGGGGACATGCCTAATTCCTGGCTGATTTGCCTTTCTCGTCTTAGGGTTGGGGTTCAGCCTAGGGCTTGGATTTTTTAAACTAGGAAGCCCTGAGTTCCAGGCTTACTTCATCTGCCAAAAGCATCCCAAAGGGAGTGAAAAGTGCCACAACATGGCTGCTTTCACAGCTTTCCCCTTAGGAAGAACCCTAATACCCGGCTGATTTACCTTCCTAGGGTTACTGTTAGGCTTATGCCTAGGACTTTTAAAACCAGGAAGCCCTGGGCTCCAGGCATATGCAGCTGTTAAAGGCATCCCAAGATGGCCGCAGAAGTGACACAACTTGGCTGCCTCTGCTGCTATTCTCATGAGTCCATCCCGAACCATAGGCTGATTTTCCTTCCTAGGGTGAGGGTTAGAGTTACGCCTAGGGTAAGAGTTCTATTAACCAGAAAGCCCTGAGTTCCAAGAACACAGCAGCTGCGAAGGACTAGCCAAGAAGAGCGCAAAAGTACCACAACATGCCTGCCTCCACAGCTTTTTCCTTGGGGACATGCCTAATTCCTGGCTGATTTGCCTTTCTCGTCTTAGGGTTGCGGTTCGGCCTAGGGCTAGGATTTTTTTAACTAGGAAGCCCTGAGTTCCAGCCTTACTGCATCTGCCAAAGGCATCCCCATGGGAGTGCAGAAGTGCCACATCATGGTTGCTTTCACGGCTTTCACCTTAGGAAGAACCCTAATACGCGGCTGATTTACCTTCCTAGGGTTACTGTTAGGCTTAGGCCTAGGACTTTTAAAACTAGGAAGCCCTGGGCTCCAGGCACACTGCATCTGTTCAAGGCATCCCAAGGGGAGTACTAACGTACCAAAACATGGCAGCTTTCACAGCTTTTTCCTTGGCACCATCCCTATACATAGGCTGATTTATCTGCCTAGGGTTAGGGTTAGGGTTCAGCCTAGGGCTTGGAGTTTTTTAACTAGGAAGCCCTGAGTTCCAGGCTTACTGCATCTGCCAAATGCATCCCAAAGGGAGTGCAAAAGTGCCACAACATGGCTGCTTTCACGGCTTTTCCCTTAGGAAGAACCCTAATACTAGGCTGATTTACCTTCCTAGGGTTACTGTTAGGCTTAGGCCTAGGACTTTTAAAACCAGGAAGCCCTGGGCTCCAGGCACACTGCAGCTGCGAAAGGCATCCCAAGGGGAGCGCAAAAGTGACACAACTTGGCTGCCACCACTGATATTTCCATGAGACCATCCCGAACCATAGGCTGATTTTCCTTCCTAGGGTTAAGGTTTGAGTTACGCCTAGGGTAAGGGTTCTATTAACCAGAAAGCCCTGAGTTCCAAGAACACAGCAGCTGCGAAGGACTACCCAAGAAGAGCGCAAAAGTACCACAACATGCCTGCCTCCACAGCTTTTTCCTTGGGGACATGCCTAATTCCTGGCTGATTTGCCTTTCTCGTCTTAGGGTTGGGGTTCGGACTAGGGCTAGGACTTTCAAAATCGGGAAGCCCTGAGTTCCAGGCACACTGGAGCTGTGAAAGGCATCCAAAAGGGAGTGCAAAAGTGCCACAACATGGTTGCTTTCACGGCTTTTTCCTTGGCAAGAAGCCTAAAACCAGGCTGATCTACCTTCCTAGGGTTACTGTTAGGCTTAGGCCTAGGGCTAGGATTTTTAAAACTAGGAAGCCCTTAGTTCCAGGCACACTGCAGCTGTTCAAGGCATCCCAAGGGGAGTACAAAAGTGCAACAACATGGCAGCTTTCACAGCTTTTTCCTTGGCACCATCCCTATACCTAGGCTGATTTATCTGCCTAGGGTTAGGGTTAGGCTTCAGCCTAGGTCTTGGAGGTTTTCAACCAGGAAGCCCTGAGTTCCAGGCTTACTGCATCTGCCAAAGGCATCCCAAAGGGAGTGCAGAAGTGCCACAACATGGCTGCTTTCACGGCTTTTCCCTTAGGAAGAACCCTAATACCCGGCTGATTTACCTTCCTAGGGTTACTGTTAGGCTTAGGCCTAGGACTTTTAAAACCAGGAAACCCTGGGCTCCAGGCACTCTGCAGCTGTTCAAGGCATCCCAAGAGGGCCGCAGAAGTGACACAACTTGGCTGCCTCTGCTTCTATTCTCATGAGACCATCCTGAATCATAGGCTGATTTTCCTTCCTAGGGTTAATGTTTGAGTTTCGCCTAGGGTAAGAGTTCTATTAACCAGAAAGACCTGAGTTCCAAGAACACAGCAGCTGCGAAGGACTACCCAAGAAGAGCGCAAAAGTACCACAACATGCCTGCCTCCACAGCTTTTTCCTTGGGGACATGCCTAATTCCTGGCTGATTTGCCTTTCTCGTCTTAGGGTTGCGGTTCGGCCTAGGGCTAGGATTTTTTTAACTCGGAAGCCCTGAGTTCCAGGCTTACTGCATCTGCCAAAGGCATCCCAAAGGGAGTGCAGAAGTGCCACAACATGGCTGCTTTCACGGCTTTTCCCTTAGGAAGAACCCTAATACGCGGCTGATTTGCCTTCCTAGGGTTACTGTTAGGCTTAGGCCTAGGACTTTTAAAACCAGGAAGCCCTGGGCTCCAGGCACACTGCAGCTGCGAAAGGCATCCCAAGGGGAGCGCAAAAGTGACACAACTTGGCTGCCACCACTGATATTTCCATGAGACCATCCCGAACCATAGGCTGATTTTCCTTCCTAGGGTTAAGGTTTGAGTTACGCCTAGGGTAAGAGTTCTATTAACCAGAAAGCCCTGAGTTCCAAGAACACAGCAGCTGCGAAGGACTAGCCAAGAAGAGCGCAAAAGTACCACAACATGCCTGCCTCCACAGCTTTTTCCTTGGGGACATGCCTAATTCCTGGCTGATGTGCCTTTCTCGTCTTAGGGTTGGGGTTCGGCCTAGTGCTAGGATTTTTAAAATCAGGAAGCCCTGAGTTCCAGGCACACTGGAGCTGTGAAAGGCATCCAAAAGGGAGTGCAGAAGTGCCACAACATGGTTGCTTTCACGGCTTTTTCCTTGGCAAGAAGCTTAACACCAGGCTGATTTTCCTTCCTAGGGTTACTGTAAGGCTTAGGCCTAGGGCTAGGATTTTTAAAACTAGGAAGCCCTTAGATCCAGGCACACTGCAGCTGTTCAAGGCATCCCAAGGGGAGTACAAAAGTGCAACAACATGGCAGCTTTCACAGCTTTTTCCTTGGCACCATCCCTATACCTAGTCTGTTTTATCTACCTAGGGTTAGGGTTAGGGTTCAGCCTAGGGCTTGGAGTTTTTTAACCAGGAAGCCCTGAGTTCCAGGCTTACTTCATCTGCCAAAGGCAACCCAAAGGGAGTGCAAAAGTGCCACAACATGGCTGCTTTCACGGCTTTTCCCTTAGGAAGAACCCTAATACGCGGCTGATTTACCTTCCTAGGGTTACTGTTAGGCTTAGGCCTAGGGCTAGGATTTTTAAAACTAGGAAGCCCTTAGATCCAGGCACACTGCAGCTGTTCAAGGCATCCCAAGAGGGCCGCAGAAGTGACACAACTTGGCTGCCTCTGCTGCTATTCTCATGAGTCCATCCCGAACCATAGGCTGATTTTCCTTCCTAGCGTGAGGGTTAGTGTTACGCCTAGGGTTAGTGTTTTTTTAGCAGAAAGCCCTGTGTTCCAAGAACACAGCAGCTGCCAAGGACTACCCAAGAGGAGGGGAAAAGTGCCACAACATGGCTGCCTCCAGCGCTTTTTCCTTGGGACCATCATTGAACCTAGGCTGATTTACTTGCCTCCAGTTGCACCTATGGTCACGCCAAGAGATAGGGATTTTAAATCAGTAAACCCTGAGCTCCAGACCCAGTGCAGCTGCAAAAGGCTTCCCAAGGGCAGCCAAAAATTGCCTCAACATGCTCCTTCCAGTGCTTTTTTCCTTGGGAACATCCCTATACCCAGGCTGATTTATCTGCCTAGGCTTAGGGTTAGGGTTCAGCCTAGAGATAGGATTTTTTCAAACAGGAAGCCCTGAATTCCAGGCACACTGCAGCTGTTAAAGGCAGTGTTCTACGTCAACCGCAACTTAGTCTGAAATAAATGCTTTTTCCCTGAGAGCATCTGAGAGGTTTGCATGAAGCACTGATATCTGACATTTGCAATTTTGAATAGGAGAGGAGAAAGAAAATGGGAAGAAGTTTTTAATTTTAGTGGTTTCAATGTTAATTTCCGTACACTTTTTCAAAACTTGTCAGCTCAAATGCCCATCAACATCTTTTAGTCATCTGTAAGTCAGTATTCATATAAAATGTGCTTCAAATCAAAAGAATTTCAAATTTGCACTCCAAATTTCTATGCCTAGATTTATGATTTCCTACACATATTAGATGAAAGGAAGGCCTTTTTTACTGTGGGAGTGCTGGAACACTGGAACAGGTTGCCCAGGGAAGTTGTGGGTGTCCCATCCCTGAAAGTATTCAAGGTCAGCTTGGACGGGGCTTGGAGCAGCAACAAAGGAGAAGCTTGGTGGTAGAGAAACAAAGTTGGACTATAGAAGAAACTGGGATTGAAGTATAGGAGCAAGTTTTCTCTCAGCTCTTGGGGTAAACTCAAAGTTGTACAAAATTACATTTATCTGTGCTATTCACTACTGTAACAGAAATGTTCATGAAAACTGTACAGAAGATAGCAAATTTTAAAAGAGATAAGAATTACAGCATAAAATCCATGGGATGGGTTACAACATGAGACACTCTCTAAGAGAAAATCTCTGTGTTTCAGCACTTCATCATGGTAAGATTTCATGAAGTGCCAAAGAAGGCGGCACAATATCATTCGGGACGTTATTTCCTGGAATTCAGCCTGGCCATTAGTAGGAACTGGGTTTGAACACATCATGTAGATATACCACACACACTTGCCCT
The DNA here is from genome assembly GCA_036010785.1 of Ammospiza maritima maritima. Lineage (NCBI taxonomy): Eukaryota > Metazoa > Chordata > Aves > Passeriformes > Passerellidae > Ammospiza > Ammospiza maritima. The sequence goes on from CM069694.1 coordinate 5,967,637, forward strand.
TCACTGAAAAATGACTGTTTCCAACGAAGAAGCAATTGACGATCAAAATTGATTGAAAGCATCTTAAACATGTCAAGTATTTCATTGTAGATGATCTGTGATCCAAATGCTTCTTCCACCTTCGAGAGGGACAGAACAATTCTTCCATATCATGATGGTTTAAAATTGTATCAACCAATGTTTTCTGCTGAAAAGATAGCATCTATTTTTTTCTATTTTTGGAAGAAAATATTCCTAGACATACAACAGGTGAGAACTAAGTAATTTTAAAGAAACAAATGAAAAGAAAATATTCTGTAAATAGAATGAAATGAAAAGCTGTGTTTTAAATAGGAGCTAAATATGAAACAGAATTTTTGCACCAGGCATTTGAATTACTGCACCAGCTCTTTTGCCCATCAAGAGAGGCATTGAGCATTTCAGTCTTTTCCAAGGTGTTCATGATCTGCTATGCTGATCTCTGTGTGTGCCTAGGTGTGTGTGGAAGGGGGGGCATGTGAAGGGGAGTGTGTATGTTTGCTTTACAATTGTTGTGGCAGATTCATGCCTCAGCTCCACATTTTGTTTTAGAAAGGTCACACAGAGTGGATGTGAAGTTTACTATCAACAAGAGATCAATTCCCAAATCATCCATTTCACTCTACCTTATAAATCATGTGCTTTGTTGCATATTTTATCAAATCTACTTTCAAGCCAGATGGAGGAAGGAGGATGTGGCAATCCCTCCACCATCTTGCAACTTTTATGCAAGTAGGTTTTCAAGAAAATCATCATTTCTCTTTGAAATATGTCTGGAACAGGCATGATGGTAGTGTCAACCTGTTGGAGTTTTTGTTGCTGGAAGAAGTTATAGAAAAGGATTGGTTTTTACATTGACCAGTTACTGAATCAAGCTCAGGAATACATTGGAAATTCAACTGGGGCTTCCTTTCCCCGGCAGACTACTTCTAGAACGAGCTTGTACACTGAAGCTTACTCTTTTGCCCTCTTTTTGTTTCTTTCCTATTTTCTTGGCTTCTTTGCCACTCTCTAGACAATTTTGGAACTTTTTTCCCAACTCAAATGGTTTCAATAGTCTGATTGTGATCATACATTTTTACAAGGAATTTTTAAAATCTTTCCTCCAATTAAGAAAGTCAAGGACTTAGGTCTTTTTCTTCCCTTATCAATATTGCAATGAAATTGATAAGTAAAGACCAACTCTTTCTTTTTGTTTTTAACCCAAGCAGATAATTCCCATCCATTCATCCATTTGGTGGACCAATAGTTGCCATTCTGATGGAAGTTGTCACTTCTTAACAGTAGGCATTCTGTGACTATGTTGACAGCACTTTGGGTGAAGATCCTAACTGGTCTTAGATACACATAGGGAGAAATTTGCTCAGCCAGTGTCAGTCTTAAGCATGCGTATCAGAAGATCTTTCTAGAGCTGGGAATTTTCCCATGAAAGGGATTCAGTTAGGGAAGAGACACTTGCCCCAGAGGTTTACATTCTTCTTGAAGACTGCTTAAGGAACTTAGATGCCATGTCCATTTGGATCTGTGTCTGCACAGAACTTTGTCATGCCAGTGCTTGAAATGCATCTTGAAGAGAATTCACTAGCACAGAATGAATGAGAGTGGAAGGGGTTGGTGGGGCTAACCAGGCCCAACCCCCCTGCCTAAACCAGGATACCTAGAGCCTCTTGCCCAGGATTCTATCTGGGTGTACTTTTAATGTCTTCAAAGATCCAGGCTCCACAATCTTTCTGGGCAGTCTGTGCCGTGGTTCACTCACCCTCACAGTAAAGAATCATTTCCTGATGTTCCTGTATTTCAGTGTGTGCCCACTGCCTCTTGTCTTTTCACTCAGCATCACTGAAAAGACACTGATTCCCTCCCCTTTGCACTATTGCTTCCATATGGATGTGTGCTGCCATGTAGACATATGTCAAAAACCTCCCTGAAGCCCAGGCAGATAATATTCCCTTCATCTACCAGTCAAGTTGATTCATCAGAGGAGTTTAAAGTTATGTTCAGCATGAAATGCCCCTGAAAAATCATGCTAACTACATTATTGTGTTGTCTTGCATGTGCCTGGCAAGGTTTTCCAGGAAGAGCTGCTTCATCAACTTCCTGGGTATAAAAAAGAGGCTGGCTGGTTTGTACGATTGCGAGTCCTCCTAATTGCCTTTTTTGAAGAAGACTGTCATTTGCTTACATCCAGTCCTTAGCCTCTCTTCTCGTCTACATCTTAGCAAAAAGCTTTTCCACTATGTCTGGCGAGGAAAAACTGTGCCAGCACAGAAAACATCTCCCATCGTGTTCTAGACGTTGCACGGAGGTGTGCCGAGTGTTTGGCATGAAGGAAAGAAAAGTTGTCCAAAACAGCTTCCAATCGAATGTTCATGTGATTGGAAAAGTCAGGAGAGTGCAAAGGTACTGTTTTCTAGCAGTTGGCAAGCTGCGCACAAAATCCCAGTGTTGTACAGCTTCCTTCTTCACCTTTCCGAAGGTGCCGCTCTCTCCGGCTCCCGGAGGCGAAGAAGCGGCTTCTTCGCGCAAAGACGATTGTGCCGCTCACTGTGCACTCCTTAGCGCGGCTTCTGCCGAAAGACGCCCGGGAGCGGCTCTTAGCTCCGGACAGCATCGTACCTTCGTCTTTAGCGTCTCTTCTCGTCTACATCTTAGCAAAAAGCTTTTCTACTATGTCTGGCGAGGAAAAACTGTGCCAGCACAGAAAACATCTCCCATCGTGTTCTAGACGTTGCACGGAGGTGTGCCGAGTGTTTGGCATGAAGGAAAGAAAAGTTGTCCAAAACAGCTTCCAATCGAATGTTCATGTGATTGGAAAAGTCAGGAGAGTGCAAAGGTACTGTTTTCTGGCAGTTGGCAAGCTGCGCACACAATCCCAGTGTTGTACAGCTTCCTTCTTCACCTTTCCGAAGGTGCCGCTCTCTCCGGCTCCCGGAGGCGAAGAAGCGGCTTCTTCGCGCAAAGACGATTGTGCCGCTCACTGTGCACTCCTTAGCGCGGCTTCTGCCGAAAGACGCCCGGGAGCGGCTCTTAGCTCCGGACAGCATCGTACCTTCGTCTTTAGCGTCTCTTCTCGTCTACATCTTAGCAAAAAGCTTTTCTACTATGTCTGGCGAGGAAAAACTGTGCCAGCACAGAAAACATCTCCCATCGTGTTCTAGACGTTGCACGGAGGTGTGCCGAGTGTTTGGCATGAAGGAAAGAAAAGTTGTCCAAAACAGCTTCCAATCGAATGTTCATGTGATTGGAAAAGTCAGGAGAGTGCAAAGGTACTGTTTTCTAGCAGTTGGCAAGCTGCGCACAAAATCCCAGTGTTGTACAGCTTCCTTCTTCACCTTTCCGAAGGTGCCGCTCTCTCCGGCTCCCGGAGGCGAAGAAGCGGCTTCTTCGCGCAAAGACGATTGTGCCGCTCACTGTGCACTCCTTAGCGCGGCTTCTGCCGAAAGACGCCCGGGAGCGGCTCTTAGCTCCGGACAGCATCGTACCTTCGTCTTTAGCGTCTCTTCTCGTCTACATCTTAGCAAAAAGCTTTTCCACTATGTCTGGCGAGGAAAAACTGTGCCAGCACAGAAAACATCTCCCATCGTGTTCTAGACGTTGCACGGAGGTGTGCCGAGTGTTTGGCATGAAGGAAAGAAAAGTTGTCCAAAACAGCTTCCAATCGAATGTTCATGTGATTGGAAAAGTCAGGAGAGTGCAAAGGTACTGTTTTCTGGCAGTTGGCAAGCTGCGCACACAATCCCAGTGTTGTACAGCTTCCTTCTTCACCTTTCCGAAGGTGCCGCTCTCTCCGGCTCCCGGAGGCGAAGAAGCGGCTTCTTCGCGCAAAGACGATTGTGCCGCTCACTGTGCACTCCTTAGCGCGGCTTCTGCCGAAAGACGCCCGGGAGACGCTCTTAGCTCCGGACAGCATCGTACCTTCGTCTTTAGCGTCTCTTCTCGTCTACATCTTAGCAAAAAGCTTTTCCACTATGTCTGGCGAGGAAAAACTGTGCCAGCACAGAAAACATCTCCCATCGTGTTCTAGACGTTGCACGGAGGTGTGCCGAGTGTTTGGCATGAAGGAAAGAAAAGTTGTCCAAAACAGCTTCCAATCGAATGTTCATGTGATTGGAAAAGTCAGGAGAGTGCAAAGGTACTGTTTTCTAGCAGTTGGCAATCTGCGCACAAAATCCCAGTGTTGTACAGCTTCCTTCTTCACCTTTCCGAAGGTGCCGCTCTCTCCGGCTCCCGGAGGCGAAGAAGCGGCTTCTTCGCGCAAAGACGATTGTGCCGCTCACTGTGCACTCCTTAGCGCGGCTTCTGCCGAAAGACGCCCGGGAGCGGCTCTTAGCTCCGGACAGCATCGTACCTTCGTCTTTAGCGTCTCTTCTCGTCTACATCTTAGCAAAAAGCTTTTCTACTATGTCTGGCGAGGAAAAACTGTGCCAGCACAGAAAACATCTCCCATCGTGTTCTAGACGTTGCACGGAGGTGTGCCGAGTGTTTGGCATGAAGGAAAGAAAAGTTGTCCAAAACAGCTTCCAATCGAATGTTCATGTGATTGGAAAAGTCAGGAGAGTGCAAAGGTACTGTTTTCTGGCAGTTGGCAAGCTGCGCACACAATCGCAGTGTTGTACAGCTTCCTTCTTCACCTTTCCGAAGGTGCCGCTCTCTCCGGCTCCCGGAGGCGAAGAAGCGGCTTCTTCGCGCAAAGACGATTGTGCCGCTCACTGTGCACTCCTTAGCGCGGCTTCTGCCGAAAGACGCCCGGGAGCGGCTCTTAGCTCCGGACAGCATCGTACCTTCGTCTTTAGCGTCTCTTCTCGTCTACATCTTAGCAAAAAGCTTTTCCACTATGTCTGGCGAGGAAAAACTGTGCCAGCACAGAAAACATCTCCCATCGTGTTCTAGACGTTGCACGGAGGTGTGCCGAGTGTTTGGCATGAAGGAAAGAAAAGTTGTCCAAAACAGCTTCCAATCGAATGTTCATGTGATTGGAAAAGTCAGGAGAGTGCAAAGGTACTGTTTTCTGGCAGTTGGCAAGCTGCGCACACAATCCCAGTGTTGTACAGCTTCCTTCTTCACCTTTCCGAAGGTGCCGCTCTCTCCGGCTCCCGGAGGCGAAGAAGCGGCTTCTTCGCGCAAAGACGATTGTGCCGCTCACTGTGCACTCCTTAGCGCGGCTTCTGCCGAAAGACGCCCGGGAGCGGCTCTTAGCTCCGGACAGCATCGTACCTTCGTCTTTAGCGTCTCTTCTCGTCTACATCTTAGCAAAAAGCTTTTCTACTATGTCTGGCGAGGAAAAACTGTGCCAGCACAGAAAACATCTCCCATCGTGTTCTAGACGTTGCACGGAGGTGTGCCGAGTGTTTGGCATGAAGGAAAGAAAAGTTGTCCAAAACAGCTTCCAATCGAATGTTCATGTGATTGGAAAAGTCAGGAGAGTGCAAAGGTACTGTTTTCTGGCAGTTGGCAAGCTGCGCACACAATCCCAGTGTTGTACAGCTTCCTTCTTCACCTTTCCGAAGGTGCCGCTCTCTCCGGCTCCCGGAGGCGAAGAAGCGGCTTCTTCGCCCAAAGACGATTGTGCCGCTCACTGTGCACTCCTTAGCGCGGCTTCTGCCGAAAGACGCCCGGGAGCGGCTCTTAGCTCCGGACAGCATCGTACCTTCGTCTTTAGAGTCTCTTCTCGTCTACATCTTAGCAAAAAGCTTTTCTACTATGTCTGGCGAGGAAAAACTGTGCCAGCACAGAAAACATCTCCCATCGTGTTCTAGACGTTGCACGGAGGTGTGCCGAGTGTTTGGCATGAAGGAAAGAAAAGTTGTCCAAAACAGCTTCCAATCGAATGTTCATGTGATTGGAAAAGTCAGGAGAGTGCAAAGGTACTGTTTTCTGGCAGTTGGCAAGTTGCGCACAAAATCCCAGTGTTGTACAGCTTCCTTCTTCACCTTTCCGAAGGTGCCGCTCTCTCCGGCTCCCGGAGGCGAAGAAGCGGCTTCTTCGCGCAAAGACGATTGTGCCGCTCACTGTGCACTCCTTAGCGCGGCTTCTGCCGAAAGACGCCCGGGAGCGGCTCTTAGCTCCGGACAGCATCGTACCTTCGTCTTTAGCGTCTCCTCGTCTACATCTTAGCAAAAAGCTTTTCCACTATGTCTGGCGAGGAAAAACTGTGCCAGCACAGAAAACATCTCCCATCGTATTCTAGACGTTGCACGGAGGTGTGCCGAGTGTTTGGCATGAAGAAAAGTTGTCCAAAACAGCTTCCAATCGAATGTTCATGTGATTGGAAAAGTCAGGAGAGTGCAAAGGTACTGTTTTCTAGCAGATGGCAAGCTGCGCACAAAATCCCAGTGTTGTACAGCTTCCTTCTTCACCTTTCCGAAGGTGCCGCTCTCTCCGGCTCCCGGAGGCGAAGAAGCGGCTTCTTCGCGCAAAGACGATTGTGCCGCTCACTGTGCACTCCTTAGCGCGGCTTCTGCCGAAAGACGCCCGGGAGCGGCTCTTAGCTCCGGACAGCATCGTACCTTCGTCTTTAGCGTCTCTTCTCGTCTACATCTTAGCAAAAAGCTTTTCTACTATGTCTGGCGAGGAAAAACTGTGCCAGCACAGAAAACATCTCCCATCGTGTTCTAGACGTTGCACGGAGGTGTGCCGAGTGTTTGGCATGAAGAAAAGAAAAGTTGTCCAAAACAGCTTCCAATCGAATGTTCATGTGATTGGAAAAGTCAGGAGAGTGCAAAGGTACTGTTTTCTGGCAGTTGGCAAGCTGCGCACACAATCCCAGTGTTGTACAGCTTCCTTCTTCACCTTTCCGAAGGTGCCGCTCTCTCCGGCTCCCGGAGGCGAAGAAGCGGCTTCTTCGCGCAAAGACGATTGTGCCGCTCACTGTGCACTCCTTAGCGCGGCTTCTGCCGAAAGACGCCCGGGAGCGGCTCTTAGCTCCGGACAGCATCGTACCTTCGTCTTTAGCGTCTCTTCTCGTCTACATCTTAGCAAAAAGCTTTTCCACTATGTCTGGCGAGGAAAAACTGTGCCAGCACAGAAAACATCTCCCATCGTCTTCTAGACGTTGCACGGAGGTGTGCCGAGTGTTTGGCATGAAGGAAAGAAAAGTTGTCCAAAACAGCTTCCAATCGAATGTTCATGTGATTGGAAAAGTCAGTAGAGTGCAAAGGTACTGTTTTCTAGCAGTTGGCAAGCTGCGCACAAAATCCCAGTGTTGTACAGCTTCCTTCTTCACCTTTCCGAAGGTGCCGCTCTCTCCGGCTCCCGGAGGCGAAGAAGCGGCTTCTTCGCGCAAAGACGATTGTGCCGCTCACTGTGCACTCCTTAGCGCGGCTTCTGCCGAAAGACGCCCGGGAGCGGCTCTTAGCTCCGGACAGCATCGTACCTTCGTCTTTAGCGTCTCTTCTCGTCTACATCTTAGCAAAAAGCTTTTCTACTATGTCTGGCGAGGAAAAACTGTGCCAGCACAGAAAACATCTCCCATCGTGTTCTAGACGTTGCACGGAGGTGTGCCGAGTGTTTGGCATGAAGGAAAGAAAAGTTGTCCAAAACAGCTTCCAATCGAATGTTCATGTGATTGGAAAAGTCAGGAGAGTGCAAAGGTACTGTTTTCTGGCAGTTGGCAAGCTGCGCACACAATCCCAGTGTTGTACAGCTTCCTTCTTCACCTTTCCGAAGGTGCCGCTCTCTCCGGCTCCCGGAGGCGAAGAAGCGGCTTCTTCGCGCAAAGACGATTGTGCCGCTCACTGTGCACTCCTTAGCGCGGCTTCTGCCGAAAGACGCCCGGGAGCGGCTCTTAGCTCCGGAGAGCATCGTACCTTCGTCTTTAGAGTCCCTTCTCGTCTACATCTTAGCAAAAAGCTTTTCTACTATGTCTGGCGAGGAAAAACTGTGCCAGCACAGAAAACATCTCCCATCGTGTTCTAGACGTTGCACGGAGGTGTGCCGAGTGTTTGGCATGAAGGAAAGAAAAGTTGTCCAAAACAGCTTCCAATCGAATGTTCATGTGATTGGAAAAGTCAGGAGAGTGCAAAGGTACTGTTTTCTGGCAGTTGGCAAGTTGCGCACAAAATCCCAGTGTTGTACAGCTTCCTTCTTCACCTTTCCGAAGGTGCCGCTCTCTCCGGCTCCCGGAGGCGAAGAAGCGGCTTCTTCGCGCAAAGACGATTGTGCCGCTCACTGTGCACTCCTTAGCGCGGCTTCTGCCGAAAGACGCCCGGGAGCGGCTCTTAGCTCCGGACAGCATCGTACCTTCGTCTTTAGCGTCTCTTCTCGTCTACATCTTAGCAAAAAGCTTTTCCACTATGTCTGGCGAGGAAAAACTGTGCCAGCACAGAAAACATCTCCCATCGTGTTCTAGACGTTGCACGGAGGTGTGCCGAGTGTTTGGCATGAAGAAAAGAAAAGTTGTCCAAAACAGCTTCCAATCGAATGTTCATGTGATTGGAAAAGTCAGGAGAGTGCAAAGGTACTGTTTTCTAGCAGTTGGCAAGCTGCGCACAAAATCCCAGTGTTGTACAGCTTCCTTCTTCACCTTTCCGAAGGTGCCGCTCTCTCCGGCTCCCGGAGGCGAAGAAGCGGCTTCTTCGCGCAAAGACGATTGTGCCGCTCACTGTGCACTCCTTAGCGCGGCTTCTGCCGAAAGACGCCCGGGAGCGGCTCTTAGCTCCGGACAGCATCGTACCTTCGTCTTTAGCGTCTCTTCTCGTCTACATCTTAGCAAAAAGCTTTTCCACTATGTCTGGCGAGGAAAAACTGTGCCAGCACAGAAAACATCTCCCATCGTCTTCTAGACGTTGCACGGAGGTGTGCCGAGTGTTTGGCATGAAGGAAAGAAAAGTTGTCCAAAACAGCTTCCAATCGAATGTTCATGTGATTGGAAAAGTCAGGAGAGTGCAAAGGTACTGTTTTCTATCAGTTGGCAAGCTGCGCACAAAATCCCAGTGTTGTACAGCTTCCTTCTTCACCTTTCCGAAGGTGCCGCTCTCTCCGGCTCCCGGAGGCGAAGAAGCGGCTTCTTCGCGCAAAGACGATTGTGCCGCTCACTGTGCACTCCTTAGCGCGGCTTCTGCCGAAAGACGCCCGGGAGCGGCTCTTAGCTCCGGACAGCATCGTACCTTCGTCTTTAGCGTCTCTTCTCGTCTACATCTTAGCAAAAAGCTTTTCTACTATGTCTGGCGAGGAAAAACTGTGCCAGCACAGAAAACATCTCCCATCGTGTTCTAGACGTTGAACGATCCCTATATTTAGGCTGATTTTCCTTCCTGGGGATAGGGTTAGGCTTCAGCCTAGGGCTTGAAGTTTTTTAACCAGGAAGCCCTGAGTTCCAGGCTTACTGCATCTGCCAAAGGCATCCCAAAGGGAGTGCAAAAGTGCCACAACATGGCTGCTTTCACAGCTTTTCCCTTAGGAAGAACCCTAATACCCGGCTGATTTACCTTCCTAGGGTTACTGTTAGGCTTAGGCCTAGGACTTTTAAAACCAGGAAGCCCTGGGCTCCAGGCACATGCAGCTGTTAAAGGCATCCCAAGGGGAGCGCAAAAGTGACACAACTTGGCTGCCACCACTGATATTTCCATGAGACAATCCCAAATCATAGGCTGATTTTCCTTCCTAGGGTTAAGGTTTGAGTTACGCCTAGGGTAAGGGTTCTATTAACCAGAAAGCCCTGAGTTCCAAGAACACAGCAGCTGCGAAGGACTAGCCAAGAAGAGCGCAAAAGTACCACAACATGCCTGCCTCCACAGCTTTTTCCTTGGGGACATGCCTAATTCCTGGCTGATTTGCCTTTCTCGTCTTAGGGTTGGGGTTCGGCCTAGGGCTAGGACTTTTAAAATCAGGAAGCCCTGAGTTCCAGGCTTACTGCATCTGCCAAAGGCATCCGAAAGGGAGTGCAAAAGTGCCACAACATGGTTGCTTTCACGGCTTTTTCCTTGGCAAGAAGCCTAACACCAGGCTGATTTCCCTTCCCAGGGTTACTGTAAGGCTTAGGCTTCGGGCTAGGATTTTTAAAACTAGGAAGCCCTTAGCTCCAGGCGCACTGCATCTGTTCAAGGCATCCCAAGGGGAGTAAAAAAGTGCAACAACGTGGCAGCTTTCACAGCTTTTTCCTTGGCACCATCCCTATACCTAGGCTGATTTATCTGCCTAGGGTTAGGGTTAGGGTTCAGCCTAGGGCATGGAGTTTTTTAACCAGGAAGCCCTGAGTTCCAGGCTTACTGCATCTGCCAAAGGCATCCCAAAGGGAGTGCAGAAGTGCCACAACATGGCTGCTTTCACGGCTTTTCCCTTAGGAAGAACCCTAATACGCGGCTGATTTACCTTCCTAGGGTTACTGTTAGGCTTAGGCCTAGGACTTTTAAAACCAGGAAGCCCTGGGCTCCAGGCACACTGCAGGTGCGAAAGGCATCCCAAGGGGAGCGCAAAAGTGACACAACTTGGCTGCCACCACTGATATTTCCATGAGAGCATCCCGAACCATAGGCTGATTTTCCTTCCTAGGGTTACGGTTTGAGTTACGCCTGGGGTAAGGGTTCTATTAACCAGAAAGCCCTGAGTTCCAAGAACACAGCAGCTGCGAAGCACTAGCCAAGAAGAGCGCAAAAGTAACACAACATGCCTGCCTCCACAGCTTTTTCCTTGGGGACATGCCTAATTCCTGGCTGATTTGCCTTTCTCGTCTTAGGGTTGGGGTTCAGCCTAGGGCTTGGATTTTTTAAACTAGGAAGCCCTGAGTTCCAGGCTTACTTCATCTGCCAAAAGCATCCCAAAGGGAGTGAAAAGTGCCACAACATGGCTGCTTTCACAGCTTTCCCCTTAGGAAGAACCCTAATACCCGGCTGATTTACCTTCCTAGGGTTACTGTTAGGCTTATGCCTAGGACTTTTAAAACCAGGAAGCCCTGGGCTCCAGGCATATGCAGCTGTTAAAGGCATCCCAAGATGGCCGCAGAAGTGACACAACTTGGCTGCCTCTGCTGCTATTCTCATGAGTCCATCCCGAACCATAGGCTGATTTTCCTTCCTAGGGTGAGGGTTAGAGTTACGCCTAGGGTAAGAGTTCTATTAACCAGAAAGCCATGAGTTCCAAGAACACAGCAGCTGCGAAGGACTACCCAAGAAGAGCGCAAAAGTACCACAACATGCCTGCCTCCACAGCTTTTTCCTTGGGGACATGCCTAATTCCTGGCTGATTTGCCTTTCTCGTCTTAGGGTTGGGGTTCGGACTAGGGCTAGGACTTTCAAAATCGGGAAGCCCTGAGTTCCAGGCACACTGGAGCTGTGAAAGGCATCCAAAAGGGAGTGCAAAAGTGCCACAACATGGTTGCTTTCACGGCTTTTTCCTTGGCAAGAAGCCTAAAACCAGGCTGATCTACCTTCCTAGGGTTACTGTTAGGCTTAGGCCTAGGGCTAGGATTTTTAAAACTAGGAAGCCCTTAGTTCCAGGCACACTGCAGCTGTTCAAGGCATCCCAAGGGGAGTACAAAAGTGCAACAACATGGCAGCTTTCACAGCTTTTTCCTTGGCACCATCCCTATACCTAGGCTGATTTATCTGCCTAGGGTTAGGGTTAGGCTTCAGCCTAGGTCTTGGAGGTTTTCAACCAGGAAGCCCTGAGTTCCAGGCTTACTGCATCTGCCAAAGGCATCCCAAAGGGAGTGCAGAAGTGCCACAACATGGCTGCTTTCACGGCTTTTCCCTTAGGAAGAACCCTAATACCCGGCTGATTTACCTTCCTAGGGTTACTGTTAGGCTTAGGCCTAGGACTTTTAAAACCAGGAAACCCTGGGCTCCAGGCACTCTGCAGCTGTTAAAGGCATCCCAAGAGGGCCGCAGAAGTGACACAACTTGGCTGCCTCTGCTTCTATTCTCATGAGACCATCCTGAATCATAGGCTGATTTTCCTTCCTAGGGTTAATGTTTGAGTTTCGCCTAGGGTAAGAGTTCTATTAACCAGAAAGACCTGAGTTCCAAGAACACAGCAGCTGCGAAGGACTACCCAAGAAGAGCGCAAAAGTACCACAACATGCCTGCCTCCACAGCTTTTTCCTTGGGGACATGCCTAATTCCTGGCTGATTTGCCTTTCTCGTCTTAGGGTTGCGGTTCGGCCTAGGGCTAGGATTTTTTTAACTCGGAAGCCCTGAGTTCCAGGCTTACTGCATCTGCCAAAGGCATCCCAAAGGGAGTGCAGAAGTGCCACAACATGGCTGCTTTCACGGCTTTTCCCTTAGGAAGAACCCTAATACGCGGCTGATTTGCCTTCCTAGGGTTACTGTTAGGCTTAGGCCTAGGACTTTTAAAACCAGGAAGCCCTGGGCTCCAGGCACACTGCAGCTGTGAAAGGCATCCCAAGGGGAGCGCAAAAGTGACACAACTTGGCTGCCACCACTGATATTTCCATGAGACCATCCCGAACCATAGGCTGATTTTCCTTCCTAGGGTTAAGGTTTGAGTTACGCCTAGGGTAAGAGTTCTATTAACCAGAAAGCCCTGAGTTCCAAGAACACAGCAGCTGCGAAGGACTAGCCAAGAAGAGCGCAAAAGTACCACAACATGCCTGCCTCCACAGCTTTTTCCTTGGGGACATGCCTAATTCCTGGCTGATGTGCCTTTCTCGTCTTAGGGTTGGGGTTCGGCCTAGGGCTAGGATATTTTTAACTAGGAAGCCCTGAGTTCCAGGCTTACTGCATCTGCCAAAGGCATCCCAAAGGGAGTGCAGAAGTGCCACAACATGGCTGCTTTCACGGCTTTTCCCTTAGGAAGAACCCTAATACGCGTCTGATTTACCTTCCTAGGGTTACTGTTAGGCTTAGGCCTAGGACTTTTAAAACCAGGAAGCCCTGGGCTCCAGGCACACTGCAGCTGTTCAAGGCATCCCAAGGGGAGCGCAAAAGTGACACAACTTGGCTGCCACCACTGATATTTCCATGAGACCATCCCGAACCATAGGCTGATTTTCCTTCCTAGGGTTAAGGTTTGAGTTACGCCTAGGGTAAGGGTTCTATTAACCAGAAAGCCCTGAGTTCCAAGAACACAGCAGCTGCGAAGGACTAGCCAAGAAGAGCGCAAAAGTACCACAACATGCCTGCCTCCACAGCTTTTTCCTTGGGGACATGCCTAATTCCTGGCTGATTTGCCTTTCTCGTCTTAGGATTGGGGTTCGCCCAAAGGCTAGGATTTTATTAACTAGGAAGCCCTGAGTTCCAGGCTTACTGCATCTGCCAAAGGCATCCCAAAGGGAGTGCAGAAGTGCCACAACATGGCTGCTTTCACGGCTTTTCCCTTAGGAAGAACCCTAATACCCGGCTGATTTACCTTCCTAGGGTTACTGTTAGGCTTAGGCCTAGGACTTTTAAAACCAGGAAGCCCTGGGCTCCAGGCACACTGCAGCTGCGAAAGGCATCCCAAGGGGAGCGCAAAAGTGACACAACTTGGCTGCCACCACTGATATTTCCATGAGACCATCCCAAACCATAGGCTGATTTTCCTTCCTAGGGTTAAGGTTTGAGTTACGCCTAGGGTAAGGGTTCTATTAACCAGAAAGCCCTGAGTTCCAAGAACACAGCAGCTGCGAAGGACTAGCCAAGAAGAGCGCAAAAGTACCACAACATGCCTGCCTCCACAGCTTTTTCCTTGGGGACATGCCTAATTCCTGGCTGATTTGCCTTTCTCGTCTTAGGGTTGGGGTTCGGCCTAGGGCTAGGATTTTTTTAACGAGGAAGCCCTGAGTTCCAGGCTTACTGCATCTGCCAAAGGCATCCCAAAGGGAGTGCAGAAGTGCCACAACATGGCTGCTTTCACGGCTTTTCCCTTAGGAAGAACCCTAATACGCGGCTGATTTACCTTCCTAGGGTTACTGTTAGGCTTAGGCCTAGGACTTTTAAAACCAGGAAGCCCTGGGCTCCAGGCACACTGCAGCTGCGAAAGGCATCCCAAGGGGAGCGCAAAAGTGACACAACTTGGCTGCCACCACTGATATTTCCATGAGACCATCCCGAACCATAGGCTGATTTTCCTTCCTAGGGTTAAGGTTTGATTTACGCCTAGGGTAAGGGTTCTATTAACCAGAAAGCCCTGAGTTCCAAGAACACAGCAGCTGCGAAGGACTAGCCAAGAAGAGCGCAAAAGTACAACAACCGTCCTGCCTCCACAGCTTTTTCCTTGGGGACATGCCTAATTCCTGGCTGATTTGCCTTTCTCGTCTTAGGGTTGGGGTTCGGCCTAGGGCTAGGATTTTTTTAACTAGGAAGCCCTGAGTTCCAGGCTTACTGCATCTGCCAAAGGCATCCCAAAGGGAGTGCAGAAGTGCCACAACATGGCTGCTTTCACGGCTTTTCCCTTTGGAAGAACCCTAATACGCGTCTGATTTACCTTCCTAGGGTTACTGTTAGGCTTAGGCCTAGGACTTTTAAAACCAGGAAGCCCTGGGCTCCAGGCACACTGCAGCTGCGAAAGGCATCCCAAGGGGAGCGCAAAAGTGACACAACTTGGCTGCCACCACTGATATTTCCATGAGACCATCCCGAACCATAGGCTGATTTTCCTTCCTAGGGTTAAGGTTTGAGTTACGCCTAGGGTAAGGGTTCTATTTACCAGAAAGCCCTGAGTTCCAAGAACACAGCAGCTGCGAAGGACTAGCCAAGAAGAGCGCAAAAGTACCACAACATGCCTGCCTCCACAGCTTTTTCCTTGGGGACATGCCTAATTCCTGGCTGATTTGCCTTTCTCGTCTTAGGGTTGGGGTTCGGCCTAGGGCTAGGATATTTTTAACGAGGAAGCCCTGAGTTCCAGGCTTACTGCATCTGCCAAAGGCATCCCAAAGGGAGTGCAGAAGTGCCACAACATGGCTGCTTTCACGGCTTTTCCCTTAGGAAGAACCCTAATACGAGGATGATTTACCTTCCTAGGGTTACTGTTAGGCTTAGGCCTAGGACTTTTAAAACCTGGAAGCCCTGGGCTCCAGGCACACTGCAGCTGCGAAAGGCATCCCAAGGGGAGCGCAAAAGTGACGCAACTTGGCTGCCACCACTGATATTTCCATGAGACCATCCCGATCCATAGGCTGATTTTCCTTCCTGGGGTTAAGGTTTGAGTTACGCCTAGGGTAAGGGTTCTATTAACCCGAAAGACCTGAGTTCCAAGAACACAGCAGCTGCGAAGGACTTCCCAAGAAGAGCGCAAAAGTACCACAACATGCCTGCCTCCACAGCTTTTTCCTTGGGGACATGCCTAATTCCTGGCTGATTTGCCTTTCTCGTCTTAGGGTTGGGGTTCGGCCTAGGGCTAGGATTTTTAAAATCAGGAAGCCCTGAGTTCCAGGCACACTGGAGCTGTGAAAGGCATCCCAAAGGGAGTGCAAAAGTGCCACAACATGGCTGCTTTCACGGCTTTTTCCTTGGCAAGAAGCCTAACACCAGGCTGATTTACCTTCCTAGGGTTACTGAAAGGCTTAGGCCTAGGGCTAGGATTTTTAAAACTAGGAAGCCCTTAGATCCAGGCACACTGCAGCTGTTCAAGGCATCCCAAGGGGAGTACAAAAGTGCAACAACATGGCAGCTTTCACAGCTTTTTCCTTGGCACCATCCCTATACCTAGTCTGTTTTATCTACCTAGGGTTAGGGTTAGGGTTCAGCCTAGGGCTTGGAGTTTTTTAACCAGGAAGCCCTGAGTTCCAGGCTTACTTCATCTGCCAAAGGCAACCCAAAGGGAGTGCAAAAGTGCCACAACATGGCTGCTTTCACGGCTTTTCCCTTAGGAAGAACCCTAATACGCGGCTGATTTACCTTCCTAGGGTTACTGTTAGGCTTAGGCCTAGGGCTAGGATTTTTAAAACTAGGAAGCCCTTAGATCCAGGCACACTGCAGCTGTTCAAGGCATCCCAAGAGGGCCGCAGAAGTGACACAACTTGGCTGCCTCTGCTGCTATTCTCATGAGTCCATCCCGAACCATAGGCTGATTTTCCTTCCTAGCGTGAGGGTTAGTGTTACGCCTAGGGTTAGTGTTTTTTTAGCAGAAAGCCCTGTGTTCCAAGAACACAGCAGCTGCCAAGGACTACCCAAGAGGAGGGGAAAAGTGCCACAACATGGCTGCCTCCAGCGCTTTTTCCTTGGGACCATCATTGAACCTAGGCTGATTTACTTGCCTCCAGTTGCACCTATGGTCACGCCAAGAGATAGGGATTTTAAATCAGTAAACCCTGAGCTCCAGACCCAGTGCAGCTGCAAAAGGCTTCCCAAGGGCAGCCAAAAATTGCCTCAACATGCTCCTTCCAGTGCTTTTTTCCTTGGGAACATCCCTATACCCAGGCTGATTTATCTGCCTAGGCTTAGGGTTAGGGTTCAGCCTAGAGATAGGATTTTTTCAAACAGGAAGCCCTGAATTCCAGGCACACTGCAGCTGTTAAAGTTCTACGTCAACCGCAACTTAGTCTGAAATAAATGCTTTTTCCCTGAGAGCATCTGAGAGGTTTGCATGAAGCACTGATATCTGACATTTGCAATTTTGAATAGGAGAGGAGAAAGAAAATGGGAAGAAGTTTTTAATTTTAGTGGTTTCAATGTTAATTTCCGTACACTTTTTCAAAACTTGTCAGCTCAAATGCCCATCAACATCTTTTAGTCATCTGTAAGTCAGTATTCATATAAAATGTGCTTCAAATCAAAAGAATTTCAAATTTGCACTCCAAATTTCTATGCCTAGATTTATGATTTCCTACACATATTAGATGAAAGGAAGGCCTTTTTTACTGTGGGAGTGCTGGAACACTGGAACAGGTTGCCCAGGGAAGTTGTGGGTGTCCCATCCCTGAAAGTATTCAAGGTCAGCTTGGACGGGGCTTGGAGCAGCAACAAAGGAGAAGCTTGGTGGTAGAGAAACAAAGTTGGACTATAGAAGAAACTGGGATTGAAGTATAGGAGCAAGTTTTCTCTCAGCTCTTGGGGTAAACTCAAAGTTGTACAAAATTACATTTATCTGTGCTATTCACTACTGTAACAGAAATGTTCATGAAAACTGTACAGAAGATAGCAAATTTTAAAAGAGATAAGAATTACAGCATAAAATCCATGGGATGGGTTACAACATGAGACACTCTCTAAGAGAAAATCTCTGTGTTTCAGCACTTCATCATGGTAAGATTTCATGAAGTGCCAAAGAAGGCGGCACAATATCATTCGGGACGTTATTTCCTGGAATTCAGCCTGGCCATTAGTAGGAACTGGGTTTGAACACATCATGTAGATATACCACACACACTTGCCCTTCACTGAAAAATGACTGTTTACAACGAAGAAGCAATTGACGATCAAAATTGATTGAAAGCATCTTAAACATGTCAAGTATTTCATTGTAGATGATCTGTGATCCAAATGCTTCTTCCACCTTCGAGAGGGACAGAACAATTCTTCCATATCATGATGGTTTAAAATTGTATCAACCAATGTTTTCTGCTGAAAAGATAGCATCTATTTTTTTCTATTTTTGGAAGAAAATATTCCTAGACATACAACAGGTGAGAACTAAGTAATTTTAAAGAAACAAATTAAAAGAAAATATTCTGTAAATAGAATGAAATGAAAAGCTGTGTTTTAAATAGGAGCTAAATATGAAACAGAATTTTTGCACCAGGCATTTGAATTACTGCACCAGCTCTTTTGCCCATCAAGAGAGGCATTGAGCATTTCAGTCTTTTCCAAGGTGTTCATGATCTGCTATGCTGATCTCTGTGTGTGCCTAGGTGTGTGTGGAAGGGGGGGCATGTGAAGGGGAGTGTGTATGTTTGCTTTACAATTGTTGTGGCAGATTCATGCCTCAGCTCCACATTTTGTTTTAGAAAGGTCACACAGAGTGGATGTGAAGTTTACTATCAACAAGAGATCAATTCCCAAATCATCCATTTCACTCTACCTTATAAATCATGTGCTTTGTTGCATATTTTATCAAATCTACTTTCAAGCCAGATGGAGGAAGGAGGATGTGGGAATCCCTCCACCATCTTGCAACTTTTATGCAAGTAGGTTTTCAAGAAAATCATCATTTCTCTTTGAAATATGTCTGGAACAGGCATGATGGTAGTGTCAACCTGTTGGAGTTTTTGTTGCTGGAAGAAGTTATACAAAAGGATTGGTTTTTACATTGACCAGTTACTGAATCAAGCTCAGGAATACATTGGAAATTCAACTGGGGCTTCCTTTCCCCGGCAGACTACTTCTAGAACGAGCTTGTACACTGAAGCTTACTCTTTTGCCCTCTTTTTGTTTCTTTCCTATTTTCTTGGCTTCTTTGCCACTCTCTAGACAATTTTGGAACTTTTTTCCCAACTCAAATGGTTTCAATAGTCTGATTGTGATCATACATTTTTACAAGGAATTTTTAAAATCTTTCCTCCAATTAAGAAAGTCAAGGACTTAGGTCTTTTTCTTCCCTTATCAATATTGCAATGAAATTGATAAGTAAAGACCAACTCTTTCTTTTTGTTTTTAACCCAAGCAGATCATTCCCATCCATTCATCCATTTGGTGGACCAATAGTTGCCATTCTGATGGAAGTTGTCACTTCTTAACAGTAGGCATTCTGTGACTATGTTGACAGCACTTTGGGTGAAGATCCTAACTGGTCTTAGATACACATAGGGAGAAATTTGCTCAGCCAGTGTCAGTCTTAAGCATGCGTATCAGAAGATCTTTCTAGAGCTGGGAATTTTCCCATGAAAGGGATTCAGTTAGGGAAGAGACACTTGCCCCAGAGGTTTACATTCTTCTTGAAGACTGCTTAAGGAACTTAGATGCCATGTCCATTTGGATCTGTGTCTGCACAGAACTTTGTCATGCCAGTGCTTGAAATGCATCTTGAAGAGAATTCACTAGCACAGAATGAATGAGAGTGGAAGGGGTTGGTGGGGCTAACCAGGCCCAACCCCCCTGCCTAAACCAGGATACCTAGAGCCTCTTGCCCAGGATTCTATCTGGGTGTACTTTTAATGTCTTCAAAGATCCAGGCTCCACAATCTTTCTGGGCAGTCTGTGCCGTGGTTCAGTCACCCTCACAGTAAAGAATCATTTCCTGATGTTCCTGTATTTCAGTGTGTGCCCACTGCCTCTTGTCTTTTCACTCAGCATCACTGAAAAGACACTGATTCCCTCCCCTTTGCACTATTGCTTCCATATGGATGTGTGCTGCCATGTAGACATATGTCAAAAACCTCCCTGAAGCCCAGGCAGATAATATTCCCTTCATCTACCAGTCAAGTTGATTCATCAGAGGAGTTTAAAGTTATGTTCAGCATGAAATGCCCCTGAAAAATCATGCTAACTACATTATTGTGTTGTCTTGCATGTGCCTGGCAAGGTTTTCCAGGAAGAGCTGCTTCATCAACTTCCTGGGTATAAAAAAGAGGCTGGCTGGTTTGTACGATTGCGAGTCCTCCTAATTGCCTTTTTTGAAG
The DNA here is from genome assembly GCA_036010785.1 of Ammospiza maritima maritima. Classification (NCBI taxonomy): domain Eukaryota; kingdom Metazoa; phylum Chordata; class Aves; order Passeriformes; family Passerellidae; genus Ammospiza; species Ammospiza maritima. The sequence continues at coordinate 5,987,084 of CM069694.1, forward strand.
AAGACTGTCATTTGCTTACATCCAGTCCTTAGCCTCTCTTCTCGTCTACATCTTAGCAAAAAGCTTTTCCACTATGTCTGGCGAGGAAAAACTGTGCCAGCACAGAAAACATCTCCCATCGTGTTCTAGACGTTGCACGGAGGTGTGCCGAGTGTTTGGCATGAAGGAAAGAAAAGTTGTCCAAAACAGCTTCCAATCGAATGTTCATGTGATTGGAAAAGTCAGGAGAGTGCAAAGATACTGTTTTCTAGCAGTTGGCAAGCTGCGCACAAAATCCCAGTGTTGTACAGCTTCCTTCTTCACCTTTCCGAAGGTGCCGCTCTCTCCGGCTCCCGGAGGCGAAGAAGCGGCTTCTTCGCGCAAAGACGATTGTGCCGCTCACTGTGCACTCCTTAGCGCGGCTTCTGCCGAAAGACGCCCGGGAGCGGCTCTTAGCTCCGGACAGCATCGTACCTTCGTCTTTAGCGTCTCTTCTCGTCTACATCTTAGCAAAAAGCTTTTCTACTATGTCTGGCGAGGAAAAACTGTGCCAGCACAGAAAACATCTCCCATCGTGTTCTAGACGTTGCACGGAGGTGTGCCGAGTGTTTGGCATGAAGGAAAGAAAAGTTGTCCAAAACAGCTTCCAATCGAATGTTCATGTGATTGGAAAAGTCAGGAGAGTGCAAAGGTACTGTTTTCTGGCAGTTGGCAAGCTGCGCACACAATCCCAGTGTTGTACAGCTTCCTTCTTCACCTTTCCGAAGGTGCCGCTCTCTCCGGCTCCCGGAGGCGAAGAAGCGGCTTCTTCGCGCAAAGACGATTGTGCCGCTCACTGTGCACTCCTTAGCGCGGCTTCTGCCGAAAGACGCCCGGGAGCGGCTCTTAGCTCCGGACAGCATCGTACCTTCGTCTTTAGCGTCTCTTCTCGTCTACATCTTAGCAAAAAGCTTTTCCACTATGTCTGGCGAGGAAAAACTGTGCCAGCACAGAAAACATCTCCCATCGTGTTCTAGACGTTGCACGGAGGTGTGCCGAGTGTTTGGCATGAAGGAAAGAAAAGTTGTCCAAAACAGCTTCCAATCGAATGTTCATGTGATTGGAAAAGTCAGGAGAGTGCAAAGGTACTGTTTTCTAGCAGTTGGCAAGCTGCGCTCAAAATCCCAGTGTTGTACAGCTTCCTTCTTCACCTTTCCGAAGGTGCCGCTCTCTCCGGCTCCCGGAGGCGAAGAAGCGGCTTCTTCGCGCAAAGACGATTGTGCCGCTCACTGTGCACTCCTTAGCGCGGCTTCTGCCGAAAGACGCCCGGGAGCGGCTCTTAGCTCCGGACAGCATCGTACCTTCGTCTTTAGCGTCTCTTCTCATCTACATCTTAGCAAAAAGCTTTTCTACTATGTCTGGCGAGGAAAAACTGTGCCAGCACAGAAAACATCTCCCATCGTGTTCTAGACGTTGAACGATCCCTATATTTAGGCTGATTTTCCTTCCTGGGGATAGGGTTAGGCTTCAGCCTAGGGCTTGAAGTTTTTTAACCAGGAAGCCCTGAGTTCCAGGCTTACTGCATCTGCCAAAGGCATCCCAAAGGGAGTGCAAAAGTGCCACAACATGGCTGCTTTCACAGCTTTTCCCTTAGGAAGAACCCTAATACCCGGCTGATTTACCTTCCTAGGGTTACTGTTAGGCTTAGGCCTAGGACTTTTAAAACCAGGAAGCCCTGGGCTCCAGGCACATGCAGCTGTTAAAGGCATCCCAAGGGGAGCGCAAAAGTGACACAACTTGGCTGCCACCACTGATATTTCCATGAGACAATCCCAAATCATAGGCTGATTTTCCTTCCTAGGGTTAAGGTTTGAGTTACGCCTAGGGTAAGGGTTCTATTAACCAGAAAGCCCTGAGTTCCAAGAACACAGCAGCTGCGAAGGACTAGCCAAGAAGAGCGCAAAAGTACCACAACATGCCTGCCTCCACAGCTTTTTCCTTGGGGACATGCCTAATTCCTGGCTGATTTGCCTTTCTCGTCTTAGGGTTGGGGTTCGGCCTAGGGCTAGGACTTTTAAAATCAGGAAGCCCTGAGTTCCAGGCTTACTGCATCTGCCAAAGGCATCCGAAAGGGAGTGCAAAAGTGCCACAACATGGTTGCTTTCACGGCTTTTTCCTTGGCAAGAAGCCTAACACCAGGCTGATTTCCCTTCCCAGGGTTACTGTAAGGCTTAGGCTTCGGGCTAGGATTTTTAAAACTAGGAAGCCCTTAGCTCCAGGCGCACTGCATCTGTTCAAGGCATCCCAAGGGGAGTAAAAAAGTGCAACAACGTGGCAGCTTTCACAGCTTTTTCCTTGGCACCATCCCTATACCTAGGCTGATTTATCTGCCTAGGGTTAGGGTTAGGGTTCAGCCTAGGGCATGGAGTTTTTTAACCAGGAAGCCCTGAGTTCCAGGCTTACTGCATCTGCCAAAGGCATCCCAAAGGGAGTGCAGAAGTGCCACAACATGGCTGCTTTCACGGCTTTTCCCTTAGGAAGAACCCTAATACGCGGCTGATTTACCTTCCTAGGGTTACTGTTAGGCTTAGGCCTAGGACTTTTAAAACCAGGAAGCCCTGGGCTCCAGGCACACTGCAGGTGCGAAAGGCATCCCAAGGGGAGCGCAAAAGTGACACAACTTGGCTGCCACCACTGATATTTCCATGAGAGCATCCCGAACCATAGGCTGATTTTCCTTCCTAGGGTTACGGTTTGAGTTACGCCTGGGGTAAGGGTTCTATTAACCAGAAAGCCCTGAGTTCCAAGAACACAGCAGCTGCGAAGCACTAGCCAAGAAGAGCGCAAAAGTACCACAACATGCCTGCCTCCACAGCTTTTTCCTTGGGGACATGCCTAATTCCTGGCTGATTTGCCTTTCTCGTCTTAGGGTTGGGGTTCAGCCTAGGGCTTGGATTTTTTAAACTAGGAAGCCCTGAGTTCCAGGCTTACTTCATCTGCCAAAAGCATCCCAAAGGGAGTGAAAAGTGCCACAACATGGCTGCTTTCACAGCTTTCCCCTTAGGAAGAACCCTAATACCCGGCTGATTTACCTTCCTAGGGTTACTGTTAGGCTTATGCCTAGGACTTTTAAAACCAGGAAGCCCTGGGCTCCAGGCATATGCAGCTGTTAAAGGCATCCCAAGATGGCCGCAGAAGTGACACAACTTGGCTGCCTCTGCTGCTATTCTCATGAGTCCATCCCGAACCATAGGCTGATTTTCCTTCCTAGGGTGAGGGTTAGAGTTACGCCTAGGGTAAGAGTTCTATTAACCAGAAAGCCATGAGTTCCAAGAACACAGCAGCTGCGAAGGACTACCCAAGAAGAGCGCAAAAGTACCACAACATGCCTGCCTCCACAGCTTTTTCCTTGGGGACATGCCTAATTCCTGGCTGATTTGCCTTTCTCGTCTTAGGGTTGCGGTTCGGCCTAGGGCTAGGATTTTTTTAACTAGGAAGCCCTGAGTTCCAGCCTTACTGCATCTGCCAAAGGCATCCCCATGGGAGTGCAGAAGTGCCACAACATGGTTGCTTTCACGGCTTTCACCTTAGGAAGAACCCTAATACGCGGCTGATTTACCTTCCTAGGGTTACTGTTAGGCTTAGGCCTAGGACTTTTAAAACTAGGAAGCCCTGGGCTCCAGGCACACTGCATCTGTTCAAGGCATCCCAAAGGGAGTACTAACGTACCAAAACATGGCAGCTTTCACAGCTTTTTCCTTGGCACCATCCCTATACCTAGGCTGATTTATCTGCCTAGGGTTAGGGTTAGGGTTCAGCCTAGGGCTTGGAGTTTTTAAACTAGGAAGCCCTGAGTTCCAGGCTTACTGCATCTGCCAAATGCATCCCAAAGGGAGTGCAAAAGTGCCACAACATGGCTGCTTTCACGGCTTTTCCCTTAGGAAGAACCCTAATACTAGGCTGATTTACCTTCCTAGGGTTACTGTTAGGCTTAGGCCTAGGACTTTTAAAACCAGGAAGCCCTGGGCTCCAGGCACACTGCAGCTGCGAAAGGCATCCCAAGGGGAGCGCAAAAGTGACACAACTTGGCTGCCACCACTGATATTTCCATGAGACCATCCCGAACCATAGGCTGATTTTCCTTCCTAGGGTTAAGGTTTGAGTTACGCCTAGGGTAAGGGTTCTATTAACCAGAAAGCCCTGAGTTTCAAGAACACAGCAGCTGCGAAGGACTACCCAAGAAGAGCGCAAAAGTACCACAACATGCCTGCCTCCACAGCTTTTTCCTTGGGGACATGCCTAATTCCTGGCTGATTTGCCTTTCTCGTCTTAGGGTTGGGGTTCGGACTAGGGCTAGGACTTTCAAAATCGGGAAGCCCTGAGTTCCAGGCACACTGGAGCTGTGAAAGGCATCCAAAAGGGAGTGCAAAAGTGCCACAACATGGTTGCTTTCACGGCTTTTTCCTTGGCAAGAAGCCTAAAACCAGGCTGATCTACCTTCCTAGGGTTACTGTTAGGCTTAGGCCTAGGGCTAGGATTTTTAAAACTAGGAAGCCCTTAGTTCCAGGCACACTGCAGCTGTTCAAGGCATCCCAAGGGGAGTACAAAAGTGCAACAACATGGCAGCTTTCACAGCTTTTTCCTTGGCACCATCCCTATACCTAGGCTGATTTATCTGCCTAGGGTTAGGGTTAGGCTTCAGCCTAGGTCTTGGAGGTTTTCAACCAGGAAGCCCTGAGTTCCAGGCTTACTGCATCTGCCAAAGGCATCCCAAAGGGAGTGCAGAAGTGCCACAACATGGCTGCTTTCACGGCTTTTCCCTTAGGAAGAACCCTAATACCCGGCTGATTTACCTTCCTAGGGTTACTGTTAGGCTTAGGCCTAGGACTTTTAAAACCAGGAAACCCTGGGCTCCAGGCACTCTACAGCTGTTAAAGGCATCCCAAGAGGGCCGCAGAAGTGACACAACTTGGCTGCCTCTGCTTCTATTCTCATGAGACCATCCTGAATCATAGGCTGATTTTCCTTCCTAGGGTTAATGTTTGAGTTTCGCCTAGGGTAAGAGTTCTATTAACCAGAAAGACCTGAGTTCCAAGAACACAGCAGCTGCGAAGGACTACCCAAGAAGAGCGCAAAAGTACCACAACATGCCTGCCTCCACAGCTTTTTCCTTGGGGACATGCCTAATTCCTGGCTGATTTGCCTTTCTCGTCTTAGGGTTGCGGTTCGGCCTAGGGCTAGGATTTTTTTAACTCGGAAGCCCTGAGTTCCAGGCTTACTGCATCTGCCAAAGGCATCCCAAAGGGAGTGCAGAAGTGCCACAACATGGCTGCTTTCACGGCTTTTCCCTTAGGAAGAACCCTAATACGCGGCTGATTTGCCTTCCTAGGGTTACTGTTAGGCTTAGGCCTAGGACTTTTAAAACCAGGAAGCCCTGGGCTCCAGGCACACTGCAGCTGCGAAAGGCATCCCAAGGGGAGCGCAAAAGTGACACAACTTGGCTGCCACCACTGATATTTCCATGAGACCATCCCGAACCATAGGCTGATTTTCCTTCCTAGGGTTAAGGTTTGAGTTACGCCTAGGGTAAGAGTTCTATTAACCAGAAAGCCCTGAGTTCCAAGAACACAGCAGCTGCGAAGGACTAGCCAAGAAGAGCGCAAAAGTACCACAACATGCCTGCCTCCACAGCTTTTTCCTTGGGGACATGCCTAATTCCTGGCTGATGTGCCTTTCTCGTCTTAGGGTTGGGGTTCGGCCTAGGGCTAGGATATTTTTAACTAGGAAGCCCTGAGTTCCAGGCTTACTGCATCTGCCAAAGGCATCCCAAAGGGAGTGCAGAAGTGCCACAACATGGCTGCTTTCACGGCTTTTCCCTTAGGAAGAACCCTAATACCCAGCTGATTTACCTTCCTAGGGTTACTGTTAGGCTTAGGCCTAGGACTTTTAAAACCAGGAAGCCCTGGGCTCCAGGCACACTGCAGCTGTTCAAGGCATCCCAAGGGGAGCGCAAAAGTGACACAACTTGGCTGCCACCACTGATATTTCCATGAGACCATCCCGAACCATAGGCTGATTTTCCTTCCTAGGGTTAAGGTTTGAGTTACGCCTAGGGTAAGGGTTCTATTAACCAGAAAGCCCTGAGTTCCAAGAACACAGCAGCTGCGAAGGACTAGCCAAGAAGAGCGCAAAAGTACCACAACATGCCTGCCTCCACAGCTTTTTCCTTGGGGACATGCCTAATTCCTGGCTGATTTGCCTTTCTCGTCTTAGGATTGGGGTTCGCCCAAAGGCTAGGATTTTATTAACTAGGAAGCCCTGAGTTCCAGGCTTACTGCATCTGCCAAAGGCATCCCAAAGGGAGTGCAGAAGTGCCACAACATGGCTGCTTTCACGGCTTTTCCCTTAGGAAGAACCCTAATACGCGGCTGATTTACCTTCCTAGGGTTACTGTTAGGCTTAGGCCTAGGACTTTTAAAACCAGGAAGCCCTGGGCTCCAGGCACACTGCAGCTGCGAAAGGCATCCCAAGGGGAGCGCAAAAGTGACACAACTTGGCTGCCACCACTGATATTTCCATGAGACCATCCCCAACCATAGGCTGATTTTCCTTCCTAGGGTTAAGGTTTGAGTTACGCCTAGGGTAAGGGTTCTATTAACCAGAAAGCCCTGAGTTCCAAGAACACAGCAGCTGCGAAGGACTAGCCAAGAAGAGCGCAAAAGTACCACAACATGCCTGCCTCCACAGCTTTTTCCTTGGGGACATGCCTAATTCCTGGCTGATTTGCCTTTCTCGTCTTAGGGTTGGGGTTCGGCCTAGGGCTAGGATTTTTTTAACGAGGAAGCCCTGAGTTCCAGGCTTACTGCATCTGCCAAAGGCATCCCAAAGGGAGTGCAGAAGTGCCACAACATGGCTGCTTTCACGGCTTTTCCCTTAGGAAGAACCCTAATACGCGGCTGATTTACCTTCCTAGGGTTACTGTTAGGCTTAGGCCTAGGACTTTTAAAACCAGGAAGCCCTGGGCTCCAGGCACACTGCAGCTGCGAAAGGCATCCCAAGGGGAGCGCAAAAGTGACACAACTTGGCTGCCACCACTGATATTTCCATGAGACCATCCCGAACCATAGGCTGATTTTCCTTCCTAGGGTTAAGGTTTGACTTACGCCTAGGGTAAGGGTTCTATTAACCAGAAAGCCCTGAGTTCCAAGAACACAGCAGCTGCGAAGGACTAGCCAAGAAGAGCGCAAAAGTACAACAACCGTCCTGCCTCCACAGCTTTTTCCTTGGGGACATGCCTAATTCCTGGCTGATTTGCCTTTCTCGTCTTAGGGTTGGGGTTCGGCCTAGGGCTAGGATTTTTTTAACTAGGAAGCCCTGAGTTCCAGGCTTACTGCATCTGCCAAAGGCATCCCAAAGGGAGTGCAGAAGTGCCACAACATGGCTGCTTTCACGGCTTTTCCCTTTGGAAGAACCCTAATACGCGTCTGATTTACCTTCCTAGGGTTACTGTTAGGCTTAGGCCTAGGACTTTTAAAACCAGGAAGCCCTGGGCTCCAGGCACACTGCAGCTGCGAAAGGCATCCCAAGGGGAGCGCAAAAGTGACACAACTTGGCTGCCACCACTGATATTTCCATGAGACCATCCCGAACCATAGGCTGATTTTCCTTCCTAGGGTTAAGGTTTGAGTTACGCCTAGGGTAAGGGTTCTATTTACCAGAAAGCCCTGAGTTCCAAGAACACAGCAGCTGCGAAGGACTAGCCAAGAAGAGCGCAAAAGTACCACAACATGCCTGCCTCCACAGCTTTTTCCTTGGGGACATGCCTAATTCCTGGCTGATTTGCCTTTCTCGTCTTAGGGTTGGGGTTCGGCCTAGGGCTAGGATATTTTTAACGAGGAAGCCCTGAGTTCCAGGCTTACTGCATCTGCCAAAGGCATCCCAAAGGGAGTGCAGAAGTGCCACAACATGGCTGCTTTCACGGCTTTTCCCTTAGGAAGAACCCTAATACGCGGATGATTTACCTTCCTAGGGTTACTGTTAGGCTTAGGCCTAGGACTTTTAAAACCTGGAAGCCCTGGGCTCCAGGCACACTGCAGCTGCGAAAGGCATCCCAAGGGGAGCGCAAAAGTGACGCAACTTGGCTGCCACCACTGATATTTCCATGAGACCATCCCGATCCATAGGCTGATTTTCCTTCCTGGGGTTAAGGTTTGAGTTACGCCTAGGGTAAGGGTTCTATTAACCCGAAAGACCTGAGTTCCAAGAACACAGCAGCTGCGAAGGACTTCCCAAGAAGAGCGCAAAAGTACCACAACATGCCTGCCTCCACAGCTTTTTCCTTGGGGACATGCCTAATTCCTGGCTGATTTGCCTTTCTCGTCTTAGGGTTGGGGTTCGGCCTAGGGCTAGGATTTTTAAAATCAGGAAGCCCTGAGTTCCAGGCACACTGGAGCTGTGAAAGGCATCCCAAAGGGAGTGCAAAAGTGCCACAACATGGCTGCTTTCACGGCTTTTTCCTTGGCAAGAAGCCTAACACCAGGCTGATTTACCTTCCTAGGGTTACTGAAAGGCTTAGGCCTAGGGCTAGGATTTTTAAAACTAGGAAGCCCTTAGCTCCAGGCACACTGCAGCTGTTCAAGGCATCCCAAGAGTGCCGCAGAAGTGACACAACTTGGCTGCCTCTGCTTCTATTCTCATGAGTCCATCCCGAACCATAGGCTGATTTTCCTTCCTAGGGTGAGGGTTAGAGTTACGCCTAGGGTTAGTGTTTTTTTAACCAGAAAGCCCTGAGTTCCAAGAACACAGCAGCTGCCAAGGACTACCCACGAGGAGGGGAAAAGTGCCACAACATGGCTGCCTCCAGCGCTTTTTCCTTGGGACCATCATTGAACCTAGGCTGATTTACTTGCCTCCAGTTGCACCTATGGTCACGCCAAGAGATAGGGATTTTAAATCAGTAAACCCTGAGCTCCAGACCCAGTGCAGCTGCAAAAGGCTTCCCAAGGGCAGCCAAAAATTGCCTCAACATGCTCCTTCCAGTGCTTTTTTCCTTGGGAACATCCCTATACCCAGGCTGATTTATCTGCCTAGGGTTAGGGTTAGGGTTCAGCCTAGAGATAGGATTTTTTCAAACAGGAAGCCCTGAATTCCAGGCACACTGCAGCTGTTAAAGTTCTACGTCAACCGCAACTTAGTCTGAAATAAATGCTTTTTCCCTGAGAGCATCTGAGAGGTTTGCATGAAGCACTGATATCTGACATTTGCAATTTTGAATAGGAGAGGAGAAAGAAAATGGGAAGAAGTTTTTAATTTTAGTGGTTTCAATGTTAATTTCCGTACACTTTTTCAAAACTTGTCAGCTCAAATGCCCATCAACATCTTTTAGTCATCTGTAAGTCAGTATTCATATAAAATGTGCTTCAAATCAAAAGAATTTCAAATTTGCACTCCAAATTTCTATGCCTAGATTTATGATTTCCTACACATATTAGATGAAAGGAAGGCCTTTTTTACTGTGGGAGTGCTGGAACACTGGAACAGGTTGCCCAGGGAAGTTGTGGGTGTCCCATCCCTGAAAGTATTCAAGGTCAGCTTGGACGGGGCTTGGAGCAGCAACAAAGGAGAAGCTTGGTGGTAGAGAAACAAAGTTGGACTATAGAAGAAACTGGGATTGAAGTATAGGAGCAAGTTTTCTCTCAGCTCTTGGGGTAAACTCAAAGTTGTACAAAATGACATTTATCTGTGCTATTCACTACTGTAACAGAAAGGTTCATGAAAACTGTACAGAAGATAGCAAATTTTAAAAGAGATAAGAATTACAGCATAAAATCCATGGGATGGGTTACAACATGAGACACTCTCTAAGAGAAAATCTCTGTGTTTCAGCACTTCATCATGGTAAGATTTCATGAAGTGCCAAAGAAGGCGGAAAAATATCATTCGGGACGTTATTTCCTGGAATTCAGCCTGGCCATTAGTAGGAACTGGGTTTGACCACATCATGTAGATATACCACACACACTTTCCCTTCACTGAAAAATGACTGTTTACAACGAAGAAGCAATTGACGATCAAAATTGATTGAAAGCATCTTAAACATGTCAAGTATTTCATTGTAGATGATCTGTGATCCAAATGCTTCTTCCACCTTCGAGAGGGACAGAACAATTCTTCCATATCATGATGGTTTAAAATTGTATCAACCAATGTTTTCTGCTGAAAAGATAGCATCTATTTTTTTCTATTTTTGGAAGAAAATATTCCTAGACATACAACAGGTGAGAACTAAGTAATTTTAAAGAAACAAATGAAAAGAAAATATTCTGTAAATAGAATGAAATGAAAAGCTGTGTTTTAAATAGGAGCTAAATATGAAACAGAATTTTTGCACCAGGCATTTGAATTACTGCACCAGCTCTTTTGCCCATCAAGAGAGGCATTGAGCATTTCAGTCTTTTCCAAGGTGTTCATGATCTGCTATGCTGATCTCTGTGTGTGCCTAGGTGTGTGTGGAAGGGGGGGCATGTGAAGGGGAGTGTGTATGTTTGCTTTACAATTGTTGTGGCAGATTCATGCCTCAGCTCCACATTTTGTTTTAGAAAGGTCACACAGAGTGGATGTGAAGTTTACTATCAACAAGAGATCAATTCCCAAATCATCCATTTCACTCTACCTTATAAATCATGTGCTTTGTTGCATATTTTATCAAATCTACTTTCAAGCCAGATGGAGGAAGGAGGATGTGGGAATCCCTCCACCATCTTGCAACTTTTATGCAAGTAGGTTTTCAAGAAAATCATCATTTCTCTTTGAAATATGTCTGGAACAGGCATGATGGTAGTGTCAACCTGTTGGAGTTTTTGTTGCTGGAAGAAGTTATACAAAAGGATTGGTTTTTACATTGACCAGTTACTGAATCAAGCTCAGGAATACATTGGAAATTCAACTGGGGCTTCCTTTCCCCGGCAGACTACTTCTAGAACGAGCTTGTACACTGAAGCTTACTCTTTTGCCCTCTTTTTGTTTCTTTCCTATTTTCTTGGCTTCTTTGCCACTCTCTAGACAATTTTGGAACTTTTTTCCCAACTCAAATGGTTTCAATAGTCTGATTGTGATCATACATTTTTACAAGGAATTTTTAAAATCTTTCCTCCAATTAAGAAAGTCAAGGACTTAGGTCTTTTTCTTCCCTTATCAATATTGCAATGAAATTGATAAGTAAAGACCAACTCTTTCTTTTTGTTTTTAACCCAAGCAGATCATTCCCATCCATTCATCCATTTGGTGGACCAATAGTTGCCATTCTGATGGAAGTTGTCACTTCTTAACAGTAGGCATTCTGTGACTATGTTGACAGCACTTTGGGTGAAGATCCTAACTGGTCTTAGATACACATAGGGAGAAATTTGCTCAGCCAGTGTCAGTCTTAAGCATGCGTATCAGAAGATCTTTCTAGAGCTGGGAATTTTCCCATGAAAGGGATTCAGTTAGGGAAGAGACACTTGCCCCAGAGGTTTACATTCTTCTTGAAGACTGCTTAAGGAACTTAGATGCCATGTCCATTTGGATCTGTGTCTGCACAGAACTTTGTCATGCCAGTGCTTGAAATGCATCTTGAAGAGAATTCACTAGCACAGAATGAATGAGAGTGGAAGGGGTTGGTGGGGCTAACCAGGCCCAACCCCCCTGCCTAAACCAGGATACCTAGAGCCTCTTGCCCAGGATTCTATCTGGGTGTACTTTTAATGTCTTCAAAGATCCAGGCTCCACAATCTTTCTGGGCAGTCTGTGCCGTGGTTCACTCACCCTCACAGTAAAGAATCATTTCCTGATGTTCCTGTATTTCAGTGTGTGCCCACTGCCTCTTGTCTTTTCACTCAGCATCACTGAAAAGACACTGATTCCCTCCCCTTTGCACTATTGCTTCCATATGGATGTGTGCTGCCATGTAGAGATATGTCAAAAACCTCCCTGAAGCCCAGGCAGATAATATTCCCTTCATCTACCAGTCAAGTTGATTCATCAGAGGAGTTTAAAGTTATGTTCAGCATGAAATGCCCCTGAAAAATCATGCTAACTACATTATTGTGTTGTCTTGCATGTGCCTGGCAAGGTTTTCCAGGAAGAGCTGCTTCATCAACTTCCTGGGTATAAAAAAGAGGCTGGCTGGTTTGTACGATTGCGAGTCCTCCTAATTGCCTTTTTTGAAGAAGACTGTCATTTGCTTACATCCAGTCCTTAGCCTCTCTTCTCGTCTACATCTTAGCAAAAAGCTTTTCCACTATGTCTGGCGAGGAAAAACTGTGCCAGCACAGAAAACATCTCCCATCGTGTTCTAGACGTTGCACGGAGGTGTGCCGAGTGTTTGGCATGAAGGAAAGAAAAGTTGTCCAAAACAGCTTCCAATCGAATGTTCATGTGATTGGAAAAGTCAGGAGAGTGCAAAGGTACTGTTTTCTATCAGTTGGCAAGCTGCGCACACAATCCCAGTGTTGTACAGCTTCCTTCTTCACCTTTCCGAAGGTGCCGCTCTCTCCGGCTCCCGGAGGCGAAGAAGCGGCTTCTTCGCGCAAAGACGATTGTGCCGCTCACTGTGCACTCCTTAGCGCGGCTTCTGCCGAAAGACGCCCGGGAGCGGCTCTTAGCTCCGGAGAGCATCGTACCTTCGTCTTTAGCGTCTCTTCTCGTCTACATCTTAGCAAAAAGGTTTTCTACTATGTCTGGCGAGGAAAAACTGTGCCAGCACAGAAAACATCTCCCATCGTGTTCTAGACGTTGCACGGAGGTGTGCCGAGTGTTTGGCATGAAGGAAAGAAAAGTTGTCCAAAACAGCTTCCAATCGAATGTTCATGTGATTGGAAAAGTCAGGAGAGTGCAAAGGTACTGTTTTCTGGCAGTTGGCAAGCTGCGCACACAATCCCAGTGTTGTACAGCTTCCTTCTTCACCTTTCCGAAGGTGCCGCTCTCTCCGGCTCCCGGAGGCGAAGAAGCGGCTTCTTCGCGCAAAGACGATTGTGCCGCTCACTGTGCACTCCTTAGCGCGGCTTCTGCCGAAAGACGCCCGGGAGCGGCTCTTAGCTCCGGACAGCATCGTACCTTCGTCTTTAGCGTCTCCTCGTCTACATCTTAGCAAAAAGCTTTTCCACTATGTCTGGCGAGGAAAAACTGTGCCAGCAGAGAAAACATCTCCCATCGTATTCTAGACGTTGCACGGAGGTGTGCCGAGTGTTTGGCATGAAGGAAAGAAAAGTTGTCCAAAACAGCTTCCAATCGAATGTTCATGTGATTGGAAAAGTCAGGAGAGTGCAAAGGTACTGTTTTCTGGCAGTTGGCAAGCTGCGCACACAATCCCAGTGTTGTACAGCTTCCTTCTTCACCTTTCCGAAGGTGCCGCTCTCTCCGGCTCCCGGAGGCGAAGAAGCGGCTTCTTCGCGCAAAGACGATTGTGCCGCTCACTGTGCACTCCTTAGCGCGGCTTCTGCCGAAAGACGCCCGGGAGCGGCTCTTAGCTCCGGACAGCATCGTACCTTCGTCTTTAGAGTCTCTTCTCGTCTACATCTTAGCAAAAAGCTTTTCTACTATGTCTGGCGAGGAAAAACTGTGCCAGCACAGAAAACATCTCCCATCGTGTTCTAGACGTTGCACGGAGGTGTGCCGAGTGTTTGGCATGAAGGAAAGAAAAGTTGTCCAAAACAGCTTCCAATCGAATGTTCATGTGATTGGAAAAGTCAGGAGAGTGCAAAGGTACTGTTTTCTGGCAGTTGGCAAGCTGCGCACACAATCCCAGTGTTGTACAGCTTCCTTCTTCACCTTTCCGAAGGTGCCGCTCTCTCCGGCTCCCGGAGGCGAAGAAGCGGCTTCTTCGCGCAAAGACGATTGTGCCGCTCACTGTGCACTCCTTAGCGCGGCTTGTGCCGAAAGACGCCCGGGAGCGGCTCTTAGCTCCGGACAGCATCGTACCTTCGTCTTTAGCGTCTCCTCGTCTACATCTTAGCAAAAAGCTTTTCCACTATGTCTGGCGAGGAAAAACTGTGCCAGCACAGAAAACATCTCCCATCGTATTCTAGACGTTGCACGGAGGTGTGCCGAGTGTTTGGCATGAAGGAAAGAAAAGTTGTCCAAAACAGCTTCCAATCGAATGTTCATGTGATTGGAAAAGTCAGGAGAGGCAAAGGTACTGTTTTCTATCAGTTGGCAAGCTGCGCACAAAATCCCAGTGTTGTACAGCTTCCTTCTTCACCTTTCCGAAGGTGCCGCTCTCTCCGGCTCCCGGAGGCGAAGAAGCGGCTTCTTCGCGCAAAGACGATTGTGCCGCTCACTGTGCACTCCTTAGCGCGGCTTCTGCCGAAAGACGCCCGGGAGCGGCTCTTAGCTCCGGACAGCATCGTACCTTCGTCTTTAGCGTCTCTTCTCGTCTACATCTTAGCAAAAAGCTTTTCTACTATGTCTGGCGAGGAAAAATTGTGCCAGCACAGAAAACATCTCCCATCGTGTTCTAGACGTTGCACGATCCCTATATTTAGGCTGATTTTCCTTCCTGGGGATAGGGTTAGGCTTCAGCCTAGGGCTTGGAGTTTTTTAACCAGGAAGCCCTGAGTTCCAGGCTTACTGCATCTGCCAAAGGCATCCCAAAGGGAGTGCAAAAGTGCCACAACATGGCTGCTTTCACAGCTTTTCCCTTAGGAAGAACCCTAATACGCGGCTGATTTACCTTCCTAGGGTTACTGTTAGGCTTAGGCCTAGGACTTTTAAAACCAGGAAGCCCAGGGCTCCAGGCACATGCAGCTGTTAAAGGCATCCAAAGAGGGCCGCAGAAGTGACACAACTTGGCTGCCTCTGCTTCTATTCTCATGAGACCATCCTGAATCATAGGCTGATTTTCCTTCCTAGGGTTAAGGTTTGAGTTACGCCTAGGGTAAGGGTTCTATTAACCAGAAAGCCCTGAGTTCCAAGAACACAGCAGCTGCGAAGGACTACCCAAGAAGAGCGCAAAAGTACCACAACATGCCTGCCTCCACAGCTTTTTCCTTGGGGACATGCCTAATTCCTGGCTGATTTGCCTTTCTCGTCTTAGGGTTGGGGTTCGGCCTAGGGCTAGGACTTTTAAAATCAGGAAGCCCTGAGTTCCAGGCTTACTGCATCTGCCAAAGGCATCCGAAAGGGAGTGCAAAAGTGCCACAACATGGTTGCTTTCACGGCTTTTTCCTTGGCAAGAAGCCTAACACCAGGCTGATTTCCCTTCCCAGGGTTACTGTAAGGCTTAGGCTTCGGGCTAGGATTTTTAAAACTAGGAAGCCCTTAGCTCCAGGCCCACTGCATCTGTTCAAGGCATCCCAAGGGGAGTAAAAAAGTGCAACAACGTGGCAGCTTTCACAGCTTTTTCCTTGGCACCATCCCTATAACTTGGCTGTTTTATCTGCCTAGGGTTAGGGTTACAGTTCATCCTAGGGCATGGAGTTTGTTAACCAGGAAGCCCTGAGTTCCAGGCTTACTGCATCTGCCAAAGGCATCCCAAAGGGAGTGCAGAAGTGCCACAACATGGCTGCTTTCACGGCTTTTCCCTTAGGAAGAACCCTAATACCCGGCTGATTTACCTTCCTAGGGTTACTGTTAGGCTTAGGCCTAGGACTTTTAAAACCAGGAAACCCTGGGCTCCAGGCACTCTGCAGCTGTTAAAGGCATCCCAAGAGGGCCACAGAAGTGACACAACTTGGCTGCCTCTGCTTCTATTCTCATGAGACCATCCTGAATCATAGGCTGATTTTCCTTCCTAGGGTTAATGTTTGAGTTTCGCCTAGGGTAAGAGTTCTATTAACCAGAAAGACCTGAGTTCCAAGAACACAGCAGCTGCGAAGGACTAGCCAAGAAGAGCGCAAAAGTACCACAACATGCCTGCCTCCACAGCTTTTTCCTTGGGGACATGCCTAATTCCTGGCTGATTTGCCTTTCTCGTCTTAGGGTTGCGGTTCGGCCTAGGGCTAGGATTTTTTTAACTCGGAAGCCCTGAGTTCCAGGCTTACTGCATCTGCCAAAGGCATCCCAAAGGGAGTGCAGAAGTGCCACAACATGGCTGCTTTCACGGCTTTTCCCTTAGGAAGAACCCTAATACGCGGCTGATTTGCCTTCCTAGGGTTACTGTTAGGCTTAGGCCTAGGACTTTTAAAACCAGGAAGCCCTGGGCTCCAGGCACACTGCAGCTGTGAAAGGCATCCCAAGGGGAGCGCAAAAGTGACACAACTTGGCTGCCACCACTGATATTTCCATGAGACCATCCCGAACCATAGGCTGATTTTCCTTCCTAGGGTTAAGGTTTGAGTTACGCCTAGGGTAAGAGTTCTATTAACCAGAAAGCCCTGAGTTCCAAGAACACAGCAGCTGCGAAGGACTACCCAAGAAGAGCGCAAAAGTACCACAACATGCCTGCCTCCACAGCTTTTTCCTTGGGGACATGCCTAATTCCTGGCTGATTTGCCTTTCTCGTCTTAGGGTTGGGGTTCGGCCTAGGGCTAGGATATTTTTAACGAGGAAGCCCTGAGTTCCAGGCTTACTGCATCTGCCAAAGGCATCCCAAAGGGAGTGCAGAAGTGCCACAACATGGCTGCTTTCACGGCTTTTCCCTTAGGAAGAACCCTAATACCCAGCTGATTTACCTTCCTAGGGTTACTGTTAGGCTTAGGCCTAGGACTTTTAAAACCAGGAAGCCCTGGGCTCCAGGCACACTGCAGCTGCGAAAGGCATCCCAAGGGGAGCGCAAAAGTGACACAACTTGGCTGCCACCACTGATATTTCCATGAGACCATCCCGAACCATAGGCTGATTTTCCTTCCTAGGGTTAAGGTTTGAGTTACGCCTAGGGTAAGGGTTCTATTAACCAGAAAGCCCTGAGTTCCAAGAACACAGCAGCTGCGAAGGACTACCCAAGAAGAGCGCAAAAGTACCACAACATGCCTGCCTCCACAGCTTTTTCCTTGGGGACATGCCTAATTCCTGGCTGATTTGCCTTTCTCGTCTTAGGATTGGGGTTCGCCCAAAGGCTAGGATTTTTTTAACTAGGAAGCCCTGAGTTCCAGGCTTACTGCATCTGCCAAAGGCATCCCAAAGGGAGTGCAGAAGTGCCACAACATGGCTGCTTTCACGGCTTTTCCCTTAGGAAGAACCCTAATACGCGTCTGATTTACCTTCCTAGGGTTACTGTTAGGCTTAGGCCTAGGACTTTTAAAACCAGGAAGCCCTGGGCTCCAGGCACACTGCAGCTGCGAAAGGCATCCCAAGGGGAGCGCAAAAGTGACACAACTTGGCTGCCACCACTGATATTTCCATGAGACCATCCCGAACCATAGGCTGATTTTCCTTCCTAGGGTTAAGGTTTGAGTTACGCCTAGGGTAAGGGTTCTATTAACCAGAAAGCCCTGAGTTCCAAGAACACAGCAGCTGCGAAGGACTAGCCAAGAAGAGCGCAAAAGTACCACAACATGCCTGCCTCCACAGCTTTTTCCTTGGGGACATGCCTAATTCCTGGCTGATTTGCCTTTCTCGTCTTAGGGTTGGGGTTCGGCCTAGGGCTAGGATTTTTTTAACTAGGAAGCCCTGAGTTCCAGGCTTACTGCATCTGCCAAAGGCATCCCAAAGGGAGTGCAGAAGTGCCACAACATGGCTGCTTTCACGGCTTTTCCCTTTGGAAGAACCCTAATACGCGTCTGATTTACCTTCCTAGGGTTACTGTTAGGCTTAGGCCTAGGACTTTTAAAACCAGGAAGCCCTGGGCTCCAGGCACACTGCAGCTGCGAAAGGCATCCCAAGGGGAGCGCAAAAGTGACACAACTTGGCTGCCACCACTGATATTTCCATGAGACCATCCCGAACCATAGGCTGATTTTCCTTCCTAGGGTTAAGGTTTGAGTTACGCCTAGGGTAAGGGTTCTATTAACCAGAAAGCCCTGAGTTCCAAGAACACAGCAGCTGCGAAGGACTACCCAAGAAGAGCGCAAAAGTACCACAACATGCCTGCCTCCACAGCTTTTTCCTTGGGGACATGCCTAATTCCTGGCTGATTTGCCTTTCTCGTCTTAGGGTTGGGGTTCGGCCTAGGGCTAGGATATTTTTAACGAGGAAGCCCTGAGTTCCCGGCTTACTGCATCTGCCAAAGGCATCCCAAAGGGAGTGCAGAAGTGCCACAACATGGCTGCTTTCACGGCTTTTCCCTTAGGAAGAACCCTAATACGCGGATGATTTACCTTCCTAGGGTTACTGTTAGGCTTAGGCCTAGGACTTTTAAAACCTGGAAGCCCTGGGCTCCAGGCACACTGCAGCTGCGAAAGGCATCCCAAGGGGAGCGCAAAAGTGACGCAACTTGGCTGCCACCACTGATATTTCCATGAGACCATCCCGATCCATAGGCTGATTTTCCTTCCTAGGGTTAAG
The DNA here is from genome assembly GCA_036010785.1 of Ammospiza maritima maritima. Taxonomy (NCBI): domain Eukaryota; kingdom Metazoa; phylum Chordata; class Aves; order Passeriformes; family Passerellidae; genus Ammospiza; species Ammospiza maritima. The sequence continues at coordinate 6,005,462 of CM069694.1, forward strand.
GTTTGAGTTACGCCTAGGGTAAGGGTTCTATTAACCCGAAAGACCTGAGTTCCAAGAACACAGCAGCTGCGAAGGACTTCCCAAGAAGAGCGCAAAAGTACCACAACATGCCTGCCTCCACAGCTTTTTCCTTGGGGACATGCCTAATTCCTGGCTGATTTGCCTTTCTCGTCTTAGGGTTGGGGTTCGGCCTAGGGCTAGGATTTTTAAAATCAGGAAGCCCTGAGTTCCAGGCACACTGGAGCTGTGAAAGGCATCCCAAAGGGAGTGCAAAAGTGCCACAACATGGCTGCTTTCACGGCTTTTTCCTTGGCAAGAAGCCTAACACCAGGCTGATTTACCTTCCTAGGGTTACTGAAAGGCTTAGGCCTAGGGCTAGGATTTTTAAAACTAGGAAGCCCTTAGCTCCAGGCACACTGCAGCTGTTCAAGGCATCCCAAGAGTGCCGCAGAAGTGACACAACTTGGCTGCCTCTGCTTCTATTCTCATGAGTCCATCCCGAACCATAGGCTGATTTTCCTTCCTAGGGTGAGGGTTAGAGTTACGCCTAGGGTTAGTGTTTTTTTAACCAGAAAGCCCTGAGTTCCAAGAACACAGCAGCTGCCAAGGACTACCCAAGAGGAGGGGAAAAGTGCCACAACATGGCTGCCTCCAGCGCTTTTTCCTTGGGACCATCATTGAACCTAGGCTGATTTACTTGCCTCCAGTTGCACCTATGGTCACGCCAAGAGATAGGGATTTTAAATCAGTAAACCCTGAGCTCCAGACCCAGTGCAGCTGCAAAAGGCTTCCCAAGGGCAGCCAAAAATTGCCTCAACATGCTCCTTCCAGTGCTTTTTTCCTTGGGAACATCCCTATACCCAGGCTGATTTATCTGCCTAGGGTTAGGGTTAGGGTTCAGCCTAGAGATAGGATTTTTTCAAACAGGAAGCCCTGAATTCCAGGCACACTGCAGCTGTTAAAGTTCTACGTCAACCGCAACTTAGTCTGAAATAAATGCTTTTTCCCTGAGAGCATCTGAGAGGTTTGCATGAAGCACTGATATCTGACATTTGCAATTTTGAATAGGAGAGGAGAAAGAAAATGGGAAGAAGTTTTTAATTTTAGTGGTTTCAATGTTAATTTCCGTACACTTTTTCAAAACTTGTCAGCTCAAATGCCCATCAACATCTTTTAGTCATCTGTAAGTCAGTATTCATATAAAATGTGCTTCAAATCAAAAGAATTTCAAATTTGCACTCCAAATTTCTATGCCTAGATTTATGATTTCCTACACATATTAGATGAAAGGAAGGCCTTTTTTACTGTGGGAGTGCTGGAACACTGGAACAGGTTGCCCAGGGAAGTTGTGGGTGTCCCATCCCTGAAAGTATTCAAGGTCAGCTTGGACGGGGCTTGGAGCAGCAACAAAGGAGAAGCTTGGTGGTAGAGAAACAAAGTTGGACTATAGAAGAAACTGGGATTGAAGTATAGGAGCAAGTTTTCTCTCAGCTCTTGGGGTAAACTCAAAGTTGTACAAAATGACATTTATCTGTGCTATTCACTACTGTAACAGAAAGGTTCATGAAAACTGTACAGAAGATAGCAAATTTTAAAAGAGATAAGAATTACAGCATAAAATCCATGGGATGGGTTACAACATGAGACACTCTCTAAGAGAAAATCTCTGTGTTTCAGCACTTCATCATGGTAAGATTTCATGAAGTGCCAAAGAAGGCGGAAAAATATCATTCGGGACGTTATTTCCTGGAATTCAGCCTGGCCATTAGTAGGAACTGGGTTTGACCACATCATGTAGATATACCACACACACTTGCCCTTCACTGAAAAATGACTGTTTACAACGAAGAAGCAATTGACGATCAAAATTGATTGAAAGCATCTTAAACATGTCAAGTATTTCATTGTAGATGATCTGTGATCCAAATGCTTCTTCCACCTTCGAGAGGGACAGAACAATTCTTCCATATCATGATGGTTTAAAATTGTATCAACCAATGTTTTCTGCTGAAAAGATAGCATCTATTTTTTTCTATTTTTGGAAGAAAATATTCCTAGACATACAACAGGTGAGAACTAAGTAATTTTAAAGAAACAAATTAAAAGAAAATATTCTGTAAATAGAATGAAATGAAAAGCTGTGTTTTAAATAGGAGCTAAATATGAAACAGAATTTTTGCACCAGGCATTTGAATTACTGCACCAGCTCTTTTGCCCATCAAGAGAGGCATTGAGCATTTCAGTCTTTTCCAAGGTGTTCATGATCTGCTATGCTGATCTCTGTGTGTGCCTAGGTGTGTGTGGAAGGGGGGGCATGTGAAGGGGAGTGTGTATGTTTGCTTTACAATTGTTGTGGCAGATTCATGCCTCAGCTCCACATTTTGTTTTAGAAAGGTCACACAGAGTGGATGTGAAGTTTACTATCAACAAGAGATCAATTCCCAAATCATCCATTTCACTCTACCTTATAAATCATGTGCTTTGTTGCATATTTTATCAAATCTACTTTCAAGCCAGATGGAGGAAGGAGGATGTGGCAATCCCTCCACCATCTTGCAACTTTTATGCAAGTAGGTTTTCAAGAAAATCATCATTTCTCTTTGAAATATGTCTGGAACAGGCATGATGGTAGTGTCAACCTGTTGGAGTTTTTGTTGCTGGAAGAAGTTATACAAAAGGATTGGTTTTTACATTGACCAGTTACTGAATCAAGCTCAGGAATACATTGGAAATTCAACTGGGGCTTCCTTTCCCCGGCAGACTACTTCTAGAACGAGCTTGTACACTGAAGCTTACTCTTTTGCCCTCTTTTTGTTTCTTTCCTATTTTCTTGGCTTCTTTGCCACTCTCTAGACAATTTTGGAACTTTTTTCCCAACTCAAATGGTTTCAATAGTCTGATTGTGATCATACATTTTTACAAGGAATTTTTAAAATCTTTCCTCCAATTAAGAAAGTCAAGGACTTAGGTCTTTTTCTTCCCTTATCAATATTGCAATGAAATTGATAAGTAAAGACCAACTCTTTCTTTTTGTTTTTAACCCAAGCAGATCATTCCCATCCATTCATCCATTTGGTGGACCAATAGTTGCCATTCTGATGGAAGTTGTCACTTCTTAACAGTAGGCATTCTGTGACTATGTTGACAGCACTTTGGGTGAAGATCCTAACTGGTCTTAGATACACATAGGGAGAAATTTGCTCAGCCAGTGTCAGTCTTAAGCATGCGTATCAGAAGATCTTTCTAGAGCTGGGAATTTTCCCATGAAAGGGATTCAGTTAGGGAAGAGACACTTGCCCCAGAGGTTTACATTCTTCTTGAAGACTGCTTAAGGAACTTAGATGCCATGTCCATTTGGATCTGTGTCTGCACAGAACTTTGTCATGCCAGTGCTTGAAATGCATCTTGAAGAGAATTCACTAGCACAGAATGAATGAGAGTGGAAGGGGTTGGTGGGGCTAACCAGGCCCAACCCCCCTGCCTAAACCAGGATACCTAGAGCCTCTTGCCCAGGATTCTATCTGGGTGTACTTTTAATGTCTTCAAAGATCCAGGCTCCACAATCTTTCTGGGCAGTCTGTGCCGTGGTTCACTCACCCTCACAGTAAAGAATCATTTCCTGATGTTCCTGTATTTCAGTGTGTGCCCACTGCCTCTTGTCTTTTCACTCAGCATCACTGAAAAGACACTGATTCCCTCCCCTTTGCACTATTGCTTCCATATGGATGTGTGCTGCCATGTAGAGATATGTCAAAAACCTCCCTGAAGCCCAGGCAGATAATATTCCCTTCATCTACCAGTCAAGTTGATTCATCAGAGGAGTTTAAAGTTATGTTCAGCATGAAATGCCCCTGAAAAATCATGCTAACTACATTATTGTGTTGTCTTGCATGTGCCTGGCAAGGTTTTCCAGGAAGAGCTGCTTCATCAACTTCCTGGGTATAAAAAAGAGGCTGGCTGGTTTGTACGATTGCGAGTCCTCCTAATTGCCTTTTTTGAAGAAGACTGTCATTTGCTTACATCCAGTCCTTAGCCTCTCTTCTCGTCTACATCTTAGCAAAAAGCTTTTCCACTATGTCTGGCGAGGAAAAACTGTGCCAGCACAGAAAACATCTCCCATCGTGTTCTAGACGTTGCACGGAGGTGTGCCGAGTGTTTGGCATGAAGGAAAGAAAAGTTGTCCAAAACAGCTTCCAATCGAATGTTCATGTGATTGGAAAAGTCAGGAGAGTGCAAAGGTACTGTTTTCTATCAGTTGGCAAGCTGCGCACACAATCCCAGTGTTGTACAGCTTCCTTCTTCACCTTTCCGAAGGTGCCGCTCTCTCCGGCTCCCGGAGGCGAAGAAGCGGCTTCTTCGCGCAAAGACGATTGTGCCGCTCACTGTGCACTCCTTAGCGCGGCTTCTGCCGAAAGACGCCCGGGAGCGGCTCTTAGCTCCGGACAGCATCGTACCTTCGTCTTTAGCGTCTCTTCTCGTCTACATCTTAGCAAAAAGCTTTTCTACTATGTCTGGCGAGGAAAAACTGTGCCAGCACAGAAAACATCTCCCATCGTGTTCTAGACGTTGCACGGAGGTGTGCCGAGTGTTTGGCATGAAGAAAAGAAAAGTTGTCCAAAACAGCTTCCAATCGAATGTTCATGTGATTGGAAAAGTCAGGAGAGTGCAAAGGTACTGTTTTCTGGCAGTTGGCAAGCTGCGCACACAATCCCAGTGTTGTACAGCTTCCTTCTTCACCTTTCCGAAGGTGCCGCTCTCTCCGGCTCCCGGAGGCGAAGAAGCGGCTTCTTCGCGCAAAGACGATTGTGCCGCTCACTGTGCACTCCTTAGCGCGGCTTCTGCCGAAAGACGCCCGGGAGCGGCTCTTAGCTCCGGAGAGCATCGTACCTTCGTCTTTAGCGTCTCTTCTCGTCTACATCTTAGCAAAAAGCTTTTCCACTATGTCTGGCGAGGAAAAACTGTGCCAGCACAGAAAACATCTCCCATCGTGTTCTAGACGTTGCACGGAGGTGTGCCGAGTGTTTGGCATGAAGGAAAGAAAAGTTGTCCAAAACAGCTTCCAATCGAATGTTCATGTGATTGGAAAAGTCAGGAGAGTGCAAAGGTACTGTTTTCTGGCAGTTGGCAAGCTGCGCACACAATCGCAGTGTTGTACAGCTTCCTTCTTCACCTTTCCGAAGGTGCCGCTCTCTCCGGCTCCCGGAGGCGAAGAAGCGGCTTCTTCGCGCAAAGACGATTGTGCCGCTCACTGTGCACTCCTTAGCGCGGCTTCTGCCGAAAGACGCCCGGGAGCGGCTCTTAGCTCCGGAGAGCATCGTACCTTCGTCTTTAGAGTCTCTTCTCGTCTACATCTTAGCAAAAAGCTTTTCTACTATGTCTGGCGAGGAAAAACTGTGCCAGCACAGAAAACATCTCCCATCGTGTTCTAGACGTTGCACGGAGGTGTGCCGAGTGTTTGGCATGAAGGAAAGAAAAGTTGTCCAAAACAGCTTCCAATCGAATGTTCATGTGATTGGAAAAGTCAGGAGAGTGCAAAGGTACTGTTTTCTGGCAGTTGGCAAGCTGCGCACACAATCCCAGTGTTGTACAGCTTCCTTCTTCACCTTTCCGAAGGTGCCGCTCTCTCCGGCTCCCGGAGGCGAAGAAGCGGCTTCTTCGCGCAAAGACGATTGTGCCGCTCACTGTGCACTCCTTAGCGCGGCTTCTGCCGAAAGACGCCCGGGAGCGGCTCTTAGCTCCGGAGAGCATCGTACCTTCGTCTTTAGCGTCTCCTCGTCTACATCTTAGCAAAAAGCTTTTCCACTATGTCTGGCGAGGAAAAACTGTGCCAGCACAGAAAACATCTCCCATCGTATTCTAGACGTTGCACGGAGGTGTGCCGAGTGTTTGGCATGAAGGAAAGAAAAGTTGTCCAAAACAGCTTCCAATCGAATGTTCATGTGATTGGAAAAGTCAGGAGAGGCAAAGGTACTGTTTTCTATCAGTTGGCAAGCTGCGCACAAAATCCCAGTGTTGTACAGCTTCCTTCTTCACCTTTCCGAAGGTGCCGCTCTCTCCGGCTCCCGGAGGCGAAGAAGCGGCTTCTTCGCGCAAAGACGATTGTGCCGCTCACTGTGCACTCCTTAGCGCGGCTTCTGCCGAAAGACGCCCGGGAGCGGCTCTTAGCTCCGGACAGCATCGTACCTTCGTCTTTAGCGTCTCTTCTCGTCTACATCTTAGCAAAAAGCTTTTCTACTATGTCTGGCGAGGAAAAACTGTGCCAGCACAGAAAACATCTCCCATCGTGTTCTAGACGTTGCACGGAGGTGTGCCGAGTGTTTGGCATGAAGAAAAGAAAAGTTGTCCAAAACAGCTTCCAATCGAATGTTCATGTGATTGGAAAAGTCAGGAGAGTGCAAAGGTACTGTTTTCTGGCAGTTGGCAAGCTGCGCACACAATCCCAGTGTTGTACAGCTTCCTTCTTCACCTTTCCGAAGGTGCCGCTCTCTCCGGCTCCCGGAGGCGAAGAAGCGGCTTCTTCGCGCAAAGACGATTGTGCCGCTCACTGTGCACTCCTTAGCGCGGCTTCTGCCGAAAGACGCCCGGGAGCGGCTCTTAGCTCCGGACAGCATCGTACCTTCGTCTTTAGCGTCTCTTCTCGTCTACATCTTAGCAAAAAGCTTTTCTACTATGTCTGGCGAGGAAAAACTGTGCCAGCACAGAAAACATCTCCCATCGTGTTCTAGACGTTGCACGGAGGTGTGCCGAGTGTTTGGCATGAAGGAAAGAAAAGTTGTCCAAAACAGCTTCCAATCGAATGTTCATGTGATTGGAAAAGTCAGGAGAGTGCAAAGGTACTGTTTTCTGGCAGTTGGCAAGCTGCGCACAAAATCCCAGTGTTGTACAGCTTCCTTCTTCACCTTTCCGAAGGTGCCGCTCTCTCCGGCTCCCGGAGGCGAAGAAGCGGCTTCTTCGCGCAAAGACGATTGTGCCGCTCACTGTGCACTCCTTAGCGCGGCTTCTGCCGAAAGACGCCCGGGAGCGGCTCTTAGCTCCGGACAGCATCGTACCTTCGTCTTTAGCGTCTCCTCGTCTACATCTTAGCAAAAAGCTTTTCCACTATGTCTGGCGAGGAAAAGCTGTGCCAGCACAGAAAACATCTCCCATCGTATTCTAGACGTTGCACGGAGGTGTGCCGAGTGTTTGGCATGAAGGAAAGAAAAGTTGTCCAAAACAGCTTCCAATCGAATGTTCATGTGATTGGAAAAGTCAGGAGAGTGCAAAGGTACTGTTTTCTATCAGTTGGCAAGCTGCGCACAAAATCCCAGTGTTGTACAGCTTCCTTCTTCACCTTTCCGAAGGTGCCGCTCTCTCCGGCTCCCGGAGGCGAAGAAGCGGCTTCTTCGCGCAAAGACGATTGTGCCGCTCACTGTGCACTCCTTAGCGCGGCTTCTGCCGAAAGACGCCCGGGAGCGGCTCTTAGCTCCGGACAGCATCGTACCTTCGTCTTTAGCGTCTCTTCTCGTCTACATCTTAGCAAAAAGCTTTTCCACTATGTCTGGTGAGGAAAAACTGTGCCAGCACAGAAAACATCTCCCATCGTGTTCTAGACGTTGCACGGAGGTGTGCCGAATGTTTGGCATGAAGAAAAGAAAAGTTGTCCAAAACAGCTTCCAATCGAATGTTCATGTGATTGGAAAAGTCAGGAGAGTGCAAAGGTACTGTTTTCTATCAGTTGGCAAGCTGCGCACACAATCCCCGTGTTGTACAGCTTCCTTCTTCACCTTTCCGAAGGTGCCGCTCTCTCCGGCTCCCGGAGGCGAAGAAGCGGCTTCTTCGCGCAAAGACGATTGTGCCGCTCACTGTGCACTCCTTAGCGCGGCTTCTGCCGAAAGACGCCCGGGAGCGGCTCTTAGCACCGGACAGCATCGTACCTTCGTCTTTAGCGTCTCTTCTCGTCTACATCTTAGCAAAAAGCTTTTCTACTATGTCTGGCGAGGAAAAATTGTGCCAGCACAGAAAACATCTCCCATCGTGTTCTAGACGCTGCACGATCCCTATATTTAGGCTGATTTTCCTTCCTGGGGATAGGGTTAGGCTTCAGCCTAGGGCTTGGAGTTTTTTAACCAGGAAGCCCTGAGTTCCAGGCTTACTGCATCTGCCAAAGGCATCCCAAAGGGAGTGCAAAAGTGCCACAACATGGCTGCTTTCACGGCTTTTCCCTTAGGAAGAACCCTAATACGCGTCTGATTTACCTTCCTAGGGTTACTGTTAGGCTTAGGCCTAGGACTTTTAAAACCAGGAAGCCCTGGGCTCCAGGCACACTGCAGCTGCGAAAGGCATCCCAAGGGGAACGCAAAAGTGACACAACTTGGCTGCCACCGCTGATATTTCCATGAGACCATCCCGAACCATAGGCTGATTTTCCTTCCTAGGGTTACGGTTTGAGTTACGCCTGGGGTAAGGGTTCTATTAACCAGAAAGCCCTGAGTTCCAAGAACACAGCAGCTGCGAAGCACTAGCCAAGAAGAGCGCAAAAGTACCACAACATGCCTGCCTCCACAGCTTTTTCCTTGGGGACATGCCTAATTCCTGGCTGATTTGCCTTTCTCGTCTTAGGGTTGGGGTTCAGCCTAGGGCTTGGATTTTTTAAACTAGGAAGCCCTGAGTTCCAGGCTTACTTCATCTGCCAAAAGCATCCCAAAGGGAGTGAAAAGTGCCACAACATGGCTGCTTTCACAGCTTTTCCCTTAGGAAGAACCCTAATACCCGGCTGATTTACCTTCCTAGGATTACTGTTAGGCTTATGCCTAGGACTTTTAAAACCAGGAAGCCCTGGGCTCCAGGCATATGCAGCTGTTAAAGGCATCCCAAGATGGCCGCAGAAGTGACACAACTTGGCTGCCTCTGCTGCTATTCTCATGAGTCCATCCCGAACCATAGGCTGATTTTCCTTCCTAGGGTGAGGGTTAGAGTTACGCCTAGGGTAAGAGTTCTATTAACCAGAAAGCCCTGAGTTCCAAGAACACAGCAGCTGCGAAGGACTACCCAAGAAGAGCGCAAAAGTACCACAACATGCCTGCCTCCACAGCTTTTTCCTTGGGGACATGCCTAATTCCTGGCTGATTTGCCTTTCTCGTCTTAGGGTTGCGGTTCGGCCTAGGGCTAGGATTTTTTTAACTAGGAAGCCCTGAGTTCCAGCCTTACTGCATCTGCCAAAGGCATCCCCATGGGAGTGCAGAAGTGCCACAACATGGCTGCTTTCACGGCTTTCCCCTTAGGAAGAACCCTAATACGCGGCTGATTTACCTTCCTAGGGTTACTGTTAGGCTTAGGCCTAGGACTTTTAAAACCAGGAAGCCCTGGGCTCCAGGCACACTGCATCTGTTCAAGGCATCCCAAGGGGAGTACTAACGTACCACAACATGGCAGCTTTCACAGCTTTTTCCTTGGCACCATCCCTATACCTAGGCTGATTTATCTGCCTAGGGTTAGGGTTAGGGTTCAGCCTAGGGCTTGGAGTTTTTTAACTAGGAAGCCCTGAGTTCCAGGCTTACTGCATCTGCCAAATGCATCCCCATGGGAGTGCAGAAGTGCCACAACATGGCTGCTTTCACGGCTTTTCCCTTAGGAAGAACCCTAATACGCGGCTGATTTACCTTCCTAGGGTTACTGTTAGGCTTAGGCCTAGGACTTTTAAAACCAGGAAGCCCTGGGCTCCAGACACACTGCAGCTGCGAAAGGCATCCCAAGGGGAGCGCAAAAGTGACACAACTTGGCTGCCACCACTGATATTTCCATGAGACCATCCCGAACCATAGGCTGATTTTCCTTCCTAGGGTTAAGGTTTGAGTTACGCCTGGGGTAAGGGTTCTATTAACCAGAAAGCCCTGAGTTCCAAGAACACAGCAGCTGCGAAGGACTAGCCAAGAAGAGCGCAAAAGTACCACAACATGCCTGCCTCCACAGCTTTTTCCTTGGGGACATGCCTAATTCCTCGCTGATTTGCCTTTCTCGTCTTAGGGTTGGGGTTCGGACTAGGGCTAGGACTTTCAAAATCAGGAAGCCCTGAGTTCCAGGCACACTGGAGCTGTGAAAGGCATCCAAAAGGGAGTGCAAAAGTGCCACAACATGGTTGCTTTCACGGCTTTTTCCTTGGCAAGAAGCCTAACACCAGGCTGATCTACCTTCCTAGGGTTACTGTTAGGCTTATGCCTAGGACTTTTAAAACCAGGAAGCCCTGGGCTCCAGGCACACTGCAGCTGCGAAAGGCATCCCAAGGGGAGCGCAAAAGTGACACAACTTGGCTGCCACCACTGATATTTCCATGAGACCATCCCGAACCATAGGCTGATTTTCCTTCCTAGGGTTAAGGTTTGAGTTACGCCTAGGGTAAGGGTTCTATTAACCAGAAAGCCCTGAGTTCCAAGAACACAGCAGCTGCGAAGGACTAGCCAAGAAGAGCGCAAAAGTACCACAACATGCCTGCCTCCACAGCTTTTTCCTTGGGGACATGCCTAATTCCTGGCTGATTTGCCTTTCTCGTCTTAGGGTTGGGGTTCGGCCTAGGGCTAGGATTTTTTTAACGAGGAAGCCCTGAGTTCCAGGCTTACTGCATCTGCCAAAGGCATCCCAAACGGAGTGCAGAAGTGCCACCACATGGCTGCTTTCACGGCTTTTCCCTTAGGAAGAACCCTAATACGCGGCTGATTTACCTTCCTAGGGTTACTGTTAGGCTTAGGCCTAGGACTTTTAAAACCAGGAAGCCCTGGGCTCCAGGCACACTGCAGCTGCGAAAGGCATCCCAAGGGGAGCGCAAAAGTGACACAACTTGGCTGCCACCACTGATATTTCCATGAGACCATCCCGAACCATAGGCTGATTTTCCTTCCTAGGGTTAAGGTTTGAGTTACGCCTAGGGTAAGGGTTCTATTAACCAGAAAGCCCTGAGTTCCAAGAACACAGCAGCTGCGAAGGACTAGCCAAGAAGAGCGCAAAAGTACAACAACCGTCCTGCCTCCACAGCTTTTTCCTTGGGGACATGCCTAATTCCTGGCTGATTTGCCTTTCTCGTCTTAGGGTTGGGGTTCGGCCTAGGGCTAGGATTTTTTTAACGAGGAAGCCCTGAGTTCCAGGCTTACTGCATCTGCCAAAGGCATCCCAAAGGGAGTGCAGAAGTGCCACCACATGGCTGCTTTCACGGCTTTTCCCTTAGGAAGAACCCTAATACGCGGCTGATTTACCTTCCTAGGGTTACTGTTAGGCTTAGGCCTAGGACTTTTAAAACCAGGAAGCCCTGGGCTCCAGGCACACTGCAGCTGCGAAAGGCATCCCAAGGGGAGCGCAAAAGTGACACAACTTGGCTGCCACCACTGATATTTCCATGAGACCATCCCGAACCATAGGCTGATTTTGCTTCCTAGGGTTAAGGTTTGAGTTACGCCTGGGGTAAGGGTTCTATTAACCAGAAAGCCCTGAGTTCCAAGAACACAGCAGCTGCGAAGGACTAGCCAAGAAGAGCGCAAAAGTACCACAACATGCCTGCCTCCACAGCTTTTTCCTTGGGGACATGCCTAATTCCTGGCTGATTTGCCTTTCTCGTCTTAGGGTTGGGGTTCGGCCTAGGGCTAGGACTTTTAAAATCAGGAAGCCCTGAGTTCCAGGCTTACTGCATCTGCCAAAGGCATCCGAAAGGGAGTGCAAAAGTGCCACAACATGGTTGCTTTCACGGCTTTTTCCTTGGCAAGAAGCCTAACACCAGGCTGATTTCCCTTCCCAGGGTTACTGTAAGGCTTAGGCTTCGGGCTAGGATTTTTAAAACTAGGAAGCCCTTAGCTCCAGGCCCACTGCATCTGTTCAAGGCATCCCAAGGGGAGTAAAAAAGTGCAACAACGTGGCAGCTTTCACAGCTTTTTCCTTGGCACCATCCCCATAACTTGGCTGTTTTATCTGCCTAGGGTTAGGGTTACAGTTCATCCTAGGGCATGGAGTTTTTTAACCAAGAAGCCCTGAGTTCCAGGCTTACTGCATCTGCCAAAGGCATCCCAAAGGGAGTGCAGAAGTGCCACAACATGGCTGCTTTCACGGCTTTTCCCTTAGGAAGAACCCTAATACCCGGCTGATTTACCTTCCTAGGGTTACTGTTAGGCTTAGGCCTAGGACTTTTAAAACCAGGAAGCCCTGGGCTCCAGGCACACTGCAGCTGCAAAAGGCATCCCAAGGGGAACGCAAAAGTGACACAACTTGGCTGCCACCGCTGATATTTCCATGAGACCATCCCGAACCATAGGCTGATTTTCCTTCCTAGGGTTACGGTTTGAGTTACGCCTGGGGTAAGGGTTCTATTAACCAGAAAGCCCTGAGTTCCAAGAATACAGCAGCTGCGAAGGACTAGCCAAGAAGAGCGCAAAAGTACCACAACATGCCTGCCTCCACAGCTTTTTCCTTGGGGACATGCCTAATTCCTGGCTGATTTGCCTTTCTCGTCTTAGGGTTGGGGTTCAGCCTAGGGCTTGGATTTTTTAAACTAGGAAGCCCTGAGTTCCAGGCTTACTTCATCTGCCAAAAGCGTCCCAAAGGGAGTGAAAAGTGCCACAACATGGCTGCTTTCACAGCTTTTCCCTTAGGAAGAACCCTAATACCCGGCTGATTTACCTTCCTAGGTTTACTGTTAGGCTTATGCCTAGGACTTTTAAAACCAGGAAGCCCTGGGCTCCAGGCATATGCAGCTGTTAAGGGCATCCCAAGATGGCCGCAGAAGTGACACAACTTGGCTGCCTCTGCTGCTATTCTCATGAGTCCATCCCGAACCATAGGCTGATTTTCCTTCCTAGGGTGAGGGTTAGAGTTACGCCTAGGGTAAGAGTTCTATTAACCAGAAAGCCCTGAGTTCCAAGAACACAGCAGCTGCGAAGGACTACCCAAGAAGAGCGCAAAAGTACCACAACATGCCTGCCTCCACAGCTTTTTCCTTGGGGACATGCCTAATTCCTGGCTGATTTGCCTTTCTCGTCTTAGGGTTGCGGTTCGGCCTAGGGCTAGGATTTTTTTAACTAGGAAGCCCTGAGTTCCAGCCTTACTGCATCTGCCAAAGGCATCCCCATGGGAGTGCAGAAGTGCCACAACATGGCTGCTTTCACGGCTTTCCCCTTAGGAAGAACCCTAATACGCGGCTGATTTACCTTCCTAGGGTTACTGTTAGGCTTAGGCCTAGGACTTTTAAAACCAGGAAGCCCTGGGCTCCAGGCACACTGCATCTGTTCAAGGCATCCCAAGGGGAGTACTAACGTACCACAACATGGCAGCTTTCACAGCTTTTTCCTTGGCACCATCCCTATACCTAGGCTGATTTATCTGCCTAGGGTTAGGGTTAGGGTTCAGCCTAGGGCTTGGAGTTTTTTAACTAGGAAGCCCTGAGTTCCAGCCTTACTGCATCTGCCAAAGGCATCCCCATGGGAGTGCAGAAGTGCCACAACATGGCTGCTTTCACGGCTTTTCCCTTAGGAAGAACCCTAATACGCGGCTGATTTACCTTCCTAGGGTTACTGTTAGGCTTAGGCCTAGGACTTTTAAAACCAGGAAGCCCTGGGCTCCAGGCACACTGCAGCTGCGAAAGGCATCCCAAGGGGAGCGCAAAAGTGACACAACTTGGCTGCCACCACTGATATTTCCATGAGACCATCCCGAACCATAGGCTGATTTTCCTTCCTAGGGTTAAGGTTTGAGTTACTCCTAGGGTAAGGGTTCTATTAACCAGAAAGCCCTGAGTTCCAAGAACACAGCAGCTGCGAAGGACTAGCCAAGAAGAGCGCAAAAGTACCACAACATGCCTGCCTCCACAGCTTTTTCCTTGGGGACATGCCTAATTCCTGGCTGATTTGCCTTTCTCGTCTTAGGGTTGGGGTTCGGCCTAGGGCTAGGATTTTTTTAACGAGGAAGCCCTGAGTTCCAGGCTTACTGCATCTGCCAAAGGCATCCCAAAGGGAGTGCAAAAGTGCCACAACATGGCTGCTTTCACGGCTTTTCCCTTAGGAAGAACCCTAATACCCGGCTGATTTACCTTCCTAGGGTTACTGTTAGGCTTAGGCCTAGGACTTTTAAAACCAGGAAGCCCTGGGCTCCAGGCACACTGCAGCTGCGAAAGGCATCCCAAGGGGAGCGCAAAAGTGACACAACTTGGCTGCCACCACTGATATTTCCATGAGACCATCCCGAACCATAGGCTGATTTTCCTTCCTAGGGTTAAGGTTTGAGTTACGCCTAGGGTAAGGGTTCTATTAAGCAGAAAGCCCTGAGTTCCAAGAACACAGCAGCTGCGAAGGACTAGCCAAGAAGAGCGCAAAAGTACCACAACATGCCTGCCTCCACAGCTTTTTCCTTGGGGACATGCCTAATTCCTGGCTGATTTGCCTTTCTCGTCTTAGGGTTGGGGTTCGGCCTAGGGCTAGGATTTTTTTAACTAGGAAGCCCTGAGTTCCAGGCTTACTTCATCTGCAAAAAGCATCCCAAAGGGAGTGCAGAAGTGCCACAACATGGCTGCTTTCACGGCTTTTCCCTTAGGAAGAACCCTAATACGCGGCTGATTTACCTTCCTAGTGTTACTCTTAGGCTTAGGCCTAGGACTTTTAAAACCAGGAAGCCCTGGGCTCCAGGCACATGCAGCTGCGAAAGGCATCCCAAGAGGGCCGCAGAAGCGACACAACTTGGCTGCCTCTGCTTCTATTCTCATGACATCATCCTGAACCATAGGCTGATTTTCCTTCCTAGGGTTAAGGTTTGAGTTACGCCTAGGGTAAGAGTTCTATTAACCAGAAAGCCCTGAGTTCCAAGAACACAGCAGCTGCGAAGGACTACCCAAGAAGAGCGCAAAAGTACCACAACGTGCCTGCCTCCACAGCTTTTTCCTTGGGGACATGCCTAATTCCTGGCTGATTTGCCTTTCTCGTCTTAGGTTTGGGGTTCGGCCTAGGGCTAGGATATTTTTAACTAGGAAGCCCTGAGTTCCAGGCTTACTGCATCTGCCAAAGGCATCCCAAAGGGAGTGCAGAAGTGCCACAACCTGGCTGCTTTCACGGCTTTTCCCTTAGGAAGAACCCTAATACGCGGCTGATTTACCTTCCTAGGGTTACTGTTAGGCTTAGGCCTAGGACTTTTAAAACCAGGAAGCCCTGGGCTCCAGGCACACTGCAGCTGCGAAAGGCATCCCAAGGGGAGCGCAAAAGTGACACAACTTGGCTGCCACCACTGATATTTCCATGAGACCATCCCGAACCATAGGCTGATTTTCCTTCCAAGGGTTAAGGTTTGACTTTCGCCTAGGGTAAGGGTTCTATTAACCAGAAAGCCCTGAGTTCCAAGAACACAGCAGCTGCGAAGGACTAGCCAAGAAGAGCGCAAAAGTACCACAACATGCCTGCCTCCACAGCTTTTTCCTTGGGGACATGCCTAATTCCTGGCTGATTTGCCTTTCTCGTCTTAGGGTTGGGGTTCGGCCTAGGGCTAGGATTTTTTTAACTAGGAAGCCCTGAGTTCCAGGCTTACTGCATCTGCCAAAGGCATCCCAAAGGGAGTGCAGAAGTGCCACAACATGGCTGCTTTCACGGCTTTTCCCTTTGGAAGAACCCTAATACGCGTCTGATTTACCTTCCTAGGGTTACTGTTAGGCTTAGGCCTAGGACTTTTAAAACCAGGAAGCCCTGGGCTCCAGGCACACTGCAGCTGCGAAAGGCATCCCAAGGGGAGCGCAAAAGTGACACAACTTGGCTGCCACCACTGATATTTCCATGAGACCATCCCGAACCATAGGCTGATTTTCCTTCCTAGGGTTAAGGTTTGAGTTACGCCTAGGGTAAGGGTTCTATTTACCAGAAAGCCCTGAGTTCCAAGAACACAGCAGCTGCGAAGGACTAGCCAAGAAGAGCGCAAAAGTACCACAACATGCCTGCCTCCACAGCTTTTTCCTTGGGGACATGCCTAATTCCTGGCTGATTTGCCTTTCTCGTCTTAGGGTTGGGGTTCGGCCTAGGGCTAGGATATTTTTAACGAGGAAGCCCTGAGTTCCAGGCTTACTGCATCTGCCAAAGGCATCCCAAAGGGAGTGCAGAAGTGCCACAACATGGCTGCTTTCACGGCTTTTCCCTTAGGAAGAACCCTAATACGCGGATGATTTACCTTCCTAGGGTTACTGTTAGGCTTAGGCCTAGGACTTTTAAAACCTGGAAGCCCTTAGCTCCAGGCACACTGCAGCTGTTTAAGGCATCCCAAGGGGAGTACAAAAGTACCACAACATGGCAGCTTTCACAGGTTTTTCCTTGGCACCATCCCTATACCTAGGCTGTTTTATCTGCCTACGGTTAGGGTTAGGGTTCAGCCTAGGGCTTGGAGTTTTTTAACCAGGAAGCCCTGAGTTCCAGGCTTACTGCATCTGCCAATGGCATCCCAAAGGGAGTGCAAAAGTGCCACAACATGGCTGCTTTCACAGCTTTTCCCTTAGGAAGAACCCTAATACGCGGCTGATTTACCTTCCTAGGGTTACTGTTAGGCTTAGGCCTAGGACTTTTAAAACCAGGAAGCCCTGGGCTCCAGGCACATGCAGCTGTTAAAGGCATCCAAAGAGGGCCGCAGAAGTGACACAACTTGGCTGCCTCTGCTTCTATTCTCATGAGACCATCCTGAATCATAGGCTGATTTTCCTTCCTAGGGTTAAGGTTTGAGTTTCGCCTAGGGTAAGAGTTCTATTAACCAGAAAGACCTGAGTTCCAAGAACACAGCAGCTGCGAAGGACTAGCAAAGAAGAGCGCAAAAGTACCACAACATGCCTGCCTCCACAGCTTTTTCCTTGGGGACATGCCTAATTCCTGGCTGATTTGCCTTTCTCGTCTTAGGCTTGGGGTTCGGCCTAGGGCTAGGATTTTTTTAACTAGGAAGCCCTGAGTTCCAGGCTTACTGCATCTGCCAAAGGCATCCCAAAGGGAGTGCAGAAGTGCCACAACATGGCTGCTTTCACGGCTTTTCCCTTAGGAAGAACCCTAATACGCGGCTGATTTACCTTCCTAGGGTTACTGTTAGGCTTAGGCCTAGGACTTTTAAAACCAGGAAGCCCTGAGTTCCAGGCACACTGGAGCTGTGAAAGGCATCCAAAAGGGAGTGCAAAAGTGCCACAACATGGTTGCTTTCACGGCTTTTTCCTTGGCAAGAAGCTTAACACCAGGCTGATTTCCCTTCCCAGGGTTACTGTAAGGCTTAGGCCTAGGGCTAGGATTTTTAAAACTAGGAAGCCCTTAGATCCAGGCACACTGCAGCTGTTCAAGGCATCCCAAGGGGAGTACAAAAGTGCAACAACATGGCAGCTTTCACAGCTTTTTCCTTGGCACCATCCCTATACCTAGGCTGATTTATCTACCTAGGGTTAGGGTTAGGGTTCAGCCTAGGGCTTGGAGTTTTTTAACCAGGAAGCCCTGAGTTCCAGGCTTACTGCATCTGCCAAAGGCAACCCAAAGGGAGTGCAAAAGTGCCACAACATGGCTGCTTTCACGGCTTTTCCCTTAGGAAGAACCCTAATACGCGGCTGATTTACCTTCCTAGGGTTACTGTTAGGCTTAGGCCTAGGGCTAGGATTTTTAAAACTAGGAAGCCCTTAGATCCAGGCACACTGCAGCTGTTCAAGGCATCCCAAGAGGGCCGCAGAAGTGACACAACTTGGCTGCCTCTGCTGCTATTCTCATGAGTCCATCCCGAACCATAGGCTGATTTTCCTTCCTAGCGTGAGGGTTAGTGTTACGCCTAGGGTTAGTGTTTTTTTAGCAGAAAGCCCTGAGTTCCAAGAACACAGCAGCTGCGAAGGACTACCCAAGAGGAGGGGAAAAGTGCCACAACATGGCTGCCTCCAGCGCTTTTTCCTTGGGACCATCATTGAACCTAGGCTGATTTACTTGCCTCCAGTTGCACCTATGGTCACGCCAAGAGATAGGGATTTTAAATCAGTAAACCCTGAGCTCCAGACCCAGTGCAGCTGCAAAAGGCTTCCCAAGGGCAGCCAAAAATTGCCTCAACATGCTCCTTCCAGTGCTTTTTTCCTTGGGAACATCCCTATACCCAGGCTGATTTATCTGCCTAGGGTTAGGGTTAGGGTTCAGCCTAGAGATAGGATTTTTTCAAACAGGAAGCCCTGAATTCCAGGCACACTGCAGCTGTTAAAGGCAGTGTTCTACGTCAACCGCAACTTAGTCTGAAATAAATGCTTTTTCCCTGAGAGCATCTGAGAGGTTTGCATGAAGCACTGATATCTGACATTTGCAATTTTGAATAGGAGAGGAGAAAGAAAATGGGAAGAAGTTTTTAATTTTAGTGGTTTCAATGTTAATTTCCGTACACTTTTTCAAAACTTGTCAGCTCAAATGCCCATCAACATCTTTTAGTCATCTGTAAGTCAGTATTCATATAAAATGTGCTTCAAATCAAAAGAATTTCAAATTTGCACTCCAAATTTCTATGCCTAGATTTATGATTTCCTACACATATTAGATGAAAGGAAGGCCTTTTTTACTGTGGGAGTGCTGGAACACTGGAACAGGTTGCCCAGGGAAGTTGTGGGTGTCCCATCCCTGAAAGTATTCAAGGTCAGCTTGGACGGGGCTTGGAGCAGCAACAAAGGAGAAGCTTGATGGTAGAGAAACAAAGTTGGACTATAGAAGAAACTGGGATTGAAGTATAGGAGCAAGTTTTCTCTCAGCTCTTGGGGTAAACTCAAAGTTGTACAAAATTACATTTATCTGTGCTATTCACTACTGTAACAGAAATGTTCATGAAAACTGTACAGAAGATAGCAAATTTTAAAAGAGATAAGAATTACAGCATAAAATCCATGGGATGGGTTACAACATGAGACACTCTCTAAGAGAAAATCTCTGTGTTTCAGCACTTCATCATGGTAAGATTTCATGAAGTGCCAAAGAAGGCGGCAAAATATCATTCGGGACGTTATTTCCTGGAATTCAGCCTGGCCATTAGTAGGAACTGGGTTTGAACACATCATGTAGATATACCACACACACTTGCCCTTCACTGAAAAATGACTGTTTACAACGAAGAAGCAATTGACGATCAAAATTGATTGAAAGCATCTTAAACATGTCAAGTATTTCATTGTAGATGATCTGTGATCCAAATGCTTCTTCCACCTTCGAGAGGGACAGAACAATTCTTCCATATCATGATGGTTTAAAATTGTATCAACCAATGTTTTCTGCTGAAAAGATAGCATCTATTTTTTTCTATTTTTGGAAGAAAATATTCCTAGACATACAACAGGTGAGAACTAAGTAATTTTAAAGAAACAAATGAAAAGAAAATATTCTGTAAATAGAATGAAATGAAAAGCTGTGTTTTAAATAGGAGCTAAATATGAAACAGAATTTTTGCACCAGGCATTTGAATTACTGCACCAGCTCTTTTGCCCATCAAGAGAGGCATTGAGCATTTCAGTCTTTTCCAAGGTGTTCATGATCTGCTATGCTGATCTCTGTGTGTGCCTAGGTGTGTGTGGAAGGGGGGGCATGTGAAGGGGAGTGTGTATGTTTGCTTTACAATTGTTGTGGCAGATTCATGCCTCAGCTCCACATTTTGTTTTAGAAAGGTCACACAGAGTGGATGTGAAGTTTACTATCAACAAGAGATCAATTCCCAAATCATCCATTTCACTCTACCTTATAAATCATGTGCTTTGTTGCATATTTTATCAAATCTACTTTCAAGCCAGATGGAGGAAGGAGGATGTGGGAATCCCTCCACCATCTTGCAACTTTTATGCAAGTAGGTTTTCAAGAAAATCATCATTTCTCTTTGAAATATGTCTGGAACAGGCATGATGGTAGTGTCAACCTGTTGGAGTTTTTGTTGCTGGAAGAAGTTATAGAAAAGGATTGGTTTTTACATTGACCAGTTACTGAATCAAGCTCAGGAATACATTGGAAATTCAACTGGGGCTTCCTTTCCCCGGCAGACTACTTCTAGAACGAGCTTGTACACTGAAGCTTACTCTTTTGCCCTCTTTTTGTTTCTTTCCTATTTTCTTGGCTTCTTTGCCACTCTCTAGACAATTTTGGAACTTTTTTCCCAACTCAAATGGTTTCAATAGTCTGATTGTGATCATACATTTTTACAAGGAATTTTTAAAATCTTTCCTCCAATTAAGAAAGTCAAGGACTTAGGTCTTTTTCTTCCCTTATCAATATTGCAATGAAATTGATAAGTAAAGACCAACTCTTTCTTTTTGTTTTTAACCCAAGCAGATCATTCCCATCCATTCATCCATTTGGTGGACCAATAGTTGCCATTCTGATGGAAGTTGTCACTTCTTAACAGTAGGCATTCTGTGACTATGTTGACAGCACTTTGGGTGAAGATCCTAACTGGTCTTAGATACACATAGGGAGAAATTTGCTCAGCCAGTGTCAGTCTTAGGCATGCGTATCAGAAGATCTTTCTAGAGCTGGGAATTTTCCCATGAAAGGGATTCAGTTAGGGAAGAGACACTTGCCCCAGAGGTTTACATTCTTCTTGAAGACTGCTTAAGGAACTTAGATGCCATGTCCATTTGGATCTGTGTCTGCACAGAACTTTGTCATGCCAGTGCTTGAAATGCATCTTGAAGAGAATTCACTAGCACAGAATGAATGAGAGTGGAAGGGGTTGGTGGGGCTAACCAGGCCCAACCCCCCTGCCTAAACCAGGATACCTAGAGCCTCTTGCCCAGGATTCTATCTGGGTGTACTTTGAATGTCTTCAAAGATCCAGGCTCCACAATCTTTCTGGGCAGTCTGTGCCGTGGTTCACTCACCCTCACAGTAAAGAATCATTTCCTGATGTTCCTGTATTTCAGTGTGTGCCCACTGCCTCTTGTCTTTTCACTCAGCATCACTGAAAAGACACTGATTCCCTCCCCTTTGCACTATTGCTTCCATATGGATGTGTGCTGCCATGTAGAGATATGTCAAAAACCTCCCTGAAGCCCAGGCAGATAATATTCCCTTCATCTACCAGTCAAGTTGATTCATCAGAGGAGTTTAAAGTTATGTTCAGCATGAAATGCCCCTGAAAAATCATGCTAACTACATTATTGTGTTGTCTTGCATGTGCCTGGCAAGGTTTTCCAGGAAGAGCTGCTTCATCAACTTCCTGGGTATAAAAAAGAGGCTGGCTGGTTTGTACGATTGCGAGTCCTCCTAATTGCCTTTTCTGAAGAAGAGTGTCATTTGCTTACATCCAGTCCTTAGCCTCTCTTCTCGTCTACATCTTAGCAAAAAGCTTTTCCACTATGTCTGGCGAGGAAAAACTGTGCCAGCACAGAAAACATCTCCCATCGTGTTCTAGACGTTGCACGGAGGTGTGCCGAGTGTTTGGCATGAAGGAAAGAAAAGTTGTCCAAAACAGCTTCCAATCGAATGTTCATGTGATTGGAAAAGTCAGGAGAGTGCAAAGGTACTGTTTTCTAGCAGTTGGCAAGCTGCGCACACAATCCCAGTGTTGTACAGCTTCCTTCTTCACCTTTCCGAAGGTGCCGCTCTCTCCGGCTCCCGGAGGCGAAGAAGCGGCTTCTTCGCGCAAAGACGATTGTGCCGCTCACTGTGCACTCCTTAGCGCGGCTTCTGCCGAAAGACGCCCGGGAGCGGCTCTTAGCTCCGGACAGCATCGTACCTTCGTCTTTAGCGTCTCTTCTCGTCTACATCTTAGCAAAAAGCTTTTCTACTATGTCTGGCGAGGAAAAACTGTGCCAGCACAGAAAACATCTCCCATCGTATTCTAGACGTTGCACGGAGGTGTGCCGAGTGTTTGGCATGAAGGAAAGAAAAGTTGTCCAAAACAGCTTCCAATCGAATGTTCATGTGATTGGAAAAGTCAGGAGAGTGCAAAGATACTGTTTTCTAGCAGTTGGCAAGCTGCGCACAAAATCCCAGTGTTGTACAGCTTCCTTCTTCACCTTTCCGAAGGTGCCGCTCTCTCCGGCTCCCGGAGGCGAAGAAGCGGCTTCTTCGCGCAAAGACGATTGTGCCGCTCACTGTGCACTCCTTAGCGCGGCTTCTGCCGAAAGACGCCCGGGAGCGGCTCTTAGCTCCGGACAGCATCGTACCTTCGTCTTTAGCGTCTCTTCTCGTCTACATCTTAGCAAAAAGCTTTTCTACTATGTCTGGCGAGGAAAAACTGTGCCAGCACAGAAAACATCTCCCATCGTGTTCTAGACGTTGCACGGAGGTGTGCCGAGTGTTTGGCATGAAGAAAAGAAAAGTTGTCCAAAACAGCTTCCAATCGAATGTTCATGTGATTGGAAAAGTCAGGAGAGTGCAAAGGTACTGTTTTCTGGCAGTTGGCAAGCTGCGCACACAATCCCAGTGTTGTACAGCTTCCTTCTTCACCTTTCCGAAGGTGCCGCTCTCTCCGGCTCCCGGAGGCGAAGAAGCGGCTTCTTCGCGCAAAGACGATTGTGCCGCTCACTGTGCACTCCTTAGCGCGGCTTCTGCCGAAAGACGCCCGGGAGCGGCTCTTAGCTCCGGACAGCATCGTACCTTCGTCTTTAGCGTCTCTTCTCGTCTACATCTTAGCAAAAAGCTTTTCCACTATGTCTGGCGAGGAAAAACTGTGTCAGCACAGAAAACATCTCCCATCGTGTTCTAGACGTTGCACGGAGGTGTGCCCAGTGTTTGGCATGAAGAAAAGAAAAGTTGTCCAAAACAGCTTCCAATCGAATGTTCATGTGATTGGAAAAGTCAGGAGAGTGCAAAGGTACTGTTTTCTAGCAGTTGGCAAGCTGCGCACACAATCCCAGTGTTGTACAGCTTCCTTCTTCACCTTTCCGAAGGTGCCGCTCTCTCCGGCTCCCGGAGGCGAAGAAGCGGCTTCTTCGCGCAAAGACGATTGTGCCGCTCACTGTGCACTCCTTAGCGCGGCTTCTGCCGAAAGACGCCCGGGAGCGGCTCTTAGCTCCGGAGAGCATCGTACCTTCGTCTTTAGCGTCTCTTCTCGTCTACATCTTAGCAAAAAGCTTTTCTACTATGTCTGGCGAGGAAAAACTGTGCCAGCACAGAAAACATCTCCCATCGTGTTCTAGACGTTGCACGGAGGTGTGCCGAGTGTTTGGCATGAAGAAAAGAAAAGTTGTCCAAAACAGCTTCCAATCGAATGTTCATGTGATTGGAAAAGTCAGGAGAGTGCAAAGGTACTGTTTTCTAGCAGTTGGCAAGCTGCGCACACAATCCCAGTGTTGTACAGCTTCCTTCTTCACCTTTCCGAAGGTGCCGCTCTCTCCGGCTCCCGGAGGCGAAGAAGCGGCTTCTTCGCGCAAAGACGATTGTGCCGCTCACTGTGCACTCCTTAGCGCGGCTTCTGCCGAAAGACGCCCGGGAGCGGCTCTTAGCTCCGGACAGCATCGTACCTTCGTCTTTAGCGTCTCCTCGTCTACATCTTAGCAAAAAGCTTTTCCACTATGTCTGGCGAGGAAAAACTGTGCCAGCACAGAAAACATCTCCCATCGTATTCTAGACGTTGCACGGAGGTGTGCCGAGTGTTTGGCATGAAGGAAAGAAAAGTTGTCCAAAACAGCTTCCAATCGAATGTTCATGTGATTGGAAAAGTCAGGAGAGGCAAAGGTACTGTTTTCTGGCAGTTGGCAAGCTGCGCACAAAATCCCAGTGTTGTACAGCTTCCTTCTTCACCTTTCCGAAGGTGCCGCTCTCTCCGGCTCCCGGAGGCGAAAAAGCGGCTTCTTCGCGCAAAGACGATTGTGCCGCTCACTGTGCACTCCTTAGCGCGGCTTCTGCCGAAAGACGCCCGGGAGCGGCTCTTAGCTCCGGACAGCATCGTACCTTCGTCTTTAGCGTCTCTTCTCGTCTACATCTTAGCAAAAAGCTTTTCTACTATGTCTGGCGAGGAAAAACTGTGCCAGCACAGAAAACATCTCCCATCGTGTTCTAGACGTTGCACGGAGGTGTGCCGAGTGTTTGGCATGAAGAAAAGAAAAGTTGTCCAAAACAGCTTCCAATCGAATGTTCATGTGATTGGAAAAGTCAGGAGAGTGCAAAGGTACTGTTTTCTGGCAGTTGGCAAGCTGCGCACACAATCCCAGTGTTGTACAGCTTCCTTCTTCACCTTTCCGAAGGTGCCGCTCTCTCCGGCTCCCGGAGGCGAAGAAGCGGCTTCTTCGCGCAAAGACGATTGTGCCGCTCACTGTGCACTCCTTAGCGCGGCTTCTGCCGAAAGACGCCCGGGAGCGGCTCTTAGCTCCGGACAGCATCGTACCTTCGTCTTTAGCGTCTCTTCTCGTCTACATCTTAGCAAAAAGCTTTTCTACTATGTCTGGCGAGGAAAAACTGTGCCAGCACAGAAAACATCTCCCATCGTGTTCTAGACGTTGCACGGAGGTGTGCCGAGTGTTTGGCATGAAGAAAAGAAAAGTTGTCCAAAACAGCTTCCAATCGAATGTTCATGTGATTGGAAAAGTCAGGAGAGTGCAAAGGTACTGTTTTCTGGCAGTTGGCAAGCTGCGCACACAATCCCAGTGTTGTACAGCTTCCTTCTTCACCTTTCCGAAGGTGCCGCTCTCTCCGGCTCCCGGAGGCGAAGAAGCGGCTTCTTCGCGCAAAGACGATTGTGCCGCTCACTGTGCACTCCTTAGCGCGGCTTCTGCCGAAAGACGCCCGGGAGCGGCTCTTAGCTCCGGACAGCATCGTACCTTCGTCTTTAGCGTCTCTTCTCGTCTACATCTTAGCAAAAAGCTTTTCCACTATGTCTGGCGAGGAAAAGCTGTGCCAGCACAGAAAACATCTCCCATCGTATTCTAGACGTTGCACGGAGGTGTGCCGAGTGTTTGGCATGAAGGAAAGAAAAGTTGTCCAAAACAGCTTCCAATCGAATGTTCATGTGATTGGAAAAGTCAGGAGAGTGCAAAGGTACTGTTTTCTGGCAGTTGGCAAGCTGCGCACACAATCCCAGTGTTGTACAGCTTCCTTCTTCACCTTTCCGAAGGTGCCGCTCTCTCCGGCTCCCGGAGGCGAAGAAGCGGCTTCTTCGCGCAAAGACGATTGTGCCGCTCACTGTGCACTCCTTAGCGCGGCTTCTGCCGAAAGACGCCCGGGAGCGGCTCTTAGCTCCGGACAGCATCGTACCTTCGTCTTTAGCGTCTCTTCTCGTCTACATCTTAGCAAAAAGCTTTTCTACTATGTCTGGCGAGGAAAAACTGTGCCAGCACAGAAAACATCTCCCATCGTGTTCTAGACGTTGCACGGAGGTGTGCCGAGTGTTTGGCATGAAGGAAAGAAAAGTTGTCCAAAACAGCTTCCAATCGAATGTTCATGTGATTGGAAAAGTCAGGAGAGTGCAAAGGTACTGTTTTCTGGCAGTTGGCAAGCTGCGCACACAATCCCAGTGTTGTACAGCTTCCTTCTTCACCTTTCCGAAGGTGCCGCTCTCTCCGGCTCCCGGAGGCGAAGAAGCGGCTTCTTCGCGCAAAGACGATTGTGCCGCTCACTGTGCACTCCTTAGCGCGGCTTCTGCCGAAAGACGCCCGGGAGCGGCTCTTAGCTCCGGACAGCATCGTACCTTCGTCTTTAGCGTCTCTTCTCGTCTACATCTCAGCAAAAAGCTTTTCTACTATGTCTGGCGAGGAAAAACTGTGCCAGCACAGGAAACATCTCCCATCGTGTTCTAGACGTTGCACGGAGGTGTGCCGAGTGTTTGGCATGAAGGAAAGAAAAGTTGTCCAAAACAGCTTCCAATCGAATGTTCATGTGATTGGAAAAGTCAGGAGAGTGCAAAGGTACTGTTTTCTGGCAGTTGGCAAGCTGCGCACACAATCCCAGTGTTGTACAGCTTCCTTCTTCACCTTTCCGAAGGTGCCGCTCTCTCCGGCTCCCGGAGGCGAAGAAGCGGCTTCTTCGCGCAAAGACGATTGTGCCGCTCACTGTGCACTCCTTAGCGCGGCTTCTGCCGAAAGACGCCCGGGAGCGGCTCTTAGCTCCGGACAGCATCGTACCTTCGTCTTTAGCGTCTCTTCTCGTCTACATCTTAGCAAAAAGCTTTTCTACTATGTCTGGCGAGGAAAAACTGTGCCAGCACAGAAAACATCTCCCATCGTGTTCTAGACGTTGCACGGAGGTGTGCCGAGTGTTTGGCATGAAGAAAAGAAAAGTTGTCCAAAACAGCTTCCAATCGAATGTTCATGTGATTGGAAAAGTCAGGAGAGTGCAAAGGTACTGTTTTCTGGCAGTTGGCAAGCTGCGCACACAATCCCAGTGTTGTACAGCTTCCTTCTTCACCTTTCCGAAGGTGCCGCTCTCTCCGGCTCCCGGAGGCGAAGAAGCGGCTTCTTCGCGCAAAGACGATTGTGCCGCTCACTGTGCACTCCTTAGCGCGGCTTCTGCCGAAAGACGCCCGGGAGCGGCTCTTAGCTCCGGACAGCATCGTACCTTCGTCTTTAGCGTCTCTTCTCGTCTACATCTCAGCAAAAAGCTTTTCTACTATGTCTGGCGAGGAAAAACTGTGCCAGCACAGGAAACATCTCCCATCGTGTTCTAGACGTTGCACGGAGGTGTGCCGAGTGTTTGGCATGAAGAAAAGAAAAGTTGTCCAAAACAGCTTCCAATCGAATGTTCATGTGATTGGAAAAGTCAGGAGAGTGCAAAGGTACTGTTTTCTAGCAGTTGGCAAGCTGCGCACACAATCCCAGTGTTGTACAGCTTCCTTCTTCACCTTTCCGAAGGTGCCGCTCTCTCCGGCTCCCGGAGGCGAAGAAGCGGCTTCTTCGCGCAAAGACGATTGTGCCGCTCACTGTGCACTCCTTAGCGCGGCTTCTGCCGAAAGACGCCCGGGAGCGGCTCTTAGCTCCGGACAGCATCGTACCTTCGTCTTTAGCGTCTCTTCTCGTCTACATCTTAGCAAAAAGCTTTTCCACTATGTCTGGCGAGGAAAAACTGCGCCAGCACAGAAAACATCTCCCATCGTGTTCTAGACGTTGCACGATCCCTATACTTAGGCTGATTTTCCTTCCTGGGGATAGGGTTAGGCTTCAGCCTAGGGCTTGGAGTTTTTTAACCAGGAAGCCCTGAGTTCCAGGCTTACTAAATCTGCCAAAGGCATCCGAAAGGGAGTGCAAAAGTGCCACAACATGGTTGCTTTCACGGCTTTTTCCTTGGCAAGAAGCTTAACACCAGGCTGATTTCCCTTCCCAGGGTTACTGTAAGGCTTAGGCCTAGGGCTAGGATTTTTAAAACTAGGAAGCCCTTAGATCCAGGCACACTGCAGCTGTTCAAGGCATCCCAAGGGGAGTACAAAAGTGCAACAACATGGCAGCTTTCACAGCTTTTTCCTTGGCACCATCCCTATACCTAGGCTGTTTTATCTACCTAGGGTTAGGGTTAGGGTTCAGCCTAAGGCTTGGAGTTTTTTAACCAGGAAGCCCTGAGTTCCAGGCTTACTGCATCTGCAAAAGGCAACCCAAAGGGAGTGCAAAAGTGCCACAACATGGCTGCTTTCACGGCTTTTCCCTTAGGAAGAACCCTAATACGCGGCTGATTTACCTTCCTAGGGTTACTGTTAGGCTTAGGCCTAGGACTTTTAAAACCAGGAAGCCCTGGGCTCCAGGCACACTGCAGCTGTTAAAGGCATCCCAAGAGGGCCGCAGAAGTGACACAACTTGGCTGCCTCTGCTTTTATTCTCATGAGACCATCCCGAACCATAGGCTGATTTTCCTTCCTAGCGTGAGGGTTAGTGTTACGCCTAGGGTTAGTGTTTTTTTAGCAGAAAGCCCTGAGTTCCAAGAACACAGCAGCTGCGAAGGACTACCCAAGAGGAGGGGAAAAGTGCCACAACATGGCTGCCTCCAGCGCTTTTTCCTTGGGACCATCATTGAACCTAGGCTGATTTACTTGCCTCCAGTTGCACCTATGGTCACGCCAAGAGATAGGGATTTTAAATCAGTAAACCCTGAGCTCCAGACCCAGTGCAGCTGCAAAAGGCTTCCCAAGGGCAGCCAAAAATTGCCTCAACATGCTCCTTCCAGTGCTTTTTTCCTTGGGAACATCCCTATACCCAGGCTGATTTATCTGCCTAGGGTTAGGGTTAGGGTTCTGCCTAGACAGAGGATTTTTTCAAACAGGAAGCCCTGAATTCCAGGCACACTGCAGCTGTTAAAGGCAGTGTTCTACGTCAACCGCAACTTAGTCTGAAATAAATGCTTTTTCCCTGAGAGCATCTGAGAGGTTTGCATGAAGCACTGATATCTGACATTTGCAATTTTGAATAGGAGAGGAGAAAGAAAATGGGAAGAAGTTTTTAATTTTAGTGGTTTCAATGTTAATTTCCGTACACTTTTTCAAAACTTGTCAGCTCAAATGCCCATCAACATCTTTTAGTCATCTGTAAGTCAGTATTCATATAAAATGTGCTTCAAATCAAAAGAATTTCAAATTTGCACTCCAAATTTCTATGCCTAGATTTATGATTTCCTACACATATTAGATGAAAGGAAGGCCTTTTTTACTGTGGGAGTGCTGGAACACTGGAACAGGTTGCCCAGGGAAGTTGTGGGTGTCCCATCCCTGAAAGTATTCAAGGTCAGCTTGGACGGGGCTTGGAGCAGCAACAAAGGAGAAGCTTGGTGGTAGAGAAACAAAGTTGGACTATAGAAGAAACTGGGATTGAAGTATAGGAGCAAGTTTTCTCTCAGCTCTTGGGGTAAACTCAAAGTTGTACAAAATTACATTTATCTGTGCTATTCACTACTGTAACAGAAATGTTCATGAAAACTGTACAGAAGATAGCAAATTTTAAAAGAGATAAGAATTACAGCATAAAATCCATGGGATGGGTTACAACATGAGACACTCTCTAAGAGAAAATCTCTGTGTTTCAGCACTTCATCATGGTAAGATTTCATGAAGTGCCAAAGAAGGCGGCAAAATATCATTCGGGACGTTATTTCCTGGAATTCAGCCTGGCCATTAGTAGGAACTGGGTTTGAACACATCATGTAGATATACCACACACACTTGCCCTTCACTGAAAAATGACTGTTTACAACGAAGAAGCAATTGACGATCAAAATTGATTGAAAGCATCTTAAACATGTCAAGTATTTCATTGTAGATGATCTGTGATCCAAATGCTTCTTCCACCTTCGAGAGGGACAGAACAATTCTTCCATATCATGATGGTTTAAAATTGTATCAACCAATGTTTTCTGCTGAAAAGATAGCATCTATTTTTTTCTATTTTTGGAAGAAAATATTCCTAGACATACAACAGGTGAGAACTAAGTAATTTTAAAGAAACAAATTAAAAGAAAATATTCTGTAAATAGAATGAAATGAAAAGCTGTGTTTTAAATAGGAGCTAAATATGAAACAGAATTTTTGCACCAGGCATTTGAATTACTGCACCAGCTCTTTTGCCCATCAAGAGAGGCATTGAGCATTTCAGTCTTTTCCAAGGTGTTCATGATCTGCTATGCTGATCTCTGTGTGTGCCTAGGTGTGTGTGGAAGGGGGGGCATGTGAAGGGGAGTGTGTATGTTTGCTTTACAATTGTTGTGGCAGATTCATGCCTCAGCTCCACATTTTGTTTTAGAAAGGTCACACAGAGTGGATGTGAAGTTTACTATCAACAAGAGATCAATTCCCAAATCATCCATTTCACTCTACCTTATAAATCATGTGCTTTGTTGCATATTTTATCAAATCTACTTTCAAGCCAGATGGAGGAAGGAGGATGTGGGAATCCCTCCACCATCTTGCAACTTTTATGCAAGTAGGTTTTCAAGAAAATCATCATTTCTCTTTGAAATATGTCTGGAACAGGCATGATGGTAGTGTCAACCTGTTGGAGTTTTTGTTGCTGGAAGAAGTTATAGAAAAGGATTGGTTTTTACATTGACCAGTTACTGAATCAAGCTCAGGAATACATTGGAAATTCAACTGGGGCTTCCTTTCCCCGGCAGACTACTTCTAGAACGAGCTTGTACACTGAAGCTTACTCTTTTGCCCTCTTTTTGTTTCTTTCCTATTTTCCTGGCTTCTTTGCCACTCTCTAGACAATTTTGGAACTTTTTTCCCAACTCAAATGGTTTCAATAGTCTGATTGTGATCATACATTTTTACAAGGAATCTTTAAAATCTTTCCTCCAGTTAAGAAAGTCAAGGACTTAGGTCTTTTTCTTCCCTTATCAATATTGCAATGAAATTGATAAGTAAAGACCAACTCTTTCTTTTTGTTTTTAACCCAAGCAAATAATTCCCATCCATTCATCCATTTGGTGGACCAATAGTTGCCATTCTGATGGAAGTTGTCACTTCTTAACAGTAGGCATTCTGTGACTATGTTGACAGCACTTTGGGTGAAGATCCTAACTGGTCTTAGATACACATAGGGAGAAATTTGCTCAGCCAGTGTCAGTCTTAGGCATGCGTATCAGAAGATCTTTCTAGAGCTGGGAATTTTCCCATGAAAGGGATTCAGTTAGGGAAGAGACACTTGCCCCAGAGGTTTACATTCTTCTTGAAGACTGCTTAAGGAACTTAGATGCCATGTCCATTTGGATCTGTGTCTGCACAGAACTTTGTCATGCCAGTGCTTGAAATGCATCTTGAAGAGAATTCACTAGCACAGAATGAATGAGAGTGGAAGGGGTTGGTGGGGCTAACCAGGCCCAACCCCCCTGCCTAAACCAGGATACCTAGAGCCTCTTGCCCAGGATTCTATCTGGGTGTACTTTTAATGTCTTCAAAGATCCAGGCTCCACAATCTTTCTGGGCAGTCTGTGCCGTGGTTCAGTCACCCTCACAGTAAAGAATCATTTCCTGATGTTCCTGTATTTCAGTGTGTGCCCACTGCCTCTTGTCTTTTCACTCAGCATCACTGAAAAGACACTGATTCCCTCCCCTTTGCACTATTGCTTCCATATGGATGTGTGCTGCCATGTAGAGATATGTCAAAAACCTCCCTGAAGCCCAGGCAGATAATATTCCCTTCATCTACCAGTCAAGTTGATTCATCAGAGGAGTTTAAAGTTATGTTCAGCATGAAATGCCCCTGAAAAATCATGCTAACTACATTATTGTGTTGTCTTGCATGTGCCTGGCAAGGTTTTCCAGGAAGAGCTGCTTCATCAACTTCCTGGGTATAAAAAAGAGGCTGGCTGGTTTGTACGATTGCGAGTCCTCCTAATTGCCTTTTTTGAAGAAGAGTGTCATTTGCTTACATCCAGTCCTTAGCCTCTCTTCTCGTCTACATCTTAGCAAAAAGCTTTTCCACTATGTCTGGCGAGGAAAAACTGTGCCAGCACAGAAAACATCTCCCATCGTGTTCTAGACGTTGCACGGAGGTGTGCCGAGTGTTTGGCATGAAGGAAAGAAAAGTTGTCCAAAACAGCTTCCAATCGAATGTTCATGTGATTGGAAAAGTCAGGAGAGTGCAAAGGTACTGTTTTCTATCAGTTGGCAAGCTGCGCACACAATCCCAGTGTTGTACAGCTTCCTTCTTCACCTTTCCGAAGGTGCCGCTCTCTCCGGCTCCCGGAGGCGAAGAAGCGGCTTCTTCGCGCAAAGACGATTGTGCCGCTCACTGTGCACTCCTTAGCGCGGCTTCTGCCGAAAGACGCCCGGGAGCGGCTCTTAGCTCCGGACAGCATCGTACCTTCGTCTTTAGCGTCTCTTCTCGTCTACATCTTAGCAAAAAGCTTTTCTACTATGTCTGGCGAGGAAAAACTGTGCCAGCACAGAAAACATCTCCCATCGTATTCTAGACGTTGCACGGAGGTGTGCCGAGTGTTTGGCATGAAGGAAAGAAAAGTTGTCCAAAACAGCTTCCAATCGAATGTTCATGTGATTGGAAAAGTCAGGAGAGTGCAAAGATACTGTTTTCTAGCAGTTGGCAAGCTGCGCACAAAATCCCAGTGTTGTACAGCTTCCTTCTTCACCTTTCCGAAGGTGCCGCTCTCTCCGGCTCCCGGAGGCGAAGAAGCGGCTTCTTCGCGCAAAGACGATTGTGCCGCTCACTGTGCACTCCTTAGCGCGGCTTCTGCCGAAAGACGCCCGGGAGCGGCTCTTAGCTCCGGACAGCATCGTACCTTCGTCTTTAGCGTCTCTTCTCGTCTACATCTTAGCAAAAAGCTTTTCTACTATGTCTGCCGAGGAAAAACTGTGCCAGCACAGAAAACATCTCCCATCGTGTTCTAGACGTTGCACGGAGGTGTGCCGAGTGTTTGGCATGAAGAAAAGAAAAGTTGTCCAAAACAGCTTCCAATCGAATGTTCATGTGATTGGAAAAGTCAGGAGAGTGCAAAGGTACTGTTTTCTGGCAGTTGGCAAGCTGCGCACACAATCCCAGTGTTGTACAGCTTCCTTCTTCACCTTTCCGAAGGTGCCGCTCTCTCCGGCTCCCGGAGGCGAAGAAGCGGCTTCTTCGCGCAAAGACGATTGTGCCGCTCACTGTGCACTCCTTAGCGCGGCTTCTGCCGAAAGACGCCCGGGAGCGGCTCTTAGCTCCGGACAGCATCGTACCTTCGTCTTTAGCGTCTCTTCTCGTCTACATCTTAGCAAAAAGCTTTTCCACTATGTCTGGCGAGGAAAAACTGTGTCAGCACAGAAAACATCTCCCATCGTGTTCTAGACGTTGCACGGAGGTGTGCCGAGTGTTTGGCATGAAGAAAAGAAAAGTTGTCCAAAACAGCTTCCAATCGAATGTTCATGTGATTGGAAAAGTCAGGAGAGTGCAAAGGTACTGTTTTCTAGCAGTTGGCAAGCTGCGCACACAATCCCAGTGTTGTACAGCTTCCTTCTTCACCTTTCCGAAGGTGCCGCTCTCTCCGGCTCCCGGAGGCGAAGAAGCGGCTTCTTCGCGCAAAGACGATTGTGCCGCTCACTGTGCACTCCTTAGCGCGGCTTCTGCCGAAAGACGCCCGGGAGCGGCTCTTAGCTCCGGACAGCATCGTACCTTCGTCTTTAGCGTCTCTTCTCGTCTACATCTTAGCAAAAAGCTTTTCCACTATGTCTGGCGAGGAAAAACTGTGCCAGCACAGAAAACATCTCCCATCGTGTTCTAGACGTTGCACGGAGGTGTGCCGAGTGTTTGGCATGAAGAAAAGAAAAGTTGTCCAAAACAGCTTCCAATCGAATGTTCATGTGATTGGAAAAGTCAGGAGAGTGCAAAGGTACTGTTTTCTATCAGTTGGCAAGCTGCGCACACAATCCCAGTGTTGTACAGCTTCCTTCTTCACCTTTCCGAAGGTGCCGCTCTCTCCGGCTCCCGGAGGCGAAGAAGCGGCTTCTTCGCGCAAAGACGATTGTGCCGCTCACTGTGCACTCCTTAGCGCGGCTTCTGCCGAAAGACGCCCGGGAGCGGCTCTTAGCTCCGGACAGCATCGTACCTTCGTCTTTAGCGTCTCCTCGTCTACATCTTAGCAAAAAGCTTTTCCACTATGTCTGGCGAGGAAAAACTGTGCCAGCACAGAAAACATCTCCCATCGTATTCTAGACGTTGCACGGAGGTGTGCCGAGTGTTTGGCATGAAGGAAAGAAAAGTTGTCCAAAACAGCTTCCAATCGAATGTTCATGTGATTGGAAAAGTCAGGAGAGGCAAAGGTACTGTTTTCTGGCAGTTGGCAGGCTGCGCACAAAATCCCAGTGTTGTACAGCTTCCTTCTTCACCTTTCCGAAGGTGCCGCTCTCTCCGGCTCCCGGAGGCGAAGAAGCGGCTTCTTCGCGCAAAGACGATTGTGCCGCTCACTGTGCACTCCTTAGCGCGGCTTCTGCCGAAAGACGCCCGGGAGCGGCTCTTAGCTCCGGACAGCATCGTACCTTCGTCTTTAGCGTCTCTTCTCGTCTACATCTTAGCAAAAAGCTTTTCTACTATGTCTGGCGAGGAAAAACTGTGCCAGCACAGAAAACATCTCCCATCGTGTTCTAGACGTTGCACGGAGGTGTGCCGAGTGTTTGGCATGAAGAAAAGAAAAGTTGTCCAAAACAGCTTCCAATCGAATGTTCATGTGATTGGAAAAGTCAGGAGAGTGCAAAGGTACTGTTTTCTGGCAGTTGGCAAGCTGCGCACACAATCCCAGTGTTGTACAGCTTCCTTCTTCACCTTTCCGAAGGTGCCGCTCTCTCCGGCTCCCGGAGGCGAAGAAGCGGCTTCTTCGCGCAAAGACGATAGTGCCGCTCACTGTGCACTCCTTAGCGCGGCTTCTGCCGAAAGACGCCCGGGAGCGGCTCTTAGCTCCGGAGAGCATCGTACCTTCGTCTTTAGCGTCTCTTCTCGTCTACATCTTAGCAAAAAGCTTTTCTACTATGTCTGGCGAGGAAAAACTGTGCCAGCACAGAAAACATCTCCCATCGTGTTCTAGACGTTGCACGGAGGTGTGCCGAGTGTTTGGCATGAAGAAAAGAAAAGTTGTCCAAAACAGCTTCCAATCGAATGTTCATGTGATTGGAAAAGTCAGGAGAGTGCAAAGGTACTGTTTTCTGGCAGTTGGCAAGCTGCGCACACAATCCCAGTGTTGTACAGCTTCCTTCTTCACCTTTCCGAAGGTGCCGCTCTCTCCGGCTCCCGGAGGCGAAGAAGCGGCTTCTTCGCGCAAAGACGATTGTGCCGCTCACTGTGCACTCCTTAGCGCGGCTTCTGCCGAAAGACGCCCGGGAGCGGCTCTTAGCTCCGGAGAGCATCGTACCTTCGTCTTTAGCGTCTCTTCTCGTCTACATCTTAGCAAAAAGCTTTTCCACTATGTCTGGCGAGGAAAAACTGTGCCAGCACAGAAAACATCTCCCATCGTGTTCTAGACGTTGCACGGAGGTGTGCCGAGTGTTTGGCATGAAGGAAAGAAAAGTTGTCCAAAACAGCTTCCAATCGAATGTTCATGTGATTGGAAAAGTCAGGAGAGTGCAAAGGTACTGTTTTCTATCAGTTGGCAAGCTGCGCACACAATCCCAGTGTTGTACAGCTTCCTTCTTCACCTTTCCGAAGGTGCCGCTCTCTCCGGCTCCCGGAGGCGAAGAAGCGGCTTCTTCGCGCAAAGACGATTGTGCCGCTCACTGTGCACTCCTTAGCGCGGCTTCTGCCGAAAGACGCCCGGGAGCGGCTCTTAGCTCCGGACAGCATCGTACCTTCGTCTTTAGCGTCTCTTCTCGTCTACATCTTAGCAAAAAGCTTTTCTACTATGTCTGGCGAGGAAAAACTGTGCCAGCACAGAAAACATCTCCCATCGTGTTCTAGACGTTGCACGGAGGTGTGCCGAGTGTTTGGCATGAAGGAAAGAAAAGTTGTCCAAAACAGCTTCCAATCGAATGTTCATGTGATTGGAAAAGTCAGGAGAGTGCAAAGGTACTGTTTTCTGGCAGTTGGCAAGCTGCGCACACAATCCCAGTGTTGTACAGCTTCCTTCTTCACCTTTCCGAAGGTGCCGCTCTCTCCGGCTCCCGGAGGCGAAGAAGCGGCTTCTTCGCGCAAAGACGATTGTGCCGCTCACTGTGCACTCCTTAGCGCGGCTTCTGCCGAAAGACGCCCGGGAGCGGCTCTTAGCTCCGGACAGCATCGTACCTTCGTCTTTAGCGTCTCTTCTCGTCTACATCTCAGCAAAAAGCTTTTCTACTATGTCTGGCGAGGAAAAACTGTGCCAGCACAGAAAACATCTCCCATCGTGTTCTAGACGTTGCACGGAGGTGTGCCGAGTGTTTGGCATGAAGGAAAGAAAAGTTGTCCAAAACAGCTTCCAATCGAATGTTCATGTGATTGGAAAAGTCAGGAGAGTGCAAAGGTACTGTTTTCTGGCAGTTGGCAAGCTGCGCACACAATCCCAGTGTTGTACAGCTTCCTTCTTCACCTTTCCGAAGGTGCCGCTCTCTCCGGCTCCCGGAGGCGAAGAAGCGGCTTCTTCGCGCAAAGACGATTGTGCCGCTCACTGTGCACTCCTTAGCGCGGCTTCTGCCGAAAGACGCCCGGGAGCGGCTCTTAGCTCCGGACAGCATCGTACCTTCGTCTTTAGCGTCTCTTCTCGTCTACATCTTAGCAAAAAGCTTTTCTACTATGTCTGGCGAGGAAAAACTGTGCCAGCACAGAAAACATCTCCCATCGTGTTCTAGACGTTGCACGGAGGTGTGCCGAGTGTTTGGCATGAAGGAAAGAAAAGTTGTCCAAAACAGCTTCCAATCGAATGTTCATGTGATTGGAAAAGTCAGGAGAGTGCAAAGGTACTGTTTTCTGGCAGTTGGCAAGCTGCGCACACAATCCCATTGTTGTACAGCTTCCTTCTTCACCTTTCCGAAGGTGCCGCTCTCTCCGGCTCCCGGAGGCGAAGAAGCGGCTTCTTCGCGCAAAGACGATTGTGCCGCTCACTGTGCACTCCTTAGCGCGGCTTCTGCCGAAAGACGCCCGGGAGCGGCTCTTAGCTCCGGACAGCATCGTACCTTCGTCTTTAGCGTCTCTTCTCGTCTACATCTCAGCAAAAAGCTTTTCTACTATGTCTGGCGAGGAAAAACTGTGCCAGCACAGGAAACATCTCCCATCGTGTTCTAGACGTTGCACGGAGGTGTGCCGAGTGTTTGGCATGAAGAAAAGAAAAGTTGTCCAAAACAGCTTCCAATCGAATGTTCATGTGATTGGAAAAGTCAGGAGAGTGCAAAGGTACTGTTTTCTAGCAGTTGGCAAGCTGCGCACACAATCCCAGTGTTGTACAGCTTCCTTCTTCACCTTTCCGAAGGTGCCGCTCTCTCCGGCTCCCGGAGGCGAAGAAGCGGCTTCTTCGCGCAAAGACGATTGTGCCGCTCACTGTGCACTCCTTAGCGCGGCTTCTGCCGAAAGACGCCCGGGAGCGGCTCTTAGCTCCGGAGAGCATCGTACCTTCGTCTTTAGCGTCTCTTCTCGTCTACATCTTAGCAAAAAGCTTTTCCACTATGTCTGGCGAGGAAAAACTGCGCCAGCACAGAAAACATCTCCCATCGTGTTCTAGACGTTGCACGATCCCTATACTTAGGCTGATTTTCCTTCCTGGGGATAGGGTTAGGCTTCAGCCTAGGGCTTGGAGTTTTTTAACCAGGAAGCCCTGAGTTCCAGGCTTACTAAATCTGCCAAAGGCATCCGAAAGGGAGTGCAAAAGTGCCACAACATGGTTGCTTTCACGGCTTTTTCCTTGGCAAGAAGCTTAACACCAGGCTGATTTCCCTTCCCAGGGTTACTGTAAGGCTTAGGCCTAGGGCTAGGATTTTTAAAACTAGGAAGCCCTTAGATCCAGGCACACTGCAGCTGTTCAAGGCATCCCAAGGGGAGTACAAAAGTGCAACAACATGGCAGCTTTCACAGCTTTTTCCTTGGCACCATCCCTATACCTAGGCTGTTTTATCTACCTAGGGTTAGGGTTAGGGTTCAGCCTAAGGCTTGGAGTTTTTTAACCAGGAAGCCCTGAGTTCCAGGCTTACTGCATCTGCAAAAGGCAACCCAAAGGGAGTGCAAAAGTGCCACAACATGGCTGCTTTCACGGCTTTTCCCTTAGGAAGAACCCTAATACGCGGCTGATTTACCTTCCTAGGGTTACTGTTAGGCTTAGGCCTAGGACTTTTAAAACCAGGAAGCCCTGGGCTCCAGGCACACTGCAGCTGTTAAAGGCATCCCAAGAGGGCCGCAGAAGTGACACAACTTGGCTGCTTCCTCTTCTATTCTCATGAGACCATCCCGAACCATAGGCTGATTTTCCTTCCTAGGGTTAATGTTTGAGTTTCGCCTAGGGTAAGAGGTCTATTAACCAGAAAGCCCTGAGTTCCAAGAACACAGCAGCTGCGAAGGACTAGCCAAGAAGAGCGCAAAAGTACCACAACATGCCTGCCTCCACAGCTTTTTCCTTGGGGACATGCCTAATTCCTGGCTGATTTGCCTTTCTCGTCTTAGGGTTGGGGTTCGGCCTAGGGCTAGGATATTTTTAACTAGGTAGCCCTGAGTTCCAGGCTTACTGCATCTGCCAAAGGCATCCCAAAGGGAGTGCAGAAGTGCCACAACATGGCTGCTTTCACGGCTTTTCCCTTAGGAAGAGCCCTAATACGCGGCTGCTTTACCTTCCTAGGGTTACTGTTAGGCTTAGGCCTAGGACTTTTAAAACCAGGAAGCCCTGGGCTCCAGGCACACTGCAGCTGCGAAAGGCATCCCAAGGGGAGCGCAAAAGTGACACAACTTGGCTGCCACCACTGATATTTCCATGAGACCATCCCGAATCATAGGCTGATTTTCCTTCCTAGGGTTAAGGTTTGAGTTACGCCTGGGGTAAGGGTTCTATTAACCAGAAAGCCCTGAGTTCCAAGAACACAGCAGCTGCGAAGGACTACCCAAGAAGAGCGCAAAAGTACCACAACGTGCCTGCCTCCACAGCTTTTTCCTTGGGGACATGCCTAATTCCTGGCTGATTTGCCTTTCTCGTCTTAGGGTTGGGGTTCGGCCTAGGGCTAGGATTTTTAAAATCAGGAAGCCCTGAGTTCCAGGCACACTGGAGCTGTGAAAGGCATCCAAAAGGGAGTGCAAAAGTGCCACAACATGGCTGCTTTCCCGGCTTTTTCCTTGGCAAGAAGCCTAACACCAGGCTGATTTACCTTCCTAGGGTTACTATAAGGCTTAGGCCTAGGGCTAGGATTTTTAAAACTAGGAAGCCCTTAGCTCCAGGCACACTGCAGCTGTTCAAGGCATCCCAAGAGTGCCGCAGAAGTGACACAACTTGGCTTCCTCTGCTGCTATTCTCATGAGTCCATCCCGAACCATAGGCTGATTTTCCTTCCTAGGGTGAGGGTTAGAGTTACGCCTAGGGTTAGTGTTTTTTTAACCAGAAAGCCCTGAGTTCCAAGAACACAGCAGCTGCCAAGGACTACCCAAGAGGAGGGGAAAAGTGCCACAACATGGCTGCCTCCAGCGCTTTTTCCTTGGGACCATCATTGAACCTAGGCTGATTTACTTGCCTCCAGTTGCACCTATGGTCACGCCAAGAGATAGGGATTTTAAATCAGTAAACCCTGAGCTCCAGACCCAGTGCAGCTGCAAAAGGCTTCCCAAGGGCAGCCAAAAATTGCCTCAACATGCTCCTTCCAGTGCTTTTTTCCTTGGGAACATCCCTATACCCAGGCTGATTTATCTGCCTAGGGTTAGGGTTAGGGTTCAGCCTAGAGAGAGGATTTTTTCAAACAGGAAGCCCTGAATTCCAGGCACACTGCAGCTGTTAAAGGCAGTGTTCTACGTCAACCGCAACTTAGTCTGAAATAAATGCTTTTTCCCTGAGAGCATCTGAGAGGTTTGCATGAAGCACTGATATCTGACATTTGCAATTTTGAATAGGAGAGGAGAAAGAAAATGGGAAGAAGTTTTTAATTTTAGTGGTTTCAATGTTAATTTCCGTACACTTTTTCAAAACTTGTCAGCTCAAATGCCCATCAACATCTTTTAGTCATCTGTAAGTCAGTATTCATATAAAATGTGCTTCAAATCAAAAGAATTTCAAATTTGCACTCCAAATTTCTATGCCTAGATTTATGATTTCCTACACATATTAGATGAAAGGAAGGCCTTTTTTACTGTGGGAGTGCTGGAACACTGGAACAGGTTGCCCAGGGAAGTTGTGGGTGTCCCATCCCTGAAAGTATTCAAGGTCAGCTTGGACGGGGCTTGGAGCAGCAACAAAGGAGAAGCTTGGTGGTAGAGAAACAAAGTTGGACTATAGAAGAAACTGGGATTGAAGTATAGGAGCAAGTTTTCTCTCAGCTCTTGGGGTAAACTCAAAGTTGTACAAAATGACATTTATCTGTGCTATTCACTACTGTAACAGAAATGTTCATGAAAACTGTACAGAAGATAGCAAATTTTAAAAGAGATAAGAATTACAGCATAAAATCCATGGGATGGGTTACAACATGAGACACTCTCTAAGAGAAAATCTCTGTGTTTCAGCACTTCATCATGGTAAGATTTCATGAAGTGCCAAAGAAGGCGGCAAAATATCATTCGGGACGTTATTTCCTGGAATTCAGCCTGGCCATTAGTAGGAACTGGGTTTGAACACATCATGTAGATATACCACACACACTTGCCCTTCACTGAAAAATGACTGTTTACAACGAAGAAGCAATTGACGATCAAAATTGATTGAAAGCATCTTAAACATGTCAGGTATTTCATTGTAGATGATCTGTGATCCAAATGCTTCTTCCACCTTCGAGAGGGACAGAACAATTCTTCCATATCATGATGGTTTAAAATTGTATCAACCAATGTTTTCTGCTGAAAAGATAGCATCTATTTTTTTCTATTTTTGGAAGAAAATATTCCTAGACATACAACAGGTGAGAACTAAGTAATTTTAAAGAAACAAATTAAAAGAAAATATTCTGTAAATAGAATGAAATGAAAAGCTGTGTTTTAAATAGGAGCTAAATATGAAACAGAATTTTTGCACCAGGCATTTGAATTACTGCACCAGCTCTTTTGCCCATCAAGAGAGGCATTGAGCATTTCAGTCTTTTCCAAGGTGTTCATGATCTGCTATGCTGATCTCTGTGTGTGCCTAGGTGTGTGTGGAAGGGGGGGCATGTGAAGGGGAGTGTGTATGTTTGCTTTACAATTGTTGTGGCAGATTCATGCCTCAGCTCCACATTTTGTTTTAGAAAGGTCACACAGAGTGGATGTGAAGTTTACTATCAACAAGAGATCAATTCCCAAATCATCCATTTCACTCTACCTTATAAATCATGTGCTTTGTTGCATATTTTATCAAATCTACTTTCAAGCCAGATGGAGGAAGGAGGATGTGGGAATCCCTCCACCATCTTGCAACTTTTATGCAAGTAGGTTTTCAAGAAAATCATCATTTCTCTTTGAAATATGTCTGGAACAGGCATGATGGTAGTGTCAACCTGTTGGAGTTTTTGTTGCTGGAAGAAGTTATACAAAAGGATTGGTTTTTACATTGACCAGTTACTGAATCAAGCTCAGGAATACATTGGAAATTCAACTGGGGCTTCCTTTCCCCGGCAGACTACTTCTAGAACGAGCTTGTACACTGAAGCTTACTCTTTTGCCCTCTTTTTGTTTCTTTCCTATTTTCTTGGC
This sequence comes from Ammospiza maritima maritima, assembly GCA_036010785.1. Classification (NCBI taxonomy): domain Eukaryota; kingdom Metazoa; phylum Chordata; class Aves; order Passeriformes; family Passerellidae; genus Ammospiza; species Ammospiza maritima. The sequence continues at coordinate 6,046,542 of CM069694.1, forward strand.
TTCTTTGCCACTCTCTAGACAATTTTGGAACTTTTTTCCCAACTCAAATGGTTTCAATAGTCTGATTGTGATCATACATTTTTACAAGGAATTTTTAAAATCTTTCCTCCAATTAAGAAAGTCAAGGACTTAGGTCTTTTTCTTCCCTTATCAATATTGCAATGAAATTGATAAGTAAAGACCAACTCTTTCTTTTTGTTTTTAACCCAAGCAAATAATTCCCATCCATTCATCCATTTGGTGGACCAATAGTTGCCATTCTGATGGAAGTTGTCACTTCTTAACAGTAGGCATTCTGTGACTATGTTGACAGCACTTTGGGTGAAGATCCTAACTGGTCTTAGATACACATAGGGAGAAATTTGCTCAGCCAGTGTCAGTCTTAGGCATGCGTATCAGAAGATCTTTCTAGAGCTGGGAATTTTCCCATGAAAGGGATTCAGTTAGGGAAGAGACACTTGCCCCAGAGGTTTACATTCTTCTTGAAGACTGCTTAAGGAACTTAGATGCCATGTCCATTTGGATCTGTGTCTGCACAGAACTTTGTCATGCCAGTGCTTGAAATGCATCTTGAAGAGAATTCACTAGCACAGAATGAATGAGAGTGGAAGGGGTTGGTGGGGCTAACCAGGCCCAACCCCCCTGCCTAAACCAGGATACCTAGAGCCTCTTGCCCAGGATTCTATCTGGGTGTACTTTGAATGTCTTCAAAGATCCAGGCTCCACAATCTTTCTGGGCAGTCTGTGCCGTGGTTCACTCACCCTCACAGTAAAGAATCATTTCCTGATGTTCCTGTATTTCAGTGTGTGCCCACTGCCTCTTGTCTTTTCACTCAGCATCACTGAAAAGACACTGATTCCCTCCCCTTTGCACTATTGCTTCCATATGGATGTGTGCTGCCATGTAGAGATATGTCAAAAACCTCCCTGAAGCCCAGGCAGATAATATTCCCTTCATCTACCAGTCAAGTTGATTCATCAGAGGAGTTTAAAGTTATGTTCAGCATGAAATGCCCCTGAAAAATCATGCTAACTACATTATTGTGTTGTCTTGCATGTGCCTGGCAAGGTTTTCCAGGAAGAGCTGCTTCATCAACTTCCTGGGTATAAAAAAGAGGCTGGCTGGTTTGTACGATTGCGAGTCCTCCTAATTGCCTTTTTTGAAGAAGAGTGTCATTTGCTTACATCCAGTCCTTAGCCTCTCTTCTCGTCTACATCTTAGCAAAAAGCTTTTCCACTATGTCTGGCGAGGAAAAACTGTGCCAGCACAGAAAACATCTCCCATCGTGTTCTAGACGTTGCACGGAGGTGTGCCGAGTGTTTGGCATGAAGGAAAGAAAAGTTGTCCAAAACAGCTTCCAATCGAATGTTCATGTGATTGGAAAAGTCAGGAGAGTGCAAAGGTACTGTTTTCTATCAGTTGGCAAGCTGCGCACACAATCCCAGTGTTGTACAGCTTCCTTCTTCACCTTTCCGAAGGTGCCGCTCTCTCCGGCTCCCGGAGGCGAAGAAGCGGCTTCTTCGCGCAAAGACGATTGTGCCGCTCACTGTGCACTCCTTAGCGCGGCTTCTGCCGAAAGACGCCCGGGAGCGGCTCTTAGCTCCGGACAGCATCGTACCTTCGTCTTTAGCGTCTCTTCTCGTCTACATCTTAGCAAAAAGCTTTTCTACTATGTCTGGCGAGGAAAAACTGTGCCAGCACAGAAAACATCTCCCATCGTATTCTAGACGTTGCACGGAGGTGTGCCGAGTGTTTGGCATGAAGGAAAGAAAAGTTGTCCAAAACAGCTTCCAATCGAATGTTCATGTGATTGGAAAAGTCAGGAGAGTGCAAAGATACTGTTTTCTAGCAGTTGGCAAGCTGCGCACAAAATCCCAGTGTTGTACAGCTTCCTTCTTCACCTTTCCGAAGGTGCCGCTCTCTCCGGCTCCCGGAGGCGAAGAAGCGGCTTCTTCGCGCAAAGACGATTGTGCCGCTCACTGTGCACTCCTTAGCGCGGCTTCTGCCGAAAGACGCCCGGGAGCGGCTCTTAGCTCCGGAGAGCATCGTACCTTCGTCTTTAGCGTCTCTTCTCGTCTACATCTTAGCAAAAAGCTTTTCTACTATGTCTGCCGAGGAAAAACTGTGCCAGCACAGAAAACATCTCCCATCGTGTTCTAGACGTTGCACGGAGGTGTGCCGAGTGTTTGGCATGAAGAAAAGAAAAGTTGTCCAAAACAGCTTCCAATCGAATGTTCATGTGATTGGAAAAGTCAGGAGAGTGCAAAGGTACTGTTTTCTGGCAGTTGGCAAGCTGCGCACACAATCCCAGTGTTGTACAGCTTCCTTCTTCACCTTTCCGAAGGTGCCGCTCTCTCCGGCTCCCGGAGGCGAAGAAGCGGCTTCTTCGCGCAAAGACGATTGTGCCGCTCACTGTGCACTCCTTAGCGCGGCTTCTGCCGAAAGACGCCCGGGAGCGGCTCTTAGCTCCGGACAGCATCGTACCTTCGTCTTTAGCGTCTCTTCTCGTCTACATCTTAGCAAAAAGCTTTTCCACTATGTCTGGCGAGGAAAAACTGTGTCAGCACAGAAAACATCTCCCATCGTGTTCTAGACGTTGCACGGAGGTGTGCCGAGTGTTTGGCATGAAGGAAAGAAAAGTTGTCCAAAACAGCTTCCAATCGAATGTTCATGTGATTGGAAAAGTCAGGAGAGTGCAAAGGTACTGTTTTCTGGCAGTTGGCAAGCTGCGCACACAATCCCAGTGTTGTACAGCTTCCTTCTTCACCTTTCCGAAGGTGCCGCTCTCTCCGGCTCCCGGAGGCGAAGAAGCGGCTTCTTCGCGCAAAGACGATTGTGCCGCTCACTGTGCACTCCTTAGCGCGGCTTCTGCCGAAAGACGCCCGGGAGCGGCTCTTAGCTCCGGACAGCATCGTACCTTCGTCTTTAGCGTCTCTTCTCGTCTACATCTTAGCAAAAAGCTTTTCCACTATGTCTGGCGAGGAAAAACTGTGCCAGCACAGAAAACATCTCCCATCGTGTTCTAGACGTTGCACGGAGGTGTGCCGAGTGTTTGGCATGAAGAAAAGAAAAGTTGTCCAAAACAGCTTCCAATCGAATGTTCATGTGATTGGAAAAGTCAGGAGAGTGCAAAGGTACTGTTTTCTAGCAGTTGGCAAGCTGCGCACACAATCCCAGTGTTGTACAGCTTCCTTCTTCACCTTTCCGAAGGTGCCGCTCTCTCCGGCTCCCGGAGGCGAAGAAGCGGCTTCTTCGCGCAAAGACGATTGTGCCGCTCACTGTGCACTCCTTAGCGCGGCTTCTGCCGAAAGACGCCCGGGAGCGGCTCTTAGCTCCGGACAGCATCGTACCTTCGTCTTTAGCGTCTCCTCGTCTACATCTTAGCAAAAAGCTTTTCCACTATGTCTGGCGAGGAAAAACTGTGCCAGCACAGAAAACATCTCCCATCGTATTCTAGACGTTGCACGGAGGTGTGCCGAGTGTTTGGCATGAAGGAAAGAAAAGTTGTCCAAAACAGCTTCCAATCGAATGTTCATGTGATTGGAAAAGTCAGGAGAGGCAAAGGTACTGTTTTCTGGCAGTTGGCAGGCTGCGCACAAAATCCCAGTGTTGTACAGCTTCCTTCTTCACCTTTCCGAAGGTGCCGCTCTCTCCGGCTCCCGGAGGCGAAGAAGCGGCTTCTTCGCGCAAAGACGATTGTGCCGCTCACTGTGCACTCCTTAGCGCGGCTTCTGCCGAAAGACGCCCGGGAGCGGCTCTTAGCTCCGGACAGCATCGTACCTTCGTCTTTAGCGTCTCTTCTCGTCTACATCTTAGCAAAAAGCTTTTCTACTATGTCTGGCGAGGAAAAACTGTGCCAGCACAGAAAACATCTCCCATCGTGTTCTAGACGTTGCACGGAGGTGTGCCGAGTGTTTGGCATGAAGAAAAGAAAAGTTGTCCAAAACAGCTTCCAATCGAATGTTCATGTGATTGGAAAAGTCAGGAGAGTGCAAAGGTACTGTTTTCTGGCAGTTGGCAAGCTGCGCACACAATCCCAGTGTTGTACAGCTTCCTTCTTCACCTTTCCGAAGGTGCCGCTCTCTCCGGCTCCCGGAGGCGAAGAAGCGGCTTCTTCGCGCAAAGACGATAGTGCCGCTCACTGTGCACTCCTTAGCGCGGCTTCTGCCGAAAGACGCCCGGGAGCGGCTCTTAGCTCCGGAGAGCATCGTACCTTCGTCTTTAGCGTCTCTTCTCGTCTACATCTTAGCAAAAAGCTTTTCTACTATGTCTGGCGAGGAAAAACTGTGCCAGCACAGAAAACATCTCCCATCGTGTTCTAGACGTTGCACGGAGGTGTGCCGAGTGTTTGGCATGAAGGAAAGAAAAGTTGTCCAAAACAGCTTCCAATCGAATGTTCATGTGATTGGAAAAGTCAGGAGAGTGCAAAGGTACTGTTTTCTGGCAGTTGGCAAGCTGCGCACACAATCCCAGTGTTGTACAGCTTCCTTCTTCACCTTTCCGAAGGTGCCGCTCTCTCCGGCTCCCGGAGGCGAAGAAGCGGCTTCTTCGCGCAAAGACGATTGTGCCGCTCACTGTGCACTCCTTAGCGCGGCTTCTGCCGAAAGACGCCCGGGAGCGGCTCTTAGCTCCGGAGAGCATCGTACCTTCGTCTTTAGCGTCTCTTCTCGTCTACATCTTAGCAAAAAGCTTTTCCACTATGTCTGGCGAGGAAAAACTGTGCCAGCACAGAAAACATCTCCCATCGTGTTCTAGACGTTGCACGGAGGTGTGCCGAGTGTTTGGCATGAAGGAAAGAAAAGTTGTCCAAAACAGCTTCCAATCGAATGTTCATGTGATTGGAAAAGTCAGGAGAGTGCAAAGGTACTGTTTTCTATCAGTTGGCAAGCTGCGCACACAATCCCAGTGTTGTACAGCTTCCTTCTTCACCTTTCCGAAGGTGCCGCTCTCTCCGGCTCCCGGAGGCGAAGAAGCGGCTTCTTCGCGCAAAGACGATTGTGCCGCTCACTGTGCACTCCTTAGCGCGGCTTCTGCCGAAAGACGCCCGGGAGCGGCTCTTAGCTCCGGAGAGCATCGTACCTTCGTCTTTAGCGTCTCTTCTCGTCTACATCTTAGCAAAAAGCTTTTCTACTATGTCTGGCGAGGAAAAACTGTGCCAGCACAGAAAACATCTCCCATCGTGTTCTAGACGTTGCACGGAGGTGTGCCGAGTGTTTGGCATGAAGGAAAGAAAAGTTGTCCAAAACAGCTTCCAATCGAATGTTCATGTGATTGGAAAAGTCAGGAGAGTGCAAAGGTACTGTTTTCTGGCAGTTGGCAAGCTGCGCACACAATCCCAGTGTTGTACAGCTTCCTTCTTCACCTTTCCGAAGGTGCCGCTCTCTCCGGCTCCCGGAGGCGAAGAAGCGGCTTCTTCGCGCAAAGACGATTGTGCCGCTCACTGTGCACTCCTTAGCGCGGCTTCTGCCGAAAGACGCCCGGGAGCGGCTCTTAGCTCCGGACAGCATCGTACCTTCGTCTTTAGCGTCTCTTCTCGTCTACATCTCAGCAAAAAGCTTTTCTACTATGTCTGGCGAGGAAAAACTGTGCCAGCACAGAAAACATCTCCCATCGTGTTCTAGACGTTGCACGGAGGTGTGCCGAGTGTTTGGCATGAAGGAAAGAAAAGTTGTCCAAAACAGCTTCCAATCGAATGTTCATGTGATTGGAAAAGTCAGGAGAGTGCAAAGGTACTGTTTTCTGGCAGTTGGCAAGCTGCGCACACAATCCCAGTGTTGTACAGCTTCCTTCTTCACCTTTCCGAAGGTGCCGCTCTCTCCGGCTCCCGGAGGCGAAGAAGCGGCTTCTTCGCGCAAAGACGATTGTGCCGCTCACTGTGCACTCCTTAGCGCGGCTTCTGCCGAAAGACGCCCGGGAGCGGCTCTTAGCTCCGGACAGCATCGTACCTTCGTCTTTAGCGTCTCTTCTCGTCTACATCTTAGCAAAAAGCTTTTCTACTATGTCTGGCGAGGAAAAACTGTGCCAGCACAGAAAACATCTCCCATCGTGTTCTAGACGTTGCACGGAGGTGTGCCGAGTGTTTGGCATGAAGGAAAGAAAAGTTGTCCAAAACAGCTTCCAATCGAATGTTCATGTGATTGGAAAAGTCAGGAGAGTGCAAAGGTACTGTTTTCTGGCAGTTGGCAAGCTGCGCACACAATCCCATTGTTGTACAGCTTCCTTCTTCACCTTTCCGAAGGTGCCGCTCTCTCCGGCTCCCGGAGGCGAAGAAGCGGCTTCTTCGCGCAAAGACGATTGTGCCGCTCACTGTGCACTCCTTAGCGCGGCTTCTGCCGAAAGACGCCCGGGAGCGGCTCTTAGCTCCGGACAGCATCGTACCTTCGTCTTTAGCGTCTCTTCTCGTCTACATCTCAGCAAAAAGCTTTTCTACTATGTCTGGCGAGGAAAAACTGTGCCAGCACAGGAAACATCTCCCATCGTGTTCTAGACGTTGCACGGAGGTGTGCCGAGTGTTTGGCATGAAGAAAAGAAAAGTTGTCCAAAACAGCTTCCAATCGAATGTTCATGTGATTGGAAAAGTCAGGAGAGTGCAAAGGTACTGTTTTCTAGCAGTTGGCAAGCTGCGCACACAATCCCAGTGTTGTACAGCTTCCTTCTTCACCTTTCCGAAGGTGCCGCTCTCTCCGGCTCCCGGAGGCGAAGAAGCGGCTTCTTCGCGCAAAGACGATTGTGCCGCTCACTGTGCACTCCTTAGCGCGGCTTCTGCCGAAAGACGCCCGGGAGCGGCTCTTAGCTCCGGACAGCATCGTACCTTCGTCTTTAGCGTCTCTTCTCGTCTACATCTTAGCAAAAAGCTTTTCCACTATGTCTGGCGAGGAAAAACTGCGCCAGCACAGAAAACATCTCCCATCGTGTTCTAGACGTTGCACGATCCCTATACTTAGGCTGATTTTCCTTCCTGGGGATAGGGTTAGGCTTCAGCCTAGGGCTTGGAGTTTTTTAACCAGGAAGCCCTGAGTTCCAGGCTTACTAAATCTGCCAAAGGCATCCGAAAGGGAGTGCAAAAGTGCCACAACATGGTTGCTTTCACGGCTTTTTCCTTGGCAAGAAGCTTAACACCAGGCTGATTTCCCTTCCCAGGGTTACTGTAAGGCTTAGGCCTAGGGCTAGGATTTTTAAAACTAGGAAGCCCTTAGATCCAGGCACACTGCAGCTGTTCAAGGCATCCCAAGGGGAGTACAAAAGTGCAACAACATGGCAGCTTTCACAGCTTTTTCCTTGGCACCATCCCTATACCTAGGCTGTTTTATCTACCTAGGGTTAGGGTTAGGGTTCAGCCTAAGGCTTGGAGTTTTTTAACCAGGAAGCCCTGAGTTCCAGGCTTACTGCATCTGCAAAAGGCAACCCAAAGGGAGTGCAAAAGTGCCACAACATGGCTGCTTTCACGGCTTTTCCCTTAGGAAGAACCCTAATACGCGGCTGATTTACCTTCCTAGGGTTACTGTTAGGCTTAGGCCTAGGACTTTTAAAACCAGGAAGCCCTGGGCTCCAGGCACACTGCAGCTGTTAAAGGCATCCCAAGAGGGCCGCAGAAGTGACACAACTTGGCTGCTTCCTCTTCTATTCTCATGAGACCATCCCGAACCATAGGCTGATTTTCCTTCCTAGGGTTAATGTTTGAGTTTCGCCTAGGGTAAGAGGTCTATTAACCAGAAAGCCCTGAGTTCCAAGAACACAGCAGCTGCGAAGGACTAGCCAAGAAGAGCGCAAAAGTACCACAACATGCCTGCCTCCACAGCTTTTTCCTTGGGGACATGCCTAATTCCTGGCTGATTTGCCTTTCTCGTCTTAGGGTTGGGGTTCGGCCTAGGGCTAGGATATTTTTAACTAGGTAGCCCTGAGTTCCAGGCTTACTGCATCTGCCAAAGGCATCCCAAAGGGAGTGCAGAAGTGCCACAACATGGCTGCTTTCACGGCTTTTCCCTTAGGAAGAGCCCTAATACGCGGCTGCTTTACCTTCCTAGGGTTACTGTTAGGCTTAGGCCTAGGACTTTTAAAACCAGGAAGCCCTGGGCTCCAGGCACACTGCAGCTGCGAAAGGCATCCCAAGGGGAGCGCAAAAGTGACACAACTTGGCTGCCACCACTGATATTTCCATGAGACCATCCCGAATCATAGGCTGATTTTCCTTCCTAGGGTTAAGGTTTGAGTTACGCCTGGGGTAAGGGTTCTATTAACCAGAAAGCCCTGAGTTCCAAGAACACAGCAGCTGCGAAGGACTACCCAAGAAGAGCGCAAAAGTACCACAACGTGCCTGCCTCCACAGCTTTTTCCTTGGGGACATGCCTAATTCCTGGCTGATTTGCCTTTCTCGTCTTAGGGTTGGGGTTCGGCCTAGGGCTAGGATTTTTAAAATCAGGAAGCCCTGAGTTCCAGGCACACTGGAGCTGTGAAAGGCATCCAAAAGGGAGTGCAAAAGTGCCACAACATGGCTGCTTTCCCGGCTTTTTCCTTGGCAAGAAGCCTAACACCAGGCTGATTTACCTTCCTAGGGTTACTATAAGGCTTAGGCCTAGGGCTAGGATTTTTAAAACTAGGAAGCCCTTAGCTCCAGGCACACTGCAGCTGTTCAAGGCATCCCAAGAGTGCCGCAGAAGTGACACAACTTGGCTTCCTCTGCTGCTATTCTCATGAGTCCATCCCGAACCATAGGCTGATTTTCCTTCCTAGGGTGAGGGTTAGAGTTACGCCTAGGGTTAGTGATTTTTAACCAGAAAGCCCTGAGTTCCAAGAACACAGCAGCTGCCAAGGACTACCCAAGAGGAGGGGAAAAGTGCCACAACATGGCTGCCTCCAGCGCTTTTTCCTTGGGACCATCATTGAACCTAGGCTGATTTACTTGCCTCCAGTTGCACCTATGGTCACGCCAAGAGATAGGGATTTTAAATCAGTAAACCCTGAGCTCCAGACCCAGTGCAGCTGCAAAAGGCTTCCCAAGGGCAGCCAAAAATTGCCTCAACATGCTCCTTCCAGTGCTTTTTTCCTTGGGAACATCCCTATACCCAGGCTGATTTATCTGCCTAGGGTTAGGGTTAGGGTTCAGCCTAGAGAGAGGATTTTTTCAAACAGGAAGCCCTGAATTCCAGGCACACTGCAGCTGTTAAAGGCAGTGTTCTACGTCAACCGCAACTTAGTCTGAAATAAATGCTTTTTCCCTGAGAGCATCTGAGAGGTTTGCATGAAGCACTGATATCTGACATTTGCAATTTTGAATAGGAGAGGAGAAAGAAAATGGGAAGAAGTTTTTAATTTTAGTGGTTTCAATGTTAATTTCCGTACACTTTTTCAAAACTTGTCAGCTCAAATGCCCATCAACATCTTTTAGTCATCTGTAAGTCAGTATTCATATAAAATGTGCTTCAAATCAAAAGAATTTCAAATTTGCACTCCAAATTTCTATGCCTAGATTTATGATTTCCTACACATATCAGATGAAAGGAAGGCCTTTTTTACTGTGGGAGTGCTGGAACACTGGAACAGGTTGCCCAGGGAAGTTGTGGGTGTCCCATCCCTGAAAGTATTCAAGGTCAGCTTGGACGGGGCTTGGAGCAGCAACAAAGGAGAAGCTTGGTGGTAGAGAAACAAAGTTGGACTATAGAAGAAACTGGGATTGAAGTATAGGAGCAAGTTTTCTCTCAGCTCTTGGGGTAAACTCAAAGTTGTACAAAATTACATTTATCTGTGCTATTCACTACTGTAACAGAAATGTTCATGAAAACTGTACAGAAGATAGCAAATTTTAAAAGAGATAAGAATTACAGCATAAAATCCATGGGATGGGTTACAACATGAGACACTCTCTAAGAGAAAATCTCTGTGTTTCAGCACTTCATCATGGTAAGATTTCATGAAGTGCCAAAGAAGGCGGCAAAATATCATTCGGGACGTTATTTCCTGGAATTCAGCCTGGCCATTAGTAGGAACTGGGTTTGAACACATCATGTAGATATACCACACACACTTGCCCTTCACTGAAAAATGACTGTTTACAACGAAGAAGCAATTGACGATCAAAATTGATTGAAAGCATCTTAAACATGTCAGGTATTTCATTGTAGATGATCTGTGATCCAAATGCTTCTTCCACCTTCGAGAGGGACAGAACAATTCTTCCATATCATGATGGTTTAAAATTGTATCAACCAATGTTTTCTGCTGAAAAGATAGCATCTATTTTTTTCTATTTTTGGAAGAAAATATTCCTAGACATACAACAGGTGAGAACTAAGTAATTTTAAAGAAACAAATTAAAAGAAAATATTCTGTAAATAGAATGAAATGAAAAGCTGTGTTTTAAATAGGAGCTAAATATGAAACAGAATTTTTGCACCAGGCATTTGAATTACTGCACCAGCTCTTTTGCCCATCAAGAGAGGCATTGAGCATTTCAGTCTTTTCCAAGGTGTTCATGATCTGCTATGCTGATCTCTGTGTGTGCCTAGGTGTGTGTGGAAGGGGGGGCATGTGAAGGGGAGTGTGTATGTTTGCTTTACAATTGTTGTGGCAGATTCATGCCTCAGCTCCACATTTTGTTTTAGAAAGGTCACACAGAGTGGATGTGAAGTTTACTATCAACAAGAGATCAATTCCCAAATCATCCATTTCACTCTACCTTATAAATCATGTGCTTTGTTGCATATTTTATCAAATCTACTTTCAAGCCAGATGGAGGAAGGAGGATGTGGCAATCCCTCCACCATCTTGCAACTTTTATGCAAGTAGGTTTTCAAGAAAATCATCATTTCTCTTTGAAATATGTCTGGAACAGGCATGATGGTAGTGTCAACCTGTTGGAGTTTTTGTTGCTGGAAGAAGTTATACAAAAGGATTGGTTTTTACATTGACCAGTTACTGAATCAAGCTCAGGAATACATTGGAAATTCAACTGGGGCTTCCTTTCCCCGGCAGACTACTTCTAGAACGAGCTTGTACACTGAAGCTTACTCTTTTGCCCTCTTTTTGTTTCTTTCCTATTTTCTTGGCTTCTTTGCCACTCTCTAGACAATTTTGGAACTTTTTTCCCAACTCAAATGGTTTCAATAGTCTGATTGTGATCATACATTTTTACAAGGAATTTTTAAAATCTTTCCTCCAATTAAGAAAGTCAAGGACTTAGGTCTTTTTCTTCCCTTATCAATATTGCAATGAAATTGATAAGTAAAGACCAACTCTTTCTTTTTGTTTTTAACCCAAGCAAATAATTCCCATCCATTCATCCATTTGGTGGACCAATAGTTGCCATTCTGATGGAAGTTGTCACTTCTTAACAGTAGGCATTCTGTGACTATGTTGACAGCACTTTGGGTGAAGATCCTAACTGGTCTTAGATACACATAGGGAGAAATTTGCTCAGCCAGTGTCAGTCTTAGGCATGCGTATCAGAAGATCTTTCTAGAGCTGGGAATTTTCCCATGAAAGGGATTCAGTTAGGGAAGAGACACTTGCCCCAGAGGTTTACATTCTTCTTGAAGACTGCTTAAGGAACTTAGATGCCATGTCCATTTGGATCTGTGTCTGCACAGAACTTTGTCATGCCAGTGCTTGAAATGCATCTTGAAGAGAATTCACTAGCACAGAATGAATGAGAGTGGAAGGGGTTGGTGGGGCTAACCAGGCCCAACCCCCCTGCCTAAACCAGGATACCTAGAGCCTCTTGCCCAGGATTCTATCTGGGTGTACTTTGAATGTCTTCAAAGATCCAGGCTCCACAATCTTTCTGGGCAGTCTGTGCCGTGGTTCACTCACCCTCACAGTAAAGAATCATTTCCTGATGTTCCTGTATTTCAGTGTGTGCCCACTGCCTCTTGTCTTTTCACTCAGCATCACTGAAAAGACACTGATTCCCTCCCCTTTGCACTATTGCTTCCATATGGATGTGTGCTGCCATGTAGAGATATGTCAAAAACCTCCCTGAAGCCCAGGCAGATAATATTCCCTTCATCTACCAGTCAAGTTGATTCATCAGAGGAGTTTAAAGTTATGTTCAGCATGAAATGCCCCTGAAAAATCATGCTAACTACATTATTGTGTTGTCTTTCATGTGCCTGGCAAGGTTTTCCAGGAAGAGCTGCTTCATCAACTTCCTGGGTATAAAAAAGAGGCTGGCTGGTTTGTACGATTGCGAGTCCTCCTAATTGCCTTTTTTGAAGAAGAGTGTCATTTGCTTACATCCAGTCCTTAGCCTCTCTTCTCGTCTACATCTTAGCAAAAAGCTTTTCCACTATGTCTGGCGAGGAAAAACTGTGCCAGCACAGAAAACATCTCCCATCGTGTTCTAGACGTTGCACGGAGGTGTGCCGAGTGTTTGGCATGAAGGAAAGAAAAGTTGTCCAAAACAGCTTCCAATCGAATGTTCATGTGATTGGAAAAGTCAGGAGAGTGCAAAGGTACTGTTTTCTATCAGTTGGCAAGCTGCGCACACAATCCCAGTGTTGTACAGCTTCCTTCTTCACCTTTCCGAAGGTGCCGCTCTCTCCGGCTCCCGGAGGCGAAGAAGCGGCTTCTTCGCGCAAAGACGATTGTGCCGCTCACTGTGCACTCCTTAGCGCGGCTTCTGCCGAAAGACGCCCGGGAGCGGCTCTTAGCTCCGGACAGCATCGTACCTTCGTCTTTAGCGTCTCTTCTCGTCTACATCTTAACAAAAAGCTTTTCTACTATGTCTGGCGAGGAAAAACTGTGCCAGCACAGAAAACATCTCCCATCGTATTCTAGACGTTGCACGGAGGTGTGCCGAGTGTTTGGCATGAAGGAAAGAAAAGTTGTCCAAAACAGCTTCCAATCGAATGTTCATGTGATTGGAAAAGTCAGGAGAGTGCAAAGATACTGTTTTCTAACAGTTGGCAAGCTGCGCACAAAATCCCAGTGTTGTACAGCTTCCTTCTTCACCTTTCCGAAGGTGCCGCTCTCTCCGGCTCCCGGAGGCGAAGAAGCGGCTTCTTCGCGCAAAGACGATTGTGCCGCTCACTGTGCACTCCTTAGCGCGGCTTCTGCCGAAAGACGCCCGGGAGCGGCTCTTAGCTCCGGACAGCATCGTACCTTCGTCTTTAGCGTCTCTTCTCGTCTACATCTTAGCAAAAAGCTTTTCTACTATGTCTGGCGAGGAAAAACTGTGCCAGCACAGAAAACATCTCCCATCGTCTACTAGACGTTGCACGGAGGTGTGCCGAGTGTTTGGCATGAAGAAAAGAAAAGTTGTCCAAAACAGCTTCCAATCGAATGTTCATGTGATTGGAAAAGTCAGGAGAGTGCAAAGGTACTGTTTTCTGGCAGTTGGCAAGCTGCGCACACAATCCCAGTGTTGTACAGCTTCCTTCTTCACCTTTCCGAAGGTGCCGCTCTCTCCGGCTCCCGGAGGCGAAGAAGCGGCTTCTTCGCGCAAAGACGATTGTGCCGCTCACTGTGCACTCCTTAGCGCGGCTTCTGCCGAAAGACGCCCGGGAGCGGCTCTTAGCTCCGGACAGCATCGTACCTTCGTCTTTAGCGTCTCTTCTCGTCTACATCTTAGCAAAAAGCTTTTCCACTATGTCTGGCGAGGAAAAACTGTGTCAGCACAGAAAACATCTCCCATCGTGTTCTAGACGTTGCACGGAGGTGTGCCGAGTGTTTGGCATGAAGAAAAGAAAAGTTGTCCAAAACAGCTTCCAATCGAATGTTCATGTGATTGGAAAAGTCAGGAGAGTGCAAAGGTACTGTTTTCTAGCAGTTGGCAAGCTGCGCACACAATCCCAGTGTTGTACAGCTTCCTTCTTCACCTTTCCGAAGGTGCCGCTCTCTCCGGCTCCCGGAGGCGAAGAAGCGGCTTCTTCGCGCAAAGACGATTGTGCCGCTCACTGTGCACTCCTTAGCGCGGCTTCTGCCGAAAGACGCCCGGGAGCGGCTCTGAGCTCCGGAGAGCATCGTACCTTCGTCTTTAGAGTCTCTTCTCGTCTACATCTTAGCAAAAAGCTTTTCTACTATGTCTGGCGAGGAAAAACTGTGCCAGCACAGAAAACATCTCCCATCGTGTTCTAGACGTTGCACGGAGGTGTGCCGAGTGTTTGGCATGAAGGAAAGAAAAGTTGTCCAAAACAGCTTCCAATCGAATGTTCATGTGATTGGAAAAGTCAGGAGAGTGCAAAGGTACTGTTTTCTGGCAGTTGGCAAGCTGCGCACACAATCCCAGTGTTGTACAGCTTCCTTCTTCACCTTTCCGAAGGTGCCGCTCTCTCCGGCTCCCGGAGGCGAAGAAGCGGCTTCTTCGCGCAAAGACGATTGTGCCGCTCACTGTGCACTCCTTAGCGCGGCTTCTGCCGAAAGACGCCCGGGAGCGGCTCTTAGCTCCGGACAGCATCGTACCTTCGTCTTTAGCGTCTCCTCGTCTACATCTTAGCAAAAAGCTTTTCCACTATGTCTGGCGAGGAAAAACTGTGCCAGCACAGAAAACATCTCCCATCGTATTCTAGACGTTGCACGGAGGTGTGCCGAGTGTTTGGCATGAAGGAAAGAAAAGTTGTCCAAAACAGCTTCCAATCGAATGTTCATGTGATTGGAAAAGTCAGGAGAGGCAAAGGTACTGTTTTCTGGCAGTTGGCAAGCTGCGCACACAATCCCAGTGTTGTACAGCTTCCTTCTTCACCTTTCCGAAGGTGCCGCTCTCTCCGGCTCCCGGAGGCGAAGAAGCGGCTTCTTCGCGCAAAGACGATTGTGCCGCTCACTGTGCACTCCTTAGCGCGGCTTCTGCCGAAAGACGCCCGGGAGCGGCTCTTAGCTCCGGACAGCATCGTACCTTCGTCTTTAGCGTCTCTTCTCGTCTACATCTTAGCAAAAAGCTTTTCTACTATGTCTGGCGAGGAAAAACTGTGCCAGCACAGGAAACATCTCCCATCGTGTTCTAGACGTTGCACGGAGGTGTGCCGAGTGTTTGGCATGAAGGAAAGAAAAGTTGTCCAAAACAGCTTCCAATCGAATGTTCATGTGATTGGAAAAGTCAGGAGAGTGCAAAGGTACTGTTTTCTGGCAGTTGGCAAGCTGCGCACACAATCCCAGTGTTGTACAGCTTCCTTCTTCACCTTTCCGAAGGTGCCGCTCTCTCCGGCTCCCGGAGGCGAAGAAGCGGCTTCTTCGCGCAAAGACGATTGTGCCGCTCACTGTGCACTCCTTAGCGCGGCTTCTGCCGAAAGACGCCCGGGAGCGGCTCTTAGCTCCGGACAGCATCGTACCTTCGTCTTTAGCGTCTCTTCTCGTCTACATCTTAGCAAAAAGCTTTTCTACTATGTCTGGCGAGGAAAAACTGTGCCAGCACAGAAAACATCTCCCATCGTGTTCTAGACGTTGCACGGAGGTGTGCCGAGTGTTTGGCATGAAGAAAAGAAAAGTTGTCCAAAACAGCTTCCAATCGAATGTTCATGTGATTGGAAAAGTCAGGAGAGTGCAAAGGTACTGTTTTCTAGCAGTTGGCAAGCTGCGCACACAATCCCATTGTTGTACAGCTTCCTTCTTCACCTTTCCGAAGGTGCCGCTCTCTCCGGCTCCCGGAGGCGAAGAAGCGGCTTCTTCGCGCAAAGACGATTGTGCCGCTCACTGTGCACTCCTTAGCGCGGCTTCTGCCGAAAGACGCCCGGGAGCGGCTCTTAGCTCCGGACAGCATCGTACCTTCGTCTTTAGCGTCTCTTCTCGTCTACATCTCAGCAAAAAGCTTTTCTACTATGTCTGGCGAGGAAAAACTGTGCCAGCACAGGAAACATCTCCCATCGTGTTCTAGACGTTGCACGGAGGTGTGCCGAGTGTTTGGCATGAAGAAAAGAAAAGTTGTCCAAAACAGCTTCCAATCGAATGTTCATGTGATTGGAAAAGTCAGGAGAGTGCAAAGGTACTGTTTTCTAGCAGTTGGCAAGCTGCGCACACAATCCCAGTGTTGTACAGCTTCCTTCTTCACCTTTCCGAAGGTGCCGCTCTCTCCGGCTCCCGGAGGCGAAGAAGCGGCTTCTTCGCGCAAAGACGATTGTGCCGCTCACTGTGCACTCCTTAGCGCGGCTTCTGCCGAAAGACGCCCGGGAGCGGCTCTTAGCTCCGGACAGCATCGTACCTTCGTCTTTAGCGTCTCCTCGTCTACATCTTAGCAAAAAGCTTTTCCACTATGTCTGGCGAGGAAAAACTGTGTCAGCACAGAAAACATCTCCCATCGTATTCTAGACGTTGCACGGAGGTGTGCCGAGTGTTTGGCATGAAGGAAAGAAAAGTTGTCCAAAACAGCTTCCAATCGAATGTTCATGTGATTGGAAAAGTCAGGAGAGGCAAAGGTACTGTTTTCTGGCAGTTGGCAAGCTGCGCACAAAATCCCAGTGTTGTACAGCTTCCTTCTTCACCTTTCCGAAGGTGCCGCTCTCTCCGGCTCCCGGAGGCGAAGAAGCGGCTTCTTCGCGCAAAGACGATTGTGCCGCTCACTGTGCACTCCTTAGCGCGGCTTCTGCCGAAAGACGCCCGGGAGCGGCTCTTAGCTCCGGACAGCATCGTACCTTCGTCTTTAGCGTCTCTTCTCGTCTACATCTTAGCAAAAAGCTTTTCTACTATGTCTGGCGAGGAAAAACTGTGCCAGCACAGAAAACATCTCCCATCGTGTTCTAGACGTTGCACGGAGGTGTGCCGAGTGTTTGGCATGAAGAAAAGAAAAGTTGTCCAAAACAGCTTCCAATCGAATGTTCATGTGATTGGAAAAGTCAGGAGAGTGCAAAGGTACTGTTTTCTGGCAGTTGGCAAGCTGCGCACACAATCCCAGTGTTGTACAGCTTCCTTCTTCACCTTTCCGAAGGTGCCGCTCTCTCCGGCTCCCGGAGGCGAAGAAGCGGCTTCTTCGCGCAAAGACGATAGTGCCGCTCACTGTGCACTCCTTAGCGCGGCTTCTGCCGAAAGACGCCCGGGAGCGGCTCTTAGCTCCGGAGAGCATCGTACCTTCGTCTTTAGCGTCTCTTCTCGTCTACATCTTAGCAAAAAGCTTTTCTACTATGTCTGGCGAGGAAAAACTGTGCCAGCACAGAAAACATCTCCCATCGTGTTCTAGACGTTGCACGGAGGTGTGCCGAGTGTTTGGCATGAAGAAAAGAAAAGTTGTCCAAAACAGCTTCCAATCGAATGTTCATGTGATTGGAAAAGTCAGGAGAGTGCAAAGGTACTGTTTTCTAGCAGTTGGCAAGCTGCGCACACAATCCCATTGTTGTACAGCTTCCTTCTTCACCTTTCCGAAGGTGCCGCTCTCTCCGGCTCCCGGAGGCGAAGAAGCGGCTTCTTCGCGCAAAGACGATTGTGCCGCTCACTGTGCACTCCTTAGCGCGGCTTCTGCCGAAAGACGCCCGGGAGCGGCTCTTAGCTCCGGACAGCATCGTACCTTCGTCTTTAGCGTCTCTTCTCGTCTACATCTCAGCAAAAAGCTTTTCTACTATGTCTGGCGAGGAAAAACTGTGCCAGCACAGGAAACATCTCCCATCGTGTTCTAGACGTTGCACGGAGGTGTGCCGAGTGTTTGGCATGAAGAAAAGAAAAGTTGTCCAAAACAGCTTCCAATCGAATGTTCATGTGATTGGAAAAGTCAGGAGAGTGCAAAGGTACTGTTTTCTAGCAGTTGGCAAGCTGCGCACACAATCCCAGTGTTGTACAGCTTCCTTCTTCACCTTTCCGAAGGTGCCGCTCTCTCCGGCTCCCGGAGGCGAAGAAGCGGCTTCTTCGCGCAAAGACGATTGTGCCGCTCACTGTGCACTCCTTAGCGCGGCTTCTGCCGAAAGACGCCCGGGAGCGGCTCTTAGCTCCGGACAGCATCGTACCTTCGTCTTTAGCGTCTCCTCGTCTACATCTTAGCAAAAAGCTTTTCCACTATGTCTGGCGAGGAAAAACTGTGCCAGCACAGAAAACATCTCCCATCGTATTCTAGACGTTGCACGGAGGTGTGCCGAGTGTTTGGCATGAAGGAAAGAAAAGTTGTCCAAAACAGCTTCCAATCGAATGTTCATGTGATTGGAAAAGTCAGGAGAGGCAAAGGTACTGTTTTCTGGCAGTTGGCAAGCTGCGCACAAAATCCCAGTGTTGTACAGCTTCCTTCTTCACCTTTCCGAAGGTGCCGCTCTCTCCGGCTCCCGGAGGCGAAGAAGCGGCTTCTTCGCGCAAAGACGATTGTGCCGCTCACTGTGCACTCCTTAGCGCGGCTTCTGCCGAAAGACGCCCGGGAGCGGCTCTTAGCTCCGGAGAGCATCGTACCTTCGTCTTTAGCGTCTCTTCTCGTCTACATCTTAGCAAAAAGCTTTTCTACTATGTCTGGCGAGGAAAAACTGTGCCAGCACAGAAAACATCTCCCATCGTGTTCTAGACGTTGCACGGAGGTGTGCCGAGTGTTTGGCATGAAGAAAAGAAAAGTTGTCCAAAACAGCTTCCAATCGAATGTTCATGTGATTGGAAAAGTCAGGAGAGTGCAAAGGTACTGTTTTCTGGCAGTTGGCAAGCTGCGCACACAATCCCAGTGTTGTACAGCTTCCTTCTTCACCTTTCCGAAGGTGCCGCTCTCTCCGGCTCCCGGAGGCGAAGAAGCGGCTTCTTCGCGCAAAGACGATAGTGCCGCTCACTGTGCACTCCTTAGCGCGGCTTCTGCCGAAAGACGCCCGGGAGCGGCTCTTAGCTCCGGAGAGCATCGTACCTTCGTCTTTAGCGTCTCTTCTCGTCTACATCTTAGCAAAAAGCTTTTCTACTATGTCTGGCGAGGAAAAACTGTGCCAGCACAGAAAACATCTCCCATCGTGTTCTAGACGTTGCACGGAGGTGTGCCGAGTGTTTGGCATGAAGAAAAGAAAAGTTGTCCAAAACAGCTTCCAATCGAATGTTCATGTGATTGGAAAAGTCAGGAGAGTGCAAAGGTACTGTTTTCTAGCAGTTGGCAAGCTGCGCACACAATCCCATTGTTGTACAGCTTCCTTCTTCACCTTTCCGAAGGTGCCGCTCTCTCCGGCTCCCGGAGGCGAAGAAGCGGCTTCTTCGCGCAAAGACGATTGTGCCGCTCACTGTGCACTCCTTAGCGCGGCTTCTGCCGAAAGACGCCCGGGAGCGGCTCTTAGCTCCGGACAGCATCGTACCTTCGTCTTTAGCGTCTCTTCTCGTCTACATCTCAGCAAAAAGCTTTTCTACTATGTCTGGCGAGGAAAAACTGTGCCAGCACAGGAAACATCTCCCATCGTGTTCTAGACGTTGCACGGAGGTGTGCCGAGTGTTTGGCATGAAGAAAAGAAAAGTTGTCCAAAACAGCTTCCAATCGAATGTTCATGTGATTGGAAAAGTCAGGAGAGTGCAAAGGTACTGTTTTCTAGCAGTTGGCAAGCTGCGCACACAATCCCAGTGTTGTACAGCTTCCTTCTTCACCTTTCCGAAGGTGCCGCTCTCTCCGGCTCCCGGAGGCGAAGAAGCGGCTTCTTCGCGCAAAGACGATTGTGCCGCTCACTGTGCACTCCTTAGCGCGGCTTCTGCCGAAAGACGCCCGGGAGCGGCTCTTAGCTCCGGACAGCATCGTACCTTCGTCTTTAGCGTCTCCTCGTCTACATCTTAGCAAAAAGCTTTTCCACTATGTCTGGCGAGGAAAAACTGTGCCAGCACAGAAAACATCTCCCATCGTATTCTAGACGTTGCACGGAGGTGTGCCGAGTGTTTGGCATGAAGGAAAGAAAAGTTGTCCAAAACAGCTTCCAATCGAATGTTCATGTGATTGGAAAAGTCAGGAGAGGCAAAGGTACTGTTTTCTGGCAGTTGGCAAGCTGCGCACAAAATCCCAGTGTTGTACAGCTTCCTTCTTCACCTTTCCGAAGGTGCCGCTCTCTCCGGCTCCCGGAGGCGAAGAAGCGGCTTCTTCGCGCAAAGACGATTGTGCCGCTCACTGTGCACTCCTTAGCGCGGCTTCTGCCGAAAGACGCCCGGGAGCGGCTCTTAGCTCCGGACAGCATCGTACCTTCGTCTTTAGCGTCTCTTCTCGTCTACATCTTAGCAAAAAGCTTTTCTACTATGTCTGGCGAGGAAAAACTGTGCCAGCACAGAAAACATCTCCCATCGTGTTCTAGACGTTGCACGGAGGTGTGCCGAGTGTTTGGCATGAAGAAAAGAAAAGTTGTCCAAAACAGCTTCCAATCGAATGTTCATGTGATTGGAAAAGTCAGGAGAGTGCAAAGGTACTGTTTTCTGGCAGTTGGCAAGCTGCGCACACAATCCCAGTGTTGTACAGCTTCCTTCTTCACCTTTCCGAAGGTGCCGCTCTCTCCGGCTCCCGGAGGCGAAGAAGCGGCTTCTTCGCGCAAAGACGATTGTGCCGCTCACTGTGCACTCCTTAGCGCGGCTTCTGCCGAAAGACGCCCGGGAGCGGCTCTTAGCTCCGGACAGCATCGTACCTTCGTCTTTAGCGTCTCTTCTCGTCTACATCTTAGCAAAAAGCTTTTCTACTATGTCTGGCGAGGAAAAACTGTGCCAGCACAGAAAACATCTCCCATCGTGTTCTAGACGTTGCACGGAGGTGTGCCGAGTGTTTGGCATGAAGGAAAGAAAAGTTGTCCAAAACAGCTTCCAATCGAATGTTCATGTGATTGGAAAAGTCAGGAGAGTGCAAAGGTACTGTTTTCTGGCAGTTGGCAAGCTGCGCACACAATCCCAGTGTTGTACAGCTTCCTTCTTCACCTTTCCGAAGGTGCCGCTCTCTCCGGCTCCCGGAGGCGAAGAAGCGGCTTCTTCGCGCAAAGACGATTGTGCCGCTCACTGTGCACTCCTTAGCGCGGCTTCTGCCGAAAGACGCCCGGGAGCGGCTCTTAGCTCCGGACAGCATCGTACCTTCGTCTTTAGCGTCTCTTCTCGTCTACATCTTAGCAAAAAGCTTTTCCACTATGTCTGGCGAGGAAAAACTGTGCCAGCACAGAAAACATCTCCCATCGTATTCTAGACGTTGCACGGAGGTGTGCCGAGTGTTTGGCATGAAGGAAAGAAAAGTTGTCCAAAACAGCTTCCAATCGAATGTTCATGTGATTGGAAAAGTCAGGAGAGTGCAAAGGTACTGTTTTCTGGCAGTTGGCAAGCTGCGCACACAATCCCAGTGTTGTACAGCTTCCTTCTTCACCTTTCCGAAGGTGCCGCTCTCTCCGGCTCCCGGAGGCGAAGAAGCGGCTTCTTCGCGCAAAGACGATTGTGCCGCTCACTGTGCACTCCTTAGCGCGGCTTCTGCCGAAAGACGCCCGGGAGCGGCTCTTAGCTCCGGAGAGCATCGTACCTTCGTCTTTAGCGTCTCTTCTCGTCTACATCTTAGCAAAAAGCTTTTCCACTATGTCTGGCGAGGAAAAACTGTGCCAGCACAGAAAACATCTCCCATCGTGTTCTAGACGTTGCACGGAGGTGTGCCGAGTGTTTGGCATGAAGGAAAGAAAAGTTGTCCAAAACAGCTTCCAATCGAATGTTCATGTGATTGGAAAAGTCAGGAGAGTGCAAAGGTACTGTTTTCTATCAGTTGGCAAGCTGCGCACACAATCCCAGTGTTGTACAGCTTCCTTCTTCACCTTTCCGAAGGTGCCGCTCTCTCCGGCTCCCGGAGGCGAAGAAGCGGCTTCTTCGCGCAAAGACGATTGTGCCGCTCACTGTGCACTCCTTAGCGCGGCTTCTGCCGAAAGACGCCCGGGAGCGGCTCTTAGCTCCGGAGAGCATCGTACCTTCGTCTTTAGCGTCTCTTCTCGTCTACATCTTAGCAAAAAGCTTTTCTACTATGTCTGGCGAGGAAAAACTGTGCCAGCACAGAAAACATCTCCCATCGTGTTCTAGACGTTGCACGGAGGTGTGCCGAGTGTTTGGCATGAAGGAAAGAAAAGTTGTCCAAAACAGCTTCCAATCGAATGTTCATGTGATTGGAAAAGTCAGGAGAGTGCAAAGGTACTGTTTTCTGGCAGTTGGCAAGCTGCGCACACAATCCCAGTGTTGTACAGCTTCCTTCTTCACCTTTCCGAAGGTGCCGCTCTCTCCGGCTCCCGGAGGCGAAGAAGCGGCTTCTTCGCGCAAAGACGATTGTGCCGCTCACTGTGCACTCCTTAGCGCGGCTTCTGCCGAAAGACGCCCGGGAGCGGCTCTTAGCTCCGGACAGCATCGTACCTTCGTCTTTAGCGTCTCTTCTCGTCTACATCTCAGCAAAAAGCTTTTCTACTATGTCTGGCGAGGAAAAACTGTGCCAGCACAGAAAACATCTCCCATCGTGTTCTAGACGTTGCACGGAGGTGTGCCGAGTGTTTGGCATGAAGGAAAGAAAAGTTGTCCAAAACAGCTTCCAATCGAATGTTCATGTGATTGGAAAAGTCAGGAGAGTGCAAAGGTACTGTTTTCTGGCAGTTGGCAAGCTGCGCACACAATCCCAGTGTTGTACAGCTTCCTTCTTCACCTTTCCGAAGGTGCCGCTCTCTCCGGCTCCCGGAGGCGAAGAAGCGGCTTCTTCGCGCAAAGACGATTGTGCCGCTCACTGTGCACTCCTTAGCGCGGCTTCTGCCGAAAGACGCCCGGGAGCGGCTCTTAGCTCCGGACAGCATCGTACCTTCGTCTTTAGCGTCTCTTCTCGTCTACATCTTAGCAAAAAGCTTTTCTACTATGTCTGGCGAGGAAAAACTGTGCCAGCACAGAAAACATCTCCCATCGTGTTCTAGACGTTGCACGGAGGTGTGCCGAGTGTTTGGCATGAAGGAAAGAAAAGTTGTCCAAAACAGCTTCCAATCGAATGTTCATGTGATTGGAAAAGTCAGGAGAGTGCAAAGGTACTGTTTTCTGGCAGTTGGCAAGCTGCGCACACAATCCCATTGTTGTACAGCTTCCTTCTTCACCTTTCCGAAGGTGCCGCTCTCTCCGGCTCCCGGAGGCGAAGAAGCGGCTTCTTCGCGCAAAGACGATTGTGCCGCTCACTGTGCACTCCTTAGCGCGGCTTCTGCCGAAAGACGCCCGGGAGCGGCTCTTAGCTCCGGACAGCATCGTACCTTCGTCTTTAGCGTCTCTTCTCGTCTACATCTCAGCAAAAAGCTTTTCTACTATGTCTGGCGAGGAAAAACTGTGCCAGCACAGGAAACATCTCCCATCGTGTTCTAGACGTTGCACGGAGGTGTGCCGAGTGTTTGGCATGAAGAAAAGAAAAGTTGTCCAAAACAGCTTCCAATCGAATGTTCATGTGATTGGAAAAGTCAGGAGAGTGCAAAGGTACTGTTTTCTAGCAGTTGGCAAGCTGCGCACACAATCCCAGTGTTGTACAGCTTCCTTCTTCACCTTTCCGAAGGTGCCGCTCTCTCCGGCTCCCGGAGGCGAAGAAGCGGCTTCTTCGCGCAAAGACGATTGTGCCGCTCACTGTGCACTCCTTAGCGCGGCTTCTGCCGAAAGACGCCCGGGAGCGGCTCTTAGCTCCGGACAGCATCGTACCTTCGTCTTTAGCGTCTCTTCTCGTCTACATCTTAGCAAAAAGCTTTTCCACTATGTCTGGCGAGGAAAAACTGCGCCAGCACAGAAAACATCTCCCATCGTGTTCTAGACGTTGCACGATCCCTATACTTAGGCTGATTTTCCTTCCTGGGGATAGGGTTAGGCTTCAGCCTAGGGCTTGGAGTTTTTTAACCAGGAAGCCCTGAGTTCCAGGCTTACTAAATCTGCCAAAGGCATCCGAAAGGGAGTGCAAAAGTGCCACAACATGGTTGCTTTCACGGCTTTTTCCTTGGCAAGAAGCTTAACACCAGGCTGATTTCCCTTCCCAGGGTTACTGTAAGGCTTAGGCCTAGGGCTAGGATTTTTAAAACTAGGAAGCCCTTAGATCCAGGCACACTGCAGCTGTTCAAGGCATCCCAAGGGGAGTACAAAAGTGCAACAACATGGCAGCTTTCACAGCTTTTTCCTTGGCACCATCCCTATACCTAGGCTGTTTTATCTACCTAGGGTTAGGGTTAGGGTTCAGCCTAAGGCTTGGAGTTTTTTAACCAGGAAGCCCTGAGTTCCAGGCTTACTGCATCTGCAAAAGGCAACCCAAAGGGAGTGCAAAAGTGCCACAACATGGCTGCTTTCACGGCTTTTCCCTTAGGAAGAACCCTAATACGCGGCTGATTTACCTTCCTAGGGTTACTGTTAGGCTTAGGCCTAGGACTTTTAAAACCAGGAAGCCCTGGGCTCCAGGCACACTGCAGCTGTTAAAGGCATCCCAAGAGGGCCGCAGAAGTGACACAACTTGGCTGCTTCCTCTTCTATTCTCATGAGACCATCCCGAACCATAGGCTGATTTTCCTTCCTAGGGTTAATGTTTGAGTTTCGCCTAGGGTAAGAGGTCTATTAACCAGAAAGCCCTGAGTTCCAAGAACACAGCAGCTGCGAAGGACTAGCCAAGAAGAGCGCAAAAGTACCACAACATGCCTGCCTCCACAGCTTTTTCCTTGGGGACATGCCTAATTCCTGGCTGATTTGCCTTTCTCGTCTTAGGGTTGGGGTTCGGCCTAGGGCTAGGATATTTTTAACTAGGTAGCCCTGAGTTCCAGGCTTACTGCATCTGCCAAAGGCATCCCAAAGGGAGTGCAGAAGTGCCACAACATGGCTGCTTTCACGGCTTTTCCCTTAGGAAGAGCCCTAATACGCGGCTGCTTTACCTTCCTAGGGTTACTGTTAGGCTTAGGCCTAGGACTTTTAAAACCAGGAAGCCCTGGGCTCCAGGCACACTGCAGCTGCGAAAGGCATCCCAAGGGGAGCGCAAAAGTGACACAACTTGGCTGCCACCACTGATATTTCCATGAGACCATCCCGAATCATAGGCTGATTTTCCTTCCTAGGGTTAAGGTTTGAGTTACGCCTGGGGTAAGGGTTCTATTAACCAGAAAGCCCTGAGTTCCAAGAACACAGCAGCTGCGAAGGACTACCCAAGAAGAGCGCAAAAGTACCACAACGTGCCTGCCTCCACAGCTTTTTCCTTGGGGACATGCCTAATTCCTGGCTGATTTGCCTTTCTCGTCTTAGGGTTGGGGTTCGGCCTAGGGCTAGGATTTTTAAAATCAGGAAGCCCTGAGTTCCAGGCACACTGGAGCTGTGAAAGGCATCCAAAAGGGAGTGCAAAAGTGCCACAACATGGCTGCTTTCCCGGCTTTTTCCTTGGCAAGAAGCCTAACACCAGGCTGATTTACCTTCCTAGGGTTACTATAAGGCTTAGGCCTAGGGCTAGGATTTTTAAAACTAGGAAGCCCTTAGCTCCAGGCACACTGCAGCTGTTCAAGGCATCCCAAGAGTGCCGCAGAAGTGACACAACTTGGCTTCCTCTGCTGCTATTCTCATGAGTCCATCCCGAACCATAGGCTGATTTTCCTTCCTAGGGTGAGGGTTAGAGTTACGCCTAGGGTTAGTGATTTTTAACCAGAAAGCCCTGAGTTCCAAGAACACAGCAGCTGCCAAGGACTACCCAAGAGGAGGGGAAAAGTGCCACAACATGGCTGCCTCCAGCGCTTTTTCCTTGGGACCATCATTGAACCTAGGCTGATTTACTTGCCTCCAGTTGCACCTATGGTCACGCCAAGAGATAGGGATTTTAAATCAGTAAACCCTGAGCTCCAGACCCAGTGCAGCTGCAAAAGGCTTCCCAAGGGCAGCCAAAAATTGCCTCAACATGCTCCTTCCAGTGCTTTTTTCCTTGGGAACATCCCTATACCCAGGCTGATTTATCTGCCTAGGGTTAGGGTTAGGGTTCAGCCTAGAGAGAGGATTTTTTCAAACAGGAAGCCCTGAATTCCAGGCACACTGCAGCTGTTAAAGGCAGTGTTCTACGTCAACCGCAACTTAGTCTGAAATAAATGCTTTTTCCCTGAGAGCATCTGAGAGGTTTGCATGAAGCACTGATATCTGACATTTGCAATTTTGAATAGGAGAGGAGAAAGAAAATGGGAAGAAGTTTTTAATTTTAGTGGTTTCAATGTTAATTTCCGTACACTTTTTCAAAACTTGTCAGCTCAAATGCCCATCAACATCTTTTAGTCATCTGTAAGTCAGTATTCATATAAAATGTGCTTCAAATCAAAAGAATTTCAAATTTGCACTCCAAATTTCTATGCCTAGATTTATGATTTCCTACACATATCAGATGAAAGGAAGGCCTTTTTTACTGTGGGAGTGCTGGAACACTGGAACAGGTTGCCCAGGGAAGTTGTGGGTGTCCCATCCCTGAAAGTATTCAAGGTCAGCTTGGACGGGGCTTGGAGCAGCAACAAAGGAGAAGCTTGGTGGTAGAGAAACAAAGTTGGACTATAGAAGAAACTGGGATTGAAGTATAGGAGCAAGTTTTCTCTCAGCTCTTGGGGTAAACTCAAAGTTGTACAAAATTACATTTATCTGTGCTATTCACTACTGTAACAGAAATGTTCATGAAAACTGTACAGAAGATAGCAAATTTTAAAAGAGATAAGAATTACAGCATAAAATCCATGGGATGGGTTACAACATGAGACACTCTCTAAGAGAAAATCTCTGTGTTTCAGCACTTCATCATGGTAAGATTTCATGAAGTGCCAAAGAAGGCGGCAAAATATCATTCGGGACGTTATTTCCTGGAATTCAGCCTGGCCATTAGTAGGAACTGGGGTTTGAACACATCATGTAGATATACCACACACCACTTGCCCTTCACTGAAAAATGACTGTTTACAACGAAGAAGCAATTGACGATCAAAATTGATTGAAAGCATCTTAAACATGTCAGGTATTTCATTGTAGATGATCTGTGATCCAAATGCTTCTTCCACCTTCGAGAGGGACAGAACAATTCTTCCATATCATGATGGTTTAAAATTGTATCAACCAATGTTTTCTGCTGAAAAGATAGCATCTATTTTTTTCTATTTTTGGAAGAAAATATTCCTAGACATACAACAGGTGAGAACTAAGTAATTTTAAAGAAACAAATTAAAAGAAAATATTCTGTAAATAGAATGAAATGAAAAGCTGTGTTTTAAATAGGAGCTAAATATGAAACAGAATTTTTGCACCAGGCATTTGAATTACTGCACCAGCTCTTTTGCCATCAAGAGAGGCATTGAGCATTTCAGTCTTTTCCAAGGTGTTCATGATCTGCTATGCTGATCTCTGTGTGTGCTAGGAGTGTGTGGAAGGGGGGGCATGTGAAGGGGAGTGTGTATGTTTGCTTTACAATTGTTGTGGCAGATTCATGCCTCAGCTCCACATTTTGTTTTAGAAAGGTCACACAGAGTGGATGTGAAGTTTACTATCAACAAGAGATCAATTCCCAAATCATCCATTTCACTCTACCTTATAAATCATGTGCTTTGTTGCATATTTTATCAAATCTACTTTCAAGCCAGATGGAGGAAGGAGGATGTGGCAATCCCTCCACCATCTTGCAACTTTTATGCAAGTAGGTTTTCAAGAAAATCATCATTTCTCTTTGAAATATGTCTGGAACAGGCATGATGGTAGTGTCAACCTGTTGGAGTTTTTGTTGCTGGAAGAAGTTATACAAAAGGATTGGTTTTTACATTGACCAGTTACTGAATCAAGCTCAGGAATACATTGGAAATTCAACTGGGGCTTCCTTTCCCCGGCAGACTACTTCTAGAACGAGCTTGTACACTGAAGCTTACTCTTTTGCCCTCTTTTTGTTTCTTTCCTATTTTCTTGGCTTCTTTGCCACTCTCTAGACAATTTTGGAACTTTTTTCCCAACTCAAATGGTTTCAATAGTCTGATTGTGATCATACATTTTTACAAGGAATTTTTAAAATCTTTCCTCCAATTAAGAAAGTCAAGGACTTAGGTCTTTTTCTTCCCTTATCAATATTGCAATGAAATTGATAAGTAAAGACCAACTCTTTCTTTTTGTTTTTAACCCAAGCAAATAATTCCCATCCATTCATCCATTTGGTGGACCAATAGTTGCCATTCTGATGGAAGTTGTCACTTCTTAACAGTAGGCATTCTGTGACTATGTTGACAGCACTTTGGGTGAAGATCCTAACTGGTCTTAGATACACATAGGGAGAAATTTGCTCAGCCAGTGTCAGTCTTAGGCATGCGTATCAGAAGATCTTTCTAGAGCTGGGAATTTTCCCATGAAAGGGATTCAGTTAGGGAAGAGACACTTGCCCCAGAGGTTTACATTCTTCTTGAAGACTGCTTAAGGAACTTAGATGCCATGTCCATTTGGATCTGTGTCTGCACAGAACTTTGTCATGCCAGTGCTTGAAATGCATCTTGAAGAGAATTCACTAGCACAGAATGAATGAGAGTGGAAGGGGTTGGTGGGGCTAACCAGGCCCAACCCCCCTGCCTAAACCAGGATACCTAGAGCCTCTTGCCCAGGATTCTATCTGGGTGTACTTTGAATGTCTTCAAAGATCCAGGCTCCACAATCTTTCTGGGCAGTCTGTGCCGTGGTTCACTCACCCTCACAGTAAAGAATCATTTCCTGATGTTCCTGTATTTCAGTGTGTGCCCACTGCCTCTTGTCTTTTCACTCAGCATCACTGAAAAGACACTGATTCCCTCCCCTTTGCACTATTGCTTCCATATGGATGTGTGCTGCCATGTAGAGATATGTCAAAAACCTCCCTGAAGCCCAGGCAGATAATATTCCCTTCATCTACCAGTCAAGTTGATTCATCAGAGGAGTTTAAAGTTATGTTCAGCATGAAATGCCCCTGAAAAATCATGCTAACTACATTATTGTGTTGTCTTTCATGTGCCTGGCAAGGTTTTCCAGGAAGAGCTGCTTCATCAACTTCCTGGGTATAAAAAAGAGGCTGGCTGGTTTGTACGATTGCGAGTCCTCCTAATTGCCTTTTTTGAAGAAGAGTGTCATTTGCTTACATCCAGTCCTTAGCCTCTCTTCTCGTCTACATCTTAGCAAAAAGCTTTTCCACTATGTCTGGCGAGGAAAAACTGTGCCAGCACAGAAAACATCTCCCATCGTGTTCTAGACGTTGCACGGAGGTGTGCCGAGTGTTTGGCATGAAGGAAAGAAAAGTTGTCCAAAACAGCTTCCAATCGAATGTTCATGTGATTGGAAAAGTCAGGAGAGTGCAAAGGTACTGTTTTCTATCAGTTGGCAAGCTGCGCACACAATCCCAGTGTTGTACAGCTTCCTTCTTCACCTTTCCGAAGGTGCCGCTCTCTCCGGCTCCCGGAGGCGAAGAAGCGGCTTCTTCGCGCAAAGACGATTGTGCCGCTCACTGTGCACTCCTTAGCGCGGCTTCTGCCGAAAGACGCCCGGGAGCGGCTCTTAGCTCCGGACAGCATCGTACCTTCGTCTTTAGCGTCTCTTCTCGTCTACATCTTAACAAAAAGCTTTTCTACTATGTCTGGCGAGGAAAAACTGTGCCAGCACAGAAAACATCTCCCATCGTATTCTAGACGTTGCACGGAGGTGTGCCGAGTGTTTGGCATGAAGGAAAGAAAAGTTGTCCAAAACAGCTTCCAATCGAATGTTCATGTGATTGGAAAAGTCAGGAGAGTGCAAAGATACTGTTTTCTAACAGTTGGCAAGCTGCGCACAAAATCCCAGTGTTGTACAGCTTCCTTCTTCACCTTTCCGAAGGTGCCGCTCTCTCCGGCTCCCGGAGGCGAAGAAGCGGCTTCTTCGCGCAAAGACGATTGTGCCGCTCACTGTGCACTCCTTAGCGCGGCTTCTGCCGAAAGACGCCCGGGAGCGGCTCTTAGCTCCGGACAGCATCGTACCTTCGTCTTTAGCGTCTCTTCTCGTCTACATCTTAGCAAAAAGCTTTTCTACTATGTCTGGCGAGGAAAAACTGTGCCAGCACAGAAAACATCTCCCATCGTCTACTAGACGTTGCACGGAGGTGTGCCGAGTGTTTGGCATGAAGAAAAGAAAAGTTGTCCAAAACAGCTTCCAATCGAATGTTCATGTGATTGGAAAAGTCAGGAGAGTGCAAAGGTACTGTTTTCTGGCAGTTGGCAAGCTGCGCACACAATCCCAGTGTTGTACAGCTTCCTTCTTCACCTTTCCGAAGGTGCCGCTCTCTCCGGCTCCCGGAGGCGAAGAAGCGGCTTCTTCGCGCAAAGACGATTGTGCCGCTCACTGTGCACTCCTTAGCGCGGCTTCTGCCGAAAGACGCCCGGGAGCGGCTCTTAGCTCCGGACAGCATCGTACCTTCGTCTTTAGCGTCTCTTCTCGTCTACATCTTAGCAAAAAGCTTTTCCACTATGTCTGGCGAGGAAAAACTGTGTCAGCACAGAAAACATCTCCCATCGTGTTCTAGACGTTGCACGGAGGTGTGCCGAGTGTTTGGCATGAAGAAAAGAAAAGTTGTCCAAAACAGCTTCCAATCGAATGTTCATGTGATTGGAAAAGTCAGGAGAGTGCAAAGGTACTGTTTTCTAGCAGTTGGCAAGCTGCGCACACAATCCCAGTGTTGTACAGCTTCCTTCTTCACCTTTCCGAAGGTGCCGCTCTCTCCGGCTCCCGGAGGCGAAGAAGCGGCTTCTTCGCGCAAAGACGATTGTGCCGCTCACTGTGCACTCCTTAGCGCGGCTTCTGCCGAAAGACGCCCGGGAGCGGCTCTGAGCTCCGGAGAGCATCGTACCTTCGTCTTTAGAGTCTCTTCTCGTCTACATCTTAGCAAAAAGCTTTTCTACTATGTCTGGCGAGGAAAAACTGTGCCAGCACAGAAAACATCTCCCATCGTGTTCTAGACGTTGCACGGAGGTGTGCCGAGTGTTTGGCATGAAGGAAAGAAAAGTTGTCCAAAACAGCTTCCAATCGAATGTTCATGTGATTGGAAAAGTCAGGAGAGTGCAAAGGTACTGTTTTCTGGCAGTTGGCAAGCTGCGCACACAATCCCAGTGTTGTACAGCTTCCTTCTTCACCTTTCCGAAGGTGCCGCTCTCTCCGGCTCCCGGAGGCGAAGAAGCGGCTTCTTCGCGCAAAGACGATTGTGCCGCTCACTGTGCACTCCTTAGCGCGGCTTCTGCCGAAAGACGCCCGGGAGCGGCTCTTAGCTCCGGACAGCATCGTACCTTCGTCTTTAGCGTCTCCTCGTCTACATCTTAGCAAAAAGCTTTTCCACTATGTCTGGCGAGGAAAAACTGTGCCAGCACAGAAAACATCTCCCATCGTATTCTAGACGTTGCACGGAGGTGTGCCGAGTGTTTGGCATGAAGGAAAGAAAAGTTGTCCAAAACAGCTTCCAATCGAATGTTCATGTGATTGGAAAAGTCAGGAGAGGCAAAGGTACTGTTTTCTGGCAGTTGGCAAGCTGCGCACACAATCCCAGTGTTGTACAGCTTCCTTCTTCACCTTTCCGAAGGTGCCGCTCTCTCCGGCTCCCGGAGGCGAAGAAGCGGCTTCTTCGCGCAAAGACGATTGTGCCGCTCACTGTGCACTCCTTAGCGCGGCTTCTGCCGAAAGACGCCCGGGAGCGGCTCTTAGCTCCGGACAGCATCGTACCTTCGTCTTTAGCGTCTCTTCTCGTCTACATCTTAGCAAAAAGCTTTTCTACTATGTCTGGCGAGGAAAAACTGTGCCAGCACAGGAAACATCTCCCATCGTGTTCTAGACGTTGCACGGAGGTGTGCCGAGTGTTTGGCATGAAGGAAAGAAAAGTTGTCCAAAACAGCTTCCAATCGAATGTTCATGTGATTGGAAAAGTCAGGAGAGTGCAAAGGTACTGTTTTCTGGCAGTTGGCAAGCTGCGCACACAATCCCAGTGTTGTACAGCTTCCTTCTTCACCTTTCCGAAGGTGCCGCTCTCTCCGGCTCCCGGAGGCGAAGAAGCGGCTTCTTCGCGCAAAGACGATTGTGCCGCTCACTGTGCACTCCTTAGCGCGGCTTCTGCCGAAAGACGCCCGGGAGCGGCTCTTAGCTCCGGACAGCATCGTACCTTCGTCTTTAGCGTCTCTTCTCGTCTACATCTTAGCAAAAAGCTTTTCTACTATGTCTGGCGAGGAAAAACTGTGCCAGCACAGAAAACATCTCCCATCGTGTTCTAGACGTTGCACGGAGGTGTGCCGAGTGTTTGGCATGAAGAAAAGAAAAGTTGTCCAAAACAGCTTCCAATCGAATGTTCATGTGATTGGAAAAGTCAGGAGAGTGCAAAGGTACTGTTTTCTAGCAGTTGGCAAGCTGCGCACACAATCCCATTGTTGTACAGCTTCCTTCTTCACCTTTCCGAAGGTGCCGCTCTCTCCGGCTCCCGGAGGCGAAGAAGCGGCTTCTTCGCGCAAAGACGATTGTGCCGCTCACTGTGCACTCCTTAGCGCGGCTTCTGCCGAAAGACGCCCGGGAGCGGCTCTTAGCTCCGGACAGCATCGTACCTTCGTCTTTAGCGTCTCTTCTCGTCTACATCTCAGCAAAAAGCTTTTCTACTATGTCTGGCGAGGAAAAACTGTGCCAGCACAGGAAACATCTCCCATCGTGTTCTAGACGTTGCACGGAGGTGTGCCGAGTGTTTGGCATGAAGAAAAGAAAAGTTGTCCAAAACAGCTTCCAATCGAATGTTCATGTGATTGGAAAAGTCAGGAGAGTGCAAAGGTACTGTTTTCTAGCAGTTGGCAAGCTGCGCACACAATCCCAGTGTTGTACAGCTTCCTTCTTCACCTTTCCGAAGGTGCCGCTCTCTCCGGCTCCCGGAGGCGAAGAAGCGGCTTCTTCGCGCAAAGACGATTGTGCCGCTCACTGTGCACTCCTTAGCGCGGCTTCTGCCGAAAGACGCCCGGGAGCGGCTCTTAGCTCCGGACAGCATCGTACCTTCGTCTTTAGCGTCTCCTCGTCTACATCTTAGCAAAAAGCTTTTCCACTATGTCTGGCGAGGAAAAACTGTGTCAGCACAGAAAACATCTCCCATCGTATTCTAGACGTTGCACGGAGGTGTGCCGAGTGTTTGGCATGAAGGAAAGAAAAGTTGTCCAAAACAGCTTCCAATCGAATGTTCATGTGATTGGAAAAGTCAGGAGAGGCAAAGGTACTGTTTTCTGGCAGTTGGCAAGCTGCGCACAAAATCCCAGTGTTGTACAGCTTCCTTCTTCACCTTTCCGAAGGTGCCGCTCTCTCCGGCTCCCGGAGGCGAAGAAGCGGCTTCTTCGCGCAAAGACGATTGTGCCGCTCACTGTGCACTCCTTAGCGCGGCTTCTGCCGAAAGACGCCCGGGAGCGGCTCTTAGCTCCGGACAGCATCGTACCTTCGTCTTTAGCGTCTCTTCTCGTCTACATCTTAGCAAAAAGCTTTTCTACTATGTCTGGCGAGGAAAAACTGTGCCAGCACAGAAAACATCTCCCATCGTGTTCTAGACGTTGCACGGAGGTGTGCCGAGTGTTTGGCATGAAGAAAAGAAAAGTTGTCCAAAACAGCTTCCAATCGAATGTTCATGTGATTGGAAAAGTCAGGAGAGTGCAAAGGTACTGTTTTCTGGCAGTTGGCAAGCTGCGCACACAATCCCAGTGTTGTACAGCTTCCTTCTTCACCTTTCCGAAGGTGCCGCTCTCTCCGGCTCCCGGAGGCGAAGAAGCGGCTTCTTCGCGCAAAGACGATAGTGCCGCTCACTGTGCACTCCTTAGCGCGGCTTCTGCCGAAAGACGCCCGGGAGCGGCTCTTAGCTCCGGAGAGCATCGTACCTTCGTCTTTAGCGTCTCTTCTCGTCTACATCTTAGCAAAAAGCTTTTCTACTATGTCTGGCGAGGAAAAACTGTGCCAGCACAGAAAACATCTCCCATCGTGTTCTAGACGTTGCACGGAGGTGTGCCGAGTGTTTGGCATGAAGAAAAGAAAAGTTGTCCAAAACAGCTTCCAATCGAATGTTCATGTGATTGGAAAAGTCAGGAGAGTGCAAAGGTACTGTTTTCTAGCAGTTGGCAAGCTGCGCACACAATCCCATTGTTGTACAGCTTCCTTCTTCACCTTTCCGAAGGTGCCGCTCTCTCCGGCTCCCGGAGGCGAAGAAGCGGCTTCTTCGCGCAAAGACGATTGTGCCGCTCACTGTGCACTCCTTAGCGCGGCTTCTGCCGAAAGACGCCCGGGAGCGGCTCTTAGCTCCGGACAGCATCGTACCTTCGTCTTTAGCGTCTCTTCTCGTCTACATCTCAGCAAAAAGCTTTTCTACTATGTCTGGCGAGGAAAAACTGTGCCAGCACAGGAAACATCTCCCATCGTGTTCTAGACGTTGCACGGAGGTGTGCCGAGTGTTTGGCATGAAGAAAAGAAAAGTTGTCCAAAACAGCTTCCAATCGAATGTTCATGTGATTGGAAAAGTCAGGAGAGTGCAAAGGTACTGTTTTCTAGCAGTTGGCAAGCTGCGCACACAATCCCAGTGTTGTACAGCTTCCTTCTTCACCTTTCCGAAGGTGCCGCTCTCTCCGGCTCCCGGAGGCGAAGAAGCGGCTTCTTCGCGCAAAGACGATTGTGCCGCTCACTGTGCACTCCTTAGCGCGGCTTCTGCCGAAAGACGCCCGGGAGCGGCTCTTAGCTCCGGACAGCATCGTACCTTCGTCTTTAGCGTCTCCTCGTCTACATCTTAGCAAAAAGCTTTTCCACTATGTCTGGCGAGGAAAAACTGTGCCAGCACAGAAAACATCTCCCATCGTATTCTAGACGTTGCACGGAGGTGTGCCGAGTGTTTGGCATGAAGGAAAGAAAAGTTGTCCAAAACAGCTTCCAATCGAATGTTCATGTGATTGGAAAAGTCAGGAGAGGCAAAGGTACTGTTTTCTGGCAGTTGGCAAGCTGCGCACAAAATCCCAGTGTTGTACAGCTTCCTTCTTCACCTTTCCGAAGGTGCCGCTCTCTCCGGCTCCCGGAGGCGAAGAAGCGGCTTCTTCGCGCAAAGACGATTGTGCCGCTCACTGTGCACTCCTTAGCGCGGCTTCTGCCGAAAGACGCCCGGGAGCGGCTCTTAGCTCCGGAGAGCATCGTACCTTCGTCTTTAGCGTCTCTTCTCGTCTACATCTTAGCAAAAAGCTTTTCTACTATGTCTGGCGAGGAAAAACTGTGCCAGCACAGAAAACATCTCCCATCGTGTTCTAGACGTTGCACGGAGGTGTGCCGAGTGTTTGGCATGAAGAAAAGAAAAGTTGTCCAAAACAGCTTCCAATCGAATGTTCATGTGATTGGAAAAGTCAGGAGAGTGCAAAGGTACTGTTTTCTGGCAGTTGGCAAGCTGCGCACACAATCCCAGTGTTGTACAGCTTCCTTCTTCACCTTTCCGAAGGTGCCGCTCTCTCCGGCTCCCGGAGGCGAAGAAGCGGCTTCTTCGCGCAAAGACGATAGTGCCGCTCACTGTGCACTCCTTAGCGCGGCTTCTGCCGAAAGACGCCCGGGAGCGGCTCTTAGCTCCGGAGAGCATCGTACCTTCGTCTTTAGCGTCTCTTCTCGTCTACATCTTAGCAAAAAGCTTTTCTACTATGTCTGGCGAGGAAAAACTGTGCCAGCACAGAAAACATCTCCCATCGTGTTCTAGACGTTGCACGGAGGTGTGCCGAGTGTTTGGCATGAAGAAAAGAAAAGTTGTCCAAAACAGCTTCCAATCGAATGTTCATGTGATTGGAAAAGTCAGGAGAGTGCAAAGGTACTGTTTTCTAGCAGTTGGCAAGCTGCGCACACAATCCCATTGTTGTACAGCTTCCTTCTTCACCTTTCCGAAGGTGCCGCTCTCTCCGGCTCCCGGAGGCGAAGAAGCGGCTTCTTCGCGCAAAGACGATTGTGCCGCTCACTGTGCACTCCTTAGCGCGGCTTCTGCCGAAAGACGCCCGGGAGCGGCTCTTAGCTCCGGACAGCATCGTACCTTCGTCTTTAGCGTCTCTTCTCGTCTACATCTCAGCAAAAAGCTTTTCTACTATGTCTGGCGAGGAAAAACTGTGCCAGCACAGGAAACATCTCCCATCGTGTTCTAGACGTTGCACGGAGGTGTGCCGAGTGTTTGGCATGAAGAAAAGAAAAGTTGTCCAAAACAGCTTCCAATCGAATGTTCATGTGATTGGAAAAGTCAGGAGAGTGCAAAGGTACTGTTTTCTAGCAGTTGGCAAGCTGCGCACACAATCCCAGTGTTGTACAGCTTCCTTCTTCACCTTTCCGAAGGTGCCGCTCTCTCCGGCTCCCGGAGGCGAAGAAGCGGCTTCTTCGCGCAAAGACGATTGTGCCGCTCACTGTGCACTCCTTAGCGCGGCTTCTGCCGAAAGACGCCCGGGAGCGGCTCTTAGCTCCGGACAGCATCGTACCTTCGTCTTTAGCGTCTCCTCGTCTACATCTTAGCAAAAAGCTTTTCCACTATGTCTGGCGAGGAAAAACTGTGCCAGCACAGAAAACATCTCCCATCGTATTCTAGACGTTGCACGGAGGTGTGCCGAGTGTTTGGCATGAAGGAAAGAAAAGTTGTCCAAAACAG
This sequence comes from Ammospiza maritima maritima, assembly GCA_036010785.1. NCBI lineage: Eukaryota > Metazoa > Chordata > Aves > Passeriformes > Passerellidae > Ammospiza > Ammospiza maritima. The sequence goes on from CM069694.1 coordinate 6,082,955, forward strand.
CTTCCAATCGAATGTTCATGTGATTGGAAAAGTCAGGAGAGGCAAAGGTACTGTTTTCTGGCAGTTGGCAAGCTGCGCACAAAATCCCAGTGTTGTACAGCTTCCTTCTTCACCTTTCCGAAGGTGCCGCTCTCTCCGGCTCCCGGAGGCGAAGAAGCGGCTTCTTCGCGCAAAGACGATTGTGCCGCTCACTGTGCACTCCTTAGCGCGGCTTCTGCCGAAAGACGCCCGGGAGCGGCTCTTAGCTCCGGACAGCATCGTACCTTCGTCTTTAGCGTCTCTTCTCGTCTACATCTTAGCAAAAAGCTTTTCTACTATGTCTGGCGAGGAAAAACTGTGCCAGCACAGAAAACATCTCCCATCGTGTTCTAGACGTTGCACGGAGGTGTGCCGAGTGTTTGGCATGAAGAAAAGAAAAGTTGTCCAAAACAGCTTCCAATCGAATGTTCATGTGATTGGAAAAGTCAGGAGAGTGCAAAGGTACTGTTTTCTGGCAGTTGGCAAGCTGCGCACACAATCCCAGTGTTGTACAGCTTCCTTCTTCACCTTTCCGAAGGTGCCGCTCTCTCCGGCTCCCGGAGGCGAAGAAGCGGCTTCTTCGCGCAAAGACGATTGTGCCGCTCACTGTGCACTCCTTAGCGCGGCTTCTGCCGAAAGACGCCCGGGAGCGGCTCTTAGCTCCGGACAGCATCGTACCTTCGTCTTTAGCGTCTCTTCTCGTCTACATCTTAGCAAAAAGCTTTTCTACTATGTCTGGCGAGGAAAAACTGTGCCAGCACAGAAAACATCTCCCATCGTGTTCTAGACGTTGCACGGAGGTGTGCCGAGTGTTTGGCATGAAGGAAAGAAAAGTTGTCCAAAACAGCTTCCAATCGAATGTTCATGTGATTGGAAAAGTCAGGAGAGTGCAAAGGTACTGTTTTCTGGCAGTTGGCAAGCTGCGCACACAATCCCAGTGTTGTACAGCTTCCTTCTTCACCTTTCCGAAGGTGCCGCTCTCTCCGGCTCCCGGAGGCGAAGAAGCGGCTTCTTCGCGCAAAGACGATTGTGCCGCTCACTGTGCACTCCTTAGCGCGGCTTCTGCCGAAAGACGCCCGGGAGCGGCTCTTAGCTCCGGACAGCATCGTACCTTCGTCTTTAGCGTCTCTTCTCGTCTACATCTTAGCAAAAAGCTTTTCCACTATGTCTGGCGAGGAAAAACTGTGCCAGCACAGAAAACATCTCCCATCGTATTCTAGACGTTGCACGGAGGTGTGCCGAGTGTTTGGCATGAAGGAAAGAAAAGTTGTCCAAAACAGCTTCCAATCGAATGTTCATGTGATTGGAAAAGTCAGGAGAGTGCAAAGGTACTGTTTTCTGGCAGTTGGCAAGCTGCGCACACAATCCCAGTGTTGTACAGCTTCCTTCTTCACCTTTCCGAAGGTGCCGCTCTCTCCGGCTCCCGGAGGCGAAGAAGCGGCTTCTTCGCGCAAAGACGATTGTGCCGCTCACTGTGCACTCCTTAGCGCGGCTTCTGCCGAAAGACGCCCGGGAGCGGCTCTTAGCTCCGGAGAGCATCGTACCTTCGTCTTTAGCGTCTCTTCTCGTCTACATCTTAGCAAAAAGCTTTTCCACTATGTCTGGCGAGGAAAAACTGTGCCAGCACAGAAAACATCTCCCATCGTGTTCTAGACGTTGCACGGAGGTGTGCCGAGTGTTTGGCATGAAGGAAAGAAAAGTTGTCCAAAACAGCTTCCAATCGAATGTTCATGTGATTGGAAAAGTCAGGAGAGTGCAAAGGTACTGTTTTCTATCAGTTGGCAAGCTGCGCACACAATCCCAGTGTTGTACAGCTTCCTTCTTCACCTTTCCGAAGGTGCCGCTCTCTCCGGCTCCCGGAGGCGAAGAAGCGGCTTCTTCGCGCAAAGACGATTGTGCCGCTCACTGTGCACTCCTTAGCGCGGCTTCTGCCGAAAGACGCCCGGGAGCGGCTCTTAGCTCCGGAGAGCATCGTACCTTCGTCTTTAGCGTCTCTTCTCGTCTACATCTTAGCAAAAAGCTTTTCTACTATGTCTGGCGAGGAAAAACTGTGCCAGCACAGAAAACATCTCCCATCGTGTTCTAGACGTTGCACGGAGGTGTGCCGAGTGTTTGGCATGAAGGAAAGAAAAGTTGTCCAAAACAGCTTCCAATCGAATGTTCATGTGATTGGAAAAGTCAGGAGAGTGCAAAGGTACTGTTTTCTGGCAGTTGGCAAGCTGCGCACACAATCCCAGTGTTGTACAGCTTCCTTCTTCACCTTTCCGAAGGTGCCGCTCTCTCCGGCTCCCGGAGGCGAAGAAGCGGCTTCTTCGCGCAAAGACGATTGTGCCGCTCACTGTGCACTCCTTAGCGCGGCTTCTGCCGAAAGACGCCCGGGAGCGGCTCTTAGCTCCGGACAGCATCGTACCTTCGTCTTTAGCGTCTCTTCTCGTCTACATCTCAGCAAAAAGCTTTTCTACTATGTCTGGCGAGGAAAAACTGTGCCAGCACAGAAAACATCTCCCATCGTGTTCTAGACGTTGCACGGAGGTGTGCCGAGTGTTTGGCATGAAGGAAAGAAAAGTTGTCCAAAACAGCTTCCAATCGAATGTTCATGTGATTGGAAAAGTCAGGAGAGTGCAAAGGTACTGTTTTCTGGCAGTTGGCAAGCTGCGCACACAATCCCAGTGTTGTACAGCTTCCTTCTTCACCTTTCCGAAGGTGCCGCTCTCTCCGGCTCCCGGAGGCGAAGAAGCGGCTTCTTCGCGCAAAGACGATTGTGCCGCTCACTGTGCACTCCTTAGCGCGGCTTCTGCCGAAAGACGCCCGGGAGCGGCTCTTAGCTCCGGACAGCATCGTACCTTCGTCTTTAGCGTCTCTTCTCGTCTACATCTTAGCAAAAAGCTTTTCTACTATGTCTGGCGAGGAAAAACTGTGCCAGCACAGAAAACATCTCCCATCGTGTTCTAGACGTTGCACGGAGGTGTGCCGAGTGTTTGGCATGAAGAAAAGAAAAGTTGTCCAAAACAGCTTCCAATCGAATGTTCATGTGATTGGAAAAGTCAGGAGAGTGCAAAGGTACTGTTTTCTGGCAGTTGGCAAGCTGCGCACACAATCCCATTGTTGTACAGCTTCCTTCTTCACCTTTCCGAAGGTGCCGCTCTCTCCGGCTCCCGGAGGCGAAGAAGCGGCTTCTTCGCGCAAAGACGATTGTGCCGCTCACTGTGCACTCCTTAGCGCGGCTTCTGCCGAAAGACGCCCGGGAGCGGCTCTTAGCTCCGGACAGCATCGTACCTTCGTCTTTAGCGTCTCTTCTCGTCTACATCTCAGCAAAAAGCTTTTCTACTATGTCTGGCGAGGAAAAACTGTGCCAGCACAGGAAACATCTCCCATCGTGTTCTAGACGTTGCACGGAGGTGTGCCGAGTGTTTGGCATGAAGAAAAGAAAAGTTGTCCAAAACAGCTTCCAATCGAATGTTCATGTGATTGGAAAAGTCAGGAGAGTGCAAAGGTACTGTTTTCTAGCAGTTGGCAAGCTGCGCACACAATCCCAGTGTTGTACAGCTTCCTTCTTCACCTTTCCGAAGGTGCCGCTCTCTCCGGCTCCCGGAGGCGAAGAAGCGGCTTCTTCGCGCAAAGACGATTGTGCCGCTCACTGTGCACTCCTTAGCGCGGCTTCTGCCGAAAGACGCCCGGGAGCGGCTCTTAGCTCCGGAGAGCATCGTACCTTCGTCTTTAGCGTCTCTTCTCGTCTACATCTTAGCAAAAAGCTTTTCTACTATGTCTGGCGAGGAAAAACTGTGCCAGCACAGAAAACATCTCCCATCGTGTTCTAGACGTTGCACGGAGGTGTGCCGAGTGTTTGGCATGAAGGAAAGAAAAGTTGTCCAAAACAGCTTCCAATCGAATGTTCATGTGATTGGAAAAGTCAGGAGAGTGCAAAGGTACTGTTTTCTGGCAGTTGGCAAGCTGCGCACACAATCCCAGTGTTGTACAGCTTCCTTCTTCACCTTTCCGAAGGTGCCGCTCTCTCCGGCTCCCGGAGGCGAAGAAGCGGCTTCTTCGCGCAAAGACGATTGTGCCGCTCACTGTGCACTCCTTAGCGCGGCTTCTGCCGAAAGACGCCCGGGAGCGGCTCTTAGCTCCGGACAGCATCGTACCTTCGTCTTTAGCGTCTCTTCTCGTCTACATCTCAGCAAAAAGCTTTTCTACTATGTCTGGCGAGGAAAAACTGTGCCAGCACAGAAAACATCTCCCATCGTGTTCTAGACGTTGCACGGAGGTGTGCCGAGTGTTTGGCATGAAGGAAAGAAAAGTTGTCCAAAACAGCTTCCAATCGAATGTTCATGTGATTGGAAAAGTCAGGAGAGTGCAAAGGTACTGTTTTCTGGCAGTTGGCAAGCTGCGCACACAATCCCAGTGTTGTACAGCTTCCTTCTTCACCTTTCCGAAGGTGCCGCTCTCTCCGGCTCCCGGAGGCGAAGAAGCGGCTTCTTCGCGCAAAGACGATTGTGCCGCTCACTGTGCACTCCTTAGCGCGGCTTCTGCCGAAAGACGCCCGGGAGCGGCTCTTAGCTCCGGACAGCATCGTACCTTCGTCTTTAGCGTCTCTTCTCGTCTACATCTTAGCAAAAAGCTTTTCTACTATGTCTGGCGAGGAAAAACTGTGCCAGCACAGAAAACATCTCCCATCGTGTTCTAGACGTTGCACGGAGGTGTGCCGAGTGTTTGGCATGAAGGAAAGAAAAGTTGTCCAAAACAGCTTCCAATCGAATGTTCATGTGATTGGAAAAGTCAGGAGAGTGCAAAGGTACTGTTTTCTGGCAGTTGGCAAGCTGCGCACACAATCCCATTGTTGTACAGCTTCCTTCTTCACCTTTCCGAAGGTGCCGCTCTCTCCGGCTCCCGGAGGCGAAGAAGCGGCTTCTTCGCGCAAAGACGATTGTGCCGCTCACTGTGCACTCCTTAGCGCGGCTTCTGCCGAAAGACGCCCGGGAGCGGCTCTTAGCTCCGGACAGCATCGTACCTTCGTCTTTAGCGTCTCTTCTCGTCTACATCTCAGCAAAAAGCTTTTCTACTATGTCTGGCGAGGAAAAACTGTGCCAGCACAGGAAACATCTCCCATCGTGTTCTAGACGTTGCACGGAGGTGTGCCGAGTGTTTGGCATGAAGAAAAGAAAAGTTGTCCAAAACAGCTTCCAATCGAATGTTCATGTGATTGGAAAAGTCAGGAGAGTGCAAAGGTACTGTTTTCTAGCAGTTGGCAAGCTGCGCACACAATCCCAGTGTTGTACAGCTTCCTTCTTCACCTTTCCGAAGGTGCCGCTCTCTCCGGCTCCCGGAGGCGAAGAAGCGGCTTCTTCGCGCAAAGACGATTGTGCCGCTCACTGTGCACTCCTTAGCGCGGCTTCTGCCGAAAGACGCCCGGGAGCGGCTCTTAGCTCCGGAGAGCATCGTACCTTCGTCTTTAGCGTCTCTTCTCGTCTACATCTTAGCAAAAAGCTTTTCCACTATGTCTGGCGAGGAAAAACTGCGCCAGCACAGAAAACATCTCCCATCGTGTTCTAGACGTTGCACGATCCCTATACTTAGGCTGATTTTCCTTCCTGGGGATAGGGTTAGGCTTCAGCCTAGGGCTTGGAGTTTTTTAACCAGGAAGCCCTGAGTTCCAGGCTTACTAAATCTGCCAAAGGCATCCGAAAGGGAGTGCAAAAGTGCCACAACATGGTTGCTTTCACGGCTTTTTCCTTGGCAAGAAGCTTAACACCAGGCTGATTTCCCTTCCCAGGGTTACTGTAAGGCTTAGGCCTAGGGCTAGGATTTTTAAAACTAGGAAGCCCTTAGATCCAGGCACACTGCAGCTGTTCAAGGCATCCCAAGGGGAGTACAAAAGTGCAACAACATGGCAGCTTTCACAGCTTTTTCCTTGGCACCATCCCTATACCTAGGCTGTTTTATCTACCTAGGGTTAGGGTTAGGGTTCAGCCTAAGGCTTGGAGTTTTTTAACCAGGAAGCCCTGAGTTCCAGGCTTACTGCATCTGCAAAAGGCAACCCAAAGGGAGTGCAAAAGTGCCACAACATGGCTGCTTTCACGGCTTTTCCCTTAGGAAGAACCCTAATACGCGGCTGATTTACCTTCCTAGGGTTACTGTTAGGCTTAGGCCTAGGACTTTTAAAACCAGGAAGCCCTGGGCTCCAGGCACACTGCAGCTGTTAAAGGCATCCCAAGAGGGCCGCAGAAGTGACACAACTTGGCTGCTTCCTCTTCTATTCTCATGAGACCATCCCGAACCATAGGCTGATTTTCCTTCCTAGGGTTAATGTTTGAGTTTCGCCTAGGGTAAGAGGTCTATTAACCAGAAAGCCCTGAGTTCCAAGAACACAGCAGCTGCGAAGGACTAGCCAAGAAGAGCGCAAAAGTACCACAACATGCCTGCCTCCACAGCTTTTTCCTTGGGGACATGCCTAATTCCTGGCTGATTTGCCTTTCTCGTCTTAGGGTTGGGGTTCGGCCTAGGGCTAGGATATTTTTAACTAGGTAGCCCTGAGTTCCAGGCTTACTGCATCTGCCAAAGGCATCCCAAAGGGAGTGCAGAAGTGCCACAACATGGCTGCTTTCACGGCTTTTCCCTTAGGAAGAGCCCTAATACGCGGCTGCTTTACCTTCCTAGGGTTACTGTTAGGCTTAGGCCTAGGACTTTTAAAACCAGGAAGCCCTGGGCTCCAGGCACACTGCAGCTGCGAAAGGCATCCCAAGGGGAGCGCAAAAGTGACACAACTTGGCTGCCACCACTGATATTTCCATGAGACCATCCCGAATCATAGGCTGATTTTCCTTCCTAGGGTTAAGGTTTGAGTTACGCCTGGGGTAAGGGTTCTATTAACCAGAAAGCCCTGAGTTCCAAGAACACAGCAGCTGCGAAGGACTACCCAAGAAGAGCGCAAAAGTACCACAACGTGCCTGCCTCCACAGCTTTTTCCTTGGGGACATGCCTAATTCCTGGCTGATTTGCCTTTCTCGTCTTAGGGTTGGGGTTCGGCCTAGGGCTAGGATTTTTAAAATCAGGAAGCCCTGAGCTCCAGGCACACTGGAGCTGTGAAAGGCATCCAAAAGGGAGTGCAAAAGTGCCACAACATGGCTGCTTTCCCGGCTTTTTCCTTGGCAAGAAGCCTAACACCAGGCTTATTTCCCTTCCCAGGGTTACTGTTAGGCTTAGGCCTAGGGCTAGGATTTTTAAAACTAGGAAGCCCTTAGCTCCAGGCACACTGCAGCTGTTCAAGGCATCCCAAGAGTGCCGCAGAAGTGACACAACTTGGCTTCCTCTGCTGCTATTCTCATGAGTCCATCCCGAACCATAGGCTGATTTTCCTTCCTAGGGTGAGGGTTAGAGTTACGCCTAGGGTTAGTGATTTTTAACCAGAAAGCCCTGAGTTCCAAGAACACAGCAGCTGCCAAGGACTACCCAAGAGGAGGGGAAAAGTGCCACAACATGGCTGCCTCCAGCGCTTTTTCCTTGGGACCATCATTGAACCTAGGCTGATTTACTTGCCTCCAGTTGCACCTATGGTCACGCCAAGAGATAGGGATTTTAAATCAGTAAACCCTGAGCTCCAGACCCAGTGCAGCTGCAAAAGGCTTCCCAAGGGCAGCCAAAAATTGCCTCAACATGCTCCTTCCAGTGCTTTTTTCCTTGGGAACATCCCTATACCCAGGCTTATTTATCTGCCTAGGGTTAGGGTTAGGGTTCAGCCTAGAGAGAGGATTTTTTCAAACAGGAAGCCCTGAATTCCAGGCACACTGCAGCTGTTAAAGGCAGTGTTCTACGTCAACCGCAACTTAGTCTGAAATAAATGCTTTTTCCCTGAGAGCATCTGAGAGGTTTGCATGAAGCACTGATATCTGACATTTGCAATTTTGAATAGGAGAGGAGAAAGAAAATGGGAAGAAGTTTTTAATTTTAGTGGTTTCAATGTTAATTTCCGTACACTTTTTCAAAACTTGTCAGCTCAAATGCCCATCAACATCTTTTAGTCATCTGTAAGTCAGTATTCATATAAAATGTGCTTCAAATCAAAAGAATTTCAAATTTGCACTCCAAATTTCTATGCCTAGATTTATGATTTCCTACACATATTAGATGAAAGGAAGGCCTTTTTTACTGTGGGAGTGCTGGAACACTGGAACAGGTTGCCCAGGGAAGTTGTGGGTGTCCCATCCCTGAAAGTATTCAAGGTCAGCTTGGACGGGGCTTGGAGCAGCAACAAAGGAGAAGCTTGGTGGTAGAGAAACAAAGTTGGACTATAGAAGAAACTGGGATTGAAGTATAGGAGCAAGTTTTCTCTCAGCTCTTGGGGTAAACTCAAAGTTGTACAAAATTACATTTATCTGTGCTATTCACTACTGTAACAGAAATGTTCATGAAAACTGTACAGAAGATAGCAAATTTTAAAAGAGATAAGAATTACAGCATAAAATCCATGGGATGGGTTACAACATGAGACACTCTCTAAGAGAAAATCTCTGTGTTTCAGCACTTCATCATGGTAAGATTTCATGAAGTGCCAAAGAAGGCGGCAAAATATCATTCGGGACGTTATTTCCTGGAATTCAGCCTGGCCATTAGTAGGAACTGGGTTTGAACACATCATGTAGATATACCACACACACTTGCCCTTCACTGAAAAATGACTGTTTACAACGAAGAAGCAATTGACGATCAAAATTGATTGAAAGCATCTTAAACATGTCAGGTATTTCATTGTAGATGATCTGTGATCCAAATGCTTCTTCCACCTTCGAGAGGGACAGAACAATTCTTCCATATCATGATGGTTTAAAATTGTATCAACCAATGTTTTCTGCTGAAAAGATAGCATCTATTTTTTTCTATTTTTGGAAGAAAATATTCCTAGACATACAACAGGTGAGAACTAAGTAATTTTAAAGAAACAAATTAAAAGAAAATATTCTGTAAATAGAATGAAATGAAAAGCTGTGTTTTAAATAGGAGCTAAATATGAAACAGAATTTTTGCACCAGGCATTTGAATTACTGCACCAGCTCTTTTGCCCATCAAGAGAGGCATTGAGCATTTCAGTCTTTTCCAAGGTGTTCATGATCTGCTATGCTGATCTCTGTGTGTGCCTAGGTGTGTGTGGAAGGGGGGGCATGTGAAGGGGAGTGTGTATGTTTGCTTTACAATTGTTGTGGCAGATTCATGCCTCAGCTCCACATTTTGTTTTAGAAAGGTCACACAGAGTGGATGTGAAGTTTACTATCAACAAGAGATCAATTCCCAAATCATCCATTTCACTCTACCTTATAAATCATGTGCTTTGTTGCATATTTTATCAAATCTACTTTCAAGCCAGATGGAGGAAGGAGGATGTGGGAATCCCTCCACCATCTTGCAACTTTTATGCAAGTAGGTTTTCAAGAAAATCATCATTTCTCTTTGAAATATGTCTGGAACAGGCATGATGGTAGTGTCAACCTGTTGGAGTTTTTGTTGCTGGAAGAAGTTATACAAAAGGATTGGTTTTTACATTGACCAGTTACTGAATCAAGCTCAGGAATACATTGGAAATTCAACTGGGGCTTCCTTTCCCCGGCAGACTACTTCTAGAACGAGCTTGTACACTGAAGCTTACTCTTTTGCCCTCTTTTTGTTTCTTTCCTATTTTCTTGGCTTCTTTGCCACTCTCTAGACAATTTTGGAACTTTTTTCCCAACTCAAATGGTTTCAATAGTCTGATTGTGATCATACATTTTTACAAGGAATTTTTAAAATCTTTCCTCCAATTAAGAAAGTCAAGGACTTAGGTCTTTTTCTTCCCTTATCAATATTGCAATGAAATTGATAAGTAAAGACCAACTCTTTCTTTTTGTTTTTAACCCAAGCAAATAATTCCCATCCATTCATCCATTTGGTGGACCAATAGTTGCCATTCTGATGGAAGTTGTCACTTCTTAACAGTAGGCATTCTGTGACTATGTTGACAGCACTTTGGGTGAAGATCCTAACTGGTCTTAGATACACATAGGGAGAAATTTGCTCAGCCAGTGTCAGTCTTAGGCATGCGTATCAGAAGATCTTTCTAGAGCTGGGAATTTTCCCATGAAAGGGATTCAGTTAGGGAAGAGACACTTGCCCCAGAGGTTTACATTCTTCTTGAAGACTGCTTAAGGAACTTAGATGCCATGTCCATTTGGATCTGTGTCTGCACAGAACTTTGTCATGCCAGTGCTTGAAATGCATCTTGAAGAGAATTCACTAGCACAGAATGAATGAGAGTGGAAGGGGTTGGTGGGGCTAACCAGGCCCAACCCCCCTGCCTAAACCAGGATACCTAGAGCCTCTTGCCCAGGATTCTATCTGGGTGTACTTTGAATGTCTTCAAAGATCCAGGCTCCACAATCTTTCTGGGCAGTCTGTGCCGTGGTTCACTCACCCTCACAGTAAAGAATCATTTCCTGATGTTCCTGTATTTCAGTGTGTGCCCACTGCCTCTTGTCTTTTCACTCAGCATCACTGAAAAGACACTGATTCCCTCCCCTTTGCACTATTGCTTCCATATGGATGTGTGCTGCCATGTAGAGATATGTCAAAAACCTCCCTGAAGCCCAGGCAGATAATATTCCCTTCATCTACCAGTCAAGTTGATTCATCAGAGGAGTTTAAAGTTATGTTCAGCATGAAATGCCCCTGAAAAATCATGCTAACTACATTATTGTGTTGTCTTGCATGTGCCTGGCAAGGTTTTCCAGGAAGAGCTGCTTCATCAACTTCCTGGGTATAAAAAAGAGGCTGGCTGGTTTGTACGATTGCGAGTCCTCCTAATTGCCTTTTTTGAAGAAGAGTGTCATTTGCTTACATCCAGTCCTTAGCCTCTCTTCTCGTCTACATCTTAGCAAAAAGCTTTTCCACTATGTCTGGCGAGGAAAAACTGTGCCAGCACAGAAAACATCTCCCATCGTGTTCTAGACGTTGCACGGAGGTGTGCCGAGTGTTTGGCATGAAGGAAAGAAAAGTTGTCCAAAACAGCTTCCAATCGAATGTTCATGTGATTGGAAAAGTCAGGAGAGTGCAAAGGTACTGTTTTCTATCAGTTGGCAAGCTGCGCACACAATCCCAGTGTTGTACAGCTTCCTTCTTCACCTTTCCGAAGGTGCCGCTCTCTCCGGCTCCCGGAGGCGAAGAAGCGGCTTCTTCGCGCAAAGACGATTGTGCCGCTCACTGTGCACTCCTTAGCGCGGCTTCTGCCGAAAGACGCCCGGGAGCGGCTCTTAGCTCCGGACAGCATCGTACCTTCGTCTTTAGCGTCTCTTCTCGTCTACATCTTAACAAAAAGCTTTTCTACTATGTCTGGCGAGGAAAAACTGTGCCAGCACAGAAAACATCTCCCATCGTATTCTAGACGTTGCACGGAGGTGTGCCGAGTGTTTGGCATGAAGGAAAGAAAAGTTGTCCAAAACAGCTTCCAATCGAATGTTCATGTGATTGGAAAAGTCAGGAGAGTGCAAAGATACTGTTTTCTAACAGTTGGCAAGCTGCGCACAAAATCCCAGTGTTGTACAGCTTCCTTCTTCACCTTTCCGAAGGTGCCGCTCTCTCCGGCTCCCGGAGGCGAAGAAGCGGCTTCTTCGCGCAAAGACGATTGTGCCGCTCACTGTGCACTCCTTAGCGCGGCTTCTGCCGAAAGACGCCCGGGAGCGGCTCTTAGCTCCGGACAGCATCGTACCTTCGTCTTTAGCGTCTCTTCTCGTCTACATCTTAGCAAAAAGCTTTTCTACTATGTCTGGCGAGGAAAAACTGTGCCAGCACAGAAAACATCTCCCATCGTGTTCTAGACGTTGCACGGAGGTGTGCCGAGTGTTTGGCATGAAGAAAAGAAAAGTTGTCCAAAACAGCTTCCAATCGAATGTTCATGTGATTGGAAAAGTCAGGAGAGTGCAAAGGTACTGTTTTCTGGCAGTTGGCAAGCTGCGCACACAATCCCAGTGTTGTACAGCTTCCTTCTTCACCTTTCCGAAGGTGCCGCTCTCTCCGGCTCCCGGAGGCGAAGAAGCGGCTTCTTCGCGCAAAGACGATTGTGCCGCTCACTGTGCACTCCTTAGCGCGGCTTCTGCCGAAAGACGCCCGGGAGCGGCTCTTAGCTCCGGACAGCATCGTACCTTCGTCTTTAGCGTCTCTTCTCGTCTACATCTTAGCAAAAAGCTTTTCCACTATGTCTGGCGAGGAAAAACTGTGTCAGCACAGAAAACATCTCCCATCGTGTTCTAGACGTTGCACGGAGGTGTGCCGAGTGTTTGGCATGAAGAAAAGAAAAGTTGTCCAAAACAGCTTCCAATCGAATGTTCATGTGATTGGAAAAGTCAGGAGAGTGCAAAGGTACTGTTTTCTAGCAGTTGGCAAGCTGCGCACACAATCCCAGTGTTGTACAGCTTCCTTCTTCACCTTTCCGAAGGTGCCGCTCTCTCCGGCTCCCGGAGGCGAAGAAGCGGCTTCTTCGCGCAAAGACGATTGTGCCGCTCACTGTGCACTCCTTAGCGCGGCTTCTGCCGAAAGACGCCCGGGAGCGGCTCTGAGCTCCGGAGAGCATCGTACCTTCGTCTTTAGAGTCTCTTCTCGTCTACATCTTAGCAAAAAGCTTTTCTACTATGTCTGGCGAGGAAAAACTGTGCCAGCACAGAAAACATCTCCCATCGTGTTCTAGACGTTGCACGGAGGTGTGCCGAGTGTTTGGCATGAAGGAAAGAAAAGTTGTCCAAAACAGCTTCCAATCGAATGTTCATGTGATTGGAAAAGTCAGGAGAGTGCAAAGGTACTGTTTTCTGGCAGTTGGCAAGCTGCGCACACAATCCCAGTGTTGTACAGCTTCCTTCTTCACCTTTCCGAAGGTGCCGCTCTCTCCGGCTCCCGGAGGCGAAGAAGCGGCTTCTTCGCGCAAAGACGATTGTGCCGCTCACTGTGCACTCCTTAGCGCGGCTTCTGCCGAAAGACGCCCGGGAGCGGCTCTTAGCTCCGGACAGCATCGTACCTTCGTCTTTAGCGTCTCTTCTCGTCTACATCTTAGCAAAAAGCTTTTCCACTATGTCTGGCGAGGAAAAACTGTGCCAGCACAGAAAACATCTCCCATCGTGTTCTAGACGTTGCACGGAGGTGTGCCGAGTGTTTGGCATGAAGGAAAGAAAAGTTGTCCAAAACAGCTTCCAATCGAATGTTCATGTGATTGGAAAAGTCAGGAGAGGCAAAGGTACTGTTTTCTGGCAGTTGGCAAGCTGCGCACAAAATCCCAGTGTTGTACAGCTTCCTTCTTCACCTTTCCGAAGGTGCCGCTCTCTCCGGCTCCCGGAGGCGAAGAAGCGGCTTCTTCGCGCAAAGACGATTGTGCCGCTCACTGTGCACTCCTTAGCGCGGCTTCTGCCGAAAGACGCCCGGGAGCGGCTCTTAGCTCCGGACAGCATCGTACCTTCGTCTTTAGCGTCTCTTCTCGTCTACATCTTAGCAAAAAGCTTTTCTACTATGTCTGGCGAGGAAAAACTGTGCCAGCACAGGAAACATCTCCCATCGTGTTCTAGACGTTGCACGGAGGTGTGCCGAGTGTTTGGCATGAAGGAAAGAAAAGTTGTCCAAAACAGCTTCCAATCGAATGTTCATGTGATTGGAAAAGTCAGGAGAGTGCAAAGGTACTGTTTTCTGGCAGTTGGCAAGCTGCGCACACAATCCCAGTGTTGTACAGCTTCCTTCTTCACCTTTCCGAAGGTGCCGCTCTCTCCGGCTCCCGGAGGCGAAGAAGCGGCTTCTTCGCGCAAAGACGATTGTGCCGCTCACTGTGCACTCCTTAGCGCGGCTTCTGCCGAAAGACGCCCGGGAGCGGCTCTTAGCTCCGGACAGCATCGTACCTTCGTCTTTAGCGTCTCTTCTCGTCTACATCTTAGCAAAAAGCTTTTCTACTATGTCTGGCGAGGAAAAACTGTGCCAGCACAGAAAACATCTCCCATCGTGTTCTAGACGTTGCACGGAGGTGTGCCGAGTGTTTGGCATGAAGAAAAGAAAAGTTGTCCAAAACAGCTTCCAATCGAATGTTCATGTGATTGGAAAAGTCAGGAGAGTGCAAAGGTACTGTTTTCTAGCAGTTGGCAAGCTGCGCACACAATCCCATTGTTGTACAGCTTCCTTCTTCACCTTTCCGAAGGTGCCGCTCTCTCCGGCTCCCGGAGGCGAAGAAGCGGCTTCTTCGCGCAAAGACGATTGTGCCGCTCACTGTGCACTCCTTAGCGCGGCTTCTGCCGAAAGACGCCCGGGAGCGGCTCTTAGCTCCGGACAGCATCGTACCTTCGTCTTTAGCGTCTCTTCTCGTCTACATCTCAGCAAAAAGCTTTTCTACTATGTCTGGCGAGGAAAAACTGTGCCAGCACAGGAAACATCTCCCATCGTGTTCTAGACGTTGCACGGAGGTGTGCCGAGTGTTTGGCATGAAGAAAAGAAAAGTTGTCCAAAACAGCTTCCAATCGAATGTTCATGTGATTGGAAAAGTCAGGAGAGTGCAAAGGTACTGTTTTCTAGCAGTTGGCAAGCTGCGCACACAATCCCAGTGTTGTACAGCTTCCTTCTTCACCTTTCCGAAGGTGCCGCTCTCTCCGGCTCCCGGAGGCGAAGAAGCGGCTTCTTCGCGCAAAGACGATTGTGCCGCTCACTGTGCACTCCTTAGCGCGGCTTCTGCCGAAAGACGCCCGGGAGCGGCTCTTAGCTCCGGACAGCATCGTACCTTCGTCTTTAGCGTCTCTTCTCGTCTACATCTTAGCAAAAAGCTTTTCCACTATGTCTGGCGAGGAAAAACTGTGTCAGCACAGAAAACATCTCCCATCGTATTCTAGACGTTGCACGGAGGTGTGCCGAGTGTTTGGCATGAAGGAAAGAAAAGTTGTCCAAAACAGCTTCCAATCGAATGTTCATGTGATTGGAAAAGTCAGGAGAGGCAAAGGTACTGTTTTCTGGCAGTTGGCAAGCTGCGCACAAAATCCCAGTGTTGTACAGCTTCCTTCTTCACCTTTCCGAAGGTGCCGCTCTCTCCGGCTCCCGGAGGCGAAGAAGCGGCTTCTTCGCGCAAAGACGATTGTGCCGCTCACTGTGCACTCCTTAGCGCGGCTTCTGCCGAAAGACGCCCGGGAGCGGCTCTTAGCTCCGGACAGCATCGTACCTTCGTCTTTAGCGTCTCTTCTCGTCTACATCTTAGCAAAAAGCTTTTCTACTATGTCTGGCGAGGAAAAACTGTGCCAGCACAGAAAACATCTCCCATCGTGTTCTAGACGTTGCACGGAGGTGTGCCGAGTGTTTGGCATGAAGAAAAGAAAAGTTGTCCAAAACAGCTTCCAATCGAATGTTCATGTGATTGGAAAAGTCAGGAGAGTGCAAAGGTACTGTTTTCTGGCAGTTGGCAAGCTGCGCACACAATCCCAGTGTTGTACAGCTTCCTTCTTCACCTTTCCGAAGGTGCCGCTCTCTCCGGCTCCCGGAGGCGAAGAAGCGGCTTCTTCGCGCAAAGACGATAGTGCCGCTCACTGTGCACTCCTTAGCGCGGCTTCTGCCGAAAGACGCCCGGGAGCGGCTCTTAGCTCCGGACAGCATCGTACCTTCGTCTTTAGCGTCTCTTCTCGTCTACATCTTAGCAAAAAGCTTTTCTACTATGTCTGGCGAGGAAAAACTGTGCCAGCACAGAAAACATCTCCCATCGTGTTCTAGACGTTGCACGGAGGTGTGCCGAGTGTTTGGCATGAAGAAAAGAAAAGTTGTCCAAAACAGCTTCCAATCGAATGTTCATGTGATTGGAAAAGTCAGGAGAGTGCAAAGGTACTGTTTTCTAGCAGTTGGCAAGCTGCGCACACAATCCCATTGTTGTACAGCTTCCTTCTTCACCTTTCCGAAGGTGCCGCTCTCTCCGGCTCCCGGAGGCGAAGAAGCGGCTTCTTCGCGCAAAGACGATTGTGCCGCTCACTGTGCACTCCTTAGCGCGGCTTCTGCCGAAAGACGCCCGGGAGCGGCTCTTAGCTCCGGACAGCATCGTACCTTCGTCTTTAGCGTCTCTTCTCGTCTACATCTCAGCAAAAAGCTTTTCTACTATGTCTGGCGAGGAAAAACTGTGCCAGCACAGGAAACATCTCCCATCGTGTTCTAGACGTTGCACGGAGGTGTGCCGAGTGTTTGGCATGAAGAAAAGAAAAGTTGTCCAAAACAGCTTCCAATCGAATGTTCATGTGATTGGAAAAGTCAGGAGAGTGCAAAGGTACTGTTTTCTAGCAGTTGGCAAGCTGCGCACACAATCCCAGTGTTGTACAGCTTCCTTCTTCACCTTTCCGAAGGTGCCGCTCTCTCCGGCTCCCGGAGGCGAAGAAGCGGCTTCTTCGCGCAAAGACGATTGTGCCGCTCACTGTGCACTCCTTAGCGCGGCTTCTGCCGAAAGACGCCCGGGAGCGGCTCTTAGCTCCGGACAGCATCGTACCTTCGTCTTTAGCGTCTCCTCGTCTACATCTTAGCAAAAAGCTTTTCCACTATGTCTGGCGAGGAAAAACTGTGCCAGCACAGAAAACATCTCCCATCGTATTCTAGACGTTGCACGGAGGTGTGCCGAGTGTTTGGCATGAAGGAAAGAAAAGTTGTCCAAAACAGCTTCCAATCGAATGTTCATGTGATTGGAAAAGTCAGGAGAGGCAAAGGTACTGTTTTCTGGCAGTTGGCAAGCTGCGCACAAAATCCCAGTGTTGTACAGCTTCCTTCTTCACCTTTCCGAAGGTGCCGCTCTCTCCGGCTCCCGGAGGCGAAGAAGCGGCTTCTTCGCGCAAAGACGATTGTGCCGCTCACTGTGCACTCCTTAGCGCGGCTTCTGCCGAAAGACGCCCGGGAGCGGCTCTTAGCTCCGGACAGCATCGTACCTTCGTCTTTAGCGTCTCTTCTCGTCTACATCTTAGCAAAAAGCTTTTCTACTATGTCTGGCGAGGAAAAACTGTGCCAGCACAGAAAACATCTCCCATCGTGTTCTAGACGTTGCACGGAGGTGTGCCGAGTGTTTGGCATGAAGAAAAGAAAAGTTGTCCAAAACAGCTTCCAATCGAATGTTCATGTGATTGGAAAAGTCAGGAGAGTGCAAAGGTACTGTTTTCTATCAGTTGGCAAGCTGCGCACACAATCCCAGTGTTGTACAGCTTCCTTCTTCACCTTTCCGAAGGTGCCGCTCTCTCCGGCTCCCGGAGGCGAAGAAGCGGCTTCTTCGCGCAAAGACGATTGTGCCGCTCACTGTGCACTCCTTAGCGCGGCTTCTGCCGAAAGACGCCCGGGAGCGGCTCTTAGCTCCGGAGAGCATCGTACCTTCGTCTTTAGCGTCTCTTCTCGTCTACATCTTAGCAAAAAGCTTTTCTACTATGTCTGGCGAGGAAAAACTGTGCCAGCACAGAAAACATCTCCCATCGTGTTCTAGACGTTGCACGGAGGTGTGCCGAGTGTTTGGCATGAAGGAAAGAAAAGTTGTCCAAAACAGCTTCCAATCGAATGTTCATGTGATTGGAAAAGTCAGGAGAGTGCAAAGGTACTGTTTTCTAGCAGTTGGCAAGCTGCGCACACAATCCCATTGTTGTACAGCTTCCTTCTTCACCTTTCCGAAGGTGCCGCTCTCTCCGGCTCCCGGAGGCGAAGAAGCGGCTTCTTCGCGCAAAGACGATTGTGCCGCTCACTGTGCACTCCTTAGCGCGGCTTCTGCCGAAAGACGCCCGGGAGCGGCTCTTAGCTCCGGACAGCATCGTACCTTCGTCTTTAGCGTCTCTTCTCGTCTACATCTCAGCAAAAAGCTTTTCTACTATGTCTGGCGAGGAAAAACTGTGCCAGCACAGGAAACATCTCCCATCGTGTTCTAGACGTTGCACGGAGGTGTGCCGAGTGTTTGGCATGAAGAAAAGAAAAGTTGTCCAAAACAGCTTCCAATCGAATGTTCATGTGATTGGAAAAGTCAGGAGAGTGCAAAGGTACTGTTTTCTAGCAGTTGGCAAGCTGCGCACACAATCCCAGTGTTGTACAGCTTCCTTCTTCACCTTTCCGAAGGTGCCGCTCTCTCCGGCTCCCGGAGGCGAAGAAGCGGCTTCTTCGCGCAAAGACGATTGTGCCGCTCACTGTGCACTCCTTAGCGCGGCTTCTGCCGAAAGACGCCCGGGAGCGGCTCTTAGCTCCGGACAGCATCGTACCTTCGTCTTTAGCGTCTCCTCGTCTACATCTTAGCAAAAAGCTTTTCCACTATGTCTGGCGAGGAAAAACTGTGCCAGCACAGAAAACATCTCCCATCGTATTCTAGACGTTGCACGGAGGTGTGCCGAGTGTTTGGCATGAAGGAAAGAAAAGTTGTCCAAAACAGCTTCCAATCGAATGTTCATGTGATTGGAAAAGTCAGGAGAGGCAAAGGTACTGTTTTCTGGCAGTTGGCAAGCTGCGCACAAAATCCCAGTGTTGTACAGCTTCCTTCTTCACCTTTCCGAAGGTGCCGCTCTCTCCGGCTCCCGGAGGCGAAGAAGCGGCTTCTTCGCGCAAAGACGATTGTGCCGCTCACTGTGCACTCCTTAGCGCGGCTTCTGCCGAAAGACGCCCGGGAGCGGCTCTTAGCTCCGGAGAGCATCGTACCTTCGTCTTTAGCGTCTCTTCTCGTCTACATCTTAGCAAAAAGCTTTTCTACTATGTCTGGCGAGGAAAAACTGTGCCAGCACAGGAAACATCTCCCATCGTGTTCTAGACGTTGCACGGAGGTGTGCCGAGTGTTTGGCATGAAGAAAAGAAAAGTTGTCCAAAACAGTTTCCAATCGAATGTTCATGTGATTGGAAAAGTCAGGAGAGTGCAAAGGTACTGTTTTCTAGCAGTTGCCAAGCTGCGCACACAATCCCAGTGTTGTACAGCTTCCTTCTTCACCTTTCCGAAGGTGCCGCTCTCTCCGGCTCCCGGAGGCGAAGAAGCGGCTTCTTCGCGCAAAGACGATTGTGCCGCTCACTGTGCACTCCTTAGCGCGGCTTCTGCCGAAAGACGCCCGGGAGCGGCTCTTAGCTCCGGACAGCATCGTACCTTCGTCTTTAGCGTCTCTTCTCGTCTACATCTTAGCAAAAAGCTTTTCCACTATGTCTGGCGAGGAAAAACTGTGCCAGCACAGAAAACATCTCCCATCGTATTCTAGACGTTGCACGGAGGTGTGCCGAGTGTTTGGCATGAAGGAAAGAAAAGTTGTCCAAAACAGCTTCCAATCGAATGTTCATGTGATTGGAAAAGTCAGGAGAGTGCAAAGGTACTGTTTTCTGGCAGTTGGCAAGCTGCGCACACAATCCCAGTGTTGTACAGCTTCCTTCTTCACCTTTCCGAAGGTGCCGCTCTCTCCGGCTCCCGGAGGCGAAGAAGCGGCTTCTTCGCGCAAAGACGATTGTGCCGCTCACTGTGCACTCCTTAGCGCGGCTTCTGCCGAAAGACGCCCGGGAGCGGCTCTTAGCTCCGGAGAGCATCGTACCTTCGTCTTTAGCGTCTCTTCTCGTCTACATCTTAGCAAAAAGCTTTTCCACTATGTCTGGCGAGGAAAAACTGTGCCAGCACAGAAAACATCTCCCATCGTGTTCTAGACGTTGCACGGAGGTGTGCCGAGTGTTTGGCATGAAGGAAAGAAAAGTTGTCCAAAACAGCTTCCAATCGAATGTTCATGTGATTGGAAAAGTCAGGAGAGTGCAAAGGTACTGTTTTCTATCAGTTGGCAAGCTGCGCACACAATCCCAGTGTTGTACAGCTTCCTTCTTCACCTTTCCGAAGGTGCCGCTCTCTCCGGCTCCCGGAGGCGAAGAAGCGGCTTCTTCGCGCAAAGACGATTGTGCCGCTCACTGTGCACTCCTTAGCGCGGCTTCTGCCGAAAGACGCCCGGGAGCGGCTCTTAGCTCCGGAGAGCATCGTACCTTCGTCTTTAGCGTCTCTTCTCGTCTACATCTTAGCAAAAAGCTTTTCTACTATGTCTGGCGAGGAAAAACTGTGCCAGCACAGAAAACATCTCCCATCGTGTTCTAGACGTTGCACGGAGGTGTGCCGAGTGTTTGGCATGAAGGAAAGAAAAGTTGTCCAAAACAGCTTCCAATCGAATGTTCATGTGATTGGAAAAGTCAGGAGAGTGCAAAGGTACTGTTTTCTGGCAGTTGGCAAGCTGCGCACACAATCCCAGTGTTGTACAGCTTCCTTCTTCACCTTTCCGAAGGTGCCGCTCTCTCCGGCTCCCGGAGGCGAAGAAGCGGCTTCTTCGCGCAAAGACGATTGTGCCGCTCACTGTGCACTCCTTAGCGCGGCTTCTGCCGAAAGACGCCCGGGAGCGGCTCTTAGCTCCGGACAGCATCGTACCTTCGTCTTTAGCGTCTCTTCTCGTCTACATCTCAGCAAAAAGCTTTTCTACTATGTCTGGCGAGGAAAAACTGTGCCAGCACAGAAAACATCTCCCATCGTGTTCTAGACGTTGCACGGAGGTGTGCCGAGTGTTTGGCATGAAGGAAAGAAAAGTTGTCCAAAACAGCTTCCAATCGAATGTTCATGTGATTGGAAAAGTCAGGAGAGTGCAAAGGTACTGTTTTCTGGCAGTTGGCAAGCTGCGCACACAATCACAGTGTTGTACAGCTTCCTTCTTCACCTTTCCGAAGGTGCCGCTCTCTCCGGCTCCCGGAGGCGAAGAAGCGGCTTCTTCGCGCAAAGACGATTGTGCCGCTCACTGTGCACTCCTTAGCGCGGCTTCTGCCGAAAGACGCCCGGGAGCGGCTCTTAGCTCCGGACAGCATCGTACCTTCGTCTTTAGCGTCTCTTCTCGTCTACATCTTAGCAAAAAGCTTTTCTACTATGTCTGGCGAGGAAAAACTGTGCCAGCACAGAAAACATCTCCCATCGTGTTCTAGACGTTGCACGGAGGTGTGCCGAGTGTTTGGCATGAAGAAAAGAAAAGTTGTCCAAAACAGCTTCCAATCGAATGTTCATGTGATTGGAAAAGTCAGGAGAGTGCAAAGGTACTGTTTTCTGGCAGTTGGCAAGCTGCGCACACAATCCCATTGTTGTACAGCTTCCTTCTTCACCTTTCCGAAGGTGCCGCTCTCTCCGGCTCCCGGAGGCGAAGAAGCGGCTTCTTCGCGCAAAGACGATTGTGCCGCTCACTGTGCACTCCTTAGCGCGGCTTCTGCCGAAAGACGCCCGGGAGCGGCTCTTAGCTCCGGAGAGCATCGTACCTTCGTCTTTAGCGTCTCTTCTCGTCTACATCTTAGCAAAAAGCTTTTCTACTATGTCTGGCGAGGAAAAACTGTGCCAGCACAGAAAACATCTCCCATCGTGTTCTAGACGTTGCACGGAGGTGTGCCGAGTGTTTGGCATGAAGGAAAGAAAAGTTGTCCAAAACAGCTTCCAATCGAATGTTCATGTGATTGGAAAAGTCAGGAGAGTGCAAAGGTACTGTTTTCTAGCAGTTGGCAAGCTGCGCACACAATCCCATTGTTGTACAGCTTCCTTCTTCACCTTTCCGAAGGTGCCGCTCTCTCCGGCTCCCGGAGGCGAAGAAGCGGCTTCTTCGCGCAAAGACGATTGTGCCGCTCACTGTGCACTCCTTAGCGCGGCTTCTGCCGAAAGACGCCCGGGAGCGGCTCTTAGCTCCGGACAGCATCGTACCTTCGTCTTTAGCGTCTCTTCTCGTCTACATCTCAGCAAAAAGCTTTTCTACTATGTCTGGCGAGGAAAAACTGTGCCAGCACAGGAAACATCTCCCATCGTGTTCTAGACGTTGCACGGAGGTGTGCCGAGTGTTTGGCATGAAGAAAAGAAAAGTTGTCCAAAACAGCTTCCAATCGAATGTTCATGTGATTGGAAAAGTCAGGAGAGTGCAAAGGTACTGTTTTCTAGCAGTTGGCAAGCTGCGCACACAATCCCAGTGTTGTACAGCTTCCTTCTTCACCTTTCCGAAGGTGCCGCTCTCTCCGGCTCCCGGAGGCGAAGAAGCGGCTTCTTCGCGCAAAGACGATTGTGCCGCTCACTGTGCACTCCTTAGCGCGGCTTCTGCCGAAAGACGCCCGGGAGCGGCTCTTAGCTCCGGACAGCATCGTACCTTCGTCTTTAGCGTCTCCTCGTCTACATCTTAGCAAAAAGCTTTTCCACTATGTCTGGCGAGGAAAAACTGTGCCAGCACAGAAAACATCTCCCATCGTATTCTAGACGTTGCACGGAGGTGTGCCGAGTGTTTGGCATGAAGGAAAGAAAAGTTGTCCAAAACAGCTTCCAATCGAATGTTCATGTGATTGGAAAAGTCAGGAGAGGCAAAGGTACTGTTTTCTGGCAGTTGGCAAGCTGCGCACAAAATCCCAGTGTTGTACAGCTTCCTTCTTCACCTTTCCGAAGGTGCCGCTCTCTCCGGCTCCCGGAGGCGAAGAAGCGGCTTCTTCGCGCAAAGACGATTGTGCCGCTCACTGTGCACTCCTTAGCGCGGCTTCTGCCGAAAGACGCCCGGGAGCGGCTCTTAGCTCCGGAGAGCATCGTACCTTCGTCTTTAGCGTCTCTTCTCGTCTACATCTTAGCAAAAAGCTTTTCTACTATGTCTGGCGAGGAAAAACTGTGCCAGCACAGGAAACATCTCCCATCGTGTTCTAGACGTTGCACGGAGGTGTGCCGAGTGTTTGGCATGAAGAAAAGAAAAGTTGTCCAAAACAGTTTCCAATCGAATGTTCATGTGATTGGAAAAGTCAGGAGAGTGCAAAGGTACTGTTTTCTAGCAGTTGCCAAGCTGCGCACACAATCCCAGTGTTGTACAGCTTCCTTCTTCACCTTTCCGAAGGTGCCGCTCTCTCCGGCTCCCGGAGGCGAAGAAGCGGCTTCTTCGCGCAAAGACGATTGTGCCGCTCACTGTGCACTCCTTAGCGCGGCTTCTGCCGAAAGACGCCCGGGAGCGGCTCTTAGCTCCGGACAGCATCGTACCTTCGTCTTTAGCGTCTCTTCTCGTCTACATCTTAGCAAAAAGCTTTTCCACTATGTCTGGCGAGGAAAAACTGTGCCAGCACAGAAAACATCTCCCATCGTATTCTAGACGTTGCACGGAGGTGTGCCGAGTGTTTGGCATGAAGGAAAGAAAAGTTGTCCAAAACAGCTTCCAATCGAATGTTCATGTGATTGGAAAAGTCAGGAGAGTGCAAAGGTACTGTTTTCTGGCAGTTGGCAAGCTGCGCACACAATCCCAGTGTTGTACAGCTTCCTTCTTCACCTTTCCGAAGGTGCCGCTCTCTCCGGCTCCCGGAGGCGAAGAAGCGGCTTCTTCGCGCAAAGACGATTGTGCCGCTCACTGTGCACTCCTTAGCGCGGCTTCTGCCGAAAGACGCCCGGGAGCGGCTCTTAGCTCCGGAGAGCATCGTACCTTCGTCTTTAGCGTCTCTTCTCGTCTACATCTTAGCAAAAAGCTTTTCCACTATGTCTGGCGAGGAAAAACTGTGCCAGCACAGAAAACATCTCCCATCGTGTTCTAGACGTTGCACGGAGGTGTGCCGAGTGTTTGGCATGAAGGAAAGAAAAGTTGTCCAAAACAGCTTCCAATCGAATGTTCATGTGATTGGAAAAGTCAGGAGAGTGCAAAGGTACTGTTTTCTATCAGTTGGCAAGCTGCGCACACAATCCCAGTGTTGTACAGCTTCCTTCTTCACCTTTCCGAAGGTGCCGCTCTCTCCGGCTCCCGGAGGCGAAGAAGCGGCTTCTTCGCGCAAAGACGATTGTGCCGCTCACTGTGCACTCCTTAGCGCGGCTTCTGCCGAAAGACGCCCGGGAGCGGCTCTTAGCTCCGGAGAGCATCGTACCTTCGTCTTTAGCGTCTCTTCTCGTCTACATCTTAGCAAAAAGCTTTTCTACTATGTCTGGCGAGGAAAAACTGTGCCAGCACAGAAAACATCTCCCATCGTGTTCTAGACGTTGCACGGAGGTGTGCCGAGTGTTTGGCATGAAGGAAAGAAAAGTTGTCCAAAACAGCTTCCAATCGAATGTTCATGTGATTGGAAAAGTCAGGAGAGTGCAAAGGTACTGTTTTCTGGCAGTTGGCAAGCTGCGCACACAATCCCAGTGTTGTACAGCTTCCTTCTTCACCTTTCCGAAGGTGCCGCTCTCTCCGGCTCCCGGAGGCGAAGAAGCGGCTTCTTCGCGCAAAGACGATTGTGCCGCTCACTGTGCACTCCTTAGCGCGGCTTCTGCCGAAAGACGCCCGGGAGCGGCTCTTAGCTCCGGACAGCATCGTACCTTCGTCTTTAGCGTCTCTTCTCGTCTACATCTCAGCAAAAAGCTTTTCTACTATGTCTGGCGAGGAAAAACTGTGCCAGCACAGAAAACATCTCCCATCGTGTTCTAGACGTTGCACGGAGGTGTGCCGAGTGTTTGGCATGAAGGAAAGAAAAGTTGTCCAAAACAGCTTCCAATCGAATGTTCATGTGATTGGAAAAGTCAGGAGAGTGCAAAGGTACTGTTTTCTGGCAGTTGGCAAGCTGCGCACACAATCCCAGTGTTGTACAGCTTCCTTCTTCACCTTTCCGAAGGTGCCGCTCTCTCCGGCTCCCGGAGGCGAAGAAGCGGCTTCTTCGCGCAAAGACGATTGTGCCGCTCACTGTGCACTCCTTAGCGCGGCTTCTGCCGAAAGACGCCCGGGAGCGGCTCTTAGCTCCGGACAGCATCGTACCTTCGTCTTTAGCGTCTCTTCTCGTCTACATCTTAGCAAAAAGCTTTTCTACTATGTCTGGCGAGGAAAAACTGTGCCAGCACAGAAAACATCTCCCATCGTGTTCTAGACGTTGCACGGAGGTGTGCCGAGTGTTTGGCATGAAGAAAAGAAAAGTTGTCCAAAACAGCTTCCAATCGAATGTTCATGTGATTGGAAAAGTCAGGAGAGTGCAAAGGTACTGTTTTCTGGCAGTTGGCAAGCTGCGCACACAATCCCATTGTTGTACAGCTTCCTTCTTCACCTTTCCGAAGGTGCCGCTCTCTCCGGCTCCCGGAGGCGAAGAAGCGGCTTCTTCGCGCAAAGACGATTGTGCCGCTCACTGTGCACTCCTTAGCGCGGCTTCTGCCGAAAGACGCCCGGGAGCGGCTCTTAGCTCCGGACAGCATCGTACCTTCGTCTTTAGCGTCTCTTCTCGTCTACATCTCAGCAAAAAGCTTTTCTACTATGTCTGGCGAGGAAAAACTGTGCCAGCACAGGAAACATCTCCCATCGTGTTCTAGACGTTGCACGGAGGTGTGCCGAGTGTTTGGCATGAAGAAAAGAAAAGTTGTCCAAAACAGCTTCCAATCGAATGTTCATGTGATTGGAAAAGTCAGGAGAGTGCAAAGGTACTGTTTTCTAGCAGTTGGCAAGCTGCGCACACAATCCCAGTGTTGTACAGCTTCCTTCTTCACCTTTCCGAAGGTGCCGCTCTCTCCGGCTCCCGGAGGCGAAGAAGCGGCTTCTTCGCGCAAAGACGATTGTGCCGCTCACTGTGCACTCCTTAGCGCGGCTTCTGCCGAAAGACGCCCGGGAGCGGCTCTTAGCTCCGGACAGCATCGTACCTTCGTCTTTAGCGTCTCTTCTCGTCTACATCTTAGCAAAAAGCTTTTCCACTATGTCTGGCGAGGAAAAACTGCGCCAGCACAGAAAACATCTCCCATCGTGTTCTAGACGTTGCACGATCCCTATACTTAGGCTGATTTTCCTTCCTGGGGATAGGGTTAGGCTTCAGCCTAGGGCTTGGAGTTTTTTAACCAGGAAGCCCTGAGTTCCAGGCTTACTAAATCTGCCAAAGGCATCCGAAAGGGAGTGCAAAAGTGCCACAACATGGTTGCTTTCACGGCTTTTTCCTTGGCAAGAAGCTTAACACCAGGCTGATTTCCCTTCCCAGGGTTACTGTAAGGCTTAGGCCTAGGGCTAGGATTTTTAAAACTAGGAAGCCCTTAGATCCAGGCACACTGCAGCTGTTCAAGGCATCCCAAGGGGAGTACAAAAGTGCAACAACATGGCAGCTTTCACAGCTTTTTCCTTGGCACCATCCCTATACCTAGGCTGTTTTATCTACCTAGGGTTAGGGTTAGGGTTCAGCCTAAGGCTTGGAGTTTTTTAACCAGGAAGCCCTGAGTTCCAGGCTTACTGCATCTGCAAAAGGCAACCCAAAGGGAGTGCAAAAGTGCCACAACATGGCTGCTTTCACGGCTTTTCCCTTAGGAAGAACCCTAATACGCGGCTGATTTACCTTCCTAGGGTTACTGTTAGGCTTAGGCCTAGGACTTTTAAAACCAGGAAGCCCTGGGCTCCAGGCACACTGCAGCTGTTAAAGGCATCCCAAGAGGGCCGCAGAAGTGACACAACTTGGCTGCTTCCTCTTCTATTCTCATGAGACCATCCCGAACCATAGGCTGATTTTCCTTCCTAGGGTTAATGTTTGAGTTTCGCCTAGGGTAAGAGGTCTATTAACCAGAAAGCCCTGAGTTCCAAGAACACAGCAGCTGCGAAGGACTAGCCAAGAAGAGCGCAAAAGTACCACAACATGCCTGCCTCCACAGCTTTTTCCTTGGGGACATGCCTAATTCCTGGCTGATTTGCCTTTCTCGTCTTAGGGTTGGGGTTCGGCCTAGGGCTAGGATATTTTTAACTAGGTAGCCCTGAGTTCCAGGCTTACTGCATCTGCCAAAGGCATCCCAAAGGGAGTGCAGAAGTGCCACAACATGGCTGCTTTCACGGCTTTTCCCTTAGGAAGAGCCCTAATACGCGGCTGCTTTACCTTCCTAGGGTTACTGTTAGGCTTAGGCCTAGGACTTTTAAAACCAGGAAGCCCTGGGCTCCAGGCACACTGCAGCTGCGAAAGGCATCCCAAGGGGAGCGCAAAAGTGACACAACTTGGCTGCCACCACTGATATTTCCATGAGACCATCCCGAATCATAGGCTGATTTTCCTTCCTAGGGTTAAGGTTTGAGTTACGCCTGGGGTAAGGGTTCTATTAACCAGAAAGCCCTGAGTTCCAAGAACACAGCAGCTGCGAAGGACTACCCAAGAAGAGCGCAAAAGTACCACAACGTGCCTGCCTCCACAGCTTTTTCCTTGGGGACATGCCTAATTCCTGGCTGATTTGCCTTTCTCGTCTTAGGGTTGGGGTTCGGCCTAGGGCTAGGATTTTTAAAATCAGGAAGCCCTGAGCTCCAGGCACACTGGAGCTGTGAAAGGCATCCAAAAGGGAGTGCAAAAGTGCCACAACATGGCTGCTTTCCCGGCTTTTTCCTTGGCAAGAAGCCTAACACCAGGCTGATTTACCTTCCTAGGGTTACTATAAGGCTTAGGCCTAGGGCTAGGATTTTTAAAACTAGGAAGCCCTTAGCTCCAGGCACACTGCAGCTGTTCAAGGCATCCCAAGAGTGCCGCAGAAGTGACACAACTTGGCTTCCTCTGCTGCTATTCTCATGAGTCCATCCCGAACCATAGGCTGATTTTCCTTCCTAGGGTGAGGGTTAGAGTTACGCCTAGGGTTAGTGTTTTTTTAACCAGAAAGCCCTGAGTTCCAAGAACACAGCAGCTGCCAAGGACTACCCAAGAGGAGGGGAAAAGTGCCACAACATGGCTGCCTCCAGCGCTTTTTCCTTGGGACCATCATTGAACCTAGGCTGATTTACTTGCCTCCAGTTGCACCTATGGTCACGCCAAGAGATAGGGATTTTAAATCAGTAAACCCTGAGCTCCAGACCCAGTGCAGCTGCAAAAGGCTTCCCAAGGGCAGCCAAAAATTGCCTCAACATGCTCCTTCCAGTGCTTTTTTCCTTGGGAACATCCCTATACCCAGGCTGATTTATCTGCCTAGGGTTAGGGTTAGGGTTCAGCCTAGAGAGAGGATTTTTTCAAACAGGAAGCCCTGAATTCCAGGCACACTGCAGCTGTTAAAGGCAGTGTTCTACGTCAACCGCAACTTAGTCTGAAATAAATGCTTTTTCCCTGAGAGCATCTGAGAGGTTTGCATGAAGCACTGATATCTGACATTTGCAATTTTGAATAGGAGAGGAGAAAGAAAATGGGAAGAAGTTTTTAATTTTAGTGGTTTCAATGTTAATTTCCGTACACTTTTTCAAAACTTGTCAGCTCAAATGCCCATCAACATCTTTTAGTCATCTGTAAGTCAGTATTCATATAAAATGTGCTTCAAATCAAAAGAATTTCAAATTTGCACTCCAAATTTCTATGCCTAGATTTA
This sequence comes from Ammospiza maritima maritima, assembly GCA_036010785.1. Taxonomy (NCBI): domain Eukaryota; kingdom Metazoa; phylum Chordata; class Aves; order Passeriformes; family Passerellidae; genus Ammospiza; species Ammospiza maritima. Next base: position 6,111,204 of record CM069694.1, read on the forward strand.
TGATTTCCTACACATATTAGATGAAAGGAAGGCCTTTTTTACTGTGGGAGTGCTGGAACACTGGAACAGGTTGCCCAGGGAAGTTGTGGGTGTCCCATCCCTGAAAGTATTCAAGGTCAGCTTGGACGGGGCTTGGAGCAGCAACAAAGGAGAAGCTTGGTGGTAGAGAAACAAAGTTGGACTATAGAAGAAACTGGGATTGAAGTATAGGAGCAAGTTTTCTCTCAGCTCTTGGGGTAAACTCAAAGTTGTACAAAATTACATTTATCTGTGCTATTCACTACTGTAACAGAAATGTTCATGAAAACTGTACAGAAGATAGCAAATTTTAAAAGAGATAAGAATTACAGCATAAAATCCATGGGATGGGTTACAACATGAGACACTCTCTAAGAGAAAATCTCTGTGTTTCAGCACTTCATCATGGTAAGATTTCATGAAGTGCCAAAGAAGGCGGAAAAATATCATTCGGGACGTTATTTCCTGGAATTCAGCCTGGCCATTAGTAGGAACTGGGTTTGAACACATCATGTAGATATACCACACACACTTGCCCTTCACTGAAAAATGACTGTTTACAACGAAGAAGCAATTGACGATCAAAATTGATTGAAAGCATCTTAAACATGTCAGGTATTTCATTGTAGATGATCTGTGATCCAAATGCTTCTTCCACCTTCGAGAGGGACAGAACAATTCTTCCATATCATGATGGTTTAAAATTGTATCAACCAATGTTTTCTGCTGAAAAGATAGCATCTATTTTTTTCTATTTTTGGAAGAAAATATTCCTAGACATACAACAGGTGAGAACTAAGTAATTTTAAAGAAACAAATGAAAAGAAAATATTCTGTAAATAGAATGAAATGAAAAGCTGTGTTTTAAATAGGAGCTAAATATGAAACAGAATTTTTGCACCAGGCATTTGAATTACTGCACCAGCTCTTTTGCCCATCAAGAGAGGCATTGAGCATTTCAGTCTTTTCCAAGGTGTTCATGATCTGCTATGCTGATCTCTGTGTGTGCCTAGGTGTGTGTGGAAGGGGGGGCATGTGAAGGGGAGTGTGTATGTTTGCTTTACAATTGTTGTGGCAGATTCATGCCTCAGCTCCACATTTTGTTTTAGAAAGGTCACACAGAGTGGATGTGAAGTTTACTATCAACAAGAGATCAATTCCCAAATCATCCATTTCACTCTACCTTATAAATCATGTGCTTTGTTGCATATTTTATCAAATCTACTTTCAAGCCAGATGGAGGAAGGAGGATGTGGCAATCCCTCCACCATCTTGCAACTTTTATGCAAGTAGGTTTTCAAGAAAATCATCATTTCTCTTTGAAATATGTCTGGAACAGGCATGATGGTAGTGTCAACCTGTTGGAGTTTTTGTTGCTGGAAGAAGTTATACAAAAGGATTGGTTTTTACATTGACCAGTTACTGAATCAAGCTCAGGAATACATTGGAAATTCAACTGGGGCTTCCTTTCCCCGGCAGACTACTTCTAGAACGAGCTTGTACACTGAAGCTTACTCTTTTGCCCTCTTTTTGTTTCTTTCCTATTTTCTTGGCTTCTTTGCCACTCTCTAGACAATTTTGGAACTTTTTTCCCAACTCAAATGGTTTCAATAGTCTGATTGTGATCATACATTTTTACAAGGAATTTTTAAAATCTTTCCTCCAATTAAGAAAGTCAAGGACTTAGGTCTTTTTCTTCCCTTATCAATATTGCAATGAAATTGATAAGTAAAGACCAACTCTTTCTTTTTGTTTTTAACCCAAGCAAATAATTCCCATCCATTCATCCATTTGGTGGACCAATAGTTGCCATTCTGATGGAAGTTGTCACTTCTTAACAGTAGGCATTCTGTGACTATGTTGACAGCACTTTGGGTGAAGATCCTAACTGGTCTTAGATACACATAGGGAGAAATTTGCTCAGCCAGTGTCAGTCTTAGGCATGCGTATCAGAAGATCTTTCTAGAGCTGGGAATTTTCCCATGAAAGGGATTCAGTTAGGGAAGAGACACTTGCCCCAGAGGTTTACATTCTTCTTGAAGACTGCTTAAGGAACTTAGATGCCATGTCCATTTGGATCTGTGTCTGCACAGAACTTTGTCATGCCAGTGCTTGAAATGCATCTTGAAGAGAATTCACTAGCACAGAATGAATGAGAGTGGAAGGGGTTGGTGGGGCTAACCAGGCCCAACCCCCCTGCCTAAACCAGGATACCTAGAGCCTCTTGCCCAGGATTCTATCTGGGTGTACTTTGAATGTCTTCAAAGATCCAGGCTCCACAATCTTTCTGGGCAGTCTGTGCCGTGGTTCACTCACCCTCACAGTAAAGAATCATTTCCTGATGTTCCTGTATTTCAGTGTGTGCCCACTGCCTCTTGTCTTTTCACTCAGCATCACTGAAAAGACACTGATTCCCTCCCCTTTGCACTATTGCTTCCATATGGATGTGTGCTGCCATGTAGAGATATGTCAAAAACCTCCCTGAAGCCCAGGCAGATAATATTCCCTTCATCTACCAGTCAAGTTGATTCATCAGAGGAGTTTAAAGTTATGTTCAGCATGAAATGCCCCTGAAAAATCATGCTAACTACATTATTGTGTCGTCTTGCATGTGCCTGGCAAGGTTTTCCAGGAAGAGCTGCTTCATCAACTTCCTGGGTATAAAAAAGAGGCTGGCTGGTTTGTACGATTGCGAGTCCTCCTAATTGCCTTTTTTGAAGAAGAGTGTCATTTGCTTACATCCAGTCCTTAGCCTCTCTTCTCGTCTACATCTTAGCAAAAAGCTTTTCCACTATGTCTGGCGAGGAAAAACTGTGCCAGCACAGAAAACATCTCCCATCGTGTTCTAGACGTTGCACGGAGGTGTGCCGAGTGTTTGGCATGAAGGAAAGAAAAGTTGTCCAAAACAGCTTCCAATCGAATGTTCATGTGATTGGAAAAGTCAGGAGAGTGCAAAGGTACTGTTTTCTATCAGTTGGCAAGCTGCGCACACAATCCCAGTGTTGTACAGCTTCCTTCTTCACCTTTCCGAAGGTGCCGCTCTCTCCGGCTCCCGGAGGCGAAGAAGCGGCTTCTTCGCGCAAAGACGATTGTGCCGCTCACTGTGCACTCCTTAGCGCGGCTTCTGCCGAAAGACGCCCGGGAGCGGCTCTTAGCTCCGGACAGCATCGTACCTTCGTCTTTAGCGTCTCTTCTCGTCTACATCTTAGCAAAAACCTTTTCTACTATGTCTGGCGAGGAAAAACTGTGCCAGCACAGAAAACATCTCCCATCGTATTCTAGACGTTGCACGGAGGTGTGCCGAGTGTTTGGCATGAAGGAAAGAAAAGTTGTCCAAAACAGCTTCCAATCGAATGTTCATGTGATTGGAAAAGTCAGGAGAGTGCAAAGATACTGTTTTCTAACAGTTGGCAAGCTGCGCACAAAATCCCAGTGTTGTACAGCTTCCTTCTTCACCTTTCCGAAGGTGCCGCTCTCTCCGGCTCCCGGAGGCGAAGAAGCGGCTTCTTCGCGCAAAGACGATTGTGCCGCTCACTGTGCACTCCTTAGCGCGGCTTCTGCCGAAAGACGCCCGGGAGCGGCTCTTAGCTCCGGACAGCATCGTACCTTCGTCTTTAGCGTCTCTTCTCGTCTACATCTTAGCAAAAAGCTTTTCTACTATGTCTGGCGAGGAAAAACTGTGCCAGCACAGAAAACATCTCCCATCGTGTTCTAGACGTTGCACGGAGGTGTGCCGAGTGTTTGGCATGAAGAAAAGAAAAGTTGTCCAAAACAGCTTCCAATCGAATGTTCATGTGATTGGAAAAGTCAGGAGAGTGCAAAGGTACTGTTTTCTGGCAGTTGGCAAGCTGCGCACACAATCCCAGTGTTGTACAGCTTCCTTCTTCACCTTTCCGAAGGTGCCGCTCTCTCCGGCTCCCGGAGGCGAAGAAGCGGCTTCTTCGCGCAAAGACGATTGTGCCGCTCACTGTGCACTCCTTAGCGCGGCTTCTGCCGAAAGACGCCCGGGAGCGGCTCTTAGCTCCGGACAGCATCGTACCTTCGTCTTTAGCGTCTCTTCTCGTCTACATCTTAGCAAAAAGCTTTTCCACTATGTCTGGCGAGGAAAAACTGTGTCAGCACAGAAAACATCTCCCATCGTGTTCTAGACGTTGCACGGAGGTGTGCCGAGTGTTTGGCATGAAGAAAAGAAAAGTTGTCCAAAACAGCTTCCAATCGAATGTTCATGTGATTGGAAAAGTCAGGAGAGTGCAAAGGTACTGTTTTCTGGCAGTTGGCAAGCTGCGCACACAATCCCAGTGTTGTACAGCTTCCTTCTTCACCTTTCCGAAGGTGCCGCTCTCTCCGGCTCCCGGAGGCGAAGAAGCGGCTTCTTCGCGCAAAGACGATTGTGCCGCTCACTGTGCACTCCTTAGCGCGGCTTCTGCCGAAAGACGCCCGGGAGCGGCTCTTAGCTCCGGAGAGCATCGTACCTTCGTCTTTAGCGTCTCTTCTCGTCTACATCTTAGCAAAAAGCTTTTCCACTATGTCTGGCGAGGAAAAACTGTGCCAGCACAGAAAACATCTCCCATCGTATTCTAGACGTTGCACGGAGGTGTGCCGAGTGTTTGGCATGAAGGAAAGAAAAGTTGTCCAAAACAGCTTCCAATCGAATGTTCATGTGATTGGAAAAGTCAGGAGAGGCAAAGGTACTGTTTTCTGGCAGTTGGCAAGCTGCGCACAAAATCCCAGTGTTGTACAGCTTCCTTCTTCACCTTTCCGAAGGTGCCGCTCTCTCCGGCTCCCGGAGGCGAAGAAGCGGCTTCTTCGCGCAAAGACGATTGTGCCGCTCACTGTGCACTCCTTAGCGCGGCTTCTGCCGAAAGACGCCCGGGAGCGGCTCTTAGCTCCGGAGAGCATCGTACCTTCGTCTTTAGCGTCTCTTCTCGTCTACATCTTAGCAAAAAGCTTTTCTACTATGTCTGGCGAGGAAAAACTGTGCCAGCACAGAAAACATCTCCCATCGTGTTCTAGACGTTGCACGGAGGTGTGCCGAGTGTTTGGCATGAAGGAAAGAAAAGTTGTCCAAAACAGCTTCCAATCGAATGTTCATGTGATTGGAAAAGTCAGGAGAGTGCAAAGGTACTGTTTTCTGGCAGTTGGCAAGCTGCGCACACAATCCCAGTGTTGTACAGCTTCCTTCTTCACCTTTCCGAAGGTGCCGCTCTCTCCGGCTCCCGGAGGCGAAGAAGCGGCTTCTTCGCGCAAAGACGATAGTGCCGCTCACTGTGCACTCCTTAGCGCGGCTTCTGCCGAAAGACGCCCGGGAGCGGCTCTTAGCTCCGGACAGCATCGTACCTTCGTCTTTAGCGTCTCTTCTCGTCTACATCTTAGCAAAAAGCTTTTCTACTATGTCTGGCGAGGAAAAACTGTGCCAGCACAGAAAACATCTCCCATCGTGTTCTAGACGTTGCACGGAGGTGTGCCGAGTGTTTGGCATGAAGAAAAGAAAAGTTGTCCAAAACAGCTTCCAATCGAATGTTCATGTGATTGGAAAAGTCAGGAGAGTGCAAAGGTACTGTTTTCTAGCAGTTGGCAAGCTGCGCACACAATCCCATTGTTGTACAGCTTCCTTCTTCACCTTTCCGAAGGTGCCGCTCTCTCCGGCTCCCGGAGGCGAAGAAGCGGCTTCTTCGCGCAAAGACGATTGTGCCGCTCACTGTGCACTCCTTAGCGCGGCTTCTGCCGAAAGACGCCCGGGAGCGGCTCTTAGCTCCGGACAGCATCGTACCTTCGTCTTTAGCGTCTCTTCTCGTCTACATCTTAGCAAAAAGCTTTTCTACTATGTCTGGCGAGGAAAAACTGTGCCAGCACAGGAAACATCTCCCATCGTGTTCTAGACGTTGCACGGAGGTGTGCCGAGTGTTTGGCATGAAGAAAAGAAAAGTTGTCCAAAACAGCTTCCAATCGAATGTTCATGTGATTGGAAAAGTCAGGAGAGTGCAAAGGTACTGTTTTCTATCAGTTGGCAAGCTGCGCACACAATCCCAGTGTTGTACAGCTTCCTTCTTCACCTTTCCGAAGGTGCCGCTCTCTCCGGCTCCCGGAGGCGAAGAAGCGGCTTCTTCGCGCAAAGACGATTGTGCCGCTCACTGTGCACTCCTTAGCGCGGCTTCTGCCGAAAGACGCCCGGGAGCGGCTCTTAGCTCCGGAGAGCATCGTACCTTCGTCTTTAGCGTCTCTTCTCGTCTACATCTTAGCAAAAACCTTTTCCACTATGTCTGGCGAGGAAAAACTGTGCCAGCACAGAAAACATCTCCCATCGTATTCTAGACGTTGCACGGAGGTGTGCCGAGTGTTTGGCATGAAGGAAAGAAAAGTTGTCCAAAACAGCTTCCAATCGAATGTTCATGTGATTGGAAAAGTCAGGAGAGTGCAAAGGTACTGTTTTCTAGCAGTTGGCAAGCTGCGCACACAATCCCAGTGTTGTACAGCTTCCTTCTTCACCTTTCCGAAGGTGCCGCTCTCTCCGGCTCCCGGAGGCGAAGAAGCGGCTTCTTCGCGCAAAGACGATTGTGCCGCTCACTGTGCACTCCTTAGCGCGGCTTCTGCCGAAAGACGCCCGGGAGCGGCTCTTAGCTCCGGACAGCATCGTACCTTCGTCTTTAGCGTCTCTTCTCGTCTACATCTTAGCAAAAAGCTTTTCCACTATGTCTGGCGAGGAAAAACTGTGCCAGCACAGAAAACATCTCCCATCGTGTTCTAGACGTTGCACGGAGGTGTGCCGAGTGTTTGGCATGAAGGAAAGAAAAGTTGTCCAAAACAGCTTCCAATCGAATGTTCATGTGATTGGAAAAGTCAGGAGAGTGCAAAGGTACTGTTTTCTATCAGTTGGCAAGCTGCGCACACAATCCCAGTGTTGTACAGCTTCCTTCTTCACCTTTCCGAAGGTGCCGCTCTCTCCGGCTCCCGGAGGCGAAGAAGCGGCTTCTTCGCGCAAAGACGATTGTGCCGCTCACTGTGCACTCCTTAGCGCGGCTTCTGCCGAAAGACGCCCGGGAGCGGCTCTTAGCTCCGGAGAGCATCGTACCTTCGTCTTTAGCGTCTCTTCTCGTCTACATCTTAGCAAAAAGCTTTTCTACTATGTCTGGCGAGGAAAAACTGTGCCAGCACAGAAAACATCTCCCATCGTGTTCTAGACGTTGCACGGAGGTGTGCCGAGTGTTTGGCATGAAGGAAAGAAAAGTTGTCCAAAACAGCTTCCAATCGAATGTTCATGTGATTGGAAAAGTCAGGAGAGTGCAAAGGTACTGTTTTCTGGCAGTTGGCAAGCTGCGCACACAATCCCAGTGTTGTACAGCTTCCTTCTTCACCTTTCCGAAGGTGCCGCTCTCTCCGGCTCCCGGAGGCGAAGAAGCGGCTTCTTCGCGCAAAGACGATAGTGCCGCTCACTGTGCACTCCTTAGCGCGGCTTCTGCCGAAAGACGCCCGGGAGCGGCTCTTAGCTCCGGACAGCATCGTACCTTCGTCTTTAGCGTCTCTTCTCGTCTACATCTTAGCAAAAAGCTTTTCTACTATGTCTGGCGAGGAAAAACTGTGCCAGCACAGAAAACATCTCCCATCGTGTTCTAGACGTTGCACGGAGGTGTGCCGAGTGTTTGGCATGAAGAAAAGAAAAGTTGTCCAAAACAGCTTCCAATCGAATGTTCATGTGATTGGAAAAGTCAGGAGAGTGCAAAGGTACTGTTTTCTAGCAGTTGGCAAGCTGCGCACACAATCCCATTGTTGTACAGCTTCCTTCTTCACCTTTCCGAAGGTGCCGCTCTCTCCGGCTCCCGGAGGCGAAGAAGCGGCTTCTTCGCGCAAAGACGATTGTGCCGCTCACTGTGCACTCCTTAGCGCGGCTTCTGCCGAAAGACGCCCGGGAGCGGCTCTTAGCTCCGGACAGCATCGTACCTTCGTCTTTAGCGTCTCTTCTCGTCTACATCTCAGCAAAAAGCTTTTCTACTATGTCTGGCGAGGAAAAACTGTGCCAGCACAGAAAACATCTCCCATCGTATTCTAGACGTTGCACGGAGGTGTGCCGAGTGTTTGGCATGAAGGAAAGAAAAGTTGTCCAAAACAGCTTCCAATCGAATGTTCATGTGATTGGAAAAGTCAGGAGAGTGCAAAGGTACTGTTTTCTGGCAGTTGGCAAGCTGCGCACACAATCCCAGTGTTGTACAGCTTCCTTCTTCACCTTTCCGAAGGTGCCGCTCTCTCCGGCTCCCGGAGGCGAAGAAGCGGCTTCTTCGCGCAAAGACGATTGTGCCGCTCACTGTGCACTCCTTAGCGCGGCTTCTGCCGAAAGACGCCCGGGAGCGGCTCTTAGCTCCGGACAGCATCGTACCTTCGTCTTTAGCGTCTCTTCTCGTCTACATCTTAGCAAAAAGCTTTTCCACTATGTCTGGCGAGGAAAAACTGTGCCAGCACAGAAAACATCTCCCATCGTGTTCTAGACGTTGCACGGAGGTGTGCCGAGTGTTTGGCATGAAGGAAAGAAAAGTTGTCCAAAACAGCTTCCAATCGAATGTTCATGTGATTGGAAAAGTCAGGAGAGTGCAAAGGTACTGTTTTCTATCAGTTGGCAAGCTGCGCACACAATCCCAGTGTTGTACAGCTTCCTTCTTCACCTTTCCGAAGGTGCCGCTCTCTCCGGCTCCCGGAGGCGAAGAAGCGGCTTCTTCGCGCAAAGACGATTGTGCCGCTCACTGTGCACTCCTTAGCGCGGCTTCTGCCGAAAGACGCCCGGGAGCGGCTCTTAGCTCCGGAGAGCATCGTACCTTCGTCTTTAGCGTCTCTTCTCGTCTACATCTTAGCAAAAAGCTTTTCTACTATGTCTGGCGAGGAAAAACTGTGCCAGCACAGAAAACATCTCCCATCGTGTTCTAGACGTTGCACGGAGGTGTGCCGAGTGTTTGGCATGAAGGAAAGAAAAGTTGTCCAAAACAGCTTCCAATCGAATGTTCATGTGATTGGAAAAGTCAGGAGAGTGCAAAGGTACTGTTTTCTGGCAGTTGGCAAGCTGCGCACACAATCCCAGTGTTGTACAGCTTCCTTCTTCACCTTTCCGAAGGTGCCGCTCTCTCCGGCTCCCGGAGGCGAAGAAGCGGCTTCTTCGCGCAAAGACGATTGTGCCGCTCACTGTGCACTCCTTAGCGCGGCTTCTGCCGAAAGACGCCCGGGAGCGGCTCTTAGCTCCGGACAGCATCGTACCTTCGTCTTTAGCGTCTCTTCTCGTCTACATCTCAGCAAAAAGCTTTTCTACTATGTCTGGCGAGGAAAAACTGTGCCAGCACAGGAAACATCTCCCATCGTGTTCTAGACGTTGCACGGAGGTGTGCCGAGTGTTTGGCATGAAGGAAAGAAAAGTTGTCCAAAACAGCTTCCAATCGAATGTTCATGTGATTGGAAAAGTCAGGAGAGTGCAAAGGTACTGTTTTCTGGCAGTTGGCAAGCTGCGCACACAATCCCAGTGTTGTACAGCTTCCTTCTTCACCTTTCCGAAGGTGCCGCTCTCTCCGGCTCCCGGAGGCGAAGAAGCGGCTTCTTCGCGCAAAGACGATAGTGCCGCTCACTGTGCACTCCTTAGCGCGGCTTCTGCCGAAAGACGCCCGGGAGCGGCTCTTAGCTCCGGACAGCATCGTACCTTCGTCTTTAGCGTCTCTTCTCGTCTACATCTTAGCAAAAACCTTTTCTACTATGTCTGGCGAGGAAAAACTGTGCCAGCACAGAAAACATCTCCCATCGTGTTCTAGACGTTGCACGGAGGTGTGCCGAGTGTTTGGCATGAAGAAAAAAAAAGTTGTCCAAAACAGCTTCCAATCGAATGTTCATGTGATTGGAAAAGTCAGGAGAGTGCAAAGGTACTGTTTTCTAGCAGTTGGCAAGCTGCGCACACAATCCCATTGTTGTACAGCTTCCTTCTTCACCTTTCCGAAGGTGCCGCTCTCTCCGGCTCCCGGAGGCGAAGAAGCGGCTTCTTCGCGCAAAGACGATTGTGCCGCTCACTGTGCACTCCTTAGCGCGGCTTCTGCCGAAAGACGCCCGGGAGCGGCTCTTAGCTCCGGACAGCATCGTACCTTCGTCTTTAGCGTCTCTTCTCGTCTACATCTCAGCAAAAAGCTTTTCTACTATGTCTGGCGAGGAAAAACTGTGCCAGCACAGGAAACATCTCCCATCGTGTTCTAGACGTTGCACGGAGGTGTGCCGAGTGTTTGGCATGAAGAAAAGAAAAGTTGTCCAAAACAGCTTCCAATCGAATGTTCATGTGATTGGAAAAGTCAGGAGAGTGCAAAGGTACTGTTTTCTATCAGTTGGCAAGCTGCGCACACAATCCCAGTGTTGTACAGCTTCCTTCTTCACCTTTCCGAAGGTGCCGCTCTCTCCGGCTCCCGGAGGCGAAGAAGCGGCTTCTTCGCGCAAAGACGATTGTGCCGCTCACTGTGCACTCCTTAGCGCGGCTTCTGCCGAAAGACGCCCGGGAGCGGCTCTTAGCTCCGGAGAGCATCGTACCTTCGTCTTTAGCGTCTCTTCTCGTCTACATCTTAGCAAAAAGCTTTTCCACTATGTCTGGCGAGGAAAAACTGCGCCAGCACAGAAAACATCTCCCATCGTGTTCTAGACGTTGCACGATCCCTATACTTAGGCTGATTTTCCTTCCTGGGGATAGGGTTAGGCTTCAGCCTAGGGCTTGGAGTTTTTTAACCAGGAAGCCCTGAGTTCCAGGCTTACTAAATCTGCCAAAGGCATCCGAAAGGGAGTGCAAAAGTGCCACAACATGGTTGCTTTCACGGCTTTTTCCTTGGCAAGAAGCTTAACACCAGGCTGATTTCCCTTCCCAGGGTTACTGTAAGGCTTAGGCCTAGGGCTAGGATTTTTAAAACTAGGAAGCCCTTAGATCCAGGCACACTGCAGCTGTTCAAGGCATCCCAAGGGGAGTACAAAAGTGCAACAACATGGCAGCTTTCACAGCTTTTTCCTTGGCACCATCCCTATACCTAGGCTGTTTTATCTACCTAGGGTTAGGGTTAGGGTTCAGCCTAAGGCTTGGAGTTTTTTAACCAGGAAGCCCTGAGTTCCAGGCTTACTGCATCTGCAAAAGGCAACCCAAAGGGAGTGCAAAAGTGCCACAACATGGCTGCTTTCACGGCTTTTCCCTTAGGAAGAACCCTAATACGCGGCTGATTTACCTTCCTAGGGTTACTGTTAGGCTTAGGCCTAGGACTTTTAAAACCAGGAAGCCCTGGGCTCCAGGCACACTGCAGCTGTTAAAGGCATCCCAAGAGGGCCGCAGAAGTGACACAACTTGGCTGCCTCTGCTGCTATTCTCATGAGACCATCCCGAACCATAGGCTGATTTTCCTTCCTAGGGTTAATGTTTGAGTTTCGCCTAGGGTAAGAGGTCTATTAACCAGAAAGCCCTGAGTTCCAAGAACACAGCAGCTGCGAAGGACTACCCAAGAAGAGCGCAAAAGTACCACAACATGCCTGCCTCCACAGCTTTTTCCTTGGGGACATGCCTAATTCCTGGCTGATTTGCCTTTCTCGTCTTAGGGTTGGGGTTCGGCCTAGGGCTAGGATTTTTTTAACTAGGAAGCCCTGAGTTCCAGGCTTACTGCATCTGCCAAAGGCATCCCAAAGGGAGTGCAGAAGTGCCACAACATGGCTGCTTTCACGGCTTTTCCCTTAGGAAGAACCCTAATACGCGGCTGCTTTACCTTCCTAGGGTTACTGTTAGGCTTAGGCCTAGGACTTTTAAAACCAGGAAGCCCTGGGCTCCAGGCACACTGCAGCTGCGAAAGGCATCCCAAGGGGAGCGCAAAAGTGACACAACTTGGCTGCCACCACTGATATTTCCATGAGACCATCCCGAATCATAGGCTGATTTTCCTTCCTAGGGTTAAGGTTTGAGTTACGCCTGGGGTAAGGGTTCTATTAACCAGAAAGCCCTGAGTTCCAAGAACACAGCAGCTGCGAAGGACTACCCAAGAAGAGCGCAAAAGTACCACAACGTGCCTGCCTCCACAGCTTTTTCCTTGGGGACATGCCTAATTCCTGGCTGATTTGCCTTTCTCGTCTTAGGGTTGGGGTTCGGCCTAGGGCTAGGATTTTTAAAATCAGGAAGCCCTGAGTTCCAGGCACACTGGAGCTGTGAAAGGCATCCAAAAGGGAGTGCAAAAGTGCCACAACATGGCTGCTTTCCCGGCTTTTTCCTTGGCAAGAAGCCTAACACCAGGCTGATTTACCTTCCTAGGGTTACTATAAGGCTTAGGCCTAGGGCTAGGATTTTTAAAACTAGGAAGCCCTTAGCTCCAGGCACACTGCAGCTGTTCAAGGCATCCCAAGAGTGCCGCAGAAGTGACACAACTTGGCTTCCTCTGCTGGTATTCTCATGAGTCCATCCCGAACCATAGGCTGATTTTCCTTCCTAGGGTGAGGGTTAGAGTTACGCCTAGGGTTAGTGTTTTTTTAACCAGAAAGCCCTGAGTTCCAAGAACACAGCAGCTGCCAAGGACTACCCAAGAGGAGGGGAAAAGTGCCACAACATGGCTGCCTCCAGCGCTTTTTCCTTGGGACCATCATTGAACCTCGGCTGATTTACTTGCCTCCAGTTGCACCTATGGTCACGCCAAGAGATAGGGATTTTAAATCAGTAAACCCTGAGCTCCAGACCCAGTGCAGCTGCAAAAGGCTTCCCAAGGGCAGCCAAAAATTGCCTCAACATGCTCCTTCCAGTGCTTTTTTCCTTGGGAACATCCCTATACCCAGGCTGATTTATCTGCCTAGGCTTAGGGTTAGGGTTCAGCCTAGAGATAGGATTTTTTCAAACAGGAAGCCCTGAATTCCAGGCACACTGCAGCTGTTAAAGTTCTACGTCAACCGCAACTTAGTCTGAAATAAATGCTTTTTCCCTGAGAGCATCTGAGAGGTTTGCATGAAGCACTGATATCTGACATTTGCAATTTTGAATAGGAGAGGAGAAAGAAAATGGGAAGAAGTTTTTAATTTTAGTGGTTTCAATGTTAATTTCCGTACACTTTTTCAAAACTTGTCAGCTCAAATGCCCATCAACATCTTTTAGTCATCTGTAAGTCAGTATTCATATAAAATGTGCTTCAAATCAAAAGAATTTCAAATTTGCACTCCAAATTTCTATGCCTAGATTTATGATTTCCTACACATATTAGATGAAAGGAAGGCCTTTTTTACTGTGGGAGTGCTGGAACACTGGAACAGGTTGCCCAGGGAAGTTGTGGGTGTCCCATCCCTGAAAGTATTCAAGGTCAGCTTGGACGGGGCTTGGAGCAGCAACAAAGGAGAAGCTTGGTGGTAGAGAAACAAAGTTGGACTATAGAAGAAACTGGGATTGAAGTATAGGAGCAAGTTTTCTCTCAGCTCTTGGGGTAAACTCAAAGTTGTACAAAATTACATTTATCTGTGCTATTCACTACTGTAACAGAAATGTTCATGAAAACTGTACAGAAGATAGCAAATTTTAAAAGAGATAAGAATTACAGCATAAAATCCATGGGATGGGTTACAACATGAGACACTCTCTAAGAGAAAATCTCTGTGTTTCAGCACTTCATCATGGTAAGATTTCATGAAGTGCCAAAGAAGGCGGAAAAATATCATTCGGGACGTTATTTCCTGGAATTCAGCCTGGCCATTAGTAGGAACTGGGTTTGACCACATCATGTAGATATACCACACACACTTGCCCTTCACTGAAAAATGACTGTTTCCAACGAAGAAGCAATTGACGATCAAAATTGATTGAAAGCATCTTAAACATGTCAAGTATTTCATTGTAGATGATCTGTGATCCAAATGCTTCTTCCACCTTCGAGAGGGACAGAACAATTCTTCCATATCATGATGGTTTAAAATTGTATCAACCAATGTTTTCTGCTGAAAAGATAGCATCTATTTTTTTCTATTTTTGGAAGAAAATATTCCTAGACATACAACAGGTGAGAACTAAGTAATTTTAAAGAAACAAATGAAAAGAAAATATTCTGTAAATAGAATGAAATGAAAAGCTGTGTTTTAAATAGGAGCTAAATATGAAACAGAATTTTTGCACCAGGCATTTGAATTACTGCACCAGCTCTTTTGCCCATCAAGAGAGGCATTGAGCATTTCAGTCTTTTCCAAGGTGTTCATGATCTGCTATGCTGATCTCTGTGTGTGCCTAGGTGTGTGTGGAAGGGGGGGCATGTGAAGGGGAGTGTGTATGTTTGCTTTACAATTGTTGTGGCAGATTCATGCCTCAGCTCCACATTTTGTTTTAGAAAGGTCACACAGAGTGGATGTGAAGTTTACTATCAACAAGAGATCAATTCCCAAATCATCCATTTCACTCTACCTTATAAATCATGTGCTTTGTTGCATATTTTATCAAATCTACTTTCAAGCCAGATGGAGGAAGGAGGATGTGGCAATCCCTCCACCATCTTGCAACTTTTATGCAAGTAGGTTTTCAAGAAAATCATCATTTCTCTTTGAAATATGTCTGGAACAGGCATGATGGTAGTGTCAACCTGTTGGAGTTTTTGTTGCTGGAAGAAGTTATAGAAAAGGATTGGTTTTTACATTGACCAGTTACTGAATCAAGCTCAGGAATACATTGGAAATTCAACTGGGGCTTCCTTTCCCCGGCAGACTACTTCTAGAACGAGCTTGTACACTGAAGCTTACTCTTTTGCCCTCTTTTTGTTTCTTTCCTATTTTCTTGGCTTCTTTGCCACTCTCTAGACAATTTTGGAACTTTTTTCCCAACTCAAATGGTTTCAATAGTCTGATTGTGATCATACATTTTTACAAGGAATTTTTAAAATCTTTCCTCCAGTTAAGAAAGTCAAGGACTTAGGTCTTTTTCTTCCCTTATCAATATTGCAATGAAATTGATAAGTAAAGACCAACTCTTTCTTTTTGTTTTTAACCCAAGCAGATAATTCCCATCCATTCATCCATTTGGTGGACCAATAGTTGCCATTCTGATGGAAGTTGTCACTTCTTAACAGTAGGCATTCTGTGACTATGTTGACAGCACTTTGGGTGAAGATCCTAACTGGTCTTAGATACACATAGGGAGAAATTTGCTCAGCCAGTGTCAGTCTTAAGCATGCGTATCAGAAGATCTTTCTAGAGCTGGGAATTTTCCCATGAAAGGGATTCAGTTAGGGAAGAGACACTTGCCCCAGAGGTTTACATTCTTCTTGAAGACTGCTTAAGGAACTTAGATGCCATGTCCATTTGGATCTGTGTCTGCACAGAACTTTGTCATGCCAGTGCTTGAAATGCATCTTGAAGAGAATTCACTAGCACAGAATGAATGAGAGTGGAAGGGGTTGGTGGGGCTAACCAGGCCCAACCCCCCTGCCTAAACCAGGATACCTAGAGCCTCTTGCCCAGGATTCTATCTGGGTGTACTTTTAATGTCTTCAAAGATCCAGGCTCCACAATCTTTCTGGGCAGTCTGTGCCGTGGTTCACTCACCCTCACAGTAAAGAATCATTTACTGATGTTCCTGTATTTCAGTGTGTGCCCACTGCCTCTTGTCTTTTCACTCAGCATCACTGAAAAGACACTGATTCCCTCCCCTTTGCACTATTGCTTCCATATGGATGTGTGCTGCCATGTAGAGATATGTCAAAAACCTCCCTGAAGCCCAGGCAGATAATATTCCCTTCATCTACCAGTCAAGTTAATTCATCAGAGGAGTTTAAAGTTATGTTCAGCATGAAATGCCCCTGAAAAATCATGCTAACTACATTATTGTGTCGTCTTGCATGTGCCTGGCAAGGTTTTCCAGGAAGAGCTGCTTCATCAACTTCCTGGGTATAAAAAAGAGGCTGGCTGGTTTGTACGATTGCGAGTCCTCCTAATTGCCTTTTTTGAAGAAGAGTGTCATAGGCTTACATCCAGTCCTTAGCCTCTCTTCTCGTCTACATCTTAGCAAAAAGCTTTTCTACTATGTCTGGCGAGGAAAAACTGTGCCAGCACAGAAAACATCTCCCATCGTGTTCTAGACGTTGCACGGAGGTGTGCCGAGTGTTTGGCATGAAGAAAAGAAAAGTTGTCCAAAACAGCTTCCAATCGAATGTTCATGTGATTGGAAAAGTCAGGAGAGTGCAAAGGTACTGTTTTCTGGCAGTTGGCAAGCTGCGCACACAATCCCATTGTTGTACAGCTTCCTTCTTCACCTTTCCGAAGGTGCCGCTCTCTCCGGCTCCCGGAGGCGAAGAAGCGGCTTCTTCGCGCAAAGACGATTGTGCCGCTCACTGTGCACTCCTTAGCGCGGCTTCTGCCGAAAGACGCCCGGGAGCGGCTCTTAGCTCCGGAGAGCATCGTACCTTCGTCTTTAGCGTCTCTTCTCGTCTACATCTTAGCAAAAAGCTTTTCTACTATGTCTGGCGAGGAAAAACTGTGCCAGCACAGGAAACATCTCCCATCGTGTTCTAGACGTTGCACGGAGGTGTGCCGAGTGTTTGGCATGAAGAAAAGAAAAGTTGTCCAAAACAGCTTCCAATCGAATGTTCATGTGATTGGAAAAGTCAGGAGAGTGCAAAGGTACTGTTTTCTATCAGTTGGCAAGCTGCGCACACAATCCCAGTGTTGTACAGCTTCCTTCTTCACCTTTCCGAAGGTGCCGCTCTCTCCGGCTCCCGGAGGCGAAGAAGCGGCTTCTTCGCGCAAAGACGATTGTGCCGCTCACTGTGCACTCCTTAGCGCGGCTTCTGCCGAAAGACGCCCGGGAGCGGCTCTTAGCTCCGGAGAGCATCGTACCTTCGTCTTTAGCGTCTCTTCTCGTCTACATCTTAGCAAAAAGCTTTTCCACTATGTCTGGCGAGGAAAAACTGCGCCAGCACAGAAAACATCTCCCATCGTGTTCTAGACGTTGCACGATCCCTATACTTAGGCTGATTTTCCTTCCTGGGGATAGGGTTAGGCTTCAGCCTAGGGCTTGGAGTTTTTTAACCAGGAAGCCCTGAGTTCCAGGCTTACTAAATCTGCCAAAGGCATCCGAAAGGGAGTGCAAAAGTGCCACAACATGGTTGCTTTCACGGCTTTTTCCTTGGCAAGAAGCTTAACACCAGGCTGATTTCCTTTCCCAGGGTTACTGTAAGGCTTAGGCCTAGGGCTAGGATTTTTAAAACTAGGAAGCCCTTAGATCCAGGCACACTGCAGCTGTTCAAGGCATCCCAAGGGGAGTACAAAAGTGCAACAACATGGCAGCTTTCACAGCTTTTTCCTTGGCACCATCCCTATACCTAGGCTGTTTTATCTACCTAGGGTTAGGGTTAGGGTTCAGCCTAAGGCTTGGAGTTTTTTAACCAGGAAGCCCTGAGTTCCAGGCTTACTGCATCTGCAAAAGGCAACCCAAAGGGAGTGCAAAAGTGCCACAACATGGCTGCTTTCACGGCTTTTCCCTTAGGAAGAACCCTAATACGCGGCTGATTTACCTTCCTAGGGTTACTGTTAGGCTTAGGCCTAGGACTTTTAAAACCAGGAAGCCCTGGGCTCCAGGCACACTGCAGCTGTTAAAGGCATCCCAAGAGGGCCGCAGAAGTGACACAACTTGGCTGCCTCTGCTTCTATTCTCATGAGACCATCCCGAACCATAGGCTGATTTTCCTTCCTAGGGTTAATGTTTGAGTTTCGCCTAGGGTAAGAGGTCTATTAACCAGAAAGCCCTGAGTTCCAAGAACACAGCAGCTGCGAAGGACTACCCAAGAAGAGCGCAAAAGTACCACAACATGCCTGCCTCCACAGCTTTTTCCTTGGGGACATGCCTAATTCCTGGCTGATTTGCCTTTCTCGTCTTAGGGTTGGGGTTCGGCCTAGGGCTAGGATTTTTTTAACTAGGAAGCCCTGAGTTCCAGGCTTACTGCATCTGCCAAAGGCATCCCAAAGGGAGTGCAGAAGTGCCACAACATGGCTGCTTTCACGGCTTTTCCCTTAGGAAGAACCCTAATACGCGGCTGCTTTACCTTCCTAGGGTTACTGTTAGGCTTAGGCCTAGGACTTTTAAAACCAGGAAGCCCTGGGCTCCAGGCACACTGCAGCTGCGAAAGGCATCCCAAGGGGAGCGCAAAAGTGACACAACTTGGCTGCCACCACTGATATTTCCATGAGACCATCCCGAATCATAGGCTGATTTTCCTTCCTAGGGTTAAGGTTTGAGTTACGCCTGGGGTAAGGGTTCTATTAACCAGAAAGCCCTGAGTTCCAAGAACACAGCAGCTGCGAAGGACTACCCAAGAAGAGCGCAAAAGTACCACAACGTGCCTGCCTCCACAGCTTTTTCCTTGGGGACATGCCTAATTCCTGGCTGATTTGCCTTTCTCGTCTTAGGGTTGGGGTTCGGCCTAGGGCTAGGATTTTTAAAATCAGGAAGCCCTGAGTTCCAGGCACACTGGAGCTGTGAAAGGCATCCAAAAGGGAGTGCAAAAGTGCCACAACATGGCTGCTTTCCCGGCTTTTTCCTTGGCAAGAAGCCTAACACCAGGCTGATTTACCTTCCTAGGGTTACTATAAGGCTTAGGCCTAGGGCTAGGATTTTTAAAACTAGGAAGCCCTTAGCTCCAGGCACACTGCAGCTGTTCAAGGCATCCCAAGAGTGCCGCAGAAGTGACACAACTTGGCTTCCTCTGCTGCTATTCTCATGAGTCCATCCCGAACCATAGGCTGATTTTCCTTCCTAGGGTGAGGGTTAGAGTTACGCCTAGGGTTAGTGTTTTTTTAACCAGAAAGCCCTGAGTTCCAAGAACACAGCAGCTGCCAAGGACTACCCAAGAGGAGGGGAAAAGTGCCACAACATGGCTGCCTCCAGCGCTTTTTCCTTGGGACCATCATTGAACCTCGGCTGATTTACTTGCCTCCAGTTGCACCTATGGTCACGCCAAGAGATAGGGATTTTAAATCAGTAAACCCTGAGCTCCAGACCCAGTGCAGCTGCAAAAGGCTTCCCAAGGGCAGCCAAAAATTGCCTCAACATGCTCCTTCCAGTGCTTTTTTCCTTGGGAACATCCCTATACCCAGGCTGATTTATCTGCCTAGGCTTAGGGTTAGGGTTCAGCCTAGAGATAGGATTTTTTCAAACAGGAAGCCCTGAATTCCAGGCACACTGCAGCTGTTAAAGTTCTACGTCAACCGCAACTTAGTCTGAAATAAATGCTTTTTCCCTGAGAGCATCTGAGAGGTTTGCATGAAGCACTGATATCTGACATTTGCAATTTTGAATAGGAGAGGAGAAAGAAAATGGGAAGAAGTTTTTAATTTTAGTGGTTTCAATGTTAATTTCCGTACACTTTTTCAAAACTTGTCAGCTCAAATGCCCATCAACATCTTTTAGTCATCTGTAAGTCAGTATTCATATAAAATGTGCTTCAAATCAAAAGAATTTCAAATTTGCACTCCAAATTTCTATGCCTAGATTTATGATTTCCTACACATATTAGATGAAAGGAAGGCCTTTTTTACTGTGGGAGTGCTGGAACACTGGAACAGGTTGCCCAGGGAAGTTGTGGGTGTCCCATCCCTGAAAGTATTCAAGGTCAGCTTGGACGGGGCTTGGAGCAGCAACAAAGGAGAAGCTTGGTGGTAGAGAAACAAAGTTGGACTATAGAAGAAACTGGGATTGAAGTATAGGAGCAAGTTTTCTCTCAGCTCTTGGGGTAAACTCAAAGTTGTACAAAATTACATTTATCTGTGCTATTCACTACTGTAACAGAAATGTTCATGAAAACTGTACAGAAGATAGCAAATTTTAAAAGAGATAAGAATTACAGCATAAAATCCATGGGATGGGTTACAACATGAGACACTCTCTAAGAGAAAATCTCTGTGTTTCAGCACTTCATCATGGTAAGATTTCATGAAGTGCCAAAGAAGGCGGAAAAATATCATTCGGGACGTTATTTCCTGGAATTCAGCCTGGCCATTAGTAGGAACTGGGTTTGACCACATCATGTAGATATACCACACACACTTGCCCTTCACTGAAAAATGACTGTTTCCAACGAAGAAGCAATTGACGATCAAAATTGATTGAAAGCATCTTAAACATGTCAAGTATTTCATTGTAGATGATCTGTGATCCAAATGCTTCTTCCACCTTCGAGAGGGACAGAACAATTCTTCCATATCATGATGGTTTAAAATTGTATCAACCAATGTTTTCTGCTGAAAAGATAGCATCTATTTTTTTCTATTTTTGGAAGAAAATATTCCTAGACATACAACAGGTGAGAACTAAGTAATTTTAAAGAAACAAATTAAAAGAAAATATTCTGTAAATAGAATGAAATGAAAAGCTGTGTTTTAAATAGGAGCTAAATATGAAACAGAATTTTTGCACCAGGCATTTGAATTACTGCACCAGCTCTTTTGCCCATCAAGAGAGGCATTGAGCATTTCAGTCTTTTCCAAGGTGTTCATGATCTGCTATGCTGATCTCTGTGTGTGCCTAGGTGTGTGTGGAAGGGGGGGCATGTGAAGGGGAGTGTGTATGTTTGCTTTACAATTGTTGTGGCAGATTCATGCCTCAGCTCCACATTTTGTTTTAGAAAGGTCACACAGAGTGGATGTGAAGTTTACTATCAACAAGAGATCAATTCCCAAATCATCCATTTCACTCTACCTTATAAATCATGTGCTTTGTTGCATATTTTATCAAATCTACTTTCAAGCCAGATGGAGGAAGGAGGATGTGGCAATCCCTCCACCATCTTGCAACTTTTATGCAAGTAGGTTTTCAAGAAAATCATCATTTCTCTTTGAAATATGTCTGGAACAGGCATGATGGTAGTGTCAACCTGTTGGAGTTTTTGTTGCTGGAAGAAGTTATAGAAAAGGATTGGTTTTTACATTGACCAGTTACTGAATCAAGCTCAGGAATACATTGGAAATTCAACTGGGGCTTCCTTTCCCCGGCAGACTACTTCTAGAACGAGCTTGTACACTGAAGCTTACTCTTTTGCCCTCTTTTTGTTTCTTTCCTATTTTCTTGGCTTCTTTGCCACTCTCTAGACAATTTTGGAACTTTTTTCCCAACTCAAATGGTTTCAATAGTCTGATTGTGATCATACATTTTTACAAGGAATTTTTAAAATCTTTCCTCCAGTTAAGAAAGTCAAGGACTTAGGTCTTTTTCTTCCCTTATCAATATTGTAATGAATTTGATAAGTAAAGACCAACTCTTTCTTTTTGTTTTTAACCCAAGCAGATAATTCCCATCCATTCATCCATTTGGTGGACCAATAGTTGCCATTCTGATGGAAGTTGTCACTTCTTAACAGTAGGCATTCTGTGACTATGTTGACAGCACTTTGGGTGAAGATCCTAACTGGTCTTAGATACACATAGGGAGAAATTTGCTCAGCCAGTGTCAGTCTTAAGCATGCGTATCAGAAGATCTTTCTAGAGCTGGGAATTTTCCCATGAAAGGGATTCAGTTAGGGAAGAGACACTTGCCCCAGAGGTTTACATTCTTCTTGAAGACTGCTTAAGGAACTTAGATGCCATGTCCATTTGGATCTGTGTCTGCACAGAACTTTGTCATGCCAGTGCTTGAAATGCATCTTGAAGAGAATTCACTAGCACAGAATGAATGAGAGTGGAAGGGGTTGGTGGGGCTAACCAGGCCCAACCCCCCTGCCTAAACCAGGATACCTAGAGCCTCTTGCCCAGGATTCTATCTGGGTGTACTTTTAATGTCTTCAAAGATCCAGGCTCCACAATCTTTCTGGGCAGTCTGTGCCGTGGTTCACTCACCCTCACAGTAAAGAATCATTTCCTGATGTTCCTGTATTTCAGTGTGTGCCCACTGCCTCTTGTCTTTTCACTCAGCATCACTGAAAAGACACTGATTCCCTCCCCTTTGCACTATTGCTTCCATATGGATGTGTGCTGCCATGTAGAGATATGTCAAAAACCTCCCTGAAGCCCAGGCAGATAATATTCCCTTCATCTACCAGTCAAGTTAATTCATCAGAGGAGTTTAAAGTTATGTTCAGCATGAAATGCCCCTGAAAAATCATGCTAACTACATTATTGTGTCGTCTTGCATGTGCCTGGCAAGGTTTTCCAGGAAGAGCTGCTTCATCAACTTCCTGGGTATAAAAAAGAGGCTGGCTGGTTTGTACGATTGCGAGTCCTCCTAATTGCCTTTTTTGAAGAAGAGTGTCATTGGCTTACATCCAGTCCTTAGCCTCTCTTCTCGTCTACATCTTAGCAAAAAGCTTTTCTACTATGTCTGGCGAGGAAAAACTGTGCCAGCACAGAAAACATCTCCCATCGTGTTCTAGACGTTGCACGGAGGTGTGCCGAGTGTTTGGCATGAAGAAAAGAAAAGTTGTCCAAAACAGCTTCCAATCGAATGTTCATGTGATTGGAAAAGTCAGGAGAGTGCAAAGGTACTGTTTTCTGGCAGTTGGCAAGCTGCGCACACAATCCCATTGTTGTACAGCTTCCTTCTTCACCTTTCCGAAGGTGCCGCTCTCTCCGGCTCCCGGAGGCGAAGAAGCGGCTTCTTCGCGCAAAGACGATTGTGCCGCTCACTGTGCACTCCTTAGCGCGGCTTCTGCCGAAAGACGCCCGGGAGCGGCTCTTAGCTCCGGACAGCATCGTACCTTCGTCTTTAGCGTCTCTTCTCGTCTACATCTCAGCAAAAAGCTTTTCTACTATGTCTGGCGAGGAAAAACTGTGCCAGCACAGGAAACATCTCCCATCGTGTTCTAGACGTTGCACGGAGGTGTGCCGAGTGTTTGGCATGAAGGAAAGAAAAGTTGTCCAAAACAGCTTCCAATCGAATGTTCATGTGATTGGAAAAGTCAGGAGAGTGCAAAGGTACTGTTTTCTATCAGTTGGCAAGCTGCGCACACAATCCCAGTGTTGTACAGCTTCCTTCTTCACCTTTCCGAAGGTGCCGCTCTCTCCGGCTCCCGGAGGCGAAGAAGCGGCTTCTTCGCGCAAAGACGATTGTGCCGCTCACTGTGCACTCCTTAGCGCGGCTTCTGCCGAAAGACGCCCGGGAGCGGCTCTTAGCTCCGGACAGCATCGTACCTTCGTCTTTAGCGTCTCTTCTCGTCTACATCTTAGCAAAAAGCTTTTCCACTATGTCTGGCGAGGAAAAACTGTGCCAGCACAGAAAACATCTCCCATCGTGTTCTAGACGTTGCACGGAGGTGTGCCGAGTGTTTGGCATGAAGGAAAGAAAAGTTGTCCAAAACAGCTTCCAATCGAATGTTCATGTGATTGGAAAAGTCAGGAGAGTGCAAAGGTACTGTTTTCTGGCAGTTGGCAAGCTGCGCACACAATCCCAGTGTTGTACAGCTTCCTTCTTCACCTTTCCGAAGGTGCCGCTCTCTCCGGCTCCCGGAGGCGAAGAGGCGGCTTCTTCGCGCAAAGACGATTGTGCCGCTCACTGTGCACTCCTTAGCGCGGCTTCTGCCGAAAGACGCCCGGGAGCGGCTCTTAGCTCCGGACAGCATCGTACCTTCGTCTTTAGCGTCTCTTCTCGTCTACATCTTAGCAAAAAGCTTTTCCACTATGTCTGGCGAGGAAAAACTGTGCCAGCACAGAAAACATCTCCCATCGTGTTCTAGACGTTGCACGGAGGTGTGCCGAGTGTTTGGCATGAAGGAAAGAAAAGTTGTCCAAAACAGCTTCCAATCGAATGTTCATGTGATTGGAAAAGTCAGGAGAGTGCAAAGGTACTGTTTTCTGGCAGTTGGCAAGCTGCGCACACAATCCCAGTGTTGTACAGCTTCCTTCTTCACCTTTCCGAAGGTGCCGCTCTCTCCGGCTCCCGGAGGCGAAGAAGCGGCTTCTTCGCGCAAAGACGATAGTGCCGCTCACTGTGCACTCCTTAGCGCGGCTTCTGCCGAAAGACGCCCGGGAGCGGCTCTTAGCTCCGGAGAGCATCGTACCTTCGTCTTTAGCGTCTCTTCTCGTCTACATCTTAGCAAAAAGCTTTTCTACTATGTCTGGCGAGGAAAAACTGTGCCAGCACAGAAAACATCTCCCATCGTGTTCTAGACGTTGCACGGAGGTGTGCCGAGTGTTTGGCATGAAGGAAAGAAAAGTTGTCCAAAACAGCTTCCAATCGAATGTTCATGTGATTGGAAAAGTCAGGAGAGTGCAAAGGTACTGTTTTCTATCAGTTGGCAAGCTGCGCACACAATCCCAGTGTTGTACAGCTTCCTTCTTCACCTTTCCGAAGGTGCCGCTCTCTCCGGCTCCCGGAGGCGAAGAAGCGGCTTCTTCGCGCAAAGACGATTGTGCCGCTCACTGTGCACTCCTTAGCGCGGCTTCTGCCGAAAGACGCCCGGGAGCGGCTCTTAGCTCCGGAGAGCATCGTACCTTCGTCTTTAGCGTCTCTTCTCGTCTACATCTTAGCAAAAAGCTTTTCTACTATGTCTGGCGAGGAAAAACTGTGCCAGCACAGAAAACATCTCCCATCGTGTTCTAGACGTTGCACGGAGGTGTGCCGAGTGTTTGGCATGAAGGAAAGAAAAGTTGTCCAAAACAGCTTCCAATCGAATGTTCATGTGATTGGAAAAGTCAGGAGAGTGCAAAGGTACTGTTTTCTATCAGTTGGCAAGCTGCGCACACAATCCCAGTGTTGTACAGCTTCCTTCTTCACCTTTCCGAAGGTGCCGCTCTCTCCTGCTCCCGGAGGCGAAGAAGCGGCTTCTTCGCGCAAAGACGATTGTGCCGCTCACTGTGCACTCCTTAGCGCGGCTTCTGCCGAAAGACGCCCGGGAGCGGCTCTTAGCTCCGGACAGCATCGTACCTTCGTCTTTAGCGTCTCTTCTCGTCTACATCTTAGCAAAAAGCTTTTCTACTATGTCTGGCGAGGAAAAACTGTGCCAGCACAGAAAACATCTCCCATCGTGTTCTAGACGTTGCACGGAGGTGTGCCGAGTGTTTGGCATGAAGGAAAGAAAAGTTGTCCAAAACAGCTTCCAATCGAATGTTCATGTGATTGGAAAAGTCAGGAGAGTGCAAAGGTACTGTTTTCTAGCAGTTGGCAAGCTGCGCACACAATCCCAGTGTTGTACAGCTTCCTTCTTCACCTTTCCGAAGGTGCCGCTCTCTCCGGCTCCCGGAGGCGAAGAAGCGGCTTCTTCGTGCAAAGACGATTGTGCCGCTCACTATGCACTCCTTAGCGCGGCTTCTGCCAAAAGACGCCCGGGAGCGGCTCTTAGCTCCGGACAGCATCGTACCTTCGTCTTTAGCGTCTCTTCTCGTCTACATGTTAGCAAAAAGCTTTTCCACTATGTCTGGCGAGGAAAAACTGTGCCAGCACAGAAAACATCTCCCATCGTGTTCTAGACGTTGCACGGAGGTGTGCCGAGTGTTTGGCATGAAGGAAAGAAAAGTTGTCCAAAACAGCTTCCAATCGAATGTTCATGTGATTGGAAAAGTCAGGAGAGTGCAAAGGTACTGTTTTCTAGCAGTTGGCAAGCTGCGCACACAATCCCAGTGTTGTACAGCTTCCTTCTTCACCTTTCCGAAGGTGCCGCTCTCTCCGGCTCCCGGAGGCGAAGAAGCGGCTTCTTCGCGCAAAGACGATTGTGCCGCTCACTGTGCACTCCTTAGCGCGGCTTCTGCCGAAAGACGCCCGGGAGCGGCTCTTAGGTCCGGACAGCATCGTACCTTCGTCTTTAGCGTCTCTTCTCGTCTACATCTTAGCAAAAAGCTTTTCCACTATGTCTGGCGAGGAAAAACTGTGCCAGCACAGAAAACATCTCCCATCGTGTTCTAGACGTTGCACGATCCCTATATTTAGGCTGATTTTCCTTCCTGGGGATAGGGTTAGGCTTCAGCCTAGGGCTTGGAGTTTTTTAACCAGTAAGCCCTGAGTTCCAGGCTTACTGCATCTGCCAAAGGCATCCGAAAGGGAGTGCAGAAGTGCCACAACATGGTTGCTTTCACGGCTTTTCCCTTAGGAAGATCCCTAATACGCGGCTGATTTACCTTCCTAGGGTTACTGTTAGGCTTAGGCCTAGGACTTTTAAAACCAGGAAGCCCTGGGCTGCAGGCACACTGCAGCTGCGAAAGGCATCCCCAGGGGAGCGCAAAAGTGACACAACTTGGTTGCCACCACTGATATTTCCATGAGACCATCCCGAACCATAGGCTGATTTTCCTTCCTAGGGTTAAGGTTTGAGTTACGCCTAGGGTAAGGGTTCTATTAACCAGAAAGCCCTGAGTTCCAAGAACACAGCAGCTGCGAAGGACTAGCCAAGAAGAGCGCAAAAGTACCACAACATGCCTGCCTCCACAGCTTTTTCCTTGGGGACATGCCTAATTCCTGGCTGATTTGCCTTTCTCGTCTTAGGGTTGGGGTTCGGCCTAGGGCTAGGACTTTTAAAATCAGGAAGCCCTGAGTTCCAGGCTTACTGCATCTGCCAAAGGCATCCGAAATGGAGTGCAAAAGTGCCACAACATGGTTGCTTTCACGGCTTTTTCCTTGGCAAGAAGCCTAACACCAGGCTGATTTACCTTCCCAGGGTTACTGTAAGGCTTAGGCTTCGGGCTAGGATTTTTAAAACTAGGAAGCCCTTAGATCCAGGCGCACTGCATCTGTTCAAGGCATCCCAAGGGGAGTAAAAAAGTGCAACAACGTGGCAGCTTTCACAGCTTTTTCCTTGGCACCATCCCTATAACTTGGCTGTGTTATCGGCCTAGGGTTAGGGTTACAGTTCATCCTAGGGCATGGAGTTTTTTAACCAGGAAGCCCTGAGTTCCAGGCTTACAGCATCTGCCAAAGGCATCCCAAAGGGAGTGCAGAAGTGCCACAACATGGCTGCTTTCACGGCTTTTCCCTTAGGAAGAACCCTAATACGCGGCTGATTTACCTTCCTAGGGTTACTGTTAGGCTTAGGCCTAGGACTTTTAAAACCAGGAAGCCCTGGGCTCCAGGCACACTGCAGCTGCGAAAGGCATCCCAAGGGGAGCGCAAAAGTGACACAACTTGGCTGCCACCACTGATATTTCCATGAGACCATCCCGAAACATAGGCTGATTTTCCTTCCTAGGGTTACGGTTTGAGTTACGCCTGGGGTAAGGGTTCTATTAACCAGAAAGCCCTGAGTTCCAAGAACACAGCAGCTGCGAAGGACTAGCCAAGAAGAGCGCAAAAGTACCACAACATGCCTGCCTCCACAGCTTTTTCCTTGGGGACATGCCTAATTCCTGGCTGATTTGCCTTTCTCGTCTTAGGGTTGGGGTTCAGCCTAGGGCTTGGATTTTTTAAACTAGGAAGCCCTGAGTTCCAGGCTTACTTCATCTGCCAAAAGCATCCCAAAGGGAGTGAAAAGTGCCACAACATGGCTGCTTTCACAGCTTTTCCCTTAGGAAGAACCCTAATACCCGGCTGATTTACCTTCCTAGGGTTACTGTTAGGCTTAGGCCTAGGACTTTTAAAACCAGGAAGCCCTGGGCTCCAGGCACATGCAGCTGTTAACGGCATCCCAAGAGGGCCGCAGAAGTGACACAACTTGGCTGCCTCTGCTTCTATTCTCATGAGACCATCCTGAATCATAGGCTGATTTTCCTTCCTAGGGTTAAGGTTTGAGTTACGCCTAGGGTAAGAGTTCTATTAACCAGAAAGCCCTGAGTTCCAAGAACACAGCAGCTGCGAAGCACTAGCCAAGAAGAGCGCAAAAGTACCACAACATGCCTGCCTCCACAGCTTTTTCCTTGGGGACATGCCTAATTCCTGGCTGATTTGCCTTTCTCGTCTTAGGGTTGGGGTTCGGCCTAGGGCTAGGATTTTTTTAACTAGGAAGCCCTGAGTTCCAGGCTTACTGCATGTGCCAAAGGCGTCCCAAAGGGAGTGCAGAAGTGCCACAACATGGCTGCTTTCACGGCTTTTCCCTTAGGAAGAACCCTAATACGCGGCTGATTTACCTTCCTAGGGTTACTGTTAGGCTTAGGCCTAGGACTTTTAAAACCAGGAAGCCCTGGGCTCCAGGCACACTGCCGCTGCGAAAGGCATCCCAAGGCGAGCGCAAAAGTGACACAACTTGGCTGCCACCACTGATATTTCCATGAGACCATCCCGAACCATAGGCTGATTTTCCTTCCTAGGGTTAAGGTTTGAGTTACGCCTAGGGTAAGGGTTCTATTAACCAGAAAGCCCTGAGTTCCAAGAACACAGCAGCTGCGAAGGACTAGCCAAGAAGAGCGCAAAAGTACCACAACGTGCCTGCCTCCACAGCTTTTTCCTTGGGGACATGCCTAATTCCTGGCTGATTTGCCTTTCTCGTCTTAGGGTTGGGGTTCGGCCTAGGGCTAGGACTTTTAAAATCAGGAAGCCCTGAGTTCCAGGCTTACTGCATCTGCCAAAGGCATCCCAAAGGGAGTCCAAAAGTGCCACAACATGGTTGCTTTCACGGCTTTTTCCTTGGCAAGAAGCTTAACACCAGGCTGATTTCCCTTCCCAGGGTTACTGTAAGGCTTAGGCCTAGGGCTAGGATTTTTAAAACTAGGAAGTCCTTAGATCCAGGCACACTGCAGCTGTTCAAGGCATCCCAAGGGGAGTACAAAAGTGCAACAACATGGCAGCTTTCACAGCTTTTTCCTTGGCACCATCCCTATACTTAGGCTGTTTTATCTACCTAGGGTTAGGGTTAGGGTTCAGCCTAGGGCTTGGAGTTTTTTAACCAGGAAGCCCTGAGTTCCAGGCTTACTGCATCTGCAAAAGGCAACCCAAAGGGAGTGCAAAAGTGCCACAACATGGCTGCTTTCACGGCTTTTCCCTTAGGAAGATCCCTAATACGCGGCTGATTTACCTTCCTAGGGTTACTGTTAGGCTTAGGCCTAGGACTTTTAAAACCAGGAAGCCCTGGGCTCCAGGCACACTGCAGCTGTTAAAGGCATCCCAAGAGGGCCGCAGAAGTGACACAACTTGGCTGCCTCTGCTTCTATTCTCATGAGACCATCCCGAACCATAGGCTGATTTTCCTTCCTAGGGTTAATGTTTGAGTTTCGCCTAGGGTAAGAGGTCTATTAACCAGAAAGCCCTGAGTTCCAAGAACACAGCAGCTGCGAAGGACTAGCCAAGAAGAGCGCAAAAGTACCACAACATGCCTGCCTCCACAGCTTTTTCCTTGGGGACATGCCTAATTCCTGGCTGATTTGCCTTTCTCGTCTTAGGGTTGGGGTTCGGCCTAGGGCTAGGATTTTTTTAACTAGGAAGCCCTGAGTTCCAGGCTTACTTCATCTGCCAAAAGCATCCCAAAGGGAGTGCAGAAGTGCCACAACATGGCTGCTTTCACGGCTTTTCCCTTAGGAAGAACCCTAATACGCGGCTGATTTCCCTTCCCAGGGTTACTGTAAGGCTTAGGCCTAGGGCTAGGATATTTAAAACTAGGAAGCCCTTAGATCCAGGCACACTGCAGCTGTTCAAGGCATCCCAAGGGGAGTACAAAGGTCCACAACATGGCTGCTTTCACGGCTTTTCCCTTAGGAAGAACCCTAATACGCGGCTGATTTACCTTCCTAGGGTTACTGTTAGGCTTAGGCCTAGGACTTTTAAAACCAGGAAGCCCTGGGCTCCAGGCACATGCAGCTGCGAAAGGCATCCCAAGAGCGCCGTAGAAGTGACACAACTTGGCTGCCTCTGCTGCTATTCTCATGAGACCATCCCGAATTATAGGCTGATTTTCCTTCCTAGGGTGAAGGTTTGAGTTACGCCTCGGGTAAGGGTTCTATTAACCAGAAAGCCCTGAGTTCCAAGAACACAGCAGCTGCGAAGGACTAGCCAAGAAGAGCGCAAAAGTACCACAACATGCCTGCCTCCACAGCTTTTTCCTTGGGGACATGCCTAATTCCTGGCTGATTTGCCGTTCTCGTCTTCGGGTTGGCGTTCGGCCTAGTGCTAGGATTTTTAAAATCAGGAAGCCCTGAGTTCCAGGCACACTGGAGCTGTGAAAGGCATCCAAAAGGGAGTGCAAAAGTGCCACAACATGGCTGCTTTCACGGCTTTTTCCTTGGCAAGAAGCTTAACACCAGGCTGATTTCCCTTCCCAGGGTTACTGTAAGGCTTAGGCCTAGGGCTAGGATTTTTAAAACTAGGAAGCCCTTAGATCCAGGCACACTGCAGCTGTTCAAGGCATCCCAAGGGGAGTACAAAAGTGCAACAACATGGCAGCTTTCACAGCTTTTTCCTTGGCACCATCCCTATACCTAGGCTGTTTTATCTACCTAGGGTTAGGGTTAGGGTTCAGCCTAGGGCTTGGAGTTTTTTAACCAGGAAGCCCTGAGTTCCAGGCTTACAGCATCTGCCAAAGGCATCCCAAAGGGAGTGCAGAAGTGCCACAACATGGCTGCTTTCACAGCTTTTCCCTTAGGAAGAACCCTAATACGCGGCTGATTTACCTTCCTAGGGTTACTGTTAGGCTTAGGCCTAGGACTTTTAAAACCAGGAAGCCCTGGGCTCCAAGCATATGCAGCTGTTAAAGGCATCCCAAGAGGGCTGCAGAAGTGACTCAACTTGGCTGCCTCTGCTTCTATTCTCATGAGACCATCCCGAACCATAGGCTGATTTTCCTTCCTAGGGTTAATGTTTGAGTTACGCCTAGGGTAAGAGTTCTATTAACCAGAAAGCCCTGAGTTCCAAGAACACAGCAGCTGCGAAGGACTAGCCAAGAAGAGCGCAAAAGTTCCACAACGTGCCTGCCTCCACAGCTTTTTCCTTGGGGACATGCCTAATTCCTGGCTGATTTGCCTTTCTCGTCTTAGGGTTGGGGTTCGGCCTAGGGCTAGGATTTTTTTAACTAGGAAGCCCTGAGTTCCAGGCTTACTGCATCTGCCAAAGGCATCCCAAAGGGAGTGCAAAAGTGCCACAACATGGCTGCTTTCACAGCTTTTCCCTTAGGAAGAACCCTAATACCCGGCTGATTTACCTTCCTAGGGTTACTGTTAGGCTTAGGCCTAGGACTTTTAAAACCAGGAAGCCCTGGGCTCCAGGCACACTGCAGCTGCGAAAGGCATCCCAAGGGGAGCGCAAAAGTGACACAACTTGGCTGCCATCACGGATATTTCCATGAGACCATCCCGAACCATAGGCTGATTTTCCTTCCTAGGGTTAAGGTTTGAGTTACGCCTAGGGTAAGGGTTCTATTAACCAGAAAGCCCTGAGTTCCAAGAACACAGCAGCTGCGAAGGACTAGCCAAGAAGAGCGCAAAAGTACCACAACATGCCTGCCTCCACAGCTTTTTCCTTGGGGACATGCCTAATTCCTGGCTGATTTGCCTTTCTCGTCTTAGGGTTGGGGTTCGGCCTAGGGCTATTATTTTTAAAATCAGGAAGCCCTGAGTTCCAGGCACACTGGAGCTGTGAAAGGCATCCAAAAGGGAGTGCAAAAGTGCCACAACATGGTTGCTTTCACGGCTTTTTCCTTGGCACCATCCCTATACCTAGGCTGATTTATCTGCCTAGGGTTAGGGTTAGGGTTCAGCCTAGGGCTTGGAGTTTTTTAACCAGGAAGCCCTGAGTTCCAGGCTTACTGCATCTGCCAAAGGCATCCCAAAGGGAGTGCAGAAGTGCCACAACATGGCTGCTTTCACGGCTTTTCCCTTAGGAAGAACCCTAATACGCGGCTGATTTACCTTCCTAGGGTTACTGTTAGGCTTAGGCCTAGGACTTTTAAAACCAGGAAGCCCTGGGCTCCAGGCACTCTGCAGCTGCGAAAGGCATCCCAAGGGGAGCGCAAAAGTGACACAACTTGGCTGCCTCTGCTGCTATTCTCATGAGACCATCCTGAACCATAGGCTGATTTTCCTTCCTAGGGTTAATGTTTGAGTTTCGCCTAGGGTAAGAGGTCTATTAACCAGAAAGACCTGAGTTCCAAGAACACAGCAGCTGCGAAGGACTACCCAAGAAGAGCGCAAAAGTACCACAACATGCCTGCCTCCACAGCTTTTTCCTTGGGGACATGCCTAATTCCTGGCTGATTTGCCTTTCTCGTCTTAGGGTTGGGGTTCGGCCTAGGGCTAGGATAATTTTAACTAGGAAGCCCTGAGTTCCAGGCTTACTGCATCTGCCAAAGGCATCCCAAAGGGAGTGCAGAAGTGCCACAACATGGCTGCTTTCACGGCTTTTCCCTTAGGAAGAACCCTAATACGCGGCTGATTTACCTTCCTAGGGTTACTGTTAGGCTTAGGCCTAGGACTTTTAAAACCAGGAAGCCCTGGGCTCCAGGCACACTGCAGCTGCGAAAGGCATCCCAAGGGGAGCGCAAAAGTGACACAACTTGGCTGCCACCACTGATATTTCCATGAGACCATCCCGAACCATAGGCTGATTTTCCTTCCTAGGGTTAATGTTTGAGTTACGCCTAGGGTAAGGGTTCTATTAACCAGAAAGCCCTGAGTTCCAAGAACACAGCAGCTGCCAAGGACTAGCCAAGAAGAGCGCAAAAGTACCACAACGTGCCTGCCTCCACAGCTTTTTCCTTGGGGACATGCCTAATTCCTGGCTGATTTGCCTTTCTCGTCTTAGGGTTGGGTTCGGCCTAGGGCTAGGACTTTTAAAATCAGGAAGCCCTGAGTTCCAGGCACACTGGAGCTGTGAAAGACATTCAAAAGGGAGTGCAAAAGTGCCACAACATGGCTGCTTTCACGGCTTTTTCCTTGGCAAGAAGCTTAACACCAGGCTGATTTCCCTTCCCAGGGTTACTGTAAGGCTTAGGTCTAGGGCTAGGATTTTTAAAACTAGGAAGCCCTTAGATCCAGGCACACTGCAGCTGTTCAAGGCATCCCAAGGGGAGTACAAAAGTGCAACAACATGGCAGCTTTCACAGCTTTTTCCTTGGCACCATCCCTATACCTAGGCTGATTTATCTGCCTAGGGTTAGGGTTAGGGTTCAGCCTAGGGCTTGGAGTTTTTTAACCAGGAAGCCCTGAGTTCCAGGCTTACAGCATCTGCCAAAGGCATCCCAAAGGGAGTGCAAAAGTGCCACAACATGGCTGCTTTCACAGCTTTTCCCTTAGGAAGAACCCTAATACGCGGCTGATTTACCTTCCTAGGGTTACTGTTAGGCTTAGGCCTAGGACTTTTAAAACCAGGAAACCCTGGGCTCCAAGCATATGCAGCTGTTAAAGGCATCCCAAGAGGGCTGCAGAAGTGACTCAACTTGGCTGCCTCTGCTTCTATTCTCATGAGACCATCCCGAACCATAGGCTGATTTTCCTTCCTAGGGTTAAGGTTTGAGTTACGCCTAGGGTAAGAGTTCTATTAACCAGAAAGCCCTGAGTTCCAAGAACACAGCAGCTGCGAAGGACTAGCCAAGAAGAGCGCAAAAGTACCACAACGTGCCTGCCTCCACAGCTTTTTCCTTGGGGACATGCCTAATTCCTGGCTGATTTGCCTTTCTCGTCTTAGGGTTGGGGTTCGGCCTAGGGCTAGGATTTTTTTAACTAGGAAGCCCTGAGTTCCAGGCTTACTTCATCTGCCAAAGGCATCCCAAAGGGAGTGCAAAAGTGCCACAACATGGCTGCTTTCACAGCTTTTCCCTTAGGAAGAACCCTAATACGCGGCTGATTTACCTTCCTAGGGTTACTGTTAGGCTTAGGCCTAGGACTTTTAAAACCAGGAAGCCCTGGGCTCCAGGCACACTGCAGCTGCGAAAGGCATCCCAAGGGGAGCGCAAAAGTGACACAACTTGGCTGCCATCACTGATATTTCCATGAGACCATCCCGAACCATAGGCTGATTTTCCTTCCTAGGGTTAAGGTTTGAGTTACGCCTAGGGTAAGGGTTCTATTAACCAGAAAGCCCTGAGTTCCAAGAACACAGCAGCTGCGAAGGACTAGCCAAGAAGAGCGCAAAAGTACCACAACGTGCCTGCCTCCACAGCTTTTTCCTTGGGGACATGCCTAATTCCTGGCTGATTTGCCTTTCTCGTCTTAGGGTTGGGGTTCGGCCTAGGGCTATTATTTTTAAAATCAGGAAGCCCTGAGTTCCAGGCACACTGGAGCTGTGAAAGGCATCCCAAAGGGAGTGCAGAAGTGCCACAACATGGTTGCTTTCACGGCTTTTTCCTTGGCACCATCCCTATACCTAGGCTGATTTATCTGCCTAGGGTTAGGGTTAGGGTTCAGCCTAGGGCTTGGAGTTTTTTAAGCAGGAAGCCCTGAGTTCCAGGTTTACTGCATCTGCCAAAGGCATCCCAAAGGGAGTGCAGAAGTGCCACAACATGGCTGCTTTCACGGCTTTTCCCTTAGGAAGAACCCTAATACGCGGCTGATTTACCTTCCTAGGGTTACTGTTAGGCTTAGGCCTAGGACTTTTAAAACCAGGAAGCCCTGGGCTCCAGGCACTCTGCAGCTGCGAAAGGCATCCCAAGGGGAGCGCAAAAGTGACACAACTTGGCTGCCTCTGCTGCTATTCTCATGAGACCATCCCGAACCATAGGCTGATTTTCCTTCCTAGGGTTAATGTTTGAGTTTCGCCTAGGGTAAGAGGTCTATTAACCAAAAAGACCTGAGTTCCAAGAACACAGCAGCTGCGAAGGACTAGCCAAGGAGAGCGCAAAAGTACCACAACATGCCTGCCTCCACAGCTTTTTCCTTGGGGACATGCCTAATTCCTGGCTGATTTGCCTTTCTCGTCTTAGGGTTGGGGTTCGGCCTAGGGCTAGGATATTTTTAACTAGGAAGCCCTGAGTTCCAGGCTTACTTCATCTGCCAAAGGCATCCCAAAGGGAGTGCAGAAGTGCCACAACATGGCT
Source organism: Ammospiza maritima maritima (assembly GCA_036010785.1). Classification (NCBI taxonomy): domain Eukaryota; kingdom Metazoa; phylum Chordata; class Aves; order Passeriformes; family Passerellidae; genus Ammospiza; species Ammospiza maritima. The sequence goes on from CM069694.1 coordinate 6,145,997, forward strand.
GCTTTCACGGCTTTTCCCTTAGGAAGAACCCTAATACGCGGCTGATTTACCTTCCTAGGGTTACTGTTAGGCTTAGGCCTAGGACTTTTAAAACCAGGAAGCCCTGGGCTCCAGGCACACTGCAGCTGTGAAAGGCATCCCAAGGGGAGCGCAAAAGTGACACAACTTGGCTGCCACCACTGATATTTCCATGAGACCATCCCGAATCATAGGCTGATTTTCCTTCCTAGGGTTAAGGTTTGAGTTACGCCTGGGGTAAGGGTTCTATTAACCAGAAAGCCCTGAGTTCCAAGAACACAGCAGCTGCGAAGGACTACCCAAGAAGAGCGCAAAAGTACCACAACATGCCTGCCTCCACAGCTTTTTCCTTGGGGACATGCCTAATTCCTGGCTGATTTGCCTTTCTCGTCTTAGGGTTGGGGTTCGGCCTAGGGCTAGGATTTTTTTAACTAGGAAGCCCTGAGTTCCAGGCTTACTTCATCTGCCAAAAGCATCCCAAAGGGAGTGCAGAAGTGCCACAACATGGCTGCTTTCACGGCTTTTCCCTTAGGAAGAACCCTAATACGCGGCTGATTTACCTTCCTAGGGTTACTGTTAGGCTTAGGCCTAGGACTTTTAAAACCAGGAAGCCCTTAGCTCCAGGCACATGCAGCTGTTCAAGGCATCCCAAGAGGGCCGCAGAAGTGACACAACTTGGCTGCCTCTGCTGCTATTCTCATGAGACCATCCTGAACCATAGGCTGATTTTCCTTCTTAGGGTTAAGGTTTGAGTTACTCCTAGGGTAAGAGTTCTATTAACCAGAAAGCCCTGAGTTCCAAGAACACAGCAGCTGCGAAGGACTACCCAAGAAGAGCGCAAAAGTACCACAACGTGCCTGCCTTCACAGCTTTTTCCTTGGGGACATGCCTAATTCCTGGCTGATTTGCCTTTCTCGTCTTAGGGTTGGGGTTCGGCCTAGGGCTAGGATTTTTTTAACTAGGAAGCCCTGAGTTCCAGGCTTACTGCATCTGCCAAAGGCATCCCAAAGGGTGTGCAAAAGTGCCACAACATGGCTGCTTTCACGGCTTTTCCCTTAGGAAGAACCCTAATACGCGGCTGATTTACCTTCCTAGGGTTACTGTTAGGCTTAGACCTAGGACTTTTAAAACCAGGAAGCCCTGGGCTCCAGGCACATGCAGCTGTTAAAGGCATCCCAAGAGGGCAGCAAAAGTGACACAACTTGGCTGCCTCTGCTGCTATTCTCATGAGACCATCCCGAACCATAGGCTGATTTTCCTTCCTAGGGTGAAGGTTTGAGTTTCGCCTAGGGTAAGGGTTCTATTAACCAGAAAGCCCTGAGTTCCAAGAACACAGCAGCTGCGAAGGACTACCCAAGAAGAGCGCAAAAGTACCACAACGTGCCTGCCTCCACAGCTTTTTCCTTGGGGACATGCCTAATTCCTGGCTGATTTGCCTTTCTCGTCTTAGGGTTGGGTTCGGCCTAGGGCTAGGATTTTTAAAATCAGGAAGCCCTGAGTTCCAGGCACACTGGAGCTGTGAAAGGCATCCAAAAGGGAGTGCAAAAGTGCCACAACATGGCTGCTTTCACGGCTTTTTCCTTGGCAAGAAGCTTAACACCAGGCTGATTTCCATTCCCAGGGTTACTGTAAGGCTTAGGCCTAGGGCTAGGATTTTTAAAACTAGGAAGCCCTTAGATCCAGGCACACTGCAGCTGTTCAAGGCATCCCAAGGGGAGTACAAAAGTGCAACAACATGGCAGCTTTCACAGCTTTTTCCTTGGCACCATCCCTATACCTAGGCTGATTTATCTGCCTAGGGTTAGGGTTAGGGTTCAGCCTAGGGCTTGGGGTTTTTTAACCAGGAAGCCCTGAGTTCCAGGCTTACTGCATCTGCCAAAGGCATCCCAAAGGGAGTGCAGAAGTGCCACAACATAGCTGCTTTCACAGCTTTTCCCTTAGGAAGAACCCTAATACGCGGCTGATTTACCTTCCTAGGGTTACTGTTAGGCTTAGGCCTAGGACTTTTCAAACTAGGAAGCCCTGGGCTCCAGGCACACTGCAGCTGTTAAAGACATCCCAAGAGGGCCGCAGAAGTGACACAACTTGGCTGCCTCTGCTTCTATTCTCATGAGACCATCCCGAACCATAGGCTGATTTTCCTTCCTAGGGTTAAGGTTTGAGTTACGCCTAGGTTAAGAGGTCTATTAACCAGAAAGACCTGAGTTCCAAGAACACAGCAGCTGCGAAGGACTACCCAAGAAGAGCGCAAAAGTACCACAACATGCCTGCCTCCACAGCTTTTTCCTTGGGGACATGCCTAATTCCTGGCTGATTTGCCTTTCTCGTCTTAGGGTTGGGGTTCGGCCTAGGGCTAGGATATTTTTAACTAGGAAGCCCTGAGTTCCAGGCTTACTTCATCTGCCAAAGGCATCCCAAAGGGAGTGCAGAAGTGCCACAACATGGCTGCTTTCACGGCTTTTCCCTTAGGAAGAACCCTAATACCCGGCTGATTTACCTTCCTAGGGTTACTGTTAGGCTTAGGCCTAGGACTTTTAAAACCAGGAAACCCTGGGCTCCAAGCATATGCAGCTGTTAAAGGCATCCCAAGAGGGCTGCAGAAGTGACTCAACTTGGCTGCCTCTGCTTCTATTCTCATGAGACCATCCCGAACCATAGGCTGATTTTCCTTCCTAGGGTTAAGGTTTGAGTTACGCCTAGGGTAAGAGTTCTATTAACCAGAAAGCCCTGAGTTCCAAGAACACAGCAGCTGCGAAGGACTAGCCAAGAAGAGCGCAAAAGTACCACAACGTGCCTGCCTCCACAGCTTTTTCCTTGGGGACATGCCTAATTCCTGGCTGATTTGCCTTTCTCGTCTTAGGGTTGGGGTTCGGCCTAGGGCTAGGATTTTTTTAACTAGGAAGCCCTGAGTTCCAGGCTTACTTCATCTGCCAAAGGCATCCCAAAGGGAGTGCAAAAGTGCCACAACATGGCTGCTTTCACAGCTTTTCCCTTAGGAAGAACCCTAATACGCGGCTGATTTACCTTCCTAGGGTTACTGTTAGGCTTAGGCCTAGGACTTTTAAAACCAGGAAGCCCTGGGCTCCAGGCACACTGCAGCTGCGAAAGGCATCCCAAGGGGAGCGCAAAAGTGACACAACTTGGCTGCCATCACTGATATTTCCATGAGACCATCCCGAACCATAGGCTGATTTTCCTTCCTAGGGTTAAGGTTTGAGTTACGCCTAGGGTAAGGGTTCTATTAACCAGAAAGCCCTGAGTTCCAAGAACACAGCAGCTGCGAAGGACTAGCCAAGAAGAGCGCAAAAGTACCACAACGTGCCTGCCTCCACAGCTTTTTCCTTGGGGACATGCCTAATTCCTGGCTGATTTGCCTTTCTCGTCTTAGGGTTGGGGTTCGGCCTAGGGGTATTATTTTTAAAATCAGGGAGCCCTGAGTTCCAGGCACACTGGAGCTGTGAAAGGCATCCCAAAGGGAGTGCAGAAGTGCCACAACATGGTTGCTTTCACGGCTTTTTCCTTGGCACCATCCCTATACCTAGGCTGATTTATCTGCCTAGGGTTAGGGTTAGGGTTCAGCCTAGGGCTTGGAGTTTTTTAACCAGGAAGCCCTGAGTTCCAGGCTTACTGCATCTGCCAAAGGCATCCCAAAGGGAGTGCAGAAGTGCCACAACATGGCTGCTTTCACGGCTTTTCCCTTAGGAAGAACCCTAATACGCGGCTGATTTACCTTCCTAGGGTTACTGTTAGGCTTAGGCCTAGGACTTTTAAAACCAGGAAGCCCTGGGCTCCAGGCACTCTGCAGCTGCGAAAGGCATCCCAAGGGGAGCGCAAAAGTGACACAACTTGGCTGCCTCTGCTGCTATTCTCATGAGACCATCCCGAACCATAGGCTGATTTTCCTTCCTAGGGTTAATGTTTGAGTTTCGCCTAGGGTAAGAGGTCTATTAACCAAAAAGACCTGAGTTCCAAGAACACAGCAGCTGCGAAGGACTAGCCAAGGAGAGCGCAAAAGTACCACAACATGCCTGCCTCCACAGCTTTTTCCTTGGGGACATGCCTAATTCCTGGCTGATTTGCCTTTCTCGTCTTAGGGTTGGGGTTCGGCCTAGGGCTAGGATATTTTTAACTAGGAAGCCCTGAGTTCCAGGCTTACTTCATCTGCCAAAGGCATCCCAAAGGGAGTGCAGAAGTGCCACAACATGGCTGCTTTCACGGCTTTTCCCTTAGGAAGAACCCTAATACGCGGCTGATTTACCTTCCTAGGGTTACTGTTAGGCTTAGGCCTAGGACTTTTAAAACCAGGAAGCCCTGGGCTCCAGGCACACTGCAGCTGTGAAAGGCATCCCAAGGGGAGCGCAAAAGTGACACAACTTGGCTGCCACCACTGATATTTCCATGAGACCATCCCGAATCATAGGCTGATTTTCCTTCCTAGGGTTAAGGTTTGAGTTACGCCTGGGGTAAGGGTTCTATTAACCAGAAAGCCCTGAGTTCCAAGAACACAGCAGCTGCGAAGGACTACCCAAGAAGAGCGCAAAAGTACCACAACATGCCTGCCTCCACAGCTTTTTCCTTGGGGACATGCCTAATTCCTGGCTGATTTGCCTTTCTCGTCTTAGGGTTGGGGTTCGGCCTAGGGCTAGGATTTTTTTAACTAGGAAGCCCTGAGTTCCAGGCTTACTTCATCTGCCAAAAGCATCCCAAAGGGAGTGCAGAAGTGCCACAACATGGCTGCTTTCACGGCTTTTCCCTTAGGAAGAACCCTAATACGCGGCTGATTTACCTTCCTAGGGTTACTGTTAGGCTTAGGCCTAGGACTTTTAAAACCAGGAAGCCCTTAGCTCCAGGCACATGCAGCTGTTCAAGGCATCCCAAGAGGGCCGCAGAAGTGACACAACTTGGCTGCCTCTGCTGCTATTCTCATGAGACCATCCTGAACCATAGGCTGATTTTCCTTCTTAGGGTTAAGGTTTGAGTTACTCCTAGGGTAAGAGTTCTATTAACCAGAAAGCCCTGAGTTCCAAGAACACAGCAGCTGCGAAGGACTACCCAAGAAGAGCGCAAAAGTACCACAACGTGCCTGCCTTCACAGCTTTTTCCTTGGGGACATGCCTAATTCCTGGCTGATTTGCCTTTCTCGTCTTAGGGTTGGGGTTCGGCCTAGGGCTAGGATTTTTTTAACTAGGAAGCCCTGAGTTCCAGGCTTACTGCATCTGCCAAAGGCATCCCAAAGGGTGTGCAAAAGTGCCACAACATGGCTGCTTTCACGGCTTTTCCCTTAGGAAGAACCCTAATACGCGGCTGATTTACCTTCCTAGGGTTACTGTTAGGCTTAGACCTAGGACTTTTAAAACCAGGAAGCCCTGGGCTCCAGGCACATGCAGCTGTTAAAGGCATCCCAAGAGGGCAGCAAAAGTGACACAACTTGGCTGCCTCTGCTGCTATTCTCATGAGACCATCCCGAACCATAGGCTGATTTTCCTTCCTAGGGTGAAGGTTTGAGTTTCGCCTAGGGTAAGGGTTCTATTAACCAGAAAGCCCTGAGTTCCAAGAACACAGCAGCTGCGAAGGACTACCCAAGAAGAGCGCAAAAGTACCACAACGTGCCTGCCTCCACAGCTTTTTCCTTGGGGACATGCCTAATTCCTGGCTGATTTGCCTTTCTCGTCTTAGGGTTGGGTTCGGCCTAGGGCTAGGATTTTTAAAATCAGGAAGCCCTGAGTTCCAGGCACACTGGAGCTGTGAAAGGCATCCAAAAGGGAGTGCAAAAGTGCCACAACATGGCTGCTTTCACGGCTTTTTCCTTGGCAAGAAGCTTAACACCAGGCTGATTTCCATTCCCAGGGTTACTGTAAGGCTTAGGCCTAGGGCTAGGATTTTTAAAACTAGGAAGCCCTTAGATCCAGGCACACTGCAGCTGTTCAAGGCATCCCAAGGGGAGTACAAAAGTGCAACAACATGGCAGCTTTCACAGCTTTTTCCTTGGCACCATCCCTATACCTAGGCTGATTTATCTGCCTAGGGTTAGGGTTAGGGTTCAGCCTAGGGCTTGGGGTTTTTTAACCAGGAAGCCCTGAGTTCCAGGCTTACTGCATCTGCCAAAGGCATCCCAAAGGGAGTGCAGAAGTGCCACAACATAGCTGCTTTCACAGCTTTTCCCTTAGGAAGAACCCTAATACGCGGCTGATTTACCTTCCTAGGGTTACTGTTAGGCTTAGGCCTAGGACTTTTCAAACTAGGAAGCCCTGGGCTCCAGGCACACTGCAGCTGTTAAAGACATCCCAAGAGGGCCGCAGAAGTGACACAACTTGGCTGCCTCTGCTTCTATTCTCATGAGACCATCCCGAACCATAGGCTGATTTTCCTTCCTAGGGTTAAGGTTTGAGTTACGCCTAGGTTAAGAGGTCTATTAACCAGAAAGACCTGAGTTCCAAGAACACAGCAGCTGCGAAGGACTACCCAAGAAGAGCGCAAAAGTACCACAACATGCCTGCCTCCACAGCTTTTTCCTTGGGGACATGCCTAATTCCTGGCTGATTTGCCTTTCTCGTCTTAGGGTTGGGGTTCGGCCTAGGGCTAGGATATTTTTAACTAGGAAGCCCTGAGTTCCAGGCTTACTTCATCTGCCAAAGGCATCCCAAAGGGAGTGCAGAAGTGCCACAACATGGCTGCTTTCACGGCTTTTCCCTTAGGAAGAACCCTAATACCCGGCTGATTTACCTTCCTAGGGTTACTGTTAGGCTTAGGCCTAGGACTTTTAAAACCAGGAAACCCTGGGCTCCAAGCATATGCAGCTGTTAAAGGCATCCCAAGAGGGCTGCAGAAGTGACTCAACTTGGCTGCCTCTGCTTCTATTCTCATGAGACCATCCCGAACCATAGGCTGATTTTCCTTCCTAGGGTTAAGGTTTGAGTTACGCCTAGGGTAAGAGTTCTATTAACCAGAAAGCCCTGAGTTCCAAGAACACAGCAGCTGCGAAGGACTAGCCAAGAAGAGCGCAAAAGTACCACAACGTGCCTGCCTCCACAGCTTTTTCCTTGGGGACATGCCTAATTCCTGGCTGATTTGCCTTTCTCGTCTTAGGGTTGGGGTTCGGCCTAGGGCTAGGATTTTTTTAACTAGGAAGCCCTGAGTTCCAGGCTTACTTCATCTGCCAAAGGCATCCCAAAGGGAGTGCAAAAGTGCCACAACATGGCTGCTTTCACAGCTTTTCCCTTAGGAAGAACCCTAATACGCGGCTGATTTACCTTCCTAGGGTTACTGTTAGGCTTAGGCCTAGGACTTTTAAAACCAGGAAGCCCTGGGCTCCAGGCACACTGCAGCTGCGAAAGGCATCCCAAGGGGAGCGCAAAAGTGACACAACTTGGCTGCCATCACTGATATTTCCATGAGACCATCCCGAACCATAGGCTGATTTTCCTTCCTAGGGTTAAGGTTTGAGTTACGCCTAGGGTAAGGGTTCTATTAACCAGAAAGCCCTGAGTTCCAAGAACACAGCAGCTGCGAAGGACTAGCCAAGAAGAGCGCAAAAGTACCACAACGTGCCTGCCTCCACAGCTTTTTCCTTGGGGACATGCCTAATTCCTGGCTGATTTGCCTTTCTCGTCTTAGGGTTGGGGTTCGGCCTAGGGGTATTATTTTTAAAATCAGGGAGCCCTGAGTTCCAGGCACACTGGAGCTGTGAAAGGCATCCCAAAGGGAGTGCAGAAGTGCCACAACATGGTTGCTTTCACGGCTTTTTCCTTGGCACCATCCCTATACCTAGGCTGATTTATCTGCCTAGGGTTAGGGTTAGGGTTCAGCCTAGGGCTTGGAGTTTTTTAACCAGGAAGCCCTGAGTTCCAGGCTTACTGCATCTGCCAAAGGCATCCCAAAGGGAGTGCAGAAGTGCCACAACATGGCTGCTTTCACGGCTTTTCCCTTAGGAAGAACCCTAATACGCGGCTGATTTACCTTCCTAGGGTTACTGTTAGGCTTAGGCCTAGGACTTTTAAAACCAGGAAGCCCTGGGCTCCAGGCACTCTGCAGCTGCGAAAGGCATCCCAAGGGGAGCGCAAAAGTGACACAACTTGGCTGCCTCTGCTGCTATTCTCATGAGACCATCCCGAACCATAGGCTGATTTTCCTTCCTAGGGTTAATGTTTGAGTTTCGCCTAGGGTAAGAGGTCTATTAACCAAAAAGACCTGAGTTCCAAGAACACAGCAGCTGCGAAGGACTAGCCAAGAAGAGCGCAAAAGTACCACAACATGCCTGCCTCCACAGCTTTTTCCTTGGGGACATGCCTAATTCCTGGCTGATTTGCCTTTCTCGTCTTAGGGTTGGGGTTCGGCCTAGGGCTAGGATATTTTTAACTAGGAAGCCCTGAGTTCCAGGCTTACTGCATCTGCCAAAGGCATCCCAAAGGGAGTGCAGAAGTGCCACAACATGGCTGCTTTCACGGCTTTTCCCTTAGGAAGAACCCTAATACGCGGCTGATTTACCTTCCTAGGGTTACTGTTAGGCTTAGGCCTAGGACTTTTAAAACCAGGAAGCCCTGGGCTCCAGGCACACTGCAGCTGTGAAAGGCATCCCAAGGGGAGCGCAAAAGTGACACAACTTGGCTGCCACCACTGATATTTCCATGAGACCATCCCGAATCATAGGCTGATTTTCCTTCCTAGGGTTAAGGTTTGAGTTACGCCTGGGGTAAGGGTTCTATTAACCAGAAAGCCCTGAGTTCCAAGAACACAGCAGCTGCGAAGGACTACCCAAGAAGAGCGCAAAAGTACCACAACATGCCTGCCTCCACAGCTTTTTCCTTGGGGACATGCCTAATTCCTGGCTGATTTGCCTTTCTCGTCTTAGGGTTGGGGTTCGGCCTAGGGCTAGGATTTTTTTAACTAGGAAGCCCTGAGTTCCAGGCTTACTTCATCTGCCAAAAGCATCCCAAAGGGAGTGCAGAAGTGCCACAACATGGCTGCTTTCACGGCTTTTCCCTTAGGAAGAACCCTAATACGCGGCTGATTTACCTTCCTAGGGTTACTGTTAGGCTTAGGCCTAGGACTTTTAAAACCAGGAAGCCCTTAGCTCCAGGCACATGCAGCTGTTCAAGGCATCCCAAGAGGGCCGCAGAAGTGACACAACTTGGCTGCCTCTGCTGCTATTCTCATGAGACCATCCTGAACCATAGGCTGATTTTCCTTCTTAGGGTTAAGGTTTGAGTTACTCCTAGGGTAAGAGTTCTATTAACCAGAAAGCCCTGAGTTCCAAGAACACAGCAGCTGCGAAGGACTACCCAAGAAGAGCGCAAAAGTACCACAACGTGCCTGCCTTCACAGCTTTTTCCTTGGGGACATGCCTAATTCCTGGCTGATTTGCCTTTCTCGTCTTAGGGTTGGGGTTCGGCCTAGGGCTAGGATTTTTTTAACTAGGAAGCCCTGAGTTCCAGGCTTACTGCATCTGCCAAAGGCATCCCAAAGGGTGTGCAAAAGTGCCACAACATGGCTGCTTTCACGGCTTTTCCCTTAGGAAGAACCCTAATACGCGGCTGATTTACCTTCCTAGGGTTACTGTTAGGCTTAGACCTAGGACTTTTAAAACCAGGAAGCCCTGGGCTCCAGGCACATGCAGCTGTTAAAGGCATCCCAAGAGGGCAGCAAAAGTGACACAACTTGGCTGCCTCTGCTGCTATTCTCATGAGACCATCCCGAACCATAGGCTGATTTTCCTTCCTAGGGTGAAGGTTTGAGTTTCGCCTAGGGTAAGGGTTCTATTAACCAGAAAGCCCTGAGTTCCAAGAACACAGCAGCTGCGAAGGACTACCCAAGAAGAGCGCAAAAGTACCACAACGTGCCTGCCTCCACAGCTTTTTCCTTGGGGACATGCCTAATTCCTGGCTGATTTGCCTTTCTCGTCTTAGGGTTGGGTTCGGCCTAGGGCTAGGATTTTTAAAATCAGGAAGCCCTGAGTTCCAGGCACACTGGAGCTGTGAAAGGCATCCAAAAGGGAGTGCAAAAGTGCCACAACATGGCTGCTTTCACGGCTTTTTCCTTGGCAAGAAGCTTAACACCAGGCTGATTTCCATTCCCAGGGTTACTGTAAGGCTTAGGCCTAGGGCTAGGATTTTTAAAACTAGGAAGCCCTTAGATCCAGGCACACTGCAGCTGTTCAAGGCATCCCAAGGGGAGTACAAAAGTGCAACAACATGGCAGCTTTCACAGCTTTTTCCTTGGCACCATCCCTATACCTAGGCTGATTTATCTGCCTAGGGTTAGGGTTAGGGTTCAGCCTAGGGCTTGGGGTTTTTTAACCAGGAAGCCCTGAGTTCCAGGCTTACTGCATCTGCCAAAGGCATCCCAAAGGGAGTGCAGAAGTGCCACAACATAGCTGCTTTCACGGCTTTTCCCTTAGGAAGAACCCTAATACGCGGCTGATTTACCTTCCTAGGGTTACTGTTAGGCTTAGGCCTAGGACTTTTAAAACTAGGAAGCCCTGGGCTCCAGGCACACTGCAGCTGTTAAAGACATCCCAAGAGGGCCGCAGAAGTGACACAACTTGGCTGCCTCTGCTTCTATTCTCATGAGACCATCCCGAACCATAGGCTGATTTTCCTTCCTAGGGTTAAGGTTTGAGTTACGCCTAGGGTAAGAGGTCTATTAACCAGAAAGACCTGAGTTCCAAGAACACAGCAGCTGCGAAGGACTACCCAAGAAGAGCGCAAAAGTACCACAACATGCCTGCCTCCACAGCTTTTTCCTTGGGGACATGCCTAATTCCTGGCTGATTTGCCTTTCTCGTCTTAGGGTTGGGGTTCGGCCTAGGGCTAGGATATTTTTAACTAGGAAGCCCTGAGTTCCAGGCTTACTTCATCTGCCAAAGGCATCCCAAAGGGAGTGCAGAAGTGCCACAACATGGCTGCTTTCACGGCTTTTCCCTTAGGAAGAACCCTAATACGCGGCTGATTTACCTTCCTAGGGTTACTGTTAGGCTTAGGCCTAGGACTTTTAAAACCAGGAAGCCCTGGGCTCCAGGCACACTGCAGCTGTTAAAGGCATCCCAAGAGGGCCGCAGAAGTGACACAACTTGGCTGCCTCTGCTTCTATTCTCATGAGACCATCCCGAACCATAGGCTGATTTTCCTTCCTAGGGTTAATGTTTGAGTTTCGCCTAGGGTAAGAGTTCTATTAACCAGAAAGCCCTGAGTTCCAAGAACACAGCAGCTGCGAAGGACTACCCAAGAAGAGCGCAAAAGTGCCACAACATGCCTGCCTCCACAGCTTTTTCCTTGGGGACATGCCTAATTCCCGGCTGATTTGCCTTTCTCGTCTTAGGGTTGGGGTTCGGCCTAGGGCTAGGATTTTTTTAACTAGGAAGCCCTGAGTTCCAGGCTTACTTCATCTGCCAAAAGCATCCCAAAGGGAGTGCAGAAGTGCCACAACATGGCTGCTTTCACGGCTTTTCCCTTACGAAGAACCCTAATACGCGGCTGATTTACCTTCCTAGGGTTACTGTTAGGCTTAGGCCTAGGACTTTTAAAACCAGGAAGCCCTGGGCTCCAGGCACATGCAGCTGTTAAAGGCATCCCAAGAGGGCTGCAGAAGTGACACAACTTGGCTGCCTCTGCTGCTATTCTCATGAGACCATCCCGAACCATAGGCTGATTTTCCTTCTTAGGGTTAAGGTTTGAGTTACGCCTAGGGTAAGAGTTCTATTAACCAGAAAGCCCTGAGTTCCAAGAACACAGCAGCTGCGAAGGACTAGCCAAGAAGATCGCAAAAGTACCACAACGTGCCTGCCTCCACAGCTTTTTCCTTGGGGACATGCCTAATTACTGGCTGATTTGCCTTTCTCGTCTTAGGGTTGGGGTTCGGCCTAGGGCTAGGATTTTTTTAACTAGGAAGCCCTGAGTTCCAGGCTTACTGCATCTGCCAAAGGCATCCCAAAGGGAGTGCAGAAGTGCCACAACATGGCTGCTTTCACGGCTTTTCCCTTAGGAAGAACCCTAATACGCGGCTGATTTACCTTCCTAGGGTTACTGTTAGGCTTAGGCCTAGGACTTTTAAAACCAGGAAGCCCTGGGCTCCAGGCACACTGCAGCTGCGAAAGGCATCCCAAGGGGAGCGCAAAAGTGACACAACTTGGCTGCCACCACTGATATTTCCATGAGACCATCCCGAACCATAGGCTGATTTTCCTTCCTAGGGTTAAGGTTTGAGTTACGCCTAGGGTAAGGGTTCTATTAACCAGAAAGCCCTGAGTTCCAAGAACACAGCAGCTGCCAAGGACTAGCCAAGAAGAGCGCAAAAGTACCACAACGTGCCTGCCTCCACAGCTTTTTCCTTGGGGACATGCCTAATTCCTGGCTGATTTGCCTTTCTCGTCTTAGGGTTGGGTTCGCGCTAGGGCTAGGACTTTTAAAATCAGGAAGCCCTGAGTTCCAGGCACACTGGAGCTGTGAAAGGCATCCAAAAGGGAGTGCAAAAGTGCCACAACATGGTTGCTTTCACGGCTTTTTCCTTGGCAAGAAGCTTAACACCAGGCTGATTTCCATTCCCAGGGTTACTGTAAGGCTTAGGCCTAGGGCTAGGATTTTTAAAACTAGGAAGCCCTTAGATCCAGGCACACTGCAGCTGTTCAAGGCATCCCAAGGGGAGTACAAAAGTGCAACAACATGGCAGCTTTCACAGCTTTTTCCTTGGCACCATCCCTATACCTAGGCTGTTTTATCTACCTAGGGTTAGGGTTAGGGTTCAGCCTAGGGCTTGGAGTTTTTTAACCAGGAAGCCCTGAGTTCCAGGCTTACAGCATCTGCCAAAGGCATCCCAAAGGGAGTGCAAAAGTGCCACAACATGGCTGCTTTCACAGCTTTTCCCTTAGGAAGAACCCTAATACGCGGCTGATTTACCTTCCTAGGGTTACTGTTAGGCTTAGGCCTAGGACTTTTAAAACCAGGAAGCCCTGGGCTCCAAGCATATGCAGCTGTTAAAGGCATCCCAAGAGGGCTGCAGAAGTGACTCAACTTGGCTGCCTCTGCTTCTATTCTCATGAGACCATCCCGAACCATAGGCTGATTTTCCTTCCTAGGGTTAATGTTTGAGTTACGCCTAGGGTAAGAGTTCTATTAACCAGAAAGCCCTGAGTTCCAAGAACACAGCAGCTGCGAAGGACTAGCCAAGAAGAGCGCAAAAGTTCCACAACGTGCCTGCCTCCACAGCTTTTTCCTTGGGGACATGCCTAATTCCTGGCTGATTTGCCTTTCTCGTCTTAGGGTTGGGGTTCGGCCTAGGGCTAGGATTTTTTTAACTAGGAAGCCCTGAGTTCCAGGCTTACTGCATCTGCCAAAGGCATCCCAAAGGGAGTGCAAAAGTGCCACAACATGGCTGCTTTCACAGCTTTTCCCTTAGGAAGAACCCTAATACCCGGCTGATTTACCTTCCTAGGCTTACTGTTAGGCTTAGGCCTAGGACTTTTAAAACCAGGAAGCCCTGGGCTCCAGGCACACTGCAGCTGCGAAAGGCATCCCAAGGGGAGCGCAAAAGTGACACAACTTGGCTGCCATCACGGATATTTCCATGAGACCATCCCGAACCATAGGCTGATTTTCCTTCCTAGGGTTAAGGTTTGAGTTACGCCTAGGGTAAGGGTTCTATTAACCAGAAAGCCCTGAGTTCCAAGAACACAGCAGCTGCGAAGGACTACCCAAGAAGAGCGCAAAAGTACCACAACATGCCTGCCTCCACAGCTTTTTCCTTGGGGACATGCCTAATTCCTGGCTGATTTGCCTTTCTCGTCTTAGGGTTGGGGTTCGGCCTAGGGCTATTATTTTTAAAATCAGGAAGCCCTGAGTTCCAGGCACACTGGAGCTGTGAAAGGCATCCAAAAGGGAGTGCAAAAGTGCCACAACATGGTTGCTTTCACGGCTTTTTCCTTGGCACCATCCCTATACCTAGGCTGATTTATCTGCCTAGGGTTAGGGTTAGGGTTCAGCCTAGGGCTTGGAGTTTTTTAACCAGGAAGCCCTGAGTTCCAGGCTTACTGCATCTGCCAAAGGCATCCCAAAGGGAGTGCAGAAGTGCCACAACATGGCTGCTTTCACGGCTTTTCCCTTAGGAAGAACCCTAATACGCGGCTGATTTACCTTCCTAGGGTTACTGTTAGGCTTAGGCCTAGGACTTTTAAAACCAGGAAGCCCTGGGCTCCAGGCACTCTGCAGCTGCGAAAGGCATCCCAAGGGGAGCGCAAAAGTGACACAACTTGGCTGCCTCTGCTGCTATTCTCATGAGACCATCCTGAACCATAGGCTGATTTTCCTTCCTAGGGTTAATGTTTGAGTTTCGCCTAGGGTAAGAGGTCTATTAACCAGAAAGACCTGAGTTCCAAGAACACAGCAGCTGCGAAGGACTACCCAAGAAGAGCGCAAAAGTACCACAAAATGCCTGCCTCCACAGCTTTTTCCTTGGGGACATGCCTAATTCCTGGCTGATTTTCCTTTCTCGTCTTAGGGTTGGGGTTCGGCCTAGGGCTAGGATAATTTTAACTAGGAAGCCCTGAGTTCCAGGCTTACTGCATCTGCCAAAGGCATCCCAAAGGGAGTGCAGAAGTGCCACAACATGGCTGCTTTCACGGCTTTTCCCTTAGGAAGAACCCTAATACGCGGCTGATTTACCTTCCTAGGGTTACTGTTAGGCTTAGACCTAGGACTTTTAAAACCAGGAAGCCCTGGGCTCCAGGCACATGCAGCTGTTAAAGGCATCCCAAGAGGGCAGCAAAAGTGACACAACTTGGCTGCCTCTGCTGCTATTCTCATGAGACCATCCCGAACCATAGGCTGATTTTCCTTCCTAGGGTGAAGGTTTGAGTTTCGCCTAGGGTAAGGGTTCTATTAACCAGAAAGCCCTGAGTTCCAAGAACACAGCAGCTGCGAAGGACTACCCAAGAAGAGCGCAAAAGTACCACAACGTGCCTGCCTCCACAGCTTTTTCCTTGGGGACATGCCTAATTCCTGGCTGATTTGCCTTTCTCGTCTTAGGGTTGGGTTCGGCCTAGGGCTAGGATTTTTAAAATCAGGAAGCCCTGAGTTCCAGGCACACTGGAGCTGTGAAAGGCATCCAAAAGGGAGTGCAAAAGTGCCACAACATGGCTGCTTTCACGGCTTTTTCCTTGGCAAGAAGCTTAACACCAGGCTGATTTCCATTCCCAGGGTTACTGTAAGGCTTAGGCCTAGGGCTAGGATTTTTAAAACTAGGAAGCCCTTAGATCCAGGCACACTGCAGCTGTTCAAGGCATCCCAAGGGGAGTACAAAAGTGCAACAACATGGCAGCTTTCACAGCTTTTTCCTTGGCACCATCCCTATACCTAGGCTGATTTATCTGCCTAGGGTTAGGGTTAGGGTTCAGCCTAGGGCTTGGGGTTTTTTAACCAGGAAGCCCTGAGTTCCAGGCTTACTGCATCTGCCAAAGGCATCCCAAAGGGAGTGCAGAAGTGCCACAACATAGCTGCTTTCACGGCTTTTCCCTTAGGAAGAACCCTAATACGCGGCTGATTTACCTTCCTAGGGTTACTGTTAGGCTTAGGCCTAGGACTTTTCAAACTAGGAAGCCCTGGGCTCCAGGCACACTGCAGCTGTTAAAGACATCCCAAGAGGGCCGCAGAAGTGACACAACTTGGCTGCCTCTGCTTCTATTCTCATGAGACCATCCCGAACCATAGGCTGATTTTCCTTCCTAGGGTTAAGGTTTGAGTTACGCCTAGGGTAAGAGGTCTATTAACCAGAAAGCCCTGAGTTCCAAGAACACAGCAGCTGCGAAGGACTAGCCAAGAAGAGCGCAAAAGTACCACAACGTGCCTGCCTCCACAGCTTTTTCCTTGGGGACATGCCTAATTCCTGGCTGATTTGCCTTTCTCGTCTTAGGGTTGGGGTTCGGCCTAGGGCTAGGATTTTTTTAACTAGGAAGCCCTGAGTTCCAGGCTTACTGCATCTGCCAAAGGCATCCCAAAGGGAGTGCAAAAGTGCCACAACATGGCTGCTTTCACAGCTTTTCCCTTAGGAAGAACCCTAATACCCGGCTGATTTACCTTCCTAGGGTTACTGTTAGGCTTAGGCCTAGGACTTTTAAAACCAGGAAGCCCTGGGCTCCAGGCACACTGCAGCTGCGAAAGGCATCCCAAGGGGAGCGCAAAAGTGACACAACTTGGCTGCCATCACTGATATTTCCATGAGACCATCCCGAACCATAGGCTGATTTTCCTTCCTAGGGTTAAGGTTTGAGTTACGCCTAGGGTAAGAGTTCTATTAACCAGAAAGCCCTGAGTTCCAAGAACACAGCAGCTGCGAAGGACTAGCCAAGAAGAGCGCAAAAGTACCACAACATGCCTGCCTCCACAGCTTTTTCCTTGGGGACATGCCTAATTCCTGGCTGATTTGCCTTTCTCGTCTTAGGGTTGGGGTTCGGCCTAGGGCTATTATTTTTAAAATCAGGAAGCCCTGAGTTCCAGGCACACTGGAGCTGTGAAAGGCATCCAAAAGGGAGTGCAAAAGTGCCACAACATGGTTGCTTTCACGGCTTTTTCCTTGGCACCATCCCTATACCTAGGCTGATTTATCTGCCTAGGGTTAGGGTTAGGGATCAGCCTAGGGCTTGGAGTTTTTTAACCAGGAAACCCTGAGTTCCAGGCTTACTGCATCTGCCAAAGGCATCCCAAAGGGAGTGCAGAAGTGCCACAACATGGCTGCTTTCACGGCTTTTCCCTTAGGAAGAACCCTAATACGCGGCTGATTTACCTTCCTAGGGTTACTGTTAGGCTTAGGCCTAGGACTTTTAAAACCAGGAAGCCCTGGGCTCCAGGCACTCTGCAGCTGCGAAAGGCATCCCAAGGGGAGCGCAAAAGTGACACAACTTGGCTGCCTCTGCTGCTATTCTCATGAGACCATCCTGAACCATAGGCTGATTTTCCTTCCTAGGGTTAATGTTTGAGTTTCGCCTAGGGTAAGAGGTCTATTAACCAGAAAGACCTGAGTTCCAAGAACACAGCAGCTGCGAAGGACTACCCAAGAAGAGCGCAAAAGTACCACAACATGCCTGCCTCCACAGCTTTTTCCTTGGGGACATGCCTAATTCCTGGCTGATTTGCCTTTCTTGTCTTAGGGTTGGGGTTCGGCCTAGGGCTAGGATATTTTTAACTAGGAAGCCCTGAGTTCCAGGCTTACTTCATCTGCCAAAGGCATCCCAAAGGGAGTGCAGAAGTGCCACAACATGGCTGCTTTCACGGCTTTTCCCTTTGGAAGAACCCTAATACGCGGCTGATTTACCTTCCTAGGGTTACTGTTAGGCTTAGGCCTAGGACTTTTAAAACCAGGAAGCCCTGGGCTCCAGGCACACTGCAGCTGTGAAAGGCATCCCAAGGGGAGCGCAAAAGTGACACAACTTGGCTGCCACCACTGATATTTCCATGAGACCATCCCGAATCATAGGCTGATTTTCCTTCCTAGGGTTAAGGTTTGAGTTACGCCTGGGGTAAGGGTTCTATTACCCAGAAAGCCCTGAGTTCCAAGAACACAGCAGCTGCGAAGGACTACCCAAGAAGAGCGCAAAAGTACCACAACATGCCTGCCTCCACAGCTTTTTCCTTGGGGACATGCCTAATTCCTGGCTGATTTGCCTTTCTCGTCTTAGGGTTGGGGTTCGGCCTAGGGCTAGGATTTTTTTAACTAGGAAGCCCTGAGTTCCAGGCTTACTTCATCTGCCAAAAGCATCCCAAAGGGAGTGCAGAAGTGCCACAACATGGCTGCTTTCACGGCTTTTCCCTTAGGAAGAACCCTAATACGCGGCTGATTTACCTTCCTAGGGTTACTGTTAGGCTTAGGCCTAGGACTTTTAAAACCAGGAAGCCCTTAGCTCCAGGCACATGCAGCTGTTCAAGGCATCCCAAGAGGGCCGCAGAAGTGACACAACTTGGCTGCCTCTGCTGCTATTCTCATGAGACCATCCTGAACCATAGGCTGATTTTCCTTCTTAGGGTTAAGGTTTGAGTTACGCCTAGGGTAAGGGTTCTATTAACCAGAAAGCCCTGAGTTCCAAGAACACAGCAGCTGCGAAGGACTACCCAAGAAGAGCGCAAAAGTACCACAACGTGCCTGCCACCACAGCTTTTTCCTTGGGGACATGCCTAATTCCTGGCTGATTTGCCTTTCTCGTCTTAGGGTTGGCTTCGGCCTAGGGCTAGGATTTTTAAAATCAGGAAGCCCTGAGTTCCAGGCACACTGGAGCTGTGAAAGGCATCCAAAAGGGAGTGCAAAAGTGCCACAACATGGCTGCTTTCACGGCTTTTTCCTTGGCAAGAAGCTTAATACCAGGCTGATTTCCATTCCCAGGGTTACTGTAAGGCTTAGGCCTAGGGCTAGGATTTTTAAAACTAGGAAGCCCTTAGATCCAGGCACACTGCAGCTGTTCAAGGCATCCCAAGGGGAGTACAAAAGTGCAACAACATGGCAGCTTTCACAGCTTTTTCCTTGGCACCATCCCTATACCTAGGCTGATTTATCTGCCTAGGGTTAGGGTTAGGGTTCAGCCTAGGGCTTGGGGTTTTTTAACCAGGAAGCCCTGAGTTCCAGGCTTACTGCATCTGCCAAAGGCATCCCAAAGGGAGTGCAGAAGTGCCACAACATGGCTGCTTTCACGGCTTTTCCCTTAGGAAGAACCCTAATACGCGGCTGATTTACCTTCCTAGGGTTACTGTTAGGCTTAGGCCTAGGACTTTTAAAACCAGGAAGCCCTGGGCTCCAGGCACACTGCAGATGTGAAAGGCATCCCAAGGGGAGCGCAAAAGTGACACAACTTGGCTGCCACCACTGATATTTCCATGAGACCATCCCGAATCATAGGCTGATTTTCCTTCCTAGGGTTAAGGTTTGAGTTACGCCTGGGGTAAGGGTTCTATTAACCAGAAAGCCCTGAGTTCCAAGAACACAGCAGCTGCGAAGGACTACCCAAGAAGAGCGCAAAAGTGCCACAACATGCCTGCCTCCACAGCTTTTTCCTTGGGGACATGCCTAATTCCCGGCTGATTTGCCTTTCTCGTCTTAGGGTTGGGGTTCGGCCTAGGGCTAGGATTTTTTTAACTAGGAAGCCCTGAGTTCCAGGCTTACTTCATCTGCCAAAAGCATCCCAAAGGGAGTGCAGAAGTGCAACAACATGGCTGCTTTCACGGCTTTTCCCTTAGGAAGAACCCTAATACGCGGCTGATTTACCTTCCTAGGGTTACTGTTAGGCTTAGGCCTAGGACTTTTAAAACCAGGAAGCCCTGGGCTCCAGGCACATGCAGCTGTTAAAGGCATCCCAAGAGGGCTGCAGAAGTGACACAACTTGGCTGCCACAGCTGCTATTCTCATGAGACCATCCCGAACCATAGGCTGATTTTCCTTCTTAGGGTTAAGGTTTGAGTTACGCCTAGGGTAAGAGTTCTATTAACCAGAAAGCCCTGAGTTCCAAGAACACAGCAGCTGCGAAGGACTACCCAAGAAGAGCGCAAAAGTACCACAACGTGCCTGCCTCCACAGCTTTTTCCTTGGGGACATGCCTAATTCCTGGCTGATTTGCCTTTCTCGTCTTAGGGTTGGGGTTCGGCCTAGGGCTAGGATAATTTTAACTAGGAAGCCCTGAGTTCCAGGCTTACTGCATCTGCCAAAGGCATCCCAAAGGGAGTGCAGAAGTGCCACAACATGGCTGCTTTCACGGCTTTTCCCTTAGGAAGAACCCTAATACGCGGCTGATTTACCTTCCTAGGGTTACTGTTAGGCTTAGGCCTAGGACTTTTAAAACCAGGAAGCCCTGGGCTCCAGGCACACTGCAGCTGCGAAAGGCATCCCAAGGGGAGCGCAAAAGTGACACAACTTGGCTGCCACCACTGATATTTCCATGAGACCATCCCGAACCATAGGCTGATTTTCCTTCCTACGGTTAAGGTTTGAGTTACGCCTAGGGTAAGGGTTCTATTAACCAGAAAGCCCTGAGTTCCAAGAACACAGCAGCTGCGAAGGACTACCCAAGAAGAGCGCAAAAGTACCACAACATGCCTGCCTCCACAGCTTTTTCCTTGGGGACATGCCTAATTCCTGGCTGATTTGCCTTTCTCGTCTTAGGGTTGGGGTTCGGCCTAGGGCTAGGATTTTTAAAATCAGGAAGCCCTGAGTTCCAGGCACACTGGAGCTGTGAAAGGCATCCAAAAGGGAGTGCAAAAGTGCCAGAACATGGTTGCTTTCACGGCTTTTTCCTTGGCAAGAAGCCTAACACCAGGCTGATTTCCCTTCCCAGGGTTACTGTTAGGCATAGGCCTAGGGCTAGGATTTTTAAAACTAGGAAGCCCTTAGATCCAGGCACACTGGAGCTGTGAAAGGCATCCAAAAGGGAGTGCAAAAGTGCCACAACATGGTTGCTTTCCCGGCTTTTTCCTTGGCACCATCCCTATACCTAGGCTGATTTATCTGCCTAGGGTTAGGGTTAGGGTTCAGCCTAGGGCTTGGAGTTTTTTAACCAGGAAGCCCTGAGTTCCAGGCTTACTGCATCTGCCAAAGGCATCCCAAAGGGAGTGCAGAAGTGCCACAACATGGCTGCTTTCACGGCTTTTCCCTTAGGAAGAACCCTAATACGCGGCTGATTTATCTTCCTAGGGTTACTGTTAGGCTTAGGCCTAGGACTTTTAAAACCAGGAAGCCCTGGGCTCCAGGCACTCTGCAGCTGCGAAAGGCATCCCAAGGGGAGCGCAAAAGTGACACAACTTGGCTGCCTCTGCTGCTATTCTCATGAGACCATCCTGAACCATAGGCTGATTTTCCTTCCTAGGGTTAATGTTTGAGTTTCGCCTAGGGTAAGAGGTCTATTAACCAGAAAGACCTGAGTTCCAAGAACACAGCAGCTGCGAAGGACTACCCAAGAAGAGCGCAAAAGTACCACAACATGCCTGCCTCCACAGCTTTTTCCTTGGGGACATGCCTAATTCCTGGCTGATTTGCCTTTCTCGTCTTAGGGTTGGGGTTCGGCCTAGGGCAAGGATATTTTTAACTAGGAAGCCCTGAGTTCCAGGCTTACTTCATCTGCCAAAGGCATCCCAAAGGGAGTGCAGAAGTGCCACAACATGGCTGCTTTCACGGCTTTTCCCTTAGGAAGAACCCTAATACGCGGCTGATTTACCTTCCTAGGGTTACTGTTAGGCTTAGGCCTAGGACTTTTAAAACCAGGAAGCCCTGGGCTCCAGGCACACTGCAGCTGTGAAAGGCATCCCAAGGGGAGTGCAAAAGTGACACAACTTGGCTGCCACCACTGATATTTCCATGAGACCATCCCGAATCATAGGCTGATTTTCCTTCCTAGGGTTAAGGTTTGAGTTACGCCTGGGGTAAGGGTTCTATTAACCAGAAAGCCCTGAGTTCCAAGAACACAGCAGCTGCGAAGGACTACCCAAGAAGAGCGCAAAAGTACCACAACATGCCTGCCTCCACAGCTTTTTCCTTGGGGACATGCCTAATTCCTGGCTGATTTGCCTTTCTCGTCTTAGGGTTGGGGTTCGGCCTAGGGCTAGGATAATTTTAACTAGGAAGCCCTGAGTTCCAGGCTTACTTCATCTGCCAAAAGCATCCCAAAGGGAGTGCAGAAGTGCCACAACATGGCTGCTTTCACGGCTTTTCCCTTAGGAAGAACCCTAATACGCGGCTGATTTACCTTCCTAGGGTTACTGTTAGGCTTAGACCTAGGACTTTTAAAACCAGGAAGCCCTGGGCTCCAGGCACATGCAGCTGTTAAAGGCATCCCAAGAGGGCCGCAAAAGTGACACAACTTGGCTGCCTCTGCTGCTATTCTCATGAGACCATCCCGAACCATAGGCTGATTTTCCTTCCTAGGGTGAAGGTTTGAGTTTCGCCTAGGGTAAGGGTTCTATTAACCAGAAAGCCCTGAGTTCCAAGAACACAGCAGCTGCGAAGGACTACCCAAGAAGAGCGCAAAAGTACCACAACGTGCCTGCCTCCACAGCTTTTTCCTTGGGGACATGCCTAATTCCTGGCTGATTTGCCTTTCTCGTCTTAAGGTTGGGTTCGGCCTAGGGCTAGGATTTTTAAAATCAGGAAGCCCTGAGTTCCAGGCACACTGGAGCTGTGAAAGGCATCCAAAAGGGAGTGCAAAAGTGCCACAACATGGCTGCTTTCACGGCTTTTTCCTTGGCAAGAAGCTTAATACCAGGCTGATTTCCATTCCCAGGGTTACTGTAAGGCTTAGGCCTAGGGCTAGGATTTTTAAAACTAGGAAGCCCTTAGATCCAGGCACACTGCAGCTGTTCAAGGCATCCCAAGGGGAGTACAAAAGTGCAACAACATGGCAGCTTTCACAGCTTTTTCCTTGGCACCATCCCTATACCTAGGCTGATTTATCTGCCTAGGGTTAGGGTTAGGGTTCAGCCTAGGGCTTGGAGTTTTTTAACCAGGAAGCCCTGAGTTCCAGGCTTACTTCATCTGCCAAAGGCATCCCAAAGGGAGTGCAGAAGTGCCACAACATAGCTGCATTCACGGCTTTTCCCTTAGGAAGAACCCTAATACGCGGCTGATTTACCTTCCTAGGGTTACTGTTAGGCTTAGGCCTAGGACTTTTAAAACTAGGAAGCCCTGGGCTCCAGGCACACTGCAGCTGTTAAAGACATCCCAAGAGGGCCGCAGAAGTGACACAACTTGGCTGCCTCTGCTTCTATTCTCATGAGACCATCCCGAACCATAGGCTGATTTTCCTTCCTAGGGTTAAGGTTTGAGTTACGCCTAGGGTAAGAGGTCTATTAACCAGAAAGACCTGAGTTCCAAGAACACAGCAGCTGCGAAGGACTACCCAAGAAGAGCGCAAAAGTACCACAACATGCCTGCCTCCACAGCTTTTTCCTTGGGGACATGCCTAATTCCTGGCTGATTTGCCTTTCTCGTCTTAGGGTTGGGGTTCGGCCTAGGGCTAGGATATTTTTAACTAGGAAGCCCTGAGTTCCAGGCTTACTTCATCTGCAAAAGGCATCCCAAAGGGAGTGCAGAAGTGCCACAACATGGCTGCTTTCACGGCTTTTCCCTTAGGAAGAACCCTAATACGCGGCTGATTTACCTTCCTAGGGTTACTGTTAGGCTTAGGCCTAGGACTTTTAAAACCAGGAAGCCCTGGGCTCCAGGCACACTGCAGATGTGAAAGGCATCCCAGGGGGAGCGCAAAAGTGACACAACTTGGCTGCCACCACTGATATTTCCATGAGACCATCCCGAATCATAGGCTGATTTTCCTTCCTAGGGTTAAGGTTTGAGTTACGCCTGGGGTAAGGGTTCTATTAACCAGAAAGCCCTGAGTTCCAAGAACACAGCAGCTGCGAAGGACTACCCAAGAAGAGCGCAAAAGTGCCACAACATGCCTGCCTCCACAGCTTTTTCCTTGGGGACATGCCTAATTCCTGGCTGATTTGCCTTTCTCGTCTTAGGGTTGGGGTTCGGCCTATGGCTAGGATTTTTTTAACTAGGAAGCCCTGAGTTCCAGGCTTACTTCATCTGCCAAAGGCATCCCAAAGGGAGTGCAGAAGTGCCACAACATGGCTGCTTTCACGGCTTTTCCCTTAGGAAGAACCCTAATACGCGGCTGATTTACCTTCCTAGGGTTACTGTTAGGCTTAGGCCTAGGACTTTTAAAACCAGGAAGCCCTGGGCTCCAGGCACATGCAGCTGTTAAAGGCATCCCAAGAGGGCTGCAGAAGTGACACAACTTGGCTGCCTCTGCTGCTATTCTCATGAGACCATCCCGAACCATAGGCTGATTTTCCTTCTTAGGGTTAAGGTTTGAGTTACGCCTAGGGTAAGAGTTCTATTAACCAGAAAGACCTGAGTTCCAAGAACACAGCAGCTGCGAAGGACTACCCAAGAAGAGCGCAAAAGTACCACAACGTGCCTGCCTCCACAGCTTTTTCCTTGGGGACATGCCTAATTCCTGGCTGATTTGCCTTTCTCGTCTTAGGGTTGGGGTTCGGCCTAGGGCTAGGATTTTTTTAACTAGGAAGCCCTGAGTTCCAGGCTTACTGCATCTGCCAAAGGCATCCCAAAGGGAGTGCAGAAGTGCCACAACATGGCTGCTTTCACGGCTTTTCCCTTTGGAAGAACCCTAATACGCGGCTGATTTACCTTCCTAGGGTTACTGTTAGGCTTAGGCCTAGGACTTTTAAAACCAGGAAGCCCTGGGCTCCAGGCACACTGCAGCTGCGAATGGCATCCCAAGGGGAGCGCAAAAGTGACACAACTTGGCTGCCACCACTGATATTTCCATGAGACCATCCCGAACCATAGGCTGATTTTCCTTCCTACGGTTAAGGTTTGAGTTACGCCTAGGGTAAGGGTTCTATTAACCAGAAAGCCCTGAGTTCCAAGAACACAGCAGCTGCCAAGGACTAGCCAAGAAGAGCGCAAAAGTACCACAACATGCCTGCCTCCACAGCTTTTTCCTTGGGGACATGCCTAATTCCTGGCTGATTTGCCTTTCTCGTCTTAGGGTTGGGGTTCGGCCTAGGGCTAGGACTTTTAAAATCAGGAAGCCCTGTGTTCCAGGCACACTGGAGCTGTGAAAGGCATCCAAAAGGGAGTGCAAAAGTGCCACAACATGGTTGCTTTCACGGCTTTTTCCTTGGCAAGAAGCTTAACACCAGGCTGATTTCCCTTCCCAGGGTTACTGTTAGGCTTAGGCCTAGGGCTAGGATTTTTAAAACTAGGAAGCCCTGGGCTCCAGGCACACTGCAGCTGTTCAAGGCATCCCAAGGGGAGTACAAAAGTGCAACAACATGGCAGCTTTCACAGCTTTTTCCTTGGCACCATCCCTATACCTAGGCTGATTTATCTGCCTAGGGTTAGGGTTAGGGTTCAGCCTAGGGCTTGGAGTTTTTTAACCAGGAAGCCCTGAGTTCCAGGCTTACAGCATCTGCCAAAGGCATCCCAAAGGGAGTGCAAAAGTGCCACAACATGGCTGCTTTCACAGCTTTTCCCTTAGGAAGAACCCTAATACCCGGCTGATTTACCTTCCTAGGGTTACTGTTAGGCTTAGACCTGGGACTTTTAAAACCAGGAAACCCTGGGCTCCAAGCATATGCAGCTGTTAAAGGCATCCCAAGAGGGCTGCAGAAGTGACACAACTTGGCTGCCTCTGCTTCTATTCTCATGAGACCATCCCGAACCATAGGCTGATTTTCCTTCCTAGGGTTAAGGTTTGAGTTACGCCTAGGGTAAGAGTTCTATTAACCAGAAAGCCCTGAGTTCCAAGAACACAGCAGCTGCGAAGGACTACCCAAGAAGAGCGCAAAAGTACCACAACGTGCCTGCCTCCACAGCTTTTTCCTTGGGGACATGCCTAATTCCTGGCTGATTTGCCTTTCTCGTCTTATGGTTGGGGTTCGGCCTAGGGCTAGGATATTTTTAACTAGGAAGCCCTGAGTTCCAGGCTTACTTCATCTGCCAAAGGCATCCCAAAGGGAGTGCAGAAGTGCCACAACATGGCTGCTTTCACGGCTTTTCCCTTAGGAAGAACCCTAATACGCGGCTGATTTACCTTCCTAGGGTTACTGTTAGGCTTAGGCCTAGGACTTTTAAAGCCAGGAAGCCCTGGGCTCCAGGCACATGCAGCTGTTAAAGGCATCCCAAGAGGGCTGCAGAAGTGACACAACTTGGCTGCCTCTGCTGCTATTCTCATGAGACCATCCCGAACCATAGGCTGATTTTCCTTCTTAGGGTTAAGGTTTGAGTTAAGCCTAGGGTAAGAGTTCTATTAACCAGAAAGACCTGAGTTCCAAGAACACAGCAGCTGCGAAGGACTACCCAAGAAGAGCGCAAAAGTACCACAACGTGCCTGCCTCCACAGCTTTTTCCTTGGGGACATGCCTAATTCCTGGCTGATTTGCCTTTCTCGTCTTAGGGTTGGGGTTCGGCCTAGGGCTAGGATTTTTTTAACTAGGAAGCCCTGAGTTCCAGGCTTACTGCATCTGCCAAAGGCATCCCAAAGGGAGTGCAGAAGTGCCACAACATGGCTGCTTTCACGGCTTTTCCCTTAGGAAGAACCCTAATACGCGGCTGATTTACCTTCCTAGGGTTACTGTTAGGCTTAGGCCTAGGACTTTTAAAACCAGGAAGCCCTGGGCTCCAGGCACACTGCAGCTGTGAAAGGCATCCCAAGGGGAGCGCAAAAGTGACACAACTTGGCTGCCACCACTGATATTTCCATGAGACCATCCCGAACCATAGGCTGATTTTCCTTCCTAGGGTTAAGGTTTGAGTTACGCCTAGGGTAAGGGTTCTATTAACCAGAAAGCCCTGAGTTCCAAGAACACAGCAGCTGCCAAGGACTAGCCAAGAAGAGCGCAAAAGTACCACAACATGCCTGCCTCCACAGCTTTTTCCTTGGGGACATGCCTAATTCCCGGCTGATTTGCCTTTCTCGTCTTAGGGTTGGGGTTCGGCCTAGGGCTAGGACTTTTAAAATCAGGAAGCCCTGAGTTCCAGGCACACTGGAGCTGTGAAAGGCATCCAAAAGGGAGTGCAAAAGTGCCACAACATGGTTGCTTTCACGGCTTTTTCCTTGGCAAGAAGCCTAACACCAGGCTGATTTCCCTTCCCAGGGTTACTGTTAGGCTTAGGCCTAGGGCTAGGATTTTTAAAACTAGGAAGCCCTGGGCTCCAGGAACACTGCAGCTGTTCAAGGCATCCCAAGGGGAGTACAAAAGTGCAACAACATGGCAGCTTTCACAGCTTTTTCCTTGGCACCATCCCTATACCTAGGCTGATTTTTCTTCCTAGGGTTAGGGTTAGGGTTCAGCCTAGGGCTTGGAGTTTTTTAACCAGGAAGCCCTGACTTCCAGGCTTACAGCATCTGCCAAAGGCATCCCAAAGGGAGTGCAAAAGTGCCACAACATGGCTGCTTTCACAGCTTTTCCCTTAGGAAGAACCCTAATACCCGGCTGATTTACCTTCCTAGGGTTACTGTTAGGCTTAGACCTAGGACTTTTAAAACCAGGAAACCCTGGGCTCCAAGCATATGCAGCTGTTAAAGGCATCCCAAGAGGGCTGCAGAAGTGACACAACTTGGCTGCCTCTGCTTCTATTCTCATGAGACCATCCCGAACCATAGGCTGATTTTCCTTCCTAGGGTTAAGGTTTGAGTTACGCCTAGGGTAAGAGTTCTATTAACCAGAAAGCCCTGAGTTCCAAGAACACAGCAGCTGCGAAGGACTAGCCAAGAAGAGCGCAAAAGTACCACAACGTGCCTGCCTCCACAGCTTTTTCCTTGGGGACATGCCTAATTCCTGGCTGATTTGCCTTTCTTGTCTTAGGGTTGGGGTTCGGCCTAGGGCTAGGATTTTTTTAACTAGGAAGCCCTGAGTTCCAGGCTTACTGCATCTGCCAAAGGCATCCCAAAGGGAGTGCAAAAGTGCCACAACATGGCTGCTTTCACGGCTTTTCCCTTAGGAAGAACCCTAATACCCGGCTGATTTACCTTCCTAGGGTTACTGTTAGGCTTAGGCCTAGGACTTTTAAAACCAGGAAGCCCTGGGCTCCAGGCACACTGCAGCTGCGAAAGGCAACCCAAGGGGAGCGCAAAAGTGACACAACTTGGCTGCCACCACTGATATTTCCATGAGACCATCCCGAACCATAGGCTGATTTTCCTTCCTAGGGTTAAGGTTTGAGTTACGCCTAGGGTAAGGGTTCTATTAACCAGAAAGCCCTGAGTTCCAAGAACACAGCAGCTGCGAAGGACTTCCCAAGAAGAGCGCAAAAGTACCACAACATGCCTGCCTCCACAGCTTTTTCCTTGGGGACATGCCTAATTCCTGGCTGATTTGCCTTTCTCGTCTTAGGGTTGGGGTTCGGCCTAGGGCTAGGATTTTTAAAATCAGGAAGCCCTGAGTTCCAGGCACACTGGAGCTGTGAAAGGCATCCAAAAGGGAGTGCAAAAGTGCCACAACATGGCTGCTTTCACGGCTTTTTCCTTGGCAAGAAGCCTAACACCAGGCTGATTTACCTTCCTAGGGTTACTGTAAGGGTTAGGCCTAGGGCTAGGATTTTTAAAACTAGGAAGCCCTTAGCTCCAGGCACACTGCAGCTGTTCAAGGCATCCCAAGGGGAGTACAAAAGTGCAACAACATGGCAGCTATCACAGCTTTTTCCTTGGCACCATCCCTATACCTAGGCTGTTTTATCTGCCTAGGGTTAGGGTTAGGGTTCAGCCTAGGGCTTGGAGTTTTTTAACCAGGAAGCCCTGAGTTCCAGGCTTACTGCATCTGCCAAAGGCATCCCAAAGGGAGTGTAGAAGTGCCACAACATGGCTGCTTTCACGGCTTTTCCCTTAGGAAGAACCCTAATACGCGGCTGATTTACCTTCCTAGGGTTACTGTTAGGCTTTGGCCTAGGACTTTTAAAACCAGGAAGCCCTGGGCTCCAGGCACACTGCAGCTGCGAAAGGCATCCCAAGGGGAGCGCAAAAGTGACACAACTTGGCTGCCTCTGCTGCTATTCTCATGAGACCATCCTGAACCATAGGCTGATTTTCCTTCCTAGGGTTAAGGTTTGAGTTACGCCTGGGGTAAGGGTTCTATTAACCAGAAAGCCCTGAGTTCCAAGAACACAGCAGCTGCGAAGGACTACCCAAGAAGAGCGCAAAAGTACCACAACATGCCTGCCTCCACAGCTTTTTCCTTGGGGACATGCCTAATTCCTGGCTGATTTGCCTTTCTCGTCTTAGGGTTGGGGTTCGGCCTAGGGCTAGGATAATTTTAACTAGGAAGCCCTGAGTTCCAGGCTTACTGCATCTGCCAAAGGCATCCCAAAGGGAGTGAAGATGTGCCACAACATGGCTGCTTTCACGGCTTTTCCCTTAGGAAGAACCCTAATACGCGGCTGATTTACCTTCCTAGGGTTACTGTTAGGCTTAGGCCTAGGACTTTTAAAACCAGGAAGCCCTGGGCTCCAGGCACACTGCAGCTGTGAAAGGCATCCCAAGGGGAGCGCAAAAGTGACACAACTTGGCTGCCACCACTGATATTTCCATGAGACCATCCCGAATCATAGGCTGATTTTCCTTCCTAGGGTTAAGGTTTGAGTTACGCCTGGGGTAAGGGTTCTATTAACCAGAAAGCCCTGAGTTCCAAGAACACAGCAGCTGCGAAGGACTACCCAAGAAGAGCGCAAAAGTACCACAACGTGCCTGCCTCCACAGCTTTTTCCTTGGGGACATGCCTAATTCCTGGCTGATTTGCCTTTCTCGTCTTAGGGTTGGGGTTCGGCCTAGGGCTAGGATTTTTTTAACTAGGAAGCCCTGAGTTCCAGGCTTACTTCATCTGCCAAAAGCATCCCAAAGGGAGTGCAGAAGTGCCACAACATGGCTGCTTTCACGGCTTTTCCCTTAGGAAGAACCCTAATACGCGGCTGATTTACCTTCCTAGGGTTACTGTTAGGCTTAGGCCTAGGACTTTTAAAACCAGGAAGCCCTTAGCTCCAGGCACATGCAGCTGTTCAAGGCATCCCAAGAGGGCCGCAGAAGTGACACAACTTGGCTGCCTCTGCTGCTATTCTCATGAGACCATCCTGAACCATAGGCTGATTTTCCTTCTTAGGGTTAAGGTTTGAGTTACGCCTAGGGTAAGAGTTCTATTAACCAGAAAGCCCTGAGTTCCAAGAACACAGCAGCTGCAAAGGACTACCCTAGAAGAGCGCAAAAGTACCACAACGTGCCTGCCTCCACAGCTTTTTCCTTGGGGACATGCCTAATTCCTGGCTGATTTGCCTTTCTCGTCTTAGGGTTGGGGTTCGGCCTAGGGCTAGGATTTTTTTAACTAGGAAGCCCTGAGTTCCAGGCTTACTGCATCTGCCAAAGGCATCCCAAAGGGAGTGCAGAAGTGCCACAACATGGCTGCTTTCACGGCTTTTCCCTTAGGAAGAACCCTAATACGCGGCTGATTTACCTTCCTAGGGTTACTGTTAGGCTTAGGCCTAGGACTTTTAAAACCAGGAAGCCCTGGGCTCCAGGCACACTGCAGCTGTGAAAGGCATCCCAAGGGGAGCGCAAAAGTGACACAACTTGGCTGCCACCACTGATATTTCCATGAGACCATCCCGAACCATAGGCTGATTTTCCTTCCTAGGGTTAAGGTTTGAGTTACGCCTAGGGTAAGGGTTCTATTAACCAGAAAGCCCTGAGTTCCAAGAACACAGCAGCTGCCAAGGACTAGCCAAGAAGAGCGCAAAAGTACCACAACATGCCTGCCTCCACAGCTTTTTCCTTGGGGACATGCCTAATTCCCGGCTGATTTGCCTTTCTCGTCTTAGGGTTGGGGTTCGGCCTAGGGCTAGGACTTTTAAAATCAGGAAGCCCTGAGTTCCAGGCACACTGGAGCTGTGAAAGGCATCCAAAAGGGAGTGCAAAAGTGCCACAACATGGTTGCTTTCACGGCTTTTTCCTTGGCAAGAAGCCTAACACCAGGCTGATTTCCCTTCCCAGGGTTACTGTTAGGCTTAGGCCTAGGGCTAGGATTTTTAAAACTAGGAAGCCCTGGGCTCCAGGAACACTGCAGCTGTTCAAGGCATCCCAAGGGGAGTACAAAAGTGCAACAACATGGCAGCTTTCACAGCTTTTTCCTTGGCACCATCCCTATACCTAGGCTGATTTTTCTTCCTAGGGTTAGGGTTAGGGTTCAGCCTAGGGCTTGGAGTTTTTTAACCAGGAAGCCCTGACTTCCAGGCTTACAGCATCTGCCAAAGGCATCCCAAAGGGAGTGCAAAAGTGCCACAACATGGCTGCTTTCACAGCTTTTCCCTTAGGAAGAACCCTAATACCCGGCTGATTTACCTTCCTAGGGTTACTGTTAGGCTTAGACCTAGGACTTTTAAAACCAGGAAACCCTGGGCTCCAAGCATATGCAGCTGTTAAAGGCATCCCAAGAGGGCTGCAGAAGTGACACAACTTGGCTGCCTCTGCTTCTATTCTCATGAGACCATCCCGAACCATAGGCTGATTTTCCTTCCTAGGGTTAAGGTTTGAGTTACGCCTAGGGTAAGAGTTCTATTAACCAGAAAGCCCTGAGTTCCAAGAACACAGCAGCTGCGAAGGACTAGCCAAGAAGAGCGCAAAAGTACCACAACGTGCCTGCCTCCACAGCTTTTTCCTTGGGGACATGCCTAATTCCTGGCTGATTTGCCTTTCTTGTCTTAGGGTTGGGGTTCGGCCTAGGGCTAGGATTTTTTTAACTAGGAAGCCCTGAGTTCCAGGCTTACTGCATCTGCCAAAGGCATCCCAAAGGGAGTGCAAAAGTGCCACAACATGGCTGCTTTCACGGCTTTTCCCTTAGGAAGAACCCTAATACCCGGCTGATTTACCTTCCTAGGGTTACTGTTAGGCTTAGGCCTAGGACTTTTAAAACCAGGAAGCCCTGGGCTCCAGGCACACTGCAGCTGCGAAAGGCAACCCAAGGGGAGCGCAAAAGTGACACAACTTGGCTGCCACCACTGATATTTCCATGAGACCATCCCGAACCATAGGCTGATTTTCCTTCCTAGGGTTAAGGTTTGAGTTACGCCTAGGGTAAGGGTTCTATTAACCAGAAAGCCCTGAGTTCCAAGAACACAGCAGCTGCGAAGGACTTCCCAAGAAGAGCGCAAAAGTACCACAACATGCCTGCCTCCACAGCTTTTTCCTTGGGGACATGCCTAATTCCTGGCTGATTTGCCTTTCTCGTCTTAGGGTTGGGGTTCGGCCTAGGGCTAGGATTTTTAAAATCAGGAAGCCCTGAGTTCCAGGCACACTGGAGCTGTGAAAGGCATCCAAAAGGGAGTGCAAAAGTGCCACAACATGGCTGCTTTCACGGCTTTTTCCTTGGCAAGAAGCCTAACACCAGGCTGATTTACCTTCCTAGGGTTACTGTAAGGGTTAGGCCTAGGGCTAGGATTTTTAAAACTAGGAAGCCCTTAGCTCCAGGCACACTGCAGCTGTTCAAGGCATCCCAAGGGGAGTACAAAAGTGCAACAACATGGCAGCTATCACAGCTTTTTCCTTGGCACCATCCCTATACCTAGGCTGTTTTATCTGCCTAGGGTTAGGGTTAGGGTTCAGCCTAGGGCTTGGAGTTTTTTAACCAGGAAGCCCTGAGTTCCAGGCTTACTGCATCTGCCAAAGGCATCCCAAAGGGAGTGTAGAAGTGCCACAACATGGCTGCTTTCACGGCTTTTCCCTTAGGAAGAACCCTAATACGCGGCTGATTTACCTTCCTAGGGTTACTGTTAGGCTTAGGCCTAGGACTTTTAAAACCAGGAAGCCCTGGGCTCCAGGCACACTGCAGCTGTGAAAGGCATCCCAAGGGGAGCGCAAAAGTGACACAACTTGGCTGCCACCACTGATATTTCCATGAGACCATCCCGAATCATAGGCTGATTTTCCTTCCTAGGGTTAAGGTTTGAGTTACGCCTGGGGTAAGGGTTCTATTAACCAGAAAGCCCTGAGTTCCAAGAACACAGCAGCTGCGAAGGACTACCCAAGAAGAGCGCAAAAGTGCCACAACATGCCTGCCTCCACAGCTTTTTCCTTGGGGACATGCCTAATTCCTGGCTGATTTGCCTTTCTCGTCTTAGGGTTGGGGTTCGGCCTAGGGCTAGGATTTTTTTAACTAGGAAGCCCTGAGTTCCAGGCTTACTTCATCTGCCAAAGGCATCCCAAAGGGAGTGCAAAAGTGCCACAACATGGCTGCTTTCACGGCTTTTCCCTTAGGAAGAACCCTAATACGCGGCTGATTTACCTTCCTAGGGTTACTGTTAGGCTTAGGCCTAGGACTTTTAAAACCAGGAAGCCCTGGGCTCCAGGCACACTGCAGCTGCGAAAGGCATCCCAAGGGGAGCGCAAAAGTGACACAACTTGGCTGCCACCACTGATATTTCCATGAGACCATCCCGAACCATAGGCTGATTTTACTTCCTAGGGTTAAGGTTTGAGTTACGCCTAGGGCAAGGGTTCTATTAACCAGAAAGCCCTGAGTTCCAAGAACACAGCAGCTGCCAAGGACTAGCCAAGAAGAGCGCAAAAGTACCACAACATGCCTGCCTCCACAGCTTTTTCCTTGGGGACATGCCTAATTCCCGGCTGATTTGCCTTTCTCGTCTTAGGGTTGGGGTTCGGCCTAGGGCTAGGACTTTTAAAATCAGGAAGCCCTGAGTTCCAGGCACACTGGAGCTGTGAAAGGCATCCAAAAGGGAGTGCAAAAGTGCCACAACATGGTTGCTTTCACGGCTTTTTCCTTGGCAAGAAGCCTAACACCAGGCTGATTTCCCTTCCCAGGGTTACTGTTAGGCTTAGGCCTAGGGCTAGGATTTTTAAAACTAGGAAGCCCTGGGCTCCAGGCACACTGCAGCTGTTCAAGGCATCCCAAGGGGAGTACAAAAGTGCAACAACATGGCAGCTTTCACAGCTTTTTCCTTGGCACCATCCCTATACCTAGGCTGATTTATCTGCCTAGGGTTAGGGTTAGGGTTCAGCCTAGGGCTTGGAGTTTTTTAACCAGGAAGCCCTGAGTTCCAGGCTTACAGCATCTGCCAAAGGCATCCCAAAGGGAGTGCAAAAGTGCCACAACATGGCTGCTTTCACAGCTTTTCCCTTAGGAAGAACCCTAATACCCGGCTGATTTACCTTCCTAGGGTTACTGTTAGGCTTAGACCTAGGACTTTTAAAACCAGGAAACCCTGGGCTCCAAGCATATGCAGCTGTTAAAGGCATCCCAAGAGGGCTGCAGAAGTGACACAACTTGGCTGCCTCTGCTTCTATTCTCATGAGACCATCCCGAACCATAGGCTGATTTTCCTTCCTAGGGTTAAGGTTTGAGTTTCGCCTAGGGTAAGAGTTCTATTAACCAGAAAGCCCTGAGTTCCAAGAACACAGCAGCTGCGAAGGACTACCCAAGAAGAGCGCAAAAGTACCACAACGTGCCTGCCTCCACAGCTTTTTCCTTGGGGACATGCCTAATTCCTGGCTGATTTGCCTTTCTCGTCTTAGGGTTGGGGTTCGGCCTAGGGCTAGGATTTTTTTAACTAGGAAGCCCTGAGTTCCAGGCTTACTGCATCTGCCAAAGGCATCCCAAAGGGAGTGCAAAAGTGCCACAACATGGCTGCTTTCACAGCTTTTCCCTTAGGAAGAACCCTAATACGCGGCTGATTTACCTTCCTAGGGTTACTGTTAGGCTTAGGCCTAGGACTTTTAAAACCAGGAAGCCCTGGGCTCCAGGCACACTGCAGCTGCGAAAGGCATCCCAAGGGGAGCGCAAAAGTGACACAACTTGGCTGCCACCACTGATATTTCCATGAGACCATCCCGAACCATAGGCTGATTTTCCTTCCTAGGGTTAAGGTTTGAGTTACGCCTAGGGTAAGGGTTCTATTAACCAGAAAGCCCTGAGTTCCAAGAACACAGCAGCTGCAAAGGACTAGCCAAGAAGAGCGCAAAAGTACCACAACATGCCTGCCTCCACAGCTTTTTCCTTGGGGACATGCCTAATTCCTGGCTGATTTGCCTTTCTCGTCTTAGGGTTGAGGTTCGGCCTAGGGCTAGGATTTTTAAAATCAGGAAGCCCTGAGTTCCAGGCACACTGGAGCTGTGAAAGTCATCCAAAAGGGAGTGCAAAAGTGCCACAACATGGCTGCTTTCACGGCTTTTTCCTTGGCAAGATGCTTAACACCAGGCTGATTTCCCTTCCCTTGGTTACTGTCAGGCTTAGGCGTAGGGCTAGGATTTTTAAAACTAGGAAGCCCTTAGCTCCAGGCACACTGCAGCTGTTCAAGGCATCCCAAGGGGAGTACAAAAGTGCAACAACATGGCAGCTTTCAAAGCTTTTTCCTTGGCACCATCCCTATACCTAGGCTGATTTATCTGCCTAGGGTTGGGGTTAGGGTTCAGCCTAGGGCTTGGAGTTTTTTAACCAGGAAGCCCTGAGTTCCAGGCTTACTGCATCTGCCAAAGGCATCCCAAAGGGAGTGCAGAAGTGCCACAACATGGCTGCTTTCACGGCTTTTCCCTTAGGAAGAACCCTAATACGCGGCTGATTTACCTTCCTAGGGTTACTGTTAGGCTTAGGCCTAGGACTTTTAAAACCAGGAAGCCCTGGGCTCCAGGCACACTGCAGCTGTGAAAGGCATCCCAAGGGGAGCGCAAAAGTGACACAACTTGGCTGCCACCACTGATATTTCCATGAGACCATCCCGAATCATAGGCTGATTTTCCTTCCTAGGGTTAAGGTTTGAGTTACGCCTGGGGTAAGGGTTCTATTAACCAGAAAGCCCTGAGTTCCAAGAACACAGCAGCTGCGAAGGACTACCCAAGAAGAGCGCAAAAGTGCCACAACATGCCTGCCTCCACAGCTTTTTCCTTGGGGACATGCCTAATTCCTGGCTGATTTGCCTTTCTCGTCTTAGGGTTGGGGTTCGGCCTAGGGCTAGGATTTTTTTAACTAGGAAGCCCTGAGTTCCAGGCTTACTTCATCTGCCAAAGGCATCCCAAAGGGAGTGCAGAAGTGCCACAACATGGCTGCTTTCACGGCTTTTCCCTTAGGAAGAACCCTAATACGCGGCTGATTTACCTTCCTAGGGTTACTGTTAGGCTTAGGCCTAGGACTTTTAAAACCAGGAAGCCCTGGGCTCCAGGCACATGCAGCTGTTAAAGGGATCCCAAGAGGGCTGCAGAAGTGACACAACTTGGCTGTCTCTGCTGCTATTCTCATGAGACCATCCCGAACCATAGGCTGATTTTCCTTCTTAGGGTTAAGGTTTGAGTTAAGCCTAGGGTAAGAGTTCTATTAACCAGAAAGCCCTGAGTTCCAAGAACACAGCAGCTGCGAAGGACTACCCAAGAAGAGCGCAAAAGTACCACAACGTGCCTGCCTCCACAGCTTTTTCCTTGGGGACATGCCTAATTCCTGGCTGATTTGCCTTTCTCGTCTTAGGGTTGGGGTTCGGCCTAGGGCTAGGATTTTTTTAACTAGGAAGCCCTGAGTTCCAGGCTTACTGCATCTGCCAAAGGCATCCCAAAGGGAGTGCAGAAGTGCCACAACATGGCTGCTTTCACGGCTTTTCCCTTAGGAAGAACCCTAATACGCGGCTGATTTACCTTCCTAGGGTTACTGTTAGGCTTAGGCCTAGGACTTTTAAAACCAGGAAGCCCTGGGCTCCAGGCACACTGCAGCTGCGAAAGGCAACCCAAGGGGAGCGCAAAAGTGACACAACTTGGCTGCCACCACTGATATTTCCATGAGACCATCCCGAACCATAGGCTGATTTTCCTTCCTAGGGTTAAGGTTTGAGTTACGCCTAGGGTAAGGGTTCTATTAACCAGAAAGCCCTGAGTTCCAAGAACACAGCAGCTGCCAAGGACTAGCCAAGAAGAGCGCAAAAGTACCACAACATGCCTGCCTCCACAGCTTTTTCCTTGGGGACATGCCTAATTCCCGGCTGATTTGCCTTTCTCGTCTTAGGGTTGGGGTTCGGCCTAGGGCTAGGACTTTTAAAATCAGGAAGCCCTGAGTTCCAGGCACACTGGAGCTGTGAAAGGCATCCAAAAGGGAGTGCAAAAGTGCCACAACATGGTTGCTTTCACGGCTTTTTCCTTGGCAAGAAGCCTAACACCAGGCTGATTTCCCTTCCCAGGGTTACTGTTAGGCTTAGGCCTAGGGCTAGGATTTTTAAAACTAGGAAGCCCTGGGCTCCAGGCACACTGCAGCTGTTCAAGGCATCCCAAGGGGAGTACAAAAGTGCAACAACATGGCAGCTTTCACAGCTTTTTCCTTGGCACCATCCCTATACCTAGGCTGATTTATCTGCCTAGGGTTAGGGTTAGGGTTCAGCCTAGGGCTTGGAGTTTTTTAACCAGGAAGCCCTGAGTTCCAGGCTTACAGCATCTGCCAAAGGCATCCCAAAGGGAGTGCAAAAGTGCCACAACATGGCTGCTTTCACAGCTTTTCCCTTAGGAAGAACCCTAAAACCCGGCTGATTTACCTTCCTAGGGTTACTGTTAGGCTTAGACCTAGGACTTTTAAAACCAGGAAACCCTGGGCTCCAAGCATATGCAGCTGTTAAAGGCATCCCAAGAGGGCTGCAGAAGTGACACAACTTGGCTGCCTCTGCTTCTATTCTCATGAGACCATCCCGAACCATAGGGTGATTTTCCTTCCTAGGGTTAAGGTTTGAGTTACGCCTAGGGTAAGAGTTCTATTAACCAGAAAGCCCTGAGTTCCAAGAACACAGCAGCTGCGAAGGACTACCCAAGAAGAGCGCAAAAGTACCACAACGTGCCTGCCTCCACAGCTTTTTCCTTGGGGACATGCCTAATTCCTGGCTGATTTGCCTTTCTCGTCTTAGGGTTGGGGTTCGGCCTAGGGCTAGGATTTTTTTAACTAGGAAGCCCTGAGTTCCAGGCTTACTGCATCTGCCAAAGGCATCCCAAAGGGAGTGCCAAAGTGCCACAACATGGTTGCTTTCACAGCTTTTCCCTTAGGAAGAACCCTAATACGCGGCTGATTTACCTTCCTAGGGTTACTGTTAGGCTTAGGCCTAGGACTTTTAAAACCAGGAAGCCCTGGGCTCCAGGCACACTGCAGCTGCGAAAGGCATCCCAAGGGGAGCGCAAAAGTGACACAACTTGGCTGCCACCACTGATATTTCCATGAGACCATCCCGAACCATAGGCTGATTTTCCTTCCTAGGGTTAAGGTTTGAGTTACGCCTAGGGTAAGGGTTCTATTAACCAGAAAGCCCTGAGTTCCAAGAACACAGCAGCTGCAAAGGACTAGCCAAGAAGAGCGCAAAAGTACCACAACATGCCTGCCTCCACAGCTTTTTCCTTGGGGACATGCCTAATTCCTGGCTGATTTGCCTTTCTCGTCTTAGGGTTGAGGTTCGGCCTAGGGCTAGGATTTTTAAAATCAGGAAGCCCTGAGTTCCAGGCACACTGGAGCTGTGAAAGGCATCCAAAAGGGAGTGCAAAAGTGCCACAACATGGTTGCTTTCACGGCTTTTTCCTTGGCAAGATGCTTAACACCAGGCTGATTTCCCTTCCCTTGGTTACTGTCAGGCTTAGGCGTAGGGCTAGGATTTTTAAAACTAGGAAGCCCTTAGCTCCAGGCACACTGCAGCTGTTCAAGGCATCCCAAGGGGAGTACAAAAGTGCAACAACATGGCAGCTTTCAAAGCTTTTTCCTTGGCACCATCCCTATACCTAGGCTGATTTATCTGCCTAGGGTTGGGGTTAGGGTTCAGCCTAGGGCTTGGAGTTTTTTAACCAGGAAGCCCTGAGTTCCAGGCTTACTGCATCTGCCAAAGGCATCCCAAAGGGAGTGCAGAAGTGCCACAACATGGCTGCTTTCACGGCTTTTCCCTTAGGAAGAACCCTAATACCCGGCTGATTTACCTTCCTAGGGTTACTGTTAGGCTTAGGCCTAGGACTTTTAAAACCAGGAAGCCCTGGGCTCCAGGCACACTGCAGCTGCGAAAGGCAACCCAAGGGGAGCGCAAAAGTGACACAACTTGGCTGCCACCACTGATATTTCCATGAGACCATCCTGAACCATAGGCTGATTTTCCTTCCTAGGGTTAAGGTTTGAGTTACGCCTAGGGTAAGGGTTCTATTAACCAGAAAGCCCTGAGTTCCAAGAACACAGCAGCTGCGAAGGACTTCCCAAGAAGAGCGCAAAAGTACCACAACATGCCTGCCTCCACAGCTTTTTCCTTGGGGACATGCCTAATTCCTGGCTGATTTGCCTTTCTCGTCTTAGGGTTGGGGTTCGGCCTAGGGCTAGGATTTTTAAAATCAGGAAGCCCTGAGTTCCAGGCACACTGGAGCTGTGAAAGGCATCCAAAAGGGAGTGCAAAAGTGCCACAACATGGCTGCTTTCACGGCTTTTTCCTTGGCAAGAAGCCTAACACCAGGCTGATTTACCTTCCTAGGGTTACTGTAAGGGTTAGGCCTAGGGCTAGGATTTTTAAAACTAGGAAGCCCTTAGCTCCAGGCACACTGCAGCTGTTCAAGGCATCCCAAGGGGAGTACAAAAGTGCAACAACATGGCAGCTATCACAGCTTTTTCCTTGGCACCATCCCTATACCCAGGCTGTTTTATGTGCATAGGGTTAGGGTTAGGGTTCAGCCTAGGGCTTGGAGTATTTTAACCAGGAAGCCCTGAGTTCCAGGCTTACTGCATCTGCCAAAGGCATCCCAAAGGGAGTGCAGAAGTGCCACAACATGGCTGCTTTCACGGCTTTTCCCTTAGGAAGAACCCTAATACGCGGCTGATTTACCTTCCTAGGGTTACTGTTAGGCTTTGGCCTAGGACTTTTAAAACCAGGAAGCCCTGGGCTCCAGGCACACTGCAGCTGCGAAAGGCATCCCAAGGGGAGCACAAAAGTGACACAACTTGGCTGCTTCTGCTGCTATTCTCATGAGACCATCCTGAACCATAGGCTGATTTTCCTTCCTAGGGTTAAGGTTTGAGTTACGCCTGGGGTAAGGGTTCTATTAACCAGAAAGCCCTGAGTTCCAAGAACACAGCAGCTGCGAAGGACTACCCAAGAAGAGCGCAAAAGTACCACAACATGCCTGCCTCCACAGCTTTTTCCTTGGGGACATGCCTAATTCCTGGCTGATTTGCCTTTCTCGTCTTAGGGTTGGGGTTCGGCCTAGGGCTAGGATAATTTTAACTAGGAAGCCCTGAGTTCCAGGCTTACTGCATCTGCCAAAGGCATCCCAAAGGGAGTGCAGAAGTGCCACAACATGGCTGCTTTCACGGCTTTTCCCTTAGGAAGAACCCTAATACGCGGCTGATTTACCTTCCTAGGGTTACTGTTAGGCTTAGGCCTAGGACTTTTAAAACCAGGAAGCCCTGGGCTCCAGGCACACTGCAGCTGTGAAAGGCATCCCAAGGGGAGCGCAAAAGTGACACAACTTGGCTGCCACCACTGATATTTCCATGAGACCATCCCGAATCATAGGCTGATTTTCCTTCCTAGGGTTAAGGTTTGAGTTACGCCTAGGGTAAGGGTTCTATTAACCAGAAAGCCCTGAGTTCCAAGAACACAGCAGCTGCGAAGGACTACCCAAGAAGAGCGCAAAAGTACCACAACATGCCTGCCTCCACAGCTTTTTCCTTGGGGACATGCCTAATTCCTGGCTGATTTGCCTTTCTCGTCTTAGGGTTGGGGTTCGGCCTAGGGCTAGGATTTTTTTAACTAGGAAGCCCTGAGTTCCAGGCTTACTTCATCTGCCAAAAGCATCCCAAAGGGAGTGCAGAAGTGCCACAACATGGCTGCTTTCACGGCTTTTCCCTTAGGAAGAACCCTAATATGCGGCTGATTTACCTTCCTAGGGTTACTGTTAGGCTTAGGCCTAGGACTTTTAAAACCAGGAAGCCCTTAGCTCCAGGCACATGCAGCTGTTCAAGGCATCCCAAGAGGGCCGCAGAAGTGACACAACTTGGCTGCCTCTGCTGCTATTCTCATGAGACCATCCTGAACCATAGGCTGATTTTCCTTCTTAGGGTTAAGGTTTGAGTTACGCCTAGGGTAAGAGTTCTATTAACCAGAAAGCCCTGAGTTCCAAGAACACAGCAGCTGCAAAGGACTACCCAAGAAGAGCGCAAAAGTACCACAACGTGCCTGCCTTCACAGCTTTTTCCTTGGGGACATGCCTAATTCCTGGCTGATTTGCCTTTCTCGTCTTAGGGTTGGGGTTCGGCCTAGGGCTAGGATTTTTTTAACTAGGAAGCCCTGAGTTCCAGGCTTACTGCATCTGCCAAAGGCATCCCAAAGGGTGTGCAAAAGTGCCACAACATGGCTGCTTTCACGGCTTTTCCCTTAGGAAGAACCCTAATACGCGGCTGATTTACCTTCCTAGGGTTACTGTTAGGCTTAGGCCTAGGACTTTTAAAACCAGGAAGCCCTGGGCTCCAGGCACATGCAGCTGTTAAAGGCATCCCAAGAGGGCCGCAAAAGTGACACAACTTGGCTGCCTCTGCTGCTATTCTCATGAGACCATCCCGAACCATAGGCTGATTTTCCTTCCTAGGGTGAAGGTTTGAGTTTCGCCTAGGGTAAGGGTTCTATTAACCAGAAAGCCCTGAGTTCCAAGAACACAGCAGCTGCGAAGGACTACCCAAGAAGAGCGCAAAAGTACCACAACGTGCCTGCCTCCACAGCTTTTTCCTTGGGGACATGCCTAATTCCTGGCTGATTTGCCTTTCTCGTCTTAGGGTTGGGGTTCGGCCTAGGGCTAGGATTTTTAAAATCAGGAATCCCTGAGTTCCAGGCACACTGGAGCTGTGAAAGGCATCCAAAAGGGAGTGCAAAAGTGCCACAACATGGCTGCTTTCACGGCTTTTTCCTTGGCAAGAAGCTTAACACCAGGCTGATTTCCTTTCCCAGGGTTACTGTAAGGCTTAGGCCTAGGGCTAGGATTTTTAAAACTAGGAAGCCCTTAGATCCAGGCACACTGCAGCTGTTCAAGGCATCCCAAGGGGAGTACAAAAGTGCAACAACATGGCAGCTTTCACAGCTTTTTCCTTGGCACCATCCCTATACCTAGGCTGATTTATCTGCCTAGGGTTAGGGTTAGGGTTCAGCCTAGGGCTTGGGGTTTTTTAACCAGGAAGCCCTGAGTTCCAGGCTTACTTCATCTGCCAAAGGCATCCCAAAGGGAGTGCAGAAGTGCCACAACATAGCTGCTTTCACGGCTTTTCCCTTAGGAAGAACCCTAATACGCGGCTGATTTACCTTCCTAGGGTTACTGTTAGGCTTAGGCCTAGGACTTTTAAAACTAGGAAGCCCTGGGCTCCAGGCACACTGCAGCTGTTAAAGACATCCCAAGAGGGCCGCAGAAGTGACACAACTTGGCTGCCTCTTCTTCTATTCTCATGAGACCATCCCGAACCATAGGGTGATTTTCCTTCTTAGGGTTAAGGTTTGAGTTTCGCCTAGGGTAAGAGGTCTATTAACCAGAAAGACCTGAGTTCCAAGAACACAGCAGCTGCGAAGGACTAGCCAAGAAGAGCGCAAAAGTACCACAACATGCCTGCCTCCACAGCTTTTTCCTTGGGGACATGCCTAATTCCTGGCTGATTTGCCTTTCTCGTCTTAGGGTTGGGGTTCGGCCTAGGGCTAGGATTTTTTTAACTAGGAAGCCCTGAGTTCCAGGCTTACTTCATCTGCCAAAGGCATCCCAAAGGGAGTGCAGAAGTGCCACAACATGGCTGCTTTCACGGCTTTTCCCTTAGGAAGAACCCTAATACGCGGCTGATTTACCTTCCTAGGGTTACTGTTAGGCTTAGGCCTAGGACTTTTAAAACCAGGAAGCCCTGGGCTCCAGGCACACTGCAGCTGCGAAAGGCATCCCAAGGGGAGCGCAAAAGTGACACAACTTGGCTGCCACCACTGATATTTCCATGAGACCATCCCGAACCATAGGCTGATTTTCCTTCCTAGGGTTAAGGTTTGAGTTACGCCTAGGGTAAGGGTTCTATTAACCAGAAAGCCCTGAGTTCCAAGAACACAGCAGCTGCGAAAGACTACCCAAGAAGAGCGCAAAAGTACCACAACATGCCTGCCTCCACAGCTTTTTCCTTGGGGACATGCCTAATTCCCGGCTGATTTGCCTTTCTCGTCTTAGGGTTGGGGTTCGGCCTAGGGCTAGGACTTTTAAAATCAGGAAGCCCTGAGTTCCAGGCACACTGGAGCTGTGAAAGGCATCCAAAAGGGAGTGCAAAAGTGCCACAACATGGTTGCTTTCACGGCTTTTTCCTTGGCAAGAAGCCTAACACCAGGCTGATTTCCCTTCCCAGGGTTACTGTTAGGCTTAGGCCTAGGGCTAGGATTTTTAAAACTAGGAAGCCCTGGGCTCCAGGCACACTGCAGCTGTTCAAGGCATCCCAAGGGGAGTACAAAAGTGCAACAACATGGCAGCTTTCACAGCTTTTTCCTTGGCACCATCCCTATACCTAGGCTGATTTATCTGCCTAGGGTTAGGGTTAGGGTTCAGCCTAGGGCTTGGAGTTTTTTAACCAGGAAGCCCTGAGTTCCAGGCTTACAGCATCTGCCAAAGGCATCCCAAAGGGAGTGCAAAAGTGCCACAACATGGCTGCTTTCACAGCTTTTCCCTTAGGAAGAACCCTAATACCCGGCTGATTTACCTTCCTAGGGTTACTGTTAGGCTTAG
The DNA here is from genome assembly GCA_036010785.1 of Ammospiza maritima maritima. NCBI lineage: Eukaryota > Metazoa > Chordata > Aves > Passeriformes > Passerellidae > Ammospiza > Ammospiza maritima. The sequence goes on from CM069694.1 coordinate 6,189,249, forward strand.
ACCTAGGACTTTTAAAACCAGGAAACCCTGGGCTCCAAGCATATGCAGCTGTTAAAGGCATCCCAAGAGGGCTGCAGAAGTGACACAACTTGGCTGCCTCTGCTTCTATTCTCATGAGACCATCCCGAACCATAGGCTGATTTTCCTTCCTAGGGTTAAGGTTTGAGTTACGCCTAGGGTAAGAGTTCTATTAACCAGAAAGCCCTGAGTTCCAAGAACACAGCAGCTGCGAAGGACTAGCCAAGAAGAGCGCAAAAGTACCACAACGTGCCTGCCTCCACAGCTTTTTCCTTGGGGACATGCCTAATTCCTGGCTGATTTGCCTTTCTTGTCTTAGGGTTGGGGTTCGGCCTAGGGCTAGGATTTTTTTAACTAGGAAGCCCTGAGTTCCAGGCTTACTGCATCTGCCAAAGGCATCCCAAAGGGAGTGCAAAAGTGCCACAACATGGCTGCTTTCACAGCTTTTCCCTTAGGAAGAACCCTAATACGCGGCTGATTTACCTTCCTAGGGTTACTGTTAGGCTTAGGCCTAGGACTTTCAAAACCAGGAAGCCCTGGGCTCCAGGCACACTGCAGCTGCTAAAGGCATCCCAAGGGGAGCGCAAAAGTGACACAACTTGGCTGCCACCACTGATATTTCCATGAGACCATCCCGAACCATAGGCTGATTTTCCTTCCTAGGGTTAAGGTTTGAGTTACGCCTAGGGTAAGGGTTCTATTAACCAGAAAGCCCTGAGTTCCAAGAACACAGCAGCTGCAAAGGACTAGCCAAGAAGAGCGCAAAAGTACCACAACATGCCTGCCTCCACAGCTTTTTCCTTGGGGACATGCCTAATTCCTGGCTGATTTGCCTTTCTCGTCTTAGGGTTGAGGTTCGGCCTAGGGCTAGGATTTTTAAAATCAGGAAGCCCTGAGTTCCAGGCACACTGGAGCTGTGAAAGGCATCCAAAAGGGAGTGCAAAAGTGCCACAACATGGTTGCTTTCACGGCTTTTTCCTTGGCAAGATGCTTAACACCAGGCTGATTTCGCTTCCCTTGGTTACTGTCAGGCTTGGGCGTAGGGCTAGGATTTTAAAACTAGGAAGCCCTTAGCTCCAGGCACACTGCAGCTGTTCAAGGCATCCCAAGGGGAGTACAAAAGTGCAACAACATGGCAGTTTTCAAAGCTTTTTCCTTGGCACCATCCCTATACCTAGGCTGATTTATCTGCCTAGGGTTGGGGTTAGGGTTCAGCCTAGGGCTTGGAGTTTTTTAACCAGGAAGCCCTGAGTTCCAGGCTTACTGCATCTGCCAAAGGCATCCCAAAGGGAGTGCAGAAGTGCCACAACATGGCTGCTTTCACGGCTTTTCCCTTAGGAAGAACCCTAATACGCGGCTGATTTACCTTCCTAGGGTTACTGTTAGGCTTAGGCCTAGGACTTTTAAAACCAGGAAGCCCTGGGCTCCAGGCACACTGCAGCTGTGAAAGGCATCCCAAGGGGAGCGCAAAAGTGACACAACTTGGCTGCCACCACTGATATTTCCATGAGACCATCCCGAATCATAGGCTGATTTTCCTTCCTAGGGTTAAGGTTTGAGTTACGCCTGGGGTAAGGGTTCTATTAACCAGAAAGCCCTGAGTTCCAAGAACACAGCAGCTGCGAAGGACTACCCAAGAAGAGCGCAAAAGTGCCACAACATGCCTGCCTCCACAGCTTTTTCCTTGGGGACATGCCTAATTCCTGGCTGATTTGCCTTTCTCGTCTTAGGGTTGGGGTTCGGCCTAGGGCTAGGATTTTTTTAACTAGGAAGCCCTGAGTTCCAGGCTTACTTCATCTGCCAAAGGCATCCCAAAGGGAGTGCAGAAGTGCCACAACATGGCTGCTTTCACGGCTTTTCCCTTAGGAAGAACCCTAATACGCGGCTGATTTACCTTCCTAGGGTTACTGTTAGGCTTAGGCCTAGGACTTTTAAAACCAGGAAGCCCTGGGCTCCAGGCACACTGCAGCTGCGAAAGGCATCCCAAGGGGAGCGCAAAAGTGACACAACTTGGCTGCCACCACTGATATTTCCATGAGACCATCCCGAACCATAGGCTGATTTTCCTTCCTAGGGTTAAGGTTTGAGTTACGCCTAGGGTAAGGGTTCTATTAACCAGAAAGCCCTGAGTTCCAAGAACACAGCAGCTGCGAAGGACTACCCAAGAAGAGCGCAAAAGTACCACAACATGCCTGCCTCCACAGCTTTTTCCTTGGGGACATGCCTAATTCCTGGCTGATTTGCCTTTCTCGTCTTAGGGTTGGGGTTCGGCCTAGGGCTAGGATTTTTAAAATCAGGAAGCCCTGAGTTCCAGGCTTACTGCATCTGCCAAAGGCATCCCAAAGGGAGTGCAGAAGTGCCACAACATGGCTGCTTTCACGGCTTTTCCCTTTGGAAGAACCCTAATACGCGGCTGATTTACCTTCCTAGGGTTACTGTTAGGCTTAGGCCTAGGACTTTTAAAACCAGGAAGCCCTGGGCTCCAGGCACACTGCAGCTGCGAAAGGCATCCCAAGGGGAGCGCAAAAGTGACACAACTTGGCTGCCACCACTGATATTTCCATGAGACCATCCCGAACCATAGGCTGATTTTCCTTCCTAGAGTTAAGGTTTGAGTTACGCCTAGGGTAAGGGTTCTATTAACCAGAAAGCCCTGAGTTCCAAGAACACAGCAGCTGCCAAGGACTAGCCAAGAAGAGCGCAAAAGTACCACAACATGCCTGCCTCCACAGCTTTTTCCTTGGGGACATGCCTAATTTCTTGCTGATTTGCCTTTCGCGTCTTAGGGTTGGGGTTCGGCCTAGGGCTAGGACTTTTAAAATCAGGAAGCCCTGAGTTCCAGGCACACTGGAGCTGTGAAAGGCATCCAAAAGGGAGTGCAAAAGTGCCACAACATGGTTGCTTTCACGGCTTTTTCCTTGGCAAGAAGCTTAACACCAGGCTGATTTCCCTTCCCAGGGTTACTGTTAGGCTTAGGCCTAGGGCTAGGATTTTTAAAACTAGGAAGCCCTGGGCTCCAGGCACACTGCAGCTGTTCAAGGCATCCCAAGGGGAGTACAAAAGTGCAACAACATGGCAGCTTTCACAGCTTTTTCCTTGGCACCATCCCTATACCTAGGCTGATTTATCTGCCTAGGGTTAGGGTTAGGGTTCAGCCTAGGGCTTGGAGTTTTTTAACCAGGAAGCCCTGAGTTCCAGGCTTACAGCATCTGCCAAAGGCATCCCAAAGGGAGTGCAAAAGTGCCACAACATGGCTGCTTTCACAGCTTTTCCCTTAGGAAGAACCCTAATACGCGGCTGATTTACCTTCCTAGGGTTACTGTTAGGCTTAGGCCTAGGACTTTTAAAACCAGGAAGCCCTGGGCTCCAGGCACACTGCAGCTGCGAAAGGCATCCCAAGGGGAGCACAAAAGTGACACAACTTGGCTGCTTCTGCTGCTATTCTCATGAGACCATCCTGAACCATAGGCTGATTTTCCTTCCTAGGGTTAAGGTTTGAGTTACGCCTGGGGTAAGGGTTCTATTAACCAGAAAGCCCTGAGTTCCAAGAACACAGCAGCTGCGAAGGACTACCCAAGAAGAGCGCAAAAGTACCACAACATGCCTGCCTCCACAGCTTTTTCCTTGGGGACATGCCTAATTCCTGGCTGATTTGCCTTTCTCGTCTTAGGGTTGGGGTTCGGCCTAGGGCTAGGATAATTTTAACTAGGAAGCCCTGAGTTCCAGGCTTACTGCATCTGCCAAAGGCATCCCAAAGGGAGTGCAGAAGTGCCACAACATGGCTGCTTTCACGGCTTTTCCCTTAGGAAGAACCCTAATACGCGGCTGATTTACCTTCCTAGGGTTACTGTTAGGCTTAGGCCTAGGACTTTTAAAACCAGGAAGCCCTGGGCTCCAGGCACACTGCAGCTGTGAAAGGCATCCCAAGGGGAGCGCAAAAGTGACACAACTTGGCTGCCACCACTGATATTTCCATGAGACCATCCCGAATCATAGGCTGATTTTCCTTCCTAGGGTTAAGGTTTGAGTTACGCCTGGGGTAAGGGTTCTATTAACCAGAAAGCCCTGAGTTCCAAGAACACAGCAGCTGCGAAGGACTACCCAAGAAGAGCGCAAAAGTACCACAACATGCCTGCCTCCACAGCTTTTTCCTTGGGGACATGCCTAATTCCTGGCTGATTTGCCTTTCTCGTCTTAGGGTTGGGGTTCGGCCTAGGGCTAGGATTTTTTTAACTAGGAAGCCCTGAGTTCCAGGCTTACTTCATCTGCCAAAAGCATCCCAAAGGGAGTGCAGAAGTGCCACAACATGGCTGCTTTCACGGCTTTTCCCTTAGGAAGAACCCTAATACGCGGCTGATTTACCTTCCTAGGGTTACTGTTAGGCTTAGGCCTAGGACTTTTAAAACCAGGAAGCCCTTAGCTCCAGGCACATGCAGCTGTTCAAGGCATCCCAAGAGGGCCGCAGAAGTGACACAACTTGGCTGCCTCTGCTGCTATTCTCATGAGACCATCCTGAACCATAGGCTGATTTTCCTTCTTAGGGTTAAGGTTTGAGTTACGCCTAGGGTAAGAGTTCTATTAACCAGAAAGCCCTGAGTTCCAAGAACACAGCAGCTGCAAAGGACTACCCAAGAAGAGCGCAAAAGTACCACAACGTGCCTGCCTTCACAGCTTTTTCCTTGGGGACATGCCTAATTCCTGGCTGATTTGCCTTTCTCGTCTTAGGGTTGGGGTTCGGCCTAGGGCTAGGATTTTTTTAACTAGGAAGCCCTGAGTTCCAGGCTTACTGCATCTGCCAAAGGCATCCCAAAGGGTGTGCAAAAGTGCCACAACATGGCTGCTTTCACGGCTTTTCCCTTAGGAAGAACCCTAATACGCGGCTGATTTACCTTCCTAGGGTTACTGTTAGGCTTAGGCCTAGGACTTTTAAAACCAGGAAGCCCTGGGCTCCAGGCACATGCAGCTGTTAAAGGCATCCCAAGAGGGCCGCAAAAGTGACACAACTTGGCTGCCTCTGCTGCTATTCTCATGAGACCATCCCGAACCATAGGCTGATTTTCCTTCCTAGGGTGAAGGTTTGAGTTTCGCCTAGGGTAAGGGTTCTATTAACCAGAAAGCCCTGAGTTCCAAGAACACAGCAGCTGCCAAGGACTAGCCAAGAAGAGCGCAAAAGTACCACAACATGCCTGCCTCCACAGCTTTTTCCTTGGGGACATGCCTAATTCCTGGCTGATTTGCCTTTCTCGTCTTAGGGTTGGGGTTCGGCCTAGGGCTAGGATTTTTAAAATCAGGAAGCCCTGAGTTCCAGGCACACTGGAGCTGTGAAAGGCATCCAAAAGGGAGTGCAAAAGTGCCACAACATGGTTGCTTTCACGGCTTTTTCCTTGGCAAGAAGCTTAACACCAGGCTGATTTCCCTTCCCAGGGTTACTGTTAGGCTTAGGCCTAGGGCTAGGATTTTTAAAACTAGGAAGCCCTGGGCTCCAGGCACACTGCAGCTGTTCAAGGCATCCCAAGGGGAGTACAAAAGTGCAACAACATGGCAGCTTTCACAGCTTTTTCCTTGGCACCATCCCTATACCTAGGCTGATTTATCTGCCTAGGGTTAGGGTTAGGGTTCAGCCTAGGGCTTGGAGTTTTTTAACCAGGAAGCCCTGAGTTCCAGGCTTACAGCATCTGCCAAAGGCATCCCAAAGGGAGTGCAAAAGTGCCACAACATGGCTGCTTTCACAGCTTTTCCCTTAGGAAGAACCCTAATACGCGGCTGATTTACCTTCCTAGGGTTACTGTTAGGCTTTGGCCTAGGACTTTTAAAACCAGGAAGCCCTGGGCTCCAGGCACACTGCAGCTGCGAAAGGCATCCCAAGGGGAGCACAAAAGTGACACAACTTGGCTGCTTCTGCTGCTATTCTCATGAGACCATCCTGAACCATAGGCTGATTTTCCTTCCTAGGGTTAAGGTTTGAGTTACGCCTGGGGTAAGGGTTCTATTAACCAGAAAGCCCTGAGTTCCAAGAACACAGCAGCTGCGAAGGACTACCCAAGAAGAGCGCAAAAGTACCACAACATGCCTGCCTCCACAGCTTTTTCCTTGGGGACATGCCTAATTCCTGGCTGATTTGCCTTTCTCGTCTTAGGGTTGGGGTTCGGCCTAGGGCTAGGATAATTTTAACTAGGAAGCCCTGAGTTCCAGGCTTACTGCATCTGCCAAAGGCATCCCAAAGGGAGTGCAGAAGTGCCACAACATGGCTGCTTTCACGGCTTTTCCCTTAGGAAGAACCCTAATACGCGGCTGATTTACCTTCCTAGGGTTACTGTTAGGCTTAGGCCTAGGACTTTTAAAACCAGGAAGCCCTGGGCTCCAGGCACACTGCAGCTGTGAAAGGCATCCCAAGGGGAGCGCAAAAGTGACACAACTTGGCTGCCACCACTGATATTTCCATGAGACCATCCCGAATCATAGGCTGATTTTCCTTCCTAGGGTTAAGGTTTGAGTTACGCCTGGGGTAAGGGTTCTATTAACCAGAAAGCCCTGAGTTCCAAGAACACAGCAGCTGCGAAGGACTACCCAAGAAGAGCGCAAAAGTACCACAACATGCCTGCCTCCACAGCTTTTTCCTTGGGGACATGCCTAATTCCTGGCTGATTTGCCTTTCTCGTCTTAGGGTTGGGGTTCGGCCTAGGGCTAGGATTTTTTTAACTAGGAAGCCCTGAGTTCCAGGCTTACTTCATCTGCCAAAAGCATCCCAAAGGGAGTGCAGAAGTGCCACAACATGGCTGCTTTCACGGCTTTTCCCTTAGGAAGAACCCTAATACGCGGCTGATTTACCTTCCTAGGGTTACTGTTAGGCTTAGGCCTAGGACTTTTAAAACCAGGAAGCCCTTAGCTCCAGGCACATGCAGCTGTTCAAGGCATCCCAAGAGGGCCGCAGAAGTGACACAACTTGGCTGCCTCTGCTGCTATTCTCATGAGACCATCCTGAACCATAGGCTGATTTTCCTTCTTAGGGTTAAGGTTTGAGTTACGCCTAGGGTAAGAGTTCTATTAACCAGAAAGCCCTGAGTTCCAAGAACACAGCAGCTGCAAAGGACTACCCAAGAAGAGCGCAAAAGTACCACAACGTGCCTGCCTTCACAGCTTTTTCCTTGGGGACATGCCTAATTCCTGGCTGATTTGCCTTTCTCGTCTTAGGGTTGGGGTTCGGCCTAGGGCTAGGATTTTTTTAACTAGGAAGCCCTGAGTTCCAGGCTTACTGCATCTGCCAAAGGCATCCCAAAGGGTGTGCAAAAGTGCCACAACATGGCTGCTTTCACGGCTTTTCCCTTAGGAAGAACCCTAATACGCGGCTGATTTACCTTCCTAGGGTTACTGTTAGGCTTAGGCCTAGGACTTTTAAAACCAGGAAGCCCTGGGCTCCAGGCACATGCAGCTGTTAAAGGCATCCCAAGAGGGCCGCAAAAGTGACACAACTTGGCTGCCTCTGCTGCTATTCTCATGAGACCATCCCGAACCATAGGCTGATTTTCCTTCCTAGGGTGAAGGTTTGAGTTTCGCCTAGGGTAAGGGTTCTATTAACCAGAAAGCCCTGAGTTCCAAGAACACAGCAGCTGCCAAGGACTAGCCAAGAAGAGCGCAAAAGTACCACAACATGCCTGCCTCCACAGCTTTTTCCTTGGGGACATGCCTAATTCCTGGCTGATTTGCCTTTCTCGTCTTAGGGTTGGGGTTCGGCCTAGGGCTAGGATTTTTAAAATCAGGAAGCCCTGAGTTCCAGGCACACTGGAGCTGTGAAAGGCATCCAAAAGGGAGTGCAAAAGTGCCACAACATGGTTGCTTTCACGGCTTTTTCCTTGGCAAGAAGCTTAACACCAGGCTGATTTCCCTTCCCAGGGTTACTGTTAGGCTTAGGCCTAGGGCTAGGATTTTTAAAACTAGGAAGCCCTGGGCTCCAGGCACACTGCAGCTGTTCAAGGCATCCCAAGGGGAGTACAAAAGTGCAACAACATGGCAGCTTTCACAGCTTTTTCCTTGGCACCATCCCTATACCTAGGCTGATTTATCTGCCTAGGGTTAGGGTTAGGGTTCAGCCTAGGGCTTGGAGTTTTTTAACCAGGAAGCCCTGAGTTCCAGGCTTACAGCATCTGCCAAAGGCATCCCAAAGGGAGTGCAAAAGTGCCACAACATGGCTGCTTTCACAGCTTTTCCCTTAGGAAGAACCCTAATACGCGGCTGATTTACCTTCCTAGGGTTACTGTTAGGCTTTGGCCTAGGACTTTTAAAACCAGGAAGCCCTGGGCTCCAGGCACACTGCAGCTGCGAAAGGCATCCCAAGGGGAGCACAAAAGTGACACAACTTGGCTGCTTCTGCTGCTATTCTCATGAGACCATCCTGAACCATAGGCTGATTTTCCTTCCTAGGGTTAAGGTTTGAGTTACGCCTGGGGTAAGGGTTCTATTAACCAGAAAGCCCTGAGTTCCAAGAACACAGCAGCTGCGAAGGACTACCCAAGAAGAGCGCAAAAGTACCACAACATGCCTGCCTCCACAGCTTTTTCCTTGGGGACATGCCTAATTCCTGGCTGATTTGCCTTTCTCGTCTTAGGGTTGGGGTTCGGCCTAGGGCTAGGATAATTTTAACTAGGAAGCCCTGAGTTCCAGGCTTACTGCATCTGCCAAAGGCATCCCAAAGGGAGTGCAGAAGTGCCACAACATGGCTGCTTTCACGGCTTTTCCCTTAGGAAGAACCCTAATACGCGGCTGATTTACCTTCCTAGGGTTACTGTTAGGCTTAGGCCTAGGACTTTTAAAACCAGGAAGCCCTGGGCTCCAGGCACACTGCAGCTGTGAAAGGCATCCCAAGGGGAGCGCAAAAGTGACACAACTTGGCTGCCACCACTGATATTTCCATGAGACCATCCCGAATCATAGGCTGATTTTCCTTCCTAGGGTTAAGGTTTGAGTTACGCCTGGGGTAAGGGTTCTATTAACCAGAAAGCCCTGAGTTCCAAGAACACAGCAGCTGCGAAGGACTACCCAAGAAGAGCGCAAAAGTACCACAACATGCCTGCCTCCACAGCTTTTTCCTTGGGGACATGCCTAATTCCTGGCTGATTTGCCTTTCTCGTCTTAGGGTTGGGGTTCGGCCTAGGGCTAGGATTTTTTTAACTAGGAAGCCCTGAGTTCCAGGCTTACTTCATCTGCCAAAAGCATCCCAAAGGGAGTGCAGAAGTGCCACAACATGGCTGCTTTCACGGCTTTTCCCTTAGGAAGAACCCTAATACGCGGCTGATTTACCTTCCTAGGGTTACTGTTAGGCTTAGGCCTAGGACTTTTAAAACCAGGAAGCCCTTAGCTCCAGGCACATGCAGCTGTTCAAGGCATCCCAAGAGGGCCGCAGAAGTGACACAACTTGGCTGCCTCTGCTGCTATTCTCATGAGACCATCCTGAACCATAGGCTGATTTTCCTTCTTAGGGTTAAGGTTTGAGTTACGCCTAGGGTAAGAGTTCTATTAACCAGAAAGCCCTGAGTTCCAAGAACACAGCAGCTGCAAAGGACTACCCAAGAAGAGCGCAAAAGTACCACAACGTGCCTGCCTTCACAGCTTTTTCCTTGGGGACATGCCTAATTCCTGGCTGATTTGCCTTTCTCGTCTTAGGGTTGGGGTTCGGCCTAGGGCTAGGATTTTTTTAACTAGGAAGCCCTGAGTTCCAGGCTTACTGCATCTGCCAAAGGCATCCCAAAGGGTGTGCAAAAGTGCCACAACATGGCTGCTTTCACGGCTTTTCCCTTAGGAAGAACCCTAATACGCGGCTGATTTACCTTCCTAGGGTTACTGTTAGGCTTAGGCCTAGGACTTTTAAAACCAGGAAGCCCTGGGCTCCAGGCACATGCAGCTGTTAAAGGCATCCCAAGAGGGCCGCAAAAGTGACACAACTTGGCTGCCTCTGCTGCTATTCTCATGAGACCATCCCGAACCATAGGCTGATTTTCCTTCCTAGGGTTAAGGTTTGAGTTACGCCTAGGGTAAGGGTTCTATTAACCAGAAAGCCCTGAGTTCCAAGAACACAGCAGCTGCGAAGGACTACCCAAGAAGAGCGCAAAAGTACCACAACGTGCCTGCCTCCACAGCTTTTTCCTTGGGGACATGCCTAATTCCTGGCTGATTTGCCTTTCTCGTCTTAGGGTTGGGGTTCGGCCTAGGGCTAGGATTTTTAAAATCAGGAAGCCCTGAGTTCCAGGCACACTGGAGCTGTGAAAGGCATCCAAAAGGGAGTGCAAAAGTGCCACAACATGGCTGCTTTCACGGCTTTTTCCTTGGCAAGAAGCTTAACACCAGGCTGATTTCCTTTCCCAGGGTTACTGTAAGGCTTAGGCCTAGGGCTAGGATTTTTAAAACTAGGAAGCCCTTAGATCCAGGCACACTGCAGCTGTTCAAGGCATCCCAAGGGGAGTACAAAAGTGCAACAACATGGCAGCTTTCACAGCTTTTTCCTTGGCACCATCCCTATACCTAGGCTGATTTATCTGCCTAGGGTTAGGGTTAGGGTTCAGCCTAGGGCTTGGGGTTTTTTAACCAGGAAGCCCTGAGTTCCAGGCTTACTGCATCTGCCAAAGGCATCCCAAAGGGAGTGCAGAACTGGCACAACATAGCTGCTTTCACGGCTTTTCCCTTAGGAAGAACCCTAATACGCGGCTGATTTACCTTCCTAGGGTTACTGTTAGGCTTAGGCCTAGGACTTTTAAAACTAGGAAGCCCTGGGCTCCAGGCACACTGCAGCTGTTAAAGACATCCCAAGAGGGCCGCAGAAGTGACACAACTTGGCTGCCTCTGCTTCTATTCTCATGAGACCATCCCGAACCATAGGCTGATTTTCCTTCCTAGGGTTAAGGTTTGAGTTACGCCTAGGGTAAGAGGTCTATTAACCAGAAAGACCTGAGTTCCAAGAACACAGCAGCTGCGAAGGACTACCCAAGAAGAGCGCAAAAGTACCACAACATGCCTGCCTCCACAGCTTTTTCCTTGGGGACATGCCTAATTCCTGGCTGATTTGCCTTTCTCGTCTTAGGGTTGGGGTTCGGCCTAGGGCTAGGATAATTTTAACTAGGAAGCCCTGAGTTCCAGGCTTACTGCATCTGCCAAAGGCATCCCAAAGGGAGTGCAGAAGTGCCACAACATGGCTGCTTTCACGGCTTTTCCCTTAGGAAGAACCCTAATACGCGGCTGATTTACCTTCCTAGGGTTACTGTTAGGCTTAGGCCTAGGACTTTTAAAACCAGGAAGCCCTGGGCTCCAGGCACACTGCAGCTGCGAAAGGCATCCCAAGGGGAGCGCAAAAGTGACACAACTTGGCTGCCACCACTGATATTTCCATGAGACCATCCCGAACCATAGGCTGATTTTCCTTCCTAGGGTTAAGGTTTGAGTTACGCCTAGGGTAAGGGTTCTATTAACCAGAAAGCCCTGAGTTCCAAGAACACAGCAGCTGCGAAAGACTACCCAAGAAGAGCGCAAAAGTACCACAACATGCCTGCCTCCACAGCTTTTTCCTTGGGGACATGCCTAATTCCCGGCTGATTTGCCTTTCTCGTCTTAGGGTTGGGGTTCGGCCTAGGGCTAGGACTTTTAAAATCAGGAAGCCCTGAGTTCCAGGCACACTGGAGCTGTGAAAGGCATCCAAAAGGGAGTGCAAAAGTGCCACAACATGGTTGCTTTCACGGCTTTTTCCTTGGCAAGAAGCCTAACACCAGGCTGATTTCCCTTCCCAGGGTTACTGTTAGGCTTAGGCCTAGGGCTAGGATTTTTAAAACTAGGAAGCCCTGGGCTCCAGGCACACTGCAGCTGTTCAAGGCATCCCAAGGGGAGTACAAAAGTGCAACAACATGGCAGCTTTCACAGCTTTTTCCTTGGCACCATCCCTATACCTAGGCTGATTTATCTGCCTAGGGTTGGGGTTAGGGTTCAGCCTAGGGCTTGGAGTTTTTTAACCAGGAAGCCCTGAGTTCCAGGCTTACAGCATCTGCCAAAGGCATCCCAAAGGGAGTGCAGAAGTGCCACAACATGGCTGCTTTCACGGCTTTTCCCTTAGGAAGAACCCTAATACGCGGCTGATTTACCTTCCTAGGGTTACTGTTAGGCTTAGGCCTAGGACTTTTAAAACCAGGAAGCCCTGGGCTCCAGGCACACTGCAGCTGTGAAAGGCATCCCAAGGGGAGCGCAAAAGTGACACAACTTGGCTGCCACCACTGATATTTCCATGAGACCATCCCGAATCATAGGCTGATTTTCCTTCCTAGGGTTAAGGTTTGAGTTACGCCTGGGGTAAGGGTTCTATTAACCAGAAAGCCCTGAGTTCCAAGAACACAGCAGCTGCGAAGGACTACCCAAGAAGAGCGCAAAAGTGCCACAACATGCCTGCCTCCACAGCTTTTTCCTTGGGGACATGCCTAATTCCTGGCTGATTTGCCTTTCTCGTCTTAGGGTTGGGGTTCGGCCTAGGGCTAGGATTTTTTTAACTAGGAAGCCCTGAGTTCCAGGCTTACTTCATCTGCCAAAGGCATCCCAAAGGGAGTGCAGAAGTGCCACAACATGGCTGCTTTCACGGCTTTTCCCTTAGGAAGAACCCTAATACGCGGCTGATTTACCTTCCTAGGGTTACTGTTAGGCTTAGGCCTAGGACTTTTAAAACCAGGAAGCCCTGGGCTCCAGGCACATGCAGCTGTTAAAGGCATCCCAAGAGGGCTGCAGAAGTGACACAACTTGGCTGCCTCTGCTGCTATTCTCATGAGACCATCCCGAACCATAGGCTGATTTTCCTTCTTAGGGTTAAGGTTTGAGTTACGCCTAGGGTAAGAGTTCTATTAACCAGAAAGACCTGAGTTCCAAGAACACAGCAGCTGCGAAGGACTACCCAAGAAGAGCGCAAAAGTACCACAACATGCCTGCCTCCACAGCTTTTTCCTTGGGGACATGCCTAATTCCTGGCTGATTTGCCTTTCTCGTCTTAGGGTTGGGGTTCGGCCTAGGGCTAGGATTTTTAAAATCAGGAAGCCCTGAGTTCCAGGCTTACTGCATCTGCCAAAGGCATCCCAAAGGGAGTGCAGAAGTGCCACAACATGGCTGCTTTCACGGCTTTTCCCTTTGGAAGAACCCTAATACGCGGCTGATTTACCTTCCTAGGGTTACTGTTAGGCTTAGGCCTAGGACTTTTAAAACCAGGAAGCCCTGGGCTCCAGGCACACTGCAGCTGCGAAAGGCATCCCAAGGGGAGCGCAAAAGTGACACAACTTGGCTGCCACCACTGATATTTCCATGAGACCATCCCGAACCATAGGCTGATTTTCCTTCCTAGAGTTAAGGTTTGAGTTACGCCTAGGGTAAGGGTTCTATTAACCAGAAAGCCCTGAGTTCCAAGAACACAGCAGCTGCCAAGGACTAGCCAAGAAGAGCACAAAAGTACCACAACATGCCTGCCTCCACAGCTTTTTCCTTGGGGACATGCCTAATTTCTTGCTGATTTGCCTTTCTCGTCTTAGGGTTGGGGTTCGGCCTAGGGCTACGACTTTTAAAATCAGGAAGCCCTGAGTTCCAGGCACACTGGAGCTGTGAAAGGCATCCAAAAGGGAGTGCAAAAGTGCCACAACATGGTTGCTTTCACGGCTTTTTCCTTGGCAAGAAGCTTAACACCAGGCTGATTTCCCTTCCCAGGGTTACTGTTAGGCTTAGGCCTAGGGCTAGGATTTTTAAAACTAGGAAGCCCTGGGCTCCAGGCACACTGCAGCTGTTCAAGGCATCCCAAGGGGAGTACAAAAGTGCAACAACATGGCAGCTTTCACAGCTTTTTCCTTGGCACCATCCCTATACCTAGGCTGATTTATCTGCCTAGGGTTAGGGTTAGGGTTCAGCCTAGGGCTTGGAGTTTTTTAACCAGGAAGCCCTGAGTTCCAGGCTTACAGCATCTGCCAAAGGCATTCCAAAGGGAGTGCAAAAGTGCCACAACATGGCTGCTTTCACAGCTTTTCCCTTAGGAAGAACCCTAATACGCGGCTGATTTACCTTCCTAGGGTTACTGTTAGGCTTAGACCTAGGACTTTTAAAACCAGGAAACCCTGGGCTCCAAGCATATGCAGCTGTTAAAGGCATCCCAAGAGGGCTGCAGAAGTGACACAACTTGGCTGCCTCTGCTTCTATTCTCATGAGACCATCCCGAACCATAGGCTGATTTTCCTTCCTAGGGTTAAGGTTTGAGTTACGCCTAGGGTAAGAGTTCTATTAACCAGAAAGCCCTGAGTTCCAAGAACACAGCAGCTGCGAAGGACTACCCAAGAAGAGCGCAAAAGTACCACAACGTGCCTGCCTCCACAGCTTTTTCCTTGGGGACATGCCTAATTCCTGGCTGATTTGCCTTTCTCGTCTTAGGGTTGGGGTTCGGCCTAGGGCTAGGATATTTTTAACTAGGAAGCCCTGAGTTCCAGGCTTACTTCATCTGCCAAAGGCATCCCAAAGGGAGTGCAGAAGTGCCACAACATGGCTGCTTTCACGGCTTTTCCCTTAGGAAGAACCCTAATACGCGGCTGATTTACCTTCCTAGGGTTACTGTTAGGCTTAGGCCTAGGACTTTTAAAGCCAGGAAGCCCTGGGCTCCAGGCACATGCAGCTGTTAAAGGCATCCCAAGAGGGCTGCAGAAGTGACACAACTTGGCTGCCTCTGCTGCTATTCTCATGAGACCATCCCGAACCATAGGCTGATTTTCCTTCTTAGGGTTAAGGTTTGAGTTAAGCCTAGGGTAAGAGTTCTATTAACCAGAAAGCCCTGAGTTCCAAGAACACAGCAGCTGCGAAGGACTACCCAAGAAGAGCGCAAAAGTACCACAACGTGCCTGCCTCCACAGCTTTTTCCTTGGGGACATGCCTAATTCCTGGCTGATTTGCCTTTCTCGTCTTAGGGTTGGGGTTCGGCCTAGGGCTAGGATTTTTTTAACTAGGATGCCTTGAGTTCCAGGCTTACTGCATCTGCCAAAGGCATCCCAAAGGGAGTGCAGAAGTGCCACAACATGGCTGCTTTCACGGCTTTTCCCTTAGGAAGAACCCTAATACGCGGCTGATTTACCTTCCTAGGGTTACTGTTAGGCTTAGGCCTAGGACTTTTAAAACCAGGAAGCCCTGGGCTCCAGGCACATGCAGCTGTTAAAGGCATCCCAAGAGGGCTGCAGAAGTGACACAACTTGGCTGCCTCTGCTGCTATTCTCATGAGACCATCCCGAACCATAGGCTGATTTTCCTTCTTAGGGTTAAGGTTTGAGTTACGCCTAGGGTAAGAGTTCTATTAACCAGAAAGCCCTGAGTTCCAAGAACACAGCAGCTGCGAAGGACTACCCAAGAAGAGCGCAAAAGTACCACAACATGCCTGCCTCCACAGCTTTTTCCTTGGGGACATGCCTAATTCCTGGCTGATTTGCCTTTCTCGTCTTAGGGTTGGGGTTCGGCCTAGGGCTAGGATTTTTAAAATCAGGAAGCCCTGAGTTCCAGGCTTACTGCATCTGCCAAAGGCATCCCAAAGGGAGTGCAGAAGTGCCACAACATGGCTGCTTTCACGGCTTTTCCCTTTGGAAGAACCCTAATATGCGGCTGATTTACCTTCCTAGGGTTACTGTTAGGCTTAGGCCTAGGACTTTTAAAACCAGGAAGCCCTGGGCTCCAGGCACACTGCAGCTGCGAAAGGCATCCCAAGGGGAGCGCAAAAGTGACACAACTTGGCTGCCACCACTGATATTTCCATGAGACCATCCCGAACCATAGGCTGATTTTCCTTCCTAGAGTTAAGGTTTGAGTTACGCCTAGGGTAAGGGTTCTATTAACCAGAAAGCCCTGAGTTCCAAGAACACAGCAGCTGCCAAGGACTAGCCAAGAAGAGCACAAAAGTACCACAACATGCCTGCCTCCACAGCTTTTTCCTTGGGGACATGCCTAATTTCTTGCTGATTTGCCTTTCTCGTCTTAGGGTTGGGGTTCGGCCTAGGGCTAGGACTTTTAAAATCAGGAAGCCCTGAGTTCCAGGCACACTGGAGCTGTGAAAGGCATCCAAAAGGGAGTGCAAAAGTGCCACAACATGGTTGCTTTCACGGCTTTTTCCTTGGCAAGAAGCTTAACACCAGGCTGATTTCCCTTCCCAGGGTTACTGTTAGGCTTAGGCCTAGGGCTAGGATTTTTAAAACTAGGAAGCCCTGGGCTCCAGGCACACTGCAGCTGTTCAAGGCATCCCAAGGGGAGTACAAAAGTGCAACAACATGGCAGCTTTCACAGCTTTTTCCTTGGCACCATCCCTATACCTAGGCTGATTTATCTGCCTAGGGTTAGGGTTAGGGTTCAGCCTAGGGCTTGGAGTTTTTTAACCAGGAAGCCCTGAGTTCCAGGCTTACAGCATCTGCCAAAGGCATTCCAAAGGGAGTGCAAAAGTGCCACAACATGGCTGCTTTCACAGCTTTTCCCTTAGGAAGAACCCTAATACGCGGCTGATTTACCTTCCTAGGGTTACTGTTAGGCTTAGACCTAGGACTTTTAAAACCAGGAAACCCTGGGCTCCAAGCATATGCAGCTGTTAAAGGCATCCCAAGAGGGCTGCAGAAGTGACACAACTTGGCTGCCTCTGCTTCTATTCTCATGAGACCATCCCGAACCATAGGCTGATTTTCCTTCCTAGGGTTAAGGTTTGAGTTACGCCTAGGGTAAGAGTTCTATTAACCAGAAAGCCCTGAGTTCCAAGAACACAGCAGCTGCGAAGGACTACCCAAGAAGAGCGCAAAAGTACCACAACGTGCCTGCCTCCACAGCTTTTTCCTTGGGGACATGCCTAATTCCTGGCTGATTTGCCTTTCTCGTCTTAGGCTTGGGGTTCGGCCTAGGGCTAGGATATTTTTAACTAGGAAGCCCTGAGTTCCAGGCTTACTTCATCTGCCAAAGGCATCCCAAAGGGAGTGCAGAAGTGCCACAACATGGCTGCTTTCACGGCTTTTCCCTTAGGAAGAACCCTAATACGCGGCTGATTTACCTTCCTAGGGTTACTGTTAGGCTTAGGCCTAGGACTTTTAAAGCCAGGAAGCCCTGGGCTCCAGGCACATGCAGCTGTTAAAGGCATCCCAAGAGGGCTGCAGAAGTGACACAACTTGGCTGCCTCTGCTGCTATTCTCATGAGACCATCCCGAACCATAGGCTGATTTTCCTTCTTAGGGTTAAGGTTTGAGTTAAGCCTAGGGTAAGAGTTCTATTAACCAGAAAGCCCTGAGTTCCAAGAACACAGCAGCTGCGAAGGACTACCCAAGAAGAGCGCAAAAGTACCACAACGTGCCTGCCTCCACAGCTTTTTCCTTGGGGACATGCCTAATTCCTGGCTGATTTGCCTTTCTCGTCTTAGGGTTGGGGTTCGGCCTAGGGCTAGGATTTTTTTAACTAGGATGCCTTGAGTTCCAGGCTTACTGCATCTGCCAAAGGCATCCCAAAGGGAGTGCAGAAGTGCCACAACATGGCTGCTTTCACGGCTTTTCCCTTAGGAAGAACCCTAATACGCGGCTGATTTACCTTCCTAGGGTTACTGTTAGGCTTAGGCCTAGGACTTTTAAAACCAGGAAGCCCTGGGCTCCAGGCACACTGCAGCTGCGAAAGGCATCCCAAGGGGAGCGCAAAAGTGACACAACTTGGCTGCCACCACTGATATTTCCATGAGACCATCCCGAACCATAGGCTGATTTTCCTTCCTAGGGTTAAGGTTTGAGTTACGCCTAGGGTAAGGGTTCTATTAACCAGAAAGCCCTGAGTTCCAAGAACACAGCAGCTGCCAAGGACTAGCCAAGAAGAGCGCAAAAGTACCACAACATGCCTGCCTCCACAGCTTTTTCCTTGGGGACATGCCTAATTCCCGGCTGATTTGCCTTTCTCGTCTTAGGGTTGGGGTTCGGCCTAGGGCTAGGATTTTTTTAACTAGGAAGCCCTGAGTTCCAGGCTTACAGCATCTGCCAAAGGCATCCCAAAGGGAGTGCAAAAGTGCCACAACATGGCTGCTTTCACAGCTTTTCCCTTAGGAAGAACCCTAATACGCGGCTGATTTACCTTCCTAGGGTTACTGTTAGGCTTAGACCTAGGACTTTTAAAACCAGGAAACCCTGGGCTCCAAGCATATGCAGCTGTTAAAGGCATCCCAAGAGGGCTGCAGAAGTGACACAACTTGGCTGCCTCTGCTTCTATTCTCATGAGACCATCCCGAATCATAGGCTGATTTTCCTTCCTAGGGTTAAGGTTTGAGTTACGCCTAGGGTAAGAGTTCTATTAACCAGAAAGCCCTGAGTTCCAAGAACACAGCAGCTGCGAAGGACTACCCAAGAAGAGCGCAAAAGTACCACAACGTGCCTGCCTCCACAGCTTTTTCCTTGGGGACATGCCTAATTCCTGGCTGATTTGCCTTTCTCGTCTTAGGGTTGGGGTTCGGCCTAGGGCTAGGATATTTTTAACTAGGAAGCCCTGAGTTCCAGGCTTACTTCATCTGCCAAAGGCATCCCAAAGGGAGTGCAGAAGTGCCACAACATGGCTGCTTTCACGGCTTTTCCCTTAGGAAGAACCCTAATACGCGGCTGATTTACCTTCCTAGGGTTACTGTTAGGCTTAGGCCTAGGACTTTTAAAGCCAGGAAGCCCTGGGCTCCAGGCACATGCAGCTGTTAAAGTCATCCCAAGAGGGCTGCAGAAGTGACACAACTTGGCTGCCTCTGCTGCTATTCTCATGAGACCATCCCGAACCATAGGCTGATTTTCCTTCTTAGGGTTAAGGTTTGAGTTAAGCCTAGGGTAAGAGTTCTATTAACCAGAAAGCCCGGAGTTCCAAGAACACAGCAGCTGCGAAGGACTACCCAAGAAGAGCGCAAAAGTACCACAACGTGCCTGCCTCCACAGCTTTTTCCTTGGGGACATGCCTAATTCCTGGCTGATTTGCCTTTCTCGTCTTAGGGTTGGGGTTCGGCCTAGGGCTAGGATTTTTTTAACTAGGATGCCTTGAGTTCCAGGCTTACTGCATCTGCCAAAGGCATCCCAAAGGGAGTGCAGAAGTGCCACAACATGGCTGCTTTCACGGCTTTTCCCTTAGGAAGAACCCTAATACGCGGCTGATTTACCTTCCTAGGGTTACTGTTAGGCTTAGGCCTAGGACTTTTAAAACCAGGAAGCCCTGGGCTCCAGGCACACTGCAGCTGCGAAAGGCATCCCAAGGGGAGCGCAAAAGTGACACAACTTGGCTGCCACCACTGATATTTCCATGAGACCATCCCGAACCATAGGCTGATTTTCCTTCCTAGGGTTAAGGTTTGAGTTACGCCTAGGGTAAGGGTTCTATTAACCAGAAAGCCCTGAGTTCCAAGAACACAGCAGCTGCCAAGGACTAGCCAAGAAGAGCGCAAAAGTACCACAACATGCCTGCCTCCACAGCTTTTTCCTTGGGGACATGCCTAATTCCTGGCTGATTTGCCTTTCTCGTCTTAGGGTTGGGGTTCGGCCTAGGGCTAGGATTTTTTTAACTAGGAAGCCCTGAGTTCCAGGCACACTGGAGCTGTGAAAGGCATCCAAAAGGGAGTGCAAAAGTGCCACAACATGGTTGCTTTCACGGCTTTTTCCTTGGCAAGAAGCCTAACACCAGGCTGATTTCCCTTCCCAGGGTTACTGTTAGGCTTAGGCCTAGGGCTAGGATTTTTAAAACTAGGAAGCCCTGGGCTCCAGGCACACTGCAGCTGTTCAAGGCATCCCAAGGGGAGTACAAAAGTGCAACAACATGGCAGCTTTCACAGCTTTTTCCTTGGCACCATCCCTATACCTAGACTGATTTATCTGCCTAGGGTTAGGGTTAGGGTTCAGCCTAGGGCTTGGAGTTTTTTAACCAGGAAGCCCTGAGTTCCAGGCTTACTGCATCTGCCAAAGGCATCCCAAAGGGAGTGTAGAAGTGCCACAACATGGCTGCTTTCACGGCTTTTCCCTTAGGAAGAACCCTAATACGCGGCTGATTTACCTTCCTAGGGTTACTGTTAGGCTTGGGCCTAGGACTTTTAAAACCAGGAAGCCCTGGGCTCCAGGCACACTGCAGCTGCGAAAGGCATCCCAAGGGGAGCACAAAAGTGACACAACTTGGCTGCCTCTGCTGCTATTCTCATGAGACCATCCTGAACCATAGGCTGATTTTCCTTCCTAGGGTTAAGGTTTGAGTTACGCCTGGGGTAAGGGTTCTATTAACCAGAAAGCCCTGAGTTCCAAGAACACAGCAGCTGCGAAGGACTACCCAAGAAGAGCGCAAAAGTACCACAACATGCCTGCCTCCACAGCTTTTTCCTTGGGGACATGCCTAATTCCTGGCTGATTTGCCTTTCTCGTCTTAGGGTTGGGGTTCGGCCTAGGGCTAGGATTTTTTTAACTAGGAAGCCCTGAGTTCCAGGCTTACTTCATCTGCAAAAAGCATCCCAAAGGGAGTGCAGAAGTGCCACAACATGGCTGCTTTCACGGCTTTTCCCTTAGGAAGAACCCTAATACGCGGCTGATTTACCTTCCTAGGGTTACTGTTAGGCTTAGGCCTAGGACTTTTAAAACCAGGAAGCCCTGGGCTCCAGGCACACTGCAGCTGCGAAAGGCATCCCAAGGGGAGCGCAAAAGTGACACAACTTGGCTGCCACCACTGATATTTCCATGAGACCATCCCGAACCATAGGCTGATTTTCCTTCCTAGGGTTAAGGTTTGAGTTACGCCTAGGGTAAGGGTTCTAATAACCAGAAAGCCCTGAGCTCCAAGAACACAGCAGCTGCGAAAGACTACCCAAGAAGAGCGCAAAAGTACCACAACATGCCTGCCTCCACAGCTTTTTCCTTGGGGACATGCCTAATTCCTGGCTGATTTGCCTTTCTCGTCTTAGGGTTGGGGTTCGGCCTAGGGCTAGGATTTTTTAACTAGGAAGCCCTGAGTTCCAGGCTTACTGCATCTGCCAAAGGCATCCCAAAGGGAGTGCAAAAGTGCCACATCATGGCTGCTTTCACGTCTTTTCCCATAGGTAGAACCCTAATACGCGGCTGATTTACCTTCCTAGGCTTACTGTTAGGCTTAGGCCTAGGACTTTTAAAACCAGGAAGCCCTGGGCTCCAGGCACACTGCAGCTGCGAAAGGCATCCCAAGGGGAGCGCAAAAGTACCACAACATGCCTGCCTCCACAGCTTTTTCCTTGGGGACATGCCTAATTCCCGGCTGATTTGCCTTTCTCGTCTTAGGGTTGGGGTTCGGCCTAGGGCTAGGACTTTTAAAATCAGGAAGCCCTGAGTTCCAGGCACACTGGAGCTGTGAAAGGCATCCAAAAGGGAGTGCAAAAGTGCCACAACATGGTTGCTTTCACGGCTTTTTCCTTGGCAAGATGCTTAACACCAGGCTGATTTCCCTTCCCTTGGTTCCTGTCAGGCTTAGGCGTAGGGCTGGGATTTTTAAAACTAGGAAGCCCTTAGCTCCAGGCACACTGCAGCTGTTCAAGGCATCCCAAGGGGAGTACAAAAGTGCAACAACATGGCAGCTTTCAAAGCTTTTTCCTTGGCACCATCCCTATACCTAGGCTGATTTATCTGCCTAGGGTTGGGGTTAGGGTTCAGCCTAGGGCTTGGAGTTTTTTAACCAGGAAGCCCTGAGTTCCAGGCTTACAGCATCTGCCAAAGGCATCCCAAAGGGAGTGCAAAAGTGCCACAACATGGCTGCTTTCACAGCTTTTCCCTTAGGAAGAACCCTAATACCCGGCTGATTTACCTTCCTAGGGTTACTGTTAGGCTTAGACCTAGGACTTTTAAAACCAGGAAACCCTGGGCTCCAAGCATATGCAGCTGTTAAAGGCATCCCAAGAGGGCTGCAGAAGTGACACAACTTGGCTGCCTCTGCTTCTATTCTCATGAGACCATCCCGAACCATAGGCTGATTTTCCTTCCTAGGGTTAAGGTTTGAGTTACGCCTAGGGTAAGAGTTCTATTAACCAGAAAGCCCTGAGTTCCAAGAACACAGCAGCTGCGAAGGACTACCCAAGAAGAGCGCAAAAGTACCACAACGTGCCTGCCTCCACAGCTTTTTCCTTGGGGACATGCCTAATTCCTGGCTGATTTGCCTTTCTTGTCTTAGGGTTGGGGTTCGGCCTAGGGCTAGGATTTTTTTAACTGGGAAGCCCTGAGTTCCAGGCTTACTGCATCTGCCAAAGGCATCCCAAAGGGAGTACAAAAGTGCCACAACATGGCTGCTTTCACAGCTTTTCCCTTAGGAAGAACCCTAATACGCGGCTGATTTACCTTCCTAGGGTTACTGTTAGGCTTAGGCCTAGGACTTTTAAAACCAGGAAGCCCTGGGCTCCAGGCACACTGCAGCTGCGAAAGGCATCCCAAGGGGAGCGCAAAAGTGACACAACTTGGCTGCCACCACTGATATTTCCATGAGACCATCCCGAACCATAGGCTGATTTTCCTTCCTAGGGTTAAGGTTTGAGTTACGCCTAGGGTAAGGGTTCTATTAACCAGAAAGCCCTGAGTTCCAAGAACACAGCAGCTGCAAAGGACTAGCCAAGAAGAGAGCAAAAGTACCACAACATGCCTGCCTCCACAGCTTTTTCCTTGGGGACATGCCTAATTCCTGGCTGATTTGCCTTTCTCGTCTTAGGGTTGAGGTTCGGCCTAGGGCTAGGATTTTTAAAATCAGGAAGCCCTGAGTTCCAGGCACACTGGAGCTGTGAAAGGCATCCAAAAGGGAGTGCAAAAGTGCCACAACATGGTTGCTTTCACGGCTTTTTCCTTGGCAAGATGCTTAACACCAGGCTGATTTCGCTTCCCTTGGTTACTGTCAGGCTTAGGCGTAGGGCTAGGATTTTTAAAACTAGGAAGCCCTTAGCTCCAGGCACACTGCAGCTGTTCAAGGCATCCCAAGGGGAGTACAAAAGTGCAACAACATGGCAGCTTTCAAAGCTTTTTCCTTGGCACCATCCCTATACCTAGGCTGATTTATCTGCCTAGGGTTGGGGTTAGGGTTCAGCCTAGGGCTTGGAGTTTTTTAACCAGGAAGCCCTGAGTTCCAGGCTTACTGCATCTGCCAAAGGCATCCCAAAGGGAGTGCAGAAGTGCCACAACATGGCTGCTTTCACGGCTTTTCCCTTAGGAAGAACCCTAATACGCGGCTGATTTACCTTCCTAGGGTTACTGTTAGGCTTAGGCCTAGGACTTTTAAAACCAGGAAGCCCTGGGCTCCAGGCACACTGCAGATGTGAAAGGCATCCCAAGGGGAGCGCAAAAGTGACACAACTTGGCTGCCACCACTGATATTTCCATGAGACCATCCCGAATCATAGGCTGATTTTCCTTCCTAGGGTTAAGGTTTGAGTTACGCCTGGGGTAAGGGTTCTATTAACCAGAAAGCCCTGAGTTCCAAGAACACAGCAGCTGCGAAGGACTACCCAAGAAGAGCGCAAAAGTGCCACAACATGCCTGCCTCCACAGCTTTTTCCTTGGGGACATGCCTAATTCCTGGCTGATTTGCCTTTCTCGTCTTAGGGTTGGGGTTCGGCCTAGGGCTAGGATTTTTTTAACTAGGAAGCCCTGAGTTCCAGGCTTACTTCATCTGCCAAAGGCATCCCAAAGGGAGTGCAGAAGTGCCACAACATGGCTGCTTTCACGGCTTTTCCCTTAGGAAGAACCCTAATACGCGGCTGATTTACCTTCCTAGGGTTACTGTTAGGCTTAGGCCTAGGACTTTTAAAACCAGGAAGCCCTGGGCTCCAGGCACATGCAGCTGTTAAAGGCATCCCAAGAGGGCTGCAGAAGTGACACAACTTGGCTGCCTCTGCTGCTATTCTCATGAGACCATCCCGAACCATAGGCTGATTTTCCTTCTTAGGGTTAAGGTTTGAGTTACGCCTAGGGTAAGAGTTCTATTAACCAGAAAGACCTGAGTTCCAAGAACACAGCAGCTGCGAAGGACTACCCAAGAAGAGCGCAAAAGTACCACAACATGCCTGCCTCCACAGCTTTTTCCTTGGGGACATGCCTAATTCCTGGCTGATTTGCCTTTCTCGTCTTAGGGTTGGGGTTCGGCCTAGGGCTAGGATTTTTAAAATCAGGAAGCCCTGAGTTCCAGGCTTACTGCATCTGCCAAAGGCATCCCAAAGGGAGTGCAGAAGTGCCACAACATGGCTGCTTTCACGGCTTTTCCCTTTGGAAGAACCCTAATACGCGGCTGATTTACCTTCCTAGGGTTACTGTTAGGCTTAGGCCTAGGACTTTTAAAACCAGGAAGCCCTGGGCTCCAGGCACACTGCAGCTGCGAAAGGCATCCCAAGGGGAGCGCAAAAGTGACACAACTTGGCTGCCACCACTGATATTTCCATGAGACCATCCCGAACCATAGGCTGATTTTCCTTCCTAGAGTTAAGGTTTGAGTTACGCCTAGGGTAAGGGTTCTATTAACCAGAAAGCCCTGAGTTCCAAGAACACAGCAGCTGCCAAGGACTAGCCAAGAAGAGCACAAAAGTACCACAACATGCCTGCCTCCACAGCTTTTTCCTTGGGGACATGCCTAATTTCTTGCTGATTTGCCTTTCTCGTCTTAGGGTTGGGGTTCGGCCTAGGGCTAGGACTTTTAAAATCAGGAAGCCCTGAGTTCCAGGCACACTGGAGCTGTGAAAGGCATCCAAAAGGGAGTGCAAAAGTGCCACAACATGGTTGCTTTCACGGCTTTTTCCTTGGCAAGAAGCTTAACACCAGGCTGATTTCCCTTCCCAGGGTTACTGTTAGGCTTAGGCCTAGGGCTAGGATTTTTAAAACTAGGAAGCCCTGGGCTCCAGGCACACTGCAGCTGTTCAAGGCATCCCAAGGGGAGTACAAAAGTGCAACAACATGGCAGCTTTCACAGCTTTTTCCTTGGCACCATCCCTATACCTAGGCTGATTTATCTGCCTAGGGTTAGGGTTAGGGTTCAGCCTAGGGCTTGGAGTTTTTTAACCAGGAAGCCCTGAGTTCCAGGCTTACAGCATCTGCCAAAGGCATTCCAAAGGGAGTGCAAAAGTGCCACAACATGGCTGCTTTCACAGCTTTTCCCTTAGGAAGAACCCTAATACGCGGCTGATTTACCTTCCTAGGGTTACTGTTAGGCTTAGACCTAGGACTTTTAAAACCAGGAAACCCTGGGCTCCAAGCATATGCAGCTGTTAAAGGCATCCCAAGAGGGCTGCAGAAGTGACACAACTTGGCTGCCTCTGCTTCTATTCTCATGAGACCATCCCGAATCATAGGCTGATTTTCCTTCCTAGGGTTAAGGTTTGAGTTACGCCTAGGGTAAGAGTTCTATTAACCAGAAAGCCCTGAGTTCCAAGAACACAGCAGCTGCGAAGGACTACCCAAGAAGAGCGCAAAAGTACCACAACGTGCCTGCCTCCACAGCTTTTTCCTTGGGGACATGCCTAATTCCTGGCTGATTTGCCTTTCTCGTCTTAGGGTTGGGGTTCGGCCTAGGGCTAGGATATTTTTAACTAGGAAGCCCTGAGTTCCAGGCTTACTTCATCTGCCAAAGGCATCCCAAAGGGAGTGCAGAAGTGCCACAACATGGCTGCTTTCACGGCTTTTCCCTTAGGAAGAACCCTAATACGCGGCTGATTTACCTTCCTAGGGTTACTGTTAGGCTTAGGCCTAGGACTTTTAAAGCCAGGAAGCCCTGGGCTCCAGGCACATGCAGCTGTTAAAGGCATCCCAAGAGGGCTGCAGAAGTGACACAACTTGGCTGCCTCTGCTGCTATTCTCATGAGACCATCCCGAACCATAGGCTGATTTTCCTTCTTAGGGTTAAGGTTTGAGTTAAGCCTAGGGTAAGAGTTCTATTAACCAGAAAGCCCGGAGTTCCAAGAACACAGCAGCTGCGAAGGACTACCCAAGAAGAGCGCAAAAGTACCACAACGTGCCTGCCTCCACAGCTTTTTCCTTGGGGACATGCCTAATTCCTGGCTGATTTGCCTTTCTCGTCTTAGGGTTGGGGTTCGGCCTAGGGCTAGGATTTTTTTAACTAGGATGCCTTGAGTTCCAGGCTTACTGCATCTGCCAAAGGCATCCCAAAGGGAGTGCAGAAGTGCCACAACATGGCTGCTTTCACGGCTTTTCCCTTAGGAAGAACCCTAATACGCGGCTGATTTACCTTCCTAGGGTTACTGTTAGGCTTAGGCCTAGGACTTTTAAAACCAGGAAGCCCTGGGCTCCAGGCACACTGCAGCTGCGAAAGGCATCCCAAGGGGAGCGCAAAAGTGACACAACTTGGCTGCCACCACTGATATTTCCATGAGACCATCCCGAACCATAGGCTGATTTTCCTTCCTAGGGTTAAGGTTTGAGTTACGCCTAGGGTAAGGGTTCTATTAACCAGAAAGCCCTGAGTTCCAAGAACACAGCAGCTGCCAAGGACTAGCCAAGAAGAGCGCAAAAGTACCACAACATGCCTACCTCCACAGCTTTTTCCTTGGGGACATGCCTAATTCCTGGCTGATTTGCCTTTCTCGTCTTAGGGTTGGGGTTCGGCCTAGGGCTAGGACTTTTAAAATCAGGAAGCCCTGAGTTCCAGGCACACTGGAGCTGTGAAAGGCATCCAAAAGGGAGTGCAAAAGTGCCACAACATGGTTGCTTTCACGGCTTTTTCCTTGGCAAGAAGCCTAACACCAGGCTGATTTCCCTTCCCAGGGTTACTGTTAGGCTTAGGCCTAGGGCTAGGATTTTTAAAACTAGGAAGCCCTGGGCTCCAGGCACACTGCAGCTGTTCAAGGCATCCCAAGGGGAGTACAAAAGTGCAACAACATGGCAGCTTTCACAGCTTTTTCCTTGGCACCATCCCTATACCTAGACTGATTTATCTGCCTAGGGTTAGGGTTAGGGTTCAGCCTAGGGCTTGGAGTTTTTTAACCAGGAAGCCCTGAGTTCCAGGCTTACTGCATCTGCCAAAGGCATCCCAAAGGGAGTGTAGAAGTGCCACAACATGGCTGCTTTCACGGCTTTTCCCTTAGGAAGAACCCTAATACGCGGCTGATTTACCTTCCTAGGGTTACTGTTAGCCTTGGGCCTAGGACTTTTAAAACCAGGAAGCCCTGGGCTCCAGGCACACTGCAGCTGCGAAAGGCATCCCAAGGGGAGCACAAAAGTGACACAACTTGGCTGCCTCTGCTGCTATTCTCATGAGACCATCCTGAACCATAGGCTGATTTTCCTTCCTAGGGTTAAGGTTTGAGTTACGCCTGGGGTAAGGGTTCTATTAACCAGAAAGCCCTGAGTTCCAAGAACACAGCAGCTGCGAAGGACTACCCAAGAAGAGCGCAAAAGTACCACAACATGCCTGCCTCCACAGCTTTTTCCTTGGGGACATGCCTAATTCCTGGCTGATTTGCCTTTCTCGTCTTAGGGTTGGGGTTCGGCCTAGGGCTAGGATTTTTTTAACTAGGAAGCCCTGAGTTCCAGGCTTACTTCATCTGCAAAAAGCATCCCAAAGGGAGTGCAGAAGTGCCACAACATGGCTGCTTTCACGGCTTTTCCCTTAGGAAGAACCCTAATACGCGGCTGATTTACCTTCCTAGGGTTACTGTTAGGCTTAGGCCTAGGACTTTTAAAACCAGGAAGCCCTGGGCTCCAGGCACACTGCAGCTGCGAAAGGCATCCCAAGGGGAGCGCAAAAGTGACACAACTTGGCTGCCACCACTGATATTTCCATGAGACCATCCCGAACCATAGGCTGATTTTCCTTCCTAGGGTTAAGGTTTGAGTTACGCCTAGGGTAAGGGTTCTAATAACCAGAAAGCCCTGAGCTCCAAGAACACAGCAGCTGCGAAAGACTACCCAAGAAGAGCGCAAAAGTACCACAACATGCCTGCCTCCACAGCTTTTTCCTTGGGGACATGCCTAATTCCTGGCTGATTTGCCTTTCTCGTCTTAGGGTTGGGGTTCGGCCTAGGGCTAGGATTTTTTAACTAGGAAGCCCTGAGTTCCAGGCTTACTGCATCTGCCAAAGGCATCCCAAAGGGAGTGCAAAAGTGCCACATCATGGCTGCTTTCACGTCTTTTCCCATAGGTAGAACCCTAATACGCGGCTGATTTACCTTCCTAGGCTTACTGTTAGGCTTAGGCCTAGGACTTTTAAAACCAGGAAGCCCTGGGCTCCAGGCACACTGCAGCTGCGAAAGGCATCCCAAGGGGAGCGCAAAAGTACCACAACATGCCTGCCTCCACAGCTTTTTCCTTGGGGACATGCCTAATTCCCGGCTGATTTGCCTTTCTCGTCTTAGGGTTGGGGTTCGGCCTAGGGCTAGGACTTTTAAAATCAGGAAGCCCTGAGTTCCAGGCACACTGGAGCTGTGAAAGGCATCCAAAAGGGAGTGCAAAAGTGCCACAACATGGTTGCTTTCACGGCTTTTTCCTTGGCAAGATGCTTAACACCAGGCTGATTTCCCTTCCCTTGGTTCCTGTCAGGCTTAGGCGTAGGGCTGGGATTTTTAAAACTAGGAAGCCCTGGGCTCCAGGCACACTGCAACTGTTCAAGGCATCCCAAGGGGAGTACAAAAGTGCAACAACATGGCAGCTTTCAAAGCTTTTTCCTTGGCACCATCCCTATACCTAGGCTGATTTATCTGCCTAGGGTTGGGGTTAGGGTTCAGCCTAGGGCTTGGAGTTTTTTAACCAGGAAGCCCTGAGTTCCAGGCTTACAGCATCTGCCAAAGGCATCCCAAAGGGAGTGCAAAAGTGCCACAACATGGCTGCTTTCACAGCTTTTCCCTTAGGAAGAACCCTAATACCCGGCTGATTTACCTTCCTAGGGTTACTGTTAGGCTTAGACCTAGGACTTTTAAAACCAGGAAACCCTGGGCTCCAAGCATATGCAGCTGTTAAAGGCATCCCAAGAGGGCTGCAGAAGTGACACAACTTGGCTGCCTCTGCTTCTATTCTCATGAGACCATCCCGAACCATAGGCTGATTTTCCTTCCTAGGGTTAAGGTTTGAGTTACGCCTAGGGTAAGAGTTCTATTAACCAGAAAGCCCTGAGTTCCAAGAACACAGCAGCTGCGAAGGACTACCCAAGAAGAGCGCAAAAGTACCACAACGTGCCTGCCTCCACAGCTTTTTCCTTGGGGACATGCCTAATTCCTGGCTGATTTGCCTTTCTTGTCTTAGGGTTGGGGTTCGGCCTAGGGCTAGGATTTTTTTAACTGGGAAGCCCTGAGTTCCAGGCTTACTGCATCTGCCAAAGGCATCCCAAAGGGAGTACAAAAGTGCCACAACATGGCTGCTTTCACAGCTTTTCCCTTAGGAAGAACCCTAATACGCGGCTGATTTACCTTCCTAGGGTTACTGTTAGGCTTAGGCCTAGGACTTTTAAAACCAGGAAGCCCTGGGCTCCAGGCACACTGCAGCTGCGAAAGGCATCCCAAGGGGAGCGCAAAAGTGACACAACTTGGCTGCCACCACTGATATTTCCATGAGACCATCCCGAACCATAGGCTGATTTTCCTTCCTAGGGTTAAGGTTTGAGTTACGTCTAGGGTAAGGGTTCTATTAACCAGAAAGCCCTGAGTTCCAAGAACACAGCAGCTGCAAAGGACTAGCCAAGAAGAGAGCAAAAGTACCACAACATGCCTGCCTCCACAGCTTTTTCCTTGGGGACATGCCTAATTCCTGGCTGATTTGCCTTTCTCGTCTTAGGGTTGAGGTTCGGCCTAGGGCTAGGATTTTTAAAATCAGGAAGCCCTGAGTTCCAGGCACACTGGAGCTGTGAAAGGCATCCAAAAGGGAGTGCAAAAGTGCCACAACATGGTTGCTTTCACGGCTTTTTCCTTGGCAAGATGCTTAACACCAGGCTGATTTCGCTTCCCTTGGTTACTGTCAGGCTTAGGCGTAGGGCTAGGATTTTTAAAACTAGGAAGCCCTTAGCTCCAGGCACACTGCAGCTGTTCAAGGCATCCCAAGGGGAGTACAAAAGTGCAACAACATGGCAGCTTTCAAAGCTTTTTCCTTGGCACCATCCCTATACCTAGGCTGATTTATCTGCCTAGGGTTGGGGTTAGGGTTCAGCCTAGGCCTTGGAGTTTTTTAACCAGGAAGCCCTGAGTTCCAGGCTTACTGCATCTGCCAAAGGCATCCCAAAGGGAGTGCAGAAGTGCCACAACATGGCTGTTTTCACGGCTTTTCCCTTAGGAAGAACCCTAATACGCGGCTGATTTACCTTCCTAGGGTTACTGTTAGGCTTAGGCCTAGGACTTTTAAAACCAGGAAGCCCTGGGCTCCAGGCACACTGCAGATGTGAAAGGCATCCCAAGGGGAGCGCAAAAGTGACACAACTTGGCTGCCACCACTGATATTTCCATGAGACCATCCCGAATCATAGGCTGATTTTCCTTCCTAGGGTTAAGGTTTGAGTTACGCCTGGGGTAAGGGTTCTATTAACCAGAAAGCCCTGAGTTCCAAGAACACAGCAGCTGCGAAGGACTACCCAAGAAGAGCGCAAAAGTGCCACAACATGCCTGCCTCCACAGCTTTTTCCTTGGGGACATGCCTAATTCCTGGCTGATTTGCCTTTCTCGTCTTAGGGTTGGGGTTCGGCCTAGGGCTAGGATTTTTTTAACTAGGGAGCCCTGAGTTCCAGGCTTACTTCATCTGCCAAAGGCATCCCAAAGGGAGTGCAGAAGTGCCACAACATGGCTGCTTTCACGGCTTTTCCCTTAGGAAGAACCCTAATACGCGGCTGATTTACCTTCCTAGGGTTACTGTTAGGCTTAGGCCTAGGACTTTTAAAACCAGGAAGCCCTGGGCTCCAGGCACATGCAGCTGTTAAAGGCATCCCAAGAGGGCTGCAGAAGTGACACAACTTGGCTGCCTCTGCTGCTATTCTCATGAGACCATCCTGAACCATAGGCTGATTTTCCTTCCTAGGGTTAAGGTTTGAGTTACGCCTGGGGTAAGGGTTCTATTAACCAGAAAGCCCTGAGTTCCAAGAACACAGCAGCTGCGAAGGACTACCCAAGAAGAGCGCAAAAGTACCACAACATGCCTGCCTCCACAGCTTTTTCCTTGGGGACATGCCTAATTCCTGGCTGATTTGCCTTTCTCGTCTTAGGGTTGGGGTTCGGCCTAGGGCTAGGATTTTTTTAACTAGGAAGCCCTGAGTTCCAGGCTTACTTCATCTGCAAAAAGCATCCCAAAGGGAGTGCAGAAGTGCCACAACATGGCTGCTTTCACGGCTTTTCCCTTAGGAAGAACCCTAATACGCGGCTGATTTACCTTCCTAGGGTTACTGTTAGGCTTAGGCCTAGGACTTTTAAAACCAGGAAGCCCTGGGCTCCAGGCACACTGCAGCTGCGAAAGGCATCCCAAGGGGAGCGCAAAAGTGACACAACTTGGCTGCCACCACTGATATTTCCATGAGACCATCCCGAACCATAGGCTGATTTTCCTTCCTAGGGTTAAGGTTTGAGTTACGCCTAGGGTAAGGGTTCTAATAACCAGAAAGCCCTGAGCTCCAAGAACACAGCAGCTGCGAAAGACTACCCAAGAAGAGCGCAAAAGTACCACAACATGCCTGCCTCCACAGCTTTTTCCTTGGGGACATGCCTAATTCCTGGCTGATTTGCCTTTCTCGTCTTAGGGTTGGGGTTCGGCCTAGGGCTAGGATTTTTTAACTAGGAAGCCCTGAGTTCCAGGCTTACTGCATCTGCCAAAGGCATCCCAAAGGGAGTGCAAAAGTGCCACATCATGGCTGCTTTCACGTCTTTTCCCATAGGTAGAACCCTAATACGCGGCTGATTTACCTTCCTAGGCTTACTGTTAGGCTTAGGCCTAGGACTTTTAAAACCAGGAAGCCCTGGGCTCCAGGCACACTGCAGCTGCGAAAGGCATCCCAAGGGGAGCGCAAAAGTACCACAACATGCCTGCCTCCACAGCTTTTTCCTTGGGGACATGCCTAATTCCCGGCTGATTTGCCTTTCTCGTCTTAGGGTTGGGGTTCGGCCTAGGGCTAGGACTTTTAAAATCAGGAAGCCCTGAGTTCCAGGCACACTGGAGCTGTGAAAGGCATCCAAAAGGGAGTGCAAAAGTGCCACAACATGGTTGCTTTCACGGCTTTTTCCTTGGCAAGATGCTTAACACCAGGCTGATTTCCCTTCCCTTGGTTCCTGTCAGGCTTAGGCGTAGGGCTGGGATTTTTAAAACTAGGAAGCCCTTAGCTCCAGGCACACTGCAGCTGTTCAAGGCATCCCAAGGGGAGTACAAAAGTGCAACAACATGGCAGCTTTCAAAGCTTTTTCCTTGGCACCATCCCTATACCTAGGCTGATTTATCTGCCTAGGGTTGGGGTTAGGGTTCAGCCTAGGGCTTGGAGTTTTTTAACCAGGAAGCCCTGAGTTCCAGGCTTACAGCATCTGCCAAAGGCATCCCAAAGGGAGTGCAAAAGTGCCACAACATGGCTGCTTTCACAGCTTTTCCCTTAGGAAGAACCCTAATACCCGGCTGATTTACCTTCCTAGGGTTACTGTTAGGCTTAGACCTAGGACTTTTAAAACCAGGAAACCCTGGGCTCCAAGCATATGCAGCTGTTAAAGGCATCCCAAGAGGGCTGCAGAAGTGACACAACTTGGCTGCCTCTGCTTCTATTCTCATGAGACCATCCCGAACCATAGGCTGATTTTCCTTCCTAGGGTTAAGGTTTGAGTTACGCCTAGGGTAAGAGTTCTATTAACCAGAAAGCCCTGAGTTCCAAGAACACAGCAGCTGCGAAGGACTACCCAAGAAGAGCGCAAAAGTACCACAACGTGCCTGCCTCCACAGCTTTTTCCTTGGGGACATGCCTAATTCCTGGCTGATTTGCCTTTCTTGTCTTAGGGTTGGGGTTCGGCCTAGGGCTAGGATTTTTTTAACTGGGAAGCCCTGAGTTCCAGGCTTACTGCATCTGCCAAAGGCATCCCAAAGGGAGTACAAAAGTGCCACAACATGGCTGCTTTCACAGCTTTTCCCTTAGGAAGAACCCTAATACGCGGCTGATTTACCTTCCTAGGGTTACTGTTAGGCTTAGGCCTTGGACTTTTAAAACCAGGAAGCCCTGGGCTCCAGGCACACTGCAGCTGCGAAAGGCATCCCAAGGGGAGCGCAAAAGTGACACAACTTGGCTGCCACCACTGATATTTCCATGAGACCATCCCGAACCATAGGCTGATTTTCCTTCCTAGGGTTAAGGTTTGAGTTACGTCTAGGGTAAGGGTTCTATTAACCAGAAAGCCCTGAGTTCCAAGAACACAGCAGCTGCAAAGGACTAGCCAAGAAGAGAGCAAAAGTACCACAACATGCCTGCCTCCACAGCTTTTTCCTTGGGGACATGCCTAATTCCTGGCTGATTTGCCTTTCTCGTCTTAGGGTTGAGGTTCGGCCTAGGGCTAGGATTTTTAAAATCAGGAAGCCCTGAGTTCCAGGCACACTGGAGCTGTGAAAGGCATCCAAAAGGGAGTGCAAAAGTGCCACAACATGGTTGCTTTCACGGCTTTTTCCTTGGCAAGATGCTTAACACCAGGCTGATTTCGCTTCCCTTGGTTACTGTCAGGCTTAGGCGTAGGGCTAGGATTTTTAAAACTAGGAAGCCCTTAGCTCCAGGCACACTGCAGCTGTTCAAGGCATCCCAAGGGGAGTACAAAAGTGCAACAACATGGCAGCTTTCAAAGCTTTTTCCTTGGCACCATCCCTATACCTAGGCTGATTTATCTGCCTAGGGTTGGGGTTAGGGTTCAGCCTAGGCCTTGGAGTTTTTTAACCAGGAAGCCCTGAGTTCCAGGCTTACTGCATCTGCCAAAGGCATCCCAAAGGGAGTGCAGAAGTGCCACAACATGGCTGTTTTCACGGCTTTTCCCTTAGGAAGAACCCTAATACGCGGCTGATTTACCTTCCTAGGGTTACTGTTAGGCTTAGGCCTAGGACTTTTAAAACCAGGAAGCCCTGGGCTCCAGGCACACTGCAGATGTGAAAGGCATCCCAAGGGGAGCGCAAAAGTGACACAACTTGGCTGCCACCACTGATATTTCCATGAGACCATCCCGAATCATAGGCTGATTTTCCTTCCTAGGGTTAAGGTTTGAGTTACGCCTGGGGTAAGGGTTCTATTAACCAGAAAGCCCTGAGTTCCAAGAACACAGCAGCTGCGAAGGACTACCCAAGAAGAGCGCAAAAGTGCCACAACATGCCTGCCTCCACAGCTTTTTCCTTGGGGACATGCCTAATTCCTGGCTGATTTGCCTTTCTCGTCTTAGGGTTGGGGTTCGGCCTAGGGCTAGGATTTTTTTAACTAGGGAGCCCTGAGTTCCAGGCTTACTTCATCTGCCAAAGGCATCCCAAAGGGAGTGCAGAAGTGCCACAACATGGCTGCTTTCACGGCTTTTCCCTTAGGAAGAACCCTAATACGCGGCTGATTTACCTTCCTAGGGTTACTGTTAGGCTTAGGCCTAGGACTTTTAAAACCAGGAAGCCCTGGGCTCCAGGCACATGCAGCTGTTAAAGGCATCCCAAGAGGGCTGCAGAAGTGACACAACTTGGCTGCCTCTGCTGCTATTCTCATGAGACCATCCTGAACCATAGGCTGATTTTCCTTCCTAGGGTTAAGGTTTGAGTTACGCCTGGGGTAAGGGTTCTATTAACCAGAAAGCCCTGAGTTCCAAGAACACAGCAGCTGCGAAGGACTACCCAAGAAGAGCGCAAAAGTACCACAACATGCCTGCCTCCACAGCTTTTTCCTTGGGGACATGCCTAATTCCTGGCTGATTTGCCTTTCTCGTCTTAGGGTTGGGGTTCGGCCTAGGGCTAGGATTTTTTTAACTAGGAAGCCCTGAGTTCCAGGCTTACTTCATCTGCAAAAAGCATCCCAAAGGGAGTGCAGAAGTGCCACAACATGGCTGCTTTCACGGCTTTTCCCTTAGGAAGAACCCTAATACGCGGCTGATTTACCTTCCTAGGGTTACTGTTAGGCTTAGGCCTAGGACTTTTAAAACCAGGAAGCCCTGGGCTCCAGGCACACTGCAGCTGCGAAAGGCATCCCAAGGGGAGCGCAAAAGTGACACAACTTGGCTGCCACCACTGATATTTCCATGAGACCATCCCGAACCATAGGCTGATTTTCCTTCCTAGGGTTAAGGTTTGAGTTACGCCTAGGGTAAGGGTTCTAATAACCAGAAAGCCCTGAGCTCCAAGAACACAGCAGCTGCGAAAGACTACCCAAGAAGAGCGCAAAAGTACCACAACATGCCTGCCTCCACAGCTTTTTCCTTGGGGACATGCCTAATTCCTGGCTGATTTGCCTTTCTCGTCTTAGGGTTGGGGTTCGGCCTAGGGCTAGGATTTTTTAACTAGGAAGCCCTGAGTTCCAGGCTTACTGCATCTGCCAAAGGCATCCCAAAGGGAGTGCAAAAGTGCCACATCATGGCTGCTTTCACGTCTTTTCCCATAGGTAGAACCCTAATACGCGGCTGATTTACCTTCCTAGGCTTACTGTTAGGCTTAGGCCTAGGACTTTTAAAACCAGGAAGCCCTGGGCTCCAGGCACACTGCAGCTGCGAAAGGCATCCCAAGGGGAGCGCAAAAGTACCACAACATGCCTGCCTCCACAGCTTTTTCCTTGGGGACATGCCTAATTCCCGGCTGATTTGCCTTTCTCGTCTTAGGGTTGGGGTTCGGCCTAGGGCTAGGACTTTTAAAATCAGGAAGCCCTGAGTTCCAGGCACACTGGAGCTGTGAAAGGCATCCAAAAGGGAGTGCAAAAGTGCCACAACATGGTTGCTTTCACGGCTTTTTCCTTGGCAAGATGCTTAACACCAGGCTGATTTCCCTTCCCTTGGTTCCTGTCAGGCTTAGGCGTAGGGCTGGGATTTTTAAAACTAGGAAGCCCTTAGCTCCAGGCACACTGCAGCTGTTCAAGGCATCCCAAGGGGAGTACAAAAGTGCAACAACATGGCAGCTTTCAAAGCTTTTTCCTTGGCACCATCCCTATACCTAGGCTGATTTATCTGCCTAGGGTTGGGGTTAGGGTTCAGCCTAGGGCTTGGAGTTTTTTAACCAGGAAGCCCTGAGTTCCAGGCTTACAGCATCTGCCAAAGGCATCCCAAAGGGAGTGCAAAAGTGCCACAACATGGCTGCTTTCACAGCTTTTCCCTTAGGAAGAACCCTAATACCCGGCTGATTTACCTTCCTAGGGTTACTGTTAGGCTTAGACCTAGGACTTTTAAAACCAGGAAACCCTGGGCTCCAAGCATATGCAGCTGTTAAAGGCATCCCAAGAGGGCTGCAGAAGTGACACAACTTGGCTGCCTCTGCTTCTATTCTCATGAGACCATCCCGAACCATAGGCTGATTTTCCTTCCTAGGGTTAAGGTTTGAGTTACGCCTAGGGTAAGAGTTCTATTAACCAGAAAGCCCTGAGTTCCAAGAACACAGCAGCTGCGAAGGACTACCCAAGAAGAGCGCAAAAGTACCACAACGTGCCTGCCTCCACAGCTTTTTCCTTGGGGACATGCCTAATTCCTGGCTGATTTGCCTTTCTTGTCTTAGGGTTGGGGTTCGGCCTAGGGCTAGGATTTTTTTAACTGGGAAGCCCTGAGTTCCAGGCTTACTGCATCTGCCAAAGGCATCCCAAAGGGAGTACAAAAGTGCCACAACATGGCTGCTTTCACAGCTTTTCCCTTAGGAAGAACCCTAATACGCGGCTGATTTACCTTCCTAGGGTTACTGTTAGGCTTAGGCCTTGGACTTTTAAAACCAGGAAGCCCTGGGCTCCAGGCACACTGCAGCTGCGAAAGGCATCCCAAGGGGAGCGCAAAAGTGACACAACTTGGCTGCCACCACTGATATTTCCATGAGACCATCCCGAACCATAGGCTGATTTTCCTTCCTAGGGTTAAGGTTTGAGTTACGTCTAGGGTAAGGGTTCTATTAACCAGAAAGCCCTGAGTTCCAAGAACACAGCAGCTGCAAAGGACTAGCCAAGAAGAGAGCAAAAGTACCACAACATGCCTGCCTCCACAGCTTTTTCCTTGGGGACATGCCTAATTCCTGGCTGATTTGCCTTTCTCGTCTTAGGGTTGGGGTTCGGCCTAGGGCTAGGATTTTTAAAATCAGGAAGCCCTGAGTTCCAGGCACACTGGAGCTGTGAAAGGCATCCAAAAGGGAGTGCAAAAGTGCCACAACATGGTTGCTTTCACGGCTTTTTCCTTGGCAAGATGCTTAACACCAGGCTGATTTCGCTTCCCTTGGTTACTGTCAGGCTTAGGCGTAGGGCTAGGATTTTTAAAACTAGGAAGCCCTTAGCTCCAGGCACACTGCAGCTGTTCAAGGCATCCCAAGGGGAGTACAAAAGTGCAACAACATGGCAGCTTTCAAAGCTTTTTCCTTGGCACCATCCCTATACCTAGGCTGATTTATCTGCCTAGGGTTGGGGTTAGGGTTCAGCCTAGGCCTTGGAGTTTTTTAACCAGGAAGCCCTGAGTTCCAGGCTTACTGCATCTGCCAAAGGCATCCCAAAGGGAGTGCAGAAGTGCCACAACATGGCTGTTTTCACGGCTTTTCCCTTAGGAAGAACCCTAATACGCGGCTGATTTACCTTCCTAGGGTTACTGTTAGGCTTAGGCCTAGGACTTTTAAAACCAGGAAGCCCTGGGCTCCAGGCACACTGCAGATGTGAAAGGCATCCCAAGGGGAGCGCAAAAGTGACACAACTTGGCTGCCACCACTGATATTTCCATGAGACCATCCCGAATCATAGGCTGATTTTCCTTCCTAGGGTTAAGGTTTGAGTTACGCCTGGGGTAAGGGTTCTATTAACCAGAAAGCCCTGAGTTCCAAGAACACAGCAGCTGCGAAGGACTACCCAAGAAGAGCGCAAAAGTGCCACAACATGCCTGCCTCCACAGCTTTTTCCTTGGGGACATGCCTAATTCCTGGCTGATTTGCCTTTCTCGTCTTAGGGTTGGGGTTCGGCCTAGGGCTAGGATTTTTTTAACTAGGGAGCCCTGAGTTCCAGGCTTACTTCATCTGCCAAAGGCATCCCAAAGGGAGTGCAGAAGTGCCACAACATGGCTGCTTTCACGGCTTTTCCCTTAGGAAGAACCCTAATACGCGGCTGATTTACCTTCCTAGGGTTACTGTTAGGCTTAGGCCTAGGACTTTTAAAACCAGGAAGCCCTGGGCTCCAGGCACATGCAGCTGTTAAAGGCATCCCAAGAGGGCTGCAGAAGTGACACAACTTGGCTGCCTCTGCTGCTATTCTCATGAGACCATCCCGAACCATAGGCTGATTTTCCTTCTTAGGGTTAAGGTTTGAGTTACGCCTAGGGTAAGAGTTCTATTAACCAGAAAGACCTGAGTTCCAAGAACACAGCAGCTGCGAAGGACTAGCCAAGAAGAGCGCAAAAGTACCACAACGTGCCTGCCTCCACAGCTTTTTCCTTGGGGACATGCCTAATTCCTGGCTGATTTGCCTTTCTCGTCTTAGGGTTGGGGTTCGGCCTAGGGCTATGATTTTTAAAATCAGGAAGCCCTGAGTTCCAGGCTTACTGCATCTGCCAAAGGCATCCCAAAGGGAGTGCAGAAGTGCCACAACATGGCTGCTTTCACGGCTTTTCCCTTTGGAAGAACCCTAATACGCGGCTGATTTACCTTCCTAGGGTTACTGTTAGGCTTAGGCCTAGGACTTTTAAAACCAGGAAGCCCTGGGCTCCAGGCACACTGCAGCTGCGAAAGGCATCCCAAGGGGAGCGCAAAAGTGACACAACTTGGCTGCCACCACTGATATTTCCATGAGACCATCCCGAACCATAGGCTGATTTTCCTTCCTAGAGTTAAGGTTTGAGTTACGCCTAGGGTAAGGGTTCTATTAACCAGAAAGCCCTGAGTTCCAAGAACACAGCAGCTGCCAAGGACTAGCCAAGAAGAGCGCAAAAGTACCACAACATGCCTGCCTCCACAGCTTTTTCCTTGGGGACATGCCTAATTTCTTGCTGATTTGCCTTTCTCGTCTTAGGGTTGGGGTTCGGCCTTGGGCTAGGACTTTTAAAATCAGGAAGCCCTGAGTTCCAGGCACACTGGAGCTGTGAAAGGCATCCAAAAGGGAGTGCAAAAGTGCCACAACATGGTTGCTTTCACGGCTTTTTCCTTGGCAAGAAGCTTAACACCAGGCTGATTTCCCTTCCCAGGGTTACTGTTAGGCTTAGGCCTAGGGCTAGGATTTTTAAAACTAGGAAGCCCTGGGCTCCAGGCATACTGCAGCTGTTCAAGGCATCCCAAGGGGAGTACAAAAGTGCAACAACATGGCAGCTTTCACAGCTTTTTCCTTGGCACCATCCCTATACCTAGGCTGATTTATCTGCCTAGGGTTGGGGTTAGGGTTCAGCCTAGGGCTTGGAGTTTTTTAACCAGGAAGCCCTGAGTTCCAGGCTTACAGCATCTGCCAAAGGCATCCCAAAGGGAGTGCAAAAGTGCCACAACATGGCTGCTTTCACAGCTTTTCCCTTAGGAAGAACCCTAATACGCGGCTGATTTACTTTCCTAGGGTTGCTGTTAGGCTTAGACCTAGGACTTTTAAAACCAGGAAACCCTGGGCTCCAAGCATATGCAGCTGTTAAAGGCATCCCAAGAGGGCTGCAGAAGTGACACAACTTGGCTGCCTCTGCTTCTATTCTCATGAGACCATCCCGAACCATAGGCTGATTTTCCTTCCTAGGGTTAAGGTTTGAGTTACGCCTAGGGTAAGAGTTCTATTAACCAGAAAGCCCTGAGTTCCAAGAACACAGCAGCTGCCAAGGACTAGCCAAGAAGAGCGCAAAAGTACCACAACGTGCCTGCCTCCACAGCTTTTTCCTTGGGGACATGCCTAATTCCTGGCTGATTTGCCTTTCTCGTCTTAGGGTTGGGGTTCGGCCTAGGGCTAGGATATTTTTAACCAGGAAGCCCTGAGTTCCAGGCTTACTGCATCTGCCAAAGGCATCCCAAAGGGAGTGCAGAAGTGCCACAACATGGCTGTTTTCACGGCTTTTCCCTTAGGAAGAACCCTAATACGCGGCTGATTTACCTTCCTAGGGTTACTGTTAGGCTTAGGCCTAGGACTTTTAAAACCAGGAAGCCCTGGGCTCCAGGCACACTGCAGATGTGAAAGGCATCCCAAGGGGAGCGCAAAAGTGACACAACTTGGCTGCCACCACTGATATTTCCATGAGACCATCCCGAATCATAGGCTGATTTTCCTTCCTAGGGTTAAGGTTTGAGTTACGCCTGGGGTAAGGGTTCTATTAACCAGAAAGCCCTGAGTTCCAAGAACACAGCAGCTGCGAAGGACTACCCAAGAAGAGCGCAAAAGTGCCACAACATGCCTGCCTCCACAGCTTTTTCCTTGGGGACATGCCTAATTCCTGGCTGATTTGCCTTTCTCGTCTTAGGGTTGGGGTTCGGCCTAGGGCTAGGATTTTTTTAACTAGGAAGCCCTGAGTTCCAGGCTTACTTCATCTGCCAAAGGCATCCCAAAGGGAGTGCAGAAGTGCCACAACATGGCTGCTTTCACGGCTTTTCCCTTAGGAAGAACCCTAATACGCGGCTGATTTACCTTCCTAGGGTTACTGTTAGGCTTAGGCCTAGGACTTTTAAAACCAGGAAGCCCTGGGCTCCAGGCACATGCAGCTGTTAAAGGCATCCCAAGAGGGCTGCAGAAGTGACACAACTTGGCTGCCTCTGCTGCTATTCTCATGAGACCATCCCGAACCATAGGCTGATTTTCCTTCTTAGGGTTAAGGTTTGAGTTACGCCTAGGGTAAGAGTTCTATTAACCAGAAAGACCTGAGTTCCAAGAACACAGCAGCTGCGAAGGACTACCCAAGAAGAGCGCAAAAGTACCACAACGTGCCTGCCTCCACAGCTTTTTCCTTGGGGACATGCCTAATTCCTGGCTGATTTGCCTTTCTCGTCTTAGGGTTGGGGTTCGGCCTAGGGCTAGGATTTTTAAAATCAGGAAGCCCTGAGTTCCAGGCTTACTGCATCTGCCAAAGGCATCCCAAAGGGAGTGCAGAAGTGCCACAACATGGCTGCTTTCACGGCTTTTCCCTTTGGAAGAACCCTAATACGCGGCTGATTTACCTTCCTAGGGTTACTGTTAGGCTTAGGCCTAGGACTTTTAAAACCAGGAAGCCCTGGGCTCCAGGCACACTGCAGCTGCGAAAGGCATCCCAAGGGGAGCGCAAAAGTGACACAACTTGGCTGCCACCACTGATATTTCCATGAGACCATCCCGAACCATAGGCTGATTTTCCTTCCTAGAGTTAAGGTTTGAGTTACGCCTAGGGTAAGGGTTCTATTAACCAGAAAGCCCTGAGTTCCAAGAACACAGCAGCTGCCAAGGACTAGCCAAGAAGAGCGCAAAAGTACCACAACATGCCTGCCTCCACAGCTTTTTCCTTGGGGACATGCCTAATTTCTTGCTGATTTGCCTTTCTCGTCTTAGGGTTGGGGTTCGGCCTAGGGCTAGGACTTTTAAAATCAGGAAGCCCTGAGTTCCAGGCACACTGGAGCTGTGAAAGGCATCCAAAAGGGAGTGCAAAAGTGCCACAACATGGTTGCTTTCACGGCTTTTTCCTTGGCAAGAAGCTTAACACCAGGCTGATTTCCCTTCCCAGGGTTACTGTTAGGCTTAGGCCTAGGACTAGGATTTTTAAAACCAGGAAGCCCTGGGCTCCAGGCACACTGC
The DNA here is from genome assembly GCA_036010785.1 of Ammospiza maritima maritima. NCBI lineage: Eukaryota > Metazoa > Chordata > Aves > Passeriformes > Passerellidae > Ammospiza > Ammospiza maritima. Next base: position 6,231,054 of record CM069694.1, read on the forward strand.
AGCTGTTCAAGGCATCCCAAGGGGAGTACAAAAGTGCAACAACATGGCAGCTTTCACAGCTTTTTCCTTGGCACCATCCCTATACCTAGGCTGATTTATCTGCCTAGGGTTAGGGTTAGGGTTCAGCCTAGGGCTTGGAGTTTTTTAACCAGGAAGCCCTGAGTTCCAGGCTTACAGCATCTGCCAAAGGCATCCCAAAGGGAGTGCAAAAGTGCCACAACATGGCTGCTTTCACAGCTTTTCCCTTAGGAAGAACCCTAATACGCGGCTGATTTACCTTCTTAGGGTTACTGTTAGGCTTAGACCTAGGACTTTTAAAACCAGGAAACCCTGGGCTCCAAGCATATGCAGCTGTTAAAGGCATCCCAAGAGGGCTGCAGAAGTGACACAACTTGGCTGCCTCTGCTTCTATTCTCATGAGACCATCCCGAACCATAGGCTGATTTTCCTTCCTAGGGTTAAGGTTTGAGTTACGCCTAGGGTAAGAGTTCTATTAACCAGAAAGCCCTGAGTTCCAAGAACACAGCAGCTGCGAAGGACTACCCAAGAAGAGCGCAAAAGTACCACAACGTGCCTGCCTCCACAGCTTTTTCCTTGGGGACATGCCTAATTCCTGGCTGATTTGCCTTTCTCGTCTTAGGGTTGGGGTTCGGCCTAGGGCTAGGATATTTTTAACTAGGAAGCCCTGAGTTCCAGGCTTACTTCATCTGCCAAAGGCATCCCAAAGGGAGTGCAGAAGTGCCACAACATGGCTGCTTTCACGGCTTTTCCCTTAGGAAGAACCCTAATACGCGGCTGATTTACCTTCCTAGGGTTACTGTTAGGCTTAGGCCTAGGACTTTTAAAACCAGGAAGCCCTGGGCTCCAGGCACATGCAGCTGTTAAAGGCATCCCAAGAGGGCTGCAGAAGTGACACAACTTGGCTGCCTCTGCTGCTATTCTCATGAGACCATCCCGAACCATAGGCTGATTTTCCTTCTTAGGGTTAAGGTTTGAGTTAAGCCTAGGGTAAGAGTTCTATTAACCAGAAAGCCCTGAGTTCCAAGAACACAGCAGCTGCGAAGGACTACCCAAGAAGAGCGCAAAAGTACCACAACGTGCCTGCCTCCACAGCTTTTTCCTTGGGGACATGCCTAATTCCTGGCTGATTTGCCTTTCTCGTCTTAGGGTTGGGGTTCGGCCTAGGGCTAGGATTTTTTTAACTAGGATGCCTTGAGTTCCAGGCTTACTGCATCTGCCAAAGGCATCCCAAAGGGAGTGCAGAAGTGCCACAACATGGCTGCTTTCACGGCTTTTCCCTTAGGAAGAACCCTAATACGCGGCTGATTTACCTTCCTAGGGTTACTGTTAGGCTTAGGCCTAGGACTTTTAAAACCAGGAAGCCCTGGGCTCCAGGCACACTGCAGCTGCGAAAGGCATCCCAAGGGGAGCGCAAAAGTGACACAACTTGGCTGCCACCACTGATATTTCCATGAGACCATCCCGAACCATAGGCTGATTTTCCTTCCTAGGGTTAAGGTTTGAGTTACGCCTAGGGTAAGGGTTCTATTAACCAGAAAGCCCTGAGTTCCAAGAACACAGCAGCTGCCAAGGACTAGCCAAGAAGAGCGCAAAAGTACCACAACATGCCTGCCTCCACAGCTTTTTCCTTGGGGACATGCCTAATTCCTGGCTGATTTGCCTTTCTCGTCTTAGGGTTGAGGTTCGGCCTAGGGCTAGGATTGTTAAAATCAGGAAGCCCTGAGTTCCAGGCACACTGGAGCTGTGAAAGGCATCCAAAAGGGAGTGCAAAAGTGCCACAACATGGTTGCTTTCACGGCTTTTTCCTTGGCAAGATGCTTAACACCAGGCTGATTTCGCTTCCCTTGGTTACTGTCAGGCTTAGGCGTAGGGCTAGGATTTTTAAAACTAGGAAGCCCTTAGCTCCAGGCACACTGCAGCTGTTCAAGGCATCCCAAGGGGAGTACAAAAGTGCAACAACATGGCAGCTTTCAAAGCTTTTTCCTTGGCACCATCCCTATACCTAGGCTGATTTATCTGCCTAGGGTTGGGGTTAGGGTTCAGCCTAGGCCTTGGAGTTTTTTAACCAGGAAGCCCTGAGTTCCAGGCTTACTGCATCTGCCAAAGGCATCCCAAAGGGAGTGCAGAAGTGCCACAACATGGCTGTTTTCACGGCTTTTCCCTTAGGAAGAACCCTAATACGCGGCTGATTTACCTTCCTAGGGTTACTGTTAGGCTTAGGCCTAGGACTTTTAAAACCAGGAAGCCCTGGGCTCCAGGCACACTGCAGATGTGAAAGGCATCCCAAGGGGAGCGCAAAAGTGACACAACTTGGCTGCCACCACTGATATTTCCATGAGACCATCCCGAATCATAGGCTGATTTTCCTTCCTAGGGTTAAGGTTTGAGTTACGCCTGGGGTAAGGGTTCTATTAACCAGAAAGCCCTGAGTTCCAAGAACACAGCAGCTGCGAAGGACTACCCAAGAAGAGCGCAAAAGTGCCACAACATGCCTGCCTCCACAGCTTTTTCCTTGGGGACATGCCTAATTCCTGGCTGATTTGCCTTTCTCGTCTTAGGGTTGGGGTTCGGCCTAGGGCTAGGATTTTTTTAACTAGGAAGCCCTGAGTTCCAGGCTTACTTCATCTGCCAAAGGCATCCCAAAGGGAGTGCAGAAGTGCCACAACATGGCTGCTTTCACGGCTTTTCCCTTAGGAAGAACCCTAATACGCGGCTGATTTACCTTCCTAGGGTTACTGTTAGGCTTAGGCCTAGGACTTTTAAAACCAGGAAGCCCTGGGCTCCAGGCACATGCAGCTGTTAAAGGCATCCCAAGAGGGCTGCAGAAGTGACACAACTTGGCTGCCTCTGCTGCTATTCTCATGAGACCATCCCGAACCATAGGCTGATTTTCCTTCTTAGGGTTAAGGTTTGAGTTACGCCTAGGGTAAGAGTTCTATTAACCAGAAAGACCTGAGTTCCAAGAACACAGCAGCTGCGAAGGACTACCCAAGAAGAGCGCAAAAGTACCACAACGTGCCTGCCTCCACAGCTTTTTCCTTGGGGACATGCCTAATTCCTGGCTGATTTGCCTTTCTTGTCTTAGGGTTGGGGTTCGGCCTAGGGCTAGGACTTTTAAAATCAGGAAGCCCTGAGTTCCAGGCACACTGGAGCTGTGAAAGGCATCCAAAAGGGAGTGCAAAAGTGCCACAACATGGTTGCTTTCACGGCTTTTTTCTTGGCAAGAAGCCTAACACCAGGCTGATTTCCCTTCCCAGGGTTACTGTTAGGCTTAGGCCTAGGGCTAGGATTTTTAAAACTAGGAAGCCCTGGGCTCCAGGCACACTGCAGCTGTTCAAGGCATCCCAAGGGGAGTACAAAAGTGCAACAACATGGCAGCTTTCACAGCTTTTTCCTTGGCACCATCCCTATACCTAGGCTGATTTATCTGCCTAGGGTTAGGGTTAGGGTTCAGCCTAGGGCTTGGAGTTTTTTAACCAGGAAGCCCTGAGTTCCAGGCTTACAGCATCTGCCAAAGGCATCCCAAAGGGAGTGCAAAAGTGCCACAACATGGCTGCTTTCACAGCTTTTCCCTTAGGAAGAACCCTAATACGCGGCTGATTTACCTTCCTAGGGTTACTGTTAGGCTTAGGCCTAGGACTTTTAAAACCAGGAAGCCCTGGGCTCCAGGCACACTGCAGATGTGAAAGGCATCCCAAGGGGAGCGCAAAAGTGACACAACTTGGCTGCCACCACTGATATTTCCATGAGACCATCCCGAATCATAGGCTGATTTTCCTTCCTAGGGTTAAGGTTTGAGTTACGCCTGGGGTAAGGGTTCTATTAACCAGAAAGCCCTGAGTTCCAAGAACACAGCAGCTGCGAAGGACTACCCAAGAAGAGCGCAAAAGTGCCACAACATGCCTGCCTCCACAGCTTTTTCCTTGGGGACATGCCTAATTCCTGGCTGATTTGCCTTTCTCGTCTTAGGGTTGGGGTTCGGCCTAGGGCTAGGATTTTTTTAACTAGGGAGCCCTGAGTTCCAGGCTTACTTCATCTGCCAAAGGCATCCCAAAGGGAGTGCAGAAGTGCCACAACATGGCTGCTTTCACGGCTTTTCCCTTAGGAAGAACCCTAATACGCGGCTGATTTACCTTCCTAGGGTTACTGTTAGGCTTAGGCCTAGGACTTTTAAAGCCAGGAAGCCCTGGGCTCCAGGCACATGCAGCTGTTAAAGGCATCCCAAGAGGGCTGCAGAAGTGACACAACTTGGCTGCCTCTGCTGCTATTCTCATGAGACCATCCCGAACCATAGGCTGATTTTCCTTCCTAGGGTTAAGGTTTGAGTTAAGCCTAGGGTAAGAGTTCTATTAACCAGAAAGCCCTGAGTTCCAAGAACACAGCAGCTGCGAAGGACTACCCAAGAAGAGCGCAAAAGTACCACAACGTGCCTGCCTCCACAGCTTTTTCCTTGGGGACATGCCTAATTCCTGGCTGATTTGCCTTTCTCGTCTTAGGGTTGGGGTTCGGCCTAGGGCTAGGATTTTTTTAACTAGGATGCCTTGAGTTCCAGGCTTACTGCATCTGCCAAAGGCATCCCAAAGGGAGTGCAGAAGTGCCACAACATGGCTGCTTTCACGGCTTTTCCCTTAGGAAGAACCCTAATACGCGGCTGATTTACCTTCCTAGGGTTACTGTTAGGCTTAGGCCTAGGACTTTTAAAACCAGGAAGCCCTGGGCTCCAGGCACACTGCAGCTGCGAAAGGCATCCCAAGGGGAGCGCAAAAGTGACACAACTTGGCTGCCACCACTGATATTTCCATGAGACCATCCCGAACCATAGGCTGATTTTCCTTCCTAGGGTTAAGGTTTGAGTTACGCCTAGGGTAAGGGTTCTATTAACCAGAAAGCCCTGAGTTCCAAGAACACAGCAGCTGCGAAGGACTAGCCAAGAAGAGCGCAAAAGTACCACAACATGCCTGCCTCCACAGCTTTTTCCTTGGGGACATGCCTAATTCCCGGCTGATTTGCCTTTCTCGTCTTAGGGTTGGGGTTCGGCCTAGGGCTAGGACTTTTAAAATCAGGAAGCCCTGAGTTCCAGGCACACTGGAGCTGTGAAAGGCATCCAAAAGGGAGTGCAAAAGTGCCACAACATGGTTGCTTTCACGGCTTTTTCCTTGGCAAGAAGCCTAACACCAGGCTGATTTCCCTTCCCAGGGTTACTGTTAGGCTTAGGCCTAGGGCTAGGATTTTTAAAACTAGGAAGCCCTGGGCTCCAGGCACACTGCAGCTGTTCAAGGCATCCCAAGGGGAGTACAAAAGTGCAACAACATGGCAGCTTTCACAGCTTTTTCCTTGGCACCATCCCTATACCTAGGCTGATTTATCTGCCTAGGGTTAGGGTTAGGGTTCAGCCTAGGGCTTGGAGTTTTTTAACCAGGAAGCCCTGAGTTCCAGGCTTACAGCATCTGCCAAAGGCATCCCAAAGGGAGTGCAAAAGTGCCACAACATGGCTGCTTTCACAGCTTTTCCCTTAGGAAGAACCCTAATACGCGGCTGATTTACCTTCCTAGGGTTACTGTTAGGCTTAGACCTAGGACTTTTAAAACCAGGAAACCCTGGGCTCCAAGCATATGCAGCTGTTAAAGGCATCCCAAGAGGGCTGCAGAAGTGACACAACTTGGCTGCCTCTGCTTCTATTCTCATGAGACCATCCCGAACCATAGGCTGATTTTCCTTCCTAGGGTTAAGGTTTGAGTTACGCCTAGGGTAAGAGTTCTATTAACCAGAAAGCCCTGAGTTCCAAGAACACAGCAGCTGCGAAGGACTACCCAAGAAGAGCGCAAAAGTACCACAACGTGCCTGCCTCCACAGCTTTTTCCTTGGGGACATGCCTAATTCCTGGCTGATTTGCCTTTCTCGTCTTAGGGTTGGGGTTCGGCCTAGGGCTAGGATTTTTTTAACTAGGAAGCCCTGAGTTCCAGGCTTACTGCATCTGCCAAAGGCATCCCAAAGGGAGTGCAGAAGTGCCACAACATGGCTGCTTTCACGGCTTTTCCCTTAGGAAGAACCCTAATACCCGGCTGATTTACCTTCCTAGGGTTACTGTTAGGCTTAGGCCTAGGACTTTTAAAACCAGGAAGCCCTGGGCTCCAGGCACACTGCAGCTGCGAATGGCAACCCAAGGGGAGCGCAAAAGTGACACAACTTGGCTGCCACCACTGATATTTCCATGAGACCATCCCGAACCATAGGCTGATTTTCCTTCCTAGGGTTAAGGTTTGAGTTACGCCTAGGGTAAGGGTTCTATTAACCAGAAAGCCCTGAGTTCCAAGAACACAGCAGCTGCGAAGGACTTCCCAAGAAGAGCGCAAAAGTACCACAACATGCCTGCCTCCACAGCTTTTTCCTTGGGGACATGCCTAATTCCTGGCTGATTTGCCTTTCTCGTCTTAGGGTTGGGGTTCGGCCTAGGGCTAGGATTTTTAAAATCAGGAAGCCCTGAGTTCCAGGCACACTGGAGCTGTGAAAGGCATCCAAAAGGGAGTGCAAAAGTGCCACAACATGGCTGCTTTCACGGCTTTTTCCTTGGCAAGAAGCCTAACACCAGGCTGATTTACCTTCCTAGGGTTACTGTAAGGGTTAGGCCTAGGGCTAGGATTTTTAAAACTAGGAAGCCCTGGGCTCCAGGCACACTGCAGCTGTTCAAGGCATCCCAAGGGGAGTACAAAAGTGCAACAACATGGCAGCTATCACAGCTTTTTCCTTGGCACCATCCCTATACCCAGGCTGTTTTATCTGCCTAGGGTTAGGGTTAGGGTTCAGCCTAGGGCTTGGAGTTTTTTAACCAGGAAGCCCTGAGTTCCAGGTTTACTGCATCTGCCAAAGGCATCCCAAAGGGAGTGTAGAAGTGCCACAACATGGCTGCTTTCACGGCTTTTCCCTTAGGAAGAACCCTAATACGCGGCTGATTTACCTTCCTAGGGTTACTGTTAGGCTTTGGCCTAGGACTTTTAAAACCAGGAAGCCCTGGGCTCCAGGCACACTGCAGCTGCGAAAGGCATCCCAAGGGGAGCACAAAAGTGACACAACTTGGCTGCCTCTGCTGCTATTCTCATGAGACCATCCTGAACCATAGGCTGATTTTCCTTCCTAGGGTTAAGGTTTGAGTTACGCCTGGGGTAAGGGTTCTATTAACCAGAAAGCCCTGAGTTCCAAGAACACAGCAGCTGCGAAGGACTACCCAAGAAGAGCGCAAAAGTACCACAACATGCCTGCCTCCACAGCTTTTTCCTTGGGGACATGCCTAATTCCTGGCTGATTTGCCTTTCTCGTCTTAGGGTTGGGGTTCGGCCTAGGGCTAGGATTTTTTTAACTAGGAAGCCCTGAGTTCCAGGCTTACTTCATCTGCAAAAAGCATCCCAAAGGGAGTGCAGAAGTGCCACAACATGGCTGCTTTCACGGCTTTTCCCTTAGGAAGAACCCTAATACGCGGCTGATTTACCTTCCTAGGGTTACTGTTAGGCTTAGGCCTAGGACTTTTAAAACCAGGAAGCCCTGGGCTCCAGGCACACTGCAGCTGTGAAAGGCATCCCAAGGGGAGCGCAAAAGTGACACAACTTGGCTGCCACCACTGATATTTCCATGAGACCATCCCGAACCATAGGCTGATTTTCCTTCCTAGGGTTAAGGTTTGAGTTACGCCTAGGGTAAGGGTTCTATTAACCAGAAAGCCCTGAGCTCCAAGAACACAGCAGCTGCGAAAGACTACCCAAGAAGAGCGCAAAAGTACCACAACATGCCTGCCTCCACAGCTTTTTCCTTGGGGACATGCCTAATTCCTGGCTGATTTGCCTTTCTCGTCTTAGGGTTGGGGTTCGGCCTAGGGCTAGGATTTTTTAACTAGGAAGCCCTGAGTTCCAGGCTTACTGCATCTGCCAAAGGCATCCCAAAGGGAGTGCAAAAGTGCCACATCATGGCTGCTTTCACGTCTTTTCCCATAGGTAGAACCCTAATACGCGGCTGATTTACCTTCCTAGGCTTACTGTTAGGCTTAGGCCTAGGACTTTTAAAACCAGGAAGCCCTGGGCTCCAGGCACACTGCAGCTGCGAAAGGCATCCCAAGGGGAGCGCAAAAGTACCACAACATGCCTGCCTCCACAGCTTTTTCCTTGGGGACATGCCTAATTCCCGGCTGATTTGCCTTTCTCGTCTTAGGGTTGTGGTTCGGCCTAGGGTTAGGGCTTTTAAAATCAGGAAGCCCTGAGTTCCAGGCACACTGGAGCTGTGAAAGGCATCCAAAAGGGAGTGCAAAAGTGCCACAACATGGTTGCTTTCACGGCTTTTTCCTTTGCAAGATGCATAACACCAGGCTGATTTCCCTTCCCTTGGTTAATGTCAGGCTTAGGCGTAGGGCTGGGATTTTTAAAACTAGGAAGCCCTTAGCTCCAGGCACACTGCAGCTGTTCAAGGCATCCCAAGGGGAGTACAAAAGTGCAACAACATGGCAGCTTTTAAAGCTTTTTCCTTGGCACCATCCCTATACCTAGGCTGATTTATCTGCCTAGGGTTGGGGTTAGGGTTCAGCCTAGGGCTTGGAGTTTTTTAACCAGGAAGCCCTGAGTTCCAGGCTTACTGCATCTGCCAAAGGCATCCCAAAGGGAGTGCAGAAGTGCCACAACATGGCTGCTTTCACGGCTTTTCCCTTAGGAAGAACCCTAATACGCGGCTGATTTACCTTCCTAGGGTTACTGTTAGGCTTAGGCCTAGGACTTTTAAAACCAGGAAGCCCTGGGCTCCAGGCACACTGCAGATGTGAAAGGCATCCCAAGGGGAGCGCAAAAGTGACACAACTTGGCTGCCACCACTGATATTTCCATGAGACCATCCCGAATCATAGGCTGATTTTCCTTCCTAGGGTTAAGGTTTGAGTTACGCCTGGGGTAAGGGTTCTATTAACCAGAAAGCCCTGAGTTCCAAGAACACAGCAGCTGCGAAGGACTACCCAAGAAGAGCGCAAAAGTGCCACAACATGCCTGCCTCCACAGCTTTTTCCTTGGGGACATGCCTAATTCCTGGCTGATTTGCCTTTCTCGTCTTAGGGTTGGGGTTCGGCCTAGGGCTAGGATTTTTTAACTAGGAAGCCCTGAGTTCCAGGCTTACTGCATCTGCCAAAGGCATCCCAAAGGGAGTGCAAAAGTGCCACATCATGGCTGCTTTCACGTCTTTTCCCTTAGGAAGAACCCTAATACGCGGCTGATTTACCTTCCTAGGCTTACTGTTAGGCTTAGGCCTAGGACTTTTAAAACCAGGAAGCCCTGGGCTCCAGGCACACTGCAGCTGCGAAAGGCATCCCAAGGGGAGCGCAAAAGTGACACAACTTGGCTGCCACCACTGATATTTCCATGAGACCATCCCGAACCATAGGCTGATTTTCCTTCCTAGGGTTAAGGTTTGAGTTACGCCTAGGGTAAGGGTTCTATTAACCAGAAAGCCCTGAGTTCCAAGAACACAGCAGCTGCCAAGGACTAGCCAAGAAGAGCGCAAAAGTACCACAACATGCCTGCCTCCACAGCTTTTTCCTTGGGGACATGCCTAATTCCCGGCTGATTTGCCTTTCTCGTCTTAGGGTTGGGGTTCGGCCTAGGGCTAGGACTTTTAAAATCAGGAAGCCCTGAGTTCCAGGCACACTGGAGCTGTGAAAGGCATCCAAAAGGGAGTGCAAAAGTGCCACAACATGGTTGCTTTCACGGCTTTTTCCTTGGCAAGAAGCCTAACACCAGGCTGATTTCCCTTCCCAGGGTTACTGTTAGGCTTAGGCCTAGGGCTAGGATTTTTAAAACTAGGAAGCCCTGGGCTCCAGGCACACTGCAGCTGTTCAAGGCATCCCAAGGGGAGTACAAAAGTGCAACAACATGGCAGCTTTCACAGCTTTTTCCTTGGCACCATCCCTATACCTAGGCTGATTTATCTGCCTAGGGTTAGGGTTAGGGTTCAGCCTAGGGCTTGGAGTTTTTTAACCAGGAAGCCCTGAGTTCCAGGCTTACAGCATCTGCCAAAGGCATCCCAAAGGGAGTGCAAAAGTGCCACAACATGGCTGCTTTCACAGCTTTTCCCTTAGGAAGAACCCTAATACGCGGCTGATTTACCTTCCTAGGGTTACTGTTAGGCTTAGACCTAGGACTTTTAAAACCAGGAAACCCTGGGCTCCAAGCATATGCAGCTGTTAAAGGCATCCCAAGAGGGCTGCAGAAGTGACACAACTTGGCTGCCTCTGCTTGTATTCTCATGAGACCATCCCGAACCATAGGCTGATTTTCCTTCCTAGGGTTAAGGTTTGAGTTACGCCTAGGGTAAGAGTTCTATTAACCAGAAAGCCCTGAGTTCCAAGAACACAGCAGCTGCGAAGGACTACCGAAGAAGAGCGCAAAAGTACCACAACGTGCCTGCCTCCACAGCTTTTTCCTTGGGGACATGCCTAATTCCTGGCTGATTTGCCTTTCTTGTCTTAGGGTTGGGGTTCGGCCTAGGGCTAGGATTTTTTTAACTAGGAAGCCCTGAGTTCCAGGCTTACTGCATCTGCCAAAGGCATCCCAAAGGGAGTGCAAAAGTGCCACAACATGGCTGCTTTCACAGCTTTTCCCTTAGGAAGAACCCTAATACGCGGCTGATTTACCTTCCTAGGGTTACTGTTAGGCTTAGGCCTAGGACTTTTAAAACCAGGAAGCCCTGGGCTCCAGGCACACTGCAGCTGCGAAAGGCATCCCAAGGGGAGCGCAAAAGTGACACAACTTGGCTGCCACCACTGATATTTCCATGAGACCATCCCGAACCATAGGCTGATTTTCCTTCCTAGGGTTAAGGTTTGAGTTACGCCTAGGGTAAGGGTTCTATTAACCACAAAGCCCTGAGCTCCAAGAACACAGCAGCTGCGAAAGACTACCCAAGAAGAGCGCAAAAGTACCACAACATGCCTGCCTCCACAGCTTTTTCCTTGGGGACATGCCTAATTCCTGGCTGATTTGCCTTTCTCGTCTTAGGGTTGGGGTTCGGCCTAGGGCTAGGATTTTTTAACTAGGAAGCCCTGAGTTCCAGGCTTACTGCATCTGCCAAAGGCATCCCAAAGGGAGTGCAAAAGTGCCACATCATGGCTGCTTTCACGTCTTTTCCCATAGGTAGAACCCTAATACGCGGCTGATTTACCTTCCTAGGCTTACTGTTAGGCTTAGGCCTAGGACTTTTAAAACCAGGAAGCTCTGGGCTCCAGGCACACTGCAGCTGCGAAAGGCATCCCAAGGGGAGCGCAAAAGTACCACAACATGCCTGCCTCCACAGCTTTTTCCTTGGGGACATGCCTAATTCCCGGCTGATTTGCCTTTCTCGTCTTAGGGTTGGGGTTCGGCCTAGGGTTATGGCTTTTAAAATCAGGAAGCCCTGAGTTCCAGGCACACTGGAGCTGTGAAAGGCATCCAAAAGGGAGTGCAAAAGTGCCACAACATGGTTGCTTTCACGGCTTTTTCCTTTGCAAGATGCATAACACCAGGCTGATTTCCCTTCCCTTGGTTACTGTCAGGCTTAGGCGTAGGGCTGGGATTTTTAAAACTAGGAAGCCCTTAGCTCCAGGCACACTGCAGCTGTTCAAGGCATCCCAAGGGGAGTACAAAAGTGCAACAACATGGCAGCTTTTAAAGCTTTTTCCTTGGCACCATCCCTATACCTAGGCTGATTTATCTGCCTAGGGTTGGGGTTAGGGTTCAGCCTAGGGCTTGGAGTTTTTTAACCAGGAAGCCCTGAGTTCCAGGCTTACTGCATCTGCCAAAGGCATCCCAAAGGGAGTGCAGAAGTGCCACAACATGGCTGCTTTCACGGCTTTTCCCTTAGGAAGAACCCTAATACGCGGCTGATTTACCTTCCTAGGGTTACTGTTAGGCTTAGGCCTAGGACTTTTAAAACCAGGAAGCCCTGGGCTCCAGGCACACTGCAGATGTGAAAGGCATCCCAAGGGGAGCGCAAAAGTGACACAACTTGGCTGCCACCACTGATATTTCCATGAGACCATCCCGAATCATAGGCTGATTTTCCTTCCTAGGGTTAAGGTTTGAGTTACGCCTGGGGTAAGGGTTCTATTAACCAGAAAGCCCTGAGTTCCAAGAACACAGCAGCTGCGAAGGACTACCCAAGAAGAGCGCAAAAGTGCCACAACATGCCTGCCTCCACAGCTTTTTCCTTGGGGACATGCCTAATTCCTGGCTGATTTGCCTTTCTCGTCTTAGGGTTGGGGTTCGGCCTAGGGCTAGGATTTTTAAAATCAGGAAGCCCTGAGTTCCAGGCTTACTGCATCTGCCAAAGGCATCCCAAAGGGAGTGCAAAAGTGCCACAACATGGCTGCTTTCACGTCTTTTCCCATAGGTAGAACCCTAATACGCGGCTGATTTACCTTCCTAGGCTTACTGTTAGGCTTAGGCCTAGGACTTTTAAAACCAGGAAGCCCTGGGCTCCAGGCACACTGCAGCTGCGAAAGGCATCCCAAGGGGAGCGCAAAAGTGACACAACTTGGCTGCCACCACTGATATTTCCATGAGACCATCCCGAACCATAGGCTGATTTTCCTTCCTAGGGTTAAGGTTTGAGTTACGCCTAGGGTAAGGGTTCTATTAACCAGAAAGCCCTGAGTTCCAAGAACACAGCAGCTGCCAAGGACTAGCCAAGAAGAGCGCAAAAGTACCACAACATGCCTGCCTCCACAGCTTTTTCCTTGGGGACATGCCTAATTCCCGGCTGATTTGCCTTTCTCGTCTTAGGGTTGGGGTTCGGCCTAGGGCTAGGACTTTTAAAATCAGGAAGCCCTGAGTTCCAGGCACACTGGAGCTGTGAAAGGCATCCAAAAGGGAGTGCAAAAGTGCCACAACATGGTTGCTTTCACGGCTTTTTCCTTGGCAAGAAGCCTAACACCAGGCTGATTTCCCTTCCCAGGGTTACTGTTAGGCTTAGGCCTAGGGCTAGGATTTTTAAAACTAGGAAGCCCTGGACTCCAGGCACACTGCAGCTGTTCAAGGCATCCCAAGGGGAGTACAAAAGTGCAACAACATGGCAGCTTTCACAGCTTTTTCCTTGGCACCATCCCTATACATAGGCTGATTTATCTGCCTAGGGTTAGGGTTAGGGTTCAGCCTAGGGCTTGGAGTTTTTTAACCAGGAAGCCCTGAGTTCCAGGCTTACAGCATCTGCCAAAGGCATCCCAAAGGGAGTGCAAAAGTGCCACAACATGGCTGCTTTCACAGCTTTTCCCTTAGGAAGAACCCTAATACGCGGCTGATTTACCTTCCTAGGGTTACTGTTAGGCTTAGACCTAGGACTTTTAAAACCAGGAAACCCTGGGCTCCAAGCATATGCAGCTGTTAAAGGCATCCCAAGAGGGCTGCAGAAGTGACACAACTTGGCTGCCTCTGCTTCTATTCTCATGAGACCATCCCGAACCATAGGCTGATTTTCCTTCCTAGGGTTAAGGTTTGAGTTACGCCTAGGGTAAGAGTTCTATTAACCAGAAAGCCCTGAGTTCCAAGAACACAGCAGCTGCGAAGGACTACCCAAGAAGAGCGCAAAAGTACCACAACGTGCCTGCCTCCACAGCTTTTTCCTTGGGGACATGCCTAATTCCTGGCTGATTTGCCTTTCTTGTCTTAGGGTTGGGGTTCGGCCTAGGGCTAGGATTTTTTTAACTAGGAAGCCCTGAGTTCCAGGCTTACTGCATCTGCCAAAGGCATCCCAAAGGGAGTGCAAAAGTGCCACAACATGGCTGCTTTCACAGCTTTTCCCTTAGGAAGAACCCTAATACGCGGCTGATTTACCTTCCTAGGGTTACTGTTAGGCTTAGGCCTAGGACTTTTAAAACCAGGAAGCCCTGGGCTCCAGGCACACTGCAGCTGCGAAAGGCATCCCAAGGGGAGCGCAAAAGTGACACAACTTGGCTGCCACCACTGATATTTCCATGAGACCATCCCGAACCATAGGCTGATTTTCCTTCCTAGGGTTAAGGTTTGAGTTACGCCTAGGGTAAGGGTTCTATTAACCAGAAAGCCCTGAGTTCCAAGAACACAGCAGCTGCAAAGGACTAGCCAAGAAGAGCGCAAAAGTACCACAACATGCCTGCCTCCACAGCTTTTTCCTTGGGGACATGCCTAATTCCTGGCTGATTTGCCTTTCTCGTCTTAGGGTTGAGGTTCGGCCTAGGGCTAGGATTTTTAAAATCAGGAAGCCCTGAGTTCCAGGCACACTGGAGCTGTGAAAGGCATCCAAAAGGGAGTGCAAAAGTGCCACAACATGGTTGCTTTCACGGCTTTTTCCTTGGCAAGATGCTTAACACCAGGCTGATTTCCCTTCCCTTGGTTACTGTCAGGCTTAGGCGTAGGGCTAGGATTTTTAAAACTAGGAAGCCCTGGGCTCCAGGCACACTGCAGCTGTTCAAGGAATCCCAAGGGGAGTACAAAAGTGCAACAACATGGCAGCTTTCAAAGCTTTTTCCTTGGCACCATCCCTATACCTAGGCTGATTTATCTGCCTAGGGTTGGGGTTAGGGTTCAGCCTAGGGCTTGGAGTTTTTTAACCAGGAAGCCCTGAGTTCCAGGCTTACTGCATCTGCCAAAGGCATCCCAAAGGGAGTGCAGAAGTGCCACAACATGGCTGCTTTCACGGCTTTTCCCTTAGGAAGAACCCTAATACCCGGCTGATTTACCTTCCTAGGGTTACTGTTAGGCTTAGGCCTAGGACTTTTAAAACCAGGAAGCCCTGGGCTCCAGGCACACTGCAGCTGCGAAAGGCAACCCAAGGGGAGCGCAAAAGTGACACAACTTGGCTGCCACCACTGATATTTCCATGAGACCATCCCGAACCATAGGCTGATTTTCCTTCCTAGGGTTAAGGTTTGAGTTACGCCTAGGGTAAGGGTTCTATTAACCAGAAAGCCCTGAGTTCCAAGAACACAGCAGCTGCGAAGGACTTCCCAAGAAGAGCGCAAAAGTACCACAACATGCCTGCCTCCACAGCTTTTTCCTTGGGGACATGCCTAATTCCTGGCTGATTTGCCTTTCTCGTCTTAGGGTTGGGGTTCGGCCTAGGGCTAGGATTTTTAAAATCAGGAAGCCCTGAGTTCCAGGCACACTGGAGCTGTGAAAGGCATCCAAAAGGGAGTGCAAAAGTGCCACAACATGGCTGCTTTCACGGCTTTTTCCTTGGCAAGAAGCCTAACACCAGGCTGATTTACCTTCCTAGGGTTACTGTAAGGGTTAGGCCTAGGGCTAGGATTTTTAAAACTAGGAAGCCCTTAGCTCCAGGCACACTGCAGCTGTTCAAGGCATCCCAAGGGGAGTACAAAAGTGCAACAACATGGCAGCTTTCACAGCTTTTTCCTTGGCACCATCCCTATACCCAGGCTGTTTTATCTGCCTAGGGTTAGGGTTAGGGTTCAGCCTAGGGCTTGGAGTTTTTTAACCAGGAAGCCCTGAGTTCCAGGCTTACTGCATCTGCCAAAGGCATCCCAAAGGGAGTGTAGAAGTGCCACAACATGGCTGCTTTCACGGCTTTTCCCTTAGGAAGAACCCTAATACGCGGCTGATTTACCTTCCTAGGGTTACTGTTAGGCTTTGGCCTAGGACTTTTAAAACCAGGAAGCCCTGGGCTCCAGGGACACTGCAGCTGCGAAAGGCATCCCAAGGGGAGCACAAAAGTGACACAACTTGGCTGCCTCTGCTGCTATTCTCATGAGACCATCCTGAACCATAGGCTGATTTTCCTTCCTAGGGTTAAGGTTTGAGTTACGCCTGGGGTAAGGGTTCTATTAACCAGAAAGCCCTGAGTTCCAAGAACACAGCAGCTGCGAAGGACTACCCAAGAAGAGCGCAAAAGTACCACAACATGCCTGCCTCCACAGCTTTTTCCTTGGGGACATGCCTAATTCCTGGCTGATTTGCCTTTCTCGTCTTAGGGTTGGGGTTCGGCCTAGGGCTAGGATTTTTTTAACTAGGAAGCCCTGAGTTCCAGGCTTACTTCATCTGCAAAAAGCATCCCAAAGGGAGTGCAGAAGTGCCACAACATGGCTGCTTTCACGGCTTTTCCCTTAGGAAGAACCCTAATACGCGGCTGATTTACCTTCCTAGGGTTACTGTTAGGCTTAGGCCTAGGACTTTTAAAACCAGGAAGCCCTGGGCTCCAGGCACACTGCAGCTGCGAAAGGCATCCCAAGGGGAGCGCAAAAGTGACACAACTTGGCTGCCACCACTGATATTTCCATGAGACCATCCCAAATCATAGGCTGATTTTCCTTCCTAGGGTGAAGGTTTGAGTTACGCCTAGGGTAAGGGTTCTATTAACCAGAAAGCCCTGAGCTCCAAGAACACAGCAGCTGCAAAAGACTACCCAAGAAGAGCGCAAAAGTACCAAAACATGCCTGCCTCCACAGCTTTTTCCTTGGGGACATGCCTAATTCCTGGCTGATTTGCCTTTCTCGTCTTAGGGTTGGGGTTCGGCCTAGGGCTAGGATTTTTTAACTAGGAAGCCCTGAGTTCCAGGCTTACTGCATCTGCCAAAGGCATCCCAAAGGGAGTGCAAAAGTGCCACATCATGGCTGCTTTCACGTCTTTTCCCATAGGTAGAACCCTAATACGCGGCTGATTTACCTTCCTAGGCTTACTGTTAGGCTTAGGCCTAGGACTTTTAAAACCAGGAAGCCCTGGGCTCCAGGCACATGCAGCTGCGAAAGGCATCCCAAGAGGGCCGCAGAACTGACACAACTTGGCTGCCTCTGCTTCTATTCTCATGAGACCATCCTGAACCATAGGCTGATTTTCCTTCCTAGGGTTAAGGTTTGAGTAACGCCTGGGGTAAGGGTTCTATTAACCAGAAAGCCCTGAGTTCCAAGAACACAGCAGCTGCGAAGGACTACCCAAGAAGAGCGCAAAAGTACCACAACATGCCTGCCTCCACAGCTTTTTCCTTGGGGACATGCCTAATTCCTGGCTGATTTGCCTTTCTCGTCTTAGGGTTGGGGTTCGGCCTAGGGCTAGGATTTTTTTAACTAGGAAGCCCTGAGTTCCAGGCTTACTTCATCTGCAAAAAGCATCCCAAAGGGAGTGCAGAAGTGCCACAACATGTCTGCTTTCACGGCTTTTCCCTTAGGAAGAACCCTAATACGCGGCTGATTTACCTTCCTAGGGTTACTGTTAGGCTTAGGCCTAGGACTTTTAAAACCAGGAAGCCCTGGGCTCCAGGCACACTGCAGCTGCGAAAGGCATCCCAAGGGGAGCGCAAAAGTGACACAACTTGGCTGCCACCACTGATATTTCCATGAGACCATCCCGAACCATAGGCTGATTTTCCTTCCTAGGGTTAAGGTTTGAGTTACGCCTAGGGTAAGGGTTCTATTAACCAGAAAGCCCTGAGCTCCATGAACACAGCAGCTGCGAAAGACTACCCAAGAAGAGCGCAAAAGTACCACAACATGCCTGCCTCCACAGCTTTTTCCTTGGGGACATGCCTAATTCCTGGCTGATTTGCCTTTCTCGTCTTAGGGTTGGGGTTCGGCCTAGGGCTAGGATTTTTTAACTAGGAAGCCCTGAGTTCCAGGCTTACTGCATCTGCCAAAGGCATCCCAAAGGGAGTGCAAAAGTGCCACAACATGGCTGCTTTCACGGCTTTTCCCATAGGAAGAACCCTAATACGCGGCTGATTTACCTTCCTAGGGTTACTGTTAGGCTTAGGCCTAGGACTTTTAAAACCAGGAAGCCCTGGGCTCCAGGCACACTGCAGCTGCGAAAGGCATCCCAAGGGGAGCGCAAAAGTGACACAACTTGGCTGCCACCACTGATATTTCCATGAGACCATCCCGAACCATAGGCTGATTTTCCTTCTTAGGGTTAAGGTTTGAGTTACGCCTGGGGTAAGGGTTCTATTAACCAGAAAGCCCTGAGTTCCAAGAACACAGCAGCTGCGAAAGACTACCCAAGAAGAGCGCAAAAGTACCACAACATGCCTGCCTCCACAGCTTTTTCCTTGGGGACATGCCTAATTCCTGGCTGATTTGCCTTTCTCGTCTTAGGGTTGGGGTTCGGCCTAGGGCTAGGATTTTTTTAACTAGGAAGCCCTGAGTTCCAGGCTTACTTCATCTGCAAAAAGCATTCCAAAGGGAGTGCAAAAGTGTCACAACATGGCTGCTTTCACGGCTTTTCCCATAGGAAGAACCCTAATACCCGGCTGATTTACCTTCCTAGGGTTACTGTTAGGCTTAGGCCTAGGACTTTTAAAACCAGGAAGCCCTGGGCTCCAGGCACACTGCAGCTGTTAAAGGCATCCCAAGGGGAGCGCAAAAGTGACACAACTTGGCTGCCTCTGCTTCTATTCTCATGAGACCATCCTGAACCATAGGCTGATTTTCATTCCTAGAGTTAAGGTTTGAGTTACGCCTAGGGTAAGAGGTCTATTAACCAGAAAGACCTGAGTTCCAAGAACACAGCAGCTGCGAAGGACAACCCAAGAAGAGCAAAAAGTACCACAACATGCCTGCCTCCACAGCTTTTTCCTTGGGGACATGCCTAATTCCTGGCTGATTTGCCTTTCTCGTCTTAGGGTTAGGGTTCAGCCTAGGTCTTGGAGTTTTTTAACCAGGAAGCCCTGAGTTCCAGGCTTACTGCATCTGCCAAAGGCATCCCAAAGGGAGTGCAAAAGTGCCACAACATGGCTGCTTTCACGGCTTTTCTTTTAGGAAGAACCCTAATACCCGGCTGATTTACCTTCCTAGGGTTACTGTTAGGCTTAGGCCTAGGACTTTTAAAACAAGAAGCCCTGGGCTCCAGGCACATGCAGCTGTTAAAGGCATCCCAAGAGGGCCGCAGAAGTGACACAACTTGGCTGCCTCTGCTTCTATTCTCATGAGACCATCCTGAACCATAGGCTGATTTTCCTTCCTATGGTTAAGGTTTGAGTTTCACCTAGGGTAAGAGGTCTATTAACCAGAAAGACCTGAGTTCCAAGAACACAGCAGCTGCGAAGGACTAGCCAAGAAGAGCGCAAAAGTACCACAACGTGCCTGCCTCCACAGCTTTTTCCTTGGGGACATGCCTAATTCCTGGCTGATTTGCCTTTCTCGTCTTAGGGTTGGGGTTCGGCCTAGGGCTAGGATATTTTTAACTCGGAAGCCCTGAGTTCCAGGCTTACTTCATCTGCCAAAGTCATCCCAAAGGGTATGCAAAAGTGCCACAACATAGCTGCTTTCACGGCTTTTCCCTTAGGAAGAACCCTAATACGCGGCTGATTTACCTTCCTAGGGTTACTGTTAGGCTTAGGCCTAGGACTTTTAAAACCAGGAAGCCCTGGGCTCCAGGCACACTGCAGCTGCGAAAGGCATCCCAAGGGGAGCGCAAAAGTGACACAACTTGGCTGCCTTTTCTGCTAATCTCATGAGACCATCCTGAACCATAGGCTGATTTTCCTTCCTAGGGTTAAGGTTTGAGTTACGCCTAGGGTAAGGGTTCTATTAACCAGAAAGCCCTGAGTTCCAAGAACACAGCAGCTGCGAAGGACTAGCCAAGAAGAGCACAAAAGTACCAAAACGTGCCTGCCTCCACAGCTTTTTCCTTGGGGACATGCCTAATTCCTGGCTGATTTGCCTTTCTCGTCTTAGGGTTGGGGTTCGGCCTAGGGCTAGGATTTTTAAAATCAGGAAGCCCTGAGTTCCAGGCACACTGGAGCTGTGAAAGGCATCCAAAAGGGAGTGCAAAAGTGCCACAACATGGCTGCTTTCACGGCTTTTTCCTTGGCAAGAAGCCTAACACCAGGCTGATTTACCTTCCCAGGGTTACTGTAAGGCTTAGGCCTAGCGCTAGGATTTTTAAAACTAGGAAGCCCTTAGCTCCAGGCACACTGCAGCTGTTCAAGGCATCCCAAGGGGAGTACAAAAGTGCAACAACATGGCAGCTTTCACAGCTTTTTCCTAGGCACCATCCCTATACCTAGGCTGTTTTATCTGCCTAGGGTTAGGGTTAGGGTTCAGCATAGGGCTTGGAGTTTTTTAACCAGGAAGCCCTGAGTTCCAGGCTTACTGCATATGCCAAAGGCATCCCAAAGGGAGTGCAAAAGTGCCACAACATGGCTGCTTTCACAGCTTTTCCCTTAGGAAGAACCCTAACACCCGGCTGATTTACCTTCCTAGGGTTACTGTTAGGCTTTGGCCTAGGACTTTTAAAACCAGGAAGCCCTGGGCTCCAGGCACACTGCAGCTCTTAAAGGCATCCCAAGAGGGCCGCAGAAGTGACACAACTTGGCTGCCTCTGCTTCTATTCTCATGAGACCATCCCGAACCATAGGGTGATTTTCCTTCCTAGGGTTAAGGTTTGAGTTACGCCTAGGGTAAGAGTTCTATTAACCAGAAAGACC
The DNA here is from genome assembly GCA_036010785.1 of Ammospiza maritima maritima. Classification (NCBI taxonomy): domain Eukaryota; kingdom Metazoa; phylum Chordata; class Aves; order Passeriformes; family Passerellidae; genus Ammospiza; species Ammospiza maritima. The sequence continues at coordinate 6,251,475 of CM069694.1, forward strand.
TGAGTTCCAAGAACACAGCAGCTGCGAAGGACTACCCAAGAAGAGCGCAAAAGTACCACAACATGCCTGCCTCCACAGCTTTTTCCTTGGGGACATGCCTAATTCCTGGCTGATTTGCCTTTCTCGTCTTAGGGTTGGGGTTCGGCCTAGGGCTAGGATTTTTTTAACTCGCAAGCCCTGAGTTCCAGGCTCACTGCATCTGCCAAAGGAATCCCAAAGGGAGTGTAGAAGTGCCACAACATGGCTGCTTTCATGGCTTTTCCCTTAGGAAGAACCCTAATACCCGGCTGATTTACCTTCCTAGGCTTACTGTTAGGCTTAGGCCTAGGACTTTTAAAACCAGGAAGCCCTGGGCTCCAGGCACACTGCAGCTGCGAAAGGCATCCCAAGGGGAGCGCAAAAGTGACACAACTTGGCCGCCTCTGCTTCTATTCTCATGAGACCATCCTGAACCATAGGCTGATTTTCCTTCCTAGGGTTAAGGTTTGAGTTACGCCTGGGGTAAGGGTTCTATTAACCAGAAAGCCCTGAGTTCCAAGAACACAGCAGCTGCGAAGGACTAGCCAAGAAGAGCGCAAAAGTACCACAACATGCCTGCCTCCACAGCTTTTTCCTTGGGGACATGCCTAATTCCTGGCTGATTTGCCTTTCTCGTCTTAGGGTTGGGGTTCGGCCTAGGGCTAGGATTTTTTTAACTAGGACGCCCTGAGTTCCAGGCTTACTTCATCTGCCAAAAGCATCCCAAAGGGAATGCAGAAGTGCCACAACATGGCTGCTTTCACGGCTTTTCCCTTAGGAAGAACCCTAATATGCGGCTGATTTACCTTCCTAGGGTTACTGTTAGGCTTAGGCCTAGGACTTTTAAAACCAGGAAGCCCTGGGCTCCAGGGACATGCAGCTGAGAAAGGCATCCCAAGAGGGCCGCAGAAGTGACACAACTTGGCTGCCTCTGCTGCTATTCTCATGAGACCATCCTGAACCATAGGCTGATTTTCCTTCCTAGGGTTAAGGTTTGAGTTACGCCTGGGGTAAGAGTTCTATTAACCAGAAAGACCTGAGTTCGAAGAACACAGCAGCTGCGAAGGACTACACAAGAAGAGCGAAAAAGTACCACAACATGCCTGCCTCCACAGCTTTTTCCTTGGGGACATGCCTAATTCCTGGCTGATTTGCCTTTCTCGTCTTAGGGTTGGGGTTCGGCCTAGGGCTAGGATTTTTTTAACTAGGAAGCCCTGAGTTCCAGGCTTACTGCATCTGCCAAAGGCATCCCAAAGGGAGTGTAGAAGTGCCACAACATGGCTGCTTTCACGGCTTTTCCCTTAGGAAGAACCCTAATACCCAGCTGATTTACCTTCCTAGGGTTACTGTTAGGCTTAGGCCTAGGACTTTTAAAACCAGGAAGCCCTGGGCTCCAGGCACACTGCAGCTGCGAAAGGCATCCCAAGGGGAGCGCAAAAGTGACACAACTTGGCTGCCACCACTGATATTTCCATGAGACCATCCCGAACCATAGGCTGATTTTCCTTCCTAGGGTTAAGGTTTGAGTTACGCCTAGGGCAAGGGTTCTATTAACCAGAATGCCCTAAGCTCCAAGAACACAGCAGCTGCGAAAGACTACCCAAGAAGAGCGCAAAAGTACCACAACATGCCTGCCTCCACAGCTTTATCCTTGGGGACATGCCTAATTCCTGGCTTATTTGCCTTTCTCGTCTTAGGGTTGGGGTACGGCCTAGGGCTAGGATTTTTTTAACTAGGAAGCCCTGAGTTCCAGGCTTACTGCATCTGCCAAAGGCATCCCAAAGGGTGTGCAAAAGTGCCACAACATGGCTGCTTTCACGGCTTTTCCCTTAGGAAGAACCCTAATACGCGGCTGATTTACCTTCCTAGGGTTACTGTTAGGCTTAGGCATAGGACTTTTAAAACCAGGAAGCCCTGGGCTCCAGGCACACTGCAGCTGCGAAAGGCATCCCAAGGGGAGCGCAAAAGTGACACAACTTGGCTGCCACCACTGATATTTCCATGAGACCATCCCGAACCATAGGCTGATTTTCCTTCCTAGGGTTAAGGTTTGAGTTACGCCTAGGGTAAGGGTTCTATTAACCAGAAAGCCCTGAGCTCCAAGAACACAGCAGCTGCGAAAGACTACCCAAGAAGAGCGCAAAAGTACCACAACATGCCTGCCTCCACAGCTTTTTCCTTGGGGACATGCCTAATTCCTGGCTGATTTGCCTTTCTCTTCTTAGGGTTGGGGTTCGGCCTAGGGCTAGGATTTTTTTAACTAGGAAGCCCTGAGTTCCAGGCTTACTGCATCTGCCAAAGGCATCCCAAAGGGAGTGCAAAAGTGCCACAACATGGCTGCTTTCACGGCTTTTCCCATAGGAAGAACCCTAATACCCGGCTGATTTACCTTCCTAGGGTTACTGTTAGGCTTAGGCCTAGGACTTTTAAAACCAGGAAGCCCTGGGCTCCAGGCACACTGCAGCTGTTAAAGGCATCCCAAGGGGAGCGCAAAAGTGACACAACTTGGCTGCCACCACTGATATTTCCATGAGACCATCCCGAACCATAGGCTGATTTTCCTTCCTAGGGTTAAGGTTTGAGTTACGCCTAGGGTAAGGGTTCTATTAACCAGAAAGCCCTGAGTTCCGAAGAACACAGCAGCTGCGAAGGACTTCCCAAGAAGAGCGCAAAAGTACCACAACATGCCTGCCTCCACAGCTTTTTCCTTGGGGACATGCCTAATTCCTGGCTGATTTGCCTTTCTCGTCTTAGGGTTGGGGTTCGGACTAGGGCTAGGATTTTTAAAATCAGGAAGCCCTGAGTTCCAGGCACACTGGAGCTGTGAAAGGCATCCAAAAGGGAGTGCAAAAGTGCCACAACATGGCTGCTTTCACGGCTTTTTCCTTGGCAAGAAAACTAAAACCAGGCTGATTTCCCTTCACAGGGTTACTGTAAGGGTTAGGCCTAGGGCTAGGATTTTTAAAAGTAGGAAGCCGTTAGCTCCAGGCACACTGCAGCTGTTCAAGGCATCCCAAGAGGGCCGCAGAACTGACACAACTTGGCTGCCTCTGCTGCTATTCTCATGAGACCATCCCGAACCATAGGCTGATTTTCCTTCCTAGGGTTAAGGTTTGAGTTACGCCTGGGGTAAGGGTTCTATTAACCAGAAAGCCCTGAGTTCCAAGAACACAGCAGCTGCGAAGGACTAGCCAAGAAGAGCGCAAAAGTACCACAACATGCCTGCCTCCACAGCTTTTTCCTTGGGGACATGCCTAATTCCTGGCTGATTTGCCTTTCTCGTCTTAGGGTTGGGGTTCGGCCTAGGGCTAGGATTTTTTTAACTAGGAAGCCCTGAGTTCCAACCTTACTGCATCTGCCAAAGGCATCCCCAAGGGAGTGCAGAAGTGCCACAACATGGCTGCTTTCACGGCTTTCCCCTTAGGAAGAACCCTAATACGCAGCTGATTTACCTTCCGAGGGTTACTGTTAGGCTTAGGCCTAGGACTTTTAAAACCAGGAAGCCCTGGGCTCCAGGCACATGCAGCTGCGAAAGGCATCCCAAGAGGGCCGCAGAACTGACACAACTTGGCTGCCTCTGCTTCTATTCTCATGAGACCATCCTGAACCATAGGCTGATTTTCCTTCCTAGGGTTAAGGTTTGAGTTACGCCTAGGGTAAGGGTTCTATTAACCAGAAAGCCCTGAGCTCCAAGAACACAGCAGCTGCAAAGGACTACCCAAGAAGAGCGCAAAAATTACACAACGTGCCTGCCTCCACAGCTTTTTCCTTGGGGACATGCCTAATCCCTGGCTGATTTGCCATTCTCGTCTTAGGGTTGGGGTTCGGCCTAGGGCTAGGATTTTTTAACTAGGAAGCCCTGAGTTCCAGGCCTACTTCATCTGCCAAAGGCATCCCAAAGGGTGTGCAAAAGTGCCACAACATGGCTGCTTTCACGGCTTTTCCCTTAGGAAGAACCCTAATACGTGGCTGATTTACCTTCCTAGGGTTACTGTTAGGCTTAGGCCTAGGACTTTTAAAACCAGGAAGCCCTGGGCTCCAGGCACACTGCAGCTGCGAAAGGCATCCCAAGGGGAGCGCAAAAGTGACACAACTTGGCTGCCACCACTGATATTTCCATGAGACCATCCCGAACAATAGGCTGATTTTCCTTCCTAGGGTTAAGGTTTGAGTTACGCCTGGGGTAAGCGTTCTATTAAACAGAAAGCCCTGAGTTCCAAGAACACAGCAGCTGCGAAGGACTACCCAAGAAGAGCGCAAAAGTACCACAACATGCCTGCCTCCACAGCTTTTTCCTTGGGGACATGCCTAATTCCTGGCTGATTTGCCTTTCTCGTCTTAGGGTTGGGGTTCGGCCTAGGGCTAGGATTTTTAAAATCCGGAAGCCCTGAGTTCCAGGCACACTGGAGCTGTGAAAGGCATCCAAAAGGGAGTGCAAAAGTGCCACAACATGGCTGCTTTCACGGCTTTTTCCTTGGCAAGAAGCCTAACACCAGGCTGATTTCCCTTCCCAGGGTTACTGTAAGGCTTAGGACTAGGGCTAGGATTTTTAAAACTAGGAAGCCCTTAGCTCCAGGCACACTGCAGCTGTTCAAGGCATCCCAAGGGGAGTACAAAAGTGCAACAACATGGCAGCTTTCACAGCTTTTTCCTAGGCACCATCCCTATACCTAGGCTGTTTTATCTGCCTAGGGTTAGGGTTAGGGTTCAGCCTAGGGCTTGGAGTTTTTTAACCAGGAAGCCCTGAGTTCCAGGCTTACTGCATCTGCCAAAGGCATCCCAAAGGGAGTGTAGAAGTGCCACAACATGGCTACTTTCACGGCTTTTCCCTTAGGAAGAACCCTAATACCCGGCTGATTTACCTTCCTAGGGTTACTGTTAGGCTTAGGCCTAGGACTTTTAAAACCAGGAAGCCCTGGGCTCCAGGCACACTGCAGCTGTTAAAGGCATCCCAAGGGGAGCGCAAAAGTGACACAACTTGGCTGCCACCACTGATATTTCCATGAGACCATCCCGAACCATAGGCTGATTTTCCTTCCTAGGGTTAAGGTTTGAGTTACGCCTAGGGTAAGGGTTCTATTAACCAGAAAGACCTGAGTTCCAAGAACACAGCAGCTGCGAAGGACTAGCCAAGAAGAGCGCAAAAGTACCACAACATGCCTGCCTCCACAGCTTTTTCCTTGGGGACATGCCTAATTCCTGGCTGATTTGCCTTTCTCGTCTTAGGGTTGGGGTTCGGACTAGGGCTAGGATTTTTAAAATCACGAAGCCCTGAGTTCCAGGCACACTGGAGCTGTGAAAGGCATCCAAAAGGGAGTGCAAAAGTGCCACAACATGGCTGCTTTCACGGCTTTTTCCTTGGCAAGAAGCCTAACACCAGGCTGATTTACCTTCCTAGGGTTACTGTTAGGCTTTGGCCTAGGACTTTTAAAACCAGGAAGCCCTGGGCTCCAGGCACACTGCAGCTCTTAAAGGCATCCCAAGAGGGCCGCAGAAGTGACACAACTTGGCTGCCTCTGCTTCTATTCTCATGAGACCATCCCGAACCATAGGGTGATTTTCCTTCCTAGGGTTAAGGTTTGAGTTACGCCTAGGGTAAGAGTTCTATTAACCAGAAAGACCTGAGTTCCAAGAACACAGCAGCTGCGAAGGACTACCCAAGAAGAGCGCAAAAGTACCACAACATGCCTGCCTCCACAGCTTTTTCCTTGGGGACATGCCTAATTCCTGGCTGATTTGCCTTTCTCGTCTTAGGGTTGGGGTTCGGCCTAGGGCTAGGATTTTTTTAACTCGCAAGCCCTGAGTTCCAGGCTCACTGCATCTGCCAAAGGAATCCCAAAGGGAGTGTAGAAGTGCCACAACATGGCTGCTTTCATGGCTTTTCCCTTAGGAAGAACCCTAATACCCGGCTGATTTACCTTCCTAGGCTTACTGTTAGGCTTAGGCCTAGGACTTTTAAAACCAGGAAGCCCTGGGCTCCAGGCACACTGCAGCTGCGAAAGGCATCCCAAGGGGAGCGCAAAAGTGACACAACTTGGCCGCCTCTGCTTCTATTCTCATGAGACCATCCTGAACCATAGGCTGATTTTCCTTCCTAGGGTTAAGGTTTGAGTTACGCCTGGGGTAAGGGTTCTATTAACCAGAAAGCCCTGAGTTCCAAGAACACAGCAGCTGCGAAGGACTAGCCAAGAAGAGCGCAAAAGTACCACAACATGCCTGCCTCCACAGCTTTTTCCTTGGGGACATGCCTAATTCCTGGCTGATTTGCCTTTCTCGTCTTAGGGTTGGGGTTCGGCCTAGGGCTAGGATTTTTTTAACTAGGACGCCCTGAGTTCCAGGCTTACTTCATCTGCCAAAAGCATCCCAAAGGGAATGCAGAAGTGCCACAACATGGCTGCTTTCACGGCTTTTCCCTTAGGAAGAACCCTAATATGCGGCTGATTTACCTTCCTAGGGTTACTGTTAGGCTTAGGCCTAGGACTTTTAAAACCAGGAAGCCCTGGGCTCCAGGGACATGCAGCTGAGAAAGGCATCCCAAGAGGGCCGCAGAAGTGACACAACTTGGCTGCCTCTGCTGCTATTCTCATGAGACCATCCTGAACCATAGGCTGATTTTCCTTCCTAGGGTTAAGGTTTGAGTTACGCCTGGGGTAAGAGTTCTATTAACCAGAAAGACCTGAGTTCGAAGAACACAGCAGCTGCGAAGGACTACACAAGAAGAGCGAAAAAGTACCACAACATGCCTGCCTCCACAGCTTTTTCCTTGGGGACATGCCTAATTCCTGGCTGATTTGCCTTTCTCGTCTTAGGGTTGGGGTTCGGCCTAGGGCTAGGATTTTTTTAACTAGGAAGCCCTGAGTTCCAGGCTTACTGCATCTGCCAAAGGCATCCCAAAGGGAGTGTAGAAGTGCCACAACATGGCTGCTTTCACGGCTTTTCCCTTAGGAAGAACCCTAATACCCAGCTGATTTACCTTCCTAGGGTTACTGTTAGGCTTAGGCCTAGGACTTTTAAAACCAGGAAGCCCTGGGCTCCAGGCACACTGCAGCTGCGAAAGGCATCCCAAGGGGAGCGCAAAAGTGACACAACTTGGCTGCCACCACTGATATTTCCATGAGACCATCCCGAACCATAGGCTGATTTTCCTTCCTAGGGTTAAGGTTTGAGTTACGCCTAGGGCAAGGGTTCTATTAACCAGAATGCCCTAAGCTCCAAGAACACAGCAGCTGCGAAAGACTACCCAAGAAGAGCGCAAAAGTACCACAACATGCCTGCCTCCACAGCTTTATCCTTGGGGACATGCCTAATTCCTGGCTTATTTGCCTTTCTCGTCTTAGGGTTGGGGTACGGCCTAGGGCTAGGATTTTTTTAACTAGGAAGCCCTGAGTTCCAGGCTTACTGCATCTGCCAAAGGCATCCCAAAGGGTGTGCAAAAGTGCCACAACATGGCTGCTTTCACGGCTTTTCCCTTAGGAAGAACCCTAATACGCGGCTGATTTACCTTCCTAGGGTTACTGTTAGGCTTAGGCATAGGACTTTTAAAACCAGGAAGCCCTGGGCTCCAGGCACACTGCAGCTGCGAAAGGCATCCCAAGGGGAGCGCAAAAGTGACACAACTTGGCTGCCACCACTGATATTTCCATGAGACCATCCCGAACCATAGGCTGATTTTCCTTCCTAGGGTTAAGGTTTGAGTTACGCCTAGGGTAAGGGTTCTATTAACCAGAAAGCCCTGAGCTCCAAGAACACAGCAGCTGCGAAAGACTACCCAAGAAGAGCGCAAAAGTACCACAACATGCCTGCCTCCACAGCTTTTTCCTTGGGGACATGCCTAATTCCTGGCTGATTTGCCTTTCTCTTCTTAGGGTTGGGGTTCGGCCTAGGGCTAGGATTTTTTTAACTAGGAAGCCCTGAGTTCCAGGCTTACTGCATCTGCCAAAGGCATCCCAAAGGGAGTGCAAAAGTGCCACAACATGGCTGCTTTCACGGCTTTTCCCATAGGAAGAACCCTAATACCCGGCTGATTTACCTTCCTAGGGTTACTGTTAGGCTTAGGCCTAGGACTTTTAAAACCAGGAAGCCCTGGGCTCCAGGCACACTGCAGCTGTTAAAGGCATCCCAAGGGGAGCGCAAAAGTGACACAACTTGGCTGCCACCACTGATATTTCCATGAGACCATCCCGAACCATAGGCTGATTTTCCTTCCTAGGGTTAAGGTTTGAGTTACGCCTAGGGTAAGGGTTCTATTAACCAGAAAGCCCTGAGTTCCGAAGAACACAGCAGCTGCGAAGGACTTCCCAAGAAGAGCGCAAAAGTACCACAACATGCCTGCCTCCACAGCTTTTTCCTTGGGGACATGCCTAATTCCTGGCTGATTTGCCTTTCTCGTCTTAGGGTTGGGGTTCGGACTAGGGCTAGGATTTTTAAAATCAGGAAGCCCTGAGTTCCAGGCACACTGGAGCTGTGAAAGGCATCCAAAAGGGAGTGCAAAAGTGCCACAACATGGCTGCTTTCACGGCTTTTTCCTTGGCAAGAAAACTAAAACCAGGCTGATTTCCCTTCACAGGGTTACTGTAAGGGTTAGGCCTAGGGCTAGGATTTTTAAAAGTAGGAAGCCGTTAGCTCCAGGCACACTGCAGCTGTTCAAGGCATCCCAAGAGGGCCGCAGAACTGACACAACTTGGCTGCCTCTGCTGCTATTCTCATGAGACCATCCCGAACCATAGGCTGATTTTCCTTCCTAGGGTTAAGGTTTGAGTTACGCCTGGGGTAAGGGTTCTATTAACCAGAAAGCCCTGAGTTCCAAGAACACAGCAGCTGCGAAGGACTAGCCAAGAAGAGCGCAAAAGTACCACAACATGCCTGCCTCCACAGCTTTTTCCTTGGGGACATGCCTAATTCCTGGCTGATTTGCCTTTCTCGTCTTAGGGTTGGGGTTCGGCCTAGGGCTAGGATTTTTTTAACTAGGAAGCCCTGAGTTCCAACCTTACTGCATCTGCCAAAGGCATCCCCAAGGGAGTGCAGAAGTGCCACAACATGGCTGCTTTCACGGCTTTCCCCTTAGGAAGAACCCTAATACGCAGCTGATTTACCTTCCGAGGGTTACTGTTAGGCTTAGGCCTAGGACTTTTAAAACCAGGAAGCCCTGGGCTCCAGGCACATGCAGCTGCGAAAGGCATCCCAAGAGGGCCGCAGAACTGACACAACTTGGCTGCCTCTGCTTCTATTCTCATGAGACCATCCTGAACCATAGGCTGATTTTCCTTCCTAGGGTTAAGGTTTGAGTTACGCCTAGGGTAAGGGTTCTATTAACCAGAAAGCCCTGAGCTCCAAGAACACAGCAGCTGCAAAGGACTACCCAAGAAGAGCGCAAAAATTACACAACGTGCCTGCCTCCACAGCTTTTTCCTTGGGGACATGCCTAATCCCTGGCTGATTTGCCATTCTCGTCTTAGGGTTGGGGTTCGGCCTAGGGCTAGGATTTTTTAACTAGGAAGCCCTGAGTTCCAGGCCTACTTCATCTGCCAAAGGCATCCCAAAGGGTGTGCAAAAGTGCCACAACATGGCTGCTTTCACGGCTTTTCCCTTAGGAAGAACCCTAATACGTGGCTGATTTACCTTCCTAGGGTTACTGTTAGGCTTAGGCCTAGGACTTTTAAAACCAGGAAGCCCTGGGCTCCAGGCACACTGCAGCTGCGAAAGGCATCCCAAGGGGAGCGCAAAAGTGACACAACTTGGCTGCCACCACTGATATTTCCATGAGACCATCCCGAACAATAGGCTGATTTTCCTTCCTAGGGTTAAGGTTTGAGTTACGCCTGGGGTAAGCGTTCTATTAAACAGAAAGCCCTGAGTTCCAAGAACACAGCAGCTGCGAAGGACTACCCAAGAAGAGCGCAAAAGTACCACAACATGCCTGCCTCCACAGCTTTTTCCTTGGGGACATGCCTAATTCCTGGCTGATTTGCCTTTCTCGTCTTAGGGTTGGGGTTCGGCCTAGGGCTAGGATTTTTAAAATCCGGAAGCCCTGAGTTCCAGGCACACTGGAGCTGTGAAAGGCATCCAAAAGGGAGTGCAAAAGTGCCACAACATGGCTGCTTTCACGGCTTTTTCCTTGGCAAGAAGCCTAACACCAGGCTGATTTCCCTTCCCAGGGTTACTGTAAGGCTTAGGACTAGGGCTAGGATTTTTAAAACTAGGAAGCCCTTAGCTCCAGGCACACTGCAGCTGTTCAAGGCATCCCAAGGGGAGTACAAAAGTGCAACAACATGGCAGCTTTCACAGCTTTTTCCTAGGCACCATCCCTATACCTAGGCTGTTTTATCTGCCTAGGGTTAGGGTTAGGGTTCAGCCTAGGGCTTGGAGTTTTTTAACCAGGAAGCCCTGAGTTCCAGGCTTACTGCATCTGCCAAAGGCATCCCAAAGGGAGTGTAGAAGTGCCACAACATGGCTGCTTTCACGGCTTTTCCCTTAGGAAGAACCCTAATACCCGGCTGATTTACCTTCCTAGGGTTACTGTTAGGCTTAGGCCTAGGACTTTTAAAACCAGGAAGCCCTGGGCTCCAGGCACACTGCAGCTGTTAAAGGCATCCCAAGGGGAGCGCAAAAGTGACACAACTTGGCTGCCACCACTGATATTTCCATGAGACCATCCCGAACCATAGGCTGATTTTCCTTCCTAGGGTTAAGGTTTGAGTTACGCCTAGGGTAAGGGTTCTATTAACCAGAAAGACCTGAGTTCCAAGAACACAGCAGCTGCGAAGGACTAGCCAAGAAGAGCGCAAAAGTACCACAACATGCCTGCCTCCACAGCTTTTTCCTTGGGGACATGCCTAATTCCTGGCTGATTTGCCTTTCTCGTCTTAGGGTTGGGGTTCGGACTAGGGCTAGGATTTTTAAAATCACGAAGCCCTGAGTTCCAGGCACACTGGAGCTGTGAAAGGCATCCAAAAGGGAGTGCAAAAGTGCCACAACATGGCTGCTTTCACGGCTTTTTCCTTGGCAAGAAGCCTAACACCAGGCTGATTTACCTTCCTAGGGTTACTGTAAGGGTTAGGCCTATGGCTAGGATTTTTAAAAGTAGGAAGCCGTTAGCTCCAGGCACACTGCAGCTGTTCAAGGCATCCCAAGAGGGCCGCAGAACTGACACAACTTGGATGCCTCTTCTTCTATTCTCATGAGACCATCCTGAACCATAGGCTGATTTTCCTTCCTAGGGTTAAGGTTTGAGTTACGCCTAGGGTAAGGGTTCTATTAACCAGAAAGCCCTGAGTTCCGAAGAACACAGCAGCTGCGAAGGACTTCCCAAGAAGAGCGCAAAAGTACCACAACATGCCTGCCTCCACAGCTTTTTCCTTGGGGACATGCCTAATTCCTGGCTGATTTGCCTTTCTCGTCTTAGGGTTGGGGTTCGGCCTAGGGCTAGGATTTTTAAAATCAGGAAGCCCTGAGTTCCAGGCACACTGGAGCTGTGAAAGGCATCCAAAAGGGAGTGCAAAAGTGCCACAACATGGCTGCTTTCACGGCTTTTTCCTTGGCAAGAAAACTAAAACCAGGCTGATTTCCCTTCACAGGGTTACTGTAAGGGTTAGGCCTAGGGCTAGGATTTTTAAAAGTAGGAAGCCGTTAGCTCCAGGCACACTGCAGCTGTTCAAGGCATCCCAAGAGGGCCGCAGAACTGACACAACTTGGCTGCCTCTGCTGCTATTCTCATGAGACCATCCCGAACCATAGGCTGATTTTCCTTCCTAGGGTTAAGGTTTGAGTTACGCCTGGGGTAAGGGTTCTATTAACCAGAAAGCCCTGAGTTCCAAGAACACAGCAGCTGCGAAGGACTACCCAAGAAGAGCGCAAAAGTACCACAACATGCCTGCCTCCACAGCTTTTTCCTTGGGGACATGCCTAATTCCTGGCTGATTTGCCTTTCTCGTCTTAGGGTTGGGGTTCGGCCTAGGGCTAGGATTTTTTTAACTAGGAAGCCCTGAGTTCCAGGCTTACTGCATCTGCCAAAGGCATCCCCAAGGGAGTGCAAAAGTGCCACAACATGGCTGCTTTCACGGCTTTTCCCTTAGGAAGAACCCTAATACGCAGCTGATTTACCTTCCTAGGGTTACTGTTAGGCTTAGGCCTAGGACTTTTAAAACCAGGAAGCCCTGGGCTCCAGGCACATGCAGCTGCGAAAGGCATCCCAAGAGGGCCGCAGAAGTGACACAACTTGGCTGCCTCTGCTTCTATTCTCATGAGACCATCCTGAACCATAGGCTGATTTTCCTTCCTAGGGTTAAGGTTTGAGTTACGCCTAGGGTAAGGGTTCTATTAACCAGAAAGCCCTGAGCTCCAAGAACACAGCAGCTGCAAAGGACTACCCAAGAAGAGCGCAAAAATTACACAACGTGCCTGCCTCCACAGCTTTTTCCTTGGGGACATGCCTAATCCCTGGCTGATTTGCCATTCTCGTCTTAGGGTTGGGGTTCGGCCTAGGGCTAGGATTTTTTAACTAGGAAGCCCTGAGTTCCAGGCCTACTTCATCTGCCAAAGGCATCCCAAAGGGTGTGCAAAAGTGCCACAACATGGCTGCTTTCACGGCTTTTCCCTTAGGAAGAACCCTAATACGTGGCTGATTTACCTTCCTAGGGTTACTGTTAGGCTTAGGCCTAGGACTTTTAAAACCAGGAAGCCCTGGGCTCCAGGCACACTGCAGCTGCGAAAGGCATCCCAAGGGGAGCGCAAAAGTGACACAACTTGGCTGCCACCACTGATATTTCCATGAGACCATCCCGAACAATAGGCTGATTTTCCTTCCTAGGGTTAAGGTTTGAGTTACGCCTGGGGTAAGCGTTCTATTAAACAGAAAGCCCTGAGTTCCAAGAACACAGCAGATGCGAAGGACTACCCAAGAAGAGCGCAAAAGTACCACAACATGCCTGCCTCCACAGCTTTTTCCTTGGGGACATGCCTAATTCCTGGCTGATTTGCCTTTCTCGTCTTAGGGTTGGGGTTCGGCCTAGGGCTAGGATTTTTAAAATCCGGAAGCCCTGAGTTCCAGGCACACTGGAGCTGTGAAAGGCATCCAAAAGGGAGTGCAAAAGTGCCACAACATGGCTGCTTTCACGGCTTTTTCCTTGGCAAGAAGCCTAACACCAGGCTGATTTCCCTTCCCAGGGTTACTGTAAGGCTTAGGCCTAGGGCTAGGATTTTTAAAACTAGGAAGCCCTTAGCTCCAGGCACACTGCAGCTGTTCAAGGCATCCCAAGGGGAGTACAAAAGTGCAACAACATGGCAGCTTTCACAGCTTTTTCCTAGGCACCATCCCTATACCTAGGCTGTTTTATCTGCCTAGGGTTAGGGTTAGGGTTCAGCCTAGGGCTTGGAGTTTTTAACCAGGAAGCCCTGAGTTCCAGGCTTACTGCATATGCCAAAGGCATCCCAAAGGGAGTGCAAAAGTGCCACAACATGGCTGCTTTCACAGCTTTTCCCTTAGGAAGAACCCTAACACCCGGCTGATTTACCTTCCTAGGGTTACTGTTAGGCTTAGGCCTAGGACTTTTAAAACCAGGAAGCCCTGGGCTCCAGGCACACTGCAGCTCTTAAAGGCATCCCAAGAGGGCCGCAGAAGTGACACAACTTGGCTGCCTCTGCTTCTATTCTCATGAGACCATCCCGAACCATAGGCTGATTTTCCTTCCTAGGGTTAAGGTTTGAGTTACGCCTAGGGTAAGAGTTCTATTAACCAGAAAGACCTGAGTTCCAAGAACACAGCAGCTGCGAAGGACTACCCAAGAAGAGCGCAAAAGTACCACAACATGCCTGCCTCCACAGCTTTTTCCTTGGGGACATGCCTAATTCCTGGCTGATTTGCCTTTCTCGTCTTAGGGTTGGGGTTCGGCCTAGGGCTAGGATTTTTTTAACTAGGAAGCCCTGAGTTCCAGGCTTACTGCATCTGCCAAAGGCATCCCAAAGGGAGTGCAAAAGTGCCACAACATGGCTGCTTTCACGGCTTTTCCCATAGGAAGAACCCTAATACGCGGCTGATTTACCTTCCTAGGGTTACTGTTAGGCTTAGGCCTAGGACTTTTAAAACCAGGAAGCCCTGGGCTCCAGGCACATGCAGCTGCGAAAGGCATCCCAAGAGGGCTGCAGAAGTGACACAACTTGGCTGCCTCTGCTTCTATTCTCATGAGACCATCCTGAACCATAGGCTGATTTTCCTTCCTAGGGTTAAGGTTTGAGTTACGCCTAGGGTAAGGGTTCTATTAACCAGAAAGCCCTGAGCTCCAAGAACACAGCAGCTGCAAAGGACTACCCAAGAAGAGCGCAAAAATTACACAACGTGCCTGCCTCCACAGCTTTTTCCTTGGGGACATGCCTAATCCCTGGCTGATTTGCCATTCTCGTCTTAGGGTTGGGGTTCGGCCTAGGGCTAGGATTTTTTAACTAGGAAGCCCTGAGTTCCAGGCCTACTTCATCTGCCAAAGGCATCCCAAAGGGTGTGCAAAAGTGCCACAACATGGCTGCTTTCACGGCTTTTCCCTTAGGAAGAACCCTAATACGTGGCTGATTTACCTTCCTAGGGTTACTGTTAGGCTTAGGCCTAGGACTTTTAAAACCAGGAAGCCCTGGGCTCCAGGCACACTGCAGCTGCGAAAGGCATCCCAAGAGGGCCGCAGAAGTGACACAACTTGGCTGCCTCTGCTTCTATTCTCATGAGACCATCCTGAACCATAGGCTGATTTTCCTTCCTAGGGTTAAGGTTTGAGTTACGCCTGGGGTAAGCGTTCTATTAACCAGAAAGCCCTGAGTTCCAAGAACACAGCAGCTGCGAAGGACTACCCAAGAAGAGCGCAAAAGTACCACAACATGCCTGCCTCCACAGCTTTTTCCTTGGGGACATGCCTAATTCCTGGCTGATTTGCCTTTCTCGTCTTAGGGTTGGGGTTCGGCCTAGGGCTTGGAGTTTTTTAACTAGGAAGCCCTGAGTTCCAGGCTTACTTCATCTGCAAAAAGCATCCCAAAGGGAGTGCAGAAGTGCCACAACATGGCTGCTTTCACGGCTTTTCCCTTAGGAAGAACCCTAATACGCGGCTGATTTACCTTCCTAGGGTTACTGTTAGGCTTAGACCTAGGACTTTTAAAACCAGGAAGCCCTGGGCTCCAGGCACATGCAGCTGTTAAAGGCATCCCAAGAGGGCTGCAGAAGTGACACAACTTGGCTGCCACCACTGATATTTCCATGAGACCATCCTGAACAATAGGCTGATTTTCCTTCCTAGGGTTAAGGTTTGACTTACGCCTAGGGTAAGGGTTCTATTAACCAGAAAGCCCTGAGTTCCAAGAACACAGCAGCTGCGAAGGACTACCCAAGAAGATCGCAAAAGTACCACAACATGCCTGCCTCCACAGCTTTTTCCTTGGGGACATGCCTAATTCCTGGCTGATTTGCCTTTCTCGTCTTAGGGTTGAGGTTCGGCCTAGGGCTAGGATTTTTAAAATCAGGAAGCCCTGAGTTCCAGGCACACTGGAGCTGTGAAAGGCATCCAAAAGGGAGTGCAAAAGTGCCACAACATGGCTGCTTTCACGGCTTTTTCCTTGGCAAGAAGCCTAACACCAGGCTGATTTCCCTTCCCAGGGTTACTGTAAGGCTTAGGCCTAGGGCTAGGATTTTTAAAACTAGGAAGCCCTTAGCTCCAGGCACACTGCAGCTGTTCAAGGCATCCCAAGGGGAGTACAAAAGTGCAACAACATGGCAGCTTTCACAGCTTTTTCCTAGGCACCATCCCTATACCTAGGCTGTTTTATCTGCCTAGGGTTAGGGTTAGGGTTCAGCCTAGGGCTTGGAGTTTTTTAACCAGGAAGCCCTGAGTTCCAGGCTTACTGCATATGCCAAAGGCATCCCAAAGGGAGTGCAAAAGTGCCACAACATGGCTGCTTTCACAGCTTTTCCCTTAGGAAGAACCCTAACACCCGGCTGATTTACCTTCCTAGGGTTACTGTTAGGCTTAGGCCTAGGACTTTTAAAACCAGGAAGCCCTGGGCTCCAGGCACACTGCAGCTCTTAAAGGCATCCCAAGAGGGCCGCAGAAGTGACACAACTTGGCTGCCTCTGCTTCTATTCTCATGAGACCATCCCGAACCATAGGCTGATTTTCCTTCCTAGGGTTAAGGTTTGACTTACGCCTAGGGTAAGAGTTCTATTAACCATAAAGACCTGAGTTCCAAGAACACAGCAGCTGCGAAGGACTACCCAAGAAGAGCGCAAAAGTACCACAACATGCCTGCCTCCACAGCTTTTTCCTTGGGGACATGCCTAATTCCTGGCTGATTTGCCTTTCTCGTCTTAGGGTTGGGGTTCGGCCTAGGGCTAGGATTTTTTTAACTAGGAAGCCCTGAGTTCCAGGCTTACTGCATCTGCCAAAGGCATCCCAAAGGGAGTGCAAAAGTGCCACAACATGGCTGCTTTCACGGCTTTTCCCATAGGAAGAACCCTAATACCCGGCTGATTTACCTTCCTAGGGTTACTGTTAGGCTTAGGCCTAGGACTTTTAAAACCAGGAAGCCCTGGGCTCCAGGCACACTGCAGCTCTTAAAGGCATCCCAAGGGGAGCGCAAAAGTGACACAACTTGGCTGCCACCACTGATATTTCCATGAGACCATCCCGAACCATAGGCTGATTTTCCTTCCTAGGGTTAAGGTTTGAGTTACGCCTAGGGTAAGGGTTCTATTAACCAGAAAGCCCTGAGTTCCAAGAACACAGCAGCTGCGAAGGACTAGCCAAGAAGAGCGCAAAAGTACCACAACATGCCTGCCTCCACAGCTTTTTCCTTGGGGACATGCCTAATTCCTGGCTGATTTGCCTTTCTCGTCTTAGGGTTGGGGTTCGGACTAGGGCTAGGATTTTTAAAATCACGAAGCCCTGAGTTCCAGGCACACTGGAGCTGTGAAAGGCATCCAAAAGGGAGTGCAAAAGTGCCACAACATGGCTGCTTTCACGGCTTTTTCCTTGGCAAGAAGCCTAACACCAGGCTGATTTACCTTCCTAGGGTTACTGTAAGGGTTAGGCCTAGGGCTAGGATTTTTAAAAGTAGGAAGCCGTTAGCTCCAGGCACACTGCAGCTGTTCAAGGCATCCCAAGAGGGCCGCAGAACTGTCACAACTTGGATGCCTCTGCTTCTATTCTCATGAGACCATCCTGAACCATAGGCTGATTTTCCTTCCTAGGGTTAAGGTTTGAGTTACGCCTAGGGTAAGGGTTCTATTAACCAGAAAGCCCTGAGTTCCGAAGAACACAGCAGCTGCGAAGGACTTCCCAAGAAGAGCGCAAAAGTACCACAACATGCCTGCCTCCACAGCTTTTTCCTTGGGGACATGCCTAATTCCTGGCTGATTTGCCTTTCTCGTCTTAGGGTTGAGGTTCGGCCTAGGGCTAGGATTTTTAAAATCAGGAAGCCCTGAGTTCCAGGCACACTGGAGCTGTGAAAGGCATCCAAAAGGGAGTGCAAAAGTGCCACAACATGGCTGCTTTCACGGCTTTTTCCTTGGCAAGAAGCCTAACACCAGGCTGATTTCCCTTCCCAGGGTTACTGTAAGGCTTAGGCCTAGGGCTAGGATTTTTAAAACTAGGAAGCCCTTAGCTCCAGGCACACTGCAGCTGTTCAAGGCATCCCAAGGGGAGTACAAAAGTGCAACAACATGGCAGCTTTCACAGCTTTTTCCTAGGCACCATCCCTATACCTAGGCTGTTTTATCTGCCTAGGGTTAGGGTTAGGGTTCAGCCTAGGGCTTGGAGTTTTTTAACCAGGAAGCCCTGAGTTCCAGGCTTACTGCATATGCCAAAGGCATCCCAAAGGGAGTGCAAAAGTGCCACAACATGGCTGCTTTCACAGCTTTTCCCTTAGGAAGAACCCTAACACCCGGCTGATTTACCTTCCTAGGGTTACTGTTAGGCTTAGGCCTAGGACTTTTAAAACCAGGAAGCCCTGGGCTCCAGGCACACTGCAGCTCTTAAAGGCATCCCAAGAGGGCCGCAGAAGTGACACAACTTGGCTGCCTCTGCTTCTATTCTCATGAGACCATCCCGAACCATAGGCTGATTTTCCTTCTTAGGGTTAAGGTTTGAGTTACGCCTAGGGTAAGAGTTCTATTAACCAGAAAGACCTGAGTTCCAAGAACACAGCAGCTGCGAAGGACTACCCAAGAAGAGCGCAAAAGTACCACAACATGCCTGCCTCCACAGCTTTTTCCTTGGGGACATGCCTAATTCCTGGCTGATTTGCCTTTCTCGTCTTAGGGTTGGGGTTCGGCCTAGGGCTAGGATTTTTTTAACTAGGAAGCCCTGAGTTCCAGGCTTACTGCATCTGCCAAAGGCATCCCAAAGGGAGTGCAAAAGTGCCACAACATGGCTGCTTTCACGGCTTTTCCCATAGGAAGAACCCTAATACCCGGCTGATTTACCTTCCTAGGGTTACTGTTAGGCTTAGGCCTAGGACTTTTAAAACCAGGAAGCCCTGGGCTCCAGGCACACTGCAGCTGTTAAAGGCATCCCAAGGGGAGCGCAAAAGTGACACAACTTGGCTGCCACCACTGATATTTCCATGAGACCATCCCGAACCATAGGCTGATTTTCCTTCCTAGGGTTAAGGTTTGAGTTACGCCTAGGGTAAGGGTTCTATTAACCAGAAAGACCTGAGTTCCAAGAACACAGCAGCTGCGAAGGACTAGCCAAGAAGAGCGCAAAAGTACCACAACATGCCTGCCTCCACAGCTTTTTCCTTGGGGACATGCCTAATTCCTGGCTGATTTGCCTTTCTCGTCTTAGGGTTGGGGTTCGGACTAGGGCTAGGATTTTTAAAATCACGAAGCCCTGAGTTCCAGGCACACTGGAGCTGTGAAAGGCATCCAAAAGGGAGTGCAAAAGTGCCACAACATGGCTGCTTTCACGGCTTTTTCCTTGGCAAGAAGCCTAACACCAGGCTGATTTACCTTCCTAGGGTTACTGTAAGGGTTAGGCCTAGGGCTAGGATTTTTAAAAGTAGGAAGCCGTTAGCTCCAGGCACACTGCAGCTGTTCAAGGCATCCCAAGAGGGCCGCAGAACTGACACAACTTGGATGCCTCTGCTTCTATTCTCATGAGACCATCCTGAACCATAGGCTGATTTTCCTTCCTAGGGTTAAGGTTTGAGTTACGCCTAGGGTAAGGGTTCTATTAACCAGAAAGCCCTGAGTTCCGAAGAACACAGCAGCTGCGAAGGACTTCCCAAGAAGAGCGCAAAAGTACCACAACATGCCTGCCTCCACAGCTTTTTCCTTGGGGACATGCCTAATTCCTGGCTGATTTGCCTTTCTCGTCTTAGGGTTGGGGTTCGGCCTAGGGCTAGGATTTTTAAAATCAGGAAGCCCTGAGTTCCAGGCACACTGGAGCTGTGAAAGGCATCCAAAAGGGAGTGCAAAAGTGCCACAACATGGCTGCTTTCACGGCTTTTTCCTTGGCAAGAAGCCTAACACCAGGCTGATTTCCCTTCACAGGGTTACTGTAAGGGTTAGGCCTAGGGCTAGGATTTTTAAAAGTAGGAAGCCGTTAGCTCCAGGCACACTGCAGCTGTTCAAGGCATCCCAAGAGGGCCACAGAACTGACACAACTTGGCTGCCTCTGCTGCTATTCTCATGAGACCATCCCGAACCATAGGCTGATTTTCCTTCCTAGGGTTAAGGTTTGAGTTACGCCTGGGGTAAGGGTTCTATTAACCAGAAAGCCCTGAGTTCCAAGAACACAGCAGCTGCGAAGGACTACCCAAGAAGAGCGCAAAAGTACCACAACATGCCTGCCTCCACAGCTTTTTCCTTTGGGACATGCCTAATTCCTGGCTGATTTGCCTTTCTCGTCTTAGGGTTGGGGTTCGGCCTAGGGCTAGGATTTTTTTAACTAGGAAGCCCTGAGTTCCAGGCTTTCTTCATCTGCCAAAAGCATCCCAAAGGGAGTGCAGAAGTGCCACAACATGGCTGCTTTCACGGCTTTTCCCTTAGGAAGAACCCTAATACGCGGCTGATTTACCTTCCTAGGGTTACTGTTAGGCTTAGGCCTAGGACTTTTAAAACCAGGAAGCCCTGGGCTCCAGGCACATGCAGCTGCGAAAGGCATCCTAAGAGGGCCGCAGAAGTGACACAACTTGGCTGCCTCTGCTTCTATTCTCATGAGACCATCCTGAACCATAGGCTGATTTTCCTTCCTAGGGTTAAGGTTTGAGTTACGCCTAGGGTAAGGGTTCTATTAACCAGAAAGCCCTGAGCTCCAAGAACACAGCAGCTGCAAAGGACTACCCAAGAAGAGCGCAAAAATTACACAACGTGCCTGCCTCCACAGCTTTTTCCTTGGGGACATGCCTAATCCCTGGCTGATTTGCCATTCTCGTCTTAGGGTTGGGGTTCGGCCTAGGGCTAGGATTTTTTTAACTAGGAAGCCCTGAGTTCCAGGCCTACTTCATCTGCCAAAGGCATCCCAAAGGGTGTGCAAAAGTGCCACAACATGGCTGCTTTCACGGCTTTTCCCTTAGGAAGAACCCTAATACGTGGCTGATTTACCTTCCTAGGGTTACTGTTAGGCTTAGGCCTAGGACTTTTAAAACCAGGAAGCCCTGGGCTCCAGGCACACTGCAGCTGCGAAAGGCATCCCAAGGGGAGCGCAAAAGTGACACAACTTGGCTGCCACCACTGATATTTCCATGAGACCATCCCGAAAAATAGGCTGATTTTCCTTCCTAGGGTTAAGGTTTGAGTTACGCCTGGGGTAAGCGTTCTATTAAACAGAAAGCCCTGAGTTCCAAGAACACAGCAGCTGCGAAGGACTACCCAAGAAGAGCGCAAAAGTACCACAACATGCCTGCCTCCACAGCTTTTTCCTTGGGGACATGCCTAATTCCTGGCTGATTTGCCTTTCTCGTCTTAGGGTTGGGGTTCGGCCTAGGGCTAGGATTTTTTTAACTAGGAAGCCCTGAGTTCCAGGCTTACTTCATCTGCAAAAAGCATCCCAAAGGGAGTGCAGAAGTGCCACAACATGGCTGCTTTCACGGCTTTCCCCTTAGGAAGAACCCTAATACGCGGCTGATTTACCTTCCTAGGGTTACTGTTAGGCTTAGGCCTAGGACTTTTAAAACCAGGAAGCCCTGGGCTCCAGGCACATGCAGCTGTTAAAGGCATCCCAAGAGGGCTGCAGAAGTGATACAACTTGGCTGCCACCACTGATATTTCCATGAGACCATCCTGAACAATAGGCTGATTTTCCTTCCTAGGGTTAAGGTTTGACTTACGCCTAGGGTAAGGGTTCTATTAACCAGAAAGCCCTGAGTTCCAAGAACACAGCAGCTGCGAAGGACTACCCAAGAAGAGCGCAAAAGTACCACAACATGCCTGCCTCCACAGCTTTTTCCTTGGGGACATGCCTAATTCCTGGCAGATTTGCCTTTCTCGTCTTAGGGTTGGGGTTCGGCCTAGGGCTAGGATTTTTAAAATCAGGAAGCCCTGAGTTCCAGGCACACTGGAGCTGTGAAAGGCATCCAAAAGGGAGTGCAAAAGTGCCACAACATGGCTGCTTTCACGGCTTTTTCCTTGGCAAGAAGCCTAACACCAGGCTGATTTCCCTTCCCAGGGTTACTGTAAGGCTTAGGCCTAGGGCTAGGATTTTTAAAACTAGGAAGCCCTTAGCTCCAGGCACACTGCAGCTGTTCAAGGCATCCCAAGGGGAGTACAAAAGTGCAACAACATGGCAGCTTTCACAGCTTTTTCCTAGGCACCATCCCTATACCCAGGCTGTTTTATCTGCCTAGGGTTAGGGTTAGGGCTCAGCCTAGGGCTTGGAGTTTTTTAACCAGGAAGCCCTGAGTTCCAGGCTTACTGCATATGCCAAAGGCATCCCAAAGGGAGTGCAAAAGTGCCACAACATGGCTGCTTTCACAGCTTTTCCCTTAGGAAGAACCCTAACACCCGGCTGATTTACCTTCCTAGGGTTACTGTTAGGCTTAGGCCTAGGACTTTTAAAACCAGGAAGCCCTGGGCTCCAGGCACACTGCAGCTCTTAAAGGCATCCCAAGAGGGCCGCAGAAGTGACACAACTTGGCTGCCTCTGCTTCTATTCTCATGAGACCATCCCGAACCATAGGCTGATTTTCCTTCTTAGGGTTAAGGTTTGAGTTACGCCTAGGGTAAGAGTTCTATTAACCAGAAAGACCTGAGTTCCAAGAACACAGCAGCTGCGAAGGACTAGCCAAGAAGAGCGCAAAAGTACCACAACATGCCTGCCTCCACAGCTTTTTCCTTGGGGACATGCCTAATTCCTGGCTGATTTGCCTTTCTCGTCTTAGGGTTGGGGTTCGGCCTAGGGCTAGGATTTTTTTAACTCGCAAGCCCTGAGTTCCAGGCTCACTGCATCTGCCAAAGGCATCCCAAAGGGAGTGCAGAAGTGCCACAACATGGCTGCTTTCACGGCTTTTCCCTTAGGAAGAACCCTAATACCCGGCTGATTTACCTTCCTAGGGTTACTGTTAGGCTTAGGCCTAGGACTTTTAAAACCAGGAAGCCCTGGGCTCCAGGCACACTGCAGCTGCGAAAGGCATCCCAAGGGGAGCGCAAAAGTGACACAACTTGGCTGCCTCTGCTTCTATTCTCATGAGACCATCCAGAACCATAGGCTGATTTTCCTTCCTAGGGTTAAGGTTTGAGTTACGCCTGGGGTAAGGGTTCTATTAACCAGAAAGCCCTGAGTTCCAAGAACACAGCAGCTGCGAAGGACTAGCCAAGAAGAGCGCAAAAGTACCACAACATGCCTGCCTCCACAGCTTTTTCCTTGGGGACATGCCTAATTCCTGGCTGATTTGCCTTTCTCGTCTTAGGGTTGGGGTTCGGCCTAGGGCTAGGATTTTTTTAACTAGGAAGCCCTGAGTTCCAGGCTTACTTCATCTGCCAAAAGCATCCCAAAGGGAATGCAGAAGTGCCACAACATGGCTGCTTTCACGGCTTTTCCCTTAGGAAGAACCCTAATACGCGGCTGATTTACCTTCCTAGGGTTACTGTTAGGCTTAGGCCTAGGACTTTTAAAACCAGGAAGCCCTGGGCTCCAGGCACATGCAGCTGCGAAAGGCATCCCAAGAGGGCTGCAGAAGTGACACAACTTGGCTGCCTCTGCTGCTATTCTCATGAGACCATCCTGAACCATAGGCTGATTTTCCTTCCTAGGGTTAAGGTTTGAGTTACGCCTAGGGTAAGAGTTCTATTAACCAGAAAGACCTGAGTTCCAAGAACACAGCAGCTGCGAAGGACTACCCAAGAAGAGCGAAAAAGTACCACAACATGCCTGCCTCCACAGCTTTTTCCTTGGGGACATGCCTAATTCCTGGCTGATTTGCCTTTCTCGTCTTAGGGTTGGGGTTCGGCCTAGGGCTAGGATATTTTTAACTAGGAAGCCCTGAGTTCCAGGCTTACTGCATCTGCCAAAGGCATCCCAAAGGGAGTGTAGAAGTGCCACAACATGGCTGCTTTCACGGCTTTTCCCTTAGGAAGAACCCTAATACCCAGCTGATTTACCTTCCTAGGGTTACTGTTAGGCTTAGGCCTAGGACTTTTAAAACCAGGAAGCCCTGGGCTCCAGGCACACTGCAGCTGTTAAAGGCATCCCAAGGGGAGCGCAAAAGTGACACAACTTGGCTGCCACCACTGATATTTCCATGAGACCATCCCGAACCATAGGCTGATTTTCCTTCCTAGGGTTAAGGTTTGAGTTACGCCTAGGGTAAGGGTTCTATTAACCAGAAAGCCCTGAGTTCCAAGAACACAGCAGCTGCGAAGGACTACCCAAGAAGAGCGCAAAAGTACCACAACATGCCTGCCTCCACAGCTTTTTCCTTGGGGACATGCCTAATTCCTGGCTGATTTGCCTTTCTCGTCTTAGGGTTGGGGTTCGGACTAGGGCTAGGATTTTTAAAATCACGAAGCCCTGAGTTCCAGGCACACTGGAGCTGTGAAAGGCATCCAAAAGGGAGTGCAAAAGTGCCACAACATGGCTGCTTTCACGGCTTTTTCCTTGGCAAGAAGCCT
Organism: Ammospiza maritima maritima; assembly: GCA_036010785.1. Classification (NCBI taxonomy): domain Eukaryota; kingdom Metazoa; phylum Chordata; class Aves; order Passeriformes; family Passerellidae; genus Ammospiza; species Ammospiza maritima. The sequence continues at coordinate 6,275,569 of CM069694.1, forward strand.
AACACCAGTCTGATTTACCTTCCTAGGGTTACTGTAAGGGTTAGGCCTAGGGCTAGGATTTTTAAAAGTAGGAAGCCGTTAGCTCCAGGCACACTGCAGCTGTTCAAGGCATCCCAAGAGGGCCGCAGAACTGTCACAACTTGGATGCCTCTGCTTCTATTCTCATGAGACCATCCTGAACCATAGGCTGATTTTCCTTCCTAGGGTTAAGGTTTGAGTTACGCCTAGGGTAAGGGTTCTATTAACCAGAAAGCCCTGAGTTCCGAAGAACACAGCAGCTGCGAAGGACTTCCCAAGAAGAGCGCAAAAGTACCACAACATGCCTGCCTCCACAGCTTTTTCCTTGGGGACATGCCTAATTCCTGGCTGATTTGCCTTTCTCGTCTTAGGGTTGAGGTTCGGCCTAGGGCTAGGATTTTTAAAATCAGGAAGCCCTGAGTTCCAGGCACACTGGAGCTGTGAAAGGCATCCAAAAGGGAGTGCAAAAGTGCCACAACATGGCTGCTTTCACGGCTTTTTCCTTGGCAAGAAGCCTAACACCAGGCTGGTTTCCCTTCCCAGGGTTACTGTAAGGCTTAGGCCTAGGGCTAGGATTTTTAAAACTAGGAAGCCCTTAGCTCCAGGCACACTGCAGCTGTTCAAGGCATCCCAAGGGGAGTACAAAAGTGCAACAACATGGCAGCTTTCACAGCTTTTTCCTAGGCACCATCCCTATACCTAGGCTGTTTTATCTGCCTAGGGTTAGGGTTAGGGTTCAGCCTAGGGCTTGGAGTTTTTTAACCAGGAAGCCCTGAGTTCCAGGCTTACTGCATATGCCAAAGGCATCCCAAAGGGAGTGCAAAAGTGCCACAACATGGCTGCTTTCACAGCTTTTCCCTTAGGAAGAACCCTAACACCCGGCTGATTTACCTTCCTAGGGTTACTGTTAGGCTTAGGCCTAGGACTTTTAAAACCAGGAAGCCCTGGGCTCCAGGCACACTGCAGCTCTTAAAGGCATCCCAAGAGGGCCGCAGAAGTGACACAACTTGGCTGCCTCTGCTTCTATTCTCATGAGACCATCCCGAACCATAGGCTGATTTTCCTTCCTAGGGTTAAGGTTTGAGTTACGCCTAAGGTAAGAGTTCTATTAACCAGAAAGACCTGAGTTCCAAGAACACAGCAGCTGCGAAGGACTACCCAAGAAGAGCGCAAAAGTACCACAACATGCCTGCCTCCACAGCTTTTTCCTTGGGGACATGCCTAATTCCTGGCTGATTTGCCTTTCTCGTCTTAGGGTTGGGGTTCGGCCTAGGGCTAGGATTTTTTTAACTAGGAAGCCCTGAGTTCCAGGCTTACTGCATCTGCCAAAGGCATCCCAAAGGGAGTGCAAAAGTGCCACAACATGGCTGCTTTCACGGCTTTTCCCATAGGAAGAACCCTAATACGCGGCTGATTTACCTTCCTAGGGTTACTGTTAGGCTTAGGCCTAGGACTTTTAAAACCAGGAAGCCCTGGGCTCCAGGCACACTGCAGCTGTTAAAGGCATCCCAAGGGGAGCGCAAAAGTGACACAACTTGGCTGCCACCACTGATATTTCCATGAGACCATCCCGAACCATAGGCTGATTTTCCTTCCTAGGGTTAAGGTTTGAGTTACGCCTAGGGTAAGGGTTCTATTAACCAGAAAGCCCTGAGTTCCAAGAACACAGCAGCTGCGAAGGACTAGCCAAGAAGAGCGCAAAAGTACCACAACATGCCTGCCTCCACAGCTTTTTCCTTGGGGACATGCCTAATTCCTGGCTGATTTGCCTTTCTCGTCTTAGGGTTGGGGTTCGGACTAGGGCTAGGATTTTTAAAATCACGAAGCCCTGAGTTCCAGGCACACTGGAGCTGTGAAAGGCATCCAAAAGGGAGTGCAAAAGTGCCACAACATGGCTGCTTTCACGGCTTTTTCCTTGGCAAGAAGCCTAACACCAGGCTGATTTACCTTCCTAGGGTTACTGTAAGGGTTAGGCCTAGGGCTAGGATTTTTAAAAGTAGGAAGCCGTTAGCTCCAGGCACACTGCAGCTGTTCAAGGCATCCCAAGAGGGCCGCAGAACTGACACAACTTGGATGCCTCTGCTTCTATTCTCATGAGACCATCCTGAACCATAGGCTGATTTTCCTTCCTAGGGTTAAGGTTTGAGTTACGCCTAGGGTAAGGGTTCTATTAACCAGAAAGCCCTGAGTTCCGAAGAACACAGCAGCTGCGAAGGACTTCCCAAGAAGAGCGCAAAAGTACCACAACATGCCTGCCTCCACAGCTTTTTCCTTGGGGCCATGCCTAATTCCTGGCTGATTTGCCTTTCTCGTCTTAGGGTTGGGGTTCGGCCTAGGGCTAGGATTTTTAAAATCAGGAAGCCCTGAGTTCCAGGCACACTGGAGCTGTGAAAGGCATCCAAAAGGGAGTGCAAAAGTGCCACAACATGGCTGCTTTCACGGCTTTTTCCTTGGCAAGAAGCCTAACACCAGGCTGATTTCCCTTCACAGGGTTACTGTAAGGGTTAGGTCTAGGGCTAGGATTTTTAAAAGTAGGAAGCCGTTAGCTCCAGGCACACTGCAGCTGTTCAAGGCATCCCAAGAGGGCCGCACAACTGACACAACTTGGCTGCCTCTGCTGCTATTCTCATGAGACCATCCCGAACCATAGGCTGATTTTCCTTCCTAGGGTTAAGGTTTGAGTTACGCCTGGGGTAAGGGTTCTATTAACCAGAAAGCCCTGAGTTCCAAGAACACAGCAGCTGCGAAGGACTACCCAAGAAGAGCGCAAAAGTACCACAACATGCCTGCCTCCACAGCTTTTTCCTTTGGGACATGCCTAATTCCTGGCTGATTTGCCTTTCTCGTCTTAGGGTTGGGGTTCGGCCTAGGGCTAGGATTTTTTTAACTAGGAAGCCCTGAGTTCCAGGCTTTCTTCATCTGCCAAAAGCATCCCAAAGGGAGTGCAGAAGTGCCACAACATGGCTGCTTTCACGGCTTTTCCCTTAGGAAGAACCCTAATACGCGGCTGATTTACCTTCCTAGGGTTACTGTTAGGCTTAGGCCTAGGACTTTTAAAACCAGGAAGCCCTGGGCTCCAGGCACCTGCAGCTGCGAAAGGCATCCCAAGAGGGCCGCAGAAGTGACACAACTTGGCTGCCTCTGCTGCTATTCTCATGAGACCATCCTGAACCATAGGCTGATTTTCCTTCCTAGGGTTAAGGTTTGAGTTACGCCTAGGGTAAGGGTTCTATTAACCAGAAAGCCCTGAGCTCCAAGAACACAGCAGCTGCAAAGGACTACCCAAGAAGAGCGCAAAAATTACACAACGTGCCTGCCTCCACAGCTTTTTCCTTGGGGACATGCCTAATCCCTGGCTGATTTGCCATTCTCGTCTTAGGGTTGGGGTTCGGCCTAGGGCTAGGATTTTTTTAACTAGGAAGCCCTGAGTTCCAGGCCTACTTCATCTGCCAAAGGCATCCCAAAGGGTGTGCAAAAGTGCCACAACATGGCTGCTTTCACGGCTTTTCCCTTAGGAAGAACCCTAATACGTTTCTGATTTACCTTCCTAGGGTTACTGTTAGGCTTAGGCCTAGGACTTTTAAAACCAGGAAGCCCTGGGCTCCAGGCACACTGCAGCTGCGAAAGGCATCCCAAGGGGAGCGCAAAAGTGACACAACTTGGCTGCCACCACTGATATTTCCATGAGACCATCCCGAACAATAGGCTGATTTTCCTTCCTAGGGTTAAGGTTTGAGTTACGCCTGGGGTAAGCGTTCTATTAAACAGAAAGCCCTGAGTTCCAAGAACACAGCAGCTGCGAAGGACTACCCAAGAAGAGCGCAAAAGTACCACAACATGCCTGCCTCCACAGCTTTTTCCTTGGGGACATGCCTAATTCCTGGCTGATTTGCCTTTATCGTCTTAGGGTTGGGGTTCGGCCTAGGGCTAGGATTTTTTTAACTAGGAAGCCCTGAGTTCCAGGCTTACTTCATCTGCAAAAAGCATCCCAAAGGGAGTGCAGAAGTGCCACAACATGGCTGCTTTCACGGCTTTCCCCTTAGGAAGAACCCTAATACGCGGCTGATTTACCTTCCTAGGGTTACTGTTAGGCTTAGGCCTAGGACTTTTAAAACCAGGAAGCCCTGGGCTCCAGGCACATGCAGCTGTTAAAGGCATCCCAAGAGGGCTGCAGAAGTGACACAACTTGGCTGCCACCACTGATATTTCCATGAGACCATCCTGAACAATAGGCTGATTTTCCTTCCTAGGGTTAAGGTTTGACTTACGCCTAGGGTAAGGGTTCTATTAACCAGAAAGCCCTGAGTTCCAAGAACACAGCAGCTGCGAAGGACTACCCAAGAAGAGCGCAAAAGTACCACAACATGCCTGCCTCCACAGCTTTTTCCTTGGGGACATGCCTAATTCCTGGCTGATTTGCCTTTCTCGTCTTAGGGTTGGGGTTCGGACTAGGGCTAGGATTTTTAAAATCAGGAAGCCCTGAGTTCCAGGCACACTGGAGCTGTGAAAGGCATCCAAAAGGGAGTGCAAAAGTGCCACAACATGGCTGCTTTCACGGCTTTTTCCTTGGCAAGAAGCCTAACACCAGGCTGATTTCCCTTCCCAGGGTTACTGTAAGGCTTAGGCCTAGGGCTAGGATTTTTAAAACTAGGAAGCCCTTAGCTCCAGGCACACTGCAGCTGTTCAAGGCATCCCAAGGGGAGTACAAAAGTGCAACAACATGGCAGCTTTCACAGCTTTTTCCTAGGCACCATCCCTATACCCAGGCTGTTTTATCTGCCTAGGGTTAGGGTTAGGGTTCAGCCTAGGGCTTGGAGTTTTTAACCAGGAAGCCCTGAGTTCCAGGCTTACTGCATATGCCAAAGGCATCCCAAAGGGAGTGCAAAAGTGCCACAACATGGCTGCTTTCACAGCTTTTCCCTTAGGAAGAACCCTAACACCCGGCTGATTTACCTTCCTAGGGTTACTGTTAGGCTTAGGCCTAGGACTTTTAAAACCAGGAAGCCCTGGGCTCCAGGCACACTGCAGCTCTTAAAGGCATCCCAAGAGGGCCGCAGAAGTGACACAACTTGGCTGCCTCTGCTTCTATTCTCATGAGACCATCCCGAACCATAGGCTGATTTTCCTTCCTAGGGTTAATGTTTGAGTTACGCCTAGGGTAAGAGTTCTATTAACCAGAAAGACCTGAGTTCCAAGAACACAGCAGCTGCGAAGGACTACCCAAGAAGAGCGCAAAAGTACCACAACATGCCTGCCTCCACAGCTTTTTCCTTGGGGACATGCCTAATTCCTGGCTGATTTGCCTTTCTCGTCTTAGGGTTGGGGTTCGGCCTAGGGCTAGGATTTTTTTAACTAGGAAGCCCTGAGTTCCAGGCTTACTTCATCTGCCAAAAGCATCCCAAAGGGAATGCAGAAGTGCCACAACATGGCTGCTTTCACGGCTTTTCCCTTAGGAAGAACCCTAATACGCGGCTGATTTACCTTCCTAGGGTTACTGTTAGGCTTAGGCCTAGGACTTTTAAAACCAGGAAGCCCTGGGCTCCAGGCACATGCAGCTGCGAAAGGCATCCCAAGAGGGCTGCAGAAGTGACACAACTTGGCTGCCTCTGCTGCTATTCTCATGAGACCATCCTGAACCATAGGCTGATTTTCCTTCCTAGGGTTAAGGTTTGAGTTACGCCTAGGGTAAGAGTTCTATTAACCAGAAAGACCTGAGTTCCAAGAACACAGCAGCTGCGAAGGACTACCCAAGAAGAGCGAAAAAGTACCACAACATGCCTGCCTCCACAGCTTTTTCCTTGGGGACATGCCTAATTCCTGGCTGATTTGCCTTTCTCGTCTTAGGGTTGGGGTTCGGCCTAGGGCTAGGATATTTTTAACTAGGAAGCCCTGAGTTCCAGGCTTACTGCATCTGCCAAAGGCATCCCAAAGGGAGTGTAGAAGTGCCACAACATGGCTGCTTTCACGGCTTTTCCCTTAGGAAGAACCCTAATACCCAGCTGATTTACCTTCCTAGGGTTACTGTTAGGCTTAGGCCTAGGACTTTTAAAACCAGGAAGCCCTGGGCTCCGGGCACACTGCAGCTGCGAAAGGCATCCCAAGGGGAGCGCAAAAGTGACACAACTTGGCTGCCACCACTGATATTTCCATGAGACCATCCCGAATCATAGGCTGATTTTCCTTCCTAGGGTTAAGGTTTGAGTTACGCCTAGGGTAAGGGTTCTATTAACCAGAAAGCCCTAAGCTCCAAGAACACAGCAGCTGCGAAAGACTACCCAAGAAGAGCGCAAAAGTACCACAACATGCCTGCCTCCACAGCTTTTTCCTTGGGGACATGCCTAATTCCTGGCTGATTTGCCTTTCTCGTCTTAGGGTTGGGGTTCGGCCTAGGGCTAGGATTTTTAAAATCAGGAAGCCCTGAGTTCCAGGCACACTGGAGCTGTGAAAGGCATCCAAAAGGGAGTGCAAAAGTGCCACAACATGGCTGCTTTCACGGCTTTTTCCTTGGCAAGAAGCCTAAAACCAGGCTGATTTACCTTCCTAGGGTTACTGTAAGGGTTAGGCCTAGGGCTAGGATTTTTAAAACTAGGAAGCCCTTAGCTCCAGGCGCACTGCAGCTGTTCAAGGCATCCCAAGAGGGCCGCAGAACTGACACAACTTGGATGCCTCTGCTTCTATTCTCATGAGACCATCCTGAACCATAGGCTGATTTTCCTTCCTAGGGTTAAGGTTTGAGTTACGCCTAGGGTAAGGGTTCTATTAACCAGAAAGCCCTGAGTTCCGAAGAACACAGCAGCTGCGAAGGACTTCCCAAGAAGAGCGCAAAAGTACCACAACATGCCTGCCTCCACAGCTTTTTCCTTGGGGACATGCCTAATTCCTGGCTGATTTGCCTTTCTCGTCTTAGGGTTGGGGTTCGGCCTAGGGCTAGGATTTTTAAAATCAGGAAGCCCTGAGTTCCAGGCACACTGGAGCTGTGAAAGGCATCCAAAAGGGAGTGCAAAAGTGCCACAACATGGCTGCTTTCACGGCTTTTTCCTTGGCAAGAAGCCTAACACCAGGCTGATTTCCCTTCACAGGGTTACTGTAAGGGTTAGGCCTAGGGCTAGGATTTTTAAAAGTAGGAAGCCGTTAGCTCCAGGCACACTGCAGCTGTTCAAGGCATCCCAAGAGGACGCAGAACTGACACAACTTGCCTGCCTCTGCTGATATTCTCATGAGACCATCCCGAACCATAGGCTGATTTTCCTTCCTAGGGTTAAGGTTTGAGTTACGCCTGGGGTAAGGGTTCTATTAACCAGAAAGCCCTGAGTTCCAAGAACACAGCAGCTGCGAAGGACTAGCCAAGAAGAGCGCAAAAGTACCACAACATGCCTGCCTCCACAGCTTTTTCCTTTGGGACATGCCTAATTCCTGGCTGATTTGCCTTTCTCGTCTTAGGCTTGGGGTTCGGCCTAGGGCTAGGATTTTTTTAACTAGGAAGCCCTGAGTTCCAGGCTTACTTCATCTGCCAAAAGCATCCCAAAGGGAGTGCAGAAGTGCCACAACATGGCTGCTTTCACGGCTTTTCCCTTAGGAAGAACCCTAATACGCGGCTGATTTACCTTCCTAGGGTTACTGTTAGGCTTAGGCCTAGGACTTTTAAAACCAGGAAGCCCTGGGCTCCAGGCACATGCAGCTGCGAAAGGCATCCCAAGAGGGCTGCAGAAGTGACACAACTTGGCTGCCTCTGCTTCTATTCTCATGAGACCATCCTGAACCATAGGCTGATTTTCCTTCCTAGGGTTAAGGTTTGAGTTACGCCTAGGGTAAGAGTTCTATTATCCAGAAAGCCCTGAGCTCCAAGAACACAGCAGCTGCGAAGGACTACCCAAGAAGAGCGCAAAAATTACACAACGTGCCTGCCTCCACAGCTTTTTCCTTGGGGACATGCCTAATCCCTGGCTGATTTGCCATTCTCGTCTTAGGGTTGGGGTTCGGCCTAGGGCTAGGATTTTTTTAACTAGGAAGCCCTGAGTTCCAGGCCTACTTCATCTGCCAAAGGCATCCCAAAGGGTGTGCAAAAGTGCCACAACATGGCTGCTTTCACGGCTTTTCCCTTAGGAAGAACCCTAATACGTTTCTGATTTACCTTCCTAGGGTTACTGTTAGGCTTAGGCCTAGGACTTTTAAAACCAGGAAGCCCTGGGCTCCAGGCACACTGCAGCTGCGAAAGGCATCCCAAGGGGAGCGCAAAAGTGACACAACTTGGCTGCCACCACTGATATTTCCATGAGACCATCCCGAACAATAGGCTGATTTTCCTTCCTAGGGTTAAGGTTTGAGTTACGCCTGGGGTAAGCGTTCTATTAAACAGAAAGCCCTGAGTTCCAAGAACACAGCAGCTGCGAAGGACTACCCAAGAAGAGCGCAAAAGTACCACAACATGCCTGCCTCCACAGCTTTTTCCTTGGGGACATGCCTAATTCCTGGCTGATTTGCCTTTCTCGTCTTAGGGTTGGGGTTCGGCCTAGGGCTAGGATTTTTTTAACTAGGAAGCCCTGAGTTCCAGGCTTACTTCATCTGCAAAAAGCATCCCAAAGGGAGTGCAGAAGTGCCACAACATGGCTGCTTTCACGGCTTTTCCCTTAGGAAGAACCCTAATACCCGGCTGATTTACCTTCCTAGGGTTACTGTTAGGCTTAGGCCTAGGACTTTTAAAACCAGGAAGCCCTGGGCTCCAGGCACATGCAGCTGTTAAAGGCATCCCAAGAGGGCTGCAGAAGTGACACAACTTGGCTGCCACCACTGATATTTCCATGAGACCATCCTGAACAATAGGCTGATTTTCCTTCCTAGGGTTAAGGTTTGAGTTACGCCTAGGGTAAGGGTTCTATTAACCAGAAAGCCCTGAGTTCCAAGAACACAGCAGCTGCGAAGGACTACCCAAGAAGAGCGCAAAAGTACCACAACATGCCTGCCTCCACAGCTTTTTCCTTGGGGACATGCCTAATTCCTGGCTGATTTGCCTTTCTCGTCTTAGGGTTGGGGTTCGGCCTAGGGCTAGGATTTTTAAAATCAGGAAGCCCTGAGTTCCAGGCACACTGGAGCTGTGAAAGGCATCCAAAAGGGAGTGCAAAAGTGCCACAACATGGCTGCTTTCACGGCTTTTCCCTTAGGAAGAAGCCTAACACCAGGCTGATTTCCCTTCCCAGGGTTACTCTAAGGCTTAGGCCTAGGGCTAGGATTTTTAAAACTAGGAAGCCCTTAGCTCCAGGCACACTGCAGCTGTTCAAGGCATCCCAAGGGGAGTACAAAAGTGCAACAACATGGCAGCTTTCACAGCTTTTTCCTTGGCACCATCAGTATACCAAGGCTGATTTATCTGCCTAGGGTTAGGGTTAGGGTTCAGCCTAGGGCTTGGAGATTTTAACCAGGAAGCCCTGAGTTCCAGGCTTACTGCATCTGCCAAAGGTATCCCAAAGGGAGTGCAGAAGTGCCACAACATGGCTGCTTTCACAGCTTTTCCCTTAGGAAGAACCCTAATACGCGGCTGATTTACCTTCCTAGGGTTACTGTTAGGCTTAGGCCTAGGACTTTTAAAACCAGGAAGCCCTGGGCTCCAGGCACATGCAGCTGCGAAAGGCATCCCAAGGGGAGCGCAAAAGTGACACAACTTGGCTGCCTCTGCTGCTATTCTCATGAGACCATCCCGAACCATAGGCTGATTTTCCTTCCTAGGGTTAAGGTTTGAGTTACGCCTAGGGTAAGGGTTCTATTAACCAGAAAGCCCTGAGTTCCAAGAACACAGCAGCTGCGAAGGACTAGCCAAGAAGAGCGCAAAAGTACCACAACATGCCTGCCTCCACAGCTTTTTCCTTGGGGACATGCCTAATTCCTGGCTGATTTGCCTTTCTCGTCTTAGGGTTGGGGTTCGGCCTAGGGCTAGGATTTTTAAAATCAGGAAGCCCTGAGTTCCAGGCACACTGGAGCTGTGAAAGGCATCCAAAAGGGAGTGCAAAAGTGCCACAACATGGCTGCTTTCACGGCTTTTTCCTTGGCAAGAAGCCTAACACCAGGCTGATTTACCTTCCTAGGGTTACTGTAAGGGTTAGGCCTAGGGCTAGGATTTTTAAAACTAGGAAGCCCTTAGCTCCAGGCACACTGCAGCTGTTCAAGGCATCCCAAGAGGGCCGCAGAACTTACACCACTTGGCTGCCTCTGCTGCTATTCTCATGAGTCCATCCCGAACCATAGGCTGATTTTCCTTCCTAGGGTGAGGGTTCGAGTTACGCCTAGGGTTAGTGTTTTTTTAACCAGAAAGCCCTGAGTTCCAAGAACACAGCAGCTGCCAAGGACTACCCAAGAGGAGGGGAAAAGTGCCACAACATGGCTGCCTCCAGCGCTTTTTCCTTGGGACCATCATTGAACCTAAGCTGATTTACTTGCCTCCAGTTGCACCTATGGTCACGCCAAGGGATAGGGATTTTAAATCAGTAAACCCTGAGCTCCAGACCCAGTGCAGCTGCAAAAGGCTTCCCAAGGGCAGCCAAAAATTGCCTCAACATGCTCCTTCCAGTGCTTTTTTCCTTGGGAACATCCCTATACCCAGGCTGATTTATCTGCCTAGGCTTAGGGTTAGGGTTCAGCCTAGAGATAGGATTTTTTCAAACAGGAAGCCCTGAATTCCAGGCACACTGCAGCTGTTAAAGGCAGTGTTCTACGTCAACCGCAACTTAGTCTGAAATAAATGCTTTTTCCCTGAGAGCATCTGAGAGGTTTGCATGAAGCACTGATATCTGACATTTGCAATTTTGAATAGGAGACGAGAAAGAAAATGGGAAGAAGTTTTTAATTTTAGTGGTTTCAATGTTATTTTCCGTACACTTTTTCAAAACTTGTCAGCTCAAATGCCCATCAACATCTTTTAGTCATCTGTAAGTCAGTATTCATATAAAATGTGCTTCAAATCAAAAGAATTTCAAATTTGCACTCCAAATTTCTATGCCTAGATTTATGATTTCCTACACATATTAGATGAAAGGAAGGCCTTTTTTACTGTGGGAGTGCTGGAACACTGGAACAGGTTGCCCAGGGAAGTTGTGGGTGTCCCATCCCTGAAAGTATTCAAGGTCAGCTTGGACGGGGCTTGGAGCAGCAACAAAGGAGAAGCTTGATGGTAGAGAAACAAAGTTGGACTATAGAAGAAACTGGGATTGAAGTATAGGAGCAAGTTTTCTCTCAGCTCTTGGGGTAAATTCAAAGTTGTACAAAATTACATTTATCTGTGCTATTCACTACTGTAACAGAAATGTTCATGAAAACTGTACAGAAGATAGCAAATTTTAAAAGAGATAAGAATTACAGCATAAAATCCATGGGATGGGTTACAACATGAGACACTCTCTAAGAGAAAATCTCTGTGTTTCAGCACTTCATCATGGTAAGATTTCATGAAGTGCCAAAGAAGGCGGCAAAATATCATTTGGGACGTTATTTCCTGGAATTCAGCCTGGCCATTAGTAGGAACTGGGTTTGAACACATCATGTAGATATACCACACACACTTTCCCTTCACTGAAAAATGACTGTTTACAACGAAGAAGCAATTGACGATCAAAATTGATTGAAAGCATCTTAAACATGTCAAGTATTTCATTGTAGATGATCTGTGATCCAAATGCTTCTTCCACCTTCGAGAGGGACAGAACAATTCTTCCATATCATGATGGTTTAAAATTGTATCAACCAATGTTTTCTGCTGAAAAGATAGCATCTATTTTTTTCTATTTTTGGAAGAAAATATTCCTAGACATACAACAGGTGAGAACTAAGTAATTTTAAAGAAACAAATGAAAAGAAAATATTCTGTAAATAGAATGAAATGAAAAGCTGTGTTTTAAATAGGAGCTAAATATGAAACAGAATTTTTGCACCAGGCATTTGAATTACTGCACCAGCTCTTTTGCCCATCAAGAGAGGCATTGAGCATTTCAGTCTTTTCCAAGGTGTTCATGATCTGCTATGCTGATCTCTGTGTGTGCCTAGGTGTGTGTGGAAGGGGGGGCATGTGAAGGGGAGTGTGTATGTTTGCTTTACAATTGTTGTGGCAGATTCATGCCTCAGCTCCACATTTTGTTTTAGAAAGGTCACACAGAGTGGATGTGAAGTTTACTATCAACAAGAGATCAATTCCCAAATCATCCATTTCACTCTACCTTATAAATCATGTGCTTTGTTGCATATTTTATCAAATCTACTTTCAAGCCAGATGGAGGAAGGAGGATGTGGCAATCCCTCCACCATCTTGCAACTTTTATGCAAGTAGGTTTTCAAGAAAATCATCATTTCTCTTTGAAATATGTCTGGAACAGGCATGATGGTAGTGTCAACCTGTTGGAGTTTTTGTTGCTGGAAGAAGTTATACAAAAGGATTGGTTTTTACATTGACCAGTTACTGAATCAAGCTCAGGAATACATTGGAAATTCAACTGGGGCTTCCTTTCCCCGGCAGACTACTTCTAGAACGAGCTTGTACACTGAAGCTTACTCTTTTGCCCTCTTTTTGTTTCTTTCCTATTTTCTTGGCTTCTTTGCCACTCTCTAGACAATTTTGGAACTTTTTTCCCAACTCAAATGGTTTCAATAGTCTGATTGTGATCATACATTTTTACAAGGAATTTTTAAAATCTTTCCTCCAGTTAAGAAAGTCAAGGACTTAGGTCTTTTTCTTCCCTTATCAATATTGCAATGAAATTGATAAGTAAAGACCAACTCTTTCTTTTTGTTTTTAACCCAAGCAGATAATTCCCATCCATTCATCCATTTGGTGGACCAATAGTTGCCATTCTGATGGAAGTTGTCACTTCTTAACAATAGGCATTCTGTGACTATGTTGACAGCACTTTGGCTGAAGATCCTAACTGGTCTTAGATACACATAGGGAGAAATTTGCTCAGCCAGTGTCAGTCTTAAGCATGCGTATCAGAAGATCTTTCTAGAGCTGGGAATTTTCCCATGAAAGGGATTCAGTTAGGGAAGAGACACTTGCCCCAGAGGTTTACATTCTTCTTGAAGACTGCTTAAGGAACTTAGATGCCATGTCCATTTGGATCTGTGTCTGCACAGAACTTTGTCATGCCAGTGCTTGAAATGCATCTTGAAGAGAATTCACTAGCACAGAATGAATGAGAGTGGAAGGGGTTGGTGGGGCTAACCAGGCCCAACCCCCCTGCCTAAACCAGGATACCTAGAGCCTCTTGCCCAGGATTCTATCTGGGTGTACTTTGAATGTCTTCAAAGATCCAGGCTCCACAATCTTTCTGGGCAGTCTGTGCCGTGGTTCACTCACCCTCACAGTAAAGAATCATTTCCTGATGTTCCTGTATTTCAGTGTGTGCCCACTGCCTCTTGTCTTTTCACTCAGCATCACTGAAAAGACACTGATTCCCTCCCCTTTGCACTATTGCTTCCATATGGATGTGTGCTGCCATGTAGAGATATGTCAAAAACCTCCCTGAAGCCCAGGCAGATAATATTCCCTTCATCTACCAGTCAAGTTGATTCATCAGAGGAGTTTCAAGTTATGTTCAGCATGAAATGCCCCTGAAAAATCATGCTAACTACATTATTGTGTCGTCTTTCATGTGCCTGGCAAGATTTTCCAAGAAGAGCTGCTTCATCAACTTCCTGGGTATAAAAAAGAGGCTGGCTGGTTTGTACGATTGCGAGTCCTCCGAATTGCCTTTTTTGAAGATGAGTGTCATTTGCTTACATCCAGTCCTTAGCCTCTCTTGTCGTCTACATCTTAGCAAAAAGATTTTCTACTATGTCTGGCAAGGAGAAATTGTGCCAGCACAGAAAACATCTCCCATCGTGTTCTAGACGTTGCACGGAGGTGTGCCGAGTGTTTGGCATGAAGAAAAGAAAAGTTGTCCAAAACAGCTTCCAATCGAATGTTCATGTGATTGGAAAAGTCAGGAGAGTGCAAAGGTACTGTTTTCTATCAGTTGGCAAGCTGCGCACACAATCCCAGTGTTGTACAGCTTCCTTCTTCACCTTTCCGAAGGTGCCGCTCTCTCCGGCTCCCGGAGGCGAAGAAGCGGCATCTTCGCGCAAAGACGATAGTGCCGCACACTGTGCACTCCTTAGCGCGGCTTCTGCCGAAAGACGCCCGGGAGCGGCTCTTAGCTCCGGACAGCATCGTACCTTCGTCTTTAGCGTCTCTTCTCGTCTACATCTTAGCAAAAAGCTTTTCCACTATGTCTGGCGAGGAAAAACTGTGCCAGCACAGAAAACATCTCCCATCGTGTTCTAGACGTTGCACGGAGGTGTGCCGAGTGTTTGGCATGAAGGAAAGAAAAGTTGTCCAAAACAGCTTCCAATCGAATGTTCATGTGATTGGAAAAGTCAGGAGAGTGCAAAGGTACTGTTTTCTATCAGTTGGCAAGCTGCGCACACAATCCCAGTGTTGTACAGCTTCCTTCTTCACCTTTCCGAAGGTGCCGCTCTCTCCGGCTCCCGGAGGCGAAGAAGCGGCTTCTTCGCGCAAAGACGATTGTGCCGCTCACTGTGCTCTCCTTAGCGCGGCTTCTGCCGAAAGACGCCCGGGAGCGGCTCTTAGCTCCGGAGAGCATCGTACCTTCGTCTTTAGCGTCTCTTCTCGTCTACATCTTAGCAAAAAGCTTTTCCACTATGTCTGGCGAGGAAAAACTGTGCCAGCACAGAAAACATCTCCCATCGTATTCTAGACGTTGCACGGAGGTTTGCCGAGTGTTTGGCATGAAGAAAAGAAAAGTTGTCCAAAACAGCTTCCAATCGAATGTTCATGTGATTGGAAAAGTCAGGAGAGTGCAAAGGTACTGTTTTCTGGCAGTTGGCAAGCTGCGCACACAATCCCAGTGTTGTACAGCTTCCTTCTTCACCTTTCCGAAGGTGCCGCTCTCTCCGGCTCCCGGAGGCGAAGAAGCGGCTTCTTCGCGCAAAGACGATTGTGCCGCTCACTGTGCTCTCCTTAACGCGGCTTCTGCCGAAAGACGCCCGGGAGCGGCTCTTAGCTCCGGACAGCATCGTACCTTCGTCTTTAGCGTCTCTTCTCGTCTACATCTTAGCAAAAAGCTTTTCTACTATGTCTGGCGAGGAAAAACTGTGCCAGCACAGAAAACATCTCCCATCGTGTTCTAGACGTTGCACGGAGGTGTGCCGAGTGTTTGGCATGAAGAAAAGAAAAGTTGTCCAAAACAGCTTCCAATCGAATGTTCATGTGATTGGAAAAGTCAGGAGAGTGCAAAGGTACTGTTTTCTAGCAGTTGGCAAGCTGCACACACAATCCCAGTGTTGCACAGCTTCCTTCTTCACCTTTCCGAAGGTGCCGCTCTCTCCGGCTCCCGGAGGCGAAGAAGCGGCTTCTTCGCGCAAAGACGATTGTGCCGCTCACTGTGCACTCCTTAGCGCGGCTTCTGCCGAAAGACGCCCGGGAGCGGCTCTTAGCTCCGGAGAGCATCGTACCTTCGTCTTTAGCGTCTCTTCTCGTCTACATCTTAGCAAAAAGCTTTTCTACTATGTCTGGCGAGGAAAAACTGTGCCAGCACAGAAAACATCTCCCATCGTGTTCTAGACGTTGCACGGACGTGTGCCAAGTGTTTGGCATGAAGGAAAGAAAAGTTGTCCAAAACAGCTTCCAATCGAATGTTCATGTGATTGGAAAAGTCAGGAGAGTGCAAAGGTACTGTTTTCTGGCAGTTGGCAAGCTGCGCACACAATCCCAGTGTTGTACAGCTTCCTTCTTCACCTTTCCGAAGGTGCCGCTCTCTCCGGCTCCCGGAGGCGAAGAAGCGGCTTCTTCGCGCAAAGACGATTGTGCCGCTCACTGTGCTCTCCTTAGCGCGGCTTCTGCCGAAAGACGCCCGGGAGCGGCTCTTAGCTCCGGACAGCATCGTACCTTCGTCTTTAGCGTCTCTTCTCGTCTACATCTTAGCAAAAAGCTTTTCTACTATGTCTGGCGAGGAAAAACTGTGCCAGCACAGAAAACATCTCCCATCGTATTCTAGACGTTGCACGGAGGTGTGCCGAGTGTTTGGCATGAAGAAAAGAAAAGTTGTCCAAAACAGCTTCCAATTGAATGTTCATGTGATTGGAAAAGTCAGGAGAGTGCAAAGGTACTGTTTTCTATCAGTTGGCAAGCTGCGCACACAATCCCAGTGTTGTACAGCTTCCTTCTTCACCTTTCCGAAGGTGCCGCTCTCTCCGGCTCCCGGAGGCGAAGAAGCGGCTTCTTCGCGCAAAGACGATTGTGCCGCTCACTGTGCACTCCTTAGCGCGGCTTCTGCCGAAAGACGCCTGGGAGCGGCTCTTAGCTCCGGAGAGCATCGTACCTTCGTCTTTAGCGTCTCTTCTCGTCTACATCTTAGCAAAAAGCTTTTCCGCTATGTCTGGCGAGGAAAAACTGTGCCAGCACAGAAAACATCTCCCATCGTGTTCTAGACGTTGCATGGACGTGTGCCAAGTGTTTGGCATGAAGGAAAGAAAAGTTGTCCAAAACAGCTTCCAATCGAATGTTCATGTGATTGGAAAAGTCAGGAGAGTGCAAAGGTACTGTTTTCTATCAGTTGGCAAGCTGCGCACACAATCCCAGTGTTGCACAGCTTCCTTCTTCACCTTTCCGAAGGTGCCGCTCTCTCCGGCTCCCGGAGGCGAAGAAGCGGCTTCTTCGCGCAAAGACGATTGTGCCGCTCACTGTGCACTCCTTAGCGCGGCTTCTGCCGAAAGACGCCCGGGAGCGGCTCTTATCTCCGGACAGCATCGTACCTTCGTCTTTAGCGTCTCTTCTCGTCTACATCTTAGCAAAAAGCTTTTCTACTATGTCTGGCGAGGAAAAACTGTGCCAGCACAGAAAACATCTCCCATCGTGTTCTAGACGTTGCACGGAGGTGTGCCGAGTGTTTGGCATGAAGGAAAGAAAAGTTGTCCAAAACAGCTTCCAATCGAATGTTCATGTGATTGGAAAAGTCAGGAGAGTGCAAAGGTACTGTTTTCTATCAGTTGGCAAGCTGCGCACACAATCCCAGTGTTGTACAGCTTCCTTCTTCACCTTTCCGAAGGTGCCGCTCTCTCCGGCTCCCGGAGGCGAAGAAGCGGCTTCTTCGCGCAAAGACGATTGTGCCGCTCACTGTGCTCTCCTTAGCGCGGCTTCTGCCGAAAGACACCCGGGAGCGGCTCTTAGCTCCGGACAGCATCGCAACTTCGTCTTTAGCGTCTCTTCTCGTCTACATCTTAGCAAAAAGCTTTTCTACTATGTCTGGCGAGGAAAAACTGTGCCAGCACAGAAAACATCTCCCATCGTATTCTAGACGTTGCACGGAGGTGTGCCGAGTGTTTGGCATGAAGAAAAGAAAAGTTGTCCAAAACAGCTTCCAATCGAATGTTCATGTGATTGGAAAAGTCAGGAGAGTGCAAAGGTACTGTTTTCTATCAGTTGGCAAGCTGCGCACACAATCCCAGTGTTGTACAGCTTCCTTCTTCACCTTTCCGAAGGTGCCGCTCTCTCCGGCTCCCGGAGGCGAAGAAGCGGCTTCTTCGCGCAAAGACGATTGTGCCGCTCACTGTGCACTCCTTAGCGCGGCTTCTGCCGAAAGACGCCCGGGAGCGGCTCTTAGCTCCGGAGAGCATCGTACCTTCGTCTTTAGCGTCTCTTCTCGTCTACATCTTAGCAAAAAGCTTTTCCACTATGTCTGGCGAGGAAAAACTGTGCCAGCACAGAAAACATCTCCCATCGTGTTCTAGACGTTGCACGATCCCTATACTTAGGCTGATTTTCCTTCCTGGGGATAGAGCTAGGCTTCAGCCTAGGGCTTGGAGTTTTTTAACCAGGAAGCCCTGAGTTCCAGGCTTATTGCATCTGCCAAAGGTATCCGAAAGGGAGTGCAGAAGTGCCACAACCTGGCTGCTTTCACGGCTTTTCCCTTAGGAAGAACCCTAATACGCGGCTGATTTACCTTCCTAGGGTTACTGTTAGGGTTAAGCCTAGGACTTTAAAACCAGGAAGCCCTGGGCTCCAGGCACACTGCAGCTGCGAAAGGCATCCCAAGGGGAGCGCAAAAGTGACTCAACTTGGCTGCCACCACTGATATTTCCATGAGACCATCCCGAACCATAGGCTGATTTTCCTTCCTAGGGTTAAGGTTTGAGTTACGCCTACGGTAAGGGTTCTATTAACCAGAAAGCCCTGAGTTCCAAGAACACAGCAGCTGCGAAGGACTACCCAAGAAGAGTGCAAAAGTACCACAACATGCCTGCCTCCACAGCTTTTTCCTTGGGGACATGCCTAATTCCTGGCTGATTTGCCTTTCTCGTCTTAGGGTTGGGGTTCGGCCTAGGGCTAGGATTTTTAAAATCAGGAAGCCCTGAGTTCCAGGCACACTGGAGCTGTGAAAGGCATCCCAAAGGGTGTGCAAAAGTGCCACAACATGGTTGCTTTCACGGCTTTTTCCTTGGCAAGAAGCCTAACACCAGGCTGATTTCCCTTCCCAGGGTTACTGTAAGGCTTAGGCTTAGGGCTAGGATTTTTAAAACTAGGAAGCCCTTAGCTCCAGGCGCACTGCATCTGTTCAAGGCATCCCAAGAGGAGTAAAAAAGTGCAACAACATGGCAGCTTTCACAGCTTTTTCCTTGGCACCATCCCTATAACTTGGCTGTTTTATTTGCCTAGGGTTAGGGTTAGGGTTCAGCCTAGGGCTTGGAGTTTTTTAACCAGGAAGCCCTGAGTTCCAGGCTTACTGCATCTGCCAAAGGCATCCCAAAGGGAGTGCAAAAGTGCCACAACATGGCTGCTTTCACGGCTTTTCCCTTAGGAAGAACCCTAATACACGGCTGATTTACCTTCCTAGGGTTACTGTTAGGCTTAGGCCTAGGACTTTTAAAACCAGGAAGCCCTGGGCTCCAGGCACACTGCAGCTGCGAAAGGCATCCCAAGGGGAGCGCAAAAGTGACACAACTTGGCTGCCACCACTGATATTTCCATGAGACCATCCCGAACCATAGGCTGATTTTCCTTCCTAGGGTTAAGGTTTGAGTTACGCCTAGGGTAAGAGTTCTATTAACCAGAAAGACCTGAGTTCCAAGAACACAGCAGCTGCGAAGGACTACCCAAGAAGAGCGCAAAAGTACCACAACATGCCTGCCTCCACAGCTTTTTCCTTGGGGACATGCCTAATTCCTGGCTGATTTGCCTTTCTCGTCTTAGGGTTGGGGTTCGGCCTAGGGCTAGGATTTTTTTAACTAGGAAGCCCTGAGTTCCAGCCTTACTGCATCTGCCAAAGGCATCCCAAGGGAGTGCAGAAGTGCCACAACATGGCTGCTTTCACTGCTTTCCCCTTAGGAAGAACCCTAATACGCGGCTGATTTACCTTCCTAGGGTTACTGTTAGGCTTAGGCCTGGGACTTTTAAAACTAGGAAGCCCTGGACTCCAGGCACACTGCAGCTGCGAAAGGCATCCCAAGGGGAGTACAAAAGTGCAACAACATGGCAGCTTTCACAGCTTTTTCCATGGCACCATCCCTATACCTAGGCTGATTTATCTGCCTAGGGTTAGGGTTAGGGTTCAGCCTAGGTCTTGGAGTTTTTTAACCAGGAAGCCCTGAGTTCCAGGCTTACTGCATCTGCCAAAGGCATCCCAAAGGGAGTGCAAAAGTGCCACAACATGGCTGCTTTCACGGCTTTTCCCTTAGGAAGAACCCTAATACCCGGTTGATTTACCTTCCTAGGGTTACTGTTAGGCTTAGGCCTAGGACTTTTAAAACCAGGAAGCCCTGGGCTCCAGGCACTCTGCAGCTGTTAAAGGCATCCCAAGGGGAGCGCAAAAGTGACTCAACTTGGCTGCCACCACTGATATTTCCATGAGACCATCCCGAACCATAGGCTGATTTTCCTTCCTAGGGTTAAGGTTTGAGTTTCGCCTAGGGTAAGAGTTCTATTAACCAGAAAGCCCTGAGTTCCAAGAACACAGCAGCTGCGAAGGACTAGCCAAGAAGAGCGCAAAAGTACCACAACATGCCTGCCTCCACAGCTTTTTCCTTGGGGACATGCCTAATTCCTGGCTGATTTGCCTTTCTCGTCTTAGGGTTGGGGTTCGGCCTAGGGCTAGGATTTTTTTAACTCGCAAGCCCTAAGTTCCATGCTTACTGCATCTGCCAAAGGCATCCCAAAGGGAGTGCAGAAGTGCCACAACATGTCTGCTTTCACGGCTTTTCCCTTAGGAAGAACCCTAATACGCGGCTGATTTACCTTCCTAGGGTTACTGTTAGGCTTAGGCCTAGGACTTTTAAAACCAGGAAGCCCTGGGCTCCAGGCACACTGCAGCTGCGAAAGGCATCCCAAGGGGAGCGCAAAAGTGACACAACTTGGCTGCCTCTGCTGCTATTCTCATGAGACCATCCTGAACCATAGGCTGATTTTCCTTCCTAGGGTTAAGGTTTGAGTTACGCCTGGGGTAAGGGTTCTATTAACCAGAAAGCCCTGAGTTCCAAGAACACAGCAGCTGCGAAGGACTAGCCAAGAAGAGCGCAAAAGTACCACAACATGCCTGCCTCCACAGCTTTTTCCTTGGGGACATGCCTAATTCCTGGCTGATTTGCCTTTCTCGTCTTAGGGTTGGGGTTCGGCCTAGGGCTAGGATTTTTTTAACTCGGAAATCCTGAGTTCCAGGCTTACTTCATCTGCAAAAAGCATCCCAAAGGGAGTGCAAAAGTGCCACAACATGGCTGCTTTCACGGCTTTTCCCTTAGGAAGAACCCTAATACGCGGCTGATTTACCTTCCTAGGGTCACTGTTAGGCTTAGGCCTAGGACTTTTAAAACCAGGAAGCCCTGGGCTCCAGGCACACTGCAGCTGCGAAAGGCATCCCAAGGGGAGCGCAAAAGTGACACAACTTGACTGCCACCACTGATATTTCCATGAGACCATCCCGAACCATAGGCTGATTTTCCTTCCTAGGGTTAAGGTTTGAGTTTCGCCTAGGGTAAGGGTTCTATTAACCAGAAAGCCCTGAGTTCCAAGAACACAGCAGCTGCGAAGGACTAGCCAAGAAGAGCGCAAAAGTACCACAACATGCCTGCCTCCACAGCTTTTTCCTTGGGGACATGCCTAATTCCTGGCTGATTTGCCTTTCTCGTCTTAGGGTTGGGGTTCGGCCTAGGGCTAGGATTTTTTTAACTCGCAAGCCCTGAGTTCCAGGCTTACTGCATCTGCCAAAGGCATCCCAAAGGGAGTGCAAAAGTGCCACAACATGGCTGCTTTCACGGCTTTTCCCTTAGGAAGAACCCTAATACACGGCTGATTTACCTTCCTAGGGTTACTGTTAGGCTTAGGCCTAGGACTTTTAAAACCAGGAAGCCCTGGGCTCCAGGCACACTGCAGCTGCGAAAGGCATCCCAAGGGGAGCGCAAAAGTGACACAACTTGGCTGCCACCACTGATATTTCCATGAGACCATCCCGAACCATAGGCTGATTTTCCTTCCTAGGGTTAAGGTTTGAGTTACGCCTGGGGTAAGGGTTCTATTAACCGGAAAGCCCTGAGTTCCAAGAACACAGCAGCTGCGAAGGACTAGCCAAGAAGAGCGCAAAAGTACCACAACATGCCTGCCTCCACAGCTTTTTCCTTGGGGACATGCCTAATTCCTGGCTGATTTGCCTTTCTCGTCTTAGGGTTGGGGTTCGGCCTAGGGCTAGGATTTTTTTAACTCGGAAGCCCTGAGTTCCAGGCTTACTTCATCTGCAAAAAGCATCCCAAAGGGAGTGCAAAAGTGACACAACATGGCTGCTTTCACGGCTTTTCCCTTAGGAAGAACCCTAATACCCGGCTGATTTACCTTCCTAGGCTTACTGTTAGGCTTAGGCCTAGGACTTTTAAAACCAGGAAGCCCTGGGCTACAGGCACACTGCAGCTGCGAAAGGCATCCCAAGGGGAGTGCAAAAGTGACACAACTTGGCTGCCTCTGCTTCTATTCTCATGAGACCATCCTGAACCATAGGCTGATTTTCCTTCCTAGGGTTAAGGTTTGACTTACGCCTAGGGTAAGGGTTCTATTAACCAGAAAGCCCTGAGTTCCAAGAACACAGCAGCTGCGAAGGACTTCCCAAGAAGAGCGCAAAAGTACCACAACATGCCTGCCTCCACAGCTTTTTCCTTGGGGACATGCCTAATTCCTGGCTGATTTGCCTTTCTCGTCTTAGGGTTGGGGTTCGGACTAGGGCTAGGATTTTTAAAATCAGGAAGCCCTGAGTTCCAGGCACACTGGAGCTGTGAAAGGCATCCAAAAGGGAGTGCAAAAGTGCCACAACATGGCTGCTTTCACGGCTTTTTCCTTGGCAAGAAGCCTAACACCAGGCTGATTTACCTTCCTAGGGTTACTGTAAGGGTTAGGCCTAGGGCTAGGATTTTTAAAACTAGGAAGCCCTTAGCTCCAGGCACACTGCAGCTGTTCAAGGCATCCCAAGGGAAGTACAAAAGTGCAACAACATGGCAGCTTTCACAGCTTTTTCCTTGGCACCATCCCTATACCTAGGCTGTTTTATCTGCCTAGGGTTTGGGTTAGGGTTCAGCCCAGGGTTTGGAGTTTTTTAACCAGGAAGCCCTGAATTCCAGACTTACTGCATCTGCCAAAGGCATCCCAAAGGGAGTGCAGAAGTGCCACAACATGGCTGCTTTCACAGCTTTTCCCTTAGGAAGAACCCTAATACGCAGCTGATTTACCTTCCTTGGGTTACTGTTAGGCTTAGGCCTAGGACTTTTAAAACCAGGAAGCCCTGGGCTCCAGGCACACTGCAGCTGCGAAAGGCATCCCAAGGGGAGCGCAAAAGTGACACAACTTGGCTGCCACCACTGATATTTCCATGAGATCATCCCGAACCATAGGCTGATTTTCCTTCCTAGGGTTAAGGTTTGAGTTACGCCTAGGGTAAGGGTTCTATTAACCAGAAAGCCCTGAGTTCCAAGAACACAGCAGCTGCGAAGGACTAGCCAAGAAGAGCGCAAAAGTACCACAACATGCCTGCCTCCACAGCTCTTTCCTTGGGGACATGCCTAATTCCTGGCTGATTTGCCTTTCTCGTCTTAGGATTGGTGTTCGGCCTAGGGCTAGGATTTTTTTAACTCGGAAGCCCTGAGTTCCATGCTTACTGCATCTGCCAAAGGCATCCCAAAGGGAGTGCAGAAGTGCCACAACATGGCTGCTTTCATGGCTTTTCCCTTAGGAAGAACCCTAATACGTGGCTGATTTACCTTCCTAGGGTTACTGTTAGGCTTAGGCCTAGGACTTTTAAAACCAGGAAGCCCTGGGCTCCAGGCACACTGCACCTGCGAAAGGCATCCCAAGGGGAGCGCAAAAGTGACACAACTTGGCTGCCACCACTGATATTTCCATGAGACCATCCCGAATCATAGGCTGATTTTCCTTCCTAGGGTTAAGGTTTGAGTTACGCCTAGGGTAAGGGTTCTATTAACCAGAAAGCCCTGAGTTCCAAGAACACAGCAGCTGCGAAGGACTAGCCAAGAAGAGCGCAAAAGTACCACAACATGCCTGCCTCCACAGCTTTTTCCTTGGGGACATGCCTAATTCCTGGCTGATTTGCCTTTCTCGTCTTAGGGTTGGGGTTCGGCCTAGGGCTAGGATTTTTTTAACTCGCAAGCCCTGAGTTCCAGGCTTACTTCATCTGCCAAAGGCATCCAAAAGGGAGTGCAAAAGTGCCACAACATGGTTGCTTTCACGGCTTTTTCCTTGGCAAGAAGCTTAACACCAGGCTGATTTCCCTTCCCTTGGTTACTGTTAGGCTTAGGCCTAGGGCTAGGATTTTTAAAACTACGAAGCCCTTAGCTCCTGGCACACTGCAGCTGTTCAAGGCATCCCAAGGGGAGTACAAAAGTGCAACAACATGGCAGCTTTCACAGCTTTTTCCTTGGCACCATCCCTATACCTAGGCTGTTTTATCTGCCTAGGGTTAGGGTTAGGCTTCAGCCTTGGGCTTGGAGTTTTTTAACCAGGAAGCCCTGAGTTCCAGGCTTACTGCATCTGCCAAAGGCATCCCAAAGGGAGTGCAAAAGTGCCACAACATGGCTGCTTTCACAGCTTTTCCCTTAGGAAGAACCCTAATACCCGGCAGATTTACCTTCCTAGGGTTACTGTTAGGCTTAGGCCTAGGACTTTTAAAACCAGGAAGCCCTGGGCTCCAGGCACACTGCAGCTGCGAAAGGCATCCCAAGGGGAGCGCAAAAGTGACACAACTTGGCTGCCACCACTGATATTTCCATGAGACCATCCCGAACCATAGGCTGATTTTCCTTCCTAGGGTTAAGGTTTGAGTTACGCCTGGGGTAAGGGTTCTATTAACCAGAAAGCCCTGAGTTCCAAGAACACAGCAGCTGCGAAGGACTAGCCAAGAAGAGCGCAAAAGTACCACAACATGCCTGCCTCCACAGCTTTTTCCTTGGGGACATGCCTAATTCCTGGCTGATTTGCCTTTCTCGTCTTAGGGTTGGGGTTCGGCCTAGGGCTAGGATTTTTTTAACTAGGAAGCCCTGAGTTCCAGGCTTACTTCATCTGCAAAAAGCATCCCAAAGGGAGTGCAAAAGTGCCACAACATGGCTGCTTTCACGGCTTTTCCCTTAGGAAGAACCCTAATACGCGGCTGATTTACCTTCCTAGGGTCACTGTTAGGCTTAGGCCTAGGACTTTTAAAACCAGGAAGCCCTGGGCTCCAGGCACACTGCAGCTGCGAAAGGCATCCCAAGGGGAGCGCAAAAGTGACACAACTTGGCTGCCACCACTGATATTTCCATGAGACCATCCCGAACCATAGGCTGATTTTCCTTCCTAGGGTTAAGGTTTGACTTTCGCCTAGGGTAAGGGTTCTATTAACCAGAAAGCCCTGAGTTCCAAGAACACAGCAGCTGCGAAGGACTAGCCAAGAAGAGCGCAAAAGTACCACAACATGCCTGCCTCCACAGCTTTTTCCTTGGGGACATGCCTAATTCCTGGCTGATTTGCCTTTCTCGTCTTAGGGTTGGGGTTCGGCCTAGGGCTAGGATTTTTTTAACTCGCAAGCCCTGAGTTCCAGGCTTACTTCATCGGCCAAAGGCATCCCAAAGGGAGTGCAAAAGTGCCACAACATGGCTGCTTTCACGGCTTTTCCCTTAGGAAGAACCCTAATACGCGGCTGATTTACCTTCCTAGGGTTACTGTTAGGCTTAGGCCTAGGACTTTTAAAACCAGGAAGCCCTGGGCTCCAGGCACACTGCAGCTGCGAAAGGCATCCCAAGGGGAGTGCAAAAGTGCCACAACATGGCTGCTTTCCCGGCTTTTTGCTTGTCAAGAAGCCTAACACCAGGCTGATTTCCCTTCCCAGGGTTACTCTAAGGCTTAGGCCTAGCGCTAGGATTTTTAAAACTAGGAAGCCCTTAGCTCCAGGCACACTGCAGCTGTTCAAGGCATCCCAAGGGGAGTACAAAAGTGCAACAACATGGCAGCTTTCACAGCTTTTTCCTTGGCACCTTCCCTATACCTAGGCTGATTTATCTGCCTAGGGTTAGGGTTAGGCTTCAGCCTAGGGCTTGGAGATTTTAACCAGGAAGCCCTGAGTTCCAGGCTTACTGCATCTGACAAAGGTATCTCAAAGGGAGTGCAGAAGTGCCACAACATGGCTGCTTTCACGGCTTTTCCCTTAGGAAGAACCCTAATACGCGGCTGATTTACCTTCCTAGGGTTACTGTTAGGCTTAGGCCTAGGACATTTAAAACCAGAAAGCCCTGGGCTCCAGGCACATGCAGCTGCGAAAGGCATCCCAAGGGGAGCGCAAAAGTGACACAACTTGGCTGCCACCACTGATATTTC
This sequence comes from Ammospiza maritima maritima, assembly GCA_036010785.1. Lineage (NCBI taxonomy): Eukaryota > Metazoa > Chordata > Aves > Passeriformes > Passerellidae > Ammospiza > Ammospiza maritima. Next base: position 6,301,448 of record CM069694.1, read on the forward strand.
TATGAGACCATCCCGAGCCATAGGCTGATTTTCCTTCCTAGGGTTAAGGTTTGACTTTCGCCTAGGGTAAGAGTCCTATTAACCAGAAAGACCTGAGTTCCAAGAACACAGCAGCTGCGAAGGACTAGCCAAGAAGAGCGCAAAAGTACCACAACATGCCTGCCTCCACAGCTTTTTCCTTGGGGACATGCCTAATTCCTGGCTGATTTGCCTTTCTCGTCTTAGGGTTGGGGTTCGGCCTAGGGCTAGGATTTTTTTAACTAGGAAGCCCTGAGTTCCAGGCTTACTGGAGCTGTGAAAGGCATCCAAAAGGGAGTGCAAAAGTGCCACAACATGGTTGCTTTCACGGCTTTTTCCTTGGCAAGAAGCTTAACACCAGGCTGATTTCCCTTCCCTTGGTTACTGTTAGGCTTAGGCCTAGGGCTAGGATTTTTAAAACTAGGAAGCCCTTAGCTCCTGGCACACTGCAGCTGTTCAAGGCATCCCAAGGGGAGTACAAAAGTGCAACAACATGGCAGCTTTCACAGCTTTTTCCTTGGCACCATCCCTATACCTAGGCTGTTTTATCTGCCTAGGGTTAGGGTTAGGCTTCAGCCTTGGGCTTGGAGTTTTTTAACCAGGAAGCCCTGAGTTCCAGGCTTACTGCATCTGCCAAAGGCATCCCAAAGGGAGTGCAAAAGTGCCACAACATGGCTGCTTTCACAGCTTTTCCCTTAGGAAGAACCCTAATACCCGGCAGATTTACCTTCCTAGGGTTACTGTTAGGCTTAGGCCTAGGACTTTTAAAACCAGGAAGCCCTGGGCTCCAGGCACACTGCAGCTGCGAAAGGCATCCCAAGGGGAGCGCAAAAGTGACACAACTTGGCTGCCACCACTGATATTTCCATGAGACCATCCCGAACCATAGGCTGATTTTCCTTCCTAGGGTTAAGGTTTGAGTTACGCCTGGGGTAAGGGTTCTATTAACCAGAAAGCCCTGAGTTCCAAGAACACAGCAGCTGCGAAGGACTAGCCAAGAAGAGCGCAAAAGTACCACAACATGCCTGCCTCCACAGCTTTTTCCTTGGGGACATGCCTAATTCCTGGCTGATTTGCCTTTCTCGTCTTAGGGTTGGGGTTCGGCCTAGGGCTAGGATTTTTTTAACTCGCAAGCCCTAAGTTCCATGCTTACTGCATCTGCCAAAGGCATCCCAAAGGGAGTGCAGAAGTGCCACAACATGTCTGCTTTCACGGCTTTTCCCTTAGGAAGAACCCTAATACGCGGCTGATTTACCTTCCTAGGGTTACTGTTAGGCTTAGGCCTAGGACTTTTAAAACCAGGAAGCCCTGGGCTCCAGGCACACTGCAGCTGCGAAAGGCATCCCAAGGGGAGCGCAAAAGTGACACAACTTGGCTGCCTCTGCTGCTATTCTCATGAGACCATCCTGAACCATAGGCTGATTTTCCTTCCTAGGGTTAAGGTTTGAGTTACGCCTGGGGTAAGGGTTCTATTAACCAGAAAGCCCTGAGTTCCAAGAACACAGCAGCTGCGAAGGACTAGCCAAGAAGAGCGCAAAAGTACCACAACATGCCTGCCTCCACAGCTTTTTCCTTGGGGACATGCCTAATTCCTGGCTGATTTGCCTTTCTCGTCTTAGGGTTGGGGTTCGGCCTAGGGCTAGGATTTTTTTAACTCGGAAATCCTGAGTTCCAGGCTTACTTCATCTGCAAAAAGCATCCCAAAGGGAGTGCAAAAGTGCCACAACATGGCTGCTTTCACGGCTTTTCCCTTAGGAAGAACCCTAATACGCGGCTGATTTACCTTCCTAGGGTCACTGTTAGGCTTAGGCCTAGGACTTTTAAAACCAGGAAGCCCTGGGCTCCAGGCACACTGCAGCTGCGAAAGGCATCCCAAGGGGAGCGCAAAAGTGACACAACTTGACTGCCACCACTGATATTTCCATGAGACCATCCCGAACCATAGGCTGATTTTCCTTCCTAGGGTTAAGGTTTGAGTTTCGCCTAGGGTAAGGGTTCTATTAACCAGAAAGCCCTGAGTTCCAAGAACACAGCAGCTGCGAAGGACTAGCCAAGAAGAGCGCAAAAGTACCACAACATGCCTGCCTCCACAGCTTTTTCCTTGGGGACATGCCTAATTCCTGGCTGATTTGCCTTTCTCGTCTTAGGGTTGGGGTTCGGCCTAGGGCTAGGATTTTTTTAACTCGCAAGCCCTGAGTTCCAGGCTTACTGCATCTGCCAAAGGCATCCCAAAGGGAGTGCAAAAGTGCCACAACATGGCTGCTTTCACGGCTTTTCCCTTAGGAAGAACCCTAATACACGGCTGATTTACCTTCCTAGGGTTACTGTTAGGCTTAGGCCTAGGACTTTTAAAACCAGGAAGCCCTGGGCTCCAGGCACACTGCAGCTGCGAAAGGCATCCCAAGGGGAGCGCAAAAGTGACACAACTTGGCTGCCACCACTGATATTTCCATGAGACCATCCCGAACCATAGGCTGATTTTCCTTCCTAGGGTTAAGGTTTGAGTTACGCCTGGGGTAAGGGTTCTATTAACCGGAAAGCCCTGAGTTCCAAGAACACAGCAGCTGCGAAGGACTAGCCAAGAAGAGCGCAAAAGTACCACAACATGCCTGCCTCCACAGCTTTTTCCTTGGGGACATGCCTAATTCCTGGCTGATTTGCCTTTCTCGTCTTAGGGTTGGGGTTCGGCCTAGGGCTAGGATTTTTTTAACTCGGAAGCCCTGAGTTCCAGGCTTACTTCATCTGCAAAAAGCATCCCAAAGGGAGTGCAAAAGTGACACAACATGGCTGCTTTCACGGCTTTTCCCTTAGGAAGAACCCTAATACCCGGCTGATTTACCTTCCTAGGCTTACTGTTAGGCTTAGGCCTAGGACTTTTAAAACCAGGAAGCCCTGGGCTACAGGCACACTGCAGCTGCGAAAGGCATCCCAAGGGGAGTGCAAAAGTGACACAACTTGGCTGCCTCTGCTTCTATTCTCATGAGACCATCCTGAACCATAGGCTGATTTTCCTTCCTAGGGTTAAGGTTTGACTTACGCCTAGGGTAAGGGTTCTATTAACCAGAAAGCCCTGAGTTCCAAGAACACAGCAGCTGCGAAGGACTTCCCAAGAAGAGCGCAAAAGTACCACAACATGCCTGCCTCCACAGCTTTTTCCTTGGGGACATGCCTAATTCCTGGCTGATTTGCCTTTCTCGTCTTAGGGTTGGGGTTCGGACTAGGGCTAGGATTTTTAAAATCAGGAAGCCCTGAGTTCCAGGCACACTGGAGCTGTGAAAGGCATCCAAAAGGGAGTGCAAAAGTGCCACAACATGGCTGCTTTCACGGCTTTTTCCTTGGCAAGAAGCCTAACACCAGGCTGATTTACCTTCCTAGGGTTACTGTAAGGGTTAGGCCTAGGGCTAGGATTTTTAAAACTAGGAAGCCCTTAGCTCCAGGCACACTGCAGCTGTTCAAGGCATCCCAAGGGAAGTACAAAAGTGCAACAACATGGCAGCTTTCACAGCTTTTTCCTTGGCACCATCCCTATACCTAGGCTGTTTTATCTGCCTAGGGTTTGGGTTAGGGTTCAGCCCAGGGTTTGGAGTTTTTTAACCAGGAAGCCCTGAATTCCAGACTTACTGCATCTGCCAAAGGCATCCCAAAGGGAGTGCAGAAGTGCCACAACATGGCTGCTTTCACAGCTTTTCCCTTAGGAAGAACCCTAATACGCAGCTGATTTACCTTCCTTGGGTTACTGTTAGGCTTAGGCCTAGGACTTTTAAAACCAGGAAGCCCTGGGCTCCAGGCACACTGCAGCTGCGAAAGGCATCCCAAGGGGAGCGCAAAAGTGACACAACTTGGCTGCCACCACTGATATTTCCATGAGATCATCCCGAACCATAGGCTGATTTTCCTTCCTAGGGTTAAGGTTTGAGTTACGCCTAGGGTAAGGGTTCTATTAACCAGAAAGCCCTGAGTTCCAAGAACACAGCAGCTGCGAAGGACTAGCCAAGAAGAGCGCAAAAGTACCACAACATGCCTGCCTCCACAGCTCTTTCCTTGGGGACATGCCTAATTCCTGGCTGATTTGCCTTTCTCGTCTTAGGATTGGTGTTCGGCCTAGGGCTAGGATTTTTTTAACTCGGAAGCCCTGAGTTCCATGCTTACTGCATCTGCCAAAGGCATCCCAAAGGGAGTGCAGAAGTGCCACAACATGGCTGCTTTCATGGCTTTTCCCTTAGGAAGAACCCTAATACGTGGCTGATTTACCTTCCTAGGGTTACTGTTAGGCTTAGGCCTAGGACTTTTAAAACCAGGAAGCCCTGGGCTCCAGGCACACTGCACCTGCGAAAGGCATCCCAAGGGGAGCGCAAAAGTGACACAACTTGGCTGCCACCACTGATATTTCCATGAGACCATCCCGAATCATAGGCTGATTTTCCTTCCTAGGGTTAAGGTTTGAGTTACGCCTAGGGTAAGGGTTCTATTAACCAGAAAGCCCTGAGTTCCAAGAACACAGCAGCTGCGAAGGACTAGCCAAGAAGAGCGCAAAAGTACCACAACATGCCTGCCTCCACAGCTTTTTCCTTGGGGACATGCCTAATTCCTGGCTGATTTGCCTTTCTCGTCTTAGGGTTGGGGTTCGGCCTAGGGCTAGGATTTTTTTAACTCGCAAGCCCTGAGTTCCAGGCTTACTTCATCTGCCAAAGGCATCCAAAAGGGAGTGCAAAAGTGCCACAACATGGTTGCTTTCACGGCTTTTTCCTTGGCAAGAAGCTTAACACCAGGCTGATTTCCCTTCCCTTGGTTACTGTTAGGCTTAGGCCTAGGGCTAGGATTTTTAAAACTACGAAGCCCTTAGCTCCTGGCACACTGCAGCTGTTCAAGGCATCCCAAGGGGAGTACAAAAGTGCAACAACATGGCAGCTTTCACAGCTTTTTCCTTGGCACCATCCCTATACCTAGGCTGTTTTATCTGCCTAGGGTTAGGGTTAGGCTTCAGCCTTGGGCTTGGAGTTTTTTAACCAGGAAGCCCTGAGTTCCAGGCTTACTGCATCTGCCAAAGGCATCCCAAAGGGAGTGCAAAAGTGCCACAACATGGCTGCTTTCACAGCTTTTCCCTTAGGAAGAACCCTAATACCCGGCAGATTTACCTTCCTAGGGTTACTGTTAGGCTTAGGCCTAGGACTTTTAAAACCAGGAAGCCCTGGGCTCCAGGCACACTGCAGCTGCGAAAGGCATCCCAAGGGGAGCGCAAAAGTGACACAACTTGGCTGCCACCACTGATATTTCCATGAGACCATCCCGAACCATAGGCTGATTTTCCTTCCTAGGGTTAAGGTTTGAGTTACGCCTGGGGTAAGGGTTCTATTAACCAGAAAGCCCTGAGTTCCAAGAACACAGCAGCTGCGAAGGACTAGCCAAGAAGAGCGCAAAAGTACCACAACATGCCTGCCTCCACAGCTTTTTCCTTGGGGACATGCCTAATTCCTGGCTGATTTGCCTTTCTCGTCTTAGGGTTGGGGTTCGGCCTAGGGCTAGGATTTTTTTAACTAGGAAGCCCTGAGTTCCAGGCTTACTTCATCTGCAAAAAGCATCCCAAAGGGAGTGCAAAAGTGCCACAACATGGCTGCTTTCACGGCTTTTCCCTTAGGAAGAACCCTAATACGCGGCTGATTTACCTTCCTAGGGTCACTGTTAGGCTTAGGCCTAGGACTTTTAAAACCAGGAAGCCCTGGGCTCCAGGCACACTGCAGCTGCGAAAGGCATCCCAAGGGGAGCGCAAAAGTGACACAACTTGGCTGCCACCACTGATATTTCCATGAGACCATCCCGAACCATAGGCTGATTTTCCTTCCTAGGGTTAAGGTTTGACTTTCGCCTAGGGTAAGGGTTCTATTAACCAGAAAGCCCTGAGTTCCAAGAACACAGCAGCTGCGAAGGACTAGCCAAGAAGAGCGCAAAAGTACCACAACATGCCTGCCTCCACAGCTTTTTCCTTGGGGACATGCCTAATTCCTGGCTGATTTGCCTTTCTCGTCTTAGGGTTGGGGTTCGGCCTAGGGCTAGGATTTTTTTAACTCGCAAGCCCTGAGTTCCAGGCTTACTTCATCGGCCAAAGGCATCCCAAAGGGAGTGCAAAAGTGCCACAACATGGCTGCTTTCACGGCTTTTCCCTTAGGAAGAACCCTAATACGCGGCTGATTTACCTTCCTAGGGTTACTGTTAGGCTTAGGCCTAGGACTTTTAAAACCAGGAAGCCCTGGGCTCCAGGCACACTGCAGCTGCGAAAGGCATCCCAAGGGGAGTGCAAAAGTGCCACAACATGGCTGCTTTCCCGGCTTTTTGCTTGTCAAGAAGCCTAACACCAGGCTGATTTCCCTTCCCAGGGTTACTCTAAGGCTTAGGCCTAGCGCTAGGATTTTTAAAACTAGGAAGCCCTTAGCTCCAGGCACACTGCAGCTGTTCAAGGCATCCCAAGGGGAGTACAAAAGTGCAACAACATGGCAGCTTTCACAGCTTTTTCCTTGGCACCTTCCCTATACCTAGGCTGATTTATCTGCCTAGGGTTAGGGTTAGGCTTCAGCCTAGGGCTTGGAGATTTTAACCAGGAAGCCCTGAGTTCCAGGCTTACTGCATCTGACAAAGGTATCTCAAAGGGAGTGCAGAAGTGCCACAACATGGCTGCTTTCACGGCTTTTCCCTTAGGAAGAACCCTAATACGCGGCTGATTTACCTTCCTAGGGTTACTGTTAGGCTTAGGCCTAGGACATTTAAAACCAGAAAGCCCTGGGCTCCAGGCACATGCAGCTGCGAAAGGCATCCCAAGGGGAGCGCAAAAGTGACACAACTTGGCTGCCACCACTGATATTTCTATGAGACCATCCCGAGCCATAGGCTGATTTTCCTTCCTAGGGTTAAGGTTTGACTTTCGCCTAGGGTAAGAGTCCTATTAACCAGAAAGACCTGAGTTCCAAGAACACAGCAGCTGCGAAGGACTAGCCAAGAAGAGCGCAAAAGTACCACAACATGCCTGCCTCCACAGCTTTTTCCTTGGGGACATGCCTAATTCCTGGCTGATTTGCCTTTCTCGTCTTAGGGTTGGGGTTCGGCCTAGGGCTAGGATTTTTTTAACTAGGAAGCCCTGAGTTCCAGGCTTACTGGAGCTGTGAAAGGCATCCAAAAGGGAGTGCAAAAGTGCCACAACATGGTTGCTTTCACGGCTTTTTCCTTGGCAAGAAGCTTAACACCAGGCTGATTTCCCTTCCCTTGGTTACTGTTAGGCTTAGGCCTAGGGCTAGGATTTTTAAAACTAGGAAGCCCTTAGCTCCTGGCACACTGCAGCTGTTCAAGGCATCCCAAGGGGAGTACAAAAGTGCAACAACATGGCAGCTTTCACAGCTTTTTCCTTGGCACCATCCCTATACCTAGGCTGTTTTATCTGCCTAGGGTTAGGGTTAGGCTTCAGCCTTGGGCTTGGAGTTTTTTAACCAGGAAGCCCTGAGTTCCAGGCTTACTGCATCTGCCAAAGGCATCCCAAAGGGAGTGCAAAAGTGCCACAACATGGCTGCTTTCACAGCTTTTCCCTTAGGAAGAACCCTAATACCCGGCAGATTTACCTTCCTAGGGTTACTGTTAGGCTTAGGCCTAGGACTTTTAAAACCAGGAAGCCCTGGGCTCCAGGCACACTGCAGCTGCGAAAGGCATCCCAAGGGGAGCGCAAAAGTGACACAACTTGGCTGCCACCACTGATATTTCCATGAGACCATCCCGAACCATAGGCTGATTTTCCTTCCTAGGGTTAAGGTTTGAGTTACGCCTGGGGTAAGGGTTCTATTAACCAGAAAGCCCTGAGTTCCAAGAACACAGCAGCTGCGAAGGACTAGCCAAGAAGAGCGCAAAAGTACCACAACATGCCTGCCTCCACAGCTTTTTCCTTGGGGACATGCCTAATTCCTGGCTGATTTGCCTTTCTCGTCTTAGGGTTGGGGTTCGGCCTAGGGCTAGGATTTTTTTAACTAGGAAGCCCTGAGTTCCAGGCTTACTTCATCTGCAAAAAGCATCCCAAAGGGAGTGCAGAAGTGCCACAACATGGCTGCTTTCACGGCTTTTCCCTTAGGAAGAACCCTAATACGCGGCTGATTTACCTTCCTAGGGTTACTGTTAGGCTTAGGCCTAGGACTTTTAAAACCAGGATGCCCTGGGCTCCAGGCACACTGCAGCTGCGAAAGGCATCCCAAGGGGAGCGCAAAAGTGACACAACTTGGCTTCCTCTGCTGCTATTCTCATGAGACCATCCCGAACCATAGGCTGATTTTCCTTCCTAGGGTTAAGGTTTGAGTTACGCCTGGGGTAAGGGTTCTATTAACCGGAAAGCCCTGAGTTCCAAGAACACAGCAGCTGCGAAGGACTAGCCAAGAAGAGCGCAAAAGTACCACAACATGCCTGCCTCCACAGCTTTTTCCTTGGGGACATGCCTAATTCCTGGCTGATTTGCCTTTCTCGTCTTAGGGTTGGGGTTCGGCCTAGGGCTAGGATTTTTTTAACTCGGAAGCCCTGAGTTCCAGGCTTACTGCATCTGAAAAAAGCATCCCAAAGGGAGTGCAAAAGTGCCACAACATGGCTGCTTTCACGGCTTTTCCCTTAGGAAGAACCCTAATACGCGGCTGATTTACCTTCCTAGGGTTACTGTTAGGCTTAGGCCTAGGACTTTTAAAACCAGGAAGCCCTGGGCTCCAGGCACACTGCAGCTGCGAAAGGCATCCCAAGGGGAGCGCAAAAGTGACACAACTTGGCTTCCTCTGCTGCTATTCTCATGAGACCATCCCGTACCATAGGCTGATTTTCCTTCCTAGGGTTAAGGTTTGAGTTACGCCTGGGGTAAGGGTTCTATTAACCGGAAAGCCCTGAGTTCCAAGAACACAGCAGCTGCGAAGGACTAGCCAAGAAGAGCGCAAAAGTACCACAACATGCCTGCCTCCACAGCTTTTTCCTTGGGGACATGCCTAATTCCTGGCTGATTTGCCTTTCTCGTCTTAGGGTTGGGGTTCGGCCTAGGGCTAGGATTTTTTTAACTCGGAAGCCCTGAGTTCCAGGCTTACTTCATCTGCAAAAAGCATCCCAAAGGGAGTGCAAAAGTGCCACAACATGGCTGCTTTCACGGCTTTTCCCTTAGGAAGAACCCTAATACCCGGCTGATTTACCTTCCTAGGCTTACTGTTAGGCTTAGGCCTAGGACTTTTAAAACCAGGAAGCCCTGGGCTCCAGGCACACTGCAGCTGCGAAAGGCATCCCAAGGGGAGTGCAAAAGTGCCACAACATGGCTGCTTTCCCGGCTTTTTCCTTGTCAAGAAGCCTAACACCAGGCTGATTTCCCTTCCCAGGGTTACTCTAAGGCTTAGGCCTAGCGCTAGGATTTTTAAAACTAGGAAGCCCTTAGCTCCAGGCACACTGCAGCTGTTCAAGGCATCCCAAGGGGAGTACAAAAGTGCAACAACATGGCAGCTTTCACAGCTTTTTCCTTGGCACCTTCCCTATACCTAGGCTGATTTATCTGCCTAGGGTTAGGGTTAGGCTTCAGCCTAGGGCTTGGAGATTTTAACCAGGAAGCCCTGAGTTCCAGGCTTACTGCATCTGACAAAGGTATCTCAAAGGGAGTGCAGAAGTGCCACAACATGGCTGCTTTCACGGCTTTTCCCTTAGGAAGAACCCTAACACCCGGCAGATTTACCTTCCTAGGGTTACTGTTAGGCTTAGGCCTAGGACTTTTAAAACCAGAAAGCCCTGGGCTCCAGGCACATGCAGCTGCGAAAGGCATCCCAAGGGGAGCGCAAAAGTGACACAACTTGGCTGCCACCACTGATATTTCTATGAGACCATCCCGAACCATAGGCTGATTTTCCTTCCTAGGGTTAAGGTTTGACTTTCGCCTAGGGTAAGAGTCCTATTAACCAGAAAGACCTGAGTTCCAAGAACACAGCAGCTGCGAAGGACTAGCCAAGAAGAGCGCAAAAGTACCACAACATGCCTGCCTCCACAGCTTTTTCCTTGGGGACATGCCTAATTCCTGGCTGATTTGCCTTTCTCGTCTTAGGGTTGGGGTTCGGCCTAGGGCTAGGATTTTTTTAACTAGGAAGCCCTGAGTTCCAGGCTTACTGGAGCTGTGAAAGGCATCCAAAAGGGAGTGCAAAAGTGCCACAACATGGTTGCTTTCACGGCTTTTTCCTTGGCGAGAAGCTTAACACCAGGCTGATTTCCCTTCCCTTGGTTACTGTTAGGCTTAGGCCTAGGGCTAGGATTTTTAAAACTAGGAAGCCCTTAGCTCCTGGCACACTGCAGCTGTTCAAGGCATCCCAAGGGGAGTACAAAAGTGCAACAACATGGCAGCTTTCACAGCTTTTTCCTTGGCACCATCCCTATACCTAGGCTGTTTTATCTGCCTAGGGTTAGGGTTAGGCTTCAGCCTTGGGCTTGGAGTTTTTTAACCAGGAAGCCCTGAGTTCCAGGCTTACTGCATCTGCCAAAGGCATCCCAAAGGGAGTGCAAAAGTGCCACAACATGGCTGCTTTCACAGCTTTTCCCTTAGGAAGAACCCTAATACCCGGCAGATTTACCTTCCTAGGGTTACTGTTAGGCTTAGGCCTAGGACTTTTAAAACCAGGAAGCCCTGGGCTCCAGGCACACTGCAGCTGCGAAAGGCATCCCAAGGGGAGCGCAAAAGTGACACAACTTGGCTGCAACCACTGATATTTCCATGAGACCATCCCGAACCATAGGCTGATTTTCCTTCCTAGGGTTAAGGTTTGAGTTACGCCTGGGGTAAGGGTTCTATTAACCAGAAAGCCCTGAGTTCCAAGAACACAGCAGCTGCGAAGGACTAGCCAAGAAGAGCGCAAAAGTACCACAACATGCCTGCCTCCACAGCTTTTTCCTTGGGGACATGCCTAATTCCTGGCTGATTTGCCTTTCTCGTCTTAGGGTTGGGGTTCGGCCTAGGGCTAGGATTTTTTTAACTCGGAAGCCCTGAGTTCCAGGCTTACTTCATCTGCAAAAAGCATCCCAAAGGGAGTGCAAAAGTGCCACAACATGGCTGCTTTCACGGCTTTTCCCTTAGGAAGAACCCTAATACGCGGCTGATTTACCTTCCTAGGGTCACTGTTAGGCTTAGGCCTAGGACTTTTAAAACCAGGAAGCCCTGGGCTCCAGGCACACTGCAGCTGCGAAAGGCATCCCAAGGGGAGCGCAAAAGTGACACAACTTGGCTGCCACCACTGATATTTCCATGAGACCATCCCGAACCATAGGCTGATTTTCCTTCCTAGGGTTAAGGTTTGACTTTCGCCTAGGGTAAGGGTTCTATTAACCAGAAAGCCCTGAGTTCCAAGAACACAGCAGCTGCGAAGGACTAGCCAAGAAGAGCGCAAAAGTACCACAACATGCCTGCCTCCACAGCTTTTTCCTTGGGGACATGCCTAATTCCTGGCTGATTTGCCTTTCTCGTCTTAGGGTTGGGGTTCGGCCTAGGGCTAGGATTTTTTTAACTCGCAAGCCCTGAGTTCCAGGCTTACTTCATCTGCCAAAGGCATCCCAAAGGGAGTGCAAAAGTGCCACAACATGGCTGCTTTCACGGCTTTTCCCTTAGGAAGAACCCTAATACGCGGCTGATTTACCTTCCTAGGGTTACTGTTAGGCTTAGGCCTAGGACTTTTAAAACCAGGAAGCCCTGGGCTCCAGGCACACTGCAGCTGCGAAAGGCATCCCAAGGGGAGCGCAAAAGTGACACAACTTGGCTTCCTCTGCTGCTATTCTCATGAGACCATCCCGAACCATAGGCTGATTTTCCTTCCTAGGGTTAAGGTTTGAGTTACGCCTGGGGTAAGGGTTCTATTAACCGGAAAGCCCTGAGTTCCAAGAACACAGCAGCTGCGAAGGACTAGCCAAGAAGAGCGCAAAAGTACCACAACATGCCTGCCTCCACAGCTTTTTCCTTGGGGACATGCCTAATTCCTGGCTGATTTGCCTTTCTCGTCTTAGGGTTGGGGTTCGGCCTAGGGCTAGGATTTTTTTAACTCGGAAGCCCTGAGTTCCAGGCTTACTTCATCTGCAAAAAGCATCCCAAAGGGAGTGCAAAAGTGCCACAACATGGCTGCTTTCACGGCTTTTCCCTTAGGAAGAACCCTAATACCCGGCTGATTTACCTTCCTAGGCTTACTGTTAGGCTTAGGCCTAGGACTTTTAAAACCAGGAAGCCCTGGGCTCCAGGCACACTGCAGCTGCGAAAGGCATCCCAAGGGGAGTGCAAAAGTGCCACAACATGGCTGCTTTCCCGGCTTTTTCCTTGTCAAGAAGCCTAACACCAGGCTGATTTCCCTTCCCAGGGTTACTCTAAGGCTTAGGCCTAGCGCTAGGATTTTTAAAACTAGGAAGCCCTTAGCTCCAGGCACACTGCAGCTGTTCAAGGCATCCCAAGGGGAGTACAAAAGTGCAACAACATGGCAGCTTTCACAGCTTTTTCCTTGGCACCTTCCCTATACCTAGGCTGATTTATCTGCCTAGGGTTAGGGTTAGGCTTCAGCCTAGGGCTTGGAGATTTTAACCAGGAAGCCCTGAGTTCCAGGCTTACTGCATCTGACAAAGGTATCTCAAAGGGAGTGCAGAAGTGCCACAACATGGCTGCTTTCACGGCTTTTCCCTTAGGAAGAACCCTAATACGCGGCTGATTTACCTTCCTAGGGTTACTGTTAGGCTTAGGCCTAGGACTTTTAAAACCAGGAAGCCCTGGGCTCCAGGCACACTGCAGCTGTGAAAGGCATCCCAAGGGGAGCGCAAAAGTGACACAACTTGGCTGCCTCTGCTTCTATTCTCATGAGACCATCCTGAACCATAGGCTGATTTTCCTTCCTAGGGTTAAGGTTTGACTTACGCCTAGGGTAAGGGTTCTATTAACCAGAAAGCCCTGAGTTCCAAGAACACAGCAGCTGCGAAGGACTTCCCAAGAAGAGCGCAAAAGTACCACAACATGCCTGCCTCCACAGCTTTTTCCTTGGGGACATGCCTAATTCCTGGCTGATTTGCCTTTCTCGTCTTAGGGTTGGGGTTCGGACTAGGGCTAGGATTTTTAAAATCAGGAAGCCCTGAGTTCCAGGCACACTGGAGCTGTGAAAGGCATCCAAAAGGGAGTGCAAAAGTGCCACAACATGGCTGCTTTCACGGCTTTTTCCTTGGCAAGAAGCCTAACACCAGGCTGATTTACCTTCCTAGGGTTACTGTAAGGGTTAGGCCTAGGGCTAGGATTTTTAAAACTAGGAAGCCCTTAGCTCCAGGCACACTGCAGCTGTTCAAGGCATCCCAAGGGGAGTACAAAAGTGCAACAACATGGCAGCTTTCACAGCTTTTTCCTTGGCACCATCCCTATACCTAGGCTGTTTTATCTGCCTAGGGTTAGGGTTAGGGTTCAGCCTAGGGTTTGGAGTTTTTTAACCAGGAAGCCCTGAATTCCAGACTTACTGCATCTGCCAAAGGCATCCCAAAGGGAGTGCAGAAGTGCCACAACATGGCTGCTTTCACAGCTTTTCCCTTAGGAAGAACCATAATACGCAGCTGATTTACCTTCCTTGGGTTACTGTTAGGCTTAGGCCTAGGACTTTTAAAACCAGGAAGCCCTGGGCTCCAGGCACACTGCAGCTGCGAAAGGCATCCCAAGGGGAGCGCAAAAGTGACACAACTTGGCTGCCACCACTGATATTTCCATGAGATCATCCCGAACCATAGGCTGATTTTCCTTCCTAGGGTTAAGGTTTGAGTTACGCCTAGGGTAAGGGTTCTATTAACCAGAAAGCCCTGAGTTCCAAGAACACAGCAGCTGCGAAGGACTAGCCAAGAAGAGCGCAAAAGTACCACAACATGCCTGCCTCCACAGCTTTTTCCTTGGGGACATGCCTAATTCCTGGCTGATTTGCCTTTCTCGTCTTAGGATTGGGGTTCGGCCTAGGGCTAGGATTTTTTTAACTAGGAAGCCCTGAGTTCCAGGCTTACTGCATCTGCCAAAGGCATCCCAAAGGGAGTGCAGAAGTGCCACAACATGGCTGCTTTCACGGCTTTTCCCTTAGGAAGAACCCTAATACCCGGCAGATTTACCTTCCTAGGGTTACTGTTAGGCTTAGGCCTAGGACTTTTAAAACCAGGAAGCCCTGGGCTCCAGGCACACTGCAGCTGCGAAAGGCATCCCAAGGGGAGCGCAAAAGTGACACAACTTGGCTGCCACCACTGCTATTTCCATGAGACCATCCCGAACCATAGGCTGATTTTCCTTCCTAGGGTTAAGGTTTGAGTTACGCCTGGGGTAAGGGTTCTATTAACCAGAAAGCCCTGAGTTCCAAGAACACAGCAGCTGCGAAGGACTAGCCAAGAAGAGCGCAAAAGTACCACAACATGCCTGCCTCCACAGCTTTTTCCTTGGGGACATGCCTAATTCCTGGCTGATTTGCCTTTCTCGTCTTAGGGTTGGGGTTCGGCCTAGGGCTAGGATTTTTTTAACTAGGAAGCCCTGAGTTCCAGGCTTACTTCATCTGCAAAAAGCATCCCAAAGGGAGTGCAGAAGTGCCACAACATGGCTGCTTTCATGGCTTTTCCCTTAGGAAGAACCCTAATACCCGGCAGATTTACCTTCCTAGGGTTACTGTTAGGCTTAGGCCTAGGACTTTTAAAACCAGAAAGCCCTGGGCTCCAGGCACATGCAGCTGCGAAAGGCATCCCAAGGGGAGCGCAAAAGTGACACAACTTGGCTGCCACCACTGATATTTCTATGAGACCATCCCGAACCATAGGCTGATTTTCCTTCCTAGGGTTAAGGTTTGACTTTCGCCTAGGGTAAGAGTTCTATTAACCAGAAAGACCTGAGTTCCAAGAACACAGCAGCTGCGAAGGACTAGCCAAGAAGAGCGCAAAAGTACCACAACATGCCTGCCTCCACAGCTTTTTCCTTGGGGACATGCCTAATTCCTGGCTGATTTGCCTTTCTCGTCTTAGGGTTGGGGTTCGGCCTAGGGCTAGGATTTTTTTAACTAGGAAGCCCTGAGTTCCAGGCTTACTGGAGCTGTGAAAGGCATCCAAAAGGGAGTGCAAAAGTGCCACAACATGGTTGCTTTCACGGCTTTTTCCTTGGCAAGAAGCTTAACACCAGGCTGATTTCCCTTCCCTTGGTTACTGTTAGGCTTAGGCCTAGGGCTAGGATTTTTAAAACTAGGAAGCCCTTAGCTCCTGGCACACTGCAGCTGTTCAAGGCATCCCAAGGGGAGTACAAAAGTGCAACAACATGGCAGCTTTCACAGCTTTTTCCTTGGCACCATCCCTATACCTAGGCTGTTTTATCTGCCTAGGGTTAGGGTTAGGCTTCAGCCTTGGGCTTGGAGTTTTTTAACCAGGAAGCCCTGAGTTCCAGGCTTTCTGCATCTGCCAAAGGCATCCCAAAGGGAGTGCAAAAGTGCCACAACATGGCTGCTTTCACAGCTTTTCCCTTAGGAAGAACCCTAACACCCGGCAGATTTACCTTCCTAGGGTTACTGTTAGGCTTAGGCCTAGGACTTTTAAAACCAGGAAGCCCTGGGCTCCAGGCACACTGCAGCTGCGAAAGGCATCCCAAGGGGAGCGCAAAAGTGACACAACTTGGCTGCCACCACTGATATTTCCATGAGACCATCCCGAACCATAGGCTGATTTTCCTTCCTAGGGTTAAGGTTTGAGTTACGCCTGGGGTAAGGGTTCTATTAACCAGAAAGCCCTGAGTTCCAAGAACACAGCAGCTGCGAAGGACTAGCCAAGAAGAGCGCAAAAGTACCACAACATGCCTGCCTCCACAGCTTTTTCCTTGGGGACATGCCTAATTCCTGGCTGATTTGCCTTTCTCGTCTTAGGGTTGGGGTTCGGCCTAGGGCTAGGATTTTTTTAACTAGGAAGCCCTGAGTTCCAGGCTTACTTCATCTGCAAAAAGCATCCCAAAGGGAGTGCAGAAGTGCCACAACATGGCTGCTTTCACGGCTTTTCCCTTAGGAAGAACCCTAATACGCGGCTGATTTACCTTCCTAGGGTTACTGTTAGGCTTAGGCCTAGGACTTTTAAAACCAGGAAGCCCTGGGCTCCAGGCACACTGCAGCTGTGAAAGGCATCCCAAGGGGAGCGCAAAAGTGACACAAGTTGGCTGCCACCACTGATATTTCCATGAGACCATCCCGAACCATAGGCTGATTTTCCTTCCTAGGGTTAAGGTTTGAGTTACGCCTAGGGTAAGGGTTCTATTAACCAGAAAGCCCTGAGTTCCAAGAACACAGCAGCTGCGAAGGACTAGCCAAGAAGAGCGCAAAAGTACCACAACATGCCTGCCTCCACAGCTTTTTCCTTGGGGACATGCCTAATTCCTGGCTGATTTGCCTTTCTCGTCTTAGGCTTGGGGTTCGGCCTAGGGCTAGGATTTTTTTAACTCGGAAGCCCTGAGTTCCAGGCTTACTTCATCTGCAAAAAGCATCCCAAAGGGAGTGCAAAAGTGCCACAACATGGCTGCTTTCACGGCTTTTCCCTTAGGAAGAACCCTAATACGCGGCTGATTTACCTTCCTAGGGTCACTGTTAGGCTTAGGCCTAGGACTTTTAAAACCAGGAAGCCCTGGGCTCCAGGCACACTGCAGCTGCGAAAGGCATCCCAAGGGGAGCGCAAAAGTGACACAACTTGGCTGCCACCACTGATATTTCCATGAGACCATCCCGAACCATAGGCTGATTTTCCTTCCTAGGGTTAAGGTTTGACTTTCGCCTAGGGTAAGGGTTCTATTAACCAGAAAGCCCTGAGTTCCAAGAACACAGCAGCTGCGAAGGACTAGCCAAGAAGAGCGCAAAAGTACCACAACATGCCTGCCTCCACAGCTTTTTCCTTGGGGACATGCCTAATTCCTGGCT
Organism: Ammospiza maritima maritima; assembly: GCA_036010785.1. Lineage (NCBI taxonomy): Eukaryota > Metazoa > Chordata > Aves > Passeriformes > Passerellidae > Ammospiza > Ammospiza maritima. The sequence continues at coordinate 6,318,394 of CM069694.1, forward strand.
GATTTGCCTTTCTCGTCTTAGGGTTGGGGTTCGGCCTAGGGCTAGGATTTTTTTAACTCGCAAGCCCTGAGTTCCAGGCTTACTTCATCTGCCAAAGGCATCCCAAAGGGAGTGCAAAAGTGCCACAACATGGCTGCTTTCACGGCTTTTCCCTTAGGAAGAACCCTAATACGCGGCTGATTTACCTTCCTAGGGTTACTGTTAGGCTTAGGCCTAGGACTTTTAAAACCAGGAAGCCCTGGGCTCCAGGCACACTGCAGCTGCGAAAGGCATCCCAAGGGGAGCGCAAAAGTGACACAACTTGGCTTCCTCTGCTGCTATTCTCATGAGACCATCCCGAACCATAGGCTGATTTTCCTTCCTAGGGTTAAGGTTTGAGTTACGCCTGGTGTAAGGGTTCTATTAACCGGAAAGCCCTGAGTTCCAAGAACACAGCAGCTGCGAAGGACTAGCCAAGAAGAGCGCAAAAGTACCACAACATGCCTGCCTCCACAGCTTTTTCCTTGGGGACATGCCTAATTCCTGGCTGATTTGCCTTTCTCGTCTTAGGGTTGGGGTTCGGCCTAGGGCTAGGATTTTTTTAACTCGGAAGCCCTGAGTTCCAGGCTTACTTCATCTGCAAAAAGCATCCCAAAGGGAGTGCAAAAGTGCCACAACATGGCTGCTTTCACGGCTTTTCCCTTAGGAAGAACCCTAATACCCGGCTGATTTACCTTCCTAGGCTTACTGTTAGGCTTAGGCCTAGGACTTTTAAAACCAGGAAGCCCTGGGCTCCAGGCACACTGCAGCTGCGAAAGGCATCCCAAGGGGAGTGCAAAAGTGCCACAACATGGCTGCTTTCCCGGCTTTTTCCTTGTCAAGAAGCCTAACACCAGGCTGATTTCCCTTCCCAGGGTTACTCTAAGGCTTAGGCCTAGCGCTAGGATTTTTAAAACTAGGAAGCCCTTAGCTCCAGGCACACTGCAGCTGTTCAAGGCATCCCAAGGGGAGTACAAAAGTGCAACAACATGGCAGCTTTCACAGCTTTTTCCTTGGCACCTTCCCTATACCTAGGCTGATTTATCTGCCTAGGGTTAGGGTTAGGCTTCAGCCTAGGGCTTGGAGATTTTAACCAGGAAGCCCTGAGTTCCAGGCTTACTGCATCTGACAAAGGTATCTCAAAGGGAGTGCAGAAGTGCCACAACATGGCTGCTTTCACGGCTTTTCCCTTAGGAAGAACCCTAATACGCGGCTGATTTACCTTCCTAGGGTTACTGTTAGGCTTAGGCCTAGGACTTTTAAAACCAGGAAGCCCTGGGCTCCAGGCACACTGCAGCTGTGAAAGGCATCCCAAGGGGAGCGCAAAAGTGACACAACTTGGCTGCCACCACTGATATTTCTATGAGACCATCCCGAACCATAGGCTGATTTTCCTTCCTAGGGTTAAGGTTTGACTTTCGCCTAGGGTAAGAGTTCTATTAACCAGAAAGACCTGAGTTCCAAGAACACAGCAGCTGCGAAGGACTAGCCAAGAAGAGCGCAAAAGTACCACAACATGCCTGCCTCCACAGCTTTTTCCTTGGGGACATGCCTAATTCCTGGCTGATTTGCCTTTCTCGTCTTAGGGTTGGGGTTCGGCCTAGGGCTAGGATTTTTTTAACTAGGAAGCCCTGAGTTCCAGGCTTACTGGAGCTGTGAAAGGCATCCAAAAGGGAGTGCAAAAGTGCCACAACATGGTTGCTTTCACGGCTTTTTCCTTGGCAAGAAGCTTAACACCAGGCTGATTTCCCTTCCCTTGGTTACTGTTAGGCTTAGGCCTAGGGCTAGGATTTTTAAAACTAGGAAGCCCTTAGCTCCTGGCGCACTGCAGCTGTTCAAGGCATCCCAAGGGGAGTACAAAAGTGCAACAACATGGCAGCTTTCACAGCTTTTTCCTTGGCACCATCCCTATACCTAGGCTGTTTTATCTGCCTAGGGTTAGGGTTAGGCTTCAGCCTTGGGCTTGGAGTTTTTTAACCAGGAAGCCCTGAGTTCCAGGCTTACTGCATCTGCCAAAGGCATCCCAAAGGGAGTGCAAAAGTGCCACAACATGGCTGCTTTCACAGCTTTTCCCTTAGGAAGAACCCTAATACCCGGCAGATTTACCTTCCTAGGGTTACTGTTAGGCTTAGGCCTAGGACTTTTAAAACCAGGAAGCCCTGGGCTCCAGGCACACTGCAGCTGTGAAAGGCATCCCAAGGGGAGCGCAAAAGTGACACAACTTGGCTGCCACCACTGATATTTCCATGAGACCATCCCGAACCATAGGCTGATTTTCCTTCCTAGGGTTAAGGTTTGAGTTACGCCTGGGGCAAGGGTTCTATTAACCAGAAAGCCCTGAGTTCCAAGAACACAGCAGCTGCGAAGGACTAGCCAAGAAGAGCGCAAAAGTACCACAACATGCCTGCCTCCACAGCTTTTTCCTTGGGGACATGCCTAATTCCTGGCTGATTTGCCTTTCTCGTCTTAGGGTTGGGGTTCGGCCTAGGGCTAGGATTTTTTTAACTAGGAAGCCCTGAGTTCCAGGCTTACTTCATCTGCAAAAAGCATCCCAAAGGGAGTGCAGAAGTGCCACAACATGGCTGCTTTCACGGCTTTTCCCTTAGGAAGAACCCTAATACGCGGCTGATTTACCTTCCTAGGGTTACTGTTAGGCTTAGGCCTAGGACTTTTAAAACCAGGAAGCCCTGGGCTCCAGGCACACTGCAGCTGCGAAAGGCATCCCAAGGGGAGCGCAAAAGTGACACAAGTTGGCTGCCACCACTGCTATTTCCATGAGACCATCCCGAACCATAGGCTGATTTTCCTTCCTAGGGTTAAGGTTTGAGTTACGCCTAGGGTAAGGGTTCTATTAACCAGAAAGCCCTGAGTTCCAAGAACACAGCAGCTGCGAAGGACTAGCCAAGAAGAGCGCAAAAGTACCACAACATGCCTGCCTCCACAGCTTTTTCCTTGGGGACATGCCTAATTCCTGGCTGATTTGCCTTTCTCGTCTTAGGGTTGGGGTTCGGCCTAGGGCTAGGATTTTTTTAACTCGGAAGCCCTGAGTTCCAGGCTTACTTCATCTGCAAAAAGCATCCCAAAGGGAGTGCAAAAGTGCCACAACATGGCTGCTTTCACGGCTTTTCCCTTAGGAAGAACCCTAATACGCGGCTGATTTACCTTCCTAGGGTCACTGTTAGGCTTAGGCCTAGGACTTTTAAAACCAGGAAGCCCTGGGCTCCAGGCACACTGCAGCTGCGAAAGGCATCCCAAGGGGAGCGCAAAAGTGACACAACTTGGCTGCCACCACTGATATTTCCATGAGACCATCCCGAACCATAGGCTGATTTTCCTTCCTAGGGTTAAGGTTTGACTTTCGCCTAGGGTAAGGGTTCTATTAACCAGAAAGCCCTGAGTTCCAAGAACACAGCAGCTGCGAAGGACTAGCCAAGAAGAGCGCAAAAGTACCACAACATGCCTGCCTCCACAGCTTTTTCCTTGGGGACATGCCTAATTCCTGGCTGATTTGCCTTTCTCGTCTTAGGGTTGGGGTTCGGCCTAGGGCTAGGATTTTTTTAACTCGCAAGCCCTGAGTTCCAGGCTTACTTCATCTGCCAAAGGCATCCCAAAGGGAGTGCAAAAGTGCCACAACATGGCTGCTTTCACGGCTTTTCCCTTAGGAAGAACCCTAATACGCGGCTGATTTACCTTCCTAGGGTTACTGTTAGGCTTTGGCCTAGGACTTTTAAAACCAGGAAGCCCTGGGCTCCAGGCACACTGCAGCTGCGAAAGGCATCCCAAGGGGAGCGCAAAAGTGACACAACTTGGCTTCCTCTGCTGCTATTCTCATGAGACCATCCCGAACCATAGGCTGATTTTCCTTCCTAGGGTTAAGGTTTGAGTTACGCCTGGGGTAAGGGTTCTATTAACCGGAAAGCCCTGAGTTCCAAGAACACAGCAGCTGCGAAGGACTAGCCAAGAAGAGCGCAAAAGTACCACAACATGCCTGCCTCCACAGCTTTTTCCTTGGGGACATGCCTAATTCCTGGCTGATTTGCCTTTCTCGTCTTAGGGTTGGGGTTCGGCCTAGGGCTAGGATTTTTTTAACTCGGAAGCCCTGAGTTCCAGGCTTACTTCATCTGCAAAAAGCATCCCAAAGGGAGTGCAAAAGTGCCACAACATGGCTGCTTTCACGGCTTTTCCCTTAGGAAGAACCCTAATACCCGGCTGATTTACCTTCCTAGGCTTACTGTTAGGCTTAGGCCTAGGACTTTTAAAACCAGGAAGCCCTGGGCTCCAGGCACACTGCAGCTGCGAAAGGCATCCCAAGGGGAGTGCAAAAGTGCCACAACATGGCTGCTTTCCCGGCTTTTTCCTTGTCAAGAAGCCTAACACCAGGCTGATTTCCCTTCCCAGGGTTACTCTAAGGCTTAGGCCTAGCGCTAGGATTTTTAAAACTAGGAAGCCCTTAGCTCCAGGCACACTGCAGCTGTTCAAGGCATCCCAAGGGGAGTACAAAAGTGCAACAACATGGCAGCTTTCACAGCTTTTTCCTTGGCACCTTCCCTATACCTAGGCTGATTTATCTGCCTAGGGTTAGGGTTAGGCTTCAGCCTAGGGCTTGGAGATTTTAACCAGGAAGCCCTGAGTTCCAGGCTTACTGCATCTGACAAAGGTATCTCAAAGGGAGTGCAGAAGTGCCACAACATGGCTGCTTTCACGGCTTTTCCCTTAGGAAGAACCCTAATACGCGGCTGATTTACCTTCCTAGGGTTACTGTTAGGCTTAGGCCTAGGACTTTTAAAACCAGGAAGCCCTGGGCTCCAGGCACACTGCAGCTGTGAAAGGCATCCCAAGGGGAGCGCAAAAGTGACACAACTTGGCTGCCTCTGCTTCTATTCTCATGAGACCATCCTGAACCATAGGCTGATTTTCCTTCCTAGGGTTAAGGTTTGACTTACGCCTAGGGTAAGGGTTCTATTAACCAGAAAGCCCTGAGTTCCAAGAACACAGCAGCTGCGAAGGACTAGCCAAGAAGAGCGCAAAAGTACCACAACATGCCTGCCTCCACAGCTTTTTCCTTGGGGACATGCCTAATTCCTGGCTGATTTGCCTTTCTCGTCTTAGGGTTGGGGTTCGGACTAGGGCTAGGATTTTTAAAATCAGGAAGCCCTGAGTTCCAGGCACACTGGAGCTGTGAAAGGCATCCAAAAGGGAGTGCAAAAGTGCCACAACATGGCTGCTTTCACGGCTTTTTCCTTGGCAAGAAGCCTAACACCAGGCTGATTTACATTCCTAGGGTTACTGTAAGGGTTAGGCCTAGGGCTAGGATTTTTAAAACTAGGAAGCCCTTAGCTCCAGGCACACTGCAGCTGTTCAAGGCATCCCAAGGGGAGTACAAAAGTGCAACAACATGGCAGCTTTCACAGCTTTTTCCTTGGCACCATCCCTATACCTAGGCTGTTTTATCTGCCTAGGGTTAGGGTTAGGGTTCAGCCTAGGGTTTGGAGTTTTTTAACCAGGAAGCCCTGAATTCCAGACTTACTGCATCTGCCAAAGGCATCCCAAAGGGAGTGCAGAAGTGCCACAACATGGCTGCTTTCACAGCTTTTCCCTTAGGAAGAACCCTAATACGCAGCTGATTTACCTTCCTTGGGTTACTGTTAGGCTTAGGCCTAGGACTTTTAAAACCAGGAAGCCCTGGGCTCCAGGCACACTGCAGCTGCGAAAGGCATCCCAAGGGGAGCGCAAAAGTGACACAACTTGGCTGCCACCACTGATATTTCCATGAGATCATCCCGAACCATAGGCTGATTTTCCTTCCTAGGGTTAAGGTTTGAGTTACGCCTAGGGTAAGGGTTCTATTAACCAGAAAGCCCTGAGTTCCAAGAACACAGCAGCTGCGAAGGACTAGCCAAGAAGAGCGCAAAAGTACCACAACATGCCTGCCTCCACAGCTTTTTCCTTGGGGACATGCCTAATTCCTGGCTGATTTGCCTTTCTCGTCTTAGGATTGGGGTTCAGCCTAGGGCTAGGATTTTTTTAACTAGGAAGCCCTGAGTTCCAGGCTTACTGCATCTGCCAAAGGCATCCCAAAGGGAGTGCAGAAGTGCCACAACATGGCTGCTTTCACGGCTTTTCCCTTAGGAAGAACCCTAATACCCGGCAGATTTACCTTCCTAGGGTTACTGTTAGGCTTAGGCCTAGGACTTTTAAAACCAGGAAGCCCTGGGCTCCAGGCACACTGCAGCTGCGAAAGGCATCCCAAGGGGAGCGCAAAAGTGACACAACTTGGCTGCCACCACTGATATTTCCATGAGACCATCCCGAACCATAGGCTGATTTTCCTTCCTAGGGTTAAGGTTTGACTTTCGCCTAGGGTAAGAGTTCTATTAACCAGAAAGACCTGAGTTCCAAGAACACAGCAGCTGCGAAGGACTAGCCAAGAAGAGCGCAAAAGTACCACAACATGCCTGCCTCCACAGCTTTTTCCTTGGGGACATGCCTAATTCCTGGCTGATTTGCCTTTCTCGTCTTAGGGTTGGGGTTCGGCCTAGGGCTAGGATTTTTTTAACTAGGAAGCCCTGAGTTCCAGGCTTACTTCATCTGCAAAAAGCATCCCAAAGGGAGTGCAGAAGTGCCACAACATGGCTGCTTTCATGGCTTTTCCCTTAGGAAGAACCCTAATACCCGGCAGATTTACCTTCCTAGGGTTACTGTTAGGCTTAGGCCTAGGACTTTTAAAACCAGAAAGCCCTGGGCTCCAGGCACATGCAGCTGCGAAAGGCATCCCAAGGGGAGCGCAAAAGTGACACAACTTGGCTGCCACCACTGATATTTCTATGAGACCATCCCGAACCATAGGCTGATTTTCCTTCCTAGGGTTAAGGTTTGACTTTCGCCTAGGGTAAGAGTTCTATTAACCAGAAAGACCTGAGTTCCAAGAACACAGCAGCTGCGAAGGACTAGCCAAGAAGAGCGCAAAAGTACCACAACATGCCTGCCTCCACAGCTTTTTCCTTGGGGACATGCCTAATTCCTGGCTGATTTGCCTTTCTCGTCTTAGGGTTGGGGTTCGGCCTAGGGCTAGGATTTTTTTAACTAGGAAGCCCTGAGTTCCAGGCTTACTGGAGCTGTGAAAGGCATCCAAAAGGGAGTGCAAAAGTGCCACAACATGGTTGCTTTCACGGCTTTTTCCTTGGCAAGAAGCTTAACACCAGGCTGATTTCCCTTCCCTTGGTTACTGTTAGGCTTAGGCCTAGGGCTAGGATTTTTAAAACTAGGAAGCCCTTAGCTCCTGGCACACTGCAGCTGTTCAAGGCATCCCAAGGGGAGTACAAAAGTGCAACAACATGGCAGCTTTCACAGCTTTTTCCTTGGCACCATCCCTATACCTAGGCTGTTTTATCTGCCTAGGGTTAGGGTTAGGCTTCAGCCTTGGGCTTGGAGTTTTTTAACCAGGAAGCCCTGAGTTCCAGGCTTACTGCATCTGCCAAAGGCATCCCAAAGGGAGTGCAAAAGTGCCACAACATGGCTGCTTTCACAGCTTTTCCCTTAGGAAGAACCCTAATACCCGGCAGATTTACCTTCCTAGGGTTACTGTTAGGCTTAGGCCTAGGACTTTTAAAACCAGGAAGCCCTGGGCTCCAGGCACACTGCAGCTGCGAAAGGCATCCCAAGGGGAGCGCAAAAGTGACACAACTTGGCTGCCACCACTGATATTTCCATGAGACCATCCCGAACCATAGGCTGATTTTCCTTCCTAGGGTTAAGGTTTGAGTTACGCCTGGGGTAAGTGTTCTATTAACCAGAAAGCCCTGAGTTCCAAGAACACAGCAGCTGCGAAGGACTAGCCAAGAAGAGCGCAAAAGTACCACAACATGCCTGCCTCCACAGCTTTTTCCTTGGGGACATGCCTAATTCCTGGCTGATTTGCCTTTCTCGTCTTAGGATTGGGGTTCGGCCTAGGGCTAGGATTTTTTTAACTCGGAAGCCCTGAGTTCCATGCTTACTGCATCTGCCAAAGGCATCCCAAAGGGAGTGCAGAAGTGCCACAACATGGCTGCTTTCATGGCTTTTCCCTTAGGAAGAACCCTAATACGTGGCTGATTTACCTTCCTAGGGTTACTGTTAGGCTTAGGCCTAGGACTTTTAAAACCAGGAAGCCCTGGGCTCCAGGCACACTGCACCTGCGAAAGGCATCCCAAGGGGAGCGCAAAAGTGACACAACTTGGCTGCCACCACTGATATTTCCATGAGACCATCCCGAATCATAGGCTGATTTTCCTTCCTAGGGTTAAGGTTTGAGTTACGCCTAGGGTAAGGGTTCTATTAACCAGAAAGCCCTGAGTTCCAAGAACACAGCAGCTGCGAAGGACTAGCCAAGAAGAGCGCAAAAGTACCACAACATGCCTGCCTCCACAGCTTTTTCCTTGGGGACATGCCTAATTCCTGGCTGATTTGCCTTTCTCGTCTTAGGGTTGGGGTTCGGCCTAGGGCTAGGATTTTTTTAACTAGGAAGCCCTGAGTTCCAGGCTTACTGCATCTGCCAAAGGCATCCCAAAGGGAGTGCAGAAGTGCCACAACATGGCTGCTTTCACGGCTTTTCCCTTAGGAAGAACCCTAATACCCGGCAGATTTACCTTCCTAGGGTTACTGTTAGGCTTAGGCCTAGGACTTTTAAAACCAGGAAGCCCTGGGCTCCAGGCACACTGCAGCTGCGAAAGGCATCCCAAGGGGAGCGCAAAAGTGACACAACTTGGCTGCCACCACTGATATTTCCATGAGACCATCCCGAACCATAGGCTGATTTTCCTTCCTAGGGTTAAGGTTTGAGTTACGCCTACGGTAAGGGTTCTATTAACCAGAAAGCCCTGAGTTCCAAGAACACAGCAGCTGCGAAGGACTAGCCAAGAAGAGCGCAAAAGTACCACAACATGCCTGCCTCCACAGCTTTTTCCTTGGGGACATGCCTAATTCCTGGCTGATTTGCCTTTCTCGTCTTAGGGTTGGGGTTCGGCCTAGGGCTAGGATTTTTTTAACTAGGAAGCCCTGAGTTCCAGGCTTACTTCATCTGCAAAAAGCATCCCAAAGGGAGTGCAGAAGTGCCACAACATGGCTGCTTTCATGGCTTTTCCCTTAGGAAGAACCCTAATACCCGGCAGATTTACCTTCCTAGGGTTACTGTTAGGCTTAGGCCTAGGACTTTTAAAACCAGAAAGCCCTGGGCTCCAGGCACATGCAGCTGCGAAAGGCATCCCAAGGGGAGCGCAAAAGTGACACAACTTGGCTGCCACCACTGATATTTCTATGAGACCATCCCGAACCATAGGCTGATTTTCCTTCCTAGGGTTAAGGTTTGACTTTCGCCTAGGGTAAGAGTTCTATTAACCAGAAAGACCTGAGTTCCAAGAACACAGCAGCTGCGAAGGACTAGCCAAGAAGAGCGCAAAAGTACCACAACATGCCTGCCTCCACAGCTTTTTCCTTGGGGACATGCCTAATTCCTGGCTGATTTGCCTTTCTCGTCTTAGGGTTGGGGTTCGGCCTAGGGCTAGGATTTTTTTAACTAGGAAGCCCTGAGTTCCAGGCTTACTGGAGCTGTGAAAGGCATCCAAAAGGGAGTGCAAAAGTGCCACAACATGGTTGCTTTCACGGCTTTTTCCTTGGCAAGAAGCTTAACACCAGGCTGATTTCCCTTCCCTTGGTTACTGTTAGGCTTAGGCCTAGGGCTAGGATTTTTAAAACTAGGAAGCCCTTAGCTCCTGGCACACTGCAGCTGTTCAAGGCATCCCAAGGGGAGTACAAAAGTGCAACAACATGGCAGCTTTCACAGCTTTTTCCTTGGCACCATCCCTATACCTAGGCTGTTTTATCTGCCTAGGGTTAGGGTTAGGCTTCAGCCTTGGGCTTGGAGTTTTTTAACCAGGAAGCCCTGAGTTCCAGGCTTACTGCATCTGCCAAAGGCATCCCAAAGGGAGTGCAAAAGTGCCACAACATGGCTGCTTTCACAGCTTTTCCCTTAGGAAGAACCCTAATACCCGGCAGATTTACCTTCCTAGGGTTACTGTTAGGCTTAGGCCTAGGACTTTTAAAACCAGGAAGCCCTGGGCTCCAGGCACACTGCAGCTGCGAAAGGCATCCCAAGGGGAGCGCAAAAGTGACACAACTTGGCTGCCACCACTGATATTTCCATGAGACCATCCCGAACCATAGGCTGATTTTCCTTCCTAGGGTTAAGGTTTGAGTTACGCCTGGGGTAAGGGTTCTATTAACCAGAAAGCCCTGAGTTCCAAGAACACAGCAGCTGCGAAGGACTAGCCAAGAAGAGCGGAAAAGTACCACAACATGCCTGCCTCCACAGCTTTTTCCTTGGGGACATGCCTAATTCCTGGCTGATTTGCCTTTCTCGTCTTAGGGTTGGGGTTCGGCCTAGGGCTAGGATTTTTTTAACTAGGAAGCCCTGAGTTCCAGGCTTACTTCATCTGCAAAAAGCATCCCAAAGGGAGTGCAGAAGTGCCACAACATGGCTGCTTTCACGGCTTTTCCCTTAGGAAGAACCCTAATACGCGGCTGATTTACCTTCCTAGGGTTACTGTTAGGCTTAGGCCTAGGACTTTTAAAACCAGGAAGCCCTGGGCTCCAGGCACATGCAGCTGCGAAAGGCATCCCAAGGGGAGCGCAAAAGTGACACAACTTGGCTGCCACCACTGATATTTCCATGAGACCATCCCGAACCATAGGCTGATTTTCCTTCCTAGGGTTAAGGTTTGAGTTACGCCTAGGGTAAGGGTTCTATTAACCAGAAAGCCCTGAGTTCCAAGAACATAGCAGCTGCGAAGGACTAGCCAAGAAGAGCGCAAAAGTACCACAACATGCCTGCCTCCACAGCTTTTTCCTTGGGGACATGCCTAATTCCTGGCTGATTTGCCTTTCTCGTCTTAGGGTTGGGGTTCGGCCTAGGGCTAGGATTTTTTTAACTCGGAAACCCTGAGTTCCAGGCTTACTTCATCTGCAAAAAGCATCCCAAAGGGAGTGCAAAAGTGCCACAACATGGCTGCTTTCACGGCTTTTCCCTTAGCAAGAGCCCTAATACGCGGCTGATTTACCTTCCTAGGGTCACTGTTAGGCTTAGGCCTAGGACTTTTAAAACCAGGAAGCCCTGGGCTCCAGGCACACTGCAGCTGCGAAAGGCATCCCAAGGGGAGCGCAAAAGTGACACAACTTGGCTGCCACCACTGATATTTCCATGAGACCATCCCGAACCATAGGCTGATTTTCCTTCCTAGGGTTAAGGTTTGACTTTCGCCTAGGGTAAGGGTTCTATTAACCAGAAAGCCCTGAGTTCCAAGAACACAGCAGCTGCGAAGGACTAGCCAAGAAGAGCGCAAAAGTACCACAACATGCCTGCCTCCACAGCTTTTTCCTTGGGGACATGCCTAATTCCTGGCTGATTTGCCTTTCTCGTCTTAGGGTTGGGGTTCGGCCTAGGGCTAGGATTTTTTTAACTCGCAAGCCCTGAGTTCCAGGCTTACTTCATCTGCCAAAGGCATCCCAAAGGGAGTGCAAAAGTGCCACAACATGGCTGCTTTCACGGCTTTTCCCTTAGGAAGAACCCTAATACGCGGCTGATTTACCTTCCTAGGGTTACTGTTAGGCTTAGGCCTAGGACTTTTAAAACCAGGAAGCCCTGGGCTCCAGGCACACTGCAGCTGCGAAAGGCATCCCAAGGGGAGCGCAAAAGTGACACAACTTGGCTTCCTCTGCTGCTATTCTCATGAGACCATCCCGAATCATAGGCTGATTTTCCTTCCTAGGGTTAAGGTTTGAGTTACGCCTGGGGTAAGGGTTCTATTAACCGGAAAGCCCTGAGTTCCAAGAACACAGCAGCTGCGAAGGACTAGCCAAGAAGAGCGCAAAAGTACCACAACATGCCTGCCTCCACAGCTTTTTCCTTGGGGACATGCCTAATTCCTGGCTGATTTGCCTTTCTCGTCTTAGGGTTGGGGTTCGGCCTAGGGCTAGGATTTTTTTAACTCGGAAGCCCTGAGTTCCAGGCTTACTTCATCTGCAAAAAGCATCCCAAAGGGAGTGCAAAAGTGCCACAACATGGCTGCTTTCACGGCTTTTCCCTTAGGAAGAACCCTAATACCCGGCTGATTTACCTTCCTAGGCTTACTGTTAGGCTTAGGCCTAGGACTTTTAAAACCAGGAAGCCCTGGGCTCCAGGCACAGTGCAGCTGCGAAAGGCATCCCAAGGGGAGTGCAAAAGTGCCACAACATGGCTGCTTTCCCGGCTTTTTCCTTGTCAAGAAGCCTAACACCAGGCTGATTTCCCTTCCCAGGGTTACTCTAAGGCTTAGGCCTAGCGCTAGGATTTTTAAAACTAGGAAGCCCTTAGCTCCAGGCACACTGCAGCTGTTCAAGGCATCCCAAGGGGAGTACAAAAGTGCAACAACATGGCAGCTTTCACAGCTTTTTCCTTGGCACCTTCCCTATACCTAGGCTGATTTATCTGCCTAGGGTTAGGGTTAGGCTTCAGCCTAGGGCTTGGAGATTTTAACCAGGAAGCCCTGAGTTCCAGGCTTACTGCATCTGACAAAGGTATCTCAAAGGGAGTGCAGAAGTGCCACAACATGGCTGCTTTCACGGCTTTTCCCTTAGGAAGAACCCTAATACGCGGCTGATTTACCTTCCTAGGGTTACTGTTAGGCTTAGGCCTAGGACTTTTAAAACCAGGAAGCCCTGGGCTCCAGGCACACTGCAGCTGCGAAAGGCATCCCAAGGGGAGCGCAAAAGTGACACAACTTGGCTGCCTCTGCTTCTATTCTCATGAGACCATCCCGAACCATAGGCTGATTTTCCTTCCTAGGGTTAAGGTTTGACTTTCGCCTAGGGTAAGAGTTCTATTAACCAGAAAGACCTGAGTTCCAAGAACACAGCAGCTGCGAAGGACTAGCCAAGAAGAGCGCAAAAGTACCACAACATGCCTGCCTCCACAGCTTTTTCCTTGGGGACATGCCTAATTCCTGGCTGATTTGCCTTTCTCGTCTTAGGGTTGGGGTTCGGACTAGGGCTAGGATTTTTAAAATCAGGAAGCCCTGAGTTCCAGGCACACTGGAGCTGTGAAAGGCATCCAAAAGGGAGTGCAAAAGTGCCACAACATGGCTGCTTTCACGGCTTTTTCCTTGGCAAGAAGCCTAAAACCAGGCTGATTTACCTTCCTAGGGTTACTGTAAGGGTTAGGCCTAGGGCTAGGATTTTTAAAACTAGGAAGCCCTTAGCTCCAGGCACACTGCAGCTGTTCAAGGCATCCCAAGGGGAGTACAAAAGTGCAACAACATGGCAGCTTTCACAGCTTTTTCCTTGGCACCATCCCTATACCTAGGCTGTTTTATCTGCCTAGGGTTAGGGTTAGGGTTCAGCCTAGGGTTTGGAGTTTTTTAACCAGGAAGCCCTGAATTCCAGACTTACTGCATCTGCCAAAGGCATCCCAAAGGGAGTGCAGAAGTGCCACAACATGGCTGCTTTCACAGCTTTTCCCTTAGGAAGAACCCTAATACGCAGCTGATTTACCTTCCTTGGGTTACTGTTAGGCTTAGGCCTAGGACTTTTAAAACCAGGAAGCCCTGGGCTCCAGGCACACTGCAGCTGCGAAAGGCATCCCAAGGGGAGCGCAAAAGTGACACAACTTGGCTGCCACCACTGATATTTCCATGAGATCATCCCGAACCATAGGCTGATTTTCCTTCCTAGGGTTAAGGTTTGAGTTACGCCTAGGGTAAGGGTTCTATTAACCAGAAAGCCCTGAGTTCCAAGAACACAGCAGCTGCGAAGGACTACCCAAGAAGAGCGCAAAAGTACCACAACATGCCTGCCTCCACAGCTTTTTCCTTGGGGACATGCCTAATTCCTGGCTGATTTGCCTTTCTCGTCTTAGGATTGGGGTTCGGCCTAGGGCTAGGATTTTTTTAACTCGGAAGCCCTGAGTTCCAGGCTTACTGCATCTGCCAAAGGCATCCCAAAGGGAGTGCAGAAGTGCCACAACATGGCTGCTTTCATGGCTTTTCCCTTAGGAAGAACCCTAATACCCGGCAGATTTACCTTCCTAGGGTTACTGTTAGGCTTAGGCCTAGGACTTTTAAAACCAGAAAGCCCTGGGCTCCAGGCACATGCAGCTGCAAAAGGCATCCCAAGGGGAGCGCAAAAGTGACACAACTTGGCTGCCACCACTGATATTTCTATGAGACCATCCCGAACCATAGGCTGATTTTCCTTCCTAGGGTTAAGGTTTGACTTTCGCCTAGGGTAAGAGTTCTATTAACCAGAAAGACCTGAGTTCCAAGAACACAGCAGCTGCGAAGGACTAGCCAAGAAGAGCGCAAAAGTACCACAACATGCCTGCCTCCACATCTTTTTCCTTGGGGACATGCCTAATTCCTGGCTGATTTGCCTTTCTCGTCTTAGGGTTGGGGTTCGGCCTAGGGCTAGGATTTTTTTAACTAGGAAGCCCTGAGTTCCAGGCTTACTGGAGCTGTGAAAGGCATCCAAAAGGGAGTGCAAATGTGCCACAACATGGTTGCTTTCACGGCTTTTTCCTTGGCAAGAAGCTTAACACCAGGCTGATTTCCCTTCCCTTGGTTACTGTTAGGCTTAGGCCTAGGGCTAGGATTTTTAAAACTAGGAAGCCCTTAGCTCCTGGCACACTGCAGCTGTTCAAGGCATCCCAAGGGGAGTACAAAAGTGCAACAACATGGCAGCTTTCACAGCTTTTTCCTTGGCACCATCCCTATACCTAGGCTGTTTTATCTGCCTAGGGTTAGGGTTAGGCTTCAGCCTTGGGCTTGGAGTTTTTTAACCAGGAAGCCCTGAGTTCCAGGCTTACTGCATCTGCCAAAGGCATCCCAAAGGGAGTGCAAAAGTGCCACAACATGGCTGCTTTCACAGCTTTTCCCTTAGGAAGAACCCTAATACCCGGCAGATTTACCTTCCTAGGGTTACTGTTAGGCTTAGGCCTAGGACTTTTAAAACCAGGAAGCCCTGGGCTCCAGGCACACTGCAGCTGCGAAAGGCATCCCAAGGGGAGCGCAAAAGTGACACAACTTGGCTGCCACCACTGATATTTCCATGAGACCATCCCGAACCATAGGCTGATTTTCCTTCCTAGGGTTAAGGTTTGAGTTACGCCTGGGGTAAGGGTTCTATTAACCAGAAAGCCCTGAGTTCCAAGAACACAGCAGCTGCGAAGGACTAGCCAAGAAGAGCGGAAAAGTACCACAACATGCCTGCCTCCACAGCTTTTTCCTTGGGGACATGCCTAATTCCTGGCTGATTTGCCTTTCTCGTCTTAGGGTTGGGGTTCGGCCTAGGGCTAGGATTTTTTTAACTAGGAAGCCCTGAGTTCCAGGCTTACTTCATCTGCAAAAAGCATCCCAAAGGGAGTGCAGAAGTGCTACAACATGGCTGCTTTCACGGCTTTTCCCTTAGGAAGAACCCTAATACGCGGCTGATTTACCTTCCTAGGGTTACTGTTAGGCTTAGGCCTAGGACTTTTAAAACCAGGAAGCCCTGGGCTCCAGGCACATGCAGCTGCGAAAGGCATCCCAAGGGGAGCGCAAAAGTGACACAAGTTGGCTGCCACCACTGATATTTCCATGAGACCATCCCGAACCATAGGCTGATTTTCCTTCCTAGGGTTAAGGTTTGAGTTACGCCTAGGGTAAGGGTTCTATTAACCAGAAAGCCCTGAGTTCCAAGAACACAGCAGCTGCGAAGGACTAGCCAAGAAGAGCGCAAAAGTACCACAACATGCCTGCCTCCACAGCTTTTTCCTTGGGGACATGCCTAATTCCTGGCTGATTTGCCTTTCTCGTCTTAGGGTTGGGGTTCGGCCTAGGGCTAGGATTTTTTTAACTCGCAAGCCCTGAGTTCCAGGCTTACTTCATCTGCCAAAGGCATCCCAAAGGGAGTGCAGAAGTGCCACAACATGGCTGCTTTCACGGCTTTTCCCTTAGGAAGAACCCTAATACGCGGCTGATTTACCTTCCTAGGGTTACTGTTAGGCTTTGGCCTAGGACTTTTAAAACCAGGAAGCCCTGGGCTCCAGGCACACTGCAGCTGCGAAAGGCATCCCAAGGGGAGCGCAAAAGTGACACAACTTGGCTTCCTCTGCTGCTATTCTCATGAGACCATCCCGAACCATAGGCTGATTTTCCTTCCTAGGGTTAAGGTTTGAGTTACGCCTGGGGTAAGGGTTCTATTAACCGGAAAGCCCTGAGTTCCAAGAACACAGCAGCTGCGAAGGACTAGCCAAGAAGAGCGCAAAAGTACCACAACATGCCTGCCTCCACAGCTTTTTCCTTGGGGACATGCCTAATTCCTGGCTGATTTGCCTTTCTCGTCTTAGGGTTGGGGTTCGGCCTAGGGCTAGGATTTTTTTAACTCGGAAGCCCTGAGTTCCAGGCTTACTTCATCTGCAAAAAGCATCCCAAAGGGAGTGCAGAAGTGCCACAACATGGCTGCTTTCACGGCTTTTCCCTTAGGAAGAACCCTAATACCCGGCTGATTTACCTTCCTAGGCTTACTGTTAGGCTTAGGCCTAGGACTTTTAAAACCAGGAAGCCCTGGGCTCCAGGCACAGTGCAGCTGCGAAAGGCATCCCAAGGGGAGTGCAAAAGTGCCACAACATGGCTGCTTTCACGGCTTTTTCCTTGGCAAGAAGCCTAAAACCAGGCTGATTTCCCTTCCCAGGGTTACTCTAAGGCTTAGGCCTAGCGCTAGGATTTTTAAAACTAGGAAGCCCTTAGCTCCAGGCACACTGCAGCTGTTCAAGGCATCCCAAGGGGAGTACAAAAGTGCAACAACATGGCAGCTTTCACAGCTTTTTCCTTGGCACCTTCCCTATACCTAGGCTGATTTATCTGCCTAGGGTTAGGGTTAGGCTTCAGCCTAGGGCTTGGAGATTTTAACCAGGAAGCCCTGAGTTCCAGGCTTACTGCATCTGACAAAGGTATCTCAAAGGGAGTGCAGAAGTGCCACAACATGGCTGCTTTCACGGCTTTTCCCTTAGGAAGAACCCTAATACGCGGCTGATTTACCTTCCTAGGGTTACTGTTAGGCTTAGGCCTAGGACTTTTAAAACCAGGAAGCCCTGGGCTCCAGGCACACTGCAGCTGTGAAAGGCATCCCAAGGGGAGCGCAAAAGTGACACAACTTGGCTGCCTCTGCTTCTATTCTCATGAGACCATCCTGAACCATAGGCTGATTTTCCTTCCTAGGGTTAAGGTTTGACTTACGCCTAGGGTAAGGGTTCTATTAACCAGAAAGCCCTGAGTTCCAAGAACACAGCAGCTGCGAAGGACTTCCCAAGAAGAGCGCAAAAGTACCACAACATGCCTGCCTCCACAGCTTTTTCCTTGGGGACATGCCTAATTCCTGGCTGATTTGCCTTTCTCGTCTTAGGGTTGGGGTTCGGACTAGGGCTAGGATTTTTAAAATCAGGAAGCCCTGAGTTCCAGGCACACTGGAGCTGTGAAAGGCATCCAAAAGGGAGTGCAAAAGTGCCACAACATGGCTGCTTTCACGGCTTTTTCCTTGGCAAGAAGCCTAACACCAGGCTGATTTACATTCCTAGGGTTACTGTAAGGGTTAGGCCTAGGGCTAGGATTTTTAAAACTAGGAAGCCCTTAGCTCCAGGCACACTGCAGCTGTTCAAGGCATCCCAAGGGGAGTACAAAAGTGCAACAACATGGCAGCTTTCACAGCTTTTTCCTTGGCACCATCCCTATACCTAGGCTGTTTTATATGCCTAGGGTTAGGGTTAGGCTTCAGCCTAGGGTTTGGAGTTTTTTAACCAGGAAGCCCTGAATTCCAGACTTACTGCATCTGCCAAAGGCATCCCAAAGGGAGTGCAGAAGTGCCACAACATGGCTGCTTTCATGGCTTTTCCCTTAGGAAGAACCCTAATACGCAGCTGATTTACCTTCCTTGGGTTACTGTTAGGCTTAGGCCTAGGACTTTTAAAACCAGGAAGCCCTGGGCTCCAGGCACACTGCAGCTGCGAAAGGCATCCCAAGGGGAGCGCAAAAGTGACACAACTTGGCTGCCACCACTGATATTTCCATGAGATCATCCCGAACCATAGGCTGATTTTCCTTCCTAGGGTTAAGGTTTGAGTTACGCCTAGGGTAAGGGTTCTATTAACCAGAAAGCCCTGAGTTCCAAGAACACAGCAGCTGCGAAGGACTAGCCAAGAAGAGCGCAAAAGTACCACAACATGCCTGCCTCCACAGCTTTTTCCTTGGGGACATGCCTAATTCCTGGCTGATTTGCCTTTCTCGTCTTAGGATTGGGGTTCGGCCTAGGGCTAGGATTTTTTTAACTAGGAAGCCCTGAGTTCCAGGCTTACTGCATCTGCCAAAGGCATCCCAAAGGGAGTGCAGAAGTGCCACAACATGGCTGCTTTCACGGCTTTTCCCTTAGGAAGAACCCTAATACCCGGCAGATTTACCTTCCTAGGGTTACTGTTAGGCTTAGGCCTAGGACTTTTAAAACCAGGAAGCCCTGGGCTCCAGGCACACTGCAGCTGCGAAAGGCATCCCAAGGGGAGCGCAAAAGTGACACAACTTGGCTGCCACCACTGCTATTTCCATGAGACCATCCCGAACCATAGGCTGATTTTCCTTCCTAGGGTTAAGGTTTGACTTTCGCCTAGGGTAAGGGTTCTATTAACCAGAAAGACCTGAGTTCCAAGAACACAGCAGCTGCGAAGGACTAGCCAAGAAGAGCGCAAAAGTACCACAACATGCCTGCCTCCACAGCTTTTTCCTTGGGGACATGCCTAATTCCTGGCTGATTTGCCTTTCTCGTCTTAGGGTTGGGGTTCGGCCTAGGGCTAGGATTTTTTTAACTAGGAAGCCCTGAGTTCCAGGCTTACTTCATCTGCAAAAAGCATCCCAAAGGGAGTGCAGAAGTGCCACAACATGGCTGCTTTCATGGCTTTTCCCTTAGGAAGAACCCTAATACCCGGCAGATTTACCTTCCTAGGGTTACTGTTAGGCTTAGGCCTAGGACTTTTAAAACCAGAAAGCCCTGGGCTCCAGGCACATGCAGCTGCGAAAGGCATCCCAAGGGGAGCGCAAAAGTGACACAACTTGGCTGCCACCACTGATATTTCTATGAGACCATCCCGAACCATAGGCTGATTTTCCTTCCTAGGGTTAAGGTTTGACTTTCGCCTAGGGTAAGAGTTCTATTAACCAGAAAGACCTGAGTTCCAAGAACACAGCAGCTGCGAAGGACTAGCCAAGAAGAGCGCAAAAGTACCACAACATGCCTGCCTCCACAGCTTTTTCCTTGGGGACATGCCTAATTCCTGGCTGATTTGCCTTTCTCGTCTTAGGGTTGGGGTTCGGCCTAGGGCTAGGATTTTTTTAACTAGGAAGCCCTGAGTTCCAGGCTTACTGGAGCTGTGAAAGGCATCCAAAAGGGAGTGCAAAAGTGCCACAACATGGTTGCTTTCACGGCTTTTTCCTTGGCAAGAAGCTTAACACCAGGCTGATTTCCCTTCCCTTGGTTACTGTTAGGCTTAGGCCTAAGGCTAGGATTTTTAAAACTAGGAAGCCCTTAGCTCCTGGCACACTGCAGCTGTTCAAGGCATCCCAAGGGGAGTACAAAAGTGCAACAACATGGCAGCTTTCACAGCTTTTTCCTTGGCACCATCCCTATACCTAGGCTGTTTTATCTGCCTAGGGTTAGGGTTAGGCTTCAGCCTTGGGCTTGGAGTTTTTTAACCAGGAAGCCCTGAGTTCCAGGCTTACTGCATCTGCCAAAGGCATCCCAAAGGGAGTGCAAAAGTGCCACAACATGGCTGCTTTCACAGCTTTTCCCTTAGGAAGAACCCTAATACCCGGCAGATTTACCTTCCTAGGGTTACTGTTAGGCTTAGGCCTAGGACTTTTAAAACCAGGAAGCCCTGGGCTCCAGGCACACTGCAGCTGCGAAAGGCATCCCAAGGGGAGCGCAAAAGTGACACAACTTGGCTGCCACCACTGATATTTCCATGAGACCATCCCGAACCATAGGCTGATTTTCCTTCCTAGGGTTAAGGTTTGAGTTACGCCTGGGGTAAGGGTTCTATTAACCAGAAAGCCCTGAGTTCCAAGAACACAGCAGCTGCGAAGGACTAGCCAAGAAGAGCGCAAAAGTACCACAACATGCCTGCCTCCACAGCTTTTTCCTTGGGGACATGCCTAATTCCTGGCTGATTTGCCTTTCTCGTCTTAGGATTGGGGTTCGGCCTAGGGCTAGGATTTTTTTAACTCGGAAGCCCTGAGTTCCATGCTTACTGCATCTGCCAAAGGCATCCCAAAGGGAGTGCAGAAGTGCCACAACATGGCTGCTTTCACGGCTTTTCCCTTAGGAAGAACCCTAATACGTGGCTGATTTACCTTCCTAGGGTTACTGTTAGGCTTAGGCCTAGGACTTTTAAAACCAGGAAGCCCTGGGCTCCAGGCACACTGCACCTGCGAAAGGCATCCCAAGGGGAGCGCAAAAGTGACACAACTTGGCTGCCACCACTGATATTTCCATGAGACCATCCCGAATCATAGGCTGATTTTCCTTCCTAGGGTTAAGGTTTGAGTTACGCCTAGGGTAAGGGTTCTATTAACCAGAAAGCCCTGAGTTCCAAGAACACAGCAGCTGCGAAGGACTAGCCAAGAAGAGCGCAAAAGTACCACAACATGCCTGCCTCCACAGCTTTTTCCTTGGGGACATGCCTAATTCCTGGCTGATTTGCCTTTCTCGTCTTAGGGTTGCGGTTCGGCCTAGGGCTAGGATTTTTTTAACTAGGAAGCCCTGAGTTCCAGGCTTACTGCATCTGCCAAAGGCATCCCAAAGGGAGTGCAGAAGTGCCACAACATGGCTGCTTTCACGGCTTTTCCCTTAGGAAGAACCCTAATACCCGGCAGATTTACCTTCCTAGGGTTACTGTTAGGCTTAGGCCTAGGACTTTTAAAACCAGGAAGCCCTGGGCTCCAGGCACACTGCAGCTGCGAAAGGCATCCCAAGGGGAGCGCAAAAGTGACACAACTTGGCTGCCACCACTGATATTTCCATGAGACCATCCCGAACCATAGGCTGATTTTCCTTCCTAGGGTTAAGGTTTGAGTTACGCCTACGGTAAGGGTTCTATTAACCAGAAAGCCCTGAGTTCCAAGAACACAGCAGCTGCGAAGGACTAGCCAAGAAGAGCGCAAAAGTACCACAACATGCCTGCCTCCACAGCTTTTTCCTTGGGGACATGCCTAATTCCTGGCTGATTTGCCTTTCTCGTCTTAGGGTTGGGGTTCGGCCTAGGGCTAGGATTTTTTTAACTAGGAAGCCCTGAGTTCCAGGCTTACTTCATCTGCAAAAAGCATCCCAAAGGGAGTGCAGAAGTGCCACAACATGGCTGCTTTCATGGCTTTTCCCTTAGGAAGAACCCTAATACCCGGCAGATTTACCTTCCTAGGGTTACTGTTAGGCTTAGGCCTAGGACTTTTAAAACCAGAAAGCCCTGGGCTCCAGGCACATGCAGCTGCGAAAGGCATCCCAAGGGGAGCGCAAAAGTGACACAACTTGGCTGCCACCACTGATATTTCTATGAGACCATCCCGAACCATAGGCTGATTTTCCTTCCTAGGGTTAAGGTTTGACTTTCGCCTAGGGTAAGAGTTCTATTAACCAGAAAGACCTGAGTTCCAAGAACACAGCAGCTGCGAAGGACTAGCCAAGAAGAGCGCAAAAGTACCACAACATGCCTGCCTCCACAGCTTTTTCCTTGGGGACATGCCTAATTCCTGGCTGATTTGCCTTTCTCGTCTTAGGGTTGGGGTTCGGCCTAGGGCTAGGATTTTTTTAACTAGGAAGCCCTGAGTTCCAGGCTTACTGGAGCTGTGAAAGGCATCCAAAAGGGAGTGCAAAAGTGCCACAACATGGTTGCTTTCACGGCTTTTTCCTTGGCAAGAAGCTTAACACCAGGCTGATTTCCCTTCCCTTGGTTACTGTTAGGCTTAGGCCTAGGGCTAGGATTTTTAAAACTAGGAAGCCCTTAGCTCCTGGCACACTGCAGCTGTTCAAGGCATCCCAAGGGGAGTACAAAAGTGCAACAACATGGCAGCTTTCACAGCTTTTTCCTTGGCACCATCCCTATACCTAGGCTGTTTTATCTGCCTAGGGTTAGGGTTAGGCTTCAGCCTTGGGCTTGGAGTTTTTTAACCAGGAAGCCCTGAGTTCCAGGCTTACTGCATCTGCCAAAGGCATCCCAAAGGGAGTGCAAAAGTGCCACAACATGGCTGCTTTCACAGCTTTTCCCTTAGGAAGAACCCTAATACCCGGCAGATTTACCTTCCTAGGGTTACTGTTAGGCTTAGGCCTAGGACTTTTAAAACCAGGAAGCCCTGGGCTCCAGGCACACTGCAGCTGCGAAAGGCATCCCAAGGGGAGCGCAAAAGTGACACAACTTGGCTGCCACCACTGATATTTCCATGAGACCATCCCGAACCATAGGCTGATTTTCCTTCCTAGGGTTAAGGTTTGAGTTACGCCTGGGGTAAGGGTTCTATTAACCAGAAAGCCCTGAGTTCCAAGAACACAGCAGCTGCGAAGGACTAGCCAAGAAGAGCGGAAAAGTACCACAACATGCCTGCCTCCACAGCTTTTTCCTTGGGG
The DNA here is from genome assembly GCA_036010785.1 of Ammospiza maritima maritima. Lineage (NCBI taxonomy): Eukaryota > Metazoa > Chordata > Aves > Passeriformes > Passerellidae > Ammospiza > Ammospiza maritima. Next base: position 6,341,104 of record CM069694.1, read on the forward strand.
ACATGCCTAATTCCTGGCTGATTTGCCTTTCTCGTCTTAGGGTTGGGGTTCGGCCTAGGGCTAGGATTTTTTTAACTAGGAAGCCCTGAGTTCCAGGCTTACTTCATCTGCAAAAAGCATCCCAAAGGGAGTGCAGAAGTGCCACAACATGGCTGCTTTCACGGCTTTTCCCTTAGGAAGAACCCTAATACGCGGCTGATTTACCTTCCTAGGGTTACTGTTAGGCTTAGGCCTAGGACTTTTAAAACCAGGAAGCCCTGGGCTCCAGGCACATGCAGCTGCGAAAGGCATCCCAAGGGGAGCGCAAAAGTGACACAACTTGGCTGCCACCACTGATATTTCCATGAGACCATCCCGAACCATAGGCTGATTTTCCTTCCTAGGGTTAAGGTTTGAGTTACGCCTAGGGTAAGGGTTCTATTAACCAGAAAGCCCTGAGTTCCAAGAACATAGCAGCTGCGAAGGACTAGCCAAGAAGAGCGCAAAAGTACCACAACATGCCTGCCTCCACAGCTTTTTCCTTGGGGACATGCCTAATTCCTGGCTGATTTGCCTTTCTCGTCTTAGGGTTGGGGTTCGGCCTAGGGCTAGGATTTTTTTAACTCGGAAACCCTGAGTTCCAGGCTTACTTCATCTGCAAAAAGCATCCCAAAGGGAGTGCAAAAGTGCCACAACATGGCTGCTTTCACGGCTTTTCCCTTAGCAAGAGCCCTAATACGCGGCTGATTTACCTTCCTAGGGTCACTGTTAGGCTTAGGCCTAGGACTTTTAAAACCAGGAAGCCCTGGGCTCCAGGCACACTGCAGCTGCGAAAGGCATCCCAAGGGGAGCGCAAAAGTGACACAACTTGGCTGCCACCACTGATATTTCCATGAGACCATCCCGAACCATAGGCTGATTTTCCTTCCTAGGGTTAAGGTTTGACTTTCGCCTAGGGTAAGGGTTCTATTAACCAGAAAGCCCTGAGTTCCAAGAACACAGCAGCTGCGAAGGACTAGCCAAGAAGAGCGCAAAAGTACCACAACATGCCTGCCTCCACAGCTTTTTCCTTGGGGACATGCCTAATTCCTGGCTGATTTGCCTTTCTCGTCTTAGGGTTGGGGTTCGGCCTAGGGCTAGGATTTTTTTAACTCGCAAGCCCTGAGTTCCAGGCTTACTTCATCTGCCAAAGGCATCCCAAAGGGAGTGCAAAAGTGCCACAACATGGCTGCTTTCACGGCTTTTCCCTTAGGAAGAACCCTAATACGCGGCTGATTTACCTTCCTAGGGTTACTGTTAGGCTTAGGCCTAGGACTTTTAAAACCAGGAAGCCCTGGGCTCCAGGCACACTGCAGCTGCGAAAGGCATCCCAAGGGGAGCGCAAAAGTGACACAACTTGGCTGCCACCACTGATATTTCCATGAGATCATCCCGAACCATAGGCTGATTTTCCTTCCTAGGGTTAAGGTTTGAGTTACGCCTAGGGTAAGGGTTCTATTAACCAGAAAGCCCTGAGTTCCAAGAACACAGCAGCTGCGAAGGACTACCCAAGAAGAGCGCAAAAGTACCACAACATGCCTGCCTCCACAGCTTTTTCCTTGGGGACATGCCTAATTCCTGGCTGATTTGCCTTTCTCGTCTTAGGATTGGGGTTCGGCCTAGGGCTAGGATTTTTTTAACTCGGAAGCCCTGAGTTCCAGGCTTACTGCATCTGCCAAAGGCATCCCAAAGGGAGTGCAGAAGTGCCACAACATGGCTGCTTTCATGGCTTTTCCCTTAGGAAGAACCCTAATACCCGGCAGATTTACCTTCCTAGGGTTACTGTTAGGCTTAGGCCTAGGACTTTTAAAACCAGAAAGCCCTGGGCTCCAGGCACATGCAGCTGCAAAAGGCATCCCAAGGGGAGCGCAAAAGTGACACAACTTGGCTGCCACCACTGATATTTCTATGAGACCATCCCGAACCATAGGCTGATTTTCCTTCCTAGGGTTAAGGTTTGACTTTCGCCTAGGGTAAGAGTTCTATTAACCAGAAAGACCTGAGTTCCAAGAACACAGCAGCTGCGAAGGACTAGCCAAGAAGAGCGCAAAAGTACCACAACATGCCTGCCTCCACATCTTTTTCCTTGGGGACATGCCTAATTCCTGGCTGATTTGCCTTTCTCGTCTTAGGGTTGGGGTTCGGCCTAGGGCTAGGATTTTTTTAACTAGGAAGCCCTGAGTTCCAGGCTTACTGGAGCTGTGAAAGGCATCCAAAAGGGAGTGCAAAAGTGCCACAACATGGTTGCTTTCACGGCTTTTTCCTTGGCAAGAAGCTTAACACCAGGCTGATTTCCCTTCCCTTGGTTACTGTTAGGCTTAGGCCTAGGGCTAGGATTTTTAAAACTAGGAAGCCCTTAGCTCCTGGCACACTGCAGCTGTTCAAGGCATCCCAAGGGGAGTACAAAAGTGCAACAACATGGCAGCTTTCACAGCTTTTTCCTTGGCACCATCCCTATACCTAGGCTGTTTTATCTGCCTAGGGTTAGGGTTAGGCTTCAGCCTTGGGCTTGGAGTTTTTTAACCAGGAAGCCCTGAGTTCCAGGCTTACTGCATCTGCCAAAGGCATCCCAAAGGGAGTGCAAAAGTGCCACAACATGGCTGCTTTCACAGCTTTTCCCTTAGGAAGAACCCTAATACCCGGCAGATTTACCTTCCTAGGGTTACTGTTAGGCTTAGGCCTAGGACTTTTAAAACCAGGAAGCCCTGGGCTCCAGGCACACTGCAGCTGCGAAAGGCATCCCAAGGGGAGCGCAAAAGTGACACAACTTGGCTGCCACCACTGATATTTCCATGAGACCATCCCGAACCATAGGCTGATTTTCCTTCCTAGGGTTAAGGTTTGAGTTACGCCTGGGGTAAGGGTTCTATTAACCAGAAAGCCCTGAGTTCCAAGAACACAGCAGCTGCGAAGGACTAGCCAAGAAGAGCGGAAAAGTACCACAACATGCCTGCCTCCACAGCTTTTTCCTTGGGGACATGCCTAATTCCTGGCTGATTTGCCTTTCTCGTCTTAGGGTTGGGGTTCGGCCTAGGGCTAGGATTTTTTTAACTAGGAAGCCCTGAGTTCCAGGCTTACTTCATCTGCAAAAAGCATCCCAAAGGGAGTGCAGAAGTGCTACAACATGGCTGCTTTCACGGCTTTTCCCTTAGGAAGAACCCTAATACGCGGCTGATTTACCTTCCTAGGGTTACTGTTAGGCTTAGGCCTAGGACTTTTAAAACCAGGAAGCCCTGGGCTCCAGGCACATGCAGCTGCGAAAGGCATCCCAAGGGGAGCGCAAAAGTGACACAAGTTGGCTGCCACCACTGATATTTCCATGAGACCATCCCGAACCATAGGCTGATTTTCCTTCCTAGGGTTAAGGTTTGAGTTACGCCTAGGGTAAGGGTTCTATTAACCAGAAAGCCCTGAGTTCCAAGAACACAGCAGCTGCGAAGGACTAGCCAAGAAGAGCGCAAAAGTACCACAACATGCCTGCCTCCACAGCTTTTTCCTTGGGGACATGCCTAATTCCTGGCTGATTTGCCTTTCTCGTCTTAGGGTTGGGGTTCGGCCTAGGGCTAGGATTTTTTTAACTCGCAAGCCCTGAGTTCCAGGCTTACTTCATCTGCCAAAGGCATCCCAAAGGGAGTGCAGAAGTGCCACAACATGGCTGCTTTCACGGCTTTTCCCTTAGGAAGAACCCTAATACGCGGCTGATTTACCTTCCTAGGGTTACTGTTAGGCTTTGGCCTAGGACTTTTAAAACCAGGAAGCCCTGGGCTCCAGGCACACTGCAGCTGTGAAAGGCATCCCAAGGGGAGCGCAAAAGTGACACAACTTGGCTTCCTCTGCTGCTATTCTCATGAGACCATCCCGAACCATAGGCTGATTTTCCTTCCTAGGGTTAAGGTTTGAGTTACGCCTGGGGTAAGGGTTCTATTAACCGGAAAGCCCTGAGTTCCAAGAACACAGCAGCTGCGAAGGACTAGCCAAGAAGAGCGCAAAAGTACCACAACATGCCTGCCTCCACAGCTTTTTCCTTGGGGACATGCCTAATTCCTGGCTGATTTGCCTTTCTCGTCTTAGGGTTGGGGTTCGGCCTAGGGCTAGGATTTTTTTAACTCGGAAGCCCTGAGTTCCAGGCTTACTTCATCTGCAAAAAGCATCCCAAAGGGAGTGCAAAAGTGCCACAACATGGCTGCTTTCACGGCTTTTCCCTTAGGAAGAACCCTAATACCCGGCTGATTTACCTTCCTAGGCTTACTGTTAGGCTTAGGCCTAGGACTTTTAAAACCAGGAAGCCCTGGGCTCCAGGCACAGTGCAGCTGCGAAAGGCATCCCAAGGGGAGTGCAAAAGTGCCACAACATGGCTGCTTTCACGGCTTTTTCCTTGGCAAGAAGCCTAAAACCAGGCTGATTTCCCTTCCCAGGGTTACTCTAAGGCTTAGGCCTAGCGCTAGGATTTTTAAAACTAGGAAGCCCTTAGCTCCAGGCACACTGCAGCTGTTCAAGGCATCCCAAGGGGAGTACAAAAGTGCAACAACATGGCAGCTTTCACAGCTTTTTCCTTGGCACCTTCCCTATACCTAGGCTGATTTATCTGCCTAGGGTTAGGGTTAGGCTTCAGCCTAGGGCTTGGAGATTTTAACCAGGAAGCCCTGAGTTCCAGGCTTACTGCATCTGACAAAGGTATCTCAAAGGGAGTGCAGAAGTGCCACAACATGGCTGCTTTCACGGCTTTTCCCTTAGGAAGAACCCTAATACGCGGCTGATTTACCTTCCTAGGGTTACTGTTAGGCTTAGGCCTAGGACTTTTAAAACCAGGAAGCCCTGGGCTCCAGGCACACTGCAGCTGTGAAAGGCATCCCAAGGGGAGCGCAAAAGTGACACAACTTGGCTGCCTCTGCTTCTATTCTCATGAGACCATCCTGAACCATAGGCTGATTTTCCTTCCTAGGGTTAAGGTTTGACTTACGCCTAGGGTAAGGGTTCTATTAACCAGAAAGCCCTGAGTTCCAAGAACACAGCAGCTGCGAAGGACTTCCCAAGAAGAGCGCAAAAGTACCACAACATGCCTGCCTCCACAGCTTTTTCCTTGGGGACATGCCTAATTCCTGGCTGATTTGCCTTTCTCGTCTTAGGGTTGGGGTTCGGACTAGGGCTAGGATTTTTAAAATCAGGAAGCCCTGAGTTCCAGGCACACTGGAGCTGTGAAAGGCATCCAAAAGGGAGTGCAAAAGTGCCACAACATGGCTGCTTTCACGGCTTTTTCCTTGGCAAGAAGCCTAACACCAGGCTGATTTACATTCCTAGGGTTACTGTAAGGGTTAGGCCTAGGGCTAGGATTTTTAAAACTAGGAAGCCCTTAGCTCCAGGCACACTGCAGCTGTTCAAGGCATCCCAAGGGGAGTACAAAAGTGCAACAACATGGCAGCTTTCACAGCTTTTTCCTTGGCACCATCCCTATACCTAGGCTGTTTTATATGCCTAGGGTTAGGGTTAGGCTTCAGCCTAGGGTTTGGAGTTTTTTAACCAGGAAGCCCTGAATTCCAGACTTACTGCATCTGCCAAAGGCATCCCAAAGGGAGTGCAGAAGTGCCACAACATGGCTGCTTTCATGGCTTTTCCCTTAGGAAGAACCCTAATACGCAGCTGATTTACCTTCCTTGGGTTACTGTTAGGCTTAGGCCTAGGACTTTTAAAACCAGGAAGCCCTGGGCTCCAGGCACACTGCAGCTGCGAAAGGCATCCCAAGGGGAGCGCAAAAGTGACACAACTTGGCTGCCACCACTGATATTTCCATGAGATCATCCCGAACCATAGGCTGATTTTCCTTCCTAGGGTTAAGGTTTGAGTTACGCCTAGGGTAAGGGTTCTATTAACCAGAAAGCCCTGAGTTCCAAGAACACAGCAGCTGCGAAGGACTAGCCAAGAAGAGCGCAAAAGTACCACAACATGCCTGCCTCCACAGCTTTTTCCTTGGGGACATGCCTAATTCCTGGCTGATTTGCCTTTCTCGTCTTAGGATTGGGGTTCGGCCTAGGGCTAGGATTTTTTTAACTAGGAAGCCCTGAGTTCCAGGCTTACTGCATCTGCCAAAGGCATCCCAAAGGGAGTGCAGAAGTGCCACAACATGGCTGCTTTCACGGCTTTTCCCTTAGGAAGAACCCTAATACCCGGCAGATTTACCTTCCTAGGGTTACTGTTAGGCTTAGGCCTAGGACTTTTAAAACCAGGAAGCCCTGGGCTCCAGGCACACTGCAGCTGCGAAAGGCATCCCAAGGGGAGCGCAAAAGTGACACAACTTGGCTGCCACCACTGCTATTTCCATGAGACCATCCCGAACCATAGGCTGATTTTCCTTCCTAGGGTTAAGGTTTGACTTTCGCCTAGGGTAAGGGTTCTATTAACCAGAAAGACCTGAGTTCCAAGAACACAGCAGCTGCGAAGGACTAGCCAAGAAGAGCGCAAAAGTACCACAACATGCCTGCCTCCACAGCTTTTTCCTTGGGGACATGCCTAATTCCTGGCTGATTTGCCTTTCTCGTCTTAGGGTTGGGGTTCGGCCTAGGGCTAGGATTTTTTTAACTAGGAAGCCCTGAGTTCCAGGCTTACTTCATCTGCAAAAAGCATCCCAAAGGGAGTGCAGAAGTGCCACAACATGGCTGCTTTCATGGCTTTTCCCTTAGGAAGAACCCTAATACCCGGCAGATTTACCTTCCTAGGGTTACTGTTAGGCTTAGGCCTAGGACTTTTAAAACCAGAAAGCCCTGGGCTCCAGGCACATGCAGCTGCGAAAGGCATCCCAAGGGGAGCGCAAAAGTGACACAACTTGGCTGCCACCACTGATATTTCTATGAGACCATCCCGAACCATAGGCTGATTTTCCTTCCTAGGGTTAAGGTTTGACTTTCGCCTAGGGTAAGAGTTCTATTAACCAGAAAGACCTGAGTTCCAAGAACACAGCAGCTGCGAAGGACTAGCCAAGAAGAGCGCAAAAGTACCACAACATGCCTGCCTCCACAGCTTTTTCCTTGGGGACATGCCTAATTCCTGGCTGATTTGCCTTTCTCGTCTTAGGGTTGGGGTTCGGCCTAGGGCTAGGATTTTTTTAACTAGGAAGCCCTGAGTTCCAGGCTTACTGGAGCTGTGAAAGGCATCCAAAAGGGAGTGCAAAAGTGCCACAACATGGTTGCTTTCACGGCTTTTTCCTTGGCAAGAAGCTTAACACCAGGCTGATTTCCCTTCCCTTGGTTACTGTTAGGCTTAGGCCTAAGGCTAGGATTTTTAAAACTAGGAAGCCCTTAGCTCCTGGCACACTGCAGCTGTTCAAGGCATCCCAAGGGGAGTACAAAAGTGCAACAACATGGCAGCTTTCACAGCTTTTTCCTTGGCACCATCCCTATACCTAGGCTGTTTTATCTGCCTAGGGTTAGGGTTAGGCTTCAGCCTTGGGCTTGGAGTTTTTTAACCAGGAAGCCCTGAGTTCCAGGCTTACTGCATCTGCCAAAGGCATCCCAAAGGGAGTGCAAAAGTGCCACAACATGGCTGCTTTCACAGCTTTTCCCTTAGGAAGAACCCTAATACCCGGCAGATTTACCTTCCTAGGGTTACTGTTAGGCTTAGGCCTAGGACTTTTAAAACCAGGAAGCCCTGGGCTCCAGGCACACTGCAGCTGCGAAAGGCATCCCAAGGGGAGCGCAAAAGTGACACAACTTGGCTGCCACCACTGATATTTCCATGAGACCATCCCGAACCATAGGCTGATTTTCCTTCCTAGGGTTAAGGTTTGAGTTACGCCTGGGGTAAGGGTTCTATTAACCAGAAAGCCCTGAGTTCCAAGAACACAGCAGCTGCGAAGGACTAGCCAAGAAGAGCGCAAAAGTACCACAACATGCCTGCCTCCACAGCTTTTTCCTTGGGGACATGCCTAATTCCTGGCTGATTTGCCTTTCTCGTCTTAGGATTGGGGTTCGGCCTAGGGCTAGGATTTTTTTAACTCGGAAGCCCTGAGTTCCATGCTTACTGCATCTGCCAAAGGCATCCCAAAGGGAGTGCAGAAGTGCCACAACATGGCTGCTTTCATGGCTTTTCCCTTAGGAAGAACCCTAATACGTGGCTGATTTACCTTCCTAGGGTTACTGTTAGGCTTAGGCCTAGGACTTTTAAAACCAGGAAGCCCTGGGCTCCAGGCACACTGCACCTGCGAAAGGCATCCCAAGGGGAGCGCAAAAGTGACACAACTTGGCTGCCACCACTGATATTTCCATGAGACCATCCCGAATCATAGGCTGATTTTCCTTCCTAGGGTTAAGGTTTGAGTTACGCCTAGGGTAAGGGTTCTATTAACCAGAAAGCCCTGAGTTCCAAGAACACAGCAGCTGCGAAGGACTAGCCAAGAAGAGCGCAAAAGTACCACAACATGCCTGCCTCCACAGCTTTTTCCTTGGGGACATGCCTAATTCCTGGCTGATTTGCCTTTCTCGTCTTAGGGTTGGGGTTCGGCCTAGGGCTAGGATTTTTTTAACTAGGAAGCCCTGAGTTCCAGGCTTACTGCATCTGCCAAAGGCATCCCAAAGGGAGTGCAGAAGTGCCACAACATGGCTGCTTTCACGGCTTTTCCCTTAGGAAGAACCCTAATACCCGGCAGATTTACCTTCCTAGGGTTACTGTTAGGCTTAGGCCTAGGACTTTTAAAACCAGGAAGCCCTGGGCTCCAGGCACACTGCAGCTGCGAAAGGCATCCCAAGGGGAGCGCAAAAGTGACACAACTTGGCTGCCACCACTGATATTTCCATGAGACCATCCCGAACCATAGGCTGATTTTCCTTCCTAGGGTTAAGGTTTGAGTTACGCCTGGGGTAAGGGTTCTATTAACCAGAAAGCCCTGAGTTCCAAGAACACAGCAGCTGCGAAGGACTAGCCAAGAAGAGCGCAAAAGTACCACAACATGCCTGCCTCCACAGCTTTTTCCTTGGGGACATGCCTAATTCCTGGCTGATTTGCCTTTCTCGTCTTAGGGTTGGGGTTCGGCCTAGGGCTAGGATTTTTTTAACTAGGAAGCCCTGAGTTCCAGGCTTACTTCATCTGCAAAAAGCATCCCAAAGGGAGTGCAGAAGTGCCACAACATGGCTGCTTTCATGGCTTTTCCCTTAGGAAGAACCCTAATACCCGGCAGATTTACCTTCCTAGGGTTACTGTTAGGCTTAGGCCTAGGACTTTTAAAACCAGAAAGCCCTGGGCTCCAGGCACATGCAGCTGCGAAAGGCATCCCAAGGGGAGCGCAAAAGTGACACAACTTGGCTGCCACCACTGATATTTCTATGAGACCATCCCGAACCATAGGCTGATTTTCCTTCCTAGGGTTAAGGTTTGACTTTCGCCTAGGGTAAGAGTTCTATTAACCAGAAAGACCTGAGTTCCAAGAACACAGCAGCTGCGAAGGACTAGCCAAGAAGAGCGCAAAAGTACCACAACATGCCTGCCTCCACAGCTTTTTCCTTGGGGACATGCCTAATTCCTGGCTGATTTGCCTTTCTCGTCTTAGGGTTGGGGTTCGGCCTAGGGCTAGGATTTTTTTAACTAGGAAGCCCTGAGTTCCAGGCTTACTGGAGCTGTGAAAGGCATCCAAAAGGGAGTGCAAAAGTGCCACAACATGGTTGCTTTCACGGCTTTTTCCTTGGCAAGAAGCTTAACACCAGGCTGATTTCCCTTCCCTTGGTTACTGTTAGGCTTAGGCCTAGGGCTAGGATTTTTAAAACTACGAAGCCCTTAGCTCCTGGCACACTGCAGCTGTTCAAGGCATCCCAAGGGGAGTACAAAAGTGCAACAACATGGCAGCTTTCACAGCTTTTTCCTTGGCACCATCCCTATACCTAGGCTGTTTTATCTGCCTAGGGTTAGGGTTAGGCTTCAGCCTTGGGCTTGGAGTTTTTTAACCAGGAAGCCCTGAGTTCCAGGCTTACTGCATCTGCCAAAGGCATCCCAAAGGGAGTGCAAAAGTGCCACAACATGGCTGCTTTCACAGCTTTTCCCTTAGGAAGAACCCTAATACCCGGCAGATTTACCTTCCTAGGGTTACTGTTAGGCTTAGGCCTAGGACTTTTAAAACCAGGAAGCCCTGGGCTCCAGGCACACTGCAGCTGCGAAAGGCATCCCAAGGGGAGCGCAAAAGTGACACAACTTGGCTGCCACCACTGATATTTCCATGAGACCATCCCGAACCATAGGCTGATTTTCCTTCCTAGGGTTAAGGTTTGAGTTACGCCTGGGGTAAGGGTTCTATTAACCAGAAAGCCCTGAGTTCCAAGAACACAGCAGCTGCGAAGGACTAGCCAAGAAGAGCGGAAAAGTACCACAACATGCCTGCCTCCACAGCTTTTTCCTTGGGGACATGCCTAATTCCTGGCTGATTTGCCTTTCTCGTCTTAGGGTTGGGGTTCGGCCTAGGGCTAGGATTTTTTTAACTAGGAAGCCCTGAGTTCCAGGCTTACTTCATCTGCAAAAAGCATCCCAAAGGGAGTGCAGAAGTGCCACAACATGGCTGCTTTCACGGCTTTTCCCTTAGGAAGAACCCTAATACGCGGCTGATTTACCTTCCTAGGGTTACTGTTAGGCTTAGGCCTAGGACTTTTAAAACCAGGAAGCCCTGGGCTCCAGGCACATGCAGCTGCGAAAGGCATCCCAAGGGGAGCGCAAAAGTGACACAACTTGGCTGCCACCACTGATATTTCCATGAGACCATCCCGAACCATAGGCTGATTTTCCTTCCTAGGGTTAAGGTTTGAGTTACGCCTAGGGTAAGGGTTCTATTAACCAGAAAGCCCTGAGTTCCAAGAACATAGCAGCTGCGAAGGACTAGCCAAGAAGAGCGCAAAAGTACCACAACATGCCTGCCTCCACAGCTTTTTCCTTGGGGACATGCCTAATTCCTGGCTGATTTGCCTTTCTCGTCTTAGGGTTGGGGTTCGGCCTAGGGCTAGGATTTTTTTAACTCGGAAACCCTGAGTTCCAGGCTTACTTCATCTGCAAAAAGCATCCCAAAGGGAGTGCAAAAGTGCCACAACATGGCTGCTTTCACGGCTTTTCCCTTAGCAAGAGCCCTAATACGCGGCTGATTTACCTTCCTAGGGTCACTGTTAGGCTTAGGCCTAGGACTTTTAAAACCAGGAAGCCCTGGGCTCCAGGCACACTGCAGCTGCGAAAGGCATCCCAAGGGGAGCGCAAAAGTGACACAACTTGGCTGCCACCACTGATATTTCCATGAGACCATCCCGAACCATAGGCTGATTTTCCTTCCTAGGGTTAAGGTTTGACTTTCGCCTAGGGTAAGGGTTCTATTAACCAGAAAGCCCTGAGTTCCAAGAACACAGCAGCTGCGAAGGACTAGCCAAGAAGAGCGCAAAAGTACCACAACATGCCTGCCTCCACAGCTTTTTCCTTGGGGACATGCCTAATTCCTGGCTGATTTGCCTTTCTCGTCTTAGGGTTGGGGTTCGGCCTAGGGCTAGGATTTTTTTAACTCGCAAGCCCTGAGTTCCAGGCTTACTTCATCTGCCAAAGGCATCCCAAAGGGAGTGCAAAAGTGCCACAACATGGCTGCTTTCACGGCTTTTCCCTTAGGAAGAACCCTAATACGCGGCTGATTTACCTTCCTAGGGTTACTGTTAGGCTTAGGCCTAGGACTTTTAAAACCAGGAAGCCCTGGGCTCCAGGCACACTGCAGCTGCGAAAGGCATCCCAAGGGGAGCGCAAAAGTGACACAACTTGGCTTCCTCTGCTGCTATTCTCATGAGACCATCCCGAACCATAGGCTGATTTTCCTTCCTAGGGTTAAGGTTTGAGTTACGCCTGGGGTAAGGGTTCTATTAACCGGAAAGCCCTGAGTTCCAAGAACACAGCAGCTGCGAAGGACTAGCCAAGAAGAGCGCAAAAGTACCACAACATGCCTGCCTCCACAGCTTTTTCCTTGGGGACATGCCTAATTCCTGGCTGATTTGCCTTTCTCGTCTTAGGGTTGGGGTTCGGCCTAGGGCTAGGATTTTTTTAACTCGGAAGCCCTGAGTTCCAGGCTTACTTCATCTGCAAAAAGCATCCCAAAGGGAGTGCAAAAGTGCCACAACATGGCTGCTTTCACGGCTTTTCCCTTAGGAAGAACCCTAATACCCGGCTGATTTACCTTCCTAGGCTTACTGTTAGGCTTAGGCCTAGGACTTTTAAAACCAGGAAGCCCTGGGCTCCAGGCACAGTGCAGCTGCGAAAGGCATCCCAAGGGGAGTGCAAAAGTGCCACAACATGGCTGCTTTCCCGGCTTTTTCCTTGTCAAGAAGCCTAACACCAGGCTGATTTCCCTTCCCAGGGTTACTCTAAGGCTTAGGCCTAGCGCTAGGATTTTTAAAACTAGGAAGCCCTTAGCTCCAGGCACACTGCAGCTGTTCAAGGCATCCCAAGGGGAGTACAAAAGTGCAACAACATGGCAGCTTTCACAGCTTTTTCCTTGGCACCTTCCCTATACCTAGGCTGATTTATCTGCCTAGGGTTAGGGTTAGGCTTCAGCCTAGGGCTTGGAGATTTTAACCAGGAAGCCCTGAGTTCCAGGCTTACTGCATCTGACAAAGGTATCTCAAAGGGAGTGCAGAAGTGCCACAACATGGCTGCTTTCACGGCTTTTCCCTTAGGAAGAACCCTAATACGCGGCTGATTTACCTTCCTAGGGTTACTGTTAGGCTTAGGCCTAGGACTTTTAAAACCAGGAAGCCCTGGGCTCCAGGCACACTGCAGCTGCGAAAGGCATCCCAAGGGGAGCGCAAAAGTGACACAACTTGGCTGCCTCTGCTTCTATTCTCATGAGACCATCCTGTACCATAGGCTGATTTTCCTTCCTAGGGTTAAGGTTTGACTTACGCCTAGGGTAAGGGTTCTATTAACCAGAAAGCCCTGAGTTACAAGAACACAGCAGCTGCGAAGGACTTCCCAAGAAGAGCGCAAAAGTACCACAACATGCCTGCCTCCACAGCTTTTTCCTTGGGGACATGCCTAATTCCTGGCTGATTTGCCTTTCTCGTCTTAGGGTTGGGGTTCGGACTAGGGCTAGGATTTTTAAAATCAGGAAGCCCTGAGTTCCAGGCACACTGGAGCTGTGAAAGGCATCCAAAAGGGAGTGCAAAAGTGCCACAACATGGCTGCTTTCACGGCTTTTTCCTTGGCAAGAAGCCTAAAACCAGGCTGATTTACCTTCCTAGGGTTACTGTAAGGGTTAGGCCTAGGGCTAGGATTTTTAAAACTAGGAAGCCCTTAGCTCCAGGCACACTGCAGCTGTTCAAGGCATCCCAAGGGGAGTACAAAAGTGCAACAACATGGCAGCTTTCACAGCTTTTTCCTTGGCACCATCCCTATACCTAGGCTGTTTTATCTGCCTAGGGTTAGGGTTAGGCTTCAGCCTTGGGCTTGGAGTTTTTTAACCAGGAAGCCCTGAGTTCCAGGCTTACTGCATCTGCCAAAGGCATCCCAAAGGGAGTGCAAAAGTGCCACAACATGGCTGCTTTCACAGCTTTTCCCTTAGGAAGAACCCTAATACCCGGCAGATTTACCTTCCTAGGGTTACTGTTAGGCTTAGGCCTAGGACTTTTAAAACCAGGAAGCCCTGGGCTCCAGGCACACTGCAGCTGCGAAAGGCATCCCAAGGGGAGCGCAAAAGTGACACAACTTGGCTGCCACCACTGATATTTCCATGAGACCATCCCGAACCATAGGCTGATTTTCCTTCCTAGGGTTAAGGTTTGAGTTACGCCTGGGGTAAGGGTTCTATTAACCAGAAAGCCCTGAGTTCCAAGAACACAGCAGCTGCGAAGGACTAGCCAAGAAGAGCGGAAAAGTACCACAACATGCCTGCCTCCACAGCTTTTTCCTTGGGGACATGCCTAATTCCTGGCTGATTTGCCTTTCTCGTCTTAGGGTTGGGGTTCGGCCTAGGGCTAGGATTTTTTTAACTAGGAAGCCCTGAGTTCCAGGCTTACTTCATCTGCAAAAAGCATCCCAAAGGGAGTGCAGAAGTGCTACAACATGGCTGCTTTCACGGCTTTTCCCTTAGGAAGAACCCTAATACGCGGCTGATTTACCTTCCTAGGGTTACTGTTAGGCTTAGGCCTAGGACTTTTAAAACCAGGAAGCCCTGGGCTCCAGGCACATGCAGCTGCGAAAGGCATCCCAAGGGGAGCGCAAAAGTGACACAAGTTGGCTGCCACCACTGATATTTCCATGAGACCATCCCGAACCATAGGCTGATTTTCCTTCCTAGGGTTAAGGTTTGAGTTACGCCTAGGGTAAGGGTTTTATTAACATGAAAGCCCTGAGTTCCAAGAACATAGCAGCTGCGAAGGACTAGCCAAGAAGAGCGCAAAAGTACCACAACATGCCTGCCTCCACAGCTTTTTCCTTGGGGACATGCCTAATTCCTGGCTGATTTGCCTTTCTCGTCTTAGGGTTGGGGTTCGGCCTAGGGCTAGGATTTTTTTAACTCGGAAGCCCTGTGTTCCAGGCTTACTTTATCTGCAAAAAGCATCCCAAAGGGAGTGCAAAAGTGCCACAACATGGCTGCTTTCACGGCTTTTCCCTTAGCAAGAGCCCTAATACGCGGCTGATTTACCTTCCTAGGGTCACTGTTAGGCTTAGGCCTAGGACTTTTAAAACCAGGAAGCCCTGGGCTCCAGGCACACTGCAGCTGCGAAAGGCATCCCAAGGGGAGCGCAAAAGTGACACAACTTGGCTGCCACCACTGATATTTCCATGAGACCATCCCGAACCATAGGCTGATTTTCCTTCCTAGGGTTAAGGTTTGACTTTCGCCTAGGGTAAGGGTTCTATTAACCAGAAAGCCCTGAGTTCCAAGAACACAGCAGCTGCGAAGGACTAGCCAAGAAGAGCGCAAAAGTACCACAACATGCCTGCCTCCACAGCTTTTTCCTTGGGGACATGCCTAATTCCTGGCTGATTTGCCTTTCTCGTCTTAGGGTTGGGGTTCGGCCTAGGGCTAGGATTTTTTTAACTCGCAAGCCCTGAGTTCCAGGCTTACTTCTTCTGCCAAAGGCATACCAAAGGGAGTGCAAAAGTGCCACAACATGGCTGCTTTCACGGCTTTTCCCTTAGGAAGAACCCTAATACGCGGCTGATTTACCTTCCTAGGGTTACTGTTAGGCTTAGGCCTAGGACTTTTAAAACCAGGAAGCCCTGGGCTCCAGGCACACTGCAGCTGCGAAAGGCATCCCAAGGGGAGCGCAAAAGTGACACAACTTGGCTGCCTCTGCTGCTATTCTCATGAGACCATCCCGAACCATAGGCTGATTTTCCTTCCTAGGGTTAAGGTTTGAGTTACGCCTGGGGTAAGGGTTCTATTAACCGGAAAGCCCTGAGTTCCAAGAACACAGCAGCTGCGAAGGACTAGCCAAGAAGAGCGCAAAAGTACCACAACATGCCTGCCTCCACAGCTTTTTCCTTGGGGACATGCCTAATTCCTGGCTGATTTGCCTTTCTCGTCTTAGGGTTGGGGTTCGGCCTAGGGCTAGGATTTTTTTAACTCGGAAGCCCTGAGTTCCAGGCTTACTTCATCTGCAAAAAGCATCCCAAAGGGAGTGCAAAAGTGCCACAACATGGCTGCTTTCACGGCTTTTCCCTTAGGAAGAACCCTAATACCCGGCTGATTTACCTTCCTAGGGTCACTGTTAGGCTTAGGCCTAGGACTTTTAAAACCAGGAAGCCCTGGGCTCCAGGCACACTGCAGCTGCGAAAGGCATCCCAAGGGGAGTGCAAAAGTGCCACAACATGGCTGCTTTCCCGGCTTTTTCCTTGTCAAGAAGCCTAACACCAGGCTGATTTCCCTTCCCAGGGTTACTCTAAGGCTTAGGCCTAGCGCTAGGATTTTTAAAACTAGGAAGCCCTTAGCTCCAGGCACACTGCAGCTGTTCAAGGCATCCCAAGGGGAGTACAAAAGTGCAACAACATGGCAGCTTTCACAGCTTTTTCCTTGGCACCTTCCCTATACCTAGGCTGATTTATCTGCCTAGGGTTAGGGTTAGGCTTCAGCCTAGGGCTTGGAGATTTTAACCAGGAAGCCCTGAGTTCCAGGCTTACTGCATCTGACAAAGGTATCTCAAAGGGAGTGCAGAAGTGCCACAACATGGCTGCTTTCACGGCTTTTCCCTTAGGAAGAACCCTAATACGCGGCTGATTTACCTTCCTAGGGTTACTGTTAGGCTTAGGCCTAGGACTTTTAAAACCAGGAAGCCCTGGGCTCCAGGCACACTGCAGCTGCGAAAGGCATCCCAAGGGGAGCGCAAAAGTGACACAACTTGGCTGCCTCTGCTTCTATTCTCATGAGACCATCCTGAACCATAGGCTGATTTTCCTTCCTAGGGTTAAGGTTTGACTTACGCCTAGGGTAAGGGTTCTATTAACCAGAAAGCCCTGAGTTCCAAGAACACAGCAGCTGCGAAGGACTTCCCAAGAAGAGCGCAAAAGTACCACAACATGCCTGCCTCCACAGCTTTTTCCTTGGGGACATGCCTAATTCCTGGCTGATTTGCCTTTCTCGTCTTAGGGTTGGGGTTCGGACTAGGGCTAGGATTTTTAAAATCAGGAAGCCCTGAGTTCCAGGCACACTGGAGCTGTGAAAGGCATCCAAAAGGGAGTGCAAAAGTGCCACAACATGGCTGCTTTCACGGCTTTTTCCTTGGCAAGAAGCTTAACACCAGGCTGATTTACCTTCCTAGGGTTACTGTAAGGGTTAGGCCTAGGGCTAGGATTTTTAAAACTAGGAAGCCCTTAGCTCCAGGCACACTGCAGCTGTTCAAGGCATCCCAAGGGGAGTACAAAAGTGCAACAACATGGCAGCTTTCACAGCTTTTTCCTTGGCACCATCCCTATACCTAGGCTGTTTTATCTGCCTAGGGTTAGGGTTAGGGTTCAGCCTAGGGTTTGGAGTTTTTTAACCAGGAAGCCCTGAATTCCAGACTTACTGCATCTGCCAAAGGCATCCCAAAGGGAGTGCAGAAGTGCCACAACATGGCTGCTTTCACAGCTTTTCCCTTAGGAAGAACCCTAATACGCAGCTGATTTACCTTCCTTGGGTTACTGTTAGGCTTAGGCCTAGGACTTTTAAAACCAGGAAGCCCTGGGCTCCAGGCACACTGCAGCTGCGAAAGGCATCCCAAGGGGAGCGCAAAAGTGACACAACTTGGCTGCCACCACTGATATTTCCATGAGATCATCCCGAACCATAGGCTGATTTTCCTTCCTAGGGTTAAGGTTTGAGTTACGCCTAGGGTAAGGGTTCTATTAACCAGAAAGCCCTGAGTTCCAAGAACACAGCAGCTGCGAAGGACTAGCCAAGAAGAGCGCAAAAGTACCACAACATGCCTGCCTCCACAGCTTTTTCCTTGGGGACATGCCTAATTCCTGGCTGATTTGCCTTTCTCGTCTTAGGATTGGGGTTCGGCCTAGGGCTAGGATTTTTTTAACTCGGAAGCCCTGAGTTCCATGCTTACTGCATCTGCCAAAGGCATCCCAAAGGGAGTGCAGAAGTGCCACAACATGGCTGCTTTCATGGCTTTTCCCTTAGGAAGAACCCTAATACGTGGCTGATTTACCTTCCTAGGGTTACTGTTAGGCTTAGGCCTAGGACTTTTAAAACCAGGAAGCCCTGGGCTCCAGGCACACTGCACCTGCGAAAGGCATCCCAAGGGGAGCGCAAAAGTGACACAACTTGGCTGCCACCACTGATATTTCCATGAGACCATCCCGAACCATAGGCTGATTTTCCTTCCTAGGGTTAAGGTTTGAGTTACGCCTAGGGTAAGGGTTCTATTAACCAGAAAGCCCTGAGTTCCAAGAACACAGCAGCTGCGAAGGACTAGCCAAGAAGAGCGCAAAAGTACCACAACATGCCTGCCTCCACAGCTTTTTCCTTGGGGACATGCCTAATTCCTGGCTGATTTGCCTTTCTCGTCTTAGGGTTGGGGTTCGGCCTAGGGCTAGGATTTTTTTAACTAGGAAGCCCTGAGTTCCAGGCTTACTGCATCTGCCAAAGGCATCCCAAAGGGAGTGCAGAAGTGCCACAACATGGCTGCTTTCACGGCTTTTCCCTTAGGAAGAACCCTAATACGCGGCTGATTTACCTTCCTAGGGTTACTGTTAGGCTTAGGCCTAGGACTTTTAAAACCAGGAAGCCCTGGGCTCCAGGCACACTGCAGCTGCGAAAGGCATCCCAAGGGGAGCGCAAAAGTGACACAACTTGGCTGCCACCACTGATATTTCCATGAGACCATCCCGAACCATAGGCTGATTTTCCTTCCTAGGGTTAAGGTTTGAGTTACGCCTACGGTAAGGGTTCTATTAACCAGAAAGCCCTGAGTTCCAAGAACACAGCAGCTGCGAAGGACTAGCCAAGAAGAGCGCAAAAGTACCACAACATGCCTGCCTCCACAGCTTTTTCCTTGGGGACATGCCTAATTCCTGGCTGATTTGCCTTTCTCGTCTTAGGGTTGGGGTTCGGCCTAGGGCTAGGATTTTTTTAACTAGGAAGCCCTGAGTTCCAGGCTTACTTCATCTGCAAAAAGCATCCCAAAGGGAGTGCAGAAGTGCCACAACATGGCTGCTTTCATGGCTTTTCCCTTAGGAAGAATCCTAATACGCGGCTGATTTACCTTCCTAGGGTTACTGTTAGGCTTAGGCCTAGGACTTTTAAAACCAGAAAGCCCTGGGCTCCAGGCACATGCAGCTGCGAAAGGCATCCCAAGGGGAGCGCAAAAGTGACACAACTTGGCTGCCACCACTGATATTTCTATGAGACCATCCCGAACCATAGGCTGATTTTCCTTCCTAGGGTTAAGGTTTGACTTTTGCCTAGGGTAAGAGTTCTATTAACCAGAAAGACCTGAGTTCCAAGAACACAGCAGCTGCGAAGGACTAGCCAAGAAGAGCGCAAAAGTACCACAACATGCCTGCCTCCACAGCTTTTTCCTTGGGGACATGCCTAATTCCTGGCTGATTTGCCTTTCTCGTCTTAGGGTTGGGGTTCGGCCTAGGGCTAGGATTTTTTTAACTAGGAAGCCCTGAGTTCCAGGCTTACTGGAGCTGTGAAAGGCATCCAAAAGGGAGTGCAAAAGTGCCACAACATGGTTGCTTTCACGGCTTTTTCCTTGGCAAGAAGCTTAACACCAGGCTGATTTCCCTTCCCTTGGTTACTGTTAGGCTTAGGCCTAGGGCTAGGATTTTTAAAACTAGGAAGCCCTTAGCTCCTGGCACACTGCAGCTGTTCAAGGCATCCCAAGGGGAGTACAAAAGTGCAACAACATGGCAGCTTTCACAGCTTTTTCCTTGGCACCATCCCTATACCTAGGCTGTTTTATCTGCCTAGGGTTAGGGTTAGGCTTCAGCCTTGGGCTTGGAGTTTTTTAACCAGGAAGCCCTGAGTTCCAGGCTTACTGCATCTGCCAAAGGCATCCCAAAGGGAGTGCAAAAGTGCCACAACATGGCTGCTTTCACAGCTTTTCCCTTAGGAAGAACCCTAATACCCGGCAGATTTACCTTCCTAGGGTTACTGTTAGGCTTAGGCCTAGGACTTTTAAAACCAGGAAGCCCTGGGCTCCAGGCACACTGCAGCTGCGAAAGGCATCCCAAGGGGAGCGCAAAAGTGACACAACTTGGCTGCCACCACTGCTATTTCCATGAGACCATCCCGAACCATAGGCTGATTTTCCTTCCTAGGGTTAAGGTTTGAGTTACGCCTACGGTAAGGGTTCTATTAACCAGAAAGCCCTGAGTTCCAAGAACACAGCAGCTGCGAAGGACTAGCCAAGAAGAGCGCAAAAGTACCACAACATGCCTGCCTCCACAGCTTTTTCCTTGGGGACATGCCTAATTCCTGGCTGATTTGCCTTTCTCGTCTTAGGGTTGGGGTTCGGCCTAGGGCTAGGATTTTTTTAACTAGGAAGCCCTGAGTTCCAGGCTTACTTCATCTGCAAAAAGCATCCCAAAGGGAGTGCAGAAGTGCCACAACATGGCTGCTTTCACGGCTTTTCCCTTAGGAAGAACCCTAATACGCGGCTGATTTACCTTCCTAGGGTTACTGTTAGGCTTAGGCCTAGGACTTTTAAAACCAGGAAGCCCTGGGCTCCAGGCACATGCAGCTGCGAAAGGCATCCCAAGGGGAGCGCAAAAGTGACACAAGTTGGCTGCCACCACTGATATTTCCATGAGACCATCCCGAACCATAGGCTGATTTTCCTTCCTAGGGTTAAGGTTTGAGTTACGCCTAGGGTAAGGGTTCTATTAACCAGAAAGCCCTGAGTTCCAAGAACATAGCAGCTGCGAAGGACTAGCCAAGAAGAGCGCAAAAGTACCACAACATGCCTGCCTCCACAGCTTTTTCCTTGGGGACATGCCTAATTCCTGGCTGATTTGCCTTTCTCGTCTTAGGGTTGGGGTTCGGCCTAGGGCTAGGATTTTTTTAACTCGGAAACCCTGAGTTCCAGGCTTACTTCATCTGCAAAAAGCATCCCAAAGGGAGTGCAAAAGTGCCACAACATGGCTGCTTTCACGGCTTTTCCCTTATCAAGAGCCCTAATACGCGGCTGATTTACCTTCCTAGGGTCACTGTTAGGCTTAGGCCTAGGACTTTTAAAACCAGGAAGCCCTGGGCTCCAGGCACACTGCAGCTGCGAAAGGCATCCCAAGGGGAGCGCAAAAGTGACACAACTTGGCTGCCACCACTGATATTTCCATGAGACCATCCCGAACCATAGGCTGATTTTCCTTCCTAGGGTTAAGGTTTGACTTTCGCCTAGGGTAAGGGTTCTATTAACCAGAAAGCCCTGAGTTCCAAGAACACAGCAGCTGCGAAGGACTAGCCAAGAAGAGCGCAAAAGTACCACAACATGCCTGCCTCCACAGCTTTTTCCTTGGGGACATGCCTAATTCCTGGCTGATTTGCCTTTCTCGTCTTAGGGTTGGGGTTCGGCCTAGGGCTAGGATTTTTAAAATCAGGAAGCCCTGAGTTCCAGGCACACTGGAGCTGTGAAAGGCATCCAAAAGGGAGTGCAAAAGTGCCACAACATGGTTGCTTTCACGGCTTTTTCCTTGGCAAGAAGGTTAACACCAGGCTGATTTCCCTTCCCAGGGTTACTGTAAGGCTTAGGCCTACGGCTAGGATTTTTAAAACTAGGAAGCCCTTAGATCCAGGCACACTGCAGCTGTTCAAGGCATCCCAAGGGGAGTACAAAAGTGCAACAACATGGCAGCTTTCACAGCTTTTTCCTTGGCACCATCCCTATACCTAGGCTGTTTTATCTGCCTAGGGTTAGGGTTAGGGTTCAGCCTAGGGCTTGGAGTTTTTTAACCAGGAAGCCCTGAGTTCCAGGCTTACTGCATCTGCCAAAGGCATCCCAAAGGGAGTGCAAAAGTGCAACAACATGGCTGCTTTCACAGCTTTTCCCTTAGGAAGAACCCTAATACCCGGCTGATTTACCTTCCTAGGGTTACTGTTAGGCTTAGGCCTAGGACTTTTAAAACCAGGAAGCCCTGGGCTCCAGGCACACTGCAGCTGTTAAAGGCATCCCAAGAGGGCCGCAGAAGTGACACAACTTGGCTGCCTCTGCTTCTATTCTCATGAGACCATCCCGAACCATAGGCTGATTTTCCTTCCTAGGGTTAAGGTTTGAGTTACGCCTAGGGTAAGGGTTCTATTAACCAGAAAGCCCTGAGTTCCAAGAACACAGCAGCTGCGAAGGACTAGCCAAGAAGAGCGCAAAAGTACCACAACATGCCTGCCTCCACAGCTTTTTCCTTGGGGACATGCCTAATTCCTGGCTGATTTGCCTTTCTCGTCTTAGGGTTGGGGTTCGGCCTAGGGCTAGGATTTTTAAAATCAGGAAGCCCTGAGTTCCAGGCACACTGGAGCTGTGAAAGGCATCCAAAAGGGAGTGCAAATGTGCCACAACATGGTTGCTTTCACGGCTTTTTCCTTGGCAAGAAGCTTAACACCAGGCTGATTTCCCTTCCCAGGGTTACTGTAAGGCTTAGGCCTAGGGCTAGGATTTTTAAAACTAGGAAGCCCTTAGATCCAGGCACACTGCAGCTGTTCAAGGCATCCCAAGGGGAGTACAAAAGTGCAACAACATGGCAGCTTTCACAGCTTTTTCCTTGGCACCATCCCTATACCTAGGCTGATTTATCTGCCTAGGGTTAGGGTAAGGGTTCAGCCTAGGGCTTGGAGTTTTTTAACCAGGAAGCCCTGAGTTCCAGGCTTACTGCATCTGCCAAAGGCATCCCAAAGGGAGTGCAAAAGTGCCACAACATGGCTGCTTTCACGGCTTTTCCCTTAGGAAGAACCCTAATACGCGGCTGATTTACCTTCCTAGGGTTACTGTTAGGCTTAGGCCTAGGACTTTTAAAACCAGGAAGCCCTGGGCTCCAGGCACACTGCAGCTGTTAAAGGCATCCCAAGGGGAGCGCAAAAGTGACACAACTTGGCTGCCACCACTGATATTTCCATGAGACCATCCCAAATCATAGGCTGATTTTCCTTCCTAGGGTGAAGGTTTGAGTTACGCCTGGGGTAAGGGTTCTATTAACCAGAAAGCCCTGAGTTCCAAGAACACAGCAGCTGCGAAGGACTACCCAAGAAGAGCGCAAAAGTACCACAACATGCCTGCCTCCACAGCTTTTTCCTTGGGGACATGCCTAATTCCTGGCTGATTTGCCTTTCTCGTCTTAGGGTTGGGGTTCGGCCTAGGGCTAGGATATTTTTAACTAGGAAGCCCTGAGTTCCAGGCTTACTGCATCTGCCAAAGGAATCCCAAAGGGAGTGCAGCAGTGCCACAACATGGCTGCTTTCACGGCTTTTGCCTTAGGAAGCACCCTAATACGCGGATGATTTACCTTCCTAGGGTTACTGTTAGGCTTAGGCCTAGGACTTTTAAAACCAGGAAGCCCTGGGCTCCAGGCACACTGCAGCTGTGAAAGGCATCCCAAGGGGAGCGCAAAAGTGACACAACTTGGCTGCCTCTGCTGCTATTCTCATGAGACCATCCCGAACCATAGGCTGATTTTCCTTCCTAGGGTTAAGGTTTGAGTTACGCCTGGGGTAAGGGTTCTATTAACCAGAAAGCCCTGAGTTCCAAGAACACAGCAGCTGCGAAGGACTACCCCAGAAGAGCGCAAAAGTACCACAACGTGCCTGCCTCCACAGCTTTTTCCTTGGGGACATGCCTAATTCCTGGCTGATTTGCCTTTCTCGTCTTAGGGTTGGGGTTCGGCCTAGGGCTAGGATTTTTTTAACCAGGAAGCCCTGAGTTCCAGGCTTACTGCATCTGCCAAAGGCATCCCAAAGGGAGTGCAGAAGTGCCACAACATGGCTGCTTTCACGGCTTTTCCCTTAGGAAGAACCCTAATACGCGGCTGATTTACCTTCCTAGGGTTACTGTTAGGCTTAGGCCTAGGACTTTTAAAACCAGGAAGCCCTTAGCTCCACGCACATGCAGCTGTTCAAGGCTTCCCAAGAGGGCCGCAGAAGTGACACAACTTGGCTGCCTCTGCTGCTATTCTCATGAGACCATCGTGAACCATAGGCTGATTTTCCTTCCTAGGGTTAAGGTTTGAGTTACGCCTAGGGTAAGAGTTCTATTAACCAGAAAGACCTGAGTTCCAAGAACACAGCAGCTGCGAAGGACTACCCAAGAAGAGCGCAAAAGTACCACAACGTGCCTGCCTCCACAGCTTTTTCCTTGGGGACATGCCTAATTCCTGGCTGATTTGCCTTTCTCGTCTTAGGGTTGGGGTTCGGCCTAGGGCTAGGATTTTTTTAACTAGGAAGCCCTGAGTTCCAGGCTTACTGCATCTGCCAAAGGCATCCCAAAGGGAGTGCAAAAGTGCCACAACATGGCTGCTTTCACGGCTTTTCCCTTAGGAAGAACCCTAATACCCGGCTGATTTACCTTCCTAGGGTTACTGTTAGGCTTAGGCCTAGGACTTTTAAAACCAGGAAGCCCTGGGCTCCAGGCACATGCAGCTGTTAAAGGCATCCCAAGAGGGCCGCAGAAGTGACACAACTTGGCTGCCTCTGCTGCTATTCTCATGAGACCATCCCGAACCATAGGCTGATTTTCCTTCCTAGGGTGAAGGTTTGAGTTACGCCTCGGGTAAGGGTTCTATTAACCAGAAAGCCCTGAGTTCCAAGAACACAGCAGCTGCGAAGGACTACCCAATAAGAGCGCAAAAGTACCACAACATGCCTGCCTCCACAGCTTTTTCCTTGGGGACATGCCTAATTCCTGGCTGATTTGCCTTTCTCGTCTTAGGGTTGGGGTTCGGCCTAGGGCTAGGATTTTTAAAATCAGGAAGCCCTGAGTTCCAGGCACACTGGAGCTTTGAAAGGCATACAAAAGGGAGTGCAAAAGTGCCACAACATGGTTGCTTTCACGGCTTTTTCCTTGGCAAGAAGCTTAACACCAGGCTGATTTCCCTTCCCAGGGTTACTGTTAGGCTTAGGCCTAGGGCTAGGATTTTTAAAACTAGGAAGCCCTTAGATCCAGGCACACTGCAGCTGTTCAAGGCATCCCAAGGGGAGTACAAAAGTGCAACAACATGGCAGCTTTCACAGCTTTTTCCTTGGCACCATCCCTATACCTAGGCTGTTTTATCTGCCTAGGGTTAGGGTTAGGGTTCAGCCTAGGGCTTGGAGTTTTTTAACCAGGAAGCCCTGAGTTCCAGGCTTACTGCATCTGCCAAAGGCATCCCAAAGGGAGTGCAAAAGTTCCACAACATGGCTGCTTTCACGGCTTTTCCCTTAGGAGGAACCCTAATACGCGGCTGATTTACCTTCCTAGGGTTACTGTTAGGCTTAGGCCTAAGACTTTTAAAACCAGGAAGCCCTGAGTTCCAGGCTTACTGCATCTGCCAAAGGCATCCCAAAGGGAGTGCAGAAGTGCCACAACATGGCTGCTTTCACGGCTTTTCCCTTAGGAAGAACCCTAATACGCGGCTGATTTACCTTCCTAGGGTTACTGTTAGGCTTTGGCCTAGGACTTTTAAAACCAGGAAGCCCTGGGCTCCAGGCACACTGCAGCTGCGAAAGGCATCCCAAGGGGAGCGCAAAAGTGACACAACTTGGCTGACACCACTGATATTTCCATGAGACCATCCCGAACCATAGGCTGATTTTCCTTCCTAGGGTTAAGGTTTGAGTTACGCCTAGGGTAAGGGTTCTATTAACCAGAAAGCCCTGAGTTCCAAGAACACAGCAGCTGCGAAGGACTAGCCAAGAAGAGCGCAAAAGTACCACAACATGCCTGCCTCCACAGCTTTTTCCTTGGGGACATGCCTAATTCCTGGCTGATTTGCCTTTCTCGTCTTAGGGTTGGGGTTCGGCCTAGGGCTAGGATTTTTAAAATCAGGAAGCCCTGAGTTCCAGGCACACTGGAGCTGTGAAAGGCATCCAAAAGGGAGTGCAAAAGTGCCACAACATGGTTGCTTTCACGGCTTTTTCCTTGGCAAGAAGCTTAACACCAGGCTGATTTCCCTTCCCAGGGTTACTGTAAGGCTTAGGCCTACGGCTAGGATTTTTAAAACTAGGAAGCCCTTAGATCCAGGCACACTGCAGCTGTTCAAGGCATCCCAAGGGGAGTACAAAAGTGCAACAACATGGCAGCTTTCACAGCTTTTTCCTTGGCACCATCCCTATACCTAGGCTGTTTTATCTGCCTAGGGTTAGGGTTAGGGTTCAGCCTAGGGCTTGGAGTTTTTTAACCAGGAAGCCCTGAGTTCCAGGCTTACTGCATCTGCCAAAGGCATCCCAAAGGGAGTGCAAAAGTGCAACAACATGGCTGCTTTCACGGCTTTTCCCTTAGGAAGAACCCTAATACCCGGCTGATTTACCTTCCTAGGGTTACTGTTAGGCTTAGGCCTAGGACTTTTAAAACCAGGAAGCCCTGAGCTCCAGGCACACTGCAGCTGTTAAAGGCATCCCAAGAGGGCCGCAGAAGTGACACAACTTGGCTGCCTCTGCTTCTATTCTCATGAGACCATCCCGAACCATAGGCTGATTTTCCTTCCTAGGGTTAAGGTTTGAGTTTCGCCTGGGGTAAGGGTTCTATTAAGCAGAAAGCCCTGAGTTCCAAGAACACAGCAGCTGCGAAGGACTAGCCAAGAAGAGCGCAAAAGTACCACAACATGCCTGCCTCCACAGCTTTTTCCTTGGGGACATGCCTAATTCCTGGCTGATTTGCCTTTCTCGTCTTAGGGTTGGGGTTCGGCCTAGGGATAGGATTTTTAAAATCAGGAAGCCCTGAGTTCCAGGCAAACTGGAGCTGTGAAAGGCATCCAAAAGGGAGTGCAAATGTGCCACAACATGGTTGCTTTCACGGCTTTTTCCTTGGCAAGAAGCTTAACACCAGGCTGATTTCCCTTCCCAGGGTTACTGTAAGGCTTAGGCCTAGGGCTAGGCTTTTTAAAACTAGGAAGCCCTTAGATCCAGGCACACTGCAGCTGTTCAAGGCATCCCAAGGGGCGTACAAAAGTGCAACAACATGGCAGCTTTCACAGCTTTTTCCTTGGCACCATCCCTATACCTAGGCTGATTTATCTGCCTAGGGTTAGGGTAAGGGTTCAGCCTAGGGCTTGGAGTTTTTTAACCAGGAAGCCCTGAGTTCCAGGCTTACTGCATCTGCCAAAGGCATCCCAAAGGGAGTGCAAAAGTGCCACAACATGGCTGCTTTCACGGCTTTTCCCTTAGGAAGAACCCTAATACGCGGCTGATTTACCTTCCTAGGGTTACTGTTAGGCTTAGGCCTAGGACTTTTAAAACCAGGAAGCCCTGAGTTCCAGGCTTACTGCATCTGCCAAAGGCATCCCAAAGGGAGTGCAGAAGTGCCACAACATGGCTGCTTTCACGGCTTTTCCCTTAGGAAGAACCCTAATACGCGGCTGATTTACCTTCCTAGGGTTACTGTTAGGCTTAGGCCTAGGACTTTTAAAACCAGGAAGCCCTGGGCTCCAGGCACACTGCAGCTGCGAAAGGCATCCCAAGGGGAGCGCAAAAGTGACACAACTTGGCTGACACCACTGATATTTCCATGAGACCATCCCGAACCATAGGCTGATTTTCCTTCCTAGGGTTAAGGTTTGAGTTACGCCTAGGGTAAGGGTTCTATTAACCAGAAAGCCCTGAGTTCCAAGAACACAGCAGCTGCGAAGGACTAGCCAAGAAGAGCGCAAAAGTACCACAACATGCCTGCCTCCACAGCTTTTTCCTTGGGGACATGCCTAATTCCTGGCTGATTTGCCTTTCTCGTCTTAGGGTTGGGGTTCGGCCTAGGGCTAGGATATTTTTAACTAGGAAGCCCTGAGTTCCAGGCTTACTGCATCTTCCAAAGGCATCCCAAAGGGAGTGCAGAAGTGCCACAACATGGCTGCTTTCACGGCTTTTCCCTTAGGAAGAACCCTAATACGCGGCTGATTTACCTTCCTAGGGTTACTGTTAGGCTTAGGCCTAGGACTTTTAAAACCAGGAAGCCCTGGGCTCCAGGCACACTGAAGCTGCGAAAGGCATCCCAAGAGGGCCGCAGAAGTGACACAACTTGGCTGCCTCTGCTTCTATTCTCATTAGACCATCCCGAACCATAGGCTGATTTTCCTTCCTAGGGTTAAGGTTTGAGTTTCGCCTAGGGTAAGAGGTCTATTAACCAGAAAGACCTGAGTTCCAAGAACACAGCAGCTGCGAAGGACTAGCCAAGAAGAGCGCAAAAGTACCACAACATGCCTGCCTCCACAGCTTTTTCCTTGGGGACATGCCTAATTCCTGGCTGATTTGCCTTTCTCGTCTTAGGGTTGGGGTTCGGCCTAGGGCTAGGATTTTTAAAATCAGGAAGCCCTGAGTTCCAGGCACACTGGAGCTTTGAAAGGCATCCAAAAGGGAGTGCAGAAGTGCCACAACATGGTTGCTTTCACGGCTTTTTCCTTGGCAAGAAGCTTAACACCAGGCTGATTTCCTTTCCCAGGGTTACTGTTAGGCTTAGGCCTAGGGCTAGGATTTTTAAAACTAGGAAGCCCTTAGATCCAGGCACACTGCAGCTGTTCAAGGCATCCCAAGGGGAGTACAAAAGTGCAACAACATGGCAGCTTTCACAGCTTTTTCCTTGGCACCATCCCTATACCTAGGCTGTTTTATCTGCCTAGGGTTAGGGTTAGGGCTCGGCCTAGGGCTTGGAGTTTTTTAACCAGGAAGCCCTGAGTTCCAGGCTTACTGCATCTGCCAAAGGCATCCCAAAGGGAGTGCAAAAGTGCCACAACATGGCTGCTTTCACGGCTTTTCCCTTAGGAAGAACCCTAATACGCGGCTGATTTACCTTCCTAGGGTTACTGTTAGGCTTAGGCCTAGGACTTTTAAAACCAGGAAGCCCTGAGTTCCAGGCTTACTGCATCTGCCAAAGGCATCCCAAAGGGAGTGCAGAAGTGCCACAACATGGCTGCTTTCACGGCTTTTCCCTTAGGAAGAACCCTAATACGCGGCTGATTTACCTTCCTAGGGTTACTGTTTGGCTTAGGCCTAGGACTTTTAAAACCAGGAAGCCCTGGGCTCCAGGCACACTGCAGCTGCAAAAGGCATCCC
The DNA here is from genome assembly GCA_036010785.1 of Ammospiza maritima maritima. NCBI lineage: Eukaryota > Metazoa > Chordata > Aves > Passeriformes > Passerellidae > Ammospiza > Ammospiza maritima. Next base: position 6,369,761 of record CM069694.1, read on the forward strand.
AAGGGGAGCGCAAAAGTGACACAACTTGGCTGCCACCACTGATATTTCCATGAGACCATCCCGAACCATAGGCTCATTTTCCTTCCTAGGGTTAAGGTTTGAGTTACGCCTGGGGTAAGGGTTCTATTAACCAGAAAGCCCTGAGTTCCAAGAACACAGCAGCTGCGAAGGACTAGCCAAGAAGAGCGCAAAAGTACCACAACATGCCTGCCTCCACAGCTTTTTCCTTGGGGACATGCCTAATTCCTGGCTGATTTGCCTTTCTCGTCTTAGGGTTGGGGTTCGGCCTAGGGATAGGATTTTTAAAATCAGGAAGCCCTGAGTTCCAGGCACACTGGAGCTGTGAAAGGCATCCCAAAGGGAGTGCAGAAGTGCCACAACATGGTTGCTTTCACGGCTTTTTCCTTGGCAAGAAGCTTAACACCAGGCTGATTTCCTTTCCCAGGGTTACTGTTAGGCTTAGGCCTAGGGCTAGGATTTTTAAAACTAGGAAGCCCTTAGATCCAGGCACACTGCAGCTGTTCAAGGCATCCCAAGGGGAGTACAAAAGTGCAACAACATGGCAGCTTTCACAGCTTTTTCCTTGGCACCATCCCTATACCTAGGCTGTTTTATTTGCCTAGGGTTAGGGTTAGGCTTCAGCCTAGGGCTTGGAGTTTTTTAACCAGGAAGCCCTGAGTTCCAGAATTACTGCATCTGCCAAAGGCATCCCAAAGGGAGTGCAAAAGTGCCACAACATGGCTGCTTTCACAGCTTTTCCCTTAGGAAGAACCCTAATACGCGGCTGATTTACCTTCCTAGGGTTACTGTTAGGCTTAGGCCTAGGACTTTTAAAACCAGGAAGCCCTGGGCTCCAGGCACACTGAAGCTGTTAAAGGCATCCCAAGAGGGCCGCAGAAGTGACACAACTTGGCTGCCACTGCTTCTATTCTCATGAGACCATCCCGAACCATAGGCTGATTTTCCTTCCTAGGGTTAAGGTTTGAGTTTCGCCTAGGGTAAGAGGTCTATTAACCAGAAAGACCTGAGTTCCAAGAACACAGCAGCTGCGTAGGACTAGCCAAGAAGAGCGCAAAAGTACCACAATATGCCTGCCTCCACAGCTTTTTCCTTGGGGACATGCCAAATTCCTGGCTGATTTGCCTTTCTCGTCTTAGGGTTGGGGTTCGTCCTAGGTCTAGGATTTTTAAAATCAGGAAGCCCTGAGTTCCAGGCACACTGGAGCTTTGAAAGGCATCCAAAAGGGAGTGCAAAAGTGCCACAACATGGTTGCTTTCACGGCTTTTTCCTTGGCAAGAAGCTTAACACCAGGCTGATTTCCTTTCCCAGGGTTACTGTTAGGCTTAGGCCTAGGGCTAGGATTTTTAAAACTAGGAAGCCCTTAGATCCAGGCACACTGCAGCTGTTCAAGGCATCCCAAGGGGAGTACAAAAGTGCAACAACATGGCAGCTTTCACAGCTTTTTCCTTGGCACCATCCCTATACCTAGGCTGTTTTATCTGCCTAGGGTTAGGGTTAGGGTTCAGCCTAGGGCTTGGAGTTTTTTAACCAGGAAGCCCTGAGTTCCAGAATTACTGCATCTGCCAAAGGCATCCCAAAGGGAGTGCAAAAGTGCCACAACATGGCTGCTTTCACGGCTTTTCCCTTAGGAAGAACCCTAATACGCGGCTGATTTACCTTCCTAGGGTTACTGTTAGGCTTAGGCCTAGGACTTTTAAAACCAGGAAGCCCTGAGTTCCAGGCTTACTGCATCTGCCAAAGGCATCCCAAAGGGAGTGCAGAAGTGCCACAACATGGCTGCTTTCACGGCTTTTCCCTTAGGAAGAACCCTAATACGCGGCTGATTTACCTTCCTAGGGTTACTGTTTGGCTTAGGCCTAGGACTTTTAAAACCAGGAAGCCCTGGGCTCCAGGCACACTGCAGCTGCAAAAGGCATCCCAAGGGGAGCGCAAAAGTGACACAACTTGGCTGCCACCACTGATATTTCCATGAGACCATCCCGAACCATAGGCTGATTTTCCTTCCTAGGGTTAAGGTTTGTGTTATGCCTGGGGTAAGGGTTCTATTAACCAGAAAGCCCTGAGTTCCAAGAACACAGCAGCTGCGAAGGACTAGCCAAGAAGAGCGCAAAAGTACCACAACATGCCTGCCTCCGCAGCTTTTTCCTTGGGGACATGCCTAATTCCTGGCTGATTTGCCTTTCTCGTCTTAGGGTTGGGGGTCGGCCTAGGGCTAGGATTTTTTTAACTAGGAAGCCCTGAGTTCCAGGCTTACTTCATCTGCCAAAAGCATCCCAAAGGGAGTGCAGAAGTGCCACAACATGGCTGCTTTCACGGCTTTTCCCTTAAGAAGAACCCTAATACGCGGCTGATTTACCTTCCTAGGGTTACTGTTAGGCTTAGGCCTAGGACTTTTAAAACCAGGAAGCCCTTAGCTCCAGGCACATGCAGCTTTTCAAGGCATCCCAAGAGGGCCGCAGACGTGACACAACTTCGCTGCCTCTGCTGCTATTCTCATGAGACCATCGTGAACCATAGGCTGATTTTCCTTCCTAGGGTTAAGGTTTGAGTTACGCCTAGGGTAAGAGTTGTATTAACCAGAAAGACCTGAGTTCCAAGAACACAGCAGCTGCGAAGGACTACCCAAGAAGAGCGCAAAAGTACCACAACGTGCCTGCCTCCACAGCTTTTTCCTTGGGGACATGCCTAATTCCTGGCTGATTTGCCTTTCTCGTCTTAGGGTTGGGGTTCGGCCTAGGGCTAGGATTTTTTTAACTAGGAAGCCCTGAGTTCCAGGCTTACTGCATCTGCCAAAGGCATCCCAAAGGGAGTGCAAAAGTGCCACAACATGGCTGCTATCACGGCTTTTCCCTTAGGAAGAACCCTAATACCCGGCTGATTTACCTTCCTAGGGTTACTGTTAGGCTTAGGCCTAGGACTTTTAAAACCAGGAAGCCCTGGGCTCCAGGCACATGCAGCTGTTAAAGGCATCCCAAGAGGGCCGCAGAAGTGACACAACTTGGCTGCCTCTGCTGCTATTCTCATGAGACCATCCCGAACCATAGGCTGATTTTCCTTCCTAGGGTGAAGGTTTGAGTTACGCCTAGGGTAAGGGTTCTATTAACCAGAAAGCCCTGAGTTCCAAGAACACAGCAGCTGCGAAGGACTATCCAAGAAGAGCGCAAAAGTACCACAACATGCCTGCCTCCACAGCTTTTTCCTTGGGGACATGCCTAATTCCTGGCTGATTTGCCTTTCTCGTCTTAGGGTTGGGGTTCGGCCTAGGGCTAGGATTTTTAAATTCAGGAAGCCCTGAGTTCCAGGCACACTGGAGCTGTGAAAGGCATCCCAAAGGGAGTGCAAAAGTGCCACAACATGGTTCCTTTCACGGCTTTTTCCTTGGCAAGAAGCTTAACACCAGGCTGATTTCCCTTCCCAGGGTTACTGTTAGGCTTAGGCCTAGGGCTAGGATTTTTAAAACTAGGAAGCCCTTAGATCCAGGCACACTGCAGCTGTTCAAGGCATCCCAAGGGGAGTACAAAAGTGCAACAACATGGCAGCTTTCACAGCTTTTTCCTTGGCACGATCCCTATACCTAGGCTGTTTTATCTGCCTAGGGTTAGGGTTAGGGTTCAGCCTAGGGCTTGGAGTTTTTTAACCAGGAAGCCCTGAGTTCCAGGCTTACTGCATCTGCCAAAGGCATCCCAAAGGGAGTGCAAAAGTTCCACAACATGGCTGCTTTCACGGCTTTTCCCTTAGGAAGAACCCTAATACGCGGCTGATTTACCTTCCTAGGGTTACTGTTAGGCTTAGGCCTAGGACTTTTAAAACCAGGAAGCCCTGAGTTCCAGGCTTACTGCATCTGCCAAAGGCATCCCAAAGGGAGTGCAGAAGTGCCACAACATGGCTGCTTTCACGGCTTTTCCCTTAGGAAGAACCCTAATACCCGGCTGATTTACCTTCCTAGGCTTACTGTTAGGCTTAGGCCTAGGACTTTTAAAACCAGGAAGCCCTGGCCTCCAGGCACACTGCAGCTGCGAAAGGCATCCCAAGGGGAGCGCAAAAGTGACACAACTTGGCTGCCACCACTGATATTTCCATGAGACCATCCCGAACCATAGGCTGGTTTTCCTTCCTAGGGTTAAGGTTTGAGTTACGCCTAGGGTAAGGGTTCTATTAACCAGAAAGCCCTGAGTTCCAAGAACACAGCAGCTGCGAAGGACTACCCAAGAAGAGCGCAAAAGTACCACAACATGCCTGCCTCCACAGCTTTTTCCTTGGGGACATGCCTAATTCCTGGCTGATTTGCCTTTCTCGTCTTAGGGTTGGGGTTCGGCCTAGGGATAGGATTTTTAAAATCAGGAAGCCCTGAGTTCCAGGCACACTGGAGCTGTGAAAGGCATCCAAAAGGGAGTGCAAAAGTGCCACAACATGGTTGCTTTCACGGCTTTTTCCTTGGCAAGAAGCTTAACACCAGGCTGATTTCCCTTCCCAGGGTTACTGTAAGGCTTAGGCCTAGGGCTAGGATTTTTAAAACTAGGAAGCCCTTAGATCCAGGCACACTGCAGCTGTTCAAGGCATCCCAAGGGGAGTACAAAAGTGCAACAACATGGCAGCTTTCACAGCTTTTTCCTTGGCACCATCCCTATACCTAGGCTGTTTTATCTGCCTAGGGTTAGGGTTAGGGTTCAGCCTAGGGCTTGGAGTTTTTTAACCAGGAAGCCCTGAGTTCCAGGCTTACTGCATCTGCCAAAGGCATCCCAAAGGGAGTGCAAAAGTGCCACAACAAGGCTGCTTTCACAGCTTTTCCCTTAGGAAGAACCCTAATACCCGGCTGATTTACCTTCCTAGGGTTACTGTTAGGCTTAGGCCTAGGACTTTTAAAACCAGGAAGCCCTGGGCTCCAGGCACACTGCAGCTGTTAAAGGCATCCCAAGAGGGCCGCAGAAGTGACACAACTTGGCTGCCTCTGCTTCTATTCTCATGAGACCATCCCGAACCATAGGCTGATTTTCCTTCCTAGGGTTAATGTTTGAGTTTCGCCTAGGGTAAGAGGTCTATTAACCAGAAAGCCCTGAGGTCCAAGAACACAGCAGCTGCGAAGGACTACCCAAGAGGAGCGCAAAAGTACCACAACATGCCTGCCTCCACAGCTTTTTCCTTGGGGACATGCCTAATTCCTGGCTGATTTGCCTTTCTCGTCTTAGGGTTGGGGTTCGGCCTAGGGCTAGGATTTTTTTAACTAGGAAGCCCTGAGTTCCAGGCTTACTGCATCTGCCAAAGGCATCCCAAAGGGAGTGCAGAAGTTCCACAACATGGCTGCTTTCACAGCTTTTCCCTTAGGAAGAACCCTAATACGCGGCTGATTTGCCTTCCTAGGGTTACTGTTAGGCTTTGGCCTAGGACTTTTAAAACCAGGAAGCCCTGGGCTCCAGGCACACTGCAGCTGCGAAAGGCATCCCAAGGGGAGCGCAAAAGTGACACAACTTGGCTGCCACCACTGATATTTCCATGAGACCATCCCGAATCATAGGCTGATTTTCCTTCCTAGGGTTAAGGTTTGAGTTACGCCTGGGGTAAGGGTTCTATTAACCAGAAAGCCCTGAGTTCCAAGAACACAGCAGCTGCGAAGGACTAGCCAAGAAGAGCGCAAAAGTACCACAACATGCCTGCCTCCACAGCTTTTTCCTTGGGGACATGCCTAATTCCTGGCTGATTTGCCTTTCTCGTCTTAGGGTTGGGGTTCGGCCTAGGGCTAGGATTTTTTTAACTAGGAAGCCCTGAGTTCCAGGCTTACTTCATCTGCCAAAGGCATCCCAAAGGGAGTGCAGAAGTGCCACAACATGGCTGCTTTCACGGCTTTTCCCTTAGGAAGAACCCTAATACCCGGCTGATTTACCTTCCTAGGGTTACTGTTAGGCTTAGGCCTAGGACTTTTAAAACCAGGAAGCCCTTAGCTCCAGGCACATGCAGCTGTTCAAGGCATCCCAAGAGGGCCGCAGAAGTGATACAACTTGGCTGCCTCTGCTGCTATTCTCATGAGACCATCGTGAACCATAGGCTGATTTTCCTACCTAGGGTTAAGGTTTGAGTTACGCCTAGGGTAAGAGTTCTATTAACCAGAAAGCCCTGAGTTCCAAGAACACAGCAGCTGCGAAGGACTACCCAAGAAGAGCGCAAAAGTACCACAACATGCCTGCCTCCACAGCTTTTTCCTTGGGGACATGCCTAATTCCTGGCTGATTTGCCTTTCTCGTCTTAGGGTTGGGGTTCGGCCTAGGGCTAGGATTTTTTTAACTAGGAAGCCCTGAGTTCCAGGCTTACTGCATCTGCCAAAGGCATCCCAAAGGGAGTGCAAAAGTGCCACAACATGGCTGCTTTCACGGCTTTTCTCTGAGGAAGAACCCTAATACGCGGCTGATTTACCTTCCTAGGGTTACTGTTAGGCTTAGGCCTAGGACTTTTAAAACCAGGAAGCCCTGGGCTCCAGGCACACTGCAGCTGCGAAAGGCATCCCAAGGGGAGCGCAAAAGTGACACAACTTGGCTGCCACCACTGATATTTCCATGAGACCATCCCGAACCATTGGCTGATTTTCCTTCCTAGGGTTAAGGTTTGAGTTACTCCTAGGTTAAGGGTTCTATTAACCAGAAAGCCCTGAGTTCCAAGAACACAGCAGCTGTGAAGGACTACCCAAGAAGAGCGCAAAAGTACCACAACATGCCTGTGTCGATAGCTTTTTCCTTGGGGACATGCCTAATTCCTGGCTGATTTGCCTTTCTCGTCTTAGGTTTTGGGTTCGGCCTAGTGCTAGGACTTTTAAAATCAGGAAGCCCTGAGTTCCAGGCACACTGGAGCTGTGAAAGGCATCCAAAAGGGAGTGCAAAAGTGCCACAACAGGCTGCTTTCACGGCTTTTTCCTTGGCAAGAAGCCTAACACCAGGCTGATTTCCCTTCCCAGGGTTACTGTTAGGCTTAGGCATAGGGCTAGGATTTTTAAAACTAGGAAGCCCTTAGATCCAGGCACACTGCAGCGGTTCAAGGCATCCCAAGGGGAGTACAAAAGTGCAACAACATGGCAGCTTTCACAGCTTTTTCCTTGGCACCATCCCTATACCTAAGCTGATTTATCTGCCTAGGGTAAGGGTTGGGGTTCGGCCTAGGGCTTGGAGTTTTTTAACCAGGAAGCCCTGAGTTCCAGGCTTACTGCATCTGCCAAAGGCATCCCAAAGGGAGTGCAGAAGTGCCACAACATGGCTGCTTTCACGGCTTTTCCCTTAGGAAGAACCCTAATACCCGGCTGACTTACCTTCCTAGGGTTACTGTTAGGCTTAGGCCTAGGACTTTTAAAACCAGGAAGCCCTGGGCTCCAGGCACATGCAGCTGCGAAAGGCATCCCAAGGGGAGTGCAAAAGTGACACAACTTGGCTGCCACCACTGATATTTCCATGAGACCATCCCGAACCATAGGCTGATTTTCCTTCCTAGGGTTAAGGTTTGAGTTACGCCTAGGGTAAGGGTTCTATTAACCAGAAAGCCCTGAGTTCCAAGAACACAGCAGCTGCGAAGGACTAGCCAAGAAGAGCGCAAAAGTACCACAACATGCCTGCCTCCACAGCTTTTTCCTTGGGGACATGCCTAATTCCTGGCTGATTTGCCTTTCTCGTCTTAGGGTTGGGGTTCGGCCTAGGGCTAGGATTTTTTTAACTAGGAAGCCCTGAGTTCCAGGCTTACTGCATCTGCCAAAGGCATCCCAAAGGGAGTGCAGAAGTGCCACAACATGGCTGCTTTCACGGCTTTTCCCTTAGGAAGAACCCTAATACGCGGCTGATTTCCCTTCCCAGGGTTACTGTTAGGCTTAGGCCTAGGACTTTTAAAACCAGGAAGCCCTGGGCTCCAGGCACACTGCACTTGCGAAAGGCATCCCAAGGGGAGCGCAAAAGTGACACAACTTGGCTGCCACCACTGATATTTCCATGAGACCATCCCGAACCATTGGCTGATTTTCCTTCCTAGGGTTAAGGTTTGAGTTACTCCTAGGTTAAGGGTTCTATTAACCAGAAAGCCCTGAGTTCCAAGAACACAGCAGCTGTGAAGGACTACCCAAGAAGAGCGCAAAAGTACCACAACATGCCTGTGTCGATAGCTTTTTCCTTGGGGACATGCCTAATTCCTGGCTGATTTGCCTTTCTCGTCTTAGGTTTTGGGTTCGGCCTAGTGCTAGGACTTTTAAAATCAGGAAGCCCTGAGTTCCAGGCACACTGGAGCTGTGAAAGGCATCCAAAAGGGAGTGCAAAAGTGCCACAACAGGCTGCTTTCACGGCTTTTTCCTTGGCAAGAAGCCTAACACCAGGCTGATTTCCCTTCCCAGGGTTACTGTTAGGCTTAGGCATAGGGCTAGGATTTTTAAAACTAGGAAGCCCTTAGATCCAGGCACACTGCAGCGGTTCAAGGCATCCCAAGGGGAGTACAAAAGTGCAACAACATGGCAGCTTTCACAGCTTTTTCCTTGGCACCATCCCTATACCTAAGCTGATTTATCTGCCTAGGGTAAGGGTTGGGGTTCGGCCTAGGGCTTGGAGTTTTTTAACCAGGAAGCCCTGAGTTCCAGGCTTACTGCATCTGCCAAAGGCATCCCAAAGGGAGTGCAGAAGTGCCACAACATGGCTGCTTTCACGGCTTTTCCCTTAGGAAGAACCCTAATACCCGGCTGACTTACCTTCCTAGGGTTACTGTTAGGCTTAGGCCTAGGACTTTTAAAACCAGGAAGCCCTGGGCTCCAGGCACATGCAGCTGCGAAAGGGATCCCAAGGGGAGTGCAAAAGTGACACAACTTGGCTGCCACCACTGATATTTCCATGAGACCATCCCGAACCATAGGCTGATTTTCCTTCCTAGGGTTAAGGTTTGAGTTACGCCTAGGGTAAGGGTTCTATTAACCAGAAAGCCCTGAGTTCCAAGAACACAGCAGCTGCGAAGGACTACCCAAGAAGAGCGCAAAAGTACCACAACATGCCTGCCTCCACAGCTTTTTCCTTGGGGACATGCCTAATTCCTGGCTGATTTGCCTTTCTCGTCTTAGGGTTGGGGTTCGGCCTAGGGCTAGGATTTTTTTAACTAGGAAGCCCTGAGTTCCAGGCTTACTGCATCTGCCAAAGGCATCCCAAAGGGAGTGCAGAAGTGCCACAACATGGCTGCTTTCACGGCTTTTCCCTTAGGAAGAACCCTAATACGCGGCTGATTTCCCTTCCCAGGGTTACTGTTAGGCTTAGGCCTAGGACTTTTAAAACCAGGAAGCCCTGGGCTCCAGGCACATGCAGCTGTTAAAGGCATCCCAAGAGGGCCGCAGAAGTGACACAACTTGGCTGCCTCTGCTGCTATTCTCATGAGACCATCCCGAACCATAGGCTGATTTTCCTTCCTAGGGTGAAGGTTTGAGTTACGCCTAGGGTAAGGGTTCTATTAACCAGAAAGCCCTGAGTTCCAAGAACACAGCAGCTGCGAAGGACTACCCAAGAAGAGCGCAAAAGTATGACAACGTGCCTGCCTCCACAGCTTTTTCCTTGGGGACATGCCTAATTCCTGGCTGATTTGCCTTTCTCGTCTTAGGGTTGGGTTCGGCCTAGGGCTAGGATTTTTAAAATCAGGAAGCCCTGAGTTCCAGGCGCACTGGAGCTGTGAAAGGCATCCCAAAGGGAGTGCAAAGTGCCACAACATGGTTGCTTTCACGGCTTTTTCCTTGGCAAGAAGCTTAACACCAGGCTGATTTCCCTTCCCAGGGTTAGTGTAAGGCTTAGGCCTAGGGCTAGGATTTTTAAAACTAGGAAGCCCTTAGATCCAGGCACACTGCAGCTGTTCAAGGCATCCCAAGGGGAGTACAAAAGTGCAACAACATGGCAGCTTTCACAGCTTTTTCCTTGGCACCATCCCTATACCTAGGCTGATTTATCTGCCTAGGGTTAGGGTTAGGGTTCAGCCTAGGGCTTGGAGTTTTTTAACCAGGAAGCCCTGAGTTCCAGGCTTACTGCATCTGCCAAAGGCATCCCAAAGGGAGTGCAGAAGTGCCACAACATGGCTGCTTTCACAGCTTTTCCCTTAGGAAGAACCCTAATACCCGGCTGATTTACCTTCCTAGGGTTACTGTTAGGCTTAGGCCTAGGACTTTTAAAACCAGGAAGCCCTGGGCTCCAGGCACACTGCAGCTGTTAAAGGCATCCCAAGAGGGCCGCAGAAGTGACACAACTTGGCTGCCTCTGCTGCTATTCTCATGAGACCATCCCGAACCATAGGCTGATTTTCCTTCCTAGGCTTAAGGTTTGAGTTACGCCTAGGGTAAGGGTTCTATTAACCAGAAAGCCCTGAGTTCCAAGAACACAGCAGCTGCGAAGGACTTCCCAAGAAGAGCGCAAAAGTACCACAACGTGCCTGCCTCCACAGCTTTTTCCTTGGGGACATGCCTAATTCCTGGCTGATTTGCCTTTCTCGTCTTAGGGTTGGGGTTCGGCCTAGGGCTAGGATTTTTTTAACTAGGAAGCCCTGAGTTCCAGGCTTACTGCATCTGCCAAAGGCATCCCAAAGGGAGTGCAGAAGTGCCACAACATGGCTGCTATCACGGCTTTTCCCTTAGGAAGAAACCTAATACCCGGCTGATTTACCTTCCTAGGGTTACTGTTAGGCTTAGGCCTAGGACTTTTAAAACCAGGAAGCCCTGGGCTCCAGGCACACTGCAGCTGTGAAAGGCATCCCAAGGGGAGCGCAGGAGTGACACAACTTGGCTGCCACCACTGATATTTCCATGAGACCATCCCGAATCATAGGCTGATTTTCCTTCCTAGGGTTAAGGTTTGAGTTACGCCTGGGGTAAGTGTTCTATTAACCAGAAAGCCCTGAGTTCCAAGAACACAGCAGCTGCGAAGGACTACCCAAGAAGAGCGCAAAAGTACCACAACATGCCTGCGTCGATAGCTTTTTCCTTGGGGACATGCCTAATTCCTGGCTGATTTGCCTTTCTCGTCTTAGGTTTGGGGTTCGGCCTAGTGCTAGGATTTTTAAAATCAGGAAGCCCTGAGTTCCAGGCACACTGGAGCTGTGAAAGGCATCCAAAAGGGAGTGCAAAAGTGCCACAACATGGCTGCTTTCACGGCTTTTTCCTTGGCAAGAAGCCTAACACCAGGCTGATTTCCCTTCCCAGGGTTACTGTTAGGCTTAGGCCTAGGGCTAGGATTTTTAAAACTAGGAAGCCCTTAGATCCAGGCACACTGCAGCTGTTCAAGGCATCCCAAGGGGAGTACAAAAGTGCAACAACATGGCAGCTTTCACAGCTTTTTCCTTGGCACCATCCCTATACCTAGGCTGTTTTATCTGCCTAGGGTAAGGGTTAGGGTTCAGCCTAGGGCTTGGAGTTTTTTAACCAGGAAGCCCTGAGTTCCAGGCTTACTGCATCTGCCAAAGGCATCCCAAATGGAGTGCAAAAGTTCCACAACATGGCTGCTTTCACAGCTTTTCCCTTAGGAAGAACCCTAATACGCGGCTGATTTACCTTCCTAGGGTTACTGTTAGGCTTAGGCCTAGGACTTTTAAAACCAGGAAGCCCTGAGTTCCAGGCTTACTGCATCTGCCAAAGGCATCCCAAAGGGAGTGCAGAAGTGCCACAACATGGCTGCTTTCACGGCTTTTCCCTTAGGAAGAACCCTAATACGCGGCTGATTTACCTTCCTAGGGTTACTGTTAGGCTTAGGCCTAGGACTTTTAAAACCAGGAAGCTCTTAGCTCCAGGCACACTGCAGCTGCGAAAGGCATCCCAAGGGGAGCGCAAAAGTGACACAACTTGGCTGCCACCACTGATATTTCCATGAGACCATCCCGAACCATAGGCTGATTTTCCTTCCTAGGGTTAAGGTTTGAGTTACGCCTAGGGTAAGGGTTGTATTAACCAGAAAGCCCTGAGTTCCAAGAACACAGCAGATGCGAAGGACTAGCCAAGAAGAGCGCAAAAGTACCACAACATGCCTGCCTCCACAGCTTTTTCCTTGGGGACATGCCTAATTCCTGGCTGATTTGCCTTTCTCGTCTTAGGGTTGGGGTTCGGCCTAGGGCTAGGATTTTTAAAATCAGGAAGCCCTGAGTTCCAGGCACACTGGAGCTTTGAAAGGCATACAAAAGGGAGTGCAAAAGTGCCACAACATGGTTGCTTTCACGGCTTTTTCCTTGGCAAGAAGCTTAACACCAGGCTGATTTCCCTTCCCAGGGTTACTGTAAGGCTTAGGCCTAGGGCTAGGATTTTTAAAACTAGGAAGCCCTTAGATCCAGGCACACTGCAGCTGTTCAAGGCATCCCAAGGGGAGTACAAAAGTGCAACAACATGGCAGCTTTCACAGCTTTTTCCTTGGCACCATCCCTATACCTAGGCTGTTTTATCTGCCTAGGGTTAGGGTTAGGGTTCAGCCTAGGGCTTGGAGTTTTTTAACCAGGAAGCCCTGAGTTCCAGGCTTACTGCATCTGCCAAAGGCATCCCAAAGGGAGTGCAAAAGTGCCACAACATGGCTGCTTTCACGGCTTTTCCCTTAGGAAGAACCCTAATACGCGGCTGATTTACCTTCCTAGGGTTACTGTTAGGCTTAGGCCTAGGACTTTTAAAACCAGGAAGCCCTGGGCTCCAGGCACATGCAGCTGCGAAAGGGATCCCAAGGGGAGCGCAAAAGTGACACAACTTGGCTGCCACCACTGATATTTCCATGAGACCATCCCGAACAATAGGCTGATTTTCCTTCCTAGGCTTAAGGTTTGAGTTACGCCTAGGGTAAGGGTTCTATTAACCAGAAAGCCCTGAGTTCCAAGAACACAGCAGCTGCAAAGGACTACCCAAGAAGAGCGCAAAAGTACCACAACATGCCTGCCTGCACAGCTTTTTCCTTGGGGACATGCCTAATTGCTGGCTGATTTGCCTTTCTCGTCTTAGGGTTGGGTTCGGCCTAGGGCTAGGATTTTTAAAATCAGGAAGCCCTGAGTTCCAGGCACACTGGAGCTGTGAAAGGCATACAAAAGGGAGTGCAAAAGTGCCACAACATGGTTGCTTTCACGGCTTTTTCCTTGGCAAGAAGCTTAACACCAGGCTGATTTCCCTTCCCAGGGTTACTGTAAGGCTTAGGCCTAGGGCTAGGATTTTTAAAACTAGGAAGCCCTTAGATCCAGGCACACTGCAGCTGTTCAAGGCATCCCAAGGGGAGTACAAAAGTGCAACAACATGGCAGCTTTCACAGCTTTTTCCTTGGCACCATCCCTATACCTAGGCTGTTTTATCTGCCTAGGGTTAGGGTTAGGGTTCAGCCTAGGGCTTGGAGTTTTTTAACCAGGAAGCCCTGAGTTCCAGACTTACTGCATCTGCCAAAGGCATCCCAAAGGGAGTGCAAAAGTGCCACAACATGGCTGCTTTCACAGCTTTTCCCTTAGGAAGAACCCTAATACCCGGCTGATTTACCTTCCTAGGGTTACTGTTAGGCTTAGGCCTAGGACTTTTAAAACCAGGAAGCCCTGGGCTCCAGGCACACTGAAGCTGTTAAAGGCATCCCAATAGGGCCGCAGAAGTGACACAACTTGGCTGCCTCTGCTTCTATTCTCATGAGACCATCCCGAACCATAGGCTGATTTTCCTTCCTAGGGTTAATGTTTGAGTTTCGCCTAGGGTAAGAGGTCTATTAACCAGAAAGACCTGAGTTCCAAGAACACAGCAGCTGCGAAGGACTAGCCAAGAAGAGCGCAAAAGTACCACAACATGCCTGCCTCCACAGCTTTTTCCTTGGGGACATGCCTAATTCCTGGCTGATTTGCCTTTCTCGTCTTAGGGTTTGGGTTCGGCCTAGGGCTAGGATTTTTTTAACTAGGAAGCCCTGAGTTCCAGGCTTACTGCATCTGCCAAAGGCATCCCAAAGGGAGTGCAGAAGTGCCACAACATGGCTGCTTTCACGGCTTTTCCCTTAGGAAGAACCCTAATACGCGGCTGATTCACCTTCCTAGGGTTACTGTTAGGCTTAGGCCTAGGACTTTTAAAACCAGGAAGCCCTGGGCTCCAGGCACACTGCAGCTGCGAAAGGCATCCCAAGGGGAGCGCAAAAGTGACACAACTTGGCTGCCACCACTGATATTTCCATGAGACCATCCCGAACAATAGGCTGATTTTCCTTCCTAGGGTTAATGTTTGAGTTTCGCCTAGGGTAAGAGGTCTATTAACCAGAAAGACCTGAGTTCCAAGAACACAGCAGCTGCGAAGGACTAGCCAAGAAGAGCGCAAAAGTACCACAACATGCCTGCCTCCACAGCTTTTTCCTTGGGGACATGCCTAATTCCTGGCTGATTTGCCTTTCTCGTCTTAGGGTTGGGGTTCGGCCTAGGGCTAGGATTTTTTTAACTAGGAAGCCCTGAGTTCCAGGCTTACTGCATCTGCCAAAGGCATCCCAAAGGGAGTGCAGAAGTGCCACAACATGGCTGCTTTCACAGCTTTTCCCTTAGGAAGAACCCTAATACGCGGCTGATTTACCTTCCTAGGGTTACTGTTAGGCTTAGGCCTAGGACTTTTAAAACCAGGAAGCCCTTAGCTCCAGGCACATGCAGCTGTTCAAGGCATCCCAAGAGGGCCGCAGAAGTGACACAACTTGGCTGCCTCTGCTGCTATTCTCATGAGACCATCGTGAACCATAGGCTGATTTTCCTTCCTAGGGTTAAGGTTTGAGTTACGCCTAGGGTAAGAGTTCTATTAACCAGAAAGACCTGAGTTCCAAGAACACAGCAGCTGCGCAGGACTACCCAAGAAGAGCGCAAAAGTACCACAACGTGCCTGCCTCCACAGCTTTTTCCTTGGGGACATGCCTAATTCCTGGCTGATTTGCCTTTCTCGTCTTAGGGTTGGGGTTCGGCCTAGGGCTAGGATTTTTTTAACTAGGAAGCCCTGAGTTCCAGGCTTACTGCATCTGCCAAAGGCATCCCAAAGGGAGTGCAAAAGTGCCACAACATGGCTGCTATCACGGCTTTTCCCTTAGGAAGAACCCTAATACCCGGCTGATTTACCTTCCTAGGGTTACTGTTAGGCTTAGGCCTAGGACTTTTAAAACCAGGAAGCCCTGGGCTCCAGGCACATGCAGCTGTTAAAGGCATCCCAAGAGGGCCGCAGAAGTGACACAACTTGGCTGCCTCTGCTGCTATTCTCATGAGATCATCCCGAACCATAGGCTGATTTTCCTTCCTAGGGTGAAGGTTTGAGTTACGCCTCGGGTAAGGGTTCTATTAACCAGAAAGCCCTGAGTTCCAAGAACACAGCAGCTGCGAAGGACTAGCCAAGAAGAGCGCAAAAGTACCACAACATGCCTGCCTCCACAGCTTTTTCCTTGGGGACATGCCTAATTCCTGGCTGATTTGCCTTTCTCGTCTTAGGGTTGGGGTTCGGCCTAGGGCTAGGATTTTTAAAATCAGGAAGCCCTGAGTTCCAGGCACACTGGAGCTTTGAAAGGCATCCAAAAGGTAGTGCAAAAGTGCCACAACATGGTTCCTTTCACGGCTTTTTCCTTGGCAAGAAGCTTAACACCAGGCTGATTTCCCTTCCCAGGGTTACTGTTAGGCTTAGGCCTAGGGCTAGGATATTTAAAACTAGGAAGCCCTTAGATCCAGGCACACTGCAGCTGTTCAAGGCATCCCAAGGGGAGTACAAAAGTGCAACAACATGGCAGCTTTCACAGATTTTTCCTTGGCACCATCCCTATATCTAGGCTGTTTTATCTGCCTAGGGTAAGGGTTAGGGTTCAGCCTAGGGCTTGGAGTTTTTTAACCAGGAAGCCCTGAGTTCCAGGCTTACTGCATCTGCCAAAGGCATCCCAAAGGGAGTGCAAAAGTTCCACAACATGGCTGCTTTCACGGCTTTTCCCTTAGGAAGAACCCTAATAGGCGGCTGATTTACCTTCCTAGGGTTACTGTTAGGCTTAGGCCTAGGACTTTTAAAACCAGGAAGCCCTGAGTTCCAGGCTTACTGCATCTGCCAAAGGCATCCCAAAGGGAGTGCAGAAGTGCCACAACATGGCTGCTTTCACGGCTTTTCCCTTAGGAAGAACCCTAATACGCGGCTGATTTACCTTCCTAGGGTTACTGTTAGGCTTAGGCCTAGGACTTTTAAAACCAGGAAGCCCTGGGCTCCAGGCACACTGCAGCTGCGAAAGGCATCCCAAGGGGAGCGCAAAAGTGACACAACTTGGCTGCCACCACTGATATTTCCATGGGACCATCCCGAACCATAGGCTGATTTTCCTTCCTAGGGTTAAGGTTTGAGTTACGCCTGGGGTAAGGGTTCTATTAACCAGAAAGCCCTGAGTTCCAAGAACACAGAGCTGCGAAGGACTTCCCAAGAAGAGCGCAAAAGTACCACAACATGCCTGCCTCCACAGCTTTTTCCTTGGGGACATGCCTAATTCCTGGCTGATTTGCCTTTCTCGTCTTAGGGTTGGGGTTCGGCCTAGGGCTAGGATTTTTTTAACTAGGAAGCCCTGAGTTCCAGGCTTACTGCATCTGCCAAAGGCATCCCAAAGGGAGTGCAAAAGTGCCACAACATGGCTGCTATCACGGCTTTTCCCTTAGGAAGAACCCTAATACGCGGCTGATTTACCTTCCTAGGGTTACTGTTAGGCTTAGGCCTAGGACTTTTAAAACCAGGAAGCCCTGGGCTCCAGGCACATGCAGCTGTTAAAGGCATCCCAAGAGGGCCGCAGAAGTGACACAACTTGGCTGCCTCTGCTGCTATTCTCATGAGACCATCGTGAACCATAGGCTGATTTTCCTTCCTAGGGTGAAGGTTTGAGTTACGCCTCGGGTAAGGGTTCTATTAACCAGAAAGCCCTGAGTTCCAAGAACACAGCAGCTGCGAAGGACTACCCAAGAAGAGCGCAAAAGTACCACAACATGCCTGCCTCCACAGCTTTTTCCTTGGGGACATGCCTAATTCCTGGCTGATTTGCCTTTCTCGTCTTAGGGTTGGGGTTCGGCCTAGGGCTAGGATTTTTAAAATCAGGAAGCCCTGAGTTCCAGGCACACTGGAGGTTTGAAAGTCATCCAAAAGGTAGTGCAAAAGTGCCACAACATGGTTCCTTTCACGGCTTTTTCCTTGGCAAGAAGCTTAACACCAGGCTGATTTCCCTTCCCAGGGTTACTGTTAGGCTTAGGCCTAGGGCAAGGATTTTAAAAACTAGGAAGCCCTTAGATCCAGGCACACTGCAGCTGTTCAAGGCATCCCAAGGGGAGCGCAAAAGTGACACAACTTGGCTGCCACCACTGATATTTCCATGAGACCATCCCGAACCATAGGCTGATTTTCCTTCCTAGGGTTAAGGTTTGAGTTACGCCTAGGGTAAGGGTTCTATTAACCAGAAAGCCCTGAGTTCCAAGAACACAGCAGATGCGAAGGACTAGCCAAGAAGAGCGCAAAAGTACCACAACATGCCTGCCTCCACAGCTTTTTCCTTGGGGACATGCCTAATTCCTGGCTGATTTGCCTTTCTCGTCTTAGGGTTGGGGTTCGGCCTAGGGCTAGGATTTTTAAAATCAGGAAGCCCTGAGTTCCAGGCACACTGGAGCTGTGAAAGGCATCCAAAAGGGAGTGCAAAAGTGCCACAACATGGTTGCTTTCACGGCTTTTTCCTTGGCAAGAAGCTTAACACCAGGCTGATTTCCCTTCCCAGGGTTACTGTAAGGCTTAGGCCTAGGGCTAGGATTTTTAAAACTAGGAAGCCCTTAGATCCAGGCACACTGCAGCTGTTCAAGGCATCCCAAGGGGAGTACAAAAGTGCAACAACATGGCAGCTTTCACAGCTTTTTCCTTGGCACCATCCCTATACTTAGGCTGTTTTATCTGCCTAGGGTTAGGGTTAGGGTTCAGCCTAGGGCTTGGAGTTTTTTAACCAGGAAGCCCTGAGTTCCAGGCTTACTGCATCTGCCAAAGGCATCCCAAAGGGAGTGCAAAAGTGCCACAACATGGCTGCTTTCACGGCTTTTCCCTTAGGAAGAACCCTAATACGCGGCTGATTTACCTTCCTAGGGTTACTGTTAGGCTTAGGCCTAGGACTTTTAAAACCAGGAAGCCCTGGGCTCCAGGCACATGCAGCTGCGAAAGGGATCCCAAGGGGAGCGCAAAAGTGACACAACTTGGCTGCCACCACTGATATTTCCATGAGACCATCCCGAACAATAGGCTGATTTTCCTTCCTAGGCTTAAGGTTTGAGTTACGCCTAGGGTAAGGGTTCTATTAACCAGAAAGCCCTGAGTTCCAAGAACACAGCAGCTGCAAAGGACTACCCAAGAAGAGCGCAAAAGTACCACAACATGCCTGCCTGCACAGCTTTTTCCTTGGGGACATGCCTAATTGCTGGCTGATTTGCCTTTCTCGTCTTAGGGTTGGGTTCGGCCTAGGGCTAGGATTTTTAAAATAAGGAAGCCCTGAGTTCCAGGCACACTGGAGCTGTGAAAGGCATCCAAAAGGGAGTGCAAAAGTGCCACAACATGGTTGCTTTCACGGCTTTTTCCTTGGCAAGAAGCTTAACACCAGGCTGATTTCCCTTCCCAGGGTTACTGTAAGGCTTAGGCCTAGGGCTAGGATTTTTAAAACTAGGAAGCCCTTAGATCCAGGCACACTGCAGCTGTTCAAGGCATCCCAAGGGGAGTACAAAAGTGCAACAACATGGCAGCTTTCACAGCTTTTTCCTTGGCACCATCCCTATACCTAGGCTGTTTTATCTGCCTAGGGTTAGGGTTAGGGTTCAGCCTAGGGCTTGGAGTTTTTTAACCAGGAAGCCCTGAGTTCCAGACTTACTGCATCTGCCAAAGGCATCCCAAAGGGAGTGCAAAAGTGCCACAACATGGCTGCTTTCACAGCTTTTCCCTTAGGAAGAACCCTAATACGCGGCTGATTTACCTTCCTAGGGTTACTGTTAGGCTTAGGCCTAGGACTTTTAAAACCAGGAAGCCCTGGGCTCCAGGCACACTGAAGCTGTTAAAGGCATCCCAATAGGGCCGCAGAAGTGACACAACTTGGCTGCCTCTGCTTCTATTCTCATGAGACCATCCCGAACCATAGGCTGATTTTCCTTCCTAGGGTTAATGTTTGAGTTTCGCCTAGGGTAAGAGGTCTATTAACCAGAAAGACCTGAGTTCCAAGAACACAGCAGCTGCGAAGGACTAGCCAAGAAGAGCGCAAAAGTACCACAACGTGCCTGCCTCCACAGCTTTTTCCTTGGGGACATGCCTAATTCCTGGCTGATTTGCCTTTCTCGTCTTAGGGTTTGGGTTCGGCCTAGGGCTAGGATTTTTTTAACTAGGAAGCCCTGAGTTCCAGGCTTACTGCATCTGCCAAAGGCATCCCAAAGGGAGTGCAGAAGTGCCACAACATGGCTGCTTTCACAGCTTTTCCCTTAGGAAGAACCCTAATACGCGGCTGATTCACCTTCCTAGGGTTACTGTTAGGCTTAGGCCTAGGACTTTTAAAACCAGGAAGCCCTGGGCTCCAGGCACACTGCAGCTGCGAAAGGCATCCCAAGGGGAGCGCAAAAGTGACACAACTTGGCTGCCACCACTGATATTTCCATGAGACCATCCCGAACCATAGGCTGATTTTCCTTCCTAGGGTTAATGTTTGAGTTTCGCCTAGGGTAAGAGGTCTATTAACCAGAAAGACCTGAGTTCCAAGAACACAGCAGCTGCGAAGGACTAGCCAAGAAGAGCGCAAAAGTACCACAACATGCCTGCCTCCACAGCTTTTTCCTTGGGGACATGCCTAATTCCTGGCTGATTTGCCTTTCTCGTCTTAGGGTTGGGGTTCGGCCTAGGGCTAGGATTTTTTAACTAGGAAGCCCTGAGTTCCAGGCTTACTGCATCTGCCAAAGGCATCCCAAAGGGAGTGCAGAAGTGCCACAACATGGCTGCTTTCACAGCTTTTCCCTTAGGAAGAACCCTAATACGCGGCTGATTTACCTTCCTAGGGTTACTGTTAGGCTTAGGCCTAGGACTTTTAAAACCAGGAAGCCCTTAGCTCCAGGCACATGCAGCTGTTCAAGGCATCCCAAGAGGGCCGCAGAAGTGACACAACTTGGCTGCCTCTGCTGCTATTCTCATGAGACCATCGTGAACCATAGGCTGATTTTCCTTCCTAGGGTTAAGGTTTGAGTTACGCCTAGGGTAAGAGTTCTATTAACCAGAAAGACCTGAGTTCCAAGAACACAGCAGCTGCGCAGGACTACCCAAGAAGAGCGCAAAAGTACCACAACGTGCCTGCCTCCACAGCTTTTTCCTTGGGGACATGCCTAATTCCTGGCTGATTTGCCTTTCTCGTCTTAGGGTTGGGGTTCGGCCTAGGGCTAGGATTTTTTTAACTAGGAAGCCCTGAGTTCCAGGCTTACTGCATCTGCCAAAGGCATCCCAAAGGGAGTGCAAAAGTGCCACAACATGGCTGCTATCACGGCTTTTCCCTTAGGAAGAACCCTAATACCCGGCTGATTTACCTTCCTAGGGTTACTGTTAGGCTTAGGCCTAGGACTTTTAAAACCAGGAAGCCCTGGGCTCCAGGCACATGCAGCTGTTAAAGGCATCCCAAGAGGGCCGCAGAAGTGACACAACTTGGCTGCCTCTGCTGCTATTCTCATGAGATCATCCCGAACCATAGGCTGATTTTCCTTCCTAGGGTGAAGGTTTGAGTTACGCCTCGGGTACGGGTTCTATTAACCAGAAAGCCCTGAGTTCCAAGAACACAGCAGCTGCGAAGGACTAGCCAAGAAGAGCGCAAAAGTACCACAACATGCCTGCCTCCACAGCTTTTTCCTTGGGGACATGCCTAATTCCTGGCTGATTTGCCTTTCTCGTCTTAGGGTTGGGGTTCGGCCTAGGGCTAGGATTTTTAAAATCAGGAAGCCCTGAGTTCCAGGCACACTGGAGCTTTGAAAGGCATCCAAAAGGTAGTGCAAAAGTGCCACAACATGGTTCCTTTCACGGCTTTTTCCTTGGCAAGAAGCTTAACACCAGGCTGATTTCCCTTCCCAGGGTTACTGTTAGGCTTAGGCCTAGGGCTAGGATTTTTAAAACTAGGAAGCCCTTAGATCCAGGCACACTGCAGCTGTTCAAGGCATCCCAAGGGGAGTACAAAAGTGCAACAACATGGCAGCTTTCACAGATTTTTCCTTGGCACCATCCCTATATCTAGGCTGTTTTATCTGCCTAGGGTAAGGGTTAGGGTTCAGCCTAGGGCTTGGAGTTTTTTAACCAGGAAGCCCTGAGTTCCAGGCTTACTGCATCTGCCAAAGGCATCCCAAAGGGAGTGCAAAAGTTCCACAACATGGCTGCTTTCACGGCTTTTCCCTTAGGAAGAACCCTAATAGGCGGCTGATTTACCTTCCTAGGGTTACTGTTAGGCTTAGGCCTAGGACTTTTAAAACCAGGAAGCCCTGAGTTCCAGGCTTACTGCATCTGCCAAAGGCATCCCAAAGGGAGTGCAGAAGTGCCACAACATGGCTGCTTTCACGGCTTTTCCCTTAGGAAGTACCCTAATACGCGGCTGATTTACCTTCCTAGGGTTACTGTTAGGCTTAGGCCTAGGACTTTTAAAACCAGGAAGCCCTGGCCTCCAGGCACACTGCAGCTGCGAAAGGCATCCCAAGGGGAGCGCAAAAGTGACACAACTTGGCTGCCACCACTGATATTTCCATGGGACCATCCCGAACCATAGGCTGATTTTCCTTCCTAGGGTTAAGGTTTGAGTTACGCCTGGGGTAAGGGTTCTATTAACCAGAAAGCCCTGAGTTCCAAGAACACAGAGCTGCGAAGGACTTCCCAAGAAGAGCGCAAAAGTACCACAACATGCCTGCCTCCACAGCTTTTTCCTTGGGGACATGCCTAATTCCTGGCTGATTTGCCTTTCTCGTCTTAGGGTTGGGGTTCGGCCTAGGGCTAGGATTTTTTTAACTAGGAAGCCCTGAGTTCCAGGCTTACTGCATCTGCCAAAGGCATCCCAAAGGGAGTGCAAAAGTGCCACAACATGGCTGCTATCACGGCTTTTCCCTTAGGAAGAACCCTAATACGCGGCTGATTTACCTTCCTAGGGTTACTGTTAGGCTTAGGCCTAGGACTTTTAAAACCAGGAAGCCCTGGGCTCCAGGCACATGCAGCTGTTAAAGGCATCCCAAGAGGGCCGCAGAAGTGACACAACTTGGCTGCCTCTGCTGCTATTCTCATGAGACCATCGTGAACCATAGGCTGATTTTCCTTCCTAGGGTGAAGGTTTGAGTTACGCCTCGGGTAAGGGTTCTATTAACCAGAAAGCCCTGAGTTCCAAGAACACAGCAGCTGCGAAGGACTACCCAAGAAGAGCGCAAAAGTACCACAACATGCCTGCCTCCACAGCTTTTTCCTTGGGGACATGCCTAATTCCTGGCTGATTTGCCTTTCTCGTCTTAGGGTTGGGGTTCGGCCTAGGGCTAGGATTTTAAAATCAGGAAGCCCTGAGTTCCAGGCACACTGGAGGTTTGAAAGTCATCCAAAAGGTAGTGCAAAAGTGCCACAACATGGTTCCTTTCACGGCTTTTTCCTTGGCAAGAAGCTTAACACCAGGCTGATTTCCCTTCCCAGGGTTACTGTTAGGCTTAGGCCTAGGGCAAGGATTTTTAAAACTAGGAAGCCCTTAGATCCAGGCACACTGCAGCTGTTCAAGGCATCCCAAGGGGAGTACAAAAGTGCAACAACATGGCAGCTTTCACAGCTTTTTCCTTGGCACCATCCCTATACCTAGGCTGTTTTATCTGCCTAGGGTAAGGGTTAGGGTTCAGCCTAGGGCTTGGAGTTTTTTAACCAGGAAGCCCTGAGTTCCAGGCTTACTGCATCTGCCAAAGGCATCCCAAATGGAGTGCAAAAGTTCCACAACATGGCTGCTTTCACGGCTTTTCCCTTAGGAAGAACCCTAATACGCGGCTGATTTACCTTCCTAGGGTTACTGTTAGGCTTAGGCCTAGGACTTTTAAAACCAGGAAGCCCTGAGTTCCAGGATTACTGCATCTGCCAAAGGCATCCCAAAGGGAGTGCAGAAGTGCCACAACATGGCTGCTTTCACGGCTTTTCCCTTAGGAAGAACCCTAATACGCGGCTGATTTACCTTCCTAGGGTTACTGTTAGGCTTAGGCCTAGGACTTTTAAAACCAGGAAGCTCTTAGCTCCAGGCACACTGCAGCTGCGAAAGGCATCCCAAGGGGAGCGCAAAAGTGACACAACTTGGCTGCCACCACTGATATTTCCATGAGACCATCCCGAACCATAGGCTGATTTTCCTTCCTAGGGTTAAGGTTTGAGTTACGCCTAGGGTAAGGGTTCTATTAACCAGAAAGCCCTGAGTTCCAAGAACAAAGCAGCTGCGAAGGACTAGCCAAGAAGAGCGCAAAAGTACCACAACATGCCTGCCTCCACAGCTTTTTCCTTGGGGACATGCCTAATTCCTGGCTGATTTGCCTTTCTCGTCTTAGGGTTGGGGTTCGGCCTAGGGCTAGGATTTTTAAAATCAGGAAGCCCTGAGTTCCAGGCACACTGGAGCTGTGAAAGGCATCCAAAAGGGAGTGCAAAAGTGCCACAACATGGTTGCTTTCACGGCCTTTTCCTTGGCAAGAAGCTTAACACCAGGCTGATTTAACTTCCCAGGGTTACTGTAAGGCTTAGGCCTAGGGCTAGGATTTTTAAAACTAGGAAGCCCTTAGATCCAGGCACACTGCAGCTGTTCAAGGCATCCCAAGGGGAGTACAAAAGTGCAACAACATGGCAGCTTTCACAGCTTTTTCCTTGGCACCATCCCTATACCTAGGCTGTTTTATCTGCCTAGGGTTAGGGTTAGGGTTCAGCCTAGGGCTTGGAGTTTTTTAACCAGGAAGCCCTGAGTTCCAGACTTACTGCATCTGCCAAAGGCATCCCAAAGGGAGTGCAAAAGTGCCACAACATGGCTGCTTTCACAGCTTTTCCCTTAGGAAGAACCCTAATACGCGGCTGATTTACCTTCCTAGGGTTACTGTTAGGCTTAGGCCTAGGACTTTTAAAACCAGGAAGCCCTGGGCTCCAGGCACACTGAAGCTGTTAAAGGCATCCCAATAGGGCCGCAGAAGTGACACAACTTGGCTGCCTCTGCTTCTATTCTCATGAGACCATCCCGAACCATAGGCTGATTTTCCTTCCTAGGGGTAATGTTTGAGTTTCGCCTAGGGTAAGAGGTCTATTAACCAGAAAGACCTGAGTTCCAAGAACACAGCAGCTGCGAAGGACTAGCCAAGAAGAGCGCAAAAGTACCACAACATGCCTGCCTCCACAGCTTTTTCCTTGGGGACATGCCTAATTCCTGGCTGATTTGCCTTTCTCGTCTTAGGGTTGGGGTTCGGCCTAGGGCTAGGATTTTTTTAACTAGGAAGCCCTGAGTTCCAGGCTTACTGCATCTGCCAAAGGCATCCCAAAGGGAGTGCAGAAGTGCCACAACATGGCTGCTTTCACAGCTTTTCCCTTAGGAAGAACCCTAATACCCGGCTGATTCACCTTCCTAGGGTTACTGTTAGGCTTAGGCCTAGGACTTTTAAAACCAGGAAGCCCTGGGCTCCAGGCACACTGCAGCTGCGAAAGGCATCCCAAGGGGAGCGCAAAAGTGACACAACTTGGCTGCCACCACTGATATTTCCATGAGACCATCCCGAACCATAGGCTGATTTTCCTTCCTAGGGTTAAGGTTTGAGTTACGCCTGGGGTAAGGGTTCTATTAACCAGAAAGCCCTGAGTTCCAAGAACACAGCAGCTGCGAAGGACTACCCAAGAAGAGCGCAAAAGTACCACAACATGCCTGCCTCCACAGCTTTTTCCTTGGGGACATGCCTAATTCCTGGCTGATTTGCCTTTCTCGTCTTAGGGTTGGGGTTCGGCCTAGGGCTAGGATTTTTTTAACTAGGAAGCCCTGAGTTCCAGGCTTACTGCATCTGCCAAAGGCATCCCAAAGGGAGTGCAAAAGTGCCACAACATGGCTGCTATCACGGCTTTTCCCTTAGGAAGAACCCTAATACCCGGCTGATTTACCTTCCTAGGGTTACTGTTAGGCTTAGGCCTAGGACTTTTAAAACCAGGAAGCCCTGGGCTCCAGGCACATGCAGCTGTTAAAGGCATCCCAAGAGGGCCGCAGAAGTGACACAACTTGGCTGCCTCTGCTGCTATTCTCATGAGACAATCGTGAACCATAGGCTGATTTTCCTTCCTAGGGTGAAGGTTTGAGTTACGCCTCGGATAAGGGTTCTATTAACCAGAAAGCCCTGAGTTCCAAGAACACAGCAGCTGCGAACGACTACCCAAGAAGAGCGCAAAAGTACCACAACATGCCTGCCTCCACAGCTTTTTCCTTGGGGACATGCCTAATTCCTGGCTGATTTGCCTTTCTCGTCTTAGGGTTGGGGTTCGGCCTAGGGCTAGGATTTTTTTAACTAGGAAGCCCTGAGTTCCAGGCTTACTGCATCTGCCAAAGGCATCCCAAAGGGAGTGCAAAAGTGCCACAACATGGCTGCTATCACGGCTTTTCCCTTAGGAAGAACCCTAATACGCGGCTGATTTACCTTCCTAGGGTTACTGTTAGGCTTAGGCCTAGGACTTTTAAAACCAGGAAGCCCTGGGCTCCAGGCACATGCAGCTGTTAAAGGCATCCCAAGAGGGCCGCAGAAGTGACACAACTTGGCTGCCTCTGCTGCTATTCTCATGAGACCATCGTGAACCATAGGCTGATTTTCCTTCCTAGGGTGAAGGTTTGAGTTACGCCTGGGGTAAGGGTTCTATTAACCAGAAAGCCCTGAGTTCCAAGAACACAGCAGCTGCGAAGGACTACCCAAGAAGAGCGCAAAAGTACCACAACATGCCTGCCTCCACAGATTTTTCCTTGGGGACATGCCTAATTCCTGGCTGATTTGCCTTTCTCGTCTTAGGGTTGGGGTTCGGCCTAGGGCTAGGATTTTTAAAATCAGGAAGCCCTGAGTTCCAGGCACACTGGAGCTTTGAAAGTCATCCAAATGGTAGTGCAAAAGTGCCACAACATGGTTCCTTTCACGGCTTTTTCCTTGGCAAGAAGCTTAACACCAGGTTGATTTCCCTTCCCAGGGTTACTGTTAGGCTTAGGCCTAGGGCAAGGATTTTTAAAACTAGGAAGCCCTTAGATCCAGGCACACTGCAGCTGTTCAAGGCATCCCAAGGGGAGTACAAAAGTGCAACAACATGGCAGCTTTCACAGCTTTTTCCTTGGCACCATCCCTATACCTAGGCTGTTTTATCTGCCTAGGGTAAGGGTTAGGGTTCAGCCTAGGGCTTGGAGTTTTTTAACCAGGAAGCCCTGAGTTCCAGGCTTACTGCATCTGCCAAAGGCATCCCAAAGGGAGTGCAAAAGTTCCACAACATGGCTGCTTTCACGGCTTTTCCCTTAGGAAGAACCCTAATACGCGGCTGATTTACCTTCCTAGGGTTACTGTTAGGCTTAGGCCTAGGACTTTTAAAACCAGGAAGCCCTGAGTTCCAGGCTTACTGCATCTGCCAAAGGCATCCCAAAGGGAGTGCAGAAGTGCCACAACATGGCTGCTTTCACGGCTTTTCCCTTAGGAAGAACCCTAATACGCGGCTGATTTACCTTCCTAGGGTTACTGTTAGGCTTAGGCCTAGGACTTTTAAAACCAGGAAGCTCTTAGCTCCAGGCACACTGCAGCTGCGAAAGGCATCCCAAGGGGAGCGCAAAAGTGACACAACTTGGCTGCCACCACTGATATTTCCATGAGACCATCCCGAACCATAGGCTGATTTTCCTTCCTAGGGTTAAGGTTTGAGTTACGCCTAGGGTAAGGGTTCTATTAACCAGAAAGCCCTGAGTTCCAAGAACACAGCAGCTGCGAAGGACTAGCCAAGAAGAGCGCAAAAGTACCACAACATGCCTGCCTCCACAGCTTTTTCCTTGGGGACATGCCTAATTCCTGGCTGATTTGCCTTTCTCGTCTTAGGGTTGGGGTTCGGCCTAGGGCTAGGATTTTTTTAACTAGGAAGCCCTGAGTTCCAGGCTTACTTCATCTGCCAAAAGCATCCCAAAGGGAGTGCAGAAGTGCCACAACATGGCTGCTTTCACGGCTTTTCCCTTAGGAAGAACCCTAATACGCGGCTGATTTACCTTCCTAGGGTTACTGTTAGGCTTAGGCCTAGGACTTTTAAAACCAGGAAGCCCTTAGCTCCAGGCACATGCAGCTGTTAAAGGCATCCCAAGAGGGCCGCAGAAGTGACACAACTTGGCTGCCTCTGCTGCTATTCTCATGAGACCATCGTGAACCATAGGCTGATTTTCCTTCCTAGGGTTAAGGTTTGAGTTACGCCTAGGGTAAGAGGTCTATTAACCAGAAAGACCTGAGTTCCAAGAACACAGCAGCTGCGAAGGACTACCCAAGAAGAGCGCAAAAGTACCACAACGTGCCTGCCTCCACAGCTTTTTCCTTGGGGACATGCCTAATTCCTGGCTGATTTGCCTTTCTCGTCTTAGGGTTGGGGTTCGGCCTAGGGCTAGGATTTTTTTAACTAGGAAGCCCTGAGTTCCAGGCTTACTGCATCTGCCAAAGGCATCCCAAAGGGAGTGCAAAAGTGCCACAACATGGCTGCTATCACGGCTTTTCCCTTAGGAAGAACCCTAATACCCGGCTGATTTACCTTCCTAGGGTTACTGTTAGGCTTAGGCCTAGGACTTTTAAAACCAGGAAGCCCTGGGCTCCAGGCACATGCAGCTGTTAAAGGCATCCCAAGAGGGCCGCAGAAGTGACACAACTTGGCTGCCTCTGCTGCTATTCTCATGAGACCATCGTGAACCATAGGCTGATTTTCCTTCCTAGGGTGAAGGTTTGAGTTACGCCTCGGGTAAGGGTTCTATTAACCAGAAAGCCCTGAGTTCCAAGAACACAGCAGCTGCGAAGGACTACCCAAGAAGAGCGCAAAAGTACCACAACATGCCTGCCTCCACAGCTTTTTCCTTGGGGACATGCCTAATTCCTGGCTGATTTGCCTTTCTCGTCTTAGGGTTGGGGTTCGGCCTAGGGCTAGGATTTTTTTAACTAGGAAGCCCTGAGTTCCAGGCTTACTGCATCTGCCAAAGGCATCCCAAAGGGAGTGCAAAAGTGCCACAACATGGCTGCTATCACGGCTTTTCCCTTAGGAAGAACCCTAATACGCGGCTGATTTACCTTCCTAGGGTTACTGTTAGGCTTAGGCCTAGGACTTTTAAAACCAGGAAGCCCTGGGCTCCAGGCACATGCAGCTGTTAAAGGCATCCCAAGAGGGCCGCAGAAGTGACACAACTTGGCTGCCTCTGCTGCTATTCTCATGAGACCATCGTGAACCATAGGCTGATTTTCCTTCCTAGGGTGAGGGTTTGAGTTACGCCTCGGGTAAGGGTTCTATTAACCAGAAAGCCCTGAGTTCCAAGAACACAGCAGCTGCGAAGGACTACCCAAGAAGAGCGCAAAAGTACCACAACATGCCTGCCTCCACAGCTTTTTCCTTGGGGACATGCCTAATTCCTGGCTGATTTGCCTTTCTCGTCTTAGGGTTGGGGTTCGGCCTAGGGCTAGGATTTTTAAAATCAGGAAGCCCTGAGTTCCAGGCACACTGGAGCTTTGAAAGTCATCCAAAAGGTAGTGCAAAAGTGCCACAACATGGTTCCTTTCACGGCTTTTTCCTTGGCAAGAAGCTTAACACCAGGCTGATTTCCCTTCCCAGGGTTACTGTTAGGCTTAGGCCTAGGGCAAGGATTTTTAAAACTAGGAAGCCCTTAGATCCAGGCACACTGCAGCTGTTCAAGGCATCCCAAGGGGAGTACAAAATTGCAACAACATGGCAGCTTTCACAGCTTTTTCCTTGGCACCATCCCTATACCTAGGCTGTTTTATCTGCCTAGGGTAAGGGTTAGGGTTCAGCCTAGGGCTTGGAGTTTTTTAACCAGGAAGCCCTGAGTTCCAGGCTTACTGCATCTGCCAAAGGCATCCCAAATGGAGTGCAAAAGTTCCACAACATGGCTGCTTTCACGGCTTTTCCCTTAGGAAGAACCCTAATACGCGGCTGATTTACCTTCCTAGGGTTACTGTTAGGCTTAGGCCTAGGACTTTTAAAACCAGGAAGCCCTGAGTTCCAGGCTTACTGCATCTGCCAAAGGCATCCCAAAGGGAGTGCAGAAGTGCCACAACATGGCTGCTTTCACGGCTTTTCCCTTAGGAAGAACCCTAATACGCGGCTGATTTACCTTCCTAGGGTTACTGTTAGGCTTAGGCCTAGGACTTTTAAAACCAGGAAGCTCTTAGCTCCAGGCACACTGCAGCTGCGAAAGGCATCCCAAGGGGAGTGCAAAAGTGACACAACTTGGCTGCCACCACTGATATTTCCATGAGACCATCCCGAACCATAGGCTGATTTTCCTTCCTAGGGTTAAGGTTTGAGTTACGCCTAGGGTAAGGGTTCTATTAACCAGAAAGCCCTGAGTTCCAAGAACACAGCAGCTGCGAAGGACTAGCCAAGAAGAGCGCAAAAGTACCACAACATGCCTGCCTCCACAGCTTTTTCCTTGGGGACATGCCTAATTGCTGGCTGATTTGCCTTTCTCGTCTTAGGGTTGGGGTTCGGCCTAGGGCTAGGATTTTTAAAATCAGGAAGCCCTGAGTTCCAGGCACACTGGAGCTGTGAAAGGCATCCAAAAGGGAGTGCAAAAGTGCCACAACATGGTTGCTTTCACGGCCTTTTCCTTGGCAAGAAGCTTAACACCAGGCTGATTTAACTTCCCAGGGTTACTGTAAGGCTTAGGCCTAGGGCTAGGATTTTTAAAACTAGGAAGCCCTTAGATCCAGGCACACTGCAGCTGTTCAAGGCATCCCAAGGGGAGTACAAAAGTGCAACAACATGGCAGCTTTCACAGCTTTTTCCTTGGCACCATCCCTATACCTAGGCTGATTTATCTGCCTAGGGTTAGGGTTAGGGTTCAGCCTAGGGCTTGGAGTTTTTTAACCAGGAAGCCCTGAGTTCCAGACTTACTGCATCTGCCAAAGGCATCCCAAAGGGAGTGCAAAAGTGCCACAACATGGCTGCTTTCACAGCTTTTCCCTTAGGAAGAACCCTAATACCCGGCTGATTTACCTTCCTAGGGTTACTGTTAGGCTTAGGCCTAGGACTTTTAAAACCAGGAAGCCCTGGGCTCCAGGCACACTGAAGCTGTTAAAGGCATCCCAAGAGGGCCGCAGAAGTGACACAACTTGGCTGCCTCTGCTTCTATTCTCATGAGACCATCCGGAACCATAGGCTGATTTTCCTTCCTAGGGTTAAGGTTTGAGTTTCGCCTAGGGTAAGAGGTCTATTAACCAGAAAGACCTGAGTTCCAAGAACACAGCAGCTGCGAAGGACTAGCCAAGAAGAGCGCAAAAGTACCACAACATGCCTGCCTCCACAGCTTTTTCCTTGGGGACATGCCTAATTCCTGGCTGATTTGCCTTTCTCGTCTTAGGGTTGGGGTTCGGCCTAGGGCTAGGATTTTTTTAACTAGGAAGCCCTGAGTTCCAGGCTTACTGCATCTGCCAAAGGCATCCCAAAGGGAGTGCAGAAGTGCCACAACATGGCTGCTTTCACAGCTTTTCCCTTAGGAAGAACCCTAATACCCGGCTGATTCACCTTCCTAGGGTTACTGTTAGGCTTAGGCCTAGGACTTTTAAAACCAGGAAGCCCTGGGCTCCAGGCACACTGCAGCTGCGAAAGGCATCCCAAGGGGAGCGCAAAAGTGACACAACTTGGCTGCCACCACTGATATTTCCATGAGACCATCCCGAACCATAGGCTGATTTTCCTTCCTAGGGTTAAGGTTTGAGTTACGCCTGGGGTAAGGGTTCTATTAACCAGAAAGCCCTGAGTTCCAAGAACACAGCAGCTGCGAAGGACTACCCAAGAAGAGCGCAAAAGTACCACAACATGCCTGCCTCCACAGCTTTTTCCTTGGGGACATGCCTAATTCCTGGCTGATTTGCCTTTCTCGTCTTAGGGTTGGGGTTCGGACTAGGGCTAGGATTTTTTTAACTAGGAAGCCCTGAGTTCCAGGCTTACTTCATCTTCCAAAAGCATCCCAAAGGGAGTGCAGAAGTGCCACAACATGGCTGCTTTCACGGCTTTTCCCTTAGGAAGAACCCTAATACGCGGCTGATTTACCTTCCTAGGGTTACTGTTAGGCTTAGGCCTAGGACTTTTAAAACCAGGAAGCCCTTAGCTCCAGGCACATGCAGCTGTTCAAGGCATCCCAAGAGGGCCGCAGAAGTGACACAACTTGGCTGCCTCTGCTGCTATTCTCATGAGACCATCGTGAACCATAGGCTGATTTTCCTTCCTAGGGTTAAGGTTTAGGTTACGCCTAGGGTAAGAGGTCTATTAACCAGAAAGACCTGAGTTCCAAGAACACAGCAGCTGCGAAGGACTACCCAAGAAGAGCGCAAAAGTACCACAACGTGCCTGCCTCCACAGCTTTTTCCTTGGGGACATGCCTAATTCCTGGCTGATTTGCCTTTCTCGTCTTAGGGTTGGGGTTCGGCCTAGGGCTAGGATTTTTTTAACTAGGAAGCCCTGAGTTCCAGGCTTACTGCATCTGCCAAAGGCATCCCAAAGGGAGTGCAAAAGTGCCACAACATGGCTGCTATCACGGCTTTTCCCTTTGGAAGAACCCTAATACCCGGCTGATTTACCTTCCTAGGGTTACTGTTAGGCTTAGGCCTAGGACTTTTAAAACCAGGAAGCCCTGGGCTCCAGGCACATGCAGCTGTTAAAGGCATCCCAAGAGGGCCGCAGAAGTGACACAACTTGGCTGCCTCTGCTGCTATTCTCATGAGACCATCGTGAACCATAGGCTGATTTTCCTTCCTAGGGTGAAGGTTTGAGTTACGCCTCGGATAAGGGTTCTATTAACCAGAAAGCCCTGAGTTCCAAGAACACAGCAGCTGCGAACGACTACCCAAGAAGAGCGCAAAAGTACCACAACATGCCTGCCTCCACAGCTTTTTCCTTGGGGACATGCCTAATTCCTGGCTGATTTGCCTTTCTCGTCTTAGGGTTGGGGTTCGGCCTAGGGCTAGGATTTTTTTAACTAGGAAG
Source organism: Ammospiza maritima maritima (assembly GCA_036010785.1). Taxonomy (NCBI): domain Eukaryota; kingdom Metazoa; phylum Chordata; class Aves; order Passeriformes; family Passerellidae; genus Ammospiza; species Ammospiza maritima. Next base: position 6,401,952 of record CM069694.1, read on the forward strand.
CCCTGAGTTCCAGGCTTACTGCATCTGCCAAAGGCATCCCAAAGGGAGTGCAAAAGTGCCACAACATGGCTGCTATCACGGCTTTTCCCTTAGGAAGAACCCTAATACGCGGCTGATTTACCTTCCTAGGGTTACTGTTAGGCTTAGGCCTAGGACTTTTAAAACCAGGAAGCCCTGGGCTCCAGGCACATGCAGCTGTTAAAGGCATCCCAAGAGGGCCGCAGAAGTGACACAACTTGGCTGCCTCTGCTGCTATTCTCATGAGACCATCGTGAACCATAGGCTGATTTTCCTTCCTAGGGTGAAGGTTTGAGTTACGCCTCGGGTAAGGGTTCTATTAACCAGAAAGCCCTGAGTTCCAAGAACACAGCAGCTGCGAAGGACTACCCAAGAAGAGCGCAAAAGTACCACAACATGCCTGCCTCCACAGATTTTTCCTTGGGGACATGCCTAATTCCTGGCTGATTTGCCTTTCTCGTCTTAGGGTTGGGGTTCGGCCTAGGGCTAGGATTTTTAAAATCAGGAAGCCCTGAGTTCCAGGCACACTGGAGCTTTGAAAGTCATCCAAAAGGTAGTGCAAAAGTGCCACAACATGGTTCCTTTCACGGCTTTTTCCTTGGCAAGAAGCTTAACACCAGGCTGATTTCCCTTCCCAGGGTTACTGTTAGGCTTAGGCCTAGGGCAAGGATTTTTAAAACTAGGAAGCCCTTAGATCCAGGCACACTGCAGCTGTTCAAGGCATCCCAAGGGGAGTACAAAAGTGCAACAACATGGCAGCTTTCACAGCTTTTTCCTTGGCACCATCCCTATACCTAGGCTGTTTTATCTGCCTAGGGTAAGGGTTAGGGTTCAGCCTAGGGCTTGGAGTTTTTTAACCAGGAAGCCCTGAGTTCCAGGCTTACTGCATCTGCCAAAGGCATCCCAAAGGGAGTGCAAAAGTTCCACAACATGGCTGCTTTCACGGCTTTTCCCTTAGGAAGAACCCTAATACGCGGCCGATTTACCTTCCTAGGGTTACTGTTAGGCTTAGGCCTAGGACTTTTAAAACCAGGAAGCCCTGAGTTCCAGGCTTACTGCATCTGCCAAAGGCATCCCAAAGGGAGTGCAGAAGTGCCACAACATGGCTGCTTTCACGGCTTTTCCCTTAGGAAGAACCCTAATACGCGGCTGATTTACCTTCCTAGGGTTACTGTTAGGCTTAGGCCTAGGACTTTTAAAACCAGGAAGCTCTTAGCTCCAGGCACACTGCAGCTGCGAAAGGCATCCCAAGGGGAGCGCAAAAGTGACACAACTTGGCTGCCACCACTGATATTTCCATGAGACCATCCCGAACCATAGGCTGATTTTCCTTCCTAGGGTTAAGGTTTGAGTTACGCCTAGGGTAAGGGTTCTATTAACCAGAAAGCCCTGAGTTCCAAGAACACAGCAGCTGCGAAGGACTAGCCAAGAAGAGCGCAAAAGTACCACAACATGCCTGCCTCCACAGCTTTTTCCTTGGGGACATGCCTAATTCCTGGCTGATTTGCCTTTCTCGTCTTAGGGTTGGGGTTCGGCCTAGGGCTAGGATTTTTTTAACTAGGAAGCCCTGAGTTCCAGGCTTACTGCATCTGCCAAAGGCATCCCAAAGGGAGTGCAAAAGTGCCACAACATGGCTGCTATCACGGCTTTTCCCTTAGGAAGAACCCTAATACCCGGCTGATTTACCTTCCTAGGGTTACTGTTAGGCTTAGGCCTAGGACTTTTAAAACCAGGAAGCCCTGGGCTCCAGGCACATGCAGCTGTTAAAGGCATCCCAAGAGGGCCGCAGAAGTGACACAACTTGGCTGCCTCTGCTGCTATTCTCATGAGACCATCGTGAACCATAGGCTGATTTTCCTTCCTAGGGTTAAGGTTTGAGTTACGCCTCGGGTAAGGGTTCTATTAACCAGAAAGCCCTGAGTTCCAAGAACACAGCAGCTGCGAAGGACTACCCAAGAAGAGCGCAAAAGTACCACAACATGCCTGCCTCCACAGCTTTTTCCTTGGGGACATGCCTAATTCCTGGCTGATTTGCCTTTCTCGTCTTAGGGTTGGGGTTCGGCCTAGGGCTAGGATTTTTAAAATCAGGAAGCCCTGAGTTCCAGGCACACTGGAGCTTTGAAAGTCATCCAAAAGGTAGTGCAAAAGTGCCACAACATGGTTCCTTTCACGGCTTTTTCCTTGGCAAGAAGCTTAACACCAGGCTGATTTCCCTTCCCAGGGTTACTGTTAGGCTTAGGCCTAGGGCTAGGATTTTTAAAACTAGGAAGCCCTTAGATCCAGGCACACTGCAGCTGTTCAAGGCATCCCAAGGGGAGTACAAAAGTGCAACAACATGGCAGCTTTCACAGCTTTTTCCTTGGCACCATCCCTATACCTAGGCTGTTTTATCTGCCTAGGGTAAGGGTTAGGGTTCAGCCTAGGGCTTGGAGTTTTTTAACCAGGAAGCCCTGAGTTCCAGGCTTACTGCATCTGCCAAAGGCATCCCAAAGGGAGTGCAAAAGTTCCACAACATGGCTGCTTTCACGGCTTTTCCCTTAGGAAGAACCCTAATACGCGGCTGATTTACCTTCCTAGGGTTACTGTTAGGCTTAGGCCTAGGACTTTTAAAACCAGGAAGCCCTGAGTTCCAGGCTTACTGCATCTGCCAAAGGCATCCCAAAGGGAGTGCAAAAGTGCCACAACATGGCTGCTATCACGGCTTTTCCCTTAGGAAGAACCCTAATACCCGGCTGATTTACCTTCCTAGGGTTACTGTTAGGCTTAGGCCTAGGACTTTTAAAACCAGGAAGCTCTTAGCTCCAGGCACACTGCAGCTGCGAAAGGCATCCCAAGGGGAGCTCAAAAGTGACACAACTTGGCTGCCACCACTGATATTTCCATGAGACCATCCCGAACCATAGGCTGATTTTCCTTCCTAGGGTTAAGGTTTGAGTTACGCCTAGGGTAAGGGTTCTATTAACCAGAAAGCCCTGAGTTCCAAGAACACAGCAGCTGCGAAGGACTAGCCAAGAAGAGCGCAAAAGTACCACAACATGCCTGCCTCCACAGCTTTTTCCTTGGGGACATGCCTAATTCCTGGCTGATTTGCCTTTCTCGTCTTAGGGTTGGGGTTCGGCCTAGGGATAGGATTTTTAAAATCAGGAAGCCCTGAGTTCCAGCACACTGGAGCTGTGAAAGGCATCCAAAAGGGAGTGCAAAAGTGCCACAACATGGTTGCTTTCACGGCCTTTTCCTTGGCAAGAAGCTTAACACCAGGCTGATTTAACTTCCCAGGGTTACTGTAAGGCTTAGGCCTAGGGCTAGGATTTTTAAAACTAGGAAGCCCTTAGATCCAGGCACACTGCAGCTGTTCAAGGCATCCCAAGGGGAGTACAAAAGTGCAACAACATGGCAGCTTTCACAGCTTTTTCCTTGGCACCATCCCTATACCTAGGCTGTTTTATCTGCCTAGGGTTAGGGTTAGGGTTCAGCCTAGGGCTTGGAGTTTTTTAACCAGGAAGCCCTGAGTTCCAGACTTACTGCATCTGCCAAAGGCATCCCAAAGGGAGTGCAAAAGTGCCACAACATGGCTGCTTTCACAGCTTTTCCCTTAGGAAGAACCCTAATACGCGGCTGATTTACCTTCCTAGGGTTACTGTTAGGCTTTGGCCTAGGACTTTTAAAACCAGGAAGCCCTGGGCTCCAGGCACACTGAAGCTGTTAAAGGCATCCCAAGAGGGCCGCAGAAGTGACACAACTTGGCTGCCTCTGCTGCTATTCTCATGAGACCATCGTGAACCATAGGCTGATTTTCCTTCCTAGGGTGAAGGTTTGAGTTACGCCTCGGGTAAGGGTTCTATTAACCAGAAAGCCCTGAGTTCCAAGAACACAGCAGCTGCGAACGACTACCCAAGAAGAGCGCAAAAGTACCACAACATGCCTGCCTCCACAGCTTTTTCCTTGGGGACATGCCTAATTCCTGGCTGATTTGCCTTTCTCGTCTTAGGGTTGGGGTTCGGCCTAGGGCTAGGATTTTAAAATCAGGAAGCTCTGAGTTCCAGGCACACTGGAGCTTTGAAAGGCATCCAAAAGGTAGTGCAAAAGTGCCACAACATGGTTCCTTTCACGGCTTTTTCCTTGGCAAGAAGCTTAACACCAGGCTGATTTCCCTTCCCAGGGTTACTGTTAGGCTTAGGCCTAGGGCTAGGATTTTTAAAACTAGGAAGCCCTTAGATCCAGGCACACTGCAGCTGTTCAAGGCATCCCAAGGGGAGTACAAAAGTGCAACAACATGGCAGCTTTCACAGCTTTTTCCTTGGCACCATCCCTATACCTAGGCTGTTTTATCTGCCTAGGGTAAGGGTTAGGGTTCAGCCTAGGGCTTGGAGTTTTTTAACCAGGAAGCCCTGAGTTCCAGGCTTACTGCATCTGCAAAGGCATCCCAAAGGGAGTGCAAAAGTTCCACAACATGGCTGCTTTCACGGCTTTTCCCCTTAGGAAGAACCCTAATACGCGGCTGATTTACCTTCCTAGGGTTACTGTTAGGCTTAGGCCTAGGACTTTTAAAACCAGGAAGCCCTGAGTTCCAGGCTTACTGCATCTGCCAAAGGCATCCCAAAGGGAGTGCAGAAGTGCCACAACATGGCTGCTTTCACGGCTTTTCCCCTTAGGAAGAACCCTAATACGCGGCTGATTTACCTTCCTAGGGTTTACTGTTAGGCTTAGGCCTAGGACTTTAAAACCAGGAAGCTCTTAGCTCCAGGCACACTGCAGCTGCGAAAGGCATCCCAAGGGGAGCGCAAAAGTGACACAACTTGGCTGCCACCACTGATATTTCCATGAGACCATCCCGAACCATAGGCTGATTTTCCTTCCTAGGGTTAAGGTTTGAGTTACGCCTAGGGTAAGGGTTCTATTAACCAGAAAGCCCTGAGTTCCAAGAACACAGCAGCTGCGAAGGACTAGCCAAGAAGAGCGCAAAAGTACCACAACATGCCTGCCTCCACAGCTTTTTCCTTGGGGACATGCCTAATTCCTGGCTGATTTGCCTTTCTCGTCTTAGGGTTGGGGTTCGGCCTAGGGCTAGGATTTTTAAAATCAGGAAGCCCTGAGTTCCAGGCACACTGGAGCTGTGAAAGGCATCCAAAAGGGAGTGCAAAAGTGCCACAACATGGTTGCTTTCACGGCTTTTTCCTTGGCAAGAAGCTTAACACCAGGCTGATTTAACTTCCCAGGGTTACTGTAAGGCTTAGGCCTAGGGCTAGGATTTTTAAAACTAGGAAGCCCTTAGATCCAGGCACACTGCAGCTGTTCAAGGCATCCCAAGGGGAGTACAAAAGTGCAACAACATGGCAGCTTTCACAGCTTTTTCCTTGGCACCATCCCTATACCTAGGCTGTTTTATCTGCCTAGGGTTAGGGTTAGGGTTCAGCCTAGGGCTTGGAGTTTTTTAACCAGGAAGCCCTGAGTTCCAGGCTTACTGCATCTGCCAAAGGCATCCCAAAGGGAGTGCAAAAGTGCCACAACATGGCTGCTTTCACGGCTTTTCCCTTAGGAAGAACCCTAATACGCGGCTGATTTACCTTCCTAGGGTTACTGTTAGGCTTAGGCCTAGGACTTTTAAAACCAGGAAGCCCTTAGCTCCAGGCACATGCAGCTGTTCAAGGCATCCCAAGAGGGCCGCAGAAGTGACACAACTTGGCTGCCTCTGCTGCTATTCTCATGAGACCATCGTGAACCATAGGCTGATTTTCCTTCCTAGGGTTAAGGTTTGAGTTTCGCCTAGGGTAAGAGTTCTATTAACCAGAAAGACCTGAGTTCCAAGAACACAGCAGCTGCGAAGGACTACCCAAGAAGAGCGCAAAAGTACCACAATGTGCCTGCCTCCACAGCTTTTTCCTTGGGGACATGCCTAATTCCTGGCTGATTTGCCTTTCTCGTCTTAGGGTTGGGGTTCGGCCTAGGGCTAGGATTTTTTTAACTAGGAAGCCCTGAGTTCCAGGCTTACTGCATCTGCCAAAGGCATCCCAAAGGGAGTGCAAAAGTGCCACAACATGGCTGCTTTCACGGCTTTTCCCTTAGGAAGAACCCTAATACGTGGCTGATTTACCTTCCTAGGGTTACTGTTAGGCTTAGGCCTAGGACTTTTAAAACCAGGAAGCCCTGGGCTCCAGGCACACTGCAGCTGTTAAAGGCATCCCAAGAGGGCTGCAGAAGTGACGCAACTTGGCTGCCTCTGCTGCTATTCTCATGAGACCATCCCGAACCATAGGCTGATTTTCCTTCCTAGGCTTAAGGTTTGAGTTACGCCTAGGGTAAGGGTTCTATTAACCAGAAAGCCCTGAGTTCCAAGAACACAGCAGCTGCGAAGGACTTCCCAAGAAGAGCGCAAAAGTACCACAACGTGCCTGCCTCCACAGCTTTTTCCTTGGGGACATGCCTAATTCCTGGCTGATTTGCCTTTCTCGTCTTAGGGTTGGGGTTCGGCCTAGGGCTAGGATTTTTTTAACCAGGAAGCCCTGAGTTCCAGGCTTACTGCATCTGCCAAAGGAATCCCAAAGGGAGTGCAGAAGTGCCACAACATGGCTGCTATCACGGCTTTTCCCTTAGGAAGAACCCTAATACCCGGCTGATTTACCTTCCTAGGGTTACTGTTAGGCTTAGGCCTAGGACTTTTAAAACCAGGAAGCCCTGAGTTCCAGGCTTACTGCATCTGCCAATGGCATCCCAAAGGGAGTGCAGAAGTGCCACAACATGGCTGCTTTCACGGCTTTTCCCTTAGGAAGAACCCTAATACGCGGCTGATTTACCTTCCTAGGGTTACTGTTAGGCTTAGGCCTAGGACTTTTAAAACCAGGAAACTCTTAGCTCCAGGCACACTGCAGCTGCGAAAGGCATCCCAAGGGGAGCGCAAAAGTGACACAACTTGGCTGCCACCACTGATATTTCCATGAGACCATCCTGAACCATAGGCTGATTTTCCTTCCTAGGGTTAAGATTTGAGTTACGCCTAGGGTAAGGGTTCTATTAACCAGAAAGCCCTGAGTTCTAAGAACACAGCAGCTGCGAATGACTAGCCAAGAAGAGCGCAAAAGTACCACAACATGCCTGCCTCCACAGCTTTTTCCTTGGGGACATGCCTAATTCCTGGCTGATTTGCCTTTCTCGTCTTAGGGTTGGGGTTCGGCCTAGGGCTAGGATTTTTAAAATCAGGAAGCCCTGAGTTCCAGGCACACTGGAGCTGTGAAAGGCATCCAAAAGGGAGTGCAAAAGTGCCACAACATGGTTGCTTTCACGGCTTTTTCCTTGGCAAGAAGCTTAACACCAGGCTGATTTAACTTCCCAGGGTTACTGTAAGGCTTAGGCCTAGGGCTAGGATTTTTAAAACTAGGAAGCCCTTAGATCCAGGCACACTGCAGCTGTTCAAGGCATCCCAAGGGGAGTACAAAAGTGCAACAACATGGCAGCTTTCACAGCTTTTTCCTTGGCACCATCCCTATACCTAGGCTGATTTATCTGCCTAGGGTTAGGGTAAGGGTTCAGCCTAGGGCTTGGAGTTTTTTAACCAGGAAGCCCTGAGTTCCAGGCTTACTGCATCTGCCAAAGGCATCCCAAAGGGAGTGCAGAAGTGCTACAACATGGCTGCTTTCACGGCTTTTCCCTTAGGAAGAACCCTAATACGCGGCTGATTTACCTTCCTAGGGTTACTGTTAGGCTTAGGCCTAGGACTTTTAAAACCAGGAAGCCCTGGGCTCCAGGCACACTGCAGCTGTTAAAGGCATCCCAAGAGGGCTGCAGAAGTGACACAACTTGGCTGCCTCTGCTTCTATTCTCATGAGACCATCCCGAACCATAGGCTGATTTTCCTTCCTAGGGTTAAGGTTTGAGTTACGCCTAGGGTAAGGGTTCTATTAACCAGAAAGCCCTGAGTTCCAAGAACACAGCAGCTGCGAAGGACTTCCCAAGAAGAGCGCAAAAGTACCACAACGTGCCTGCCTCCACAGCTTTTTCCTTGGGGACATGCCTAATTCCTGGCTGATTTGCCTTTCTCGTCTTAGGGTTGGGGTTCGGCCTAGGGCTAGGATTTTTTTAACTAGGAAGCCCTGAGTTCCAGGCTTACTGCATCTGCCAAAGGAATCCCAAAGGGAGTGCAGAAGTGCCACAACATGGCTGCTATCACGGCTTTTCCCTTAGGAAGAACCCTAATACCCGGCTGATTTACCTTCCTAGGGTTACTGTTAGGCTTAGGCCTAGGACTTTTAAAACCAGGAAGCCCTGGGCTCCAGGCACACTGCAGCTGTGAAAGGCATCCCAAGGGGAGCGCAAAAGTGACACAACTTGGCTGCCACCACTGATATTTCCATGAGACCATCCCGAATCATAGGCTGATTTTCCTTCCTAGGGTTAAGGTTTGAGTTACGCCTGGGGTAAGGGTTCTATTAACCAGAAAGCCCTGAGTTCCAAGAACACAGCAGCTGCGAAGGACTACCCAAGAAGAGCGCAAAAGTACCACAACATGCCTGCGTCGATAGCTTTTTCCTTGGGGACATGCCTAATTCCTGGCTGATTTGCCTTTCTCGTCTTAGGGTTGGGGTTCGGCCTAGGGATAGGATTTTTAAAATCAGGAAGCCCTGAGTTCCAGGCACACTGGAGCTGTGAAAGGCATCCAAAAGGGAGTGCAAAAGTGCCACAACATGGCTGCTTTCACGGCTTTTTCCTTGGCAAGAAGCCTAACACCAGGCTGATTTCCCTTCCCAGGGTTACTGTTAGGCTTAGGCCTAGGGCTAGGATTTTTAAAACTAGGAAGCCCTTAGATCCAGGCACACTGCAGCTGTTCAAGTCATCCCAAGGGGAGTACAAAAGTGCAGCAACATGGCAGCTTTCACAGCTTTTTCCTTGGCACCATCCCTATACCTAAGCTGATTTATCTGCCTAGGGTAAGGGTTAGGGTTCAGCCTAGGGCTTGGAGTTTTTTAACCAGGAAGCCCTGAGTTCCAGGCTTACTGCATCTGCCAAAGGCATCCCAAAGGGAGTGCAGAAGTGCCACAACATGGCTGCTTTCACGGCTTTTCCCTTAGGAAGAACCCTAATACCCGGCTGATTTACCTTCCTAGGGTTACTGTTAGGCTTAGGCCTAGGACTTTTAAAACCAGGAAGCCCTGGGCTCCAGGCACATGCAGCTGCGAAAGGCATCCCAAGGGGAGCGCAAAAGTGACACAACTTGGCTGCCACCACTGATATTTCCATGAGACCATCCCGAACCATTGGCTGATTTGCCTTCCTAGGCTTAAGGTTTGAGTTACGCCTAGGGTAAGGGTTCTATTAACCAGAAAGCCCTGAGTTCCAAGAACACAGCAGCTGCGAAGGACTACCCAAGAAGAGCGCAAAAGTACCACAACATGCCTGCCTCCACAGCTTTTTCCTTGGGGACATGCCTAATTCCTGGCTGATTTGCCTTTCTCGTCTTAGGGTTGGGGTTCGGCCTAGGGCTAGGATTTTTTTAACTAGGAAGCCCTGAGTTCCAGGCTTACTGCATCTGCCAAAGGCATCCCAAAGGGAGTGCAGAAGTGCCACAACATGGCTGCTTTCATGGCTTTTCCCTTAGGAAGAACCCTAATACGCGGCTGATTTACCTTCCTAGGGTTACTGTTAGGCTTAGGCCTAGGACTTTTAAAACCAGGAAGCCCTGGGCTCCAGGCATATGCAGCTGTTAAAGGCATCCCAAGGGGAGCGCAAAAGTGACACAACTTGGCTGCCACCACTGATATTTCCATGAGACCATCCCGAACCATAGGCTGATTTTCCTTCCTAGGGTTAAGGTTTGAGTTACGCCTAGGGTAAGGGTTCTATTAACCAGAAAGCCCTGAGTTCCAAGAACACAGCAGCTGCGAAGGACTACCCAAGAAGAGCGCAAAAGTATGACAACGTGCCTGCCTCCACAGCTTTTTCCTTGGGGACATGCCTAATTCCTGGCTGATTTGCCTTTCTCGTCTTAGGGTTGGGTTCGGCCTAGGGCTAGGATTTTTAAAATCAGGAAGCCCTGAGTTCCAGGCACACTGGAGCTGTGAAAGGCATCCAAAAGGGAGTGCAAAAGTGCCACAACATGGTTGCTTTCACGGCTTTTTCCTTGGCAAGAAGCTTAACACCAGGCTGATTTCCCTTCCCAGGGTTACTGTAAGGCTTAGGCCTAGGGCTAGGATTTTTAAAACTAGGAAGCCCTTAGATCCAGGCACACTGCAGCTGTTCAAGGCATCCCAAGGGGAGTACAAAAGTGCAACAACATGGCAGCTTTCACAGCTTTTTCCTTGGCACCATCCCTATACCTAGGCTGATTTATCTGCCTAGGGTTAGGGTTAGGGTTCAGCCTAGGGCTTGGAGTTTTTTAACCAGGAAGCCCTGAGTTCCAGGCTTACTGCATCTGCCAAAGGCATCCCAAAGGGAGTGCAGAAGTGCCACAACATGGCTGCTTTCACGGCTTTTCCCTTAGGAAGAACCCTAATACGCGGCTGATTTACCTTCCTAGGGTTACTGTTAGGCTTAGGCCTAGGACTTTTAAAACCAGGAAGCCCTGGGCTCCAGGCACACTGCAGCTGTTAAAGGCATCCCAAGAGGGCCACAGAAGTGACACAACTTGGCTGCCTCTGCTGCTATTCTCATGAGACCATCGCGAACCATAGGCTGATTTTCCTTCCTAGGGTTAATGTTTGAGTTTCGCCTAGGGTAAGAGGTCTATTAACCAGAAAGACCTGAGTTCCAAGAACACAGCAGCTGCGAAGGACTACCCAAGAAGAGCGCAAAAGTACCACAACATGCCTGCCTCCACAGCTTTTTCCTTGGGGACATGCCTAATTCCTGGCTGATTTGCCTTTCTCGTCTTAGGGTTGGGGTTCGGCCTAGGGCTAGGACTTTTTTAACTAGGAAGCCCTGAGTTCCAGGCTTACTGCATCTGCCAAAGGCATCCCAAAGGGAGTGCAGAAGTGCCACAACATGGCTGCTTTCACGGCTTTTCCCTTAGGAAGAACCCTAATACCCGGCTGATTTACCTTCCTAGGGTTACTGTTAGGCTTAGGACTAGGACTTTTAAAACCAGGAAGCCCTGGGCTCCAGGCACACTGCAGCTGTGAAAGGCATCCCAAGGGGAGCGCAAAAGTGACACAACTTGGCTGCCACCACTGATATTTCCATGAGACCATCCCGAATCATAGGCTGATTTTCCTTCGTAGGGTTAAGGTTTGAGTTACGCCTCGTGTAAGTGTTCTATTAAGAAGAAAGCCCTGAGTTCCAAGAGCACAGCAGCTGCGAAGGACTACCCAAGAAGAGCGCAAAAGTACCACAACGTGCCTGCCTCCACAGCTTTTTCCTTGGGGACATGCCTAATTCCTGGCTGATTTGCCTTTCTCGTCTTAGGGTTGGGGTTCGGCCTAGGGCTAGGATTTTTTTAACTAGGAAGCCCTGAGTTCCAGGCTTACTGCATCTGCCAAAGGCATCCCAAAGGGAGTGCAGAAGTGCCACAACATGGCTGCTTTCACAGCTTTTCCCTTAGGAAGAACCCTAATACGCGGCTGATTTACCTTCCTAGGGTTACTGTTAGGCTTAGGCCTAGGACTTTTAAAACCAGGAAGCCCTGGGCTCCAGGCACACTGCAGCTGCGAAAGGCATCCCAAGGGGACCGCAAAAGTGACACAACTTGGCTGCCACCACTGATATTTCCATGAGACCATCCCGAACCATAGGCTGATTTTCCTTCCTAGGGTTAAGGTTTGAGTTACGCCTGGGGTAAGGGTTCTATTAACCAGAAAGCCCTGAGTTCCAAGAACACAGCAGCTGCGAATGACTAGCCAAGAAGAGCGCAAAAGTACCACAACATGCCTGCCTCCACAGCTTTTTCCTTGGGGACATGCCTAATTCCTGGCTGATTTGCCTTTCTCGTCTTAGGTTTTGGGGTTCGGCCTAGGGCTAGGACTTTTAAAATCAGGAAGCCCTGAGTTCCAGGCACACTGGAGCTGTGAAAGGCATCCCAAAGGGAGTGCAAAAGTGCCACAACATGGTTGCTTTCACGGCTTTTTCCTTGGCAAGAAGCCTAACACCAGGCTTATTTCCCTTCCCAGTGTTACTGTTAGGCTTAGGCCTAGGGCTAGGATTTTTAAAACTAGGAAGCCCTGGGCTCCAGGCACACTGCAGCTGTTCAAGGCATCCCAAGGGGAGTACAAAAGTGCAACAACATGGCAGCTTTCACAGCTTTTTCCTTGGCACCATCCCTATACCTAGGCTGATTTATCTGCCTAGGGTTAGGGTTAGGGTTCAGCCTAGGGCTTGGAGTTTTTTAACCAGGAAGCCCTGAGTTCCAGGCTTACTGCATCTGCCAAAGGCATCCCAAAGGGAGTGCAGAAGTGCCACAACATGGCTGCTTTCACAGCTTTTCCCTTAGGAAGAACCCTAATACGCGGCTGATTTACCTTCCTAGGGTTACTGTTAGGCTTAGGCCTAGGACTTTTAAAACCAGGAAGCCCTGGGCTCCAGGCACACTGCAGCTGCAAAAGGCATCCCAAGGGGAGCGCAAAAGTAACACAACTTGGCTGCCTCTGCTGCTATTCTCATGAGACCATCCCGAACCATAGGCTGATTTTCCTTCCTAGGGTGAAGGTTTGAGTTACGCCTAGGGTAAGGGTTCTTTAAACCAGAAAGCCCTGAATTCCAAGAACACAGCAGCTGTGAAGGACTACCCAAGAAGAGCGCAAAAGTACCACAACATGCCTGCCTCCACAGCTTTTTCCTTGGGGACATGCCTAATTCCTGGCTGATTTGCCTTTCTCGTCTTAGGGTTGGGGTTCGGCCTAGGGCTAGGATTTTTTTAACTAGGAAGCCCTGAGTTCCAGGCTTACTTCATCTGCAAAAAGCATCCCAAAGGGAGTGCAGAAGTGCCACAACATGGCTGCTTTCACGGCTTTTCCCTTAGGAAGAACCCTAATACCCGGCTGATTTACCTTCCTAGGGTTACTGTTAGGCTTAGGCCTAGGACTTTTAAAACCAGGAAGCCCTGGGCTCCAGGCACATGCAGCTGCGAAAGGCATCCCAAGAGGGCGGCAGAAGTGACACAACTTGGCTGCCTCTGCTTCTATTCTCATGAGACCATCCTGAACCATAGGCTGATTTTCCTTCCTAGGGTTAAGGTTTGAGTTACGCCTGGGGTAAGGGTTGTATTAACCAGAAAGACCTGAGTTCCAAGAACACAGCAGCTGCGAAGGACTACCCAAGAAGAGCGCAAAAGTACCACAACGTGCCTGCCTCCACAGCTTTTTCCTTGGGGACATGCCTAATTCCTGGCTGATTTGCCTTTCTCGTCTTAGGGTTGGGGTTCGGCCTAGGGCTAGGATTTTTTTAACCAGGAAGCCCTGAGTTCCAGGCTTACTGCATCTGCCAAAGGAATCCCAAAGGGAGTGCAGAAGTGCCACAACATGGCTGCTATCACGGCTTTTCCCTTAGGAAGAACCCTAATACCCGGCTGATTTACCTTCCTAGGGTTACTGTTAGGCTTAGGCCTAGGACTTTTAAAACCAGGAAGCCCTGAGTTCCAGGCTTACTGCATCTGCCAATGGCATCCCAAAGGGAGTGCAGAAGTGCCACAACATGGCTGGTTTCACGGCTTTTCCCTTAGGAAGAACCCTAATACGCGGCTGATTTACCTTCCTAGGGTTACTGTTAGGCTTAGGCCTAGGACTTTTAAAACCAGGAAACTCTTAGCTCCAGGCACACTGCAGCTGCGAAAGGCATCCCAAGGGGAGCGCAAAAGTGACACAACTTGGCTGCCACCACTGATATTTCCATGAGACCATCCTGAACCATAGGCTGATTTTCCTTCCTAGGGTTAAGATTTGAGTTACGCCTAGGGTAAGGGTTCTATTAACCAGAAAGCCCTGAGTTCTAAGAACACAGCAGCTGCGAATGACTAGCCAAGAAGAGCGCAAAAGTACCACAACATGCCTGCCTCCACAGCTTTTTCCTTGGGGACATGCCTAATTCCTGGCTGATTTGCCTTTCTCGTCTTAGGGTTGGGGTTCGGCCTAGGGCTAGGATTTTTAAAATCAGGAAGCCCTGAGTTCCAGGCAGACTGGAGCTGTGAAAGGCATCCAAAAGGGAGTGCAAAAGTGCCACAACATGGTTGCTTTCACGGCTTTTTCCTTGGCAAGAAGCTTAACACCAGGCTGATTTAACTTCCCAGGGTTACTGTAAGGCTTAGGCCTAGGGCTAGGATTTTTAAAACTAGGAAGCCCTTAGATCCAGGCACACTGCAGCTGTTCAAGGCATCCCAAGGGGAGTACAAAAGTGCAACAACATGGCAGCTTTCACAGCTTTTTCCTTGGCACCATCCCTATACCTAGGCTGATTTATCTGCCTAGGGTTAGGGTAAGGGTTCAGCCTAGGGCTTGGAGTTTTTTAACCAGGAAGCCCTGAGTTCCAGGCTTACTGCATCTGCCAAAGGCATCCCAAAGGGAGTGCAGAAGTGCCACAACATGGCTGCTTTCACGGCTTTTCCCTTAGGAAGAACCCTAATACGCGGCTGATTTACCTTCCTAGGGTTACTGTTAGGCTTAGGCCTAGGACTTTTAAAACCAGGAAGCCCTGGGCTCCAGGCACACTGCAGCTGTTAAAGGCATCCCAAGAGGGCTGCAGAAGTGACACAACTTGGCTGCCTCTGCTTCTATTCTCATGAGACCATCCCGAACCATAGGCTGATTTTCCTTCCTAGGGTTAAGGTTTGAGTTACGCCTAGGGTAAGGGTTCTATTAACCAGAAAGCCCTGAGTTCCAAGAACACAGCAGCTGCGAAGGACTTCCCAAGAAGAGCGCAAAAGTACCACAACGTGCCTGCCTCCACAGCTTTTTCCTTGGGGACATGCCTAATTCCTGGCTGATTTGCCTTTCTCGTCTTAGGGTTGGGGTTCGGCCTAGGGCTAGGATTTTTTTAACTAGGAAGCCCTGAGTTCCAGGCTTACTGCATCTGCCAAAGGAATCCCAAAGGGAGTGCAGAAGTGCCACAACATGGCTGCTATCACGGCTTTTCCCTTAGGAAGAACCCTAATACCCGGCTGATTTACCTTCCTAGGGTTACTGTTAGGCTTAGGCCTAGGACTTTTAAAACCAGGAAGCCCTGGGCTCCAGGCACACTGCAGCTGTGAAAGGCATCCCAAGGGGAGCGCAAAAGTGACACAACTTGGCTGCCACCACTGATATTTCCATGAGAACATCCCGAATCATAGGCTGATTTTCCTTCCTAGGGTTAAGGTTTGAGTTACGCCTGGGGTAAGGGTTCTATTAACCAGAAAGCCCTGAGTTCCAAGAACACAGCAGCTGCGAAGGACTACCCAAGAAGAGCGCAAAAGTACCACAACATGCCTGCGTCGATAGCTTTTTCCTTGGGGACATGCCTAATTCCTGGCTGATTTGCCTTTCTCGTCTTAGGGTTGGGGTTCGGCCTAGGGATAGGATTTTTAAAATCAGGAAGCCCTGAGTTCCAGGCACACTGGAGCTGTGAAAGGCATCCAAAAGGGAGTGCAAAAGTGCCACAACATGGCTGCTTTCACGGCTTTTTCCTTGGCAAGAAGCCTAACACCAGGCTGATTTCCCTTCCCAGGGTTACTGTTAGGCTTAGGCCTAGGGCTAGGATTTTTAAAACTAGGAAGCCCTTAGATCCAGGCACACTGCAGCTGTTCAAGTCATCCCAAGGGGAGTACAAAAGTGCAGCAACATGGCAGCTTTCACAGCTTTTTCCTTGGCACCATCCCTATACCTAAGCTGATTTATCTGCCTAGGGTAAGGGTTAGGGTTCAGCCTAGGGCTTGGAGTTTTTTAACCAGGAAGCCCTGAGTTCCAGGCTTACTGCATCTGCCAAAGGCATCCCAAAGGGAGTGCAGAAGTGCCACAACATGGCTGCTTTCATGGCTTTTCCCTTAGGAAGAACCCTAATACCCGGCTGATTTACCTTCCTAGGGTTACTGTTAGGCTTAGGCCTAGGACTTTTAAAACCAGGAAGCCCTGGGCTCCAGGCACACTGCAGCTGTGAAAGGCATCCCAAGGGGAGCGCAAAAGTGACACAACTTGGCTGCCACCACTGATATTTCCATGAGACCATCCCGAACCATTGGCTGATTTGCCTTCCTAGGCTTAAGGTTTGAGTTACGCCTCGGGTAAGTGTTCTATTAAGAAGAAAGCCCTGAGTTCCAAGAGCACAGCAGCTGCGAAGGACTACCCAAGAAGAGCGCAAAAGTACCACAACGTGCCTGCCTCCACAGCTTTTTCCTTGGGGACATGCCTAATTCCTGGCTGATTTGCCTTTCTCGTCTTAGGTTTTGGGGTTCGGCCTAGGGGTAGGACTTTTAAAATCAGGAAGCCCTGAGTTCCAGGCACACTGGAGCTGTGAAAGGCATCCCAAAGGGAGTGCAAAAGTGCCACAACATGGTTGCTTTCACGGCTTTTTCCTTGGCAAGAAGCCTAACACCAGGCTTATTTCCCTTCCCAGGGTTACTGTTAGGCTTAGGCCTAGGGCTAGGATTTTTAAAACTAGGAAGCCCTGGGCTCCAGGCACATGCAGCTGTTCAAGGCATCCCAAGGGGAGTACAAAAGTGCAACAACATGGCAGCTTTCACAGCTTTTTCCTTGGCACCATCCCTATACCTAGGCTGTTTTATCTGCCTAGGGTTAGGGTTAGGGTTCAGCCTAGGGCTTGGAGTTTTTTAACCAGGAAGCCCTGAGTTCCAGGCTTACTGCATCTGCCAAAGGCATCCCAAAGGGAGTGCAGAAGTGCCACAACATGGCTGCTTTCACAGCTTTTCCCTTAGGAAGAACCCTAATACGCGGCTGATTTACCTTCCTAGGGTTACTGTTAGGCTTAGGCCTAGGACTTTTAAAACCAGGAAGCCCTGGGCTCCAGGCACACTGCAGCTGCAAAAGGCATCCCAAGGGGAGCGCAAAAGTAACACAACTTGGCTGCCTCTGCTGCTATTCTCATGAGACCATCCCGAACCATAGGCTGATTTTCCTTCCTAGGGTGAAGGTTTGAGTTACGCCTAGGGTAAGGGTTCTTTTAACCAGAAAGCCCTGAATTCCAAGAACACAGCAGCTGTGAAGGACTACCCAAGAAGAGCGCAAAAGTACCACAACATGCCTGCCTCCACAGCTTTTTCCTTGGGGACATGCCTAATTCCTGGCTGATTTGCCTTTCTCGTCTTAGGGTTGGGGTTCGGCCTAGGGCTAGGATTTTTTTAACTAGGAAGCCCTGAGTTCCAGGTTTACTTCATCTGCAAAAAGCATCCCAAAGGGAGTGCAGAAGTGCCACAACATGGCTGCTTTCACGGCTTTTCCCTTAGGAAGAACCCTAATACCCGGCTGATTTACCTTCCTAGGGTTACTGTTAGGCTTAGGCCTAGGACTTTTAAAACCAGGAAGCCCTGGGCTCCAGGCACATGCAGCTGCGAAAGGCATCCCAAGAGGGCCGCAGAAGTGACACAACTTGGCTGCCTCTGCTTCTATTCTCATGAGACCATCCTGAACCATAGGCTGATTTTCCTTCCTAGGGTTAAGGTTTGAGTTACGCCTGGGGGTAAGGGTTGTATTAACCAGAAAGA
Organism: Ammospiza maritima maritima; assembly: GCA_036010785.1. Taxonomy (NCBI): domain Eukaryota; kingdom Metazoa; phylum Chordata; class Aves; order Passeriformes; family Passerellidae; genus Ammospiza; species Ammospiza maritima. Next base: position 6,419,572 of record CM069694.1, read on the forward strand.
CCTGAGTTCCAAGAACACAGCAGCTGCGAAGGACTACCCAAGAAGAGCGCAAAAGTACCACAACGTGCCTGCCTCCACAGCTTTTTCCTTGGGGACATGCCTAATTCCTGGCTGATTTGCCTTTCTCGTCTTAGGGTTGGGGTTCGGCCTAGGGCTAGGATTTTTTTAACTAGGAAGTCCTGAGTTCCAGGCTTACTTCATCTGCCAAAAGCATCCCAAAGGGAGTGCAGAAGTGCCACAACATGGCTGCTTTCACGGCTTTTCCCTTAGGAAGAACCCTAATACGCGGCTGATTTACCTTCCTAGGGTTACTGTTAGGCTTAGACCTAGGACTTTTAAAACCAGGAAGCCCTGGGCTCCAGGCACATGCAGCTGCGAAAGGCATCCCAAGAGGGCCGCAGAAGCGACACAACTTGGCTGCCTCTGCTTCTATTCTCATGAGACCATCCTGAACCATAGGCTGATTTTCCTTCCTGGGCTTAAGGTTTGAGTTACGCCTAGGGTAAGGGTTCTATTAACCAGAAAGCCCTGAGTTCCAAGAACACAGCAGCTGCGAAGGACTACCCAAGAAGAGCGCAAAAGTACCACAACATGCCTGCCTCCACAGCTTTTTCCTTGGGGACATGCCTAATTCCTGGCTGATTTGCCTTTCTCGTCTTAGGCTTGGGGTTCGGCCTAGGGCTAGGATTTTTTTAACTAGGAAGCCCTGAGTTCCAGGCTTACTGCATCTGCCAAAGGCATCCCAAAGGGAGTGCAGAAGTGCCACAACATGGCTGCTTTCACGGCTTTTCCCTTAGGAAGAACCCTAATACCCGGCTGATTTACCTTCCTAGGGTCACTGTTAGGCTTAGGCCTAGGACTTTTAAAACCAGGAAGCCCTGGGCTCCAGGCACACTGCAGCTGCGAAAGGCATCCCAAGGGGAGCGCAAAAGTGACACAACTTGGCTGCCACCACTGATATTTCCATGAGACCATCCTGAACCCTAAGCTGATTTTCCTTCCTGGGGTTAAGGTTTGAGTTACGCCTAGGGTAAGGGTTCTATTAACCAGAAAGCCCTGAGTTCCAAGAACACAGCAGCTGCGAAGGACTACCCAAGAAGAGCGCAAAAGTACCACAACGTGCCTGCCTCCACAGCTTTTTCCTTGGGGACATGCCTAATTCCTGGCTGATTTGCCTTTCTCGTCTTAGGTTTGGGGTTCGGCCTAGTGCTAGGATTTTTAAAATCAGGAAGCCCTGAGTTCCAGGCACACTGGAGCTGTGAAAGGCATCCAAAAGGGAGTGCAAAAGTGCCACAACATGGCTGCTTTCACGGCTTTTTCCTTGGCAAGAAGCCTAACACCAGGCTGATTTCCCTTCCCAGGGTTACTGTAAGGCTTAGGCCTAGGGCTAGGATTTTTAAAACTAGGAAGCCCTTAGATCCAGGCACACTGCAGCTGTTCAAGGCATCCCAAGGGGAGTACAAAAGTGCAACAACATGGCAGCTTTCACAGCTTTTTCCTTGGCACCATCCCTATACCTAAGCTGATTTATCTGCCTAGGGTAAGGGTTAGGGTTCAGCCTAGGGCTTGGAGTTTTTTAACCAGCAAGCCCTGAGTTCCAGGCTTACTGCATCTGCCAAAGGCATCCCAAAGGGAGTGCAGAAGTGCCACAACATGGCTGCTTTCACGGCTTTTCCCTTAGGAAGAACCCTAATACCCGGCTGATTTACCTTCCTAGGGTTACTGTTAGGCTTAGGCCTAGGACTTTTAAAACCAGGAAGCCCTGGGCTCCAGGCACATGCAGCTGCGAAAGGCATCCCAAGGGGAGCGCAAAAGTGACACAACTTGGCTGCCACCACTGATATTTCCATGAGACCATCCCGAACCATAGGCTGATTTTCCTTCCTAGGGTGAAGGTTTGAGTTACGCCTAGGGTAAGGGTTCTATTAACCAGAAAGCCCTGTGTTCCAAGAACACAGCAGCTGCGAAGGACTACCCAAGAAGAGCGCAAAAGTACCACAACATGCCTGCCTCCACAGCTTTTTCCTTGGGGACATGCCTAATACCTGGCTGATTTGCCTTTCTCGTCTTAGGGTTGGGGTTCGGCCTAGGGCTAGGATTTTTTTAACTAGGAAGCCCTGAGTTCCAGGCTTACTGCATCTGCCAAAGGCATCCCAAAGGGAGTGCAGAAGTGCCACAACATGGCTGCTTTCACGGCTTTTCCCTTAGGAAGAACCCTAATACGCGGCTGATTTACCTTCCTAGGGTTACTGTTAGGCTTAGGCCTAGGACTTTTAAAACCAGGAAGCCCTGGGCTCCAGGCACATGTAGCTGTCAAAGGCATCCCAAGAGGGCCCCAAAAGTGACACAACTTGGCTGCCTCTGCTGCTATTGTCATGAGACCATCCCGAACCATAGGCTGATTTTCCTTCCTAGGGTGAAGGTTTGAGTTACGCCTAGGGTAAGGGTTCTATTAACCAGAAAGCCCTGAGTTCCAAGAACACAGCAGCTGCGAAGGACTACCCAAGAAGAGCGCAAATGTACCACAACGTGCCTGCCTCCACAGCTTTTTCCTTGGGGACATGCCTAATTCCTGGCTGATTTGCCTTTCTCGTCTTAGGTTTGGGGTTCGGCCTAGGGCTAGGATTTTTAAAATCAGGAAGCCCTGAGTTCCAGGCAGACTGGAGCTGTGAAAGGCATCCAAAAGGGAGTGCAAAAGTGCCACAACATGGTTGCTTTCACGGCTTTTTCCTTGGCAAGAAGCTTAACACCAGGCTGATTTCCCTTCCCAGGGTTACTGTAAGGCTTAGGCCTAGGGCTAGGATTTTTAAAACTAGGAAGCCCTTAGCTCCAGGCACACTGCAGCTGTTCAAGGCATCCCAAGGGGAGTACAAAAGTGCAACAACATGGCAGCTTTCACAGCGTTTTCCTTGGCACCATCCCTATACCTAGGCTGTTTTATCTGCCTAGGGTTAGGGTTAGGGTTCAGCCTAGGGCTTGGAGATTTTTAACCAGGAAGCCCTGAGTTCCAGGCTTACTGCATCTGCCAAAGGCATCCCAAAGGGAGTGCAGAAGTGCCACAACATGGCTGCTTTCACGGCTTTTCCCTTAGGAAGAACCCTAATACGCGGCTGATTTACCTTCCTAGGGTTACTGTTAGGCTTAGGCCTAGGACTTTTAAAACCAGGAAGCCCTGGGCTCCAGGCACACTGCAGCTGCGAAAGGCATCCCAAGGGGAGCGCAAAAGTGACACAACTTGGCTGCCACCACTGATATTTCCATGAGACCATCCCAAATCATAGGCTGATTTTCCTTCCTAGGGTGAAGGTTTGAGTTACGCCTGGGGTAAGGGTTCTATTAACCAGAAAGCCCTGAGTTCCAAGAACTCAGCAGCTGCGAAGGACTAGCCAAGAAGAGCGCAAAAGTACCACAACATGCCTGCCTCCACAGCTTTTTCCTTGGGGACATGCCTAATTCCTGGCTGATTTGCCTTTCTCGTCTTAGGGTTGGGGTTCGGCCTAGGGCTAGGATATTTTTAACTAGGAAGCCCTGAGTTCCAGGCTTACTGCATCTGCCAAAGGCATCCCAAAGGGAGTGCAGAAGTGCCACAACATGGCTGCTTTCACGGCTTTTCCCTTAGGAAGAACCCTAATACCCGGCTGATTTACCTTCCTAGGGTTACTGTTAGGCTTAGGCCTAGGACTTTTAAAACCAGGAAGCCCTGGGCTCCAGGCACATGCAGCTGCGAAAGGCATCCCAAGGGGAGCGCAAAAGTGACACAACTTGGCTGCCACCACTGATATTTCCATGAGACCATCCCGAACCATAGGCTGATTTGCCTTCCTAGGGTTAAGGTTTGAGTTACGCCTAGGGTAAGGGTTCTATTAACCAGAAAGCCCTGAGTTCCAAGAACACAGCAGCTGCGAAGGACTTCCCAAGAAGAGCGCAAAAGTACCACAACATGCCTGCCTCCACAGCTTTTTCCTTGGGGACATGCCTAATTCCTGGCTGATTTGCCTTTCTCGTCTTAGGGTTGGGGTTCGGCCAAGGGCTAGGATTTTTTTAACTAGGAAGCCCTGAGTTCCAGGCTTACTGCATCTGCCAAAGGCATCCCAAAGGGAGTGCAGAAGTGCCACAACATGGCTGCTTTCACGGCTTTTCCCTTAGGAAGAACCCTAATACGCAGCTGATTTACCTTCCTAGGGTTACTGTTAGGCTTAGGCCTAGGACTTTTAAAACCAGGAAGCCCTGGGCTCCAGGCACACTGCAGCTGTGAAAGGCATCCCAAGGGGAGCGCAAAAGTGACACAACTTGGCTGCCACCACTGATATTTCCACGAGACCATCCCGAACCATAGGCTGATTTTCCTTCCTAGGGTTAAGGTTTGAGTTACGCCTGGGGTAAGGGTTCTATTAACCAGAAAGCCCTGAGTTCCAAGAACACAGCAGCTGGGAAGGACTACCCAAGAAGAGCGCAAAAGTACCACAACGTGCCTGCCTCCACAGCTTTCTCCTTGGGGACATGCCTAATTCCTGGCTGATTTGCCTTTCTCGTCTTAGGGTTGGGGTTCGGCCTAGGGCTAGGATTTTTTTAACTAGGAAGCCCTGAGTTCCAGGCTTACTTCATCTGCCAAAAGCATCCCAAAGGGAGTGCAGAAGTGCCACAACATGGCTGCTTTCACGGCTTTTCCCTTAGGAAGAACCCTAATACGCGGCTGATTTACCTTCCTAGGGTTACTGTTAGGCTTAGGCCTAGGACTTTTAAAACCAGGAAGCCCTGGGCTCCAGGCACATGCAGCTGTTAAAGGCATCCCAAGAGGGCCGCAGAAGTGACACAACTTGGCTGCCTCTTTTGCTATTCTCATGAGACCATCCCAAACCATAGGCTGATTTTCCTTCCTAGGGTGAAGGTTTGAGTTACCCCTCGGGTAAGGGTTCTATTAACCAGAAAGCCCTGAGTTCCGAGAACACAGCAGCTGTGAAGGACTACACAAGAAGAGCACAAAGGTACCACAACGTGACTGCCTCCACAGCTTTTTCCTTGGGGACATGCCTAATTCCTGGCTGATTTGCCTTTCTCGTCTTAGGGTTGGGGTTCGGCCTAGGGCTAGGATTTTTTTAACTAGGAAGCCCTGAGTTCCAGGCTTACTGCATCTGCCAAAGGCATCCCAAAGGGAGTGCAAAAGTGCCACAACATGGCTGCTTTCACGGCTTTTCCCTTAGGAAGAACCCTAATACCCGGCTGATTTAACTTCTTAGGTTTACTGTTAGGCTTAGGCCTAGGACTTTTAAAACCAGGAAGCCCTGGGCTCAAGGCACACTGCAGCTGCGAAAGGCATCCCAAGGGGAGCGCAAAAGTGACACAACTTGGCTGCCACCACTGATATTTCCATGAGACCATCCCGAACCATAGGCTGATTTTCCTTCCTAGGGTGAAGGTTTGAGTTACGCCTAGGGTAAGGGTTCTATTAACCAGAAAGACCTGAGTTCCAAGAACACAGCAGCTGCGAAGGACTACCCAAGAAGAGCGCAAAAGTACCACAACATGCCTGCCTCCACAGCTTTTTCCTTGGGGACATGCCTAATTCCTGGCTGATTTGCCTTTCTCGTCTTAGGGTTGGGGTTCGGCCTAGGGCTAGGATTTTTAAAATCAGGAAGCCCTGAGTTCCAGGCACACTGGAGCTGTGAAAGGCATCCAAAAGGGAGTGCAAAAGTGCCACAACATGGCTGCTTTCACGGCTTTTTCCTTGGCAAGAAGCCTAACACCAGGCTGATTTCCATTCCCAGGGTTACTGTAAGGCTTAGGCCTAGGGCTAGGATTTTTAAAACTAGGAAGCCCTTAGATCCAGGCACACTGCAGCTGTTCAAGGCATCCCAAGGGGAGTACAAAAGTGCAACAACATGGCAGCTTTCACAGCTTTTTCCTTGGCACCATCCCTATACTTAGGCTGATTTATCTGCCTAGGGTTAGGGTTAGGGTTCAGCCTAGGGCTTGGAGTTTTTTAACCAGGAAGCCCTGAGTTCCAGGCTTACTGCATCTGCCAAAGGCATCCCAAAGGGAGTGCAAAAGTGCCACAACATGGCTGCTTTCACAGCTTTTCCCTTAGGAAGAACCCTAATACTCGGCTGATTTACCTTCCTAGGGTTACTGTTAGGCTTAGGCCTAGGACTTTTAAAACCAGGAAGCCCTGGGCTCCAGGCACACTGCAGCTGCGAAAGGCATCCCAAGGGGAGCGCAAAAGTGACACAACTTGGCTGCCACCACTGATATTTCCATGAGACCATCCCGAACCATAGGCTGATTTTCCTTCCTAGGGTTAAGGTTTGAGTTACGCCTAGGGTAAGGGTTCTATTAACCAGAAAGCCCTGAGTTCCAAGAACACAGCAGCTGCGAAGGACTACCCAAGAAGAGCGCAAAAGTACCACAACATGCCTGCCTCCACAGCTTTTTCCTTGGGGACATGCCTAATTCCTGGCTGATTTGCCTTTCTCGTCTTAGGGTTGGGGTTCGGCCTAGGGCTAGGATTTTTTTAACTAGGAAGCCCTGAGTTCCAGGCTTACTTCATCTGCAAAAGGTATCCCAAAGGGAGTGCAGAAGTGCCACAACATGGCTGCTTTCACGGCTTTTCCCTTAGGAAGAACCCTAATACCCGGCTGATTTACCTTCCTAGGGTTACTGTTAGGCTTAGGCCTAGGACTTTTAAAACCAGGAAGCCCTGGGCTCCAGGCACACTGCAGCTGCGAAAGGCATCCCAAGGGGAGCGCAAAAGTGACGCAACTTGGCTGCCACCACTGATATTTCCATGAGACCATCCCGAACCATAGGCTGATTTTCCTTCCTAGGGTTAAGGTTTGAGTTACGCCTAGGGTAAGGGTTCTATTAACCAGAAAGACCTGAGTTCCAAGAACACAGCAGCTGCGAAGGACTAGCCAAGAAGAGCGCAAAAGTACCACAACATGCCTGCCTCCACAGCTTTTTCCTTGGGGACATGCCTAATTCCTGGCTGATTTGCCTTTCTCGTCTTAGGGTTGGGGTTCGGCCTAGGGCTAGGATTTTTTTAACTAGGAAGCCCTGAGTTCCAGGCTTACTTCATCTGCAAAAGGCATCCCAAAGGGAGTGCAGAAGTGCCACAACATGGCTGCTTTCACGGCTTTTCCCTTAGGAAGAACCCTAATACGCGGCTGATTTACCTTCCTAGGGTTACTGTTAGGCTTAGGCCTAGGACTTTTAAAACCAGGAAGCCCTGGGCTCCAGGCACACTGCAGCTGCGAAAGGCATCCCAAGGGGAGCGCAAAAGTGACACAACTTGGCTGCCACCACTGATATTTCCATGAGACCATCCCGATCCATAGGCTGATTTTCCTTCCTAGGGTTAAGGTTTGAGTTACGCCTAGGGTAAGGGTTCTATTAACCAGAAAGACCTGAGTTCCAAGAACACAGCAGCTGCGAAGGACTACCCAAGAAGAGCGCAAAAGTACCACAACATGCCTGCCTCCACAGCTTTTTCCTTGGGGACATGCCTAATTCCTGGCTGATTTGCCTTTCTCGTCTTAGGGTTGGGGTTCGGCCTAGGGCTAGGATTTTTTTAACTAGGAAGCCCTGAGTTCCAGGCTTACTTCATCTGCAAAAGGCATCCCAAAGGGAGTGCAGAAGTGCCACAACATGGCTGCTTTCACGGCTTTTCCCTTAGGAAGAACCCTAATACGCGGCTGATTTACCTTCCTAGGGTTACTGTTAGGCTTAGGCCTAGGACTTTTAAAACCAGGAAGCCCTGGGCTCCAGGCACACTGCAGCTGCGAAAGGCATCCCAAGGGGAGCGCAAAAGTGACACAACTTGGCTGCCACCACTGATATTTCCATGAGACCATCCCGATCCATAGGCTGATTTTCCTTCCTAGGGTGAAGGTTTGAGTTACGCCTAGGGTAAGGGTTCTATTAACCAGAAAGACCTGAGTTCCAAGAACACAGCAGCTGCGAAGGACTACCCAAGAAGAGCGCAAAAGTACCACAACATGCCTGCCTCCACAGCTTTTTCCTTGGGGACATGCCTAATTCCTGGCTGATTTGCCTTTCTCGTCTTAGGGTTGGGGTTCGGCCTAGGGCTAGGATTTTTAAAATCAGGAAGCCCTGAGTTCCAGGCACACTGGAGCTGTGAAAGGCATCCCAAAGGGAGTGCAAAAGTGCCACAACATGGCTGCTTTCCCGGCTTTTTCCTTGGCAAGAAGCCTAACACCACGCTGATTTACCTTGCTAGGGTTACTGTAAGGCTTAGGCCTAGGGCTAGGATTTTTAAAACTAGGAAGCCCTGGGCTCCAGGCTCACTGCAGCTGTTCAAGGCATCCCAAGAGGGCCGCAGAAGTGACACAACTTGGCTGCCTCTGCTGCTATTCTCATGAGTCCATCCCGAACCATAGGCTGATTTTCCTTCCTAGGGTGAGGGTTAGAGTTACGCCTAGGGTTAGTGTTTTTTTAACCAGAAAGCCCTGAGTTCCAAGAACACAGCAGCTGCCAAGGACTACCCAAGAGGAGGGGAAAAGTGCCACAACATGGCTGCCTCCAGCGCTTTTTCCTTGGGACCATCTTTGAACCTAGGCTGATTTACTTGCCTCCAGTTGCACCTATGGTCACGCCAAGAGATAGGGATTTTAAATCAGTAAACCCTGAGCTCCAGACCCAGTGCAGCTGCAAAAGGCTTCCCAAGGGCAGCCAAAAATTGCCTCAACATGCTCCTTCCAGTGCTTTTTTCCTTGGGAACATCCCTATACCCAGGCTGATTTATCTGCCTAGGCTTAGGGTTAGGGTTCAGCCTAGAGATAGGATTTTTTCAAACTGGAAGCCCTGAATTCCAGGCACACTGCAGCTGTTAAAGGCAGTGTTCTACGTCAACCGCAACTTAGTCTGAAATAAATGCTTTTTCCCTGAGAGCATCTGAGAGGTTTGCATGAAGCACTGATATCTGACATTTGCAATTTTGAATAGGAGAGGAGAAAGAAAATGGGAAGAAGTTTTTAATTTTAGTGGTTTCAATGTTAATTTCCGTACACTTTTTCAAAACTTGTCAGCTCAAATGCCCATCAACATCTTTTAGTCATCTGTGAGTCAGTATTCATATAAAATGTGCTTCAAATCAAAAGAATTTCAAATTTGCACTCCAAATTTCTATGCCTAGATTTATGATTTCCTACACATATTAGATGAAAGGAAGGCCTTTTTTACTGTGGGAGTGCTGGAACACTGGAACAGGTTGCCCAGGGAAGTTGTGGGTGTCCCATCCCTGAAAGTATTCAAGGTCAGCTTGGACGGGGCTTGGAGCAGCAACAAAGGAGAAGCTTGGTGGTAGAGAAACAAAGTTGGACTATAGAAGAAACTGGGATTGAAGTATAGGAGCAAGTTTTCTCTCAGCTCTTGGGGTAAATTCAAAGTTGTACAAAATGACATTTATCTGTGCTATTCACTACTGTAACAGAAATGTTCATGAAAACTGTACAGAAGATAGCAAATTTTAAAAGAGATAAGAATTACAGCATAAAATCCATGGGACGGGTTACAACATGAGACACTCTCTAAGAGAAAATCTCTGTGTTTCAGCACTTCATCATGGTAAGATTTCATGAAGTGCCAAAGAAGGCGGCAAAATATCATTCGGGACGTTATTTCCTGGAATTCAGCCTGGCCATTAGTAGGAACTGGGTTTGAACACATCATGTAGATATACCACACACACTTTCCCTTCACTGAAAAATGACTGTTTACAACGAAGAAGCAATTGACGATCAAAATTGATTGAAAGCATCTTAAACATGTCAAGTATTTCATTGTAGATGATCTGTGATCCAAATGCTTCTTCCACCTTCGAGAGGGACAGAACAATTCTTCCATATCATGATGGTTTAAAATTGTATCAACCAATGTTTTCTGCTGAAAAGATAGCATCTATTTTTTTCTATTTTTGGAAGAAAATATTCCTAGACATACAACAGGTGAGAACTAAGTAATTTTAAAGAAACAAATGAAAAGAAAATATTCTGTAAATAGAATGAAATGAAAAGCTGTGTTTTAAATAGGAGCTAAATATGAAACAGAATTTTTGTACCAGGCATTTGAATTACTGCACCAGCTCTTTTGCCCATCAAGAGAGGCGTTTAGCATTTCAGTCTTTTCCAAGGTGTTCATGATCTGCTATGCTGATCTCTGTGTGTGCCTAGGTGTGTGTGGAAGGGGGGGCATGTGAAGGGGAGTGTGTATGTTTGCTTTACAATTGTTGTGGCAGATTCATGCCTCAGCTCCACATTTTGTTTTAGAAAGGTCACACAGAGTGGATGTGAAGTTTACTATCAACAAGAGATCAATTCCCAAATCATCCATTTCACTCTACCTTATAAATCATGTGCTTTGTTGCATATTTTATCAAATCTACTTTCAAGCCAGATGGAGGAAGGAGGATGTGGCAATCCCTCCACCATCTTGCAACTTTTATGCAAGTAGGTTTTCAAGAAAATCATCATTTCTCTTTGAAATATGTCTGGAACAGGCATGATGGTAGTGTCAACCTGTTGGAGTTTTTGTTGCTGGAAGAAGTTATACAAAAGGATTGGTTTTTACATTGACCAGTTACTGAATCAAGCTCAGGAATACATTGGAAATTCAACTGGGGCTTCCTTTCCCCGGCAGACTACTTCTAGAACGAGCTTGTACACTGAAGCTTACTCTTTTGCCCTCTTTTTGTTTCTTTCCTATTTTCTTGGCTTCTTTGCCACTCTCTAGACAATTTTGGAACTTTTTTCCCAACTCAAATGGTTTCAATAGTCTGACTGTGATCATACATTTTTACAAGGAATTTTTAAAATCTTTCCTCCAGTTAAGAAAGTCAAGGACTTAGGTCTTTTTCTTCCCTTATCAATATTGCAATGAAATTGATAAGTAAAGACCAACTCTTTCTTTTTGTTTTTAACCCAAGCAGATAATTCCCATCCATTCATCCATTTGGTGGACCAATAGTTGCCATTCTGATGGAAGTTGTCACTTCTTAACAGTAGGCATTCTGTGACTATGTTGACAGCACTTTGGGTGAAGATCCTAACTGGTCTTAGATACACATAGGGAGAAATTTGCTCAGCCAGTGTCAGTCTTAAGCATGCGTATCAGAAGATCTTTCTAGAGCTGGGAATTTTCCCATGAAAGGGATTCAGTTAGGGAAGAGACACTTGCCCCAGAGGTTTACATTCTTCTTGAAGACTGCTTAAGGAACTTAGATGCCATGTCCATTTGGATCTGTGTCTGCACAGAACTTTGTCATGCCAGTGCTTGAAATGCATCTTGAAGAGAATTCACTAGCACAGAATGAATGAGAGTGGAAGGGGTTGGTGGGGCTAACCAGGCCCAACCCCCCTGCCTAAACCAGGATACCTAGAGCCTCTTGCCCAGGATTCTATCTGGGTGTACTTTTAATGTCTTCAAAGATCCAGGCTCCACAATCTTTCTGGGCAGTCTGTGCCGTGGTTCACTCACCCTCACAGTAAAGAATCATTTCCTGATGTTCCTGTATTTCAGTGTGTGCCCACTGCCTCTTGTCTTTTCACTCAGCATCACTGAAAAGACACTGATTCCCTCCCCTTTGCACTATTGCTTCCATATGGATGTGTGCTGCCATGTAGAGATATGTCAAAAACCTCCCTGAAGCCCAGGCAGAATAATATTCCCTTCATCTACCAGTCAAGTTAATTCATCAGAGGAGTTTAAAGTTATGTTCAGCATGAAATGCCCCTGAAAAATCATGCTAACTATATTATTGTGTCGTCTTTCATGTGCCTGGCAAGGTTTTCCAGGAAGAGCTGCTTCATCAACTTCCTGGGTATAAAAAAGAGGCTGGCTGGTTTGTACGATTGCGAGTCCTCCTAAATGCCTTTTTTGAAGATGAGTGTCATTTGCTTACATCCAGTCCTTAGCCTCTCTTGTCGTCTACATCTTAGCAAAAAGCTTTTCCACTATGTCTGGCGAGGAAAAACTGTGCCAGCACAGAAAACATCTCCCATCGTGTTCTAGACGTTGCACGGAGGTGTGCCGAGTGTTTGGCATGAAGGAAAGAAAAGTTGTCCAAAACAGCTTCCAATTGAATGTTCATGTGATTGGAAAAGTCAGGAGAGTGCAAAGGTACTGTTTTCTATCAGTTGGCAAGCTGCGCACACAATCCCAGTGTTGTACAGCTTCCTTCTTCACCTTTCCGAAGGTGCCGCTCTCTCTGGCTCCCGGAGGCGAAGAAGCGGCTTCTTCGCGCAAAGACGATTGTGCCGCTCACTGTGCACTCCTTAGCGCGGCTTCTGCCGAAAGACGCCCGGGAGCGGCTCTTAGCTCCGGAGAGCATCGTACCTTCGTCTTTAGCGTCTCTTCTCGTCTACATCTTAGCAAAAAGCTTTTCCACTATGTCTGGCGAGGAAAAACTGTGCCAGCACAGAAAACATCTCCCATCGTGTTCTAGACGTTGCACGGAGGTGTGCCGAGTGTTTGGCATGAAGGAAAGAAAAGTTGTCCAAAACAGCTTCCAATCGAATGTTCATGTGATTGGAAAAGTCAGGAGAGTGCAAAGGTACTGTTTTCTAGCAGTTGGCAAGCTGCGCACACAATCCCAGTGTTGTACAGCTTCCTTCTTCACCTTTCCGAAGGTGCCGCTCTCTCCGGCTCCCGGAGGCGAAGAAGCGGCTTCTTCGTGCAAAGACGATTGTGCCGCTCACTGTGCACTCCTTAGCGCGGCTTCTGCCGAAAGACGCCCGGGAGCAGCTCTTAGCTCCGGAGAGCATCGTACCTTCGTCTTTAGCGTCTCTTCTCGTCTACATCTTAGCAAAAAGCTTTTCTACTATGTCTGGCGAGGAAAAACTGTGCCAGCACAGAAAACATCTCCCATCGTGTTCTAGACGTTGCACGGAGGTGTGCCGAGTGTTTGGCATGAAGAAAAAAAAACTTGTCCAAAACAGCTTCCAATCGAATGTTCATGTGATTGGAAAAGTCAGGAGAGTGCAAAGGTACTGTTTTCTAGCAGTTGGCAAGCTGCGCACACAATCCCAGTGTTGTACAGCTTCCTTCTTCACCTTTCCGAAGGTGCCGCTCTCTCCGGCTCCCGGAGGCGAAGAAGCGGCTTCTTCGCGCAAAGACGATTGTGCCGCTCACTGTGCACTCCTTAGCGCGGCTTCTGCCGAAAGACGCCCGGGAGCGGCTCTTAGCCCCGGAGAGCATCGTACCTACGTCTTTAGCGTCTCTTCTCGTCTACATCTTAGCAAAAAGCTTTTCTACTATGTCTGGCGAGGAAAAACTGTGCCAGCACAGAAAACATCTCCCATCGTGTTCTAGACGTTGCACGGAGGTGTGCCGAGTGTTTGGCATGAAGAAAAGAAAAGTTGTCCAAAACAGCTTCCAATCGAATGTTCATGTGATTGGAAAAGTCAGGAGAATGGTAATGTACTGTTTTCTATCAGTTGGCAAGCTGCGCACACAATCCCAGTGTTGTACAGCTTCCTTCTTCACCTTTCCGAAGGTGCCGCTCTCTCCGGCTCCCGGAGGCGAAGAAGCGGCTTCTTCGCGCAAAGACGATTGTGCCGCTCACTGTGCACTCCTTAGCGCGGCTTCTGCCGAAAGACGCCCGGGAGCGGCTCTTAGCTCCGGAGAGCATCGTACCTTCGTCTTTAGCGTCTCTTCTCGTCTACATCTTAGCAAAAAGCTTTTCCACTATGTCTGGCGAGGAAAAGCTGTGCCAGCACAGGAAACATCTCCCATCGTGTTCTAGACGTTGCACGGAGGTGTGCCGAGTGTTTGGCATGAAGAAAAGAAAAGTTGTCCAAAACAGCTTCCAATCGAATGTTCATGTGATTGGAAAAGTCAGGAGAGTGCAAAGGTACTGTTTTCTATCAGTTGGCAAGCTGCGCACACAATCCCAGTGTTGTACAGCTTCCTTCTTCACCTTTCCGAAGGTGCCGCTCTCTCCGGCTCCCGGAGGCGAAGAAGCGGCTTCTTCGCGCAAAGACGATTGTGCCGCTCACTGTGCACTCCTTAGCGCGGCATCTGCCGAAAGACGCCCGGGAGCAGCTCTTAGCTCCGGACAGCATCGTACCTTCGTATTTAGCGTCTCTTCCCGTCTACATCTTAGCAAAAAGCTTTTCTACTATGTCTGGCGAGGAAAAACTGTGCCAGCACAGAAAACATCTCCCATCGTGTTCTAGACGTTGCACGATCCCTATACTTAGGCTGATTTTCCTTCCTGGGGATAGGGTTAGGCTTCAGCCTAGGGCTTGGAGTTTTTTAACCAGGAAGCCCTGAGTTCCAGGCTTACTGCATCTGCCAAAGGCGGAGTGCAGAAGTGCCACAACATGGCTGCTTTCACGGCTTTTCCCTTAGGAAGAACCCTAATACGCGGCTGATTTACCTTCCTAGGGTTACTGTTAGGCTTAGGCCTAGGACTTTTAAAACCAGGAAGCCCTGGGCTAGAGGCACATGCAGCTGCGAAAGGCATCCCAAGGGGAGCGCAAAAGTGACACAACTTGGCTGCCACCACTGATATTTCCATGAGACCATCCCGAACCATAGGCTGATTTTCCTTCCTAGGGTTAAGGTTTGAGTTACGCCTGGGGTAAGGGTTCTATTAACCAGAAAGCCCTGAGTTCCAAGAACACAGCAGCTGCGAAGGACTACCCAAGAAGAGCGCAAAAGTACCACAACATGCCTGCCTCCACAGCTTTTTCCTTGGGGACATGCCTAATTCCTGGCTGATTTGCCTTTCTCGTCTTAGGGTTGGGGTTCGGCCTAGGGCTAGGATTTTTTTAACTAGGAAGCCCTGAGTTCCAGGCTTACTGCATCTGCCAAAGGCATCCCAAAGGGAGTGCAGAAGTGCCACAACATGGCTGCTTTCACGGCTTTTCCCTTAGGAAGAACCCTAATACGCGGCTGATTTACCTTCCTAGGGTTACTGTTAGGCTTAGGCCTAGGACTTTTAAAACCAGGAAGCCCTGGGCTCCAGGCACACTGCAGCTGCGAAAGGCATCCCAAGGGGAGCGCAAAAGTGACACAACTTGGCTGCCACCACTGATATTTCCATGAGACCATCCCGAACCATAGGCTGATTTTCCTTCCTAGGGTTAAGGTTTGAGTTACGCCTAGGGTAAGGGTTCTATTAACCAGAAAGCCCTGAGTTCCAAGAACACAGCAGCTGCGAAGGACTTCCCAAGAAGAGCGCAAAAGTACCACAACATGCCTGCCTCCACAGCTTTTTCCTTGGGGACATGCCTAATTCCTGGCTGATTTGCCTTTCTCGTCTTAGGCTTGGGGTTCGGCCTAGGGCTAGGATTTTTTTAACTAGGAAGCCCTGAGTTCCAGGCTTACTGCATCTGCCAAAGGCATCCCAAAGGGAGTGCAGAAGTGCCACAACATGGCTGCTTTCACGGCTTTTCCCTTAGGAAGAACCCTAATACGCGGCTGATTTACCTTCCTAGGTTTACTGTTAGGCTTAGGCCTAGGACTTTTAAAACCAGGAAGCCCTGGGCTGTTACCTTCCTAGGGTTACTGTTAGGCTTAGGCCTAGGACTTTTAAAACCAGGAAGCCCTGGGCTCCAGGCACACTGCAGCTGCGAAAGGCATCCCAAGGGGAGCGCAAAAGTGACACAACTTGGCTGCCACCACTGATATTTCCATGAGACCATCCAGAACCATAGGCTGATTTTCCTTCCTAGGGTTAAGGTTTGAGTTACGCCTGGGGTAAGGGTTCTATTAACCAGAAAGCCCTGAGTTCCAAGAACACAGCAGCTGCGAAGGACTACCCAAGAAGAGCGCAAAAGTACCACAACGTGCCTGCCTCCACAGCTTTTTCCTTGGGGACATGCCTAATTCCTGGCTGATTTGCCTTTCTCGTCTTAGGGTTGGGGTTCGGCCTAGGGCTAGGATTTTTAAAATCAGGAAGCCCTGAGTTCCAGGCACACTGGAGCTGTGAAAGGCATCCAAAAGGGAGTGCAGAAGTGCCACAACATGGTTGCTTTCACGGCTTTTTCCTTGGCAAGAAGCTTAACACCAGGCTGATTTCCCTTCCCAGGGTTACTGTTAGGCTTAGGTCTTGGGCTAGGAATTTTAAAACTAGGAAGCCCTTAGCTCCAGGCACACTGCAGCTGTTGAAGGCATCCCAAGGGGAGTACAAAAGTGCAACAACATGGCAGCTTTCACAGCTTTTTCCTTGGCACCATCCCTATACCTAGGCTGATTTATCTGCCTAGGGTTAGGGTTAGGGTTCAGCCTAGGGCTTGGAGTTTTTTAACCAGGAAGCCCTGAGTTCCAGGCTTACTGCATCTGCCAAAGACATCCCAAAGGGAGTGCAGAAGTGCCACAACATGGCTGCTTTCACGGCTTTTCCCTTAGGAAGAACCCTAATACGCGGCTGATTTACCTTCCTAGGGTTACTGTTAGGCTTAGGCCTAGGACTTTTAAAACCAGGAAGCCCTGGGCTCCAGGCACACTGCAGCTGCGAAAAGGCATCCCAAGGGGAGCGCAAAAGTGACACAACTTGGCTGCCACCACTGATATTTCCATGAGACCATCCCGAACCATAGGCTGATTTTCCTTCCTAGGCTTAAGGTTTGAGTTACGCCTGGGGTAAGGGTTCTATTAACCAGAAAGCCCTGAGTTCCAAGAACACAGCAGCTGCGAAGGACTAGCCAAGAAGAGCGCAAAAGTACCACAACGTGCCTGCCTCCACAGCTTTTTCCTTGGGGACATGCCTAATTCCTGGCTGATTTGCCTTTCTCGTCTTAGGGTTGGGGTTCGGCCTAGGGCTAGGATTTTTTTAACTAGGAAGTCCTGAGTTCCAGGCTTACTTCATCTGCCAAAAGCATCCCAAAGGGAGTGCAGAAGTGCCACAACATGGCTGCATTCACGGCTTTTCCCTTAGGAAGAACCCTAACACCCGGCTGATTTACCTTCCTAGGGTTGCTGTTAGGCTTAGGCCTAGGACTTTTAAAACCAGGAAGCCCTGGGCTCCAGGCACATGCAGCTGCGAAAGGCATCCCAAGAGGGCCGCAGAAGCGACACTACTTGGCTGCCTCTGATTCTATTCTCATGAGACCATCCTGAACCATAGGCTGATTTTCCTTCCTAGGGTTAAGGTTTGAGTTACGCCTAGGGTAAGAGTTCTATTAACCAGAAAGCCCTGAGTTCCAAGAACACAGCAGCTGTGAAGGACTACACAAGAAGAGCGCAAAAGTACCATAACGTGACTGCCTCCACAGCTTTTTCCTTGGGGACATGCCTAATTCCTGGCTGATTTGCCTTTCTCGTCTTAGGGTTGGGGTTCGGCCTAGGGCTAGGATTTTTTTAACTAGGAAGCCCTGAGTTCCAGGCTTACTGCATCTGCCAAAGGCATCCCAAAGGGAGTGCAGAAGTGCCACAACATGGCTGCTTTCACGGCTTTTCCCTTAGGAAGAACCCTAATACCCGGCTGATTTACCTTCCTAGGGTTACTGTTAGGCTTAGGCCTAGGACTTTTAAAACCAGGAAGCCCTGGGCTCAAGGCACACTGCAGCTGCGAAAGGCATCCCAAGGGGAGCGCAAAAGTGACACAACTTGGCTGCCACCACTGATATTTCCATGAGACCATCCCGAACCATAGGCTGATTTTCCTTCCTAGGGTTAAGGTTTGAGTTACGCCTAGGGTAAGGGTTCTATTAACCAGAAAGACCTGAGTTCCAAGAACACAGCAGCTGCGAAGGACTAGCCAAGAAGAGCGCAAAAGTACCACAACATGCCTGCCTCCACAGCTTTTTCCTTGGGGACATGCCTAATTCCTGGCTGATTTGCCTTTCTCGTCTTAGGGTTGGGGTTCGGCCTAGGGCTAGGATTTTTTTAACTAGGAAGCCCGGTGTTCCAGGCTTACTTCATCTGCAAAAGGCATCCCAAAGGGAGTGCAGAAGTGCCACAACATGGCTGCTTTCACGGCTTTTCCCTTAGGAAGAACCCTAATACGCGGCTGATTTACCTTCCTAGGGTTACTGTTAGGCTTAGGCCTAGGACATTTAAAACCAGGAAGCCCTGGGCTCCAGGCACACTGCAGCTGTGAAAGGCATCCCAAGGGGAGCGCAAAAGTGACACAACTTGGCTGCCACCACTGATATTTCCATGAGACCATCCAGAACCATAGGCTGATTTTCCTTCCTAGGGTTAAGGTTTGAGTTACGCCTGGGGTAAGGGTTCTATTAACCAGAAAGCCCTGAGTTCCAAGAACACAGCAGCTGCGAAGGACTACCCAAGAAGAGCGCAAAAGTACCACAACATGCCTGCCTCCACAGCTTTTTCCTTGGGGACATGCCTAATTCCTGGCTGATTTGCCTTTCTCGTCTTAGGGTTGGGGTTCGGCCTAGGGCTAGGATTTTTTTAACTAGGAAGCCCTGAGTTCCAGGCTTACTTCATCTGCCAAAAGCATCCCAAAGGGAGTGCAGAAGTGCCACAACATGGCTGCTTTCACGGCTTTTCCCTTAGGAAGAACCCTAATACGCGGCTGATTTACCTTCCTAGGGTTACTGTTAGGCTTAGGCCTAGGACTTTTAAAACCAGGAAGCTCTTAGCTCCAGGCACATGCAGCTGTTAAAGGCATCCCAAGAGGGCCGCAGAAGTGACACAACTTGGCTGCCTCTGCTGCTATTTTCATGAGACCATCCCGAACCATAGGCTGATTTTCCTTCTTAGGGTTAAGGTTTGAGTTACGCCTAGGGTAAGAGTTCTATTAACCAGAAAGCCCTGAGTTCCAAGAACACAGCAGCTGCGAAGGACTACCCAAGAAGTGCGCAAAAGTACCACAACGTGCCTGCCTCCACAGCTTTTTCCTTGGGGACATGCCTAATTCCTGGCTGATTTGCCTTTCTCGTCTTAGGTTTGGGGTTCGGCCTAGTGCTAGTATTTTTAAAATCAGGAAGCCCTGAGTTCCAGGCACACTGGAGCTGTGAAAGGCCTCCAAAAGGGAGTGCAGAAGTGCCACAACATGGTTGCTTTCACGGCTTTTTCCTTGGCAAGAAGCTTAACACCAGGCTGATTTCCCTTGCCAGGGTTACTGTAAGGCTTAGGCCTAGGGCTAGGATTTTTAAAACTAGGAAGCCCTTAGATCCAGGCACACTGCAGCTGTTCAAGGCATCCCAAGGGGAGTACAAAAGTGCAACAACATGGAAGCTTTCACAGCTTTTTCCTTGGCACCATCCCTATACCTAGGCTGATTTATCTGCCTAGGGTTAGGGTTAGGGTTCAGCCTAGGGCTTGGAGATTTTTAACCAGGAAGCCCTGAGTTCCAGGCTTACTGCATCTGCCAAAGGCATCCCAAAGGGAGTGCAGAAGTGCCACAACATGGCTGCTTTCACGGCTTTTCCCTTAGGAGGAACCCTAATACCCGGCTGATTTACCTTCCTAGGGTTACTGTTAGGCTTAGGCCTAGGACTTTTAAAACCAGGAAGCCCTGGGCTCCAGGCACACTGCAGCTGTTAAAGGCATCCCAAGAGGGCCGCAGAAGTGACACAACTTGGCTGCCTCTGCTTCTATTCTCATGAGACCATCCCGAACCATAGGCTGATTTTCCTTCCTAGGGTTAATGTTTGAGTTTCGCCTAGGGTAAGAGGTCTATTAACCAGAAAGACCTGAGTTCCAAGAACACAGCAGCTGCGAAGGACTACCCAAGAAGAGCGCAAAAGTACCACAACAAGCCTGCCTCCACAGCTTTTTCCTTGGGGACATGCCTAATTCCTGGCTGATTTGCCTTTCTCGTCTTAGGGTTGGGGTTCGGCCTAGGGCTAGGATTTTTTTAACTAGGAAGCCCTGAGTTCCAGGCTTACTTCATCTGCCAAAAGCATCCCAAAGGGAGTGCAGAAGTGCCACAACATGGCTGCATTCACGGCTTTTCCCTTAGGAAGGACCCTAACACCCGGCTGATTTACCTTCCTAGGGTTGCTGTTAGGCTTAGGCCTAGGACTTTTAAAACCAGGAAGCCCTGGGCTCCAGGCACATGCAGCTGCGAAAGGCATACCAAGAGGGCCGCAGAAGCGACACAACTTGGCTGCCTCTGATTGTATTCTCATGAGACCATCCTGAACCATAGGCTGATTTTCCTTCCTAGGGTTAAGGTTTGAGTTACGCCTAGGGTAAGAGTTCTATTAACCAGAAAGCCCTGAGTTCCAAGAACACAGCAGCTGTGAAGGACTACACAAGAAGAGCGCAAAAGTACCATAACGTGACTGCCTCCACAGCTTTTTCCTTGGGGACATGCCTAATTCCTGGCTGATTTGCCTTTCTCGTCTTAGGGTTGGGGTTCGGCCTAGGGCTAGGATTTTTTTAACTAGGAAGCCCTGAGTTCCAGGCTTACTGCATCTGCCAAAGGCATCCCAAAGGGAGTGCAGAAGTGCCACAACATGGCTGCTTTCACGGCTTTTCCCTTAGGAAGAACCCTAATACGCGGCTGATTTACCTTCCTAGGGTTACTGTTAGGCTTAGGCCTAGGACTTTTAAAACCAGGAAGCCCTGGGCTCAAGGCACACTGCAGCTGCGAAAGGCATCCCAAGGGGAGCGCAAAAGTGACACAACTTGGCTGCCTCTGCTGCTATTTTCATGAGACCATCCCGAACCATAGGCTGATTTTCCTTCTTAGGGTTAAGGTTTGAGTTACGCCTAGGGTAAGAGTTCTATTAACCAGAAAGCCCTGAGTTCCAAGAACACAGCAGCTGCGAAGGACTACCCAAGAAGTGCGCAAAAGTACCACAACGTGCCTGCCTCCACAGCTTTTTCCTTGGGGACATGCCTAATTCCTGGCTGATTTGCCTTTCTCGTCTTAGGTTTGGGGTTCGGCCTAGTGCTAGTATTTTTAAAATCAGGAAGCCCTGAGTTCCAGGCACACTGGAGCTGTGAAAGGCCTCCAAAAGGGAGTGCAGAAGTGCCACAACATGGTTGCTTTCACGGCTTTTTCCTTGGCAAGAAGCTTAACACCAGGCTGATTTCCCTTGCCAGGGTTACTGTAAGGCTTAGGCCTAGGGCTAGGATTTTTAAAACTAGGAAGCCCTTAGATCCAGGCACACTGCAGCTGTTCAAGGCATCCCAAGGGGAGTACAAAAGTGCAACAACATGGAAGCTTTCACAGCTTTTTCCTTGGCACCATCCCTATACCTAGGCTGATTTATCTGCCTAGGGTTAGGGTTAGGGTTCAGCCTAGGGCTTGGAGATTTTTAACCAGGAAGCCCTGAGTTCCAGGCTTACTGCATCTGCCAAAGGCATCCCAAAGGGAGTGCAGAAGTGCCACAACATGGCTGCTTTCACGGCTTTTCCCTTAGGAAGAACCCTAATACGCGGCTGATTTACCTTCCTAGGGTTACTGTTAGGCTTAGGCCTAGGACTTTTAAAACCAGGAAGCCCTGGGCTCCAGGCACACTGCAGCTGTTAAAGGCATCCCAAGAGGGCCGCAGAAGTGACACAACTTGGCTGCCTCTGCTTCTATTCTCATGAGACCATCCCGAACCATAGGCTGATTTTCCTTCCTAGGGTTAATGTTTGAGTTTCGCCTAGGGTAAGAGGTCTATTAACCAGAAAGACCTGAGTTCCAAGAACACAGCAGCTGCGAAGGACTACCCAAGAAGAGCGCAAAAGTACCACAACATGCCTGCCTCCACAGCTTTTTCCTTGGGGACATGCCTAATTCCTGGCTGATTTGCCTTTCTCGTCTTAGGGTTGGGGTTCGGCCTAGGGCTAGGATTTTTTTAACTAGGAAGTCCTGAGTTCCAGGCTTACTTCATCTGCCAAAAGCATCCCAAAGGGAGTGCAGAAGTGCCACAACATGGCTGCATTCACGGCTTTTCCTTTAGGAAGAACCCTAACACCCGGCTGATTTACCTTCCTAGGGTTGCTGTTAGGCTTAGGCCTAGGACTTTTAAAACCAGGAAGCCCTGGGCTCCAGGCACATGCAGCTGCGAAAGGCATCCCAAGAGGGCCGCAGAAGCGACACAACTTGGCTGCCTCTGATTGTATTCTCATGAGACCATCCTGAACCATAGGCTGATTTTCCTTCCTAGGGTTAAGGTTTGAGTTACGCCTAGGGTAAGAGTTCTATTAACCAGAAAGCCCTGAGTTCCAAGAACACAGCAGCTGTGAAGGACTACACAAGAAGAGCGCAAAAGTACCATAACGTGACTGCCTCCACAGCTTTTTCCTTGGGGACATGCCTAATTCCTGGCTGATTTGCCTTTCTCGTCTTAGGGTTGGGGTTCGGCCTAGGGCTAGGATTTTTTTAACTAGGAAGCCCTGAGTTCCAGGCTTACTGCATCTGCCAAAGGCATCCCAAAGGGAGTGCAGAAGTGCCACAACATGGCTGCTTTCACGGCTTTTCCCTTAGGAAGAACCCTAATACCCGGCTGATTTACCTTCCTAGGGTTACTGTTAGGCTTAGGCCTAGGACTTTTAAAACCAGGAAGCCCTGGGCTCAAGGCACACTGCAGCTGCGAAAGGCATCCCAAGGGGAGCGCAAAAGTGACACAACTTGGCTGCCACCACTGATATTTCCATGAGACCATCCCGAACCATAGGCTGATTTTCCTTCCTAGGGTTAAGGTTTGAGTTACGCCTAGGGTAAGGGTTCTATTAACCAGAAAGACCTGAGTTCCAAGAACACAGCAGCTGCGAAGGACTAGCCAAGAAGAGCGCAAAAGTACCACAACATGCCTGCCTCCACAGCTTTTTCCTTGGGGACATGCCTAATTCCTGGCTGATTTGCCTTTCTCGTCTTAGGGTTGGGGTTCGGCCTAGGGCTAGGATTTTTTTAACTAGGAAGCCCGGTGTTCCAGGCTTACTTCATCTGCAAAAGGCATCCCAAAGGGAGTGCAGAAGTGCCACAACATGGCTGCTTTCACGGCTTTTCCCTTAGGAAGAACCCTAATACGCGGCTGATTTACCTTCCTAGGGTTACTGTTAGGCTTAGGCCTAGGACATTTAAAACCAGGAAGCCCTGGGCTCCAGGCACACTGCAGCTGTGAAAGGCATCCCAAGGGGAGCGCAAAAGTGCCACAACTTGGCTGCCACCACTGATATTTCCATGAGACCATCCAGAACCATAGGCTGATTTTCCTTCCTAGGGTTAAGGTTTGAGTTACGCCTGGGGTAAGGGTTCTATTAACCAGAAAGCCCTGAGTTCCAAGAACACAGCAGCTGCGAAGGACTACCCAAGAAGAGCGCAAAAGTACCACAACATGCCTGCCTCCACAGCTTTTTCCTTGGGGACATGCCTAATTCCTGGCTGATTTGCCTTTCTCGTCTTAGGGTTGGGGTTCGGCCTAGGGCTAGGATTTTTTTAACTAGGAAGCCCTGAGTTCCAGGCTTACTTCATCTGCCAAAAGCATCCCAAAGGGAGTGCAGAAGTGCCACAACATGGCTGCTTTCACGGCTTTTCCCTTAGGAAGAACCCTAATACGCGGCTGATTTACCTTCCTAGGGTTACTGTTAGGCTTAGGCCTAGGACTTTTAAAACCAGGAAGCTCTTAGCTCCAGGCACATGCAGCTGTTAAAGGCATCCCAAGAGGGCCACAGAAGTGACACAACTTGGCTGCCTCTGCTGCTATTTTCATGAGACCATCCCGAACCATAGGCTGATTTTCCTTCTTAGGGTTAAGGTTTGAGTTACGCCTAGGGTAAGAGTTCTATTAACCAGAAAGCCCTGAGTTCCAAGAACACAGCAGCTGCGAAGGACTACCCAAGAAGTGCGCAAAAGTACCACAACGTGCCTGCCTCCACAGCTTTTTCCTTGGGGACATGCCTAATTCCTGGCTGATTTGCCTTTCTCGTCTTAGGTTTGGGGTTCGGCCTAGTGCTAGTATTTTTAAAATCAGGAAGCCCTGAGTTCCAGGCACACTGGAGCTGTGAAAGGCCTCCAAAAGGGAGTGCAGAAGTGCCACAACATGGTTGCTTTCACGGCTTTTTCCTTGGCAAGAAGCTTAACACCAGGCTGATTTCCCTTGCCAGGGTTACTGTAAGGCTTAGGCCTAGGGCTAGGATTTTTAAAACTAGGAAGCCCTTAGATCCAGGCACACTGCAGCTGTTCAAGGCATCCCAAGGGGAGTACAAAAGTGCAACAACATGGAAGCTTTCACAGCTTTTTCCTTGGCACCATCCCTATACCTAGGCTGATTTATCTGCCTAGGGTTAGGGTTAGGGTTCAGCCTAGGGCTTGGAGATTTTTAACCAGGAAGCCCTGAGTTCCAGGCTTACTGCATCTGCCAAAGGCATCCCAAAGGGAGTGCAGAAGTGCCACAACATGGCTGCTTTCACGGCTTTTCCCTTAGGAAGAACCCTAATACGCGGCTGATTTACCTTCCTAGGGTTACTGTTAGGCTTAGGCCTAGGACTTTTAAAACCAGGAAGCCCTGGGCTCCAGGCACACTGCAGCTGTTAAAGGCATCCCAAGAGGGCCGCAGAAGTGACACAACTTGGCTGCCTCTGCTTCTATTCTCATGAGACCATCCCGAACCATAGGCTGATTTTCCTTCCTAGGGTTAATGTTTGAGTTTCGCCTAGGGTAAGAGGTCTATTAACCAGAAAGACCTGAGTTCCAAGAACACAGCAGCTGCGAAGGACTAGCCAAGAAGAGCGCAAAAGTACCACAACATGCCTGCCTCCACAGCTTTTTCCTTGGGGACATGCCTAATTCCTGGCTGATTTGCCTTTCTCGTCTTAGGGTTGGGGTTCGGCCTAGGGCTAGGATTTTTTTAACTAGGAAGCCCTGAGTTCCAGGCTTACTGCATCTGCCAAAGGCATCCCAAAGGGAGTGCAGAAGTGCCACAACATGGCTGCTTTCACGGCTTTTCCCTTAGGAAGAACCCTAATACGCGGTTGATTTACCTTCCTAGGGTTACTGTTAGGCTTAGGCCTAGGACTTTTAAAACCAGGAAGCCCTGGGCTCCAGGCACACTGCAGCTGCGAAAGGCATCCCAAGGGGAGCGCAGAAGTGACACAACTTGGCTGCCACCACTGATATTTCCATGAGACCATCCCGAACCATAGGCTGATTTTCCTTCCTAGGGTTAAGGTTTGAGTTACGCCTAGGGTAAGAGTTCTATTAACCAGAAAGCCCTGAGTTCCAAGAACACAGCAGCTGCGAAGGACTACCCAAGAAGAGCGCAAAAGTACCACAACATGCCTGCCTCCACAGCTTTTTCCTTGGGGACATGCCTAATTCCTGGCTGATTTGCCTTTCTCGTCTTAGGGTTGGGGTTCGGCCTAGGGCTAGGATTTTTTTAACTAGGAAGCCCTGAGTTCCAGGCTTACTGCATCTGCCAAAGGCATCCCAAAGGGAGTGCAGAAGTGCCACAACATGGCTGCTTTCACGGCTTTTTCCTTGGCAAGAAGCCTAACACCAGGCTGATTTCCCTTCCCAGGGTTTCTGTTAGGCTTAGGCCTAGGGCTAGGATTTTTAAAACTAGGAAGCCCTTAGATCCAGGCACACTGCAGCTGTTCAAGGCATCCCAAGGGGAGTACAAAAGTGCAACAACATGGCAGCTTTCACAGCTTTTTCCTTGGCACCATCCCTATACCTAGGCTGATTTATCTGCCTAGGGTTAGGGTTAGGGTTCAGCCTAGGGCTTGGAGTTTTTTAACCAGGAAGCCCTGAGTTCCAGGCTTACTGCATCTGCCAAAGGCATCCCAAAGGGAGTGCAGAAGTGCCACAACATGGCTGCTTTCACGGCTTTTCCCTTAGGAAGAACCCTAATACGCGGCTGATTTACCTTCCTAGGGTTACTGTTAGGCTTAGGCCTAGGACTTTTAAAACCAGGAAGCCCTGGGCTCCAGGCACACTGCAGCTGCGAAAGGCATCCCAAGGGGAGCGCAAAAGTGACACAACTTGGCTGCCACCACTGATATTTCCATGAGACCATCCCGAACCATAGGCTGATTTTCCTTCCTAGGGTTAAGGTTTGAGTTACGCCTAGGGTAAGGGTTCTATTAACCAGAAAACCTTGAGTTCCAAGAACACAGCAGCTGCGAAGGACTAGCCAAGAAGAGCGCAAAAGTACCACAACATGCCTGCCTCCACAGCTTTTTCCTTGGGGACATGCCTAATTCCTGGCTGATTTGCCTTTCTCGTCTTAGGGTTGGGGTTCGGCCTAGGGCTAGGATTTTTAAAATCAGGAAGCCCTGAGTTCCAGGCTTACTTCATCTGCCAAAAGCATCCCAAAGGGAGTGCAGAAGTGCCACAACATGGCTGCTTTCACGGCTTTTCCCTTAGGAAGAACCCTAATACGCGGCTGATTTACCTTCCTAGGGTTACTGTTAGGCTTAGGCCTAGGACTTTTAAAACCAGGAAGCCCTGGGCTCCAGGCACATGCAGCTGTTAAAGGCATCCCAAGAGGGCCCCAAAAGTGACACAACTTGGCTGACTCTGCTGCTATTCTCATGAGACCATCCCGAACCATAGGCTGATTTTCCTTCCTAGGGTGAAGGTTTGAGTTACGCCTAGGGTAAGGGTTCTATTAACCAGAAAGCCCTGAGTTCCAAGAACACAGCAGCTGCGAAGGACTACCCAAGAAGAGCGCAAAAGTACCACAACGTGCCTGCCTCCACAGCTTTTTCCTTGGGGACATGCCTAATTCCTGGCTGATTTGCCTTTCTCGTCTTAGGGTTGGGGTTCGGCCTAGGGCTAGGATTTTTAAAATCAGGAAGCCCTGAGTTCCAGGCACACTGGAGCTGTGAAAGGCATCCAAAATGGAGTGCAAAAGTGCCACAACATGGTTGCTTTCACGGCTTTTTCCTTGGCAAGAAGCTTAACACCAGGCTGATTTCCCTTCCCAGGGTTACTCTAAGGCTTAGGCCTTGGGCTAGGATTTTTAAAACTAGGAAGCCCTTAGATCCAGGCACACTGCAGCTGTTCAAGGCATCCCAAGGGGAGTACAAAAGTGCAACAACATGGCAGCTTTCACAGCTTTTTCCTTGGCACCATCCCTATACCTAGGCTGTTTTATCTGCCTAGGGTTAGGGTTAGGGTTCAGCCTAGGGCTTGGAGTTTTTTAACCAGGAAGCCCTGAGTTCCAGGCTTACTGCATCTGCCAAAGGCATCCCAAAGGGAGTTCAGAAGTGCCACAACATGGCTGCTTTCACGGCTTTTCCCTTAGGAAGAACCCTAATACGCGGCTGATTTACCTTCCTAGGGTTACTGTTAGGCTTAGGCCTAGGACTTTTAAAACCAGGAAGCCCTGGGCTCCAGGCACACTGCAGCTGCAAAAGGCATCCCAAGGGGAGCGCAAAAGTTACACAACTTGGCTGCCACCACTGATATTTCCATGAGACCATCCCGAACCATAGGCTGATTTTCCTTCCTATGGTTAAGGTTTGAGTTACGCCTGGGGTAAGGGTTCTATTAACCAGAAAGCCCTGAGTTCCAAGAACACAGCAGCTGCGAAGGACTAGCCAAGAAGAGCGCAAAAGTACCACAACATGCCTGCCTCCACAGCTTTTTCCTTGGGGACATGCCTAATTCCTGGCTGATTTGCCTTTCTCGTCTTAGGGTTGGGGTTCGGCCTAGGGCTAGGATATTTTTAACTAGGAAGCCCTGAGTTCCAGGCTTACTGCATCTGCCAAAGGCATCCCAAAGGGAGTGCAGAAGTGCCACAACATGGCTGCTTTCACGGCTTTTCCCTTAGGAAGAACCCTAATACGCGGCTGATTTACCTTCCTAGGGTTACTGTTAGGCTTAGGCCTAGGACTTTTAAAACCAGGAAGCCCTTAGCTCCAGGCACACTGCAGCTGCGAAAGGCATCCCAAGGGGAGCGCATAAGTGACGCAACTTGGCTGCCACCACTGATATTTCCATGAGACCATCCCGAACCATAGGCTGATTTTCCTTCCTAGGGTTAAGGTTTGAGTTACGCCTAGGGTAAGGGTTCTATTAACCAGAAAGACCTGAGTTCCAAGAACACAGCAGCTGCGAAGGACTAGCCAAGAAGAGCGCAAAAGTACCACAACATGCCTGCCTCCACAGCTTTTTCCTTGGGGACATGCCTAATTCCTGGCTGATTTGCCTTTCTCGTCTTAGGGTTGGGGTTCGGCCTAGGGCTAGGATTTTTAAAATCAGGAAGCCCTGAGTTCCAGGCACACTGGAGCTGTTCAAGGCATCCCAAGAGGGCCGCAGAAGTGACACAACTTGGCTGCCTCTGCTGCTATTCTCATGAGTCCATCCCGAACCATAGGCTGATTTTCCTTCCTAGGGTGAGGGTTAGAGTTACGCCTAGGGTTAGTGTTTTTTTAACCAGAAAGCCCTGAGTTCCAAGAACACAGCAGCTGCCAAGTACTACCCAAGAGGAGGGGAAAAGTGCCACAACATGGCTGCCTCCAGCGCTTTTTCCTTGGGACCATCATTGAACCTAGGCTGATTTACTTGCCTCCAGTTGCACCTATGGTCACGCCAAGAGATAGGGATTTTAAATCAGTAAACCCTGAGCTCCAGACCCAGTGCAGCTGCAAAAGGCTTCCCAAGGGCAGCCAAAAATTGCCTCAACATGCTCCTTCCAGTGCTTTTTTCCTTGGGAACATCCCTATACCCAGGCTGATTTATCTGCCTAGGCTTAGGGTTAGGGTTCAGCCTAGAGATAGGATTTTTTCAAACTGGAAGCCCTGAATTCCAGGCACACTGCAGCTGTTAAAGGCAGTGTTCTACGTCAACCGCAACTTAGTCTGAAATAAATGCTTTTTCCCTGAGAGCATCTGAGAGGTTTGCATGAAGCACTGATATCTGACATTTGCAATTTTGAATTGGAGAGGAGAAAGAAAATGGGAAGAAGTTTTTAATTTTAGTGGTTTCAATGTTAATTTCCGTACACTTTTTCAAAACTTGTCAGCTCAAATGCCCATCAACATCTTTTAGTCATCTGTGAGTCAGTATTCATATAAAATGTGCTTCAAATCAAAAGAATTTCAAATTTGCACTCCAAATTTCTATGCCTAGATTTATGATTTCCTACACATATTAGATGAAAGGAAGGCCTTTTTTACTGTGGGAGTGCTGGAACACTGGAACAGGTTGCCCAGGGAAGTTGTGGGTGTCCCATCCCTGAAAGTATTCAAGGTCAGCTTGGACGGGGCTTGGAGCAGCAACAAAGGAGAAGCTTGGTGGTAGAGAAACAAAGTTGGACTATAGAAGAAACTGGGATTGAAGTATAGGAGCAAGTTTTCTCTCAGCTCTTGGGGTAAATTCAAAGTTGTACAAAATGACATTTATCTGTGCTATTCACTACTGTAACAGAAATGTTCATGAAAACTGTACAGAAGATAGCAAATTTTAAAAGAGATAAGAATTACAGCATAAAATCCATGGGATGGGTTACAACATGAGACACTCTCTAAGAGAAAATCTCTGTGTTTCAGCACTTCATCATGGTAAGATTTCATGAAGTGCCAAAGAAGGCGGCAAAATATCATTCGGGACGTTATTTCCTGGAATTCAGCCTGGCCATTAGTAGGAACTGGGTTTGAACACATCATGTAGATATACCACACACACTTTCCCTTCACTGAAAAATGACTGTTTACAACGAAGAAGCAATTGACGATCAAAATTGATTGAAAGCATCTTAAACATGTCAAGTATTTCATTGTAGATGATCTGTGATCCAAATGCTTCTTCCACCTTCGAGAGGGACAGAACAATTCTTCCATATCATGATGGTTTAAAATTGTATCAACCAATGTTTTCTGCTGAAAAGATAGCATCTATTTTTTTCTATTTTTGCAAGAAAATATTCCTAGACATACAACAGGTGAGAACTAAGTAATTTTAAAGAAACAAATGAAAAGAAAATATTCTGTAAATAGAATGAAATGAAAAGCTGTGTTTTAAATAGGAGCTAAATATGAAACAGAATTTTTGTACCAGGCATTTGAATTACTGCACCAGCTCTTTTGCCCATCAAGAGAGGCGTTTAGCATTTCAGTCTTTTCCAAGGTGTTCATGATCTGCTATGCTGATCTCTGTGTGTGCCTAGGTGTGTGTGGAAGGGGGGGCATGTGAAGGGGAGTGTGTATGTTTGCTTTACAATTGTTGTGGCAGATTCATGCCTCAGCTCCACATTTTGTTTTAGAAAGGTCACACAGAGTGGATGTGAAGTTTACTATCAACAAGAGATCAATTCCCAAATCATCCATTTCACTCTACCTTATAAATCATGTGCTTTGTTGCATATTTTATCAAATCTACTTTCAAGCCAGATGGAGGAAGGAGGATGTGGCAATCCCTCCACCATCTTGCAACTTTTATGCAAGTAGGTTTTCAAGAAAATCATCATTTCTCTTTGAAATATGTCTGGAACAGGCATGATGGTAGTGTCAACCTGTTGGAGTTTTTGTTGCTGGAAGAAGTTATACAAAAGGATTGGTTTTTACATTGACCAGTTACTGAATCAAGCTCAGGAATACATTGGAAATTCAACTGGGGCTTCCTTTCCCCGGCAGACTACTTCTAGAACGAGCTTGTACACTGAAGCTTACTCTTTTGCCCTCCTTTTGTTTCTTTCCTATTTTCTTGGCTTCTTTGCCACTCTCTAGACAATTTTGGAACTTTTTTCCCAACTCAAATGGTTTCAATAGTCTGACTGTGATCATACATTTTTACAAGGAATTTTTAAAATCTTTCCTCCAGTTAAGAAAGTCAAGGACTTAGGTCTTTTTCTTCCCTTATCAATATTGCAATGAAATTGATAAGTAAAGACCAACTCTTTCTTTTTGTTTTTAACCCAAGCAGATAATTCCCATCCATTCATCCATTTGGTGGACCAATAGTTGCCATTCTGATGGAAGTTGTCACTTCTTAACAGTAGGCATTCTGTGACTATGTTGACAGCACTTTGGGTGAAGATCCTAACTGGTCTTAGATACACATAGGGAGAAATTTGCTCAGCCAGTGTCAGTCTTAAGCATGCGTATCCGAAGATCTTTCTAGAGCTGGGAATTTTCCCATGAAAGGGATTCAGTTAGGGAAGAGACACTTGCCCCAGAGGTTTACATTCTTCTTGAAGACTGCTTAAGGAACTTAGATGCCAAGTCCATTTGGATCTGTGTCTGCACAGAACTTTGTCATGCCAGTGCTTGAAATGCATCTTGAAGAGAATTCACTAGCACAGAATGAATGAGAGTGGAAGGGGTTGGTGGGGCTAACCAGGCCCAACCCCCCTGCCTAAACCAGGATACCTAGAGCCTCTTGCCCAGGATTCTATCTGGGTGTACTTTTAATGTCTTCAAAGATCCAGGCTCCACAATCTTTCTGGGCAGTCTGTGCCGTGGTTCACTCACCCTCACAGTAAAGAATCATTTCCTGATGTTCCTGTATTTCAGTGTGTGCCCACTGCCTCTTGTCTTTTCACTCAGCATCACTGAAAAGACACTGATTCCCTCCCCTTTGCACTATTGCTTCCATATGGATGTGTGCTGCCATGTAGAGATATGTCAAAAACCTCCCTGAAGCCCAGGCAGAATAATATTCCCTTCATCTACCAGTCAAGTTAATTCATCAGAGGAGTTTAAAGTTATGTTCAGCATGAAATGCCCCGAAAAATCATGCTAACTACATTATTGTGTCGTCTTTCATGTGCCTGGCAAGGTTTTCCAGGAAGAGCTGCTTCATCAACTTCCTGGGTATAAAAAAGAGGCTGGCTGGTTTGTACGATTGCGAGTCCTCCTAAATGCCTTTTTTGAAGATGAGTGTCATTTGCTTACATCCAGTCCTTAGCCTCTCTTGTCGTCTACATCTTAGCAAAAAGCTTTTCCACTATGTCTGGCGAGGAAAAACTGTGCCAGCACAGAAAACATCTCCCATCGTGTTCTAGACGTTGCACGGAGGTGTGCCGAGTGTTTGGCATGAAGGAAAGAAAAGTTGTCCAAAACAGCTTCCAATCGAATGTTCATGTGATTGGAAAAGTCAGGAGAGTGCAAAGGTACTGTTTTCTAGCAGTTGGCAAGCTGCGCACACAATCCCAGTGTTGTACAGCTTCCTTCTTCACCTTTCCGAAGGTGCCGCTCTCTCCGGCTCCCGGAGGCGAAGAAGCGGCTTCTTCGCGCAAAGACGATTGTGCCGCTCACTGTGCACTCCTTAGCGCGGCTTCTGCCGAAAGACGCCCGGGAGCGGCTCTTAGCTCCGGACAGCATCGTACCTTCGTCTTTAGCGTCTCTTCTCGTCTACATCTTAGCAAAAAGCTTTTCCACTATGTCTGGCGAGGAAAAACTGTGCCAGCACAGAAAACATCTCCCATCGTGTTCTAGACGTTGCACGGAGGTGTGCCGAGTGTTTGGCATGAAGAAAAGAAAACTTGTCCAAAACAGCTTCCAATCGAATGTTCATGTGATTGGAAAAGTCAGGAGAGTGCAAAGGTACTGTTTTCTAGCAGTTGGCAAGCTGCGCACACAATCCCAGTGTTGTACAGCTTCCTTCTTCACCTTTCCGAAGGTGCCGCTCTCTCCGGCTCCCGGAGGCGAAGAAGCGGCTTCTTCGCGCAAAGACGATTGTGCCGCTCACTGTGCACTCCTTAGCGCGGCTTCTGCCGAAAGACGCCCGGGAGCGGCTCTTAGCTCCGGAGAGCATCGTACCTTCGTTTTTAGCGTCTCTTCTCGTCTACATCTTAGCAAAAAGCTTTTCCACTATGTCTGGCGAGGAAAAACTGTGCCAGCACAGAAAACATCTCCCATCGTGTTCTAGACGTTGCACGGAGGTGTGCCGAGTGTTTGGCATGAAGGAAAGAAAAGTTGTCCAAAACAGCTTCCAATCGAATGTTCATGTGATTGGAAAAGTCAGGAGAGTGCAAAGGTACTGTTTTCTAGCAGTTGGCAAGCTGCGCACACAATCCCAGTGTTGTACAGCTTCCTTCTTCACCTTTCCGAAGGTGCCGCTCTCTCCGGCTCCCGGAGGCGAAGAAGCGGCTTCTTCGCGCAAAGACGATTGTGCCGCTCACTGTGCACTCCTTAGCGCGGCTTCTGCCGAAAGACGCCCGGGAGCGGCTCTTAGCTCCGGAGAGCATCGTACCTTCGTCTTTAGCGTCTCTTCTCGTCTACATCTTAGCAAAAAGCTTTTCCACTATGTCTGGCGAGGAAAAACTGTGCCAGCACAGAAAACATCTCCCATCGTGTTCTAGACGTTGCACGGAGGTGTGCCGAGTGTTTGGCATGAAGGAAAGAAAAGTTGTCCAAAACAGCTTCCAATCGAATGTTCATGTGATTGGAAAAGTCAGGAGAGTGCAAAGGTACTGTTTTCTAGCAGTTGGGAAGCTGCGCACACAATCCCAGTGTTGTACAGCTTCCTTCTTCACCTTTCCGAAGGTGCCGCTCTCTCCGGCTCCCGGAGGCGAAGAAGCGGCTTCTTCGCGCAAAGACGATTGTGCCGCTCACTGTGCACTCCTTAGCGCGGCTTCTGCCGAAAGACGCCCGGGAGCGGCTCTTAGCTCCGGAGAGCATCGTACCTTCGTCTTTAGCGTCTCTTCTCGTCTACATCTTACCAAAAAGCTTTTCCACTATGTCTGGCGAGGAAAAACTGTGCCAGCACAGAAAACATTTCCCATCGCGTTCTAGACGTTGCACGGAGGTGTGCCGAGTGTTTGGCATGAAGGAAAGAAAAGTTGTCCAAAACAGCTTCCAATCGAATGTTCATGTGATTGGAAAAGTCAGGAGAGTGCAAAGGTACTGTTTTCTATCAGTTGGGAAGCTGCGCACACAATCCCAGTGTTGTACAGCTTCCTTCTTCACCTTTCCGAAGGTGCCGCTCTCTCCGGCTCCCGGAGGCGAAGAAGCAGCTTCTTCGCGCAAAGACGATTGTGCCGCTCACTGTGCACTCCTTAGCGCGGCTTCTGCCAAAAGACGCCCGGGAGCGGCTCTTAGCCCCGGAGAGCATCGTACCTTCGTCTTTAGCGTCTCTTCTCGTCTACATCTTAGCAAAAAGCTTTTCCACTATGTCTGGCGAGGAAAAACTGTGCCAGCACAGAAAACATCTCCCATCGTGTTCTAGACGTTGCACGGAGGTGTGCCGAGTGTTTGGCATGAAGGAAAGAAAAGTTGTCCAAAACAGCTTCCAATCGAATGTTCATGTGATTGGAAAAGTCAGGAGAGTGCAAAGGTACTGTTTTCTATCAGTTGGCAAGCTGCGCACACAATCCCAGTGTTGTACAGCTTCCTTCTTCACCTTTCCGAAGGTGCCGCTCTCTCCGGCTCCCGGAGGCGAAGAAGCGGCTTCTTCGCGCAAAGACGATTGTGCCGCTCACTGTGCACTCCTTAGCGCGGCTTCTGCCGAAAGACGCCCGGGAGCAGCTCTTAGCTCCGGAGAGCATCGTACCTTCGTATTTAGCGTCTCTTCCCGTCTACATCTTAGCAAAAAGCTTTTCTACTATGTCTGGCGAGGAAAAACTGTGCCAGCACAGAAAACATCTCCCATCGTGTTCTAGACGTTGCACGATCCCTATACTTAGGCTGATTTTCCTTCCTGGGGATAGGGTTAGGCTTCAGCCTAGGGCTTGGAGTTTTTTAACCAGGAAGCCCTGAGTTCCAGGCTTACTGCATCTGCCAAAGGCATCCCAAAGGGAGTGCAGAAGTGCCACAACATGGCTGCTTTCACGGCTTTTCCCTTAGGAAGAACCCTAATACGCGGCTGATTTACCTTCCTAGGGTTACTGTTAGGCTTAGGCCTAGGACTTTTAAAACCAGGAAGCCCTGGGCTCCAGGCACACTGCAGCTGCGAAAGGCATCCCAAGGGGAGCGCAAAAGTGACACAACTTGGCTGCCTCTGCTGCTATTCTCATGAGACCATCCCGAACCATAGGCTGATTTTCCTTCCTAGGGTTAAGGTTTGAGTTACGCCTGGGGTAAGGGTTCTATTAACCAGAAAGCCCTGAGTTCCAAGAACACAGCAGCTGCGAAGGACTACCCAAGGAGAGCGCAAAAGTACCACAACATGCCTGCCTCCACAGCATTTTCCTTGGGGACATGCCTAATTCCTGGCTGATTTGCCTTTCTCGTCTTAGGTTTGGGGTTCGGCCTAGTGCTAGGATTTTTAAAATCAGGAAGCCCTGAGTTCCAGGCACACTGGAGCTGTGAACGGCCTCCAAAAGGGAGTGCAGAAGTGCCACAACATGGTTGCTTTCACGCCTTTTTCCTTGGCAAGAAGCTTAACACCAGGCTGATTTCCCTTCCCAGGGTTACTGTAAGGCTTAGGGCTAGGGCTAGGATTTTTAAAACTAGGAAGCCCTTAGATCCAGGCACACTGCAGCTGTTCAAGGCATCCCAAGGGGAGTACAAAAGTGCAACAACATGGCAGCTTTCACAGCTTTTTCCTTGGCACCATCCCTATACCTAGGCTGATTTATCTGCCTAGGGTTAGTGTTAGGGTTCAGCCTAGGGCTTGGAGTTTTTTAACCAGGAAGCCCTGAGTTCCAGGCTTACTGCATCTGCCAAAGGCATCCCAAAGGGAGTGCAAAAGTGCCACAACATGGCTGCTTTCACGGCTTTTCCCTTAGGAAGAACCCTAATACGCGGCTGATTTACCTTCCTAGGGTTACTGTTAGGCTTAGGCCTAGGACTTTTAAAACCAGGAAGCCCTGGGCTCCAGGCACACTGCAGCTGTTAAAGGCATCCCAAGAGGGCTGCAGAAGTGACACAACTTGGCTGCCTCTGCTTCTATTCTCATGAGACCATCCCGAACCATAGGCTGATTTTCCTTCCTAGGGTTAATGTTTGAGTTTCGCCTAGGGTAAGAGGTCTATTAACCAGAAAGACCTGAGTTCCAAGAACACAGCAGCTGCGAAGGACTACCCAAGAAGAGCGCAAAAGTACCACAACATGCCTGCCTCCACAGCTTTTTCCTTGGGGACATGCCTAATTCCTGGCTGATTTGCCTTTCTCGTCTTAGGGTTGGGGTTCGGCCTAGGGCTAGGATTTTTTTAACTAGGAAGCCCTGAGTTCCAGGCTTACTGCATCTGCCAAAGGCATCCCAAAGGGAGTGCAGAAGTGCCACAACATGGCTGCTTTCACGGCTTTTCCCTTAGGAAGAACCCTAATACGCGGCTGATTTACCTTCCTAGGGTTACTGTTAGGCTTAGGCCTAGGACTTTTAAAACCAGGAAGCCCTGGGCTCCAGGCACACTGCAGCTGCGAAAGGCATCCCAAGGGGAGCGCAAAAGTGACACAACTTGGCTGCCACCACTGATATTTCCATGAGACCATCCCGAACCATAGGCTGATTTTCCTTCCTAGGGTTAAGGTTTGAGTTACGCCTACGGTAAGGGTTCTATTAACCAGAAAGACCTGAGTTCCAAGAACACAGCAGCTGCGAAGGACTACCCAAGAAGAGCGCAAAAGTACCACAACATGCCTGCCTCCACAGCTTTTTCCTTGGGGACATGCCTAATTCCTGGCTGATTTGCCTTTCTCGTCTTAGGGTTGGGGTTCGGCCTAGGGCTAGGATTTTTTTAACTAGGAAGCCCTGAGTTCCAGGCTTACTTCATCTGCCAAAAGCATCCCAAAGGGAGTGCAGAAGTGCCACAACATGGCTGCTTTCACGGCTTTTCCCTTAGGAAGAACCCTAATACGCGGCTGATTTACCTTCCTAGGGTTACTGTTAGGCTTAGGCCTAGGACTTTTAAAACCAGGAAGACCTTAGCTCCAGGCACATGCAGCTGTTCAAGGCATCCCAAGAGGGCCGCAGAAGTGACACAACTTGGCTGCCTCTGCTGCTATTCTCATGAGACCATCCCGAACCATAGGCTGATTTTCCTTCCTAGGGTTAAGGTTTGAGTTACGCCTAGGGTAAGAGTTCTATTAAGCAGAAAGCCCTGAGTTCCAAGAACACAGCAGCTGCGAAGGACTACCCAAGAAGAGCGCAAAAGTACCACAACGTGCCTGCCTCCACAGCTTTTTCCTTGGGGACATGCCTAATTCCTGGCTGATTTGCCTTTCTCGTCTTAGGGTTGGGGTTCGGCCTAGGGCTAGGATTTTTTTAACTAGGAAGCCCTCAGTTCCAGGCTTACTGCATCTGCCAAAGGCATCCCAAAGGGAGTGCAGAAGTGACACAACATGGCTGCTTTCACGGCTTTTTCCTTGGCAAGAAGCCTAACACCAGGCTGATTTCCCTTCCCAGGGTTTCTGTTAGGCTTAGGCCTAGGGCTAGGATTTTTAAAACTAGGAAGCCCTTAGATCCAGGCACACTGCAGCTGTTCAAGGCATCCCAAGGGGAGTACAAAAGTGCAACAACATGGCAGCTTTCACAGCTTTTTCCTTGGCACCATCCCTATACCTAGGCTGATTTATCTGCCTAGGGTTAGGGTTAGGGTTCAGCCTAGGGCTTGGAGTTTTTTAACCAGGAAGCCCTGAGTTCCAGGCTTACTGCATCTGCCAAAGGCATCCCAAAGGGAGTGCAGAAGTGCCACAACATGGCTGCTTTCACGGCTTTTCCCTTAGGAAGAACCCTAATACGCGGCTGATTTACCTTCCTAGGGTTACTGTTAGGCTTAGGCCTAGGACTTTTAAAACTAGGAAGCCCTGGGCTCCAGGCACATGCAGCTGCGAAAGGCATCCCAAGGGGAGCGCAAAAGTGACACAACTTGGCTGCCACCACTGATATTTCCATGAGACCATCCCGAACCATAGGCTGATTTTCCTTCCTAGGGTTAAGGTTTGAGTTACGCCTAGGGTAAGGGTTCTATTAACCAGAAAGCCCTGAGTTCCAAGAACACAGCAGCTGCGAAGGACTACCCAAGAAGAGCGCAAAAGTACCACAACATGCCTGCCTCCACAGCTTTTTCCTTGGGGACATGCCTAATTCCTGGCTGATTTGCCTTTCTCGTCTTAGGGTTGGGGTTCGGCCTAGTGTTAGGATTTTTAAAATCGGGAAGCCCTGAGTTCCAGGCACACTGGAGCTGTGAAAGGCATCCAAAAGGGAGTGCAAAAGTGCCACAACATGGTTGCTTTCACGGCTTTTTCCTTGGCAAGAAGCTTAACACCAGGCTGATTTCCTTTCCCAGGGTTACTGTTAAGCTTAGGCCTTGGGCTAGGATTTTTAAAACTAGGAAGCCCTGGGCTCCAGGCACACTGCAGCTGTTCAAGGCATCCCAAGGGGAGTACAAAAGTGCAACAACATGGCAGCTTTCACAGCTTTTTCCTTGGCACCATCCCTATACCTAGGCTGATTTATCTGCCTAGGGTTAGGGTTAGGGTTCAGCCTAGGGCTTGGAGTTTTTTAACCAGGAAGCCCTGAGTTCCAGGCTTACTGCATCTGCCAAAGGCATCCCAAAGGGAGTGCAGAAGTGCCACAACATGGCTGCTTTCACGGCTTTTCCCTTAGGAAGAACCCTAATACGCGGCTGATTTACCTTCCTAGGGTTACTGTTAGGCTTAGGCCTAGGACTTTTAAAACCAGGAAGCCCTGGGCTCCAGGCACACTGCAGCTGTGAAAGGCATCCCAAGGGGAGCGCAAAAGTGACACAACTTGGCTGCCACCACTGATATTTCCATGAGACCATCCCGAACCATAGGCTGATTTTCCTTCCTATGGTTAAGGTTTGAGTTACGCCTGGGGTAAGGGTTCTATTAACCAGAAAGCCCTGAGTTCCAAGAACACAGCAGCTGCGAAGGACTACCCAAGAAGAGCGCAAAAGTACCACAACATGCCTGCCTCCACAGCTTTTTCCTTGGGGACATGCCTAATTCCTGGCTGATTTGCCTTTCTCGTCTTAGGGTTGGGGTTCGGCCTAGGGCTAGGATATTTTTAACTAGGAAGCCCTGAGTTCCAGGCTTACTGCATCTGCCAAAGGCATCCCAAAGGGAGTGCAGAAGTGCCACAACATGGCTGCTTTCACGGCTTTTCCCTTAGGAAGAACCCTAATACGCGGCTGATTTACCTTCCTAGGGTTACTGTTAGGCTTAGGCCTAGGACTTTTAAAACCAGGAAGCCCTGGGCTCCAGGCACACTGCAGCTGCGAAAGGCATCCCAAGGGGAGCGCAAAAGTGACACAACTTGGCTGCCACCACTGATATTTCCATGAGACCATCCCGAACCATAGGCTGATTTTCCTTCCTAGGCTTAAGGTTTGAGTTACGCCTAGGGTAAGGGTTCTATTAACCAGAAAGCCCTGAGTTCCAAGAACACAGCAGCTGCGAAGGACTAGCCAAGAAGAGCGCAAAAGTACCACAACATGCCTGCCTCCACAGCTTTTTCCTTGGGGACATGCCTAATTCCTGGCTGATTTGCCTTTCTCGTCTTAGGCTTGGGGTTCGGCCTAGGGCTAGGATTTTTTTAACTAGGAAGCCCTGAGTTCCAGGCTTACTGCATCTGCCAAAGGCATCCCAAAGGGAGTGCAGAAGTGCCACAACATGGCTGCTTTCACGGCTTTTCCCTTAGGAAGAACCCTAATACGCGGCTGATTTACCTTCCTAGGGTTACTGTTAGGCTTAGGCCTAGGACTTTTAAAACCAGGAAGCCCTGGGCTCCAGGCACACTGCAGCTGCGAAAGGCATCCGAAGGGGAGCGCAAAAGTGACACAACTTGGCTGCCACCACTGATATTTCCATGAGACCATCCCGAATCATAGGCTGATTTTCCTTCCTAGGGTTAAGGTTTGAGTTACGCCTGGGGTAAGCGTTCTATTAACCAGAAAGCCCTGAGTTCCAAGAACACAGCAGCTGCGAAGGACTACCCAAGAAGAGCGCAAAAGTACCACAACGTGCCTGCCTCCACAGCTTTTTCCTTGGGGACATGCCTAATTCCTGGCTGATTTGCCTTTCTCGTCTTAGGGTTGGGGTTCGGCCTAGGGCTAGGATTTTTAAAATCAGGAAGCCCTGAGTTCCAGGCACACTGGAGCTGTGAAAGGCATCCCAAAGGGAGTGTAAAAGTGCCACAACATGGCTGCTTTCCCGGCTTTTTCCTTGGCAAGAAGCTTAACACCAGGCTGATTTACCTTCCTAGGGTTACTATAAGGCTTAGGCCTAGGGCTAGGATTTTTAAAACTAGGAAGCCCTTAGCTCCAGGCACACTGCAGCTGTTCAAGGCATCCCAAGAGTGCCGCAGAAGTGACACAACTTGGCTTCCTCTGCTGCTATTCTCATGAGTCCATCCCGAACCATAGGCTGATTTTCCTTCCTAGGGTGAGGGTTAGAGTTACGCCTAGGGTTAGTGTTTTTTTAACCAGAAAGCCCTGAGTTCCAAGAACACAGCAGCTGCCAAGGACTACCCAAGAGGAGGGGAAAAGTGCCACAACATGGCTGCCTCCAGCGCTTTTTCCTTGGGACCATCATTGAACCTAGGCTGATTTACTTGCCTCCAGTTGCACCTATGGTCACGCCAAGAGATAGGGATTTTAAATCAGTAAACCCTGAGCTCCAGACCCAGTGCAGCTGCAAAAGGCTTCCCAAGGGCAGCCAAAAATTGCCTCAACATGCTCCTTCCAGTGCTTTTTTCCTTGGGAACATCCCTATACCCAGGCTGATTTATCTGCCTAGGCTTAGGGTTAGGGTTCAGCCTAGAGATAGGATTTTTTCAAACAGGAAGCCCTGAATTCCAGGCACACTGCAGCTGTTAAAGGCAGTGTTCTACGTCAACCGCAACTTAGTCTGAAATAAATGCTTTTTCCCTGAGAGCATCTGAGAGGTTTGCATGAAGCACTGATATCTGACATTTGCAATTTTGAATAGGAGAGGAGAAAGAAAATGGGAAGAAGTTTTTAATTTTAGTGGTTTCAATGTTAATTTCCGTACACTTTTTCAAAACTTGTCAGCTCAAATGCCCATCAACATCTTTTAGTCATCTGTAAGTCAGTATTCATATAAAATGTGCTTCAAATCAAAAGAATTTCAAATTTGCACTCCAAATTTCTATGCCTAGATTTATGATTTCCTACACATATTAGATGAAAGGAAGGCCTTTTTTACTGTGGGAGTGCTGGAACACTGGAACAGGTTGCCCAGGGAAGTTGTGGGTGTCCCATCCCTGAAAGTATTCAAGGTCAGCTTGGACGGGGCTTGGAGCAGCAACAAAGGAGAAGCTTGGTGGTAGAGAAACAAAGTTGGACTATAGAAGAAACTGGGATTGAAGTATAGGAGCAAGTTTTCTCTCAGCTCTTGGGGTAAATTCAAAGTTGTACAAAATGACATTTATCTGTGCTATTCACTACTGTAACAGAAATGTTCATGAAAACTGTACAGAAGATAGCAAATTTTAAAAGAGATAAGAATTACAGCATAAAATCCATGGGATGGGTTACAACATGAGACACTCTCTAAGAGAAAATCTCTGTGTTTCAGCACTTCATCATGGTAAGATTTCATGAAGTGCCAAAGAAGGCGGCAAAATATCATTCGGGACGTTATTTCCTGGAATTCAGCCTGGCCATTAGTAGGAACTGGGTTTGAACACATCATGTAGATATACCACACACACTTTCCCTTCACTGAAAAATGACTGTTTACAACGAAGAAGCAATTGACGATCAAAATTGATTGAAAGCATCTTAAACATGTCAAGTATTTCATTGTAGATGATCTGTGATCCAAATGCTTCTTCCACCTTCGAGAGGGACAGAACAATTCTTCCATATCATGATGGTTTAAAATTGTA
Source organism: Ammospiza maritima maritima (assembly GCA_036010785.1). Lineage (NCBI taxonomy): Eukaryota > Metazoa > Chordata > Aves > Passeriformes > Passerellidae > Ammospiza > Ammospiza maritima. The sequence goes on from CM069694.1 coordinate 6,461,144, forward strand.
TCAACCAATGTTTTCTGCTGAAAAGATAGCATCTATTTTTTTCTATTTTTGCAAGAAAATATTCCTAGACATACAACAGGTGAGAACTAAGTAATTTTAAAGAAACAAATGAAAAGAAAATATTCTGTAAATAGAATGAAATGAAAAGCTGTGTTTTAAATAGGAGCTAAATATGAAACAGAATTTTTGTACCAGGCATTTGAATTACTGCACCAGCTCTTTTGCCCATCAAGAGAGGCGTTTAGCATTTCAGTCTTTTCCAAGGTGTTCATGATCTGCTATGCTGATCTCTGTGTGTGCCTAGGTGTGTGTGGAAGGGGGGGCATGTGAAGGGGAGTGTGTATGTTTGCTTTACAATTGTTGTGGCAGATTCATGCCTCAGCTCCACATTTTGTTTTAGAAAGGTCACACAGAGTGGATGTGAAGTTTACTATCAACAAGAGATCAATTCCCAAATCATCCATTTCACTCTACCTTATAAATCATGTGCTTTGTTGCATATTTTATCAAATCTACTTTCAAGCCAGATGGAGGAAGGAGGATGTGGCAATCCCTCCACCATCTTGCAACTTTTATGCAAGTAGGTTTTCAAGAAAATCATCATTTCTCTTTGAAATATGTCTGGAACAGGCATGATGGTAGTGTCAACCTGTTGGAGTTTTTGTTGCTGGAAGAAGTTATACAAAAGGATTGGTTTTTACATTGACCAGTTACTGAATCAAGCTCAGGAATACATTGGAAATTCAACTGGGGCTTCCTTTCCCCGGCAGACTACTTCTAGAACGAGCTTGTACACTGAAGCTTACTCTTTTGCCCTCTTTTTGTTTCTTTCCTATTTTCTTGGCTTCTTTGCCACTCTCTAGACAATTTTGGAACTTTTTTCCCAACTCAAATGGTTTCAATAGTCTGACTGTGATCATACATTTTTACAAGGAATTTTTAAAATCTTTCCTCCAGTTAAGAAAGTCAAGGACTTAGGTCTTTTTCTTCCCTTATCAATATTGCAATGAAATTGATAAGTAAAGACCAACTCTTTCTTTTTGTTTTTATCCCAAGCAGATAATTCCCATCCATTCATCCATTTGGTGGACCAATAGTTGCCATTCTGATGGAAGTTGTCACTTCTTAACAGTAGGCATTCTGTGACTATGTTGACAGCACTTTGGGTGAAGATCCTAACTGGTCTTAGATACACATAGGGAGAAATTTGCTCAGCCAGTGTCAGTCTTAAGCATGCGTATCAGAAGATCTTTCTAGAGCTGGGAATTTTCCCATGAAAGGGATTCAGTTAGGGAAGAGACACTTGCCCCAGAGGTTTACATTCTTCTTGAAGACTGCTTAAGGAACTTAGATGCCATGTCCATTTGGATCTGTGTCTGCACAGAACTTTGTCATGCCAGTGCTTGAAATGCATCTTGAAGAGAATTCACTAGCACAGAATGAATGAGAGTGGAAGGGATTGGTGGGGCTAACCAGGCCCAACCCCCCTGCCTAAACCAGGATACCTAGAGCCTCTTGCCCAGGATTCTATCTGGGTGTACTTTTAATGTCTTCAAAGATCCAGGCTCCACAATCTTTCTGGGCAGTCTGTGCCGTGGTTCACTCACCCTCACAGTAAAGAATCATTTCCTGATGTTCCTGTATTTCAGTGTGTGCCCACTGCCTCTTGTCTTTTCACTCAGCATCACTGAAAAGACACTGATTCCCTCCCCTTTGCACTATTGCTTCCATATGGATGTGTGCTGCCATGTAGAGATATGTCAAAAACCTCCCTGAAGCCCAGGCAGAATAATATTCCCTTCATCTACCAGTCAAGTTAATTCATCAGAGGAGTTTAAAGTTATGTTCAGCATGAAATGCCCCTGAAAAATCATGCTAACTACATTATTGTGTCGTCTTTCATGTGCCTGGCAAGGTTTTCCAGGAAGAGCTGCTTCATCAACTTCCTGGGTATAAAAAAGAGGCTGGCTGGTTTGTACGATTGCGAGTCCTCCTAAATGCCTTTTTTGAAGATGAGTGTCATTTGCTAACATCCAGTCCTTAGCCTCTCTTATCGTCTACATCTTAGCAAAAAGCTTTTCCACTATGTCTGGCGAGGAAAAACTGTGCCAGCACAGAAAACATCTCCCATCGCGTTCTAGACGTTGCACGGAGGTGTGCCGAGTGTTTGGCATGAAGGAAAGAAAAGTTGTCCAAAACAGCTTCCAATCGAATGTTCATGTGATTGGAAAAGTCAGGAGAGTGCAAAGGTACTGTTTTCTAGCAGTTGGGAAGCTGCGCACACAATCCCAGTGTTGTACAGCTTCCTTCTTCACCTTTCCGAAGGTGCCGCTCTCTCCGGCTCCCGGAGGCGAAGAAGCAGCTTCTTCGCGCAAAGACGATTGTGCCGCTCACTGTGCACTCCTTAGCGCGGCTTCTGCCAAAAGACGCCCGGGAGCGGCTCTTAGCCCCGGAGAGCATCGTACCTTCGTCTTTAGCGTCTCTTCTCGTCTACATCTTAGCAAAAAGCTTTTCCACTATGTCTGGCGAGGAAAAACTGTGCCAGCACAGAAAACATCTCCCATCGTGTTCTAGACGTTGCACGGAGGTGTGCCGAGTGTTTGGCATGAAGGAAAGAAAAGTTGTCCAAAACAGCTTCCAATCGAATGTTCATGTGATTGGAAAAGTCAGGAGAGTGCAAAGGTACTGTTTTCTAGCAGTTGGCAAGCTGCGCACACAATCCCAGTGTTGTACAGCTTCCTTCTTCACCTTTCCGAAGGTGCCGCTCTCTCCGGCTCCCGGAGGCGAAGAAGCGGCTTCTTCGCGCAAAGACGATTGTGCCGCTCACTGTGCACTCCTTAGCGCGGCTTCTGCCGAAAGACGCCCGGGAGCAGCTCTTAGCTCCGGAGAGCATCGTACCATCGTATTTAGCGTCTCTTCCCGTCTACATCTTAGCAAAAAGCTTTTCTACTATGTCTGGCGAGGAAAAACTGTGCCAGCACAGAAAACATCTCCCATCGTGTTCTAGACGTTGCACGATCCCTATACTTACGCTGATTTTCCTTCCTGGGGATAGGGTTAGGCTTCAGCCTAGGGCTTGGAGTTTTTTAACCAGGAAGCCCTGAGTTCCAGGCTTACTGCATCTGCCAAAGGCATCCCAAAGGGAGTGCAGAAGTGCCACAACATGGCTGCTTTCACGGCTTTTCCCTTAGGAAGAACCCTAATACGCGGCTGATTTACCTTCCTAGGGTTACTGTTAGGCTTAGGCCTAGGACTTTTAAAACCAGGAAGCCCTGGGCTCCAGGCACACTGCAGCTGCGAAAGGCATCCCAAGGGGAGCGCAAAAGTGACACAACTTGGCTGCCTCTGCTGCTATTCTCATGAGACCATCCCGAACCATAGGCTGATTTTCCTTCCTAGGGTTAAGGTTTGAGTTACGCCTGGGGTAAGGGTTCTATTAACCAGAAAGCCCTGAGTTCCAAGAACACAGCAGCTGCGAAGGACTACCCAAGGAGAGCGCAAAAGTACCACAACATGCCTGCCTCCACAGCTTTTTCCTTGGGGACATGCCTAATTCCTGGCTGATTTGCCTTTCTCGTCTTAGGGTTGGGGTTCGGCCTAGGGCTAGGATTTTTTTAACTAGGAAGCCCTGAGTTCCAGGCTTACTTCATCTGCCAAAAGCATCCCAAAGGGAGTGCAGAAGTGCCACAACATGGCTGCTTTCACGGCTTTTCCCTTAGGAAGAACCCTAATACGCGGCTGATTTACCTTCCTAGGGTTACTGTTAGGCTTAGGCCTAGGACTTTTAAAACCAGGAATCTCTTAGCTCCAGGCACATGCAGCTGTTCAAGGCATCCCAAGAGGGCCGCAGAAGTGACACAACTTGGCTGCCTCTGCTGCTATTCTCATGAGACCATCCCGAACCATAGGCTGATTTTCCTTCTTAGGGTTAAGGTTTGAGTTACGCCTAGGGTAAGAGTTCTATTAACCAGAAAGCCCTGAGTTCCAAGAACACAGCAGCTGCGAAGGACTAGCCAAGAAGAGCGCAAAAGTACCACAACGTGCCTGCCTCCACAGCTTTTTCCTTGGGGACATGCCTAATTCCTGGCTGATTTGCCTTTCTCGTCTTAGGTTTGGGGTTCGGCCTAGTGCTAGGATTTTTAAAATCAGGAAGCCCTGAGTTCCAGGCACACTGGAGCTGTGAACGGCCTCCAAAAGGGAGTGCAGAAGTGCCACAACATGGTTGCTTTCACGCCTTTTTCCTTGGCAAGAAGCTTAACACCAGGCTGATTTCCCTTCCCAGGGTTACTGTAAGGCTTAGGCCTAGGGCTAGGATTTTTAAAACTAGGAAGCCCTTAGATCCAGGCACACTGCAGCTGTTCAAGGCATCCCAAGGGGAGTACAAAAGTGCAACAACATGGCAGCTTTCACAGCTTTTTCCTTGGCACCATCCCTATACCTAGGCTGATTTATCTGCCTAGGGTTAGGGTTAGGGTTCAGCCTAGGGCTTGGAGTTTTTTAACCAGGAAGCCCTGAGTTCCAGGCTTACTGCATCTGCCAAAGGCATCCCAAAGGGAGTGCAAAAGTGCCACAACATGGCTGCTTTCACGGCTTTTCCCTTAGGAAGAACCCTAATACGCGGCTGATTTACCTTCCTAGGGTTACTGTTAGGCTTAGGCCTAGGACTTTTAAAACCAGGAAGCCCTGGGCTCCAGGCACACTGCAGCTGTTAAAGGCATCCCAAGAGGGCTGCAGAAGTGACACAACTTGGCTGCCTCTGCTTCTATTCTCATGAGACCATCCCGAACCATAGGCTGATTTTCCTTCCTAGGGTTAATGTTTGAGTTTCGCCTAGGGTAAGAGGTCTATTAACCAGAAAGACCTGAGTTCCAAGAACACAGCAGCTGCGAAGGACTACCCAAGAAGAGCGCAAAAGTACCACAACATGCCTGCCTCCACAGCTTTTTCCTTGGGGACATGCCTAATTCCTGGCTGATTTGCCTTTCTCGTCTTAGGGTTGGGGTTCGGCCTAGGGCTAGGATTTTTTTAACTAGGAAGCCCTGAGTTCCAGGCTTACTGCATCTGCCAAAGGCATCCCAAAGGGAGTGCAGAAGTGCCACAACATGGCTGCTTTCACGGCTTTTCCCTTAGGAAGAACCCTAATACGCGGCTGATTTACCTTCCTAGGGTTACTGTTAGGCTTAGGCCTAGGACATTTAAAACCAGGAAGCCCTGGGCTCCAGGCACACTGCAGCTGCGAAAGGCATCCCAAGGGGAGCGCAAAAGTGACACAACTTGGCTGCCACCACTGATATTTCCATGAGACCATCCCGAACCATAGGCTGATTTTCCTTCCTAGGCTTAAGGTTTGAGTTACGCCTAGGGTAAGGGTTCTATTAACCAGAAAGCCCTGAGTTCCAAGAACACAGCAGCTGCGAAGGACTAGCCAAGAAGAGCGCAAAAGTACCACAACATGCCTGCCTCCACAGCTTTTTCCTTGGGGACATGCCTAATTCCTGGCTGATTTGCCTTTCTCGTCTTAGGCTTGGGGTTCGGCCTAGGGCTAGGATTTTTTTAACTAGGAAGCCCTGAGTTCCAGGCTTACTGCATCTGCCAAAGGCATCCCAAAGGGAGTGCAGAAGTGCCACAACATGGCTGCTTTCACGGCTTTTCCCTTAGGAAGAACCCTAATACGCGGCTGATTTACCTTCCTAGGGTTACTGTTAGGCTTAGGCCTAGGACTTTTAATACCAGGAAGCCCTGGGCTCCAGGCACACTGCAGCTGCGAAAGGCATCCCAAGGGGAGCGCAAAAGTGACACAACTTGGCTGCCACCACTGATATTTCCATGAGACCATCCCGAATCATAGGCTGATTTTCCTTCCTAGGGTTAAGGTTTGAGTTACGCCTGGGGTAAGCGTTCTATTAACCAGAAAGCCCTGAGTTCCAAGAACACAGCAGCTGCGAAGGACTACCCAAGAAGAGCGCAAAAGTACCACAACGTGCCTGCCTCCACAGCTTTTTCCTTGGGGACATGCCTAATTCCTGGCTGATTTGCCTTTCTCGTCTTAGGGTTGGGGTTCGGCCTAGGGCTAGGATTTTTAAAATCAGGAAGCCCTGAGTTCCAGGCACACTGGAGCTGTGAAAGGCATCCCAAAGGGAGTGTAAAAGTGCCACAACATGGCTGCTTTCCCGGCTTTTTCCTTGGCAAGAAGCTTAACACCAGGCTGATTTACCTTCCTAGGGTTACTATAAGGCTTAGGCCTAGGGCTAGGATTTTTAAAACTAGGAAGCCCTTAGCTCCAGGCACACTGCAGCTGTTCAAGGCATCCCAAGAGTGCCGCAGAAGTGACACAACTTGGCTTCCTCTGCTGCTATTCTCATGAGTCCATCCCGAACCATAGGCTGATTTTCCTTCCTAGGGTGAGGGTTAGAGTTACGCCTAGGGTTAGTGTTTTTTTAACCAGAAAGCCCTGAGTTCCAAGAACACAGCAGCTGCCAAGGACTACCCAAGAGGAGGGGAAAAGTGCCACAACATGGCTGCCTCCAGCGCTTTTTCCTTGGGACCATCATTGAACCTAGGCTGATTTACTTGCCTCCAGTTGCACCTATGGTCACGCCAAGAGATAGGGATTTTAAATCAGTAAACCCTGAGCTCCAGACCCAGTGCAGCTGCAAAAGGCTTCCCAAGGGCAGCCAAAAATTGCCTCAACATGCTCCTTCCAGTGCTTTTTTCCTTGGGAACATCCCTATACCCAGGCTGATTTATCTGCCTAGGCTTAGGGTTAGGGTTCAGCCTAGAGATAGGATTTTTTCAAACTGGAAGCCCTGAATTCCAGGCACACTGCAGCTGTTAAAGGCAGTGTTCTACGTCAACCGCAACTTAGTCTGAAATAAATGCTTTTTCCCTGAGAGCATCTGAGAGGTTTGCATGAAGCACTGATATCTGACATTTGCAATTTTGAATAGGAGAGGAGAAAGAAAATGGGAAGAAGTTTTTAATTTTAGTGGTTTCAATGTTAATTTCCGTACACTTTTTCAAAACTTGTCAGCTCAAATGCCCATCAACATCTTTTAGTCATCTGTAAGTCAGTATTCATATAAAATGTGCTTCAAATCAAAAGAATTTCAAATTTGCACTCCAAATTTCTATGCCTAGATTTATGATTTCCTACACATATTAGATGAAAGGAAGGCCTTTTTTACTGTGGGAGTGCTGGAACACTGGAACAGGTTGCCCAGGGAAGTTGTGGGTGTCCCATCCCTGAAAGTATTCAAGGTCAGCTTGGACGGGGCTTGGAGCAGCAACAAAGGAGAAGCTTGGTGGTAGAGAAACAAAGTTGGACTATAGAAGAAACTGGGATTGAAGTATAGGAGCAAGTTTTCTCTCAGCTCTTGGGGTAAATTCAAAGTTGTACAAAATGACATTTATCTGTGCTATTCACTACTGTAACAGAAATGTTCATGAAAACTGTACAGAAGATAGCAAATTTTAAAAGAGATAAGAATTACAGCATAAAATCCATGGGATGGGTTACAACATGAGACACTCTCTAAGAGAAAATCTCTGTGTTTCAGCACTTCATCATGGTAAGATTTCATGAAGTGCCAAAGAAGGCGGCAAAATATCATTCGGGACGTTATTTCCTGGAATTCAGCCTGGCCATTAGTAGGAACTGGGTTTGAACACATCATGTAGATATACCACACACACTTTCCCTTCACTGAAAAATGACTGTTTACAACGAAGAAGCAATTGACGATCAAAATTGATTGAAAGCATCTTAAACATGTCAAGTATTTCATTGTAGATGATCTGTGATCCAAATGCTTCTTCCACCTTCGAGAGGGACAGAACAATTCTTCCATATCATGATGGTTTAAAATTGTATCAACCAATGTTTTCTGCTGAAAAGATAGCATCTATTTTTTTCTATTTTTGGAAGAAAATATTCCTAGACATACAACAGGTGAGAACTAAGTAATTTTAAAGAAACAAATGAAAAGAAAATATTCTGTAAATAGAATGAAATGAAAAGCTGTGTTTTAAATAGGAGCTAAATATGAAACAGAATTTTTGTACCAGGCATTTGAATTACTGCACCAGCTCTTTTGCCCATCAAGAGAGGCGTTTAGCATTTCAGTCTTTTCCAAGGTGTTCATGATCTGCTATGCTGATCTCTGTGTGTGCCTAGGTGTGTGTGGAAGGGGGGGCATGTGAAGGGGAGTGTGTATGTTTGCTTTACAATTGTTGTGGCAGATTCATGCCTCAGCTCCACATTTTGTTTTAGAAAGGTCACACAGAGTGGATGTGAAGTTTACTATCAACAAGAGATCAATTCCCAAATCATCCATTTCACTCTACCTTATAAATCATGTGCTTTGTTGCATATTTTATCAAATCTACTTTCAAGCCAGATGGAGGAAGGAGGATGTGGCAATCCCTCCACCATCTTGCAACTTTTATGCAAGTAGGTTTTCAAGAAAATCATCATTTCTCTTTGAAATATGTCTGGAACAGGCATGATGGTAGTGTCAACCTGTTGGAGTTTTTGTTGCTGGAAGAAGTTATACAAAAGGATTGGTTTTTACATTGACCAGTTACTGAATCAAGCTCAGGAATACATTGGAAATTCAACTGGGGCTTCCTTTCCCCGGCAGACTACTTCTAGAACGAGCTTGTACACTGAAGCTTACTCTTTTGCCCTCTTTTTGTTTCTTTCCTATTTTCTTGGCTTCTTTGCCACTCTCTAGACAATTTTGGAACTTTTTTCCCAACTCAAATGGTTTCAATAGTCTGATTGTGATCATACATTTTTACAAGGAATTTTTAAAATCTTTCCTCCAGTTAAGAAAGTCAAGGACTTAGGTCTTTTTCTTCCCTTATCAATATTGCAATGAAATTGATAAGTAAAGACCAACTCTTTCTTTTTGTTTTTATCCCAAGCAGATAATTCCCATCCATTCATCCATTTGGTGGACCAATAGTTGCCATTCTGATGGAAGTTGTCACTTCTTAACAGTAGGCATTCTGTGACTATGTTGACAGCACTTTGGGTGAAGATCCTAACTGGTCTTAGATACACATAGGGAGAAATTTGCTCAGCCAGTGTCAGTCTTAAGCATGCGTATCAGAAGATCTTTCTAGAGCTGGGAATTTTCCCATGAAAGGGATTCAGTTAGGGAAGAGACACTTGCCCCAGAGGTTTACATTCTTCTTGAAGACTGCTTAAGGAACTTAGATGCCATGTCCATTTGGATCTGTGTCTGCACAGAACTTTGTCATGCCAGTGCTTGAAATGCATCTTGAAGAGAATTCACTAGCACAGAATGAATGAGAGTGGAAGGGATTGGTGGGGCTAACCAGGCCCAACCCCCCTGCCTAAACCAGGATACCTAGAGCCTCTTGCCCAGGATTCTATCTGGGTGTACTTTTAATGTCTTCAAAGATCCAGGCTCCACAATCTTTCTGGGCAGTCTGTGCCGTGGTTCACTCACCCTCACAGTAAAGAATCATTTCCTGATGTTCCTGTATTTCAGTGTGTGCCCACTGCCTCTTGTCTTTTCACTCAGCATCACTGAAAAGACACTGATTCCCTCCCCTTTGCACTATTGCTTCCATATGGATGTGTGCTGCCATGTAGAGATATGTCAAAAACCTCCCTGAAGCCCAGGCAGAATAATATTCCCTTCATCTACCAGTCAAGTTAATTCATCAGAGGAGTTTAAAGTTATGTTCAGCATGAAATGCCCCTGAAAAATCATGCTAACTACATTATTGTGTCGTCTTTCATGTGCCTGGCAAGGTTTTCCAGGAAGAGCTGCTTCATCAACTTCCTGGGTATAAAAAAGAGGCTGGCTGGTTTGTACGATTGCGAGTCCTCCTAAATGCCTTTTTTGAAGATGAGTGTCATTTGCTAACATCCAGTCCTTAGCCTCTCTTGTCGTCTACATCTTAGCAAAAAGCTTTTCCACTATGTCTGGCGAGGAAAAACTGTGCCAGCACAGAAAACATCTCCCATCGTGTTCTAGACGTTGCACGGAGGTGTGCCGAGTGTTTGGCATGAAGGAAAGAAAAGTTGTCCAAAACAGCTTCCAATCGAATGTTCATGTGATTGGAAAAGTCAGGAGAGTGCAAAGGTACTGTTTTCTAGCAGTTGGCAAGCTGCGCACACAATCCCAGTGTTGTACAGCTTCCTTCTTCACCTTTCCGAAGGTGCCGCTCTCTCCGGCTCCCGGAGGCGAAGAAGCGGCTTCTTCGCGCAAAGACGATTGTGCCGCTCACTGTGCACTCCTTAGCGCGGCTTCTGCCGAAAGACGCCCGGGAGCGGCTCTTAGCTCCGGACAGCATCGTACCTTCGTCTTTAGCGTCTCTTCTCGTCTACATCTTAGCAAAAAGCTTTTCCACTATGTCTGGCGAGGAAAAACTGTGCCAGCACAGAAAACATCTCCCATCGTGTTCTAGACGTTGCACGGAGGTGTGCCGAGTGTTTGGCATGAAGAAAAGAAAACTTGTCCAAAACAGCTTCCAATCGAATGTTCATGTGATTGGAAAAGTCAGGAGAGTGCAAAGGTACTGTTTTCTAGCAGTTGGCAAGCTGCGCACACAATCCCAGTGTTGTACAGCTTCCTTCTTCACCTTTCCGAAGGTGCCGCTCTCTCCGGCTCCCGGAGGCGAAGAAGCGGCTTCTTCGCGCAAAGACGATTGTGCCGCTCACTGTGCACTCCTTAGCGCGGCTTCTGCCGAAAGACGCCCGGGAGCGGCTCTTAGCTCCGGACAGCATCGTACCTTCGTCTTTAGCGTCTCTTCTCGTCTACATCTTAGCAAAAAGCTTTTCCACTATGTCTGGCGAGGAAAAACTGTGCCAGAACAGAAAACATCTCCCATCGTGTTCTAGATGTTGCACGATCCCTATACTTAGGCTGGTTTTCCTTCCTGGGGATAGGGTTAGGCTTCAGCCTAGGGCTTGGAGTTTTTAACCAGGAAGCCCTGAGTTCCAGGCTTACTGCATCTGCCAAAGGCATCCCAAAGGGAGTGCAGAAGTGCCACAACATGGCTGCTTTCACGGCTTTTCCCTTAGGAAGAACCCTAATACGCGGCTGATTTACCTTCCTAGGGTTACTGTTAGGCTTAGGCCTAGGACTTTTAAAACCAGGAAGCCCTGGGCTCCAGGCACACTGCAGCTGCGAAAGGCATCCCAAGGGGAGCGCAAAAGTGACACAACTTGGCTGCCACCACTGATATTTCCATGAGACCATCCCGAATCATAGGCTGATTTTCCTTCCTAGGCTTAAGGTTTGAGTTACGCCTGGGATAAGCGTTCTATTAACCAGAAAGCCCTGAGTTCCAAGAACACAGCAGCTGCGAAGGACTACCCAAGAAGAGCGCAAAAGTACCACAACGTGCCTGCCTCCACAGCTTTTTCCTTGGGGACATGCCTAATTCCTGGCTGATTTGCCTTTCTCGTCTTAGGGTTGGGGTTCGGCCTAGGGCTAGGATTTTTAAAATCAGGAAGCCCTGAGTTCCAGGCACACTGGAGCTGTGAAAGGCATCCCAAAGGGAGTGTAAAAGTGCCACAACATGGCTGCTTTCCCGGCTTTTTCCTTGGCAAGAAGCTTAACACCAGGCTGATTTACCTTCCTAGGGTTACTATAAGGCTTAGGCCTAGGGCTAGGATTTTTAAAACTAGGAAGCCCTTAGCTCCAGGCACACTGCAGCTGTTCAAGGCATCCCAAGAGTGCCGCAGAAGTGACACAACTTGGCTTCCTCTGCTGCTATTCTCATGAGTCCATCCCGAACCATAGGCTGATTTTCCTTCCTAGGGTGAGGGTTAGAGTTACGCCTAGGGTTAGTGTTTTTTTAACCAGAAAGCCCTGAGTTCCAAGAACACAGCAGCTGCCAAGGACTACCCAAGAGGAGGGGAAAAGTGCCACAACATGGCTGCCTCCAGCGCTTTTTCCTTGGGACCATCATTGAACCTAGGCTGATTTACTTGCCTCCAGTTGCACCTATGGTCACGCCAAGAGATAGGGATTTTAAATCAGTAAACCCTGAGCTCCAGACCCAGTGCAGCTGCAAAAGGCTTCCCAAGGGCAGCCAAAAATTGCCTCAACATGCTCCTTCCAGTGCTTTTTTCCTTGGGAACATCCCTATACCCAGGCTGATTTATCTGCCTAGGCTTAGGGTTAGGGTTCAGCCTAGAGATAGGATTTTTTCAAACTGGAAGCCCTGAATTCCAGGCACACTGCAGCTGTTAAAGGCAGTGTTCTACGTCAACCGCAACTTAGTCTGAAATAAATGCTTTTTCCCTGAGAGCATCTGAGAGGTTTGCATGAAGCACTGATATCTGACATTTGCAATTTTGAATAGGAGAGGAGAAAGAAAATGGGAAGAAGTTTTTAATTTTAGTGGTTTCAATGTTAATTTCCGTACACTTTTTCAAAACTTGTCAGCTCAAATGCCCATCAACATCTTTTAGTCATCTGTAAGTCAGTATTCATATAAAATGTGCTTCAAATCAAAAGAATTTCAAATTTGCACTCCAAATTTCTATGCCTAGATTTATGATTTCCTACACATATTAGATGAAAGGAAGGCCTTTTTTACTGTGGGAGTGCTGGAACACTGGAACAGGTTGCCCAGGGAAGTTGTGGGTGTCCCATCCCTGAAAGTATTCAAGGTCAGCTTGGACGGGGCTTGGAGCAGCAACAAAGGAGAAGCTTGGTGGTAGAGAAACAAAGTTGGACTATAGAAGAAACTGGGATTGAAGTATAGGAGCAAGTTTTCTCTCAGCTCTTGGGGTAAATTCAAAGTTGTACAAAATGACATTTATCTGTGCTATTCACTACTGTAACAGAAATGTTCATGAAAACTGTACAGAAGATAGCAAATTTTAAAAGAGATAAGAATTACAGCATAAAATCCATGGGATGGGTTACAACATGAGACACTCTCTAAGAGAAAATCTCTGTGTTTCAGCACTTCATCATGGTAAGATTTCATGAAGTGCCAAAGAAGGCGGCAAAATATCATTCGGGACGTTATTTCCTGGAATTCAGCCTGGCCATTAGTAGGAACTGGGTTTGAACACATCATGTAGATATACCACACACACTTTCCCTTCACTGAAAAATGACTGTTTACAACGAAGAAGCAATTGACGATCAAAATTGATTGAAAGCATCTTAAACATGTCAAGTATTTCATTGTAGATGATCTGTGATCCAAATGCTTCTTCCACCTTCGAGAGGGACAGAACAATTCTTCCATATCATGATGGTTTAAAATTGTATCAACCAATGTTTTCTGCTGAAAAGATAGCATCTATTTTTTTCTATTTTTGCAAGAAAATATTCCTAGACATACAACAGGTGAGAACTAAGTAATTTTAAAGAAACAAATGAAAAGAAAATATTCTGTAAATAGAATGAAATGAAAAGCTGTGTTTTAAATAGGAGCTAAATATGAAACAGAATTTTTGTACCAGGCATTTGAATTACTGCACCAGCTCTTTTGCCCATCAAGAGAGGCGTTTAGCATTTCAGTCTTTTCCAAGGTGTTCATGATCTGCTATGCTGATCTCTGTGTGTGCCTAGGTGTGTGTGGAAGGGGGGGCATGTGAAGGGGAGTGTGTATGTTTGCTTTACAATTGTTGTGGCAGATTCATGCCTCAGCTCCACATTTTGTTTTAGAAAGGTCACACAGAGTGGATGTGAAGTTTACTATCAACAAGAGATCAATTCCCAAATCATCCATTTCACTCTACCTTATAAATCATGTGCTTTGTTGCATATTTTATCAAATCTACTTTCAAGCCAGATGGAGGAAGGAGGATGTGGCAATCCCTCCACCATCTTGCAACTTTTATGCAAGTAGGTTTTCAAGAAAATCATCATTTCTCTTTGAAATATGTCTGGAACAGGCATGATGGTAGTGTCAACCTGTTGGAGTTTTTGTTGCTGGAAGAAGTTATACAAAAGGATTGGTTTTTACATTGACCAGTTACTGAATCAAGCTCAGGAATACATTGGAAATTCAACTGGGGCTTCCTTTCCCCGGCAGACTACTTCTAGAACGAGCTTGTACACTGAAGCTTACTCTTTTGCCCTCTTTTTGTTTCTTTCCTATTTTCTTGGCTTCTTTGCCACTCTCTAGACAATTTTGGAACTTTTTTCCCAACTCAAATGGTTTCAATAGTCTGACTGTGATCATACATTTTTACAAGGAATTTTTAAAATCTTTCCTCCAGTTAAGAAAGTCAAGGACTTAGGTCTTTTTCTTCCCTTATCAATATTGCAATGAAATTGATAAGTAAAGACCAACTCTTTCTTTTTGTTTTTATCCCAAGCAGATAATTCCCATCCATTCATCCATTTGGTGGACCAATAGTTGCCATTCTGATGGAAGTTGTCACTTCTTAACAGTAGGCATTCTGTGACTATGTTGACAGCACTTTGGGTGAAGATCCTAACTGGTCTTAGATACACATAGGGAGAAATTTGCTCAGCCAGTGTCAGTCTTAAGCATGCGTATCAGAAGATCTTTCTAGAGCTGGGAATTTTCCCATGAAAGGGATTCAGTTAGGGAAGAGACACTTGCCCCAGAGGTTTACATTCTTCTTGAAGACTGCTTAAGGAACTTAGATGCCATGTCCATTTGGATCTGTGTCTGCACAGAACTTTGTCATGCCAGTGCTTGAAATGCATCTTGAAGAGAATTCACTAGCACAGAATGAATGAGAGTGGAAGGGATTGGTGGGGCTAACCAGGCCCAACCCCCCTGCCTAAACCAGGATACCTAGAGCCTCTTGCCCAGGATTCTATCTGGGTGTACTTTTAATGTCTTCAAAGATCCAGGCTCCACAATCTTTCTGGGCAGTCTGTGCCGTGGTTCACTCACCCTCACAGTAAAGAATCATTTCCTGATGTTCCTGTATTTCAGTGTGTGCCCACTGCCTCTTGTCTTTTCACTCAGCATCACTGAAAAGACACTGATTCCCTCCCCTTTGCACTATTGCTTCCATATGGATGTGTGCTGCCATGTAGAGATATGTCAAAAACCTCCCTGAAGCCCAGGCAGAATAATATTCCCTTCATCTACCAGTCAAGTTAATTCATCAGAGGAGTTTAAAGTTATGTTCAGCATGAAATGCCCCTGAAAAATCATGCTAACTACATTATTGTGTCGTCTTTCATGTGCCTGGCAAGGTTTTCCAGGAAGAGCTGCTTCATCAACTTCCTGGGTATAAAAAAGAGGCTGGCTGGTTTGTACGATTGCGAGTCCTCCTAAATGCCTTTTTTGAAGATGAGTGTCATTTGCTAACATCCAGTCCTTAGCCTCTCTTGTCGTCTAAATCTTAGCAAAAAGCTTTTCCACTATGTCTGGCGAGGAAAAACTGTGCCAGCACAGAAAACATCTCCCATCGTGTTCTAGACGTTGCACGGAGGTGTGCCGAGTGTTTGGCATGAAGGAAAGAAAAGTTGTCCAAAACAGCTTCCAATCGAATGTTCATGTGATTGGAAAAGTCAGGAGAGTGCAAAGGTACTGTTTTCTAGCAGTTGGCAAGCTGCGCACACAATCCCAGTGTTGTACAGCTTCCTTCTTCACCTTTCCGAAGGTGCCGCTCTCTCCGGCTCCCGGAGGCGAAGAAGCGGCTTCTTCGCGCAAAGACGATTGTGCCGCTCACTGTGCACTCCTTAGCGCGGCTTCTGCCGAAAGACGCCCGGGAGCGGCTCTTAGCTCCGGACAGCATCGTACCTTCGTCTTTAGCGTCTCTTCTCGTCTACATCTTAGCAAAAAGCTTTTCCACTATGTCTGGCGAGGAAAAACTGTGCCAGCACAGAAAACATCTCCCATCGTGTTCTAGACGTTGCACGGAGGTGTGCCGAGTGTTTGGCATGAAGAAAAGAAAAGTTGTCCAAAACAGCTTCCAATCGAATGTTCATGTGATTAGAAAAGTCAGGAGAGTGCAAAGGTACTGTTTTCTAGCAGTTGGCAAGCTGCGCACACAATCCCAGTGTTGTACAGCTTCCTTCTTCACCTTTCCGAAGGTGCCGCTCTCTCCGGCTCCCGGAGGCGAAGAAGCGGCTTCTTCGCGCAAAGACGATTGTGCCGCTCACTGTGCACTCCTTAGCGCGGCTTCTGCCGAAAGACGCCCGGGAGCGGCTCTTAGCTCCGGAGAGCATCGTACCTTCGTCTTTAGCGTCTCTTCTCGTCTACATCTTAGCAAAAAGCTTTTCCACTATGTCTGGCGAGGAAAAACTGTGCCAGAACAGAAAACATCTCCCATCGTGTTCTAGATGTTGCACGATCCCTATACTTAGGCTGATTTTCCTTCCTGGGGATAGGGTTAGGCTTCAGCCTAGGGCTTGGAGTTTTTTAACCAGGAAGCCCTGAGTTCCAGGCTTACTGCATCTGCCAAAGGCATCCCAAAGGGAGTGCAGAAGTGCCACAACATGGCTGCTTTCACGGCTTTTCCCTTAGGAAGAACCCTAATACCCGGCTGATTTACCTTCCTAGGGTTACTGTTAGGCTTAGGCCTAGGACTTTTAAAACCAGGAAGCCCTGGGCTCCAGGCACACTGCAGCTGCGAAAGGCATCCCAAGGGGAGCGCAAAAGTGACACAACTTGGCTGCCACCACTGATATTTCCATGAGACCATCCCGAACCATAGGCTGATTTTCCTTCCTAGGCTTAAGGTTTGAGTTACGCCTAGGGTAAGGGTTCTATTAAGCAGAAAGCCCTGAGTTCCAAGAACACAGCAGCTGCGAAGGACTACCCAAGAAGAGCGCAAAAGTACCACAACATGCCTGCCTCCACAGCTTTTTCCTTGGGGACATGCCTAATTCCTGGCTGATATGCCTTTCTCGTCTTAGGGTTGGGGTTCGGCCTAGGGCTAGGATTTTTTTAACTAGGAAGCCCTGAGTTCCAGGCTTACTGCATCTGCCAAAGGCATCCCAAAGGGAGTGCAGAAGTGCCACAACATGGCTGCTTTCACGGCTTTTCCCTTAGGAAGAACCCTAATACGCGGCTGATTTACCTTCCTAGGGTTACTGTTAGGCTTAGGCCTAGGACTTTTAAAACCAGGAAGCCCTGGGCTCCAGGCACATGCAGATGCGAAAGGCATCCCAAGAGGGCCGCAGAAGTGACACAACTTGGCTGCCTCTGCTGCTATTCTCATGAGACCATCCCGAACCATAGGCTGATTTTCCTTCCTAGGGTTAAGGTTTGAGTTACGCCTCGGGTAAGGGTTCTATTAACCAGAAAGCCCTGAGTTCCAAGAACACAGCAGCTGCGAAGGACTACCCAAGAAGAGCGCAAAAGTACCACAACGTGCCTGCCTCCACAGCTTTTTCCTTGGGGACATGCCTAATTCCTGGCTGATTTGCCTTTCTCGTCTTAGGGTTGGGGTTCGGCCTAGGGCTAGGATTTTTTTAACTAGGAAGCCCTGAGTTCCAGGCTTACTGCATCTGCCAAAGGCATCCCAAAGGGAGTGCAAAAGTGCCACAACATGGCTGCTTTCACGGCTTTTTCCTTGGCAAGAAGCCTCACACCAGGCTGATTTCCCTTCCCAGGGTTACTGTTAGGCTTAGGCCTTGGGCTAGGATTTTTAAAACTAGGAAGCCCTTAGTTCCAGGCACACTGCAGCTGTTCAAGGCATCCCAAGGGGAGTACAAAAGTGCAACAACATGGCAGCTTTCACAGCTTTTTCCTTGGCACCATCCCTATACCTAGGCTGATTTATCTGCCTAGGGTTAGGGTTAGGCTTCAGCCTAGGTCTTGGAGTTTTTTAACCAGGAAGCCCTGAGTTCCAGGATTACTGCATCTGCCTAAAGGCATCCCAAAGGGAGTGCAGAAGTGCCACAACATGGCTGCTTTCACAGCTTTTCCCTTAGGAGGAACCCTAATACGCGGCTGATTTACCTTCCTAGGGTTACTGTTAGGCTTAGGCCTAGGACTTTTAAAACCAGGACGCCCTGGGCTCCAGGCACTCTGCAGCTGCGAAAGGCATCCCAAGGGGAGCGCAAAAGTGACACAACTTGGCTGCCACCACTGATATTTCCATGAGACCATCCCGAACCATAGGCTGATTTTCCTTCCTAGGGTGAAGGTTTGAGTTACGCCTAGGGTAAGGGTTCTATTAACCAGAAAGCCCTGAGTTCCAAGAACACAGCAGCTGCGAAGGACTAGCCAAGAAGAGCGCAAAAGTACCACAACGTGCCTGCCTCCACAGCTTTTTCCTTGGGGACATGCCTAATTCCTGGCTGATTTGCCTTTCTCGTCTTAGGCTTGGGGTTCGGCCTAGGGCTAGGATTTTTAAAATCAGGAAGCCCTGAGTTCCAGGCTTACTGCATCTGCCAAAGGCATCCCAAAGGGAGTGCAGAAGTGCCACAACATGGCTGCTTTCACGGCTTTTCCCTTAGGAAGAACCCTAATACGCGGCTGATTTACCTTCCTAGGGTTACTGTTAGGCTTAGGCCTAGGACTTTTAAAACCAGGAAGCCCTGGGCTCCAGGCACACTGCAGCTGCGAAAGGCATCCCAAGGGGAGCGCAAAAGTGACACAACTTGGCTGCCTCTGCTGCTATTCTCATGAGACCATCCCGAACCATAGGCTGATTTTCCTTCCTAGGGTTAAGGTTTGAGTTACGCCTGGGGTAAGGGTTCTATTAACCAGAAAGCCCTGAGTTCCAAGAACACAGCAGCTGCGAAGGACTACCCAAGAAGAGCGCAAAAGTACCACAACATGCCTGCCTCCACAGCTTTTTCCTTGGGGACATGCCTAATTCCTGGCTGATTTGCCTTTCTCGTCTTAGGGTTGGGGTTCGGCCTAGGGCTAGGATTTTTTTAACTAGGAAGCCCTGAGTTCCAGGCTTACTTCATCGGCCAAAAGCATCCCAAAGGGAGTGCAAAAGTGCCACAACATGGCTGCTTTCACGGCTTTTCCCTTAGGAAGAACCCTAATACGCGGCTGATTTACCTTCCTAGGGTTACTGTTAGGCTTAGGCCTAGGACTTTTAAAACCAGGAAGCCCTGGGCTCCAGGCACACTGCAGCTGTTAAAGGCATCCCAAGGGGAGCGCAAAAGTGACACAACTTGGCTGCCACAACTGATATTTCCATGAGACCATCCCAAATCATAGGCTTATTTTCCTTCCTAGGGTGAAGGTTTGAGTTACGCCTAGGGTAAGGGTTCTATTAACCAGAAAGCCCTGAGTTCCAAGAACACAGCAGCTGCAAAGGACTACCCAAGAAGAGCGCAAAAGTACCACAACATGCCTGCCTCCACAGCTTTTTCCTTGGGGACATGCCTAATTCCTGGCTGATTTGCCTTTCTCGTCTTAGGGTTGGGGTTCGGCCTAGGGCTAGGATTTTTTTAACTAGGAAGCCCTGAGTTCCAGGCTTACTGCATCTGCAAAAGGCATCCCAAAGGGAGTGCAAAAGTGCCACAACATGGCTGCTTTCACGGCTTTTCCCTTAGGAAGAACCCTAATACGCGGCTGATTTACCTTCCTAGGGTTACTGTTAGGCTTAGGCCTAGGACTTTTAAAACCAGGAAGCCCTGGGCTCCAGGCACACTGCAGCTGCGAAAGGCATCCCAAGGGGAGCGCAAAAGTGACACAACTTGGCTGCCTCTGCTGCTATTCTCATGAGACCATCCCGAACCATAGGCTGATTTTCCTTCCTAGGGTTAAGGTTTGAGTTACGCCTGGGGTAAGGGTTCTATTAACCAGAAAGCCCTGAGTTCCAAGAACACAGCAGCTGCGAAGGACTACCCAAGAAGAGCGCAAAAGTACCACAACATGCCTGCCTCCACAGCTTTTTCCTTGGGGACATGCCTAATTCCTGGCTGATTTGCCTTTCTCGTCTTAGGGTTGGGGTTCGGCCTAGGGCTAGGACTTTTAAAATCAGGAAGCCCTGAGTTCCAGGCACACTGGAGCTGTGAAAGGCATCCAAAAGGGAGTGCAAAAGTGCCACAACATGGTTGCTTTCACGGCTTTTTCCTTGGCAAGAAGCTTAACACCAGGCTGATTTCCCTTCCCAGGGTTACTGTAAGGCTTAGGCCTTGGGCTAGGATTTTTAAAACTAGAAAGCCCTTAGATCCAGGCACACTGCAGCTGTTCAAGGCATCCCAAGGGGAGTACAAAAGTGCAACAACATGGCAGCTTTCACAGCTTTTTCCTTGGCACCATCCCTATACCTAGGCTGATTTATCTGCCTAGGGTTAGGGTTAGGCTTCAGCCTAGGTCTTGGAGTTTTTTAACCAGGAAGCCCTGAGTTCCAGGCTTACTGCATCTGCCAAAGGCATCCCAAAGGGAGTGCAGAAGTGCCACAACATGGCTGCTTTCACGGCTTTTCCCTTAGGAAGAACCCTAATACGCGGCTGATTTACCTTCCTAGGGTTACTGTTAGGCTTAGGCCTAGGACTTTTAAAACCAGGAAGCCCTGGGCTCCAGGCACACTGCAGCTGCGAAAGGCATCCCAAGGGGAGCGCAAAAGTGACACAACTTGGCTGCCTCTGCTGCTATTCTCATGAGACCATCCCGAACCATAGGCTGATTTTCCTTCCTAGGGTTAAGGTTTGAGTTACGCCTGGGGTAAGGGTTCTATTAACCAGAAAGCCCTGAGTTCCAAGAACACAGCAGCTGCGAAGGACTACCCAAGAAGAGCGCAAAAGTACCACAACATGCCTGCCTCCACAGCTTTTTCCTTGGGGACATGCCTAATTCCTGGCTGATTTGCCTTTCTCGTCTTAGGGTTGGGTTTCGGCCTAGGGCTAGGATTTTTTTAACTAGGAAGCCCTGAGTTCCAGGCTTACTTCATCGGCCAAAAGCATCCCAAAGGGAGTGCAAAAGTGCCACAACATGGCTGCTTTCACGGCTTTTCCCTTAGGAAGAACCCTAATACGCGGCTGATTTACCTTCCTAGGGTTACTGTTAGGCTTAGGCCTAGGACTTTTAAAACCAGGAAGCCCTGGGCTCCAGGCACACTGCAGCTGTTAAAGGCATCCCAAGGGGAGCGCAAAAGTGACACAACTTGGCTGCCACAACTGATATTTCCATGAGACCATCCCAAATCATAGGCTTATTTTCCTTCCTAGGGTGAAGGTTTGAGTTACGCCTAGGGTAAGGGTTCTATTAACCAGAAAGCCCTGAGTTCCAAGAACACAGCAGCTGCGAAGGACTACCCAAGAAGAGCGCAAAAGTACCACAACATGCCTGCCTCCACAGCTTTTTCCTTGGGGACATGCCTAATTCCTGGCTGATTTGCCTTTCTCGTCTTAGGCTTGGGGTTCGGCCTAGGGCTAGGATTTTTTTAACTAGGAAGCCCTGAGTTCCAGGCTTACTGCATCTGCCAAAGGCATCCCAAAGGGAGTGCAAAAGTGCCACAACATGGCTGCTTTCACGGCTTTTCCCTTAGGAAGAACCCTAATACGCGGCTGATTTACCTTCCTAGGGTTACTGTTAGGCTTAGGCCTAGGACTTTTAAAACCAGGAAGCCCTGGGCTCCAGGCACACTGCAGCTGCGAAAGGCATCCCAAGGGGAGCGCAAAAGTGACACAACTTGGCTGCCTCTGCTGCTATTCTCATGAGACCATCCCGAACCATAGGCTGATTTTCCTTCCTAGGGTTAAGGTTTGAGTTACGCCTGGGGTAAGGGTTCTATTAACCAGAAAGCCCTGAGTTCCAAGAACACAGCAGCTGCGAAGGACTACCCAAGAAGAGCGCAAAAGTACCACAACATGCCTGCCTCCACAGCTTTTTCCTTGGGGACATGCCTAATTCCTGGCTGATTTGCCTTTCTCGTCTTAGGGTTGGGGTTCGGCCTAGGGCTAGGACTTTTAAAATCAGGAAGCCCTGAGTTCCAGGCACACTGGAGCTGTGAAAGGCATCCAAAAGGGAGTGCAAAAGTGCCACAACATGGTTGCTTTCACGGCTTTTTCCTTGGCAAGAAGCTTAACACCAGGCTGATTTCCCTTCCCAGGGTTACTGTAAGGCTTAGGCCTTGGGCTAGGATTTTTAAAACTAGAAAGCCCTTAGATCCAGGCACACTGCAGCTGTTCAAGGCATCCCAAGGGGAGTACAAAAGTGCAACAACATGGCAGCTTTCACAGCTTTTTCCTTGGCACCATCCCTATACCTAGGCTGATTTATCTGCCTAGGGTTAGGGTTAGGCTTCAGCCTAGGTCTTGGAGTTTTTTAACCAGGAAGCCCTGAGTTCCAGGCTTACTGCATCTGCCAAAGGCATCCCAAAGGGAGTGCAGAAGTGCCACAACATGGCTGCTTTCATGGCTTTTCCCTTAGGAAGAACCCTAATACGCGGCTGATTTACCTTCCTAGGGTTACTGTTAGGCTTAGGCCTAGGACTTTTAAAACCAGGAAGCCCTGGGCTCCAGGCACACTGCAGCTGCGAAAGGCATCCCAAGGGGAGCGCAAAAGTGACACAACTTGGCTGCCTCTGCTTCTATTCTCATGAGACCATCCCGAACCATAGGCTGATTTTCCTTCCTAGGGTTAAGGTTTGAGTTACGCCTAGGGTAAGGGTTCTATTAACCAGAAAGCCCTGAGTTCCAAGAACACAGCAGCTGCGAAGGACTACCCAAGAAGAGCGCAAAAGTACCACAACGTGCCTGCCTCCACAGCTTTTTCCTTGGGGACATGCCTAATTCCTGGCTGATTTGCCTTTCTCGTCTTAGGGTTGGGGTTCGGCCTAGGGCTAGGATATTTTTAACTAGGAAGCCCTGAGTTCCAGGCTTACTGCATCTGCCAAAGGCATCCCAAAGGGAGTGCAGAAGTGCCACAACATGGCTGCTTTCACGGCTTTTCCCTTAGGAAGAACCCTAATACGCGGCTGATTTACCTTCCTAGGGTTACTGTTAGGCTTAGGCCTAGGACTTTTAAAACCAGGAAGCCCTTGCCTCCAGGCACACTGCAGCTGTTAAAGGCATCCCAAGGGGAGCGCAAAAGTGACACAACTTGGCTGCCACCACCGATATTTCCATGAGACCATCCCAAATCATAGGCTGATTTTCCTTCCTAGGGTGAAGGTTTGAGTTACGCCTAGGGTAAGGGTTCTATTAACCAGAAAGCCCTGAGTTCCAAGAACACAGCAGCTGCGAAGGACTACCCAAGAAGAGCGCAAAAGTACCACAACATGCCTGCCTCCACAGCTTTTTCCTTGGGGACATGCCTAATTCCTGGCTGATTTGCCTTTCTCGTCTTAGGCTTGGGGTTCGGCCTAGGGCTAGGATTTTTTTAACTAGGAAGCCCTGAGTTCCAGGCTTACTGCATCTGCCAAAGGCATCCCAAAGGGAGTGCAAAAGTGCCACAACATGGCTGCTTTCACGGCTTTTCCCTTAGGAAGAACCCTAATACGCGGCTGATTTACCTTCCTAGGGTTACTGTTAGGCTTAGGCCTAGGACTTTTAAAACCAGGAAGCCCTGGGCTCCAGGCACACTGCAGCTGCGAAAGGCATCCCAAGGGGAGCGCAAAAGTGACACAACTTGGCTGCCTCTGCTGCTATTCTCATGAGACCATCCCGAACCATAGGCTGATTTTCCTTCCTAGGGTTAAGGTTTGAGTTACGCCTCGGGTAAGGGTTCTAT
The DNA here is from genome assembly GCA_036010785.1 of Ammospiza maritima maritima. Taxonomy (NCBI): domain Eukaryota; kingdom Metazoa; phylum Chordata; class Aves; order Passeriformes; family Passerellidae; genus Ammospiza; species Ammospiza maritima. Next base: position 6,484,727 of record CM069694.1, read on the forward strand.
TAACCAGAAAGCCCTGAGTTCCAAGAACACAGCAGCTGCGAAGGACTAGCCAAGAAGAGCGCAAAAGTACCACAACATGCCTGCCTCCACAGCTTTTTCCTTGGGGACATGCCTAATTCCTGGCTGATTTGCCTTTCTCGTCTTAGGGTTGGGGTTCGGCCTAGGGCTAGGACTTTTAAAATCAGGAAGCCCTGAGTTCCAGGCACACTGGAGCTGTGAAAGGCATCCAAAAGGGAGTGCAAAAGTGCCACAACATGGTTGCTTTCACGGCTTTTTCCTTGGCAAGAAGCTTAACACCAGGCTGATTTCCCTTCCCAGGGTTACTGTAAGGCTTAGGCCTTGGGCTAGGATTTTTAAAACTAGAAAGCCCTTAGATCCAGGCACACTGCAGCTGTTCAAGGCATCCCAAGGGGAGTACAAAAGTGCAACAACATGGCAGCTTTCACAGCTTTTTCCTTGGCACCATCCCTATACCTAGGCTGATTTATCTGCCTAGGGTTAGGGTTAGGCTTCAGCCTAGGTCTTGGAGTTTTTTAACCAGGAAGCCCTGAGTTCCAGGCTTACTGCATCTGCCAAAGGCATCCCAAAGGGAGTGCAGAAGTGCCACAACATGGCTGCTTTCATGGCTTTTCCCTTAGGAAGAACCCTAATACGCGGCTGATTTACCTTCCTAGGGTTACTGTTAGGCTTAGGCCTAGGACTTTTAAAACCAGGAAGCCCTGGGCTCCAGGCACACTGCAGCTGCGAAAGGCATCCCAAGGGGAGCGCAAAAGTGACACAACTTGGCTGCCTCTGCTTCTATTCTCATGAGACCATCCCGAACCATAGGCTGATTTTCCTTCCTAGGGTGAAGGTTTGAGTTACGCCTAGGGTAAGGGTTCTATTAACCAGAAAGCCCTGAGTTCCAAGAACACAGCAGCTGCGAAGGACTACCCAAGAAGAGCGCAAAAGTACCACAACATGCCTGCCTCCACAGCTTTTTCCTTGGGGACATGCCTAATTCCTGGCTGATTTGCCTTTCTCGTCTTAGGGTTGGGGTTCGGCCTAGGGCTAGGATTTTTTTAACTAGGAAGCCCTGAGTTCCAGGCACACTGGAGCTGTGAAAGGCCTCCAAAAGGGAGTGCAGAAGTGCCACAACATGGTTGCTTTCACGGCTTTTTCCTTGGCAAGAAGCTTAACACCAGGCTGATTTCCTTTCCCAGGGTTACTGTAAGGCTTAGGCCTTGGGCTAGGATTTTTAAAACTAGAAAGCCCTTAGATCCAGGCACACTGCAGCTGTTCAAGGCATCCCAAGGGGAGTACAAAAGTGCAACAACATGGCAGCTTTCACAGCTTTTTCCTTGGCACCATCCCTATACCTAAGCTGATTTATCTGCCTAGGGTTAGGGTTAGGCTTCAGCCTAGGGCTTGGAGTTTTTTAACCAGGAAGCCCTGAGTTCCAGGCTTACTGCATCTGCCAAAGGCATCCCAAAGGGAGTGCAGAAGTGCCACAACATGGCTGCTTTCATGGCTCTTCCCTTAGGAAGAACCCTAATACGCGGCTGATTTACCTTCCTAGGGTTACTGTTAGGCTTAGGCCTAGGACTTTTAAAACCAGGAAGCCCTGGGCTCCAGGCACACTGCAGCTGCGAAAGGCATCCCAAGGGGAGCGCAAAAGTGACACAACTTGGCTGCCTCTGCTTCTATTCTCATGAGACCATCCCGAACCATTGGCTGATTTTCCTTCCTAGGGTTAAGGTTTGAGTTACGCCTCGGGTAAGGGTTCTATTAACCAGAAAGCCCTGAGTTCCAAGAACACAGCAGCTGCGAAGGACTACCCAAGAAGAGCGCAAAAGTACCACAACGTGCCTGCCTCCACAGCTTTTTCCTTGGGGACATGCCTAATTCCTGGCTGATTTGCCTTTCTCGTCTTAGGGTTGGGGTTCGGCCTAGGGCTAGGATATTTTTAACTAGGAAGCCCTGAGTTCCAGGCTTACTGCATCTGCCAAAGGCATCCCAAAGGGAGTGCAGAAGTTCCACAACATGGCTGCTTTCACGGCTTTTCCCTTAGGAAGAACCCTAATACGCGGCTGATTTACCTTCCTAGGGTTACTGTTAGGCTTAGGCCTAGGACTTTTAAAACCAGGAAGCCCTGGGCTCCAGGCACATGCAGATGCGAAAGGCATCCCAAGAGGGCCGCAGAAGTGACACAACTTGGCTGCCTCTGCTGCTATTCTCATGAGACCATCCCGAACCATAGGCTGATTTTCCTTCCTAGGGTTAAGGTTTGAGTTACGCCTAGGGTAAGGGTTCTATTAACCAGAAAGCCCTGAGTTCCAAGAACACAGCAGCTGCGAAGGACTACCCAAGAAGAGCGCAAAAGTACCACAACGTGCCTGCCTCCACAGCTTTTTCCTTGGGGACATGCCTAATTCCTGGCTGATTTCCTTTCTCGTCTTAGGCTTAGGATTCGGCCTAGGGCTAGGATTTTTTTAACTAGGAAGCCCTGAGTTCCAGGCTTACTTCATCTGCCAAAAGCATCCCAAAGGGAGTGCAGAAGTGCCACAACATGGCTGCTTTCACGGCTTTTTCCTTGGCAAGAAGCCTCACACCAGGCTGATTTCCCTTCCCAGGGTTACTGTTAGGCTTAGGCCTTGGGCTAGGATTTTTAAAACTAGGAAGCCCTTAGTTCCAGGCACACTGCAGCTGCGAAAGGCATCCCAAGGGGAGTACAAAAGTGCAACAACATGGCAGCTTTCACAGCTTTTTCCTTGGCACCATCCCTATACCTAGGCTGATTTATCTGCCTAGGGTTAGGGTTAGGCTTCAGCCTAGGGCTTGGAGTTTTTTAACCAGGAAGCCCTGAGTTCCAGGCTTACTGCATCTGCCAAAGGCATCCCAAAGGGAGTGCAGAAGTGCCACAACATGGCTGCTTTCACGGCTTTTCCCTTAGGAAGAACCCTAATACGCGGCTGATTTACCTTCCTGGGGTTACTGTTAGGCTTAGGCCTAGGACTTTTAAAACCAAGACGCCCTGGGCTCCAGGCACTCTGCAGCTGCGAAAGGCATCCCAAAGGGAGCGCAAAAGTGACACAACTTGGCTGCCACCACTGATATTTCCGAGAGACCATCCCGAACCATAGGCTGATTTTCCTTCCTAGGGTTAAGGTTTGAGTTACGCCTAGGGTAAGGGTTCTATTAACCAGAAAGCCCTGAGTTCCAAGAACACAGCAGCTGCGAAGGACTAGCCAAGAAGAGCGCAAAAGTACCACAACGTGCCTGCCTCCACAGCTTTTTCCTTGGGGACATGCCTAATTCCTGGCTGATTTGCCTTTCTCGTCTTAGGGTTGGGGTTCGGCCGAGGGCTAGGATATTTTTAACTAGGAAGCCCTGAGTTCCAGGCTTACTGCATCTGCCAAAGGCATCCCGAAGGGAGTGCAGAAGTGCCACAACATGGCTGCTTTCACGGCTTTTCCCTTAGGAAGAACCCTAATACGCGGCTGATTTACCTTCCTTGGGTTACTGTTAGGCTTAGGCCTAGGACTTTTAAAACTAGGAAGCCCTTAGATCCAGGCACACTGCAGCTGTTCAAGGCATCCCAAGGGGAGTACTAAAGTACCACAACATGGCAGCTTTCACAGCTTTTTCCTTGGCACCATCCCTATACATAGGCTGATTTATCTGCCTAGGGTTAGGGTTAGGCTTCAGCCTAGGGCTTGGAGTTTTTTAACCAGGAAGCCCTGAGTTCCAGGCTTACTGCATCTGCCAAATGCATCCCAAAGGGAGTGCAAAAGTGCCACAACATGGCTGCTTTCACGGCTTTTCCCTTAGGAAGAACCCTAATACGCGGCTGATTTACCTTCCTAGGGTTACTGTTAGGCTTAGGCCTAGGACTTTTAAAACCAGGACGCCCTGGGCTCCAGGCACTCTGCAGCTGCGAAAGGCATCCCAAGGGGAGCGCAAAAGTGCCGCAACTTGGCTGCCACCACTGATATTTCCATGAGACCCTCCCGAACCATAGGCTGATTTTCCTTCCTAGGCTTAAGGTTTGAGTTACGCCTAGGGTAAGGGTTCTATTAACCAGAAAGCCCTGAGTTCCAAGAACACAGCAGCTGCGAAGGACTACCCAAGAAGAGCGCAAAAGTACCACAACATTCCTGCCTCCACAGCTTTTTCCTTGGGGACATGCCTAATTCCTGGCTGATTTGCCTTTCTCGTCTTAGGTTTGGGGTTCGGCCTAGGGCTAGGACTTTTAAAATCAGGAAGCCCTGAGTTCCAGGCACACTGGAGCTGTAAAAGGCATCCCAAAGGGAGTGCAAAAGTGCCACAACATGGCTGCTTTCATGGCTTTTTCCTTAGCAAGAAGCCTAACACCAGGCTGATTTCCCTTCCCAGGGTTACTGTAAGGCTAAGGCCTAGGGCTAGGATTTCTAAAACTAGGAAGCCCTTAGTTCCAGGCTCACTGCAGCTGTTCAAGGCATCCCAAGGGGAGTACAAAAGTGCAACAACATGGCAGCTTTCACAGCTTTTTCCATGGCACCATCCCTATACATAGGCTGATTTATCTGCCTAGGGTTAGGGTTAGGCTTCAGCCTAGGGCTTGGAGTTTTTTAACCAGGAAGCCCTGAGTTCCAGGCTTACTGCATCTGCCAAAGGCATCCCAAAGGGAGTGCAGAAGTGCCACAACATGGCTGCTTTCACGGCTTTTCCCTTAGGAAGAACCCTAATACGCGGCTGATTTACCTTCCTAGGGTTACTGTTAGGCTTAGGCCTAGGACTTTTAAAACCAGGAAGCCCTGGGCTCCAGGCACTCTGCAGCTGCAAAAGGCATCCCAAGGGGAGCGCAAAAGTGACACAACTTGGCTGCCACCACTGAGATTTCCATGAGACCATCCCGAACCATAGGCTGATTTTCCTTCCTAGGCTTAAGGTTTGAGTTACGCCTAGGGTAAGGGTTCTATTAACCAGAAAGCCCTGAGTTCCAAGAACACAGCAGCTGCGAAGGACTACCCAAGAAGAGCGCAAAAGTACCACAACGTGCCTGCCTCCACAGCTTTTTCCTTGGGGACATGCCTAATTCCTGGCTGATTTGCCTTTCTCGTCTTAGGGTTGGGGTTCGGCCTAGGTCTAGGATATTTTTAACTAGGAAGCCCTGAGTTCCAGGCTTACTGCATCTGCCAAAGGCATCCCAAAGGGAGTGCAGAAGTGCCACAACATGGCTGCTTTCACGGCTTTTCCCTTAGGAAGAACCCTAATACGCGGCTGATTTACCTTCCTAGGGTTACTGTTAGGCTTAGGCCTAGGACTTTTAAAACCAGGAAGCCCTGGGCTCCAGGCACATGCAGATGCGAAAGGCATCCCAAGAGGGCCGCAGAAGTGACACAACTTGGCTGCCTCTGCTGCTATTCTCATGAGACCATCCCGAACCATAGGCTGATTTTCCTTCCTAGGCTTAAGGTTTGAGTTACGCCTAGGGTAAGGGTTCTATTAACCAGAAAGCCCTGAGTTCCAAGAACACAGCAGCTGCGAAGGACTACCCAAGAAGAGCGCAAAAGTACCACAACGTGCCTGCCTCCACAGCTTTTTCCTTGGGGACATGCCTAATTCCTGGCTGATTTCCTTTCTCGTCTTAGGGTTGGGGTTCGGCCTAGGGCTAGGATTTTTTTAACTAGGAAGCCCTGAGTTCCAGGCTTACTGCATCTGCCAAAGGCATCCCAAAGGGAGTGCAGAAGTGCCACAACATGGCTGCTTTCACGGCTTTTTCCTTGGCAAGAAGCCTCACACCAGGCTGATTTCCCTTCCCAGGGTTACTGTTAGGCTTAGGCCTTGGGCTAGGATTTTTAAAACTAGGAAGCCCTTAGTTCCAGGCACACTGCAGCTGCGAAAGGCATCCCAAGGGGAGTACAAAAGTGCAACAACATGGCAGCTTTCACAGCTTTTTCCTTGGCACCATCCCTATACCTAGGCTGATTTATCTGCCTAGGGTTAGGGTTAGGCTTCAGCCTAGGGCTTGGAGTTTTTTAACCAGGAAGCCCTGAGTTCCAGGCTTACTGCATCTGCCAAAGGCATCCCAAAGGGAGTGCAGAAGTGCCACAACATGGCTGCTTTCACGGCTTTTCCCTTAGGAAGAACCCTAATACGCGGCTGATTTACCTTCCTAGGGTTACTGTTAGGCTTAGGCCTAGGACTTTTAAAGCCAAGACGCCCTGGGCTCCAGGCACTCTGCAGCTGCGAAAGGCATCCCAAGGGGAGCGCAAAAGTGACACAACTTGGCTGCCACCACTGATATTTCCATGAGACCATCCCGAACCATAGGCTGATTTTCCTTCCTAGGGTTAAGGTTTGAGTTACGCCTAGGGTAAGGGTTCTATTAACCAGAAAGCCCTGAGTTCCAAGAACACAGCAGCTGCGAAGGACTACCCAAGAAGAGCGCAAAAGTACCACAACGTGCCTGCCTCCACAGCTTTTTCCTTGGGGACATGCCTAATTCCTGGCTGATTTGCATTTCTCGTCTTAGGGTTGGGGTTCGGCCTAGGGCTAGGATATTTTTAACTAGGAAGCCCTGAGTTCCAGGCTTACTGCATCTGCCAAAGGCATCCCAAAGGGAGTGCAGAAGTGCCACAACATGGCTGCTTTCACGGCTTTTTCCTTGGCAAGAAGCCTCACACCAGGCTGATTTCCCTTCCCAGGGTTACTGTTAGGCTTAGGCCTTGGGCTAGGATTTTTAAAACTAGGAAGCCCTTAGTTCCAGGCACACTGCAGCTGCGAAAGGCATCCCAAGGGGAGTACAAAAGTGCAACAACATGGCAGCTTTCACAGCTTTTTCCTTGGCACCATCCCTATACCTAGGCTGATTTATCTGCCTAGGGTTAGGGTTAGGCTTCAGCCTAGGTCTTGGAGTTTTTTAACCAGGAAGCCCTGAGTTCCAGGCTTACTGCATCTGCCAAAGGCATCCCAAAGGGAGTGCAGAAGTGCCACAACATGGCTGCTTTCACGGCTTTTCCCTTAGGAAGAACCCTAATACGCGGCTGATTTACCTTCCTAGGGTTACTGTTAGGCTTAGGCCTAGGACTTTTAAAACCAGGACGCCCTGGGCTCCAGGCACTCTGCAGCCGCGAAAGGCATCCCAAGGGGAGCGCAAAAGTGACACAACTTGGCTGCCACCACTGATATTTCCATGAGACCATCCCGAACCATAGGCTGATTTTCCTTCCTAGGGTTAAGGTTTGAGTTACGCCTAGGGTAAGAGTTCTATTAACCAGAAAGCCCTGAGTTCCAAGAACACAGCAGCTGCGAAGGACTACCCAAGAAGAGCGCAAAAGTACCACAACATGCCTGCCTCCACAGCTTTTTCCTTGGGGACATGCCTAATTCCTGGCTGATTTGCCTTTCTCGTCTTAGGGTTGGGGTTCGGCCTAGGGCTAGGATTTTTTTAACTAGGAAGCCCTGAGTTCCAGGCTTACTGCATCTGCCAAAAGCATCCCAAAGGGAGTGCAGAAGTGCCACAACATGGCTGCTTTCACGGCTTTTCCCTTAGGAAGAACCCTAATACGCGGCTTATTTACCTTCCTAGGGTTACTGTTAGGCTTAGGCCTAGGACTTTTAAAACCAGGAAGCCCTGGGCTCCAGGCACATGCAGCTGCGAAAGGCATCCCAAGAGGGCCGCAGAAGTGACACAACTTGGCTGCCTCTGCTGCTATTCTCATGAGACCATCCCGAACCATAGGCTGATTTTCCTTCCTAGGGTGAAGGTTTGAGTTACGCCTGGGGTAAGGGTTCTATTAACCAGAAAGCCCTGAGTTCCAAGAACACAGCAGCTGCGAAGGACTACCCAAGAAGAGCGCAAAAGTACCACAACGTGCCTGACTCCACAGCTTTTTCCTTGGGGACATGCCTAATTCCTGGCTGATTTGCCTTTCTCGTCTTAGGCTTGGGGTTCGGCCTAAGGCTAGGATTTTTAAAATCAGGAAGCCCTGAGTTCCAGGCGCACTGGAGCTGTGAAAGGCATCCAAAAGGGAGTGCAAAAGTGCCACAACATGGTTGCTTTCACGGCTTTTTCCTTGGCAAGAAGCTTAACACCAGGCTGATTTCCCTTCCCAGGGTTACTGTAAGGCTTAGGCCTAGGGCTAGGATTTTTAAAACTAGGAAGCCCTTAGATCCAGGCACACTGCAGCTGCGAAAGGCATCCCAAGGGGAGTACAAAAGTGCAACAACATGGAAGCTTTCACAGCTTTTTCCTTGGCACCATCCCTATACCTAGGCTGATTTATCTGCCTAGGGTTAGGGTTAGGGTTCAGCCTAGGGCTTGGAGTTTTTTAACCAGGAAGCCCTGAGTTCCAGGCTTACTGCATCTGCCAAAGGCATCCCAAAGGGAGTGCAGAAGTGCCACAACATGGCTACTTTCACAGCTTTTCCCTTAGGAAGAACCCTAATACGCGGCTGATTTACCTTCCTAGGGTTACTGTTAGGCTTAGGCCTAGGACATTTAAAACCAGGAAGCCCTGGGCTCCAGGCACACTGCAGCTGTTAAAGGCATCCCAAGAGGGCCGCAGAAGTGACACAACTTGGCTGCCTCTGCTTCTATTCTCATGAGACCATCCCGAACCACAGGCTGATTTTCATTCCTAGGGTTAATGTTTGAGTTTCACCTAGGGTAAGGGTTCTATTAACCAGAAAGCCCTGAGTTCCAAGAACACAGCAGCTGCGAAGGACTAGCCAAGAAGAGCGCAAAAGTACCACAACGTGCCTGCCTCCACAGCTTTTTCCTTGGGGACATGCCTAATTCCTGGCTGATTTGCCTTTCTCGTCTTAGGGTTGGGGTTCGGCCGAGGGCTAGGATATTTTTAACTAGGAAGCCCTGAGTTCCAGGCTTACTGCATCTGCCAAAGGCATCCCAAAGGGAGTGCAGAAGTGCCACAACATGGCTGCTTTCACGGCTTTTCCCTTAGGAAGAACCCTAATACGCGGCTGATTTACCTTCCTAGGGTTACTGTTAGGCTTAGGCCTAGGACTTTTAAAACCAGGAAGCCCTGGGCTCCAGGCACTCTGCAGCTGCGAAAGGCATCCCAAGGGGAGCGCAAAAGTGCCGCAACTTGGCTGCCACCTCTGATATTTCCATGAGACCCTCCCGAACCATAGGCTGATTTTCCTTCCTAGGCTTAAGGTTTGAGTTACGCCTAGGGTAAGGGTTCTATTAACCAGAAAGCCCTGAGTTCCAAGAACACAGCAGCTGCGAAGGACTACCCAAGAAGAGCGCAAAAGTACCACAACATGCCTGCCTCCACAGCTTTTTCCTTGGGGACATGCCTAATTCCTGGCTGATTTGCCTTTCTCGTCTTAGGTTTGGGGTTCGGCCTAGGGCTAGGACTTTTAAAATCAGGAAGCCCTGAGTTCCAGGCACACTGGAGCTGTAAAAGGCATCCCAAAGGGAGTGCAAAAGTGCCACAACATGGCTGCTTTCATGGCTTTTTCCTTGGCAAGAAGCCTAACACCAGGCTGATTTCCCTTCCCAGGGTTACTGTAAGGCTAAGGCCTAGGGCTAGGATTTCTAAAACTAGGAAGCCCTTAGTTCCAGGCTCACTGCAGCTGTTCAAGGCATCCCAAGGGGAGTACAAAAGTGCAACAACATGGCAGCTTTCACAGCTTTTTCCTTGGCACCATCCCTATACCTAGGCTGATTTATCTGCCTAGGGTTAGGGTTAGGCTTCAGCCTAGGGCTTGGAGTTTTTTAACCAGGAAGCCCTGAGTTCCAGGCTTACTGCATCTGCCAAAGGCATCCCAAAGGGAGTGCAGAAGTGCCACAACATGGCTGCTTTCACGGCTTTTCCCTTAGGAAGAACCCTAATACGCGGCTGATTTACCTTCCTAGGGTTACTGTTAGGCTTAGGCCTAGGACTTTTAAAACCAGGAAGCCCTGGGCTCCAAGCACTCTGCAGCTGCAAAAGGCATCCCAAGGGGAGCGCAAAAGTGACACAACTTGGCTGCCACCACTGATATTTCCATGAGACCATCCCGAACCATAGGCTGATTTTCCTTCCTAGGCTTAAGGTTTGAGTTACGCCTAGGGTAAGGGTTCTATTAACCAGAAAGCCCTGAGTTCCAAGAACACAGCAGCTGCGAAGGACTACCCAAGAAGAGCGCAAAAGTACCACAACGTGCCTGCCTCCACAGCTTTTTCCTTGGGGACATGCCTAATTCCTGGCTGATTTGCCTTTCTCGTCTTAGGCTTGGGGTTCGGCCTAGGGCTAGGATATTTTTAACTAGGAAGCCCTGAGTTCCAGGCTTACTGCATCTGCCAAAGGCATCCCAAAGGGAGTGCAGAAGTGCCACAACATGGCTGCTTTCACGGCTTTTCCCTTAGGAAGAACCCTAATACGCGGCTGATTTACCTTCCTAGGGTTACTGTTAGGCTTAGGCCTAGGACTTTTAAAACCAGGAAGCCCTGGGCTCCAGGCACACTGCAGCTGTTCAAGGCATCCCAAGGGGAGCGCAAAAGTGACACAACTTGGCTGCCTCTGCTGCTATTCTCATGAGACCATCCCGAACCATAGGCTGATTTTCCTTCCTAGGCTTAAGGTTTGAGTTACGCCTAGGGTAAGGGTTCTATTAACCAGAAAGCCCTGAGTTCCAAGAACACAGCAGCTGCGAAGGACTACCCAAGAAGAGCGCAAAAGTACCACAACGTGCCTGACTCCACAGCTTTTTCCTTGGGGACATGCCTAATTCCTGGCTGATTTGCCTTTCTCGTCTTAGGCTTGGGGTTCGGCCTAAGGCTAGGATTTTTAAAATCAGGAAGCCCTGAGTTCCAGGCGCACTGGAGCTGTGAAAGGCATCCAAAAGGGAGTGCAAAAGTGCCACAACATGGTTGCTTTCACGGCTTTTTCCTTGGCAAGAAGCTTAACACCAGGCTGATTTCCCTTCCCAGGGTTACTGTAAGGCTTAGGCCTAGGGCTAGGATTTTTAAAACTAGGAAGCCCTTAGATCCAGGCACACTGCAGCTGCGAAAGGCATCCCAAGGGGAGTACAAAAGTGCAACAACATGGAAGCTTTCACAGCTTTTTCCTTGGCACCATCCCTATACCTAGGCTGATTTATCTGCCTAGGGTTAGGGTTAGGGTTCAGCCTAGGGCTTGGAGTTTTTTAACCAGGAAGCCCTGAGTTCCAGGCTTACTGCATCTGCCAAAGGCATCCCAAAGGGAGTGCAGAAGTGCCACAACATGGCTACTTTCACAGCTTTTCCCTTAGGAAGAACCCTAATACGCGGCTGATTTACCTTCCTAGGGTTACTGTTAGGCTTAGGCCTAGGACATTTAAAACCAGGAAGCCCTGGGCTCCAGGCACACTGCAGCTGTTAAAGGCATCCCAAGAGGGCCGCAGAAGTGACACAACTTGGCTGCCTCTGCTTCTATTCTCATGAGACCATCCCGAACCACAGGCTGATTTTCATTCCTAGGGTTAATGTTTGAGTTTCACCTAGGGTAAGGGTTCTATTAACCAGAAAGCCCTGAGTTCCAAGAACACAGCAGCTGCGAAGGACTAGCCAAGAAGAGCGCAAAAGTACCACAACGTGCCTGCCTCCACAGCTTTTTCCTTGGGGACATGCCTAATTCCTGGCTGATTTGCCTTTCTCGTCTTAGGGTTGGGGTTCGGCCGAGGCTAGGATATTTTTAACTAGGAAGCCCTGAGTTCCAGGCTTACTGCATCTGCCAAAGGCATCCCAAAGGGAGTGCAGAAGTGCCACAACATGGCTGCTTTCACGGCTTTTCCCTTAGGAAGAACCCTAATACGCGGCTGATTTACCTTCCTAGGGTTACTGTTAGGCTTAGGCCTAGGACTTTTAAAACCAGGAAGCCCTGGGCTCCAGGCACTCTGCAGCTGCGAAAGGCATCCCAAGGGGAGCGCAAAAGTGCCGCAACTTGGCTGCCACCTCTGATATTTCCATGAGACCCTCCCGAACCATAGGCTGATTTTCCTTCCTAGGCTTAAGGTTTGAGTTACGCCTAGGGTAAGGGTTCTATTAACCAGAAAGCCCTGAGTTCCAAGAACACAGCAGCTGCGAAGGACTACCCAAGAAGAGCGCAAAAGTACCACAACATGCCTGCCTCCACAGCTTTTTCCTTGGGGACATGCCTAATTCCTGGCTGATTTGCCTTTCTCGTCTTAGGTTTGGGGTTCGGCCTAGGGCTAGGACTTTTAAAATCAGGAAGCCCTGAGTTCCAGGCACACTGGAGCTGTAAAAGGCATCCCAAAGGGAGTGCAAAAGTGCCACAACATGGCTGCTTTCATGGCTTTTTCCTTGGCAAGAAGCCTAACACCAGGCTGATTTCCCTTCCCAGGGTTACTGTAAGGCTAAGGCCTAGGGCTAGGATTTCTAAAACTAGGAAGCCCTTAGTTCCAGGCTCACTGCAGCTGTTCAAGGCATCCCAAGGGGAGTACAAAAGTGCAACAACATGGCAGCTTTCACAGCTTTTTCCTTGGCACCATCCCTATACCTAGGCTGATTTATCTGCCTAGGGTTAGGGTTAGGCTTCAGCCTAGGGCTTGGAGTTTTTTAACCAGGAAGCCCTGAGTTCCAGGCTTACTGCATCTGCCAAAGGCATCCCAAAGGGAGTGCAGAAGTGCCACAACATGGCTGCTTTCACGGCTTTTCCCTTAGGAAGAACCCTAATACGCGGCTGATTTACCTTCCTAGGGTTACTGTTAGGCTTAGGCCTAGGACTTTTAAAACCAGGAAGCCCTGGGCTCCAGGCACACTGCAGCTGTTCAAGGCATCCCAAGGGGAGCGCAAAAGTGACACAACTTGGCTGCCTCTGCTGCTATTCTCATGAGACCATCCCGAACCATAGGCTGATTTTCCTTCCTAGGCTTAAGGTTTGAGTTACGCCTAGGGTAAGGGTTCTATTAACCAGAAAGCCCTGAGTTCCAAGAACACAGCAGCTGCGAAGGACTACCCAAGAAGAGCGCAAAAGTACCACAACGTGCCTGCCTCCACAGCTTTTTCCTTGGGGACATGCCTAATTCCTGGCTGATTTCCTTTCTCGTCTTAGGCTTGGGGTTCGGCCTAGGGCTAGGATTTTTTTTAACTAGGAAGCCCTGAGTTCCAGGCTTACTGCATCTGCCAAAGGCATCCCAAAGGGAGTGCAGAAGTGCCACAACATGGCTGCTTTCACGGCTTTTTCCTTGGCAAGAAGCCTCACACCAGGCTGATTTCCCTTCCCAGGGTTACTGTTAGGCTTAGGCCTTGGGCTAGGATTTTTAAAACTAGGAAGCCCTTAGTTCCAGGCACACTGCAGCTGCGAAAGGCATCCCAAGGGGAGTACAAAAGTGCAACAACATGGCAGCTTTCACAGCTTTTTCCTTGGCACCATCCCTATACCAAGGCTGATTTATCTGCCTAGGGTTAGGGTTAGGCTTCAGCCTAGGTCTTGGAGTTTTTTAACCAGGAAGCCCTGAGTTCCAGGCTTACTGCATCTGCCAAAGGCATCCCAAAGGGAGTGCAGAAGTGCCACAACATGGCTGCTTTCACGGCTTTTCCCTTAGGAAGAACCCTAATACGCGGCTGATTTACCTTCCTAGGGTTACTGTTAGGCTTAGGCCTAGGACTTTTAAAACCAGGAAGCCCTGGGCTCCAGGCACTCTGCAGCTGCGAAAGGCATCCCAAGGGGAGCGCAAAAGTGACACAACTTGGCTGCCACCACTGATATTTCCATGAGACCATCCCGAACCATAGGCTGATTTTCCTTCCTAGGGTTAAGGTTTGAGTTACGCCTAGGGTAAGGGTTCTATTAACCAGAAAGCCCTGAGTTCCAAGAACACAGCAGCTGCGAAGGACTACCCAAGAAGAGCGCAAAAGTACCACAACGTGCCTGCCTCCACAGCTTTTTCCTGGGGACATGCCTAATTCCTGGCTGATTTGCCTTTCTCGTCTTAGGGTTGGGGTTCGGCCTAGGACTAGGATATTTTTAACTAGGAAGCCCTGAGTTCCAGGCTTACTGCATCTGCCAAAGGCATCCCAAAGGGAGTGCAGAAGTGCCACAACATGGCTGCTTTCACGGCTTTTCCCTTAGGAAGAACCCTAATACGCGGCTGATTTACCTTCCTAGGGTTACTGTTAGGCTTAGGCCTAGGACTTTTAAAACCAGGAAGCCCTGGGCTCCAGGCACATGCAGATGCGAAAGGCATCCCAAGAGGGCCGCAGAAGTGACACAACTTGGCTGCCTCTGCTGCTATTCTCATGAGACCATCCCGAACCATAGGCTGATTTTCCTTCCTAGGGTTAAGGTTTGAGTTACGCCTAGGGTAAGAGTTCTATTAACCAGAAAGCCCTGAGTTCCAAGAACACAGCAGCTGCGAAGGACTACCCAAGAAGAGCGCAAAAGTACCACAACGTGCCTGCCTCCACAGCTTTTTCCTTGGGGACATGCCTAATTCCTGGCTGATTTCCTTTCTCGTCTTAGGCTTAGGATTCGGCCTAGGGCTAGGATTTTTTTAACTAGGAAGCCCTGAGTTCCAGGCTTACTGCATCTGCCAAAGGCATCCCAAAGGGAGTGCAGAAGTGCCACAACATGGCTGCTTTCACGGCTTTTTCCTTGGCAAGAAGCCTCACACCAGGCTGATTTCCCTTCCCAGGGTTACTGTTAGGCTTAGGCCTTGGGCTAGGATTTTTAAAACTAGGAAGCCCTTAGTTCCAGGCACACTGCAGCTGCGAAAGGCATCCCAAGGGGAGTACAAAAGTGCAACAACATGGCAGCTTTCACAGCTTTTTCCTTGGCACCATCCCTATACCTAGGCTGATTTATCTGCCTAGGGTTAGGGTTAGGCTTCAGCCTAGGTCTTGGAGTTTTTTAACCAGGAAGCCCTGAGTTCCAGGCTTACTGCATCTGCCAAAGGCATCCCAAAGGGAGTGCAGAAGTGCCACAACATGGCTGCTTTCACGGCTTTTCCCTTAGGAAGAACCCTAATACGCGGCTGATTTACCTTCCTAGGGTTACTGTTAGGCTTAGGCCTAGGACTTTTAAAACCAGGACGCCCTGGGCTCCAGGCACTCTGCAGCTGCGAAAGGCATCCCAAGGGGAGCGCAAAAGTGACACAACTTGGCTGCCACCACTGATATTTCCATGAGACCATCCCGAACCATAGGCTGATTTTCCTTCCTAGGGTTAAGGTTTGAGTTACGCCTAGGGTAAGGGTTCTATTAACCAGAAAGCCCTGAGTTCCAAGAACACAGCAGCTGCGAAGGACTACCCAAGAAGAGCGCAAAAGTACCACAACATGCCTGCCTCCACAGCTTTTTCCTTGGGGACATGCCTAATTCCTGGCTGATTTGCCTTTCCCGTCTTAGGGTTGGGGTTCGGCCTAGGGCTAGGATTTTTTTAACTAGGAAGCCCTGAGTTCCAGGCTTACTTCATCTGCCAAAAGCATCCCAAAGGGAGTGCAGAAGTGCCACAACATGGCTGCTTTCACGGCTTTTCCCTTAGGAAGAACCCTAATACGCGGCTTATTTACCTTCCTAGGGTTACTGTTAGGCTTAGGCCTAGGACTTTTAAAACCAGGAAGCCCTGGGCTCCAGGCACATGCAGCTGCGAAAGGCATCCCAAGAGGGCCGCAGAAGTGACACAACTTGGCTGCCTCTGCTGCTATTCTCATGAGACCATCCCGAACCATAGGCTGATTTTCCTTCCTAGGGTGAAGGTTTGAGTTACGCCTGGGGTAAGGGTTCTATTAACCAGAAAGCCCTGAGTTCCAAGAACACAGCAGCTGCAAAGGACTACCCAAGAAGAGCGCAAAAGTACCACAACGTGCCTGACTCCACAGCTTTTTCCTTGGGGACATGCCTAATTCCTGGCTGATTTGCCTTTCTCGTCTTAGGTTTGGGGTTCGGCCTAGGGCTAGGATTTTTAAAATCAGGAAGCCCTGAGTTCCAGGCACACTGGAGCTGTGAAAGGCATCCAAAAGGGAGTGCAAAAGTGCCACAACATGGTTGCTTTCACGGCTTTTTCCTTGGCAAGAAGCTTAACACCAGGCTGATTTCCCTTCCCAGGGTTACTGTAAGGCTTAGGCCTAGGGCTAGGATTTTTAAAACTAGGAAGCCCTTAGATCCAGGCACACTGCAGCTGTTCAAGGCATCCCAAGGGGAGTACAAAAGTGCAACAACATGGAAGCTTTCACAGCTTTTTCCTTGGCACCATCCCTATACCTAGGCTGATTTATCTGCCTAGGGTTAGGGTTAGGGTTCAGCCTAGGGCTTGGAGTTTTTTAACCAGGAAGCCCTGAGTTCCAGGCTTACTGCATCTGCAAAAGGCATCCCAAAGGGAGTGCGAAAGTGCCACAACATGGCTGCTTTCACAGCTTTTCCCTTAGGAAGAACCCTAATATGCGGCTGATTTACCTTCCTAGGGTTACTGTTAGGCTTAGGCCTAGGACTTTTAAAACCAGGAAGCCCTGGGCTCCAGGCACACTGCAGCTGTTAAAGGCATCCCAAGAGGGCCGCAGAAGTGACACAACTTGGCTGCCTCTGCTTCTATTCTCATGAGACCATCCCGAACCACAGGCTGATTTTCATTCCTAGGGTTAATGTTTGAGTTTCACCTAGGGTAAGAGGTCTATTAACCAGAAAGACCTGAGTTCCAAGAACACAGCAGCTGCGAAGGACTACCCAAGAAGAGCGCAAAAGTACCACAACATGCCTGCCTCCACAGCTTTTTCCTTGGGGACATTCCTAATTCCTGGCTGATTTGCCTTTCTCGTCTTAGGCTTGGGGTTCGGCCTAGGGCTAGGATTTTTAAAATCAGGAAGCCCTGAGTTCCAGGCTTACTGCATCTGCCAAAGGCATCCCAAAGGGAGTGCAGAAGTGCCACAACATGGCTGCTTTCACGGCTTTTCCCTTAGGAAGAACCCTAATACGCGGCTGATTTCCCTTCCCAGGGTTACTGTAAGGCTAAGGCCTAGGGCTAGGATTTCTAAAACTAGGAAGCCCTTAGTTCCAGGCTCACTGCAGCTGTTCAAGGCATCCCAAGGGGAGTACAAAAGTGCAACAACATGGCAGCTTTCACAGCTTTTTCCTTGGCACCATCCCTATACCTAGGCTGATTTATCTGCCTAGGGTTAGGGTTAGGCTTCAGCCTAGGGCTTGGAGTTTTTTTACCAGGAAGCCCTGAGTTCCAGGCTTACTGCATCTGCCAAAGGCATCCCAAAGGGAGTGCAGAAGTGCCACAACATGGCTGCTTTCACGGCTTTTCCCTTAGGAAGAACCCTAATACGCGGCTGATTTACCTTCCTAGGGTTACTGTTAGGCTTAGGCCTAGGACTTTTAAAACCAGGAAGCCCTGGGCTCCAGGCACTCTGCAGCTGCAAAAGGCATCCCAAGGGGAGCGCAAAAGTGACACAACTTGGCTGCCACCACTGATATTTCCATGAGACCATCCCGAACCATAGCCTGATTTTCCTTCCTAGGCTTAAGGTTTGAGTTACGCCTAGGGTAAGGGTTCTATTAACCAGAAAGCCCTGAGTTCCAAGAACACAGCAGCTGCGAAGGACTACCCAAGAAGAGCGCAAAAGTACCACAACGTGCCTGCCTCCACAGCTTTTTCCTTGGGGACATGCCTAATTCCTGGCTGATTTGCCTTTCTCGTCTTAGGGTTGGGGTTCGGCCTAGGGCTAGGATATTTTTAACTAGGAAGCCCTGAGTTCCAGGCTTACTGCATCTGCCAAAGGCATCCCAAAGGGAGTGCAGAAGTGCCACAACATGGCTGCTTTCACGGCTTTTCCCTTAGGAAGAACCCTAATACGCGGCTGATTTACCTTCCTAGGGTTACTGTTAGGCTTAGGCCTAGGACTTTTAAAACCAGGAAGCCCTGGGCTCCAGGCACATGCAGCTGCGAAAGGCATCCCAAGAGGGCCGCAGAAGTGACACAACTTGGCTGCCTCTGCTGCTATTCTCATGAGACCATCCCGAACCATAGGCTGATTTTCCTTCCTAGGGTTAAGGTTTGAGTTACGCCTAGGGTAAGAGTTCTATTAACCAGAAAGCCCTGAGTTCCAAGAACACAGCAGCTGCGAAGGACTAGCCAAGAAGAGCGCAAAAGTTCCACAACGTGCCTGCCTCCACAGCTTTTTCCTTGGGGACATGCCTAATTCCTGGCTGATTTGCCTTTCTCGTCTTAGGCTTGGGGTTCGGCCTAGGGCTAGGATTTTTTTAACTAGGAAGCCCTGAGTTCCAGGCTTACTGCATCTGCCAAAGGCATCCCAAAGGGAGTGCAGAAGTGCCACAACATGGCTGCTTTCACGGCTTTTTCCTTGGCAAGAAGCCTCACACCAGGCTGATTTCCCTTCCCAGGGTTACTGTTAGGCTTAGGCCTTGGGCTAGGATTTTTAAAACTAGGAAGCCCTTAGTTCCAGGCACACTGCAGCTGCGAAAGGCATCCCAAGGGGAGTACAAAAGTGCAACAACATGGCAGCTTTCACAGCTTTTTCCTTGGCACCATCCCTATACCTAGGCTGATTTATCTGCCTAGGGTTAGGGTTAGGCTTCAGCCTAGGTCTTGGAGTTTTTTAACCAGGAAGCCCTGAGTTCCAGGCTTACTGCATCTGCCAAAGGCATCCCAAAGGGAGTGCAGAAGTGCCACAACATGGCTGCTTTCACGGCTTTTCCCTTAGGAAGAACCCTAATACGCGGCTGATTTACCTTCCTAGGGTTACTGTTAGGCTTAGGCCTAGGACTTTTAAAACCAGGACGCCCTGGGCTCCAGGCACTCTGCAGCTGCGAAAGGCATCCCAAGGGGAGCGCAAAAGTGACACAACTTGGCTGCCACCACTGATATTTCCATGAGACCATCCCGAACCATAGGCTGATTTTCCTTCCTAGGGTTAAGGTTTGAGTTACGCCTAGGGTAAGGGTTCTATTAACCAGAAAGCCCTGAGTTCCAAGAACACAGCAGCTGCGAAGGACTACCCAAGAAGAGCGCAAAAGTACCACAACATGCCTGCCTCCACAGCTTTTTCCTTGGGGACATGCCTAATTCCTGGCTGATTTGCCTTTCCCGTCTTAGGGTTGGGGTTCGGCCTAGGGCTAGGATTTTTTTAACTAGGAAGCCCTGAGTTCCAGGCTTACTTCATCTGCCAAAAGCATCCAAAAGGGAGTGCAGAAGTGCCACAACATGGCTGCTTTCACGGCTTTTCCCTTTGGAAGAACCCTAATACGCGGCTTATTTACCTTCCTAGGGTTACTGTTAGGCTTAGGCCTAGGACTTTTAAAACCAGGAAGCCCTGGGCTCCAGGCACATGCAGCTGCGAAAGGCATCCCAAGAGGGCCGCAGAAGTGACACAACTTGGCTGCCTCTGCTGCTATTCTCATGAGACCATCCCGAACCATAGGCTGATTTTCCTTCCTAGGGTGAAGGTTTGAGTTACGCCTGGGGTAAGGGTTCTATTAACCAGAAAGCCCTGAGTTCCAAGAACACAGCAGCTGCAAAGGACTACCCAAGAAGAGCGCAAAAGTACCACAACGTGCCTGACTCCACAGCTTTTTCCTTGGGGACATGCCTAATTCCTGGCTGATTTGCCTTTCTCGTCTTAGGTTTGGGGTTCGGCCTAGGGCTAGGATTTTTAAAATCAGGAAGCCCTGAGTTCCAGGCACACTGGAGCTGTGAAAGGCATCCAAAAGGGAGTGCAAAAGTGCCACAACATGGTTGCTTTCACGGCTTTTTCCTTGGCAAGAAGCTTAACACCAGGCTGATTTCCCTTCCCAGGGTTACTGTAAGGCTTAGGCCTAGGGCTAGGATTTTTAAAACTAGGAAGCCCTTAGATCCAGGCACACTGCAGCTGTTCAAGGCATCCCAAGGGGAGTACAAAAGTGCAACAACATGGCAGCTTTCACAGCTTTTTCCTTGGCACCATCCCTATACCTAGGCTGATTTATCTGCCTAGGGTTGGGGTTAGGGTTCAGCCTAGGGCTTGGAGTTTTTTAACCAGGAAGCCCTGAGTTCCAGGCTTACTGCATCTGCCAAAGGCATCCCAAAGGGAGTGCGAAAGTGCCACAACATGGCTGCTTTCACAGCTTTTCCCTTAGGAAGAACCCTAATATGCGGCTGATTTACCTTCCTAGGGTTACTGTTAGGCTTAGGCCTAGGACTTTTAAAACCAGGAAGCCCTGGGCTCCAGGCACACTGCAGCTGTTAAAGGCATCCCAAGAGGGCTGCAGAAGTGACACAACTTGGCTGCCTCTGCTTCTATTCTCATGAGACCATCCCGAACCACAGGCTGATTTTCATTCCTAGGGTATTTGTTTGAGTTTCACCTAGGGTAAGAGGTCTATTAACCAGAAAGACCTGAGTTCCAAGAACACAGCAGCTGCGAAGGACTACCCAAGAAGAGCGCAAAAGTACCACAACATGCCTGCCTCCACAGCTTTTTCCTTGGGGACATTCCTAATTCCTGGCTGATTTGCCTTTCTCGTCTTAGGCTTGGGGTTCGGCCTAGGGCTAGGATTTTTAAAATCAGGAAGCCCTGAGTTCCAGGCTTACTGCATCTGCCAAAGGCATCCCAAAGGGAGTGCAGAAGTGCCACAACATGGCTGCTTTCACGGCTTTTCCCTTAGGAAGAACCCTAATACGCGGCTGATTTCCCTTCCCAGGGTTACTGTAAGGCTTAGGCCTAGGACTTTTAAAACCAGGAAGCCCTGGGCTCCAGGCACACTGCAGCTGCGAAAGGCATCCCAAGGGGAGCGCAAAAGTGACACAACTTGGCTGCCTCTGCTGCTATTCTCATGAGACCATCCCGAACCATAGGCTGATTTTCCTTCCTAGGGTTAGGGTTTGAGTTACGCCTGGGGTAAGGGTTCTATTAACCAGAAAGCCCTGAGTTCCAAGAACACAGCAGCTGCGAAGGACTACCCAAGAAGAGCGCAAAAGTACCACAACATGCCTGCCTCCACAGCTTTTTCCTTGGGGACATGCCTAATTCCTGGCTGATTTGCCTTTCTCGTCTTAGGGTTGGGGTTCGGCCTAGGGCTAGGATATTTTTAACTAGGAAGCCCTGAGTTCCAGGCTTACTTCATCTGCCAAAAGCATCCCAAAGGGAGTGCAAAAGTGCCACAACATGGCTGCTTTCACGGCTTTTCCCTTAGGAAGAACCCTAATACGCGGCTGATTTACCTTCCTAGGGTTACTGTTAGGCTTAGGCCTAGGACTTTTAAAACCAGGAAGCCCTGGGCTCCAGGCACACTGCAGCTGTTCAAGGCAACCCAAGCGGGCCGCAGAAGTGACACAACTTGGCTGCCTCTGCTGCTATTCTCATGAGACCATCCCGAACCATAGGCTGATTTTCCTTCCTAGGGTTAAGGTTTGAGTTACGCCTGGGGTAAGGGTTCTATTAACCAGAAAGCCCTGAGTTCCAAGAACACAGCAGCTGCGAAGGACTACCCAAGAAGAGCGCAAAAGTACCACAACGTGCCTGCCTCCACAGCTTTTTCCTTGGGGACATGCCTAATTCCTGGCTGATTTGCCTTTCTCGTCTTAGGGTTGGGGTTTGGCCTAGGGCTAGGACTTTTAAAATCAGGAAGCCCTGACTTCCAGGCACACTGGAGCTGTGAAAGGCATCCAAAAGGGAGTGCAAAAGTGCCACAACATGGTTGCTTTCACGGCTTTTTCCTTGGCAAGAAGCTTAACACCAGGCTGATTTCCCTTCCCAGGGTTACTGTAAGGCTTAGGCCTTGGGCTAGGATTTTTAAAACTAGAAAGCCCTTAGATCCAGGCACACTGCAGCTGTTCAAGGCATCCCAAGGGGAGTACAAAAGTGCAACAACATGGCAGCTTTCACAGCTTTTTCCTTGGCACCATCCCTATACCTAGGCTGATTTATCTGCCTAGGGTTAGGGTTAGGGTTCAGCCTAGGGCTTGGAGTTTTTATACCAGGAAGCCCTGAGTTCCAGGCTTACTGCATCTGCCAAAGGCATCCCAAAGGGAGTGCAGAAGTGCCACAACATGGCTGCTTTCACGGCTTTTCCCTTAGGAAGAACCCTAATACGCGGCTGATTTACCTTCCTAGGGTTACTGTTAGGCTTAGGCCTAGGACTTTTAAAACCAGGAAGCCCTGGGCTCCAGGCACATGCAGATGCGAAAGGCATCCCAAGAGGGCCGCAGAAGTGACACAACTTGGCTGCCTCTGCTGCTATTCTCATGAGACCATCCCGAACCATAGGCTGATTTTCCTTCCTAGGGTTAAGGTTTGAGTTACGCCTAGGGTAAGGGTTCTATTAACCAGAAAGCCCTGAGTTCCAAGAACACAGCAGCTGCGAAGGACTACCCAAGAAGAGCGCAAAAGTACCACAACATGCCTGCCTCCACAGCTTTTTCCTTGGGGACATGCCTAATTCCTGGCTGATTTCCTTTCTCGTCTTAGGGTTGGGGTTCGGCCTAGGGCTAGGATTTTTTTAACTAGGAAGCCCTGAGTTCCAGGCTTACTGCATCTGCCAAAGGCATCCCAAAGGGAGTGCAGAAGTGCCACAACATGGCTGCTTTCACGGCTTTTTCCTTGGCAAGAAGCCTCACACCAGGCTGATTTCCCTTCCCAGGGTTACTGTTAGGCTTAGGCCTTGGGCTAGGATTTTTAAAACTAGGAAGCCCTTAGTTCCAGGCACACTGCAGCTGCGAAAGGCATCCCAAGGGGAGTACAAAAGTGCAACAACATGGCAGCTTTCACAGCTTTTTCCTTGGCACCATCCCTATACCTAGGCTGATTTATCTGCCTAGGGTTAGGGTTAGGCTTCAGCCTAGGTCTTGGAGTTTTTTAACCAGGAAGCCCTGAGTTCCAGGCTTACTGCATCTGCCAAAGTCATCCCAAAGGGAGTGCAGAAGTGCCACAACATGGCTGCTTTCACGGCTTTTCCCTTAGGAAGAACCCTAATACGCGGCTGATTTACCTTCCTAGGGTTACTGTTAGGCTTAGGCCTTGGACTTTTAAAACCAGGACGCCCTGGGCTCCAGGCACTCTGCAGCTGCGAAAGGCATCCCAAGGGGAGCGCAAAAGTGACACAACTTGGCTGCCACCACTGATATTTCCATGAGACCATCCCGAACCATAGGCTGATTTTCCTTCCTAGGGTGAAGCTTTGAGTTACGCCTGGGGTAAGGGTTCTATTAACCAGAAAGCCCTGAGTTCCAAGAACACAGCAGCTGCGAAGGACTACCCAAGAAGAGCGCAAAAGTACCACAACATGCCTGCCTCCACAGCTTTTTCCTTGGGGACATGCCTAATTCCTGGCTGATTTGCCTTTCTCGTCTTAGGGTTGGGGTTCGGCCTAGGGCTAGGATTTTTTTAACTAGGAAGCCCTGAGTTCCAGGCTTACTTCATCTGCCAAAAGCATCCCAAAGGGAGTGCAAAAGTGCCACAACATGGCTGCTTTCACGGCTTTTCCCTTAGGAAGAACCCTAATACGCGGCTGATTTACCTTCCTAGGGTTACTGTTAGGCTTAGGCCTAGGACTTTTAAAACCAGGAAGCCCTGGGCTCCAGGCACACTGCAGCTGTTCAAGGCATCCCAAGCGGGTCGCAGAAGTGACACAACTTGGCTGCCTCTGCTGCTATTCTCATGAGACCATCCCGAACCATAGGCTGATTTTCCTTCCTAGGGTTAAGGTTTGAGTTACGCCTGGGGTAAGGGTTCTATTAACCAGAAAGCCCTGAGTTCCAAGAACACAGCAGCTGCGAAGGACTAGCCAAGAAGAGCGCAAAAGTACCACAACGTGCCTGCCTCCACAGCTTTTTCCTTGGGGACATGCCTAATTCCTGGCTGATTTGCCTTTCTCGTCTTAGGGTTGGGGTTCGGCCTAGGGCTAGGATTTTTAAAATCAGGAAGCCCTGACTTCCAGGCACACTGGAGCTGTGAAAGGCATCCAAAAGGGAGTGCAAAAGTGCCACAACATGGTTGCTTTCACGGCTTTTTCCTTGGCAAGAAGCTTAACACCAGGCTGATTTCCCTTCCCAGGGTTACTGTAAGGCTTAGGCCTAGGGCTAGGATTTTTAAAACTAGGAAGCCCTTAGATCCAGGCACACTGCAGCTGTTCAAGGCATCCCAAGGGGAGTACAAAAGTGCAACAACATGGAAGCTTTCACAGCTTTTTCCTTGGCACCATCCCTATACCTAGGCTGATTTATCTGCCTAGGGTTAGGGTTAGGGTTCAGCCTAGGGCTTGGAGTTTTTTAACCAGGAAGCCCTGAGTTCCAGGCTTACTGCATCTGCCAAAGGCATCCCAAGGGAGTGCAAAAGTGCCACAACATGGCTGCTTTCACAGCTTTTCCCTTAGGAAGAACCCTAATATGCGGCTGATTTACCTTCCTAGGGTTACTGTTAGGCTTAGGCCTAGGACTTTTAAAACCAGGAAGCCCTGGGCTCCAGGCACACTGCAGCTGTTAAAGGCATCCCAAGAGGGCCGCAGAAGTGACACAACTTGGCTGCCTCTGCTTCTATTCTCATGAGACCATCCCGAACCATAGGCTGATTTTCATTCCTAGGGTTAATGTTTGAGTTTCACCTAGGGTAAGAGGTCTATTAACCATAAAGACCTGAGTTCCAAGAACACAGCAGCTGCGAAGGACTACCCAAGAAGAGCGCAAAAGTACCACAACATGCCTGCCTCCACAGCTTTTTCCTTGGGGACATGCCTAATTCCTGGCTGATTTGCCTTTCTCGTCTTAGGGTTGGGGTTCGGCCTAGGGCTAGGATTTTTAAAATCAGGAAGCCCTGAGTTCCAGGCTTACTGCATCTGCCAAAGGCATCCCAAAGGGAGTGCAGAAGTGCCACAACATGGCTGCTTTCACGGCTTTTCCCTTAGGAAGAACCCTAATACGCGGCTGATTTACCTTCCTAGGGTAACTGTTAGGCTTAGGCCTAGGACTTTTAAAACCAGGAAGCCCTGGGCTCCAGGCACACTGCAGCTGTTAAAAGCATCCCAAGGGGAGCGCAAAAGTGACACAACTTGGCTGCCACCACTGATATTTCCATGAGACCATCCCGAACCATAGGCTGATTTTCCTTCCTAGGGTGAAGGTTTGAGTTACGCCTAGGGTAAGGGTTCTATTAACCAGAAAGCCCTGAGTTCCAAGAACACAGCAGCTGCGAAGGACTAGCCAAGAAGAGCGCAAAAGTTCCACAACGTGCCTGCCTCCACAGCTTTTTCCTTGGGGACATGCCTAATTCCTGGCTGATTTGCCTTTCTCGTCTTAGGCTTGGGGTTCGGCCTAGGGCTAGGATTTTTTTAACTAGGAAGCCCTGAGTTCCAGGCTTACTGCATCTGCCAAAAGCATCCCAAAGGGAGTGCAGAAGTGCCACAACATGGCTGCTTTCACGGCTTTTCCCTTAGGAAGAACCCTAATACGCGGCTGATTTACCTTCCTAGGGTTACTGTTAGGCTTAGGCCTAGGACTTTTAAAACCAGGAAGCCCTGGGCTCCAGGCACATGCAGCTGCGAAAGGCATCCCAAGAGGGCCGCAGAAGTGACACAACTTGGCTGCCTCTGCTGCTATTCTCATGAGACCATCCCGAACCATAGGCTGATTTTCCTTCCTAGGGTGAAGGTTTGAGTTACGCCTGGGGTAAGGGTTCTATTAACCAGAAAGCCCTGAGTTCCAAGAACACAGCAGCTGCGAAGGACTACCCAAGAAGAGCGCAAAAGTACCACAACATGCCTGCCTCCACAGCTTTTTCCTTGGGGACATGCCTAATTCCTGGCTGATTTGCCTTTCTCGTCTTAGGGTTGGGGTTCGGCCTAGGGCTAGGATTTTTTTAACTAGGAAGCCCTGAGTTCCAGGCTTACTTCATCTGCCAAAAGCATCCCAAAGGGAGTGCAAAAGTGCCACAACATGGCTGCTTTCACGGCTTTTCCCTTAGGAAGAACCCTAATACGCGGCTGATTTACCTTCCTAGGGTTACTGTTAGGCTTAGGCCTAGGACTTTTAAAACCAGGAAGCCCTGGGCTCCAGGCACACTGCAGCTGCGAAAGGCATCCCAAGCGGGTCGCAGAAGTGACACAACTTGGCTGCCTCTGCTGCTATTCTCATGAGACCATCCCGAACCATAGGCTGATTTTCCTTCCTAGGGTTAAGGTTTGAGTTACGCCTGGGGTAAGGGTTCTATTAACCAGAAAGCCCTGAGTTCCAAGAACACAGCAGCTGCGAAGGACTAGCCAAGAAGAGCGCAAAAGTACCACAACGTGCCTGCCTCCACAGCTTTTTCCTTGGGGACATGCCTAATTCCTGGCTGATTTGCCTTTCTCGTCTTAGGGTTGGGGTTCGGCCTAGGGCTAGGATTTTTAAAATCAGGAAGCCCTGAGTTCCAGGCACACTGGAGCTGTGAAAGGCATCCAAAAGGGAGTGCAAAAGTGCCACAACATGGTTGCTTTCACGGCTTTTTCCTTGGCAAGAAGCTTAACACCAGGCTGATTTCCCTTCCCAGGGTTACTGTAAGGCTTAGGCCTTGGGCTAGGATTTTTAAAACTAGAAAGCCCTTAGATCCAGGCACACTGCAGCTGTTCAAGGCATCCCAAGGGGAGTACAAAAGTGCAACAACATGGCAGCTTTCACAGCTTTTTCCTTGGCACCATCCCTATACCTAGGCTGATTTATCTGCCTAGGGTTAGGGTTAGGGTTCAGCCTAGGGCTTGGAGTTTTTATACCAGGAAGCCCTGAGTTCCAGGCTTACTGCATCTGCCAAAGGCATCCCAAAGGGAGTGCAGAAGTGCCACAACATGGCTGCTTTCACGGCTTTTCCCTTAGGAAGAACCCTAATACGCGGCTGATTTACCTTCCTAGGGTTACTGTTAGGCTTAGGCCTAGGACTTTTAAAACCAGGAAGCCCTGGGCTCCAGGCACATGCAGATGCGAAAGGCATCCCAAGAGGGCCGCAGAAGTGACACAACTTGGCTGCCTCTGCTGCTATTCTCATGAGACCATCCCGAACCATAGGCTGATTTTCCTTCCTAGGGTTAAGGTTTGAGTTACGCCTAGGGTAAGGGTTCTATTAACCAGAAAGCCCTGAGTTCCAAGAACACAGCAGCTGCGAAGGACTACCCAAGAAGAGCGCAAAAGTACCACAACGTGCCTGCCTCCACAGCTTTTTCCTTGGGGACATGCCTAATTCCTGGCTGATTTCCTTTCTCGTCTTAGGTTTAGGATTCGGCCTAGGGCTAGGATTTTTTTAACTAGGAAGCCCTGAGTTCCAGGCTTACTGCATCTGCCAAAGGCATCCCAAAGGGAGTGCAGAAGTGCCACAACATGGCTGCTTTCACGGCTTTTTCCTTGGCAAGAAGCCTCACACCAGGCTGATTTCCCTTCCCAGGGTTACTGTTAGGCTTAGGCCTTGGGCTAGGATTTTTAAAACTAGGAAGCCCTTAGTTCCAGGCACACTGCAGCTGCGAAAGGCATCCCAAGGGGAGTACAAAAGTGCAACAACATGGAAGCTTTCACAGCTTTTTCCTTGGCACCATCCCTATACCTAGGCTGATTTATCTGCCTAGGGTTAGGGTTAGGCTTCAGCCTAGGTCTTGGAGTTTTTTAACCAGGAAGCCCTGAGTTCCAGGCTTACTGCATCTGCCAAAGGCATCCAAAAGGGAGTGCAGAAGTGCCACAACATGGCTGCTTTCACGGCTTTTCCCTTAGGAAGAACCCTAATACGCGGCTGATTTACCTTCCTAGGGTTACTGTTAGGCTTAGGCCTAGGACTTTTAAAACCAGGAAGCCCTGGGCTCCAGGCACATGCAGCTGCGAAAGGCATCCCAAGAGGGCCGCAGAAGTGACACAACTTGGCTGCCTCTGCTGCTATTCTCATGAGACCATCCCGAACCATAGGCTGATTTTCCTTCCTAGGGTGAAGGTTTGAGTTACACCTGGGGTAAGGGTTCTATTAACTAGAAAGCCCTGAGTTCCAAGAACACAGCAGCTGCGAAGGACTACCCAAGAAGAGCGCAAAAGTACCACAACGTGCCTGACTCCACAGCTTTTTCCTTGGGGACATGCCTAATTCCTGGCTGATTTGCCTTTCTCGTCTTAGGGTTGGGGTTCGGCCTAGGGCTAGGATTTTTAAAATCAGGAAGCCCTGAGTTCCAGGCACACTGGAGCTGTGAAAGGCATCCAAAAGGGAGTGCAAAAGTGCCACAACATGGTTGCTTTCACGGCTTTTTCCTTGGCAAGAAGCTTAACACCAGGCTGATTTCCCTTCCCAGGGTTACTGTAAGGCTTAGGCCTAGGGCTAGGATTTTTAAAACTAGGAAGCCCTTAGATCCAGGCACACTGCAGCTGTTCAAGGCATCCCAAGGGGAGTACAAAAGTGCAACAACATGGAAGCTTTCACAGCTTTTTCCTTGGCACCATCCCTATACCTAGGCTGATTTATCTGCCTAGGGTTAGGGTTAGGGTTCAGCCTAGGGCTTGGAGTTTTTTAACCAGGAAGCCCTGAGTTCCAGGCTTACTGCATCTGCCAAAGGCATCCCAAAGGGAGTGCAAAAGTGCCACAACATGGCTGCTTTCACAGCTTTTCCCTTAGGAAGAACCCTAATACGCGGCTGATTTACCTTCCTAGGGTTACTGTTAGGCTTAGGCCTAGGACTTTTAAAACCAGGAAGCCCTGGGCTCCAGGCACACTGCAGCTGTTAAAGGCATCCCAAGAGGGCCGCAGAAGTGACACAACTTGGCTGCCTCTGCTTCTATTCTCATGAGACCATCCCGAACCATAGGCTGATTTTCATTCCTAGGGTTAATGTTTGAGTTTCACCTAGGGTAAGAGGTCTATTAACCAGAAAGACCTGAGTTCCAAGAACACAGCAGCTGCGAAGGACTAGCCAAGAAGAGCGCAAAAGTACCACAACGTGCCTGCCTCCACAGCTTTTTCCTTGGGGACATGCCTAATTCCTGGCTGATTTGCCTTTCTCGTCTTAGGGTTGGGGTTCGGCCTAGGGCTAGGATTTTTAAAATCAGGAAGCCCTGACTTCCAGGCACACTGGAGCTGTGAAAGGCATCCAAAAGGGAGTGCAAAAGTGCCACAACATGGTTGCTTTCACGGCTTTTTCCTTGGCAAGAAGCTTAACACCAGGCTGATTTCCCTTCCCAGGGTTACTGTAAGGCTTAGGCCTAGGGCTAGGATTTTTAAAACTAGGAAGCCCTTAGATCCAGGCACACTGCAGCTGTTCAAGGCATCCCAAGGGGAGTACAAAAGTGCAACAACATGGAAGCTTTCACAGCTTTTTCCTTGGCACCATCCCTATACCTAGGCTGATTTATCTGCCTAGGGTTAGGGTTAGGGTTCAGCCTAGGGCTTGGAGTTTTTTAACCAGGAAGCCCTGAGTTCCAGGCTTACTGCATCTGCCAAAGGCATCCCAAGGGAGTGCAAAAGTGCCACAACATGGCTGCTTTCACAGCTTTTCCCTTAGGAAGAACCCTAATATGCGGCTGATTTACCTTCCTAGGGTTACTGTTAGGCTTAGGCCTAGGACTTTTAAAACCAGGAAGCCCTGGGCTCCAGGCACACTGCAGCTGTTAAAGGCATCCCAAGAGGGCCGCAGAAGTGACACAACTTGGCTGCCTCTGCTTCTATTCTCATGAGACCATCCCGAACCACAGGCTGATTTTCATTCCTAGGGTTAAAGTTTGAGTTTCACCTAGGGTAAGAGGTCTATTAACCATAAAGACCTGAGTTCCAAGAACACAGCAGCTGCGAAGGACTAGCCAAGAAGAGCGCAAAAGTACCACAACATGCCTGCCTCCACAGCTTTTTCCTTGGGGACATGCCTAATTCCTGGCTGATTTGCCTTTCTCGTCTTAGGGTTGGGGTTCGGCCTAGGGCTAGGATTTTTAAAATCAGGAAGCCCTGAGTTCCAGGCTTACTGCATCTGCCAAAGGCATCCCAAAGGGAGTGCAGAAGTGCCACAACATGGCTGCTTTCACGGCTTTTCCCTTAGGAAGAACCCTAATACGCGGCTGATTTACCTTCCTAGGGTAACTGTTAGGCTTAGGCCTAGGACTTTTAAAACCAGGAAGCCCTGGGCTCCAGGCACACTGCAGCTGTTAAAAGCATCCCAAGGGGAGCGCAAAAGTGACACAACTTGGCTGCCACCACTGATATTTCCATGAGACCATCCCGAACCATAGGCTGATTTTCCTTCCTAGGGTGAAGGTTTGAGTTACGCCTAGGGTAAGGGTTCTATTAACCAGAAAGCCCTGAGTTCCAAGAACACAGCAGCTGCGAAGGACTAGCCAAGAAGAGCGCAAAAGTTCCACAACGTGCCTGCCTCCACAGCTTTTTCCTTGGGGACATGCCTAATTCCTGGCTGATTTGCCTTTCTCGTCTTAGGGTTGGGGTTCGGCCTAGGGCTAGGATTTTTTTAACTAGGAAGCCCTGAGTTCCAGGCTTACTGCATCTGCCAAAAGCATCCCAAAGGGAGTGCAGAAGTGCCACAACATGGCTGCTTTCACGGCTTTTCCCTTAGGAAGAACCCTAATACGCGGCTGATTTACCTTCCTAGGGTTACTGTTAGGCTTAGGCCTAGGACTTTTAAAACCAGGAAGCCCTGGGCTCCAGGCACATGCAGCTGCGAAAGGCATCCCAAGAGGGCCGCAGAAGTGACACAACTTGGCTGCCTCTGCTGCTATTCTCATGAGACCATCCCGAACCATAGGCTGATTTTCCTTCCTAGGGTGAAGGTTTGAGTTACGCCTGGGGTAAGGGTTCTATTAACCAGAAAGCCCTGAGTTCCAAGAACACAGCAGCTGCGAAGGACTACCCAAGAAGAGCGCAAAAGTACCACAACATGCCTGCCTCCACAGCTTTTTCCTTGGGGACATGCCTAATTCCTGGCTGATTTGCCTTTCTCGTCTTAGGGTTGGGGTTCGGCCTAGGGCTAGGATTTTTTTAACTAGGAAGCCCTGAGTTCCAGGCTTACTTCATCTGCCAAAAGCATCCCAAAGGGAGTGCAAAAGTGCCACAACATGGCTGCTTTCACGGCTTTTCCCTTAGGAAGAACCCTAATACGCGGCTGATTTACCTTCCTAGGGTTACTGTTAGGCTTAGGCCTAGGACTTTTAAAACCAGGAAGCCCTGGGCTCCAGGCACACTGCAGCTGCGAAAGGCATCCCAAGCGGGTCGCAGAAGTGACACAACTTGGCTGCCTCTGCTGCTATTCTCATGAGACCATCCCGAACCATAGGCTGATTTTCCTTCCTAGGGTTAAGGTTTGAGTTACGCCTGGGGTAAGGGTTCTATTAACCAGAAAGCCCTGAGTTCCAAGAACACAGCAGCTGCGAAGGACTAGCCAAGAAGAGCGCAAAAGTACCACAACGTGCCTGCCTCCACAGCTTTTTCCTTGGGGACATGCCTAATTCCTGGCTGATTTGCCTTTCTCGTCTTAGGGTTGGGGTTCGGCCTAGGGCTAGGATTTTTAAAATCAGGAAGCCCTGAGTTCCAGGCACACTGGAGCTGTGAAAGGCATCCAAAAGGGAGTGCAAAAGTGCCACAACATGGTTGCTTTCACGGCTTTTTCCTTGGCAAGAAGCTTAACACCAGGCTGATTTCCCTTCCCAGGGTTACTGTAAGGCTTAGGCCTTGGGCTAGGATTTTTAAAACTAGAAAGCCCTTAGATCCAGGCACACTGCAGCTGTTCAAGGCATCCCAAGGGGAGTACAAAAGTGCAACAACATGGCAGCTTTCACAGCTTTTTCCTTGGCACCATCCCTATACCTAGGCTGATTTATCTGCCTAGGGTTAGGGTTAGGGTTCAGCCTAGGGCTTGGAGTTTTTATACCAGGAAGCCCTGAGTTCCAGGCTTACTGCATCTGCCAAAGGCATCCCAAAGGGAGTGCAGAAGTGCCACAACATGGCTGCTTTCACGGCTTTTCCCTTAGGAAGAACCCTAATACGCGGCTGATTTACCTTCCTAGGGTTACTGTTAGGCTTAGGCCTAGGACTTTTAAAACCAGGAAGCCCTGGGCTCCAGGCACATGCAGATGCGAAAGGCATCCCAAGAGGGCCGCAGAAGTGACACAACTTGGCTGCCTCTGCTGCTATTCTCATGAGACCATCCCGAACCATAGGCTGATTTTCCTTCCTAGGGTTAAGGTTTGAGTTACGCCTAGGGTAAGGGTTCTATTAACCAGAAAGCCCTGAGTTCCAAGAACACAGCAGCTGCGAAGGACTACCCAAGAAGAGCGCAAAAGTACCACAACGTGCCTGCCTCCACAGCTTTTTCCTTGGGGACATGCCTAATTCCTGGCTGATTTGCCTTTCTCGTCTTAGGGTTGGGGTTCGGCCTAGGGCTAGGATTTTTAAAATCAGGAAGCCCTGAGTTCCAGGCACACTGGAGCTGTGAAAGGCATCCAAAAGGGAGTGCAAAAGTGCCACAACATGGTTGCTTTCACGGCTTTTTCCTTGGCAAGAAGCTTAACACCAGGCTGATTTCCCTTCCCAGGGTTACTGTAAGGCTTAGGCCTAGGGCTAGGATTTTTAAAACTAGGAAGCCCTTAGATCCAGGCACACTGCAGCTGTTCAAGGCATCCCAAGGGGAGTACAAAAGTGCAACAACATGGAAGCTTTCACAGCTTTTTCCTTGGCACCATCCCTATACCTAGGCTGATTTATCTGCCTAGGGTTAGGGTTAGGGTTCAGCCTAGGGCTTGGAGTTTTTTAACCAGGAAGCCCTGAGTTCCAGGCTTACTGCATCTGCCAAAGGCATCCCAAGGGAGTGCAAAAGTGCCACAACATGGCTGCTTTCACAGCTTTTCCCTTAGGAAGAACCCTAATATGCGGCTGATTTACCTTCCTAGGGTTACTGTTAGGCTTAGGCCTAGGACTTTTAAAACCAGGAAGCCCTGGGCTCCAGGCACACTGCAGCTGTTAAAGGCATCCCAAGAGGGCCGCAGAAGTGACACAACTTGGCTGCCTCTGCTTCTATTCTCATGAGACCATCCCGAACCACAGGCTGATTTTCATTCCTAGGGTTAATGTTTGAGTTTCACCTAGGGTAAGAGGTCTATTAACCATAAAGACCTGAGTTCCAAGAACACAGCAGCTGCGAAGGACTAGCCAAGAAGAGCGCAAAAGTACCACAACATGCCTGCCTCCACAGCTTTTTCCTTGGGGACATGCCTAATTCCTGGCTGATTTGCCTTTCTCGTCTTAGGGTTGGGGTTCGGCCTAGGGCTAGGATTTTTAAAATCAGGAAGCCCTGAGTTCCAGGCTTACTGCATCTGCCAAAGGCATCCCAAAGGGAGTGCAGAAGTGCCACAACATGGCTGCTTTCACGGCTTTTCCCTTAGGAAGAACCCTAATACGCGGCTGATTTACCTTCCTAGGGTAACTGTTAGGCTTAGGCCTAGGACTTTTAAAACCAGGAAGCCCTGGGCTCCAGGCACACTGCAGCTGTTAAAAGCATCCCAAGGGGAGCGCAAAAGTGACACAACTTGGCTGCCACCACTGATATTTCCATGAGACCATCCCGAACCATAGGCTGATTTTCCTTCCTAGGGTGAAGGTTTGAGTTACGCCTAGGGTAAGGGTTCTATTAACCAGAAAGCCCTGAGTTCCAAGAACACAGCAGCTGCGAAGGACTAGCCAAGAAGAGCGCAAAAGTTCCACAACGTGCCTGCCTCCACAGCTTTTTCCTTGGGGACATGCCTAATTCCTGGCTGATTTGCCTTTCTCGTCTTAGGCTTGGGGTTCGGCCTAGGGCTAGGATTTTTTTAACTAGGAAGCCCTGAGTTCCAGGCTTACTGCATCTGCCAAAAGCATCCCAAAGGGAGTGCAGAAGTGCCACAACATGGCTGCTTTCACGGCTTTTCCCTTAGGAAGAACCCTAATACGCGGCTGATTTACCTTCCTAGGGTTACTGTTAGGCTTAGGCCTAGGACTTTTAAAACCAGGAAGCCCTGGGCTCCAGGCACATGCAGCTGCGAAAGGCATCCCAAGAGGGCCGCAGAAGTGACACAACTTGGCTGCCTCTGCTGCTATTCTCATGAGACCATCCCGAACCATAGGCTGATTTTCCTTCCTAGGGTGAAGGTTTGAGTTACGCCTGGGGTAAGGGTTCTATTAACCAGAAAGCCCTGAGTTCCAAGAACACAGCAGCTGCGAAGGACTACCCAAGAAGAGCGCAAAAGTACCACAACATGCCTGCCTCCACAGCTTTTTCCTTGGGGACATGCCTAATTCCTGGCTGATTTGCCTTTCTCGTCTTAGGGTTGGGGTTCGGCCTAGGGCTAGGATTTTTTTAACTAGGAAGCCCTGAGTTCCAGGCTTACTTCATCTGCCAAAAGCATCCCAAAGGGAGTGCAAAAGTGCCACAACATGGCTGCTTTCACGGCTTTTCCCTTAGGAAGAACCCTAATACGCGGCTGATTTACCTTCCTAGGGTTACTGTTAGGCTTAGGCCTAGGACTTTTAAAACCAGGAAGCCCTGGGCTCCAGGCACACTGCAGCTGCGAAAGGCATCCCAAGCGGGTCGCAGAAGTGACACAACTTGGCTGCCTCTGCTGCTATTCTCATGAGACCATCCCGAACCATAGGCTGATTTTCCTTCCTAGGGTTAAGGTTTGAGTTACGCCTGGGGTAAGGGTTCTATTAACCAGAAAGCCCTGAGTTCCAAGAACACAGCAGCTGCGAAGGACTAGCCAAGAAGAGCGCAAAAGTACCACAACGTGCCTGCCTCCACAGCTTTTTCCTTGGGGACATGCCTAATTCCTGGCTGATTTGCCTTTCTCGTCTTAGGGTTGGGGTTCGGCCTAGGGCTAGGATTTTTAAAATCAGGAAGCCCTGAGTTCCAGGCACACTGGAGCTGTGAAAGGCATCCAAAAGGGAGTGCAAAAGTGCCACAACATGGTTGCTTTCACGGCTTTTTCCTTGGCAAGAAGCTTAACACCAGGCTGATTTCCCTTCCCAGGGTTACTGTAAGGCTTAGGCCTTGGGCTAGGATTTTTAAAACTAGAAAGCCCTTAGATCCAGGCACACTGCAGCTGTTCAAGGCATCCCAAGGGGAGTACAAAAGTGCAACAACATGGCAGCTTTCACAGCTTTTTCCTTGGCACCATCCCTATACCTAGGCTGATTTATCTGCCTTGGGTTAGGGTTAGGGTTCAGCCTAGGGCTTGGAGATTTATACCAGGAAGCCCTGAGTTCCAGGCTTACTGCATCTGCCAAAGGCATCCCAAAGGGAGTGCAGAAGTGCCACAACATGGCTGCTTTCACGGCTTTTCCCTTAGGAAGAACCCTAATACGCGGCTGATTTACCTTCCTAGGGTTACTGTTAGGCTTAGGCCTAGGA
The DNA here is from genome assembly GCA_036010785.1 of Ammospiza maritima maritima. Lineage (NCBI taxonomy): Eukaryota > Metazoa > Chordata > Aves > Passeriformes > Passerellidae > Ammospiza > Ammospiza maritima. Next base: position 6,519,996 of record CM069694.1, read on the forward strand.
CTTTTAAAACCAGGAAGCCCCGGGCTCCAGGCACATGCAGATGCGAAAGGCATCCCAAGAGGGCCGCAGAAGTGACACAACTTGGCTGCCTCTGCTGCTATTCTCATGAGACCATCCCGAACCATAGGCTGATTTTCCTTCCTAGGGTTAAGGTTTGAGTTACGCCTAGGGTAAGGGTTCTATTAACCAGAAAGCCCTGAGTTCCAAGAACACAGCAGCTGCGAAGGACTACCCAAGAAGAGCGCAAAAGTACCACAACGTGCCTGCCTCCACAGCTTTTTCCTTGGGGACATGCCTAATTCCTGGCTGATTTCCTTTCTCGTCTTAGGCTTAGGATTCGGCCTAGGGCTAGGATTTTTTTAACTAGGAAGCCCTGAGTTCCAGGCTTACTGCATCTGCCAAAGGCATCCCAAAGGGAGTGCAGAAGTGCCACAACATGGCTGCTTTCACGGCTTTTTCCTTGGCAAGAAGCCTCACACCAGGCTGATTTCCCTTCCCATGGTTACTGTTAGGCTTAGGCCTTGGGCTAGGATTTTTAAAACTAGGAAGCCCTTAGTTCCAGGCACACTGCAGCTGCGAAAGGCATCCCAAGGGGAGTACAAAAGTGCAACAACATGGAAGCTTTCACAGCTTTTTCCTTGGCACCATCCCTATACCTAGGCTGATTTATCTGCCTAGGGTTAGGGTTAGGCTTCAGCCTAGGTCTTGGAGTTTATTAACCAGGAAGCCCTGAGTTCCAGGCTTACTGCATCTGCCAAAGGCATCCCAAAGGGAGTGCAGAAGTGCCACAACATGGCTGCTTTCACGGCTTTTCCCTTAGGAAGAACCCTAATACGCGGCTGATTTACCTTCCTAGGTTTACTGTTAGGCTTAGGCCTAGGACTTTTAAAACCAGGAAGCCCTGGGCTCCAGGCACATGCAGCTGCGAAAGGCATCCCAAGAGGGCCGCAGAAGTGACACAACTTGGCTGCCTCTGCTGCTATTCTCATGAGACCATCCCGAACCATAGGCTGATTTTCCTTCCTAGGGTGAAGGTTTGAGTTACACCTGGGGTAAGGGTTCTATTAACTAGAAAGCCCTGAGTTCCAAGAACACAGCAGCTGCGAAGGACTACCCAAGAAGAGCGCAAAAGTACCACAACGTGCCTGCCTCCACAGCTTTTTCCTTGGGGACATGCCTAATTCCTGGCTGATTTCCTTTCTCGTCTTAGGCTTAGGATTCGGCCTAGGGCTAGGATTTTTTTAACTAGGAAGCCCTGAGTTCCAGGCTTACTGCATCTGCCAAAGGCATCCCAAAGGGAGTGCAGAAGTGCCACAACATGGCTGCTTTCACGGCTTTTTCCTTGGCAAGAAGCCTCACACCAGGCTGATTTCCCTTCCCAGGGTTACTGTTAGGCTTAGGCCTTGGGCTAGGATTTTTAAAACTAGGAAGCCCTTAGTTCCAGGCACACTGCAGCTGCGAAAGGCATCCCAAGGGGAGTACAAAAGTGCAACAACATGGAAGCTTTCACAGCTTTTTCCTTGGCACCATCCCTATACCTAGGCTGATTTATCTGCCTAGGGTTAGGGTTAGGCTTCAGCCTAGGTCTTGGAGTTTTTTAACCAGGAAGCCCTGAGTTCCAGGCTTACTGCATCTGCCAAAGGCATCCCAAAGGGAGTGCAGAAGTGCCACAACATGGCTGCTTTCACGGCTTTTCCCTTAGGAAGAACCCTAATACCCGGCTGATTTACCTTCCTAGGGTTACTGTTAGGCTTAGGCCTAGGACTTTTAAAACCAGGAAGCCCTGGGCTCCAGGCACATGCAGCTGCGAAAGGCATCCCAAGAGGGCCGCAGAAGTGACACAACTTGGCTGCCTCTGCTGCTATTCTCATGAGACCATCCCGAACCATAGGCTGATTTTCCTTCCTAGGGTGAAGGTTTGAGTTACACCTGGGGTAAGGGTTCTATTAACTAGAAAGCCCTGAGTTCCAAGAACACAGCAGCTGCGAAGGACTACCCAAGAAGAGCGCAAAAGTACCACAACGTGCCTGCCTCCACAGCTTTTTCCTTGGGGACATGCCTAATTCCTGGCTGATTTGCCTTTCTCGTCTTAGGGTTGGGGTTCGGCCTAGGGCTAGGATTTTTAAAATCAGGAAGCCCTGAGTTCCAGGCACACTGGAGCTGTGAAAGGCATCCAAAAGGGAGTGCAAAAGTGCCACAACATGGTTGCTTTCACGGCTTTTTCCTTGGCAAGAAGCTTAACACCAGGCTGATTTCCCTTCCCAGGGTTACTGTAAGGCTTAGGCCTAGGGCTAGGATTTTTAAAACTAGGAAGCCCTTAGATCCAGGCGCACTGCAGCTGTTCAAGGCATCCCAAGGGGAGTACAAAAGTGCAACAACATGGAAGCTTTCACAGCTTTTTCCTTGGCACCATCCCTATACCTAGGCTGATTTATCTGCCTAGGGTTAGGGTTAGGGTTCAGCCTAGGGCTTGGAGTTTTTTAACCAGGAAGCCCTGAGTTCCAGGCTTACTGCATCTGCCAAAGGCATCCCAAAGGGAGTGCAAAAGTGCCACAACATGGCTGCTTTCACAGCTTTTCCCTTAGGAAGAACCCTAATACGCGGCTGATTTACCTTCCTAGGGTTACTGTTAGGCTTAGGCCTAGGACTTTTAAAACCAGGAAGCCCTGGGCTCCAGGCACACTGCAGCTGTTAAAGGCATCCCAAGAGGGCCGCAGAAGTGACACAACTTGGCTGCCTCTGCTTCTATTCTCATGAGACCATCCCGAACCATAGGCTGATTTTCATTCCTAGGGTTAATGTTTGAGTTTCACCTAGGGTAAGAGGTCTATTAACCAGAAAGACCTGAGTTCCAAGAACACAGCAGCTGCGAAGGACTACCCAAGAAGAGCGCAAAAGTACCACAACATGCCTGCCTCCACAGCTTTTTCCTTGGGGACATGCCTAATTCCTGGCTGATTTGCCTTTCTCGTCTTAGGGTTGGGGTTCGGCCTAGGGCTAGGATTTTTTTAACTAGGAAGCCCTGAGTTCCAGGCTTACTGCATCTGCCAAAGGCATCCCAAAGGGAGTGCAGAAGTGCCACAACATGGCTGCTTTCACGGCTTTTCCCTTAGGAAGAACCCTAATACGCGGCTGATTTACCTTCCTAGGGTAACTGTTAGGCTTAGGCCTAGGACTTTTAAAACCAGGAAGCCCTGGGCTCCAGGCACACTGCAGCTGTTAAAGGCATCCCAAGGGGAGCGCAAAAGTGACACAACTTGGCTGCCACCACTGATATTTCCATGAGGCCATCCCAAATCATAGGCTGATTTTCCTTCCTAGGCTGAAGGTTTGAGTTACGCCTGGGGTAAGGGTTCTATTAACCAGAAAGCCCTGAGTTCCAAGAACACAGCAGCTGCGAAGGACTACCCAAGAAGAGCGCAAAAGTACCACAACGTGCCTGCCTCCACAGCTTTTTCCTTGGGGACATGCCTAATTCCTGGCTGATTTGCCTTTCTCGTCTTAGGCTTGGGGTTCGGCCTAGGGCTAGGATTTTTAAAATCAGGAAGCCCTGAGTTCCAGGCTTACTGCATCTGCCAAAGGCATCCAAAAGGGAGTGCAGAAGTGCCACAACATGGCTGCTTTCACGGCTTTTCCCTTAGGAAGAACCCTAATACGCGGCTGATTTACCTTCCTAGGGTTACTGTTAGGCTTAGGCCTAGGACTTTTAAAACCAGGAAGCCCTGGGCTCCAGGCACACTGCAGCTGTTAAAAGCATCCCAAGGGGAGCGCAAAAGTGACACAACTTGGCTGCCACCACTGATATTTCCATGAGACCATCCCGAACCATAGGCTGATTTTCCTTCCTAGGGTTAGGGTTTGAGTTACGCCTGGGGTAAGGGTTCTATTAACCAGAAAGCCCTGAGTTCCAAGAACACAGCAGCTGCGAAGGACTACCCAAGAAGAGCGCAAAAGTACCACAACATGCCTGCCTCCACAGCTTTTTCCTTGGGGACATGCCTAATTCCTGGCTGATTTGCCTTTCTCGTCTTAGGGTTGGGGTTCGGCCTAGGGCTAGGATTTTTTTAACTAGGAAGCCCTGAGTTCCAGGCTTACTTCATCTGCCAAAAGCATCCCTAAGGGAGTGCAAAAGTGCCACAACATGGCTGCTTTCACGGCTTTTCCCTTAGGAAGAACCCTAATACGCGGCTGATTTACCTTCCTAGGGTTACTGTTAGGCTTAGGCCTAGGACTTTTAAAACCAGGAAGCCCTGGGCTCCAGGCACACTGCAGCTGTTCAAGGCATCCCAAGCGGGCCGCAGAAGTGACACAACTTGGCTGCCTCTGCTGCTATTCTCATGAGACCATCCCGAACCATAGGCTGATTTTCCTTCCTAGGGTTAAGGTTTGAGTTACGCCTAGGGTAAGGGTTCTATTAACCAGAAAGCCCTGAGTTCCAAGAACACAGCAGCTGCGAAGGACTACCCAAGAAGTGCGCAAAAGTACCACAACATGCCGGCCTCCACAGCTTTTTCCTTGGGGACATGCCTAATTCCTGGCTGATTTGCCTTTCTCGTCTTAGGGTTGGGGTTCGGCCTAGGGCTAGGATTTTTTTAACTAGGAAGCCCTGAGTTCCAGGCTTACTGCATCTGCCAAAGGCATCCCAAAGGGAGTGCAGAAGTTCCACAACATGGCTGCTTTCACGGCTTTTCCCTTAGGAAGAACCCTAATACGCGGCTGATTTACCTTCCTAGGGTTACTGTTAGGCTTAGGCCTAGGACTTTTAAAACCAGGAAGCCCTGGGCTCCAGGCACACTGCAGCTGCGAAAGGCATCCCAAGGGGAGCGCAAAAGTGACACAACTTGGCTGCCTCTGCTGCTATTCTCATGAGACCATCCCGAACCATAGGCTGATTTTCCTTCCTAGGGTTAAGGTTTGAGTTACGCCTGGGGTAAGGGTTCTATTAACCAGAAAGCCCTGAGTTCCAAGAACACAGCAGCTGCGAAGGACTACCCAAGAAGAGCGCAAAAGTACCACAACGTGCCTGCCTCCACAGCTTTTTCCTTGGGGACATGCCTAATTCCTGGCTGATTTGCCTTTCTCGTCTTAGGGTTGGGGTTCGGCCTAGGGCTAGGATTTTTTTAACTAGGAAGCCCTGAGTTCAAGGCTTACTTCATCTGCCAAAAGCATCCCAAAGGGAGTGCAAAAGTGCCACAACATGGTTGCTTTCACGGCTTTTTCCTTGGCAAGAAGCCTCACACCAGGCTGATTTCCCTTCCCAGGGTTACTGTTAGTCTTAGGCCTTGGGCTAGGATTTTTAAAACTAGGAAGCCCTTAGTTCCAGGCACACTGCAGCTGCGAAAGGCATCCCAAGGGGAGTACAAAAGTGCAACAACATGGCAGCTTTCACAGCTTTTTCCTTGGCACCATCCCTATACCTAGGCTGATTTATCTGCCTAGGGTTAGGGTTAGGCTTCAGCCTAGGTCTTGGAGTTTTTTAACCAGGAAGCCCTGAGTTCCAGGCTTACTGCATCTGCAAAAGGCATCCCAAAGGGAGTGCAGAAGTGCCACAACATGGCTGCTTTCACGGCTTTTCCCTTAGGAAGAACCCTAATACGCGGCTGATTTACCTTCCTAGGGTTACTGTTAGGCTTAGGCCTAGGACTTTTAAAACCAGGACGCCCTGGGCTCCAGGCATATGCAGCTGCGAAAGGCATCCCAAGGGGAGCGCAAAAGTGACACAACTTGGCTGCCACCACTGATATTTCCATGAGACCATCCCGAACCATAGGCTGATTTTCCTTCCTAGGGTTAAGGTTTGAGTTACGCCTAGGGTAAGGGTTCTATTAACCAGAAAGCCCTGAGTTCCAAGAACACAGCAGCTGCGAAGGACTAGCCAAGAAGAGCGCAAAAGTACCACAACATGCCTGCCTCCACAGCTTTTTCCTTGGGGACATGCCTAATTCCTGGCTGATTTGCCTTTCCCGTCTTAGGGTTGGGGTTCGGCCTAGGGCTAGGATTTTTTTAACTAGGAAGCCCTGAGTTCCAGGCTTACTGCATCTGCCAAAAGCATCCCAAAGGGAGTGCAGAAGTGCCACAACATGGCTGCTTTCACGGCTTTTCCCTTAGGAAGAACCCTAATACGCGGCTGATTTACCTTCCTAGGGTTACTGTTAGGCTTAGGCCTAGGACTTTTAAAACCAGGAAGCCCTGGGCTCCAGGCACATGCAGCTGCGAAAGGCATCCCAAGAGGGCCGCAGAAGTGACACAACTTGGCTGCCTCTGCTGCTATTCTCATGAGACCATCCCGAACCATAGGCTGATTTTCCTTCCTAGGGTTAAGGTTTTAGTTACGCCTGGGGTAAGGGTTCTATTAACCAGAAAGCCCTGAGTTCCAAGAACACAGCAGCTGCGAAGGACTACCCAAGAAGAGCGCAAAAGTACCACAACGTGCCTGCCTCCACAGCTTTTTCCTTGGGGACATGCCTAATTCCTGGCTGATTTGCCTTTCTCGTCTTAGGGTTGGGGTTCGGCCTAGGGCTAGGATTTTTAAAATCAGGAAGCCCTGAGTTCCAGGCACACTGGAGCTGTGAAAGGCATCCAAAAGGGAGTGCAAAAGTGCCACAACATGGTTGCTTTCACGGCTTTTTCCTTGGCAAGAAGCTTAACACCAGGCTGATTTCCCTTCCCAGGGTTACTGTAAGGCTTAGGCCTAGGGCTAGGATTTTTAAAACTAGGAAGCCCTTAGATCCAGGCACACTGCAGCTGTTCAAGGCATCCCAAGGGGAGTACAAAAGTGCAACAACATGGAAGCTTTCACAGCTTTTTCCTTGGCACCATCCCTATACCTAGGCTGATTTATCTGCCTAGGGTTAGGGTTAGGGTTCAGCCTAGGGCTTGGAGTTTTTTAACCAGGAAGCCCTGAGTTCCAGGCTTACTGCATCTGCCAAAGGCATCCCAAAGGGAGTGCAAAAGTGCCACAACATGGCTGCTTTCACGGCTTTTCCCTTAGGAAGAACCCTAATACGCGGCTGATTTACCTTCCTAGGGTTACTGTTAGGCTTAGGCCTAGGACTTTTAAAACCAGGAAGCCCTGGGCTCCAGGCACACTGCAGCTGTTAAAGGCATCCCAAGAGGGCCGCAGAAGTGACACAACTTGGCTGCCTCTGCTTCTATTCTCATGAGACCATCCCGAACCACAGGCTGATTTTCATTCCTAGGGTTAATGTTTGAGTTTCACCTAGGGTAAGAGGTCTATTAACCAGAAAGACCTGAGTTCCAAGAACACAGCAGCTGCGAAGGACTACCCAAGAAGAGCGCAAAAGTACCACAACGTGCCTGCCTCCACAGCTTTTTCCTTGGGGACATGCCTAATTCCTGGCTGATTTGCCTTTCTCGTCTTAGGGTTGGGGTTCGGCCTAGGGCTAGGATATTTTTAACTAGGAAGCCCTGAGTTCCAGGCTTACTGCATCTGCCAAAGGCATCCCAAAGGGAGTGCAGAAGTGCCACAACATGGCTTCTTTCACGGCTTTTCCCTTAGGAAGAACCCTAATACGCGGCTGATTTACATTCCTAGGGTAACTGTTAGGCTTAGGCCTAGGACTTTTAAAACCAGGAAGCCCTGGGCTCCAGGCACACTGCAGCTGTTAAAGGCATCCCAAGGGGAGCGCAAAAGTGACACAACTTGGCTGCCACCACTGATATTTCCATGAGACCATCCCAAATCATAGGCTGATTTTCCTTCCTAGGGTTAAGGTTTGAGTTACGCCTAGGGTAAGGGTTCTATTAACCAGAAAGCCCTGAGTTCCAAGAACACAGCAGCTGCGAAGGACTAGCCAAGAAGAGCGCAAAAGTACCACAACGTGCCTGCCTCCACAGCTTTTTCCTTGGGGACATGCCTAATTCCTGGCTGATTTGCCTTTCTCGTCTTAGGCTTGGGGTTCGGCCTAGGGCTAGGATTTTTAAAATCAGGAAGCCCTGAGTTCCAGGCACACTGGAGCTGTGAAAGGCATCCAAAAGGGAGTGCAAAAGTGCCACAACATGGTTGCTTTCACGGCTTTTTCCTTGGCAAGAAGCTTAACACCAGGCTGATTTCCCTTCCCAGGGTTACTGTAAGGCTTAGGCCTAGGGCTAGGATTTTTAAAACTAGGAAGCCCTTAGATCCAGGCACACTGCAGCTGTTCAAGGCATCCCAAGGGGAGTACAAAAGTGCAACAACATGGAAGCTTTCACAGCTTTTTCCTTGGCACCATCCCTATACCTAGGCTGATTTATCTGCCTAGGGTTAGGGTTAGGGTTCAGCCTAGGGCTTGGAGTTTTTTAACCAGGAAGCCCTGAGTTCCAGGCTTACTGCATCTGCCAAAGGCATCCCAAAGGGAGTGCAGAAGTGCCACAACATGGCTGCTTTCACAGCTTTTCCCTTAGGAAGAACCCTAATACCCGGCTGATTTACCTTCCTAGGGTTACTGTTAGGCTTAGGCCTAGGACATTTAAAACCAGGAAGCCCTGGGCTCCAGGCACACTGCAGCTGTTAAAGGCATCCCAAGAGGGCCGCAAAAGTGACACAACTTGGCTGCCTCTGCTTCTATTCTCATGAGACCATCCCGAACCACAGGCTGATTTTCATTCCTAGGGTTAATGTTTGAGTTTCACCTAGGGTAAGAGGTCTATTAACCAGAAAGACCTGAGTTCCAAGAACACAGCAGCTGCGAAGGACTACCCAAGAAGAGCGCAAAAGTACCACAACATGCCTGCCTCCACAGCTTTTTCCTTGGGGACATGCCTAATTCCTGGCTGATTTGCCTTTCTCGTCTTAGGGTTGGGGTTCGGCCTAGGGCTAGGATATTTTTAACTAGGAAGCCCTGAGTTCCAGGCTTACTGCATCTGCCAAAGGCATCCCAAAGGGAGTGCAGAAGTGCCACAACATGGCTTCTTTCACGGCTTTTCCCTTAGGAAGAACCCTAATACGCGGCTGATTTACCTTCCTAGGGTAAGTGTTAGGCTTAGGCATAGGACTTTTAAAACCAGGAAGCCCTGGGCTCCAGGCACACTGCAGCTGTTAAAGGCATCCCAAGGGGAGCGCAAAAGTGACACAACTTGGCTGCCACCACTGATATTTCCATGAGACCATCCCAAATCATAGGCTGATTTTCCTTCCTAGGGTTAAGGTTTGAGTTACGCCTAGGGTAAGGGTTCTATTAACCAGAAAGCCCTGAGTTCCAAGAACACAGCAGCTGCGAAGGACTAGCCAAGAAGAGCGCAAAAGTACCACAACGTGCCTGCCTCCACAGCTTTTTCCTTGGGGACATGCCTAATTCCTGGCTGATTTGCCTTTCTCGTCTTAGGCTTGGGGTTCGGCCTAGGGCTAGGATTTTTAAAATCAGGAAGCCCTGAGTTCCAGGCTTACTGCATCTGCCAAAGGCATCCCAAAGGGAGTGCAGAAGTGCCACAACATGGCTGCTTTCACGGCTTTTCCCTTAGGAAGAACCCTAATACGCGGCTGATTTACCTTCCTAGGGTTACTGTTAGGCTTAGGCCTAGGACTTTTAAAACCAGGAAGCCCTGGGCTCCAGGCACACTGCAGCTGCGAAAGGCATCCCAAGGGGAGCGCAAAAGTGACACAACTTGGCTGCCTCTGCTGCTATTCTCATGAGACCATCCCGAACCATAGGCTGATTTTCCTTCCTAGGGTTAAGGTTTGAGTTACGCCTGGGGTAAGGGTTCTATTAACCAGAAAGCCCTGAGTTCCAAGAACACAGCAGCTGCGAAGGACTACCCAAGAAGAGCGCAAAAGTACCACAACGTGCCTGCCTCCACAGCTTTTTCCTTGGGGACATGCCTAATTCCTGGCTGATTTGCCTTTCTCGTCTTAGGGTTGGGGTTCGGCCTAGGGCTAGGATTTTTTTAACTAGGAAGCCCTGAGTTCAAGGCTTACTTCATCTGCCAAAAGCATCCCAAAGGGAGTGCAAAAGTGCCACAACATGGTTGCTTTCACGGCTTTTTCCTTGGCAAGAAGCCTCACACCAGGCTGATTTCCCTTCCCAGGGTTACTGTTAGTCTTAGGCCTTGGGCTAGGATTTTTAAAACTAGGAAGCCCTTAGTTCCAGGCACACTGCAGCTGCGAAAGGCATCCCAAGGGGAGTACAAAAGTGCAACAACATGGCAGCTTTCACAGCTTTTTCCTTGGCACCATCCCTATACCTAGGCTGATTTATCTGCCTAGGGTTAGGGTTAGGCTTCAGCCTAGGTCTTGGAGTTTTTTAACCAGGAAGCCCTGAGTTCCAGGCTTACTGCATCTGCAAAAGGCATCCCAAAGGGAGTGCAGAAGTGCCACAACATGGCTGCTTTCACGGCTTTTCCCTTAGGAAGAACCCTAATACGCGGCTGATTTACCTTCCTAGGGTTACTGTTAGGCTTAGGCCTAGGACTTTTAAAACCAGGACGCCCTGGGCTCCAGGCATATGCAGCTGCGAAAGGCATCCCAAGGGGAGCGCAAAAGTGACACAACTTGGCTGCCACCACTGATATTTCCATGAGACCATCCCGAACCATAGGCTGATTTTCCTTCCTAGGGTTAAGGTTTGAGTTACGCCTAGGGTAAGGGTTCTATTAACCAGAAAGCCCTGAGTTCCAAGAACACAGCAGCTGCGAAGGACTAGCCAAGAAGAGCGCAAAAGTACCACAACATGCCTGCCTCCACAGCTTTTTCCTTGGGGACATGCCTAATTCCTGGCTGATTTGCCTTTCCCGTCTTAGGGTTGGGGTTCGGCCTAGGGCTAGGATTTTTTTAACTAGGAAGCCCTGAGTTCCAGGCTTACTGCATCTGCCAAAAGCATCCCAAAGGGAGTGCAGAAGTGCCACAACATGGCTGCTTTCACGGCTTTTCCCTTAGGAAGAACCCTAATACGCGGCTGATTTACCTTCCTAGGGTTACTGTTAGGCTTAGGCCTAGGACTTTTAAAACCAGGAAGCCCTGGGCTCCAGGCACATGCAGCTGCGAAAGGCATCCCAAGAGGGCCGCAGAAGTGACACAACTTGGCTGCCTCTGCTGCTATTCTCATGAGACCATCCCGAACCATAGGCTGATTTTCCTTCCTAGGGTTAAGGTTTTAGTTACGCCTGGGGTAAGGGTTCTATTAACCAGAAAGCCCTGAGTTCCAAGAACACAGCAGCTGCGAAGGACTACCCAAGAAGAGCGCAAAAGTACCACAACGTGCCTGCCTCCACAGCTTTTTCCTTGGGGACATGCCTAATTCCTGGCTGATTTGCCTTTCTCGTCTTAGGGTTGGGGTTCGGCCTAGGGCTAGGATTTTTAAAATCAGGAAGCCCTGAGTTCCAGGCACACTGGAGCTGTGAAAGGCATCCAAAAGGGAGTGCAAAAGTGCCACAACATGGTTGCTTTCACGGCTTTTTCCTTGGCAAGAAGCTTAACACCAGGCTGATTTCCCTTCCCAGGGTTACTGTAAGGCTTAGGCCTAGGGCTAGGATTTTTAAAACTAGGAAGCCCTTAGATCCAGGCACACTGCAGCTGTTCAAGGCATCCCAAGGGGAGTACAAAAGTGCAACAACATGGAAGCTTTCACAGCTTTTTCCTTGGCACCATCCCTATACCTAGGCTGATTTATCTGCCTAGGGTTAGGGTTAGGGTTCAGCCTAGGGCTTGGAGTTTTTTAACCAGGAAGCCCTGAGTTCCAGGCTTACTGCATCTGCCAAAGGCATCCCAAAGGGAGTGCAAAAGTGCCACAACATGGCTGCTTTCACGGCTTTTCCCTTAGGAAGAACCCTAATACGCGGCTGATTTACCTTCCTAGGGTTACTGTTAGGCTTAGGCCTAGGACTTTTAAAACCAGGAAGCCCTGGGCTCCAGGCACACTGCAGCTGTTAAAGGCATCCCAAGAGGGCCGCAGAAGTGACACAACTTGGCTGCCTCTGCTTCTATTCTCATGAGACCATCCCGAACCACAGGCTGATTTTCATTCCTAGGGTTAATGTTTGAGTTTCACCTAGGGTAAGAGGTCTATTAACCAGAAAGACCTGAGTTCCAAGAACACAGCAGCTGCGAAGGACTACCCAAGAAGAGCGCAAAAGTACCACAACGTGCCTGCCTCCACAGCTTTTTCCTTGGGGACATGCCTAATTCCTGGCTGATTTGCCTTTCTCGTCTTAGGGTTGGGGTTCGGCCTAGGGCTAGGATATTTTTAACTAGGAAGCCCTGAGTTCCAGGCTTACTGCATCTGCCAAAGGCATCCCAAAGGGAGTGCAGAAGTGCCACAACATGGCTTCTTTCACGGCTTTTCCCTTAGGAAGAACCCTAATACGCGGCTGATTTACATTCCTAGGGTAACTGTTAGGCTTAGGCCTAGGACTTTTAAAACCAGGAAGCCCTGGGCTCCAGGCACACTGCAGCTGTTAAAGGCATCCCAAGGGGAGCGCAAAAGTGACACAACTTGGCTGCCACCACTGATATTTCCATGAGACCATCCCAAATCATAGGCTGATTTTCCTTCCTAGGGTTAAGGTTTGAGTTACGCCTAGGGTAAGGGTTCTATTAACCAGAAAGCCCTGAGTTCCAAGAACACAGCAGCTGCGAAGGACTAGCCAAGAAGAGCGCAAAAGTACCACAACGTGCCTGCCTCCACAGCTTTTTCCTTGGGGACATGCCTAATTCCTGGCTGATTTGCCTTTCTCGTCTTAGGCTTGGGGTTCGGCCTAGGGCTAGGATTTTTAAAATCAGGAAGCCCTGAGTTCCAGGCACACTGGAGCTGTGAAAGGCATCCAAAAGGGAGTGCAAAAGTGCCACAACATGGTTGCTTTCACGGCTTTTTCCTTGGCAAGAAGCTTAACACCAGGCTGATTTCCCTTCCCAGGGTTACTGTAAGGCTTAGGCCTAGGGCTAGGATTTTTAAAACTAGGAAGCCCTTAGATCCAGGCACACTGCAGCTGTTCAAGGCATCCCAAGGGGAGTACAAAAGTGCAACAACATGGAAGCTTTCACAGCTTTTTCCTTGGCACCATCCCTATACCTAGGCTGATTTATCTGCCTAGGGTTAGGGTTAGGGTTCAGCCTAGGGCTTGGAGTTTTTTAACCAGGAAGCCCTGAGTTCCAGGCTTACTGCATCTGCCAAAGGCATCCCAAAGGGAGTGCAGAAGTGCCACAACATGGCTGCTTTCACAGCTTTTCCCTTAGGAAGAACCCTAATACGCGGCTGATTTACCTTCCTAGGGTTACTGTTAGGCTTAGGCCTAGGACATTTAAAACCAGGAAGCCCTGGGCTCCAGGCACACTGCAGCTGTTAAAGGCATCCCAAGAGGGCCGCAAAAGTGACACAACTTGGCTGCCTCTGCTTCTATTCTCATGAGACCATCCCGAACCACAGGCTGATTTTCATTCCTAGGGTTAATGTTTGAGTTTCACCTAGGGTAAGAGGTCTATTAACCAGAAAGACCTGAGTTCCAAGAACACAGCAGCTGCGAAGGACTACCCAAGAAGAGCGCAAAAGTACCACAACATGCCTGCCTCCACAGCTTTTTCCTTGGGGACATGCCTAATTCCTGGCTGATTTGCCTTTCTCGTCTTAGGGTTGGGGTTCGGCCTAGGGCTAGGATATTTTTAACTAGGAAGCCCTGAGTTCCAGGCTTACTGCATCTGCCAAAGGCATCCCAAAGGGAGTGCAGAAGTGCCACAACATGGCTTCTTTCACGGCTTTTCCCTTAGGAAGAACCCTAATACGCGGCTGATTTACCTTCCTAGGGTAAGTGTTAGGCTTAGGCATAGGACTTTTAAAACCAGGAAGCCCTGGGCTCCAGGCACACTGCAGCTGTTAAAGGCATCCCAAGGGGAGCGCAAAAGTGACACAACTTGGCTGCCACCACTGATATTTCCATGAGACCATCCCAAATCATAGGCTGATTTTCCTTCCTAGGGTTAAGGTTTGAGTTACGCCTAGGGTAAGGGTTCTATTAACCAGAAAGCCCTGAGTTCCAAGAACACAGCAGCTGCGAAGGACTAGCCAAGAAGAGCGCAAAAGTACCACAACGTGCCTGCCTCCACAGCTTTTTCCTTGGGGACATGCCTAATTCCTGGCTGATTTGCCTTTCTCGTCTTAGGCTTGGGGTTCGGCCTAGGGCTAGGATTTTTAAAATCAGGAAGCCCTGAGTTCCAGGCTTACTGCATCTGCCAAAGGCATCCCAAAGGGAGTGCAGAAGTGCCACAACATGGCTGCTTTCACGGCTTTTCCCTTAGGAAGAACCCTAATACGCGGCTGATTTACCTTCCTAGGGTTACTGTTAGGCTTAGGCCTAGGACTTTTAAAACCAGGAAGCCCTGGGCTCCAGGCACACTGCAGCTGCGAAAGGCATCCCAAGGGGAGCGCAAAAGTGACACAACTTGGCTGCCTCTGCTGCTATTCTCATGAGACCATCCCGAACCATAGGCTGATTTTCCTTCCTAGGGTTAAGGTTTGAGTTACGCCTGGGGTAAGGGTTCTATTAACCAGAAAGCCCTGAGTTCCAAGAACACAGCAGCGGCGAAGGACTAGCCAAGAAGAGCGCAAAAGTACCACAACATGCCTGCCTCCACAGCTTTTTCCTTGGGGACATGCCTAATTCCTGGCTGATTTGCCTTTCTCGTCTTAGGGTTGGGGTTCGGCCTAGGGCTAGGATATTTTTAACTAGGAAGCCCTGAGTTCCAGGCTTACTTCATCAGCCAAAGGCATCCCAAAGGGAGTGCAAAAGTGCCACAACATGGCTGCTTTCACGGCTTTTCCCTTAGGAAGAACCCTAATACGCGGCTGATTTACCTTCCTAGGGTTACTGTTAGGCTTAGGCCTAGGACTTTTAAAACCAGGAAGCCCTGGGCTCCAGGCACACTGCAGCTGTTAAAGGCATCCCAAGCGGGCCGCAGAAGTGACACAACTTGGCTGCCTCTGCTGCTATTCTCATGAGACCATCCCGAACCATAGGCTGATTTTCCTTCCTAGGGTTAAGGTTTGAGTTACGCCTGGGGTAAGGGTTCTATTAACCAGAAAGCCCTGAGTTCCAAGAACACAGCAGCTGCGAAGGACTACCCAAGAAGAGCGCAAAAGTACCACAACGTGCCTGCCTCCACAGCTTTTTCCTTGGGGACATGCCTAATTCCTGGCTGATTTGCCTTTCTCGTCTTAGGGTTGGGGTTCGGCCTAGGGCTAGGATTTTTTTAACTAGGAAGCCCTGAGTTCCAGGCTTACTTCATCTGCCAAAGACATCCAAAAGGGAGTGCAAAAGTGCCACAACATGGTTGCTTTCACGGCTTTTTCCTTGGCAAGAAGCTTAACACCAGGCTGATTTCCCTTCCCAGGGTTACTGTAAGGCTTAGGCCTAGGGCTAGGATTTTTAAAACTAGGAAGCCCTTAGATCCAGGCACACTGCAGCTGTTCAAGGCATCCCAAGGGGAGTACAAAAGTGCAACAACATGGCAGCTTTCACAGCTTTTTCCTTGGCACCATCCCTATACCTAGGCTGATTTATCTGCCTAGGGTTAGGGTTAGGGTTCAGCCTAGGGCTTGGAGTTTTTTAACCAGGAAGCCCTGAGTTCCAGGCTTACTGCATCTGCCAAAGGCATCCCAAAGGGAGTGCAGAAGTGCCACAACATGGCTGCTTTCATGGCTTTTCCCTTAGGAAGAACCCTAATACGCGGCTGATTTACCTTCCTAGGGTTACTGTTAGGCTTAGGCCTAGGACTTTTAAAACCAGGAAGCCCTGGGCTCCAAGCACACTGCAGCTGCGAAAGGCATCCCAAGGGGAGCGCAAAAGTGACACAACTTTGCTGCCTCTGCTGCTATTCTCATGAGACCATCCCGAACCATAGGCTGATTTTCCTTCCTAGGGTTAAGGTTTGAGTTACGCCTAGGGTAAGGGTTCTATTAACCAGAAAGCCCTGAGTTCCAAGAACACAGCAGCTGCGAAGGACTAGCCAAGAAGAGCGCAAAAGTACCACAACATGCCTGCCTCCACAGCTTTTTCCTTGGGGACATGCCTAATTCCTGGCTGATTTGCCTTTCTCGTCTTAGGGTTGGGGTTCGGCCTAGGGCTAGGATTTTTTTAACTAGGAAGCCCTGAGTTCCAGGCTTACTGCATCTGCCAAAGGCATCCCAAAGGGAGTGCAGAAGTGCCACAACATGGCTGCTTTCACGGCTTTTCCCTTAGGAAGAACCCTAATACGCGGCTGATTTACCTTCCTAGGGTTACTGTTAGGCTTAGGCCTAGGACTTTTAAAACCAGGAAGCCCTGGGCTCCAGGCACACTGCAGCTGCGAAAGGCATCCCAAGGGGAGCGCAAAAGTGACACAACTTGGCTGCCTCTGCTGCTATTCTCATGAGACCATCCCGAACCATAGGCTGATTTTCCTTCCTAGGGTTAAGGTTTGAGTTACGCCTGGGGTAAGGGTTCTATTAACCAGAAAGCCCTGAGTTCCAAGAACACAGCAGCTGCGAAGGACTAGCCAAGAAGAGCGCAAAAGTACCACAATGTGCCTGCCTCCACAGCTTTTTCCTTGGGGACATGCCTAATTCCTGGCTGATTTGCCTTTCTCGTCTTAGGGTTGGGGTTCGGCCTAGGGCTAGGATTTTTTTAACTAGGAAGCCCTGAGTTCCAGGCTTACTTCATCTGCCAAAAGCATCCCAAAGGGAGTGCAAAAGTGCCACAACATGGCTGCTTTCACGGCTTTTCCCTTAGGAAGAACCCTAATACGCGGCTGATTTACCTTCCTAGGGTTACTGTTAGGCTTAGGCCTAGGACTTTTAAAACCAGGAAGCCCTGGTCTCCAGGCACCCTGCAGCTGCGAAAGGCATCCCAAGGGGAGCGCAAAAGTGACACAACTTGGCTGCCTCTGCTGCTATTCTCATGAGACCATCCCGAACCATAGGCTGATTTTCCTTCCTAGGGTTAAGGTTTGAGTTACGCCTAGGGTAAGAGTTCTATTAACCAGAAAGCCCTGAGTTCCAAGAACACAGCAGCTGCGAAGGACTACCCAAGAAGAGCGCAAAAGTACCACAACGTGCCTGCCTCCACAGCTTTTTCCTTGGGGACATGCCTAATTCCTGGCTGATTTGCCTTTCTCGTCTTAGGGTTGGGGTTCGGCCTAGGGCTAGGACTTTTAAAATCAGGAAGCCCTGAGTTCCAGGCACACTGGAGCTGTGAAAGACATCCAAAAGGGAGTGCAAAAGTGCCACAACATGGTTGCTTTCACGGCTTTTTCCTTGGCAAGAAGCTTAACACCAGGCTGATTTCCCTTGCCAGGGTTACTGTTAGGCTTAGGCCTAGGGCTAGGATTTTTAAAACTAGGAAGCCCTTAGATCCAGGCACACTGCAGCTGTTCAAGGCATCCCAAGGGGAGTACAAAAGTGCAACAACATGGCAGCTTTCACAGCTTTTTCCTTGGCACCATCCCTATACCTAGGCTGATTTATCTGCCTAGGGTTAGGGTTAGGCTTCAGCCTAGGTCTTGGAGTTTTTTAACCAGGAAGCCCTGAGTTCCAGGCTTACTCATTCTGCCAAAGGCATCCCAAAGGGAGTGCAGAAGTGCCACAACATGGCTGCTTTCACAGCTTTTCCCTTAGGAAGAACCCTAATACCTGGCTGATTTACCTTCCTAGGGTTACTGTTAGGCTTAGGCCTAGGACTTTTAAAACCAGGAAGCCCTGGGCTTCAGGCACACTGCAGCTGTTAAAGGCATCCCAAGAGGGCCGCAGAAGTGACACATCTTGGCTGCCTCTGCTTCTATTCTCATGAGACCATCCCGAACCATAGGCTGATTTTCCTTCCTAGGGTTAATGTTTGAGTTACGCCTAGGGTAAGAGGTCTATTAACCAGAAAGACCTGAGTTCCAAGAACACAGCAGCTGCGAAGGACTAGCCAAGAAGAGCGCAAAAGTACCACAACATGCCTGCCTCCACAGCTTTTTCCATGGGAACTTGCCTAATTCCTGGCTGATTTGCCTTTCTCGTCTTAGGGTTGGGGTTCGGCCTAGGGCTAGGATTTTTTTAACTAGGAAGCCCTGAGTTCCAGGCTTACTTCATCTGCCAAAGGCATCCCAAAGGGAGTGCAGAAGTGCCACAACATGGCTCATTTCACGGCTTTCCCCTTAGGAAGAACCCTAATACGCGGCTGATTTACCTTCCTAGGGTTACTGTTAGGCTTAGGCCTAGGACTTTTAAAACCAGGAAGCCCTGGGCTCCAGGCACACTGCAGCTGCGAAAGGCATCCCAAGGGGAGCGCAAAAGTGACACAACTTGGCTGCCACCACTGATATTTCAATGAGACCATCCCGAACCATAGGCTGATTTTCCTTCCTAGGGTTAAGGTTTGAGTTACGCCTAGGGTAAGGGTTCTATTAACCAGAAAGCCCTGAGTTCCAAGAACACAGCAGCTGCGAAGGACTACCCAAGAAGTGCGCAAAAGTACCACAACATGCCTGCCTCCACAGCTTTTTCCTTGGGGACATGCCTAATTCCTGGCTGATTTGCCTTTCTCGTCTTAGGCTTGGGGTTCGGCCTAGGGCTAGGATTTTTTTAACTAGGAAGCCCTGAGTTCCAGGCTTACTGCATCTGCCAAAAGCATCCCAAAGGGAGTGCAAAAGTGCCACAACATGGCTGCTTTCATGGCTTTTCCCTTAGGAAGAACCCTAATACGCGGCTGATTTACCTTCCTAGGGTTACTGTTAGGCTTAGGCCTAGGACTTTTAAAACCAGGAAGCCCTGGGCTCCAGGCACACTGCAGCTGCGAAAGGCATCCCAAGGGGAGCGCAAAAGTGACACAACTTGGCTGCCACCACTGATATTTCCATGAGACCATCCCGAACCATAGGCTGATTTTCCTTCCTAGGCTTAAGGTTTGAGTTACGCCTAGGGTAAGGGTTCTATTAACCAGAAAGCCCTGAGTTCCAAGAACACAGCAGCGGCGAAGGACTAGCCAAGAAGAGCGCAAAAGTACCACAACATGCCTGCCTCCACAGCTTTTTCCTTGGGGACATGCCTAATTCCTGGCTGATTTGCCTTTCTCGTCTTAGGGTTGGGGTTCGGCCTAGGGCTAGGATTTTTTTAACTAGGAAGCCCTGAGTTCCAGGCTTACTTCATCTGCCAAAAGCATCCCAAAGGGAGTGCAAAAGTGCCACAACATGGCTGCTTTCACAGCTTTTCCCTTAGGAAGAACCCTAATACGCGGCTGATTTACCTTCCTAGGGTTACTGTTAGGCTTAGGCCTAGGACTTTTAAAACCAGGAAGCCCTGGGCTCCAGGCACATGCAGCTGTTAAAGGCATCCCAAGAGGGCCGCAGAAGTGACACAACTTGGCTGCCTCTGCTGCTATTCTCATGAGACCATGCCGAACCATTGGCTGATTTTCCTTCCTAGGGTTAAGGTTTGAGTTACGCCTAGGGTAAGAGTTCTATTAACCAGAAAGCCCTGAGTTCCAAGAACACAGCAGCTGCGAAGGACTACCCAAGAAGAGCGCAAAAGTACCACAACGTGCCTGCCTCCACAGCTTTTTCCTTGGGGACATGCCTAATTCCTGGCTGATTTGCCTTTCTCGTCTTAGGGTTGGGGTTCGGCCTAGGGCTAGGATTTTTTTAACTAGGAAGCCCTGAGTTCCAGGCTTACTTCATCTGCCAAAGGCATCCCAAAGGGAGTGCAGAAGTGCCACAACATGGCTCATTTCACGGCTTTCCCCTTAGGAAGAACCCTAATACGCGGCTGATTTACCTTCCTAGGGTTACTGTTAGGCTTAGGCCTAGGACTTTTAAAACCAGGAAGCCCTGGGCTCCAGGCACACTGCAGCTGCGAAAGGCATCCCAAGGGGAGCGCAAAAGTGACACAACTTGGCTGCCACCACTGATATTTCCATGAGACCATCCCGAACCATAGGCTGATTTTCCTTCCTAGGGTTAAGGTTTGAGTTACGCCTAGGGTAAGGGTTCTATTAACCAGAAAGCCCTGAGTTCCAAGAACACAGCAGCTGCGAAGGACTACCCAAGAAGAGCGCAAAAGTACCACAACATGCCTGCCTCCACAGCTTTTTCCTTGGGGACATGCCTAATTCCTGGCTGATTTGCCTTTCTCGTCTTAGGGTTGGGGTTCGGCCTAGGGCTAGGACTTTTAAAATCAGGAAGCCCTGAGTTCCAGGCACACTGGAGCTGTGAAAGGCATCCAAAAGGGAGTGCAAAAGTGCCACAACATGGCTGCTTTCACGGCTTTTTCCTTGGCAAGAAGCCTAACACCAGGCTGATTTCCCTTCCCAGGGTTACTGTTAGGCTTAGGCCTAGGGCTAGGATTTTTAAAACTAGGAAGCCCTTAGATCCAGGCACACTGCAGCTGTTAAAGGCATCCCAAGAGGGCCGCAGAAGTGACACAACTTGGCTGCCTCTGCTTCTATTCTCATGAGACCATCCTGAACCATAGGCTGATTTTCCTTCCTTGGTTTAATGTTTGAGTTTAGCCTAGGGTAAGAGTTTTATTAACCAGAAAGCCCTGAGTTCCAAGAACACAGCAGCTGCGAAGGACTACCCAAGAAGAGCGCAAAAGTACCACAACGTGCCTGCCTCCACAGCTTTTTCCTTGGGGACATGCCTAATTCCTGGCTGATTTGCCTTTCTCGTCTTAGGGTTGGGGTTCGGCCTAGGGCTAGGATTTTTTTAACTAGGAAGCCCTGAGTACCAGGCTTACTTCATCTGCCAAAGGAATCCCAAAGTGAGTGCAGAAGTGCCACAACATGGCTGCTTTCACGGCTTTCTCCTTAGGAAGAACCCTAATACCCAGCTGATTTACCTTCCTAGGGTTACTGTAAGGCTTAGGCCTAGGACTATTAAAACCAGGAAGCCCTGGGCTCCAGGCACACTGCAGCTGTTCAAGGCATCCCAAGGGGAGCGCAAAAGTGACACAACTTGGCTGCCTCTGCTGCTATTCTCATGAGACCATCCCGAACCATAGGCTGATTTTCCTTCCTAGGGTTAAGGTTTGAGTTACGCCTGGGGTAAGGGTTCTATTAACCAGAAAGCCCTGAGTTCCAAGAACACAGCAGCTGCGAAGGACTACCCAAGAAGAGCGCAAAAGTACCACAACATGCCTGCCTCCACAGCTTTTTCCTTGGGGACATGCCTAATTCCTGGCTGATTTGCCTTTCTCGTCTTAGGGTTGGGGTTCGGCCTAGGGCTAGGATTTTTTTAACTAGGAAGCCCTGAGTTCCAGGCTTACTTCATCGGCCAAAGGCATCCCAAAGGGAGTGCAAAAGTGCCACAACATGGCTGCTTTCACGGCTTTTCCCTTAGGAAGAACCCTAATACGCGGCTGATTTACCTTCCTAGGGTTACTGTTAGGCTTAGGCCTAGGACTTTTAAAACCAGGAAGCCCTGGGCTCCAGGCACACTGCAGCTGTTCAAGGCATCCCAAGCGGGCCGCAGAAGTGACACAACTTGGCTGCCTCTGCTGCTATTCTCATGAGACCATCCCGAACCATAGGCTGATTTTCCTTCCTAGGGTTAAGGTTTGAGTTACGCCTGGGGTAAGGGTTGTATTAACCAGAAAGCCCTGAGTTCCAAGAACACAGCAGCTGCGAAGGACTACCCAAGAAGAGCGCAAAAGTACCACAACTTGCCTGCCTCCACAGCTTTTTCCTTGGGGACATGCCTAATTCCTGGCTGATTTGCCTTTCTCGTCTTAGGGTTGGGGTTCGGCCTAGGGCTAGGATTTTTTTAACTAGGAAGCCCTGAGTTCCAGGCTTACTTCATCTGCCAAAGGCATCCCAAAGGGAGTGCAGAAGTGCCACAACATGGCTCATTTCACGGCTTTCCCCTTAGGAAGAACCCTAATACGCGGCTGATTTACCTTCCTAGGGTTACTGTTAGGCTTAGGCCTAGGACTTTTAAAACCAGGAAGCCCTGGGCTCCAGGCACATGCAGCTGTTAAAGGCATCCCAAGAGGGCCGCAGAAGTGACACAACTTGGCTGCCTCTGCTGCTATTCTCATGAGACCATCCCGAACCATAGGCTGATTTTCCTTCCTAGGGTTAAGGTTTGAGTTACGCCTAGGGTAAGAGTTCTATTAACCAGAAAGCCCTGAGTTCCAAGAACACAGCAGCTGCGAAGGACTACCCAAGAAGAGCGCAAAAGTACCACAACGTGCCTGCCTCCACAGCTTTTTCCTTGGGGACATGCCTAATTCCTGGCTGATTTGCCTTTCTCGTCTTAGGGTTGGGGTTCGGCCTAGGGTTAGGGTTAGGGTTAGGGTTAGGGTTAGGGTTAGGGTTAGGGTTAGGGTTAGGGTTAGGGTTAGGGTTTGGGTTAGGGTTAGGGTTAGGGTTAGGGTTAGGGTTAGGGTTAGGGTTAGGGTTAGGATTTTTTTAACTAGGAAGCCCTGAGTTCCAGGCTTACTGCATCTGCCAAAGGCATCCCAAAGGGAGTGCAGAAGTGCCACAACATGGCTGCTTTCACGGCCTTCCCCTTAAGAAGAACCCTAATACCCAGCTGATTTACCTTCCTAGGGTTACTGTTAGGCTTAGGCCTAGGACTTTTAAAACCAGGAAGCCCTGGGCTCCAGGCACACTGCAGCTGCGAAAGGCATCCCAAGGGGAGCGCAAAAGTGACACAACTTGGCTGCCACCACTGATATTTCCATGAGACCATCCCGAACCATAGGCTGATTTTCCTTCCTAGGGTTAAGGTTTGAGTTACGCCTAGGGTAAGGGTTCTATTAACCAGAAAGCCCTGAGTTCCAAGAACACAGCAGCTGCGAAGGACTACCCAAGAAGAGCGCAAAAGTACCACAACATGCCTGCCTCCACAGCTTTTTCCTTGGGGACATGCCTAATTCCTGGCTGATTTGCCTTTCTCGTCTTAGGGTTGGGGTTCGGCCTAGGGCTAGGACTTTTAAAATCAGGAAGCCCTGAGTTCCAGGCACACTGGAGCTGTGAAAGGCATCCAAAAGGGAGTGCAAATGTGCCACAACATGGCTGCTTTCACGGCTTTTTCCTTGGCAAGAAGCCTAACACCAGGCTGATTTCCCTTCCCAGGGTTACTGTTAGGCTTAGGCCTAGGGCTAGGATTTTTAAAACTAGGAAGCCCATAGATCCAGGCACACTACAGCTGTTAAAGGCATCCCAAGAGGGCCGCAGAAGTGACAAAACTTGGCTGCCTCTGCTTCTATTCCCATGAGACCATCCTGAACCATAGGCTGATTTTCCTTCCTTGGGTTAATGTTTGAGTTTAGCCTAGGGTAAGAGTTTTATTAACCAGAAAGCCCTGAGTTCCAAGAACACAGCAGCTGCGAAGGACTAGCCAAGAAGAGCGCAAAAGTACCACAACGTGCCTGCCTCCACAGCTTTTTCCTTGGGGACATGCCTAATTCCTGGCTGATTTGCCTTTCTCGTCTTAGGGTTGGGGTTCGGCCTAGGGCTAGGATTTTTTTAACTAGGAAGCCCTGAGTTCCAGGCTTACTTCATCGGCCAAAGGCATCCCAAAGGGAGTGCAAAAGTGCCACAACATGGCTGCTTTCACGGCTTTTCCCTTAGGAAGAACCCTAATACGCGGCTGATTTCCCTTCCCAGGGTTACTGTTAGGCTTAGGCCTAGGACTTTTAAAACCAGGAAGCCCTGGGCTCCAGGCACACTGCAGCTGTTCAAGGCATCCCAAGCGGGCCGCAGAAGTGACACAACTTGGCTGCCTCTGCTGCTATTCTCATGAGACCATCCCGAACCATAGGCTGATTTTCCTTCCTAGGGTTAAGGTTTGAGTTACGCCTGGGGTAAGGGTTGTATTAACCAGAAAGCCCTGAGTTCCAAGAACACAGCAGCTGCGAAGGACTACCCAAGAAGAGCGCAAAAGTACCACAACTTGCCTGCCTCCACAGCTTTTTCCTTGGGGACATGCCTAATTCCTGGCTGATTTGCCTTTCTCGTCTTAGGGTTGGGGTTCGGCCTAGGGCTAGGATTTTTTTAACTAGGAAGCCCTGAGTTCCAGGCTTACTTCATCTGCCAAAGGCATCCCAAAGGGAGTGCAGAAGTGCCACAACATGGCTCATTTCACGGCTTTCCCCTTAGGAAGAACCCTAATACGCGGCTGATTTACCTTCCTAGGGTTACTGTTAGGCTTAGGCCTAGGACTTTTAAAACCAGGAAGCCCTGGGCTCCAGGCACATGCAGCTGTTAAAGGCATCCCAAGAGGGCCGCAGAAGTGACACAACTTGGCTGCCTCTGCTGCTATTCTCATGAGACCATCCCGAACCATAGGCTGATTTTCCTTCCTAGGGTTAAGGTTTGAGTTACGCCTAGGGTAAGAGTTCTATTAACCAGAAAGCCCTGAGTTCCAAGAACACAGCAGCTGCGAAGGACTACCCAAGAAGAGCGCAAAAGTACCACAACGTGCCTGCCTCCACAGCTTTTTCCTTGGGGACATGCCTAATTCCTGGCTGATTTGCCTTTCTCGTCTTAGGGTTGGGGTTCGGCCTAGGGTTAGGGTTAGGGTTAGGGTTAGGGTTAGGGTTAGGGTTAGGGTTAGGGTTAGGGTTAGGGTTAGGGTTTGGGTTAGGGTTAGGGTTAGGGTTAGGGTTAGGGTTAGGGTTAGGGTTAGGGTTAGGATTTTTTTAACTAGGAAGCCCTGAGTTCCAGGCTTACTGCATCTGCCAAAGGCATCCCAAAGGGAGTGCAGAAGTGCCACAACATGGCTGCTTTCACGGCCTTCCCCTTAAGAAGAACCCTAATACCCAGCTGATTTACCTTCCTAGGGTTACTGTTAGGCTTAGGCCTAGGACT
This sequence comes from Ammospiza maritima maritima, assembly GCA_036010785.1. Lineage (NCBI taxonomy): Eukaryota > Metazoa > Chordata > Aves > Passeriformes > Passerellidae > Ammospiza > Ammospiza maritima. The sequence continues at coordinate 6,544,746 of CM069694.1, forward strand.
TTTAAAACCAGGAAGCCCTGGGCTCCAGGCACACTGCAGCTGCGAAAGGCATGCCAAGGGGAGCGCAAAAGTGACACAACTTGGCTGCCACCACTGATATTTCCATGAGACCATCCCGAACCATAGGCTGATTTTCCTTCCTAGGGTTAAGGTTTGAGTTACGCCTAGGGTAAGGGTTCTATTAACCAGAAAGCCCTGAGTTCCAAGAACACAGCAGCTGCGAAGGACTACCCAAGAAGAGCGCAAAAGTACCACAACATGCCTGCCTCCACAGCTTTTTCCTTGGGGACATGCCTAATTCCTGGCTGATTTGCCTTTCTCGTCTTAGGGTTGGGGTTCGGCCTAGGGCTAGGACTTTTAAAATCAGGAAGCCCTGAGTTCCAGGCACACTGGAGCTGTGAAAGGCATCCAAAAGGGAGTGCAAAAGTGCCACAACATGGCTGCTTTCACGGCTTTTTCCTTGGCAAGAAGCCTAACACCAGGCTGATTTCCCTTCCCAGGGTTACTGTTAGGCTTAGGCCTAGGGCTAGGATTTTTAAAACTAGGAAGCCCTTAGATCCAGGCACACTACAGCTGTTAAAGGCATCCCAAGAGGGCCGCAGAAGTGACAAAACTTGGCTGCCTCTGCTTCTATTCCCATGAGACCATCCTGAACCATAGGCTGATTTTCCTTCCTTGGGTTAATGTTTGAGTTTAGCCTAGGGTAAGAGTTTTATTAACCAGAAAGCCCTGAGTTCCAAGAACACAGCAGCTGCGAAGGACTAGCCAAGAAGAGCGCAAAAGTACCACAACGTGCCTGCCTCCACAGCTTTTTCCTTGGGGACATGCCTAATTCCTGGCTGATTTGCCTTTCTCGTCTTAGGGTTGGGGTTCGGCCTAGGGCTAGGATTTTTTTAACTAGGAAGCCCTGAGTTCCAGGCTTACTTCATCTGCCAAAGGAATCCCAACGTGAGTGCAAAAGTGCCACAACATGGCTGCTTTCACGGCTTTCTCCTTAGGAAGAACCCTAATACCCAGCTGATTTACCTTCCTAGGGTTACTGTAAGGCTTAGGCCTAGGACTATTAAAACCAGGAAGCCCTGGGCTCCAGGCACACTGCAGCTGTTCAAGGCATCCCAAGGGGAGCGCAAAAGTGACACAACTTGGCTGCCTCTGCTGCTATTCTCATGAGACCATCCCGAACCATAGGCTGATTTTCCTTCCTAGGGTTAAGGTTTGAGTTACGCCTGGGGTAAGGGTTCTATTAACCAGAAAGCCCTGAGTTCCAAGAACACAGCAGCTGCGAAGGACTACCCAAGAAGAGCGCAAAAGTACCTCAACGTGCCTGCCTCCACAGCTTTTTCCTTGGGGACATGCCTAATTCCTGGCTGATTTGCCTTTCTCGTCTTAGGGTTGGGGTTCGGCCTAGGGCTAGGATTTTTTTAACTAGGAAGCCCTGAGTTCCAGGCTTACTTCATCGGCCAAAGGCATCCCAAAGGGAGTGCAAAAGTGCCACAACATGGCTGCTTTCACGGCTTTTCCCTTAGGAAGAACCCTAATACGCGGCTGATTTACCTTCCTAGGGTTACTGTTAGGCTTAGGCCTAGGACTTTTAAAACCAGGAAGCCCTGGGCTCCAGGCACACTGCAGCTGCGAAAGGCATCCCAAGAGGGCCGCAGAAGTGACACAACTTGGCTGCCTCTGCTGCTATTCTCATGAGACCATCCCGAACCATAGGCTGATTTTCCTTCCTAGGGTTAAGGTTTGAGTTACGCCTGGGGTAAGGGTTGTATTAACCAGAAAGCCCTGAGTTCCAAGAACACAGCAGCTGCGAAGGACTACCCAAGAAGAGCGCAAAAGTACCACAACGTGCCTGCCTCCACAGCTTTTTCCTTGGGGACATGCCTAATTCCTGGCTGATTTGCCTTTCTCGTCTTAGGGTTGGGGTTCGGCCTAGGGCTAGGATTTTTTTAACTAGGAAGCCCTGAGTTCCAGGCTTACTTCATCTGCCAAAGACATCCAAAAGGGAGTGCAAAAGTGCCACAACATGGTTGCTTTCACGGCTTTTTCCTTGGCAAGAAGCTTAACACCAGGCTGATTTCCCTTCCCAGGGTTACTGTAAGGCTTAGGCCTAGGGCTAGGATTTTTAAAACTAGGAAGCCCTTAGATCCAGGCACACTGCAGCTGTTCAAGGCATCCCAAGGGGAGTACAAAAGTGCAACAACATGGCAGCTTTCACAGCTTTTTCCTTGGCACCATCCCTATACCTAGGCTGATTTATCTGCCTAGGGTTAGGGTTAGGGTTCAGCCTAGGGCTTGGAGTTTTTTAACCAGGAAGCCCTGAGTTCCAGGCTTACTGCATCTGCCAAAGGCATCCCAAAGGGAGTGCAGAAGTGCCACAACATGGCTGCTTTCATGGCTTTTCCCTTAGGAAGAACCCTAATACGCGGCTGATTTACCTTCCTAGGGTTACTGTTAGGCTTAGGCCTAGGACTTTTAAAACCAGGAAGCCCTGGGCTCCAAGCACACTGCAGCTGCGAAAGGCATCCCAAGGGGAGCGCAAAAGTGACACAACTTGGCTGCCTCTGCTGCTATTCTCATGAGACCATCCCGAACCACAGGCTGATTTTCCTTCCTAGGGTTAAGGTTTGAGTTACGCCTAGGGTAAGGGTTCTATTAACCAGAAAGCCCTGAGTTCCAAGAACACAGCAGCTGCGAAGGACTAGCCAAGAAGAGCGCAAAAGTACCACAACATGCCTGCCTCCACAGCTTTTTCCTTGGGGACATGCCTAATTCCTGGCTGATTTGCCTTTCTCGTCTTAGGGTTGGGGTTCGGCCTAGGGCTAGGATTTTTTTAACTAGGAAGCCCTGAGTTCCAGGCTTACTGCATCTGCCAAAGGCATCCCAAAGGGAGTGCAGAAGTGCCACAACATGGCTGCTTTCACGGCTTTTCCCTTAGGAAGAACCCTAATACGCGGCTGATTTACCTTCCTAGGGTTACTGTTAGGCTTAGGCCTAGGACTTTTAAAACCAGGAAGCCCTGGGCTCCAGGCACACTGCAGCTGTTCAAGGCATCCCAAGGGGAGCGCAAAAGTGACACAACTTGGCTGCCTCTGCTGCTATTCTCATGAGACCATCCCGAACCATAGGCTGATTTTCCTTCCTAGGGTTAAGGTTTGAGTTACGCCTGGGGTAAGGGTTCTATTAACCAGAAAGCCCTGAGTTCCAAGAACACAGCAGCTGCGAAGGACTAGCCAAGAAGAGCGCAAAAGTACCACAATGTGCCTGCCTCCACAGCTTTTTCCTTGGGGACATGCCTAATTCCTGGCTGATTTGCCTTTCTCGTCTTAGGGTTGGGGTTCGGCCTAGGGCTAGGATTTTTTTAACTAGGAAGCCCTGAGTTCCAGGCTTACTTCATCTGCCAAAAGCATCCCAAAGGGAGTGCAAAAGTGCCACAACATGGCTGCTTTCACGGCTTTTCCCTTAGGAAGAACCCTAATACGCGGCTGATTTACCTTCCTAGGGTTACTGTTAGGCTTAGGCCTAGGACTTTTAAAACCAGGAAGCCCTGGTCTCCAGGCACCCTGCAGCTGCGAAAGGCATCCCAAGGGGAGCGCAAAAGTGAAACAACTTGGCTGCCACCACTGATATTTCCATGAGACCATCCCGAACCATAGGCTGATTTTCCTTCCTAGGGTTAAGGTTTGAGTTACGCCTAGGGTAAGGGTTCTATTAACCAGAAAGCCCTGAGTTCCAAGAACACAGCAGCTGCGAAGGACTAGCCAAGAAGAGCGCAAAAGTACCAAAACATGCCTGCCTCCACAGCTTTTTCCTTGGGGACATGCCTAATTCCTGGCTGATTTGCCTTTCTCGTCTTAGGGTTGGGGTTCGGCCTAGGGCTAGGACTTTTAAAATCAGGAAGCCCTGAGTTCCAGGCACACTGGAGCTGTGAAAGACATCCAAAAGGGAGTGCAAAAGTGCCACAACATGGTTGCTTTCACGGCTTTTTCCTTGGCAAGAAGCTTAACACCAGGCTGATTTCCCTTGGCATGGTTACTGTTAGGCTTAGGCCTAGGGCTAGGATTTTTAAAACTAGGAAGCCCTTAGATCCAGGCACACTGCAGCTGTTCAAGGCATCCCAAGGGGAGTACAAAAGTGCAACAACATGGCAGCTTTCACAGCTTTTTCCTTGGCACCATCCCTATACCTAGGCTGATTTATCTGCCTAGGGTTAGGGTTAGGCTTCAGCCTAGGTCTTGGAGTTTTTTAACCAGGAAGCCCTGAGTTCCAGGCTTACTGCATCTGCCAAAGGCATCCCAAAGGTAGTGCAAAAGTGCCACAACATGGCTGCTTTCACAGCTTTTCCCTTAGGAAGAACCCTAATACCTGGCTGATTTACCTTCCTAGGGTTACTGTTAGGCTTAGGCCTAGGACTTTTAAAACCAGGAAGCCCTGGGCTTCAGGCACACTGCAGCTGTTAAAGGCATCCCAAGAGGGCCGCAGAAGTGTCACATCTTGGCTGCCTCTGCTTCTATTCTCATGAGACCATCCCGAACCATAGGCTGATTTTCCTTCCTAGGGTTAATGTTTGAGTTACGCCTAGGGTAAGAGGTCTATTAACCAGAACGACCTGAGTTCCAAGAACACAGCAGCTGCGAAGGACTAGCCAAGAAGAGCGCAAAAGTACCACAACATGCCTGCCTCCACAGCTTTTTCCATGGGAACATGCCTAATTCCTGGCTGATTTGCATTTCTCGTCTTAGGGTTGGGGTTCGGCCTAGGGCTAGGATTTTTTTAACTAGGAAGCCCTGAGTTCCAGTCTTACTGCATCTGCCAAAGGCATCCCAAAGGGTGTGCAAAAGTGCCACAACATGGCTGCTATCACGGCTTTTCCCTTAGGAAGAACCCTAATACGCGGCTGATTTACCTTCCTAGGGTTACTGTTAGGCTTAGGCCTAGGACTTTTAAAACCAGGAAGCCCTGGGCTCCAGGCACACTGCAGCTGCGAAAGGCATCCCAAGGGGAGCGCAAAAGTGACACAACTTGGCTGCCACCACTGATATTTCCATGAGACCATCCCGAACCATAGGCTGATTTTCCTTCCTAGGGTTAAGGTTTGAGTTACGCCTAGGGTAAGGGTTCTATTAACCAGAAAGCCCTGAGTTCCAAGAACACAGCAGCGGCGAAGGACTAGCCAAGAAGAGTGCAAAAGTACCACAACATGCCTGCCTCCACAGCTTTTTCCTTGGGGACATGCCTAATTCCTGGCTGATTTGCCTTTCTCGTCTTAGGGTTGGGGTTCGGCCTAGGGCTAGGATTTTTTTAACTAGGAAGCCCTGAGTTCCAGGCTTACTTCATCTGCCAAAGGCATCCCAAAGGGAGTGCAGAAGTGCCACAACATGGCTGCTTTCACGGCTTTCCCCTTAGGAAGAACCCTAATACGCGGCTGATTTACCTTCCTAGGGTTACTGTTAGGCTTAGGCCTAGGACTTTTAAAACCAGGAAGCCCTGGGCTCCAGGCACACTGCAGCTGCGAAAGGCATCCCAAGGGGAGCGCAAAAGTGACACAACTTGGCTGCCTCTGCTGCTATTCTCATGAGACCATCCCGAACCATAGGCTGATTTTCCTTCCTAGGGTTAAGGTTTGAGTTACGCCTGGGGTAAGGGTTCTATTAACCAGAAAGCCCTGAGTTCCAAGAACACAGCAGCTGCGAAGGACTACCCAAGAAGAGCGCAAAAGTACCACAACGTGCCTGCCTCCACAGCTTTTTCCTTGGGGACATGCCTAATTCCTGGCTGATTTGCCTTTCTCGTCTTAGGGTTGGGGTTCGGCCTAGGGCTAGGATTTTTTTAACTAGGAAGCCCCGAGTTCCAGGCACACTGGAGCTGTGAAAGGCATCCAAAAGGGAGTGCAAAAGTGCCACAACATGGTTGCTTTCACGGCTTTTTCCTTGGCAAGAAGCTTAACACCAGGCTGATTTCCCTTCCCAGGGTTACTGTAAGGCTTAGGCCTAGGGCTAGGATTTTTAAAACTAGAAAGCCCTTAGATCCAGGCACACTGCAGCTGTTCAAGGCATCCCAAGGGGAGTACAAAAGTGCAACAACATGGCAGCTTTCACAGCTTTTTCCTTGGGGACATGCCTAATTCCTGGCTGATTTGCCTTTCTCGTCTTAGGGTTGGGGTTCGGCCTAGGGCTAGGACTTTTAAAATCAGGAAGCCCTGAGTTCCAGGCACACTGGAGCTGTGAAAGGCATCCAAAAGGGAGTGCAGAAGTGCCACAACATGGCTGCTTTCACGGCTTTTTCCTTGGCAAGAAGCCTAACACCAGGCTGATTTCCCTTCCCAGGGTTACTGTTAGGCTTAGGCCTAGGGCTAGGATTTTTAAAACTAGGAAGCCCTTAGATCCAGGCACACTGCAGCTGTTAAAGGCATCCCAAGGGGAGTACAAAAGTGCAACAACATGGCAGCTTTCACAGCTTTTTCCTTGGCACCATCCCTATACCTAGGCTGATTTATCTGCCAAGGGTTAGGGTTAGGCTTCAGCCTAGGTCTTGGAGTTTTTTAACCAGGAAGCCCTGAGTTCCAGGCTTACTGCATCTGCCAAAGGCATCCCAAAGGGAGTGCAGAAGTGCCACAACATGGCTGCTTTCATGGCTTTTCCCTTAGGAAGAACCCTAATACGCGGCTGATTTACCTTCTTAGGGTTACTGTTAGGCTTAGGCCTAGGACTTTTAAAACCAGGACGCCCTGGTCTCCAGGCACTCTGCAGCTGCGAAAGGCATCCCAAGAGGGCCGCAGAAGTGACACAACTTGGCTGCCACCACTGATATTTCCATGAGACCATCCCGAACCATAGGCTGATTTTCCTTCCTAGGCTTAAGGTTTGAGTTACGCCTAGGGTAAGGGTTCTATTAACCAGAAAGCCCTGAGTTCCAAGAACACAGCAGCTGCGAAGGACTACCCAAGAAGAGCGCAAAAGTACCACAACATGCCTGCCTCCACAGCTTTTTCCTTGGGGACATGCCTAATTCCTGGCTGATTTGCCTTTCTCGTCTTAGGGTTGGGGTTCGGCCTAGGGCTAGGATTTTTTTAACTAGGAAGCCCTGAGTTCCAGGCTTACTTCATCTGCCAAAAGCATCCCAAAGGGAGTGCAGAAGTGCCACAACATGGCTGCTTTCACGGCTTTTCCCTTAGGAAGAACCCTAATACGCGGCTGATTTACCTTCCTAGGGTTACTGTTAGGCTTAGGCCTAGGACTTTTAAAACCAGGAAGCCCTGGGCTCCAGGCACATGCAGCTGTTAAAGGCATCCCAAGAGGGCCGCAGAAGTGACACAACTTGGCTGCCTCTGCTGCTATTCTCATGAGACCATCCCGAACCATAGGCTGATTTTCCTTCCTAGGGTTAAGGTTTGAGTTACGCCTAGGGTAAGAGTTCTATTAACCAGAAAGCCCTGAGTTCCAAGAACACAGCAGCTGCGAAGGACTACCCAAGAAGAGCGCAAAAGTACCACAACGTGCCTGCCTCCACAGCTTTTTCCTTGGGGACATGCCTAATTCCTGGCTGATTTGCCTTTCTCCTCTTAGGGTTGGGGTTCGGCCTAGGGCTAGGATTTTTTTAACTAGGAAGCCCTGAGTTCCAGGCACACTGGAGCTGTGAAAGGCATCCAAAAGGGAGTGCAAAAGTGCCACAACATGGTTGCTTTCACGGCTTTTTCCTTGGCAAGAAGCTTAACACCAGGCTGATTTCCCTTCCCAGGGTTACTGTAAGGCTTAGGCCTTGGGCTAGGATTTTTAAAACTAGAAAGCCCTTAGATCCAGGCACACTGCAGCTGTTCAAGGCATCCCAAGGGGAGTACAAAAGTGCAACAACATGGCAGCTTTCACAGCTTTTTCCTTGGCACCATCCCTATACCTAGGCTGATTTATCTGCCTAGGGTTAGGGTTAGGCTTCAGCCTTGGGCTTGGAGTTTTTTAACCAGGAAGCCCTGAGTTCCAGGCTTACTGCATCTGCCAAAGGCATCCCAAAGGGAGTGCAGAAGTGCCACAACATGGCTGCTTTCACGGCTTTTCCCTTAGGAAGAACCCTAATACGCGGCTGATTTACCTTCCTAGGGTTACTGTTAGGCTTAGGCCTAGGACTTTTAAAACCAGGAAGCCCTGGGCTCCAGGCACACTGCAGCTGTTCAAGGCATCCCAAGGGGAGCGCAAAAGTGACACAACTTGGCTGCCTCTGCTGCTATTCTCATGAGACCATCCCGAACCATAGGCTGATTTTCCTTCCTAGGGTTAAGGTTTGAGTTACGCCTGGGGTAAGGGTTCTATTAACCAGAAAGCCCTGAGTTCCAAGAACACAGCAGCTGCGAAGGACTACCCAAGAAGAGCGCAAAAGTACCACAACGTGCCTGCCTCCACAGCTTTTTCCTTGGGGACATGCCTAATTCCTGGCTGATTTGCCTTTCTCGTCTTAGGGTTGGGGTTCGGCCTAGGGCTAGGATATTTTTAACTAGGAAGCCCTGAGTTCCAGGCTTACTTCATCGGCCAAAAGCATCCCAAAGGGAGTGCAAAAGTGCCACAACATGGCTGCTTTCACGGCTTTTCCCTTAGGAAGAACCCTAATACGCAGCTGATTTACCTTCCTAGGGTTACTGTTAGGCTTAGGCCTAGGACTTTTAAAACCAGGAAGCCCTGGGCTCCAGGCACATGCAGCTGTTAAAGGCATCCCAAGAGGGCCGCAGAAGTGACACAACTTGGCTGCCTCTGCTGCTATTTCCATGAGACCATCCCGAACCATAGGCTGATTTTCCTTCCTAGGGTTAAGGTTTGAGTTACGCCTAGGGTAAGGGTTCTATTAACCAGAAAGCCCTGAGTTCCAAGAACACAGCAGCTGCGAAGGACTAGCCAAGAAGAGCGGAAAAGTACCACAACATGCCTGCCTCCACAGCTTTTTCCTTGGGGACATGCCTAATTCCTGGCTGATTTGCCTTTCTCGTCTTAGGGTTGGGGTTCGGCCTAGGGCTAGGATTTTTTTAACTAGGAAGCCCTGAGTTCCAGGCACACTGGAGCTGTGAAAGGCATCCAAAAGGGAGTGCAAAAGTGCCACAACATGGTTGCTTTCACGGCTTTTTACTTGGCAATAAGCTTAACACCAGGCTGATTTCCCTTCCCAGGGTTACTGTAAGGCTTAGGCCTTGGGCTAGGATTTTTAAAACTAGAAAGCCCTTAGATCCAGGCACACTGCAGCGGTTCAAGGCATCCCAAGGGGAGTACAAAAGTGCAACAACATGGCAGCTTTCACAGCTTTTTCCTTGGCACCATCCCTATACCTAGGCTGATTTATCTGCCTAGGGTTAGGGTTAGGGTTCAGCCTAGGGCTTGGAGTTTTTTAACCAGGAAGCCCTGAGTTCCAGGCTTACTGCATCTGCCAAAGGCATCCCAAAGGGAGTGCAGAAGTGCCACAACATGGCTGCTTTCACGGCTTTTCCCTTAGGAAGAACCCTAATACGCGGCTGATTTACCTTCCTAGGGTTACTGTTAGGCTTAGGCCTAGGACTTTTAAAACCAGGAAGCCCTGGGCTCCAGGCACACTGCAGCTGTGAAAGGCATCCCAAGGGGAGCGCAAAAGTGACACAACTTGGCTGCCTCTGCTGCTATTCTCATGAGACCATCCCGAACCATAGGCTGATTTTCCTTCCTAGGGTTAAGGTTTGAGTTACGCCTGGGGTAAGGGTTCTATTAACCAGAAAGCCCTGAGTTCCAAGAACACAGCAGCTGCGAAGGACTACCCAAGAAGAGCGCAAAAGTACCACAACGTGCCTGCCTCCACAGCTTTTTCCTTGGGGACATGCCTAATTCCTGGCTGATTTGCCTTTCTCGTCTTAGGGTTGGGGTTCGGCCTAGGGCTAGGATATTTTTAACTAGGAAGCCCTGAGTTCCAGGCTTACTTCATCGGCCTAAAGCATCCCAAAGGGAGTGCAAAAGTGCCACAACATGGCTGCTTTCACGGCTTTTCCCTTAGGAAGAACCCTAATACGCAGCTGATTTACCTTCCTAGGGTTACTGTTAGGCTTAGGCCTAGGACTTTTAAAACCAGGAAGCCCTGGGCTCCAGGCACATGCAGCTGTTAAAGGCATCTCAAGAGGGCCGCAGAAGTGACACAACTTGGCTGCCTCTGCTGCTATTCTCATGAGACCATCCCGAACCATAGGCTGATTTTCCTTCCTAGGGTTAAGGTTTGAGTTACGCCTGGGGTAAGGGTTCTATTAACCAGAAAGCCCTGAGTTCCAAGAACACAGCAGCTGCGAAGGACTACCCAAGAAGAGCGCAAAAGTACCACAACATGCCTGCCTCCACAGCTTTTTCCTTGGGGACATGCCTAATTCCTGGCTGATTTGCCTTTCTCGTCTTAGGGTTGGGGTTCGGCCTAGGGCTAGGATATTTTTAACTAGGAAGCCCTGAGTTCCAGGCTTACTTCATCTGCCAAAGGCATCCCAAAGGGAGTGCAGAAGTGCCACAACATGGCTGCTTTCACGGCTTTCCCCTTAGGAAGAACCCTAATACGCGGCTTATTTACCTTCCTAGGGTTACTGTTAGGCTTAGGCCTAGGACTTTTAAAACCAGGAAGCCCTGGGCTCCAGGCACACTGCAGCTGCGAAAGGCATCCCAAGGGGAGCGCAAAAGTGACACAACTTGGCTGCCTCTGCTGCTATTCTCATGAGACCATCCCGAACCATAGGCTGATTTTCCTTCCTAGGGTTAAGGTTTGAGTTACGCCTGGGGTAAGGGTTCTATTAACCAGAAAGCCCTGAGTTCCAAGAACACAGCAGCTGCGAAGGACTAGCCAAGAAGAGCGCAAAAGTTCCAAAACATGCCTGCCTCCACAGCTTTTTCCTTGGGGACATGCCTAATTCCTGGCTGATTTGCCTTTCTCGTCTTAGGGTTGGGGTTCGGCCTAGGGCTAGGATTTTTTTAACTAGGAAGCCCTGAGTTCCAGGCACACTGGAGCTGTGAAAGGCATCCAAAAGGGAGTGCAAAAGTGCCACAACATGGTTGCTTTCACGGCTTTTTCCTTGGCAAGAAGATTAACACCAGGCTGATTTCCCTTCCCAGGGTTACTGTAAGGCTTAGGCCTTGGGCTAGGATTTTTAAAACTAGAAAGCCCTTAGATCCAGGCACACTGCAGCTGTTCAAGGCATCCCAAGGGGAGTACAAAAGTGCAACAACATGGCAGCTTTCACAGCTTTTTCCTTGGCACCATCCCTACACCTAGGCTGATTTATCTGCCTAGGGTTAGGGTTAGGGTTCAGCCTAGGGCTTGGAGTTTTTTAACCAGGAAGCCCTGAGTTCCAGGCTTACTGCATCTGCCAAAGGCATCCCAAAGGGAGTGCAGAAGTGCCACAACATGGCTGCTTTCACCGCTTTTCCCTTAGGAAGAACCCTAATACGCGGCTGATTTACCTTCCTAGGGTTACTGTTAGGCTTAGGCCTAGGACTTTTAAAACCAGGAAGCCCTGGGCTCCAGGCACACTGCAGCTGCGAAAGGCATCCCAAGGGGAGCGCAAAAGTGACACAACTTGGCTGCCACCACTGATATTTCCATGAGACCATCCCAAATCATAGGCTGATTTTCCTTCCTAGGGTGAAGGTTTGAGTTACGCCTGGGGTAAGGGTTCTATTAACCAGAAAGCCCTGAGTTCCAAGAACACAGCAGCTGCGAAGGACTAGCCAAGAAGAGCGCAAAAGTACCACAACATGCCTGCCTCCACAGCTTTTTCCTTGGGGACATGCCTAATTCCTGGCTGATTTGCCTTTCTCGTCTTAGGGTTGGGGTTCGGCCTAGGGCTAGGATTTTTTTAACTAGGAAGCCCTGAGTTCCAGGCTTACTGCATCTGCCAAAGGCATCCCAAAGGGAGTGCAGAAGTGCCACAACATGGCTGCTTTCACGGCTTTTCCCTTAGGAAGAACCCTAATACGCGGCTGATTTACCTTCCTAGGGTTACTGTTAGGCTTAGGCCTAGGACTTTTAAAACCAGGAAGCCCTGGGCTCCAGGCACACTGCAGCTGCGAACGGCATCCCAAGAGGGCCGCAGAAGTGACACAACTTGGCTGCCTCTGCTGCTATTCTCATGAGACCATCCCGAAACATAGGCTGATTTTCCTTCCTAGGGTTAAGGTTTGAGTTACGCCTACGGTAAGGGTTCTATTAACCAGAAAGCCCTGAGTTCCAAGAACACAGCAGCTGCGAAGGACTACCCAAGAAGAGCGCAAAAGTACCACAACATGCCTGCCTCCACAGCTTTTTCCTTGGGGACATGCCTAATTCCTGGCTGATTTGCCTTTCTCGTCTTAGGGTTGGGGTTCGGCCTAGGGCTAGGATTTTTAAAATCAGGAAGCCCTGAGTTCCAGGCACACTGGAGCTGTGAAAGGCATCCAAAAGGGAGTTCAAAAGTTCCACAACATGGTTGCTTTCACGGCTTTTTCCTTGGCAAGAAGCTTAACACCAGGCTGATTTCCCTTCCCAGGGTTACTGTAAGGCTTAGGCCTTGGGCTAGGATTTTTAAAACTAGAAAGCCCTTAGATCCAGGCACACTGCAGCTGTTCAAGGCATCCCAAGGGGAGTACAAAAGTGCAACAACATGGCAGCTTTCACAGCTTTTTCCTTGGCACCATCCCTATACCTAGGCTGATTTATCTGCCTAGGGTTAGGGTTAGGCTTCAGCCTAGGTCTTGGAGTTTTTTAACCAGGAAGCCCTGAGTTCCAGGCTTACTGCATCTGCCAAAGGCATCCCAAAGGGAGTGCAGAAGTGCCACAACATGGCTGCTTTCACGGCTTTTCCCTTAGGAAGAACCCTAATACGCGGCTGATTTACCTTCCTAGGGTTACTGTTAGGCTTAGGACTAGGACTTTTAAAACCAGGAAGCCCTGGGCTCCAGGCACACTGCAGCTGTGAAAGGCATCCTAAGGGGAGCGCAAAAGTGACACAACTTGGCTGCCACCACTGATATTTCCATGAGACCATCCCAAATCATAGGCTGATTTTCCTTCCTAGGGTGAAGGTTTGAGTTACGCCTGGGGTAAGGGTTCTATTAACCAGAAAGCCCTGAGTTCCAAGAACACAGCAGCTGCGAAGGACTACCCAAGAAGAGCGCAAAAGTACCACAACATGCCTGCCTCCACAGCTTTTTCCTTGGGGACATGCCTTATTCCTGGCTGATTTGCCTTTCTCGTCTTAGGGTTGGGGTTCGGCCTAGGGCTAGGATTTTTTTAACTAGGAAGCCCTGAGTTCCAGGCTTACTTCATCTGCCAAAAGCATCCCAAAGGGAGTGCAGAAGTGCCACAACATGGCTGCTTTCACGGCTTTCCCCTTAGGAAGAACCCTAATATGCGGCTGATTTACCTTCCTAGGGTTACTGTTAGGCTTAGGCCTAGGACTTTTAAAACCAGGAAGCCCTGGGCTCCAGGCACACTGCAGCTGCGAAAGGCATCCCAAGGGGAGCGCAAAAGTGACACAACTTGGCTGCCTCTGCTGCTATTCTCATGAGACCATCCCGAACCATAGGCTGATTTTCCTTCCTAGGGTTAAGGTTTGAGTTACGCCTGGGGTAAGGGTTCTATTAACCAGAAAGCCCTGAGTTCCAAGAACACAGCAGCTGCGAAGGACTAGCCAAGAAGAGCGCAAAAGTACCAAAACATGCCTGCCTCCACAGCTTTTTCCTTGGGGACATGCCTAATTCCTGGCTGATTTGCCTTTCTCGTCTTAGGGTTGGGGTTCGGCCTAGGGCTAGGATTTTTTTAACTAGGAAGCCCTGAGTTCCAAGCTTACTTCATCGGCCAAAAGCATCCCAAAGGGAGTGCAAAAGTGCCACAACATGGCTGCTTTCACGGCTTTTCCCTTAGGAAGAACCCTAATATGCGGCTGATTTACCTTCCTAGGGTTACTGTTAGGCTTAGGCCTAGGACTTTTAAAACCAGGAAGCCTTGGGCTCCAGGCACACTGCAGCTGTTCAAGGCATCCCAAGAGGGCCGCAGAAGTGACACAACTTGGCTGCCTCTGCTGCTATTCTCATGAGACCATCCCGAACCATAGGCTGATTTTCCTTCCTAGGGTTAAGGTTTGAGTTACGCCTGGGGTAAGGGTTCTATTAACCAGAAAGCCCTGAGTTCCAAGAACACAGCAGCTGCGAAGGACTACCCAAGAAGAGCGCAAAAGTACCACAACATGCCTGCCTCCACAGCTTTTTCCTTGGGGACATGCCTAATTCCTGGCTGATTTGCCTTTCTCGTCTTAGGGCTGGGGTTCGGCCTAGGGCTAGGATTTTTAAAATCAGGAAGCCCTGAGTTCCAGGCACACTTGAGCTGTGAAAGGCATCCAAAAGGGAGTGCAAAAGTGCCACAACATGGCTGCTTTCACGGCTTTTTCCTTGGCAAGAAGCTTAACACCAGGCTGATTTCCCTTCCCAGGGTTACTGTAAGGCTTAGGACTTGGGCTAGGATTTTTAAAACTAGAAAGCCCTTAGATCCAGGCACACTGCAGCTGTTCAAGGCATCCCAAGGGGAGTACAAAAGTGCAACAACATGGCAGCTTTCACAGCTTTTTCCTTGGCACCATCCCTACACCTAGGCTGATTTATCTGCCTAGGGTTAGGGTTAGGGTTCAGCCTAGGGCTTGGAGTTTTTTAACCAGGAAGCCCTGAGTTCCAGGCTTACTGCATCTGCCAAAGGCATCCCAAAGGGAGTGCAGAAGTGCCACAACATGGCTGCTTTCACGGCTTTTCCCTTAGGAAGAACCCTAATACGCGGCTGATTTACCTTCCTAGGGTTTCTGTTAGGCTTAGGCCTAGGACTTTTAAAACCAGGAAGCCCTGGGCTCCAGGCACACTGCAGCTGCGAAAGGCATCCCAAGGGGAGCGCAAAAGTGACACAACTTGGCTGCCACCACTGATATTTCCATGAGACCATCCCAAATCATAGGCTGATTTTCCTTCCTAGGGTGAAGGTTTGAGTTACGCCTGGGGTAAGGGTTCTATTAACCAGAAAGCCCTGAGTTCCAAGAACACAGCAGCTGCGAAGGACTACCCAAGAAGAGCGCAAAAGTACCACAACATGCCTGCCTCCACAGCTTTTTCCTTGGGGACATGCCTAATTCCTGGCTGATTTGCCTTTCTCGTCTTAGGGTTGGGGTTCGGCCTAGGGCTAGGATTTTTTTAACTAGGAAGCCCTGAGTTCCAGGCTTACTGCATCTGCCAAAGGCATCCCAAAGGGAGTGCAGAAGTGCCACAACATGGCTGCTTTCACGGCTTTTCCCTTAGGAAGAACCCTAATACGCGGCTGATTTACCTTCCTAGGGTTACTGTTACGCTTAGGCCTAGGACTTTTAAAACCAGGAAGCCCTGGGCTCCAGGCACACTGCAGCTGTTCAAGGCATCCCAAGGGGAGCGCAAAAGTGACACAACTTGGCTGCCTCTGCTGCTATTCTCATGAGACCATCCCGAATCATAGGCTGATTTTCCTTCCTAGGGTTAAGGTTTGAGTTACGCCTAGGGTAAGAGTTCTATTAACCAGAAAGCCCTGAGTTCCAAGAACACAGCAGCTGCGAAGGACTACCCAAGAAGAGCGCAAAAGTACCACAACGTGCCTGCCTCCACAGCTTTTTCCTTGGGGACATGCCTAATTCCTGGCTGATTTGCCTTTCTCGTCTTAGGGTTGGGGTTCGGCCTAGGGCTAGGATATTTTTAACTAGGAAGCCCTGAGTTCCAGGCTTACTTCATCTGCCAAAGGCATCCCAAAGGGAGTGCAGAAGTGCCACAACATGGCTGCTTTCACGGCTTTCCCCTTAGGAAGAACCCTAATACGCGGCTGATTTACCTTCCTAGGGTTACTGTTAGGCTTAGGCCTAGGACTTTTAAAACCAGGAAGCCCTGGGCTCCAGGCACACTGCAGCTGCGAAAGGCATCCCAAGAGGGCCGCAGAAGTGACACAACTTGGCTGCCACCACTGATATTTCCATGAGACCATCCCGAACCATAGGCTGATTTTCCTTCCTAGGGTTAAGGTTTGAGTTACGCCTAGGGTAAGGGTTCTATTAACCAGAAAGCCCTGAGTTCCAAGAACACAGCAGCTGCGAAGGACTAGCCAAGAAGAGCACAAAAGTACCAAAACATGCCTGCCTCCACAGCTTTTTCCTTGGGGACATGCCTAATTCCTGGCTGATTTGCCTTTCTCGTCTTAGGGTTGGGGTTCGGCCTAGGGCTAGGACTTTTAAAATCAGGAAGCCCTGAGTTCCAGGCACACTGGAGCTGTGAAAGACATCCAAAAGGGAGTGCAAATGTGCCACAACATGGTTGCTTTCACGGCTTTTTCCTTGGCAAGAAGCTTAACACCAGGCTGATTTCCCTTCCCAGGGTTACTGTAAGGCTTAGGCCTTGGGCTAGGATTTTTAAAACTAGAAAGCCCTTAGATCCAGGCACACTGCAGCTGTTCAAGGCATCCCAAGGGGAGTACAAAAGTGCAACAACATGGCAGCTTTCACAGCTTTTTCCTTGGCACCATCCCTACACCTAGGCTGATTTATCTGCCTAGGGTTAGGGTTAGGGTTCAGCCTAGGGCTTGGAGTTTTTTAACCAGGAAGCCCTGAGTTCCAGGCTTACTGCATCTGCCAAAGGCATCCCAAAGGGAGTGCAGAAGTGCCACAACATGGCTGCTTTCACGGCTTTTCCCTTAGGAAGAACCCTAATACCCGGCTGATTTACCTTCCTAGGGTTACTGTTAGGCTTAGGCCTAGGACTTTTAAAACCAGGAAGCCCTGGGCTCCAGGCACACTGCAGCTGCGAAAGGCATCCCAAGGGGAGCGCAAAAGTGACACAACTTGGCTGCCACCACTGATATTTCCATGAGACCATCCCAAATCATAGGCTGATTTTCCTTCCTAGGGTGAAGTTTTGAGTTACGCCTGGGGTAAGGGTTCTATTAACCAGAAAGCCCTGAGTTCCAAGAACACAGCAGCTGCGAAGGACTACCCAAGAAGAGCGCAAAAGTACCACAACATGCCTGCCTCCACAGCTTTTTCCTTGGGGACATGCCTAATTCCTGGCTGATTTGCCTTTCTCGTCTTAGGGTTGGGGTTCGGCCTAGGGCTAGGATATTTTTAACTAGGAAGCCCTGAGTTCCAGGCTTACTTCATCTGCCAAAGGCATCCCAAAGGGAGTGCAGAAGTGCCACAACATGGCTGCTTTCACGGCTTTCCCCTTAGGAAGAACCCTAATACGCGGCTTATTTACCTTCCTAGGGTTACTGTTAGGCTTAGGCCTAGGACTTTTAAAACCAGGAAGCCCTGGGCTCCAGGCACACTGCAGCTGCGAAAGGCATCCCAAGGGGAGCGCAAAAGTGACACAACTTGGCTGCCTCTGCTGCTATTCTCATGAGACCATCCCGAACCATAGGCTGATTTTCCTTCCTAGGGTTAAGGTTTGAGTTACGCCTGGGGTAAGGGTTCTATTAACCAGAAAGCCCTGAGTTCCAAGAACACAGCAGCTGCGAAGGACTAGCCAAGAAGAGCGCAAAAGTACCACAACGTGCCTGCCTCCACAGCTTTTTCCTTGGGGACATGCCTAATTCCTGGCTGATTTGCCTTTCTCGTCTTAGGCTTGGGGTTCGGCCTAGGGCTAGGATTTTTTTAACTAGGAAGCCCTGAGTTCCAGGCACACTGGAGCTGTGAAAGGCATCCAAAAGGGAGTGCAAAAGTGCCACAACATGGTTGCTTTCACGGCTTTTTCCTTGGCAAGAAGATTAACACCAGTCTGATTTCCCTTCCCAGCGTTACTGTAAGGCTTAGGCCTTGGGCTAGGATTTTTAAAACTAGAAAGCCCTTAGATCCAGGCACACTGCAGCTGTTCAAGGCATCCCAAGGGGAGTACAAAAGTGCAACAACATGGCAGCTTTCACAGCTTTTTCCTTGGCACCATCCCTACACCTAGGCTGATTTATCTGCCTAGGGTTAGGGTTAGGGTTCAGCCTAGGGCTTGGAGTTTTTTAACCAGGAAGCCCTGAGTTCCAGGCTTACTGCATCTGCCAAAGGCATCCCAAAGGGAGTGCAGAAGTGCCACAACATGGCTGCTTTCACCGCTTTTCCCTTAGGAAGAACCCTAATACGCGGCTGATTTACCTTCCTAGGGTTACTGTTAGGCTTAGGCCTAGGACTTTTAAAACCAGGAAGCCCTGGGCTCCAGGCACACTGCAGCTGCGAAAGGCATCCCAAGGGGAGCGCAAAAGTGACACAACTTGGCTGCCACCACTGATATTTCCATGAGACCATCCCAAATCATAGGCTGATTTTCCTTCCTAGGGTGAAGGTTTGAGTTACGCCTGGGGTAAGGGTTCTATTAACCAGAAAGCCCTGAGTTCCAAGAACACAGCAGCTGCGAAGGACTAGCCAAGAAGAGCGCAAAAGTACCACAACATGCCTGCCTCCACAGCTTTTTCCTTGGGGACATGCCTAATTCCTGGCTGATTTGCCTTTCTCGTCTTAGGGTTGGGGTTCGGCCTAGGGCTAGGATTTTTTTAACTAGGAAGCCCTGAGTTCCAGGCTTACTGCATCTGCCAAAGGCATCCCAAAGGGAGTGCAGAAGTGCCACAACATGGCTGCTTTCACGGCTTTTCCCTTAGGAAGAACCCTAATACGCGGCTGATTTACCTTCCTAGGGTTACTGTTAGGCTTAGGCCTAGGACTTTTAAAACCAGGAAGCCCTGGGCTCCAGGCACACTGCAGCTGCGAACGGCATCCCAAGAGGGCCGCAGAAGTGACACAACTTGGCTGCCTCTGCTGCTATTCTCATGAGACCATCCCGAAACATAGGCTGATTTTCCTTCCTAGGGTTAAGGTTTGAGTTACGCCTACGGTAAGGGTTCTATTAACCAGAAAGCCCTGAGTTCCAAGAACACAGCAGCTGCGAAGGACTACCCAAGAAGAGCGCAAAAGTACCACAACATGCCTGCCTCCACAGCTTTTTCCTTGGGGACATGCCTAATTCCTGGCTGATTTGCCTTTCTCGTCTTAGGGTTGGGGTTCGGCCTAGGGCTAGGATTTTTAAAATCAGGAAGCCCTGAGTTCCAGGCACACTGGAGCTGTGAAAGGCATCCAAAAGGGAGTTCAAAAGTTCCACAACATGGTTGCTTTCACGGCTTTTTCCTTGGCAAGAAGCTTAACACCAGGCTGATTTCCCTTCCCAGGGTTACTGTAAGGCTTAGGCCTTGGGCTAGGATTTTTAAAACTAGAAAGCCCTTAGATCCAGGCACACTGCAGCTGTTCAAGGCATCCCAAGGGGAGTACAAAAGTGCAACAACATGGCAGCTTTCACAGCTTTTTCCTTGGCACCATCCCTATACCTAGGCTGATTTATCTGCCTAGGGTTAGGGTTAGGCTTCAGCCTAGGGCTTGGAGTTTTTTAACCAGGAAGCCCTGAGTTCCAGGCTTACTGCATCTGCCAAAGGCATCCCAAAGGGAGTGCAGAAGTGCCACAACATGGCTGCTTTCACGGCTTTTCCCTTAGGAAGAACCCTAATACGCGGCTGATTTACCTTCCTAGGGTTACTGTTAGGCTTAGGACTAGGACTTTTAAAACCAGGAAGCCCTGGGCTCCAGGCACACTGCAGCTGTGAAAGGCATCCCAAGGGGAGCGCAAAAGTGACACAACTTGGCTGCCACCACTGATATTTCCATGAGACCATCCCAAATCATAGGCTGATTTTCCTTCCTAGGGTGAAGGTTTGAGTTACGCCTGGGGTAAGGGTTCTATTAACCAGAAAGCCCTGAGTTCCAAGAACACAGCAGCTGCGAAGGACTACCCAAGAAGAGCGCAAAAGTACCACAACATGCCTGCCTCCACAGCTTTTTCCTTGGGGACATGCCTTATTCCTGGCTGATTTGCCTTTCTCGTCTTAGGGTTGGGGTTCGGCCTAGGGCTAGGATTTTTTTAACTAGGAAGCCCTGAGTTCCAGGCTTACTTCATCTGCCAAAAGCATCCCAAAGGGAGTGCAGAAGTGCCACAACATGGCTGCTTTCACGGCTTTCCCCTTAGGAAGAACCCTAATATGCGGCTGATTTACCTTCCTAGGGTTACTGTTAGGCTTAGGCCTAGGACTTTTAAAACCAGGAAGCCCTGGGCTCCAGGCACACTGCAGCTGCGAAAGGCATCCCAAGGGGAGCGCAAAAGTGACACAACTTGGCTGCCTCTGCTGCTATTCTCATGAGACCATCCCGAACCATAGGCTGATTTTCCTTCCTAGGGTTAAGGTTTGAGTTACGCCTGGGGTAAGGGTTCTATTAACCAGAAAGCCCTGAGTTCCAAGAACACAGCAGCTGCGAAGGACTAGCCAAGAAGAGCGCAAAAGTACCAAAACATGCCTGCCTCCACAGCTTTTTCCTTGGGGACATG
Organism: Ammospiza maritima maritima; assembly: GCA_036010785.1. NCBI lineage: Eukaryota > Metazoa > Chordata > Aves > Passeriformes > Passerellidae > Ammospiza > Ammospiza maritima. Next base: position 6,565,154 of record CM069694.1, read on the forward strand.
CCTAATTCCTGGCTGATTTGCCTTTCTCGTCTTAGGGTTGGGGTTCGGCCTAGGGCTAGGATTTTTTTAACTAGGAAGCCCTGAGTTCCAAGCTTACTTCATCGGCCAAAAGCATCCCAAAGGGAGTGCAAAAGTGCCACAACATGGCTGCTTTCACGGCTTTTCCCTTAGGAAGAACCCTAATACGCGGCTGATTTACCTTCCTAGGGTTACTGTTAGGCTTAGGCCTAGGACTTTTAAAACCAGGAAGCCTTGGGCTCCAGGCACACTGCAGCTGTTCAAGGCATCCCAAGAGGGCCGCAGAAGTGACACAACTTGGCTGCCTCTGCTGCTATTCTCATGAGACCATCCCGAACCATAGGCTGATTTTCCTTCCTAGGGTTAAGGTTTGAGTTACGCCTGGGGTAAGGGTTCTATTAACCAGAAAGCCCTGAGTTCCAAGAACACAGCAGCTGCGAAGGACTACCCAAGAAGAGCGCAAAAGTACCACAACATGCCTGCCTCCACAGCTTTTTCCTTGGGGACATGCCTAATTCCTGGCTGATTTGCCTTTCTCGTCTTAGGGCTGGGGTTCGGCCTAGGGCTAGGATTTTTAAAATCAGGAAGCCCTGAGTTCCAGGCACACTTGAGCTGTGAAAGGCATCCAAAAGGGAGTGCAAAAGTGCCACAACATGGCTGCTTTCACGGCTTTTTCCTTGGCAAGAAGCTTAACACCAGGCTGATTTCCCTTCCCAGGGTTACTGTAAGGCTTAGGACTTGGGCTAGGATTTTTAAAACTAGAAAGCCCTTAGATCCAGGCACACTGCAGCTGTTCAAGGCATCCCAAGGGGAGTACAAAAGTGCAACAACATGGCAGCTTTCACAGCTTTTTCCTTGGCACCATCCCTACACCTAGGCTGATTTATCTGCCTAGGGTTAGGGTTAGGGTTCAGCCTAGGGCTTGGAGTTTTTTAACCAGGAAGCCCTGAGTTCCAGGCTTACTGCATCTGCCAAAGGCATCCCAAAGGGAGTGCAGAAGTGCCACAACATGGCTGCTTTCACGGCTTTTCCCTTAGGAAGAACCCTAATACGCGGCTGATTTACCTTCCTAGGGTTTCTGTTAGGCTTAGGCCTAGGACTTTTAAAACCAGGAAGCCCTGGGCTCCAGGCACACTGCAGCTGCGAAAGGCATCCCAAGGGGAGCGCAAAAGTGACACAACTTGGCTGCCACCACTGATATTTCCATGAGACCATCCCAAATCATAGGCTGATTTTCCTTCCTAGGGTGAAGGTTTGAGTTACGCCTGGGGTAAGGGTTCTATTAACCAGAAAGCCCTGAGTTCCAAGAACACAGCAGCTGCGAAGGACTACCCAAGAAGAGCGCAAAAGTACCACAACATGCCTGCCTCCACAGCTTTTTCCTTGGGGACATGCCTAATTCCTGGCTGATTTGCCTTTCTCGTCTTAGGGTTGGGGTTCGGCCTAGGGCTAGGATTTTTTTAACTAGGAAGCCCTGAGTTCCAGGCTTACTGCATCTGCCAAAGGCATCCCAAAGGGAGTGCAGAAGTGCCACAACATGGCTGCTTTCACGGCTTTTCCCTTAGGAAGAACCCTAATACGCGGCTGATTTACCTTCCTAGGGTTACTGTTAGGCTTAGGCCTAGGACTTTTAAAACCAGGAAGCCCTGGGCTCCAGGCACACTGCAGCTGTTCAAGGCATCCCAAGGGGAGCGCAAAAGTGACACAACTTGGCTGCCTCTGCTGCTATTCTCATGAGACCATCCCGAATCATAGGCTGATTTTCCTTCCTAGGGTTAAGGTTTGAGTTACGCCTAGGGTAAGAGTTCTATTAACCAGAAAGCCCTGAGATCCAAGAACACAGCAGCTGCGAAGGACTACCCAAGAAGAGCGCAAAAGTACCACAACGTGCCTGCCTCCACAGCTTTTTCCTTGGGGACATGCCTAATTCCTGGCTGATTTGCCTTTCTCGTCTTAGGGTTGGGGTTCGGCCTAGGGCTAGGATATTTTTAACTAGGAAGCCCTGAGTTCCAGGCTTACTTCATCTGCCAAAGGCATCCCAAAGGGAGTGCAGAAGTGCCACAACATGGCTGCTTTCACGGCTTTCCCCTTAGGAAGAACCCTAATACGCGGCTGATTTACCTTCCTAGGGTTACTGTTAGGCTTAGGCCTAGGACTTTTAAAACCAGGAAGCCCTGGGCTCCAGGCACACTGCAGCTGCGAAAGGCATCCCAAGGGGAGCGCAAAAGTGACACAACTTGGCTGCCACCACTGATATTTCCATGAGACCATCCCGAACCATAGGCTGATTTTCATTCCTAGGGTTAAGGTTTGAGTTACGCCCAGGGTAAGGGTTCTATTAACCAGAAAGCCCTGAGTTCCAAGAACACAGCAGCTGCGAAGGACTACCCAAGAAGAGCACAAAAGTACCAAAACATGCCTGCCTCCACAGCTTTTTCCTTGGGGACATGCCTAATTCCTGGCTGATTTGCCTTTCTCGTCTTAGGGTTGGGGTTCGGCCTAGGGCTAGGACTTTTAAAATCAGGAAGCCCTGAGTTCCAGGCACACTGGAGCTGTGAAAGACATCCAAAAGGGAGTGCAAAAGTGCCACAACATGGTTGCTTTCACGGCTTTTTCCTTGGCAAGAAGATTAACACCAGGCTGATTTCCCTTCCCAGGGTGACTCTAAGGCTTAGGCCTTGGGCTAGGATTTTTAAAACTAGAAAGCCCTTAGATCCAGGCACACTGCAGCTGTTCAAGGCATCCCAAGGGGAGTACAAAAGTGCAACAACATGGCAGCTTTCACAGCTTTTTCCTTGGCACCATCCCTATACCTAGGCTGATTTATCTGCCTAGGGTTAGGGTTAGGGTTCAGCCTAGGGCTTGGAGTTTTTTAACCAGGAAGCCCTGAGTTCCAGGCTTACTGCATCTGCCAAAGGCATCCCAAAGGGAGTGCAGAAGTGCCACAACATGGCTGCTTTCACGGCTTTTCCCTTAGGAAGAACCCTAATACCCGGCTGATTTACCTTCCTAGGGTTACTGTTAGGCTTAGGCCTAGGACTTTTAAAACCAGGAAGCCCTGGGCTCCAGGCACACTGCAGCTGCGAAAGGCATCCCAAGGGGAGCGCAAAAGTGACACAACTTGGCTGCCACCACTGATATTTCCATGAGACCATCCCAAATCATAGGCTGATTTTCCTTCCTAGGGTGAAGGTTTGAGTTACGCCTGGGGTAAGGGTTCTATTAACCAGAAAGCCCTGAGTTCCAAGAACACAGCAGCTGCGAAGGACTAGCCAAGAAGAGCGCAAAAGTACCACAACATGCCTGCCTCCACAGCTTTTTCCTTGGGGACATGCCTAATTCCTGGCTGATTTGCCTTTCTCGTCTTAGGGTTGGGGTTCGGCCTAGGGCTAGGATTTTTTTAACTAGGAAGCCCTGAGTTCCAGGCTTACTGCATCTGCCAAAGGCATCCCAAAGGGAGTGCAGAAGTGCCACAACATGGCTGCTTTCACGGCTTTTCCCTTAGGAAGAACCCTAATACGCGGCTGATTTACCTTCCTAGGGTTACTGTTAGGCTTAGGCCTAGGACTTTTAAAACCAGGAAGCCCTGGGCTCCAGGCACACTGCAGCTGTTCAAGGCATCCCAAGGGGAGCGCAAAAGTGACACAACTTGGCTGCCTCTGCTGCTATTCTCATGAGACCATCCTGAACCATAGGCTGATTTTCCTTCCTAGGGTTAAGGTTTGAGTTACGCCTGGGGTAAGGGTTCTATTAACCAGAAAGCCCTGAGTTCCAAGAACACAGCAGCTGCGAAGGACTACCCAAGAAGAGCGCAAAAGTACCACAACGTGCCTGCCTCCACAGCTTTTTCCTTGGGGACATGCCTAATTCCTGGCTGATTTGCCTTTCTCGTCTTAGGGTTGGGGTTCGGCCTAGGGCTAGGATTTTTTTAACTAGGAAGCCCTGAGTTCCAGGCTTACTTCATCTGCCAAAACTATTCCAAAGGGAGTGCCAAAGTGCCACAACATGGCTGCTTTCACGGCTTTCCCCTTAGGAAGAACCCTAATACGCGGCTGATTTACCTTCCTAGGGTTACTGTTAGGCTTAGGCCTAGGACTTTTAAAACCAGGAAGCCCTGGGCTCCAGGCACACTGCAGCTGTTAAAGGCATCCCAAGAAGGCCGCAGAAGTGACACAACTTGGCTGCCTCTGCTGCTATTCTCATGAGACCATCCCGAAACATAGGCTGATTTTCCTTCCTAGGGTTAAGGTTTGAGTTACGCCTAGGGTAAGAGTTCTATTAACCAGAAAGCCCACAGTTCCAAGAACACAGCAGCTGCGAAGGACTAGCCACGAAGAGCGCAAAAGTACCACAACGTGCCTGCCTCCACAGCTTTTTCCTTGGGGACATGCCTAATTCCTGGCTGATTTGCCTTTCTCGTCTTAGGGTTGGGGTTCGGCCTAGGGCTAGGATTTTTTTAACTAGGAAGCCCTGAGTTCCAGGCTTACTTCATCTGCAAAGGCATCCCAAAGGGAGTGCAGAAGTGCCACAACATGGCTGCTTTCACGGCTTTCCCCTTAGGAAGAACCCTAATACGCGGCTGATTTACCTTCCTAGGGTTACTGTTAGGCTTAGGCCTAGGACTTTTAAAACCAGGAAGCCCTGGGCTCCAGGCACACTGCAGCTGCGAAAGGCATCCCAAGGGGAGCGCAAAAGTGACACAACTTGGCTGCCACCACTGATATTTCCATGAGACCATCCCGAACCATAGGCTGATTTTCCTTCCTAGGGTTAAGGTTTGAGTTACGCCTAGGTTACGGGTTCTATTAACCAGAAAGCCCTGAGTTCCAAGAACACAGCAGCTGCGAAGGACTAGCCAAGAAGAGCGCAAAAGTACCAAAACATGCCTGCCTCCACAGCTTTTTCCTTGGGGACATGCCTAATTCCTGGCTGATTTGCCTTTCTCGTCTTAGGGTTGGGGTTCGGCCTAGGGCTAGGACTTTTAAAATCAGGAAGCCCTGAGTTCCAGGCACACTGGAGCTGTGAAAGACATCCAAAAGGGAGTGCAAAAGTGCCACAACATGGTTGGTTTCACGGCTTTTTCCTTGGCAAGAAGCTTAACACCAGGCTGATTTCCCTTGCCAGGGTTACTGTTAGGCTTAGGCCTAGGGCTAGGATTTTTAAAACTAGGAAGCCCTTAGATCCAGGCACACTGCAGCTGTTCAAGGCATCCCAAGGGGAGTACAAAAGTGCAACAACATGGCAGCTTTCACAGCTTTTTCCTTGGCACTATCCCTATACCTAGGCTGATTTATCTGCCTAGGGTTAGGGTTAGGCTTCAGCCTAGGGCTTGGAGTTTTTTAACCAGGAAGCCCTGAGTTCCAGGCTTACTGCATCTGCCAAAGGCATCCCAAAGGGAGTGCAAAAGTGCCACAACATGGCTGCTTTCACAGCTTTTCCCTTAGGAAGAACCCTAATACCTGGCTGATTTACCTTCCTAGGGTTACTGTTAGGCTTAGACCTAGGACTTTTAAAACCAGGAAGCCCTGGGCTTCAGGCACACTGCAGCTGTTAAAGGCATCCCAAGAGGGCCGCAGAAGTGACACATCTTGGCTGCCTCTACTTCTATTCTCATGAGACCATCCCGAACCATAGGCTGATTTTCCTTCCTAGGGTTAATGTTTGAGTTACGCCTAGGGTAAGAGGTCTATTAACCAGAAAGACCTGAGTTCCAAGAACACAGCAGCTGCGAAGGACTAGCCAAGAAGAGCGCAAAAGTACCACAACATGCCTGCCTCCACAGCTTTTTCCTTGGGGACATGCCTAATTCCTGGCTGATTTGCCTTTCTCGTCTTAGGGTTGGGGTTCGGCCTAGGGCTAGGATTTTTTTAACTAGGAAGCCCTGAGTTCCAGGCTTACTGCATCTGCCAAAGGCATCCCAAAGGGTGTGCAAAAGTGCCACAACATGGCTGCTATCACGGCTTTTCCCTTAGGAAGAACCCAAATACGCGGCTGATTTACCTTCCTAGGGTTACTGTTAGGCTTAGGCCTAGGACTTTTAAAACCAGGAAGCCCTGGGCTCCAGGCACTCTGAGCTGCGAAAGGCATCCCAAGGGGAGCGCAAAAGTGACACAACTTGGCTGCCACCACTGATATTTCCATGAGACCATCCCGAACCATAGGCTGATTTTCCTTCCTAGGGTGAAGGTTTGAGTTACGCCTAGGGTAAGGGTTCTATTAACCAGAAAGCCCTGAGTTCCAAGAACACAGCAGCTGCGAAGGACTACCCAAGAAGAGCGCAAAAGTACCACAACATGCCTGCCTCCACAGCTTTTTCCTTGGGGACATGCCTAATTCCTGGCTGATTTGCCTTTCTCGTCTTAGGGTTGGGGTTCGGCCTAGGGCTAGGATTTTTTTAACTAGGAAGCCCTGAGTTCCAGGCTTACTGCATCTGCCAAAGGCATCCCAAAGGGAGTGCAGAAGTTCCACAACATGGCTGCTTTCACGGCTTTTCCCTTAGGAAGAACCCTAATACGCGGCTGATTTACCTTCCTAGGGTTACTGTTAGGCTTAGGCCTAGGACTTTTAAAACCAGGAAGCCCTGGGCTCCAGGCACATGCAGCTGTTAAAGGCATCCCAAGAGGGCCCCAAAAGTGACACAACTTGGCTGCCTCTGCTGCTATTCTCATGAGACCATCCCGAACCATAGGCTGATTTTCCTTCCTAGGGTTAAGGTTTGAGTTACGCCTAGGGTAAGAGTTCTATTAACCAGAAAGCCCTGAGTTCCAAGAACACAGCAGCTGCGAAGGACTACCCAAGAAGAGCGCAAAAGTACCACAACGTGCCTGCCTCCACAGCTTTTTCCTTGGGGACATGCCTAATTCCTGGCTGATTTGCCTTTCTCGTCTTAGGGTTGGGGTTCGGCCTAGGGCTAGGATTTTTTTAACTAGGAAGCCCTGAGTTCCAGGCTTACTTCATCTGCCAAAAGTATCCCAATAGGAGTGCCAAAGTGCCACAACATGGCTGCTTTCACGGCTTTTCCCTTAGGAAGAACCCTAATACGCGGCTGATTTACCTTCCTAGGGTTACTGTTAGGCTTAGGCCTAGGACTTTTAAAACCAGGAAGCCCTGGGCTCCAGGCACACTGCAGCTGTTAAAGGCATCCCAAGAGGGCCACAGAAGTGACACAACTTGGCTGTCTCTGCTGCTATTCTCATGAGACCATCCCGAACCAAAGGCTGATTTTCCTTCCTAGGGTGAAGGTTTGAGTTACGCCTAGGGTAAGAGTTCTATTAACCAGAAAGCCCACAGTTCCAAGAACACAGCAGCTGCGAAGGACTACCCAAGAAGAGCGCAAAAGTACCACAACGTGCCTGCCTCCACAGCTTTTTCCTTGGGGACATGCCTAATTCCTGGCTGATTTGCCTTTCTCGTCTTAGGGTTGGGGTTCGGCCTAGGGCTAGGATTTTTTTAACTAGGAAGCCCTGAGTTCCAGGCTTACTTCATCTGCCAAAGGCATCCCAAAGGGAGTGCAGAAGTGCCACTACATGGCTGCTTTCACGGCTTTCCCCTTAGGAAGAACCCTAATACGCGGCTGATTTACCTTCCTAGGGTTACTGTTAGGCTTAGGCCTAGGACTTTTAAAACCAGGAAGCCCTGGGCTCCAGGCACTCTGCAGCTGCGAAAGGCATCCCAAGGGGAGCGCAAAAGTGACACAACTTGGCTGCCACCACTGATATTTCCATGAGACCATCCCGAACCATAGGCTGAATTTCCTTCCTAGGGTTAAGGTTTGAGTTACGCCTAGGGTAAGGGTTCTATTAACCAGAAAGCCCTGAGTTCCAAGAACACAGCAGCTGCGAAGGACTACCCAAGAAGAGCGCAAAAGTACCACAACATGCCTGCCTCCACCGCTTTTTCCTTGGGGACATGCCTAATTCCTGGCTGATTTGCCTTTCTCGTCTTAGGGTTGGGGTTCGGCCTAGGGCTAGGATATTTTTAACTAGGAAGCCCTGAGTTCCAGGCTTACTGCATCTGCCAAAGGCATCCCAAAGGGAGTGCAGAAGTGCCACAACATGGCTGCTTTCACGGCTTTTCCCTTAGGAAGAACCCTAATACGCGGCTGATTTACCTTCCTAGGGTTACTGTTAGGCTTAGGCCTAGGACTTTTAAAACCAGGAAGCCCTGGGCTCCAGGCACACTGCAGCTGTTCAAGGCATCCCAAGGGGAGCGCAAAAGTGACACAACTTGGCTGCCTCTGCTGCTATTCTCATGAGACCATCCCGAAACATAGGCTGATTTTCCTTCCTAGGGTTAAGGTTTGAGTTACGCCTGGGGTAAGGGTTCTATTAACCAGAAAGCCCTGAGTTCCAAGAACACAGCAGCTGCGAAGGACTACCCAAGATGAGCGCAAAAGTACCGCAACATGCCTGCCTCCACAGCTTTTTGCTTGGGGACATGCCTAATTCCTGGCTGATTTGCCTTTCTCGTCTTAGGGTTGGGGTTCGGCCTAGGGCTAGCATTTTTTTAACTAGGAAGCCCTGAGTTCCAGGCTTACTTCATCTGCCAAAAGCATCCCAAAGGGAGTGCAAAAGTGCCACAACATGGCTGCTTTCACGGCTTTTCCCTTAGGAAGAACCCTAATACGCGGCTGATTTACCTTCCTAGGGTTACTGTTAGGCTTAGGCCTAGGACTTTTAAAACCAGGAAGCCCTGGGCTCCAGGCACATGCAGCTGTTAAAGGCATCCCAAGAGGGCCGCAGAAGTGACACAACTTGGCTGCCTCTGCTGCTATTCTCATGAGACCATCCCGAACCATAGGCTGATTTTCCTTCCTAGGGTTAAGGTTTGAGTTACGCCTAGGGTAAGAGTTCTATTAACCAGAAAGCCCTGAGTTCCAAGAACACAGCAGCTGCGAAGGACTACCCAAGAAGAGCGCAAAAGTACCACAACGTGCCTGCCTCCACAGCTTTTTCCTTGGGGACATGCCTAATTCCTGGCTGATTTGCCTTTCTCCTCTTAGGGTTGGGGTTCGGCCTAGGGCTAGGATTTTTTTAACTAGGAAGCCCTGAGTTCCAGGCTTACTTCATCTGCCAAAAGTATCCCAAAGGGAGTGCCAAAGTGCCACAACATGGCTGCTTTCACGGCTTTTCCCTTAGGAAGAACCCTAATACGCGGCTGATTTACCTTCCTAGGGTTACTGTTAGGCTTAGGCCTAGGACTTTTAAAACCAGGAAGCCCTGGGCTCCAGGCACACTGCAGCTGTTAAAGGCATCCCAAGAGGGCCACAGAAGTGACACAACTTGGCTGCCTCTGCTGCTATTCTCATGAGACCATCCCGAACCATAGGCTGATTTTCCTTCCTAGGGTTAAGGTTTGAGTTACGCCTAGGGTAAGAGTTCTATTAACCAGAAAGCCCACAGTTCCAAGAACACAGCAGCTGCGAAGGACTACCCAAGAAGAGCGCAAAAGTACCACAACGTGCCTGCCTCCACAGCTTTTTCCTTGGGGACATGCCTAATTCCTGGCTGATTTGCCTTTCTCGTCTTAGGGTTGGGGTTCGGCCTAGGGCTAGGATTTTTTTAACTAGGAAGCCCTGAGTTCCAGGCTTACTTCATCTGCCAAAGGCATCCCAAAGGGAGTGCAGAAGTGCCACAACATGGCTGCTTTCACGGCTTTCCCCTTAGGAAGAACCCTAATACGCGGCTGATTTACCTTCCTAGGGTTACTGTTAGGCTTAGGCCTAGGACTTTTAAAACCAGGAAGCCCTGGGCTCCAGGCACACTGCAGCTGCGAAAGGCATCCCAAGGGGAGCGCAAAAGTGACACAACTTGGCTGCCACCACTGATATTTCCATGAGACCATCCCGAACCATAGGCTGATTTTCATTCCTAGGGTTAAGGTTTGAGTTACGCCCAGGGTAAGGGTTCTATTAACCAGAAAGCCCTGAGTTCCAAGAACACAGCAGCTGCGAAGGACTACCCAAGAAGAGCGCAAAAGTACCACAACATGCCTGCCTCCACAGCTTTTTCCTTGGGGACATGCCTAATTCCTGGCTGATTTGCCTTTCTCGTCTTAGGGTTGGGGTTCGGCCTAGGGCTAGGACTTTTAAAATCAGGAAGCCCTGAGTTCCAGGCACACTGGACCTGTGAAAGACATCCAAAAGGGAGTGCAAAAGTGCCACAACATGGTTGGTTTCACGGCTTTTTCCTTGGCAAGAAGCTTAACACCAGGCTGATTTCCCTTGCCAGGGTTACTGTTATGCTTAGGACTAGGGCCAGGATTTTTAAAACTAGGAAGCCCTTAGATCCAGGCACACTGCAGCTGTTCAAGGCATCCCAAGGGGAGTACAAAAGTGCAACAACATGGCAGCTTTCACAGCTTTTTCCTTGGCACTATCCCTATACCTAGGCTGATTTATCTGCCTAGGGTTAGGGTTAGGCTTCAGCCTAGGGCTTGGAGTTTTTTAACCAGGAAGCCCTGAGTTCCAGGCTTACTGCATCTGCCAAAGGCATCCCAAAGGGAGTGCAAAAGTGCCACAACATGGCTGCTTTCACAGCTTTTCCCTTAGGAAGAACCCTAATACCTGGCTGATTTACCTTCCTAGGGTTACTGTTAGGCTTAGACCTAGGACTTTTAAAACCAGGAAGCCCTGGGCTTCAGGCACACTGCAGCTGCGAAAGGCATCCCAAGAGGGCCGCAGAAGTGACACATCTTGGCTGCTTCTACTTGTATTCTCATGAGACCATCCCGAACCATAGGCTGATTTTCCCTCCTAGGGTTAATGTTTGAGTTACGCCTAGGGTAAGAGGTCTATTAACCAGAAAGACCTGAGTTCCAAGAACACAGCAGCTGCGAAGGACTAGCCAAGAAGAGGGCAAAAGTACCACAACATGCCTGCCTCCACAGCTTTTTCCTTGGGGACATGCCTAATTCCTGGCTGATTTGCCTTTCTCGTCTTAGGGTTGGGGTTCGGCCTAGGGCTAGGATTTTTTTAACTAGGAAGCCCTGAGTTCCAGGCTTACTGCATCTGCCAAAGGCATCCCAAAGGGTGTGCAAAAGTGCCACAACATGGCTGCTATCACGGCTTTTCCCTTAGGAAGAACCCTAATACGCGGCTGATTTACCTTCCTAGGGTTACTGTTAGGCTTAGGCCTAGGACTTTTAAAACCAGGGAGCCCTGGGCTCCAGGCACTCTGCAGCTGCGAAAGGCATCCCAAGGGGAGCGCAAAAGTGACACAACTTGGCTGCCACCACTGATATTTCCATGAGACCATCCCGAACCATAGGCTGAATTTCCTTCCTAGGGTTAAGGTTTGAGTTACGCCTAGGGTAAGAGTTCTATTAACCAGAAAGCCCTGAGTTCCAAGAACACAGCAGCTGCGAAGGACTACCCAAGATGATCGCAAAAGTACCGCAACGTGCCTGCCTCCACAGCTTTTTCCTTGGGGACATGCCTAATTCCTGGCTGATTTGCCTTTCTCGTCTTAGGGTTGGGGTTCGGCCTAGGGCTAGGATTTTTTTAACTAGGAAGCCCTGAGTTCCAGGCTTACTTCATCTGCCAAAAGCATCCCAAAGGGAGTGCAAAAGTGCCACAACATGGCTGCTTTCACGGCTTTTCCCTTAGGAAGAACCCTAATACGCGGCTGATTTACCTTCCTAGGGTTACTGTTAGGCTTAGGCCTAGGACTTTTAAAACCAGGAAGCCCTGGGCTCCAGGCACATGCAGCTGTTAAAGGCATCCCAAGAGGGCCGCAGAAGTGACACAACTTGGCTGCCTCTGCTTCTATTCTCATGAGACCATCCCGAACCATAGGCTGATTTTCCTTCCTAGGGTTAAGGTTTGAGTTACGCCTAGGGTAAGAGTTCTATTAACCAGAAAGCCCACAGTTCCAAGAACACAGCAGCTGCGAAGGACTACCCAAGAAGAGCGCAAAAGTACCACAACGTGCCTGCCTCCACAGCTTTTTCCTTGGGGACATGCCTAATTCCTGGCTGATTTGCCTTTCTCGTCTTAGGGTTGGGGTTCGGCCTAGGGCTAGGATTTTTTTAACTAGGAAGCCCTGAGTTCCAGGCACACTGGAGCTGTGAAAGGCATCCAAAAGGGAGTGCAAAAGTGCCACAACATGGTTGCTTTCACGGCTTTTTCCTTGGCAAGAAGCTTAACACCAGGCTGATTTCCCTTCCCAGGGTTACTGTTAGGCTTAGGCCTAGGGCTAGGATTTTTAAAACTAGGAAGCCCTTAGATCCAGGCACACTGCAGCTGTTCAAGGCATCCCAAGGGGAGTACAAAAGTTCAACAACATGGCAGCTTTCACAGCTTTTTCCTTGGCACCATCCCTATACCTAGGCTGATTTATCTGCCTAGGGTTAGGGTTAGGGTTCAGCCTAGGGCTTGGCGTTTTTTAACCAGGAAGCCCTGAGTTCCAGGTTTACTGCATCTGCCAAAGGCATCCCAATAGGAGTGCCAAAGTGCCACAACATGGCTGCTTTCACGGCTTTTCCCTTAGGAAGAACCCTAATACGCGGCTGATTTACCTTCCTAGGGTTACTGTTAGGCTTAGGCCTAGGACTTTTAAAACCAGGAAGCCCTGGGCTCCAGGCACACTGCAGCTGTTAAAGGCATCCCAAGAGGGCCACAGAAGTGACACAACTTGGCTGTCTCTGCTGCTATTCTCATGAGACCATCCCGAACCATAGGCTGATTTTCCTTCCTAGGGTTAAGGTTTGAGTTACGCCTAGGGTAAGGGTTCTATTAACCAGAAAGCCCACAGTTCCAAGAACACAGCAGCTGCGAAGGACTACCCAAGAAGAGCGCAAAAGTACCACAACGTGCCTGCCTCCACAGCTTTTTCCTTGGGGACATGCCTAATTCCTGGCTGATTTGCCTTTCTCGTCTTAGGGTTGGGGTTCGGCCTAGGGCTAGGATTTTTTTAACTAGGAAGCCCTGAGTTCCAGGCTTACTTCATCTGCCAAAGGCATCCCAAAGGGAGTGCAGAAGTGCCACAACATGGCTGCTTTCACGGCTTTCCCCTTAGGAAGAACCCTAATACGCGGCTGATTTACCTTCCTAGGGTTACTGTTAGGCTTAGGCCTAGGACTTTTAAAACCAGGAAGCCCTGGGCTCCAGGCACTCTGCAGCTGCGAAAGGCATCCCAAGGGGAGCGCAAAAGTGACACAACTTGGCTGCCACCACTGATATTTCCATGAGACCATCCCGAACCATAGGCTGAATTTCCTTCCTAGGGTTAAGGTTTGAGTTACGCCTAGGGTAAGGGTTCTATTAACCAGAAAGCCCTGAGTTCCAAGAACACAGCAGCTGCGAAGGACTACCCAAGAAGAGCGCAAAAGTACCACAACATGCCTGCCTCCACCGCATTTTCCTTGGGGACATGCCTAATTCCTGGCTGATTTGCCTTTCTCGTCTTAGGGTTGGGGTTCGGCCTAGGGCTAGGATAGTTTTAACTAGGAAGCCCTGAGTTCCAGGCTTACTGCATCTGCCAAAGGCATCCCAAAGGGAGTGCAGAAGTGCCACAACATGGCTGCTTTCACGGCTTTCCCCTTAGGAAGAACCCTAATACGCGGCTGATTTACCTTCCTAGGGTTACTGTTAGGCTTAGGCCTAGGACTTTTAAAACCAGGAAGCCCTGGGCTCCAGGCACACTGCAGCTGCGAAAGGCATCCCAAGGGGAGCGCAAAAGTGACACAACTTGGCTGCCACCACTGATATTTCCATGAGACCATCCCGAACCATAGGCTGATTTTCATTCCTAGGGTTAAGGTTTGAGTTACGCCCAGGGTAAGGGTTCTATTAACCAGAAAGCCCTGAGTTCCAAGAACACAGCAGCTGCGAAGGACTACCCAAGAAGAGCGCAAAAGTACCACAACATGCCTGCCTCCACAGCTTTTTCCTTGGGGACATGCCTAATTCCTGGCTGATTTGCCTTTCTCGTCTTAGGGTTGGGGTTCGGCCTAGGGCTAGGACTTTTAAAATCAGGAAGCCCTGAGTTCCAGGCACACTGGACCTGTGAAAGACATCCAAAAGGGAGTGCAAAAGTGCCACAACATGGTTGGTTTCACGGCTTTTTCCTTGGCAAGAAGCTTAACACCAGGCTGATTTCCCTTGCCAGGGTTACTGTTATGCTTAGGACTAGGGCCAGGATTTTTAAAACTAGGAAGCCCTTAGATCCAGGCACACTGCAGCTGTTCAAGGCATCCCAAGGGGAGTACAAAAGTTCAACAACATGGCAGCTTTCACAGCTTTTTCCTTGGCACCATCCCTATACCTAGGCTGATTTATCTGCCTAGGGTTAGGGTTAGGGTTCAGCCTAGGGCTTGGCGTTTTTTAACCAGGAAGCCCTGAGTTCCAGGCTTACTGCATCTGCCAAAGGCATCCCAATAGGAGTGCCAAAGTGCCACAACATGGCTGCTTTCACGGCTTTTCCCTTAGGAAGAACCCTAATACGCGGCTGATTTACCTTCCTAGGGTTACTGTTAGGCTTAGGCCTAGGACTTTTAAAACCAGGAAGCCCTGGGCTCCAGGCACACTGCAGCTGTTAAAGGCATCCCAAGAGGGCCACAGAAGTGACACAACTTGGCTGTCTCTGCTGCTATTCTCATGAGACCATCCCGAACCATAGGCTGATTTTCCTTCCTAGGGTTAAGGTTTGAGTTACGCCTAGGGTAAGGGTTCTATTAACCAGAAAGCCCACAGTTCCAAGAACACAGCAGCTGCGAAGGACTACCCAAGAAGAGCGCAAAAGTACCACAACGTGCCTGCCTCCACAGCTTTTTCCTTGGGGACATGCCTAATTCCTGGCTGATTTGCCTTTCTCGTCTTAGGGTTGGGGTTCGGCCTAGGGCTAGGATTTTTTTAACTAGGAAGCCCTGAGTTCCAGGCTTACTTCATCTGCCAAAGGCATCCCAAAGGGAGTGCAGAAGTGCCACAACATGGCTGCTTTCACGGCTTTCCCCTTAGGAAGAACCCTAATACGCGGCTGATTTACCTTCCTAGGGTTACTGTTAGGCTTAGGCCTAGGACTTTTAAAACCAGGAAGCCCTGGGCTCCAGGCACTCTGCAGCTGCGAAAGGCATCCCAAGGGGAGCGCAAAAGTGACACAACTTGGCTGCCACCACTGATATTTCCATGAGACCATCCCGAACCATAGGCTGAATTTCCTTCCTAGGGTTAAGGTTTGAGTTACGCCTAGGGTAAGGGTTCTATTAACCAGAAAGCCCTGAGTTCCAAGAACACAGCAGCTGCGAAGGACTACCCAAGAAGAGCGCAAAAGTACCACAACATGCCTGCCTCCACCGCATTTTCCTTGGGGACATGCCTAATTCCTGGCTGATTTGCCTTTCTCGTCTTAGGGTTGGGGTTCGGCCTAGGGCTAGGATAGTTTTAACTAGGAAGCCCTGAGTTCCAGGCTTACTGCATCTGCCAAAGGCATCCCAAAGGGAGTGCAGAAGTGCCACAACATGGCTGCTTTCACGGCTTTCCCCTTAGGAAGAACCCTAATACGCGGCTGATTTACCTTCCTAGGGTTACTGTTAGGCTTAGGCCTAGGACTTTTAAAACCAGGAAGCCCTGGGCTCCAGGCACACTGCAGCTGCGAAAGGCATCCCAAGGGGAGCGCAAAAGTGACACAACTTGGCTGCCACCACTGATATTTCCATGAGACCATCCCGAACCATAGGCTGATTTTCATTCCTAGGGTTAAGGTTTGAGTTACGCCCAGGGTAAGGGTTCTATTAACCAGAAAGCCCTGAGTTCCAAGAACACAGCAGCTGCGAAGGACTACCCAAGAAGAGCGCAAAAGTACCACAACATGCCTGCCTCCACAGCTTTTTCCTTGGGGACATGCCTAATTCCTGGCTGATTTGCCTTTCTCGTCTTAGGGTTGGGGTTCGGCCTAGGGCTAGGACTTTTAAAATCAGGAAGCCCTGAGTTCCAGGCACACTGGACCTGTGAAAGACATCCAAAAGGGAGTGCAAAAGTGCCACAACATGGTTGGTTTCACGGCTTTTTCCTTGGCAAGAAGCTTAACACCAGGCTGATTTCCCTTGCCAGGGTTACTGTTATGCTTAGGACTAGGGCCAGGATTTTTAAAACTAGGAAGCCCTTAGATCCAGGCACACTGCAGCTGTTCAAGGCATCCCAAGGGGAGTACAAAAGTGCAACAACATGGCAGCTTTCACAGCTTTTTCCTTGGCACTATCCCTATACCTAGGCTGATTTATCTGCCTAGGGTTAGGGTTAGGCTTCAGCCTAGGGCTTGGAGTTTTTTAACCAGGAAGCCCTGAGTTCCAGGCTTACTGCATCTGCCAAAGGCATCCCAAAGGGAGTGCAAAAGTGCCACAACATGGCTGCTTTCACAGCTTTTCCCTTAGGAAGAACCCTAATACCTGGCTGATTTACCTTCCTAGGGTTACTGTTAGGCTTAGACCTAGGACTTTTAAAACCAGGAAGCCCTGGGCTTCAGGCACACTGCAGCTGCGAAAGGCATCCCAAGAGGGCCGCAGAAGTGACACATCTTGGCTGCTTCTACTTGTATTCTCATGAGACCATCCCGAACCATAGGCTGATTTTCCCTCCTAGGGTTAATGTTTGAGTTACGCCTAGGGTAAGAGGTCTATTAACCAGAAAGACCTGAGTTCCAAGAACACAGCAGCTGCGAAGGACTAGCCAAGAAGAGGGCAAAAGTACCACAACATGCCTGCCTCCACAGCTTTTTCCTTGGGGACATGCCTAATTCCTGGCTGATTTGCCTTTCTCGTCTTAGGGTTGGGGTTCGGCCTAGGGCTAGGATTTTTTTAACTAGGAAGCCCTGAGTTCCAGGCTTACTGCATCTGCCAAAGGCATCCCAAAGGGTGTGCAAAAGTGCCACAACATGGCTGCTATCACGGCTTTTCCCTTAGGAAGAACCCTAATACGCGGCTGATTTACCTTCCTAGGGTTACTGTTAGGCTTAGGCCTAGGACTTTTAAAACCAGGGAGCCCTGGGCTCCAGGCACTCTGCAGCTGCGAAAGGCATCCCAAGGGGAGCGCAAAAGTGACACAACTTGGCTGCCACCACTGATATTTCCATGAGACCATCCCGAACCATAGGCTGAATTTCCTTCCTAGGGTTAAGGTTTGAGTTACGCCTAGGGTAAGAGTTCTATTAACCAGAAAGCCCTGAGTTCCAAGAACACAGCAGCTGCGAAGGACTACCCAAGATGATCGCAAAAGTACCACAACGTGCCTGCCTCCACAGCTTTTTCCTTGGGGACATGCCTAATTCCTGGCTGATTTGCCTTTCTCGTCTTAGGGTTGGGGTTCGGCCTAGGGCTAGGATTTTTTTAACTAGGAAGCCCTGAGTTCCAGGCTTACTTCATCTGCCAAAAGCATCCCAAAGGGAGTGCAAAAGTGCCACAACATGGCTGCTTTCACGGCTTTTCCCTTAGGAAGAACCCTAATACGCGGCTGATTTACCTTCCTAGGGTTACTGTTAGGCTTAGGCCTAGGACTTTTAAAACCAGGAAGCCCTGGGCTCCAGGCACATGCAGCTGTTAAAGGCATCCCAAGAGGGCCGCAGAAGTGACACAACTTGGCTGCCTCTGCTTCTATTCTCATGAGACCATCCCGAACCATAGGCTGATTTTCCTTCCTAGGGTTAAGGTTTGAGTTACGCCTAGGGTAAGAGTTCTATTAACCAGAAAGCCCACAGTTCCAAGAACACAGCAGCTGCGAAGGACTACCCAAGAAGAGCGCAAAAGTACCACAACGTGCCTGCCTCCACAGCTTTTTCCTTGGGGACATGCCTAATTCCTGGCTGATTTGCCTTTCTCGTCTTAGGGTTGGGGTTCGGCCTAGGGCTAGGATTTTTTTAACTAGGAAGCCCTGAGTTCCAGGCACACTGGAGCTGTGAAAGGCATCCAAAAGGGAGTGCAAAAGTGCCACAACATGGTTGCTTTCACGGCTTTTTCCTTGGCAAGAAGCTTAACACCAGGCTGATTTCCCTTCCCAGGGTTACTGTTAGGCTTAGGCCTAGGGCTAGGATTTTTAAAACTAGGAAGCCCTTAGATCCAGGCACACTGCAGCTGTTCAAGGCATCCCAAGGGGAGTACAAAAGTTCAACAACATGGCAGCTTTCACAGCTTTTTCCTTGGCACCATCCCTATACCTAGGCTGATTTATCTGCCTAGGGTTAGGGTTAGGGTTCAGCCTAGGGCTTGGCGTTTTTTAACCAGGAAGCCCTGAGTTCCAGGCTTACTGCATCTGCCAAAGGCATCCCAATAGGAGTGCCAAAGTGCCACAACATGGCTGCTTTCACGGCTTTTCCCTTAGGAAGAACCCTAATACGCGGCTGATTTACCTTCCTAGGGTTACTGTTAGGCTTAGGCCTAGGACTTTTAAAACCAGGAAGCCCTGGGCTCCAGGCACACTGCAGCTGTTAAAGGCATCCCAAGAGGGCCACAGAAGTGACACAACTTGGCTGTCTCTGCTGCTATTCTCATGAGACCATCCCGAACCATAGGCTGATTTTCCTTCCTAGGGTTAAGGTTTGAGTTACGCCTAGGGTAAGAGTTCTATTAACCAGAAAGCCCACAGTTCCAAGAACACAGCAGCTGCGAAGGACTACCCAAGAAGAGCGCAAAAGTACCACAACGTGCCTGCCTCCACAGCTTTTTCCTTGGGGACATGCCTAATTCCTGGCTGATTTGCCTTTCTCGTCTTAGGGTTGGGGTTCGGCCTAGGGCTAGGATTTTTTTAACTAGGAAGCCCTGAGTTCCAGGCTTACTTCATCTGCCAAAGGCATCCCAAAGGGAGTGCAGAAGTGCCACAACATGGCTGCTTTCACGGCTTTCCCCTTAGGAAGAACCCTAATACGCGGCTGATTTACCTTCCTAGGGTTACTGTTAGGCTTAGGCCTAGGACTTTTAAAACCAGGAAGCCCTGGGCTCCAGGCACTCTGCAGCTGCGAAAGGCATCCCAAGGGGAGCGCAAAAGTGACACAACTTGGCTGCCACCACTGATATTTCCATGAGACCATCCCGAACCATAGGCTGAATTTCCTTCCTAGGGTTAAGGTTTGAGTTACGCCTAGGGTAAGGGTTCTATTAACCAGAAAGCCCTGAGTTCCAAGAACACAGCAGCTGCGAAGGACTACCCAAGAAGAGCGCAAAAGTACCACAACATGCCTGCCTCCACCGCTTTTTCCTTGGGGACATGCCTAATTCCTGGCTGATTTGCCTTTCTCGTCTTAGGGTTGGGGTTCGGCCTAGGGCTAGGATATTTTTAACTAGGAAGCCCTGAGTTCCAGGCTTACTGCATCTGCCAAAGGCATCCCAAAGGGAGTGCAGAAGTGCCACAACATGGCTGCTTTCACGGCTTTTCCCTTAGGAAGAACCCTAATACGCGGCTGATTTACCTTCGTAGGGTTACTGTTAGGCTTAGGCCTAGGACTTTTAAAACCAGGAAGCCCTGGGCTCCAGGCACACTGCAGCTGTTCAAGGCATCCCAAGGGGAGCGCAAAAGTGACACAACTTGGCTGCCTCTGCTGCTATTCTCATGAGACCATCCCGAAACATAGGCTGATTTTCCTTCCTAGGGTTAAGGTTTGAGTTACGCCTGGGGTAAGGGTTCTATTAACCAGAAAGCCCTGAGTTCCAAGAACACAGCAGCTGCGAAGGACTACCCAAGATGAGCGCAAAAGTACCACAACGTGCCTCCTCCACAGCTTTTTGCTTGGGGACATGCCTAATTCCTGGCTGATTTGCCTTTCTCGTCTTAGGGTTGGGGTTCGGCCTAGGGCTAGCATTTTTTTAACTAGGAAGCCCTGAGTTCCAGGCTTACTTCATCTGCCAAAAGCATCCCAAAGGGAGTGCAAAAGTGCCACAACATGGCTGCTTTCACGGCTTTTCCCTTAGGAAGAACCCTAATACGCGGCTGATTTACCTTCCTAGGGTTACTGTTAGGCTTAGGCCTAGGACTTTTAAAACCAGGAAGCCCTGGGCTCCAGGCACATGCAGCTGTTAAAGGCATCCCAAGAGGGCCGCAGAAGTGACACAACTTGGCTGCCTCTGCTGCTATTCTCATGAGACCATCCCGAACCATAGGCTGATTTTCCTTCCTAGGGTTAAGGTTTGAGTTACGCCTAGGGTAAGAGTTCTATTAACCAGAAAGCCCTGAGTTCCAAGAACACAGCAGCTGCGAAGGACTACCCAAGAAGAGCGCAAAAGTACCACAACGTGCCTGCCTCCACAGCTTTTTCCTTGGGGACATGCCTAATTCCTGGCTGATTTGCCTTTCTCCTCTTAGGGTTGGGGTTCGGCCTAGGGCTAGGATTTTTTTAACTAGGAAGCCCTGAGTTCCAGGCTTACTTCATCTGCCAAAAGTATCCCAAAGGGAGTGCCAAAGTGCCACAACATGGCTGCTTTCACGGCTTTTCCCTTAGGAAGAACCCTAATACGCGGCTGATTTACCTTCCTAGGGTTACTGTTAGGCTTAGGCCTAGGACCTTTAAAACCAGGAAGCCCTGGGCTCCAGGCACACTGCAGCTGTTAAAGGCATCCCAAGAGGGCCACAGAAGTGACACAACTTGGCTGCCTCTGCTGCTATTCTCATGAGACCATCCCGAACCATAGGCTGATTTTCCTTCCTAGGGTTAAGGTTTGAGTTACGCCTAGGGTAAGAGTTCTATTAACCAGAAAGCCCACAGTTCCAAGAACACAGCAGCTGCGAAGGACTACCCAAGAAGAGCGCAAAAGTACCACAACGTGCCTGCCTCCACAGCTTTTTCCTTGGGGACATGCCTAATTCCTGGCTGATTTGCCTTTCTCGTCTTAGGGTTGGGGTTCGGCCTAGGGCTAGGATTTTTTTAACTAGGAAGCCCTGAGTTCCAGGCTTACTTCATCTGCCAAAGGCATCCCAAAGGGAGTGCAGAAGTGCCACAACATGGCTGCTTTCACGGCTTTCCCCTTAGGAAGAACCCTAATACGCGGCTGATTTACCTTCCTAGGGTTACTGTTAGGCTTAGGCCTAGGACTTTTAAAACCAGGAAGCCCTGGGCTCCAGGCACACTGCAGCTGCGAAAGGCATCCCAAGGGGAGCGCAAAAGTGACACAACTTGGCTGCCACCACTGATATTTCCATGAGACCATCCCGAACCATAGGCTGATTTTCATTCCTAGGGTTAAGGTTTGAGTTACGCCTAGGGTAAGGGTTCTATTAACCAGAAAGCCCTGAGTTCCAAGAACACAGCAGCTGCGAAGGACTACCCAAGAAGAGCGCAAAAGTACCACAACATGCCTGCCTCCACAGCTTTTTCCTTGGGGACATGCCTAATTCCTGGCTGATTTGCCTTTCTCGTCTTAGGGTTGGGGTTCGGCCTAGGGCTAGGACTTTTAAAATCAGGAAGCCCTGAGTTCCAGGCACACTGGACCTGTGAAAGACATCCAAAAGGGAGTGCAAAAGTGCCACAACATGGTTGGTTTCACGGCTTTTTCCTTGGCAAGAAGCTTAACACCAGGCTGATTTCCCTTGCCAGGGTTACTGTTATGCTTAGGACTAGGGCCAGGATTTTTAAAACTAGGAAGCCCTTAGATCCAGGCACACTGCAGCTGTTCAAGGCATCCCAAGGGGAGTACAAAAGTGCAACAACATGGCAGCTTTCACAGCTTTTTCCTTGGCACTATCCCTATACCTAGGCTGATTTATCTGCCTAGGGTTAGGGTTAGGCTTCAGCCTAGGGCTTGGAGTTTTTTAACCAGGAAGCCCTGAGTTCCAGGCTTACTGCATCTGCCAAAGGCATCCCAAAGGGAGTGCAAAAGTGCCACAACATGGCTGCTTTCACAGCTTTTCCCTTAGGAAGAACCCTAATACGCGGCTGATTTACCTTCCTAGGGTTACTGTTAGGCTTAGACCTAGGACTTTTAAAACCAGGAAGCCCTGGGCTTCAGGCACACTGCAGCTGCGAAAGGCATCCCAAGAGGGCCGCAGAAGTGACACATCTTGGCTGCCTCTACTTGTATTCTCATGAGACCATCCCGAACCATAGGCTGATTTTCCCTCCTAGGGTTAATGTTTGAGTTACGCCTAGGGTAAGAGGTCTATTAACCAGAAAGACCTGAGTTCCAAGAACACAGCAGCTGCGAAGGACTAGCCAAGAAGAGGGCAAAAGTACCACAACATGCCTGCCTCCACAGCTTTTTCCTTGGGGACATGCCTAATTCCTGGCTGATTTGCCTTTCTCGTCTTAGGGTTGGGGTTCGGCCTAGGGCTAGGATTTTTTTAACTAGGAAGCCCTGAGTTCCAGGCTTACTGCATCTGCCAAAGGCATCCCAAAGGGTGTGCAAAAGTGCCACAACATGGCTGCTATCACGGCTTTTCCCTTAGGAAGAACCCTAATACGCGGCTGATTTACCTTCCTAGGGTTACTGTTAGGCTTAGGCCTAGGACTTTTAAAACCAGGAAGCCCTGGGCTCCAGGCACTCTGCAGCTGCGAAAGGCATCCCAAGGGGAGCGCAAAAGTGACACAACTTGGCTGCCACCACTGATATTTCCATGAGACCATCCCGAACCATAGGCTGAATTTCCTTCCTAGGGTTAAGGTTTGAGTTACGCCTAGGGTAAGAGTTCTATTAACCAGAAAGCCCTGAGTTCCAAGAACACAGCAGCTGCGAAGGACTACCCAAGATGAGCGCAAAAGTACCACAACGTGCCTGCCTCCACAGCTTTTTCCTTGGGGACATGCCTAATTCCTGGCTGATTTGCCTTTCTCGTCTTAGGGTTGGGGTTCGGCCTAGGGCTAGGATTTTTTTAACTAGGAAGCCCTGAGTTCCAGGCTTACTTCATCTGCCAAAAGCATCCCAAAGGGAGTGCAAAAGTGCCACAACATGGCTGCTTTCACGGCTTTTCCCTTAGGAAGAACCCTAATACGCGGCTGATTTACCTTCCTAGGGTTACTGTTAGGCTTAGGCCTAGGACTTTTAAAACCAGGAAGCCCTGGGCTCCAGGCACATGCAGCTGTTAAAGGCATCCCAAGAGGGCCGCAGAAGTGACACAACTTGGCTGCCTCTGCTTCTATTCTCATGAGACCATCCCGAACCATAGGCTGATTTTCCTTCCTAGGGTTAAGGTTTGAGTTACGCCTAGGGTAAGAGTTCTATTAACCAGAAAGCCCTGAGTTCCAAGAACACAGCAGCTGCGAAGGACTACCCAAGAAGAGCGCAAAAGTACCACAACGTGCCTGCCTCCACAGCTTTTTCCTTGGGGACATGCCTAATTCCTGGCTGATTTGCCTTTCTCGTCTTAGGGTTGGGGTTCGGCCTAGGGCTAGGATTTTTTTAACTAGGAAGCCCTGAGTTCCAGGCACACTGGAGCTGTGAAAGGCATCCAAAAGGGAGTGCAAAAGTGCCACAACATGGTTGCTTTCACGGCTTTTTCCTTGGCAAGAAGCTTAACACCAGGCTGATTTCCCTTCCCAGGGTTACTGTTAGGCTTAGGCCTAGGGCTAGGATTTTTAAAACTAGGAAGCCC
Source organism: Ammospiza maritima maritima (assembly GCA_036010785.1). NCBI lineage: Eukaryota > Metazoa > Chordata > Aves > Passeriformes > Passerellidae > Ammospiza > Ammospiza maritima. The sequence goes on from CM069694.1 coordinate 6,588,672, forward strand.
TTAGATCCAGGCACACTGCAGCTGTTCAAGGCATCCCAAGGGGAGTACAAAAGTTCAACAACATGGCAGCTTTCACAGCTTTTTCCTTGGCACCATCCCTATACCTAGGCTGATTTATCTGCCTAGGGTTAGGGTTAGGGTTCAGCCTAGGGCTTGGCGTTTTTTAACCAGGAAGCCCTGAGTTCCAGGCTTACTGCATCTGCCAAAGGCATCCCAAAGGGAGTGCAGAAGTGCCACAACATGGCTGCTTTCACGGCTTTTCCCTTAGGAAGAACCCTAATACGCGGCTGATTTACCTTCCTAGGGTTACTGTTACGCTTAGGCCTAGGACTTTTAAAACCAGGAAGCCCTGGGCTCCAGGCACACTGCAGCTGTTCAAGGCATCCCAAGGGGAGCGCAAAAGTGACACAACTTGGCTGCCTCTGCTGCTATTCTCATGAGACCATCCCGAATCATAGGCTGATTTTCCTTCCTAGGGTTAAGGTTTGAGTTACGCCTAGGGTAAGGGTTCTATTAACCAGAAAGCCCTGAGTTCCAAGAACACAGCAGCTGCGAAGGACTACCCAAGAAGAGCGCAAAAGTACCACAACATGCCTGCGTCGATAGCTTTTTCCTTGGGGACATGTCTAATTCCTGGCTGATTTGCCTTTCTCGTCTTAGGGTTGGGGCTCGGCCTAGGGCTAGGATTTTTTTAACTAGGAAGCCCTGAGTTCCAGGCTTACTGCATCTGCCAAAGGCATCCCAAAGGGAGTGCAGAAGTGCCACAACATGGCTGCTTTCACGGCTTTTCCCTTAGGAAGAACCCTAATACGCGGCTGATTTACCTTCCCAGGGTAACTGTTAGGCTTAGGCCTAGGACTTTTAAAACCAGGAAGCCCTGGGCTCCAGGCACACTGCAGCTGCGAAAGGCATCCCAATGGGAGCGCAAAAGTGACACAACTTGGCTGCCACCACTGATATTTCCATGAGACCATCCCGAACCATAGGCTGATTTTCCTTCCTAGGGTTAAGGTTTGAGTTACGCCTAGGGTAAGGGTTCTATTAACCAGAAAGCCCTGAGTTCCAAGAACACAGCAGCTGCGAAGGACTACCCAAGAAGAGCGCAAAAGTACCACAACGTGCCTGCCTCCACAGCTTTTTCCTTGGGGACATGTCTAATTCCTGGCTGATTTGCCTTTCTCGTCTTAGGGTTGGGGTTCGGCCTAGGGCTAGGATTTTTTTAACTAGGAAGCCCTGAGTTCCAGGCTTACTTCATCTGCCAAAGGCATCCCAAAGGGAGTGCAGAAGTGCCACAACATGGCTGCTTTCACGGCTTTTCCCTTAGGAAGAACCCTAATACGCGGCTGATTTACCTTCCTAGGGTTACTGTTAGGCTTAGGCCTAGGACTTTTAAAACCAGGAAGCCCTGGGCTCCAGGCACATGCAGCTGTTAAAGGCATCCCAAGGGGAGCGCAAAAGTGACACAACTTGGCTGCCACCACTGCTATTTCCATGAGACCATCCCGAACCATAGGCTGATTTTCCTTCCTAGGGTGAAGGTTTGAGTTACGCCTAGGGTAAGGGTTCTATTAACCAGAAAGCCCTGAGTTCCAAGAACACAGCAGCTGCGAAGGACTAGCCAAGAAGAGCGGAAAAGTACCACAACATGCCTGCCTCCACAGCTTTTTCCTTGGGGACATGCCTAATTCCTGGCTGATTTGCCTTTCTCGTCTTAGGGTTGGGGTTCGGCCTAGGGCTAGGATTTTTAAAATCAGGAAGCCCTGAGTTCCAGGCACACTGGAGCTGTGAAAGGCATCCAAAAGGGAGTGCAAAAGTGCCACAACATGGTTGCTTTCACGGCTTTTTCCTTGGCAAGAAGCTTAACACCAGGCTGATTTCCCTTCCCAGGGTTACTGTAAGGCTTAGGCCTTGGGCTAGGATTTTTAAAACTAGGAAGCCCTTAGATCCAGGCACACTGCAGCTGTTCAAGGCATCCCAAGGGGAGTACAAAAGTGCAACAACATGGCAGCTTTCACAGCTTTTTCCTTGGCACCATCCCTATACCTAGGCTGATTTATCTGCCTAGGGTTAGGGTTAGGGTTCAGCCTAGGGCTTGGAGTTTTTTAACTAGGAAGCCCTGAGTTCCAGGCTTACTGCATCTGCCAAAGGCATCCCAAAGGGAGTGCAGAAGTGCCACAACATGGCTGCTTTCACGGCTTTTCCCTTAGGAAGAACCCTAATACCCGGCTGATTTACCTTCCTAGGGTTACTGTTAGGCTTAGGCCTAGGAGTTTTAAAACCAGGAAGCCCTGGGCTCCAGGCACATGCAGCTGTTAAAGGCATCCCAAGAGGGCCGCAGAAGTGACACAACTTGGCTGCCTCTGCTTCTATTCTCATGAGACCATTCCGAACCATAGGCTGATTTTCCTTCCTAGGGTTAATGTTTGAGTTTCGCCGAGGGTAAGAGGTCTATTAACCAGAAAGACCTGAGTTCCAAGAACACAGCAGCTGTGAAGGACTACCCAAGATGAGCGCAAAAGTACCGCAACATGCCTGCCTCCACAGCTTTTTCCTTGGGGACATGCCTAATTCCTGGCTGATTTGCCTTTCTCGTCTTAGGCTTGGGGTTCGGCCTAGGGCTAGGATTTTTTTAGCTAGGAAGCCCTGAGTTCCAGGCTTACTGCATCTGCCAAAGGCATCCCAAAGGGAGTGCAGAAGTGCCACAACATGGCTGCTTTCACAGCTTTTCCCTTAGGAAGAACCCTAATACGCGGCTGATTTACCTTCCTAGGGTTACTGTTAGGCTTAGGCCTAGGACTTTTAAAACCAGGAAGCCCTGGGCTCCATGCACACTGCAGCCGCGAAAGGCATCCCAATGGGAGCGCAAAAGTGACACAACTTGGCTGCCACCACTGATATTTCCATGAGACCATCCCGAACCATAGGCTGATTTTCCTTCCTAGGGTTAAGGTTTGAGTTACGCCTAGGGTAAGGGTTCTATTAACCAGAAAGCCCTGAGTTCCAAGAACACAGCAGCTGCGAAGGACTACCCAAGAAGAGCGCAAAAGTACCACAACATGCCTGCCTCCACAGCTTTTTCCTTGGGGACATGTCTAATTCCTGGCTGATTTGCCTTTCTCGTCTTAGGGTTGGGGTTCGGCCTAGGGCTAGGATTTTTTTAACTAGGAAGCCCTGAGTTCCAGGCTTACTTCATCTGCCAAAGGCATCCCAAAGGGAGTGCAGAAGTGCCACAACATGGCTGCTTTCACGGCTTTTCCCTTAGGAAGAACCCTAATACGCGGCTGATTTACCTTCCTAGGGTTACTGTTAGGCTTAGGCCTAGGACTTCTAAAACCAGGAAGCCCTGGGCTCCAGGCACATGCAGGTGTTAAAGGCATCCCAAGGGGAGCGCAAAAGTGACACAACTTGGCTGCCACCACTGCTATTTCCATGAGACCATCACGAACCATAGGCTGATTTTCCTTCCTAGGGTGAAGGTTTGAGTTACGCCTAGGGTAAGGGTTCTATTAACCAGAAAGCCCTGAGTTCCAAGAACACAGCAGCTGCGAAGGACTACCCAAGAAGAGCGCAAAAGTACCACAACATGCCTGCCTCCACAGCTTTTTCCTTGGGGACATGCCTAATTCCTGGCTGATTTGCCTTTCTCGTCTTAGGGTTGGGGTTCGGCCTAGGGCTAGGATTTTTTTAACTAGGAAGCCCTGAGTTCCAGGCTTACTGCATCTGCCAAAGGCATCCCAAAGGGAGTGCAGAAGTGCCACAACATGGCTGCTTTCACGGCTTTTCCCTTAGGAAGAACCCTAATACGCGGCTGATTTACCTTCCTAGGGTTACTGTTAGGCTTAGGCCTAGGACTTTTAAAACCAGGAAGCCCTGGGCTCCAGGCACATGCAGCTGTTAAAGGCATCCCAAGGGGAGCGCAAAAGTGACACAACTTGGCTGCCACCACTGCTATTTCCATGAGACCATCCCGAACCATAGGCTGATTTTCCTTCCTAGGGTTAAGGTTTGAGTTACGCCTAGGGTAAGGGTTCTATTAACCAGAAAGCCCTGAGTTCCAAGAACACAGCAGCTGCGAAGGACTAGCCAAGAAGAGCGCAAAAGTACCACAACATGCCTGCCTCCACAGCTTTTTCCTTGGGGACATGCCTAATTCCTGGCTGATTTGCCTTTCTCGTCTTAGGGTTGGGGTTCGGCCTAGGGCTAGGATTTTTTTAACTAGGAAGCCCTGAGTTCCAGGCACACTGGAGCTGTGAAAGGCATCCCAAAGGGAGTGCAAAAGTGCCACAACATGGCTGCTTTCACGGCTTTTTCCTTGGCAAGAAGCTTAACACCAGGCTGATTTCCCTTCCCAGGGTTACTGTTAGGCTTAGGCCTAGGGCTAGGATTTTTAAAACTAGGAAGCCCTTAGATCCAGGCACACTGCAGCTGTTCAAGGCATCCCAAGGGGAGTACAAAAGTGCAACAACATGGCAGCTTTCACAGCTTTTTCCTTGGCACCATCCCTATACCTAGGCTGATTTATCTGCCTAGGGTTAGGGTTAGGCTTCAGCCTAGGGCTTGGAGTTTTTTAACCAGGAAGCCCTGAGTTCCAGGCTTACTGCATCTGCCAAAGGCATCCCAAAGGGAGTGCAGAAGTGCCACAACATGGCTGCTTTCACGGCTTTTCCCTTAGGAAGAACCCTAATACCCGGCTGATTTACCTTCCTAGGGTTACTGTTAGGCTTAGGCCTAGGACTTTTAAAACCAGGAAGCCCTGGGCTCCAGGCACTCTGCAGCTGCGAAAGGCATCCCAAGGGGAGCGCAAAAGTGACACAACTTGGCTGCCACCACTGATATTTCCATGAGACCATCCCGAACCATAGGCTGATTTTCCTTCCTAGGGTGAAGGTTTGAGTTACGCCTAGGGTAACGGTTCTATTAACCAGAAAGCCCTGAGTTCCAAGAACACAGCAGCTGCGAAGGACTACCCAAGAAGAGCGGAAAAGTACCACAACATGCCTGCCTCCACAGCTTTTTCCTTGGGGACATGTCTAATTCCTGGCTGATTTGCCTTTCTCTTCTTAGGGTTGGGGTTCGGCCTAGGGCTATGATTTTTTTAACTAGGAAGCCCTGAGTTCCAGGCTTACTGCATCTGCCAAAGGCATCCCAAAGGGAGTGCAGAAGTGCCACAACATGGCTGCTTTCACGTCTTTTCCCTTAGGAAGAACCCTAATACGCGGCTGATTTACCTTCCTAGGGTTACTGTTAGGCTTAGGCCTAGGACTTTTAAAACCAGGAAGCCCTGGGCTCCAGGCACTCTGCAGCTGTCAAAGGCATCCCAAGAGGGCCGCAAAAGTTACACAACTTGGTTGCCTCTGCTGCTATTTCCATGAGACCATCCCGAACCATAGGCTGATTTTCCTTCCTAGGGTGAAGGTTTGAGTTACGCCTAGGGTAAGGGTTCTATTAACCAGAAAGCCCTGAGCTCCAAGAACACAGCAGCTGCGAAGGACTACCCAAGAAGAGCGCAAAAGTACCACAACGTGCCTGCCTCCACAGCTTTTTCCTTGGGGACATGCCTAATTCCTGGCTGATTTGCCTTTCTCGTCTTAGGGTTGGCGTTCGGCCTAGGGCTAGGACTTTTAAAATCAGGAAGCCCTGAGTTCCAGGCACACTGGAGCTGTGAAAGGCATCCAAAAGGGAGTGCAAAAGTGCCACAACATGGCTGCTTTCACGGCTTTTTCCTTGGCAAGAAGATTAACACCAGGCTGATTTCCCTTCCCAGGGTTACTGTAAGGCTCAGGCCTTGGGCTAGGATTTTTAAAACTAGGAAGCCCTTAGATCCAGGCACACTGCAGCTGTTCAAGGCATCCCAAGGGGAGTACAAATGTGCAACAACATGGCAGCTTTCACAGCTTTTTCCTTGGCACCATCCCTATACCTAGGCTGATTTATCTGCCTAGGGTTAGGGTTAGGGTTCAGCCTAGGGCTTGGAGTTTTTTAACCAGGAAGCCCTGAGTTCCAGGCTTACTGCATCTGCCAAAGGCATCCCAAAGGGAGTGCAGAAGTGCCACAACATGGCTGCTTTCACGGCTTTTCCCTTAGGAAGAACCCTAATACGCGGCTGATTTACCTTCCTAGGGTTACTGTTAGGCTTAGGCCTAGGACTTTTAAAACCAGGAAGCCCTGGTCTCCAGGCACTCTGCAGCTGCGAAAGGCATCCCAAGAGGGCCGCAAAAGTGACACAACTTGGCTGCCTCTGCTGCTATTTCCATGAGACCATCCCGAACCATAGGCTGATTTTCCTTCCTAGGGTGAAGGTTTGAGTTACGCCTAGGGTAAGGGTTCTATTAACCAGAAAGCCCTGAGTCCCAAGAACACAGCAGCTGCGAAGGACTACCCAAGAAGAGCGCAAAAGTACCACAACGTGCCTGCCTCCACAGCTTTTTCCTTGGGGACATGCCTAATTCCTGGCTGATTTGCCTTTCTCGTCTTAGGGTTGGGGTTCGGCCTAGGGCTAGGATTTTTAAAATCAGGAAGCCCTGAGTTCCAGGCACACTGGAGCTGTGAAAGGCATCCAAAAGGGAGTGCAAAAGTGCCACAACATGGTTGCTTTCACGGCTTTTTCCTTGGCAAGAAGCTTAACACCTGGCTGATTTCCCTTCCCAGGGTTACTGTAAGGCTTAGGCCTTGGGCTAGGATTTTTAAAACTAGGAAGCCCTTAGATCCAGGCACACTGCAGCTGTTCAAGGCATCCCAAGGGGAGTACAAAAGTGCAACAACATGGCAGCTTTCACAGCTTTTTCCTTGGCACCATCCCTATACCTAGGCTGATTTATCTGCCTAGGGTTAGGGTTAGGGTTCAGCCTAGGGCTTGGAGTTTTTTAACCAGGAAGCCCTGAGTTCCAGGCTTACTGCATCTGCCAAAGGCATCCCAAAGGGAGTGCAGAAGTGCCACAACATGGCTGCTTTCACGGCTTTTCCCTTAGGAAGAACCCTAATACCCGGCTGATTTACCTTCCTAGGGTTACTGTTAGGCTTAGGCCTAGGACTTTTAAAACCAGGAAGCCCTGGGCTCCAGGCACACTGCAGCTGTTAAAGGCATCCCAAGAGGGCCGCAGAAGTGACACAACTTGGCTGCCTCTGCTTCTATTCTCATGAGACCATCCCGAACCATAGGCTGATTTTCCTTCCTAGGTTAATGTTTGAGTTTCGCCTATGGTAAGAGGTCTATTAACCAGAAAGACCTGAGTTCCAAGAACACAGCAGCTGCGAAGGACTACCCAAGAAGAGCGCAAAAGTACCGCAACATGCCTGCCTCCACAGCTTTTTCCTTGGGGACATGCCTAATTCCTGGCTGATTTGCCTTTCTCGTCTTAGGGTTGGCGTTCGGCCTTGGGCTAGGATTTTTAAAATCAGGAAGCCCTGAGTTCCAGGCACACTGGAGCTGTGAAAGGCATCCAAAAGGGAGTGCAAAAGTGCCACAACATGGTTGCTTTCACGGCTTTTTCCTTGGCAAGAAGCTTAACACCAGGCTGATTTCCCTTCCCAGGGTTACTGTAAGGCTTAGGCCTTGGGCTAGGATTTTTAAAACTAGGAAGCCCTTAGATCCAGGCACACTGCAGCTGTTCAAGGCATCCCAAGGGGAGTACAAAAGTGCAACAACATGGCAGCTTTCACAGCTTTTTCCTTGGCACCATCCCTATACCTAGGCTGATTTATCTGCCTAGGGTTAGGGTTAGGCTTCAGCCTAGGGCTTGGAGTTTTTTAACCAGGAAGCCCTGAGTTCCAGGCTTACTGCAGCTGCCAAAGGCATCCCAAAGGGTGTGCAAAAGTGCCACAACATGGCTGCTTTCACGGCTTTTCCCTTAGGAAGAACCCTAATACCTGGCTGATTTACCTTCCTAGGGTTACTGTTAGGCTTAGACCTAGGACTTTTAAAATCAGGAAGCCCTGGGCTTCAGGCACACTGCAGCTGTTAAAGGCATCCCAAGAGGGCCGCAGAAAAGACACATCTTGGCTGCCTCTGCTTCTATTCTCATGAGACCATCCCGAACCATAGGCTGATTTTCCTTCCTATGGTTAATGTTTGAGTTTCGCCTAGGGTAAGAGGCCTATTAACCAGAAAGACCTTAGTTCCAAGAACACAGCAGCTGCGAAGGACTAGCCAAGAAGAGCGCAAAAGTACCACAACATGCCTGCCTCCACAGCTTTTTCCTTGGGGACATGCCTAATTCCTGGCTGATTTGCCTTTCTCGTCTTAGGGTTGGGGTTCGGCCTAGGGCTAGGATTTTTTTAACTAGGAAGCCCTGAGTTCCAGGCTTACTGCATCTGCCAAAGGCATCCCAAAGGGAGTGCAGAAGTGCCACAACATGGCTGCTTTCACGGCTTTTCCCTTAGGAAGAACCCTAATACCCGGCTGATTTACCTTCCTAGGGTTACTGTTAGGCTTAGGCCTAGGACTTTTAAAACCAGGAAGCCCTGGGCTCCAGGCACACTGCAGCTGTTAAAGGCATCCCAAGAGGGCCGCAGAAGTGACACAACTTGGCTGCCTCTGCTTCTATTCTCATGAGACCATCCCGAACCATAGGCTGATTTTCCTTCCTAGGGTGAAGGTTTGAGTTACGCCTAGGGTAAGGGTTCTATTAACCAGAAAGCCCTGAGTCCCAAGAACACAGCAGCTGCGAAGGACTACCCAAGAAGAGCGCAAAAGTACCACAACGTGCCTGCCTCCACAGCTTTTTCCTTGGGGACATGCCTAATTCCTGGCTGATTTGCCTTTCTCGTCTTAGGGTTGGGGTTCGGCCTAGGGCTAGGATTTTTAAAATCAGGAAGCCCTGAGTTCCAGGCACACTGGAGCTGTGAAAGGCATCCAAAAGGGAGTGCAAAAGTGCCACAACATGGTTGCTTTCACGGCTTTTTCCTTGGCAAGAAGCTTAACACCTGGCTGATTTCCCTTCCCAGGGTTACTGTAAGGCTTAGGCCTTGGGCTAGGATTTTTAAAACTAGGAAGCCCTTAGATCCAGGCACACTGCAGCTGTTCAAGGCATCCCAAGGGGAGTACAAAAGTGCAACAACATGGCAGCTTTCACAGCTTTTTCCTTGGCACCATCCCTATACCTAGGCTGATTTATCTGCCTAGGGTTAGGGTTAGGCTTCAGCCTAGGGCTTGGAGTTTTTTAACCAGGAAGCCCTGAGTTCCAGGCTTACTGCATCTGCCAAAGGCATCCCAAAGGGAGTGCAGAAGTGCCACAACATGGCTGCTTTCACGGCTTTTCCCTTAGGAAGAACCCTAATACCCGGCTGATTTACCTTCCTAGGGTTACTGTTAGGCTTAGGCCTAGGACTTTTAAAACCAGGAAGCCCTGGGCTCCAGGCACTCTGCAGCTGCGAAAGGCATCCCAAGGGGAGCGCAAAAGTGACACAACTTGGCTGCCACCACTGATATTTCCATGAGACCATCCCGAACCATAGGCTGATTTTCCTTCCTAGGGTGAAGGTTTGAGTTACGCCTAGGGTAACGGTTCTATTAACCAGAAAGCCCTGAGTTCCAAGAACACAGCAGCTGCGAAGGACTACCCAAGAAGAGCGCAAAAGTACCACAACATGCCTGCCTCCACAGCTTTTTCCTTGGGGACATGTCTAATTCCTGGCTGATTTGCCTTTCTCTTCTTAGGGTTGGTGTTCGGCCTAGGGCTATGATTTTTTTAACTAGGAAGCCCTGAGTTCCAGGCTTACTGCATCTGCCAAAGGCATCCCAAAGGGAGTGCAAAAGTGCCACAACATGGCTGCTTTCACGGCTTTTCCCTTAAGAAGAACCCTAATACGCGGCTGATTTACCTTCCTAGGGTTACTGTTAGGCTTAGGCCTAGGACTTTTAAAACCAGGAAGCCCTGGGCTCCAGGCACTCTGCAGCTGCGAAAGGCATCCCAAGGGGAGCGCAAAAGTGACACAACTTGGCTGCCACCACTGATACTTCCATGAGACCATCTCAAAACATAGGCTAATTTTCCTTCCTAGGGTTAAGGTTTGAGTTACGCCTAGGGTAAGGGTTCTATTAACCAGAAAGCCCTGAGTTCCAAGAACACAGCAGCTGCGAAGGACTAGCCAAGAAGAGCGGAAAAGTACCACAACATGCCTGCCTCCACAGCTTTTTCCTTGGGGACATGCCTAATTCCTGGCTGATTTGCCTTTCTCGTCTTAGGCTTGGGGTTCGGCCTAGGGCTAGGATTTTTTTAACTAGGAAGCCCTGAGTTCCAGGCACACTGGAGCTGTGAAAGGCATCCCAAAGGGAGTGCAAAAGTGCCACAACATGGTTGCTTTCACGGCTTTTTCCTTGGCAAGAAGCTTAACACCAGGCTGATTTCCCTTCCCAGGGTTACTGTTAGGCTTAGGCCTAGGGCTAGGATTTTTAAAACTAGGAAGCCCTTAGATCCAGGCACACTGCAGCTGTTCAAGGCATCCCAAGGGGAGTACAAAAGTGCAACAACATGGCAGCTTTCACAGCTTTTTCCTTGGCACTATCCCTATACCTAGGCTGATTTATCTGCCTAGGGTTAGGGTTAGGCTTCAGCCTAGGGCTTGGAGTTTTTTAACCAGGAAGCCCTGAGTTCCAGGCTTACTGCATCTGCCAAAGGCATCCCAAAGGGAGTGCAAAAGTGCCACAACATGGCTGCTATCACGGCTTTTCCCTTAGGAAGAACCCTAATACCTGGCTGATTTACCTTCCTAGGGTTACTGTTAGGCTTAGACCTAGGACTTTTAAAACCAGGAAGCCCTGGGCTTCAGGTACACTGCAGCTGTTAAAGGCATCCCAAGAGGGCCGCAGAAATGACACATCTTGGCTGCCTCTGCTTCTATTCTCATGAGACCATCCCGAACCATAGGCTGATTTTCCTTCCTAGGGTTAATGTTTGAGTTTCGCCTAGGGTAAGAGGTCTATTAACCAGAAAGACCTGAGTTCCAAGAACACAGCAGCTGCGAAGGACTAGCCAAGAAGAGCGCAAAAGTACCACAACATGCCTGCCTCCACAGCTTTTTCCTTGGGGACATGCCTAATTCCTGCCTGATTTGCCTTTCTCGTCTTAGGGTTGGGGTTCGGCCTAGGGCTAGGATTTTTTTAACTAGGAAGCCCTGAATTCCAGGCTTACTGCATCTGCCAAAGGCATCCCAAAGGGAGTGCAGAAGTGCCACAACATGGCTGCTTTCACGGCTTTTCCCTTAGGAAGAACCCTAATACCCGGCTGATTTACCTTCCTAGGGTTACTGTTAGGCTTAGGCCTAGGACTTTTAAAACCAGGAAGCCCTGGGCTCCAGGCACTATGCAGCTGCGAAAGGCATCCCAAGGGGAGCGCAAAAGTGACACAACTTGGCTGCCACCACTGATATTTCCATGAGACCATCTCAAATCATAGGCTGATTTTCCTTCCTAGGGTTAAGGTTTGAGTTACGCCTAGGGTAAGGGTTCTATTAACCAGAAAGCCGTGAGTTCCAAGAACACAGCAGCTGCGAAGGACTAGCCAAGAAGAGCGGAAAAGTACCACAACATGCCTGCCTCCACAGCTTTTTCCTTGGGGACATGTCTAATTCCTGGCTGATTTGCCTTTCTCGTCTTAGGGTTGGGGTTCGGCCTAGGGCTAGGATTTTTTTAACTAGGAAGCCCTGAGTTCCAGGCACACTGGAGCTGTGAAAGGCATCCAAAAGGGAGTGCAAAAGTGCCACAACATGGTTGCTTTCACGGCTTTTTCCTTGGCAAGAAGCCTAACACCAGGCTGATTTCCCTTCCCAGGGTTACTGTTAGGCTTAGGCCTAGGGCTAGGATTTTTAAAACTAGGAAGCCCTTAGATCCAGGCACACTGCAGCTGTTCAAGGCATCCCAAGGGGAGTACAAAAGTGCAACAACATGGCAGCTTTCACAGCTTTTTCCTTGGCACTATCCCTATACCTAGGCTGATTTATCTGCCTAGGGTTAGGGTTAGGCTTCAGCCTAGGGCTTGGAGTTTTTTAACCAGGAAGCCCTGAGTTCCAGGCTTACTGCATCTGCCAAAGGCATCCCTAAGGGTGTGCAAAAGTGCCACAACATGGCTGCTATCACGGCTTTTCCCTTAGGAAGAACCCTAATACCCGGCTGATTTACCTTCCTAGGGTTACTGTTAGGCTTAGGCCTAGGACTTTTAAAACCAGGAAGCCCTGGGCTCCAGGCACACTGCAGCTGCGAAAGGCATCCCAAGAGGGCCGCAGAAGTGACACAACTTGGCTGCCTCTGCTTCTATTCTCATGAGACCATCCCGAACCATAGGCTGATTTTCCTTCCTAGGGTTAATGTTTGAGTTTCGCCTAGGGTAAGAGGTCTATTAACCAGAAAGCCCTGAGTTCCAAGAACACAGCAGCTGCGAAGGACTAGCCAAGAAGAGCGCAAAAGTACCACAACATGCCTGCCTCCACAGCTTTTTCCTTGGGGACATGCCTAATTCCTGGCTGATTTGCCTTTCTCGTCTTAGGCTTGGGGTTCGGCCTAGGGCTAGGATTTTTTTAACTAGGAAGCCCTGAGTTCCAGGCTTACTGCATCTGCCAAAGGCATCCCAAAGGGAGTGCAGAAGTGCCACAACATGGCTGCTTTCACGGCTTTTCCCTTAGGAAGAACCCTAATACGCGGCTGATTTACCTTCCTAGGGTTACTGTTAGGCTTAGGCCTAGGACTTTTAAAACCAGGAAGCCCTGGGCTCCAGGCACTCTGCAGCTGCGAAAGGCATCCCAAGGGGAGCGCAAAAGTGACACAACTTGGCTGCCTCTGCTGCTATTTCCATGAGACCATCCCGAACCATAGGCTGATTTTCCTTCCTAGGGTTAAGGTTTGAGTTACGCCTAGGGTAAGGGTTCTATTAACCAGAAAGCCCTGAGTTCCAAGAACACAGCAGCTGCGAAGGACTAGCCAAGAAGAGCGCAAAAGTACCACAACATGCCTGCGTCGATAGCTTTTTCCTTGGGGACATGCCTAATTCCTGGCTGATTTGCCTTTCTCGTCTTAGGGTTGGGGTTCGGCCTAGTGCTAGGATTTTTAAAATCAGGAAGCCCTGAGTTCCAGGCACACTGGAGCTGTGAAAGGCATCCAAAAGGGAGTGCAAAAGTGCCACAACATGGCTGCTTTCACGGCTTTTTCCTTGGCAAGAAGCCTAACACCAGGCTGATTTCCCTTCCCAGGGTTACTGTTAGGCTTAGGCCTAGGGCTAGGATTTTTAAAACTAGGAAGCCCTTAGATCCAGGCACACTGCAGCTGTTCAAGTCATCCCAAGGGGAGTACAAAAGTGCAACAACATGGCAGCTTTCACAGCTTTTTCCTTGGCACCATCCCTATACCTAGGCTGATTTATCTGCCTAGGGTTAGGGTTAGGCTTCAGCCTAGGGCTTGGAGTTTTTTAACCAGGAAGCCCTGAGTTCCAGGCTTACTGCATCTGCCAAAGGCATCCCAAAGGGAGTGCAGAAGTGCCACAACATGGCTGCTTTCACGGCTTTTCCCTTAGGAAGAACCCTAATACGCGGCTGATTTACCTTCCTAGGGTTACTGTTAGGCTTAGGCCTAGGACTTTTAAAACCAGGAAGCCCTGGTCTCCAGGCACACTGCAGCTGCGAAAGGCATCCCAAGGGGAGCGCAAAAGTGACACAACTTGGCTGCCACCACTGATATTTCCATGAGACCATCCCGAACCATAGGCTGATTTTCCTTCCTAGGGTTAAGGTTTGAGTTACGCCTAGGGTAAGGGTTCTATTAACCAGAAAGCCCTGAGTTCCAAGAACACAGCAGCTGCGAAGGACTACCCAAGAAGAGCAGAAAAGTACCACAACATGCCTGCGTCGATAGCTTTTTCCTTGGGGACATGCCTAATTCCTGGCTGATTTGCCTTTCTCGTCTTAGGGTTGGGGTTCGGCCTAGGGCTAGGATATTTTTAACTAGGAAGCCCTGAGTTCCAGGCACACTGGAGCTGTGAAAGGCATCCAAAAGGGAGTGCAAAAGTGCCACAACATGGTTGCTTTCACGGCTTTTTCCTTGGCAAGAAGCCTAACACCAAGCTGATTTCCCTTCCCTTGGTTACTGTTAGGCTTAGGCCTAGGGCTAGGATTTTTAAAACTAGGAAGCCCTTAGATCCAGGCACACTGCAGCTGTTCAAGGCATCCCAAGGGGAGTACAAAAGTGCAACAACATGGCAGCTTTCACAGCTTTTTCCTTGGCACCATCCCTATACCTAGGCTGATTTATCTGCCTAGGGTTAGGGTTAGGGTTCAGCCTAGGGCTTGGAGTTTTTTAACTAGGAAGCCCTGAGTTCCAGGCTTACTGCATCTGCCAAAGGCATCCCAAAGGGAGTGCAGAAGTTCCACAACATGGCTGCTTTCACGGCTTTTCCCTTAGGAAGAACCCTAATACCCGGCTGATTTACCTTCCTAGGGTTACTGTTAGGCTTAGGCCTAGGACTTTTAAAACCAGGAAGCCCTGGGCTCCAGGCACACTGCAGCTGTTAAAGGCATCCCAAGAGGGCCGCAGAAGTGACACAACTTGGCTGCCTCTGCTTCTATTCTCATGAGACCATCCCGAACCATAGGCTGATTTTCCTTCCTAGGGTTAATGTTTGAGTTTCGCCTATGGTAAGAGGTCTATTAACCAGAAAGACCTGAGTTCCAAGAACACAGCAGCTGCGAAGGACTACCCAAGAAGAGCGCAAAAGTACCGCAACATGCCTGCCTCCACAGCTTTTTCCTTGGGGACATGCCTAATTCCTGGCTGATTTGCCTTTCTCGTCTTAGGGTTGGGGTTCGGCCTTGGGCTAGGATTTTTAAAATCAGGAAGCCCTGAGTTCCAGGCACACTGGAGCTGTGAAAGGCATCCAAAAGGGAGTGCAAAAGTGCCACAACATGGTTGCTTTCACGGCTTTTTCCTTGGCAAGAAGCTTAACACCAGGCTGATTTCCCTTCCCAGGGTTACTGTAAGGCTTAGGCCTTGGGCTAGGATTTTTAAAACTAGGAAGCCCTTAGATCCAGGCACACTGCAGCTGTTCAAGGCATCCCAAGGGGAGTACAAAAGTGCAACAACATGGCAGCTTTCACAGCTTTTTCCTTGGCACCATCCCTATACCTAGGCTGATTTATCTGCCTAGGGTTAGGGTTAGGCTTCAGCCTAGGGCTTGGAGTTTTTTAACCAGGAAGCCCTGAGTTCCAGGCTTACTGCAGCTGCCAAAGGCATCCCAAAGGGTGTGCAAAAGTGCCACAACATGGCTGCTTTCACGGCTTTTCCCTTAGGAAGAACCCTAATACCTGGCTGATTTACCTTCCTAGGGTTACTGTTAGGCTTAGACCTAGGACTTTTAAAATCAGGAAGCCCTGGGCTTCAGGCACACTGCAGCTGTTAAAGGCATCCCAAGAGGGCCGCAGAAATGACACATCTTGGCTGCCTCTGCTTCTATTCTCATGAGACCATCCCGAACCATAGGCTGATTTTCCTTCCTATGGTTAATGTTTGAGTTTCGCCTAGGGTAAGAGGCCTATTAACCAGAAAGACCTCAGTTCCAAGAACACAGCAGCTGCGAAGGACTACCCAAGAAGAGCGCAAAAGTACCACAACATGCCTGCCTCCACAGCTTTTTCCTTGGGGACATGCCTAATTCCTGGCTGATTTGCCTTTCTCGTCTTAGGGTTGGGGTTCGGCCTAGGGCTAGGATTTTTTTAACTAGGAAGCCCTGAGTTCCAGGCTTACTGCATCTGCCAAAGGCATCCCAAAGGGAGTGCAGAAGTGCCACAACATGGCTGCTTTCACGGCTTTTCCCTTAGGAAGAACCCTAATACGCGGCTGATTTACCTTCCTAGGGTTACTGTTAGGCTTAGGCCTAGGACTTTTAAAACCAGGAAGCCCTGGGCTCCAGGCACTCTGCAGCTGCGAAAGGCATCCCAAGAGGGCCGCAAAAGTGACACAACTTGGCTGCCTCTGCTGCTATTTCCATGAGACCATCCCGAACCATAGGCTGATTTTCCTTCCTAGGGTTAAGGTTTGAGTTACGCCTAGGGTAAGGGTTCTATTAACCAGAAAGCCCTGAGTTCCAAGAACACAGCAGCTGCGAAGGACTAGCCAAGAAGAGCGCAAAAGTACCACAACATGCCTGCGTCGATAGCTTTTTCCTTGGGGACATGCCTAATTCCTGGCTGATTTGCCTTTCTCGTCTTAGGGTTGGGGTTCGGCCTAGTGCTAGGATTTTTAAAATCAGGAAGCCCTGAGTTCCAGGCACACTGGAGCTGTGAAAGGCATCCAAAAGGGAGTGCAAAAGTGCCACAACATGGCTGCTTTCACGGCTTTTTCCTTGGCAAGAAGCCTAACACCAGGCTGATTTCCCTTCCCAGGGTTACTGTTAGGCTTAGGCCTAGGGCTAGGATTTTTAAAACTAGGAAGCCCTTAGATCCAGGCACACTGCAGCTGTTCAAGTCATCCCAAGGGGA
Source organism: Ammospiza maritima maritima (assembly GCA_036010785.1). Lineage (NCBI taxonomy): Eukaryota > Metazoa > Chordata > Aves > Passeriformes > Passerellidae > Ammospiza > Ammospiza maritima. The sequence goes on from CM069694.1 coordinate 6,605,127, forward strand.
GTACATAAGTGCAACAACATGGCAGCTTTCACAGCTTTTTCCTTGGCACCATCCCTATACCTAGGCTGATTTATCTGCCGTGGGTTAGGGTTAGGGTTCAGCCTAGGGCTTGGAGTTTTTTAACCAGGAAGCCCTGAGTTCCAGGCTTACTGCATCTGCCAAAGGCATCCCAAAGGGAGTGCAGAAGTGCCACAACATGGCTGCTTTCACGGCTTTTCCCTTAGGAAGAACCCTAATACGCGGCTGATTTACCTTCCTAGGGTTACTGTTAGGCTTAGGCCTAGGACTTTTAAAACCAGGAAGCCCTGGTCTCCAGGCACACTGCAGCTGCGAAAGGCATCCCAAGGGGAGCGCAAAAGTGACACAACTTGGCTGCCACCACTGATATTTCCATGAGACCATCCCGAACCATAGGCTGATTTTCCTTCCTAGGGTTAAGGTTTGAGTTACGCCTAGGGTAAGGGTTCTATTAACCAGAAAGCCCTGAGTTCCAAGAACACAGCAGCTGCGAAGGACTACCCTAGAAGAGCACAAAAGTACCACAACATGCCTGCGTCGATAGCTTTTTCCTTGGGGACATGCCTAATTCCTGGCTGATTTGCCTTTCTCGTCTTAGGGTTGGGGTTCGGCCTAGGGCTAGGATATTTTTAACTAGGAAGCCCTGAGTTCCAGGCACACTGGAGCTGTGAAAGGCATCCAAAAGGGAGTGCAAAAGTGCCACAACATGGTTGCTTTCACGGCTTTTTCCTTGGCAAGAAGCCTAACACCAAGCTGATTTCCCTTCCCTTGGTTACTGTTAGGCTTAGGCCTAGGGCTAGGATTTTTAAAACTAGGAAGCCCTTAGATCCAGGCACACTGCAGCTGTTCAAGGCATCCCAAGGGGAGTACAAAAGTGCAACAACATGGCAGCTTTCACAGCTTTTTCCTTGGCACCATCCCTATACCTAGGCTGATTTATCTGCCTAGGGTTAGGGTTAGGGTTCAGCCTAGGGCTTGGAGTTTTTTAACTAGGAAGCCCTGAGTTCCAGGCTTACTGCATCTGCCAAAGGCATCCCAAAGGGAGTGCAGAAGTTCCACAACATGGCTGCTTTCACGGCTTTTCCCTTAGGAAGAACCCTAATACCCGGCTGATTTACCTTCCTAGGGTTACTGTTAGGCTTAGGCCTAGGACATTTAAAACCAGGAAGCCCTGGGCTCCAGGCACACTGCAGCTGTTAAAGGCATCCCAAGAGGGCCGCAGAAGTGACACAACTTGGCTGCCTCTGCTTCTATTCTCATGAGACCATCCCGAACCATAGGCTGATTTTCCTTCCTAGGGTTAATGTTTGAGTTTCGCCTATGGTAAGAGGTCTATTAACCAGAAAGACCTGAGTTCCAAGAACACAGCAGCTGCGAAGGACTACCCAAGAAGAGCGCAAAAGTACCGCAACATGCCTGCCTCCACAGCTTTTTCCTTGGGGACATGCCTAATTCCTGGCTGATTTGCCTTTCTCGTCTTAGGGTTGGGGTTCGGCCTTGGGCTAGGATTTTTAAAATCAGGAAGCCCTGAGTTCCAGGAACACTGGAGCTGTGAAAGGCATCCAAAAGGGAGTGCAAAAGTGCCACAACATGGTTGCTTTCACGGCTTTTTCCTTGGCAAGAAGCTTAACACCAGGCTGATTTCCCTTCCCAGGGTTACTGTAAGGCTTAGGCCTTGGGCTAGGATTTTTAAAACTAGGAAGCCCTTAGATCCAGGCACACTGCAGCTGTTCAAGGCATCCCAAGGGGAGTACAAAAGTGCAACAACATGGCAGCTTTCACAGCTTTTTCCTTGGCACCATCCCTATACCTAGGCTGATTTATCTGCCTAGGGTTAGGGTTAGGCTTCAGCCTAGGGCTTGGAGTTTTTTAACCAGGAAGCCCTGAGTTCCAGGCTTACTGCAGCTGCCAAAGGCATCCCAAAGGGTGTGCAAAAGTGCCACAACATGGCTGCTTTCACGGCTTTTCCCTTAGGAAGAACCCTAATACCTGGCTGATTTACCTTCCTAGGGTTACTGTTAGGCTTAGACCTAGGACTTTTAAAATCAGGAAGCCCTGGGCTTCAGGCACACTGCAGCTGTTAAAGGCATCCCAAGAGGGCCGCAGAAATGACACATCTTGGCTGCCTCTGCTTCTATTCTCATGAGACCATCCCGAACCATAGGCTGATTTTCCTTCCTATGGTTAATGTTTGAGTTTCGCCTAGGGTAAGAGGCCTATTAACCAGAAAGACCTTAGTTCCAAGAACACAGCAGCTGCGAAGGACTACCCAAGAAGAGCGCAAAAGTACCACAACATGCCTGCCTCCACAGCTTTTTCCTTGGGGACATGCCTAATTCCTGGCTGATTTGCCTTTCTCGTCTTAGGGTTGGGGTTCGGCCTAGGGCTAGGATTTTTTTAACTAGGAAGCCCTGAGTTCCAGGCTTACTGCATCTGCCAAAGGCATCCCAAAGGGAGTGCAGAAGTGCCACAACATGGCTGCTTTCACGGCTTTTCCCTTAGGAAGAACCCTAATACGCGGCTGATTTACCTTCCTAGGGTTACTGTTAGGCTTAGGCCTAGGACTTTTAAAACCAGGAAGCCCTGGGCTCCAGGCACTCTGCAGCTGCGAAAGGCATCCCAAGGGGAGCGCAAAAGTGACACAACTTGGCTGCCACCACTGATATTTCCATGAGACCATCTCAAAACATAGGCTGATTTTCCTTCCTAGGGTTAAGGTTTGAGTTACGCCTAGGGTAAGGGTTCTATTAACCAGAAAGCCGTGAGTTCCAAGAACACAGCAGCTGCGAAGGACTAGCCAAGAAGAGCGGAAAAGTACCACAACATGCCTGCCTCCACAGCTTTTTCCTTGGGGACATGCCTAATTCCTGGCTGATTTGCCTTTCTCGTCTTAGGGTTGGGGTTCTGCCTAGGGCTAGGATTTTTTTAACTAGGAAGCCCTGAGTTCCAGGCACACTGGAGCTGTGAAAGGCATCCCAAAGGGAGTGCAAAAGTGCCACAACATGGTTGCTTTCACGGCTTTTTCCTTGGCAAGAAGCTTAACACCAGGCTGATTTCCCTTCCCAGAGTTACTGTTAGGCTTAGGCCTAGGGCTAGGATTTTTAAAACTAGGAAGCCCTTAGATCCAGGCACACTGCAGCTGTTCAAGGCATCCCAAGGGGAGTACAAAAGTGCAACAACATGGCAGCTTTCACAGCTTTTTCCTTGGCACTATCCCTATACCTAGGCTGATTTATCTGCCTAGGGTTAGGGTTAGGCTTCAGCCTAGGGCTTGGAGTTTTTTAACCAGGAAGCCCTGAGTTCCAGGCTTACTGCATCTGCCAAAGGCATCCCAAAGGGAGTGCAAAAGTGCCACAACATGGCTGCTTTCACGGCTTTTCCCTTAGGAAGAACCCTAATACCTGGCTGATTTACCTTCCTAGGGTTACTGTTAGGCTTAGACCTAGGACTTTTAAAACCAGGAAGCCCTGGGCTTCAGGTACACTGCAGCTGTTAAAGGCATCCCAAGAGGGCCGCAGAAATGACACATCTTGGCTGCCTCTGCTTCTATTCTCATGAGACCATCCCGAACCATAGGCTGATTTTCCTTCCTAGGATTAATGTTTGAGTTTCGCCTAGGGTAAGAGGTCTATTAACCAGAAAGACCTGAGTTCCAAGAACACAGCAGCTGCGAAGGACTAGCCAAGAAGAGCGCAAAAGTACCACAACATGCCTGCCTCCACAGCTTTTTCCTTGGGGACATGCCTAATTCCTGGCTGATTTGCCTTTCTCGTCTTAGGGTTGGGGTTCGGCCTAGGGCTAGGATTTTTTTAACTAGGAAGCCCTGAATTCCAGGCTTACTGCATCTGCCAAAGGCATCCCAAAGGGAGTGCAGAAGTGCCACAACATGGCTGCTTTCACGGCTTTTCCCTTAGGAAGAACCCTAATACCCGGCTGATTTACCTTCCTAGGGTTACTGTTAGGCTTAGGCCTAGGACTTTTAAAACCAGGAAGCCCTGGGCTCCAGGCACTCTGCAGCTGCGAAAGGCATCCCAAGGGGAGCGCAAAAGTGACACAACTTGGCTGCCACCACTGATATTTCCATGAGACCATCTCAAATCATAGGCTGATTTTCCTTCCTAGGGTTAAGGTTTGAGTTACGCCTAGGGTAAGGGTTCTATTAACCAGAAAGCCGTGAGTTCCAGGAACACAGCAGATGCGAAGGACTAGCCAAGAAGAGCGGAAAAGTACCACAACATGCCTGCCTCCACAGCTTTTTCCTTGGGGACATGCCTAATTCCTGGCTGATTTGCCTTTCTCGTCTTAGGCTTGGGGTTCGGCCTAGGGCTAGGATATTTTTAACTAGGAAGCCCTGAGTTCCAGGCACACTGGAGCTGTGAAAGGCATCCAAAAGGGAGTGCAAAAGTGCCACAACATGGTTGCTTTCACGGCTTTTTCCTTGGCAAGAAGCCTAACACCAAGCTGATTTCCCTTCCCTTGGTTACTGTTAGGCTTAGGCCTAGGGCTAGGATTTTTAAAACTAGGAAGCCCTTAGATCCAGGCACACTGCAGCTGTTCAAGGCATCCCAAGGGGAGTACAAAAGTGCAACAACATGGCAGCTTTCACAGCTTTTTCCTTGGCACCATCCCTATACCTAGGCTGATTTATCTGCCTAGGGTTAGGGTTAGGGTTCAGCCTAGGGCTTGGAGTTTTTTAACTAGGAAGCCCTGAGTTCCAGGCTTACTGCATCTGCCAAAGGCATCCCAAAGGGAGTGCAGAAGTGCCACAACATGGCTGCTTTCACGGCTTTTCCCTTAGGAAGAACCCTAATACGCGGCTGATTTACCTTCCTAGGGTTACTGTTAGGCTTAGGCCTAGGACTTTTAAAACCAGGAAGCCCTGGGCTCCAGGCACACTGCAGCTGTTAAAGGCATCCCAAGAGGGCCGCAGAAGTGACACAACTTGGCTGCCTCTGCTTCTATTCTCATGAGACCATCCCGAACCATAGGCTGATTTTCCTTCCTAGGGTTAATGTTTGAGTTTCGCCTATGGTAAGAGGTCTATTAACCAGAAAGACCTGAGTTCCAAGAACACAGCAGCTGCGAAGGACTACCCAAGAAGAGCGCAAAAGTACCACAACATGCCTGCGTCGATAGCTTTTTCCTTGTGGACATGCCTAATTCCTGGCTGATTTGCTTTTCTCGTCTTAGGGTTGGGGTTCGGCCTAGGGCTAGGATATTTTTAACTAGGAAGCCCTGAGTTCCAGGCACACTGGAGCTGTGAAAGGCATCCAAAAGGGAGTGCAAAAGTGCCACAACATGGTTGCTTTCACGGCTTTTTCCTTGGCAAGAAGCTTAACACCAGGCTGATTTCCCTTCCCAGGGTTACTGTAAGGCTTAGGCCTAGGGCTAGGATTTTTAAAACTAGGAAGCCCTTAGATCCAGGCACACTGCAGCTGTTCAAGGCATCCCAAGGGGAGTACAAAAGTGCAACAACATGGCAGCTTTCACAGCTTTTTCCTTGGCACCATCCCTATACCTAGGCTGATTTATCTGCCTAGGGTTAGGGTTAGGCTTCAGCCTAGGGCTTGGAGTTTTTTAACCAGGAAGCCCTGAGTTCCAGGCTTACTGCAGCTGCCAAAGGCATCCCAAAGGGTGTGCAAAAGTGCCACAACATGGCTGCTTTCACGGCTTTTCCCTTAGGAAGAACCCTAATACCTGGCTGATTTACCTTCCTAGGGTTACTGTTAGGCTTAGACCTAGGACTTTTAAAATCAGGAAGCCCTGGGCTTCAGGCACACTGCAGCTGTTAAAGGCATCCCAAGAGGGCCGCAGAAATGACACATCTTGGCTGCCTCTGCTTCTATTCTCATGAGACCATCCCGAACCATAGGCTGATTTTCCTTCCTATGGTTAATGTTTGAGTTTCGCCTAGGGTAAGAGGCCTATTAACCAGAAAGACCTTAGTTCCAAGAACACAGCAGCTGCGAAGGACTAGCCAAGAAGAGCGCAAAAGTACCACAACATGCCTGCCTCCACAGCTTTTTCCTTGGGGACATGCCTAATTCCTGGCTGATTTGCCTTTCTCGTCTTAGGGTTGGGGTTCGGCCTAGGGCTAGGATTTTTTTAACTAGGAAGCCCTGAGTTCCAGGCTTACTGCATCTGCCAAAGGCATCCCAAAGGGAGTGCAGAAGTGCCACAACATGGCTGCTTTCACGGCTTTTCCCTTAGGAAGAACCCTAATACGCGGCTGATTTACCTTCCTAGGGTTACTGTTAGGCTTAGGCCTAGGACTTTTAAAACCAGGAAGCCCTGGGCTCCAGGCACTCTGCAGCTGCGAAAGGCATCCCAAGGGGAGCGCAAAAGTGACACAACTTGGCTGCCACCACTGATATTTCCATGAGACCATCTCAAAACATAGGCTGATTTTCCTTCCTAGGGTTAAGGTTTGAGTTACGCCTAGGGTAAGGGTTCTATTAACCAGAAAGCCGTGAGTTCCAAGAACACAGCAGCTGCGAAGGACTAGCCAAGAAGAGCGGAAAAGTACCACAACATGCCTGCCTCCACAGCTTTTTCCTTGGGGACATGCCTAATTCCTGGCTGATTTGCCTTTCTCGTCTTAGGGTTGGTGTTCGGCCTAGGGTTAGGATTTTTAAAATCAGGAAGCCCTGAGTTCCAGGCACACTGGAGCTGTGAAAGGCATCCCAAAGGGAGTGCAAAAGTGCCACAACATGGTTGCTTTCACGGCTTTTTCCTTGGCAAGAAGCTTAACACCAGGCTGATTTCCCTTCCCAGGGTTACTGTTAGGCTTAGGCCTAGGGCTAGGATTTTTAAAACTAGGAAGCCCTTAGATCCAGGCACACTGCAGCTGTTCAAGGCATCCCACGGGGAGTACAAAAGTGCAACAACATGGCAGCTTTCACAGCTTTTTCCTTGGCACCATCCCTATACCTAGGCTGATTTATCTGCCTAGGGTTAGGGTTAGGGTTCAGCCTAGGGCTTGGAGTTTTTTAACCAGGAAGCCCTGAGTTCCAGGCTTACTGCATCTGCCAAAGGCATCCCAAAGGGAGTGCAAAAGTGCCACAACATGGCTGCTATCACGGCTTTTCCCTTAGGAAGAACCCTAATACCTGGCTGATTTACCTTCCTAGGGTTACTGTTAGGCTTAGACCTAGGACTTTTAAAACCAGGAAGCCCTGGGCTTCAGGTACACTGCAGCTGTTAAAGGCATCCCAAGAGGGCCGCAGAAATGACACATCTTGGCTGCCTCTGCTTCTATTCTCATGAGACCATCCCGAACCATAGGCTGATTTTCCTTCCTAGGGTTAATGTTTGAGTTTCGCCTAGGGTAAGAGGTCTATTAACCAGAAAGACCTGAGTTCCAAGAACACAGCAGCTGCGAAGGACTAGCCAAGAAGAGCGCAAAAGTACCACAACATGCCTGCCTCCACAGCTTTTTCCTTGGGGACATGTCTAATTCCTGGCTGATTTGCCTTTCTCGTCTTAGGGTTGGGGTTCGGCCTAGGGCTAGGATTTTTTTAACTAGGAAGCCCTGAGTTCCAGGCACACTGGAGGTGTGAAAGGCATCCAAAAGGGAGTGCAAAAGTGCCACAACATGGTTGCTTTCACGGCTTTTTCCTTGGCAAGAAGCTTAACACCAGGCTGATTTCCCTTCCCAGGGTTACTGTTAGGCTTAGGCCTAGGGCTAGGATTTTTAAAACTAGGAAGCCCTTAGATCCAGGCACACTGCAGCTGTTCAAGGCATCCCAAGGGGAGTACAAAAGTGCAACAACATGGCAGCTTTCACAGCTTTTTCCTTGGCACTATCCCTATACCTAGGCTGATTTATCTGCCTAGGGTTAGGGTTAGGCTTCAGCCTAGGGCTTGGAGTTTTTTAACCAGGAAGCCCTGAGTTCCAGGCTTACTGCATCTGCCAAAGGCATCCCAAAGGGTGTGCAAAAGAGCCACAACATGGCTGCTATCACGGCTTTTCCCTTAGGAAGAACCCTAATACCCGGCTGATTTACCTTCCTAGGGTTACTGTTAGGCTTAGGCCTAGGACTTTTAAAACCAGGAAGCCCTGGGCTCCAGGCACACTGCAGCTGCGAAAGGCATCCCAAGAGGGGCGCAGAAGTGACACAACTTGGCTGCCTCTGCTTCTATTCTCATGAGACCATCCCGAACCATAGGCTGATTTTCCTTCCTAGGGTTAATGTTTGAGTTTCGCCTAGGGTAAGAGGTCTATTAACCAGAAAGCCCTGAGTTCCAAGAACACAGCAGCTGCGAAGGACTAGCCAAGAAGAGCGCAAAAGTACCACAACATGCCTGCCTCCACAGCTTTTTCCTTGGGGACATGCCTAATTCCTGGCTGATTTGCCTTTCTCGTCTTAGGCTTGGGGTTCGGCCTAGGGCTAGGATTTTTTTAACTAGGAAGCCCTGAGTTCCAGGCTTACTGCATCTGCCAAAGGCATCCCAAAGGGAGTGCAGAAGTGCCACAACATGGCTGCTTTCACGGCTTTTCCCTTAGGAAGAACCTTAATACGCGGCTGATTTACCTTCCTAGGGTTACTGTTAGGCTTAGGCCTAGGACTTTTAAAACCAGGAAGCCCTGGGCTCCAGGCACTCTGCAGCTGCGAAAGGCATCCCAAGAGGGCCGCAAAAGTGACACAACTTGGCTGCCTCTGCTGCTATTTCCATGAGACCATCCCGAACCATAGGCTGATTTTCCTTCCTAGGGTTAAGGTTTGAGTTACGCCTAGGGTAAGGGTTCTATTAACCAGAAAGCCCTGAGTTCCAAGAACACAGCAGCTGCGAAGGACTACCCAAGAAGAGCGCAAAAGTACCACAACATGCCTGCGTCGATAGCTTTTTCCTTGGGGACATGCCTAATTCCTGGCTGATTTGCCTTTCTCGTCTTAGGGTTGGGGTTCGGCCTAGGGCTAGGATTTTTAAAATCAGGAAGCCCTGAGTTCCAGGCACACTGGAGCTGTGAAAGGCATCCAAAAGGGAGTGCAAAAGTGCCACAACATGGCTGCTTTCACGGCTTTTTCCTTGGCAAGAAGCCTAACACCAGGCTGATTTCCCTTCCCTGGGTTACTGTTAGGCTTAGGCCTAGGGCTAGGATTTTTAAAACTAGGAAGCCCTTAGATCCAGGCACACTGCAGCTGTTCAAGTCATCCCAAGGGGAGTACAAAAGTGCAACAACATGGCAGCTTTCACAGCTTTTTCCTTGGCACCATCCCTATACCTAGGCTGATTTATCTGCCTAGGGTTAGGGTTAGGGTTCAGCCTAGGGCTTGGAGTTTTTTAACCAGGAAGCCCTGAGTTCCAGGCTTACTGCATCTGCCAAAGGCATCCCAAAGGGAGTGCAGAAGTGCCACAACATGGCTGCTTTCACGGCTTTTCCCTTAGGAAGAACCCTAATACGCGGCTGATTTACCTTCCTAGGGTTACTGGTAAGCTTAGACCTAGGACTTTTAAAACCAGGAAGCCCTGGGCTCCAGGCACACTGCAGATGCGAAAGGCATCCCAAGGGGAGCGCAAAAGTGACACAACTTGGCTGCCACCACTGATATTTCTATGAGACCATCCCGAACCACAGGCTGATTTTCCTTCCTAGGGTGAAGGTTTGAGTTACGCCTGGGGTAAGGGTTCTATTAACCAGAAAGCCCTGAGTTCCAAGAACACAGCAGCTGCGAAGGACTACCCAAGAAGAGCGCAAAAGTACCACAACATGCCTGCCTCCACAGCTTTTTCCTTGGGGACATGCCTAATTCCTGGCTGATTTGCCTTTCTCGTCTTAGGCTTGGGGTTCGGCCTAGGGCTAGGATTTTTTAACTAGGAAGCCCTGAGTTCCAGGCTTACTTCATCTGCCAAAAGCATCCCAAAGGGAGTGCAGAAGTTCCACAACATGGCTGCTTTCACGGCTTTTCCCTTAGGAAGAACCCTAATACCTGGCTGATTTACCTTCCTAGGGTTACTGTTAGGCTTAGGCCTAGGACTTTTAAAACCAGGAAGCCCTTAGCTCCAGGCACATGCAGCTGTTCAAGGCATCCCAAGAGGGCCGCAGAAGTGACACAACTGGGCTGCCTCTGCTGCTATTCTCATGAGACCATCCTGAACCATAGGCTGATTTTCCTTCTTAGGGTTAAGGTTTGAGTTACGCCTAGGGTAAGAGTTCTATTAACCAGAAAGCCCTGAGTTCCAAGAACACAGCAGCTGCGAAGGACTACCCAAGAAGAGCGCAAAAGTACCACAACGTGCCTGCCTCCACAGCTTTATCCTTGGGGACATGCCTAATTCCTGGCTGATTTGCCTTTCTCGTCTTAGGGTTGGGGTTCGGCCTAGGGCTAGGATTTTTTTAACTAGGAAGCCCTGAGTTCCAGGCTTACTGCATCTGCCAAAGGCATCCCAAAGGGAGTGCAGAAGTGCCACAACATGGCTGCTTTCACGGCTTTTCCCTTAGGAAGAACCCTAATACGCGGCTGATTTACCTTCCTAGGGTTACTGTTAGGCTTAGGCCTAGGACTTTTAAAACCAGGAAGCCCTGGGCTCCAGGCACATGCAGCTGTTAAAGGCATCCCAAGAGGGCCGCAAAAGTGACACAACTTGGTTGCCTCTGCTGCTATTTCCATGAGACCATCCCGAACCATAGGCTGATTTTCCTTCCTAGGGTGAAGGTTTGAGTTACGCCTAGGGTAAGGGTTCTATTAACCAGAAAGCCCTGAGTTCCAAGAACACAGCAGCTGCGAAGGACTACCCAAGAAGAGCGCAAAAGTACCACAACGTGCCTGCCTCCACAGCTTTTTCCTTGGGGACATGCCTAATTCCTGGCTGATTTGCCTTTCTCGTCTTAGGGTTGGGGTTCGGCCTAGGGCTAGGATTTTTAAAATCAGGAAGCCCTGAGTTCCAGGCACACTGGAGCTGTGAAAGGCATCCAAAAGGGAGTGCAAAAGTGCCACAACATGGTTGCTTTCACGGCTTTTTCCTTGGCAAGAAGCTTAACACCAGGCTGGTTTCCCTTCCCAGGGTTACTGTAAGGCTCAGGCCTTGGGCTAGGATTTTTAAAACTAGGAAGCCCTTAGATCCAGGCACACTGCAGCTGTTCAAGGCATCCCAAGGGGAGTACAAATGTGCAACAACATGGCAGCTTTCACAGCTTTTTCCTTGGCACCATCCCTATACCTAGGCTGATTTATCTGCCTAGGGTTAGGGTTAGGGTTCAGCCTAGGGCTTGGAGTTTTTTAACCAGGAAGCCCTGAGTTCCAGGCTTACTGCATCTGCCAAAGGCATCCCAAAGGGAGTGCAGAAGTGCCACAACATGGCTGCTTTCACGGCTTTTCCCTTAGGAAGAACCCTAATACGCGGCTGATTTACCTTCCTAGGGTTACTGTTAGGCTTAGGCCTAGGACTTTTAAAACCAGGAAGCCCTGGGCTCCAGGCACACTGCAGCTGCGAAAGGCATCCCAAGGGGAGCGCAAAAGTGACACAACTTGGCTGCCACCACTGATATTTCCATGAGACCATCTCAAATCATAGGCTGATTTTCCTTCCTAGGGTTAAGGTTTGAGTTACGCCTAGGGTAAGGGTTCTATTAACCAGAAAGCCGTGAGTTCCAAGAACACAGCAGCTGCGAAGGACTAGCCAAGAAGAGCGGAAAAGTACCACAACATGCCTGCCTCCACAGCTTTTTCCTTGGGGACATGTCTAATTCCTGGCTGATTTGCCTTTCTCGTCTTAGGGTTGGGGTTCGGCCTAGGGCTAGGATTTTTTTAACTAGGAAGCCCTGAGTTCCAGGCACACTGGAGCTGTGAAAGGCATCCAAAAGGGAGTGCAAAAGTGCCACAACATGGTTGCTTTCACGGCTTTTTCCTTGGCAAGAAGCTTAACACCAGGCTGATTTCCCTTCCCAGGGTTACTGTTAGGCTTAGGCCTAGGGCTAGGATTTTTAAAACTAGGAAGCCCTTAGATCCAGGCACACTGCAGCTGTTCATGGCATCCCAAGGGGAGTACAAAAGTGCAACAACATGGCAGCTTTCACAGCTTTTTCCTTGGCACTATCCCTATACCTAGGCTGATTTATCTGCCTAGGGTTAGGGTTAGGCTTCAGCCTAGGGCTTGGAGTTTTTTAACCAGGAAGCCCTGAGTTCCAGGCTTACTGCATCTGCCAAAGGCATCCCAAAGGGTGTGCAAAAGTGCCACAACATGGCTGCTATCACGGCTTTTCCCTTAGGAAGAACCCTAATACCCGGCTGATTTACCTTCCTAGGGTTACTGTTAGGCTTAGGCCTAGGACTTTTAAAACCAGGAAGCCCTGGGCTCCAGGCACACTGCAGATGCGAAAGGCATCCCAAGGGGAGCGCAAAAGTGACACAACTTGGCTGCCACCACTGATATTTCCATGAGACCATCCCGAACCACAGGCTGATTTTCCTTCCTAGGGTGAAGGTTTGAGTTACGCCTGGGGTAAGGGTTCTATTAACCAGAAAGCCCTGAGTTCCAAGAACACAGCAGCTGCGAAGGACTACCCAAGAAGAGCGCAAAAGTACCACAACATGCCTGCCTCCACAGCTTTTTCCTTGGGGACATGTCTAATTCCTGGCTGATTTGCCTTTCTCGTCTTAGGGTTGGGGTTCGGCCTAGGGCTAGGATTTTTTTAACTAGGAAGCCCTGAGTTCCAGGCTTACTTCATCTGCCAAAAGCATCCCAAAGGGAGTGCAGAAGTTCCACAACATGGCTGCTTTCACGGCTTTTCCCTTAGGAAGAACCCTAATACCTGGCTGATTTACCTTCCTAGGGTTACTGTTAGGCTTAGGCCTAGGACTTTTAAAACCAGGAAGCCCTTAGCTCCAGGCACATGCAGCTGTTCAAGGCATCCCAAGAGGGCCGCAGAAGTGACACAACTGGGCTGCCTCTGCTGCTATTCTCATGAGACCATCCTGAACCATAGGCTGATTTTCCTTCTTAGGGTTAAGGTTTGAGTTATGCCTAGGGTAAGAGTTCTATTAACCAGAAAGCCCTGAGTTCCAAGAACACAGCAGCTGCGAAGGACTACCCAAGAAGAGCGCAAAAGTACCACAACGTGCCTGCCTCCACAGCTTTTTCCTTGGGGACATGCCTAATTCCTGGCTGATTTGCCTTTCTCGTCTTAGGGTTGGGGTTCGGCCTAGGGCTAGGATTTTTAAAATCAGGAAGCCCTGAGTTCCAGGCACACTGGAGCTGTGAAAGGCATCCAAAAGGGAGTGCAAAAGTGCCACAACATGGTTGCTTTCACGGCTTTTTCCTTGGCAAGAAGCTTAACACCAGGCTGATTTCCCTTCCCAGGTTTATTGTAAGGCTCAGGCCTTGGGCTAGGATTTTTAAAACTAGGAAGCCCTTAGATCCAGGCACACTGCAGCTGTTCAAGGCATCCCAAGGGGAGTACAAATGTGCAACAACATGGCAGCTTTCACAGCTTTTTCCTTGGCACCATCCCTATACCTAGGCTGATTTATCTGCCTAGGGTTAGGGTTAGGGTTCAGCCTAGGGCTTGGAGTTTTTTAACCAGGAAGCCCTGAGTTCCAGGCTTACTGCATCTGCCAAAGGCATCCCAAAGGGAGTGCAGAAGTGCCACAACATGGCTGCTTTCACGGCTTTTCCCTTAGGAAGAACCCTAATACGCGGCTGATTTACCTTCCTAGGGTTACTGTTAGGCTTAGGCCTAGGACTTTTAAAACCAGGAAGCCCTGGGCTCCAGGCACTCTGCAGCTGCGAAAGGCATCCCAAGAGGGCCGCAAAAGTGACACAACTTGGCTGCCTCTGCTGCTATTTCCATGAGACCATCCCGAACAATAGGCTGATTTTCCTTCCTAGGGTTAAGGTTTGAGTTTCGCCTAGGGTAAGGGTTCTATTAACCAGAAAGCCCTGAGTTCCAAGAACACAGCAGCTGCGAAGGACTACCCAAGAAGAGCGCAAAAGTACCACAACGTGCCTGCCTCCACAGCTTTTTCCTTGGGGACATGCCTAATTCCTGGCTGATTTGCCTTTCTCGTCTTAGGGTTGGGGTTCGGCCTAGGGCTAGGATTTTTTTAACTAGGAAGCCCTGAGTTCCAGGCTTACTGCATCTGCCAAAGGCATCCCAAAGGGAGTGCAGAAGTGCCACAACATGGCTGCTTTCACGGCTTTTCCCTTAGGAAGAACCCTAATACGCGGCTGATTTACCTTCCTAGGGTTACTGTTAGGCTTAGGCCTAGGACTTTTAAAACCAGGAAGCCCTGGTCTCCAGGCACACTGCAGCTGCGAAAGGCATCCCAAGGGGAGCGCAAAAGTGACACAACTTGGCTGCCACCACTGATATTTCCATGAGACCATCCCAAATCATAGGCTGATTTTCCTTCCTAGGGTTAAGGTTTGAGTTACGCCTAGGGTAGGGGTTCTATTAACCAGAAAGCCCTGAGTTCCAAGAACACAGCAGCTGCGAAGGACTACCCAAGAAGAGCACAAAAGTACCACAACATGCCTGCGTCGATAGCTTTTTCCTTGGGGACATGCCTAATTCCTGGCTGATTTGCCTTTCTCATCTTAGGGTTGGGGTTCGGCCTAGGGCTAGGATATTTTTAACTAGGAAGCCCTGAGTTCCAGGCACACTGGAGCTGTGAAAGGCATCCAAAAGGGAGTGCAAAAGTGCCACAACATGGTTGCTTTCACGGCTTTTTCCTTGGCAAGAAGCCTAACACCAAGATGTTTTCCCTTCCCTTGGTTACTGTTAGGCTTAGGACTAGGACTTTTAAAACCAGGAAGCCCTGGGCTCCAGGAACACTGCAGCTGTTCAAGGCATCCCAAGGGGAGTACAAAAGTGCAACAACATGGCAGCTTTCACAGCTTTTTCCTTGGCACCATCCCTATACCTAGGCTGATTTATCTGCCTAGGGTTAGGGTTAGGGTTCAGCCTAGGGCTTGGAGTTTTTTAACCAGGAAGCCCTGAGTTCCAGGCTTACTGCATCTGCCAAAGGCATCCCAAAGAGAGTGCAGAAGTGCCACAACATGGCTGCTTTCACGGCTTTTCCCTTAGGAAGAACCCTAATACGCGGCTGATTTACCTTCCTAGGGTTACTGTTAGGCTTAGATCTAGGACTTTTAAAACCAGGAAGCCCTGGGCTCCAGGCACATGCAGCTGTTAAAGGCATCCCAAGAGGGCCGCAAAAGTGACACAACTTGGCTGCCACCACTGATATTTCCATGAGACCATCCCGAACCATAGGCTGATTTTCCTTCCTAGGGTTAAGGTTTGAGTTACGCCTCGGGTAAGGGTTCTATTAACCAGAAAGCCCTGAGTTCCAAGAACACAGCAGCTGCGAAGGACTAGCCAAGAAGAGCGCAAAAGTACCACAACATGCCTGCCTCCACAGCTTTTTCCTTGGGGACATGCCTAATTCCTGGCTGATTTGCCTTTCTCGTCTTAGGGTTGGGGTTCGGCCTAGGGCTTGGAGATTTTTAACCAGGAAGCCCTGAGTTCCAGGCTTACTGCATCTGCCAAAGGCATCCCAAAGGGAGTGCAGAAGTGCCACAACATGGTTGATTTCACGGCTTTTTCCTTGGCAAGAAGCTTAACACCAGGCTGATTTCCCTTCCCAGGGTTACTGTAAGGATTAGGCCTTGGGCTAGGATTTTTAAAACTAGGAAGCCCTTAGATCCAGGCACACTGCAGCTGTTCAAGGCATCCCAAGGGGAGTACAAAAGTGCAACAACATGGCAGCTTTCACAGCTTTTTCCTTGGCACCATCCCTATACCTATGCTGTTTTATCTGCCTAGGGTTAGGGTTAGGCTTCAGCCTAGGGCTTGGAGTTTTTTAACCAGGAAGCCCTGAGTTCCAGGCTTACTGCATCTGCCAAAGGCATCCCAAAGGGAGTGCAGAAGTGCCACAACATGGCTGCTTTCACGGCTTTTCCCTTAGGAAGAACCCTAATACGCGGCTGATTTACCTTCCTAGGGTTACTGTTAGGCTTAGGCCTAGGACTTTTAAAACCAGGAAGCCCTGGGCTCCAGGCACACTGCAGCTGTTAAAGGCATCCCAAGAGGGCCGCAGAAGTGACACAACTTGGCTGCCTCTGCTGCTATTCTCATGAGACCATCCCGAATCATAGGCTGATTTTCCTTCCTAGGGTTAATGTTTTAGTTTCGCCTAGGGTAAGAGGTCTATTAACCAGAAAGCCCTGAGTTCCAAGAACACAGCAGCTGCGAAGGACTAGCCAAGAAGAGCGCAAAAGTACCACAACATGCCTGCCTCCACAGCTTTTTCCTTGGGGACATGCCTAATTCCTGGCTGATTTGCCTTTCTCGTCTTAGGCTTGGGGTTCGGCCTAGGGCTAGGATTTTTTTAACTAGGAAGCCCTGAGTTCCAGGCTTACTGCATCTGCCAAAGGCATCCCAAAGGGAGTGCAGAAGTGCCACAACATGGCTGCTTTCACGGCTTTTCCCTTAGGAAGAACCCTAATACGCGGCTGATTTCCTTCCTAGGGTTACTGTTAGGCTTAGGCCTAGGACTTTTAAAACCAGGAAGCCCTGGGCTCCAGGCACTCTGCAGCTGCGAAAGGCATCCCAAGGGGAGCGCAAAAGTGACACAACTTGGCTGCCACCACTGATATTTCCATGAGACCATCCCGAACCATAGGCTGATTTTCCTTCCTAGGGTTAAGGTTTGAGTTACGCCTAGGGTAAGGGTTCTATTAACCAGAAAGCCGTGAGTTCCAAGAACACAGCAGCTGCGAAGGACTACCCAAGAAGAGCGGAAAAGTACCACAACATGCCTGCCTCCACAGCTTTTTCCTTGGGGACATGCCTAATTCCTGGCTGATTTGCCTTTCTCGTCTTAGGGTTGGGGTTCGGCCTAGGGCTAGGATTTTTAAAATCAGGAAGCCCTGAGTTCCAGGCACACTGGAGCTGTGAAAGGCATCCCAAAGGGAGTGCAAAAGTTCCACAACATGGTTGCTTTCACGGCTTTTTCCTTGGCAAGAAGCTTAACACCAGGCTGATTTCCCTTCCCAGGGTTACTGTTAGGCTTAGGCCTAGGGCTAGGATTTTTAAAACTAGGAAGCCCTTAGATCCAGGCACACTGCAGCTGATCAAGGCATCCCAAGGGGAGTACAAAAGTGCAACAACATGGCAGCTTTCACAGCTTTTTCCTTGGCACTATCCCTATACCTAGGCTGATTTATCTGCCTAGGGTTAGGGTTAGGCTTCAGCCTAGGGCTTGGAGTTTTTTAACCAGGAAGCCCTGAGTTCCAGGCTTACTGCATCTGCCAAAGGCATCCCAAAGGGTGTGCAAAAGTGCCACAATATGGCTGCTATCACGGCTTTTCCCTTAGGAAGAACCCTAATACCTGGCTGATTTACCTTCCTAGGGTTACTGTTAGGCTTAGACCTAGGACTTTTAAAACCAGGAAGCCCTGGGCTTCAGGTACACTGCAGCTGTTAAAGGCATCCCAAGAGGGCCGCAGAAATGACACATCTTGGCTGCCTCTGCTTCTATTCTCATGAGACCATCCCGAACCATAGGCTGATTTTCCTTCCTAGGGTTAATGTTTGAGTTTCGCCTAGTGTAAGAGCCTATTAACCAGAAAGACCTGAGTTCCAAGAACACAGCAGCTGCGAAGGACTAGCCAAGAAGTGCGCAAAAGTACCACAACATGCCTGCCTCCACAGCTTTTTCCTTGGGGACATGCCTAATTCCTGGCTGATTTGCCTTTCTCGTCTTAGGCTTGGGGTTCGGCCTAGGGCTAGGATTTTTTTAACTAGGAAGCCCTGAGTTCCAGGCTTACTGCATCTGCCAAAGGCATCCCAAAGGGAGTGCAGAAGTGCCACAACATGGCTGCTATCACGGCTTTTCCCTTAGGAAGAACCCTAATACGTGGCTGATTTACCTTCCTAGGGTTACTGTTAGGCTTAGGCCTAGGACTTTTAAAACCAGGAAGCCCTGGGCTCCAGGCACTCTGCAGCTGCGAAAGGCATCCCAAGGGGAGCGCAAAAGTGACACAACTTGGCTGCCACCACTGATATTTCCATGAGACCATCCCGAACCATAGGCTGATTTTCCTTCCTAGGGTTAAGGTTTGAGTTACGCCTAGGGTAAGGGTTCTATTAACCAGAAAGCCCTGAGTTCCAAGAACACAGCAGCTGCGAAGGACTAGCCAAGAAGAGCGGAAAAGTACCACAACATGCCTGCCTCCACAGCTTTTTCCTTGGGGACATGCCTAATTCCTGGCTGATTTGCCTTTCTCGTCTTAGGGTTGGGGTTCGGCCTAGGGCTAGGATTTTCTAACTAGGAAGCCCTGAGTTCCAGGCTTACTTCATCTGCCAAAAGCATCCCAAAGGGAGTGCAGAAGTGCCACAACATGGCTGCTTTCACGGCTTTTCCCATAGGAAGAACCCTAATACGCAGCTGATTTACCTTCCTAGGGTTACTGTTAGGCTTAGGCCTAGGACTTTTAAAACCAGGAAGCCCTGGGCTCCAGGCACATGCAGCTGTTAAAGGCATCCCAAGAGGGCCGCAGAAGTGACACAACTTGGTTGCCTCTGCTGCTATTTCCATGAGACCATCCCGAACCATAGGCTGATTTTCCTTCCTAGGGTGAAGGTTTGAGTTACGCCTAGGGTAAGGGTTCTATTAACCAGAAAGCCCTGAGTTCCAAGAACACAGCAGCTGCGAAGGACTACCCAAGAAGAGCGCAAAAGTACCACAACGTGCCTGCCTCCACAGCTTTTTCCTTGGGGACATGCCTAATTCCTGGCTGATTTGCCTTTCTCGTCTTAGGGTTGGGGTTCGGCCTAGGGCTAGGATTTTTAAAATCAGGAAGCCCTGAGTTCCAGGCACACTGGAGCTGTGAAAGGCATCCAAAAGGGAGTGCAAAAGTGCCACAACATGGTTGCTTTCACGGCTTTTTCCTTGGCAAGAAGCTTAACACCAGGCTGATTTCCCTTCCCAGGGTTACTGTAAGGCTTAGGCCTAGGGCTAGGATTTTTAAAACTAGGAAGCCCTTAGATCCAGGCACACTGCAGCTGTTCAAGGCATCCCAAGGGGAGTACAAATGTGCAACAACATGGCAGCTTTCACAGCTTTTTCCTTGGCACCATCCCTATACCTTGGCTGATTTATCTGCCTAGGGTTAGGGTTAGGCTTCAGCCTAGGGCTTGGAGTTTTTTAACCAGGAAGCCCTGAGTTCCAGGCTTACTGCATCTGCCAAAGGCATCCCAAAGGGAGTGCAGAAGTGCCACAACATGGCTGCTTTCACGGCTTTTCCCTTAGGAAGAACCCTAATACGTGGCTGATTTACCTTCCTAGGGTTACTGTTAGGCTTAGGCCTAGGACTTTTAAAACCAGGAAGCCCTGGGCTCCAGGCACTCTGCAGCTGCGAAAGGCATCCCAATGGGAGCGCAAAAGTGACACAACTTGGCTGCCACCACTGATATTTCCATGAGACCATCCCGAACCATAGGCTGATTTTCCTTCCTAGGGTTAAGGTTTGAGTTACGCCTAGGGTAAGGGTTCTATTAACCAGAAAGCCCTGAGTTCCAAGAACACAGCAGCTGCGAAGGACTACCCAAGAAGAGCGCAAAAGTACCACAACATGCCTGCCTCCACAGCTTTTTCCTTGGGGACATGTCTAATTCCTGGCTGATTTGCCTTTCTCGTCTTAGGGTTGGGGTTCGGCCTAGGGCTAGGATATTTTTAACTAGGAAGCCCTGAGTTCCAGGCTTACTTCATCTGACAAAGGCATCCCAAAGGGAGTGCAGAAGTGCCACAACATGGCTGCTTTCACGGCTTTTCCCTTAGGAAGAACCCTAATACGCGGCTGATTTACCTTCCTAGGGTTACTGTTAGGCTTAGGCCTAGGACTTTTAAAACCAGGAAGCCCTGGGCTCCAGGCACATGCAGCTGTTAAAGGCATCCCAAGAGGGCCGCAAAAGTGACACAACTTGGCTGCCTCTGCTGCTATTTCCATGAGACCATCCCGAACCATAGGCTGATTTTCCTTCCTAGGGTGAAGGTTTGAGTTACGCCTAGGGTAAGGGTTCTATTAACCAGAAAGCCCTGAGTTCCAAGAACACAGCAGCTGCGAAGGACTAGCCAAGAAGAGCGCAAAAGTACCACAACGTGCCTGCCTCCACAGCTTTTTCCTTGGGGACATGCCTAATTCCTGGCTGATTTGCCTTTCTCGTCTTAGGGTTGGGGTTCGGCCTAGGGCTAGGACTTTTAAAATCAGGAAGCCCTGAGTTCCAGGCACACTGGAGCTGTGAAAGGCATCCAAAAGGGAGTGCAAAAGTGCCACAACATGGTTGCTTTCACGGCTTTTTCTTTGGCAAGAAGCTTAACACCAGGCTGATTTCCCTTCCCAGGGTTACTGTAAGGCTTAGGCCTTGGGCTAGGATTTTTAAAACTAGGAAGCCCTTAGATCCAGGCACACTGCAGCTGTTCAAGGCATCCCAAGGGGAGTACAAAAGTGCAACAACATGGCAGCTTTCACAGCTTTTTCCTTGGCACCATCCCTATACCTAGGCTGATTTATCTGCCTAGGGTTAGGGTTAGGGTTCAGCCTAGGGCTTGGAGTTTTTTAACCAGGAAGCCCTGAGTTCCAGGCTTACTGCATCTGCCAAAGGCATCCCAAAGGGAGTGCAGAAGTGCCACAACATGGCTGCTTTCACGGCTTTTCCCTTAGGAAGAACCCTAATACCCGGCTGATTTACCTTCCTAGGGTTACTGTAAGGCTTAGGCCTAGGACTTTTAAAACCAGGAAGCCCTGGGCTCCAGGCACACTGCAGCTGTTAAAGGCATCCTAAGAGGGCCGCAGAAGTGACACAACTTGGCTGCCTCTGCTTCTATTCTCATGAGACCATCCCGAACCATAGGCTGATTTTCCTTCCTAGGGTTAATGTTTGAGTTTCGCCTGGGGTAAGAGGTCTATTAACCAGAAAGACCTGAGTTCCAAGAACACAGCAGCTGCGAAGGACTCCCCAAGAAGAGCGCAAAAGTACCGCAACATGCCTGCCTCCACAGCTTTTTCCTTGGGGACATGCCTAATTCCTGGCTGATTTGCCTTTCTCGTCTTAGGGTTGGGGTTCGGCCTAGGGCTAGGATTTTTTTAACTAGGAAGCCCTGAGTTCCAGGCTTACTGCATCTGCCAAAGGCATCCCAAAGGGAGTGCAGAAGTGCCACAACATGGCTGCTTTCACGGCTTTTCCCTTAGGAAGAACCCTAATACCCGTCTGATTTACCTTCCTAGGGTTACTGTTAGGCTTAGGCCTAGGACTTTTAAAACCAGGAAGCCCTGGGCTCCAGGCACATGCAGCTGTTAAAGGCATCCCAAGAGGGCCGCAAAAGTGACACAACTTGGCTGCCTCTGCTGCTATTTCCATGAGACCATCCCGAACCATAGGCTGATTTTCCTTCCTAGGGTGAAGGTTTGAGTTACGCCTAGGGTAAGGGTTCTATTAACCAGAAAGCCCTGAGTTCCAAGAACACCGCAGCTGCGAAGGACTACCCAAGAAGAGCGCAAAAGTACCACAACGTGCCTGCCTCCACAGCTTTTTCCTTGGGGACATGCCTAATTCCTGGCTGATTTGCCTTTCTCGTCTTAGGGTTGGGGTTCGGCCTAGGTCTAGGATTTTTAAAATCAGGAAGCCCTGAGTTCCAGGCACACTGGAGCTTTGAAAGGCATCCAAAAGGGAGTGCAGAAGTGCCACAACATGGTTGCTTTCACGGCTTTTTCCTTGGCAAGAAGCTTAACACCAGGCTGATTTCCCTTCCCAGGGTTACTGTAAGGCTTAGGCCTTGGGCTAGGATTTTTAAAACTAGGAAGCCCTTAGATCCAGGCACACTGCAGCTGTTCAAGGCATCCCAAGGGGAGTACAAAAGTGCAACAACATGGCAGCTTTCACAGCTTTTTCCTTGGCACCATCCCTATACCTAGGCTGATTTATCTGCCTAGGGTTAGGGTTAGGCTTCAGCCTAGGGCTTGGAGTTTTTTAACCAGGAAGCCCTGAGTTCCAGGCTTACTGCATCTGCCAAAGGCATCCCAAAGGGAGTGCAGAAGTGCCACAACATGGCTGCTTTCACGGCTTTTCCCTTAGGAAGAACCCTAATACCTGGCTGATTTACCTTCCTAGGGTTACTGTTAGGCTTAGGCCTAGGACTTTTAAAACCAGGAAGCCCTGGGCTCCAGGCACACTGCAGCTGTTAAAGGCATCCGAAGAGGGCCGCAGAAGTGACACAACTTGGCTGCCTCTGCTTCTATTTCCATGAGACCATCCCGAACCATAGGCTGATTTTCCTTCCTAGGGTTAATGTTTGAGTTTCGCCTAGGGTAAGAGGTCTATTAACCAGAAAGACCTGAGTTCCAAGAACACAGCAGCTGCGAAGGACTACCCAAGAAGAGCGCAAAAGTACCGCAACATGCCTGCCTCCACAGCTTTTTCCTTGGGGACATGCCTAATTCCTGGCTGATTTGCCTTTCTCGTCTTAGGGTTGGGGTTCGGCCTAGGGCTAGGATTTTTTTAACTAGGAAGCCCTGAGTTCCAGGCTTACTGCATCTGCCAAAGGCATCCCAAAGGGAGTGCAGAAGTGCCACAACATGGCTGCTTTCACGGCTTTTCCCTTAGGAAGAACCCTAATACGCGGCTGATTTACCTTCCTAGGGTTACTGTTAGGCTTAGGCCTAGGACTTTTAAAACCAGGAAGCCCTGGGCTCCAGGTACATGCAGCTGTTAAAGGCATCCCAAGAGGGCCGCAAAAGTGACACAACTTGGTTGCCTCTGCTGCTATTTCCATGAGACCATCCCGAACCATAGGCTGATTTTCCTTCCTAGGGTGAAGGTTTGAGTTACGCCTGGGGTAAGGGTTCTATTAACCAGAAAGCCCTGAGTTCCAAGAACACAGCAGCTGCGAAGGACTACCCAAGAAGAGCGCAAAAGTACCACAACGTGCCTGCCTCCACAGCTTTTTCCTTGGGGACATGCCTAATTCCTGGCTGATTTGCCTTTCTCGTCTTAGGGTTGGGGTTCGGCCTAGGGCTAGGACTTTTAAAATCAGGAAGCCCTGAGTTCCAGGCACACTGGTGCTTTGAAAGGCATCCAAAAGGGAGTGCAGAAGTGCCACAACATGGTTGCTTTCACGGCTTTTTCCTTGGCAAGAAGCTTAACACCAGGCTGATTTCCCTTCCCAGGGTTACTGTAAGGATTAGGCCTTGGGCTAGGATTTTTAAAACTAGGAAGCCCTTAGATCCAGGCACACTGCAGCTGTTCAAGGCATCCCAAGGGGAGTACAAAAGTGCAACAACATGGCAGCTTTCACAGCTTTTTCCTTGGCACCATCCCTATACCTAGGCTGATTTATCTGCCTAGGGTTAGGGTTAGGGTTCAGCCTAGGGCTTGGAGTTTTTTAACCAGGAAGCCCTGAGTTCCAGGCTTACTGCATCTGCCAAAGGCATCCCAAAGGGAGTGCAGAAGTGCCACAACATGGCTGCTTTCACGGCTTTTCCCTTAGGAAGAACCCTAATACGCGGCTGATTTACCTTCCTAGGGTTACTGTTAGGCTTAGGCCTAGGACTTTTAAAACCAGGAAGCCCTGGGCTCCAGGCACACTGCAGCTGTTAAAGGCATCCGAAGAGGGCCGCAGAAGTGACACAACTTGGCTGCCTCTGCTTCTATTTCCATGAGACCATCCCGAACCATAGGCTGATTTTCCTTCCTAGGGTTAATGTTTGAGTTTCGCCTAGGGTAAGAGGTCTATTAACCAGAAAGACCTGAGTTCCAAGAACACAGCAGCTGCGAAGGACTACCCAAGAAGAGCGCAAAAGTACCGCAACATGCCTGCCTCCACAGCTTTTTCCTTGGGGACATGCCTAATTCCTGGCTGATTTGCCTTTCTCGTCTTAGGGTTGGGGTTCGGCCTAGGGCTAGGATTTTTTTAACTAGGAAGCCCTGAGTTCCAGGCTTACTGCATCTGCCAAAGGCATCCCAAAGGGAGTGCAGAAGTGCCACAACATGGCTGCTTTCACGGCTTTTCCCTTAGGAAGAACCCTAATACGCGGCTGATTTACCTTCCTAGGGTTACTGTTAGGCTTAGGCCTAGGACTTTTAAAACCAGGAAGCCCTGGGCTCCAGGCACATGCAGCTGTTAAAGGCATCCCAAGAGGGCCGCAAAAGTGACACAACTTGGCTGCCTCTGCTGCTATTTCCATGAGACCATCCCGAACCATAGGCTGATTTTCCTTCCTAGGGTGAAGGTTTGAGTTACGCCTGGGGTAAGGGTTCTATTAACCAGAAAGCCCTGAGTTCCAAGAACACAGCAGCTGCGAAGGACTACCCAAGAAGAGCGCAAAAGTACCACAACGTGCCTGCCTCCACAGCTTTTTCCTTGGGGACATGCCTAATTCCTGGCTGATTTGCCTTTCTCGTCTTAGGGTTGGGGTTCGGCCTAGGGCTAGGATTTTTTTAACTAGGAAGCCCTGAGTTCCAGGCTTACTGCATCTGCCAAAGGCATCCCAAAGGGAGTGCAGAAGTGCCACAACATGGCTGCTTTCACGGCTTTTCCCTTAGGAAGAACCCTAATACCCGGCTGATTTACCTTCCTAGGGTTACTGTTAGGTTTAGGCCTAGGACTTTTAAAACCAGGAAGCCCTGGGCTCCAGGCACACTGCAGCTGTTAAAGGCATCCGAAGAGGGCCGCAAAAGTGACACAACTTGGCTGCCTCTGCTTCTATTCTCATGAGACCATCCCGAACCATAGGCTGATTTTCCTTCCTAGGGTTAATGTTTGAGTTTCGCCTAGGGTAAGAGGTCTATTAACCAGAAAGACCTGAGTTCCAAGAACACAGCAGCTGCGAAGGACTACCCAAGAAGAGCGCAAAAGTACCGCAACATGCCTGCCTCCACAGCTTTTTCCTTGGGGACATGCCTAATTCCTGGCTGATTTGCCTTTCTCGTCTTAGGGTTGGGGTTCGGCCTAGGGCTAGGATTTTTTTAACTAGGAAGCCCTGAGTTCCAGGCTTACTGCATCTGCCAAAGGCATCCCAAAGGGAGTGCAGAAGTGCCACAACATGGCTGCTTTCACGGCTTTTCCCTTAGGAAGAACCCTAATACGCGGCTGATTTACCTTCCTAGGGTTACTGTTAGGCTTAGGCCTAGGACTTTTAAAACCAGGAAGCCCTGGGCTCCAGGCACACTGCAGCTGCGAAAGGCATCCCAAGGGGAGCGCAAAAGTGACACAACTTGGCTGCCACCACTGATATTTCCATGAGACCATCCCGAACCATAGGCTGATTTTCCTTCCTAGGGTTAAGGTTTGAGTTACGCCTAGGGTAAGGGTTCTATTAACCAGAAAGCCCTGAGTTCCAAGAACACAGCAGCTGCGAAGGACTAGCCAAGAAGAGCGCAAAAGTACCACAACATGCCTGCGTCGATAGCTTTTTCCTTGGGGACATGCCTAATTCCTGGCTGATTTGCCTTTCTCGTCTTAGGGTTGGGGTTCGGCCTAGTGCTAGGATTTTTGAAATCAGGAAGCCCTGAGTTCCAGGCACACTGGAGCTGTGAAAGGCATCCAAAAGGGAGTGCAAAAGTGCCACAACATGGTTGCTTTCACGGCTTTTTCCTTGGCAAGAAGCCTAACACCAGGCTGATTTCCCTTCCCAGGGTTACTGTTAGGCTTAGGCCTAGGGCTAGGATTTTTAAAACTAGGAAGCCCTTAGATCCAGGCACACTGCAGCTGTTCAAGGCATCCCAAGGGGAGTACAAATGTGCAACAACATGGCAGCTTTCACAGCTTTTTCCTTGGCACCATCCCTATACCTAGGCTGATTTATCTGCCTAGGGTTAGGGTTAGGGTTCAGCCTAGGGCTTGGAGTTTTTTAACTAGGAAGCCCTGAGTTCCAGGCTTACTGCATCTGCCAAAGGCACCCCAAAGGGAGTGCAGAAGTGCCACAACATGGCTGCTTTCACGGCTTTTCCCTTAGGAAGAACCCTAATACCCGGCTGATTTACCTTCCTAGGGTTACTGTTAGGCTTAGGCCTAGGACTTTTAAATCCAGGAAGCCCTGGGCTCCAGGCACATGCAGCTGTTAAAGGCATCCCAAGAGGGCCGCAAAAGTGACACAACTTGGCTGCCTCTGCTGCTATTTCCATGAGACCATCCCGAACCATAGGCTGATTTTCCTTCCTAGGGTGAAGGTTTGAGTTACGCCTAGGGTAAGGGTTCTATTAACCAGAAAGCCCTGAGTTCCAAGAACACAGCAGCTGCGAAGGACTAGCCATGAAGAGCGGAAAAGTACCACAACATGCCTGCCTCCACAGCTTTTTCCTTGGGGACATGCCTAATTCCTGGCTGATTTGCCTTTCTCGTCTTAGGCTTGGGGTTCGGCCTAGGGCTAGGATTTTTTTAACTAGGAAGCCCTGAGTTCCAGGCACACTGGAGCTGTGAAAGGCATCCCAAAGGGAGTGCAAAAGTGCCACAACATGGTTGCTTTCACGGCTTTTTCCTTGGCAAGAAGCTTAACACCAGGCTGATTTCCCTTCCCAGGGTTACTGTTAGGCTTAGGCCTAGGGCTAGGATTTTTAAAACTAGGAAGCCCTTAGATCCAGGCACACTGCAGCTGTTCAAGGCATCCCAAGGGGAGTACAAAAGTGCAACAACATGGCAGCTTTCACAGCTTTTTCCTTGGCACCATCCCTATAGCTAGGCTGATTTATCTGCCTAGGGTTAGGGTTAGGCTTCAGCCTAGGGCTTGGAGTTTTTTAACCAGGAAGCCCTGAGTTCCAGGCTTACTGCATCTGCCAAAGGCATCCCAAAGGGAGTGCAGAAGTGCCACAACATGGCTGCTTTCACGGCTTTTCCCTTAGGAAGAACACTAATACCCGGCTGATTTACCTTCCTAGGGTTACTGTTAGGCTTAGGCCTAGGACTTTTAAAACCAGGAAGCCCTGGGCTCCAGGCACACTGCAGCTGTTAAAGGCATCCCAAGAGGGCCGCAGAAGTGACACAACTTGGCTGCCTCTGCTTCTATTCTCATGAGACCATCCCGAACCATAGGCTGATTTTCCTTCCTAGGGTTAATGTTTGAGTTTCGCCTAGGGTAAGAGGTCTATTAACCAGAAAGACCTGAGTTCCAAGAACACAGCAGCTGCGAAGGACTAGCCAAGAAGAGCGCAAAAGTACCGCAACATGCCTGCCTCCACAGATTTTTCCTTGGGGACATGCCTAATTCCTGGCTGATTTGCCTTTCTCGTCTTAGGGTTGGGGTTCGGCCTAGGGCTAGGATTTTTTTAACTAGGAAGCCCTGAGTTCCAGGCTTACTGCATCTGCCAAAGGCATCCCAAAGGGAGTGCAGAAGTGCCACAACATGGCTGCTTTCACGGCTTTTCCCTTAGGAAGAACCCTAATACCCGGCTGATTTACCTTCCTAGGGTTACTGTTAGGCTTAGGCCTAGGACTTTTAAAACCAGGAAGCCCTGGGCTCCAGGCACACTGCAGCTGCAAAAGGCATCCCAAGGGGAGCGCAAAAGTGACACAACTTGGCTGCCACCACTGATATTTCCATGAGACCATCCCGAACCATAGGCTGATTTTCCTTCCTAGGGTTAAGGTTTGAGTTACGCCTAGGGTAAGGGTTCTATTAACCAGAAAGCCCTGAGTTCCAAGAACACAGCAGCTGCGAAGGACTACCCAAGAAGAGCGCAAAAGTACCACAACATGCCTGCCTCCACAGCTTTTTCCTTGGGGACATGCCTAATTCCTGGCTGATTTGCCTTTCTCGTCTTAGGGTTGGGGTTCGGCCTAGGGGTAGGATATTTTTAAATAGGAAGCCCTGAGTTCCAGGCAAACTGGAGCTGTGAAAGGCATCCAAAAGGGAGTGCAAAAGTGCCACAACATGGTTGCTTTCACGGCTTTTTCCTTGGCAAGAAGCTTAACACCAGGCTGATTTACCTTCCTAGGGTTACTGTTAGGCTTAGGCCTAGGGCTAGGATTTTTAAAACTAGGAAGCCCTTAGCTCCAGGCACACTGCAGCTGTTCAAGGCATCCCAAGGGGAGTACAAAAGTGCAACAACATGGCAGCTTTCACAGCTTTTTCCTTGGCACCATCCCTATACCTAGGCTGATTTATCTGCCTAGGGTTAGGGTTAGGGTTCAGCCTAGGGCTTGGAGTTTTTTAACCAGGAAGCCCTGAGTTCCAGGCTTACTGCATCTGCCAAAGGCATCCCAAAGGGAGTGCAAAAGTGCCACAACATGGCTGCTTTCACGGCTTTTCCCTTAGGAAGAACCCTAATACGCGGCTGATTTACCTTCCTAGGGTTACTGTTAGGCTTAGGCCTAGGACTTTTAAAACCAGGAAGCCCTGGGCTCCAGGCACACTGCAGCTGCGAAAGGCATCCCAAGGGGAGCGCAAAAGTGACACAACTTGGCTGCCTCTGCTGCTATTCTCATGAGACCATCCCGAACCATAGGCTGATTTTCCTTCCTAGGGTTAATGTTTGAGTTTCGCCTAGGGTAAGAGGTCTATTAACCAGAAAGGACTGAGTTCCAAGAACACAGCAGCTGCGAAGGACTACCCAAGAAGAGCGCAAAAGTACCACAACGTGCCTGCCTCCACAGCTTTTTCCTTGGGGACATGCCTAATTCCTGGCTGATTTGCCTTTCTCGTCTTAGGGTTGGGGTTGGGCCTAGGGCTAGGATATTTTTAACTAGGAAGCCCTGAGTTCCAGGCTTCATGCATCTGCCAAAGGCATCCCAAAGGGAGTGCAAAAGTGCCACAACATGGCTGCTTTCACGGCTTTCCCCTTAGGAAGAACCCTAATACGCGGCTGATTTACCTTCCTAGGGTTACTGTTAGGCTTAGGCCTAGGACTTTTAAATCCAGGAAGCCCTGGGCTCCAGGCACTCTGCAGCTGCGAAAGGCATCCCAAGGGGAGCGCAAAAGTGACACAACTTGGCTGCCACCACTGATATTTCCATGAGACCATCCCGAACCATAGGCTGATTTTCCTTCCTAGGGTTAAGGTTTGAGTTACGCCTAGGGTAAGGGTTCTATTAACCAGAAAGCCCTGAGTTCCAAGAACACAGCAGCTGCGAAGGACTACCCAAGAAGAGTGCAAAAGTACCACAACATGCCTGCGTCGATAGCTTTTTCCTTGGGGACATGCCTAATTCCTGGCTGATTTGCCTTTCTCGTCTTAGGGTTGGGGTTCGGCCTAGTACTAGGATTTTTAAAATCAGGAAGCCCTGAGTTCCAGGCACACTGGAGCTGTGAAAGGCATCCAAAAGGGAGTGCAAAAGTGCCACAACATGGCTGCTTTCACGACTTTTTCCTTGGCAAGAAGCCTAACACCAGGCTGATTTCCCTTCCCAGGGTTACTGTTAGGCTTAGGCCTAGGGCTAGGATTTTTAAAACTAGGAAGCCCTTAGATCCAGGCACACTGCAGCTGTTCAAGGCATCCCAAGGGGAGTACAAAAGTGCAACAACATGGCAGCTTTCACAGCTTTTTCCTTGGCACCATCCCTATACCTAGGCTGATTTATCTGCCTAGGGTTAGGGTTAGGCTTCAGCCTAGGGCTTGGAGTTTTTTAACTAGGAAGCCCTGAGTTCCAGGCTTACTGCATCTGCCAAAGGCATCCCAAAGGGAGTGCAGAAGTGCCACAACATGGCTGCTTTCACGGCTTTTCCCTTAGGAAGAACCCTAATACGCGGCTGAT
This sequence comes from Ammospiza maritima maritima, assembly GCA_036010785.1. Taxonomy (NCBI): domain Eukaryota; kingdom Metazoa; phylum Chordata; class Aves; order Passeriformes; family Passerellidae; genus Ammospiza; species Ammospiza maritima. Next base: position 6,634,835 of record CM069694.1, read on the forward strand.
TTACCTTCCTAGGGTTACTGTTAGGCTTAGGCCTAGGACTTTTAAAACCAGGAAGCCCTGGGCTCCAGGCACACTGCAGCTGCGAAAGGCATCCCAAGGGGAGCGCAAAAGTGACTCAACTTGGCTGCCACCACTGATATTTCCATGAGACCATCCCAAATCATAGGCTGATTTTCCTTCCTAGGGTTAAGGTTTGAGTTACGCCTAGGGTAAGGGTTCTATTAACCAGAAAGCCGTGAGTTCCAAGAACACAGCAGCTGCGAAGGACTTCCCAAGAAGAGCGCAAAAGTACCACAACATGCCTGCCTCCACAGCTTTTTCCTTGGGGACATGCCTAATTCCTGGCTGATTTGCCTTTCTCGTCTTAGGGTTGGGGTTCGGCCTAGGGCTAGGATTTTTTTAACTAGGAAGCCCTGAGTTCCAGGCTTACTGCATCTGCCAAAGGCATCCCAAAGGGAGTGCAGAAGTGCCACAACATGGCTGCTTTCACGGCTTTTCCCTTAGGAAGAACCCTAATACGCGGCTGATTTACCTTCCTAGGGTTACTGTTAGGCTTAGGCCTAGGACTTTTAAAACCAGGAAGCCCTGGGCTCCAGGCACACTGCAGCTGCGAAAGGCATCCCAAGGGGAGCGCAAAAGTGACACAACTTGGCTGCCTCTGCTGCTATTCTCATGAGACCATCCCGAACCATAGGCTGATTTTCCTTCCTAGGGTTAATGTTTGAGTTTCGCCTAGGGTAAGAGGTCTGTTATCCAGAAAGACCTGAGTTCCAAGAACACAGCAGCTGCGAAGGACTACCCAAGAAGAGCGCAAAAGTACCACAACGTGCCTGCCTCCACAGCTTTTTCCTTGGGGACATGCCTAATTCCTGGCTGATTTGCTTTTCTCGTCTTAGGGTTGGGGTTGGGTCTAGGGCTAGGATATTTTTAACTAGGAAGCCCTGAGTTCCAGGCTTCATGCATCTGCCAAAGGCATCCCAAAGGGAGTGCAAAAGTGCCACAACATGGCTGCTTTCACGGCTTTCCCCTTAGGAAGAACCCTAATACGCGGCTGATTTACCTTCCTAGGGTTACTGTTAGGCTTAGGCCTAGGACGTTTAAATCCAGGAAGCCCTGGGCTCCAGGCACTCTGCAGCTGCGAAAGGCATCCCAAGGGGAGCGCAAAAGTGACACAACTTGGCTGCCACCACTGATATTTCCATGAGACCATCCCGAACCATAGGCTGATTTTCCTTCCTAGGGTTAAGGTTTGAGTTACGCCTAGGGTAAGGGTTCTATTAACCAGAAAGACCTGAGTTCCAAGAACACAGCAGCTGCGAAGGACTACCCAAGAAGAGTGCAAAAGTACCACAACATGCCTGCGTCGATAGCTTTTTCCTTGGGGACATGCCTAATTCCTGGCTGATTTGCCTTTCTCGTCTTAGGGTTGGGGTTCGGCCTAGGGCTAGGACTTTTAAAATCAGGAAGCCCTGAGTTCCAAGCACACTGGAGCTGAGAAAGGCATCCAAAAGGGAGTGCAAAAGTGCCACAACATGGCTGCTTTCACGGCTTTTTCCTTGGCAAGAAGCCTAACACCAGGCTGATTTCCCTTCCCAGGGTTACTGTTAGGCTTAGGCCTAGGGCTAGGATTTTTAAAACTAGGAAGCCCTTAGATCCAGGCACACTGCAGCTGTTCAAGGCATCCCAAGGGGAGTACAAAAGTGCAACAACATGGCAGCTTTCACAGCTTTTTCCTTGGCACCATCCCTATACCTAGGCTGACTTATCTGCCTAGGGTTAGGGTTAGGGTTCAGCCTAGGGCTTGGAGTTTTTTAACTAGGAAGCCCTGAGTTCCAGGCTTACTGCATCTGCCAAAGGCATCCCAAAGGGAGTGCAGAAGTGCCACAACATGGCTGCTTTCACGGCTTTTCCCTTAGGAAGAACCCTAATACCCGGCTGATTTACCTTCCTAGGGTTACTGTTAGGCTTAGGCCTAGGACTTTTAAAACCAGGAAGCCCTGGGCTCCAGGCACTCTGCAGCTGCGAATGGCATCCCAAGGGGAGCGCAAAAGTGACACAACTTGGCTGCCACCACTGATATTTCCATGAGACCATCCCGAACCATAGGCTGATTTTCCTTCCTAGGGTTAAGGTTTGAGTTACGCCTAGGGTAAGGGTTCTATTAACCAGAAAGCCCTGAGTTCCAAGAACACAGCAGCTGCGAAGGACTACCCAAGAAGAGCGCAAAAGTACCACAACATGCCTGCCTCCACAGCTTTTTCCTTGGGGACATGTCTAATTCCTGGCTGATTTGCCTTTCTCGTCTTAGGGTTGGGGTTCGGCCTAGGGCTAGGATTTTTTTAACTAGGAAGCCCTGAGTTCCAGGCTTACTGCATCTGCCAAAGGCATCCCAAAGGGAGTGCAGAAGTGCCACAACATGGCTGCTTTCACGGCTTTTCCCTTAGGAAGAACCCTAATACGCGGCTGATTTACCTTCCTAGGGTTACTGTTAGGCTTAGGCCTAGGACTTTTAAAACCAGGAAGCCCTGGGCTCCAGGCACATGCAGCTGTTAAAGGCATCCCAAGAGGGCCGCAGAAGTGCCACAACTTGGTTGCCTCTGCTGCTATTTCCATGAGACCATCCCGAACCATAGGCTGATTTTCCTTCCTAGGGTGAAGGTTTGAGTTACGCCTAGGGTAAGGGTTCTATTAACCAGAAAGCCCTGAGTTCCAAGAACACAGCAGCTGCGAAGGACTAGCCAAGGAGAGCGGAAAAGTACCACAACATGCCTGCCTCCACAGCTTTTTCCTTGGGGACATGCCTAATTCCTGGCTGATTTGCCTTTCTCGTCTTAGGGTTGGGGTTCGGCCTAGGGCTAGGATTTTTAAAATCAGGAAGCCCTGAGTTCCAAGCACACTGGAGCTGTGAAAGGCATCCAAAAGGGAGTGCAAAACTGCCACAACATGGCTGCTTTCACGGCTTTTTCCTTGGCAAGAAGCCTAACACCAGGCTGATTTCCCTTCCCAGGGTTACTGTTAGGCTTAGGCCTTGGGCTAGGATTTTTAAAACTAGGAAGCCCTTAGATCCAGGCACACTGCAGCTGTTCAAGGCATCCCAAGGGGAGTACAAAAGTGCAACAACATGGCAGCTTTCACAGCTTTTTCCTTGGCACCATCCCTATACCTAGGCTGACTTATCTGCCTAGGGTTAGGGTTAGGGTTCAGCCTAGGGCTTGGAGTTTTTTAACTAGGAAGCCCTGAGTTCCAGGCTCACTGCATCTGCCAAAGGCATCCCAAAGGGAGTGCAGAAGTGCCACAACATGGCTGCTTTCACGGCTTTTCCCTTAGGAAGAACCCTAATACGCGGCTGATTTACCTTCCTAGGGTTACTGTTAGGCTTAGGCCTAGGACTTTTAAAACCAGGAAGCCCTGGGCTCCAGGCACATGCAGCTGTTAAAGGCATCCCAAGGGGAGCGCAAAAGTGACACAACTTGGTTGCCTCTGCTGCTATTTCCATGAGACCATCCCGAACCATAGGCTGATTTTCCTTCCTAGGGTGAAGGTTTGAGTTACGCCTAGGGTAAGGGTTCTATTAACCAGAAAGCCCTGAGTTCCAAGAACACAGCAGCTGCGAAGGACTAGCCAAGGAGAGCGGAAAAGTACCACAACATGCCTGCCTCCACAGCTTTTTCCTTGGGGACATGCCTAATTCCTGGCTGATTTGCCTTTCTCGTCTTAGGGTTGGCGTTCGGCCTAGGGCTAGGATTTTTTTAACTAGGAAGCCCTGAGTTCCAGGCTTACTTCATCTGCCAAAGGCATCCCAAAGGGAGTGCAGAAGTGCCACAACATGGCTGCTTTCACGGCTTTCCCCTTAGGAAGAACCCTAATACGCGGCTGATTTACCTTCCTAGGGTTACTGTTAGGCTTAGGCCTAGGACTTTTAAAACCAGGAAGCCCTGGGCTCCAGGCACACTGCAGCTGCGAAAGGCATCCCAAGGGGAGCGCAAAAGTGACACAACTTGGCTGCCACCACTGATATTTCCATGAGACCATCCCGAACCATAGGCTGATTTTCCTTCCTAGGCTTAAGGTTTGAGTTACGCCTAGGGTAAGGGTTCTATTAACCAGAAAGCCCTGAGTTCCAAGAACACAGCAGCTGCGAAGGACTAGCCAAGAAGAGCGCAAAAGTACCACAACGTGCCTGCCTCCACAGCTTTTTCCTTGGGGACATGCCTAATTCCTGGCTGATTTGCCTTTCTCGTGTTAGTGTTGGGGTTCGGCCTAGGGCTAGGATTTTTAAAATCAGGAAGCCCTGAGTTCCAGGCACACTGGAGCTGTGAAAGGCATCCAAAAGGGAGTGCAAAAGTGCCACAACATGGTTGCTTTCACGGCTTTTTCCTTGGCAAGAAGCCTAACTCCAGGCTTATTTCCCTTCCTAGGGTTACTGTTAGGCTTAGGCCTAGGGCTAGGATTTTTAAAACTAGGAAGCCCTGGGCTCCAGGCACACTGCAGCTGTTCAAGGCATCCCAAGGGGAGTACAAAAGTGCAACAACATGGCAGCTTTCACAGCTTTTTCCTTGGCACCATCCCTATACCTAGGCTGATTTATCTGCCTAGGGTTAGGGTTAGGGTTCAGCCTAGGGCTTGGAGTTTTTTAACCAGGAAGCCCTGAGTTCCAGGCATACTGCATCTGCCAAAGGCATCCCAAAGGGAGTGCAAAAGTGCCACAACATGGCTGCTTTCACAGCTTTTCCCTTAGGAAGAACCCTAATACCTGGCTGATTTACCTTCCTAGGGTTACTGTTAGGCTTAGGCCTAGGACTTTTAAAACCATGAAGCCCTGGGCTCCAGGCACATGCAGCTGTTAAAGGCATCCCAAGAGGGCTGCAGAAGTGACACAACTTGGCTGCCTCTGCTTCTATTCTCATGAGACCATCCCGAACCATAGGCTGATTTTCCTTCCTAGGGTTAAGGTTTGAGTTACGCCTAGGGTAAGAGTTCTATTAACCAGAAAGCCCTGAGTTCCAAGAACACAGCAGCTGCGAAGGACTACCCAAGAAGAGCGCAAAAGTACCACAACGTGCCTGCCTCCACAGCTTTTTCCTTGGGGACATGCCTAATTCCTGGCTGATTTGCCTTTCTCGTCTTAGGGTTGGGGTTCGGCCTAGGGCTAGGATTTTTTTAACTAGGAAGCCCTGAGTTCCAGGCTTACTGCATCTGCCAAAGGCATCCCAAAGGGAGTGCAGAAGTGCCACAACATGGCTGCTTTCACGGCTTTTCCCTTAGGAAGAACCCTAATACGCGGCTGATTTCCTTCCTAGGGTTACTGTTAGGCTTAGGCCTAGGACTTTTAAAACCAGGAAGCCCTGGGCTCCAGGCACACTGCTGCTCTTAAAGGCATCCCAAGAGGGCCGCAGAAGTGACACAACTTGGCTGCCTCTGCTTCTATTCTCATGAGACCATCCTGAACCATAGGCTGATTTTCCTTCCTAGGCTTAAGGTTTGAGTTACGCCTAGGGTAAGGGTTCTATTAACCAGAAAGCCCTGAGTTCCAAGAACACAGCAGCTGCGAAGGACTTCCCAAGAAGAGCGCAAAAGTACCACAACATGCCTGCCTCCACAGCTTTTTCCTTGGGGACATGCCTAATTCCTGGCTGATTTGCCTTTCTCGTCTTAGGGTTGGGGTTCGGCCTAGGGCTAGGATATTTTTAACTAGGAAGCCCTGAGTTCCAGGCACACTGGAGCTGTGAAAGGCATCCAAAAGGGAGTGCAAAAGTGCCACAACATGGTTGCTTTCACGGCTTTTTCCTTGGCAAGAAGCTTAACACCAGGCTGATTTCCCTTCCCTTGGTTACTGTTAGGCTTAGGCCTAGGGCTAGGATTTTTAAAACTATGAAGCCCTTAGCTCCAGGCACACTGCAGCTGTTCAAGGCATCCCAAGGGGAGTACAAAAGTGCAACAACATGGCAGCTTTCACAGCTTTTTCCTTGGCACCATCCCTATACCTAGGCTGATTTATCTGCCTAGGGTTAGGGTTAGGGTTCAGCCTAGGGCTTGGAGTTTTTTAACCAGGAAGCCCTGAGTTCCAGGCTTACTGCATCTGCCAAAGGCATCCCAAAGGGAGTGCAGAAGTGCCACAACATGGCTGCTTTCACGGCTTTTCCCTTAGGAAGAACCCTAATACGCGGCTGATTTACCTTCCTAGGGTTACTGTTAGGCTTAGGCCTAGGACTTTTAAAACCAGGAAGCCCTGGGCTCCAGGCATATGCAGCTGTTAAAGGCATCCCAAGAGGGCTGCAGAAGTGACACAACTTGGCTGCCTCTGCTTCTATTCTCATGAGACCATCCCGAACCATAGGCTGATTTTCCTTCCTAGGGTTAAGGTTTGAGTTACGCCTAGGGTAAGAGTTCTATTAACCAGAAAGCCCTGAGTTCCAAGAACACAGCAGCTGCGAAGGACTACCCAAGAAGAGCGCAAAAGTACCACAACGTGCCTGCCTCCACAGCTTTTTCCTTGGGGACATGCCTAATTCCTGGCTGATTTGCCTTTCTCGTCTTAGGGTTGGGGTTCGGCCTAGGGCTAGGATTTTTTTAACTAGGAAGCCCTGAGTTCCAGGCTTACTGCATCTGCCAAAGGCATCCCAAAGGGAGTGCAAAAGTGCCACAACATGGCTGCTTTCACGGCTTTTTCCTTGGCAAGAAGCTTAACACCAGGCTGATTTACCTTCCTAGGGTTACTGTTAGGCTTAGGCCTAGGGCTAGGATTTTTAAAACTAGGAAGCCCTTAGCTCCAGGCACACTGCAGCTGCGAAAGGCATCCCAAGGGGAGTACAAAAGTGCAACAACATGGCAGCTTTCACAGCTTTTGCCTTGGCACCATCCCTATACCTAGGCTGATTTATCTGCCTAGGGTTAGGGTTAGGCTTCAGCCTAGGGCTTGGAGTTTTTTAACCAGGAAGCCCTGAGTTCCAGGCTTACTGCATCTGCCAAAGGCATCCCAAAGGGAGTGCAGAAGTGCCACAACATGGCTGCTTTCACGGCTTTTCCCTTAGGAAGAATCCTAATACGTGGCTGATTTACCTTCCTAGGGTTACTGTTAGGCTTAGGCCTAGGACTTTTAAAACCAGGAAGCCCTGGGCTCCAGGCACACTGCAGCTGCGAAAGGCATCCCAAGGGGAGCGCAAAAGTGACACAACTTGGCTGCCTCTGCTGCTATTCTCATGAGACCATCCCGAACCATAGGCTGATTTTCCTTCCTAGGCTTAAGGTTTGAGTTACGCCTGGGGTAAGGGTTCTATTAACCAGAAAGCCCTGAGTTCCAAGAACACAGCAGCTGCGAAGGACTACCCAAGAAGAGCGCAAAAGTACCACAACATGCCTGCCTCCACAGCTTTTTCCTTGGGGACATGCCTAATTCCTGGCTGATTTGCCTTTCTCGTCTTAGGGTTGGGGTTCGGCCTAGGGCTAGGATTTTTTTAACTAGGAAGCCCTGAGTTCCAGGCTTCCTTCATCTGCAAAAAGCATCCCAAAGGGAGTGCAGAAGTGCCACAACATGGCTGCTTTCACGGCTTTTCCCTTAGGAAGAACCCTAATACCCGGCTGATTTACCTTCCTAGGGTTACTGTTAGGCTTAGGCCTAGGACTTTTAAAACCAGGAAGCCCTGGGCTCCAGGCACATGCAGCTGCGAAAGGCATCCCAAGAGGGCCGCAGAAGTGACACAACTTGGCTGCCTCTGCTTCTATTCTCATGAGACGATCCTGAACCATAGGCTGATTTTCCTTCCTAGGGTTAATGTTTGAGTTACGCCTCGGGTAAGGGTTCTATTAACCAGAAAGCCCTGAGTTCCAAGAACACAGCAGCTGCGAAGGACTACCCAAGAAGAGCGCAAAAGTACCACAACATGCCTGCCTCCACAGCTTTTTCCTTGGGGACATGCCTAATTCCTGGCTGATTTGCCTTTCTCGTCTTAGGGTTGGGGTTCGGCCTAGGGCTAGGATTTTTTTAACTAGGAAGCCCTGAGTTCCAGGCTTACTTCATCTGCAAAAAGCATCCCAAAGGGAGTGCAGAAGTGCCACAACATGGCTGCTTTCACGGCTTTTCCCTTAGGAAGAACCCTAATACGCGGCTGATTTACCTTCCTAGGGTTACTGTTAGGCTTAGGCCTAGGACTTTTAAAACCAGGAAGCCCTGGGCTCCAGTCACATGCAGCTGCGAAAGGTATCCCAAGAGGGCCGCAGAAGCGTCACAACTTGGCTGCCTCTGCTTCTATTCTCATGAGACCATCCTGAACCATAGGCTGATTTTCCTTCCTAGGGTTAATGTTTGAGTTACGCCTAGGGTAAGAGTTCTATTAACCAGAAAGCCCTGAGTTCCAAGAACACAGCAGCTGCGAAGGACTACCCAAGAAGAGCGCAAAAGTACCACAACGTGCCTGCCTCCACAGCTTTTTCCTTGGGGACATGCCTAATTCCTGGCTGATTTGCCTTTCTCGTCTTAGGGTTGGGGTTCGGCCTAGGGCTAGGATTTTTTTAACTAGGAAGCCCTGAGTTCCAGGCTTACTGCATCTGCCAAAGGCATCCCAAAGGGAGTGCAGAAGTGCCACAACATGGCTGCTTTCACGGCTTTTCCCTTAGGAAGAACCCTAATACGCGTCTGATTTACCTTCCTAGGGTTACTGTTAGGCTTAGGTCTAGGACTTTTAAAACCAGGAAGCCCTGGGCTCCAGGCACACTGCAGCTGCGAAAGGCATCCCAAGGGGAGCGCAAAAGTGACACAACTTGGCTGCCACCACTGATATTTCCATGAGACCATCCCGAACCATAGGCTGATTTTCCTTCCTAGGGTTAAGGTTTGAGTTACGCCTAGGGTAAGGGTTCTATTAACCAGAAAGCCCTGAGTTCCAAGAACACAGCAGCTGCGAAGGACTAGCCAAGAAGAGCGCAAAAGTACCACAACGTGCCTGCCTCCACAGCTTTTTCCTTGGGGACATGCCTAATTCCTGGCTGATTTGCCTTTCTCGTCTTAGTGTTGGGGTTCGGCCTAGGGCTAGGATTTTTAAAATCAGGAAGCCCTGAGTTCCAGGCACACTGGAGCTGTGAAAGGCATCCAAAAGGGAGTGCAAAAGTGCCACAACATGGTTGCTTTCACGGCTTTTTCCTTGGCAAGAAGCCTAACTCCAGGCTTATTTCCCTTCCTAGGGTTACTGTTAGGCTTAGGCCTAGGGCTAGGATTTTTAAAACTAGGAAGCCCTGGGCTCCAGGCACACTGCAGCTGTTCAAGGCATCCCAAGGGGAGTACAAAAGTGCAACAACATGGCAGCTTTCACAGCTTTTTCCTTGGCACCATCCCTATACCTAGGCTGATTTATCTGCCTAGGGTTAGGGTTAGGGTTCAGCCTAGGGCTTGGAGTTTTTTAACCAGGAAGCCCTGAGTTCCAGGCTTACTGCATCTGCCAAAGGCATCCCAAAGGGAGTGCAAAAGTGCCACAACATGGCTGCTTTCACAGCTTTTCCCTTAGGAAGAACCCTAATACCCGGCTGATTTACCTTCCTAGGGTTACTGTTAGGCTTAGGCCTAGGACTTTTAAAACCAGGAAGCCCTGGGCTCCAGGCACATGCAGCTGTTAAAGGCATCCCAAGAGGGCTGAAGAAGTGACACAACTTGGCTGCCTCTGCTTCTATTCTCATGAGACCATCCCGAACCATAGGCTGATTTTCCTTCCTAGGGTGAAGGTTTGAGTTACGCCTAGGGTAAGGGTTCTATTAACCAGAAAGCCCTGAGTTCCAAGAACACAGCAGCTGCGAAGGACTACCCAAGAAGAGCGCAAAAGTACCACAACGTGCCTGCCTCCACAGCTTTTTCCTTGGGGACATGCCTAATTCCTGGCTGATTTGCCTTTCTCGTCTTAGGGTTGGGGTTCGGCCTAGGGCTAGGATTTTTTTAACTAGGAAGCCCTGAGTTCCAGGCTTACTGCATCTGCCAAAGGCATCCCAAAGGGAGTGCAGAAGTGCCACAACATGGCTGCTTTCACGGCTTTTCCCTTAGGAAGAACCCTAATACGCGGCTGATTTCCTTCCTAGGGTTACTGTTAGGCTTAGGCCTAGGACTTTTAAAACCAGGAAGCCCTGGGCTCCAGGCACATGCAGCTGCGAAAGGCATCCCAAGAGGGCCGCAGAAGTGACACAACTTGGCTGCCTCTGCTTCTATTCTCATGAGACCATCCTGAACCATAGGCTGATTTTCCTTCCTAGGCTTAAGGTTTGAGTTACGCCTAGGGTAAGGGTTCTATTAACCAGAAAGCCCTGAGTTCCAAGAACACAGCAGCTGCGAAGGACTACCCAAGAAGAGCGCAAAAGTACCACAACATGCCTGCCTCCACAGCTTTTTCCTTGGGGACATGCCTAATTCCTGGCTGATTTGCCTTTCTCGTCTTAGGGTTGGGGTTCGGCCTAGGGCTAGGATATTTTTAACTAGGAAGCCCTGAGTTCCAGGCACACTGGAGCTGTGAAAGGCATCCAAAAGGGAGTGCAAAAGTGCCACAACATGGTGGCTTTCACGGCTTTTTCCTTGGCAAGAAGCTTAACACCAGGCTGATTTCCCTTCCCTTGGTTACTGTTAGGCTTAGGCCTAGGGCTAGGATTTTTAAAACTATGAAGCCCTTAGCTCCAGGCACACTGCAGATGTTCAAGGCATCCCAAGGGGAGTACAAAAGTGCAACAACATGGCCGCTTTCACAGCTTTTTCCTTGGCACCATCCCTATACCTAGGCTGATTTATCTGCCTAGGGTTAGGGTTAGGGTTCAGCCTAGGGCTTGGAGTTTTTTAACCAGGAAGCCCTGAGTTCCAGGCTTACTGCATCTGCCAAAGGCATCCCAAAGGGAGTGCAGAAGTGCCACAACATGGCTGCTTTCACGGCTTTTCCCTTAGGAAGAACCCTAATACCCGGCTGATTTACCTTCCTAGGGTTACTGTTAGGCTTAGGCCTAGGACTTTTAATACCAGGAAGCCCTGGGCTCCAGGCATATGCAGCTGTTAAAGGCATCCCAAGGGGAGCGCAAAAGTGACACAACTTGGCTGCCTCTGCTTCTATTCTCATGAGACCATCCCGAACCATAGGCTGATTTTCCTTCCTAGGGTTAAGGTTTGAGTTACGCCTAGGGTAAGAGTTCTATTAACCAGAAAGCCCTGAGTTCCAAGAACACAGCAGCTGCGAAGGACTACCCAAGAAGAGCGCAAAAGTACCACAACGTGCCTGCCTCCACAGCTTTTTCCTTGGGGACATGCCTAATTCCTGGCTGATTTGCCTTTCTCGTCTTAGGGTTGGGGTTCGGCCTAGGGCTAGGATTTTTTTAACTAGGAAGCCCTGAGTTCCAGGCTTACTGCATCTGCCAAAGGCATCCCAAAGGGAGTGCAAAAGTGCCACAACATGGCTGCTTTCACGGCTTTTTCCTTGGCAAGAAGCTTAACACCAGGCTGATTTACTTTCCTAGGGTTACTGTTAGGCTTAGGCCTAGGGCTAGGATTTTTAAAACTAGGAAGCCCTTAGCTCCAGGCACACTGCAGCTGCGAAAGGCATCCCAAGGGGAGTACAAAAGTGCAACAACATGGCAGCTTTCACAGCTTTTTCCTTGGCACCATCCCTATACCTAGGCTGATTTATCTGCCTAGGGTTAGGGTTAGGCTTCAGCCTAGGGCTTGGAGTTTTTTAACCAGGAAGCCCTGAGTTCCAGGCTTACTGCATCTGCCAAAGGCATCCCAAAGGGAGTGCAGAAGTGCCACAACATGGCTGCTTTCACGGCTTTTCCCTTAGGAAGAACCCTAATACGCGGCTGATTTACCTTCCTAGGGTTACTGTTAGGCTTAGGCCTAGGACTTTTAAAACCAGGAAGCCCTGGGCTCCAGGCACATGCAGCTGCGAAAGGCATCCCAAGAGGGCCGCAGAAGTGACACAACTTGGCTGCCTCTGCTTCTATTCTCATGAGACCATCCTGAACTATAGGCTGATTTTCCTTCCTAGGGTTAAGGTTTGACTTACGCCTAGGGTAAGGGTTCTATTAACCAGAAAGCCCTGAGTTCCAAGAACACAGCAGCTGCGAAGGACTACCCAAGAAGAGCGCAAAAGTACCACAACATGCCTGCCTCCACAGCTTTTTCCTTGGGGACATGCCTAATTCCTGGCTGATTTGCCTTTCTCGTCTTAGGGTTGGGGTTCGGCCTAGGGCTAGGATATTTTTAACTAGGAAGCCCTGAGTTCCAGGCACACTGGAGCTGTGAAAGGCATCCAAAAGGGAGTGCAAAAGTGCCACAACATGGTTGCTTTCACGGCTTTTTCCTTGGCAAGAAGCTTAACACCAGGCTGATTTACCTTCCTAGGGTTACTGTTAGGCTTAGGCCTAGGGCTAGGATTTTTAAAACTAGGAAGCCCTTAGCTCCAGGCACACTGCAGCTGCGAAAGGCATCCCAAGGGGAGTACAAAAGTGCAACAACATGGCAGCTTTCACAGCTTTTTCCTTGGCACCATCCCTATACATAGGCTGATTTATCTGCCTAGGGTTAGGGTTAGGCTTCAGCCTAGGGCTTGGAGTTTTTTAACCAGGAAGCCCTGAGTTCCAGGCTTACTGCATCTGCCAAAGGCATCCCAAAGGGAGTGCAGAAGTGCCACAACATGGCTGCTTTCATGGCTTTTCCCTTAGGAAGAACCCTAATACGCGGCTGATTTACCTTCCTAGGGTTACTGTTAGGCTTAGGCCTAGGACTTTTAAAACCAGGAAGCCCTGGGCTCCAGGCACACTGCAGCTGCGAAAGGCATCCCAAGGGGAGCGCAGAAGTGACACAACTTGGCTGCCTCTGCTGCTATTCTCATGAGACCATCCCGAACCATAGGCTGATTTTCCTTCCTAGGGTTAAGGTTTGAGTTACGCCTGGGGTAAGGGTTCTATTAACCAGAAAGCCCTGAGTTCCAAGAACACAGCAGCTGCGAAGGACTACCCAAGAAGAGCGCAAAAGTACCACAACATGCCTGCCTCCACAGCTTTTTCCTTGGGGACATGCCTAATTCCTGGCTGATTTGCCTTTCTCGTCTTAGGGTTGGGGTTCGGCCTAGGGCTAGGATTTTTTTAACTAGGAAGCCCTGAGTTCCAGGCTTACTTCATCTGCAAAAAGCATCCCAAAGGGAGTGCAGAAGTGCCACAACATGGCTGCTTTCACGGCTTTTCCCTTAGGAAGAACCCTAATACCCGGCTGATTTACCTTCCTAGGGTTACTGTTAGGCTTAGGCCTAGGACTTTTAAAACCAGGAAGCCCTGGGCTCCAGGCACATGCAGCTGCGAAAGGCATCCCAAGAGGGCCGCAGAAGTGACACAACTTGGCTGCCTCTGCTTCTATTCTCATGAGACCATCCTGAACCATAGGCTGATTTTCCTTCCTAGGGTTAAGGTTTGAGTTACGCCTGGGGTAAGGGTTCTATTAACCAGAAAGCCCTGAGTTCCAAGAACACAGCAGCTGCGAAGGACTAGCCAAGAAGAGCGCAAAAGTACCACAACATGCCTGCCTCCACAGCTTTTTCCTTGGGGACATGCCTAATTCCTGGCTGATTTGCCTTTCTCGTCTTAGGGTTGGGGTTCGGCCTAGGGCTAGGATATTTTTAACTAGGAAGCCCTGAGTTCCAGGCTTACTTCATCTGCAAAAAGCATCCCAAAGGGAGTGCAGAAGTGCCACAACATGGCTGCTTTCACGGCTTTTCCCTTAGGAAGAACCCTAATACGCGGCTGATTTACCTTCCTAGGGTTACTGTTAGGCTTAGGCCTAGGACTTTTAAAACCAGGAAGCCCTGGGCTCCAGGCACATGCAGCTGCGAAAGGCATCCCAAGAGGGCCGCAGAAGCGTCACAACTTGGCTGCCTCTGCTTCTATTCTCATGAGACCATCCTGAACCATAGGCTGATTTTCCTTCCTAGGGTTAATGTTTGAGTTACGCCTAGGGTAAGAGTTCTATTAACCAGAAAGCCCTGAGTTCCAAGAACACAGCAGCTGCGAAGGACTACCCAAGAAGAGCGCAAAAGTACCACAACGTGCCTGCCTCCACAGCTTTTTCCTTGGGGACATGCCTAATTCCTGGCTGATTTGCCTTTCTCGTCTTAGGGTTGGGGTTCGGCCTAGGGCTAGGATTTTTTTAACTAGGAAGCCCTGAGTTCCAGGCTTACTGCATCTGCCAAAGGCATCCCAAAGGGAGTGCAGAAGTGCCACAACATGGCTGCTTTCATGGCTTTTCCCTTAGGAAGAACCCTAATACGCGGCTGATTTACCTTCCTAGGGTTACTGTTAGGCTTAGGCCTAGGACTTTTAAAACCAGGAAGCCCTGGGCTCCAGGCACACTGCAGCTGTTCAAGGCATCCCAAGGGGAGCGCAAAAGTGACACAACTTGGCTGCCACCACTGATATTTCCATGAGACCATCCCGAACCATAGGCTGATTTTCCTTCCTAGGGTTAAGGTTTGAGTTACGCCTGGGGTAAGGGTTCTATTAACCAGAAAGCCCTGAGTTCCAAGAACACAGCAGCTGCGAAGGACTACTCAAGAAGAGCGCAAAAGTACCACAACGTGCCTGCCTCCACAGCTTTTTCCTTGGGGACATGCCTAATTCCTGGCTGATTTGCCTTTCTCGTCTTAGGGTTGGGGTTCGGCCTAGGGCTAGGATTTTTTTAACTAGGAAGCCCTGAGTTCCAGGCTTATTTCATCTGCCAAAGGCATCCCAAAGGGAGTGCAAAAGTGCCACAACATGGCTGGTTTCACGGCTTTTCCCTTAGGAAGAACCCTAATACCCGGCTGATTTACCTTCCTAGGGTTACTGTTAGGCTTAGGCCTAGGACTTTTAAAACCAGGAAGCCCTGGGCTCCAGGCACACTGCAGCTGCGAAAGGCATCCCAAGGGGAGCGCAAAAGTGACACAACTTGGCTGCCTCTGCTGCTATTCTCATGAGACCATCCCGAACCATAGGCTGATTTTCCTTCCTAGGGTTAAGGTTTGAGTTACGCCTAGGGTAAGGGTTCTATTAACCAGAAAGCCCTGAGTTCCAAGAACACAGCAGCTGCGAAGGACTAGCCAAGAAGAGCGCAAAAGTACGACAACATACCTGCCTCCACAGCTTTTTCCTTGGGGACATGCCTAATTCCTGGCTGATTTGCCTTTCTCGTCTTAGGGTTGGGGTTCGGGCTAGGGCTAGGATATTTTTAACTAGGAAGCCCTGAGTTCCAGGCTTACTTCATCTGCAAAAAGCATCCCAAAGGGAGTGCAGAAGTTCCACAACATGGCTGCTTTCACGGCTTTTCCCTTAGGAAGAACCCTAATACGCGGCTGATTTACCTTCCTAGGGTTACTGTTAGGCTTAGGCCTAGGACTTTTAAAACCAGGAAGCCCTGGGCTCCAGGCACATGCAGCTGTGAAAGGCATCCCAAGAGGGCCGCAGAAGCGTCACAACTTGGCTGCCTCTGCTTCTATTCTCATGAGACCATCCTGAACCATAGGCTGATTTTCCTTCCTAGGGTTAAGGTTTGAGTTACGCCTAGGGTAAGAGTTCTATTAACCAGAAAGACCTGAGTTCTAAGAACACAGCAGCTGCGAAGGACTACCCAAGAAGAGCGCAAAAGTACCACAACGTGCCTGCCTCCACAGCTTTTTCCTTGGGGACATGCCTAATTCCTGGCTGATTTGCCTTTCTCGTCTTAGGGTTGGGTTTCGGCCTAGGGCTAGGAATTTTAAAATCAGGAAGCCCTGAGTTCCAGGCACACTTGAGCTGTGAAAGGCATCCAAAAGGGAGTGCAAAAATGCCACAACATGGCTGCTTTCACGGCTTTTTCCTTGGCAAGAAGCCTAACACCAGGCTGATTTCCCTTCCCAGGGTTACTGTAAGGCTTAGGCCTAGGGCTAGGATTTTTAAAACTAGGAAGCCCTTAGCTCCAGGCACACTGCAGCTGTTCAAGGCATCCCAAGGGGAGTACAAAAGTGCAACAACATGGCAGCTTTCACAGCTTTTTCCTTGGCACCATCCCTATACCTAGGCTGATTTATCTGCCTAGGGTTAGGGATAGGGTTCAGCTTAGGCCTTGGAGATTTTTACCCGGAAGCCCTGAGTTCCAGGCTTACTGCATCTGCCAAAGGCATCCCAAAGGGAGTGCAAAAGTGCCACAACATGGCTGCTTTCACGGCTTTTCCCTTAGGAAGAACCCTAATACTCGGCTGATTTACCTTCCTAGGGTTACTGTTAGGCTTAGGCCTAGGACTTTTAAAACCAGGAAGCCCTGGGCTCCAGGCACACTGCAGCTGCGAAAGGCATCCCAAGGGGAGCGCAAAAGTGACACAACTTGGCTGCCACCACTGATATTTCCATGAGACCATGCCGAACCATAGGCTGATTTTCCTTCCTAGGGTTAATGTTTGAGTTACGCCTCGGGTAAGGGTTCTGTTAACCAGAAAGCCCTGAGTTCCAAGAACACAGCAGCTGCGAAGAACTACCCAAGAAGAGCGCAAAAGTACCACAACATGCCTGCCTCCACAGCTTTTTCCTTGGGGACATGCCTAATTCCTGGCTGATTTGCCTTTCTCGTCTTAGGGTTGGGGTTCGGCCTAGGGCTAGGACTTTTAAAATCAGGAAGCCCTGAGTTCCAGGCACACTGGAGCTGTGAAAGGCATCCAAAAGGGAGTGCAAAAGTGCCGCAACATGGTTGCTTTCACGGCTTTTTCCTTGGCAAGAAGCCTAACACCAGGCTTATTTCCCTTCCTAGGGTTACTGTTAGGCTTAGGCCTAGGGCTAGGATTTTTAAACCTAGGAAGCCCTGGGCTCCAGGCACACTGCAGCTGTTCAAGGCATCCCAAGGGGAGTACAAAAGTGCAACAACATGGCAGCTTTCACAGCTTTTTCCTTCCCACCATCCCAATACCTAGGCTGATTTATCTGCCTAGGGTTAGGGTTAGGGTTCAGCCTAGGGCTTGGAGTTTTTTAACTAGGAAGCCCTGAGTTCCAGGCTTACTGAATCTGCCAAAGGCATCCCAAAGGGAGTGCAAAAGTGCCACAACATGGCTGCTTTCACAGCTTTTCCCTTAGGAAGAACCCTAATACCCGGCTGATTTACCTTCCTAGGGTTACTGTTAGGCTTAGGCCTAGGACTTTTAAAACCAGGAAGCCCTGGGCTCCAGGCATATGCAGCTGTTAAAGGCATCCCAAGAGGGCTGCAGAAGTGACACAACTTGGCTGCCTCTGCTTCTATTCTCATGAGACCATCCCGAACCATAGGCTGATTTTCCTTCCTAGGGTTAAGGTTTGAGTTACGCCTAGGGTAAGAGTTCTATTATCCACAAAGCCCTGAGTTCGAAGAACACAGCAGCTGCCAAGGACTACCCAAGAAGAGCGCAAAAGTACCACAACGTGCCTGCCTCCTCAGCTTTTTCCTTGGGGACATGCCTAATTCCTGGCTGATTTGCCTTTCTCGTCTTAGGGTTGGGGTTCGGCCTAGGGCTAGGATTTTTTTAACTAGGAAGCCCTGAGTTCCAGGCTTACTTCATCTGCCAAAGGCATCCCAAAGGGAGTGCAGAAGTGCCACAACATGGCTGCTTTCACGGCTTTTCCCTTAGGAAGAACCCTAATACCCAGCTGATTTACCTTCCTAGGGTTACTGTTAGGCTTAGGCCTAGGACTTTTAAAACCAGGAAGCCCTGGGCTCCAGGCACACTGCAGCTGCAAAAGGCATCCCAAGGGGAGCGCAAAAGTGACACAGCTTGGCTGCCACCACTGATATTTCCATGAGACCATCCCGAACCATAGGCTGATTTTCCTTCCTAGGGTTAAGGTTTGAGTTACGCCTGGGGTAAGGGTTCTATTAACCAGAAAGCCCTGAGTTCCAAGAACACAGCAGCTGCGAAGGACTACCCAAGAAGAGCGCAAAAGTACCACAACATGCCTGCCTCCACAGCTTTTTCCTTGGGGACATGCCTAATTCCTGGCTGATTTGCCTTTCTCGTCTTAGGGTTGGGGTTCGGCCTAGGGCTAGGAATTTTAAAATCAGGAAGCCCTGAGTTCCAGGCACACTGGAGCTGTGAAAGGCATCCAAAAGGGAGTGCAAAAATGCCACAACATGGCTGCTTTCACGGCTTTTTCCTTGGCAAGAAGCCTAACACCAGGCTGATTTCCCTTCCCAGGGTTACTGTAAGGCTTAGGCCTAGGGCTAGGATTTTTAAAACTAGGAAGCCCTTAGCTCCAGGCACACTGCAGCTGTTCAAGGCATCCCAAGGGGAGTACAAAAGTGCAACAACATGGCAGCTTTCACAGCTTTTTCCTTGGCACCATCCCTATACCTAGGCTGATTTATCTGCCTAGGGTTAGGGTTAGGGTTCGGCTTAGGGCTTGGAGATTTTTACCAGGAAGCCCTGAGTTCCAGGCTTACTGCATCTGCCAAAGGCATCCCAAAGGGAGTGCAAATGTGCCACAACATGGCTGCTTTCACAGCTTTTCCCTTAGGAAGAACCCTAATACCCGGCTGATTTACCTTCCTAGGGTTACTGTTAGGCTTAGGCCTAGGACTTTTAAAACCAGGAAGCCCTGGGCTCCAGGCATATGCAGCTGTTAAAGGCATCCCAAGAGGGCTGCAGAAGTGACACAACTTGGCTGCCTCTGCTTCTATTCTCATGAGACCATCCCGAACCATAGGCTGATTTTCCTTCCTAGGGTTAAGGTTTGAGTTACGCCTAGGGTAAGAGTTCTATTAACCAGAAAGCCCTGAGTTCCAAGAACACAGCAGCTGCGAAGGACTACCCAAGAAGAGCGCAAAAGTACCACAACGTGCCTGCCTCCTCAGCTTTTTCCTTGGGGACATGCCTAATTCCTGGCTGATTTGCCTTTCTCGTCTTAGGGTTGGGGTTCGGCCTAGGGCTAGGATTTTTTTAACTAGGAAGCCCTGAGTTCCAGGCTTACTGCATCTGCCAAAGGCATCCCAAAGGGAGTGCAGAAGTGCCACAACATGGCTGGTTTCACGCCTTTTCCCTTAGGAAGAACCCTAATACCCAGCTGATTTACCTTCCTAGGGTTACTGTTAGGCTTAGGCCTAGGACTTTTAAAACCAGGAAGCCCTGGGCTCCAGGCACACTGCAGCTGCGAAAGGCATCCCAAGGGGAGCGCAAAAGTGACACAACTTGGCTGCCACCACTGATATTTCCATGAGACCATCCCGAACCATAGGCTGATTTTCCTTCCTAGGCTTAAGGTTTGAGTTACGCCTAGGGTAAGGGTTCTATTAACCAGAAAGCCCTGAGTTCCAAGAACACAGCAGCTGCGAAGGACTAGCCAAGAAGAGCGCAAAAGTACCACAACATGCCTGCCTCCACAGCTTTTTCCTTGGGGACATGCCTAATTCCTGGCTGATTTGCCTTTCTCGTCTTAGGGTTGGGGTTCGGCCTAGGGCTAGGATATTTTTAACTAGGAAGCCCTGAGTTCCAGGCTTACTTCATCTGCAAAAAGCATCCCAAAGGGAGTGCAGAAGTGCCACAACATGGCTGCTTTCACGGCTTTTCCCTTAGGAAGAACCCTAATACGCGGCTGATTTACCTTCCTAGGGTTACTGTTAGGCTTAGGCCTAGGACTTTTAAAACCAGGAAGCCCTGGGCTCCAGGCACATGCAGCTGCGAAAGGCATCCCAAGAGGGCCGCAGAAGCGTCACAACTTGGCTGCCTCTGCTTCTATTCTCATGAGACCATCCTGAACCATAGGCTGATTTTCCTTCCTAGGGTTAATGTTTGAGTTACGCCTAGGGTAAGAGTTCTATTAACCAGAAAGCCCTGAGTTCCAAGAACACAGCAGCTGCGAAGGACTACCCAAGAAGAGCGCAAAAGTACCACAACGTGCCTGCCTCCACAGCTTTTTCCTTGGGGACATGCCTAATTCCTGGCTGATTTGCCTTTCTCGTCTTAGGGTTGGGGTTCGGCCTAGGGCTAGGATTTTTTTAACTAGGAAGCCCTGAGTTCCAGGCTTACTGCATCTGCCAAAGGCATCCCAAAGGGAGTGCAGAAGTGCCACAACATGGCTGCTTTCATGGCTTTTCCCTTAGGAAGAACCCTAATACGCGGCTGATTTACCTTCCTAGGGTTACTGTTAGGCTTAGGCCTAGGACTTTTAAAACCAGGAAGCCCTGGGCTCCAGGCACACTGCAGCTGTTCAAGGCATCCCAAGGGGAGCGCAAAAGTGACACAACTTGGCTGCCACCACTGATATTTCCATGAGACCATCCCGAACCATAGGCTGATTTTCCTTCCTAGGGTTAAGGTTTGAGTTACGCCTGGGGTAAGGGTTCTATTAACCAGAAAGCCCTGAGTTCCAAGAACACAGCAGCTGCGAAGGACTACTCAAGAAGAGCGCAAAAGTACCACAACGTGCCTGCCTCCACAGCTTTTTCCTTGGGGACATGCCTAATTCCTGGCTGATTTGCCTTTCTCGTCTTAGGGTTGGGGTTCGGCCTAGGGCTAGGATTTTTTTAACTAGGAAGCCCTGAGTTCCAGGCTTATTTCATCTGCCAAAGGCATCCCAAAGGGAGTGCAAAAGTGCCACAACATGGCTGGTTTCACGGCTTTTCCCTTAGGAAGAACCCTAATACCCGGCTGATTTACCTTCCTAGGGTTACTGTTAGGCTTAGGCCTAGGACTTTTAAAACCAGGAAGCCCTGGGCTCCAGGCACACTGCAGCTGCGAAAGGCATCCCAAGGGGAGCGCAAAAGTGACACAACTTGGCTGCCTCTGCTGCTATTCTCATGAGACCATCCCGAACCATAGGCTGATTTTCCTTCCTAGGGTTAAGGTTTGAGTTACGCCTAGGGTAAGGGTTCTATTAACCAGAAAGCCCTGAGTTCCAAGAACACAGCAGCTGCGAAGGACTAGCCAAGAAGAGCGCAAAAGTACGACAACATACCTGCCTCCACAGCTTTTTCCTTGGGGACATGCCTAATTCCTGGCTGATTTGCCTTTCTCGTCTTAGGGTTGGGGTTCGGGCTAGGGCTAGGATATTTTTAACTAGGAAGCCCTGAGTTCCAGGCTTACTTCATCTGCAAAAAGCATCCCAAAGGGAGTGCAGAAGTTCCACAACATGGCTGCTTTCACGGCTTTTCCCTTAGGAAGAACCCTAATACGCGGCTGATTTACCTTCCTAGGGTTACTGTTAGGCTTAGGCCTAGGACTTTTAAAACCAGGAAGCCCTGGGCTCCAGGCACATGCAGCTGTGAAAGGCATCCCAAGAGGGCCGCAGAAGCGTCACAACTTGGCTGCCTCTGCTTCTATTCTCATGAGACCATCCTGAACCATAGGCTGATTTTCCTTCCTAGGGTTAAGGTTTGAGTTACGCCTAGGGTAAGAGTTCTATTAACCAGAAAGACCTGAGTTCTAAGAACACAGCAGCTGCGAAGGACTACCCAAGAAGAGCGCAAAAGTACCACAACGTGCCTGCCTCCACAGCTTTTTCCTTGGGGACATGCCTAATTCCTGGCTGATTTGCCTTTCTCGTCTTAGGGTTGGGTTTCGGCCTAGGGCTAGGAATTTTAAAATCAGGAAGCCCTGAGTTCCAGGCACACTTGAGCTGTGAAAGGCATCCAAAAGGGAGTGCAAAAATGCCACAACATGGCTGCTTTCACGGCTTTTTCCTTGGCAAGAAGCCTAACACCAGGCTGATTTCCCTTCCCAGGGTTACTGTAAGGCTTAGGCCTAGGGCTAGGATTTTTAAAACTAGGAAGCCCTTAGCTCCAGGCACACTGCAGCTGTTCAAGGCATCCCAAGGGGAGTACAAAAGTGCAACAACATGGCAGCTTTCACAGCTTTTTCCTTGGTACCATCCCTATACCTAGGCTGATTTATCTGCCTAGGGTTAGGGTTAGGGTTCAGCTTAGGCCTTGGAGATTTTTACCCGGAAGCCCTGAGTTCCAGGCTTACTGCATCTGCCAAAGGCATCCCAAAGGGAGTGCAAAAGTGCCACAACATGGCTGCTTTCACGGCTTTTCCCTTAGGAAGAACCCTAATACTCGGCTGATTTACCTTCCTAGGGTTACTGTTAGGCTTAGGCCTAGGACTTTTAAAACCAGGAAGCCCTGGGCTCCAGGCACACTGCAGCTGCGAAAGGCATCCCAAGGGGAGCGCAAAAGTGACACAACTTGGCTGCCACCACTGATATTTCCATGAGACCATGCCGAACCATAGGCTGATTTTCCTTCCTAGGGTTAATGTTTGAGTTACGCCTCGGGTAAGGGTTCTGTTAACCAGAAAGCCCTGAGTTCCAAGAACACAGCAGCTGCGAAGAACTACCCAAGAAGAGCGCAAAAGTACCACAACATGCCTGCCTCCACAGCTTTTTCCTTGGGGACATGCCTAATTCCTGGCTGATTTGCCTTTCTCGTCTTAGGGTTGGGGTTCGGCCTAGGGCTAGGACTTTTAAAATCAGGAAGCCCTGAGTTCCAGGCACACTGGAGCTGTGAAAGGCATCCAAAAGGGAGTGCAAAAGTGCCACAACATGGTTGCTTTCACGGCTTTTTCCTTGGCAAGAAGCCTAACACCAGGCTTATTTCCCTTCCTAGGGTTACTGTTAGGCTTAGGCCTAGGGCTAGGATTTTTAAACCTAGGAAGCCCTGGGCTCCAGGCACACTGCAGCTGTTCAAGGCATCCCAAGGGGAGTACAAAAGTGCAACAACATGGCAGCTTTCACAGCTTTTTCCTTCCCACCATCCCAATACCTAGGCTGATTTATCTGCCTAGGGTTAGGGTTAGGGTTCAGCCTAGGGCTTGGAGTTTTTTAACTAGGAAGCCCTGAGTTCCAGGCTTACTGCATCTGCCAAAGGCATCCCAAAGGGAGTGCAAAAGTGCCACAACATGGCTGCTTTCACAGCTTTTCCCTTAGGAAGAACCCTAATACGCGGCTGATTTACCTTCCTAGGGTTACTGTTAGGCTTAGGCCTAGGACTTTTAAAACCAGGAAGCCCTGGGCTCCAGGCATATGCAGCTGTTAAAGGCATCCCAAGAGGGCTGCAGAAGTGACACAACTTGGCTGCCTCTGCTTCTATTCTCATGAGACCATCCCGAACCATAGGCTGATTTTCCTTCCTAGGGTTAAGGTTTGAGTTACGCCTAGGGTAAGAGTTCTATTATCCAGAAAGCCCTGAGTTCGAAGAACACAGCAGCTGCCAAGGACTACCCAAGAAGAGCGCAAAAGTACCACAACGTGCCTGCCTCCTCAGCTTTTTCCTTGGGGACATGCCTAATTCCTGGCTGATTTGCCTTTCTCGTCTTAGGGTTGGGGTTCGGCCTAGGGCTAGGATTTTTTTAACTAGGAAGCCCTGAGTTCCAGGCTTACTTCATCTGCCAAAGGCATCCCAAAGGGAGTGCAGAAGTGCCACAACATGGCTGGTTTCACGGCTTTTCCCTTAGGAAGAACCCTAATACCCAGCTGATTTACCTTCCTAGGGTTACTGTTAGGCTTAGGCCTAGGACTTTTAAAACCAGGAAGCCCTGGGCTCCAGGCACACTGCAGCTGCAAAAGGCATCCCAAGGGGAGCGCAAAAGTGACACAGCTTGGCTGCCACCACTGATATTTCCATGAGACCATCCCGAACCATAGGCTGATTTTCCTTCCTAGGGTTAAGGTTTGAGTTACGCCTGGGGTAAGGGTTCTATTAACCAGAAAGCCCTGAGTTCCAAGAACACAGCAGCTGCGAAGGACTACCCAAGAAGAGCGCAAAAGTACCACAACATGCCTGCCTCCACAGCTTTTTCCTTGGGGACATGCCTAATTCCTGGCTGATTTGCCTTTCTCGTCTTAGGGTTGGGGTTCGGCCTAGGGCTAGGAATTTTAAAATCAGGAAGCCCTGAGTTCCAGGCACACTGGAGCTGTGAAAGGCATCCAAAAGGGAGTGCAAAAATGCCACAACATGGCTGCTTTCACGGCTTTTTCCTTGGCAAGAAGCCTAACACCAGGCTGATTTCCCTTCCCAGGGTTACTGTAAGGCTTAGGCCTAGGGCTAGGATTTTTAAAACTAGGAAGCCCTTAGCTCCAGGCACACTGCAGCTGTTCAAGGCATCCCAAGGGGAGTACAAAAGTGCAACAACATGGCAGCTTTCACAGCTTTTTCCTTGGCACCATCCCTATACCTAGGCTGATTTATCTGCCTAGGGTTAGGGTTAGGGTTCGGCTTAGGGCTTGGAGATTTTTACCAGGAAGCCCTGAGTTCCAGGCTTACTGCATCTGCCAAAGGCATCCCAAAGGGAGTGCAAATGTGCCACAACATGGCTGCTTTCACAGCTTTTCCCTTAGGAAGAACCCTAATACCCGGCTGATTTACCTTCCTAGGGTTACTGTTAGGCTTAGGCCTAGGACTTTTAAAACCAGGAAGCCCTGGGCTCCAGGCATATGCAGCTGTTAAAGGCATCCCAAGAGGGCTGCAGAAGTGACACAACTTGGCTGCCTCTGCTTCTATTCTCATGAGACCATCCCGAACCATAGGCTGATTTTCCTTCCTAGGGTTAAGGTTTGAGTTACGCCTAGGGTAAGAGTTCTATTAACCAGAAAGCCCTGAGTTCCAAGAACACAGCAGCTGCGAAGGACTACCCAAGAAGAGCGCAAAAGTACCACAACGTGCCTGCCTCCTCAGCTTTTTCCTTGGGGACATGCCTAATTCCTGGCTGATTTGCCTTTCTCGTCTTAGGGTTGGGGTTCGGCCTAGGGCTAGGATTTTTTTAACTAGGAAGCCCTGAGTTCCAGGCTTACTGCATCTGCCAAAGGCATCCCAAAGGGAGTGCAGAAGTGCCACAACATGGCTGGTTTCACGCCTTTTCCCTTAGGAAGAACCCTAATACCCAGCTGATTTACCTTCCTAGGGTTACTGTTAGGCTTAGGCCTAGGACTTTTAAAACCAGGAAGCCCTGGGCTCCAGGCACACTGCAGCTGCGAAAGGCATCCCAAGGGGAGCGCAAAAGTGACACAACTTGGCTGCCACCACTGATATTTCCATGAGACCATCCCGAACCATAGGCTGATTTTCCTTCCTAGGCTTAAGGTTTGAGTTACGCCTAGGGTAAGGGTTCTATTAACCAGAAAGCCCTGAGTTCCAAGAACACAGCAGCTGCGAAGGACTTCCCAAGAAGAGCGCAAAAGTACCACAACATGCCTGCCTCCACAGCTTTTTCCTTGGGGACATGCCTAATTCCTGGCTGATTTGCCTTTCTCGTCTTAGGGTTGGGGTTCGGCCTAGGGCTAGGATTTTTAAAATCAGGAAGCCCTGAGTTCCAGGCACACTGGAGCTGTGAAAGGCATCCAAAAGGGAGTGCAAAAGTGCCACAACATGGTTGCTTTCGCGGCTTTTTCCTTGGCAAGAAGCTTAACACCAGGCTGATTTCCCTTCCCTTGGTTACTGTTAGGCTTAGTCCTAGGGCTAGGATTTTTAAAACTAGGAAGCCCTTAGCTCCAGGCACACTGCAGCTGTTCAAGGCATCCCAAGGGGAGTACAAAAGTGCAACAACATGGCAGCTTTCACAGCTTTTTCCTTGGCACCATCCCTATACCTAGGCTGATTTATCTGCCTAGGGTTAGGGTTAGGGTTCAGCCTAGGGCTTGGAGTTTTTTAACCAGGAAGCCCTGAGTTCCAGGCTTACTGCATCTGCCAAAGGCATCCCAAAGGGAGTGCAGAAGTGCCACAACATGGCTGCTTTCACGGCTTTTCCCTTAGGAAGAACCCTAATACGCGGCTGATTTACCTTCCTAGGGTTACTGTTAGGCTTAGGCCTAGGACTTTTAAAACCAGGAAGCCCTGGGCTCCAGGCACACTGCAGCTGCGAAAGTCATCCCAAGGGGAGCGCAAAAGTGACACAACTTGGCTGCCTCTGCTGCTATTCTCATGAGACCATCCCGAACCATAGGCTGATTTTCCTTCCTAGGGTTAAGGTTTGAGTTACGCCTGGGGTAAGGGTTCTATTAACCAGAAAGCCCTGAGTTCCAAGAACACAGCAGCTGCGAAGGACTACCCAAGAAGAGCGCAAAAGTACCACAACATGCCTGCCTCCACAGCTTTTTCCTTGGGGACATGCCTAATTCCTGGCTGATTTGCCTTTCTCGTCTTAGGGTTGGGGTTCGGGCTAGGGCTAGGATATTTTTAACTAGGAAGCCCTGAGTTCCAGGCTTACTGTATCTGCCTTAAGCATCCCAAAGGGAGTGCAGAAGTGCCACAACATGGCTGCTTTCACGGCTTTTCCCTTAGGAAGAACCCTAATACCCAGCTGATTTACCTTCCTAGGGTTACTGTTAGGCTTAGGCCTAGGACTTTTAAAACCAGGAAGCCCTGGGCTCCAGGCACACTGCAGCTGCGAAAGGCATCCCAAGGGGAGCGCAAAAGTGACACAACTTGGCTGCCTCTGCTGCTATTCTCATGAGACCATCCCGAACCATAGGCTGATTTTCCTTCCTAGGCTTAAGGTTTGAGTTACGCCTAGGGTAAGGGTTCTATTAACCAGAAAGCCCTGAGTTCCAAGAACACAGCAGCTGCGAAGGACTACCCAAGAAGAGCACAAAAGTACCACAACATGCCTGCCTCCACAGCTTTTTCCTTGGGGACATGCCTAATTCCTGGCTGATTTGCCTTTCTCGTCTTAGGGTTGGGGTTCGGCCTAGGGCTAGGATTTTTAAAATCAGGAAGCCCTGAGTTCCAGGCACACTGGAGCTGTGAAAGGCATCCAAAAGGGAGTGCAAAAGTGCCACAACATGGTTGCTTTCGCGGCTTTTTCCTTGGCAAGAAGCTTAACACCACGCTGATTTCCCTTCCCTTGGTTACTGTTAGGCTTAGGCCTAGGGCTAGGATTTTTAAAACTAGGAAGCCCTTAGCTCCAGGCACACTGCAGCTGCGAAAGGCATCCCAAGGGGAGCGCAAAAGTGACACAACTTGGCTGGCTCTGCTGCTATTCTCATGAGACCATCCCGAACCATAGGCTGATTTTCCTTCCTAGGGTTAAGGTTTGAGTTACGCCTGGGGTAAGGGTTCTATTAACCAGAAAGCCCTGAGTTCCAAGAACACAGCAGCTGCGAAGGACTACCCAAGAAGAGCACAAAAGTACCACAACATGCCTGCCTCCACAGCTTTTTCCTTGGGGACATGCCTAATTCCTGGCTGATTTGCCTTTCTCGTCTTAGGGTTGGGGTTCGGCCTAGGGCTAGGATTTTTTTAACTAGGAAGCCCTGAGTTCCAGGCTTACTTCATCTGCAAAAAGCATCCCAAAGGGAGTGCAAAAGTGCCACAACATGGCTGCTTTCACGGCTTTTCCCTTAGGAAGAACCCTAATACCCGGCTGATTTACCTTCCTAGGGTTACTGTTAGGCTTAGGCCTAGGACTTTTAAAACCAGGAAGCCCTGGGCTCCAGGCATATGCAGCTGTTAAAGGCATCCCAAGAGGGCTGCTGAAGTGACACAACTTGGCTGCCTCTGCTTCTATTCTCATGAGACCATCCCGAACCATAGGCTGATTTTCCTTCCTAGGGTTAAGGTTTGAGTTACGCCTAGGGTAAGAGTTCTATTAACCAGAAAGCCCTGAGTTCCAAGAACACAGCAGCTGCGAAGGACTTCCCAAGAAGAGCGCAAAAGTACCACAACATGCCTGCCTCCACAGCTTTTTCCTTGGGGACATGCCTAATTCCTGGCTGATTTGCCTTTCTGGTCTTAGGGTTGGGGTTCGGCCTAGGGCTAGGATTTTTAAAATCAGGAAGCCCTGAGTTCCAGGCACACTGGAGCTGTGAAAGGCATCCAAAAGGGAGTGCAAAAGTGCCACAACATGGTTGCTTTCGCGGCTTTTTCCTTGGCAAGAAGCTTAACACCAGGCTGATTTCCCTTCCCTTGGTTACTGTTAGGCTTAGGCCTAGGGCTAGGATTTTTAAAACTAGGAAGCCCTTAGCTCCAGGCACACTGCAGCTGTTCAAGGCATCCCAAGGGGAGTACAAAAGTGCAACAACATGGCAGCTTTCACAGCTTTTTCCTTGGCACCATCCCTATACCTAGACTGATTTATCTGCCTAGGGTTAGGGTTAGGGTTCAGCCTAGGGCTTGGAGTTTTTTAACCAGGAAGCCCTGAGTTCCAGGCTTACTGCATCTGCCAAAGGCATCCCAAAGGGAGTGCAGAAGTGCCACAACATGGCTGCTTTCACGGCTTTTCCCTTAGGAAGAACCCTAATACGCGGCTGATTTACCTTCCTAGGGTTACTGTTAGGCTTAGGCCTAGGACTTTTAAAACCAGGAAGCCCTGGGCTCCAGGCACACTGCAGCTGCGAAAGGCATCCCAAGGGGAGCGCAAAAGTGACACAACTTGGCTGCCTCTGCTGCTATTCTCATGAGACCATCCCGAACCATAGGCTGATTTTCCTTCCTAGGCTTAAGGTTTGAGTTACACCTGGGGTAAGAGTTCTATTAACCAGAAAGCCCTGAGTTCCAAGAACACAGCAGCTGCGAAGGACTACCCAAGAAGAGCGCAAAAGTACCACAACGTGCCTGCCTCCACAGCTTTTTCCTTGGGGACATGCCTAATTCCTGGCTGATTTGCCTTTCTCGTCTTAGGGTTGGGGTTTGGCCTAGGGCTAGGATTTTTTTAACTAGGAAGCCCTGAGTTCCAGGCTTACTGCATCTGCCAAAGGCATCCCAAAGGGAGTGCAGAAGTGCCACAACATGGCTGCTTTCACGGCTTTTCCCTTAGGAAGAACCCTAATACCCAGCTGATTTACCTTCCTAGGCTTACTGTTAGGCTTAGGCCTAGGACTTTTAAAACCAGGAAGCCCTGGGCTCCAGGCACACTGCAGCTGCGAAAGGCATCCCAAGGGGAGCGCAAAAGTGACACAACTTGGCTGCCTCTGCTGCTATTCTCATGAGACCATCCCGAACCATAGGCTGATTTTCCTTCCTAGGGTTAAGGTTTGAGTTACGCCTAGGGTAAGGGTTCTATTAACCAGAAAGCCCTGAGTTCCAAGAACACAGCAGCTGCGAAGGACTACCCAAGAAGAGCGCAAAAGTACCACAACATGCCGGCCTCAACAGCTTTTTCCTTGGGGACATGCCTAATTCCTGGCTGATTTGCCTTTCTCCTCTTAGGGTTGGGGTTCGGCCTAGGGCTAGGATTTTTTTAACTAGGAAGCCCTGAGTTCCAGGCTTACTTCATCTGCAAAAAGCATCCCAAAGGGAGTGCAAAAGTGCCACAACATGGCTGCTTTCACGGCTTTTCCCTTAGGAAGAACCCTAATACGCGGCTGATTTACCTTCCTAGGGTTACTGTTAGGCTTAGGCCTAGGACTTTTAAAACCAGGAAGCCCTGGGCTCCAGGCACATGCAGCTGCGAAAGGCATCCCAAGAGGGCCGCAGAAGCGACACAACTTGGCTGCCTCTGCTTCTATTCTCATGAGACCATCCTGAACCATAGGCTGATTTTCCTTCCTAGGGTTAAGGTTTGAGTTACGCCTAGGGTAAGAGTTCTATTAACCAGAAAGACCTGAGTTCCAAGAACACAGCATCTGCGAAGGACTACCCAAGAAGAGCGCAAAAGTACCACAACGTGCCTGCCTCCACAGCTTTTTCCTTGGGGACATGCCTAATTCCTGGCTGATTTGCCTTTCTCGTCTTAGGGTTGGGGTTCGGGCTAGGGCTAGGATATTTTTAACTAGGAAGCCCTGAGTTCCAGGCTTACTGCATCTGCCAAAGGCATCCCAAAGGGAGTGCAGAAGTGCCACAACATGGCTGCTTTCACGGCTTTTCCCTTAGGAAGAACCCTAATACGCGGCTGATTTACCTTCCTAGGGTTACTGTTAGGCTTAGGCCTAGGACTTTTAAAACCAGGAAGCCCTGGGCTCCAGGCACACTGCAGCTGCGAAAGGCATCCCAAGGGGAGCGCAAAAGTGACACAACTTGGCTGCCTCTGCTGCTATTCTCATGAGACCATCCCGAACCATAGGCTGATTTTCCTTCCTAGGGTTAAGGTTTGAGTTACGCCTGGGGTAAGGGTTCTATTAACCAGAAAGCCCTGAGTTCCAAGAACACAGCAGCTGCGAAGGACTAGCCAAGAAGAGCGCAAAAGTACCACAACATGCCTGCCTCCACAGCTTTTTCCTTGGGGACATGCCTAATTCCTGGCTGATTTGCCTTTCTCGTCTTAGGGTTGGGGTTCGGCCTAGGGCTAGGATTTTTAAAATCAGGAAGCCCTGAGTTCCAGGCACACTGGAGCTGTGAAAGGCATCCAAAAGGGAGTGCAGAAGTGCCATAACATGGCTGCTTTCACGGCTTTTTCTTGGCAAGAAGCCTAACAACAGGCTGATTTCCCTTCCCAGGGTTACTGTAAGGCTTAGGCCTAGGGCTAGGATTTTTAAAACTAGGAAGCCCTGGGCTCCAGGCACATGCAGCAGTTCAAGGCATCCCAAGGGGAGTACAAAAGTGCAACAACATGGCAGCTTTCACAGCTTTTTCCTTGGCACCATCCCTATACCTAGGCTGATTTATCTGCCTAGGGTTAGGGTTAGGGTTCACCCTAGGGCTTGGAGATTTTAACCCGGAAGCCCTGAGTTCCAGGCTTACTTCATCTGCAAAAAGCATCCCAAAGGGAGTGCATAAGGCCACAACATGGCTGCTTTCACGGCTTTTCCCTTAGGAAGAACCCTAATACGCGGCTGATTTACCTTCCTAGGGTTACTGTTAGGCTTAGGCCTAGGACTTTTAAAACCAGGAAACCCTGGGCTCCAGGCACATGCAGCTGCGAAAGGCATCCCAAGAGGGCCGCAGAAGCGACACAACTTGGCTGCCTCTGCTTCTATTCTCATGAGACCATCCGGAACCATAGGCTGATTTTCCTTCCTAGGGTTAAGGTTTGAGTTACGCCTAGGGTAAGAGTTCTATTAACCAGAAAGACCTGAGTTCCAAGAACACAGCAGCTGCGAAGGACTACCCAAGAAGAGCGCAAAAGTACCACAACGTGCCTGCCTCCACAGCTTTTTCCTTGGGGACATGCCTAATTCCTGGCTGATTTGCCTTTCTCGTCTTAGGGTTGGGGTTCGGGCTAGGGCTAGGATATTTTTAACTAGGAAGCCCTGAGTTCCAGGCTTACTGCATCTGCCAAAGGCATCCCAAAGGGAGTGCAGAAGTGCCACAACATGGCTGCTTTCACGGCTTTTCCCTTAGGAAGAACCCTAATACGCGGCTGATTTACCTTCCTAGGGTTACTGTTAGGCTTAGGCCTAGGACTTTTAAAACCAGGAAGCCCTGGGCTCCAGGCACACTGCAGCTGCGAAAGGCATCCCAAGAGGGCCGCAGAAGCGTCACAACTTGGCTGCCTCTCCTTCTATTCTCATGAGACCATCCCGAACCATAGGCTGATTTTCCTTCCTAGGGTTAAGGTTTGAGTTACGCCTGGGGTAAGGGTTCTATTAACCAGAAAGCCCTGAGTTCCAAGAACACAGCAGCTGCGAAGGACTACCCAAGAAGAGCGCAAAAGTACCACAACATGCCTGCCTCCACAGCTTTTTCCTTGGGGACATGCCTAATTCCTGGCTGATTTGCCTTTCTCGTCTTAGGGTTGGGGTTCGGCCTAGGGCTAGGATTTTTAAAATCAGGAAGCCCTGAGTTCCAGGCACACTGGAGCTGTGAAACGCATCCAAAAGGGAGTGCAGAAGTGCCACAACATGGCTGCTTTCACGGCTTTTTCTTGGCAAGAAGCCTAACACCAGGCTGATTTCCCTTCCCAGGGTTACTGTAAGGCTTAGGCCTAGGGCTAGGATTTTTAAAACTAGGAAGCCCTGGGCTCCAGGCACATGCAGCAGTTCAAGGCATCCCAAGGGGAGTACAAAAGTGCAACAACATGGCAGCTTTCACAGCTTTTTCCTTGGCACCATCCCTATACCTAGGCTGATTTATCTGCCTAGGGTTAGGGTTAGGGTTCACCCTAGGGCTTGGAGATTTTAACCCGGAAGCCCTGAGTTCCAGGCTTACTTCATCTGCAAAAAGCATCCCAAAGGGAGTGCATAAGGCCACAACATGGCTGCTTTCACGGCTTTTCCCTTAGGAAGAACCCTAATACGCGGCTGATTTACCTTCCTAGGGTTACTGTTAGGCTTAGGCCTAGGACTTTTAAAACCAGGAAGCCCTGGGCTCCAGGCACATGCAGCTGCGAAAGGCATCCCAAGAGGGCCGCAGAAGCGACACAACTTGGCTGCCTCTGCTTCTATTCTCATGAGACCATCCGGAACCATAGGCTGATTTTCCTTCCTAGGGTTAAGGTTTGAGTTACGCCTAGGGTAAGAGTTCTATTAACCAGAAAGACCTGAGTTCCAAGAACACAGCAGCTGCGAAGGACTACCCAAGAAGAGCGCAAAAGTACCACAACGTGCCTGCCTCCACAGCTTTTTCCTTGGGGACATGCCTAATTCCTGGCTGATTTGCCTTTCTCGTCTTAGGGTTGGGGTTCGGGCTAGGGCTAGGATATTTTTAACTAGGAAGCCCTGAGTTCCAGGCTTACTGCATCTGCCAAAGGCATCCCAAAGGGAGTGCAGAAGTGCCACAACATGGCTGCTTTCACGGCTTTTCCCTTAGGAAGAACCCTAATACGCGGCTGATTTACCTTCCTAGGGTTACTGTTAGGCTTAGGCCTAGGACTTTTAAAACCAGGAAGCCCTGGGCTCCAGGCACACTGCAGCTGCGAAAGGCATCCCAAGAGGGCCGCAGAAGCGTCACAACTTGGCTGCCTCTCCTTCTATTCTCATGAGACCATCCCGAACCATAGGCTGATTTTCCTTCCTAGGGTTAAGGTTTGAGTTACGCCTGGGGTAAGGGTTCTATTAACCAGAAAGCCCTGAGTTCCAAGAACACAGCAGCTGCGAAGGACTACCCAAGAAGAGCGCAAAAGTACCACAACATGCCTGCCTCCACAGCTTTTTCCTTGGGGACATGCCTAATTCCTGGCTGATTTGCCTTTCTCGTCTTAGGGTTGGGGTTCGGCCTAGGGCTAGGATTTTTAAAATCAGGAAGCCCTGAGTTCCAGGCACACTGGAGCTGTGAAACGCATCCAAAAGGGAGTGCAGAAGTGCCACAACATGGCTGCTTTCACGGCTTTTTCTTGGCAAGAAGCCTAACACCAGGCTGATTTCCCTTCCCAGGGTTACTGTAAGGCTTAGGCCTAGGGCTAGGATTTTTAAAACTAGGAAGCCCTGGGCTCCAGGCACATGCAGCAGATCAAGGCATCCCAAGGGGAGTACAAAAGTGCAACAACATGGCAGCTTTCACAGCTTTTTCCTTGGCACCATCCCTATACCTAGGCTGATTTATCTGCCTAGGGTTAGGGTTAGGGTTCACCCTAGGGCTTGGAGATTTTAACCCGGAAGCCCTGAGTTCCAGGCTTACTGCATCTGCCAAAGGCATCCCAAAGGGAGTGCAAAAGTGCCACAACATGGCTGCTTTCACAGCTTTTCCCTTAGGAAGAACCCTAATACCCGGCTGATTTACCTTCCTAGGGTTACTGTTAGGCTTAGGCCTAGGACTTTTAAAACCAGGAAGCCCTGGGCTCCAGGCATATGCAGCTGTTAAAGGCATCCCAAGAGGGCTGCAGAAGTGACACAACTTGGCTGCCTCTGCTTCTATTCTCATGAGACCATCTCGAACCATAGGCTGATTTTCCTTCCTAGGGTTAAGGTTTGAGTTACGCCTAGGGTAAGAGTTCTATTAACCAGAAAGCCCTGAGTTCCAAGAACACAGCAGCTGCGAAGGACTTCCCAAGAAGAGCGCAAAAGTACCACAACATGCCTGCCTCCACAGCTTTTTCCTTGGGGACATGCCTAATTCCTGGCTGATTTGCCTTTCTCGTCTTAGGCTTGGGGTTCGGCCTAGGGCTAGGATTTTTTTAACTAGGAAGCCCTGAGTTCCAGGCTTACTGCATCTGCCAAAGGCATCCCAAAGGGAGTGCAGAAGTGCCACAACATGGCTGCTTTCACGGCTTTTCCCTTAGGAAGAACCCTAATACCCAGCTGATTTACCTTCCTAGGCTTACTGTTAGGCTTAGGCCTAGGACTTTTAAAACCAGGAAGCCCTAGGCTCCAGGCACACTGCAGCTGCGAAAGGCATCCCAAGGGGAGCGCAAAAGTGACGCAACTTGGCTGCCACCACTGATATTTCCATGAGACCATCCCGAACCATAGGCTGATTTTCCTTCCTAGGGTTAAGGTTTGAGTTACGCCTAGGGTAAGGGTTCTATTAACCAGAAAGACCTGAGTTCCAAGAACACAGCATCTGCGAAGGACTACCCAAGAAGAGCGCAAAAGTACCACAACGTGCCTGCCTCCACAGCTTTTTCCTTGGGGACATGCCTAATTCCTGGCTGATTTGCCTTTCTCGTCTTAGGGTTGGGGTTCGGGCTAGGGCTAGGATATTTTTAACTAGGAAGCCCTGAGTTCCAGGCTTACTGCATCTGCCAAAGGCATCCCAAAGGGAGTGCAGAAGTGCCACAACATGGCTGCTTTCACGGCTTTTCCCTTAGGAAGAACCCTAATACGCGGCTGATTTACCTTCCTAGGGTTACTGTTAGGCTTAGGCCTAGGACTTTTAAAACCAGGAAGCCCTGGGCTCCAGGCACATGCAGCTGCGAAAGGCATCCCAAGAGGGCCGCAGAAGCGACACAACTTGGCTGCCTCTGCTTCTATTCTCATGAGACCATCCTGAACCATAGGCTGATTTTCCTACCTAGGGTTAAGGTTTGAGTTACGCCTAGGGTAAGAGTTCTATTAACCAGAAAGACCTGAGTTCCAAGAACACAGCATCTGCGAAGGACTACCCAAGAAGAGCGCAAAAGTACCACAACGTGCCTGCCTCCACAGCTTTTTCCTTGGGGACATGCCTAATTCCTGGCTGATTTGCCTTTCTCGTCTTAGGGTTGGGGTTCGGGCTAGGGCTAGGATATTTTTAACTAGGAAGCCCTGAGTTCCAGGCTTACTGCATCTGCCAAAGGCATCCCAAAGGGAGTGCAGAAGTGCCACAACATGGCTGCTTTCAAGGCTTTTCCCTTAGGAAGAACCCTAATACGCGGCTGATTTACCTTCCTAGGGTTACTGTTAGGCTTAGGCCTAGGACTTTTAAAACCAGGAAGCCCTGGGCTCCAGGCACACTGCAGCTGCGAAAGGCATCCCAAGGGGAGCGCAAAAGTGACACAACTTGGCTGCCTCTGCTGCTATTCTCATGAGACCATCCCGAACCATAGGCTGATTTTCCTTCCTAGGGTTAAGGTTTGAGTTACGCCTGGGGTAAGGGTTCTATTAACCAGAAAGCCCTGAGTTCCAAGAACACAGCAGCTGCGAAGGACTACCCAAGAAGAGCGCAAAAGTACCACAACATGCCTGCCTCCACAGCTTTTTCCTTGGGGACATGCCTAATTCCTGGCTGATTTGCCTTTCTCCTCTTAGGGTTGGGGTTCGGCCTAGGGCTAGGATTTTTTTAACTAGGAAGCCCTGAGTTCCAGGCTTACTTCATCTGCAAAAAGCATCCCAAAGGGAGTGCAAAAGTGCCACAACATGGCTGCTTTCACGGCTTTTCCCTTAGGAAGAACCCTAATACGCGGCTGATTTACCTTCCTAGGGCTACTGTTAGGCTTAGGCCTAGGACTTTTAAAACCAGGAAGCCCTGGGCTCCAGGCACATGCAGCTGCGAAAGGCATCCCAAGAGGGCCGCAGAAGCGACACAACTTGGCTGCCTCTGCTTCTATTCTCATGAGACCATCCTGAACCATAGGCTGATTTTCCTTCCTAGGGTTAAGGTTTGAGTTACGCCTAGGGTAAGAGTTCTATTAACCAGAAAGACCTGAGTTCCAAGAACACAGCATCTGCGAAGGACTACCCAAGAAGAGCGCAAAAGTACCACAACGTGCCTGCCTCCACAGCTTTTTCCTTGGGGACATGCCTAATTCCTGGCTGATTTGCCTTTCTCGTCTTAGGGTTGGGGTTCGGGCTAGGGCTAGGATATTTTTAACTAGGAAGCCCTGAGTTCCAGGCTTACTGCATCTGCCAAAGGCATCCCAAAGGGAGTGCAGAAGTGCCACAACATGGCTGCTTTCACGGCTTTTCCCTTAGGAAGAACCCTAATACGCGGCTGATTTACCTTCCTAGGGTTACTGTTAGGCTTAGGCCTAGGACTTTTAAAACCAGGAAGCCCTGGGCTCCAGGCACACTGCAGCTGCGAAAGGCATCCCAAGGGGAGCGCAAAAGTGACACAACTTGGCTGCCTCTGCTTCTATTCTCATGAGACCATCCCGAACCATAGGCTGATTTTCCTTCCTAGGGTTAAGGTTTGAGTTACGCCTGGGGTAAGGGTTCTATTAACCAGAAAGCCCTGAGTTCCAAGAACACAGCAGCTGCGAAGGACTACCCAAGAAGAGCGCAAAAGTACCACAACATGCCTGCCTCCACAGCTTTTTCCTTGGGGACATGCCTAATTCCTGGCTGATTTGCCTTTCTCGTCTTAGGGTTGGGGTTCGGCCTAGGGCTAGGATTTTTTTAACTAGGAAGCCCTGAGTTCCAGGCTTACTTCATCTGCAAAAAGCATCCCAAAGGGAGTGCAAAAGTGCCACAACATGGCTGCTTTCACGGCTTTTCCCTTAGGAAGAACCCTAATACGCGGCTGATTTACCTTCCTAGGGTTACTGTTAGGCTTAGGCCTAGGACTTTTAAAACCAGGAAGCCCTGGGCTCCAGGCACATGCAGCTGCGAAAGGCATCCCAAGAGGGCCGCAGAAGCGACACAACTTGGCTGCCTCTGCTTCTATTCTCATGAGACCATCCTGAACCATAGGCTGATTTTCCTACCTAGGGTTAAGGTTTGAGTTACGCCTAGGGTAAGAGTTCTATTAACCAGAAAGACCTGAGTTCCAAGAACACAGCATCTGCGAAGGACTACCCAAGAAGAGCGCAAAAGTACCACAACGTGCCTGCCTCCACAGCTTTTTCCTTGGGGACATGCCTAATTCCTGGCTGATTTGCCTTTCTCCTCTTAGGGTTGGGGTTCGGGCTAGGGCTAGGATATTTTTAACTAGGAAGCCCTGAGTTCCAGGCTTACTGCATCTGCCAAAGGCATCCCAAAGGGAGTGCAGAAGTGCCACAACATGGCTGCTTTCACGGCTTTTCCCTTAGGAAGAACCCTAATACGCGGCTGATTTACCTTCCTAGGGTTACTGTTAGGCTTAGGCCTAGGACTTTTAAAACCAGGAAGCCCTGGGCTCCAGGCACACTGCAGCTGCAAAAGGCATCCCAAGGGGAGCGCAAAAGTGACACAACTTGGCTGCCTCTGCTGCTATTCTCATGAGACCATCCCGAACCATAGGCTGATTTTCCTTCCTAGGGTTAAGGTTTGAGTTACGCCTGGGGTAAGGGTTCTATTAACCAGAAAGCCCTGAGTTCCAAGAACACAGCAGCTGCGAAGGACTACCCAAGAAGAGCGCAAAAGTACCACAACATGCCTGCCTCCACAGCTTTTTCCTTGGGGACATGCCTAATTCCTGGCTGATTTGCCTTTCTCCTCTTAGGGTTGGGGTTCGGCCTAGGGCTAGGATTTTTAAAATCAGGAAGCCCTGAGTTCCAGGCACACTGGAGCTGTGAAAGGCATCCAAAAGGGAGTGCAAAAGTGCAACAACATGGTTGCTTTCGCGGATTTTCCTTGGCAAGAAGCTTAACACCAGGCTGATTTCCCTTCCCTTAGTTACTGTTAGGCTTAGGCCTAGGGCTAGGATTTTTAAAACTAGGAAGCCCTTAGCTCCAGGCACACTGCAGCTGCGAAAGGCATCCCAAGGGGAGCGCAAAAGTGACACAACTTGGCTGCCTCTGCTGCTATTCTCATGAGACCATCCCGAACCATAGGCTGATTTTCCTTCCTAGGGTTAAGGTTTGAGTTACGCCTAGGGTAAGAGTTCTATTAACCAGAAAGCCCTGAGTTCCAAGAACACAGCAGCTGCGAAGGACTTCCCAAGAAGAGCGCAAAAGTACCACAACATGCCTGCCTCCACAGCTTTTTCCTTGGGGACATGCCTAATTCCTGGCTGATTTGCCTTTCTCGTCTTAGGGTTGGGGTTCGGCCTAGGGCTAGGATTTTTAAAATCAGGAAGCCCTGAGTTCCAGGCACACTGGAGCTGTGAAACGCATCCAAAAGGGAGTGCAGAAGTGCCACAACATGGCTGCTTTCACGGCTTTTTCTTGGCAAGAAGCCTAACACCAGGCTGATTTCCCTTCCCAGGGTTACTGTAAGGCTTAGGCCTAGGGCAAGGATTTTTAAAACTAGGAAGCCCTGGGCTCCAGGCACATGCAGCAGTTCAAGGCATCCCAAGGGGAGTACAAAAGTGCAACAACATGGCAGCTTTCACAGCTTTTTCCTTGGCACCATCCCTATACCTAGGCTGATTTATCTGCCTAGGGTTAGGGTTAGGGTTCACCCTAGGGCTTGGAGATTTTAACCCGGAAGCCCTGAGTTCCAGGCTTACTGCGTCTGCCAAAGGCATCCCAAAGGGAGTGCAAAAGTGCCACAACATGGCTGCTTTCACAGCTTTTCCCTTAGGAAGAACCCTAATACCCGGCTGATTTACCTTCCTAGGGTTACTGTTAGGCTTAGGCCTAGGACTTTTAAAACCAGGAAGCCCTGGGCTCCAGGCATATGCAGCTGTTAAAGGCATCCCAAGAGGGCTGCAGAAGTGACACAACTTGGCTGCCTCTGCTTCTATTCTCATGAGACCATCTCGAACCATAGGCTGATTTTCCTTCCTAGGGTTAAGGTTTGAGTTACGCCTAGGGTAAGAGTTCTATTAACCAGAAAGCCCTGAGTTCCAAGAACACAGCAGCTGCGAAGGACTTCCCAAGAAGAGCGCAAAAGTACCACAACATGCCTGCCTCCACAGCTTTTTCCTTGGGGACATGCCTAATTCCTGGCTGATTTGCCTTTCTCGTCTTAGGGTTGGGGTTCGGCCTAGGGCTAGGATTTTTTTAACTAGGAAGCCCTGAGTTCCAGGCTTACTGCATCTGCCAAAGGCATCCCAAAGGGAGTGCAGAAGTGCCACAACATGGCTGCTTTCACGGCTTTTCCCTTAGGAAGAACCCTAATACCCAGCTGATTTACCTTCCTAGGCTTACTGTTAGGCTTAGGCCTAGGACTTTTAAAACCAGGAAGCCCTAGGCTCCAGGCACACTGCAGCTGCGAAAGGCATCCCAAGGGGAGCGCAAAAGTGACGCAACTTGGCTGCCACCACTGATATTTCCATGAGACCATCCCGAACCATAGGCTGATTTTCCTTCCTAGGGTTAAGGTTTGAGTTACGCCTAGGGTAAGGGTTCTATTAACCAGAAAGACCTGAGTTCCAAGAACACAGCATCTGCGAAGGACTACCCAAGAAGAGCGCAAAAGTACCACAACGTGCCTGCCTCCACAGCTTTTTCCTTGGGGACATGCCTAATTCCTGGCTGATTTGCCTTTCTCGTCTTAGGGTTGGGGTTCGGGCTAGGGCTAGGATATTTTTAACTAGGAAGCCCTGAGTTCCAGGCTTACTGCATCTGCCAAAGGCATCCCAAAGGGAGTGCAGAAGTGCCACAACATGGCTGCTTTCACGGCTTTTCCCTTAGGAAGAACCCTAATACGCGGCTGATTTACCTTCCTAGGGTTACTGTTAGGCTTAGGCCTAGGACTTTTAAAACCAGGAAGCCCTGGGCTCCAGGCACACTGCAGCTGCGAAAGGCATCCCAAGGGGAGCGCAAAAGTGACACAACTTGGCTGCCTCTGCTGCTATTCTCATGAGACCATCCCGAACCATAGGCTGATTTTCCTTCCTAGGGTTAAGGTTTGACTTACGCCTGGGGTAAGGGTTCTATTAACCAGAAAGCCCTGAGTTCCAAGAACACAGCAGCTGCGAAGGACTACCCAAGAAGAGCGCAAAAGTACCACAACATGCCTGCCTCCACAGCTTTTTCCTTGGGGACATGCCTAATTCCTGGCTGATTTGCCTTTCTCGTCTTAGGGTTGGGGTTCGGCCTAGGGCTAGGATTTTTTTAACTAGGAAGCCCTGAGTTCCAGGCTTACTTCATCTGCAAAAAGCATCCCAAAGGGAGTGCAAAAGTGCCACAACATGGCTGCTTTCACGGCTTTTCCCTTAGGAAGAACCCTAATACGCGGCTGATTTACCTTCCTAGGGTTACTGTTAGGCTTAGGCCTAGGACTTTTAAAACCAGGAAGCCCTGGGCTCCAGGCACATGCAGCTGCGAAAGGCATCCCAAGAGGGCCGCAGAAGCGACACAACTTGGCTGCCTCTGCTTCTATTCCATGAGACCATCCTGAACCATAGGCTGATTTTCCTACCTAGGGTTAAGGTTTGAGTTACGCCTAGGGTAAGAGTTCTATTAAACAGAAAGACCTGAGTTCCAAGAACACAGCAGCTGCGAAGGACTACGCAAGAAGAGCGCAAAAGTACCACAACGTGCCTGCCTCCACAGCTTTTTCCTTGGGGACATGCCTAATTCCTGGCTGATTTGCCTTTCTCGTCTAAGGGTTGGGGTTCGGGCTAGGGCTAGGATATTTTTAACTAGGAAGCCCTGAGTTCCAGGCTTACTGCATCTGCCAAAGGCATCCCAAAGGGAGTGCAGAAGTGCCACAACATGGCTGCTTTCACGGCTTTTCCCTTAGGAAGAACCCTAATACGCGGCTGATTTACCTTCCTAGGGTTACTGTTAGGCTTAGGCCTAGGACTTTTAAAACCAGGAAGCCCTGGGCTCCAGGCACACTGCAGCTGCGAAAGGCATCCCAAGGGGAGCGCAAAAGTGACACAACTTGGCTGCCTCTGCTGCTATTCTCATGAGACCATCCCGAACCATAGGCTGATTTTCCTTCCTAGGGTTAAGGTTTGAGTTACGCCTAGGGTAAGAGTTCTATTAACCAGAAAGCCCTGAGTTCCAAGAACACAGCAGCTGCGAAGGACTTCCCAAGAAGAGCGCAAAAGTACCACAACATGCCTGCCTCCACAGCTTTTTCCTTGGGGACATGCCTAATTCCTGGCTGATTTGCCTTTCTCGTCTTAGGGTTGGGGTTCGGCCTAGGGCTAGGATTTTTAAAATCAGGAAGCCCTGAGTTCCAGGCACACTGGAGCTGTGAAACGCATCCAAAAGGGAGTGCAGAAGTGCCACAACATGGCTGCTTTCACGGCTTTTTCTTGGCAAGAAGCCTAACACCAGGCTGATTTCCCTTCCCAGGGTTACTGTAAGGCTTAGGCCTAGGGCAAGGATTTTTAAAACTAGGAAGCCCTGGGCTCCAGGCACATGCAGCAGTTCAAGGCATCCCAAGGGGAGTACAAAAGTGCAACAACATGGCAGCTTTCACAGCTTTTTCCTTGGCACCATCCCTATACCTAGGCTGATTTATCTGCCTAGGGTTAGGGTTAGGGTTCACCCTAGGGCTTGGAGATTTTAACCCGGAAGCCCTGAGTTCCAGGCTTACTGCATCTGCCAAAGGCATCCCAAAGGGAGTGCAAAAGTGCCACAACATGGCTGCTTTCACAGCTTTTCCCTTAGGAAGAACCCTAATACCCGGCTGATTTACCTTCCTAGGGTTACTGTTAGGCTTAGGCCTAGGACTTTTAAAACCAGGAAGCCCTGGGCTCCAGGCATATGCAGCTGTTAAAGGCATCCCAAGAGGGCTGCAGAAGTGACACAACTTGGCTGCCTCTGCTTCTATTCTCATGAGACCATCTCGAACCATAGGCTGATTTTCCTTCCTAGGGTTAAAGTTTGAGTTACGCCTAGGGTAAGAGTTCTATTAACCAGAAAGCCCTGAGTTCCAAGAACACAGCAGCTGCGAAGGACTTCCCAAGAAGAG
This sequence comes from Ammospiza maritima maritima, assembly GCA_036010785.1. NCBI lineage: Eukaryota > Metazoa > Chordata > Aves > Passeriformes > Passerellidae > Ammospiza > Ammospiza maritima. The sequence goes on from CM069694.1 coordinate 6,676,697, forward strand.
CGCAAAAGTACCACAACATGCCTGCCTCCACAGCTTTTTCCTTGGGGACATGCCTAATTCCTGGCTGATTTGCCTTTCTCGTCTTAGGGTTGGGGTTCGGCCTAGGGCTAGGATTTTTTTAACTAGGAAGCCCTGAGTTCCAGGCTTACTGCATCTGCCAAAGGCATCCCAAAGGGAGTGCAGAAGTGCCACAACATGGCTGCTTTCACGGCTTTTCCCTTAGGAAGAACCCTAATACCCAGCTGATTTACCTTCCTAGGCTTACTGTTAGGCTTAGGCCTAGGACTTTTAAAACCAGGAAGCCCTAGGCTCCAGGCACACTGCAGCTGCGAAAGGCATCCCAAGGGGAGCGCAAAAGTGACGCAACTTGGCTGCCACCACTGATATTTCCATGAGACCATCCCGAACCATAGGCTGATTTTCCTTCCTAGGGTTAAGGTTTGAGTTACGCCTAGGGTAAGGGTTCTATTAACCAGAAAGACCTGAGTTCCAAGAACACAGCATCTGCGAAGGACTACCCAAGAAGAGCGCAAAAGTACCACAACGTGCCTGCCTCCACAGCTTTTTCCTTGGGGACATGCCTAATTCCTGGCTGATTTGCCTTTCTCGTCTTAGGGTTGGGGTTCGGGCTAGGGCTAGGATATTTTTAACTAGGAAGCCCTGAGTTCCAGGCTTACTGCATCTGCCAAAGGCATCCCAAAGGGAGTGCAGAAGTGCCACAACATGGCTGCTTTCACGGCTTTTCCCTTAGGAAGAACCCTAATACGCGGCTGATTTACCTTCCTAGGGTTACTGTTAGGCTTAGGCCTAGGACTTTTAAAACCAGGAAGCCCTGGGCTCCAGGCACACTGCAGCTGCGAAAGGCATCCCAAGGGGAGCGCAAAAGTGACACAACTTGGCTGCCTCTGCTTCTATTCTCATGAGACCATCCCGAACCATAGGCTGATTTTCCTTCCTAGGGTTAAGGTTTGACTTACGCCTGGGGTAAGGGTTCTATTAACCAGAAAGCCCTGAGTTCCAAGAACACAGCAGCTGCGAAGGACTACCCAAGAAGAGCGCAAAAGTACCACAACATGCCTGCCTCCACAGCTTTTTCCTTGGGGACATGCCTAATTCCTGGCTGATTTGCCTTTCTCGTCTTAGGGTTGGGGTTCGGCCTAGGGCTAGGATTTTTTTAACTAGGAAGCCCTGAGTTCCAGGCTTACTTCATCTGCAAAAAGCATCCCAAAGGGAGTGCAGAAGTGCCACAACATGGCTGCTTTCACGGCTTTTCCCTTAGGAAGAACCCTAATACGCGGCTGATTTACCTTCCTAGGGTTACTGTTAGGCTTAGGCCTAGGACTTTTAAAACCAGGAAGCCCTGGGCTCCAGGCACACGCAGCTGCGAAAGGCATCCCAAGAGGGCCGCAGAAGCGACACAACTTGGCTGCCTCTGCTTCTATTCCATGAGACCATCCTGAACCATAGGCTGATTTTCCTACCTAGGGTTAAGGTTTGAGTTACGCCTAGGGTAAGAGTTCTATTAAACAGAAAGACCTGAGTTCCAAGAACACAGCATCTGCGAAGGACTACGCAAGAAGAGCGCAAAAGTACCACAACGTGCCTGCCTCCACAGCTTTTTCCTTGGGGACATGCCTAATTCCTGGCTGATTTGCCTTTCTCGTCTTAGGGTTGGGGTTCGGGCTAGGGCTAGGATATTTTTAACTAGGAAGCCCTGAGTTCCAGGCTTACTGCATCTGCCAAAGGCATCCCAAAGGGAGTGCAGAAGTGCCACAACATGGCTGCTTTCACGGCTTTTCCCTTAGGAAGAACCCTAATACGCGGCTGATTTACCTTCCTAGGGTTACTGTTAGGCTTAGGCCTAGGACTTTTAAAACCAGGAAGCCCTGGGCTCCAGGCACACTGCAGCTGCGAAAGGCATCCCAAGGGGAGCGCAAAAGTGACACAACTTGGCTGCCTCTGCTGCTATTCTCATGAGACCATCCCGAACCATAGGCTGATTTTCCTTCCTAGGGTTAAGGTTTGAGTTACGCCTGGGGTAAGGGTTCTATTAACCAGAAAGCCCTGAGTTCCAAGAACACAGCAGCTGCGAAGGACTACCCAAGAAGAGCGCAAAAGTACCACAACATGCCTGCCTCCACAGCTTTTTCCTTGGGGACATGCCTAATTCCTGGCTGATTTGCCTTTCTCCTCTTAGGGTTGGGGTTCGGCCTAGGGCTAGGATTTTTTTAACTAGGAAGCCCTGAGTTCCAGGCTTACTTCATCTGCAAAAAGCATCCCAAAGGGAGTGCAAAAGTGCCACAACATGGCTGCTTTCACGGCTTTTCCCTTAGGAAGAACCCTAATACGCGGCTGATTTACCTTCCTAGGGTTACTGTTAGGCTTAGGCCTAGGACTTTTAAAACCAGGAAGCCCTGGGCTCCAGGCACATGCAGCTGCGAAAGGCATCCCAAGAGGGCCGCAGAAGCGACAAAACTTGGCTGCCTCTGCTTCTATTCTCATGAGACCATCCTGAACCATAGGCTGATTTTCCTTCCTAGGGTTAAGGTTTGAGTTACGCCTAGGGTAAGAGTTCTATTAACCAGAAAGACCTGAGTTCCAAGAACACAGCATCTGCGAAGGACTACCCAAGAAGAGCGCAAAAGTACCACAACGTGCCTGCCTCCACAGCTTTTTCCTTGGGGACATGCCTAATTCCTGGCTGATTTGCCTTTCTCGTCTTAGGGTTGGGGTTCGGGCTAGGGCTAGGATATTTTTAACTAGGAAGCCCTGAGTTCCAGGCTTACTGCATCTGCCAAAGGCATCCCAAAGGGAGTGCAGAAGTGCCACAACATGGCTGCTTTCACGGCTTTTCCCTTAGGAAGAACCCTAATACGCGGCTGATTTACCTTCCTAGGGTTACTGTTAGGCTTAGGCCTAGGACTTTTAAAACCAGGAAGCCCTGGGCTCCAGGCACACTGCAGCTGCGAAAGGCATCCCAAGGGGAGCGCAAAAGTGACACAACTTGGCTGCCTCTGCTGCTATTCTCATGAGACCATCCCGAACCATAGGCTGATTTTCCTTCCTAGGGTTAAGGTTTGAGTTACGCCTGGGGTAAGGGTTCTATTAACCAGAAAGCCCTGAGTTCCAAGAACACAGCAGCTGCGAAGGACTACCCAAGAAGAGCGCAAAAGTACCACAACATGCCTGCCTCCACAGCTTTTTCCTTGGGGACATGCCTAATTCCTGGCTGATTTGCCTTTCTCGTCTTAGGGTTGGGGTTCGGCCTAGGGCTAGGATTTTTTTAACTAGGAAGCCCTGAGTTCCAGGCTTACTTCATCTGCAAAAAGCATCCCAAAGGGAGTGCAAAAGTGCCACAACATGGCTGCTTTCACGGCTTTTCCCTTAGGAAGAACCCTAATACGCGGCTGATTTACCTTCCTAGGGTTACTGTTAGGCTTAGGCCTAGGACTTTTAAAACCAGGAAGCCCTGGGCTCCAGGCACATGCAGCTGCGAAAGGCATCCCAAGAGGGCCGCAGAAGCGACACAACTTGGCTGCCTCTGCTTCTATTCTCATGAGACCATCCTGAACCATAGGCTGATTTTCCTACCTAGGGTTAAGGTTTGAGTTACGCCTAGGGTAAGAGTTCTATTAAACAGAAAGACCTGAGTTCCAAGAACACAGCATCTGCGAAGGACTACGCAAGAAGAGCGCAAAAGTACCACAACGTGCCTGCCTCCACAGCTTTTTCCTTGGGGACATGCCTAATTCCTGGCTGATTTGCCTTTCTCGTCTTAGGGTTGGGGTTCGGGCTAGGGCTAGGATATTTTTAACTAGGAAGCCCTGAGTTCCAGGCTTACTGCATCTGCCAAAGGCATCCCAAAGGGAGTGCAGAAGTGCCACAACATGGCTGCTTTCACGGCTTTTCCCTTAGGAAGAACCCTAATACGCGGCTGATTTACCTTCCTAGGGTTACTGTTAGGCTTAGGCCTAGGACTTTTAAAACCAGGAAGCCCTGGGCTCCAGGCACACTGCAGCTGCGAAAGGCATCCCAAGGGGAGCGCAAAAGTGACACAACTTGGCTGCCTCTGCTGCTATTCTCATGAGACCATCCCGAACCATAGGCTGATTTTCCTTCCTAGGGTTAAGGTTTGAGTTACGCCTGGGGTAAGGGTTCTATTAACCAGAAAGCCCTGAGTTCCAAGAACACAGCAGCTGCGAAGGACTACCCAAGAAGAGCGCAAAAGTACCACAACATGCCTGCCTCCACAGCTTTTTCCTTGGGGACATGCCTAATTCCTGGCTGATTTGCCTTTCTCCTCTTAGGGTTGGGGTTCGGCCTAGGGCTAGGATTTTTTTAACTAGGAAGCCCTGAGTTCCAGGCTTACTTCATCTGCAAAAAGCATCCCAAAGGGAGTGCAAAAGTGCCACAACATGGCTGCTTTCACGGCTTTTCCCTTAGGAAGAACCCTAATACGCGGCTGATTTACCTTCCTAGGGTTACTGTTAGGCTTAGGCCTAGGACTTTTAAAACCAGGAAGCCCTGGGCTCCAGGCACATGCAGCTGCGAAAGGCATCCCAAGAGGGCCGCAGAAGCGACTCAACTTGGCTGCCTCTGCTTCTATTCTCATGAGACCATCCTGAACCATAGGCTGATTTTCCTTCCTAGGGTTAAGGTTTGAGTTACGCCTAGGGTAAGAGTTCTATTAACCAGAAAGACCTGAGTTCCAAGAACACAGCATCTGCGAAGGACTACCCAAGAAGAGCGCAAAAGTACCACAACGTGCCTGCCTCCACAGCTTTTTCCTTGGGGACATGCCTAATTCCTGGCTGATTTGCCTTTCTCGTCTTAGGGTTGGGGTTCGGGCTAGGGCTAGGATATTTTTAACTAGGAAGCCCTGAGTTCCAGGCTTACTGCATCTGCCAAAGGCATCCCAAAGGGAGTGCAGAAGTGCCACAACATGGCTGCTTTCACGGCTTTTCCCTTAGGAAGAACCCTAATACGCGGCTGATTTACCTTCCTAGGGTTACTGTTAGGCTTAGGCCTAGGACTTTTAAAACCAGGAAGCCCTGGGCTCCAGGCACACTGCAGCTGCGAAAGGCATCCCAAGGGGAGCGCAAAAGTGACACAACTTGGCTGCCTCTGCTGCTATTCTCATGAGACCATCCCGAACCATAGGCTGATTTTCCTTCCTAGGGTTAAGGTTTGAGTTACGCCTGGGGTAAGGGTTCTATTAACCAGAAAGCCCTGAGTTCCAAGAACACAGCAGCTGCGAAGGACTACCCAAGAAGAGCGCAAAAGTACCACAACATGCCTGCCTCCACAGCTTTTTCCTTGGGGACATGCCTAATTCCTGGCTGATTTGCCTTTCTCGTCTTAGGGTTGGGGTTCGGCCTAGGGCTAGGATTTTTTAACTAGGAAGCCCTGAGTTCCAGGCTTACTTCATCTGCAAAAAGCATCCCAAAGGGAGTGCAAAAGTGCCACAACATGGCTGCTTTCACGGCTTTTCCCTTAGGAAGAACCCTAATACGCGGCTGATTTACCTTCCTAGGGTTACTGTTAGGCTTAGGCCTAGGACTTTTAAAACCAGGAAGCCCTGGGCTCCAGGCACATGCAGCTGCGAAAGGCATCCCAAGAGGGCCGCAGAAGCGACACAACTTGGCTGCCTCTGCTTCTATTCTCATGAGACCATCCTGAACCATAGGCTGATTTTCCTACCTAGGGTTAAGGTTTGAGTTACGCCTAGGGTAAGAGTTCTATTAACCAGAAAGACCTGAGTTCCAAGAACACAGCATCTGCGAAGGACTACCCAAGAAGAGCGCAAAAGTACCACAACGTGCCTGCCTCCACAGCTTTTTCCTTGGGGACATGCCTAATTCCTGGCTGATTTGCCTTTCTCGTCTTAGGGTTGGGGTTCGGGCTAGGGCTAGGATATTTTTAACTAGGAAGCCCTGAGTTCCAGGCTTACTGCATCTGCCAAAGGCATCCCAAAGGGAGTGCAGAAGTGCCACAACATGGCTGCTTTCACGGCTTTTCCCTTAGGAAGAACCCTAATACGCGGCTGATTTACCTTCCTAGGGTTACTGTTAGGCTTAGGCCTAGGACTTTTAAAACCAGGAAGCCCTGGGCTCCAGGCACACTGCAGCTGCAAAAGGCATCCCAAGGGGAGCGCAAAAGTGACACAACTTGGCTGCCTCTGCTGCTATTCTCATGAGACCATCCCGAACCATAGGCTGATTTTCCTTCCTAGGGTTAAGGTTTGAGTTACGCCTGGGGTAAGGGTTCTATTAACCAGAAAGCCCTGAGTTCCAAGAACACAGCAGCTGCGAAGGACTACCCAAGAAGAGCGCAAAAGTACCACAACATGCCTGCCTCCACAGCTTTTTCCTTGGGGACATGCCTAATTCCTGGCTGATTTGCCTTTCTCCTCTTAGGGTTGGGGTTCGGCCTAGGGCTAGGATTTTTAAAATCAGGAAGCCCTGAGTTCCAGGCACACTGGAGCTGTGAAAGGCATCCAAAAGGGAGTGCAAAAGTGCAACAACATGGTTGCTTTCGCGGATTTTCCTTGGCAAGAAGCTTAACACCAGGCTGATTTCCCTTCCCTTGGTTACTGTTAGGCTTAGGCCTAGGGCTAGGATTTTTAAAACTAGGAAGCCCTTAGCTCCAGGCACACTGCAGCTGCGAAAGGCATCCCAAGGGGAGCGCAAAAGTGACACAACTTGGCTGCCTCTGCTGCTATTCTCATGAGACCATCCCGAACCATAGGCTGATTTTCCTTCCTAGGGTTAAGGTTTGAGTTACGCCTAGGGTAAGAGTTCTATTAACCAGAAAGCCCTGAGTTCCAAGAACACAGCAGCTGCGAAGGACTTCCCAAGAAGAGCGCAAAAGTACCACAACATGCCTGCCTCCACAGCTTTTTCCTTGGGGACATGCCTAATTCCTGGCTGATTTGCCTTTCTCGTCTTAGGGTTGGGGTTCGGCCTAGGGCTAGGATTTTTTTACCTAGGAAGCCCTGAGTTCCAGGCTTACTGCATCTGCCAAAGGCATCCCAAAGGGAGTGCAGAAGTGCCACAACATGGCTGCTTTCACGGCTTTTCCCTTAGGAAGAACCCTAATACCCGGCTGATTTACCTTCCTAGGGTTACTGTTAGGCTTAGGCCTAGGACTTTTAAAACCAGGAAGCCCTAGGCTCCAGGCACACTGCAGCTGCGAAAGGCATCCCAAGGGGAGCGCAAAAGTGACGCAACTTGGCTGCCACCACTGATATTTCCATGAGACCATCCCGAACCATAGGCTGATTTTCCTTCCTAGGGTTAAGGTTTGAGTTACGCCTAGGGTAAGGGTTCTATTAACCAGAAAGACCTGAGTTCCAAGAACACAGCATCTGCGAAGGACTACCCAAGAAGAGCGCAAAAGTACCACAACGTGCCTGCCTCCACAGCTTTTTCCTTGGGGACATGCCTAATTCCTGGCTGATTTGCCTTTCTCGTCTTAGGGTTGGGGTTCGGGCTAGGGCTAGGATATTTTTAACTAGGAAGCCCTGAGTTCCAGGCTTACTGCATCTGCCAAAGGCATCCCAAAGGGAGTGCAGAAGTGCCACAACATGGCTGCTTTCACGGCTTTTCCCTTAGGAAGAACCCTAATACGCGGCTGATTTACCTTCCTAGGGTTACTGTTAGGCTTAGGCCTAGGACTTTTAAAACCAGGAAGCCCTGGGCTCCAGGCACACTGCAGCTGCGAAAGGCATCCCAAGGGGAGCGCAAAAGTGACACAACTTGGCTGCCTCTGCTGCTATTCTCATGAGACCATCCCGAACCATAGGCTGATTTTCCTTCCTAGGGTTAAGGTTTGAGTTACGCCTGGGGTAAGGGTTCTATTAACCAGAAAGCCCTGAGTTCCAAGAACACAGCAGCTGTGAAGGACTACCCAAGAAGAGCGCAAAAGTACCACAACATGCCTGCCTCCACAGCTTTTTCCTTGGGGACATGCCTAATTCCTGGCTGATTTGCCTTTCTCCTCTTAGGGTTGGGGTTCGGCCTAGGGCTAGGATTTTTTTAACTAGGAAGCCCTGAGTTCCAGGCTTACTTCATCTGCAAAAAGCATCCCAAAGGGAGTGCAGAAGTGCCACAACATGGCTGCTTTCACGGCTTTTCCCTTAGGAAGAACCCTAATACGCGGCTGATTTACCTTCCTAGGGTTACTGTTAGGCTTAGGCCTAGGACTTTTAAAACCAGGAAGCCCTGGGCTCCAGGCACACTGCAGCTGCGAAAGGCATCCCAAGGGGAGCGCAAAAGTGACACAACTTGGCTGCCTCTGCTGCTATTCTCATGAGACCATCCCGAACCATAGGCTGATTTTCCTTCCTAGGGTTAAGGTTTGAGTTACGCCTGGGGTAAGGGTTCTATTAACCAGAAAGCCCTGAGTTCCAAGAACACAGCAGCTGTGAAGGACTACCCAAGAAGAGCGCAAAAGTACCACAACATGCCTGCCTCCACAGCTTTTTCCTTGGGGACATGCCTAATTCCTGGCTGATTTGCCTTTCTCCTCTTAGGGTTGGGGTTCGGCCTAGGGCTAGGATTTTTTTAACTAGGAAGCCCTGAGTTCCAGGCTTACTTCATCTGCAAAAAGCATCCCAAAGGGAGTGCAGAAGTGCCAACACATGGCTGCTTTCACGGCTTTTCCCTTAGGAAGAACCCTAATACGCGGCTGATTTACCTTCCTAGGGTTACTGTTAGGCTTAGGCCTAGGACTTTTAAAACCAGGAAGCCCTGGGCTCCAGGCACATGCAGCTGCGAAAGGCATCCCAAGAGGGCCGCAGAAGCGACACAACTTGGCTGCCTCTGCTTCTATTCTCATGAGACCATCCTGAACCATAGGCTGATTTTCCTTCCTAGGGTTAAGGTTTGAGTTACGCCTAGGGTAAGAGTTCTATTAACCAGAAAGACCTGAGTTCCAAGTACACAGCATCTGCGAAGGACTACCCAAGAAGAGCGCAAAAGTACCACAACGTGCCTGCCTCCACAGCTTTTTCCTTGGGGACATGCCTAATTCCTGGCTGATTTGCCTTTCTCGTCTTAGGGTTGGGGTTCGGGCTAGGGCTAGGATATTTTTAACTAGGAAGCCCTGAGTTCCAGGCTTACTGCATCTGCCAAAGGCATCCCAAAGGGAGTGCAGAAGTGCCACAACATGGCTGCTTTCACGGCTTTTCCCTTAGGAAGAACCCTAATACGCGGCTGATTTACCTTCCTAGGGTTACTGTTAGGCTTAGGCCTAGGACTTTTAAAACCAGGAAGCCCTGGGCTCCAGGCACACTGCAGCTGCGAAAGGCATCCCAAGGGGAGCGCAAAAGTGACACAACTTGGCTGCCTCTGCTGCTATTCTCATGAGACCATCCCGAACCATAGGCTGATTTTCCTTCCTAGGGTTAAGGTTTGAGTTACGCCTGGGGTAAGGGTTCTATTAACCAGAAAGCCCTGAGTTCCAAGAACACAGCAGCTGCGAAGGACTAGCCAAGAAGAGCGCAAAAGTACCACAACATGCCTGCCTCCACAGCTTTTTCCTTGGGGACATGCCTAATTCCTGGCTGATTTGCCTTTCTCGTCTTAGGGTTGGGGTTCGGCCTAGGGCTAGGATTTTTTTAACTAGGAAGCCCTGAGTTCCAGGCTTACTTCATCTGCAAAAAGCATCCCAAAGGGAGTGCAAAAGTGCCACAACATGGCTGCTTTCACGGCTTTTCCCTTAGGAAGAACCCTAATACGCGGCTGATTTACCTTCCTAGGGTTACTGTTAGGCTTAGGCCTAGGACTTTTAAAACCAGGAAGCCCTGGGCTCCAGGCACATGCAGCTGCGAAAGGCATCCCAAGAGGGCCGCAGAAGCGACACAACTTGGCTGCCTCTGCTTCTATTCTCATGAGACCATCCCGAACCATAGGCTGATTTTCCTTCCTAGGGTTAAGGTTTGAGTTACGCCTAGGGTAAGAGTTCTATTAACCAGAAAGACCTGAGTTCCAAGAACACAGCATCTGCGAAGGACTACCCAAGAAGAGCGCAAAAGTACCACAACGTGCCTGCCTCCACAGCTTTTTCCTTGGGGACATGCCTAATTCCTGGCTGATTTGCCTTTCTCGTCTTAGGGTTGGGGTTCGGGCTAGGGCTAGGATATTTTTAACTAGGAAGCCCTGAGTTCCAGGCTTACTGCATCTGCCAAAGGCATCCCAAAGGGAGTGCAGAAGTGCCACAACATGGCTGCTTTCACGGCTTTTCCCTTAGGAAGAACCCTAATACGCGGCTGATTTACCTTCCTAGGGTTACTGTTAGGCTTAGGCCTAGGACTTTTAAAACCAGGAAGCCCTGGGCTCCAGGCACACTGCAGCTGCAAAAGGCATCCCAAGGGGAGCGCAAAAGTGACACAACTTGGCTGCCTCTGCTGCTATTCTCATGAGACCATCCCGAACCATAGGCTGATTTTCCTTCCTAGGGTTAAGGTTTGAGTTACGCCTAGGGTAAGAGTTCTATTAAACAGAAAGACCTGAGTTCCAAGAACACAGCATCTGCGAAGGACTACCCAAGAAGAGCGCAAAAGTACCACAACGTGCCTGCCTCCACAGCTTTTTCCTTGGGAACATGCCTAATTCCTGGCTGATTTGCCTTTCTCGTCTTAGGGTTGGGGTTCGGGCTAGGGCTAGGATATTTTTAACTAGGAAGCCCTGAGTTCCAGGCTTACTGCATCTGCCAAAGGCATCCCAAAGGGAGTGCAGAAGTGCCACAACATGGCTGCTTTCACGGCTTTTCCCTTAGGAAGAACCCTAATACGCGGCTGATTTACCTTCCTAGGGTTACTGTTAGGCTTAGGCCTAGGACTTTTAAAACCAGGAAGCCCTGGGCTCCAGGCACACTGCAGCTGCGAAAGGCATCCCAAGGGGAGCGCAAAAGTGACACAACTTGGCTGCCTCTGCTGCTATTCTCATGAGACCATCCCGAACCATAGGCTGATTTTCCTTCCTAGGGTTAAGGTTTGAGTTACGCCTGGGGTAAGGGTTCTATTAACCAGAAAGCCCTGAGTTCCAAGAACACAGCAGCTGCGAAGGACTACCCAAGAAGAGCGCAAAAGTACCACAACATGCCTGCCTCCACAGCTTTTTCCTTGGGGACATGCCTAATTCCTGGCTGATTTGCCTTTCTCGTCTTAGGGTTGGGGTTCGGCCTAGGGCTAGGATTTTTTTAACTAGGAAGCCCTGAGTTCCAGGCTTACTTCATCTGCAAAAAGCATCCCAAAGGGAGTGCAAAAGTGCCACAACATGGCTGCTTTCACGGCTTTTCCCTTAGGAAGAACCCTAATACGCGGCTGATTTACCTTCCTAGGGTTACTGTTAGGCTTAGGCCTAGGACTTTTAAAACCAGGAAGCCCTGGGCTCCAGGCACTCTGCAGCTGCGAAAGGCATCCCAAGAGGGCCGCAGAAGCGACACAACTTGGCTGCCTCTGCTTCTATTCTCATGAGACCATCCTGAACCATAGGCTGATTTTCCTTCCTAGGGTTAAGGTTTGAGTTACGCCTAGGGTAAGAGTTCTATTAACCAGAAAGACCTGAGTTCCAAGAACACAGCATCTGCGAAGGACTACCCAAGAAGAGCGCAAAAGTACCACAACGTGCCTGCCTCCACAGCTTTTTCCTTGGGGACATGCCTAATTCCTGGCTGATTTGCCTTTCTCGTCTTAGGGTTGGGGTTCGGGCTAGGGCTAGGATTTTTTTAACTAGGAAGCCCTGAGTTCCAGGCTTACTGCATCTGCCAAAGGCATCCCAAAGGGAGTGCAGAAGTGCCACAACATGGCTGCTTTCACGGCTTTTCCCTTAGGAAGAACCCTAATACGCGGCTGATTTACCTTCCCAGGGTTACTGTAAGGCTTAGGCCTAGGGCTAGGATTTTTAAAACTAGGAAGCCCTGGGCTCCAGGCACATGCAGCAGTTCAAGGCATCCCAAGGGGAGTACAAAAGTGCAACAACATGGCAGCTTTCACAGCTTTTTCCTTGGCACCATCCCTATACCTAGGCTGATTTATCTGCCTAGGGTTAGGGTTAGGGTTCACCCTAGGGCTTGGAGATTTTAACCCGGAAGCCCTGAGTTCCAGGCTTACTGCATCTGCCAAAGGCATCCCAAAGGGAGTGCAAAAGTGCCACAACATGGCTGCTTTCACAGCTTTTCCCTTAGGAAGAACCCTAATACCCGGCTGATTTACCTTCCTAGGGTTACTGTTAGGCTTAGGCCTAGGACTTTTAAAACCAGGAAGCCCTGGGCTCCAGGCATATGCAGGTGTTAAAGGCATCCCAAGAGGGCTGCAGAAGTGACACAACTTGGCTGCCTCTGCTTCTATTCTCATGAGACCATCCCGAACCATAGGCTGATTTTCCTTCCTAGGGTTAAGGTTTGAGTTACGCCTAGGGTAAGAGTTCTATTAACCAGAAAGCCCTGAGTTCCAAGAACACAGCAGCTGCGAAGGACTTCCCAAGAAGAGCGCAAAAGTACCACAACATGCCTGCCTCCACAGCTTTTTCCTTGGGGACATGCCTAATTCCTGGCTGATTTGCCTTTCTCGTCTTAGGGTTGGGGTTCGGCCTAGGGCTTGGATTTTTAAAATCAGGAAGCCCTGAGTTCCAGGCACACTGGAGCTGTGAAAGGCATCCAAAAGGGAGTGCAAAAGTGCCACAACATGGTTGCTTTCGCGGCTTTTTCCTTGACAAGAAGCTTAACACCAGGGTGATTTCCCTTCCCTTGGTTACTGTTAGGCTCAGGCCTAGGGCTAGGATTTTTAAAACTAGGAAGCCCTTAGCTCCAGGCACACTGCAGCTGTTCAAGGCATCCCAAGGGGAGTACAAAAGTGCAACAACATGGCAGCTTTCACAGCTTTTTCCTTGGCACCATCCCTATACCTAGGCTGATTTATCTGCCTAGGGTTAGGGTTAGGGTTCAGCCTAGGGCTTGGAGTTTTTTAACCAGGAAGCCCTGAGTTCCAGGCTTACTGCATCTGCCAAAGGCATCCCAAAGGGAGTGCAGAAGTGCCACAACATGGCTGCTTTCACGGCTTTTCCCTTAGGAAGAACCCTAATACGCGGCTGATTTACCTTCCTAGGGTTACTGTTAGGCTTAGGCCTAGGACTTTTAAAACCAGGAAGCCCTGGGCTCCAGGCACACTGCAGCTGCGAAAGGCATCCCAAGGGGAGCGCAAAAGTGACACAACTTGGCTGCCTCTGCTGCTATTCTCATGAGACCATCCCGAACCATAGGCTGATTTTCCTTCCTAGGGTTAAGGTTTGAGTTACGCCTGGGGTAAGGGTTCTATTAACCAGAAAGCCCTGAGTTCCAAGAACACAGCAGCTGCGAAGGACTAGCCAAGAAGAGCGCAAAAGTACCACAACATGCCTGCCTCCACAGCTTTTTCCTTGGGGACATGCCTAATTCCTGGCTGAATTGCCTTTCTCGTCTTAGGGTTGGGGTTCGGCCTAGGGCTAGGATTTTTTTAACTAGGAAGCCCTGAGTTCCAGGCTTACTTCATCTGCAAAAAGCATCCCAAAGGGAGTGCAGAAGTGCCACAACATGGCTGCTTTCACGGCTTTTCCCTTAGGAAGAACCCTAATACGCGGCTGATTTACCTTCCTAGGGTTACTGTTAGGCTTAGGCCTAGGACTTTTAAAACCAGGAAGCCCTGGGCTCCAGGCACACTGCAGCTGCGAAAGGCATCCCAAGAGGGCCGCAGAAGCGACACAACTTGGCTGCCTCTGCTTCTATTCTCATGAGACCATCCTGAATCATAGGCTGATTTTCCTTCCTAGGGTTAAGGTTTGAGTTACGCCTAGGGTAAGAGTTCTATTAACCAGAAAGACCTGAGTTCCAAGAACACAGCAGCTGCGAAGGACTACCCAAGAAGAGCGCAAAAGTACCACAACGTGCCTGCCTCCACAGCTTTTTCCTTGGGGACATGCCTAATTCCTGGCTGATTTGCCTTTCTCGTCTTAGGGTTGGGGTTCGGCCTAGGGCTAGGATATTTTTTACTAGGAAGCCCTGAGTTCCAGGCTTACTGCATCTGCCAAAGGCATCCAAAAGGGAGTGCAGAAGTGCCACAACATGGCTGCTTTCACGGCTTTTCCCTTAGGAAGAACCCTAATACCCGGCTGATTTACCTTCCTAGGGTTACTGTTAGGCTTAGGCCTAGGACTTTTAAAACCAGGAAGCCCTGGGCTCCAGGCACACTGCAGCTGCGAAAGGCATCCCAAGGGGAGCGCAAAAGTGACACAACTTGGCTGCCTCTGCTGCTATTCTCATGAGACCATCCCGAACCATAGGCTGATTTTCCTTCCTAGGGTTAAGGTTTGACTTACGCCTGGGGTAAGGGTTCTATTAACCAGAAAGCCCTGAGTTCCAAGAACACAGCAGCTGCGAAGGACTACCCAAGAAGAGCGCAAAAGTACCACAACATGCCTGCCTCCACAGCTTTTTCCTTGGGGACATGCCTAATTCCTGGCTGATTTGCCTTTCTCGTCTTAGGGTTGGGGTTCGGCCTAGGGCTAGGATTTTAAAAATCAGGAAGCCCTGAGTTCCAGGCACACTGGAGCTGTGAAAGGCATCCAAAAGGGAGTGCAGAAGTGCCACAACATGGCTGCTTTCACGGCTTTTTCCTTGGCAAGAAGCCTAACACCAGGCTGATTTCCCTTCCCAGGGTTACTGTAAGGCTTAGGCCTAGGGCTAGGATTTTTAAAACTAGGAAGCCCTTAGATCCAGGCACATACAGCAGTTCAAGGCATCCCAAGGGGGGTACAAAAGTGCAACAACATGGCAGCTTTCACAGTTTTTTCCTTGGCACCATCCTATACCTAGGCTGATTTATCTGCCTAGGGTTAGGGTTAGGCTTCACCCTAGGGCTTGGAGATTTTAACCCGGAAGCCCTGAGTTCCAGGCTTACTGCATCTGCCAAAGGCATCCCAAAGGGAGTGCAAAAGTGCCACAACATGGCTGCTTTCATGGCTTTTCCCTTAGGAAGAACCCTAATACTCGGCTGATTTACCTTGCTAGGGTTACTGTTAGGCTTAGGCCTAGGACTTTTAAAACCAGGAAGCCCTGGGCTCCAGGCATACTGCAGCTGCGAAAGGCATCCCAAGGGGAGCGCAAAAGTGACACAACTTGGCTGCCACCACTGATATTTCCATGAGACCATCCCGAACCATAGGCTGATTTTCCTTCCTAGGGTGAAGGTTTGAGTTACGCCTAGGGTAAGTGTTCTATTAACCAGAAAGCCCTGAGTTCCAAGAACACAGCAGCTGCGAAGGACTACCCAAGAAGAGCGCAAAAGTACCACAACATGCCTGCCTCCACAGCTTTTTCCTTGGGGACATGCCTAATTCCTGGCTGATTTGCCTTTCTCGTCTTAGGGTTGGGGTTCGGCCTAGGGCTAGGATTTTTTTAACTAGGAAGCCCTGAGTTCCAGGCTTACTTCATCTGCCAAAGGCATCCCAAAGGGAGTGCAGAAGTGCCACAACATGGCTGCTTTCACGGCTTTTCCCTTAGGAAGAACCCTAATACGCGGCTGATTTACCTTCCTAGGGTTACTGTTAGGCTTAGGCCTAGGACTTTTAAAACCAGGAAGCCCTGGGCTCCAGGCACACTGCAGCTGCGAAAGGCATCCCAAGGGGAGCGCAAAAGTGACGCAACTTGGCTGCCACCACTGATATTTCCATGAGACCATCCCGAACCATAGGCTGATTTTCCTTCCTAGGGTTAAGGTTTGAGTTACGCCTAGGGTAAGGGTTCTATTAACCAGAAAGACCTGAGTTCCAAGAACACAGCAGCTGCGAAGGACTACCCAAGAAGAGCGCAAAAGTACCACAACATGCCTGCCTCCACAGCTTTTTCCTTGGGGACATGCCTAATTCCTGGCTGATTTGCCTTTCTCGTCTTAGGGTTGGGGTTCGGCCTAGGGCTAGGATTTTTAAAATCAGGAAGCCCTGAGTTCCAGGCACACTGGAGCTGTGAAAGGCATCCCAAAGGGAGTGCAAAAGTGCCACAACATGGCTGCTTTCACAGCTTTTTCCTTGGCAAGAAGCCTAACACCAGGCTGATTTCCCTTCCCAGGGTTACTGTAAGGCTTAGGCCTAGGGCTAGGATTTTTAAAACTAGGAAGCCCTTAGCTCCAGGCACACTGCAGCTGTTCAAGAGGGCCGCAGAAGTGACACAACTTGGCTGCCTCTGCTGCTATTCTCATGAGTCCATCCCGAACCATAGGCTGATTTTCCTTCCTAGGGTGAGGGTTAGAGTTACGCCTAGGGTTAGTGTTTTTTTAACCAGAAAGCCCTGAGTTCCAAGAACACAGCAGCTGCCAAGGACTACCCAAGAGGAGGGGAAAAGTGCCACAACATGGCTGCCTCCAGCGCTTTTTCCTTGGGACCATCATTGAACCTAGGCTGATTTTCTTGCCTCCAGTTGCACCTATGGTCACGCCAAGAGATAGGGATTTTAAATCAGTAAACCCTGAGCTCCAGACCCAGTGCAGCTGCAAAAGGCTTCCCAAGGGCAGCCAAAAATTGCCTCAACATGCTCCTTCCAGTGCTTTTTTCCTTGGGAACATCCCTATACCCAGGCTGATTTATCTGCCTAGGGTTAGGGTTAGGGTTCAGCCTAGAGATAGGATTTTTTCCAACAGGAAGCCCTGAATTCCAGGCACACTGGAGCTGTTAAAGGTAGTGTTCTACGTCAACCGCAACTTAGTCTGAAATAAATGCTTTTTCCCTGAGAGCATCTGAGAGGTTTGCATGAAGCACTGATATCTGACATTTACAATTTTGAATAGGAGAGGAGAAAGAAAATGGGAAGAAGTTTTTAATTTTAGTGGTTTCAATGTTAATTTCCGTACACTTTTTCAAAACTTGTCAGCTCAAATGCCCATCAACATCTTTTAGTCATCTGTAAGTCAGTATTCATATAAAATGTGCTTCAAATCAAAAGAATTTCAAATTTGCACTCCAAATTTCTATGCCTAGATTTATGATTTCCTACACATATTAGATGAAAGGAAGGCCTTTTTTACTGTGGGAGTGCTGGAACACTGGAACAGGTTGCCCAGGGAAGTTGTGGGTGTCCCATCCCTGAAAGTATTCAAGGTCAGCTTGGACGGGGCTTGGAGCAGCAACAAAGGAGAAGCTTGGTGGTAGAGAAACAAAGTTGGACTATAGAAGAAACTGGGATTGAAGTATAGGAGCAAGTTTTCTCTCAGCTCTTGGGGTAAATTCAAAGTTGTACAAAATGACATTTATCTGTGCTATTCACTACTGTAACAGAAATGTTCATGAAAACTGTACAGAAGATAGCAAATTTTAAAAGAGATAAGAATTACAGCATAAAATCCATGGGATGGGTTATAACATGAGACACTCTCTAAGAGAAAATCTCTGTGTTTCAGCACTTCATCATGGTAAGATTTCATGAAGTGCCAAAGAAGGCGGCAAAATATCATTCGGGACGTTATTTCCTGGAATTCAGCCTGGCCATTAGTAGGAACTGGGTTTGAACACATCATGTAGATATACCACACACACTTTCCCTTCACTGAAAAATGACTGTTTCCAACGAAGAAGCAATTGACGATCAAAATTGATTGAAAGCATCTTAAACATGTCAAGTATTTCATTGTAGATGATCTGTGATCCAAATGCTTCTTCCACCTTCGAGAGGGACAGAACAATTCTTCCATATCATGATGGTTTAAAATTGTATCAACCAATGTTTTCTGCTGAAAAGATAGCATCTATTTTTTTCTATTTTTGGAAGAAAATATTCCTAGACATACAACAGGTGAGAACTAAGTAATTTTAAAGAAACAAATGAAAAGAAAATATTCTGTAAATAGAATGAAATGAAAAGCTGTGTTTTAAATAGGAGCTAAATATGAAACAGAATTTTTGTACCAGGCATTTGAATTACTGCACCAGCTCTTTTGCCCATCAAGAGAGGCGTTTAGCATTTCAGTCTTTTCCAAGGTGTTCATGATCTGCTATGCTGATCTCTGTGTGTGCCTAGGTGTGTGTGGAAGGGGGGGCATGTGAAGGGGAGTGTGTATGTTTGCTTTACAATTGTTGTGGCAGATTCATGCCTCAGCTCCACATTTTGTTTTAGAAAGGTCACACAGAGTGGATGTGAAGTTTACTATCAACAAGAGATCAATTCCCAAATCATCCATTTCACTCTACCTTATAAATCATGTGCTTTGTTGCATATTTTATCAAATCTACTTTCAAGCCAGATGGAGGAAGGAGGATGTGGCAATCCCTCCACCATCTTGCAACTTTTATGCAAGTAGGTTTTCAAGAAAATCATCATTTCTCTTGGAAATATGTCTGGAACAGGCATGATGGTAGTGTCAACCTGTTGGAGTTTTTGTTGCTGGAAGAAGTTATACAAAAGGATTGGTTTTTACATTGACCAGTTACTGAATCAAGCTCAGGAATACATTGGAAATTCAACTGGGGCTTCCTTTCCCCGGCAGACTACTTCTAGAACGAGCTTGTACACTGAAGCTTACTCTTTTGCCCTCTTTTTGTTTCTTTCCTATTTTCTTGGCTTCTTTGCCACTCTCTAGACAATTTTGGAACTTTTTTCCCAACTCAAATGGTTTCAATAGTCTGATTGTGATCATACATTTTTACAAGGAATTTTTAAAATCTTTCCTCCAGTTAAGAAAGTCAAGGACTTAGGTCTTTTTCTTCCCTTATCAATATTGCAATGAAATTGATAAGTAAAGACCAACTCTTTCTTTTTGTTTTTAACCCAAGCAGATAATTCCCATCCATTCATCCATTTGGTGGACCAATGGTTGCCATTCTGATGGAAGTTGTCACTTCTTAACAGTAGGCATTCTGTGACTATGTTGACAGCACTTTGGCTGAAGATCCTAACTGGTCTTAGATACACATAGGGAGAAATTTGCTCAGCCAGTGTCAGTCTTAAGCATGCGTATCAGAAGATCTTTCTAGAGCTGGGAATTTTCCCATGAAAGGGATTCAGTTAGGGAAGAGACACTTGCCCCAGAGGTTTACATTCTTCTTGAAGACTGCTTAAGGAACTTAGATGCCATGTCCATTTGGATCTGTGTCTGCACAGAACTTTGTCATGCCAGTGCTTGAAATGCATCTTGAAGAGAATTCACTAGCACAGAATGAATGAGAGTGGAAGGGGTTGGTGGGGCTAACCAGGCCCAACCCCCCTGCCTAAACCAGGATACCTAGAGCCTCTTGCCCAGGATTCTATCTGGGTGTACTTTTAATGTCTTCAAAGATCCAGGCTCCACAATCTTTCTGGGCAGTCTGTGCCGTGGTTCACTCACCCTCACAGTAAAGAATCATTTCCTGATGTTCCTGTATTTCAGTGTGTGCCCACTGCCTCTTGTCTTTTCACTCAGCATCACTGAAAAGACACTGATTCCCTCCCCTTTGCACTATTGCTTCCATATGGATGTGTGCTGCCATGTAGAGATATGTCAAAAACCTCCCTGAAGCCCAGGCAGATAATATTCCCTTCATCTACCAGTCAAGTTAATTCATCAGAGGAGTTTAAAGTTATGTTCAGCATGAAATGCCCCTGAAAAATCATGCTAACTACATTATTGTGTCGTCTTTCATGTGCCTGGCAAGGTTTTCCAGGAAGAGCCGCTTCATCAACTTCCTGGGTATAAAAAAGAGGCTGGCTGGTTTGTACGATTGCGAGTCCTCCTAAATGCCTTTTTTGAAGATGAGTGTAATTTGCTTACATCCAGTCCTTAGCCTCTCTTGTCGTCTACATCTTAGCAAAAAGCTTTTCTACTATGTCCGGCGAGGAGAAATTGTGCCAGCACAGAAAACATCTCCTATCGTGTTCTAGACGTTGCACGGAGGTGTGCCGAGTGTTTGGCATGAAGAAAAGAAAACTTGTCCAAAACAGCTTCCAATCGAATGTTCATGTGATTGGAAAAGTCAGGGGAGTGCAAAGGTACTGTTTTCTATCAGTTGGCAAGCTGCGCACAAAATCCCAGTGTTGTACAGCTTCCTTCTTCACCTTTCCGAAGGTGCCGCTCTCTCCGGCTCCCGGAGGCGAAGAAGCGGCTTCTTCACGCAAAGACGATTGTGCCGCTCACTGTGCACTCCTTAGCGCGGCTTCTGCCGAAAGACGCCCGGGAGCGGCTCTTAGCTCCGGAGAGCATCGTACCTTCGTCTTTAGCGTCTCTTCTCGTCTACATCTTAGCAAAAAGCTTTTCCACTATGTCTGGCGAGGAAAAACTGTGCCAGCACAGAAAACATCTCCCATCGTGTTCTAGACGTTGCACGGAGGTGTGCCGAGTGTTTGGCATGAAGAAAAGAAAAGTTGTCCAAAACAGCTTCCAATCGAATGTTCATGTGATTGGAAAAGTCAGGAGAGTGCAAAGGTACTGTTTTCTAGCAGTTGGCAAGCTGCGCACACAATCCCAGTGTTGTACAGCTTCCTTCTTCACCTTTCCGAAGGTGCCGCTCTCTCCGGCTCCCGGAGGCGAAGAAGCGGCTTCTTCGCGCAAAGACGATAGTGCCGCTCACTATGCACTCCTTAGCGCGGCTTCTGCCGAATGACGCCCGGGAGCGGCTCTTAGCTCCGGAGAGCATCGTACCTTCGTCTTTAGCGTCTCTTCTCGTCTACATCTTAGCAAAAAGCTTTTCCACTATGTCTGGCGAGGAAAAACTGTGCCAGCACAGAAAACATCTCCCATCGTGTTCTAGACGTTGCACGGAGGTGTGCCGAGTGTTTGGCATGAAGGAAAGAAAAGTTGTCCAAAACAGCTTCCAATCGAATGTTCATGTGATTGGAAAAGTCAGGAGAGTGCAAAGGTACTGTTTTCTAGCAGTTGGCAAGCTGCGCACACAATCCCAGTGTTGTACAGCTTCCTTCTTCACCTTTCCGAAGGTGCCGCTCTCTCCGGCTCCCGGAGGCGAAGAAGCGGCTTCTTCGTGCAAAGACGATTGTGCCGCTCACTGTGCACTCCTTAGCGCAGCTTCTGCCGAAAGACGCCCGGGAGCGGCTCTTAGCTCCGGAGAGCATCGTACCTTCGTCTTTAGCGTCTCTTCTCGTCTACATCTTAGCAAAAAGCTTTTCCACTATGTCTGGCGAGGAAAAACTGTGCCAGCACAGAAAACATCTCCCATCGTGTTCTAGACGTTGCACGGAGGTGTGCCGAGTGTTTGGCATGAAGAAAAGAAAAGTTGTCCAAAACAGCTTCCAATCGAATGTTCATGTGATTGGAAAAGTCAGGAGAGTGCAAAGGTACTGTTTTCTAGCAGTTGGCAAGCTGCGCACACAATCCCAGTGTTGTACAGCTTCCTTCTTCACCTTTCCGAAGGTGCCGCTCTCTCCGGCTCCCGGAGGCGAAGAAGCGGCTTCTTCGCGCAAAGACGATTGTGCCGCTCACTCTGCACTCCTTAGCGCGGCTTCTGCCGAAAGACGCCCGGGAGCGGCTCTTAGCTCCGGAGAGCATCGTACCTTCGTCTTTAGCGTCTCTTCTCGTCTACATCTTAGCAAAAAGCTTTTCCACTATGTCTGGCGAGGAAAAACTGTGCCAGCACAGAAAACATCTCCCATCGTGTTCTAGACGTTGCACGGAGGTGTGCCGAGTGTTTGGCATGAAGGAAAGAAAAGTTGTCCAAAACAGCTTCCAATCGAATGTTCATGTGATTGGAAAAGTCAGGAGAGTGCAAAGGTACTGTTTTCTAGCAGTTGGCAAGCTGCGCACACAATCCCAGTGTTGTACAGCTTCCTTCTTCACCTTTCCGAAGGTGCCGCTCTCTCCGGCTCCCGGAGGCGAAGAAGCGGCTTCTTCGCGCAAAGACGATTGTGCCGCTCACTGTGCACTCCTTAGCGCGGCTTCTGCCGAAAGACGCCCGGGAGCGGCTCTTAGCTCCGGACAGCATCGTACCTTCGTCTTTAGCGTCTCTTCTCGTCTACATCTTAGCAAAAAGCTTTTCCACTATGTCTGGCAAGGAAAAACTGTGCCAGCACAGAAAACATCTCCCATCGTGTTCTAGACGTTGCACGGAGGTGTGACGAGTGTTTGGCATGAAGGAAAGAAAAGTTGTCCAAAACAGCTTCCAATCGAATGTTCATGCGATTGGAAAAGTCAGGAGAGTGCAAAGGTACTGTTTTCTAGCAGTTGGCAAGCTGCGCACACAATCCCAGTGTTGTACAGCTTCCTTCTTCACCTTTCCGAAGGTGCCGCTCTCTCCGGCTCCCGGAGGCGAAGAAGCGGCTTCTTCGCGCAAAGACGATTGTGCCGCTCACTGTGCACTCCTTAGCGCGGCTTCTGCCGAAAGACGCCCGGGAGCAGCTCTTAGCTCCGGAGAGCATCGTACCTTCGTCTTTAGCGTCTCTTCTCGTCTACATCTTAGCAAAAAGCTTTTCTACTATGTCTGGCGAGGAAAAACTGTGCCAGCACAGAAAACATCTCCCATCGTGTTCTAGACGTTGCATGGAGGTGTGCCGAGTGTTTGGCATGAAGGAAAGAAAAGTTGTGCAAAACAGCTTCCAATCGAATGTTCATGTGATTGGAAAAGTCAGGAGAGTGCAAAGGTACTGTTTTCTATCAGTTGGCAAGCTGCGCACACAATCCCAGTGTTGTACAGCTTCCTTCACCTTTCCGAAGGTGCCGATCTCTCCGGCTCCCGGAGGCGAAGAAGCGGCTTCTTCGCGCAAAGACGATTGTGCCGCTCACTGTGCACTCCTTAGCGCGGCTTCTGCCGAAAGACGCCCGGGAGCAGCTCTTAGCTCCGGAGAGCATCGTACCTTCGTCTTTACCGTCTCTTCTCGTCTACATCTTAGCAAAAAGCTTTTCTACTATGTCTGGCGAGGAAAAACTGTGCCAGCACAGAAAACATCTCCCATCGTGTTCTAGACGTTGCACGGAGGTGTGCCGAGTGTTTGGCATGAAGAAAAGAAAACTTGTCCAGAACAGATTCCAATCGAATGTTCATGTGATTGGAAAAGTCAGGAGAGTGCAAAGGTACTGTTTTCTAGCAGTTGGCAAGCTGCGCACACAATCCCAGTGTTGTACAGCTTCCTTCTTCACCTTTCCGAAGGTGCCGCTCTCTCCGGCTCCCGGAGGCGAAGAAGCGGCTTCTTCGCGCAAAGACGATTGTGCCGCTCACTGTGCACTCCTTACCGCGGCTTCTGCCGAAAGACGCCCGGGAGCAGCTCTTAGCTCCGGAGAGCATCGTACCTTCGTCTTTAGCGTCTCTTCTCGTCTACATCTTAGCAAAAAGCTTTTCCACTATGTCTGGCGAGGAAAAACTGTGCCAGCACAGAAAACATCTCCCCTCGTGTTCTAGACGTTGCACGATCCCTACACTTAGGCTGATTTTCCTTCCTGGGGATAGGGATAGGCTTCAGCTTGGAGTTTTTGAACCAGGAAGCCCTGAGTTCCAGGCTTACTGCATCTGCCAAAGGCATCCCAAAGGGAGTGCAGAAGTGCCACAACATGGCTGCTTTCACGGCTTTTCCCTTAGGAAGAACCCTAATACGCGGCTGATTTACCTTCCTAGGGTTACTGTTAGGCTTAGGCCTAAGACTTTTAAAACCAGGAAGCCCTGGGCTCCAGGCACACTGCAGCTGCGAAAGGCATCCCAAGGGGAGCGCAAAAGTGACACAAGTTGGCTGCCTCTGCTGCTATTCTCATGAGACCATCCCGAACCATAGGCTGATTTTCCTTCCTAGGGTTAAGGTTTGAGTTACGCCTGGGGTAAGGGTTCTATTAACCAGAAAGCCCTGAGTTCCAAGAACACCGCAGCTGCGAAGGACTACCCAAGAAGAGCGCAAAAGTACCTCAACATGCCTGCCTCCACAGCTTTTTCCTTGGGGACATGCCTAATTCCTGGCTGATTTGCCTTTCTCGTCTTAGGGTTGGGGTTCGGCCTAGGGCTAGGATTTTTAAAATCAGGAAGCCCTGAGTTCCAGGCACACTGGAGCTGTGAAAGGCATCCAAAAGGGAGTGCAGAAGTGCCACCACATGGTTGCTTTCACGGCTTTTTCCTTGGCAAGAAGCTTAACACCAGGCTGATTTCCCTTCCCAGGGTTACTGTAAGGCTTAGGCCTAGGGCTAGGATTTTTAAAACTAGGAAGCCCTTAGATCCAGGCACACTGCAGCTGTTCAAGGCATCCCAAGGGGAGTACAAAAGTGCAACAACATGGCAGCTTTCACAGCTTTTTCCTTGGCACCATCCCTATACCTAGGCTGATTTATCTGCCTAGGGTTAGGGTTAGGGTTCAGCCTAGGGCTTGGAGTTTTTTAACCAGGAAGCCCTGAGTTCCAGGCTTACTGCATCTGCCAAAGGCATCCCAAAGGGAGTGCAGAAGTGCCACAACATGGCTGCTTTCACGGCTTTTCCCTTAGGAAGAACCCTAATACGCGGCTGATTTACCTTCCTAGGGTTACTGTTAGGCTTAGGCCTAGGACTTTTAAAACCAGGAAGCCCTGGGCTCCAGGCACACTGCAGCTGCGAAAGGCATCCCAAGGGGAGCGCAAAAGTGACACAACTTGGCTGCCACCACTGATATTTCCATGAGACCATCCCGAACCATAGGCTGATTTTCCTTCCTAGGGTTAAGGTTTGAGTTACGCCTAGGGTAAGGGTTCTATTAACCAGAAAGCCCTGAGTTCCAAGAACACAGCAGCTGCGAAGGACTAGCCAAGAAGAGCGCAAAAGTACCACAACATGCCTGCCTCCACAGCTTTTTCCTTGGGGACATGCCTAATTCCTGGCTGATTTGCCTTTCTCGTCTTAGGGTTGGGGTTCGGCCTAGGGCTAGGATTTTTTTAACTCGGAAGCCCTGAGCTCCAGGCTTACTGCATCTGCCTAAAGCATCCCAAAGGGAGTGCAGAAGTGCCACAACATGGCTGCTTTCACGGCTTTTCCCTTAGGAAGAACCCTAATACGCGGCTGATTTACCTTCCTAGGGTTACTGTTAGGCTTAGGCCTAGGACTTTTAAAACCAGGAAGCCCTGGGCTCCAGGCACACTGCAGCTGCGAAAGGCATCCCAAGGGGAGCGCAAAAGTGACACAACTTGGCTGCCACCACTGATATTTTCATGAGACCATCCCGAACCATAGGCTGATTTTCCTTCCTAGGCTTAAGGTTTGAGTTACGCCTAGGGTAAGGGTTCTATTAACCAGAAAGCCCTGAGTTCCAAGAACACAGCAGCTGCGAAGGACTACCCAAGAAGAGCGCAAAAGTACCACAACATGCCTGCCTCCACAGCTTTTTCCTTGGGGACATGCCTAATTCCTGGCTGATTTGCCTTTCTCGTCTTAGGGTTGGGGTTCGGCCTAGGGCTAGGATTTTTTTAACTAGGAAGCCCTGAGTTCCAGGCTTACTTCATCTGTCAAAGGCATCCCAAAGGGAGTGCAGAAGTGCAAAAACACGGCTGCTTTCACGGCTTTCCCCTTAGGAAGAACCCTAATACGCGGCTGATTTACCTTCCTAGGCTTACTGTTAGGCTTAGGCTTAGGACTTTTAAAACTAGGAAGCCCTTAGATCCAGGCAGACTGCAGCTGTTCAAGGCATCCCAAGGGGAGTATTAAAGTACCACAACATGGCAGCTTTCACAGCTTTTTCCTTGGCACCATCCCTATACCTAGGCTGATTTATCTGCCTAGGGTTAGGGTTAGGGTACAGCCTAGGGCTTGGAGTTTTTTAACCAGGAAGCCCTGAGTTCCAGGCTTACTGCATCTGCCAAATGCATCCCAAAGGGAGTGCAAAAGTGCCACAACATGGCTGCTTTCACGGCTTTTCCCTTAGGAAGAACCCTAATACGCGGCTGATTTCCCTTCCTAGGGTTACTGTTAGGCTTAGGCCTAGGACTTTTAAAACCAGGAAGCCCTGGGCTCCAGGCACTCTGCAGCTGCGAAAGGCATCCCAAGGGGAGCGCAAAAGTGACACAACTTGGCTGCCACCACTGATATTTCCATGAGACCATCCCGAACCATAAGGTGATTTTCCGTCCTAGGGTTAAGGTTTTAGTTACGCCTGGGGTAAGGGTTCTATTAACCAGAAAGCCCTGAGTTCCAAGAACACAGCAGCTGCGAAGGACTACCCAAGAAGAGCGCAAAAGTACCACAACATGCCTGCCTCCACAGCTTTTTCCTTGGGGACATGCCTAATTCCTGGCTGATTTGCCTTTCTCGTCTTAGGGTTGGGGTTCGGCCTAGGGCTAGGATTTTTAAAACCAGGAAGCCCTGAGTTCCAGGCACACTGGAGCTGTGAAAGGCATCCAAAAGGGAGTGCAAATGTGCCACAACATGGTTGCTTTCACGGCTTTTTCCTTGGCAAGAAGCCTAACACCAGGCTGATTTCCCTTCCCAGGGTTATTGTAAGGCTAAGGACTAGGGCTAGGATTTTTAAAACTAGGAAGCCCTTAGATCCAGGCACACTGCAGCTGTTCAAGGCATCCCAAGGGGAGTACAAAAGTGCAACAACATGGCAGCTTTCACAGCTTTTTCCTTGTCACCATCCCTATACCTAGGCTGATTTATCTGCCTAAGGTTAGGGTTAGGGTTCAGCCTAGGGCTTGGAGTTTTTTAACCAGGAAACCCCGAGTTCCAGGCTTACTGCATCTGCCAAAGGCATCCCAAAGGGAGTGCAAAAGTGCCACAACATGGCTGCTTTCACGGCTTTTCCCTTAGGAAGAACCCTAATACCCGGCTGATTTACCTTCCTAGGGTTACTGTTAGGCTTAGGCCTAGGACGTTTAAAACCAGGAAGCCCTGGGCTCCAGGCACATGCAGCTGCGAAAGGCATCCCAAGAGGGCCGCAGAAGTGACACAACGTGGCTGCCTCTGCTGCTATTCTCATGAGACCATCCCGAACCATAGGCTGATTTTCCTTCCTAGGGTTAATGTTTGAGTTTCGCCTAGGGTAAGAGGTCTATTAACCAGAAAGACCTGAGTTCCAAGAACACAGCAGCTGCGAAGGACTACCCAAGAAGAGCGCAAAAGTACCACAACATGCCTGCGTCGATAGCTTTTTCCTTGGGGACATGCCTAATTCCTGGCTGATTTGCCTTTCTCGTCTTAGGGTTGGGGTTCGGCCTAGGGCTAGGATTTTTTTAACTAGGAAGCCCTGAGTTCCAGGCTTACTGCATCTGCCAAAGGCATCCCAAAGGGAGTGCAGAAGTGCCACAACATGGCTGCTTTCACGGCTTTTCCCTTAGGAAGAACCCTAATACGCGGCTGATTTACCTTCCTAGGCTTACTGTTAGGCTTAGGCCTAGGACTTTTAAAACCAGGAAGCCCTGGGCTCCAGGCACTCTGCAGCTGCGAAAGGCATCCCAAGGGGAGCGCAAAAGTGACACAACTTGGCTGCCACCACTGATATTTCCATGAGACCATCCCAAATCATAGGCTGATTTTCCTTCCTAGGGTTAAGGTTTGAGTTACGCCTAGGGTAAGAGTTCTATTAACCAGAAAGACCTGAGTTCCAAGAACACAGCAGCTGCGAAGGACTACCCAAGAAGAGCGCAAAAGTACCACAACATGCCTGCCTCCACAGCTTTTTCCTTGGGGACATGCCTAATTCCTGGCTGATTTGCCTTTCTCGTCTTAGGGTTGGGGTTCGGCCTAGGGCTAGGATTTTTTTAACTAGGAAGCCCTGAGTTCCAGGCTTACTGCATCTGCCAAAGGCATCCCAAAGGGAGTGCAGAAGTGCCACAACATGGCTGCTTTCACGGCTTTTCCCTTAGGAAGAACCCTAATACGCGGCTGATTTACCTTCCTAGGGTTACTGTTAGGCTTAGGCCTAAGACTTTTAAAACCAGGAAGCCCTGGGCTCCAGGCACACTGCAGCTGCGAAAGGCATCCCAAGGGGAGCGCAAAAGTGACAAAACTTGGCTGCCACCACTGATATTTCCATGAGACCATCCCGAACCATAGGCTGATTTTCCTTCCTAGGGTTAAGGTTTGATGTACGCCTGGGGTAAGGGTTCTATTAACCAGAAAGCCCTGAGTTCCAAGAACACAGCAGCTGCGAAGGACTACCCCAGAAGAGCGCAAAAGTACCACAACATGCCTGCCTCCACAGCTTTTTCCTTGGGGACATGCCTAATTCCTGGCTGATTTGCCTTTCTCGTCTTAGGGTTGGGGTTCGGCCTAGGGCTAGGATTTTTTTAACTAGGAAGCCCTGAGTTCCAGGCTTACTTCATCTGCCAAAAGCAACCCAAAGGGAGTGCAGAAGTGCCACAACATGGCTGCTTTCACGGCTTTTCCCTTAGGAAGAACCCTAATACGCGGCTGATTTACCTTCCTAGGGTTACTGTTAGGCTTAGGCCTAGGACTTTTAAAACCAGGAAGCCCTGGGCTCCAGGCACTCTGCAGCTGCGAAGGGCATCCCAAGGGGAGCGCAAAAGTGACACAACTTGGCTGCCACCACTGATATTTCCATGAGACCATCCCGAACCATAGGCTGATTTTCCTTCCTAGGGTTAAGGTTTGAGTTACGCCTAGGGTAAGGGTTCTATTAACCAGAAAGCCCTGAGTTCCAAGAACACAGCAGCTGCGAAGGACTACCCAAGAAGAGCGCAAAAGTACCACAACATGCCTGCGTCGATAGCTTTTTCCTTGGGGACATGCCTAATTCCTGGCTGATTTGCCTTTCTCGTCTTAGGGTTGGGGTTCGGCCTAGGGCTAGGACTTTTAAAATCAGGAAGCCCTGAGTTCCAGGCACACTGGAGCTGTGAAAGGCATCCAAAATGGAGTGCAAAAGTGCCACAACATGGCTGCTTTCACGGCTTTTTCCTTGGCAAGAAGCCTAACACCAGGCTGATTTCCCTTCCCAGGGTTACTGTAAGGCAAAGGCCTAGGGCTAGGATTTCTAAAACTAGGAAGCCCTTAGTTCCAGGCTCACTGCAGCTGTTCAAGGCATCCGAAGGGGAGTACAAAAGTGCAACAACATGGCAGCTTTCACAGCTTTTTCCTTGGCACCATCCCTATACCTAGGCTGATTTATCTGCCTAGGGTTAGGGTTAGGCTTCAGCCTAGGGCTTGGAGTTTTTTAACTAGGAAGCCCTGAGTTCCAGGCTTACTGCATCTGCCAAAGGCATCCCAAAGGGAGTGCAGAAGTGCCACAACATGGCTGCTTTCACGGCTTTTCCCTTAGGAAGAACCCTAATACCCGGCTGATTTACCTTCCTAGGGTTACTGTTAGGCTTAGGCCTAGGACTTTTAAAACCAGGAAGCCCTGGGCTCCAGGCACACTGCAGCTGCGAAAGGCATCCCAAGGGGAGCGCAAAAGTGACACAACTTGGCTGCCACCACTGATATTTCCATGAGACCATCCCGAACCATAGGCTGATTTTCCTTCCTAGGGTTAAGGTTTGAGTTACGCCTAGGGTAAGGGTTCTATTAACCAGAAAGCCCTGAGTTCCAAGAACACAGCAGCTGCGAAGGACTACCCAAGAAGAGCGCAAAAGTACCACAACATGCCTGCCTCCACAGCTTTTTCCTTGGGGACATGCCTAATTCCTGGCTGATTTGCCTTTCTCGTCTTAGGGTTGGGGTTCGGCCTAGGGCTAGGACTTTTAAAATCAGGAAGCCCTGAGTTCCAGGCACACTGGAGCTGTGAAAGACATCCAAAAGGGAGTGCAAAAGTGCCACAACATGGTTGCTTTCACGGCTTTTTCCTTGGCAAGAAGCCTAACACCAGGCTGATTTCCCTACCCAGGGTTACTGTTAGGCTTAGGCCTAGGGCTAGGATTTTTAAAACTAGGAAGCCCTTAGATCCAGGCACACTGCAGCTGTTCAAGGCATCCCAAGGGGAGTACAAAAGTTCAACAACATGGCAGCTTTCACAGCTTTTTCCTTGGCACTATCCCTATACCTAGGCTGATTTATCTGCCTAGGGTTAGGGTTAGGCTTCAGCCTAGGGCTTGGAGTTTTTTAACCAGGAAGCCCTGAGGTCGAGGCTTACTGCATCTGCCAAAGGCATCCCAAAGGGAGTGCAAAAGTGTCACAACATGGCTGCTTTCACAGCTTTTCCCTTAGGAAGAACCCTAATACCTGGCTGATTTACCTTCCTAGGGTTACTGTTAGGCTTAGACCTAGGACTTTTAAAACCAGGAAGCCCTGGGCTTCAGGCACACTGCAGCTGTTAAAGGCATCCCAAGAGGGCCGCAGAAGTGACACAACTTGGCTGCCTCTGCTTCTATTCTCATGAGACCATCCCGAACCATAGGCTGATTTTCCTTCCTAGGGTTAATGTTTGAGTTTCGCCTAGGGTAAGAGGTCTATTAACCAGAAAGACCTGAGTTCCAAGAACACAGCAGCTGCGAAGGACTAGCCAAGAAGAGCGCAAAAGTACCAAAACATGCCTGCCTCCACAGCTTTTTCCTTGGGGACATGCCTAATTCCTGGCTGATTTGCCTTTCTCGTCTTAGGGTTGGGGTTCGGCCTAGGGCTAGGATTTTTTTAACTAGGAAGCCCTGATTTCCAGGCTTACTGCATCTGCCAAAGGCATCCCAAAGGGAGTGCAGAAGTGCCACAACATGGCTGCTTTCACGGCTTTTCCCTTAGGAAGAACCCTAATACGCGGCTGATTTACCTTCCTAGGGTTACTGTTAGGCTTAGGCCTAGGACTTTTAAAACCAGGAAGCCCTGGGCTCCAGGCACACTGCAGCTGCGAAAGGCATCCCAAGGGGAGCGCAAAAGTGACACAACTTGGCTGCCACCACTGATATTTCCATGAGACCATCCCGAACCATAGGCCGATTTTCCTTCCTAGGCTTAAGGTTTGAGTTACGCCTAGGGTAAGGGTTCTATTAACCAGAAAGCCCTGAGTTCCAAGAACACAGCAGCTGCGAAGGACTACCCAAGAAGAGCGCAAAAGTACCACAACATGCCTGCCTCCACAGCTTTTTCCTTGGGGACATGCCTAATTCCTGGCTGATTTGCCTTTCTCGTCTTAGGGTTGGGGTTCGGCCTAGGGCTAGGACTTTTAAAATCAGGAAGCCCTGAGTTCCAGGCACACTGGAGCTGTGAAAGACATCCAAAAGGGAGTGCAAAAGTGCCACAACATGGTTGCTTTCACGGCTTTTTCCTTGGCAAGAAGCCTAACACCAGGCTGATTTCCCTTCCCAGGGTTACTGTTAGGCTTAGGCCTAGGGCTAGGATTTTTAAAACTAGGAAGCCCTTAGATCCAGGCACACTGCAGCTGTTCAAGGCATCCCAAGGGGAGTACAAAAGTGCAACATCATGGCAGCTTTCACAGCTTTTTCCTTGGCACCATCCCTATACCTAGGCTGTTTTATCTGCCTAGGGTTAGGGTAAGGGTTCAGCCTAGGGCTTGGAGTTTTTTAACCAGGAAGCCCTGAGTTCCAGGCTTACTGCATCTGCCAAAGGCATCCCAAAGGGAGTGCAGAAGTGCCCCAACATGGCTGCTTTCACGGCTTTTCCCTTAGGAAGAACCCTAATACGCGGCTGATTTACCTTCCTAGGGTTACTGTTAGGCTTAGGCCTAGGACTTTTAAAACCAGGAAGCCCTGGGCTCCAGGCACATGCAGCTGAGAAAGGCATCCCAAGAGGGCCGCAGAAGTGACACAACTTGGCTGCCTCTGCTGCTATTCTCATGAGACCATCCCGATCCATAGGCTGATTTTCCTTCCTAGGGTTAAGGTTTGAGTTACGCCTAGGGTAAGGGTTCTATTATCCAGAAAGCCCTGAGTTCCAAGAACACAGCAGCTGCGAAGGACTACCCAAGAAGAGCGCAAAAGTACCACAACATGCCTGCCTCCACAGCTTTTTCCTTGGGGACATGCCTAATTCCTGGCTGATTTGCCTTTCTCGTCTTAGGGTTGGGGTTCGGCCTAGGGCTAGGATTTTTAAAATCAGGAAGCCCTGAGTTCCAGGCACACTGGAGCTGTGAAAGGCATCCAAAAGGGAGTGCAAAAGTGCCACAACATTGTTGCTTTCACGGCTTTTTCCTTGGAGAGAAGCTTAACACAAGGCTGATTTCCCTTCCCAGGGTTACTGTAAGGCTTAGGCCTAGGGCTAGGATTTTTAAAACTAGGAAGCCCTTAGATCCAGGCACACTGCAGCTGCGAAAGGCATCCCAAGGGGAGTACAAAAGTGCAACATCATGGCAGCTTTCACAGCTTTTTCCTTGGCACCATCCCTATACCTAGGCTGTTTTATCTGCCTAGGGTTAGGGTAAGGGTTCAGCCTAGGGCTTGGAGTTTTTTAACCAGGAAGCCCTGATTTCCAGGCTTACAGCATCTGCCAAAGGCATCCCAAAGGGAGTGCAGAAGTGCCACAACATGGCTGCTTTCACGGCTTTTCCCTTAGGAAGAACCCTAATACGCGGCTGATTTACCTTCCTAGGGTTACTGTTAGGCTTAGGCCTAGGACTTTTAAAACCAGGAAGCCCTGGGCTCCAGGCACACTGCAGCTGCGAAGGGCATCCCAAGGGGAGCGCAAAAGTGACACAACTTGGCTGCCACCACTGATATTTCCATGAGACCATCCCGAACCATAGGCTGATTTTCCTTCCTAGGCTTAAGGTTTGAGTTACGCCTAGGGTAAGGGTTCTATTAACCAGAAAGCCCTGAGTTCCAAGAACACAGCAGCTGCGAAGGACTACCCAAGAAGAGCGCAAAAGTACCACAACAT
Organism: Ammospiza maritima maritima; assembly: GCA_036010785.1. Taxonomy (NCBI): domain Eukaryota; kingdom Metazoa; phylum Chordata; class Aves; order Passeriformes; family Passerellidae; genus Ammospiza; species Ammospiza maritima. Next base: position 6,709,357 of record CM069694.1, read on the forward strand.
GCCTGCCTCCACAGCTTTTTCCTTGGGGACATGCCTAATTCCTGGCTGATTTGCCTTTCTCGTCTTAGGGTTGGGGTTCGGTCTAGGGCTAGGATTTTTTTAACTAGGAAGCCCTGAGTTCCAGGCTTACTTCATCTGCCAAAAGCATCCCAAAGGGAGTGCAAAAGTGCCACAACATGGCTGCTTTCACGGCTTTTCCCTTAGGAAGAACCCTAATACGCGGCTGATTTACCTTCCTAGGGTTACTGTTAGGCTTAGGCCTAGGACTTTTAAAACCAGGAAGCCCTTAGCTCCAGGCACATGCAGCTGTTCAAGGCATCCCAAGAGGGCCGCAGAAGTGACACAACTTGGCTGCCTCTGCTGCTATTCTCATGAGAGCATCCCGAACCATAGGCTGATTTTCCTTCCAAGGGTTAAGGTTTGAGTTACGCCTAGGGTAAGAGTTCTATTAACCAGAAAGGCCTGAGTTCCAAGAACACAGCAGCTGCGAAGGACTACCCAAGAAGAGCGCAAAAGTACCACAACGTGCCTGCCTCCACAGCTTTTTCCTTGGGGACATGCCTAATTCCTGGCTGATTTGCCTTTCTCGTCTTAGGGTTGGGGTTCGGCCTAGGGCTAGGATTTTTTTAACTAGGAAGCCCTGAGTTCCAGGCTTACTTCATCTGCAAAAGCATCCCAAAGGGAGTGCAGAAGTGCCACAACATGGCTGCTTTCACGGCTTTTCCCTTAGGAAGAACCCTAATACGCGGCTGATTTACCTTCCTAGGGTTACTGTTAGGCTTAGGCCTAGGACTTTTAAAACCAGGAAGCCCTGGTCTCCAGGCACACTGCAGCTGCGAAAGGCATCCCAAGGGGAGCGCAAAAGTGACACAACTTGGCTGCCACCACTGATATTTCCATGAGACCATCCCGAACCATAGGCTGATTTTCCTTCCTAGGGTTAAGGTTTGAGTTACGCCTAGGGTAAGAGTTCTATTAACCAGAAAGGCCTGAGTTCCAAGAACACAGCAGCTGCGAAGGACTACCCAAGAAGAGCGCAAAAGTACCACAACGTGCCTGCCTCCACAGCTTTTTCCTTGGGGACATGCCTAATTCCTGGCTGATTTGCCTTTCTCGTCTTAGGGTTGGGGTTCGGCCTAGGGCTAGGACTTTTAAAATCAGGAAGCCCTGAGTTCCAGGCACACTGGAGCTGTGAAAGACATCCAAAAGGGAGTGCAAAAGTGCCACAACATGGTTGCTTTCACGGCTTTTTCCTTGGCAAGAAGCCTAACACCAGGCTGATTTCCCTTCCCAGGGTTACTGTTAGGCTTAGGCCTAGGGCTAGGATTTTTAAAACTAGGAAGCCCTTAGATCCAGGCACACTGCAGCTGTTCAAGGCATCCCAAGGGGAGTACAAAAGTGCAACAACATGGCAGCTTTCACAGCTTTTTCCTTGGCACTATCCCTATACCTAGGCTGATTTATCTGCCTAGGGTTAGGGTTAGGCTTCAGCCTAGGGCTTGGAGTTTTTTAACCAGGAAGCCCTGAGGTCCAGGCTTACTGCATCTGCCAAAGGCATCCCAAAGGGAGTGCAAAAGTGTCACAACATGGCTGCATTCACAGCTTTTCCCTTAGGAAGAACCCTAATACCTGGCTGATTTACCTTCCTAGGGTTACTGTTAGGCTTAGACCTAGGACTTTTAAAACCAGGAAGCCCTGGGCTTCAGGCACACTGCAGCTGTTAAAGGCATCCCAAGAGGGCCGCAGAAGTGACACAACTTGGCTGCCTCTGCTTCTATTCTCATGAGACCATCCCGAACCATAGGCTGATTTTCCTTCCTAGGGTTAAGGTTTGAGTTTCGCCTAGGGTAAGAGGTCTATTAACCAGAAAGACCTGAGTTCCAAGAACACAGCAGCTGCGAAGGACTAGCCAAGAAGAGCGCAAAAGTACCAAAACATGCCTGCCTCCACAGCTTTTTCCTTGGGGACATGCCTAATTCCTGGCTGATTTGCCTTTCTCGTCTTAGGGTTGGGGTTCGGCCTAGGGCTAGGATTTTTTAACTAGGAAGCCCTGAGTTCCAGGCTTACTGCATCTGCCAAAGGCATCCCAAAGGGAGTGCAGAAGTGCCACAACATGGCTGCTTTCACGGCTTTTCCCTTAGGAAGAACCCTAATACGCGGCTGATTTACCTTCCTAGGGTTACTGTTAGGCTTAGGCCTAGGACTTTTAAAACCAGGAAGCCCTGGGCTCCAGGCACATGCAGCTGTTAAAGGCATCCCAAGAGGGCCGCAGAAGTGACACAACGTGGCTGCCTCTGCTGCTATTCTCATGAGACCATCCCGATCCATAGGCTGATTTTCCTTCCTAGGGTTAAGGTTTGAGTTACGCCTGGGGTAAGGGTTCTATTATCCAGAAAGCCCTGAGTTCCAAGAACACAGCAGCTGCGAAGGACTACCCAAGAAGAGCGCAAAAGTACCACAACATGCCTGCCTCCACAGCTTTTTCCTTGGGGACATGCCTAATTCCTGGCTGATTTGCCTTTCTCGTCTTAGGGTTGGGGTTCGGCCTAGGGCTAGGATTTTTAAAATCAGGAAGCCCTGAATTCCAGGCACACTGGAGCTGTGAAAGGCATCCAAAAGGGAGTGCAAAAGTGCCACAACATGGCTGCTTTCACGGCTTTTCCCTTAGGAAGAACCCTAATACGCGGCTGATTTACCTTCCTAGGGTTACTGTTAGGCTTAGGCCTAGGACTTTTAAAACCAGGAAGCCCTGGGCTCCAGGCACATGCAGCTGAGAAAGGCATCCCAAGAGGGCCGCAGAAGTGACACAACTTGGCTGCCTCTGCTGCTATTCTCATGAGACCATCCCGATCCATAGGCTGATTTTCCTTCCTAGGGTTAAGGTTTGAGTTACGCCTGGGGTAAGGGCTCTATTATCCAGAAAGCCCTGAGTTCCAAGAACACAGCCGCTGCGAAGGACTACCCAAGAAGAGCGCAAAAGTACCACAACATGCCTGCCTCCACAGCTTTTTCCTTGGGGACATGCCTAATTCCTGGCTGATTTGCCTTTCTCGTCTTAGGGTTGGGGTTCGGCCTAGGGCTAGGATTTTTAAAATCAGGAAGCCCTGAGTTCCAGGCACACTGGAGCTGTGAAAGGCATCCAAAAGGGAGTGCAAAAGTGCCACAACATTGTTGCTTTCACGGCTTTTTCCTTGGAGAGAAGCTTAACACAAGGCTGATTTCCCTTCCCAGGGTTACTGTAAGTCTTAGGCCTAGGGCTAGGATTTTTAAAACTAGGAAGCCCTTAGATCCAGGCACACTGCAGCTGCGAAAGGCATCCCAAGGGGAGTACAAAAGTGCAACATCATGGCAGCTTTCACAGCTTTTTCCTTGGCACCATCCCTATACCTAGGCTGTTTTATCTGCCTAGGGTTAGGGTAAGGGTTCAGCCTAGGGCTTGGAGTTTTTTAACCAGGAAACCCCGAGTTCCAGGCTTACTGCATCTGCCAAAGGCATCCCAAAGGGAGTGCAGAAGTGCCACAACATGGCTGCTTTCACGGCTTTTCCCTTAGGAAGAATCCTAATACCCGGCTGATTTACCTTCCTAGGGTTACTGTTAGGCTTAGGCCTAGGACTTTTAAAACCAGGAATCCCTGGGCTCCAGGCACACTGCAGCTGTTAAAGGCATCCCAAGAGGGCCGCAGAAGTGACACAACTTGGCTGCCTCTGCTTCTATTCTCATGAGACCATCCCGAACCATAGGCTGATTTTCCTTCCTAGGGTTAATGTTTGAGTTTCGCCTAGGGTAAGAGGTCTATTAACCAGAAAGACCTGAGTTCCAAGAACACAGCAGCTGCGAAGGACTACCCAGGAAGAGCGCAAAAGTACCACAACGTGCCTGCCTCCACAGCTTTTTCCTTGGGGACATGCCTAATTCCTGGCTGATTTGCCTTTCTCGTCTTAGGGTTGGGGTTCGGCCTAGGGCTAGGATTTTTTTAACTAGGAAGCCCTGAGTTCCAGGCTTACTTCATCTGCAAAAGGCATCCCAAAGGGAGTGCAGAAGTGCCACAACATGGCTGCTTTCACGGCTTTTCCCTTAGGAAGAACCCTAATACGCGGCTGATTTACCTTCCTAGGGTTACTGTTAGGCTTAGGCCTAGGACTTTTAAAACCAGGAAGCCCTGGGCTCCAGGCACACTGCAGCTGCGAAAGGCATCCCAAGGGGAGCGCAAAAGTGACACAACTTGGCTGCCACCACTGATATTTCCATGAGACCATCCCGAACCCTAGGCTGATTTTCCTTCCTAGGGTTAAGGTTTGAGTTACGCCTAGGGTAAGGGTTCTATTAACCAGAAAGCCCTGAGTTCCAAGAACACAGCAGCTGCGAAGGACTACCCAAGAAGAGCGCAAAAGTACCACAACATGCCTGCCTCCACAGCTTTTTCCTTGGGGACATGCCTAATTCCTGGCTGATTTGCCTTTCTCGTCTTAGGGTTGGGGTTCGGCCTAGGGCTAGGACTTTTAAAATCAGGAAGCCCTGAGTTCTAGGCACACTGGAGCTGTGAAAGACATCCAAAAGGGAGTGCAAAAGTGCCACAACATGGTTGCTTTCACGGCTTTTTCCTTGGCAAGAACCCTAACACCAGGCTGATTTCCCTTCCCAGGGTTACTGTTAGGCTTAGGCCTAGGGCTAGGATTTTTAAAACTAGGAAGCCCTTAGATCCAGGCACACTGCAGCTGTTCAAGGCATCCCAAGGGGAGTAAAAAAGTGCAACAACATGGCAGCTTTCACAGCTTTTTCCTTGGCACTATCCCTATACCTAGGCTTATTTATCTGCCTAGGGTTAGGGTTAGGCTTCAGCCTAGGGCTTGGAGTTTTTTAACCAGGAAGCCCTGAGTTCCAGGCTTACTGCATCTGCCAAAGGCATCCCAAAGGGAGTGCAAAAGTGTCACAACATGGCTGCTTTCACAGCTTTTCCCTTAGGAAGAACCGTAATACCTGGCTGATTTACCTTCCTAGGGTTACTGTTAGGCTTAGACCTAGGACTTTTAAAACCAGGAAGCCCTGGGCTTCAGGCACACTGCAGCTGTTATAGGCATCCCAAGAGGGCCGCAGAAGTGACACAACTTGGCTGCCTCTGCTTCTATTCTCATGAGACCATCCCGAACCATAGGCTGATTTTCCTTCCTAGGGTTAAGGTTTGAGTTTCGCCTAGGGTAAGAGGTCTATTAACCAGAAAGACCTGAGTTCCAAGAACACAACAGCTGCGAAGGACTACCCAAGAAGAGCGCAAAAGTACCACAACATGCCTGCCTCCACAGCTTTTTCCTTGGGGACATGCCTAATTCCTGGCTGATTTGCCTTTCTCGTCTTAGGGTTGGGGTTCGGCCTAGGGCTAGGATTTTTTTAACTAGGAAGCCCTGAGTTCCAGGCACACTGGAGCTGTGAAAGGCATCCAAAAGGGAGTGCAGAAGTGCCACAACATGGTTGCTTTCACGGCTTTTTCCTTGGCAAGAAGCTTAACACAAGGCTGATTTCCCTTCCCAGGGTTACTGTAAGGCTAAGGCCTAGGGCTAGGATTTTTAAAACTAGGAAGCCCTTAGATCCAGGCACACTGCAGCAGCGAAAGGCATCCCAAGGGGAGTACAAAACTGCAATATCATGGCAGCTTTCACAGCTTTTTCCTTGGCACCATCCCTATACCTAGGCTGTTTTATCTGCCTAGGGTTAGGGTAAGGGTTCAGCCTAGGGCTTGGAGTTTTTTAACCAGGAAGCCCTGAGTTCCAGGCTTACTGCATCTGCCAAAGGCATCCCAAAGGGAGTGCAGAAGTGCCACAACATGGCTGCTTTCACGGCTTTTCCCTTAGGAAGAACCCTAATAACCGGCTGATTTACCTTCCTAGGGTTACTGTTAGGCTTAGGCCTAGGACTTTTAAAACCAGGAAGCCCTGGGCTCCAGGCACACTGCAGCTGTTACAGGCATCCCAAGAGGGCCGCAGAAGTGACACAACTTGGCTGCCTCTGCTTCTATTCTCATGAGACCATCCCGAACCATAGGCTGATTTTCCTTCCTAGGGTTAAGGTTTGAGTTACGCCTGGGGTAAGTGTTCTATTAACCAGAAAGCCCTGAGTTCCAAGAACACAGCAGCTGCGAAGGACTACCCAAGAAGAGCGCAAAAGTACCACAACATGCCTGCCTCCACAGCTTTTTCCTTGGGGACATGCCTAATTCCTGGCTGATTTGCCTTTCTCGTCTTAGGGTTGGGGTTCGGCCTAGGGCTAGGATTTTTAAAATCAGGAAGCCCTGAGTTCCAGGTACACTGGAGCTGTGAAAGGCATCCAAAAGGGAGTGTAAAAGTGCCGCAACATGGTTGCTTTCACGGCTTTTTCCTTGGCAAGAAGCTTAACACAAGGCTGATTTCCCTTCCCAGGGTTACTGTAAGGCTTAGGCCTAGGGCTAGGATTTTTAAAACTAGGAAGCCCTTAGATCCAGGCACACTGCAGCTGTTCAAGGCATCCCAAGGGGAGTACAAAAGTGCAACAACATGGCAGCTTTCACAGTTTTTCCTTGGCACCATCCCTATACCTAGGCTGATTTATCTGCCTAGGGTTAGGGTTAGGGTTCAGCCTAGGGCTTGGAGTTTTTTAACCAGGAAGCCCTGAGTTCCAGGCTTACTGCATCTGCCAAAGGCATCCCAAAGGGAGTGCAGAAGTGCCACAACATGGCTGCTTTCACGGCTTTTCCCTTAGGAAGAACCCTAATACGCGGCTGATTTACCTTCCTAGGGTTACTGTTAGGCTTAGGCCTAGGACTTTTAAAACCAGGAAGACCTGGGCTCCAGGCACACTGCAGCTGTTAAAGGCATCCCAAGAGGGCCGCAGAAGTGACACAACTTGGCTGCCTCTGCTTCTATTCTCATGAGACCATCCCGAACCATAGGCTGATTTTCCTTATTGGGGTAAATGTTTGAGTTTGGCCTAGGGTAAGAGGTCTATTAACCAGAAAGCCCTGAGTTCCAAGAACACAGCAGCTGCGAAGGACTACCCAAGAAGAGCGCAAAAGTACCACAACATGCCTGCCTCCACAGCTTTTTCCTTGGGGACATGCCTAATTCCTGGCTGATTTGCCTTTCTCGTCTTAGGGTTGGGGTTCGGCCTAGGGCTAGGATATTTTTAACTAGGAAGCCCTGAGTTCCAGGCTTACTGCATCTGCCAAAGGCATCCCAAAGGGAGTGCAGAAGTGCCACAACATGGCTGCTTTCACGGCTTTTCCCTTAGGAAGAACCCTAATACGCGGCTGATTTACCTTCCTAGGGTTACTGTTAGGCTTAGGCCTAGGACTTTTAAAACCAGGAAGCCCTGGGCTCCAGGCACTCTGCAGCTGCGAAAGGCATCCCAAGGGGAGCGCAAAAGTGACGCAACTTGGCTGCCACCACTGATATTTCCATGAGACCATCCCGATCCATAGGCTGATTTTCCTTCCTAGGGTTAAGGTTTGAGTTACGCCTAGGGTAAGGGTTCTATTAACCAGAAAGACCTGAGTTCCAAGAACACAGCAGCTGCGAAGGACTACCCAAGAAGAGCGCAAAAGTACCACAACATGCCTGCCTCCACAGCTTTTTCCTTGGGGACATGCCTAATTCCTGGCTGATTTGCCTTTCTCGTCTTAGGGTTGGGGTTCGGCCTAGGGCTAGGATTTTTAAAATCAGGAAGCCCTGAGTTCCAGGCATACTGGAGCTTTGAAAGGCATCCCAAAGGGAGTGCAAAAGTGCCACAACATGGCTGCTTTCCCGGCTTTTTCCTTGGCAAGAAGCCTAACACCAGGCTGATTTATCTTCCTAGGGTTACTGTAAGGCTTAGGCCTAGTGCTAGGATTTTTAAAACTAGGAAGCCCTTAGCTCCAGGCACACTGCAGCTGTTAAAGGCATCCCAAGAGGGCCGCAGAAGTGACACAACTTGGCTGCCTCTGCTGCTATTCTCATGAGTCCATCCCGAACCATAGGCTAATTTTCCTTCCTAGGGTGAGGGTTAGAGTTACGCCTAGGGTTAGTGTTTTTTTAACCAGAAAGCCCTGAGTTCCAAGAACACAGCAGCTGCCAAGGACTACCCAAGAGGAGGGGAAAAGTGCCACAACATGGCTGCCTCCAGCGCTTTTTCCTTGGGACCATCATTGAACCTAGGCTGATTTACTTGCCTCCAGTTGCACCTATGGTCACGCCAAGAGAAAGGGATTTTAAATCAGTAAACCCTGAGCTCCAGACCCAGTGCAGCTGCAAAAGGCTTCCCAAGGGCAGCCAAAAATTGCCTCAACATGCTCCTTCCAGTGCTTTTTTCCTTGGGAACATCCCTATACCCAGGCTGATTTATCTGCCTAGGCTTAGGGTTAGGGTTCAGCCTAGAGATAGGATTTTTTCAAACAGGAAGCCCTGAATTCCAGGCACACTGCAGCTGTTAAAGGCAGTGTTCTACGTCAACCGCAACTTAGTCTGAAATAAATGCTTTTTCCCTGAGAGCATCTGAGAGGTTTGCATGAAGCACTGATATCTGACATTTGCAATTTTGAATAGGAGAGGAGAAAGAAAATGGGAAGAAGTTTTTAATTTTAGTGGTTTCAATGTTAATTTCCGTACACTTTTTCAAAACTTGTCAGCTCAAATGCCCATCAACATCTTTTAGTCATCTGTAAGTCAGTATTCATATAAAATGTGCTTCAAATCAAAAGAATTTCAAATTTGCACTCCAAATTTCTATGCCTAGATTTATGATTTCCTACACATATTAGATGAAAGGAAGGCCTTTTTTACTGTGGGAGTGCTGGAACACTGGAACAGGTTGCCCAGGGAAGTTGTGGGTGTCCCATCCCTGAAAGTATTCAAGGTCAGCTTGGACGGGGCTTGGAGCAGCAACAAAGGAGAAGCTTGATGGTAGAGAAACAAAGTTGGACTATAGAAGAAACTGGGATTGAAGTATAGGAGCAAGTTTTCTCTCAGCTCTTGGGGTAAATTCAAAGTTGTACAAAATGACATTTATCTGTGCTATTCACTACTGTAACAGAAATGTTCATGAAAACTGTACAGAAGATAGCAAATTTTAAAAGAGATAAGAATTACAGCATAAAATCCATGGGATGGGTTACAACATGAGACACTCTCTAAGAGAAAATCTCTGTGTTTCAGCACTTCATCATGGTAAGATTTCATGAAGTGCCAAAGAAGGCGGCAAAATATCATTCGGGACGTTATTTCCTGGAATTCAGCCTGGCCATTAGTAGGAACTGGGTTTGACCACATCATGTAGATATACCACACACACTTTCCCTTCACTGAAAAATGACTGTTTCCAACGAAGAAGCAATTGACGATCAAAATTGATTGAAAGCATCTTAAACATGTCAAGTATTTCATTGTAGATGATCTGTGATCCAAATGCTTCTTCCACCTTCGAGAGGGACAGAACAATTCTTCCATATCATGATGGTTTAAAATTGTATCAACCAATGTTTTCTGCTGAAAAGATAGCATCTATTTTTTTCTATTTTTGGAAGAAAATATTCCTAGACATACAACAGGTGAGAACTAAGTAATTTTAAAGAAACAAATTAAAAGAAAATATTCTGTAAATAGAATGAAATGAAAAGCTGTGTTTTAAATAGGAGCTAAATATGAAACAGAATTTTTGTACCAGGCATTTGAATTACTGCACCAGCTCTTTTGCCCATCAAGAGAGGCGTTTAGCATTTCAGTCTTTTCCAAGGTGTTCATGATCTGCTATGCTGATCTCTGTGTGTGCCTAGGTGTGTGTGGAAGGGGGGGCATGTGAAGGGGAGTGTGTATGTTTGCTTTACAATTGTTGTGGCAGATTCATGCCTCAGCTCCACATTTTGTTTTAGAAAGGTCACACAGAGTGGATGTGAAGTTTACTATCAACAAGAGATCAATTCCCAAATCATCCATTTCACTCTACCTTATAAATCATGTGCTTTGTTGCATATTTTATCAAATCTACTTTCAAGCCAGATGGAGGAAGGAGGATGTGGCAATCCCTCCACCATCTTGCAACTTTTATGCAAGTAGGTTTTCAAGAAAATCATCATTTCTCTTGGAAATATGTCTGGAACAGGCATGATGGTAGTGTCAACCTGTTGGAGTTTTTGTTGCTGGAAGAAGTTATACAAAAGGATTGGTTTTTACATTGACCAGTTACTGAATCAAGCTCAGGAATACATTGGAAATTCAACTGGGGCTTCCTTTCCCCGGCAGACTACTTCTAGAACGAGCTTGTACACTGAAGCTTACTCTTTTGCCCTCTTTTTGTTTCTTTCCTATTTTCTTGGCTTCTTTGCCACTCTCTAGACAATTTTGGAACTTTTTTCCCAACTCAAATGGTTTCAATAGTCTGATTGTGATCATACATTTTTACAAGGAATTTTTAAAATCTTTCCTCCAGTTAAGAAAGTCAAGGACTTAGGTCTTTTTCTTCCCTTATCAATATTGCAATGAAATTGATAAGTAAAGACCAACTCTTTCTTTTTGTTTTTAACCCAAGCAGATAATTCCCATCCATTCATCCATTTGGTGGACCAATGGTTGCCATTCTGATGGAAGTTGTCACTTCTTAACAGTAGCCATTCTGTGACTATGTTGACAGCACTTTGGGTGAAGATCCTAACTGGTCTTAGATACACATAGGGAGAAATTTGCTCAGCCAGTGTCAGTCTTAAGCATGCGTATCAGAAGATCTTTCTAGAGCTGGGAATTTTCCCATGAAAGGGATTCAGTTAGGGAAGAGACACTTGCCCCAGAGGTTTACATTCTTCTTGAAGACTGCTTAAGGAACTTAGATGCCATGTCCATTTGGATCTGTGTCTGCACAGAACTTTGTCATGCCAGTGCTTGAAATGCATCTTGAAGAGAATTCACTAGCACAGAATGAATGAGAGTGGAAGGGGTTGGTGGGGCTAACCAGGCCCAACCCCCCTGCCTAAACCAGGATACCTAGAGCCTCTTGCCCAGGATTCTATCTGGGTGTACTTTTAATGTCTTCAAAGATCCAGGCTCCACAATCTTTCTGGGCAGTCTGTGCCGTGGTTCACTCACCCTCACAGTAAAGAATCATTTCCTGATGTTCCTGTATTTCAGTGTGTGCCCACTGCCTCTTGTCTTTTCACTCAGCATCACTGAAAAGACACTGATTCCCTCCCCTTTGCACTATTGCTTCCATATGGATGTGTGCTGCCATGTAGAGATATGTCAAAAACCTCCCTGAAGCCCAGGCAGATAATATTCCCTTCATCTACCAGTCAAGTTAATTCATCAGAGGAGTTTAAAGTTATGTTCAGCATGAAATGCCCCTGAAAAATCATGCTAACTACATTATTGTGTCGTCTTTCATGTGCCTGGCAAGGTTTTCCAGGAAGAGCTGCTTCATCAACTTCCTGGGTATAAAAAAGAGGCTGGCTGGTTTGTACGATTGCGAGTCCTCCTAAATGTCTTTTTTGAAGATGAGTGTAATTTGCTTACATCCAGTCCTTAGCCTCTCTTGTCGTCTACATCTTAGCAAAAAGCTTTTCTACTATGTCTGGAGAGGAGAAATTGTGCCAGCACAGAAAACATCTCCTATCGTGTTCTAGACGTTGCACGGAGGTGTGCCGAGTGTTTGGCATGAAGGAAAGAAAAGTTGTCCAAAACAGCTTCCAATCGAATGTTCATGTGATTGGAAAAGTCAGGAGAGTGCAAAGATACTGTTTTCTAGCAGTTGGCAAGCTGCGCACACAATCCCAGTGTTGTACAGCTTCCTTCTTCACCTTTCCGAAGGTGCCGCTCTCTCCGGCTCCCGGAGGCGAAGAAGCGGCTTCTTCGCGCAAAGACAATTGTGCCGCTCACTGTGCACTCCTTAGCGCGGCTTCTGCCGAAAGACGCCCGGGAGCGGCTCTTAGCTCCGGACAGCATCGTACCTTCGTCTTTAGCGTCTCTTCTCGTCTACATCTTAGCAAAAAGCTTTTCCACTATGTCTGGCGAGGAAAAACTGTGCCAGCACAGAAAACATCTCCCATCGTGTTCTAGACGTTGCACGGAGGTGTGCCGAGTGTTTGGCATGAAGGAAAGAAAAGTTGTCCAAAACAGCTTCCAATCGAATGTTCATGTGATTGGAAAAGTCAGGAGAGTGCAAAGGTACTGTTTTCTAGCAGTTGGCAAGCTGCGCACACAATCCCAGTGTTGTACAGCTTCCTTCTTCACCTTTCCGAAGGTGCCGCTCTCTCCGGCTCCCGGAGGCGAAGAAGCGGCTTCTTCGCGCAAAGACGATTGTGCCGCTCACTGTGCACTCCTTAGCGCGGCTTCTGCCGAAAGACGCCCGGGAGCGGCTCTTAGCCCCGGAGAGCATCGTACCTTCGTCTTTAGCGTCTCTTCTCGTCTACATCTTAGCAAAAAGCTTTTCTACTATGTCTGGCGAGGAAAAACTGTGCCAGCACAGAAAACATCTCCCATCGTGTTCTAGACGTTGCACGGAGGTGTGCCGAGTGTTTGGCATGAAGGAAAGAAAAGTTGTCCAAAACAGCTTCCAATCGAATGTTCATGTGATTGGAAAAGTCAGGAGAGTGCAAAGGTACTGTTTTCTAGCAGTTGGCAAGCTGCGCACACAATCCCAGTGTTGTACAGCTTCCTTCTTCACCTTTCCGAAGGTGCCGCTCTCTCCGGCTCCCGGAGGCGAAGAAGCGGCTTCTTCGCGCAAAGACGATTGTGCCGCTCACTGTGCACTCCTTAGCGCGGCTTCTGCCGAAAGACGCCCGGGAGCAGCTCTTAGCTCCGGAGAGCATCGTACCTTCGTCTTTAGCGTCTCTTCTCGTCTACATCTTAGCAAAAAGCTTTTCCACTATGTCTGGCGAGGAAAAACTGTGCCAGCACAGAAAACATCTCCCATCGTGTTCTAGACGTTGCACGGAGGTGTGCCGAGTGTTTGGCATGAAGGAAAGAAAAGTTGTCCAGAACAGCTTCCAATCGAATGTTCATGTGATTGGAAAAGTCAGGAGAGTGCAAAGGTACTGTTTTCTATCAGTTGGCAAGCTGCGCACACAATCCCAGTGTTGTACAGCTTCCTTCTTCACCTTTCCGAAGGTGCCGCTCTCTCCGGCTCCCGGAGGCGAAGAAGCGGCTTCTTCGCGCAAAGACGATTGTGCCGCTCACTGTGCACTCCTTAGCGCGGCTTCTGCCGAAAGACGCCCGGGAGAAGCTCTTAGCTCCGGAGAGCATCGTACCTTGGTCTTTAGCGTCTCTTCTCGTCTACATCTTTGCAAAAAGCTTTTCCACTATGTCTGGCGAGGAAAAACCATGCCAGCACAGAAAACATCTCCCATCGTGTTCTAGACGTTGCACGATCCCTATACTTAGGCTGATTTTCCTTCCTGGGGATAGCGATAGGCTTCAGCCTAGGGCTTGGAGTTTTTTAACCAGGAAGCCCTGAGTTCCAGGCTTACTGCATCTGCCAAAGGCATCCCAAAGGGAGTGCAGAAGTGCCACAACATGGCTGCTTTCACGGCTTTTCCCTTAGGAAGAACCCTAATACGCGGCTGATTTACCTTCCTAGGGTTGCTGTTAGGCTTAGGCCTAGGACTTTTAAAACCAGGAAGCCCTGGGCTCCAAACACACTGCAGCTGCAAAAGGCATCCCAAGGGGAGCGCAAAAGTGACACAACTTGGGTGCCTCTGCTGCTATTCTCATGAGACCATCCCGAACCATAGGCTGATTTTCCTTCCTAGGGTTAAGGTTTGAGTTACGCCTAGGGTAAGGGTTCTATTAACCAGAAAGCCCTGAGTTCCAAGAACACAGCAGCTGCGAATGACTAGCCAAGAAGAGCGCAAAAGTACCACAACATGCCTGCGTCGATAGCTTTTTCCTTGGGGACATGCCTAATTCCTGGCTGATTTGCCTTTCTCGTCTTAGGGTTGGCGTTCGGCCTAGGGCTAGGACTTTTAAAATCAGGAAGCCCTGAGTTCCAGGCACACTGGAGCTGTGAAAGGCATCCAAAACGGAGTGCAAAAGTGCCACAACATGGCTGCTTTCACGGCTTTTTCCTTGGCAAGAAGCCTAACACCAGGCTGATTTCCCTTCCCAGGGTTACTGTAAGGCTTAGGCCTAGGGCTAGGATTTCTAAAACTTGGAAGCCCTTAGTTCCAGGCTCACTGCAGCTGTTCAAGGCATCCCAAGGGGAGTACAAAAGTGCAACAACATGGCAGCTTTCACAGCTTTTTCCTTGGCACCATCCCTATACCTAGGCTGATTTATCTGCCTAGGGTTAGGGTTAGGCTTCAGCCTAGGTCTTGGAGTTTTTTAATCAGGAAGCCCTGAGTTCCAGGCTTACTGCATCTGCCAAAGGCATCCCAAAGGGAGTGCAGAAGTGCCACAACATGGCTGCTTTCACGGCTTTTCCCTTAGGAAGAACCCTAATACGCGGCTGATTTACCTTCCTAGGGTTACTGTTAGGCTTAGGCCTAGGACTTTTAAAACCAGGAAGCCCTGGGCTCCAGGCACTCTGCAGCTGCGAAAGGCATCCCAAGGGGAGCGCAAAAGTGACACAACTTGGCTGCCACCACTGATATTTCCATGAGACCATCCCGAACCATAGGCTGATTTTCCTTCCTAGGGTTAAGCTTTGAGTTACGCCTAGGGTAAGGGTTCTATTAACCAGAAAGCCCTGAGTTCCAAGAACACAGCAGCTGCGAAGGACTACCCAAGAAGAGCGCAAAAGTACCACAACATGCCTGCCTCCACAGCTTTTTCCTTGGGGACATGCCTAATTCCTGGCTGATTTGCCTTTCTCGTCTTAGGGTTGGGGTTCGGCCTAGGGCTAGGATTTTTTTAACTAGGAAGCCCTGAGTTCCAGGCTTACTGCATCTGCCTAAAGCATCCCAAAGGGAGTGCAGAACTGCCAAAACATGGCTGCTTTCACGGCTTTTCCCTTAGGAAGAACCCTAATACACGGCTGATTTACCTTCCTAGGGTTACTGTTAGGCTTAGGCCTAGGACTTTTAAAACCAGGAAGCCCTGGGCTCCAGGCACTCTGCAGCTGCGAAAGGCATCCCAAGGGGAGCGCAAAAGTGACACAACTTGGCTGCCGCCACTGATATTTCCAGGAGACCATCCCGAACCATAGGCTGATTTTCCTTCCTAGGGTTAAGGTTTGAGTTACGCCTCGGGTAAGGGTTCTATTAACCAGAAAGCCCTGAGTTCCAAGAACACAGCAGCTGCGAAGGACTACCCAAGAAGAGCGCAAAAGTACCACAACGTGCCTGCCTCCACAGCTTTTTCCTTGGGGACATGCCTAATTCCTGGCTGATTTGCCTTTCTCGTCTTAGGGTTGGGGTTCGGCCTAGGGCTAGGACTTTTAAAATCAGGAAGCCCTGAGTTCCAGGCACACTGGAGCTGTGAAAGGCATCCAAAAGGGAGTGCAAAAGTGCCACAACATGGCTGCTTTCACGGCTTTTTCCTTGGCAAGAAGCCTAACACCAGGCTGATTTCCCTTCCCAGGGTTACTGTAAGGCTTAAGCCTAGGGCTAGGATTTCTAAAACTAGGAAGCCCTTAGTTCCAGGCTCACTGCAGCTGTTCAAGGCATCCCAAGGGGAGTACAAAAGTGCAACAACATGGCAGCTTTCACAGCTTTTTCCTTGGCACCATCCCTATACCTAGGCTGATTTATCTGCCTAGGGTTAGGGTAAGGCTTCAGCCTAGGTCTTGGAGTTTTTTAATCAGGAAGCCCTGAGTTCCAGGCTTACTGCATCTGCCAAAGGCATCCCAAAGGGAGTGCAGAAGTGCCACAACATGGCTGCTTTCACGGCTTTTCCCTTAGGAAGAACCCTAATACGCGGCTGATTTACCTTCCTAGGGTTACTGTTAGGCTTAGGCCTAGGACTTTTAAAACCAGGAAGCCCTGGGCTCCAGGCACTCTGCAGCTGCGAAAGGCATCCCAAGGGGAGCGCAAAAGTGACACAACTTGGCTGCCACCACTGATATTTCCATGAGACCATCCCGAACCATAGGCTGATTTTCCTTCCTAGGGTTAAGGTTTGAGTTACGCCTAGGGTAAGGGTTCTATTAACCAGAAAGCCCTGAGTTCCAAGAACACAGCAGCTGCGAAGGACTACCCCAGAAGAGCGCAAAAGTACCACAACGTGCCTGCCTCCACAGCTTTTTCCTTGGGGACATGCCTAATTCCTGGCTGATTTGCCTTTCTCGTCTTAGGGTTGGGGTTCGGCCTAGGGCTAGGATTTTTTTAACTAGGAAGCCCTGAGTTCCAGGCTTACTGCATCTGCCTAAAGCATCCCAAAGGGAGTGCAGAAGTCCCACAACATGGCTGCTTTCACGGCTTTTCCCTTAGGAAGAACCCTAATACGCGGCTGATTTACCTTCCTAGGGTTACTGTTAGGCTTAGGCCTAGGACCTTTAAAACCAGGAAGCCCTGGGCTCCAGGCACATGCAGCTGTTCAAGGCATCCCAAGAGGGCTGCAGAAGTGACACAACTTGGCTGCCTCTGCTGCTATTCTCATGAGACCATCCCGATCCATAGGCTGATTTTCCTTCCTAGGGTTAAGGTTTGAGTTATGCCTCGGGTAAGGGTTCTATTAACCAGAAAGCCCTGAGTTCCAAGAACACAGCTGCTGCGAAGGACTACCCAAGAAGAGCGCAAAAGTACCACAACGTGCCTGCCTCCACAGCTTTTTCCTTGGGGACATGCCTAATTCCTGGCTGATTTGCCTTTCTCGTCTTAGGGTTGGGGTTCGGCCTAGGGCTAGGATTTTTAAAATCAGGAAGCCCTGAGTTCCAGGCACACTGGAGCTGTGAAAGCCATCCAAAAGGGAGTGCAAAAGTGCCACAACATGGTTGCTTGCACGACTTTTTCCTTGGCAAGAAGCTTAACACCAGGCTGATTTCCCTTCCCAGGGTTACTGTAAGGCTTAGGCCTAGGGCTAGGATTTTTAAAACTAGGAAGCCCTTAGATACGGGCACACTGCAGCTGTTCAAGGCATCCCAAGGGGAGTACAAAAGTGCAAGAACATGGCAGCTTTCACAGCTTTTTCCTTGGCACCATCCCTATACCTAGGCTGATTTATCTGCCTAGGGTTAGGGTTAGGGTTCAGCCTAGGGCTTGGAGTTTTTTAACCAGGAAGCCCTGAGTTCCAGGCTTACTGCATCTGCCAAAGGCATCCCAAAGGGAGTGCAAAAGTGCCACAACATGGCTGCTTTCACAGCTTTTCCCTTAGGAAGAACCCTAATACGCGGCTGATTTACCTTCCTAGGGTTACTGTTAGGCTTAGGCCTAGGACTTTTAAAACCAGGAAGCCCTGGGCTTCAGGCACACTGCAGCTGTTAAAGGCATCCCAAGAGGGCCGCAGAAGTTACACAACTTGGCTGCCTCTGCTTCTATTCTCATGAGACCATCCCGAACCATAGGCTGATTTTCCTTCCTAGGGTTAAGGTTTGAGTTTCGCCTAGGGTAAGAGGTCTATTAACCAGAAAGACCTGAGTTCCAAGAACACAGCAGCTGCGAAGGACTAGCCAAGAAGAGCGCAAAAGTACCACAACATGCCTGCCTCCACAGCTTTTTCCTTGGGGACATGCCTAATTCCTGGCTGATTTGCCTTTCTCGTCTTAGGCTTGGGGTTCGGCCTAGGGCTAGGATTTTTTTAACTAGGAAGCCCTGAGTTCCAGGCTTACTGCATCTTCCAAAGGCATCCCAAAGGGAGTGCAGAAGTGCCACAACATGGCTGCTTTCACGGCTTTTCCCTTAGGAAGAACCCTAATACGCGGCTGATTTACCTTCCTAGGGTTACTGTTAGGCTTAGGCCTAGGACTTTTAAAACCAGGAAGCCCTGGGCTCCAGGCACATGCAGCTGTTCAAGGCATCCCAAGAGGGCTGCAGAAGTGACACAACTTGGCTGCCTCTGCTGCTATTCTCATGAGACCATCCCGAACCATAGGCTGATTTTCCTTCCTAGGGTTAAGGTTTGAGTTACGCCTCGGGTAAGGGTTCTATTAACCAGAAAGCCCTGAGTTCCAAGAACACAGCAGCTGCGAAGGACTACCCAAGAAGAGCGCAAAAGTACCACAACGTGCCTGCCTCCACAGCTTTTTCCTTGGGGACATGCCTAATTCCTGGCTGATTTGCCTTTCTCGTCTTAGGGTTGGGGTTCGGCCAGGGCTAGGATTTTTAAAATCAGGAAGCCCTGAGTTCCAGGCACACTGGAGCTGTGAAAGGCATCCCAAAGGGAGTGCAAAAGTGCCACAACATGGTTGCTTTCACGACTTTTTCCTTGGCAAGAAGCTTAACACCAGGCTGATTTCCCTTCCCAGGGTTACTGTAAGGCTTAGGCCTAGGGCTAGGATTTTTAAAACTAGGAAGCCCTTAGATCCAGGCACACTGCAGCTGTTCAAGGCATCCCAAGGGGAGTACAAAAGTGCAACAACATGGCAGCTTTCACAGCTTTTTCCTTGGCACCATCCCTATACCTAGGCTGATTTATCTGCCTAGGGTTAGGGTTAGGGTTCAGCCTAGGGCTTGGAGTTTTTTAACCAGGAAGCCCTGAGTTCCAGGCTTACTGCATCTGCCAAAGGCATCCCAAAGGGAGTGCAAAAGTGCCACAACATGGCTGCTTTCACAGCTTTTCCCTTAGGAAGAACCCTAATACCCGGCTGATTTACCTTCCTAGGGTTACTGTTAGGCTTAGGCCTAGGACCTTTAAAACCAGGAAGCCCTGGGCTCCAGGCACACTGCAGCTGTTAAAGGCATCCCAAGAGGGCAGCAGAAGTGACACGACTTGGCTGCCTCTGCTTGTATTCTCATGAGACCATCCCGAACCATAGGCTGATTTTCCTTCCTAGGGTTAATGTTTGAGTTACGCCTAGGGTAAGGGTTCTATTAACCAGAAAGCCCTGAGTTCCAAGAACACAGCAGCTGCGAAGGACTAGCCAAGAAGAGCGCAAAAGTACCACAACATGCCTGCCTCCACAGCTTTTTCCTTGGGGACATGCCTAATTCCTGGCTGATTTGCCTTTCTCGTCTTAGGGTTGGGGTTTGGCCTAGGGCTAGGATTTTTTTAACTAGGAAGCCCTGAGTTCCAGGCTTACTGCATCTGCCAAAGGCATCCCAAAGGGAGTGCAGAAGTGCCACAACATGGCTGCTTTCACGGCTTTTCCCTTAGGAAGAACCCTAATACGCGGCTGATTTACCTTCCTAGGGTTACTGTTAGGCTTAGGCCTAGGACTTTTAAAACCAGGAAGCCCTGGGCTCCAGGCACACTGCAGCTGCGAAAGGCATCCCACGGGGAGCGCAAAAGTGACACAACTTGGCTGCCACCACTGATATTTCCATGAGACCATCCCAAATCATAGGCTGATTTTCCTTCCTAGGATTAAAGTTTGAGTTACGCCTAGGGTAAGGGTTCTATTAACCAGAAAGCCCTGAGTTCCAAGAACACAGCAGCTGCGAAGGACTACCCAAGAAGAGCGCAAAAGTACCACAACATGCCTGCCTCCACAGCTTTTTCCTTGGGGACATGTCTAATTCCTGGCTAATTTGCCTTTCTCGTCTTAGGGTTGGGGTTCGGCCTAGGGCTAGGATTTTTTTAACTAGGAAGCCCTGAGTTCCAGGCTTACTGCATCTGTCAAAGGCATCCCAAAGGGAGTGCAGAAGTGCCACAACATGGCTGCTTTCACGGCTTTTCCCTTAGGAAGAACCCTAATACGCGGCTGATTTACCTTCCTAGGGTTACTGTTAGGCTTAGGCCTAGGACTTTTAAAACCAGGAAGCCCTGGGCTCCAGGCACACTGCAGCTGTTCAAGGCATCCCAAGGGGAGTACTAAAGCACCACAACATGGCAGCTTTCACAGCTTTTTCCTTGGCACCATCCCTATACCTAGGCTGATTTATCTGACTAGGGTTAGGGTTAGGGTTCAGCCTAGGGCTTGGAGTTTTTTAACCAGGAAGCCCTGAGTTCCAGGCTTACTGCATCTGCCAAATGCATCCCAAAGGGAGTGCAAAAGTGCCACAACATGGCTGCTTTCACGGCTTTTCCCTTAGGAAGAACCCTAATACGCGGCTGATTTACCTTCCTAGGGTTACTGTTAGGCTTAGGCCTAGGACTTTTAAAACCAGGAAGCCCTGGGCTCCAGGCACACTGCAGCTGTTCAAGGCATCCCAAGGGGAGTACTAAAGCACCACAACATGGCAGCTTTCACAGCTTTTTCCTTGGCACCATCCCTATACATAGGCTGATTTATCTGCCTAGGGTTAGGGTTAGGGTTCAGCCTAGGGCTTGGAGTTTTTTAACCAGGAAGCCCTGAGTTCCAGGCTTACTGCATCTGCCAAATGCATCCCAAAGGGAGTGCAAAAGTGCCACAACATGGCTGCTTTCACGGCTTTTCCCTTAGGAAGAACCCTAATACGCGGCTGATTTACCTTCCTAGGGTTACTGTTAGGCTTAGGCCTAGGACTTTTAAAACCAGGAAGCCCTGGGCTCCAGGCACTCTGCAGCTGCGAAAGGCATCCCAAGGGGAGCGCAAAAGTGCCGCAACTTGGCTGCCACCACTGATATTTCCATGAGACCATCCCGAACCATAGGCTGATTTTCCTTCCTAGGGTTAAGGTTTGAGTTACGCCTAGGGTAAGGGTTCTATTAACCAGAAAGCCCTGAGTTCCAAGAACACAGCAGCTGCGAAGGACTAGCCAAGAAGAGCGCAAAAGAACCACAACATGCCTGCGTCGATAGCTTTTTCCTTGGGGACATGCCTAATTCCTGGCTGATTTGCCTTTCTCGTCTTAGGTTTGGGGTTCGGGCTAGGGCTAGGACTTTTAAAATCAGGAAGCCCTGAGTTCCAGGCACACTGGAGCTGTGAAAGTCATCCAAAAGGGAGTGCAAAAGTGCCACAACATGGCTGCTTTCACGGCTTTTTCCTTGGCAAGAAGCCTAACACCAGGCTGATTTCCCTTCCCAGGGTTACTGTAAGGCTTAGGCCTAGGGCGAGGATTTCTAAAACTAGGAAGCCCTTAGTTCCAGGCTCACTGCAGCTGTTCAAGGCATCCCAAGGGGAGTACAAAAGTGCAACAACATGGCAGCTTTCACAGCTTTTTCCTTGGCACCATCCCTATACCTAGGCTGATTTATCTGCCTAGGGTTAGGGTTAGGCTTCAGCCTAGGTCTTGGAGTTTTTTAACCAGGAAGCCCTGAGTTCCAGGCTTACTGCATCTGCCAAAGGCATCCCAAAGGGAGTGCAGAAGTGCCACAACATGGCTGCTTTCACGGCTTTTCCCTTAGGAAGAACCCTAATACCCGGCTGATTTACCTTCCTAGGGTTACTGTTAGGCTTAGGCCTAGGACTTTTAAAACCAGGAAGCCCTGGGCTCCAGGCACTCTGCAGCTGCGAAAGGCATCCCAAGGGGAGCGCAAAAGTGACACAACTTGGCTGCCACCACTGATATTTCCATGAGACCATCCCGAACCATAGGCTGATTTTCCTTCCTAGGGTTAAGGTTTGAGTTACGCCTAGGGTAAGGGTTCTATTAACCAGAAAGCCCTGAGTTCCAAGAACACAGCAGCTGCGAAGGACTACCCCAGAAGAGCGCAAAAGTACCACAACGTGCCTGCCTCCACAGCTTTTTCCTTGGGGACATGCCTAATTCCTGGCTGATTTGCCTTTCTCGTCTTAGGGTTGGGGTTCGGCCTAGGGCTAGGATTTTTTTAACTAGGAAGCCCTGAGTTCCAGGCTTACTGCATCTGCCTAAAGCATCCCAAAGGGAGTGCAGAAGTCCCACAACATGGCTGCTTTCACGGCTTTTCCCTTAGGAAGAACCCTAATACGCGGCTGATTTACCTTCCTAGGGTTACTGTTAGGCTTAGGCCTAGGACCTTTAAAACCAGGAAGCCCTGGGCTCCAGGCACATGCAGCTTTTCAAGGCATCCCAAGAGGGCTGCAGAAGTGACACAACTTGGCTGCCTCTGCTGCTATTCTCATGAGACCATCCCGATCCATAGGCTGATTTTCCTTCCTAGGGTTAAGGTTTGAGTTACGCCTCGGGTAAGGGTTCTATTAACCAGAAAGCCCTGAGTTCCAAGAACACAGCTGCTGCGAAGGACTACCCAAGAAGAGCGCAAAAGTACCACAACGTGCCTGCCTCCACAGCTTTTTCCTTGGGGACATGCCTAATTCCTGGCTGATTTGCCTTTCTCGTCTTAGGGTTGGGGTTCGGCCTAGGGCTAGGATTTTTAAAATCAGGAAGCCCTGAGTTCCAGGCACACTGGAGCTGTGAAAGCCATCCAAAAGGGAGTGCAAAAGTGCCACAACATGGTTGCTTGCACGACTTTTTCCTTGGCAAGAAGCTTAACACCAGGCTGATTTCCCTTCCCAGGGTTACTGTAAGGCTTAGGCCTAGGGCTAGGATTTTTAAAACTAGGAAGCCCTTAGATACGGGCACACTGCAGCTGTTCAAGGCATCCCAAGGGGAGTACAAAAGTGCAAGAACATGGCAGCTTTCACAGCTTTTTCCTTGGCACCATCCCTATACCTAGGCTGATTTATCTGCCTAGGGTTAGGGTTAGGGTTCAGCCTAGGGCTTGGAGTTTTTTAACCAGGAAGCCCTGAGTTCCAGGCTTACTGCATCTGCCAAAGGCATCCCAAAGGGAGTGCAAAAGTGCCACAACATGGCTGCTTTCACAGCTTTTCCCTTAGGAAGAACCCTAATACGCGGCTGATTTACCTTCCTAGGGTTACTGTTAGGCTTAGGCCTAGGACTTTTAAAACCAGGAAGCCCTGGGCTTCAGGCACACTGCAGCTGTTAAAGGCATCCCAAGAGGGCCGCAGAAGTTACACAACTTGGCTGCCTCTGCTTCTATTCTCATGAGACCATCCCGAACCATAGGCTGATTTTCCTTCCTAGGGTTAAGGTTTGAGTTTCGCCTAGGGTAAGAGGTCTATTAACCAGAAAGACCTGAGTTCCAAGAACACAGCAGCTGCGAAGGACTAGCCAAGAAGAGCGCAAAAGTACCACAACATGCCTGCCTCCACAGCTTTTTCCTTGGGGACATGCCTAATTCCTGGCTGATTTGCCTTTCTCGTCTTAGGCTTGGGGTTCGGCCTAGGGCTAGGATTTTTTTAACTAGGAAGCCCTGAGTTCCAGGCTTACTGCATCTGCCAAAGGCATCCCAAAGGGAGTGCAGAAGTGCCACAACATGGCTGCTTTCACGGCTTTTCCCTTAGGTAGAACCCTAATACGCGGCTGATTTACCTTCCTAGGGTTACTGTTAGGCTTAGGCCTAGGACTTTTAAAACCAGGAAGCCCTGGGCTCCAGGCACACTGCAGCTGCGAAAGGCATCCCAAGGGGAGCGCAAAAGTGACACAACTTGGCTGCCACCACTGATATTTCCATGAGACCATCCCGAACCATAGGCTGATTTTCCTTCCTAGGGTTAAGGTTTGAGTTACGCCTAGGGTAAGGGTTCTATTAACCAGAAAGCCCTGAGTTCCAAGAACACAGCAGCTGCGAAGGACTAGCCAAGAAGAGCGCAAAAGTACCACAACGTGCCTGCGTCGCTAGCTTTTTCCTTGGGGACATGCCTAATTCCTGGCTGATTTGCCTTTCTCGTCTTAGGGTTGGCGTTCGGCCTAGGGCTAGGACTTTTAAAATCAGGAAGCCCTGAGTTCCAGGCACACTGGAGCTGTGAAAGGCATCCAAAAGGGAGTGCAAAAGTGCCACAACATGGCTGCTTTCACGGCTTTTTCCTTGGCAAGAAGCCTAACACCAGGCTGATTTCCCTTCCCAGGGTTACTGTAAGCCTTAGGCCTAGGGCTAGGATTTCTAAAACTAGGAAGCCCTTAGTTCCAGGCTCACTGCAGCTGTTCAAGGCATCCCAAGGGGAGTACAAAAGTGCAACAACATGGCAGCTTTCACAGCTTTTTCCTTGGCACCATCCCTATACCTAGGCTGATTTATCTGCCTAGGGTTAGGGTTAGGCTTCGGCCTAGGGCTAGGATTTTTTTAACTAGGAAGCCCTGAGTTCCAGGCTTACTGCATCTTCCAAAGGCATCCCAAAGGGAGTGCAGAAGTGCCACAACATGGCTGCTTTCACGGCTTTTCCCTTAGGAAGAACCCTAATACGCGGCTGATTTACCTTCCTAGGGTTACTGTTAGGCTTAGGCCTAGGACTTTTAAAACCAGGAAGCCCTGGGCTCCAGGCACACTGCAGCAGCGAAAGGCATCCCAAGGGGAGCGCAAAAGTGACACAACTTGGCTGCCACCACTGATATTTCCATGAGACCATCCCGAACCATAGGCTGATTTTCCTTCCTAGGGTTAAGGTTTGAGTTACGCCTAGGGTAAGGGTTCTATTAACCAGAAAGCCCTGAGTTCCAAGAACACAGCAGCTGCGAAGGACTACCCAAGAAGAGCGCAAAAGTACCACAACATGCCTGCCTCCACAGCTTTTTCCTTGGGGACATGCCTAATTCCTGGCTGATTTGCCTTTCTCGTCTTAGGGTTGGGGTTCGGCCTAGGGCTAGGACTTTTTTAACTAGGAAGCCCTGAGTTCCAGGCTTACTGCATCTGCCTAAAGCATCCCAAAGGGAGTGCAGAAGTGCCACAACATGGCTGCTTTCACGGCTTTTCCCTTAGGAAGAACCCTAATACGCGGCTGATTTACCTTCCTAGGGTTACTGTTAGGCTTAGGCCTAGGACTTTTAAAACCAGGAAGCCCTGGGCTCCAGGCACATGCAGCTGTTCAAGGCATCCCAAGAGGGCTGCAGAAGTGACACAACTTGGCTGCCTCTGCTGCTATTCTCATGAGACCATCCCGAACCATAGGCTGATTTTCCTTCCTAGGGTTAAGGTTTGAGTTACGCCTCGGGTAAGGGTTCTATTAACCAGAAAGCCCTGAGTTCCAAGAACACAGCAGCTGCGAAGGACTACCCAAGAAGAGCGCAAAAGTACCACAACGTGCCTGCCTCCACAGCTTTTTCCTTGGGGACATGCCTAATTCCTGGCTGATTTGCCTTTCTCGTCTTAGGGTTGGGGTTCGGCCAGGGCTAGGATTTTTAAAATCAGGATGCCCTGAGTTCCAGGCACACTGGAGCTGTGAAAGGCATCCCAAAGGGAGTGCAAAAGTGCCACAACATGGTTGCTTTCACGACTTTTTCCTTGGCAAGAAGCTTAACACCAGGCTGATTTCCCTTCCCAGGGTTACTGTAAGGCTTAGGCCTAGGGCTAGGATTTTTAAAACTAGGAAGCCCTTAGATCCAGGCACACTGCAGCTGTTCAAGGCATCCCAAGGGGAGTACAAAAGTGCAACAACATGGCAGCTTTCACAGCTTTTTCCTTGGCACCATCCCTATACCTAGGCTGATTTATCTGCCTAGGGTTAGGGTTAGGGTTCAGCCTAGGGCTTGGAGTTTTTTAACCAGGAAGCCCTGAGTTCCAGGCTTACTGCATCTGCCAAAGGCATCCCAAAGGGAGTGCAAAAGTGCCACAACATGGCTGCTTTCACAGCTTTTCCCTTAGGAAGAACCCTAATACCCGGCTGATTTACCTTCCTAGGGTTACTGTTAGGCTTAGGCCTAGGACCTTTAAAACCAGGAAGCCCTGGGCTCCAGGCACACTGCAGCTGTTAAAGGCATCCCAAGAGGGCAGCAGAAGTGACACGACTTGGCTGCCTCTGCTTGTATTCTCATGAGACCATCCCGAACCATAGGCTGATTTTCCTTCCTAGGGTTAATGTTTGAGTTACGCCTAGGGTAAGGGTTCTATTAACCAGAAAGCCCTGAGTTCCAAGAACACAGCAGCTGCGAAGGACTAGCCAAGAAGAGCGCAAAAGTACCACAACATGCCTGCCTCCACAGCTTTTTCCTTGGGGACATGCCTAATTCCTGGCTGATTTGCCTTTCTCGTCTTAGGGTTGGGGTTTGGCCTAGGGCTAGGATTTTTTTAACTAGGAAGCCCTGAGTTCCAGGCTTACTGCATCTGCCAAAGGCATCCCAAAGGGAGTGCAGAAGTGCCACAACATGGCTGCTTTCACGGCTTTTCCCTTAGGAAGAACCCTAATACGCGGCTGATTTACCTTCCTAGGGTTACTGTTAGGCTTAGGCCTAGGACTTTTAAAACCAGGAAGCCCTGGGCTCCAGGCACACTGCAGCTGCGAAAGGCATCCCACGGGGAGCGCAAAAGTGACACAACTTGGCTGCCACCACTGATATTTCCATGAGACCATCCCAAATCATAGGCTGATTTTCCTTCCTAGGATTAAAGTTTGAGTTACGCCTAGGGTAAGGGTTCTATTAACCAGAAAGCCCTGAGTTCCAAGAACACAGCAGCTGCGAAGGACTACCCAAGAAGAGCGCAAAAGTACCACAACATGCCTGCCTCCACAGCTTTTTCCTTGGGGACATGTCTAATTCCTGGCTAATTTGCCTTTCTCGTCTTAGGGTTGGGGTTCGGCCTAGGGCTAGGATTTTTTTAACTAGGAAGCCCTGAGTTCCAGGCTTACTGCATCTGTCAAAGGCATCCCAAAGGGAGTGCAGAAGTGCCACAACATGGCTGCTTTCACGGCTTTTCCCTTAGGAAGAACCCTAATACGCGGCTGATTTACCTTCCTAGGGTTACTGTTAGGCTTAGGCCTAGGACTTTTAAAACCAGGAAGCCCTGGGCTCCAGGCACACTGCAGCTGTTCAAGGCATCCCAAGGGGAGTACTAAAGCACCACAACATGGCAGCTTTCACAGCTTTTTCCTTGGCACCATCCCTATACCTAGGCTGATTTATCTGACTAGGGTTAGGGTTAGGGTTCAGCCTAGGGCTTGGAGTTTTTTAACCAGGAAGCCCTGAGTTCCAGGCTTACTGCATCTGCCAAATGCATCCCAAAGGGAGTGCAAAAGTGCCACAACATGGCTGCTTTCACGGCTTTTCCCTTAGGAAGAACCCTAATACGCGGCTGATTTACCTTCCTAGGGTTACTGTTAGGCTTAGGCCTAGGACTTTTAAAACCAGGAAGCCCTGGGCTCCAGGCACACTGCAGCTGTTCAAGGCATCCCAAGGGGAGTACTAAAGCACCACAACATGGCAGCTTTCACAGCTTTTTCCTTGGCACCATCCCTATACATAGGCTGATTTATCTGCCTAGGGTTAGGGTTAGGGTTCAGCCTAGGGCTTGGAGTTTTTTAACCAGGAAGCCCTGAGTTCCAGGCTTACTGCATCTGCCAAATGCATCCCAAAGGGAGTGCAAAAGTGCCACAACATGGCTGCTTTCACGGCTTTTCCCTTAGGAAGAACCCTAATACGCGGCTGATTTACCTTCCTAGGGTTACTGTTAGGCTTAGGCCTAGGACTTTTAAAACCAGGAAGCCCTGGGCTCCAGGCACTCTGCAGCTGCGAAAGGCATCCCAAGGGGAGCGCAAAAGTGCCGCAACTTGGCTGCCACCACTGATATTTCCATGAGACCATCCCGAACCATAGGCTGATTTTCCTTCCTAGGGTTAAGGTTTGAGTTACGCCTAGGGTAAGGGTTCTATTAACCAGAAAGCCCTGAGTTCCAAGAACACAGCAGCTGCGAAGGACTAGCCAAGAAGAGCGCAAAAGAACCACAACATGCCTGCGTCGATAGCTTTTTCCTTGGGGACATGCCTAATTCCTGGCTGATTTGCCTTTCTCGTCTTAGGTTTGGGGTTCGGGCTAGGGCTAGGACTTTTAAAATCAGGAAGCCCTGAGTTCCAGGCACACTGGAGCTGTGAAAGTCATCCAAAAGGGAGTGCAAAAGTGCCACAACATGGCTGCTTTCACGGCTTTTTCCTTGGCAAGAAGCCTAACACCAGGCTGATTTCCCTTCCCAGGGTTACTGTAAGGCTTAGGCCTAGGGCGAGGATTTCTAAAACTAGGAAGCCCTTAGTTCCAGGCTCACTGCAGCTGTTCAAGGCATCCCAAGGGGAGTACAAAAGTGCAACAACATGGCAGCTTTCACAGCTTTTTCCTTGGCACCATCCCTATACCTAGGCTGATTTATCTGCCTAGGGTTAGGGTTAGGCTTCAGCCTAGGTCTTGGAGTTTTTTAACCAGGAAGCCCTGAGTTCCAGGCTTACTGCATCTGCCAAAGGCATCCCAAAGGGAGTGCAGAAGTGCCACAACATGGCTGCTTTCACGGCTTTTCCCTTAGGAAGAACCCTAATACCCGGCTGATTTACCTTCCTAGGGTTACTGTTAGGCTTAGGCCTAGGACTTTTAAAACCAGGAAGCCCTGGGCTCCAGGCACACTGCAGCTGCGAAAGGCATCCCAAGGGGAGCGCAAAAGTGACACAACTTGGCTGCCACCACTGATATTTCCATGAGACGATCCCAAATCATAGGCTGATTTTCCTACCTAGGATTAAGGTTTGAGTTACGCCTAGGGTAAGGGTTCTATTAACCAGAAAGCCCTGAGTTCCAAGAACACAGCAGCTGCGAAGGACTACCCAAGAAGAGCGCAAAAGTACCACAACATGCCTGCCTCCACAGCTTTTTCCTTGGGGACATGCCTAATTCCTGGCTGATTTGCCTTTCTCGTCTTAGGGTTGGGGTTCGGCCTAGGGCTAGGATTTTTTTAACTAGGAAGCCCTGAGTTCCAGGCTTACTGCATCTGTCAAAGGCATCCCAAAGGGAGTGCAGAAGTGCCACAACATGGCTGCTTTCACGGCTTTTCCCTTAGGAAGAACCCTAATACGCGGCTGATTTACCTTCCTAGGGTTACTGTTAGGCTTAGGCCTAGGACTTTTAAAACCAGGAAGCCCTGGGCTCCAGGCACACTGCAGCTGTTAGAGGCATCCCAAGAGGGCCGCAGAAGTGACACAACTTGGCTGCCACCACTGATATTTCCATGAGACCATCCCGAACCATAGGCTGATTTTCCTTCCTAGGGTTAAGGTTTGAGTTACGCCTGGGGTAAGGGTTCTATTAACCAGAAAGCCCTGAGTTCCAAGAACACAGCAGCTGCGAAGGACTACCCCAGAAGAGCGCAAAAGTACCACAACGTGCCTGCCTCCACAGCTTTTTCCTTGGGGACATGCCTAATTCCTGGCTGATTTGCCTTTCTCGTCTTAGGGTTGGGGTTCGGCCTAGGTCTAGGATTTTTTTAACTAGGAAGCCCTGAGTTCCAGGCTTACTTCATCTGCCAAAAGCAACCCAAAGGGAGTGCAGAAGTCCCACAACATGGCTGCTTTCACGGCTTTTCCCTTAGGAAGAACCCTAATACGCGGCTGATTTACCTTCCTAGGGTTACTGTTAGGCTTAGGCCTAGGACTTTTAAAACCAGGAAGCCCTGGGCTCCAGGCACATGCAGCTGTTAGAGGCATCCCAAGAGGGCCGCAGAAGTGACACAACTTGGCTGCCTCTGCTGCTATTCTCATGAGACCATCCCGAACCATAGGCTGATTTTCCTTCTTAGGGTTAAGACTTGAGTTACGCCTAGGGTAAGAGTTCTATTAACCAGAAAGACCTGAGTTCCAAGAACACAGCAGCTGCGAAGGACTACCCAAGAAGAGCGCAAAAGTACCACAACATGCCTGCCTCCACAGCTTTTTCCTTGGGGACATGCCTAATTCCTGGCTGATTTGCCTTTCTCGTCTTAGGGTTGGGGTTCGGCCTAGGGCTAGGATTTTTTTACCTAGGAAGCCCTGAGTTCCAGGCTTACTGCATCTGCCAAAGGCATCCCAAAGGGAGTGCAGAAGTGCAACATGGCTGCTTTCACGGCTTTTCCCTTAGGAAGAACCCTAATACGTGGCTGATTTACCTTCCTAGGGTTACTGTTAGGCTTAGGCCTAGGACTTTTAAAACCAGGAAGCCCTGGGCTCCAGGCACACTGCAGCTGCGAAAGGCATCCCAAGGGGAGTACAAAAGTGCAACAACATGGCAGCTTCCACAGCTTTTTCCTTGCCACCATCCCTATACCTAGGCTGATTTATCTGACTAGGGTTAGAGTTAGGCTTCAGCCTAGGGCTTGGAGTTTTTTAACCAGGAAGCCCTGAGTTCCAGGCTTACTGCATCTGCCAAAGGCATCCCAAAGGGAGTGCAGAAGTGCCACAACATGGCTGCTTTCACGGCTTTTCCCTTAGGAAGAACCCTAATACGCGGCTGATTTACCTTCCTAGGGTTACTGTTAGGCTTAGGCCTAGGACTTTTAAAACCAGGAAGCCCTGGGCTCCAGGCACATGCATCTGCGAAAGGCATCCCAAGAGGGCCGCAGAAGTGACACAACTTGGCTGCCTCTGCTTCTATTCTCATGAGACCATCCTGAACCATAGGCTGATTTTCCTTCCTAGGGTTAAGGTTTGAGTTACGCCTCGGGTAAGGGGCTAGAATTTTTAAAACTAGGAAGCCCTTAGATCCAGGCACACTGCAGCTGTTCAAGGCATCCCAAGGGGAGTACAAAAGTGCAACAACATGGCAGCTTTCACAGCTTTTTCCTTGGCACTATCCCTAAACCTAGGCTGATTTATCTGCCTAGGGTTAGGGTTAGGCTTCAGCCTAGGGCTTGGAGTTTTTTAACCAGGAAGCCCTGAGTTCCAGGCTTACTGCATCTGCCAAAGGCATCCCAAAGGGAGTGCAGAAGAGCCACAACATGGCTGCTTTCACAGCTTTTCCCTTAGGAAGAACCCTAATACCTGGCTGATTTACCTTCCTAGGGTTACTGTAAGGCTTAGACCTAGGACTTTTAAAACCAGGAAGCCCTGGGCTTCAGGCACACTGCAGCTGTTAAAGGCATCCGAAGAGGGGCGCAGAAGTGACACATCTTGGCTGCCTCTGCTTCTATTCTCATGAGACCATCCCGAACCATAGGCTGATTTTCCTTCCTAGGGTTAATGTTTGAGTTTCGCCTAGGGTAAGAGGTCTATTAACCAGAAAGACCTGAGTTCCAAGAACACAGCAGCTGCGAAGGACTAGCCAAGAAGGGCGCAAAAGTACCACAACATGCCTGCCTCCACAGCTTTTTCCTTGGGGACATGCCTAATTCCTGGCTGATTTGCCTTTCTCGTCTTAGGGTTGGGGTTCGGCCTAGGTCTAGGATTTTTTTAACTAGGAAGCCCTGAGTTCCAGGCTTACTTCATCTGCCAAAAGCAACCCAAAGGGAGTGCAAAAGTGCCACAACATGGCTGCTTTCACGGCTTTTCCCTTAGGAAGAACCCTAATACGCGGCTGATTTACCTTCCTAGGGTTACTGTTAGGCTTAGGCCTAGGACTTTTAAAACCAGGAAGCCCTGGGCTCCAGGCACATGCAGCTGTTAGAGGCATCCCAAGAGGGCCGCAGAAGTGACACAACTTGGCTGCCTCTGCTGCTATTCTCATGAGACCATCCCGAACCATAGGCTGATTTTCCTTCTTAGGGTTGAGACTTGAGTTACGCCTAGGGTAAGACTTCTATTAACCAGAAAGACCTGAGTTCCAAGAACACAGCAGCTGCGAAGGACTAGCCAAGAAGAGCGCAAAAGTACCACAACATGCCTGCCTCCACAGCTTTTTCCTTGGGGACATGCCTAATTCCTGGCTGATTTGCCTTTCTCGTCTTAGGGTTGGGGTTCGGCCTAGGGCTAGGATTTTTTTACCTAGGAAGCCCTGAGTTCCAGGCTTACTGCATCTGCCAAAGGCATCCCAAAGGGAGTGCAGAAGTGCAACATGGCTGCTTTCACGGCTTTTCCCTTAGGAAGAACCCTAATACGTGGCTGATTTACCTTCCTAGGGTTACTGTTAGGCTTAGGCCTAGGACTTTTAAAACCAGGAAGCCCTGGGCTCCAGGCACACTGCAGCTGTTCAAGGCATCCCAAGGGGAGTACAAAAGTGCAACAACATGGCAGCTTCCACAGCTTTTTCCTTGCCACCATCCCTATACCTAGGCTGATTTATCTGCCTAGGGTTAGGGTTAGGCTTCAGCCTAGGGCTTGGAGTTTTTTAACCAGGAAGCCCTGAGTTCCAGGCTTACTGCATCTGCCAAAGGCATCCCAAAGGGAGTGCAGAAGTGCCACAACATGGCTGCTTTCACGGCTTTTCCCTTAGGAAGAACCCTAATACGCGGCTGATTTACCTTCCTAGGGTTACTGTTAGGCTTAGGCCTAGGACTTTTAAAACCAGGAAGCCCTGGGCTCCAGGCACATGCATCTGCGAAAGGCATCCCAAGAGGGCCGCAGAAGTGACACAACTTGGCTGCCTCTGCTTCTATTCTCATGAGACCATCCTGAACCATAGGCTGATTTTCCTTCCTAGGGTTAAGGTTTGAGTTACGCCTCGGGTAAGGGGCTATAATTTTTAAAACTAGGAAGCCCTTAGATCCAGGCACACTGCAGCTGTTCAAGGCATCCCAAGGGGAGTACAAAAGTGCAACAACATGGCAGCTTTCACAGCTTTTTCCTTGGCACTATCCCTAAACCTAGGCTGATTTATCTGCCTAGGGTTAGGGTTAGGCTTCAGCCTAGGGCTTGGAGTTTTTTAACCAGGAAGCCCTGAGTTCCAGGCTTACTGCATCTGCCAAAGGCATCCCAAAGGGAGTGCAGAAGAGCCACAACATGGCTGCTTTCACAGCTTTTCCCTTAGGAAGAACCCTAATACGCGGCTGATTTACCTTCCTAGGGTTACTGTAAGGCTTAGACCTAGGACTTTTAAAACCAGGAAGCCCTGGGCTTCAGGCACACTGCAGCTGTTAAAGGCATCCGAAGAGGGGCGCAGAAGTGACACAACTTGGCTGCCTCTGCTTCTATTCTCATGAGACCATCCCGAACCATAGGCTGATTTTCCTTCCTAGGGTTAATGTTTGAGTTTCGCCTAGGGTAAGAGGTCTATTAACCAGAAAGACCTGAGTTCCAAGAACACAGCAGCTGCGAAGGACTAGCCAAGAAGGGCGCAAAAGTACCACAACATGCCTGCCTCCACAGCTTTTTCCTTGGGGACATGCCTAATTCCTGGCTGATTTGCCTTTCTCGTCTTAGGGTTGGGGTTCGGCCTAGGGCTAGGATTTTTTTAACTAGGAAGCCCTGAGTTCCAGGCTTACTGCATCTGCCAAAGGCATCCCAAAGGGAGTGCAAAAGTGCCACAACATGGCTGCTTTCACTGCTTTTCCCTTAGGAAGAACCCTAATACGCGGTTGATTTACCTTCCTAGGGTTACTGTTAGGCTTAGGCCTAGGACTTTTAAAACCAGGAAGACCTGGGCTCCAGGCACATGCAGCTGTTAAAGGAATACCAAGAGGGCCGCAGAAGTGACACAACTTGGCTGCCTCTGCTGCTATTCTCATGAGACCATCCCGAACCATAGGCTGATTTTCCTTCCTAGGGTGAAGGTTTGAGTTACGCCTCGGGTAAGGGTTCTATTAAACAGAAAGCCCTGAGTTCCAAGAACACAGCAGCTGCGAAGGACTACCCCAGAAGAGCGCAAAAGTACCACAACGTGCCTGCCTCCACAGCTTTTTCCTTGGGGACATGCCTAATTCCTGGCTGATTTGCCTTTCTCGTCTTAGGGTTGGGGTTCGGCCTAGGGCTAGGATTTTTTTAACTAGGAAGCCCTGAGTTCCAGGCTTACTGCATCTGCCAAAGGCATCCCAAAGGGGGTGCAAAAGTGCCACAACATGGCTGCTTTCACGGCCTTCCCCTTAAGAAGAACCCTAATACCCAGCTGATTTACCTTCCTAGGGTTACTGTTAGGCTTAGGCCTAGGACTTTTAAAACCAGGAAGCCCTGGTCTCCAGGCACACTGCAGCTGCGAAAGGCATCCCAAGGGGAGCGCAAAAGTGACACAACTTGGCTGCCACCACTGATATTTCCATGAGACCATCCCGAACCATAGGCTGATTTTCCTTCCTAGGGTTAAGGTTTGAGTTACGCCTAGGGTAAGTGTTCTATTAACCAGAAAGCCCTTATTTCCAAGAACACAGCAGCTGCGAAGGACTACCCCAGAAGAGCGCAAAAGTACCACAACGTGCCTGCCTCCACAGCTTTTTCCTTGGGGACATGCCTAATTCCTGGCTGATTTGCCTTTCTCGTCTTAGGGTTGGGGTTCGGCCTAGGGCTAGGATTTTTTTACCTAGGAAGCCCTGAGTTCCAGGCTTACTGCATCTGCCAAAGGCATCCCAAAGGGAGTGCAGAAGTGCCACAACATGGCTGCTTTCACGGCCTTCCCCTTAAAAGAACCCTAATACCCAGCTGATTTACCTTCCTAGGGTTACTGTTAGGCTTAGGCCTAGGACTTTTAAAACCAGGAAGCCCTGGGCTCCAGGCACACTGCAGCTGCGAAAGGCATCCCAAGGGGAGCGCAAAAGTGACACAACTTGGCTGCCACCACTGATATTTCCATGAGACCATCCCGAACCATAGGCTGATTTTCCTTCCTAGGGTTAAGGTTTGAGTTACGCCTAGGGTAAGAGTTCTATTAACCAGAAAGACCTGAGTTCCAAGAACACAGCAGCTGCGAAGGACTACCCAAGAAGAGCGCAAAAGTACCACAACATGCCTGCCTCCACAGCTTTTTCCTTGGGGACATGCCTAATTCCTGGCTGATTTGCCTTTCTCGTCTTAGGGTTGGGGTTCGGCCTAGGTCTAGGATTTTTTTAACTAGGAAGCCCTGAGTTCCAGGCTTACTTCATCTGCCAAAAGCAACCCAAAGGGAGTGCAAAAGTGCCACAACATGGCTGCTTTCACGGCTTTTCCCTTAGGAAGAACCCTAATACGCGGCTGATTTACCTTCCTAGGGTTACTGTTAGGCTTAGGCCTAGGACTTTTAAAACCAGGAAGCCCTGGGCTCCAGGCACATGCAGCTGTTAAAGGCATCCCAAGAGGGCCGCAGAAGTGACACAACTTGGCTGCCTCTGCTGCTATTCTCATGAGACCATCCCGAACCATAGGCTGATTTTCCTTCTTAGGGTTAAGATTTGAGTTACGCCTAGGGTAAGAGTTCTATTAACCAGAAAGACCTGAGTTCTAAGAACACAGCAGCTGCGAAGGACTAGCCAAGAAGAGCGCAAAAGTACCACAACATGCCTGCCTCCACAGCTTTTTCCTTGGGGACATGCCTAATTCCTGGCTGATTTGCCTTTCTCGTCTTAGGGTTGGGGTTCGGCCTAGGGCTAGGATATTTTTACCTAGGAAGCCCTGAGTTCCAGGCTTACTGCATCTGCCAAAGGCATCCCAAAGGGAGTGCAGAAGTGCAACATGGCTGCTTTCACGGCTTTTCCCTTAGGAAGAACCCTAATACGCGGCTGATTTACATTCCTAGCGTTACTGTTAGGCTTAGGCCTAGGACTTTTAAAACCAGGAAGCCCTGGGCTCCAGGCACACTGCAGCTGCGAAAGGCATCCCAAGGGGAGTACAAAAGTGCAACAACATGGCAGCTTCCACAGCTTTTTCCTTGCCACCATCCCTATACCTAGGCTGATTTATCTGACTAGGGTTAGGGTTAGGATTCAGCCTATGGCTTGGAGTTTTTTAACCAGGAAGCCCTGAGTTCCAGGCTTACTGCATCTGCCAAAGGCATCCCAAAGGGAGTGCAGAAGTGCCACAACATGGCTGCTTTCACGGCTTTTCCCTTAGGAAGAACCCTAATACGCGGCTGATTTACCTTCCTAGGGTTACTGTTAGGCTTAGGCCTAGGACTTTTAAAACCAGGAAGCCCTGGGCTCCAGGCACATGCAGCTGCGAAAGGCATCCCAAGAGGGCCGCAGAAGTGACACAACTTGGCTGCCTCTGCTTCTATTCTCATGAGACCATCCTGAACTATAGGCTGATTTTCCTTCCTAGGGTTAAGGTTTGAGTTACGCCTCGGGTAAGGGGCTAGTATTTTTAAAACTAGGAAGCCCTTAGATCCAGGCACACTGCAGCTGTTCAAGGCATCCCAAGGGGAGTACAAAAGTGCAACAACATGGCAGCTTTCACAGCTTTTTCCTTGGCACTATCCCTAAACCTAGGCTGATTTATCTGCCTAGGGTTAGGGTTAGGCTTCAGCCTAGGGCTTGGAGTTTTTTAACCAGGAAGCCCTGAGTTCCAGGCTTACTGCATCTGCCAAAGGCATCCCAAAGGGAGTGCAGAAGTGCCACAACATGGCTGCTTTCACAGCTTTTCCCTTAGGAAGAACCCTAATACCTGGGTGATTTACCTTCCTAGGTTTACTGTAAGGCTTAGACCTAGGACTTTTAAAACCAGGAAGCCCTGGGCTTCAGGCACACTGCAGCTGTTAAAGGCATCCGAAGAGGGGCGCAGAAGTGACACATCTTGGCTGCCTCTGCTTCTATTCTCATGAGACCATCCCGAACCATAGGCTGATTTTCCTTCCTAGGGTTAATGTTTGAGTTTCGCCTAGGGTAAGAGGTCTATTAACCAGAAAGACCTGAGTTCCAAGAACACAGCAGCTGCGAAGGACTAGCCAAGAAGAGCGCAAAAGTACCACAACATGCCTGCCTCCACAGCTTTTTCCTTGGGGACATGCCTAATTCCTGGCTGATTTGCCTTTCTCGTCTTAGGGTTGGGGTTCGGCCTAGGGCTAGGATTTTTAAAATCAGGAAGCCCTGAGTTCCAGGCACACTGGAGCTGTGAAAGGCATCCAAAAGGGAGTGCAAAAGTGCCACAACATGGCTGCTTTCACGGCTTTTCCCTTAGGAAGAACCCTAATACGCGGTTGATTTACCTTCCTAGGGTTACTGTTAGGCTTAGGCCTAGGACTTTTAAAACCAGGAAGCCCTGGGCTCCAGGCACATGCAGCTGTTAAAGGAATACCAAGAGGGCCGCAGAAGTGACACAACTTGGCTGCCTCTGCTGCTATTCTCATGAGACCATCCCGAACCATAGGCTGATTTTCCTTCTTAGGGTTAAGATTTGAGTTACGCCTAGGGTAAGAGTTCTATTAACCAGAAAGACCTGAGTTCTAAGAACACAGCAGCTGCGAAGGACTAGCCAAGAAGAGCGCAAAAGTACCACAACATGCCTGCCTCCACAGCTTTTTCCTTGGGGACATGCCTAATTCCTGGCTGATTTGCCTTTCTCGTCTTAGGGTTGGGGTTCGGCCTAGGGCTAGGATTTTTTTACCTAGGAAGCCCTGAGTTCCAGGCTTACTGCATCTGCCAAAGGCATCCCAAAGGGAGTGCAGAAGTGCAACATGGCTGCTTTCACGGCTTTTCCCTTAGGAAGAACCCTAATACGCGGCTGATTTACATTCCTAGGGTTACTGTTAGGCTTAGGCCTAGGACTTTTAAAACCAGGAAGCCCTGGGCTCCAGGCACACTGCAGCTGCGAAAGGCATCCCAAGGGGAGTACAAAAGTGCAACAACATGGCAGCTTCCACAGCTTTTTCCTTGCCACCATCCCTATACCTAGGCTGATTTATCTGACTAGGGTTAGGGTTAGGCTTCAGCCTAGGGCTTGGAGTTTTTTAACCAGGAAGCCCTGAGTTCCAGGCTTACTGCATCTGCCAAAGGCATCCCAAA
Source organism: Ammospiza maritima maritima (assembly GCA_036010785.1). Classification (NCBI taxonomy): domain Eukaryota; kingdom Metazoa; phylum Chordata; class Aves; order Passeriformes; family Passerellidae; genus Ammospiza; species Ammospiza maritima. The sequence continues at coordinate 6,746,782 of CM069694.1, forward strand.
GGGAGTGCAGAAGTGCCACAACATGGCTGCTTTCACGGCTTTTCCCTTAGGAAGAACCCTAATACGCGGCTGATTTACCTTCCTAGGGTTACTGTTAGGCTTAGGCATAGGACATTTAAAACCAGGAAGCCCTGGGCTCCAGGCACATGCAGCTGCGAAAGGCATCCCAAGAGGGCCGCAGAAGTGACACAACTTGGCTGCCTCTGCTTCTATTCTCATGAGACCATCCTGAACCATAGGCTGATTTTCCTTCCTAGGGTTAAGGTTTGAGTTACGCCTCGGGTAAGGGGTAGTATTTTTAAAACTAGGAAGCCCTTAGATCCAGGCACACTGCAGCTGTTCAAGGCATCCCAAGGGGAGTACAAAAGTGCAACAACATGGCAGCTTTCACAGCTTTTTCCTTGGCACTATCCCTAAACCTAGGCTGATTTATCTGCCTAGGGTTAGGGTTAGGCTTCAGCCTAGGGCTTGGAGTTTTTTAACCAGGAAGCCCTGAGTTCCAGGCTTACTGCATCTGCCAAAGGCATCCCAAAGGGAGTGCAGAAGTGCCACAACATGGCTGCTTTCACAGCTTTTCCCTTAGGAAGAACCCTAATACCTGGCTGATTTAGCTTCCTAGGTTTACTGTAAGGCTTAGACCTAGGACTTTTAAAACCAGGAAGCCCTGGGCTTCAGGCACACTGCAGCTGTTAAAGGCATCCGAAGAGGGGCGCAGAAGTGACACAACTTGGCTGCCTCTGCTGCTATTCTCATGAGACCATCCCGAACCATAGGCTGATTTTCCTTCCTAGGGTGAAGGTTTGAGTTACGCCTGGGGTAAGGGTTCTATTAACCAGAAAGCCCTGAGTTCCAAGAACACAGCAGCTGCGAAGGACTACCCCAGAAGAGCGCAAAAGTACCACAACGTGCCTGCCTCCACAGCTTTTTCCTTGGGGACATGCCTAATTCCTGGCTGATTTGCCTTTCTCGTCTTAGGGTTGGGGTTCGGCCTAGGGCTAGGATTTTTTTAACTAGGAAGCCCTGAGTTCCAGGCTTACTGCATCTGCCAAAGGCATCCCAAAGGGAGTGCAGAAGTGCCACAACATGGCTGCTTTCACGGCCTTCCCCTTAAGAAGAACCCTAATACCCAGCTGATTTACCTTCCTAGGGTTACTGTTAGGCTTAGGCCTAGGACTTTTAAAACCAGGAAGCCCTGGGCTCCAGGCACACTGCAGCTGCGAAAGGCATCCCAAGGGGAGCGCAAAAGTGACACAACTTGGCTGCCACCACTGATATTTCCATGAGACCATCCCGAACCATAGGCTGATTTTCCTTCCTAGGGTTAAGGTTTGAGTTACGCCTAGGGTAAGAGTTCTATTAACCAGAAAGACCTGAGTTCCAAGAACACAGCAGGTGCGAAGGACTACCCAAGAAGAGCGCAAAAGTACCACAACATGCCTGCCTCCACAGCTTTTTCCTTGGGGACATGCCTAATTCCTGGCTGATTTGCCTTTCTCGTCTTAGGGTTGGGGTTCGGCCTAGGTCTAGGATTTTTTTAACTAGGAAGCCCTGAGTTCCAGGCTTACTTCATCTGCCAAAAGCAACCCAAAGGGAGTGCAAAAGTGCCACAATATGGCTGCTTTCACGGCTTTTCCCTTAGGAAGAACCCTAATACGCGGCTGATTTACCTTCCTAGGGTTACTGTTAGGCTTAGGCCTAGGACTTTTAAAACCAGGAAGCCCTGGGCTCCAGGCACATGCAGCTGTTAAAGGCATCCCAAGAGGGCCGCAGAAGTGACACAACTTGGCTGCCTCTGCTGCTATTCTCATGAGACCATCCCGAACCATAGGCTGATTTTCCTTCTTAGGGTTAAGATTTGAGTTACGCCTAGGGTAAGAGTTCTATTAACCAGAAAGACCTGAGTTCTAAGAACACAGCAGCTGCGAAGGACTAGCCAAGAAGAGCGCAAAAGTACCACAACATGCCTGCCTCCACAGCTTTTTCCTTGGGGACATGCCTAATTCCTGGCTGATTTGCCTTTCTCGTCTTAGGGTTGGGGTTCGGCCTAGGGCTAGGATTTTTTTACCTAGGAAGCCCTGAGTTCCAGGCTTACTGCATCTGCCAAAGGCATCCCAAAGGGAGTGCAGAAGTGCAACATGGCTGCTTTCACGGCTTTTCCCTTAGGAAGAACCCTAATACGCGGCTGATTTACATTCCTAGGGTTACTGTTAGGCTTAGGCCTAGGACTTTTAAAACCAGGAAGCCCTGGGCTCCAGGCACATGCAGCTGTTAAAGGCATCCCAAGAGGGCTGAAGAAGTGACACAACTTGGCTGCCTCTGCTTCTATTCTCATGAGACCATCCCGAACCATAGGCTGATTTTCCTTCCTAGGGTTAAGGTTTGAGTTACGCCTAGGGTAAGGGTTCTATTAACCAGAAAGCCCTGAGTTCCAAGAACACAGCAGCTGCGAAGGACTACCCAAGAAGAGCGCAAAAGTACCACAACGTGCCTGCCTCCACAGCTTTTTCCTTGGGGACATGCCTAATTCCTGGCTGATTTGCCTTTCTCGTCTTAGGGTTGGGGTTCGGCCTAGGGCTAGGATTTTTTTAACTAGGAAGCCCTGAGTTCCAGGCTTACTGCATCTGCCAAAGGCATCCCAAAGGGAGTGCAGAAGTGCCACAACATGGCTGCTTTCACGGCTTTTCCCTTAGGAAGAACCCTAATACGCGGCTGATTTCCTTCCTAGGGTTACTGTTAGGCTTAGGCCTAGGACTTTTAAAACCAGGAAGCCCTGGGCTCCAGGCACATGCAGCTGCGAAAGGCATCCCAAGAGGGCCGCAGAAGTGACACAACTTGGCTGCCTCTGCTTCTATTCTCATGAGACCATCCTGAACCATAGGCTGATTTTCCTTCCTAGGCTTATGGTTTGAGTTACGCCTAGGGTAAGGGTTCTATTAACCAGAAAGCCCTGAGTTCCAAGAACACAGCAGCTGCGAAGGACTACCCAAGAAGAGCGCAAAAGTACCACAACATGCCTGCCTCCACAGCTTTTTCCTTGGGGACATGCCTAATTCCTGGCTGATTTGCCTTTCTCGTCTTAGGGTTGGGGTTCGGCCTAGGGCTAGGATATTTTTAACTAGGAAGCCCTGAGTTCCAGGCACACTGGAGCTGTGAAAGGCATCCAAAAGGGAGTGCAAAAGTGCCACAACATGGTGGCTTTCACGGCTTTTTCCTTGGCAAGAAGCTTAACACCAGGCTGATTTCCCTTCCCTTGGTTACTGTTAGGCTTAGGCCTAGGGCTAGGATTTTTAAAACTATGAAGCCCTTAGCTCCAGGCACACTGCAGCTGTTCAAGGCATCCCAAGGGGAGTACAAAAGTGCAACAACATGGCCGCTTTCACAGCTTTTTCCTTGGCACCATCCCTATACCTAGGCTGATTTATCTGCCTAGGGTTAGGGTTAGGGTTCAGCCTAGGGCTTGGAGTTTTTTAACCAGGAAGCCCTGAGTTCCAGGCTTACTGCATCTGCCAAAGGCATCCCAAAGGGAGTGCAGAAGTGCCACAACATGGCTGCTTTCACGGCTTTTCCCTTAGGAAGAACCCTAATACCCGGCTGATTTACCTTCCTAGGGTTACTGTTAGGCTTAGGCCTAGGACTTTTAATACCAGGAAGCCCTGGGCTCCAGGCATATGCAGCTGTTAAAGGCATCCCAAGGGGAGCGCAAAAGTGACACAACTTGGCTGCCTCTGCTTCTATTCTCATGAGACCATCCCGAACCATAGGCTGATTTTCCTTCCTAGGGTTAAGGTTTGAGTTACGCCTAGGGTAAGAGTTCTATTAACCAGAAAGCCCTGAGTTCCAAGAACACAGCAGCTGCGAAGGACTACCCAAGAAGAGCGCAAAAATACCACAACGTGCCTGCCTCCACAGCTTTTTCCTTGGGGACATGCCTAATTCCTGGCTGATTTGCCTTTCTCGTCTTAGGGTTGGGGTTCGGCCTAGGGCTAGGATTTTTTTAACTAGGAAGCCCTGAGTTCCAGGCTTACTGCATCTGCCAAAGGCATCCCAAAGGGAGTGCAGAAGTGCCACAACATGGCTGCTTTCACGGCTTTTTCCTTGGCAAGAAGCTTAACACCAGGCTGATTTACTTTCCTAGGGTTACTGTTAGGCTTAGGCCTAGGGCTAGGATTTTTAAAACTAGGAAGCCCTTAGCTCCAGGCACACTGCAGCTGCGAAAGGCATCCCAAGGGGAGTACAAAAGTGCAACAACATGGCAGCTTTCACAGCTTTTTCCTTGGCACCATCCCTATACCTAGGCTGATTTATCTGCCTAGGGTTAGGGTTAGGCTTCAGCCTAGGGCTTGGAGTTTTTTAACCAGGAAGCCCTGAGTTCCAGGCTTACTGCATCTGCCAAAGGCATCCCAAAGGGAGTGCAGAAGTGCCACAACATGGCTGCTTTCACGGCTTTTCCCTTAGGAAGAACCCTAATACGCGGCTGATTTACCTTCCTAGGGTTACTGTTAGGCTTAGGCCTAGGACTTTTAAAACCAGGAAGCCCTGGGCTCCAGGCACACTGCAGCTGCGAAAGGCATCCCAAGGGGAGCGCAAAAGTGACACAACTTGGCTGCCTCTGCTGCTATTCTCATGAGACCATCCCGAACCATAGGCTGATTTTCCTTCCTAGGGTTAAGGTTTGAGTTACGCCTGGGGTAAGGGTTCTATTAACCAGAAAGCCCTGAGTTCCAAGAACACAGCAGCTGCGAAGGACTACCCAAGAAGAGCGCAAAAGTACCACAACATGCCTGCCTCCACAGCTTTTTCCTTGGGGACATGCCTAATTCCTGGCTGATTTGCCTTTCTCGTCTTAGGGTTGGGGTTCGGCCTAGGGCTAGGATTTTTTTAACTAGGAAGCCCTGAGTTCCAGGCTTACTTCATCTGCAAAAAGCATCCCAAAGGGAGTGCAGAAGTGCCACAACATGGCTGCTTTCACGGCTTTTCCCTTAGGAAGAACCCTAATACGCGGCTGATTTACCTTCCTAGGGTTACTGTTAGGCTTAGGCCTAGGACTTTTAAAACCAGGAAGCCCTGGGCTCCAGGCACATGCAGCTGCGAAAGGCATCCCAAGAGGGCCGCAGAAGTGACACAACTTGGCTGCCTCTGCTTCTATTCTCATGAGACCATCCTGAACCATAGGCTGATTTTCCTTCCTAGGGTTAAGGTTTGACTTACGCCTAGGGTAAGGGTTCTATTAACCAGAAAGCCCTGAGTTCCAAGAACACAGCAGCTGCGAAGGACTACCCAAGAAGAGCGCAAAAGTACCACAACATGCCTGCCTCCACAGCTTTTTCCTTGGGGACATGCCTAATTCCTGGCTGATTTGCCTTTCTCGTCTTAGGGTTGGGGTTCGGCCTAGGGCTAGGATATTTTTAACTAGGAAGCCCTGAGTTCCAGGCACACTGGAGCTGTGAAAGGCATCCAAAAGGGAGTGCAAAAGTGCCACAACATGGTGGCTTTCACGGCTTTTTCCTTGGCAAGAAGCTTAACACCAGGCTGATTTCCCTTCCCTTGGTTACTGTTAGGCTTAGGCCTAGGGCTAGGATTTTTAAAACTATGAAGCCCTTAGCTCCAGGCACACTGCAGCTGTTCAAGGCATCCCAAGGGGAGTACAAAAGTGCAACAACATGGCAGCTTTCACAGCTTTTTCCTTGGCACCATCCCTATACCTAGGCTGATTTATCTGCCTAGGGTTAGGGTTAGGGTTCAGCCTAGGGCTTGGAGTTTTTTAACCAGGAAGCCCTGAGTTCCAGGCTTACTGCATCTGCCAAAGGCATCCCAAAGGGAGTGCAGAAGTGCCACAACATGGCTGCTTTCACGGCTTTTCCCTTAGGAAGAACCCTAATACCCGGCTGATTTACCTTCCTAGGGTTACTGTTAGGCTTAGGCCTAGGACTTTTAATACCAGGAAGCCCTGGGCTCCAGGCATATGCAGCTGTTAAAGGCATCCCAAGGGGAGCGCAAAAGTGACACAACTTGGCTGCCTCTGCTTCTATTCTCATGAGACCATCCCGAAACATAGGCTGATTTTCCTTCCTAGGGTTAAGGTTTGAGTTACGCCTAGGGTAAGAGTTCTATTAACCAGAAAGCCCTGAGTTCCAAGAACACAGCAGCTGCGAAGGACTACCCAAGAAGAGCGCAAAAGTACCACAACGTGCCTGCCTCCACAGCTTTTTCCTTGGGGACATGCCTAATTCCTGGCTGATTTGCCTTTCTCGTCTTAGGGTTGGGGTTCGGCCTAGGGCTAGGATTTTTTTAACTAGGAAGCCCTGAGTTCCAGGCTTACTGCATCTGCCAAAGGCATCCCAAAGGGAGTGCAGAAGTGCCACAACATGGCTGCTTTCACGGCTTTTTCCTTGGCAAGAAGCTTAACACCAGGCTGATTTACTTTCCTAGGGTTACTGTTAGGCTTAGGCCTAGGGCTAGGATTTTTAAAACTAGGAAGCCCTTAGCTCCAGGCACACTGCAGCTGCGAAAGGCATCCCAAGGGGAGTACAAAAGTGCAACAACATGGCAGCTTTCACAGCTTTTTCCTTGGCACCATCCCTATACCTAGGCTGATTTATCTGCCTAGGGTTAGGGTTAGGCTTCAGCCTAGGGCTTGGAGTTTTTTAACCAGGAAGCCCTGAGTTCCAGGCTTACTGCATCTGCCAAAGGCATCCCAAAGGGAGTGCAGAAGTGCCACAACATGGCTGCTTTCACGGCTTTTCCCTTAGGAAGAACCCTAATACGCGGCTGATTTACCTTCCTAGGGTTACTGTTAGGCTTAGGCCTAGGACTTTTAAAACCAGGAAGCCCTGGGCTCCAGGCACACTGCAGCTGCGAAAGGCATCCCAAGGGGAGCGCAAAAGTGACACAACTTGGCTGCCTCTGCTGCTATTCTCATGAGACCATCCCGAACCATAGGCTGATTTTCCTTCCTAGGGTTAAGGTTTGAGTTACGCCTGGGGTAAGGGTTCTATTAACCAGAAAGCCCTGAGTTCCAAGAACACAGCAGCTGCGAAGGACTACCCAAGAAGAGCGCAAAAGTACCACAACATGCCTGCCTCCACAGCTTTTTCCTTGGGGACATGCCTAATTCCTGGCTGATTTGCCTTTCTCGTCTTAGGGTTGGGGTTCGGCCTAGGGCTAGGATTTTTTTAACTAGGAAGTCCTGAGTTCCAGGCTTACTTCATCTGCAAAAAGCATCCCAAAGGGAGTGCAGAAGTGCCACAACATGGCTGCTTTCACGGCTTTTCCCTTAGGAAGAACCCTAATACGCGGCTGATTTACCTTCCTAGGGTTACTGTTAGGCTTAGGCCTAGGACTTTTAAAACCAGGAAGCCCTGGGCTCCAGGCACATGCAGCTGCGAAAGGCATCCCAAGAGGGCCGCAGAAGTGACACAACTTGGCTGCCTCTGCTTCTATTCTCATGAGACCATCCTGAACCATAGGCTGATTTTCCTTCCTAGGGTTAAGGTTTGACTTACGCCTAGGGTAAGGGTTCTATTAACCAGAAAGCCCTGAGTTCCAAGAACACAGCAGCTGCGAAGGACTACCCAAGAAGAGCGCAAAAGTACCACAACATGCCTGCCTCCACAGCTTTTTCCTTGGGGACATGCCTAATTCCTGGCTGATTTGCCTTTCTCGTCTTAGGGTTGGGGTTCGGCCTAGGGCTAGGATATTTTTAACTAGGAAGCCCTGAGTTCCAGGCACACTGGAGCTGTGAAAGGCATCCAAAAGGGAGTGCAAAAGTGCCACAACATGGTGGCTTTCACGGCTTTTTCCTTGGCAAGAAGCTTAACACCAGGCTGATTTCCCTTCCCTTGGTTACTGTTAGGCTTAGGCCTAGGGCTAGGATTTTTAAAACTAGGAAGCCCTTAGCTCCAGGCACACTGCAGCTGTTCAAGGCATCCCAAGGGGAGTACAAAAGTGCAACAACATGGCAGCTTTCACAGCTTTTTCCTTGGCACCATCCCTATACCTAGGCTGATTTATCTGCCTAGGGTTAGGGTTAGGGTTCAGCCTAGGGCTTGGAGTTTTTTAACCAGGAAGCCCTGAGTTCCAGGCTTACTGCATCTGCCAAAGGCATCCCAAAGGGAGTGCAGAAGTGCCACAACATGGCTGCTTTCACGGCTTTTCCCTTAGGAAGAACCCTAATACCCGGCTGATTTACCTTCCTAGGGTTACTGTTAGGCTTAGGCCTAGGACTTTTAATACCAGGAAGCCCTGGGCTCCAGGCATATGCAGCTGTTAAAGGCATCCCAAGGGGAGCGCAAAAGTGACACAACTTGGCTGCCTCTGCTTCTATTCTCATGAGACCATCCCGAACCATAGGCTGATTTTCCTTCCTAGGCTTAAGGTTTGAGTTACGCCTAGGGTAAGAGTTCTATTAACCAGAAAGCCCTGAGTTCCAAGAACACAGCAGCTGCGAAGGACTACCCAAGAAGAGCGCAAAAGTACCACAACGTGCCTGCCTCCACAGCTTTTTCCTTGGGGACATGCCTAATTCCTGGCTGATTTGCCTTTCTCGTCTTAGGGTTGGGGTTCGGCCTAGGGCTAGGATTTTTTTAACTAGGAAGCCCTGAGTTCCAGGCTTACTGCATCTGCCAAAGGCATCCCAAAGGGAGTGCAGAAGTGCCACAACATGGTTGCTTTCACGGCTTTTTCCTTGGCAAGAAGCTTAACACCAGGCTGATTTACTTTCCTAGGGTTACTGTTAGGCTTAGGCCTAGGGCTAGGATTTTTAAAACTAGGAAGCCCTTAGCTCCAGGCACACTGCAGCTGCGAAAGGCATCCCAAGGGGAGTACAAAAGTGCAACAACATGGCAGCTTTCACAGCTTTTTCCTTGGCACCATCCCTATACCTAGGCTGATTTATCTGCCTAGGGTTAGGGTTAGGCTTCAGCCTAGGGCTTGGAGTTTTTTAACCAGGAAGCCCTGAGTTCCAGGCTTACTGCATCTGCCAAAGGCATCCCAAAGGGAGTGCAGAAGTGCCACAACATGGCTGCTTTCACGGCTTTTCCCTTAGGAAGAACCCTAATACGCGGCTGATTTACCTTCCTAGGGTTACTGTTAGGCTTAGGCCTAGGACTTTTAAAACCAGGAAGCCCTGGGCTCCAGGCACACTGCAGCTGCGAAAGGCATCCCAAGGGGAGCGCAAAAGTGACACAACTTGGCTGCCTCTGCTGCTATTCTCATGAGACCATCCCGAACCATAGGCTGATTTTCCTTCCTAGGGTTAAGGTTTGAGTTACGCCTGGGGTAAGGGTTCTATTAACCAGAAAGCCCTGAGTTCCAAGAACACAGCAGCTGCGAAGGACTACCCAAGAAGAGCGCAAAAGTACCACAACATGCCTGCCTCCACAGCTTTTTCCTTGGGGACATGCCTAATTCCTGGCTGATTTGCCTTTCTCGTCTTAGGGTTGGGGTTCGGCCTAGGGCTAGGATTTTTTTAACTAGGAAGCCCTGAGTTCCAGGCTTACTTCATCTGCAAAAAGCATCCCAAAGGGAGTGCAGAAGTGCCACAACATGGCTGCTTTCACGGCTTTTCCCTTAGGAAGAACCCTAATACGCGGCTGATTTACCTTCCTAGGGTTACTGTTAGGCTTAGGCCTAGGACTTTTAAAACCAGGAAGCCCTGGGCTCCAGGCACATGCAGCTGCGAAAGGCATCCCAAGAGGGCCGCAGAAGTGACACAACTTGGCTGCCTCTGCTTCTATTCTCATGAGACCATCCTGAACCATAGGCTGATTTTCCTTCCTAGGGTTAAGGTTTGACTTACGCCTAGGGTAAGGGTTCTATTAACCAGAAAGCCCTGAGTTCCAAGAACACAGCAGCTGCGAAGGACTACCCAAGAAGAGCGCAAAAGTACCACAACATGCCTGCCTCCACAGCTTTTTCCTTGGGGACATGCCTAATTCCTGGCTGATTTGCCTTTCTCGTCTTAGGGTTGGGGTTCGGCCTAGGGCTAGGATATTTTTAACTAGGAAGCCCTGAGTTCCAGGCACACTGGAGCTGTGAAAGGCATCCAAAAGGGAGTGCAAAAGTGCCACAACATGGTTGCTTTCACGGCTTTTTCCTTGGCAAGAAGCTTAACACCAGGCTGATTTACCTTCCTAGGGTTACTGTTAGGCTTAGGCCTAGGGCTAGGATTTTTAAAACTAGGAAGCCCTTAGCTCCAGGCACACTGCAGCTGCGAAAGGCATCCCAAGGGGAGTACAAAAGTGCAACAACATGGCAGCTTTCACAGCTTTTTCCTTGGCACCATCCCTATACATAGGCTGATTTATCTGCCTAGGGTTAGGGTTAGGCTTCAGCCTAGGGCTTGGAGTTTTTTAACCAGGAAGCCCTGAGTTCCAGGCTTACTGCATCTGCCAAAGGCATCCCAAAGGGAGTGCAGAAGTGCCACAACATGGCTGCTTTCATGGCTTTTCCCTTAGGAAGAACCCTAATACGCGGCTGATTTACCTTCCTAGGGTTACTGTTAGGCTTAGGCCTAGGACTTTTAAAACCAGGAAGCCCTGGGCTCCAGGCACACTGCAGCTGCGAAAGGCATCCCAAGGGGAGCGCAGAAGTGACACAACTTGGCTGCCTCTGCTGCTATTCTCATGAGACCATCCCGAACCATAGGCTGATTTTCCTTCCTAGGATTAAGGTTTGAGTTACGCCTGGGGTAAGGGTTCTATTAACCAGAAAGCCCTGAGTTCCAAGAACACAGCAGCTGCGAAGGACTACCCAAGAAGAGCGCAAAAGTACCACAACATGCCTGCCTCCACAGCTTTTTCCTTGGGGACATGCCTAATTCCTGGCTGATTTGCCTTTCTCGTCTTAGGGTTGGGGTTCGGCCTAGGGCTAGGATTTTTTTAACTAGGAAGCCCTGAGTTCCAGGCTTACTTCATCTGCAAAAAGCATCCCAAAGGGAGTGCAGAAGTGCCACAACATGGCTGCTTTCACGGCTTTTCCCTTAGGAAGAACCCTAATACGCGGCTGATTTACCTTCCTAGGGTTACTGTTAGGCTTAGGCCTAGGACTTTTAAAACCAGGAAGCCCTGGGCTCCAGGCACATGCAGCTGCGAAAGGCATCCCAAGAGGGCCGCAGAAGTGACACAACTTGGCTGCCTCTGCTTCTATTCTCATGAAACCATCCTGAACCATAGGCTGATTTTCCTTCCTAGGGTTAAGGTTTGAGTTACGCCTGGGGTAAGGGTTCTATTAACCAGAAAGCCCTGAGTTCCAAGAACACAGCAGCTGCGAAGGACTAGCCAAGAAGAGCGCAAAAGTACCACAACATGCCTGCCTCCACAGCTTTTTCCTTGGGGACATGCCTAATTCCTGGCTGATTTGCCTTTCTCGTCTTAGGGTTGGGGTTCGGCCTAGGGCTAGGATATTTTTAACTAGGAAGCCCTGAGTTCCAGGCTTACTTCATCTGCAAAAAGCATCCCAAAGGGAGTGCAGAAGTTCCACAACATGGCTGCTTTCACGGTTTTTCCCTTAGGAAGAACCCTAATACGCGGCTGATTTACCTTCCTAGGGTTACTGTTAGGCTTAGGCCTAGGACTTTTAAAACCAGGAAGCCCTGGGCTCCAGGCACATGCAGCTGCGAAAGGCATCCCAAGAGGGCCGCAGAAGCGTCACAACTTGGCTGCCTCTGCTTCTATTCTCATGAGACCATCCTGAACCATAGGCTGATTTTCCTTCCTAGGGTTAAGGTTTGAGTTACGCCTAGGGTAAGAGTTCTATTAACCAGAAAGACCTGAGTTCCAAGAACACAGCATCTGCGAAGGTCTACCCAAGAAGAGCGCAAAAGTACCACAACGTGCCTGCCTCCACAGCTTTTTCCTTGGGGACATGCCTAATTCCTGGCTGATTTGCCTTTCTCGTCTTAGGGTTGGGGTTCGGCCTAGGGCTAGGATATTTTTAACTAGGAAGCCCTGAGTTCCAGGCTTACTTCATCTGCAAAAAGCATCCCAAAGGGAGTGCAGAAGTTCCACAACATGGCTGCTTTCACGGCTTTTCCCTTAGGAAGAACCCTAATACGCGGCTGATTTACCTTCCTAGGGTTACTGTTAGGCTTAGGCCTAGGACTTTTAAAACCAGGAAGCCCTGGGCTCCAGGCACACTGCAGCTGTTCAAGGCATCCCAAGGGGAGCGCAAAAGTGACACAACTTGGCTGCCACCACTGATATTTCCATGAGACCATCCCGAACCATAGGCTGATTTTCCTTCCTAGGGTTAAGGTTTGAGTTACGCCTGGGGTAAGGGTTCTATTAACCAGAAAGCCCTGAGTTCCAAGAACACAGCAGCTGCGAAGGACTACTCAAGAAGAGCGCAAAAGTACCACAACGTGCCTGCCTCCACAGCTTTTTCCTTGGGGACATGCCTAATTCCTGGCTGATTTGCCTTTCTCGTCTTAGGGTTGGGGTTCGGCCTAGGGCTAGGATTTTTTTAACTAGGAAGCCCTGAGTTCCAGGCTTATTTCATCTGCCAAAGGCATCCCAAAGGGAGTGCAAAAGTGCCACAACATGGCTGGTTTCACGGCTTTTCCCTTAGGAAGAACCCTAATACCCGGCTGATTTACCTTCCTAGGGTTACTGTTAGGCTTAGGCCTAGGACTTTTAAAACCAGGAAGCCCTGGGCTCCAGGCACACTGCAGCTGCGAAAGGCATCCCAAGGGGAGCGCAAAAGTGACACAACTTGGCTGCCTCTGCTGCTATTCTCATGAGACCATCCCGAACCATAGGCTGATTTTCCTTCCTAGGGTTAAGGTTTGAGTTACGCCTAGGGTAAGGGTTCTATTAACCAGAAAGCCCTGAGTTCCAAGAACACAGCAGCTGCGAAGGACTAGCCAAGAAGAGCGCAAAAGTATGACAACATGCCTGCCTCCACAGCTTTTTCCTTGGGGACATGCCTAATTCCTGGCTGATTTGCCTTTCTCGTCTTAGGGTTGGGGTTCGGGCTAGGGCTAGGATATTTTTAACTAGGAAGCCCTGAGTTCCAGGCTTACTTCATCTGCAAAAAGCATCCCAAAGGGAGTGCAGAAGTTCCACAACATGGCTGCTTTCACGGCTTTTCCCTTAGGAAGAACCCTAATACGCGGCTGATTTACCTTCCTAGGGTTACTGTTAGGCTTAGGCCTAGGACTTTTAAAACCAGGAAGCCCTGGGCTCCAGGCACATGCAGCTGTGAAAGGCATCCCAAGAGGGCCGCAGAAGCGTCACAACATGGCTGCCTCTGCTTCTATTCTCATGAGACCATCCTGAACCATAGGCTGATTTTCCTTCCTAGGGTTAAGGTTTGAGTTACGCCTAGGGTAAGAGTTCTATTAACCAGAAAGACCTGAGTTCTAAGAACACAGCAGCTGCGAAGGACTACCCAAGAAGAGCGCAAAAGTACCACAACGTGCCTGCCTCCACAGCTTTTTCCTTGGGGACATGCCTAATTCCTGGCTGATTTGCCTTTCTCGTCTTAGGGTTGGGTTTCGGCCTAGGGCTAGGAATTTTAAAATCAGGAAGCCCTGAGTTCCAGGCACACTGGAGCTGTGAAAGGCATCCAAAAGGGAGTGCAAAAATGCCACAACATGGCTGCTTTCACGGCTTTTTCCTTGGCAAGAAGCCTAACCATAGGCTGATTTCCCTTCCCAGGGTTACTGTAAGGCTTAGGCCTAGGGCTAGGATTTTTAAAACTAGGAAGCCCTTAGCTCCAGGCACACTGCAGCTGTTCAAGGCATCCCAAGGGGAGTACAAAAGTGCAACAACATGGCAGCTTTCACAGCTTTTTCCTTGGCACCATCCCTATACCTAGGCTGATTTATCTGCCTAGGGTTAGGGTTAGGGTTCAGCTTAGGGCTTGGAGATTTTTACCCGGAAGCCCTGAGTTCCAGGCTTACTGCATCTGCCAAAGGCATCCCAAAGGGAGTGCAAAAGTGCCACAACATGGCTGCTTTCACGGCTTTTCCCTTAGGAAGAACCCTAATACTCGGCTGATTTACCTTCCTAGGGTTACTGTTAGGCTTAGGCCTAGGACTTTTAAAACCAGGAAGCCCTGGGCTCCAGGCACACTGCAGCTGCGAAAGGCATCCCAAGGGGAGCGCAAAAGTGACACAACTTGGCTGCCACCACTGATATTTCCATGAGACCATCCCGAATCATAGGCTGATTTTCCTTCCTAGGGTTAAGGTTTGAGTTACGCCTCGGGTAAGGGTTCTGTTAACCAGAAAGCCCTGAGTTCCAAGAACACAGCAGCTGCGAAGAACTACCCAAGAAGAGCGCAAAAGTACCACAACATGCCTGCCTCCACAGCTTTTTCCTTGGGGACATGCCTAATTCCTGGCTGATTTGCCTTTCTCGTCTTAGGGTTGGGGTTCAGCCTAGGGCTAGGACTTTTAAAATCAGGAAGCCCTGAGTTCCAGGCACACTGGAGCTGTGAAAGGCATCCAAAAGGGAGTGCAAAAGTGCCACAACATGGTTGCTTTCACGGCTTTTTCCTTGGCAAGAAGCCTAACACCAGGCTTATTTCCCTTCCTAGGGTTACTGTTAGGCTTAGGCCTAGGGCTAGGATTTTTAAAACTAGGAAGCCCTGGGCTCCAGGCACACGGCAGCTGTTCAAGGCATCCCAAGGGGAGTACAAAAGTGCAACAACATGGCAGCTTTCACAGCTTTTTCCTTCCCACCATCCCAATACCTAGGCTGATTTATCTGCCTAGGGTTAGGGTTAGGGTTCAGCCTAGGGCTTGGAGTTTTTTAACTAGGAAGCCCTGAGTTCCAGGCTTACTGCATCTGCCAAAGGCATCCCAAAGGGAGTGCAAAAGTGCCACAACATGGCTGCTTTCACAGCTTTTCCCTTAGGAAGAACCCTAATACGCGGCTGATTTACCTTCCTAGGGTTACTGTTAGGCTTAGGCCTAGGACTTTTAAAACCAGGAAGCCCTGGGCTCCAGGCATATGCAGCTGTTAAAGGCATCCCAAGAGGGCTGCAGAAGTGACACAACTTGGCTGCCTCTGCTTCTATTCTCATGAGACCATCCCGAACCATAGGCTGATTTTCCTTCCTAGGGTTAAAGTTTGAGTTACGCCTAGGGTAAGAGTTCTATTATCCAGAAAGCCCTGAGTTCCAAGAACACAGCAGCTGCCAAGGACTACCCAAGAAGAGCGCAAAAGTACCACAACGTGCCTGTCTCCTCAGCTTTTTCCTTGGGGACATGCCTAATTCCTGGCTGATTTGCCTTTCTCGTCTTAGGGTTGGGGTTCGGCCTAGGGCTAGGATTTTTTTAACTAGGAAGCCCTGAGTTCCAGGCTTACTTCATCTGCCAAAGGCATCCCAAAGGGAGTGCAGAAGTGCCACAACATGGCTGGTTTCACGGCTTTTCCCTTAGGAAGAACCCTAATACCCAGCTGATTTACCTTCCTAGGGTTACTGTTAGGCTTAGGCCTAGGACTTTTAAAACCAGGAAGCCCTGGGCTCCAGGCACACTGCAGCTGCAAAAGGCATCCCAAGGGGAGCGCAAAAGTGACACAGCTTGGCTGCCACCACTGATATTTCCATGAGACCATCCCGAACCATAGGCTGATTTTCCTTCCTAGGGTTAAGGTTTGAGTTACGCCTGGGGTAAGGGTTCTATTAACCAGAAAGCCCTGAGTTCCAAGAACACAGCAGCTGCGAAGGACTACCCAAGAAGAGCGCAAAAGTACCACAACATGCCTGCCTCCACAGCTTTTTCCTTGGGGACATGCCTAATTCCTGGCTGATTTGCCTTTCTCGTCTTAGGGTTGGGGTTCGGCCTAGGGCTAGGAATTTTAAAATCAGGAAGCCCTGAGTTCCAGGCACACTGGAGCTGTGAAAGGCATCCAAAAGGGAGTGCAAAAATGCCACAACATGGCTGCTTTCACGGCTTTTTCCTTGGCAAGAAGCCTAACACCAGGCTGATTTCCCTTCCCAGGGTTACTGTAAGGCTTAGGCCTAGGGCTAGGATTTTTAAAACTAGGAAGCCCTTAGATCCAGGCACACTGCAGCTGTTCAAGGCATCCCAAGGGGAGTAGAAAAGTGCAACAACATGGCAGCTTTCACAGCTTTTTCCTTGGCACCATCCCTATACCTAGGCTGATTTATCTGCCTAGGGTTAGGGTTAGGGTTCGGCTTAGGGCTTGGAGATTTTTACCCGGAAGCCCTGAGTTCCAGGCTTACTGCATCTGCCAAAGGCATCCCAAAGGGAGTGCAGAAGTGCCACAACATGGCTGGTTTCATGGCTTTTCCCTTAGGAAGAACCCTAATACCCAGCTGATTTACCTTCCTAGGGTTACTGTTAGGCTTAGGCCTAGGACTTTTAAAACCAGGAAGCCCTGGGCTCCAGGCACACTGCAGCTGCAAAAGGCATCCCAAGGGGAGCGCAAAAGTGACACAGCTTGGCTGCCACCACTGATATTTCCATGAGACCATCCCGAACCATAGGCTGATTTTCCTTCCTAGGCTTAAGGTTTGAGTTACGCCTAGGGTAAGGGTTCTATTAACCAGAAAGCCCTGAGTTCCAAGAACACAGCAGCTGCGAAGGACTTCCCAAGAAGAGCGCAAAAGTACCACAACATGCCTGCCTCCACAGCTTTTTCCTTGGGGACATGCCTAATTCCTGGCTGATTTGCCTTTCTCGTCTTAGGGTTGGGGTTCGGGCTAGGGCTAGGATATTTTTAACTAGGAAGCCCTGAGTTCCAGGCTTACTACATCTGCAAAAAGCATCCCAAATGGAGTGCAGAAGTGCCACAACATGGCTGCTTTCACGGCTTTTCCCTTAGGAAGAACCCTAATACGCGGCTGATTTACCTTCCTAGGGTTACTGTTAGGCTTAGGCCTAGGACTTTTAAAACCAGGAAGCCCTGGGCTCCAGGCACATGCAGCTGCGAAAGGCATCCCAAGAGGGCCGCAGAAGCGACACAACTTGGCTGCCTCTGCTTCTATTCTCATGAGACCATCCTGAACCATAGGCTGATTTTCCTTCCTAGGGTTAAGGTTTGAGTTACGCCTAGGGTAAGAGTTGTATTAACCAGAAAGCCCTGAGTTCCAAGAACACAGCAGCTGCGAAGGACTACCCAAGAAGAGCGCAAAAGTACCACAACGTGCCTGCCTCCACAGCTTTTTCCTTGGGGACATGCCTAATTCCTGGCTGATTTGCCTTTCTCGTCTTAGGGTTGGGGTTCGGCCTAGGGCTAGGATTTTTTTAACTAGGAAGCCCTGAGTTCCAGGCTTACTGCATCTGCCAAAGGCATCCCAAAGGGAGTGCAGAAGTGCCACAACATGGCTGCTTTCACGGCTTTTCCCTTAGGAAGAACCCTAATACGCGGCTGATTTACCTTCCTAGGGTTACTGTTAGGCTTAGGCCTAGGACTTTTAAAACCAGGAAGCCCTGGGCTCCAAGCACACTGCAGCTGCGAAAGGCATCCCAAGGGGAGCGCAAAAGTGACACAACTTGGCTGCCTCTGCTGCTATTCTCATGAGACCATCCCGAACCATAGGCTGATTTTCCTTCCTAGGGTTAAGGTTTGAGTTACGCCTGGGGTAAGGGTTCTATTAACCAGAAAGCCCTGAGTTCCAAGAACACAGCAGCTGCGAAGGACTACCCAAGAAGAGCGCAAAAGTACCACAACATGCCTGCCTCCACAGCTTTTTCCTTGGGGACATGCCTAATTCCTGGCTGATTTGCCTTTCTCGTCTTAGGGTTGGGGTTCGGCCTAGGGCTAGGATTTTTAAAATCAGGAAGCCCTGAGTTCCAGGCACACTGGAGCTGTGAAAGGCAGACCAAAGTGAGTGCAGAAGTGCCACAACATGGCTGCTTTCACGGCTTTTTCCTTGGCAAGAAGCCTAACACCAGGCTTATTTCCCTTCCCAGGGTTACTGTTAGGCTTAGGCCTAGGGCTAGGATTTTTAAAACTAGGAAGCCCTGGGCTCCAGGCACACTGCAGCAGTTCAAGGCATCCCAAGGGGAGTACAAAAGTGCAACAACATGGCAGCTTTCACAGCTTTTTCCTTCCCACCATCCCAATACCTAGGCTGATTTATCTGCCTAGGGTTAGGGTTAGGGTTCAGACTAGGGCTTGGAGTTTTTTAACCAGGAAGCCCTGAGTTCCAGGCTTACTGCATCTGCCAAAGGCATCCCAAAGGGAGTGCAAAAGTGGCACAACATGGCTGCTTTCACAGCTTTTCCCTTAGGAAGAACCCTAATACCCGGCTGATTTACCTTCCTAGGGTTACTGTTAGGCTTAGGCCTAGGACTTTTAAAACCAGGAAGCCCTGGGCTCCAGGCATATGCAGCTGTTAAAGGCATCCCAAGAGGGCTGCAGAAGTGACACAACTTGGCTGCCTCTGCTTCTATTCTCATGAGACCATCCCGAACCATAGGCTGATTTTCCTTCCTAGGGTTAAGGTTTGAGTTACGCCTGGGGTAAGGGTTCTATTAACCAGAAAGCCCTGAGTTCCAAGAACACAGCAGCTGCGAAGGACTACCCAAGAAGAGCACAAAAGTACCACAACATGCCTGCGTCGATAGCTTTTTCCTTGGGGACATGCCTAATTCCTGGCTGATTTGCCTTTCTCGTCTTAGGGTTGGGGTTCGGCCTAGGGCTAGGATTTTTTTAACTAGGAAGCCCTGAGTTCCAGGCTTACTTCATCTGCAAAAAGCATCCCAAAGGGAGTGCAAAAGTGCCACAACATGGCTGCTTTCACGGCTTTTCCCTTAGGAAGAACCCTAATACCCGGCTGATTTACCTTCCTAGGGTTACTGTTAGGCTTAGGCCTAGGACTTTTAAAACCAGGAAGCCCTGGGCTCCAGGCATATGCAGCTGTTAAAGGCATCCCAAGAGGGCTGCAGAAGTGACACAACTTGGCTGCCTCTGCTTCTATTCTCATGAGACCATCCCGAACCATAGGCTGATTTTCCTTCCTAGGGTTAAGGTTTGAGTTACGCCTAGGGTAAGAGTTCTATTAACCAGAAAGCCCTGAGTTCCAAGAACACAGCAGCTGCGAAGGACTTCCCAAGAAGAGCGCAAAAGTACCACAACATGCCTGCCTCCACAGCTTTTTCCTTGGGGACATGCCTAATTCCTGGCTGATATGCCTTTCTCGTCTTAGGGTTGGGGTTCGGCCTAGGGCTAGGATTTTTAAAATCAGGAAGCCCTGAGTTCCAGGCACACTGGAGCTGTGAAAGGCATCCAAAAGGGAGTGCAAAAGTGCCACAACATGGTTGCTTTCGCGGCTTTTTCCTTGGCAAGAAGCTTAACACCAGGCTGATTTCCCTTCCCTTGGTTACTGTTAGGCTTAGGCCTAGGGCTAGGATTTTTAAAACTAGGAAGCCCTTAGCTCCAGGCACACTGCAGCTGTTCAAGGCATCCCAAGGGGAGTACAAAAGTGCAACAACATGGCAGCTTTCACAGCTTTTTCCTTGGCACCATCCCTATACCTAGGCTGATTTATCTGCCTAGGGTTAGGGTTAGGGTTCAGCCTAGGGCTTGGAGTTTTTTAACCAGGAAGCCCTGAGTTCCAGGCTTACTGCATCTGCCAAAGGCATCCCAAAGGGAGTGCAGAAGTGCCACAACATGGCTGCTTTCACGGCTTTTCCCTTAGGAAGAACCCTAATACGCGGCTGATTTACCTTCCTAGGGTTACTGTTAGGCTTAGGCCTAGGACTTTTAAAACCAGGAAGCCCTGGGCTCCAGGCACACTGCAGCTGCGAAAGGCATCCCAAGGGGAGCGCAAAAGTGACACAACTTGGCTGCCTCTGCTGCTATTCTCATGAGACCATCCCGAACCATAGGCTGATTTTCCTTCCTAGGCTTAAGGTTTGAGTTACACCTGGGGTAAGGGTTCTATTAACCAGAAAGCCCTGAGTTCCAAGAACACAGCAGCTGCGAAGGACTACCCAAGAAGAGCGCAAAAGTACCACAACATGCCTGCCTCCACAGCTTTTTCCTTGGGGACATGCCTAATTCCTGGCTGATTTGCCTTTCTCGTCTTAGGGTTGGGGTTTGGCCTAGGGCTAGGATTTTTTTAACTAGGAAGCCCTGAGTTCCAGGCTTACTTCATCTGCAAAAAGCATCCCAAAGGGAGTGCAGAAGTGCCACAACATGGCTGCTTTCACTGCTTTTTCCTTGGCAAGATGCCTAACACCAGGCTGATTTCCCTTCCCAGGGTTACTGTAAGGCTTAGGCCTAGGGCTAGGATTTTTAAAACTAGGAAGCCATGGGCTCCAGGCACATGCAGCAGTTCAAGGCATCCCAAGGGGAGTACAAAAGTGCAACAACATGGCAGCTTTCACAGCTTTTTCCTTGGCACCATCCCTATACCTAGGCTGACTTATCTGCCGAGGGTTAGGGTTAGGCTTCAGCCTAGGGCTTGGAGATTTTAACCCGGAAGCCCTGAGTTCCAGGCTTACTGCATCTGCCAAAGGCATCCCAAAGGGAGTGCAAAAGTGCCACAACATGGCTGCTTTCACAGCTTTTCCCTTAGGAAGAACCCTAATACCCGGCTGATTTACCTTCCTAGGGTTACTGTTAGGCTTAGGCCTAGGACTTTTAAAACCAGGAAGCCCTGGGCTCCAGGCATATGCAGCTGTTAAAGGCATCCCAAGAGGGCTGCAGAAGTGACACAACTTGGCTGCCTCTGCTTCTATTCTCATGAGACCATCCCGAACCATAGGCTGATTTTCCTTCCTAGGGTTAAGGTTTGAGTTACGCCTAGGGTAAGAGTTCTATTAACCAGAAAGCCCTGAGTTCCAAGAACACAGCATCTGCGAAGGACTACCCAAGAAGAGCGCAAAAGTACCACAACGTGCCTGCCTCCACAGCTTTTTCCTTGGGGACATGCCTAATTCCTGGCTGATTTGCCTTTCTCGTCTTAGGGTTGGGGTTCGGGGTAGGGCTAGGATATTTTTAACTAGGAAGCCCTGAGTTCCAGGCTTACTGCATCTGCCAAAGGCATCCCAAAGGGAGTGCAGAAGTGCCACAACATGGCTGCTTTCACGGCTTTCCCCTTAGGAAGAACCCTAATACCCAGCTGATTTACCTTCCTAGGCTTACTGTTAGGCTTAGGCCTAGGACTTTTAAAACCAGGAAGCCCTGGGCTCCAGGCACACTGCAGCTGCGAAAGGCATCCCAAGGGGAGCGCAAAAGTGACACAACTTGGCTGCCTCTGCTGCTATTCTCATGAGACCATCCCGAACCATAGGCTGATTTTCCTTCCTAGGGTTAAGGTTTGAGTTACGCCTAGGGTAAGGGTTCTATTAACCAGAAAGCCCTGAGTTCCAAGAACACAGCAGCTGCGAAGGACTACCCAAGAAGAGCGCAAAAGTACCACAACATGCCTGCCTCCACAGCTTTTTCCTTGGGGACATGCCTAATTCCTGGCTGATTTGCCTTTCTCGTCTTAGGGTTGGGGTTCGGGCTAGGGCTAGGATATTTTTAACTAGGAAGCCCTGAGTTCCAGGCTTACTACATCTGCAAAAAGCATCCCAAATGGAGTGCAGAAGTGCCACAACATGGCTGCTTTCACGGCTTTTCCCTTAGGAAGAACCCTAATACGCGGCTGATTTACCTTCCTAGGGTTACTGTTAGGCTTAGGCCTAGGACTTTTAAAACCAGGAAGCCCTGGGCTCCAGGCACATGCAGCTGCGAAAGGCATCCCAAGAGGGCCGCAGAAGCGACACAACTTGGCTGCCTCTGCTTCTATTCTCATGAGACCATCCTGAACCATAGGCTGATTTTCCTTCCTAGGGTTAAGGTTTGAGTTACGCCTAGGGTAAGAGTTCTATTAACCAGAAAGCCCTGAGTTCCAAGAACACAGCAGCTGCGAAGGACTACCCAAGAAGAGCGCAAAAGTACCACAACGTGCCTGCCTCCACAGCTTTTTCCTTGGGGACATGCCTAATTCCTGGCTGATTTGCCTTTCTCGTCTTAGGGTTGGGGTTCGGCCTAGGGCTAGGATTTTTTTAACTAGGAAGCCCTGAGTTCCAGGCTTACTGCATCTGCCAAAGGCATCCCAAAGGGAGTGCAGAAGTGCCACAACATGGCTGCTTTCACGGCTTTTCCCTTAGGAAGAACCCTAATACGCGGCTGATTTACCTTCCTAGGGTTACTGTTAGGCTTAGGCCTAGGACTTTTAAAACCAGGAAGCCCTGGGCTCCAAGCACACTGCAGCTGCGAAAGGCATCCCAAGGGGAGCGCAAAAGTGACACAACTTGGCTGCCTCTGCTGCTATTCTCATGAGACCATCCCGAACCATAGGCTGATTTTCCTTCCTAGGGTTAAGGTTTGAGTTACGCCTGGGGTAAGGGTTCTATTAACCAGAAAGCCCTGAGTTCCAAGAACACAGCAGCTGCGAAGGACTACCCAAGAAGAGCGCAAAAGTACCACAACATGCCTGCCTCCACAGCTTTTTCCTTGGGGACATGCCTAATTCCTGGCTGATTTGCCTTTCTCGTCTTAGGGTTGGGGTTCGGCCTAGGGCTAGGATTTTTAAAATCAGGAAGCCCTGAGTTCCAGGCACACTGGAGCTGTGAAAGGCAGACCAAAGTGAGTGCAGAAGTGCCACAACATGGCTGCTTTCACGGCTTTTTCCTTGGCAAGAAGCCTAACACCAGGCTTATTTCCCTTCCCAGGGTTACTGTTAGGCTTAGGCCTAGGGCTAGGATTTTTAAAACTAGGAAGCCCTGGGCTCCAGGCACACTGCAGCAGTTCAAGGCATCCCAAGGGGAGTACAAAAGTGCAACAACATGGCAGCTTTCACAGCTTTTTCCTTCCCACCATCCCAATACCTAGGCTGATTTATCTGCCTAGGGTTAGGGTTAGGGTTCAGACTAGGGCTTGGAGTTTTTTAACCAGGAAGCCCTGAGTTCCAGGCTTACTGCATCTGCCAAAGGCATCCCAAAGGGAGTGCAAAAGTGGCACAACATGGCTGCTTTCACAGCTTTTCCCTTAGGAAGAACCCTAATACCCGGCTGATTTACCTTCCTAGGGTTACTGTTAGGCTTAGGCCTAGGACTTTTAAAACCAGGAAGCCCTGGGCTCCAGGCATATGCAGCTGTTAAAGGCATCCCAAGAGGGCTGCAGAAGTGACACAACTTGGCTGCCTCTGCTTCTATTCTCATGAGACCATCCCGAACCATAGGCTGATTTTCCTTCCTAGGGTTAAGGTTTGAGTTACGCCTGGGGTAAGGGTTCTATTAACCAGAAAGCCCTGAGTTCCAAGAACACAGCAGCTGCGAAGGACTACCCAAGAAGAGCACAAAAGTACCACAACATGCCTGCGTCGATAGCTTTTTCCTTGGGGACATGCCTAATTCCTGGCTGATTTGCCTTTCTCGTCTTAGGGTTGGGGTTCGGCCTAGGGCTAGGATTTTTTTAACTAGGAAGCCCTGAGTTCCAGGCTTACTTCATCTGCAAAAAGCATCCCAAAGGGAGTGCAAAAGTGCCACAACATGGCTGCTTTCACGGCTTTTCCCTTAGGAAGAACCCTAATACCCGGCTGATTTACCTTCCTAGGGTTACTGTTAGGCTTAGGCCTAGGACTTTTAAAACCAGGAAGCCCTGGGCTCCAGGCATATGCAGCTGTTAAAGGCATCCCAAGAGGGCTGCAGAAGTGACACAACTTGGCTGCCTCTGCTTCTATTCTCATGAGACCATCCCGAACCATAGGCTGATTTTCCTTCCTAGGGTTAAGGTTTGAGTTACGCCTAGGGTAAGAGTTCTATTAACCAGAAAGCCCTGAGTTCCAAGAACACAGCAGCTGCGAAGGACTTCCCAAGAAGAGCGCAAAAGTACCACAACATGCCTGCCTCCACAGCTTTTTCCTTGGGGACATGCCTAATTCCTGGCTGATATGCCTTTCTCGTCTTAGGGTTGGGGTTCGGCCTAGGGCTAGGATTTTTAAAATCAGGAAGCCCTGAGTTCCAGGCACACTGGAGCTGTGAAAGGCATCCAAAAGGGAGTGCAAAAGTGCCACAACATGGTTGCTTTCGCGGCTTTTTCCTTGGCAAGAAGCTTAACACCAGGCTGATTTCCCTTCCCTTGGTTACTGTTAGGCTTAGGCCTAGGGCTAGGATTTTTAAAACTAGGAAGCCCTTAGCTCCAGGCACACTGCAGCTGTTCAAGGCATCCCAAGGGGAGTACAAAAGTGCAACAACATGGCAGCTTTCACAGCTTTTTCCTTGGCACCATCCCTATACCTAGGCTGATTTATCTGCCTAGGGTTAGGGTTAGGGTTCAGCCTAGGGCTTGGAGTTTTTTAACCAGGAAGCCCTGAGTTCCAGGCTTACTGCATCTGCCAAAGGCATCCCAAAGGGAGTGCAGAAGTGCCACAACATGGCTGCTTTCACGGCTTTTCCCTTAGGAAGAACCCTAATACGCGGCTGATTTACCTTCCTAGGGTTACTGTTAGGCTTAGGCCTAGGACTTTTAAAACCAGGAAGCCCTGGGCTCCAGGCACACTGCAGCTGCGAAAGGCATCCCAAGGGGAGCGCAAAAGTGACACAACTTGGCTGCCTCTGCTGCTATTCTCATGAGACCATCCCGAACCATAGGCTGATTTTCCTTCCTAGGCTTAAGGTTTGAGTTACACCTGGGGTAAGGGTTCTATTAACCAGAAAGCCCTGAGTTCCAAGAACACAGCAGCTGCGAAGGACTACCCAAGAAGAGCGCAAAAGTACCACAACATGCCTGCCTCCACAGCTTTTTCCTTGGGGACATGCCTAATTCCTGGCTGATTTGCCTTTCTCGTCTTAGGGTTGGGGTTTGGCCTAGGGCTAGGATTTTTTTAACTAGGAAGCCCTGAGTTCCAGGCTTACTTCATCTGCAAAAAGCATCCCAAAGGGAGTGCAGAAGTGCCACAACATGGCTGCTTTCACTGCTTTTTCCTTGGCAAGATGCCTAACACCAGGCTGATTTCCCTTCCCAGGGTTACTGTAAGGCTTAGGCCTAGGGCTAGGATTTTTAAAACTAGGAAGCCATGGGCTCCAGGCACATGCAGCAGTTCAAGGCATCCCAAGGGGAGTACAAAAGTGCAACAACATGGCAGCTTTCACAGCTTTTTCCTTGGCACCATCCCTATACCTAGGCTGACTTATCTGCCGAGGGTTAGGGTTAGGCTTCAGCCTAGGGCTTGGAGATTTTAACCCGGAAGCCCTGAGTTCCAGGCTTACTGCATCTGCCAAAGGCATCCCAAAGGGAGTGCAAAAGTGCCACAACATGGCTGCTTTCACAGCTTTTCCCTTAGGAAGAACCCTAATACCCGGCTGATTTACCTTCCTAGGGTTACTGTTAGGCTTAGGCCTAGGACTTTTAAAACCAGGAAGCCCTGGGCTCCAGGCATATGCAGCTGTTAAAGGCATCCCAAGAGGGCTGCAGAAGTGACACAACTTGGCTGCCTCTGCTTCTATTCTCATGAGACCATCCCGAACCATAGGCTGATTTTCCTTCCTAGGGTTAAGGTTTGAGTTACGCCTAGGGTAAGAGTTCTATTAACCAGAAAGCCCTGAGTTCCAAGAACACAGCATCTGCGAAGGACTACCCAAGAAGAGCGCAAAAGTACCACAACGTGCCTGCCTCCACAGCTTTTTCCTTGGGGACATGCCTAATTCCTGGCTGATTTGCCTTTCTCGTCTTAGGGTTGGGGTTCGGGGTAGGGCTAGGATATTTTTAACTAGGAAGCCCTGAGTTCCAGGCTTACTGCATCTGCCAAAGGCATCCCAAAGGGAGTGCAGAAGTGCCACAACATGGCTGCTTTCACGGCTTTCCCCTTAGGAAGAACCCTAATACCCAGCTGATTTACCTTCCTAGGCTTACTGTTAGGCTTAGGCCTAGGACTTTTAAAACCAGGAAGCCCTGGGCTCCAGGCACACTGCAGCTGCGAAAGGCATCCCAAGGGGAGCGCAAAAGTGACACAACTTGGCTGCCTCTGCTGCTATTCTCATGAGACCATCCCGAACCATAGGCTGA
The DNA here is from genome assembly GCA_036010785.1 of Ammospiza maritima maritima. Classification (NCBI taxonomy): domain Eukaryota; kingdom Metazoa; phylum Chordata; class Aves; order Passeriformes; family Passerellidae; genus Ammospiza; species Ammospiza maritima. The sequence continues at coordinate 6,772,761 of CM069694.1, forward strand.
TTTTCCTTCCTAGGGTTAAGGTTTGAGTTACGCCTAGGGTAAGGGTTCTATTAACCAGAAAGCCCTGAGTTCCAAGAACACAGCAGCTGCGAAGGACTACCCAAGAAGAGCGCAAAAGTACCACAACATGCCTGCCTCCACAGCTTTTTCCTTGGGGACATGCCTAATTCCTGGCTGATTTGCCTTTCTCCTCTTAGGGTTGGGGTTCGGCCTAGGGCTAGGATTTTTTTAACTAGGAAGCCCTGAGTTCCAGGCTTACTTCATCTGCAAAAAGCATCCCAAAGGGAGTGCAAAAGTGCCACAACATGGCTGCTTTCACGGCTTTTCCCTTAGGAAGAACCCTAATACGCGGCTGATTTACCTTCCTAGGGTTACTGTTAGGCTTAGGCCTAGGACTTTTAAAACCAGGAAGCCCTGGGCTCCAGGCACATGCAGCTGCGAAAGGCATCCCAAGAGGGCCGCAGAAGCGACACAACTTGGCTGCCTCTGCTTCTATTCTCATGAGACCATCCTGAAACATAGGCTGATTTTCCTTCCTAGGGTTAAGGTTTGAGTTACGCCTAGGGTAAGAGTTCTATTAACCAGAAAGACCTGAGTTCCAAGAACACAGCATCTGCGAAGGACTACCCAAGAAGAGCGCAAAAGTACCACAACGTGCCTGCCTCCACAGCTTTTTCCTTGGGGACATGCCTAATTCCTGGCTGATTTACCTTTCTCGTCTTAGGGTTGGTGTTCGGGCTAGGGCTAGGATTTTTTTAACTAGGAAGCCCTGAGTTCCAGGCTTACTGCATCTGCCAAAGGCATCCCAAAGGGAGTGCAGAAGTGCCACAACATGGCTGCTTTCACGGCTTTTCCCTTAGGAAGAACCCTAATACGCGGCTGATTTACCTTCCTAGGGTTACTGTTAGGCTTAGGCCTAGGACTTTTAAAACCAGGAAGCCCTGGGCTCCAGGCACACTGCAGCTGCGAAAGGCATCCCAAGGGGAGCGCAAAAGTGACACAACTTGGCTGCCTCTGCTGCTATTCTCATGAGACCATCCCGAACCATAGGCTGATTTTCCTTCCTAGGGTTAAGGTTTGAGTTACGCCTGGGGTAAGGGTTCTATTAACCAGAAAGCCCTGAGTTCCAAGAACACAGCAGCTGCGAAGGACTAGCCAAGAAGAGCGCAAAAGTACCACAACATGCCTGCCTCCACAGCTTTTTCCTTGGGGACATGCCTAATTCCTGGCTGATTTGCCTTTCTCGTCTTAGGGTTGGGGTTCGGCCTAGGGCTAGGATTTTTTTAACTAGGAAGCCCTGAGTTCCAGGCTTACTTCATCTGCAAAAAGCATCCCAAAGGGAGTGCAGAAGGCCACAACATGGCTGCTTTCACGGCTTTTCCCTTAGGAAGAACCCTAATACGCGGCTGATTTACCTTCCTAGGGTTACTGTTAGGCTTAGGCCTAGGACTTTTAAAACCAGGAAGCCCTGGGCTCCAGGCACATGCAGCTGCGAAAGGCATCCCAAGAGGGCCGCAGAAGCGACACAACTTGGCTGCCTCTGCTTCTATTCTCATGAGACCATCCGGAACCATAGGCTGATTTTCCTTCCTAGGGTTAAGGTTTGAGTTACGCCTAGGGTAAGAGTTCTATTAACCAGAAAGACCTGAGTTCCAAGAACACAGCAGCTGCGAAGGACTACCCAAGAAGAGCGCAAAAGTACCACAACGTGCCTGCCTCCACAGCTTTTTCCTTGGGGACATGCCTAATTCCTGGCTGATTTGCCTTTCTCGTCTTAGGGTTGGGGTTCGGGCTAGGGCTAGGATATTTTTAACTAGGAAGCCCTGAGTTCCAGGCTTACTGCATCTGCCAAAGGCATCCCAAAGGGAGTGCAGAAGTGCCACAACATGGCTGCTTTCACGGCTTTTCCCTTAGGAAGAACCCTAATACGCGGCTGATTTACCTTCCTAGGGTTACTGTTAGGCTTAGGCCTAGGACTTTTAAAACCAGGAAGCCCTGGGCTCCAGGCACACTGCAGCTGCGAAAGGCATCCCAAGGGGAGCGCAAAAGTGACACAACTTGGCTGCCTCTGCTGCTATTCTCATGAGACCATCCCGAACCATAGGCTGATTTTCCTTCCTAGGGTTAAGGTTTGAGTTACGCCTGGGGTAAGGGTTCTATTAACCAGAAAGCCCTTAGTTCCAAGAACACAGCAGCTGCGAAGGACTACCCAAGAAGAGCGCAAAAGTACCACAACATGCCTGCCTCCACAGCTTTTTCCTTGGGGACATGCCTAATTCCTGGCTGATTTGCCTTTCTCGTCTTAGGGTTGGGGTTCGGCCTAGGGCTAGGATTTTTAAAATCAGGAAGCCCTGAGTTCCAGGCACACTGGAGCTGTGAAAGGCATCCAAAAGGGAGTGCAGAAGTGCCACAACATGGCTGCTTTCACGGCTTTTTCTTGGCAAGAAGCCTAACAACAGGCTGATTTCCCTTCCCAGGGTTACTGTAAGGCTTAGGCCTAGGGCTAGGACTTTTAAAACTAGGAAGCCCTGGGCTCCAGGCACATGCAGCAGTTCAAGTCATTCCAAGGGGAGTACAAAAGTGCAACAACATGGCAGCTTTCACAGCTTTTTCCTTGGCACCATCCCTATACCTAGGCTGATTTATCTGCCTAGGGTTAGGGTTAGGGTTCACCCTAGGGCTTGGAGATTTTAACCCGGAAGCCCTGAGTTCCAGGCTTACTTCATCTGCAAAAAGCATCCCAAAGGGAGTGCATAAGGCCACAACATGGCTGCTTTCACGGCTTTTCCCTTAGGAAGAACCCTAATACGCGGCTGATTTACCTTCCTAGGGTTACTGTTAGGCTTAGGCCTAGGACTTTTAAAACCAGGAAGCCCTGGGCTCCAGGCACATGCAGCTGCGAAAGGCATCCCAAGAGGGCCGCAGAAGCGACACAACTTGGCTGCCTCTGCTTCTATTCTCATGAGACCATCCGGAACCATAGGCTGATTTTCCTTCTTAGGGTTAAGGTTTGAGTTACGCCTAGGGTAAGAGTTCTATTAACCAGAAAGACCTGAGTTCCAAGAACACAGCAGCTGCGAAGGACTACCCAAGAAGAGCGCAAAAGTACCACAACGTGCCTGCCTCCACAGCTTTTTCCTTGGGGACATGCCTAATTCCTGGCTGATTTGCCTTTCTCGTCTTAGGGTTGGGGTTCGGGCTAGGGCTAGGATATTTTTAACTAGGAAGCCCTGAGTTCCAGGCTTACTGCATCTGCCAAAGGCATCCCAAAGGGAGTGCAGAAGTGCCACAACATGGCTGCTTTCACGGCTTTTCCCTTAGGAAGAACCCTAATACGCGGCTGATTTACCTTCCTAGGGTTACTGTTAGGCTTAGGCCTAGGACTTTTAAAACCAGGAAGCCCTGGGCTCCAGGCACACTGCAGCTGCGAAAGGCATCCCAAGAGGGCCGCAGAAGCGTCACAACTTGGCTGCCTCTGCTTCTATTCTCATGAGACCATCCCGAACCATAGGCTGATTTTCCTTCCTAGGGTTAAGGTTTGAGTTACGCCTGGGGTAAGGGTTCTATTAACCAGAAAGCCCTGAGTTCCAAGAACACAGCAGCTGCGAAGGACTACCCAAGAAGAGCGCAAAAGTACCACAACATGCCTGCCTCCACAGCTTTTTCCTTGGGGACATGCCTAATTCCTGGCTGATTTGCCTTTCTCGTCTTAGGGTTGGGGTTCGGCCTAGGGCTAGGATTTTTAAAATCAGGAAGCCCTGAGTTCCAGGCACACTGGAGCTGTGAAAGGCATCCAAAAGGGAGTGCAGAAGTGCCACAACATGGCTGCTTTCACGGCTTTTTCTTGGCAAGAAGCCTAACACCAGGCTGATTTCCCTTCCCAGGGTTACTGTAAGGCTTAGGCCTAGGGCTAGGATTTTTAAAACTAGGAAGCCCTTAGATCCAGGCACACTGCAGCTGTTCAAGGCATCCCAAGGGGAGTAAAAAAGTGCAACAACATGGCAGCTTTCACAGCTTTTTCCTTGGCACCATCCCTATACCTAGGCTGATTTATCTGCCTAGGGTTAGGGTTAGGGTTCACCCTAGGGCTTGGAGATTTTAACCCGGAAGCCCTGAGTTCCAGGCTTACTGCATCTGCCAAAGGCATCCCAAAGGGAGTGCAAAAGTGCCACAACATGGCTGCTTTCACGGCTTTTCCCTTAGGAAGAACCCTAATACGCGGCTGATTTACCTTCCTAGGGTTACTGTTAGGCTTAGGCCTAGGACTTTTAAAACCAGGAAGCCCTGGGCTCCAGGCACATGCAGCTGCGAAAGGCATCCCAAGAGGGCCGCAGAAGCGACACAACTTGGCTGCCTCTGCTTCTATTCTCATGAGACCATCCTGAACCATAGGCTGATTTTCCTTCCTAGGGTTAAGGTTTGAGTTACGCCTAGGGTAAGAGTTCTATTAACCAGAAAGACCTGAGTTCCAAGAACACAGCATCTGCGAAGGACTACCCAAGAAGAGCGCAAAAGTACCACAACGTGCCTGCCTCCACAGCTTTTTCCTTGGGGACATGCCTAATTCCTGGCTGATTTGCCTTTCTCGTCTTAGGGTAGGGGTTCGGCCTAGGGCTAGGATTTTTTTAACTAGGAAGCCCTGAGTTCCAGGCTTACTTCATCTGCCAAAAGCATCCCAAAGGGAGTGCAGAAGTGCCACAACATGGCTGCTTTCACGGCTTTTCCCTTAGGAAGAACCCTAATACGCGGCTGATTTACCTTCCTAGGGTTACTGTTAGGCTTAGGCCTAGGACTTTTAAAACCAGGAAGCCCTGGGCTCCAGGCACATGCAGCTGCGAAAGGCATCCCAAGAGGGCCGCAGAAGCGACACAACTTGGCTGCCTCTGCTTCTATTCTCATGAGACCATCCTGAACCATAGGCTGATTTTCCTACCTAGGGTTAAGGTTTGAGTTACGCCTAGGGTAAGAGTTCTATTAACCAGAAAGACCTGAGTTCCAAGAACACAGCATCTGCGAAGGACTACCCAAGAAGAGCGCAAAAGTACCACAACGTGCCTGCCTCCACAGCTTTTTCCTTGGGGACATGCCTAATTCCTGGCTGATTTGCCTTTCTCGTCTTAGGGTTGGGGTTCGGGCTAGGGCTAGGATATTTTTAACTAGGAAGCCCTGACTTCCAGGGTTACTGCATCTGCCAAAGGCATCCCAAAGGGAGTGCAGAAGTGCCACAACATGGCTGCTTTCACGGCTTTTCCCTTAGGAAGAACCCTAATACGCGGCTGATTTACCTTCCTAGGGTTACTGTTAGGCTTAGGCCTAGGACTTTTAAAACCAGGAAGCCCTGGGCTCCAGGCACACTGCAGCTGCAAAAGGCATCCCAAGGGGAGCGCAAAAGTGACACAACTTGGCTGCCTCTGCTGCTATTCTCATGAGACCATCCCGAACCATAGGCTGATTTTCCTTCCTAGGGTTAAGGTTTGAGTTACGCCTGGGGTAAGGGTTCTATTAACCAGAAAGCCCTGAGTTCCAAGAACACAGCAGCTGCGAAGGACTACCCAAGAAGAGCACAAAAGTACCACAACATGCCTGCCTCCACAGCTTTTTCCTTGGGGACATGCCTAATTCCTGGCTGATTTGCCTTTCTCCTCTTAGGGTTGGGGTTCGGCCTAGGGCTAGGATTTTTAAAATCAGGAAGCCCTGAGTTCCAGGCACACTGGAGCTGTGAAAGGCATCCAAAAGGGAGTGCAAAAGTGCAACAACATGGTTGCTTTCGCGGATTTTCCTTGGCAAGAAGCTTAACACCAGGCTGATTTCCCTTCCCTTGGTTACTGTTAGGCTTAGGCCTAGGGCTAGGATTTTTAAAACTAGGAAGCCCTTAGCTCCAGGCACACTGCAGCTGCGAAAGGCATCCCAAGGGGAGCGCAAAAGTGACACAACTTGGCTGCCTCTGCTGCTATTCTCATGAGACCATCGTGAACCATAGGCTGATTTTCCTTCCTAGGGTTTAGGTTTGAGTTACGCCTCGGGTAAGGGTTCTATTAACCAGAAAGCCCTGAGTTCCAAGAACACAGCAGCTGCGAAGGACTACCCAAGAAGAGCGCAAAAGTACCACAACATGCCTGCCTCCACAGCTTTTTCCTTGGGGACATGCCTAATTCCTGGCTGATTTGCCTTTCTCGTCTTAGGGTTGGGGTTCGGCCTAGGGCTAGGATTTTTTTAACTAGGAAGCCCTGAGTTCCAGGCTTACTTCATCTGCAAAAAGCATCCCAAAGGGAGTGCAAAAGTGCCACAACATGGCTGCTTTCCCGGCTTTTCCCTTAGGAAGAACCCTAATACGCGGCTGATTTACCTTCCTTGGGTTACTGTTAGGCTTAGGCCTAGGACTTTTAAAACCAGGAAGCCCTGGGCTCCAGGCACATGCAGCTGCGAAAGGCATCCCAAGAGGGCCGCAGAAGCGACACAACTTGGCTGCCTCTGCTTCTATTCTCATGAGACCATCCTGAACCATAGGCTGATTTTCCTTCCTAGGGTTAAGGTTTGAGTTACGCCTAGGGTAAGAGTTCTATTAACCAGAAAGACCTGAGTTCCAAGAACACAGCAGCTGCGAAGGACTACCCAAGAAGAGCGCAAAAGTACCACAACGTGCCTGCCTCCACAGCTTTTTCCTTGGGGACATGCCTAATTCCTGGCTGATTTGCCTTTCTCGTCTTAGGGTTGGGGTTCGGGCTAGGGCTAGGATATTTTTAACTAGGAAGCCCTGAGTTCCAGGCTTACTGCATCTGCCAAAGGCATCCCAAAGGGAGTGCAGAAGTGCCACAACATGGCTGCTTTCACGGCTTTTCCCTTAGGAAGAACCCTAATACGCGGCTGATTTACCTTCCTAGGGTTACTGTTAGGCTTAGGCCTAGGACTTTTAAAACCAGGAAGCCCTGGGCTCCAGGCACACTGCAGCTGCGAAAGGCATCCCAAGGGGAGCGCAAAAGTGACACAACTTGGCTGCCTCTGCTGCTATTCTCATGAGACCATCCCGAACCATAGGCTGATTTTCCTTCCTAGGGTTAAGGTTTGAGTTACGCCTGGGGTAAGGGTTCTATTAACCAGAAAGCCCTGAGTTCCAAGAACACAGCAGCTGCGAAGGACTACCCAAGAAGAGCGCAAAAGTACCACAACATGCCTGCCTCCACAGCTTTTTCCTTGGGGACATGCCTAATTCCTGGCTGATTTGCCTTTCTCGTCTTAGGGTTGGGGTTCGGCCTAGGTCTAGGATTTTTTTAACTAGGAAGCCCTGAGTTCCAGGCTTACTTCATCTGCAAAAAGCATCCCAAAGGGAGTGCAAAAGTGCCACAACATGGCTGCTTTCACGGCTTTTCCCTTAGGAAGAACCCTAATACGCGGCTGATTTACCTTCCTAGGGTTACTGTTAGGCTTAGGCCTAGGACTTTTAAAACCAGGAAGCCCTGGGCTCCAGGCACATGCAGCTGCGAAAGGCATCCCAAGAGGGCCGCAGAAGCGTCACAACTTGGCTGCCTCTGCTTCTATTCTCATGAGACCATCCTGAACCATAGGCTGATTTTCCTTCCTAGGGTTAAGGTTTGAGTTACGCCTAGGGTAAGTGTTCTATTAACCAGAAAGACCTGAGTTCCAAGAACACAGCATCTGCGAAGGACTACCCAAGAGCGCAAAAGTACCACAACGTGCCTGCCTCCACAGCTTTTTCCTTGGGGACATGCCTAATTCCTGGCTGATTTGCCTTTCTCGTCTTAGGGTTGGGGTTCGGGCTAGGGCTAGGATTTTTTTAACTAGGAAGCCCTGAGTTCCAGGCTTACTTCATCGGCAAAAAGCATCCCAAAGGGAGTGCAGAAGGCCACAACATGGCTGCTTTCACGGCTTTTTCCTTGGCAAGAAGCCTAACACCAGGCTGATTTCCCTTCCCAGGGTTACTGTAAGGCTTAGGCCTAGGGCTAGGATTTTTAAAACTAGGAAGCCCTGGGCTCCAGGCACATGCAGCAGTTCAAGGCATCCCAAGGGGAGTACAAAAGTGCAACAACATGGCAGCTTTCACAGCTTTTTCCTTGGCACCATCCCTATACCTAGGCTGATTTATCTGCCTAGGGTTAGGGTTAGGGTTCACCCTAGGGCTTGGAGATTTTAACCCGGAAGCCCTGAGTTCCAGGCTTACTGCATCTGCCAAAGGCATCCCAAAGGGAGTGCAAAAGTGCCACAACATGGCTGCTTTCACAGCTTTTCCCTTAGGAAGAACCCTAATACCCGGCTGATTTACCTTCCTAGGGTTACTGTTAGGCTTAGGCCTAGGACTTTTAAAACCAGGAAGCCCTGGGCTCCAGGCATATGCAGGTGTTAAAGGCATCCCAAGAGGGCCACAGAAGTGACACAACTTGGCTGCCTCTGCTTCTATTCTCATGAGACCATCCCGAACCATAGGCTGATTTTCCTTCCTAGGGTTAAGGTTTGAGTTACGCCTAGGGTAAGAGTTCTATTAACCAGAAAGCCCTGAGTTCCAAGAACACAGCAGCTGCGAAGGACTTCCCAAGAAGAGCGCAAAAGTACCACAACATGCCTGCCTCCACAGCTTTTTCCTTGGGGACATGCCTAATTCCTGGCTGATTTGCCTTTCTCGTCTTAGGGTTGGGGTTCGGCCTAGGGCTAGGATTTTTAAAATCAGGAAGCCCTGAGTTCCAGGCACACTGGAGCTGTGAAAGGCATCCAAAAGGGAGTGCAAAAGTGCCACAACATGGTTGCTTTCGCGGCTTTTTCCTTGACAAGAAGCTTAACACCAGGGTCATTTCCCTTCCCTTGGTTACTGTTAGGCTTAGGCCTAGGGCTAGGATTTTTAAAACTAGGAAGCCCTTAGCTCCAGGCACACTGCAGCTGTTCAAGGCATCCCAAGGGGAGTACAAAAGTGCAACAACATGGCAGCTTTCACAGCTTTTTCCTTGGCACCATCCCTATACCTAGGCTGATTTATCTGCCTAGGGTTAGGGTTAGGGTTCAGCCTAGGGCTTGGAGTTTTTTAACCAGGAAGCCCTGAGTTCCAGGCTTACTGCATCTGCCAAAGGCATCCCAAAGGGAGTGCAGAAGTGCCACAACATGGCTGCTTTCACGGCTTTTCCCTTAGGAAGAACCCTAATACCCGGCTGATTTACCTTCCTAGGGTTACTGTTAGGCTTAGGCCTAGGACTTTTAAAACCAGGAAGCCCTGGGCTCCAGGCACACTGCAGCTGCGAAAGGCATCCCAAGGGGAGCGCAAAAGTGACACAACTTGGCTGCCTCTGCTGCTATTCTCATGAGACCATCCCGAACCATAGGCTGATTTTCCTTCCTAGGGTTAAGGTTTGACTTACGCCTAGGGTAAGGGTTCTATTAACCAGAAAGCCCTGAGTTCCAAGAACACAGCAGCTGCGAAGGACTACCCAAGAAGAGCGCAAAAGTACCACAACATGCCTGCCTCCACAGCTTTTTCCTTGGGGACATGCCTAATTCCTGGCTGATTTGCCTTTCTCGTCTTAGGGTTGGGGTTCGGCCTAGGGCTAGGATTTTAAAAATCAGGAAGCCCTGAGTTCCAGGCACACTGGAGCTGTGAAAGGCATCCAAAAGGGAGTGCAGAAGTGCCACAACATGGCTGCTTTCACGGCTTTTTCTTGGCAAGAAGCCTAACACCAGGCTGATTTCCCTTCCCAGGGTTACTGTAAGGCTTAGGCCTAGGGCTAGGATTTTTAAAAATAGGAAGCCCTGGGCTCCAGGCACATACAGCAGTTCAAGGCATCCCAAGGGGGGTACAAAAGTGCAACAACATGGCAGCTTTCACAGTTTTTTCCTTGGCACCATCCTATACCTAGGCTGATTTATCTGCCTAGGGTTAGGGTTAGGCTTCACCCTAGGGCTTGGAGATTTTAACCCGGAAGCCCTGAGTTCCAGGCTTACTGCATCTGCCAAAGGCATCCCAAAGGGAGTGCAAAAGTGCCTCAACATGGCTGCTTTCATGGCTTTTCCCTTAGGAAGAACCCTAATACTCGGCTGATTTACCTTGCTAGGGTTACTGTTAGGCTTAGGCCTAGGACTTTTAAAACCAGGAAGCCCTGGGCTCCAGTCACACTGCAGCTGCGAAAGGCATCCCAAGGGGAGCGCAAAAGTGACACAACTTGGCTGCCACCACTGATATTTCCATGAGACCATCCCGAACCATAGGCTGATTTTCCTTCCTAGGGTGAAGGTTTGAGTTACGCCTAGGGTAAGGGTTCTATTAACCAGAAAGCCCTGAGTTCCAAGAACACAGCAGCTGCGAAGGACTTCCCAAGAAGAGCGCAAAAGTACCACAACATGCCTGCCTCCACAGCTTTTTCCTTGGGGACATGCCTAATTCCTGGCTGATTTGCCTTTCTCGTCTTAGGGTTGGGGTTCGGCCTAGGGCTAGGATTTTTTTAACTAGGAAGCCCTGAGTTCCAGGCTTACTTCATCTGCCAAAGGCATCCCAAAGGGAGTGCAGAAGTGCCACAACATGGCTGCTTTCACGGCTTTTCCCTTAGGAAGAACCCTAATACGCGGCTGATTTACCTTCCTAGGGTTACTGTTAGGCTTAGGCCTAGGACTTTTAAAACCAGGAAGCCCTGGGCTCCAGGCACACTGCAGCTGCGAAAGGCATCCCAAGGGGAGCGCAAAAGTGACGCAACTTGGCTGCCACCACTGATATTTCCATGAGACCATCCCGAACCATAGGCTGATTTTCCTTCCTAGGGTTAAGGTTTGAGTTACGCCTAGGGTAAGGGTTCTATTAACCAGAAAGACCTGAGTTCCAAGAACACAGCAGCTGCGAAGGACTACCCAAGAAGAGCGCAAAAGTACCACAACATGCCTGCCTCCACAGCTTTTTCCTTGGGGACATGCCTAATTCCTGGCTGATTTGCCTTTCTCGTCTTAGGGTTGGGGTTCGGCCTAGGGCTAGGATTTTTAAAATCAGGAAGCCCTGAGTTCCAGGCACACTGGAGCTGTGAAAGGCATCCAAAAGGGAGTGCAAAAGTGCCACAACATGGCTGCTTTCACAGCTTTTTCCTTGGCAAGAAGCCTAACACCAGGCTGATTTCCCTTCCCAGGGTTACTCTAAGGCTTAGGCCTAGGGCTAGGATTTTTAAAACTAGGAAGCCCTTAGCTCCAGGCACACTGCAGCTGTTCAAGGCATCCCAAGAGGGCCGCAGAAGTGACACAACTTGGCTGCCTCTGCTGCTATTCTCATGAGTCCATCCCGAACCATAGGCTGATTTTCCTTCCTAGGGTGAGGGTTAGAGTTACGCCTAGGGTTAGTGTTTTTTTAACCAGAAAGCCCTGAGTTCCAAGAACACAGCAGCTGCCAAGGACTACCCAAGAGGAGGGGAAAAGTGCCACAACATGGCTGCCTCCAGCGCTTTTTCCTTGGGACCATCATTGAACCTAGGCTGATTTTCTTGCCTCCAGTTGCACCTATGGTCACGCCAAGAGATAGGGATTTTAAATCAGTAAACCCTGAGCTCCAGACCCAGTGCAGCTGCAAAAGGCTTCCCAAGGGCAGCCAAAAATTGCCTCAACATGCTCCTTCCAGTGCTTTTTTCCTTGGGAACATCCCTATACCCAGGCTGATTTATCTGCCTAGGGTTAGGGTTAGGGTTCAGCCTAGAGATAGGATTTTTTCCAACAGGAAGCCCTGAATTCCAGGCACACTGGAGCTGTTAAAGGCAGTGTTCTACGTCAACCGCAACTTAGTCTGAAATAAATGCTTTTTCCCTGAGAGCATCTGAGAGGTTTGCATGAAGCACTGATATCTGACATTTGCAATTTTGAATAGGAGAGGAGAAAGAAAATGGGAAGAAGTTTTTAATTTTAGTGGTTTCAATGTTAATTTCCGTACACTTTTTCAAAACTTGTCAGCTCAAATGCCCATCAACATCTTTTAGTCATCTGTAAGTCAGTATTCATATAAAATGTGCTTCAAATCAAAAGAATTTCAAATTTGCACTCCAAATTTCTATGCCTAGATTTATGATTTCCTACACATATTAGATGAAAGGAAGGCCTTTTTTACTGTGGGAGTGCTGGAACACTGGAACAGGTTGCCCAGGGAAGTTGTGGGTGTCCCATCCCTGAAAGTATTCAAGGTCAGCTTGGACGGGGCTTGGAGCAGCAACAAAGGAGAAGCTTGGTGGTAGAGAAACAAAGTTGGACTATAGAAGAAACTGGGATTGAAGTATAGGAGCAAGTTTTCTCTCAGCTCTTGGGGTAAATTCAAAGTTGTACAAAATGACATTTATCTGTGCTATTCACTACTGTAACAGAAATGTTCATGAAAACTGTACAGAAGATAGCAAATTTTAAAAGAGATAAGAATTACAGCATAAAATCCATGGGATGGGTTATAACATGAGACACTCTCTAAGAGAAAATCTCTGTGTTTCAGCACTTCATCATGGTAAGATTTCATGAAGTGCCAAAGAAGGCGGCAAAATATCATTCGGGACGTTATTTCCTGGAATTCAGCCTGGCCATTAGTAGGAACTGGGTTTGAACACATCATGTAGATATACCACACACACTTTCCCTTCACTGAAAAATGACTGTTTCCAACGAAGAAGCAATTGACGATCAAAATTGATTGAAAGCATCTTAAACATGTCAAGTATTTCATTGTAGATGATCTGTGATCCAAATGCTTCTTCCACCTTCGAGAGGGACAGAACAATTCTTCCATATCATGATGGTTTAAAATTGTATCAACCAATGTTTTCTGCTGAAAAGATAGCATCTATTTTTTTCTATTTTTGGAAGAAAATATTCCTAGACATACAACAGGTGAGAACTAAGTAATTTTAAAGAAACAAATGAAAAGAAAATATTCTGTAAATAGAATGAAATGAAAAGCTGTGTTTTAAATAGGAGCTAAATATGAAACAGAATTTTTGTACCAGGCATTTGAATTACTGCACCAGCTCTTTTGCCCATCAAGAGAGGCGTTTAGCATTTCAGTCTTTTCCAAGGTGTTCATGATCTGCTATGCTGATCTCTGTGTGTGCCTAGGTGTGTGTGGAAGGGGGGGCATGTGAAGGGGAGTGTGTATGTTTGCTTTACAATTGTTGTGGCAGATTCATGCCTCAGCTCCACATTTTGTTTTAGAAAGGTCACACAGAGTGGATGTGAAGTTTACTATCAACAAGAGATCAATTCCCAAATCATCCATTTCACTCTACCTTATAAATCATGTGCTTTGTTGCATATTTTATCAAATCTACTTTCAAGCCAGATGGAGGAAGGAGGATGTGGCAATCCCTCCACCATCTTGCAACTTTTATGCAAGTAGGTTTTCAAGAAAATCATCATTTCTCTTGGAAATATGTCTGGAACAGGCATGATGGTAGTGTCAACCTGTTGGAGTTTTTGTTGCTGGAAGAAGTTATAGAAAAGGATTGGTTTTTACATTGACCAGTTACTGAATCAAGCTCAGGAATACATTGGAAATTCAACTGGGGCTTCCTTTCCCCGGCAGACTACTTCTAGAACGAGCTTGTACACTGAAGCTTACTCTTTTGCCCTCTTTTTGTTTCTTTCCTATTTTCTTGGCTTCTTTGCCACTCTCTAGACAATTTTGGAACTTTTTTCCCAACTCAAATGGTTTCAATAGTCTGATTGTGATCATACATTTTTACAAGGAATTTTTAAAATCTTTCCTCCAGTTAAGAAAGTCAAGGACTTAGGTCTTTTTCTTCCCTTATCAATATTGCAATGAAATTGATAAGTAAAGACCAACTCTTTCTTTTTGTTTTTAACCCAAGCAGATAATTCCCATCCATTCATCCATTTGGTGGACCAATGGTTGCCATTCTGATGGAAGTTGTCACTTCTTAACAGTAGCCATTCTGTGACTATGTTGACAGCACTTTGGGTGAAGATCCTAACTGGTCTTAGATACACATAGGGAGAAATTTGCTCAGCCAGTGTCAGTCTTAAGCATGCGTATCAGAAGATCTTTCTAGAGCTGGGAATTTTCCCATGAAAGGGATTCAGTTAGGGAAGAGACACTTGCCCCAGAGGTTTACATTCTTCTTGAAGACTGCTTAAGGAACTTAGATGCCATGTCCATTTGGATCTGTGTCTGCACAGAACTTTGTCATGCCAGTGCTTGAAATGCATCTTGAAGAGAATTCACTAGCACAGAATGAATGAGAGTGGAAGGGGTTGGTGGGGCTAACCAGGCCCAACCCCCCTGCCTAAACCAGGATACCTAGAGCCTCTTGCCCAGGATTCTATCTGGGTGTACTTTTAATGTCTTCAAAGATCCAGGCTCCACAATCTTTCTGGGCAGTCTGTGCCGTGGTTCACTCACCCTCACAGTAAAGAATCATTTCCTGATGTTCCTGTATTTCAGTGTGTGCCCACTGCCTCTTGTCTTTTCACTCAGCATCACTGAAAAGACACTGATTCCCTCCCCTTTGCACTATTGCTTCCATATGGATGTGTGCTGCCATGTAGAGATATGTCAAAAACCTCCCTGAAGCCCAGGCAGATAATATTCCCTTCATCTACCAGTCAAGTTAATTCATCAGAGGAGTTTAAAGTTATGTTCAGCATGAAATGCCCCTGAAAAATCATGCTAACTACATTATTGTGTCGTCTTTCATGTGCCTGGCAAGGTTTTCCAGGAAGAGCTGCTTCATCAACTTCCTGGGTATAAAAAAGAGGCTGGCTGGTTTGTACGATTGCGAGTCCTCCTAAATGCCTTTTTTGAAGATGAGTGTAATTTGCTTACATCCAGTCCTTAGCCTCTCTTGTCGTCTACATCTTAGCAAAAAGCTTTTCTACTATGTCCGGCGAGGAGAAATTGTGCCAGCACAGAAAACATCTCCTATCGTGTTCTAGACGTTGCACGGAGGTGTGCCGAGTGTTTGGCATGAAGAAAAGAAAACTTGTCCAAAACAGCTTCCAATCGAATGTTCATGTGATTGGAAAAGTCAGGGGAGTGCAAAGGTACTGTTTTCTATCAGTTGGCAAGCTGCGCACAAAATCCCAGTGTTGTACAGCTTCCTTCTTCACCTTTCCGAAGGTGCCGCTCTCTCCGGCTCCCGGAGGCGAAGAAGCGGCTTCTTCACGCAAAGACGATTGTGCCGCTCACTGTGCACTCCTTAGCGCGGCTTCTGCCGAAAGACGCCCGGGAGCGGCTCTTAGCTCCGGAGAGCATCGTACCTTCGTCTTTAGCGTCTCTTCTCGTCTACATCTTAGCAAAAAGCTTTTCCACTATGTCTGGCGAGGAAAAACTGTGCCAGCACAGAAAACATCTCCCATCGTGTTCTAGACGTTGCACGGAGGTGTGCCGAGTGTTTGGCATGAAGAAAAGAAAACTTGTCCAAAACAGCTTCCAATCGAATGTTCATGTGATTGGAAAAGTCAGGAGAGTGCAAAGGTACTGTTTTCTAGCAGTTGGCAAGCTGCGCACACAATCCCAGTGTTGTACAGCTTCCTTCTTCACCTTTCCGAAGGTGCCGCTCTCTCCGGCTCCCGGAGGCGAAGAAGCGGCTTCTTCGCGCAAAGACGATTGTGCCGCTCACTATGCACTCCTTAGCGCGGCTTCTGCCGAATGACGCCCGGGAGCGGCTCTTAGCTCCGGAGAGCATCGTACCTTCGTCTTTAGCGTCTCTTCTCGTCTACATCTTAGCAAAAAGCTTTTCCACTATGTCTGGCGAGGAAAAACTGTGCCAGCACAGAAAACATCTCCCATCGTGTTCTAGACGTTGCACGGAGGTGTGCCGAGTGTTTGGCATGAAGGAAAGAAAAGTTGTCCAAAACAGCTTCGAATCGAATGTTCATGTGATTGGAAAAGTCAGGAGAGTGCAAAGGTACTGTTTTCTAGCAGTTGGCAAGCTGCGCACACAATCCCAGTGTTGTACAGCTTCCTTCTTCACCTTTCCGAAGGTGCCGCTCTCTCCGGCTCCCGGAGGCGAAGAAGCGGCTTCTTCGCGCAAAGACGATTGTGCCGCTCACTGTGCACTCCTTAGCGCGGCTTCTGCCGAAAGACGCCCGGGAGCAGCTCTTAGCTCCGGAGAGCATCGTACCTTCGTCTTTAGCGTCTCTTCTCGTCTACATCTTAGCAAAAAGCTTTTCTACTATGTCTGGCGAGGAAAAACTGTGCCAGCACAGAAAACATCTCCCATCGTGTTCTAGACGTTGCATGGAGGTGTGCCGAGTGTTTGGCATGAAGGAAAGAAAAGTTGTGCAAAACAGCTTCCAATCGAATGTTCATGTGATTGGAAAAGTCAGGAGAGTGCAAAGGTACTGTTTTCTAGCAGTTGGCAAGCTGCGCTCACAATCCCAGTGTTGTACAGCTTCCTTCTTCACCTTTCCGAAGGTGCCGCTCTCTCCGGCTCCCGGAGGCGAAGAAGCGGCTTCTTCGCGCAAAGACGATTGTGCCGCTCACTGTGCACTCCTTACCGCGGCTTCTGCCGAAAGACGCCCGGGAGCAGCTCTTAGCTCCGGAGAGCATCGTACCTTCGTCTTTAGCGTCTCTTCTCGTCTACATCTTAGCAAAAAGCTTTTCCACTATGTCTGGCGAGGAAAAACTGTGCCAGCACAGAAAACATCTCCCCTCGTGTTCTAGACGTTGCACGATCCCTACACTTAGGCTGATTTTCCTTCCTGGGGATAGGGATAGGCTTCAGCTTGGAGTTTTTGAACCAGGAAGCCCTGAGTTCCAGGCTTACTGCATCTGCCAAAGGCATCCCAAAGGGAGTGCAGAAGTGCCACAACATGGCTGCTTTCACGGCTTTTCCCTTAGGAAGAACCCTAATACGCGGCTGATTTACCTTCCTAGGGTTACTGTTAGGCTTAGGCCTAAGACTTTTAAAACCAGGAAGCCCTGGGCTCCAGGCACACTGCAGCTGCGAAAGGCATCCCAAGGGGAGCGCAAAAGTGACACAACTTGGCTGCCACCACTGATATTTCCATGAGGCCATCCCGAACCATAGGCTGATTTTCCTTCCTAGGGTTAAGGTTTGAGTTACGCCTGGGGTAAGGGTTCTATTAACCAGAAAGCCCTGAGTTCCAAGAACACCGCAGCTGCGAAGGACTACCCAAGAAGAGCGCAAAAGTACCTCAACATGCCTGCCTCCACAGCTTTTTCCTTGGGGACATGCCTAATTCCTGGCTGATTTGCCTTTCTCGTCTTAGGGTTGGGGTTCGGCCTAGGGCTAGGATTTTTAAAATCAGGAAGCCCTGAGTTCCAGGCACACTGGAGCTGTGAAAGGCATCCAAAAGGGAGTGCAGAAGTGCCACCACATGGTTGCTTTCACGGCTTTTTCCTTGGCAAGAAGCTTAACACCAGGCTGATTTCCCTTCCCAGGGTTACTGTAATGCTTAGGCCTAGGGCTAGGATTTTTAAAACTAGGAAGCCCTTAGATCCAGGCACACTGCAGCTGTTCAAGGCATCCCAAGGGGAGTACAAAAGTGCAACAACATGGCAGCTTTCACAGCTTTTTCCTTGGCACCATCCCTATACCTAGGCTGATTTATCTGCCTAGGGTTAGGGTTAGGGTTCAGCCTAGGGCTTGGAGTTTTTTAACCTGGACGCCCTGAGTTCCAGGCTTACTGCATCTGCCAAAGGCATCCCAAAGGGAGTGCAAAAGTGCCACAACATGGCTGCTTTCACAGCTTTTCCCTTAGGAAAAACCCTAATACGCGGCTGATTTACCTTCCTAGGGTTACTGTTAGGCTTAGGCCTAGGACTTTTAAAACCAGGAAGCCCTGGGCTCCAGGCACACTGCAGCTGTTAAAGGCATCCCAAGGGGAGCGCAAAAGTGACACAACTTGGCTGCCACCACTGATATTTCCATGAGACCATCCCAAATCCTAGGCTGATTTTCCTTCCTAGGGTTAAGGTTTGAGTTACGCCTAGGGTAAGGGTTCTATTAACCAGAAAGCCCTGAGTTCCAAGAACACAGCAGCTGCGAAGGACTACCCAAGAAGAGCGCAAAAGTACCACAACATGCCTGCCTCCACAGCTTTTTCCTTGGGGACATGCCTAATTCCTGGCTGATTTGCCTTTCTCGTCTTAGGGTTGGGGTTCGGCCTAGGGCTAGGATTTTTTTAACTAGGAAGCCCTGAGTTCCAGGCTTACTGCATCTGCCAAAGGCATCCCAAAGGGAGTGCAGAAGTGCCACAACATGGCTGCTTTCACGGCTTTTCCCTTAGGAAGAACCCTAATACGCGGCTGATTTACTTTCCTAGGGTTACTGTTAGGCTTAGGCCTAGGACTTTTAAAACCAGGAAGCCCTGGGCTCCAGGCACACTGCAGCAGCGAAAGGCATCCCAAGGGGAGCGCAAAAGTGACACAACTTGGCTGCCACCACTGATATTTCCATGAGACCATCCCGAACCATAGGCTGATTTTCCTTCCTAGGGTTAAGGTTTGAGTTACGCCTAGGGTAAGGGTTCTGTTAACCAGAAAGCCCTGAGTTCCAAGAACACAGCAGCTGCGAAGGACTAGCCAAGAAGAGCGCAAAAGTACCACAACATGCCTGCCTCCACAGCTTTTTCCTTGGGGACATGCCTAATTCCTGGCTGATTTGCCTTTCTCGTCTTAGGGTTGGGGTTCGGCCTAGGGCTAGGATTTTTTTAACTCGGAAGCCCTGAGCTCCAGGCTTACTGCATATGCCTAAAGCATCCCAAAGGGAGTGCAGAAGTGCCACAACATGGCTGCTTTCACGGCTTTTCCCTTAGAAAGAACCCTAATACGCGGCTGATTTACCTTCCTAGGGTTACTGTTAGGCTTAGGCCTAGGACTTTTAAAACCAGGAAGCCCTGGGCTCCAGGCACACTGCAGCTGCGAAAGGCATCCCAAGGGGAGCGCAAAAGTGACACAACTTGGCTGCCACCACTGATATTTTCATGAGACCATCCCGAACCATAGGCTGATTTTCCTTCCTAGGCTTAAGGTTTGAGTTATGCCTAGGGTAAGGGTTCTATTAACCAGAAAGACCTGAGTTTCAAGAACACAGCAGCTGCGAAGGACTACCCAAGAAGAGCGCAAAAGTACCACAACGTGCCTGCCTCCACAGCTTTTTCCTTGGGGACATGCCTAATTCCTGGCTGATTTGCCTTTCTCGTCTTAGGGTTGGGGTTCGGCCTAGGGCTAGGATTTTTTTAACTAGGAAGCCCTGAGTTCCAGGCTTACTTCATCTGTCAAAGGCATCCCAAAGGGAGTGCAGAAGTGCCACAACATGGCTGCTTTCACGGCTTTCCCCTTAGGAAGAACCCTAATACGCGGCTGATTTACCTTCCTAGGCTTACTGTTAGGCTTAGGCTTAGGACTTTTAAAACTAGGAAGCCCTTAGATCCAGGCAGACTGCAGCTGTTCAAGGCATCCCAAGGGGAGTATTAAAGTACCACAACATGGCAGCTTTCACAGCTTTTTCCTTGGCACCATCCCTATACCTAGGCTGATTTATCTGCCTAGGGTTAGGGTTAGGGTACAGCCTAGGGCTTGGAGTTTTTTAACCAGGAAGCCCTGAGTTCCAGGCTTACTGCATCTGCCAAATGCATCCCAAAGGGAGTGCAAAAGTGCCACAACATGGCTGCTTTCACGGCTTTTCCCTTAGGAAGAACCCTAATACGCAGCTGATTTCCCTTCCTAGGGTTACTGTTAGGCTTAGGCCTAGGACTTTTAAAACCAGGAAGCCCTGGGCTCCAGGCACACTGCAGCTGCGAAAGGCATCCCAAGGGGAGCGCAAAAGTGACACAACTTGGCTGCCTCTGCTGCTATTCTCATGAGACCATCCCGAACCATAGGCTGATTTTCCTTCCTAGGTTTAAGGTTTGAGTTACGCCTGGGGTAAGGGTTCTATTAACCAGAAAGCCCTGAGTTCCAAGAACACAGCAGCTGCGAAGGACTACCCAAGAAGAGCGCAAAAGTACCACAACATGCCTGCCTCCACAGCTTTTTCCTTGGGGACATGCCTAATTCCTGGCTGATTTGCCTTTCTCGTCTTAGGGTTGGGGTTCGGCCTAGGGCTAGGATTTTTTTAACTCGGAAGCCCTGAGCTCCAGGCTTACTGCATCTGCCTAAAGCATCCCAAAGGGAGTGCAGAAGTGCCACAACATGGCTGCTTTCACGGCTTTTCCCTTAGGAAGAACCCTAATACGCGGCTGATTTACCTTCCTAGGGTTACTGTTAGGCTTAGGCCTAGGACTTTTAAAACCAGGAAGCCCTGGGCTCCAGGCACACTGCAGCTGCGAAAGGCATCCCAAGGGGAGCGCAAAAGTGACACAACTTGGCTGCCACCACTGATATTTTCATGAGACCATCCCGAACCATAGGCTGATTTTCCTTCCTAGGCTTAAGGTTTGAGTTACGCCTGGGGTAAGGGTTCTATTAACCAGAAAGCCCTGAGTTCCAAGAACACAGCAGCTGCGAAGGACTACCCAAGAAGAGCGCAAAAGTACCACAACGTGCCTGCCTCCACAGCTTTTTCCTTGGGGACATGCCTAATTCCTGGCTGATTTGCCTTTCTCGTCTTAGGGTTGGGGTTCGGCCTAGGGCTAGGATTTTTTTAACTAGGAAGCCCTGAGTTCCAGGCTTACTTCATCTGTCAAAGGCATCCCAAAGGGAGTGCAGAAGTGCAAAAACACGGCTGCTTTCACGGCTTTCCCCTTAGGAAGAACCCTAATACGCGGCTGATTTACCTTCCTAGGCTTACTGTTAGGCTTAGGCTTAGGACATTTAAAACTAGGAAGCCCTTAGATCCAGGCAGACTGCAGCTGTTCAAGGCATCCCAAGGGGAGTATTAAAGTACCACAACATGGCAGCTTTCACAGCTTTTTCCTTGGCACCATCCCTATACCTAGGCTGATTTATCTGCCTAGGGTTAGGGTTAGGGTACAGCCTAGGGCTTGGAGTTTTTTAACCAGGAAGCCCTGAGTTCCAGGCTTACTGCATCTGCCAAATGCATCCCAAAGGGAGTGCAAAAGTGCCACAACATGGCTGCTTTCACGGCTTTTCCCTTAGGAAGAACCCTAATACGCGGCTGATTTCCCTTCCTAGGGTTACTGTTAGGCTTAGGCCTAGGACTTTTAAAACCAGGAAGCCCTGGGCTCCAGGCACTCTGCAGCTGCGAAAGGCATCCCAAGGGGAGCGCAAAAGTGACACAACTTGGCTGCCACCACTGATATTTCCATGAGACCATCCCGAACCATAAGATGATTTTCCGTCCTAGGGTTAAGGTTTGAGTTACGCCTGGGGTAAGGGTTCTATTAAGCAGAAAGCCCTGAGTTCCAAGAACACAGCAGCTGCGAAGGACTACCCAAGAAGAGCGCAAAAGTACCACAACATGCCTGCCTCCACAGCTTTTTCCTTGGGGACATGCCTAATTCCTGGCTGATTTGCCTTTCTCGTCTTAGGGTTGGGGTTCGGCCTAGGGCTAGGATTTTTAAAACCAGGAAGCCCTGAGTTCCAGGCACACTGGAGCTGTGAAAGGCATCCAAAAGGGAGTGCAAATGTGCCACAACATGGTTGCTTTCACGGCTTTTTCCTTGGCAAGAAGCCTAACACCAGGCTGATTTCCCTTCCCAGGGTTACTGTAAGGCTAAGGACTAGGGCTAGGATTTTTAAAACTAGGAAGCCCTTAGATCCAGGCACACTGCAGCTGTTCAAGGCATCCCAAGGGGAGTACAAAAGTGCAACAACATGGCAGCTTTCACAGCTTTTTCCTTGTCACCATCCCTATACCTAGGCTGATTTATCTGCCTAAGGTTAGGGTTAGGGTTCAGCCTAGGGCTTGGAGTTTTTTAACCAGGAAGCCCTGAGTTCCAGGCTTACTGCATCTGCCAAAGGCATCCCAAAGGGAGTGCAGAAGTGCCACAACATGGCTGCTTTCACGGCTTTTCCCTTAGGAAGAACCCTAATACGCGGCTGATTTACCTTCCTAGGCTTACTGTTAGGCTTAGGCCTAGGACTTTTAAAACCAGGAAGCCCTGGGCTCCAGGCACTCTGCAGCTGCGAAAGGCATCCCAAGGGGAGCGCAAAAGTGACACAACTTGGCTGCCACCACTGATATTTCCATGAGACCATCCCAAATCATAGGCTGATTTTCCTTCCTAGGGTTAAGGTTTGAGTTACGCCTAGGGTAAGAGTTCTATTAACCAGAAAGACCTGAGTTCCAAGAACACAGCAGCTGCGAAGGACTACCCAAGAAGAGCGCAAAAGTACCACAACATGCCTGCCTCCACAGCTTTTTCCTTGGGGACATGCCTAATTCCTGGCTGATTTGCCTTTCTCGTCTTAGGGTTGGGGTTCGGCCTAGGGCTAGGATTTTTTTAACTAGGAAGCCCTGAGTTCCAGGCTTACTGCATCTGCCAAAGGCATCCCAAAGGGAGTGCAGAAGTGCCACAACATGGCTGCTTTCACGGCTTTTCCCTTAGGAAGAACCCTAATACGCGGCTGATTTACCTTCCTAGGGTTACTGTTAGGCTTAGGCCTAGGACTTTTAAAACCAGGAAGCCCTGGGCTCCAGGCACACTGCAGCTGCGAAAGGCATCCCAAGGGGAGCGCAAAAGTGACACAACTTGGCTGCCACCACTGATATTTCCATGAGACCATCCCGAACCATAGGCCGATTTTCCTTCCTAGGCTTAAGGTTTGAGTTACGCCTAGGGTAAGGGTTCTATTAACCAGAAAGCCCTGAGTTCCAAGAACACAGCAGCTGCGAAGGACTACCCAAGAAGAGCGCAAAAGTACCACAACATGCCTGCCTCCACAGCTTTTTCCTTGGGGACATGCCTAATTCCTGGCTGATTTGCCTTTCTCGTCTTAGGGTTGGGGTTCGGCCTAGGGCTAGGATTTTTAAAATCAGGAAGCCCTGAGTTCCAGGCACACTGGAGCTGTGAAAGACATCCAAAAGGGAGTGCAAAAGTGCCACAACATGGTTGCTTTCACGGCTTTTTCCTTGGAGAGAACCTTAACACAAGGCTGAGTTCCCTTCCCAGGGTTACTGTAAGGCTAAGGCCTAGGGCTAGGATTTTTAAAACTAGGAAGCCCTTAGATCCAGGCACACTGCAGCTGCAAAAGGCATCCCAAGGGGAGTACAAAAGTGCAACATCATGGCAGCTTTCACAGCTTTTTCCTTGGCACCATCCCTATACCTAGGCTGTTTTATCTGCCTAGGGTTAGGGTAAGGGTTCAGCCTAGGGCTTGGAGTTTTTTAACCAGGAAGCCCTGAGTTCCAGGCTTACTGCATCTGCCAAAGGCATCCCAAAGGGAGTGCAGAAGTGCCACAACATGGCTGCTTTCACGGGTTTTCCCTTAGGAAGAACTCTAATACGCGGCTGATTTACCTTCCTAGGGTTACTGTTAGGCTTAGGCCTAGGACTTTTAAAACCAGGAAGCCCTGGGCTCCAGGCACATGCAGCTGAGAAAGGCATCCCAAGAGGGCCGCAGAAGTGACACAACTTGGCTGCCTCTGCTGCTATTCTCATGAGACCATCCCGATCCATAGGCTGATTTTCCTTCCTAGGGTTAAGGTTTGAGTTACGCCTGGGGTAAGGGTTCTATTATCCAGAAAGCCCTGAGTTCCAAGAACACAGCCGCTGCGAAGGACTACCCAAGAAGAGCGCAAAAGTACCACAACATGCCTGCCTCCACAGCTTTTTCCTTGGGGACATGCCTAATTCCTGGCTGATTTGCCTTTCTCGTCTTAGGGTTGGGGTTCGGCCTAGGGCTAGGACTTTTAAAATCAGGAAGCCCTGAGTTCCAGGCACACTGGAGCTGTGAAAGGCATCCAAAAGGGAGTGCAAAAGTGCCACAACATTGTTGCTTTCACGGCTTTTTCCTTGGAGAGAAGCTTAGCACAAGGCTGATTTCCCTTCCCAGGGTTACTGTAAGGCTTAGGCCTAGGGCTAGGATTTTTAAAACTAGGAAGCCCTTAGATCCAGGCACACTGCAGCTGCGAAAGGCATCCCAAGGGGAGTACAAAAGTGCAACATCTTGGCTGCTTTCACAGCTTTTTCCTTGGCACCATCCCTATACCTAGGCTGTTTTATCTGCCTAGGGTTAGGGTAAGGGTTCAGCCTAGGGCTTGGAGTTTTTTAACCAGGAAGCCCTGAGTTCCAGGCTTACTGCATCTGCCAAAGGCATCCCAAAGGGAGTGCAGAAGTGCCACAACATGGCTGCTTTCACGGCTTTTCCCTTAGGAAGAACCCTAATACCCGGCTGATTTACCTTCCTAGGGTTACTGTTAGGCTTAGGCCTAGGACTTTTAAAACCAGGAATCCCTGGGCTCCAGGCACACTGCAGCTGTTAAAGGCATCCCAAGAGGGCCGCAGAAGTGACACAACTTAGCTGCCTCTGCTTCTATTCTCATGAGACCATCCCGAACCATAGGCTGATTTTCCTTCCTAGGGTTAATGTTTGAGTTTCGCCTAGGGTAAGAGGTCTATTAACCAGAAAGACCTGAGTTCCAAGAACACAGCAGCTGCGAAGGACTACCCAAGAAGAGCGCAAAAGTACCACAACATGCCTGCCTCCACAGCTTTTTCCTTGGGGACATGCCTAATTCCTGGCTGATTTGCCTTTCTCGTCTTAGGGTTGGGGTTCGGCCTAGGGCTAGGATATTTTTAACTAGGAAGCCCTGATTTCCAGGCTTACAGCATCTGCCAAAGGCATCCCAAAGGGAGTGCAGAAGTGCCACAACATGGCTGCTTTCACGGCTTTTCCCTTAGGAAGAACCCTAATACGCGGCTGATTTACCTTCCTAGGGTTACTGTTAGGCTTAGGCCTAGGACTTTTAAAACCAGGAAGCCCTGGGCTCCAGGCACACTGCAGCTGCGAAGGGCATCCCAAGGGGAGCGCAAAAGTGACACAACTTGGCTGCCACCACTGATATTTCCATGAGACCATCCCGAACCATAGGCTGATTTTCCTTCCTAGGCTTAAGGTTTGAGTTACGCCTAGGGTAAGGGTTCTATTAACCAGAAAGCCCTGAGTTCCAAGAACACAGCAGCTGCGAAGGACTACCCAAGAAGAGCGCAAAAGTACCACAACATGCCTGCCTCCACAGCTTTTTCCTTGGGGACATGCCTAATTCCTGGCTGATTTGCCTTTCTCGTCTTAGGGTTGGGGTTCGGCCTAGGGCTAGGATTTTTTTAACTAGGAAGCCCTGAGTTCCAGGCTTACTTCATCTGCCAAAAGCATCCCAAAGGGAGTGCAAAAGTGCCACAACATGGCTGCTTTCACGGCTTTTCCCTTAGGAAGAACCCTAATACGCGGCTGATTTACCTTCCTAGGGTTACTGTTAGGCTTAGGCCTAGGACTTTTAAAACCAGGAAGCCCTTAGCTCCAGGCACATGCAGCTGTTCAAGGCATCCAAAGAGGGCCGCAGAAGTGACACAACTTGGCTGCCTCTGCTGCTATTCTCATGAGAGCATCCCGAACCATAGGCTGATTTTCCTTCCAAGGGTTAAGGTTTGAGTTACGCCTAGGGTAAGAGTTCTATTAACCAGAAAGGCCTGAGTTCCAAGAACACAGCAGCTGCGAAGGACTACCCAAGAAGAGCGCAAAAGTACCACAACGTGCCTGCCTCCACAGCTTTTTCCTTGGGGACATGCCTAATTCCTGGCTGATTTGCCTTTCTCGTCTTAGGGTTGGGGTTCGGCCTAGGGCTAGGATTTTTTTAACTAGGAAGCCCTGAGTTCCAGGCTTACTTCATCTGCAAAAGGCATCCCAAAGGGAGTGCAGAAGTGCCACAACATGGCTGCTTTCACGGCTTTTCCCTTAGGAAGAACCCTAATACGCGGCTGATTTACCTTCCTAGGGTTACTGTTAGGCTTAGGCCTAGGACTTTTAAAACCAGGAAGCCCTGGGCTCCAGGCACACTGCAGCTGCGAAAGGCATCCCAAGGGGAGCGCAAAAGTGACACAACTTGGCTGCCACCACTGATATTTCCATGAGACCATCCCGAACCCTAGGCTGATTTTCCTTCCTAGGGTTAAGGTTTGAGTTACGCCTAGGGTAAGGGTTCTATTAACCAGAAAGCCCTGAGTTCCAAGAACACAGCAGCTGCGAAGGTCTACCAAAGAAGAGCGCAAAAGTACCACAACATGCCTGCCTCCACAGCATTTTCCTTGGGGACATGCCTAATTCCTGGCTGATTTGCCTTTCTCGTCTTAGGGTTGGGGTTCGGCCTAGGGCTAGGACTTTTAAAATCAGGAAGCCCTGAGTTCCAGGCACACTGGAGCTGTGAAAGACATCCAAAAGGGAGTGCAAAAGTGCCACAACATGGTTGCTTTCACGGCTTTTTCCTTGGCAAGAAGCCTAACACCAGGCTGATTTCCCTTCCCAGGGTTACTGTTAGTCTTAGGCCTAGGGCTAGGATTTTTAAAACTAGGAAGCCCTTAGATCCAGGCACACTGCAGCTGCGAAAGGCATCCCAAGGGGAGTACAAAAG
Source organism: Ammospiza maritima maritima (assembly GCA_036010785.1). Taxonomy (NCBI): domain Eukaryota; kingdom Metazoa; phylum Chordata; class Aves; order Passeriformes; family Passerellidae; genus Ammospiza; species Ammospiza maritima. The sequence continues at coordinate 6,799,217 of CM069694.1, forward strand.
TGCAACAACATGGCAGCTTTCACAGCTTTTTCCTTGGCACTATCCGTATACCTAGGCTGATTTATCTGCCTAGGGTTAGGGTTAGGCTTCAGCCTAGGGCTTGGAGTTTTTTAACCAGGAAGCCCTGAGGTCCAGGCTTACTGCATCTGCCAAAGGCATCCCAAAGGGAGTGCAAAAGTGTCACAACATGGCTGCTTTCACAGCTTTTCCCTTAGGAAGAACCCTAATACCTGGCTGATTTACCTTCCTAGGGTTACTGTTAGGCTTAGACCTAGGACTTTTAAAACCAGGAAGCCCTGGGCTTCAGGCACACTGCAGCTGTTAAAGGCATCCCAAGAGGGCCGCAGAAGTGACACAACTTGGCTGCCTCTGCTTCTATTCTCATGAGACCATCCCGAACCATAGGCTGATTTTCCTTCCTAGGGTTAAGGTTTGAGTGTCGCCTAGGGTAAGAGGTCTATTAACCAGAAAGACCTGAGTTCCAAGAACACAGCAGCTGCGAAGGACTACCCAAGAAGAGCGCAAAAGTACCAAAACATGCCTGCCTCCACAGCTTTTTCCTTGGGGACATGCCTAATTCCTGGCTGATTTGCCTTTCTCGTCTTAGGGTTGGGGTTCGGCCTAGGGCTAGGATTTTTTTAACTAGGAAGCCCTGAGTTCCAGGCTTACTGCATCTGCCAAAGGCATCCCAAAGGGAGTGCAGAAGTGCCACAACATGGCTGCTTTCACGGCTTTTCCCTTAGGAAGAACCCTAATACCCGGCTGATTTACCTTCCTAGGGTTACTGTTAGGCTTAGGCCTAGGACTTTTAAAACCAGGAAGCCCTGGGCTCCAGGCACATGCAGCTGTTAAAGGCATCCCAAGAGGGCTGCAGAAGTGACACAACTTGGCTGCCTCTGCTGCTATTCTCATGAGACCATCCCGATCCATAGGCTGATTTTCCTTCCTAGGGTTAAGGTTTGAGTTACGCCTGGGGTAAGGGTTCTATTATCCAGAAAGCCCTGAGTTCCAAGAACACAGCAGCTGCGAAGGACTACCCAAGAAGAGCGCAAAAGTACCACAACATGCCTGCCTCCACAGCTTTTTCCTTGGGGACATGCCTAATTCCTGGCTGATTTGCCTTTCTCGTCTTAGGGTTGGGGTTCGGCCTAGGGCTAGGATTTTTAAAATCAGGAAGCCCTGAATTCCAGGCACACTGGAGCTGTGAAAGGCATCCAAAAGGGAGTGCAAAAGTGCCACAACATGGTTGCTTTCACGGCTTTTTCCTTGGAGAGAAGCTTAACACAAGGCTGATTTCCCTTCCCAGGGTTACTGTACGGCTAAGGCCTAGGGCTAGGATTTTTAAAATTAGGAAGCCCTTAGATCCAGGCACACTGCAGCTGCAAAAGGCATCCCAAGGGGAGTACAAAAGTGCAACATCATGGCAGCTTTCACAGCTTTTTCCTTGGCACCATCCCTATACCTAGGCTGTTTTATCTGCCTAGGGTTAGGGTAAGGGTTCAGCCTAGGGCTTGGAGTTTTTTAACCAGGAAGCCCTGAGTTCCAGGCTTACTGCATCTGCCAAAGGCATCCCAAAGGGAGTGCAGAAGTGCCACAACATGGCTGCTTTCACGGCTTTTCCCTTAGGAAGAACCCTAATACGCGGCTGATTTACCTTCCTAGGGTTACTGTTAGGCTTAGGCCTAGGACTTTTAAAACCAGGAAGCCCTGGGCTCCAGGCACATGCAGCTGTTCAAGGCATCCCAAGAGGGCCGCAGAAGTAACACAACTTGGCTGCCTCTGCTGCTATTCTCATGAGACCATCCCGAACCATAGGCTGATTTTCCTTCCTAGGCTTAAGGTTTGAGTTACGCCTGGGGTAAGGATTCTATTAACCAGAAAGCCCTGAGTTCCAAGAACACAGCAGTTGCGAAGGACTACCCAAGAAGAGCGCAAAAGTACCACAACGTGCCTGCCTCCACAGCTTTTTCCTTGGGGACATGCCTAATTCCTGGCTGATTTGCCTTTCTCGTCTTAGGGTTGGGGTTCGGCCTAGGGCTAGGATTTTTTTACCTAGGAAGCCCTGAGTTCCAGGCTTACTGCATCTGCCAAAGGCATCCCAAAGGGAGTGCAGAAGTGCCACAACATGGCTGCTTTCACGGCTTTTCCCTTAGGAAGAACCCTAATACGCGGCTGATTTACCTTCCTAGGGTTACTGTTAGGCTTAGGCCTAGGACTTTTAAAACCAGGAAGCCCTGGGCTCCAGGCACATGCAGCTGTTAAAGGCATCCCAAGAGGGCCGCAGAAGTGACACAACTTGGCTGCCTCTGCTGCTATTCTCATGAGACCATCCCAATCCATAGGCTGATTTTCCTTCCTAGGGTTAAGGTTTGAGTTACGCCTGGGGTAAAGGTTCTATTATCCAGAAAGCCCTGAGTTCCAAGAACACAGCAGCTGCGAAGGACTAGCCAAGAAGAGCGCAAAAGTACCACAACATGCCTGCCTCCACAGCTTTTTCCTTGGGGACATGCCTAATTCCTGGCTGATTTGCCTTTCTCGTCTTAGGGTTGGGGTTCGGCCTAGGGCTAGGATTTTTTTAACTAGGAAGCCCTGAGTTCCAGGCTTACTGCATCTGCCAAAGGCATCCCAAAGGGAGTGCAGAAGTGCCACAACATGGCTGCTTTCACGGCTTTTCCCTTAGGAAGAACCCTAATACGCGGCTGATTTACCTTCCTAGGGTTACTGTTAGGCTTAGGCCTAGGACATTTAAAACCAGGAAGCCCTGGGCTCCAGGCACATGCAGCTGTTAAAGGCATCCCAAGAGGGCCGCAGAAGTGACACAACTTGCCTGCCTCTGCTGCTATTCTCATGAGAGCATCCCGAACCATAGGCTGATTTTCCTTCCTAGGGTGAAGGTTTGAGTTACGCCTCGGGTAAGAGGTCTATTAACCAGAAAGCCCTGAGTTCCAAGAACACAGCAGCTGCGAAGGACTACCCCAGAAGAGCGCAAAAGTACCACAACGTGCCTGCCTCCACAGCTTTTTCCTTGGGGACATGCCTAATTCCTGGCTGATTTGCCTTTCTCGTCTTAGGGTTGGGGTTCGGCCTAGGGCTAGGATTTTTTTAACTAGGAAGCCCTGAGTTCCAGGCTTACTGCATCTGCCAAAGGCATCCCAAAGGGAGTGCAGAAGTGCCACAACATGGCTGCTTTCACGGCTTTCCCCTTAAGAAGAACCCTAATACCCAGCTGATTTACCTTCCTAGGGTTACTGTTAGGCTTAGGCCTAGGACTTTTAAAACCAGGAAGCCCTGGTCTCCAGGCACACTGCAGCTGCGAAATGCATCCCAAGGGGAGCGCAAAAGTGACACAACTTGGCTGCCACCACTGATATTTCCATGAGACCATCCCGAACCATAGGCTGATTTTCCTTCCTAGGGTTAAGGTTTGAGTTAGGCCTAGGGTAAGGGTTCTATTAACCAGAAAGCCCTGAGTTCCAAGAACACAGCAGCTGCGAAGGACTACCCAAGAAGAGCGCAAAAGTACCACAACATGTCTGCCTCCACAGCTTTTTCCTTGGGGACATGCCTAATTCCTGGCTGATTTGCCTTTCTCGTCTTAGGGTTGGGGTTCGGCCTAGGGCTAGGATTTTTTTAACTAGGAAGCCCTGAGTTCCAGGCACACTGGAGCTGTGAAAGGCATCCAAAAGGGAGTGCAGAAGTGCCACAACATGGTTGCTTTCACGGCTTTTTCCTTGGCAAGAAGCTTAACACAAGGCTGATTTCCCTTCCCAGGGTTACTGTAAGGCTAAGGCCTAGGGCTAGGATTTTTAAAACTAGGAAGCCCTTAGATCCAGGCACACTGCAGCAGCGAAAGGCATCCCAAGGGGAGTACAAAACTGCAACATCATGGCAGCTTTCACAGCTTTTTCCTTGGCACCATCCCTATACCTATGCTGTTTTATCTGCCTAGGGTTAGGGTAAGGGTTCAGCCTAGGGCTTGGAGTTTTTTAACCAGGAAGCCCTGAGTTCCAGGCTTACTGCATCTGCCAAAGGCATCCCAAAGGGAGTGCAGAAGTGCCACAACATGGCTGCTTTCACGGCTTTTCCCTTAGGAAGAACCCTAATACCCGGCTGATTTACCTTCCTAGGGTTATTGTTAGGCTTAGGCCTAGGACTTTTAAAACCAGGAAGCCCTGGGCTCCAGGCACACTGCAGCTGTTAAAGGCATCCCAAGAGGGCCGCAGAAGTGACACAACTTGGCTGCCTCTGCTTCTATTTTCATGAGACCATCCCGAACCATAGGCTGATTTTCCTTCCTAGGGTTAAGGTTTGAGTTACGCCTGGGGTAAGTGTTGTATTAACCAGAAAGCCCTGAGTTCCAAGAACACAGCAGCTGCGAAGGACTACCCAAGAAGAGCGCAAAAGTACCACAACATGCCTGCCTCCACAGCTTTTTCCTTGGGGACATGCCTAATTCCTGGCTGATTTGCCTTTCTCGTCTTAGGGTTGGGGTTCGGCCTAGGGCTAGGATTTTTTTAACTAGGAAGCCCTGAGTTCCAGGCTTACTGCATCTGCCAAAGGCATCCCAAAGGGAGTGCAGAAGTGCCACAACATGGCTGCTTTCACGGCTTTTCCCTTAGGAAGAACCCTAATACGCGGCTGATTTACCTTCCTAGGGTTACTGTTAGGCTTAGGCCTAGGACTTTTAAAACCAGGAAGCCCTGGGCTCCAGGCACATGCAGCTGTTAAAGGAATACCAAGAGGCCCGCAGAAGTGACACAACTTGGCTGCCTCTGCTTCTATTCTCATGAGACCATCCCGATCCATAGGCTGATTTTCCTTCCTAGGGTTAAGGTTTGAGTTACGCTTCGGGTAAGGGTTCTATTATCCAGAAAGCCCTGAGTTCCAAGAACACAGCAGCTGCGAAGGACTACCCAAGAAGAGCGCAAAAGTACCACAACATGCCTGCCTCCACAGCTTTTTCCTTGGGGACATGCCTAATTCCTGGCTGATTTGCCTTTCTCGTCTTAGGGTTGGGGTTCGGCCTAGGGCTAGGATTTTTAAAATCAGGAAGCCCTGAGTTCCAGGCACACTGGAGCTGTGAAAGGCATCCAAAAGGGAGTGCAAAAGTGCCACAACATGGTTGCTTTCACGGCTTTTACCTTGGAGAGAAGCTTAACACAAGGCTGATTTCCCTTCCCAGGGTTACTGTAAGGCTAAGGCCTAGGGCTAGGATTGTTAAAACTAGGAAGCCCTTAGATCCAGGCACACTGCAGCTGCAAAAGGCATCCCAAGGGGAGTACAAAAGTGCAACATCATGGCAGCTTTCACAGCTTTTTCCTCGGCACCATCCCTATACCTAGGCTGTTTTATCTGCCTAGGGTTAGGGTAAGGGTTCAGCCTAGGGCTTGGAGTTTTTTAACCAGGAAGCCCTGAGTTCCAGGCTTACTGCATCTGCCAAAGGCATCCCAAAGGGAGTGCAGAAGTGCCACAACATGGCAACTTTCACGGCTTTTCCCTTAGGAAGAACCGTAATACGCGGCTGATTTACCTTCCTAGGTTTACTGTTAGGCTTAGGCCTAGGACATTTAAAACCAGTAAGCCCTGGGCTCGAGGCACTCTGCAGCTGCGAAAGGCATCCCAAGGGGAGTACAAAAGTGCAACATCATGGCAGCTTTCACAGCTTTTTCCTCGGCACCATCCCTATACCTAGGCTGTTTTATCTTCCCAGGGTTAGGGTAAGGGTTCAGCCTAGGGCTTGGAGTTTTTTAACCAGGAAGCCCTGAGTTCCAGGCTTACTGCATCTGCCAAAGGCATCCCAAAGGGAGTGCAGAAGTGCCACAACATGGCTGCTTTCACGGCTTTTCCTTAGGAAGAACCCTAATACGCGGCTGATTTACCTTCCTAGGTTTACTGTCAGGCTTAGGCCTAGGACTTTTAAAACCAGGAAGCCCTGGGCTCCAGGCACTCTGCAGCTGCGAAAGGCATCCCAAGGGGAGCGCAAAAGTGACACAACTTGGCTGCCACCACTGATATTTCCATGAGACCATCCCGAACCATAGGCTGATTTTCCTTCCTAGGGTTAAGGTTTGAGTTACGCCTGGGGTAAGTGTTCTATTAACCAGAAAGCCCTGAGTTCCAAGAACACAGCAGCTGCGAAGGACTACCCAAGAAGAGCGCAAAAGTACCACAACATGCCTGCCTCCACAGCTTTTTCCTTGGGGACATGCCTAATTCCTGGCTGATTTGCCTTTCTCGTCTTAGGGTTGGGGTTCGGCCTAGGGCTAGGATTTTTAAAATCAGGAAGCCCTGAGTTCCAGGTACACTGGAGCTGTGAAAGGCATCCAAAAGGGAGTGTAAAAGTGCCGCAACATGGTTGCTTTCACGGCTTTTTCCTTGGCAAGAAGCTTAACACAAGGCTGATTTCCCTTCCCAGGGTTACTGTAAGGCTTAGGCCTAGGGCTAGGATTTTTAAAACTAGGAAGCCCTTAGATCCAGGCACACTGCAGCTGTTCAAGGCATCCCAAGGGGAGTACAAAAGTGCAACAACATGGCAGCTTTCACAGTTTTTCCTTGGCACCATCCCTATACCTAGGCTGATTTATCTGCCTAGGGTTAGGGTTAGGGTTCAGCCTAGGGCTTGGAGTTTTTTAACCAGGAAGCCCTGAGTTCCAGGCTTACTGCATCTGCCAAAGGCATCCCAAAGGGAGTGCAGAAGTGCCACAACATGGCTGCTTTCACGGCTTTTCCCTTAGGAAGAACCCTAATACCCGGCTGATTTACCTTCCTAGGGTTACTGTTAGGCTTAGGCCTAGGACTTTTAAAACCAGGAAGACCTGGGCTCCAGGCACACTGCAGCTGTTAAAGGCATCCCAAGAGGGCCGCAGAAGTGACACAACTTGGCTGCCTCTGCTTCTATTCTCATGAGACCATCCCGAACCATAGGCTGATTTTCCTTATTGGGGTAAATGTTTGAGTTTCGCCTAGGGTAAGAGGTCTATTAACCAGAAAGCCCTGAGTTCCAAGAACACAGCAGCTGCGAAGGACTACCCAAGAAGAGCGCAAAAGTACCACAACATGCCTGCCTCCACAGCTTTTTCCTTGGGGACATGCCTAATTCCTGGCTGATTTGCCTTTCTCGTCTTAGGGTTGGGGTTCGGCCTAGGGCTAGGATTTTTTTACCTAGGAAGCCCTGAGTTCCAGGCTTACTGCATCTGCCAAAGGCATCCCAAAGGGAGTGCAGAAGTGCCACAACATGGCTGCTTTCACGGCTTTTCCCTTAGGAAGAACCCTAATACCCGGCTGATTTACCTTCCTAGGGTTACTGTTAGGCTTAGGCCTAGGACTTTTAAAACCAGGAAGCCCTGGGCTCCAGGCACACTGCAGCTGCGAAAGGCATCCCAAGGGGAGCGCAAAAGTGACACAACTTGGCTGCCACCACTGATATTTCCATGAGACCATCCCGAACCATAGGCTGATTTTCCTTCCTAGGGTTAAGGTTTGAGTTACGCCTAGGGTAAGGGTTCTATTAACCAGAAAGCCCTGAGTTCCAAGAACACAGCAGCTGCGAAGGACTTCCCAAGAAGAGCGCAAAAGTACCACAACATGCCTGCCTCCACAGCTTTTTCCTTGGGGACATGCCTAATTCCTGGCTGATTTGCCTTTCTCGTCTTAGGGTTGGGGTTCGGCCTAGGGCTAGGATATTTTTAACTAGGAAGCCCTGAGTTCCAGGCTTACTGCATCTGCCAAAGGCATCCCAAAGGGAGTGCAGAAGTGCCACAACATGGCTGCTTTCACGGCTTTTCCCTTAGGAAGAACCCTAATACGCGGCTGATTTACCTTCCTAGGGTTACTGTTAGGCTTAGGCCTAGGACTTTTAAAACCAGGAAGCCCTGGGCTCCAGGCACTCTGCAGCTGCGAAAGGCATCCCAAGGGGAGCGCAAAAGTGACACAACTTGGCTGCCACCACTGATATTTCCATGAGACCATCCCGATCCATAGGCTGATTTTCCTTCCTAGGGTTAAGGTTTGAGTTACGCCTAGGGTAAGGGTTCTATTAACCAGAAAGCCCTGAGTTCCAAGAACACAGCAGCTGCGAAGGACTAGCCAAGAAGAGCGCAAAAGTACCACAACATGCCTGCCTCCACAGCTTTTTCCTTGGGGACATGCCTAATTCCTGGCTGATTTGCCTTTCTCGTCTTAGGGTTGGGGTTCGGCCTAGGCCTAGGACTTTTAAAATCAGGAAGCCCTGAGTTCCAGGCACACTGGAGCTGTGAAAGGCATCCAAAAGGGAGTGCAAAAGTGCCACAACATGGCTGCTTTCATGGCTTTTCCCTTAGGAAGAACCCTAATACGCGGCTGATTTACCTTCATAGGGTTACTGTTAGGCTTAGGCCTAGGACTTTTAAAACCAGGAAGCCCTGGGCTCCAGGCACATGCAGCTGTTAAAGGAATACCAAGAGGGCCGCAGAAGTTACACAACTTGGCTGCCTCTGCTGCTATTCTCATCAGACCTTCCCGATCCATAGGCTGATTTTCCTTCCTAGGGTTAAGGTTTGAGTTACGCCTGGGGTAAGGGTTCTATTATCCAGAAAGCCCTGAGTTCCAAGAACACAGCAGCTGGGAAGGACTACCCAAGAAGAGCGCAAAAGTACCACAACATGCCTGCCTCCACAGCTTTTTCCTTGGGGACATGCCTAATTCCTGGCTGATTTGCCTTTCTCGTCTTAGGGTTGGGGTTCGGCCTAGGGCTAGGATTTTTTTAACTAGGAAGGCCTGAGTTCCAGGCACACTGGAGCTGTGAAAGGCATCCAAAAGGGAGTGCAGAAGTGCCACAACATGGTTGCTTTCACGGCTTTTTCCTTGGCAAGAAGCTTAACACAAGGCTGATTTCCCTTCCCAGGGTTACTGTAAGGCTAAGGCCTAGGGCTAGGATTTTTAAAACTAGGAAGCCCTTAGATCCAGGCACACTGCAGCAGCGAAAGGCATCCCAAGGGGAGTACAAAACTGCAACATCATGGCAGCTTACACAGCTTTTTCCTTGGCACCATCCCTATACCTAGGCTGTTTTATCTGCCTAGGGTTAGGGTAAGGGTTCAGCCTAGGGCTTGGAGTTTTTTAACCAGGAAGCCCTGAGTTCCAGGCTTACTGCATCTGCCAAAGGCATCCCAAAGGGAGTGCAGAAGTGCCACAACATGGCTGCTTTCACGGCTTTTCCCTTAGGAAGAACCCTAATACCCGGCTGATTTACCTTCCTAGGGTTACTGTTAGGCTTAGGCCTAGGACTTTTAAAACCAGGAAGCCCTGGGCTCCAGGCACACTGCAGCTGTTAAAGGCATCCCAAGAGGGCCGCAGAAGTGACACAACTTGGCTGCCTCTGCTTCTATTCTCATGAGACCATCCCGAACCATAGGCTAATTTTCCTTCCTAGGGTTAAGGTTTGAGTTACGCCTGGGGTAAGTGTTCTATTAACCAGAAAGCCCTGAGTTCCAAGAACACAGCAGCTGCGAAGGACTACCCAAGAAGAGCGCAAAAGTACCACAACATGCCTGCCTCCACAGCTTTTTCCTTGGGGACATGCCTAATTCCTGGCTGATTTGCCTTTCTCGTCTTAGGGTTGGGGTTCGGCCTAGGGCTAGGATTTTTTTAACTAGGAAGCCCTGAGTTCCAGGCTTACTGCATCTGCCAAAGGCATCCCAAAGGGAGTGCAGAAGTGCCACAACATGGCTGCTTTCACGGCTTTTCCCTTAGGAAGAACCCTAATACCCGGCTGATTTACCTTCCTAGGGTTACTGTTAGGCTTAGGCCTAGGACTTTTAAAACCAGGAAGCCCTGGGCTCCAGGCACATGCAGCTGTTAAAGGAATACCAAGAGGCCCGCAGAAGTGACACAACTTGGCTGCCTCTGCTTCTATTCTCATGAGACCATCCCGATCCATAGGCTGATTTTCCTTCCTAGGGTTAAGGTTTGAGTTACGCCTCGGGTAAGGGTTCTATTATCCAGAAAGCCCTGAGTTCCAAGAACACAGCAGCTGCGAAGGACTACCCAAGAAGAGCGCAAAAGTACCACAACATGCCTGCCTCCACAGCTTTTTCCTTGGGGACATGCCTAATTCCTGGCTGATTTGCCTTTCTCGTCTTAGGGTTGGGGTTCGGCCTAGGGCTAGGATTTTTAAAATCAGGAAGCCCTGAGTTCCAGGCACACTGGAGCTGTGAAAGGCATCCAAAAAGGAGTGCAAAAGTGCCACAACATGGTTGCTTTCACGGCTTTTACCTTGGAGAGAAGCTTAACACAAGGCTGATTTCCCTTCCCAGGGTTACTGTAAGGCTAAGGCCTAGGGCTAGGATTGTTAAAACTAGGAAGCCCTTAGATCCAGGCACACTGCAGCTGCAAAAGGCATCCCAAGGGGAGTACAAAAGTGCAACATCATGGCAGCTTTCACAGCTTTTTCCTCGGCACCATCCCTATACCTAGGCTGTTTTATCTGCCTAGGGTTAGGGTAAGGGTTCAGCCTAGGGCTTGGAGTTTTTTAACCAGGAAGCCCTGAGTTCCAGGCTTACTGCATCTGCCAAAGGCATCCCAAAGGGAGTGCAGAAGTGCCACAACATGGCTGCTTTCACGGCTTTTCCCTTAGGAAGAACCCTAATACGCGGCTGATTTACCTTCCTAGGTTTACTGTTAGGCTTAGGCCTAGGACTTTTAAAACCAGTAAGCCCTGGGCTCGAGGCACTCTGCAGCTGCGAAAGGCATCCCAAGGGGAGTACAAAAGTGCAACATCATGGCAGCTTTCACAGCTTTTTCCTCGGCACCATCCCTATACCTAGGCTGTTTTATCTTCCTAGGGTTAGGGTAAGGGTTCAGCCTAGGGCTTGGAGTTTTTTAACCAGGAAGCCCTGAGTTCCAGGCTTACTGCATCTGCCAAAGGCATCCCAAAGGGAGTGCAGAAGTGCCACAACATGGCTGCTTTCACGGCTTTTCCCTTAGGAAGAACCCTAATACGCGGCTGATTTACCTTCCTAGGTTTACTGTTAGGCTTAGGCCTAGGACTTTTAAAACCAGGAAGCCCTGGGCTCCAGGCACTCTGCAGCTGCGAAAGGCATCCCAAGGGGAGCGCAAAAGTGACACAACTTGGCTGCCACCACTGATATTTCCATGAGACCATCCCGAACCATAGGCTGATTTTCCTTCCTAGGGTTAAGGTTTGAGTTACGCCTGGGGTAAGTGTTCTATTAACCAGAAAGCCCTGAGTTCCAAGAACACAGCAGCTGCGAAGGACTACCCAAGAAGAGCGCAAAAGTACCACAACATGCCTGCCTCCACAGCTTTTTCCTTGGGGACATGCCTAATTCCTGGCTGATTTGCCTTTCTCGTCTTAGGGTTGGGGTTCGGCCTAGGGCTAGGATTTTTAAAATCAGGAAGCCCTGAGTTCCAGGTACACTGGAGCTGTGAAAGGCATCCAAAAGGGAGTGTGAAAGTGCCGCAACATGGTTGCTTTCACGGCTTTTTCCTTGGCAAGAAGCTTAACACAAGGCTGATTTCCCTTCCCAGGGTTACTGTAAGGCTTAGGCCTAGGGCTAGGATTTTTAAAACTAGGAAGCCCTTAGATCCAGGCACACTGCAGCTGTTCAAGGCATCCCAAGGGGAGTACAAAAGTGCAACGACATGGCAGCTTTCACAGTTTTTCCTTGGCACCATCCCTATACCTAGGCTGATTTATCTGCCTAGGGTTAGGGTTAGGGTTCAGCCTAGGGCTTGGAGTTTTTTAACCAGGAAGCCCTGAGTTCCAGGCTTACTGCATCTGCCAAAGGCATCCCAAAGGGAGTGCAGAAGTGCCACAACATGGCTGCTTTCACGGCTTTTCCCTTAGGAAGAACCCTAATACGCGGCTGATTTACCTTCCTAGGGTTACTGTTAGGCTTAGGCCTAGGACTTTTAAAACCAGGAAGACCTGGGCTCCAGGCACACTGCAGCTGTTAAAGGCATCCCAAGAGGGCCGCAGAAGTGACACAACTTGGCTGCCTCTGCTTCTATTCTCATGAGACCATCCCGAACCATAGGCTGATTTTCCTTATTGGGGTAAATGTTTGAGTTTCGCCTAGGGTAAGAGGTCTATTAACCAGAAAGCCCTGAGTTCCAAGAACACAGCAGCTGCGAAGGACTACCCAAGAAGAGCGCAAAAGTACCACAACATGCCTGCCTCCACAGCTTTTTCCTTGGGGACATGCCTAATTCCTGGCTGATTTGCCTTTCTCGTCTTAGGGTTGGGGTTCGGCCTAGGGCTAGGATTTTTTTAACTAGGAAGCCCTGAGTTCCAGGCTTACTGCATCTGCCAAAGGCATCCCAAAGGGAGTGCAGAAGTGCCACAACATGGCTGCTTTCACGGCTTTTCCCTTAGGAAGAACCCTAATACCCGGCTGATTTACCTTCCTAGGGTTACTGTTAGGCTTAGGCCTAGGACTTTTAAAACCAGGAAGCCCTGGGCTCCAGGCACACTGCAGCTGCGAAAGGCATCCCAAGGGGAGCGCAAAAGTGACACAACTTGGCTGCCACCACTGATATTTCCATGAGACCATCCCGAACCATAGGCTGATTTTCCTTCCTAGGGTTAAGGTTTGAGTTACGCCTAGGGTAAGGGTTCTATTAACCAGAAAGCCCTGAGTTCCAAGAACACAGCAGCTGCGAAGGACTACCCAAGAAGAGCGCAAAAGTACCACAACATGCCTGCCTCCACAGCTTTTTCCTTGGGGACATGCCTAATTCCTGGCTGATTTGCCTTTCTCGTCTTAGGGTTGGGGTTCGGCCTAGGGCTAGGATATTTTTAACTAGGAAGCCCTGAGTTCCAGGCTTACTGCATCTGCCAAAGGCATCCCAAAGGGAGTGCAGAAGTGCCACAACATGGCTGCTTTCACGGCTTTTCCCTTAGGAAGAACCCTAATACGCGGCTGATTTACCTTCCTAGGGTTACTGTTAGGCTTAGGCCTAGGACTTTTAAAACCAGGAAGCCCTGGGCTCCAGGCACTCTGCAGCTGCGAAAGGCATCCCAAGGGGAGCGCAAAAGTGACACAACTTGGCTGCCACCACTGATATTTCCATGAGACCATCCCGATCCATAGGCTGATTTTCCTTCCTAGGGTTAAGGTTTGAGTTACGCCTAGGGTAAGGGTTCTATTAACCAGAAAGCCCTGAGTTCCAAGAACACAGCAGCTGCGAAGGACTAGCCAAGAAGAGCGCAAAAGTACCACAACATGCCTGCCTCCACAGCTTTTTCCTTGGGGACATGCCTAATTCCTGGCTGATTTGCCTTTCTCGTCTTAGGGTTGGGGTTCGGCCTAGGCCTAGGACTTTTAAAATCAGGAAGCCCTGAGTTCCAGGCACACTGGAGCTGTGAAAGGCATCCAAAAGGGAGTGCAAAAGTGCCACAACATGGCTGCTTTCACGGCTTTTCCCTTAGGAAGAACCCTAATACGCGGCTGATTTACCTTCCTAGGGTTACTGTTAGGCTTAGGCCTAGGACTTTTAAAACCAGGAAGCCCTGGGCTCCAGGCACACTGCAGCTGCGAAAGGCATCCCAAGGGGAGCGCAAAAGTGACACAACTTGGCTGCCACCACTGATATTTCCATGAGACCATCCCGAACCATAGGCTGATTTTCCTTCCTAGGGTTAAGGTTTGAGTTACGCCTAGGGTAAGGGTTCTATTAACCAGAAAGCCCTGAGTTCCAAGAACAGAGCAGCTGCGAAGGACTTCCCAAGAAGAGCGCAAAAGTACCACAACATGCCTGCCGCCACAGCTTTTTCCTTGGGGACATGCCTAATTCCTGGCTGATTTGCCTTTCTCGTCTTAGGCTTGGGGTTCGGCCTAGGGCTAGGATATTTTTAACTAGGAAGCCCTGAGTTCCAGGCTTACTGCATCTGCCAAAGGCATCCCAAAGGGAGTGCAGAAGTGCCACAACATGGCTGCTTTCACGGCTTTTCCCTTAGGAAGAACCCTAATACGCGGCTGATTTACCTTCCTAGGGTTACTGTTAGGCTTAGGCCTAGGACTTTTAAAACCAGGAAGCCCTGGGCTCCAGGCACTCTGCAGCTGCGAAAGGCATCCCAAGGGGAGCGCAAAAGTGACACAACTTGGCTGCCACCACTGATATTTCCATGAGACCATCCCGAACCATAGGCTGATTTTCCTTCCTAGGGTTAAGGTTTGAGTTATGCCTATGGTATGTGTTCTATTAACCAGAAAGCCCTGAGTTCCAAGAACACAGCAGCTGCGAAGGACTTCCCAAGAAGAGCGCAAAAGTACCACAACATGCCTGCCTCCACAGCTTTTTCCTTGGGGACATGCCTAATTCCTGGCTGATTTGCCTTTCTCGTCTTAGGGTTGGGGTTCAGCCTAGGGCTAGGATTTTGAAAATCAGGAAGCCCTGAGTTCCAGGCACACTGGAGCTGTGAAAGGCATCCAAAAGGGAGTGCAAAAGTGCCACAACATGGCTGCTTTCACGGCTTTTTGCTTGGCAAGAAGCCTAACACCAGCCTGATTTCCCTTCCCAGGGTTACTGTAAGGCTTAGGCCTAGGGCTAGGATTTTTAAAACTAGGAAGCCCTTAGATCCAGGCACACTGCAGCTGTTCAAGGCATCCCAAGGGGAGTAAAAAAGTGCAACAACATGGCAGCTTTCACAGCTTTTTCCTTGCCACCATCCCTATACCTAGGCTGATTTATCTGCCTAGGGTTAGGGTTAGGGTTCAGCCTAGGGCTTGGAGATTTTAACCCGGAAGCCCTGAGTTCCAGGCTTACTGCATCTGCCAAAGGCATCCCAAAGGGAGTGCAAAAGTGCCACAACATGGCTGCTTTCACGGCTTTTCCCTTAGGAAGAACCCTAATACCCGTCTGATTTACCTTCCTAGGGTTACTGTTAGGCTTAGGCCTAGGACTTTTAAAACCAGGAAGCCCTGGGCTCCAGGCACACTGCAGCTGCGAAAGGCATCCCAAGGGGAGCGCAAAAGTGACACAACTTGGCTGCCACCACTGATATTTCCATGAGACCATCCCGAACCATAGGCTGATTTTCCTTCCTAGGGTTAAGGTTTGAGTTACGCCTAGGGTAAGGGTTCTATTAACCAGAAAGCCCTGAGTTCCAAGAACACAGCAGCTGCGAAGGACTAGCCAAGAAGAGCGCAAAAGTACCACAACATGCCTGCCTCCACAGCTTTTTCCTTGGGGACATGCCTAATTCCTGGCTGATTTGCCTTTCTCGTCTTAGGGTTGGGGTTCGGCCTAGGGCTAGGACTTTTAAAATCAGGAAGCCCTGAGTTCCAGGCACACTGGAGCTGTGAAAGGCATCCAAAAGGGAGTGCAAAAGTGCCACAACATGGCTGCTTTCACGGCTTTTCCCTTAGGAAGAACCCTAATACCCGGCTGATTTACCTTCATAGGGTTACTGTTAGGCTTAGGCCTAGGACTTTTAAAACCAGGAAGCCCTGGGCTCCAGGCACACTGCAGCTGCGAAAGGCATCCCAAGGGGAGCGCAAAAGTGACACAACTTGGCTGCCACCACTGATATTTCCATGAGACCATCCCGAACCATAGGCTGATTTTCCTTCCTAGGGTTAAGGTTTGAGTTACGCCTAGGGTAAGGGTTCTATTAACCAGAAAGCCCTGAGTTCCAAGAACAGAGCAGCTGCGAAGGACTTCCCAAGAAGAGCGCAAAAGTACCACAACATGCCTGCCGCCACAGCTTTTTCCTTGGGGACATGCCTAATTCCTGGCTGATTTGCCTTTCTCGTCTTAGGCTTGGGGTTCGGCCTAGGGCTAGGATTTTTTTAACTAGGAAGCCCTGAGTTCCAGGCTTACTGCATCTGCCAAAGGCATCCCAAAGGGAGTGCAAAAGTGCCACAACATGGCTGCTTTGACGGCTTTTCCCTTAGGAAGAACCCTAACACCCAGCTGATTTACCTTCCTAGGGTTACTGTTAGGCTTAGGCCTAGGACTTTTAAAACCAGGAAGCCCTGGGCTCCAGGCACACTGCAGCTGCGAAAGGCATCCCAAGGGGAGCGCAAAAGTGACACAACTTGGCTGCCACCACTGATATTTCCATGAGACCATCCCGAACCATAGGCTGATTTTCCTTCCTAGGCTTAAGGTTTGAGTTATGCCTATGGTATGTGTTCTATTAACCAGAAAGCCCTGAGTTCCAAGAACACAGCAGCTGCGAAGGACTTCCCAAGAAGAGCGCAAAAGTACCACAACATGCCTGCCTCCACAGCTTTTTCCTTGGGGACATGCCTAATTCCTGGCTGATTTGCCTTTCTCGTCTTAGGGTTGGGGTTCGGCCTAGGGCTAGGATTTTTTTAACTAGGAAGCCCTGAGTTCCAGGCTTACTGCATCTGCCAAAGGCATCCCAAAGGGAGTGCAGAAGTGCCACAACATGGCTGCTTTCACGGCTTTACCCTTAGGAAGAACCCTAATACGCGGCTGATTTCCCTTCCCAGGGTTACTGTTAGGCTTAGGCCTAGGACTTTTAAAACCAGGAAGCCCTGGGCTCCAGGCACACTGCAGCTGTTAAAGGCATCCCAAGGGGAGCGCAAAAGTGACACAACTTGGCTGCCACCACTGATATTTCCATGAGACCATCCCGAACCATAGGCTGATTTTCCTTCCTAGGGTGAAGGTTTGAGTTACGCCTGGGGTTAGGGTTCTATGAACCAGAAAGCCCTGAGTTCCAAGAACACAGCAGCTGCGAAGGACTACCCAAGAAGAGCGGAAAAGTACCACAACATGCCTGCCTCCACAGCTTTTTCCTTGGGGACATGCCTAATTCCTGGCTGATTTGCCTTTCTCGTCTTAGGCTTGGGGTTCGGCCTAGGGCTAGGATTTTTTTAACTAGGAAGCCCTGAGTTCCAGGCTTACTGCATCTGCCAAAGGCATCCCAAAGGGAGTGCAGAAGTGCCACAACATGGCTGCTTTCACGGCTTGCCCAGGATTCTTTTCCCTTAGGAAGAACCCTAATACGCGGCTGATTTACCTTCCTAGGGTTACTCTTAGGCTTAGGCCTAGGACTTTTAAAACCAGGAAGCCCTGGGCTCCAGGCACTCTGCAGCTGCGAAAGGCATCCCAAGGGGAGCGCAAAAGTGACGCAACTTGGCTGCCACCACTGATATTTCCACTAGACCATCCCGATCCATAGGCTGATTTTCCTTCCTAGGGTTAAGGTTTGAGTTACGCCTAGGGTAAGGGTTCTATTAACCAGAAAGCCCTGAGTTCCAAGAACACAGCAGCTGCGAAGGACTACCCAAGAAGAGCGCAAAAGTACCACAACATGCCTGCCTCCACAGCTTTTTCCTTGGGGACATGCCTAATTCCTGGCTGATTTGCCTTTCTCGTCTTAGGGTTGGGGTTCGGCCTAGGGCTAGGATATTTTTAACTAGGAAGCCCTGAGTTCCAGGCTTACTGCATCTGCCAAAGGCATCCCAAAGGGAGTGCAGAAGTGCCACAACATGGCTGCTTTCACGGCTTTTCCCTTAGGAAGAACCCTAATACGCGGCTGATTTACCTTCCTAGGGTTACTGTTAGGCTTAGGCCTAGGACTTTTAAAACCAGGAAGCCCTGGGCTCCAGGCACTCTGCAGCTGCGAAAGGCATCCCAAGGGGAGCGCAAAAGTGACGCAACTTGGCTGCCACCACTGATATTTCCATGAGACCATCCCGATCCATAGGCTGATTTTCCTTCCTAGGGTTAAGGTTTGAGTTACGCCTAGGGTAAGGGTTCTATTAACCAGAAAGACCTGAGTTCCAAGAACACAGCAGCTGCGAAGGACTACCCAAGAAGAGCGCAAAAGTACCACAACATGCCTGCCTCCACAGCTTTTTCCTTGGGGACATGCCTAATTCCTGGCTGATTTGCCTTTCTCGTCTTAGGGTTGGGGTTCGGCCTAGGGCTAGGATTTTTAAAATCAGGAAGCCCTGAGTTCCAGGCATACTGGAGCTTTGAAAGGCATCCCAAAGGGAGTGCAAAAGTGCCACAACATGGCTGCTTTCCCGGCTTTTTCCTTGGCAAGAAGCCTAACACCAGGCTGATTTATCTTCCTAGGGTTACTGTAAGGCTTAGGCCTAGTGCTAGGATTTTTAAAACTAGGAAGCCCTTAGCTCCAGGCACACTGCAGCTGTTAAAGTCATCCCAAGAAGGCCGCAGAAGTGACACAACTTGGCTGCCTCTGCTGCTATTCTCATGAGTCCATCCCGAACCATAGGCTAATTTTCCTTCCTAGGGTGAGGGTTAGAGTTACGCCTAGGGTTAGTGTTTTTTTAACCAGAAAGCCCTGAGTTCCAAGAACACAGCAGCTGCCAAGGACTACCCAAGAGGAGGGGAAAAGTGCCACAACATGGCTGCCTCCAGCGCTTTTTCCTTGGGACCATCATTGAACCTAGGCTGATTTACTTGCCTCCAGTTGCACCTATGGTCACGCCAAGAGAAAGGGATTTTAAATCAGTAAACCCTGAGCTCCAGACCCAGTGCAGCTGCAAAAGGCTTCCCAAGGGCAGCCAAAAATTGCCTCAACATGCTCCTTCCAGTGCTTTTTTCCTTGGGAACATCCCTATACCCAGGCTGATTTATCTGCCTAGGGTTAGGGTTAGGGTTCAGCCTAGAGATAGGATTTTTTCAAACAGGAAGCCCTGAATTCCAGGCACACTGCAGCTGTTAAAGGCAGTGTTCTACGTCAACCGCAACTTAGTCTGAAATAAATGCTTTTTCCCTGAGAGCATCTGAGAGGTTTGCATGAAGCACTGATATCTGACATTTGCAATTTTGAATAGGAGAGGAGAAAGAAAATGGGAAGAAGTTTTTAATTTTAGTGGTTTCAATGTTAATTTCCGTACACTTTTTCAAAACTTGTCAGCTCAAATGCCCATCAACATCTTTTAGTCATCTGTAAGTCAGTATTCATATAAAATGTGCTTCAAATCAAAAGAATTTCAAATTTGCACTCCAAATTTCTATGCCTAGATTTATGATTTCCTACACATATTAGATGAAAGGAAGGCCTTTTTTACTGTGGGAGTGCTGGAACACTGGAACAGGTTGCCCAGGGAAGTTGTGGGTGTCCCATCCCTGAAAGTATTCAAGGTCAGCTTGGACGGGGCTTGGAGCAGCAACAAAGGAGAAGCTTGATGGTAGAGAAACAAAGTTGGACTATAGAAGAAACTGGGATTGAAGTATAGGAGCAAGTTTTCTCTCAGCTCTTGGGGTAAATTCAAAGTTGTACAAAATGACATTTATCTGTGCTATTCACTACTGTAACAGAAATGTTCATGAAAACTGTACAGAAGATAGCAAATTTTAAAAGAGATAAGAATTACAGCATAAAATCCATGGGATGGGTTACAACATGAGACACTCTCTAAGAGAAAATCTCTGTGTTTCAGCACTTCATCATGGTAAGATTTCATGAAGTGCCAAAGAAGGCGGCAAAATATCATTCGGGACGTTATTTCCTGGAATTCAGCCTGGCCATTAGTAGGAACTGGGTTTGACCACATCATGTAGATATACCACACACACTTTCCCTTCACTGAAAAATGACTGTTTCCAACGAAGAAGCAATTGACGATCAAAATTGATTGAAAGCATCTTAAACATGTCAAGTATTTCATTGTAGATGATCTGTGATCCAAATGCTTCTTCCACCTTCGAGAGGGACAGAACAATTCTTCCATATCATGATGGTTTAAAATTGTATCAACCAATGTTTTCTGCTGAAAAGATAGCATCTATTTTTTTCTATTTTTGGAAGAAAATATTCCTAGACATACAACAGGTGAGAACTAAGTAATTTTAAAGAAACAAATTAAAAGAAAATATTCTGTAAATAGAATGAAATGAAAAGCTGTGTTTTAAATAGGAGCTAAATATGAAACAGAATTTTTGTACCAGGCATTTGAATTACTGCACCAGCTCTTTTGCCCATCAAGAGAGGCGTTTAGCATTTCAGTCTTTTCCAAGGTGTTCATGATCTGCTATGCTGATCTCTGTGTGTGCCTAGGTGTGTGTGGAAGGGGGGGCATGTGAAGGGGAGTGTGTATGTTTGCTTTACAATTGTTGTGGCAGATTCATGCCTCAGCTCCACATTTTGTTTTAGAAAGGTCACACAGAGTGGATGTGAAGTTTACTATCAACAAGAGATCAATTCCCAAATCATCCATTTCACTCTACCTTATAAATCATGTGCTTTGTTGCATATTTTATCAAATCTACTTTCAAGCCAGATGGAGGAAGGAGGATGTGGCAATCCCTCCACCATCTTGCAACTTTTATGCAAGTAGGTTTTCAAGAAAATCATCATTTCTCTTGGAAATATGTCTGGAACAGGCATAATGGTAGTGTCAACCTGTTGGAGTTTTTGTTGCTGGAAGAAGTTATACAAAAGGATTGGTTTTTACATTGACCAGTTACTGAATCAAGCTCAGGAATACATTGGAAATTCAACTGGGGCTTCCTTTCCCCGGCAGACTACTTCTAGAACGAGCTTGTACACTGAAGCTTACTCTTTTGCCCTCTTTTTGTTTCTTTCCTATTTTCTTGGCTTCTTTGCCACTCTCTAGACAATTTTGGAACTTTTTTCCCAACTCAAATGGTTTCAATAGTCTGATTGTGATCATACATTTTTACAAGGAATTTTTAAAATCTTTCCTCCAGTTAAGAAAGTCAAGGACTTAGGTCTTTTTCTTCCCTTATCAATATTGCAATGAAATTGATAAGTAAAGACCAACTCTTTCTTTTTGTTTTTAACCCAAGCAGATAATTCCCATCCATTCATCCATTTGGTGGACCAATGGTTGCCATTCTGATGGAAGTTGTCACTTCTTAACAGTAGCCATTCTGTGACTATGTTGACAGCACTTTGGGTGAAGATCCTAACTGGTCTTAGATACACATAGGGAGAAATTTGCTCAGCCAGTGTCAGTCTTAAGCATGCGTATCAGAAGATCTTTCTAGAGCTGGGAATTTTCCCATGAAAGGGATTCAGTTAGGGAAGAGACACTTGCCCCAGAGGTTTACATTCTTCTTGAAGACTGCTTAAGGAACTTAGATGCCATGTCCATTTGGATCTGTGTCTGCACAGAACTTTGTCATGCCAGTGCTTGAAATGCATCTTGAAGAGAATTCACTAGCACAGAATGAATGAGAGTGGAAGGGGTTGGTGGGGCTAACCAGGCCCAACCCCCCTGCCTAAACCAGGATACCTAGAGCCTCTTGCCCAGGATTCTATCTGGGTGTACTTTTAATGTCTTCAAAGATCCAGGCTCCACAATCTTTCTGGGCAGTCTGTGCCGTGGTTCACTCACCCTCACAGTAAAGAATCATTTCCTGATGTTCCTGTATTTCAGTGTGTGCCCACTGCCTCTTGTCTTTTCACTCAGCATCACTGAAAAGACACTGATTCCCTCCCCTTTGCACTATTGCTTCCATATGGATGTGTGCTGCCATGTAGAGATATGTCAAAAACCTCCCTGAAGCCCAGGCAGATAATATTCCCTTCATCTACCAGTCAAGTTAATTCATCAGAGGAGTTTAAAGTTATGTTCAGCATGAAATGCCCCTGAAAAATCATGCTAACTACATTATTGTGTCGTCTTTCATGTGCCTGGCAAGGTTTTCCAGGAAGAGCTGCTTCATCAACTTCCTGGGTATAAAAAAGAGGCTGGCTGGTTTGTACGATTGCGAGTCCTCCTAAATGTCTTTTTTGAAGATGAGTGTAATTTGCTTACATCCAGTCCTTAGCCTCTCTTGTCGTCTACATCTTAGCAAAAAGCTTTTCTACTATGTCTGGAGAGGAGAAATTGTGCCAGCACAGAAAACATCTCCTATCGTGTTCTAGACGTTGCACGGAGGTGTGCCGAGTGTTTGGCATGAAGAAAAGAAAAGTTGTCCAAAACAGCTTCCAATCGAATGTTCATGTGATTGGAAAAGTCAGGAGAGTGCAAAGATACTGTTTTCTAGCAGTTGGCAAGCTGCGCACACAATCCCAGTGTTGTACAGCTTCCTTCTTCACCTTTCCGAAGGTGCCGCTCTCTCCGGCTCCCGGAGGCGAAGAAGCGGCTTTCTTCGCGCAAAGACGATTGTGCCGCTCACTGTGCACTCCTTAGCGCGGCTTCTGCCGAAAGACGCCCGGGAGCGGCTCTTAGCTCCGGAGAGCATCGTACCTTCGTCTTTAGCGTCTCTTCTCGTCTACATCTTAGCAAAAAGCTTTTCCACTATGTCTGGCGAGGAAAAACTGTGCCAGCACAGAAAACATCTCCCATCGTGTTCTAGACGTTGCACGGAGGTGTGCCGAGTGTTTGGCATGAAGGAAAGAAAAGTTGTCCAAAACAGCTTCCAATCGAATGTTCATGTGATTGGAAAAGTCAGGAGAGTGCAAAGGTACTGTTTTCTAGCAGTTGGCAAGCTGCGCACACAATCCCAGTGTTGTACAGCTTCCTTCTTCACCTTTCCGAAGGTGCCGCTCTCTCCGGCTCCCGGAGGCGAAGAAGCGGCTTCTTCGCGCAAAGACGATTGTGCCGCTCACTGTGCACTCCTTAGCGCGGCTTCTGCCGAAAGACGCCCGGGAGAAGCTCTTAGCTCCGGAGAGCATCGTACCTTCGTCTTTAGCGTCTCTTCTCGTCTACATCTTAGCAAAAAGCTTTTCCACTATGTCTGGCGAGGAAAAACTGTGCAAGCACAGAAAACATCTCCCATCGTGTTCTAGACGTTGCACGGAGGTGTGCCGAGTGTTTGGCATGAAGAAAAGAAAAGTTGTCCAAAACAGCTTCCAATCGAATGTTCATGTGATTGGAAAAGTCAGGAGAGTGCAAAGGTACTGTTTTCTATCAGTTGGCAAGCTGCGCACACAATCCCAGTGTTGTACAGCTTCCTTCTTCACCTTTCCGAAGGTGCCGCTCTCTCCGGCTCCCGGAGGCGAAGAAGCGGCTTCTTCGCGCAAAGACGATTGTGCCGCTCACTGTGCTCTCCTTAGCGCGGCTTCTGCCGAAAGACGCCCGGGAGCGGCTCTTAGCTCCGGAGAGCATCGTCCCTTCGTCTTTAGCGTCTCCTCCCGTCTACATCTTAGCAAAAAGCTTTTCCACTATGTCTGGCGAGGAAAAACTGTGCCAGCACAGAAAACATCTCCCATCGTGTTCTAGACGTTGCACGGAGGTGTGCCGAGTGTTTGGCATGAAGAAAAGAAAAGTTGTCCAAAACAGCTTCCAATCGAATGTTCATGTGATTGGAAAAGTCAGGAGAGTGCAAAGGTACTGTTTTCTATCAGTTGGCAAGCTGCGCACACAATCCCAGTGTTGTACAGCTTCCTTCTTCACCTTTCCGAAGCTGCCGCTCTCTCCGGCTCCCGGAGGCGAAGAAGCGGCTTCTTCGCGCAAAGACGATTGTGCCGCTCACTGTGCACTCCTTAGCGCGGCTTCTGCCGAAAGACGCCCGGGAGCGGCTCTTAGCTCCGGAGAGCATCGTACCTTCGTCTTTAGCGTCTCTTCTCGTCTACATCTTAGCAAAAAGCTTTTCCACTATGTCTGGCGAGGAAAAACTGTGCCAGCACAGAAAACATCTCCCATCGTGTTCTAGACGTTGCACGGAGGTGTGCCGAGTGTTTGGCATGAAGGAAAGAAAAGTTGTCCAAAACAGCTTCCAATCGAATGTTCATGTGATTGGAAAAGTCAGGAGAGTGCAAAGGTACTGTTTTCTAGCAGTTGGCAAGCTGCGCACACAATCCCAGTGTTGTACAGCTTCCTTCTTCACCTTTCCGAAGGTGCCGCTCTCTCCGGCTCCCGGAGGCGAAGAAGCGGCTTCTTCGCGCAAAGACGATTGTGCCGCTCACTGTGCACTCCTTAGCGCGGCTTCTGCCGAAAGACGCCCGGGAGCGGCTCTTAGCTCCGGAGAGCATCGTACCTTCGTCTTTAGCGTCTCTTCTCGTCTACATCTTAGCAAAAAGCTTTTCCACTATGTCTGGCGAGGAAAAACTGTGCCAGCACAGAAAACATCTCCCATCGTGTTCTAGACGTTGCACGGAGGTGTGCCGAGTGTTTGGCATGAAGGAAAGAAAAGTTGTCCAAAACAGCTTCCAATCGAATGTTCATGTGATTGGAAAAGTCAGGAGAGTGCAAAGGTACTGTTTTCTAGCAGTTGGCAAGCTGCGCACACAATCCCAGTGTTGTACAGCTTCCTTCTTCACCTTTCCGAAGGTGCCGCTCTCTCCGGCTCCCGGAGGCGAAGAAGCGGCTTCTTCGCGCAAAGACGATTGTGCCGCTCACTGTGCACTCCTAA
This sequence comes from Ammospiza maritima maritima, assembly GCA_036010785.1. Taxonomy (NCBI): domain Eukaryota; kingdom Metazoa; phylum Chordata; class Aves; order Passeriformes; family Passerellidae; genus Ammospiza; species Ammospiza maritima. The sequence goes on from CM069694.1 coordinate 6,823,493, forward strand.
GCGCGGCTTCTGCCGAAAGACGCCCGGGAGCGGCTCTTAGCTCCGGACAGCATCGTACCTTCGTCTTTAGCGTCTCTTCTCGTCTACATCTTAGCAAAAAGCTTTTCCACTATGTCTGGCGAGGAAAAACTGTGCCAGCACAGAAAACATCTCCCATCGTGTTCTAGACGTTGCACGGAGGTGTGCCGAGTGTTTGGCATGAAGGAAAGAAAAGTTGTCCAAAACAGCTTCCAATCGAATGTTCATGTGATTGGAAAAGTCAGGAGAGTGCAAAGGTACTGTTTTCTAGCAGTTGGCAAGCTGCGCACACAATCCCAGTGTTGTACAGCTTCCTTCTTCACCTTTCCGAAGGTGCCGCTCTCTCCGGCTCCCGGAGGCGAAGAAGCGGCTTCTTCGCGCAAAGACGATTGTGCCGCTCACTGTGCACTCCTTAGCGCGGCTTCTGCCGAAAGACGCCCGGGAGCAGCTCTTAGCTCCGGAGAGCATCGTACCTTCGTCTTTAGCGTCTCTTCTCGTCTACATCTTAGCAAAAAGCTTTTCCACTATGTCTGGCGAGGAAAAACTGTGCCAGCACAGAAAACATCTCCCATCGTGTTCTAGACGTTGCACGGAGGTGTGCCGAGTGTTTGGCATGAAGAAAAGAAAACTTGTCCAAAACAGCTTCCAATCGAATGTTCATGTGATTGGAAAAGTCAGGAGAGTGCAAAGGTACTGTTTTCTAGCAGTTGGCAAGCTGCGCACACAATCCCAGTGTTGTACAGCTTCCTTCTTCACCTTTCCGAAGGTGCCGCTCTCTCCGGCTCCCGGAGGCGAAGAAGCGGCTTCTTCGCGCAAAGACGATTGTGCCGCTCACTGTGCACTCCTTAGCGCGGCTTCTGCCGAAAGACGCCCGGGAGAAGCTCTTAGCTCCGGAGAGCATCGTACCTTGGTCTTTAGCGTCTCTTCTCGTCTACATCTTTGCAAAAAGCTTTTCCACTATGTCTGGCGAGGAAAAAACGTGCCAGCAAAGAAAACATCTCCCATCGTGTTCTAGACGTTGCACGATCCCTATACTTAGGCTGATTTTCCTTCCTGGGGATAGCGATAGGCTTCAGCCTAGGGCTTGGAGTTTTTTAACCAGGAAGCCCTGAGTTCCAGGCTTACTGCATCTGCCAAAGGCATCCCAAAGGGAGTGCAGAAGTGCCACAACATGGCTGCTTTCACGGCTTTTCCCTTAGGAAGAACCCTAATACGCGGCTGATTTACCTTCCTAGGGTTACTGTTAGGCTTAGGCCTAGGACTTTTAAAACCAGGAAGCCCTGGGCTCCAAACACACTGCAGCTGCAAAAGGCATCCCAAGGGGAGCGCAAAAGTGACACAACTTGGCTGCCTCTGCTGCTATTCTCATGAGACCATCCCGAACCATAGGCTGATTTTCCTTCCTAGGGTTAAGGTTTGAGTTACGCCTAGGGTAAGGGTTCTATTAACCAGAAAGCCCTGAGTTCCAAGAACACAGCAGCTGCGAAGGACTAGCCAAGAAGAGCGCAAAAGTACCACAACGTGCCTGCCTCCACAGCTTTTTCCTTGGGGACATGCCTAATTCCTGGCTGATTTGCCTTTCTCGTCTTAGGGTTGGGGTTCAGCCTAGGGCTAGGATTTTTTTACCTAGGAAGCCCTGAGTTCCAGGCTTACTTCATCCGCCAAAGGCATCCCAAAGGGAGTGCAGAAGTGCAACAATACGGCTGCTTTCACGGATTTTCCCTTAGGAAGAACCCTAATACGCGGCTGATTTACGTTCCTAGGGTTAAGGTTTGAGTTACGCCTAGGGTAAGGGTTCTATTAACCAGAAAGCCCTGAGTTCCAAGAACACAGCAGCTGCGAATGACTAGCCAAGAAGAGCGCAAAAGTACCACAACATGCCTGCGTCGATAGCTTTTTCCTTGGGGACATGCCTAATTCCTGGCTGATTTGCCTTTCTCGTCTTAGGGTTGGCGTTCGGCCTAGGGCTAGGACTTTTAAAATCAGGAAGCCCTGAGTTCCAGGCACACTGGAGCTGTGAAAGGCATCCAAAACGGAGTGCAAAAGTGCCACAACATGGCTGCTTTCACGGCTTTTTCCTTGGCAAGAAGCCTAACACCTGGCTGATTTCCCTTCCCAGGGTTACTGTAAGGCTTAGGCCTAGGGCTAGGATTTCTAAAACTTGGAAGCCCTTAGTTCCAGGCTCACTGCAGCTGTTCAAGGCATCCCAAGGGGAGTACAAAGGTGCAACAACATGGCAGCTTTCACAGCTTTTTCCTTGGCACCATCCCTATACCTAGGCTGATTTATCTGCCTAGGGTTAGGGTTAGGCTTCAGCCTAGGTCTTGGAGTTTTTTAATCAGGAAGCCCTGAGTTCCAGGCTTACTGCATCTGCCAAAGGCATCCCAAAGGGAGTGCAGAAGTGCCACAACATGGCTGCTTTCACGGCTTTTCCCTTAGGAAGAACCCTAATACGCGGCTGATTTACCTTCCTAGGGTTACTGTTAGGCTTAGGCCTAGGACTTTTAAAACCAGGAAGCCCTGGGCTCCAGGCACTCTGCAGCTGCGAAAGGCATCCCAAGGGGAGCGCAAAAGTGACACAACTTGGCTGCCACCACTGATATTTCCATGAGACCATCCCGAACCATAGGCTGATTTTCCTTCCTAGGGTTAAGCTTTGAGTTACGCCTAGGGTAAGGGTTCTATTAACCAGAAAGCCCTGAGTTCCAAGAACACAGCAGCTGCGAAGGACTACCCAAGAAGAGCGCAAAAGTACCACAACATGCCTGCCTCCACAGCTTTTTCCTTGGGGACATGCCTAATTCCTGGCTGATTTGCCTTTCTCGTCTTAGGGTTGGGGTTCGGCCTAGGGCTAGGATTTTTTTAACTAGGAAGCCCTGAGTTCCAGGCTTACTGCATCTGCCTAAAGCATCCTAAAGGGAGTGCAGAACTGCCAAAACATGGCTGCTTTCACGGCTTTTCCCTTAGGAAGAACCCTAATACACGGCTGATTTACCTTCCTAGGGTTACTGTTAGGCTTAGGCCTAGGACTTTTAAAACCAGGAATCCCTGGGCTCCAGGCACTCTGCAGCTGCGAAAGGCATCCCAAGGGGAGCGCAAAAGTGACACAACTTGGCTGCCGCCACTGATATTTCCAGGAGACCATCCCGAACCATAGGCTGATTTTCCTTCCTAGGGTTAAGGTTTGAGTTACGCCTCGGGTAAGGGTTCTATTAACCAGAAAGCCCTGAGTTCCAAGAACACAGCAGCTGCGAAGGACTACCCAAGAAGAGCGCAAAAGTACCACAACGTGCCTGCCTCCACAGCTTTTTCCTTGGGGACATGCCTAATTCCTGGCTGATTTGCCTTTCTCGTCTTAGGGTTGGGGTTCGGCCTAGGGCTAGGACTTTTAAAATCAGGAAGCCCTGAGTTCCAGGCACACTGGAGCTGTGAAAGGCATCCAAAAGGGAGTGCAAAAGTGCCACAACATGGCTGCTTTCACGGCTTTTTCCTTGGCAAGAAGCCTAACACCAGGCTGATTTCCCTTCCCAGGGTTACTGTAAGCCTTAAGCCTAGGGCTAGGATTTCTAAAACTAGGAAGCCCTTAGTTCCAGGCTCACTGCAGCTGTTCAAGGCATCCCAAGGGGAGTACAAAAGTGCAACAACATGGCAGCTTTCACAGCTTTTTCCTTGGCACCATCCCTATACCTAGGCTGATTTATCTGCCTAGGGTTAGGGTTAGGGTTCAGCCTAGGGCTTGGAGTTTTTTAACCAGGAAGCCCTGAGTTCCAGGCTTACTGCATCTGCCAAAGGCATCCCAAAGGGAGTGCAAAAGTGCCACAACATGGCTGCTTTCACAGCTTTTCCCTTAGGAAGAACCCTAATACGCGGCTGATTTACCTTCCTAGGGTTACTGTTAGGCTTAGGCCTAGGACTTTTAAAACCAGGAAGCCCTGGGCTTCAGGCACACTGCAGCTGTTAAAGGCATCCCAAGAGGGCCGCAGAAGTGACACAACTTGGCTGCCTCTGCTTCTATTCTCATGAGACCATCCCGAACCATAGGCTGATTTTCCTTCCTAGGGTTAATGTTTGAGTTTCGCCTAGGGTAAGAGGTCTATTAACCAGAAAGACCTGAGTTCCAAGAACACAGCAGCTGCGAAGGACTAGCCAAGAAGAGCGCAAAAGTACCACAACATGCCTGCCTCCACAGCTTTTTCCTTGGGGACATGCCTAATTCCTGGCTGATTTGCCTTTCTCGTCTTAGGGTTGGGGTTCGGCCTAGGGCTAGGATTTTTTTAACTAGGAAGCCCTGAGTTCCAGGCTTACTGCATCTGCCAAAGGCATCCCAAAGGGAGTGCAGAAGTGCCACAACATGGCTGCTTTCACGGCTTTACCCTTAGGAAGAACCCTAATACGCGGCTGATTTCCCTTCCCAGGGTTACTGTTAGGCTTAGGCCTAGGACTTTTAAAACCAGGAAGCCCTGGGCTCCAGGCACACTGCAGCTGTTAAAGGCATCCCAAGGGGAGCGCAAAAGTGACACAACTTGGCTGCCACCACTGATATTTCCATGAGACCATCCCGAACCATAGGCTGATTTTCCTTCCTAGGGTGAAGGTTTGAGTTACGCCTGGGGTTAGGGTTCTATGAACCAGAAAGCCCTGAGTTCCAAGAACACAGCAGCTGCGAAGGACTACCCAAGAAGAGCGGAAAAGTACCACAACATGCCTGCCTCCACAGCTTTTTCCTTGGGGACATGCCTAATTCCTGGCTGATTTGCCTTTCTCGTCTTAGGCTTGGGGTTCGGCCTAGGGCTAGGATTTTTTTAACTAGGAAGCCCTGAGTTCCAGGCTTACTGCATCTGCCAAAGGCATCCCAAAGGGAGTGCAGAAGTGCCACAACATGGCTGCTTTCACGGCTTGCCCAGGATTCTTTTCCCTTAGGAAGAACCCTAATACGCGGCTGATTTACCTTCCTAGGGTTACTCTTAGGCTTAGGCCTAGGACTTTTAAAACCAGGAAGCCCTGGGCTCCAGGCACTCTGCAGCTGCGAAAGGCATCCCAAGGGGAGCGCAAAAGTGACGCAACTTGGCTGCCACCACTGATATTTCCACTAGACCATCCCGATCCATAGGCTGATTTTCCTTCCTAGGGTTAAGGTTTGAGTTACGCCTAGGGTAAGGGTTCTATTAACCAGAAAGCCCTGAGTTCCAAGAACACAGCAGCTGCGAAGGACTACCCAAGAAGAGCGCAAAAGTACCACAACATGCCTGCCTCCACAGCTTTTTCCTTGGGGACATGCCTAATTCCTGGCTGATTTGCCTTTCTCGTCTTAGGGTTGGGGTTCGGCCTAGGGCTAGGATATTTTTAACTAGGAAGCCCTGAGTTCCAGGCTTACTGCATCTGCCAAAGGCATCCCAAAGGGAGTGCAGAAGTGCCACAACATGGCTGCTTTCACGGCTTTTCCCTTAGGAAGAACCCTAATACGCGGCTGATTTACCTTCCTAGGGTTACTGTTAGGCTTAGGCCTAGGACTTTTAAAACCAGGAAGCCCTGGGCTCCAGGCACATGCATCTGCGAAAGGCATCCCAAGAGGGCCGCAGAAGTGACACAACTTGGCTGCCTCTACTTCTATTCTCATGAGACCATCCTGAACCATAGGCTGATTTTCCTTCCTAGGGTTAAGGTTTGAGTTACGCCTCGGGTAAGGGGCTAGAATTTTTAAAACTAGGAAGCCCTTAGATCCAGGCACACTGCAGCTGTTCAAGGCATCCCAAGGGGAGTACAAAAGTGCAACAACATGGCAGCTTTCACAGCTTTTTCCTTGGCACTATCCCTAAACCTAGGCTGATTTATCTGCCTAGGGTTAGGGTTAGGCTTCAGCCTAGGGCTTGGAGTTTTTTAACCAGGAAGCCCTGAGTTCCAGGCTTACTGCATCTGCCAAAGGCATCCCAAAGGGAGTGCAGAAGAGCCACAACATGGCTGCTTTCACGGCTTTTCCCTTAGGAAGAACCCTAATACCTGGCTGATTTACCTTCCTAGGGTTACTGTAAGGCTTAGACCTAGGACTTTTAAAACCAGGAAGCCCTTGGCTCCAGGCACACTGCAGCTGCGAAAGGCATCCCAAGGGGAGCGCAAAAGTGACACAACTTGGCTGCCACCACTGATATTTCCATGAGACCATCCCGAACCATAGGCTGATTTTCCTTCCTAGGGTTAAGGTTTGAGTTACGCCTAGGGTAAGGGTTCTATTAACCAGAAAGCCCTGAGTTCCAAGAACACAGCAGCTGCGAAGGACTACCCAAGAAGAGCGCAAAAGTACCACAACGTGCCTGCGTCGCTAGCTTTTTCCTTGGGGACATGCCTAATTCCTGGCTGATTTGCCTTTCTCGTCTTAGGGTTGGCGTTCGGCCTAGGGCTAGGACTTTTAAAATCAGGAAGCCCTGAGTTCCAGGCACACTGGAGCTGTGAAAGGCATCCAAAAGGGAGTGCAAAAGTGCCACAACATGGCTGCTTTCACGGCTTTTTCCTTGGCAAGAAGCCTAACACCAGGCTGATTTCCCTTCCCAGGGTTACTGTAAGCCTTAGGCCTAGGGCTAGGATTTCTAAAACTAGGAAGCCCTTAGTTCCAGGCTCACTGCAGCTGTTCAAGGCATCCCAAGGGGAGTACAAAAGTGCAACAACATGGCAGCTTTCACAGCTTTTTCCTTGGCACCATCCCTATACCTAGGCTGATTTATCTGCCTAGGGTTAGGGTTAGGCTTCGGCCTAGGGCTAGGATTTTTTTAACTAGGAAGCCCTGAGTTCCAGGCTTACTGCATCTTCCAAAGGCATCCCAAAGGGAGTGCAGAAGTGCCACAACATGGCTGCTTTCACGGCTTTTCCCTTAGGAAGAACCCTAATACGCGGCTGATTTACCTTCCTAGGGTTACTGTTAGGCTTAGACCTAGGACTTTTAAAACCAGGAAGCCCTGGGCTCCAGGCACACTGCAGCTGCGAAAGGCATCCCAAGGGGAGCGCAAAAGTGACACAACTTGGCTGCCACCACTGATATTTCCATGAGACCATCCCGAACCATAGGCTGATTTTCCTTCCTAGGGTTAAGGTTTGAGTTACGCCTAGGGTAAGGGTTCTATTAACCAGAAAGCCCTGAGTTCCAAGAACACAGCAGCTGCGAAGGACTACCCAAGAAGAGCGCAAAAGTACCACAACATGCCTGCCTCCACAGCTTTTTCCTTGGGGACATGCCTAATTCCTGGCTGATTTGCCTTTCTCGTCTTAGGGTTGGGGTTCGGCCTAGGGCTAGGACTTTTTTAACTAGGAAGCCCTGAGTTCCAGGCTTACTGCATCTGCCTAAAGCATCCCAAAGGGAGTGCAGAAGTGCCACAACATGGCTGCTTTCACGGCTTTTCCCTTAGGAAGAACCCTAATACGCGGCTGATTTACCTTCCTAGGGTTACTGTTAGGCTTAGGCCTAGGACTTTTAAAACCAGGAAGCCCTGGGCTCCAGGCACATGCAGCTGTTCAAGGCATCCCAAGAGGGCTGCAGAAGTGACACAACTTGGCTGCCTCTGCTGCTATTCTCATGAGACCATCCCGAACCATAGGCTGATTTTCCTTCCTAGGGTTAAGGTTTGAGTTACGCCTCGGGTAAGGGTTCTACTAACCAGAAAGCCCTGAGTTCCAAGAACACAGCAGCTGCGAAGGACTACCCAAGAAGAGCGCAAAAGTACCACAACGTGCCTGCCTCCACAGCTTTTTCCTTGGGGACATGCCTAATTCCTGGCTGATTTGCCTTTCTCGTCTTAGGGTTGGGGTTCGGCCTAGGGCTAGGATTTTTAAAATCAGGAAGCCCTGAGTTCCAGGCACACTGGAGCTGTGAAAGGCATCCCAAAGGGAGTGCAAAAGTGCCACAACATGGTTGCTTTCACGACTTTTTCCTTGGCAAGAAGCTTAACACCAGGCTGATTTCCCTTCCCAGGGTTACTGTAAGGCTTAGGCCTAGGGCTAGGATTTTTAAAACTAGGAAGCCCTTAGATCCAGGCACACTGCAGCTCTTCAAGGCATCCCAAGGGGAGTACAAAAGTGCAACAACATGGCAGCTTTCACAGCTTTTTCCTTGGCACCATCCCTATACCTAGGCTGATTTATCTGCCTAGGGTTAGGGTTAGGGTTCAGCCTAGGGCTTGGAGTTTTTTAACCAGGAAGCCCTGAGTTCCAGGCTTACTGCATCTGCCAAAGGCATCCCAAAGGGAGTGCAAAAGTGCCACAACATGGCTGCTTTCACAGCTTTTCCCTTTGGAAGAACCCTAATACCCGGCTGATTTACCTTCCTAGGGTTACTGTTAGGCTTAGGCCTAGGACCTTTAAAACCAGGAAGCCCTGGGCTTCAGGCACACTGCAGCTGTTAAAGGCATCCCAAGAGGGCAGCAGAAGTGACACGACTTGGCTGCCTCTGCTTCTATTCTCATGAGACCATCCCGAACCATAGGCTGATTTTCCTTCCTAGGGTTAATGTTTGAGTTACGCCTAGGGTAAGGGTTCTATTTACCAGAAAGCCCTGAGTTCCAAGAACACAGCAGCTGCGAAGGACTAGCCAAGAAGAGCGCAAAAGTACCACAACATGCCTGCCTCCACAGCTTTTTCCTTGGGGACATGCCTAATTCCTGGCTGATTTGCCTTTCTCGTCTTAGGGTTGGGGTTTGGCCTAGGGCTAGGATTTTTTTAACTAGGAAGCCCTGAGTTCCAGGCTTACTGCATCTGCCAAAGGCATCCCAAAGGGAGTGCAGAAGTGCCACAACATGGCTGCTTTCACGGCTTTTCCCTTAGGAAGAACCCTAATACGCGGCTGATTTACCTTCCTAGGGTTACTGTTAGGCTTAGGCCTAGGACTTTTAAAACCAGGACGCCCTGGGCTCCAGGCACTCTGCAGCTGCGAAAGGCATCCCAAGGGGAGCGCAAAAGTGACACAACTTGGCTGCCACCACTGATATTTCCATGAGACCATCCCGAACCATAGGCTGATTTTCCTTCCTAGGATTAAAGTTTGAGTTACGCCTAGGGTAAGGGTTCTATTAACCAGAAAGCCCTGAGTTCCAAGAACACAGCAGCTGCGAAGGACTACCCAAGAAGAGCGCAAAAGTACCACAACATGCCTGCCTCCACAGCTTTTTCCTTGGGGACATGTCTAATTCCTGGCTAATTTGCCTTTCTCGTCTTAGGGTTGGGGTTCGGCCTAGGGCTAGGATTTTTTTAACTAGGAAGCCCTGAGTTCCAGGCTTACTGCATCTGTCAAAGGCATCCCAAAGGGAGTGCAGAAGTGCCACAACATGGCTGCTTTCACGGCTTTTCCCTTAGGAAGAACCCTAATACGCGGCTGATTTACCTTCCTAGGGTTACTGTTAGGCTTAGGCCTAGGACTTTTAAAACCAGGAAGCCCTGGGCTCCAGGCACACTGCAGCTGTTCAAGGCATCCCAAGGGGAGTACTAAAGCACCACAACATGGCAGCTTTCACAGCTTTTTCCTTGCCACCATCCCTATACCTAGGCTGATTTATCTGCCTAGGGTTAGGGTTAGGGTTCAGCCTAGGGCTTGGAGTTTTTTAACCAGGAAGCCCTGAGTTCCAGGCTTACTGCATCTGCCAAATGCATCCCAAAGGGAGTGCAAAAGTGCCACAACATGGCTGCTTTCACGGCTTTTCCCTTAGGAAGAACCCTAATACGCGGCTGATTTACCTTCCTAGGGTTACTGTTAGGCTTAGGCCTAGGACTTTTAAAACCAGGAAGCCCTGGGATCCAGGCACACTGCAGCTGTTCAAGGCATCCCAAGGGGAGTACTAAAGCACCACAACATGGCAGCTTTCACAGCTTTTTCCTTGGCACCATCCCTATACATAGGCTGATTTATCTGCCTAGGGTTAGGGTTAGGGTTCAGCCTAGGGCTTGGAGTTTTTTAACCAGGAAGCCCTGAGTTCCAGGCTTACTGCATCTGCCAAATGCATCCCAAAGGGAGTGCAAAAGTGCCACAACATGGCTGCTTTCACGGCTTTTCCCTTAGGAAGAACCCTAATACGCGGCTGATTTACCTTCCTAGGGTTACTGTTAGGCTTAGGCCTAGGACTTTTAAAACCAGGAAGCCCTGGGCTCCAGGCACTCTGCAGCTGCGAAAGGCATCCCAAGGGGAGCGCAAAAGTGCCGCAACTTGGCTGCCACCACTGATATTTCCATGAGACCATCCCGAACCATAGGCTGATTTTCCTTCCTAGGGTTAAGGTTTGAGTTACGCCTAGGGTAAGGGTTCTATTAACCAGAAAGCCCTGAGTTCCAAGAACACAGCAGCTGCGAAGGACTAGCCAAGAAGAGCGCAAAAGAACCACAACATGCCTGCGTCGATAGCTTTTTCCTTGGGGACATGCCTAATTCCTGGCTGATTTGCCTTTCTCGTCTTAGGTTTGGGGTTCGGGCTAGGGCTAGGACTTTTAAAATCAGGAAGCCCTCAGTTCCAGGCACACTGGAGCTGTGAAAGGCATCCAAAAGGGAGTGCAAAAGTACCACAACATGGCTGCTTTCACGGCTTTTTCCTTGGCAAGAAGCCTAACACCAGGCTGATTTCCCTTCCCAGGGTTACTGTAAGGCTTAGGCCTAGGGCGAGGATTTCTAAAACTAGGAAGCCCTTAGTTCCAGGCTCACTGCAGCTGTTCAAGGCATCCCAAGGGGAGTACAAAAGTGCAACAACATGGCAGCTTCCACAGCTTTTTCCTTGGCACCATCCCTATACCTAGGCTGATTTATCTGCCTAGGGTTAGGGTTAGGCTTCAGCCTAGGTCTTGGAGTTTTTTAACCAGGAAGCCCTGAGTTCCAGGCTTACTGCATCTGCCAAAGGCATCCCAAAGGGAGTGCAGAAGTGCCACAACATGGCTGCTTTCACGGCTTTTCCCTTAGGAAGAACCCTAATACCCGGCTGATTTACCTTCCTAGGGTTACTGTTAGGCTTAGGCCTAGGACTTTTAAAACCAGGAAGCCCTGGGCTCCAGGCACACTGCAGCTGCGAAAGGCATCCCAAGGGGAGCGCAAAAGTGACACAACTTGGCTGCCACCACTGATATTTCCATGAGACGATCCCAAATCATAGGCTGATTTTCCTACCTAGGATTAAGGTTTGAGTTACGCCTAGGGTAAGGGTTCTATTAACCAGAAAGCCCTGAGTTCCAAGAACACAGCAGCTGCGAAGGACTACCCAAGAAGAGCGCAAAAGTACCACAACATGCCTGCCTCCACAGCTTTTTCCTTGGGGACATGTCTAATTCCTGGCTGATTTGCCTTTCTCGTCTTAGGGTTGGGGTTCGGCCTAGGGCTAGGATTTTTTAACTAGGAAGCCCTGAGTTCCAGGCTTACTGCATCTGCCAAAGGCATCCCAAAGGGAGTGCAGAAGTGCCACAACATGGCTGCTTTCACGGCTTTTCCCTTAGGAAGAACCCTAATACGCGGCTGATTTACCTTCCTAGGGTTACTGTTAGGCTTAGGCCTAGGACTTTTAAAACCAGGAAGCCCTGGGCTCCAGGCACACTGCAGCTGTTAGAGGCATCCCAAGAGGGCCGCAGAAGTGACACAACTTGGCTGCCACCACTGATATTTCCATGAGACCATCCCGAACCATAGGCTGATTTTCCTTCCTAGGGTTAAGGTTTGAGTTACGCCTGGGGTAAGGGTTCTATTAACCAGAAAGCCCTGAGTTCCAAGAACACAGCAGCTGCGAAGGACTACCCCAGAAGAGCGCAAAAGTACCACAACGTGCCTGCCTCCACAGCTTTTTCCTTGGGGACATGCCTAATTCCTGGCTGATTTGCCTTTCTCGTCTTAGGGTTGGGGTTCGGCCTAGGTCTAGGATTTTTTTAACTAGGAAGCCCTGAGTTCCAGGCTTACTTCATCTGCCAAAAGCAACCCAAAGGGAGTGCAAAAGTGCCACAACATGGCTGCTTTCACGGCTTTTCCCTTAGGAAGAACCCTAATACGCGGCTGATTTACCTTCCTAGGGTTACTGTTAGGCTTAGGCCTAGGACTTTTAAAACCAGGAAGCCCTGGGCTCCAGGCACATGCAGCTGTTAGAGGCATCCCAAGAGGGCCGCAGAAGTGACACAACTTGGCTGCCTCTGCTGCTATTCTCATGAGACCATCCCGAACCATAGGCTGATTTTCCTTCTTAGGGTTAAGACTTGAGTTACGCCTAGGGTAAGAGTTCTATTAACCAGAAAGACCTGAGTTCCAAGAACACAGCAGCTGCGAAGGACTACCCAAGAAGAGCGCAAAAGTACCACAACATGCCTGCCTCCACAGCTTTTTCCTTGGGGACATGCCTAATTCCTGGCTGATTTGCCTTTCTCGTCTTAGGGTTGGGGTTCGGCCTAGGGCTAGGATTTTTTTACCTAGGAAGCCCTGAGTTCCAGGCTTACTGCATCTGCCAAAGGCATCCCAAAGGGAGTGCAGAAGTGCAACATGGCTGCTTTCACGGCTTTTCCCTTAGGAAGAACCCTAATACGTGGCTGATTTACCTTCCTAGGGTTACTGTTAGGCTTAGGCCTAGGACTTTTAAAACCAGGAAGCCCTGGGCTCCAGGCACACTGCAGCTGCGAAAGGCATCCCAAGGGGAGTACAAAAGTGCAACAACATGGCAGCTTCCACAGCTTTTTCCTTGCCACCATCCCTATACCTAGGCTGATTTATCTGACTAGGGTTAGGGTTAGGCTTCAGCCTAGGGCTTGGAGTTTTTTAACCAGGAAGCCCTGAGTTCCAGGCTTACTGCATCTGCCAAAGGCATCCCAAAGGGAGTGCAGAAGTGCCACAACATGGCTGCTTTCACGGCTTTTCCCTTAGGAAGAACCCTAATACGCGGCTGATTTACCTTCCTAGGGTTACTGTTAGGCTTAGGCCTAGGACTTTTAAAACCAGGAAGCCCTGGGCTCCAGGCACATGCATCTGCGAAAGGCATCCCAAGAGGGCCGCAGAAGTGACACAACTTGGCTGCCTCTACTTCTATTCTCATGAGACCATCCCGAACCATAGGCTGATTTTCCTTCCTAGGGTTAAGGTTTGAGTTACGCCTAGGGTAAGGGTTCTATTAACCAGAAAGCCCTGAGTTCCAAGAACACAGCAGCTGCGAAGGACTAGCCAAGAAGAGCGCAAAAGAACCACAACATGCCTGCGTCGATAGCTTTTTCCTTGGGGACATGCCTAATTCCTGGCTGATTTGCCTTTCTCGTCTTAGGTTTGGGGTTCGGGCTAGGGCTAGGACTTTTAAAATCAGGAAGCCCTGAGTTCCAGGCACACTGGAGCTGTGAAAGGCATCCAAAAGGGAGTGCAAAAGTGCCACAACATGGCTGCTTTCACGGCTTTTTCCTTGGCAAGAAGCCTAACACCAGGCTGATTTCCCTTCCCAGGGTTACTGTAAGGCTTAGGCCTAGGGCGAGGATTTCTAAAACTAGGAAGCCCTTAGTTCCAGGCTCACTGCAGCTGTTCAAGGCATCCCAAGGGGAGTACAAAAGTGCAACAACATGGCAGCTTCCACAGCTTTTTCCTTGGCACCATCCCTATACCTAGGCTGATTTATCTGCCTAGGGTTAGGGTTAGGCTTCAGCCTAGGTCTTGGAGTTTTTTAACCAGGAAGCCCTGAGTTCCAGGCTTACTGCATCTGCCAAAGGCATCCCAAAGGGAGTGCAGAAGTGCCACAACATGGCTGCTTTCACGGCTTTTCCCTTAGGAAGAACCCTAATACCCGGCTGATTTACCTTCCTAGGGTTACTGTTAGGCTTAGGCCTAGGACTTTTAAAACCAGGAAGCCCTGGGCTCCAGGCACACTGCAGCTGCGAAAGGCATCCCAAGGGGAGCGCAAAAGTGACACAACTTGGCTGCCACCACTGATATTTCCATGAGACGATCCCAAATCATAGGCTGATTTTCCTACCTAGGATTAAGGTTTGAGTTACGCCTAGGGTAAGGGTTCTATTAACCAGAAAGCCCTGAGTTCCAAGAACACAGCAGCTGCGAAGGACTACCCAAGAAGAGCGCAAAAGTACCACAACATGCCTGCCTCCACAGCTTTTTCCTTGGGGACATGTCTAATTCCTGGCTGATTTGCCTTTCTCGTCTTAGGGTTGGGGTTCGGCCTAGGGCTAGGATTTTTTAACTAGGAAGCCCTGAGTTCCAGGCTTACTGCATCTGCCAAAGGCATCCCAAAGGGAGTGCAGAAGTGCCACAACATGGCTGCTTTCACGGCTTTTCCCTTAGGAAGAACCCTAATACGCGGCTGATTTACCTTCCTAGGGTTACTGTTAGGCTTAGGCCTAGGACTTTTAAAACCAGGAAGCCCTGGGCTCCAGGCACACTGCAGCTGTTAGAGGCATCCCAAGAGGGCCGCAGAAGTGACACAACTTGGCTGCCACCACTGATATTTCCATGAGACCATCCCGAACCATAGGCTGATTTTCCTTCCTAGGGTTAAGGTTTGAGTTACGCCTGGGGTAAGGGTTCTATTAACCAGAAAGCCCTGAGTTCCAAGAACACAGCAGCTGCGAAGGACTACCCCAGAAGAGCGCAAAAGTACCACAACGTGCCTGCCTCCACAGCTTTTTCCTTGGGGACATGCCTAATTCCTGGCTGATTTGCCTTTCTCGTCTTAGGGTTGGGGTTCGGCCTAGGTCTAGGATTTTTTTAACTAGGAAGCCCTGAGTTCCAGGCTTACTTCATCTGCCAAAAGCAACCCAAAGGGAGTGCAAAAGTGCCACAACATGGCTGCTTTCACGGCTTTTCCCTTAGGAAGAACCCTAATACGCGGCTGATTTCCCTTCCTAGGGTTACTGTTAGGCTTAGGCCTAGGACTTTTAAAACCAGGAAGCCCTGGGCTCCAGGCACATGCAGCTGTTAGAGGCATCCCAAGAGGGCCGCAGAAGTGACACAACTTGGCTGCCTCTGCTGCTATTCTCATGAGACCATCCCGAACCATAGGCTGATTTTCCTTCTTAGGGTTAAGACTTGAGTTACGCCTAGGGTAAGAGTTCTATTAACCAGAAAGACCTGAGTTCCAAGAACACAGCAGCTGCGAAGGACTACCCAAGAAGAGCGCAAAAGTACCACAACATGCCTGCCTCCACAGCTTTTTCCTTGGGGACATGCCTAATTCCTGGCTGATTTGCCTTTCTCGTCTTAGGGTTGGGGTTCGGCCTAGGGCTAGGATTTTTTTACCTAGGAAGCCCTGAGTTCCAGGCTTACTGCATCTGCCAAAGGCATCCCAAAGGGAGTGCAGAAGTGCAACATGGCTGCTTTCACGGCTTTTCCCTTAGGAAGAACCCTAATACGTGGCTGATTTACCTTCCTAGGGTTACTGTTAGGCTTAGGCCTAGGACTTTTAAAACCAGGAAGCCCTGGGCTCCAGGCACACTGCAGCTGCGAAAGGCATCCCAAGGGGAGTACAAAAGTGCAACAACATGGCAGCTTCCACAGCTTTTTCCTTGCCACCATCCCTATACCTAGGCTGATTTATCTGACTAGGGTTAGGGTTAGGCTTCAGCCTAGGGCTTGGAGTTTTTTAACCAGGAAGCCCTGAGTTCCAGGCTTACTGCATCTGCCAAAGGCATCCCAAAGGGAGTGCAGAAGTGCCACAACATGGCTGCTTTCACGGCTTTTCCCTTAGGAAGAACCCTAATACGCGGCTGATTTACCTTCCTAGGGTTACTGTTAGGCTTAGGCCTAGGACTTTTAAAACCAGGAAGCCCTGGGCTCCAGGCACATGCATCTGCGAAAGGCATCCCAAGAGGGCCGCAGAAGTGACACAACTTGGCTGCCTCTACTTCTATTCTCATGAGACCATCCTGAACCATAGGCTGATTTTCCTTCCTAGGGTTAAGGTTTGAGTTACGCCTCGGGTAAGGGGCTAGAATTTTTAAAACTAGGAAGCCCTTAGATCCAGGCACACTGCAGCTGTTCAAGGCATCCCAAGGGGAGTACAAAAGTGCAACAACATGGCAGCTTTCACAGCTTTTTCCTTGGCACTATCCCTAAACCTAGGCTGATTTATCTGCCTAGGGTTAGGGTTAGGCTTCAGCCTAGGGCTTGGAGTTTTTTAACCAGGAAGCCCTGAGTTCCAGGCTTACTGCATCTGCCAAAGGCATCCCAAAGGGAGTGCAGAAGAGCCACAACATGGCTGCTTTCACGGCTTTTCCCTTAGGAAGAACCCTAATACCTGGCTGATTTACCTTCCTAGGGTTACTGTAAGGCTTAGACCTAGGACTTTTAAAACCAGGAAGCCCTGGGCTTCAGGCACACTGCAGCTGTTAAAGGCATCCGAAGAGGGGCGCAGAAGTGACACATCTTGGCTGCCTCTGCTTCTATTCTCATGAGACCATCCCGAACCATAGGCTGATTTTCCTTCCTAGGGTTAATGTTTGAGTTTCGCCTAGGGTAAGAGGTCTATTAACCAGAAAGACCTGAGTTCCAAGAACACAGCAGCTGCGAAGGACTAGCCAAGAAGGGCGCAAAAGTACCACAACATGCCTGCCTCCACAGCTTTTTCCTTGGGGACATGCCTAATTCCTGGCTGATTTGCCTTTCTCGTCTTAGGGTTGGGGTTCGGCCTAGGTCTAGGATTTTTTTAACTAGGAAGCCCTGAGTTCCAGGCTTACTTCATCTGCCAAAAGCAACCCAAAGGGAGTGCAAAAGTGCCACAACATGGCTGCTTTCACGGCTTTTCCCTTAGGAAGAACCCTAATACGCGGCTGATTTACCTTCCTAGGGTTACTGTTAGGCTTAGGCCTAGGACTTTTAAAACCAGGAAGCCCTGGGCTCCAGGCACATGCAGCTGTTAGAGGCATCCCAAGAGGGCCGCAGAAGTGACACAACTTGGCTGCCTCTGCTGCTATTCTCATGAGACCATCCCGAACCATAGGCTGATTTTCCTTCTTAGGGTTAAGACTTGAGTTACGCCTAGGGTAAGAGTTCTATTATCCAGAAAGACCTGAGTTCCAAGAACACAGCAGCTGCGAAGGACTAGCCAAGAAGAGCGCAAAAGTACCACAACATGCCTGCCTCCACAGCTTTTTCCTTGGGGACATGCCTAATTCCTGGCTGATTTGCCTTTCTCGTCTTAGGGTTGGGGTTCGGCCTAGGGCTAGGATTTTTTTACCTAGGAAGCCCTGAGTTCCAGGCTTACTGCATCTGCCAAAGGCATCCCAAAGGGAGTGCAGAAGTGCCACAACATGGCTGCTTTCACGGCTTTTCCCTTAGGAAGAACCCTAACACCCAGCTGATTTAACTTCCTAGGGTTACTGTTAGGCTTAGGCCTAGGACTTTTAAAACCAGGAAGCCCTGGGCTCCAGGCACACTGCAGCTGCGAAAGGCATCCCAAGGGGAGCGCAAAAGTGACACAACTTGGCTGCCACCACTGATATTTCCATGAGACCATCCCGAACCATAGGCTGATTTTCCTTCCTAGGGTTAAGGTTTGAGTTATGCCTATGGTATGTGTTCTATTAACCAGAAAGCCCTGAGTTCCAAGAACACAGCAGCTGCGAAGGACTTCCCAAGAAGAGCGCAAAAGTACCACAACATGCCTGCCTCCACAGCTTTTTCCTTGGGGACATGCCTAATTCCTGGCTGATTTGCCTTTCTCGTCTTAGGGTTGGGGTTCAGCCTAGGGCTAGGATTTTGAAAATCAGGAAGCCCTGAGTTCCAGGCACACTGGAGCTGTGAAAGGCATCCAAAAGGGAGTGCAAAAGTGCCACAACATGGCTGCTTTCACGGCTTTTTGCTTGGCAAGAAGCCTAACACCAGCCTGATTTCCCTTCCCAGGGTTACTGTAAGGCTTAGGCCTAGGGCTAGGATTTTTAAAACTAGGAAGCCCTTAGATCCAGGCACACTGCAGCTGTTCAAGGCATCCCAAGGGGAGTAAAAAAGTGCAACAACATGGCAGCTTTCACAGCTTTTTCCTTGCCACCATCCCTATACCTAGGCTGATTTATCTGCCTAGGGTTAGGGTTAGGGTTCAGCCTAGGGCTTGGAGATTTTAACCCGGAAGCCCTGAGTTCCAGGCTTACTGCATCTGCCAAAGGCATCCCAAAGGGAGTGCAAAAGTGCCACAACATGGCTGCTTTCACGGCTTTTCCCTTAGGAAGAACCCTAATACCCGTCTGATTTACCTACCTAGGGTTACTGTTAGGCTTAGGCCTAGGACTTTTAAAACCAGGAAGCCCTGGGCTCCAGGCACACTGCAGCTGCGAAAGGCATCCCAAGGGGAGCGCAAAAGTGACACAACTTGGCTGCCACCACTGATATTTCCATGAGACCATCCCGAACCATAGGCTGATTTTCCTTCCTAGGGTTAAGGTTTGAGTTACGCCTAGGGTAAGGGTTCTATTAACCAGAAAGCCCTGAGTTCCAAGAACACAGCAGCTGCGAAGGACTAGCCAAGAAGAGCGCAAAAGTACCACAACATGCCTGCCTCCACAGCTTTTTCCTTGGGGACATGCCTAATTCCTGGCTGATTTGCCTTTCTCGTCTTAGGGTTGGGGTTCGGCCTAGGGCTAGGACTTTTAAAATCAGGAAGCCCTGAGTTCCAGGCACACTGGAGCTGTGAAAGGCATCCAAAAGGGAGTGCAAAAGTGCCACAACATGGCTGCTTTCACGGCTTTTCCCTTAGGAAGAACCCTAATACGCGGCTGATTTACCTTCATAGGGTTACTGTTAGGCTTAGGCCTAGGACTTTTAAAACCAGGAAGCCCTGGGCTCCAGGCACACTGCAGCTGCGAAAGGCATCCCAAGGGGAGCGCAAAAGTGACACAACTTGGCTGCCACCACTGATATTTCCATGAGACCATCCCGAACCATAGGCTGATTTTCCTTCCTAGGGTTAAGGTTTGAGTTACGCCTAGGGTAAGGGTTCTATTAACCAGAAAGCCCTGAGTTCCAAGAACAGAGCAGCTGCGAAGGACTTCCCAAGAAGAGCGCAAAAGTACCACAACATGCCTGCCGCCACAGCTTTTTCCTTGGGGACATGCCTAATTCCTGGCTGATTTGCCTTTCTCGTCTTAGGCTTGGGGTTCGGCCTAGGGCTAGGATTTTTTTAACTAGGAAGCCCTGAGTTCCAGGCTTACTGCATCTGCCAAAGGCATCCCAAAGGGAGTGCAAAAGTGCCACAACATGGCTGCTTTGACGGCTTTTCCCTTAGGAAGAACCCTAACACCCAGCTGATTTACCTTCCTAGGGTTACTGTTAGGCTTAGGCCTAGGACTTTTAAAACCAGGAAGCCCTGGGCTCCAGGCACACTGCAGCTGCGAAAGGCATCCCAAGGGGAGCGCAAAAGTGACACAACTTGGCTGCCACCACTGATATTTCCATGAGACCATCCCGAACCATAGGCTGATTTTCCTTCCTAGGCTTAAGGTTTGAGTTATGCCTATGGTATGTGTTCTATTAACCAGAAAGCCCTGAGTTCCAAGAACACAGCAGCTGCGAAGGACTTCCCAAGAAGAGCGCAAAAGTACCACAACATGCCTGCCTCCACAGCTTTTTCCTTGGGGACATGCCTAATTCCTGGCTGATTTGCCTTTCTCGTCTTAGGGTTGGGGTTCGGCCTAGGGCTAGGATTTTTTTAACTAGGAAGCCCTGAGTTCCAGGCTTACTGCATCTGCCAAAGGCATCCCAAAGGGAGTGCAGAAGTGCCACAACATGGCTGCTTTCACGGCTTTACCCTTAGGAAGAACCCTAATACGCGGCTGATTTCCCTTCCCAGGGTTACTGTTAGGCTTAGGCCTAGGACTTTTAAAACCAGGAAGCCCTGGGCTCCAGGCACACTGCAGCTGTTAAAGGCATCCCAAGGGGAGCGCAAAAGTGACACAACTTGGCTGCCACCACTGATATTTCCATGAGACCATCCCGAACCATAGGCTGATTTTCCTTCCTAGGGTGAAGGTTTGAGTTACGCCTGGGGTTAGGGTTCTATGAACCAGAAAGCCCTGAGTTCCAAGAACACAGCAGCTGCGAAGGACTACCCAAGAAGAGCGGAAAAGTACCACAACATGCCTGCCTCCACAGCTTTTTCCTTGGGGACATGCCTAATTCCTGGCTGATTTGCCTTTCTCGTCTTAGGCTTGGGGTTCGGCCTAGGGCTAGGATTTTTTTAACTAGGAAGCCCTGAGTTCCAGGCTTACTGCATCTGCCAAAGGCATCCCAAAGGGAGTGCAGAAGTGCCACAACATGGCTGCTTTCACGGCTTGCCCAGGATTCTTTTCCCTTAGGAAGAACACTAATACGCGGCTGATTTACCTTCCTAGGGTTACTCTTAGGCTTAGGCCTAGGACTTTTAAAACCAGGAAGCCCTGGGCTCCAGGCACTCTGCAGCTGCGAAAGGCATCCCAAGGGGAGCGCAAAAGTGACGCAACTTGGCTGCCACCACTGATATTTCCACTAGACCATCCCGATCCATAGGCTGATTTTCCTTCCTAGGGTTAAGGTTTGAGTTACGCCTAGGGTAAGGGTTCTATTAACCAGAAAGCCCTGAGTTCCAAGAACACAGCAGCTGCGAAGGACTACCCAAGAAGAGCGCAAAAGTACCACAACATGCCTGCCTCCACAGCTTTTTCCTTGGGGACATGCCTAATTCCTGGCTGATTTGCCTTTCTCGTCTTAGGGTTGGGGTTCGGCCTAGGGCTAGGATATTTTTAACTAGGAAGCCCTGAGTTCCAGGCTTACTGCATCTGCCAAAGGCATCCCAAAGGGAGTGCAGAAGTGCCACAACATGGCTGCTTTCACGGCTTTTCCCTTAGGAAGAACCCTAATACGCGGCTGATTTACCTTCCTAGGGTTACTGTTAGGCTTAGGCCTAGGACTTTTAAAACCAGGAAGCCCTGGGCTCCAGGCACATGCAGCTGTTAGAGGCATCCCAAGAGGGCCGCAGAAGTGACACAACTTGGCTGCCTCTGCTGCTATTCTCATGAGACCATCCCGAACCATAGGCTGATTTTCCTTCTTAGGGTTAAGACTTGAGTTACGCCTAGGGTAAGAGTTCTATTATCCAGAAAGACCTGAGTTCCAAGAACACAGCAGCTGCGAAGAACTACCCAAGAAGAGCGCAAAAGTACCACAACATGCCTGCCTCCACAGCTTTTTCCTTGGGGACATGCCTAATTCCTGGCTGATTTGCCTTTCTCGTCTTAGGGTTGGGGTTCGGCCTAGGGCTAGGATTTTTTTACCTAGGAAGCCCTGAGTTCCAGGCTTACTGCATCTGCCAAAGGCATCCCAAAGGGAGTGCAGAAGTGCAACATGGCTGCTTTCACGGCTTTTCCCTTAGGAAGAACCCTAATACGTGGCTGATTTACCTTCCTAGGGTTACTGTTAGGCTTAGGCCTAGGACTTTTAAAACCAGGAAGCCCTGGGCTCCAGGCACACTGCAGCTGTTCAAGGCATCCCAAGGGGAGTACAAAAGTGCAACAACATGGCAGCTTCCACAGCTTTTTCCTTGCCACCATCCCTATACCTAGGCTGATTTATCTGACTAGGGTTAGGGTTAGGCTTCAGCCTAGGGCTTGGAGTTTTTTAACCAGGAAGCCCTGAGTTCCAGGCTTACTGCATCTGCCAAAGGCATCCCAAAGGGAGTGCAGAAGTGCCACAACATGGCTGCTTTCACGGCTTTTCCCTTAGGAAGAACCCTAATACGCGGCTGATTTACCTTCCTAGGGTTACTGTTAGGCTTAGGCCTAGGACTTTTAAAACCAGGAAGCCCTGGGATCCAGGCACACTGCAGCTGTTCAAGGCATCCCAAGGGGAGTACTAAAGCACCACAACATGGCAGCTTTCACAGCTTTTTCCTTGGCACCATCCCTATACATAGGCTGATTTATCTGCCTAGGGTTAGGGTTAGGGTTCAGCCTAGGGCTTGGAGTTTTTTAACCAGGAAGCCCTGAGTTCCAGGCTTACTGCATCTGCCAAATGCATCCCAAAGGGAGTGCAAAAGTGCCACAACATGGCTGCTTTCACGGCTTTTCCCTTAGGAAGAACCCTAATACGCGGCTGATTTACCTTCCTAGGGTTACTGTTAGGCTTAGGCCTAGGACTTTTAAAACCAGGAAGCCCTGGGCTCCAGGCACTCTGCAGCTGCGAAAGGCATCCCAAGGGGAGCGCAAAAGTGCCGCAACTTGGCTGCCACCACTGATATTTCCATGAGACCATCCCGAACCATAGGCTGATTTTCCTTCCTAGGGTTAAGGTTTGAGTTACGCCTAGGGTAAGGGTTCTATTAACCAGAAAGCCCTGAGTTCCAAGAACACAGCAGCTGCGAAGGACTAGCCAAGAAGAGCGCAAAAGAACCACAACATGCCTGCGTCGATAGCTTTTTCCTTGGGGACATGCCTAATTCCTGGCTGATTTGCCTTTCTCGTCTTAGGTTTGGGGTTCGGGCTAGGGCTAGGACTTTTAAAATCAGGAAGCCCTCAGTTCCAGGCACACTGGAGCTGTGAAAGGCATCCAAAAGGGAGTGCAAAAGTGCCACAACATGGCTGCTTTCACGGCTTTTTCCTTGGCAAGAAGCCTAACACCAGGCTGATTTCCCTTCCCAGGGTTACTGTAAGGCTTAGGCCTAGGGCGAGGATTTCTAAAACTAGGAAGCCCTTAGTTCCAGGCTCACTGCAGCTGTTCAAGGCATCCCAAGGGGAGTACAAAAGTGCAACAACATGGCAGCTTCCACAGCTTTTTCCTTGGCACCATCCCTATACCTAGGCTGATTTATCTGCCTAGGGTTAGGGTTAGGCTTCAGCCTAGGTCTTGGAGTTTTTTAACCAGGAAGCCCTGAGTTCCAGGCTTACTGCATCTGCCAAAGGCATCCCAAAGGGAGTGCAGAAGTGCCACAACATGGCTGCTTTCACGGCTTTTCCCTTAGGAAGAACCCTAATACCCGGCTGATTTACCTTCCTAGGGTTACTGTTAGGCTTAGGCCTAGGACTTTTAAAACCAGGAAGCCCTGGGCTCCAGGCACACTGCAGCTGCGAAAGGCATCCCAAGGGGAGCGCAAAAGTGACACAACTTGGCTGCCACCACTGATATTTCCATGAGACGATCCCAAATCATAGGCTGATTTTCCTACCTAGGATTAAGGTTTGAGTTACGCCTAGGGTAAGGGTTCTATTAACCAGAAAGCCCTGAGTTCCAAGAACACAGCAGCTGCGAAGGACTACCCAAGAAGAGCGCAAAAGTACCACAACATGCCTGCCTCCACAGCTTTTTCCTTGGGGACATGCCTAATTCCTGCCTGATTTGCCTTTCTCGTCTTAGGGTTGGGGTTCGGCCTAGGGCTAGGATTTTTTAACTAGGAAGCCCTGAGTTCCAGGCTTACTGCATCTGTCAAAGGCATCCCAAAGGGAGTGCAGAAGTGCCACAACATGGCTGCTTTCACGGCTTTTCCCTTAGGAAGAACCCTAATACGCGGCTGATTTACCTTCCTAGGGTTACTGTTAGGCTTAGGCCTAGGACTTTTAAAACCAGGAAGCCCTGGGCTCCAGGCACACTGCAGCTGTTAGAGGCATCCCAAGAGGGCCGCAGAAGTGACACAACTTGGCTGCCACCACTGATATTTCCATGAGACCATCCCGAACCATAGGCTGATTTTCCTTCCTAGGGTTAAGGTTTGAGTTACGCCTGGGGTAAGGGTTCTATTAACCAGAAAGCCCTGAGTTCCAAGAACACAGCAGCTGCGAAGGACTACCCCAGAAGAGCGCAAAAGTACCACAACGTGCCTGCCTCCACAGCTTTTTCCTTGGGGACATGCCTAATTCCTGGCTGATTTGCCTTTCTCGTCTTAGGGTTGGGGTTCGGCCTAGGTCTAGGATTTTTTTAACTAGGAAGCCCTGAGGTCCAGGCTTACTTCATCTGCCAAAAGCAACCCAAAGGGAGTGCAAAAGTGCCACAACATGGCTGCTTTCACGGCTTTTCCCTTAGGAAGAACCCTAATACGCGGCTGATTTACCTTCCTAGGGTTACTGTTAGGCTTAGGCCTAGGACTTTTAAAACCAGGAAGCCCTGGGCTCCAGGCACATGCAGCTGTTAGAGGCATCCCAAGAGGGCCGCAGAAGTGACACAACTTGGCTGCCTCTGCTGCTATTCTCATGAGACCATCCCGAACCATAGGCTGATTTTCCTTCTTAGGGTTAAGACTTGAGTTACGCCTAGGGTAAGAGTTCTATTAACCAGAAAGACCTGAGTTCCAAGAACACAGCAGCTGCGAAGGACTACCCAAGAAGAGCGCAAAAGTACCACAACATGCCTGCCTCCACAGCTTTTTCCTTGGGGACATGCCTAATTCCTGGCTGATTTGCCTTTCTCGTCTTAGGGTTGGGGTTCGGCCTAGGGCTAGGATTTTTTTACCTAGGAAGCCCTGAGTTCCAGGCTTACTGCATCTGCCAAAGGCATCCCAAAGGGAGTGCAGAAGTGCAACATGGCTGCTTTCACGGCTTTTCCCTTAGGAAGAACCCTAATACCCGGCTGATTTACCTTCCTAGGGTTACTGTTAGGCTTAGGCCTAGGACTTTTAAAACCAGGAAGCCCTGGGCTCCAGGCACACTGCAGCTGCGAAAGGCATCCCAAGGGGAGTACAAAAGTGCAACAACATGGCAGCTTCCACAGCTTTTTCCTTGCCACCATCCCTATACCTAGGCTGATTTATCTGACTAGGGTTAGGGTTAGGCTTCAGCCTAGGGCTTGGAGTTTTTTAACCAGGAAGCCCTGAGTTCCAGGCTTACTGCATCTGCCAAAGGCATCCCAAAGGGAGTGCAGAAGTGCCACAACATGGCTGCTTTCACGGCTTTTCCCTTAGGAAGAACCCTAATACGCGGCTGATTTACCTTCCTAGGGTTACTGTTAGGCTTAGGCCTAGGACTTTTAAAACCAGGAAGCCCTGGGCTCCAGGCACATGCATCTGCGAAAGGCATCCCAAGAGGGCCGCAGAAGTGACACAACTTGGCTGCCTCTGCTTCTATTCTCATGAGACCATCCTGAACCATAGGCTGATTTTCCTTCCTAGGGTTAAGGTTTGAGTTACGCCTCGGGTAAGGGGCTAGAATTTTTAAAACTAGGAAGCCCTTAGATCCAGGCACACTGCAGCTGTTCAAGGCATCCCAAGGGGAGTACAAAAGTGCAACAACATGGCAGCTTTCACAGCTTTTTCCTTGGCACTATCCCTAAACCTAGGCTGATTTATCTGCCTAGGGTAAGGGTTAGGCTTCAGCCTAGGGCTTGGAGTTTTTTAACCAGGAAGCCCTCAGTTCCAGGCTTACTGCATCTGCCAAAGGCATCCCAAAGGGAGTGCAGAAGAGCCACAACATGGCTGCTTTCACGGCTTTTCCCTTAGGAAGAACCCTAATACCTGGCTGATTTACCTTCCTAGGGTTACTGTAAGGCTTAGACCTAGGACTTTTAAAACCAGGAAGCCCTGGGCTTCAGGCACACTGCAGCTGTTAAAGGCATCCGAAGAGGGGCGCAGAAGTGACACATCTTGGCTGCCTCTGCTTCTATTCTCATGAGACCATCCCGAACCATAGGCTGATTTTCCTTCCTAGGGTTAATGTTTGAGTTTCGCCTAGGGTAAGAGGTCTATTAACCAGAAAGACCTGAGTTCCAAGAACACAGCAGCTGCGAAGGACTAGCCAAGAAGGGCGCAAAAGTACCACAACATGCCTGCCTCCACAGCTTTTTCCTTGGGGACATGCCTAATTCCTGGCTGATTTGCCTTTCTCGTCTTAGGGTTGGGGTTCGGCCTAGGTCTAGGATTTTTTTAACTAGGAAGCCCTGAGTTCCAGGCTTACTTCATCTGCCAAAAGCAACCCAAAGGGAGTGCAAAAGTGCCACAACATGGCTGCTTTCACGGCTTTTCCCTTAGGAAGAACCCTAATACGCGGCTGATTTACCTTCCTAGGGTTACTGTTAGGCTTAGGCCTAGGACTTTTAAAACCAGGAAGCCCTGGGCTCCAGGCACATGCAGCTGTTCAAGGCATCCCAAGAGGGCCGCAGAAGTGACACAACTTGGCTGCCTCTGCTGCTATTCTCATGAGACCATCCCGAACCATAGGCTGATTTTCCTTCTTAGGGTTAAGACTTGAGTTACGCCTAGGGTAAGAGTTCTATTAACCAGAAAGACCTGAGTTCCAAGAACACAGCAGCTGCGAAGGACTAGCCAAGAAGAGCGCAAAAGTACCACAACATGCCTGCCTCCACAGCTTTTTCCTTGGGGACATGCCTAATTCCTGGCTGATTTGCCTTTCTCGTCTTAGGGTTGGGGTTCGGCCTAGGGCTAGGATTTTTTTACCTAGGAAGCCCTGAGTTCCAGGCTTACTGCATCTGCCAAAGGCATCCCAAAGGGAGTGCAGAAGTGCAACATGGCTGCTTTCACGGCTTTTCCCTTAGGAAGAACCCTAATACGTGGCTGATTTACCTTCCTAGGGTTACTGTTAGGCTTAGGCCTAGGACTTTTAAAACCAGGAAGCCCTGGGCTCCAGGCACACTGCAGCTGTTCAAGGCATCCCAAGGGGAGTACAAAAGTGCAACAACATGGCAGCTTCCACAGCTTTTTCCTTGCCACCATCCCTATACCTAGGCTGATTTATCTGACTAGGGTTAGGGTTAGGCTTCAGCCTAGGGCTTGGAGTTTTTTAACCAGGAAGCCCTGAGTTCCAGGCTTACTGCATCTGCCAAAGGCATCCCAAAGGGAGTGCAGAAGTGCCACAACATGGCTGCTTTCACGGCTTTTCCCTTAGGAAGAACCCTAATACGCGGCTGATTTACCTTCCTAGGGTTACTGTTAGGCTTAGGCCTAGGACTTTTAAAACCAGGAAGCCCTGGGCTCCAGGCACATGCATCTGCGAAAGGCATCCCAAGAGGGCCGCAGAAGTGACACAACTTGGCTGCCTCTGCTTCTATTCTCATGAGACCATCCTGAACCATAGGCTGATTTTCCTTCCTAGGGTTAAGGTTTGAGTTACGCCTCGGGTAAGGGGCTAGAATTTTTAAAACTAGGAAGCCCTTAGATCCAGGCACACTGCAGCTGTTCAAGGCATCCCAAGGGGAGTACAAAAGTGCAACAACATGGCAGCTTTCACAGCTTTTTCCTTGGCACTATCCCTAAAGCTAGGCTGATTTATCTGCCTAGGGTTAGGGTTAGGCTTCAGCCTAGGGCTTGGAGTTTTTTAACCAGGAAGCCCTGAGTTCCAGGCTTACTGCATCTGCCAAAGGCATCCCAAAGGGAGTGCAGAAGAGCCACAACATGGCTGCTTTCACAGCTTTTCCCTTAGGAAGAACCCTAATACCTGGCTGATTTACCTTCCTAGGGTTACTGTAAGGCTTAGACCTAGGACTTTTAAAACCAGGAAGCCCTGGGCTTCAGGCACACTGCAGCTGTTAAAGGCATCCGAAGAGGGGCGCAGAAGTGACACATCTTGGCTGCCTCTGCTTCTATTCTCATGAGACCATCCCGAACCATAGGCTGATTTTCCTTCCTAGGGTTAATGTTTGAGTTTCGCCTAGGGTAAGAGGTCTATTAACCAGAAAGACCTGAGTTCCAAGAACACAGCAGCTGCGAAGGACTAGCCAAGAAGGGCGCAAAAGTACCACAACATGCCTGCCTCCACAGCTTTTTCCTTGGGGACATGCCTAATTCCTGGCTGATTTGCCTTTCTCGTCTTAGGGTTGGGGTTCGGCCTAGGGCTAGGATTTTTTTAACTAGGAAGCCCTGAGTTCCAGGCTTACTGCATCTGCCAAAGGCATCCCAAAGGGAGTGCAAAAGTGCCACAACATGGCTGCTTTCACTGCTTTTCCCTTAGGAAGAACCCTAATACGCGGTTGATTTACCTTCCTAGGGTTACTGTTAGGCTTAGGCCTAGGACTTTTAAAACCAGGAAGCCCTGGGCTCCAGGCACATGCAGCTGTTAAAGGAATACCAAGAGGGCCGCAGAAGTGACACAACTTGGCTGCCTCTGCTGCTATTCTCATGAGACCATCCCGAACCATAGGCTGATTTTCCTTCCTAGGGTGAAGGTTTGAGTTACGCCTCGGGTAAGGGTTCTATTAAACAGAAAGCCCTGAGTTCCAAGAACACAGCAGCTGCGAAGGACTACCCCAGAAGAGCGCAAAAGTACCACAACGTGCCTGCCTCCACAGCTTTTTCCTTGGGGACATGCCTAATTCCTGGCTGATTTGCCTTTCTCGTCTTAGGGTTGGGGTTCGGCCTAGGGCTAGGATTTTTTTAACTAGGAAGCCCTGAGTTCCAGGCTTACTGCATCTGCCAAAGGCATCCCAAAGGGGGTGCAGAAGTGCCACAACATGGCTGCTTTCACGGCCTTCCCCTTAAGAAGAACCCTAATACCCAGCTGATTTACCTTCCTAGGGTTACTGTTGGGCTTAGGCCTAGGACTTTTAAAACCAGGAAGCCCTGGTCTCCAGGCACACTGCAGCTGCGAAAGGCATCCCAAGGGGAGCGCAAAAGTGACACAACTTGGCTGCCACCACTGATATTTCCATGAGACCATCCCGAACCATAGGCTGATTTTCCTTCCTAGGGTTAAGGTTTGAGTTACGCCTAGGGTAAGTGTTCTATTAACCAGAAAGCCCTTATTTCCAAGAACACAGCAGCTGCGAAGGACTACCCCAGAAGAGCGCAAAAGTACCACAACGTGCCTGCCTCCACAGCTTTTTCCTTGGGGACATGCCTAATTCCTGGCTGATTTGCCTTTCTCGTCTTAGGGTTGGGGTTCGGCCTAGGGCTAGGATTTTTTTACCTAGGAAGCCCTGAGTTCCAGGCTTACTGCATCTGCCAAAGGCATCCCAAAGGGAGTGCAGAAGTGCCACAACATGGCTGCTTTCACGGCCTTCCCCTTAAGAAGAACCCTAATACCCAGCTGATTTACCTTCCTAGGGTTACTGTTAGGCTTAGGCCTAGGACTTTTAAAACCAGGAAGCCCTGGGCTCCAGGCACACTGCAGCTGCGAAAGGCATCCCAAGGGGAGCGCAAAAGTGACACAACTTGGCTGCCACCACTGATATTTCCATGTGACCATCCCGAACCATAGGCTGATTTTCCTTCCTAGGGTTAAGGTTTGAGTTACGCCTAGGGTAAGAGTTCTATTAACCAGAAAGACCTGAGTTCCAAGAACACAGCAGCTGCGAAGGACTACCCAAGAAGAGCGCAAAAGTACCACAACATGCCTGCCTCCACAGCTTTTTCCTTGGGGACATGCCTAATTCCTGGCTGATTTGCCTTTCTCGTCTTAGGGTTGGGGTTCGGCCTAGGTCTAGGATTTTTTTAACTAGGAAGCCCTGAGTTCCAGGCTTACTTCATCTGCCAAAAGCAACCCAAAGGGAGTGCAAAAGTGCCACAACATGGCTGCTTTCACGGCTTTTCCCTTAGGAAGAACCCTAATACGCGGCTGATTTACCTTCCTAGGGTTACTGTTAGGCTTAGGCCTAGGACTTTTAAAACCAGGAAGCCCTGGGCTCCAGGCACATGCAGCTGTTAAAGGCATCCCAAGAGGGCCGCAGAAGTGACACAACTTGGCTGCCTCTGCTGCTATTCTCATGAGACCATCCCGAACCATAGGCTGATTTTCCTTCTTAGGGTTAAGATTTGAGTTACGCCTAGGGTAAGAGTTCTATTAACCAGAAAGACCTGAGTTCTAAGAACACAGCAGCTGCGAAGGACTAGCCAAGAAGAGCGCAAAAGTACCACAACATGCCTGCCTCCACAGCTTTTTCCTTGGGGACATGCCTAATTCCTGGCTGATTTGCCTTTCTCGTCTTAGGGTTGGGGTTCGGCCTAGGGCTAGGATTTTTTTACCTAGGAAGCCCTGAGTTCCAGGCTTACTGCATCTGCCAAAGGCATCCCAAAGGGAGTGCAGAAGTGCAACATGGCTGCTTTCACGGCTTTTCCCTTAGGAAGAACCCTAATACGCGGCTGATTTACATTCCTAGCGTTACTGTTAGGCTTAGGCCTAGGACTTTTAAAACCAGGAAGCCCTGGGCTCCAGGCACACTGCAGCTGCGAAAGGCATCCCAAGGGGAGTACAAAAGTGCAACAACATGGCAGCTTCCACAGCTTTTTCCTTGCCACCATCCCTATACCTAGGCTGATTTATCTGACTAGGGTTAGGGTTAGGCTTCAGCCTATGGCTTGGAGTTTTTTAACCAGGAAGCCCTGAGTTCCAGGCTTACTGCATCTGCCAAAGGCATCCCAAAGGGAGTGCAGAAGTGCCACAACATGGCTGCTTTCACGGCTTTTCCCTTAGGAAGAACCCTAATACGCGGCTGATTTACCTTCCTAGGGTTACTGTTAGGCTTAGGCCTAGGACTTTTAAAACCAGGAAGCCCTGGGCTCCAGGCACATGCAGCTGCGAAAGGCATCCCAAGAGGGCCGCAGAAGTGACACAACTTGGCTGCCTCTGCTTCTATTCTCATGAGACCATCCTGAACCATAGGCTGATTTTCCTTCCTAGGGTTAAGGTTTGAGTTACGCCTCGGGTAAGGGGCTAGTATTTTTAAAACTAGGAAGCCCTTAGATCCAGGCACACTGCAGCTGTTCAAGGCATCCCAAGGGGAGTACAAAAGTGCAACAACATGGCAGCTTTCACAGCTTTTTCCTTGGCACTATCCCTAAACCTAGGCTGATTTATCTGCCTAGGGTTAGGGTTAGGCTTCAGCCTAGGGCTTGGAGTTTTTTAACCAGGAAGCCCTGAGTTCCAGGCTTACTGCATCTGCCAAAGACATCCCAAAGGGAGTGCAGAAGTGCCACAACATGGCTGCTTTCACAGCTTTTCCCTTAGGAAGAACCCTAATACCTGGCTGATTTACCTTCCTAGGTTTACTGTAAGGCTTAGACCTAGGACTTTTAAAACCAGGAAGCCCTGGGCTTCAGGCACACTGCAGCTGTTAAAGGCATCCGAAGAGGGGCGCAGAAGTGACACATCTTGGCTGCCTCTGCTTCTATTCTCATGAGACCATCCCGAACCATAGGCTGATTTTCCTTCCTAGGGTTAATGTTTGAGTTTCGCCTAGGGTAAGAGGTCTATTAACCAGAAAGACCTGAGTTCCAAGAACACAGCAGCTGCGAAGGACTAGCCAAGAAGAGCGCAAAAGTACCACAACATGCCTGCCTCCACAGCTTTTTCCTTGGGGACATGCCTAATTCCTGGCTGATTTGCCTTTCTCGTCTTAGGGTTGGGGTTCGGCCTAGGGCTAGGATTTTTAAAATCAGGAAGCCCTGAGTTCCAGGCACACTGGAGCTGTGAAAGGCATCCAAAAGGGAGTGCAAAAGTGCCACAACATGGCTGCTTTCACGGCTTTTCCCTTAGGAAGAACCCTAATACGCGGCTGATTTACCTTCCTAGGGTTACTGTTAGGCTTAGGCCTAGGACTTTTAAAACCAGGAAGCCCTGGGCTCCAGGCACATGCAGCTGTTAAAGGAATACCAAGAGGGCTGCAGAAGTGACACAACTTGGCTGCCTCTGCTGCTATTCTCATGAGACCATCCCGAACCATAGGCTGATTTTCCTTCTTAGGGTTAAGATTTGAGTTACGCCTAGGGTAAGAGTTCTATTAACCAGAAAGACCTGAGTTCTAAGAACACAGCAGCTGCGAAGGACTAGCCAAGAAGAGCGCAAAAGTACCACAACATGCCTGCCTCCACAGCTTTTTCCTTGGGGACATGCCTAATTCCTGGCTGATTTGCCTTTCTCGTCTTAGGGTTGGGGTTCGGCCTAGGGCTAGGATTTTTTTACCTAGGAAGCCCTGAGTTCCAGGCTTACTGCATCTGCCAAAGGCATCCCAAAGGGAGTGCAGAAGTGCAACATGGCTGCTTTCACGGCTTTTCCCTTAGGAAGAACCCTAATACGCGGCTGATTTACATTCCTAGGGTTACTGTTAGGCTTAGGCCTAGGACTTTTAAAACCAGGAAGCCCTGGGCTCCAGGCACACTGCAGCTGCGAAAGGCATCCCAAGGGGAGTACAAAAGTGCAACAACATGGCAGCTTCCACAGCTTTTTCCTTGCCACCATCCCTATACCTAGGCTGATTTATCTGACTAGGGTTAGGGTTAGGCTTCAGCCTAGGGCTTGGAGTTTTTTAACCAGGAAGCCCTGAGTTCCAGGCTTACTGCATCTGCCAAAGGCATCCCAAAGGGAGTGCAGAAGTGCCACAACATGGCTGCTTTCACGGCTTTTCCCTTAGGAAGAACCCTAATACGCGGCTGATTTACCTTCCTAGGGTTACTGTTAGGCTTAGGCCTAGGACTTTTAAAACCAGGAAGCCCTGGGCTCCAGGCACATGCAGCTGCGAAAGGCATCCCAAGAGGGCCGCAGAAGTGACACAACTTGGCTGCCTCTGCTTCTATTCTCATGAGACCATCCTGAACCATAGGCTGATTTTCCTTCCTAGGGTTAAGGTTTGAGTTACGCCTCGGGTAAGGGGCTAGTATTTTTAAAACTAGGAAGCCCTTAGATCCAGGCACACTGCAGCTGTTCAAGGCATCCCAAGGGGAGTACAAAAGTGCAACAACATGGCAGCTTTCACAGCTTTTTCCTTGGCACTATCCCTAAACCTAGGCTGATTTATCTGCCTAGGGTTAGGGTTAGGCTTCAGCCTAGGGCTTGGAGTTTTTTAACCAGGAAGCCCTGAGTTCCAGGCTTACTGCATCTGCCAAAGACATCCCAAAGGGAGTGCAGAAGTGCCACAACATGGCTGCTTTCACAGCTTTTCCCTTAGGAAGAACCCTAATACCTGGCTGATTTACCTTCCTAGGTTTACTGTAAGGCTTAGACCTAGGACTTTTAAAACCAGGAAGCCCTGGGCTTCAGGCACACTGCAGCTGTTAAAGGCATCCGAAGAGGGGCGCAGAAGTGACACATCTTGGCTGCCTCTGCTTCTATTCTCATGAGACCATCCCGAACCATAGGCTGATTTTCCTTCCTAGGGTTAATGTTTGAGTTTCGCCTAGGGTAAGAGGTCTATTAACCAGAAAGACCTGAGTTCCAAGAACACAGCAGCTGCGAAGGACTAGCCAAGAAGAGCGCAAAAGTACCACAACATGCCTGCCTCCACAGCTTTTTCCTTGGGGACATGCCTAATTCCTGGCTGATTTGCCTTTCTCGTCTTAGGGTTGGGGTTCGGCCTAGGGCTAGGATTTTTAAAATCAGGAAGCCCTGAGTTCCAGGCACACTGGAGCTGTGAAAGGCATCCAAAAGGGAGTGCAAAAGTGCCACAACATGGCTGCTTTCACGGCTTTTCCCTTAGGAAGAACCCTAATACGCGGTTGATTTACCTTCCTAGGGTTACTGTTAGGCTTAGGCCTAGGACTTTTAAAACCAGGAAGCCCTGGGCTCCAGGCACATGCAGCTGTTAAAGGAATACCAAGAGGGCTGCAGAAGTGACACAACTTGGCTGCCTCTGCTGCTATTCTCATGAGACCATCCCGAACCATAGGCTGATTTTCCTTCTTAGGGTTAAGATTTGAGTTACGCCTAGGGTAAGAGTTCTATTAACCAGAAAGACCTGAGTTCTAAGAACACAGCAGCTGCGAAGGACTAGCCAAGAAGAGCGCAAAAGTACCACAACATGCCTGCCTCCACAGCTTTTTCCTTGGGGACATGCCTAATTCCTGGCTGATTTGCCTTTCTCGTCTTAGGGTTGGGGTTCGGCCTAGGGCTAGGATTTTTTTACCTAGGAAGCCCTGAGTTCCAGGCTTACTGCATCTGCCAAAGGCATCCCAAAGGGAGTGCAGAAGTGCAACATGGCTGCTTTCACGGCTTTTCCCTTAGGAAGAACCCTAATACGCGGCTGATTTACATTCCTAGGGTTACTGTTAGGCTTAGGCCTAGGACTTTTAAAACCAGGAAGCCCTGGGCTCCAGGCACACTGCAGCTGCGAAAGGCATCCCAAGGGGAGTACAAAAGTGCAACAACATGGCAGCTTCCACAGCTTTTTCCTTGCCACCATCCCTATACCTAGGCTGATTTATCTGACTAGGGTTAGGGTTAGGCTTCAGCCTAGGGCTTGGAGTTTTTTAACCAGGAAGCCCTGAGTTCCAGGCTTACTGCATCTGCCAAAGGCATCCCAAAGGGAGTGCAGAAGTGCCACAACATGGCTGCTTTCACGGCTTTTCCCTTAGGAAGAACCCTAATACGCGGCTGATTTACCTTCCTAGGGTTACTGTTAGGCTTAGGCATAGGACATTTAAAACCAGGAAGCCCTGGGCTCCAGGCACATGCATCTGCGAAAGGCATCCCAAGAGGGCCGCAGAAGTGACACAACTTGGCTGCCTCTGCTTCTATTCTCATGAGACCATCCTGAACCATAGGCTGATTTTCCTTCCTAGGGTTAAGGTTTGAGTTACGCCTCGGGTAAGGGGCTAGTATTTTTAAAACTAGGAAGCCCTTAGATCCAGGCACACTGCAGCTATTCAAGGCATCCCAAGGGGAGTACAAAAGTGCAACAACATGGCAGCTTTCACAGCTTTTTCCTTGGCACTATCCCTAAACCTAGGCTGATTTATCTGCCTAGGGTTAGAGTTAGGCTTCAGCCTAGGGCTTGGAGTTTTTTAACCAGGAAGCCCTGAGTTCCAGGCTTACTGCATCTGCCAAAGGCATCCCAAAGGGAGTGCAGAAGTGCCACAACATGGCTGCTTTCACAGCTTTTCCCTTAGGAAGAACCCTAATACCTGGCTGATTTACCTTCCTAGGTTTACTGTAAGGCTTAGACCTAGGACTTTTAAAACCAGGAAGCCCTGGGCTTCAGGCACACTGCAGCTGTTAAAGGCATCCGAAGAGGGGCGCAGAAGTGACACATCTTGGCTGCCTCTGCTTCTATTCTCATGAGACCATCCCGAACCATAGGCTGATTTTCCTTCCTAGGGTTAATGTTTGAGTTTCGCCTAGGGTAAGAGGTCTATTAACCAGAAAGACCTGAGTTCCAAGAACACAGCAGCTGCGAAGGACTAGCCAAGAAGAGCGCAAAAGTACCACAACATGCCTGCCTCCACAGCTTTTTCCTTGGGGACATGCCTAATTCCTGGCTGATTTGCCTTTCTCGTCTTAGGGTTGGGGTTCGGCCTAGGGCTAGGATTTTTTTAACTAGGAAGCCCTGAGTTCCAGGCTTACTGCATCTGCCAAAGGCATCCCAAAGGGAGTGCAAAAGTGCCACAACATGGCTGCTTTCACGGCTTTTCCCTTAGGAAGAACCCTAATACGCGGTTGATTTACCTTCCTAGGGTTACTGTTAGGCTTAGGCCTAGGACTTTTAAAACCAGGAAGCCCTGGGCTCCAGGCACATGCAGCTGTTAAAGGAATACCAAGAGGGCCGCAGAAGTGACACAACTTGGCTGCCTCTGCTGCTATTCTCATGAGACCATCCCGAACCATAGGCTGATTTTCCTTCCTAGGGTGAAGGTTTGAGTTACGCCTGGGGTAAGGGTTCTATTAACCAGAAAGCCCTGAGTTCCAAGAACACAGCAGCTGCGAAGGACTACCCCAGAAGAGCGCAAAAGTACCACAACGTGCCTGCCTCCACAGCTTTTTCCTTGGGGACATGCCTAATTCCTGGCTGATTTGCCTTTCTCGTCTTAGGGTTGGGGTTCGGCCTAGGGCTAGGATTTTTTTAACTAGGAAGCCCTGAGTTCCAGGCTTACTGCATCTGCCAAAGGCATCCCAAAGGGAGTGCAGAAGTGCCACAACATGGCTGCTTTCACGGCCTTCCCCTTAAGAAGAACCCTAATACCCAGCTGATTTACCTTCCTAGGGTTACTGTTAGGCTTAGGCCTAGGACTTTTAAAACCAGGAAGCCCTGGGCTCCAGGCACACTGCAGCTGCGAAAGGCATCCCAAGGGGAGCGCAAAAGTGACACAACTTGGCTGCCACCACTGATATTTCCATGAGACCATCCCGAACCATAGGCTGATTTTCCTTCCTAGGGTTAAGGTTTGAGTTACGCCTAGGGTAAGAGTTCTATTAACCAGAAAGACCTGAGTTCCAAGAACACAGCAGCTGCGAAGGACTACCCAAGAAGAGCGCAAAAGTACCACAACATGCCTGCCTCCACAGCTTTTTCCTTGGGGACATGCCTAATTCCTGGCTGATTTGCCTTTCTCGTCTTAGGGTTGGGGTTCGGCCTAGGTCTAGGATTTTTTTAACTAGGAAGCCCTGAGTTCCAGGCTTACTTCATCTGCCAAAAGCAACCCAAAGGGAGTGCAAAAGTGCCACAACATGGCTGCTTTCACGGCTTTTCCCTTAGGAAGAACCCTAATACGCGGCTGATTTACCTTCCTAGGGTTACTGTTAGGCTTAGGCCTAGGACTTTTAAAACCAGGAAGCCCTGGGCTCCAGGCACATGCAGCTGTTAAAGGCATCCCAAGAGGGCCACAGAAGTGACACAACTTGGCTGCCTCTGCTGCTATTCTCATGAGACCATCCCGAACCATAGGCTGATTTTCCTTCTTAGGGTTAAGATTTGAGTTACGCCTAGGGTAAGAGTTCTATTAACCAGAAAGACCTGAGTTCTAAGAACACAGCAGCTGCGAAGGACTAGCCAAGAAGAGCGCAAAAGTACCACAACATGCCTGCCTCCACAGCTTTTTCCTTGGGGACATGCCTAATTCCTGGCTGATTTCCCTTTCTCGTCTTAGGGTTGGGGTTCGGCCTAGGGCTAGGATTTTTTTACCTAGGAAGCCCTGAGTTCCAGGCTTACTGCATCTGCCAAAGGCATCCCAAAGGGAGTGCAGAAGTGCAACATGGCTGCTTTCACGGCTTTTCCCTTAGGAAGAACCCTAATACGCGGCTGATTTACATTCCTAGGGTTACTGTTAGGCTTAGGCCTAGGACTTTTAAAACCAGGAAGCCCTGGGCTCCAGGCACACTGCAGCTGCGAAAGGCATCCCAAGGGGAGTACAAAAGTGCAACAACATGGCAGCTTCCACAGCTTTTTCCTTGCCACCATCCCTATACCTAGGCTGATTTATCTGACTAGGGTTAGGGTTAGGCTTCAGCCTAGGGCTTGGAGTTTTTTAACCAGGAAGCCCTGAGTTCCAGGCTTACTGCATCTGCCAAAGGCATCCCAAAGGGAGTGCAGAAGTGCCACAACATGGCTGCTTTCACGGCTTTTCCCTTAGGAAGAACCCTAATACGCGGCTGATTTACCTTCCTAGGGTTACTGTTAGGCTTAGGCATAGGACATTTAAAACCAGGAAGCCCTGGGCTCCAGGCACATGCAGATGCGAAAGGCATCCCAAGAGGGCCGCAGAAGTGACACAACTTGGCTGCCTCTGCTTCTATTCTCATGAGACCATCCTGAACCATAGGCTGATTTTCCTTCCTAGGGTTAAGGTTTGAGTTACGCCGCGGGTAAGGGGCTTGTATTTTTAAAACTAGGAAGCCCTTAGATCCAGGCACACTGCAGCTGTTCAAGGCATCCCAAGGGGAGTACAAAAGTGCAACAACATGGCAGCTTTCACAGCTTTTTCCTTGGCACTATCCCTAAACCTAGGCTGATTTATCTGCCTAGGGTTAGGGTTAGGCTTCAGCCTAGGGCTTGGAGTTTTTTAACCAAGAAGCCCTGAGTTCCAGGCTTACTGCATCTGCCAAAGGCATCCCAAAGGGAGTGCAGAAGTGCCACAACATGGCTGCTTTCACAGCTTTTCCCTTAGGAAGAACCCTAATACCTGGCTGATTTACCTTCCTAGGTTTACTGTAAGGCTTAGACCTAGGACTTTTAAAACCAGGAAGCCCTGGGTTTCAGGCACACTGCAGCTGTTAAAGGCATCCGAAGAGGGGCGCAGAAGTGACACATCTTGGCTGCCTCTGCTTCTATTCTCATGAGACCATCCCGAACCATAGGCTGATTTTCCTTCCTAGGGTTAATGTTTGAGTTTCGCCTAGGGTAAGAGGTCTATTAACCAGAAAGACCTGAGTTCCAAGAACACAGCAGCTGCGAAGGACTACCCAAGAAGAGCGCAAAAGTACCACAACATGCCTGCCTCCACAGCTTTTTCCTTGGGGACATGCCTAATTCCTGGCTGATTTGCCTTTCTCGTCTTAGGGTTGGGGTTCGGCCTAGGGCTAGGATTTTTTTAACTAGGAAGCCCTGAGTTCCAGGCTTACTGCATCTGCCAAAGGCATCCCAAAGGGAGTGCAAAAGTGCCACAACATGGCTGCTTTCACGGCTTTTCCCTTAGGAAGAACCCTAATACGCGGTTGATTTACCTTCCTAGGGTTACTGTTAGGCTTAGGCCTAGGACTTTTAAAACCAGGAAGCCCTGGGCTCCAGGCACATGCAGCTGTTAAAGGAATACCAAGAGGGCCGCAGAAGTGACACAACTTGGCTGCCTCTGCTGCTATTCTCATGAGACCATCCCGAACCATAGGCTGATTTTCCTTCCTAGGGTGAAGGTTTGAGTTACGCCTGGGGTAAGGGTTCTATTAACCAGAAAGCCCTGAGTTCCAAGAACACAGCAGCTGCGAAGGACTACCCCAGAAGAGCGCAAAAGTACCACAACGTGCCTGCCTCCACAGCTTTTTCCTTGGGGACATGCCTAATTCCTGGCTGATTTGCCTTTCTCGTCTTAGGGTTGGGGTTCGGCCTAGGGCTAGGATTTTTTTACCTAGGAAGCCCTGAGTTCCAGGCTTACTGCATCTGCCAAAGGCATCCCAAAGGGAGTGCAGAAGTGCCACAACATGGGTGCTTTCACGGCCTTCCCCTTAAGAAGAACCCTAATACCCAGCTGATTTACCTTCCTAGGGTTACTGTTAGGCTTAGGCCTAGGATTTTTAAAACCAAGAAGCCCTGGGCTCCAGGCACTCTGCAGCTGCGAAAGGCATCCCAAGGGGAGCGCAAAAGTGACACAACTTGGCTGCCACCACTGATATTTCCATGAGACCATCCCGAACCATAGGCTGATTTTCCTTCCTAGGGTTAAGGTTTGAGTTACGCCTAGGGTAAGTGTTCTATTAACCAGAAAGCCCTTATTTCCAAGAACACTGCAGCTGAGAAGGACTACCCAAGAAGAGCGCAAAAGTACCACAACATGCCTGCCTCCACAGCTTTTTCCTTGGGGACATGCCTAATTCCTGGCTGATTTGCCTTTCTCGTCTTAGGGTTGGGGTTCGGCCTAGGGCTAGGACTTTTAAAATCAGGAAGCCCTGAGTTCCAGGCACACTGGAGCTGTGAAAGACATCCAAAAGGGAGTGCAAAAGTGCCACAACATGGTTGCTTTCACGGCTTTTTCCTTGGCAAGAAGCCTAACACCAGGCTGATATCCCTTGCCAGGGTTACTGTTAGGCTTAGGCCTAGGGCTAGGATTTTTAAAACTAGGAAGCCCTTAGATCCAGGCACACTGCAGCTGTTCAAGGCATCCCAAGGGGAGTACAAAAGTGCAACAACATGGCAGCTTTCACAGCTTTTTCCTTGGCACTATCCCTATACCTAGGCTGATTTATCTGCCTAGGGTTAGGGTTAGGCTTCAGCCTAGGGCTTGGAGTTTTTTAACCAGGAAGCCCTGAGTTCCAGGCTTACTGCATCTGCCAAAGGCATCCCAAAGGGAGTGCAAAAGTGCCACAACATGGCTGCTTTCACAGCTTTTCCCTTAGGGAGAACCGTAATACCTGGCTGATTTACCTTCCTAGGGTTACTGTTAGGCTTAGACCTAGGACTTTTAAAACCAGGAAACCCTGGGCTTCAGGCACACTGCAGCTCTTAAAGGCATCCCAAGAGGGCCGCAGAAGTGACACAACTTGGCTGCCTCTGCTTCTATTCTCATGAGACCATCCCGAACCATAGGCTGATTTTCCTTCCTAGGGTTAATGTTTGAGTTTCGCCTAGGGTAAGAGGTCTATTAACCAGAAAGCCCTGAGTTCCAAGAACACAGCAGCTGCGAAGGACTACCCCAGAAGAGCGCAAAAGTACCACAACGTGCCTGCCTCCACAGCTTTTTCCTTGGGGACATGCCTAATTCCTGGCTGATTTGCCTTTCTCGTCTTAGGGTTGGGGTTCGGCCTAGGGCTAGGATTTTTTTACCTAGGAAGCCCTGAGTTCCAGGCTTACTGCATCTGCCAAAGGCATCCCAAAGGGAGTGCAGAAGTGCCACAACATGGCTGCTTTCACGGCCTTCCCCTTAAGAAGAACCCTAATACCCAGCTGATTTACCTTCCTAGGGTTACTGTTAGGCTTAGACCTAGGACTTTTAAAACCAGGAAGCCCTGGGCTCCAGGCACACTGCAGCTGCGAAAGGCATCCCAAGGGGAGCGCAAAAGTGACACAACTTGGCTGCCACCACTGATATTTCCATGAGACCATCCCGAACCATAGGCTGATTTTCCTTCCTAGGGTTAAGGTTTGAGTTACGCCTCGGGTAAGGGTTCTATTAACCAGAAAGTCCTGAGTTCCAAGAACACAGCAGCTGCAAAGGACTACCCAAGAAGAGCGCAAAAGTACCACAACGTGCCTGCCTCCACAGCTTTTTCCTTGGGGACATGCCTAATTCCTGGCTGATTTGCCTTTCTCGTCTTAGGGTTGGGGTTCGGCCTAGGGCTAGGATTTTTAAAATCAGGAAGCCCTGAGTTCCAGGCACACTGGAGCTGTGAAAGGTATCCAAAAGGGAGTGCAAAAGTGCCTCAACATGGTTGCTTTCACGACTTTTTCCTTGGCAAGAAGATTAACACCAGGCTGATTTCCCTTCCCAGGGTTACTGTAAGGCTTAGGCCTAGGGCTAGGATTTTTAAAACTAGGAAGCCCTTAGATCCAGGCACACTGCAGCTGTTCAAGGCATCCCAAGGGGAGTACAAAAGTGCAACAACATGGCAGCTTTCACAGCTTTTTCCTTGGCACCATCCCTATACCTAGGCTGATTTATCTGCCTAGGGTTAGGGTTAGGGTTCAGCCTAGGGCTTGGAGTTTTTTAACCAGGAAGCCTTGAGTTCCAGGCTTACTGCATCTGCCAAAGGCATCCCAAAGGGAGTGCAAAAGTGCCACAACATGGCTGCTTTCACAGCTTTTCCCTTAGGAAGAACCCTAATACGCGGCTGATTTACCTTCCTAGGGTTACTGTTAGGCTTAGGCCTAGGACTTTTAAAACCAGGAAGCCCTGGGCTCCAGGCACACTGCAGCTGTTAAAGGCATCCCAAGAGGGCCGCAGAAGTGACACGACTTGGCTGCCTCTGCTTCTATTCTCATGAGACCATCCCGAACCATAGGCTGATTTTCCTTCCTAGGGTTAAGGTTTGAGTTTCGCCTGGGGTAAGAGGTCTATTAACCAGAAAGCCCTGAGTTCCAAGAACACAGCAGCTGCGAAGGACTACCCAAGAAGAGCGCAAAAGTACCACAACATGCCTGCCTCCACAGCTTTTTCCTTGGGGACATGTCTAATTCCTGGCTGATTTGCCTTTCTCGTCTTAGGGTTGGGGTTCGGCCTAGGGCTAGGATTTTTTTAACTAGGAAGCCCTGAGTTCCAGGCTTACTGCATCTGCCAAAGGCATCCCAAAGGGAGTGCAGAAGTGCCACAACATGGCTGCTTTCACGGCTTTTCCCTTAGGAAGAACCCTAATACGCGGCTGATTTACCTTCCTAGGGTTACTGTTAGGCTTAGGCCTAGGACTTTTAAAACCAGGAAGCCCTGGGCTCCAGGCACACTGCAGCTGCGAAAGGCATCCCAAGGGGAGCGCAAAAGTGACACAACTTGGCTGCCACCACTGATATTTCCATGAGACCATCCCGAACCATAGGCTGATTTTCCTTCCTAGGGTTAAGGTTTGAGTTACGCCTGGGTAAGGGTTCTATTAACCAGAAAGCCCTGAGTTCCAAGAACACAGCAGCTGCGAAGGACTAGCCAAGAAGAGCGCAAAAGTACCACAACGTGCCTGCCTCCACAGCTTTTTCCTTGGGGACATGCCTAATTCCTGCCTGATTTGCCTTTCTCGTCTTAGGGTTGGGGTTCGGCCTAGGGCTAGGATTTTTTTAACTAGGAAGCCCTGAGTTCCAGGCTTACTTCATCTGCCAAAAGCAACCCAAAGGGAGTGCAAAAGTGCCACAACATGGCTGCTTTCACGGCTTTTCCCTTAGGAAGAACCCTAATACGCGGCTGATTTACCTTCCTAGGGTTACTGTTAGGCTTAGGCCTAGGACTTTTAAAACCAGGAAGCCCTGGGCTCCAGGCACACATGCAGCTGTTGGAGGCATCCCATGAGGGCCGCAGAAGTGACACAACTTGGCTGCCTCTGCTGCTATTCTCATGAGACCATCCCGAACCATAGGCTGATTTTCCTTCTTAGGGTTAAGATTTGAGTTACGCCTAGGGTAAGAGTTCTATTAACCAGAAAGCCCTGAGTTCCAAGAACACAGCAGCTGCGAAGGACTACCCAAGAAGAGCGCAAAAGTACCACAACGTGCCTGCCTCCACAGCTTTTTCCTTGGGGACATGCCTAATTCCTGGCTGATTTGCCTTTCTCGTCTTAGGGTTGGGGTTCGGCCTAGGGCTAGGATTTTTTTTACCTAGGAAGCCCTGAGTTCCAGGCTTACTGCATCTGCAAACGACATCCCAAAGGGAGTGCAGAAGTGCCACAACATGGCTGCTTTCACGGCTTTTCCCTTAGGAAGAACCCTAATACGCGGCTGATTTACCTTCCTAGGGTTACTGTTAGGCTTAGGCCTAGGACTTTTAAAACCAGGAAGCCCTGGGCTCCAGGCACACTGCAGCTGCTAAAGGCATCCCAAGGGGTGTACAAAAGTGATACAACATGGCAGCTTCCACAGCTTTTTCCTTGCCACCATCCCTATACCTAGGTTGATTTATCTGACTAGGGTTAGGGTTAGGCTTCAGCCTAGGGCTTGGAGTTTTTTAACCAGGAAGCCCTGAGTTCCAGGCTTACTGCATCTGCCAAAGGCATCCCAAAGGGAGTGCAGAAGTGCCACAACATGGCTGCTTGCACGGCCTTCCCCTTAAGAAGAACCCTAATACCCAGCTGATTTACCTTCCTAGGGTTACTGTTAGGCTTAGGCCTAGGACTTTTAAAACCAGGAAGCCCTGGTCTCCAGGCACACTGCAGCTGCGAAAGGCATCCCAAGGGGAGCGCAAAAGTAACACAACTTGGCTGCCACCACTGATATTTCCATGAGACCATCCCGAACCATAGTCTGATTTTCCTTCCTAGGGTTAAGGTTTGAGTTACGCCTAGGGTAAGAGTTCTATTAACCAGAAAGCCCTGAGTTCCAAGAACACAGCAGCTGCGAAGGACTAGCCAAGAAGAGCGCAAAAGTACCACAACATGCCTGCCTCCACAGCTTTTTCCTTGGGGACATGCCTAATTCCTGGCTGATTTGCCTTTCTCGTCTTAGGGTTGGGGTTCGGCCTAGGGCTAGGATTTTTTTAACTAGGAAGCCCTGAGTTCCAGGCTTACTGCATCTGCCAAAGGCATCCCAAAGGGAGTCCAGAAGTGCCACAACATGGCTGCTTTCACGGCTTTTCCCTTAGGAAGAACCCTAATACGCGGCTGATTTACCTTCCTAGGGTTACTGTTAGGCTTAGGCCTAGGACTTTTAAAACTAGGAAGCCCTTAGATCCAGGCACACGGCAGCTGTTCAAGGCATCCCAAGGGGAGTACTAAAGTACCACAACATGGCAGCTTTCACAGCTTTTTCCTTGGCACCATCCCTATACATATGCTGATTTATCTGCCTAGGGTTAGGGTTAGGGTTCAGCCTAGGGCTTGGAGTTTTTTAACCAGGAAGCCCTGAGTTCCAGGCTTACTGCATCTGCCAAATGCATCCCAAAGGGAGTGCAAAAGTGCCACAACATGGCTGCTTTCACGGCTTTTCCCTTAGGAAGAACCCTAATACGCGGCTGATTTACCTTCCTAGGGTTACTGTTAGGCTTAGGCCTAGGACTTTTAAAACCAGGAAGCCCTGGGCTCCAGGCACTCTGCAGCTGCGAAAGGCATCCCAAGGGGAGCGCAAAAGTGCCGCAACTTGGCTGCCACCACTGATATTTCCATGAGACCATCCCGAACCATAGGCTGATTTTCCTTCCTAGGGTTAAGGTTTGAGTTACGCCTAGGGTAAGAGTTCTATTAACCAGAAAGACCTGAGTTCCAAGAACACAGCAGCTGCGAAGGACTAGCCAAGAAGAGCGCAAAAGTACCACAACATGCCTGCGTCGACAGCTTTTTCCTTGGGGACATGCCTAATTCCTGGCTGATTTGCCTTTCTCGTCTTAGGTTTGGGGTTCGGCCTAGGGCTAGGACTTTTAAAATCAGGAAGCCCTGAGTTCCAGGCACACTGGAGCTGTGAAAGGCATCCAAAAGGGAGTGCAAAAGTGCCACAACATGGCTGCTTTCACGGCTTTTTCCTTGGCAAGAAGCCTAACACCTGGCTGATTTCCCTTCCCAGGGTTACTGTAAGGCTTAGGCCTAGGGCTAGGATTTCTAAAACTAGGAAGCCCTTACTTCCAGGCTCACTGCAGCTGTTCAAGGCATCCCAAGGGGAGTACAAAAGTGCAACAACATGGCAGCTTTCACAGCTTTTTCCTTGGCACCATCCCTATACCTAGGCTGATTTATCTGCCTAGAGTTAGGGTTAGGCTTCAGCCTAGGTCTTGGAGTTTTTTAACCAGGAAGCCCTGAGTTCCAGGCTTACTGCATCTGCCAAAGGCATCCCAAAGGGAGTGCAGAAGTGCCACAACATGGCTGCTTTCACGGCTTTTCCCTTAGGAAGAACCCTAATACCCGGCTGATTTACCTTCCTAGGGTTACTGTTAGGCTTAGGCCTAGGACTTTTAAAACCAGGA
Source organism: Ammospiza maritima maritima (assembly GCA_036010785.1). Taxonomy (NCBI): domain Eukaryota; kingdom Metazoa; phylum Chordata; class Aves; order Passeriformes; family Passerellidae; genus Ammospiza; species Ammospiza maritima. The sequence continues at coordinate 6,868,308 of CM069694.1, forward strand.
AGCCCTGGGCTCCAGGCACTCTGCAGCTGCGAAAGGCATCCCAATGGGAGCGCAAAAGTGACACAACTTGGCTGCCACCACTGATATTTCCATGAGACCATCCCGAACCATAGGCTGATTTTCCTTCCTAGGGTTAAGGTTTGAGTTTCGCCTAGGGTAAGGTTTCTATTAACCAGAAAGCCCTGAGTTCCAAGAACACAGCAGCTACGAAGGACTACCCAAGAAGAGCGCAAAAGTACCACAACGTGCCTGCCTCCACAGCTTTTTCCTTGGGGACATGCCTAATTCCTGGCTGATTTGCCTTTCTCGTCTTAGGTTTGGGGTTCGGCCTAGGGCTAGGATTTTTTTAACTAGGAAGCCCTGAGTTCCATGCTTACTGCATCTGCCTAAAGCCTCCCAAAGGGAGTGCAGAAGTGCCACAACATGGCTGCTTTCACGGCTTTTCCCTTAGGAAGAACCCTAATACCTGGCTGATTTCCCTTCCTAGGGTTACTGTTAGGCTTAGGCCTAGGACTTTTAAAACCAGGAAGCCCTGGGCTCCAGGCACATGCAGCTGTTCAAGGCATCCCAAGAGGGCTGCAGAAGTGACACAACTTGGCTGCCTCTGCTGCTATTCTCATGAGACCATCCCGGATCATAGGCTGATTTTCCTTCCTAGGGTTAAGTTTTGAGTTACGCCTCGGGTAAGGGTTCTATTAACCAGAAAGTCCTGAGTTCCAAGAACACAGCAGCTGCAAAGGACTACCCAAGAAGAGCGCAAAAGTACCACAACGTGCCTGCCTCCACAGCTTTTTCCTTGGGGACATGCCTAATTCCTGGCTGATTTGCCTTTCTCGTCTTAGGGTTGGGGTTCGGCCTAGGGCTAGGATTTTTAAAATCAGGAAGCCCTGAGTTCCAGGCACACTGGAGCTGTGAAAGGTATCCAAAAGGGAGTGCAAAAGTGCCACAACATGGTTGCTTTCACGACTTTTTCCTTGGCAAGAAGATTAACACCAGGCTGATTTGCCTTTCTCGTCTTAGGGTTGGGGTTCGGCCTAGGGCTAGGATTTTTAAAATCAGGAAGCCCTGAGTTCCAGGCACACTGGAGCTGTGAAAGGTATCCAAAAGGGAGTGCAAAAGTGCCACAACATGGTTGCTTTCACGACTTTTTCCTTGGCAAGAAGATTAACACCAGGCTGATTTCCCTTCCCAGGGTTACTGTAAGGCTTAGGCCTAGGGCTAGGATTTTTAAAACTAGGAAGCCCTTAGATCCAGGCACACTGCAGCTGTTCAAGTCATCCCAAGGGGAGTACAAAAGTGCAACAACATGGCAGCTTTCACAGCTTTTTCCTTGGCACCATCCCTATACCTAGGCTGATTTATCTGCCTAGGGTTAGGGTTAGGGTTCAGCCTAGGGCTTGGAGTTTTTTAACCAGGAAGCCCTGAGTTCCAGGCTTACTGCATCTGCCAAAGGCATCCCAAAGGGAGTGCAAAAGTGCCACAACATGGCTGCTTTCACAGCTTTTCCCTTAGGAAGAACCCTAATACCCGGCTGATTTACCTTCCTAGGGTTACTGTTAGGCTTAGGCCTAGGACTTTTAAAACCAGGAAGCCCTGGGCTCCAGGCACACTGCAGCTGGTAAGGGCATCCCAAGAGGGCCGCAGAAGTGACACGACTTGGCTGCCTCTGCTTCTATTCTCATGAGACCATCCCGAACCATAGGCTGATTTTCCTTCCTAGGGTTAAGGTTTGAGTTTCGCCTGTGGTAAGAGGTCTATTAACCAGAAAGCCCTGAGTTCCAAGAACACAGCAGCTGCGAAGGACTACCCAAGAAGAGCGCAAAAGTACCACAACATGCCTGCCTCCACAGCTTTTTCCTTGGGGACATGTCTAATTCCTGGCTGATTTGCCTTTCTCGTCTTAGGGTTGGGGTTCGGACTAGGGCTAGGATTTTTTTAACTAGGAAGCCCTGAGTTCCAGGCTTACTGCATCTGCCAAAGGCATCCCAAAGGGAGTGCAGAAGTGCCACAACATGGCTGCTTTCACGGCTTTTCCCTTAGGAAGAACCCTAATACGCGGCTGATTTACCTTCCTAGGGTTACTGTTAGGCTTAGGCCTAGGACTTTTAAAACCAGGAAGCCCTGGGCTCCAGGCACACTGCAGCTGCGAAAGGCATCCCAAGGGGAGCGCAAAAGTGACACAACTTGGCTGCCACCACTGATATTTCCATGAGACCATCCCGAACCATAGGCTGATTTTCCTTCCTAGGGTTAAGGTTTGAGTTACGCCTGGGGTAAGGGTTCTATTAACCAGAAAGCCCTGAGTTCCAAGAACACAGCAGCTGCGAAGGACTTCCCAAGAAGAGCGCAAAAGTAACACAACGTGCCTGCCTCCACAGCTTTTTCCTTGGGGACATGCCTAATTCCTGGCTGATTTGCCTTTCTCGTCTTAGGGTTGGGGTTTGGCCTAGGGCTAGGATTTTTTTAACTAGGAAGCCCTGAGTTCCAGGCTTACTTCATCTGCCAAAAGCAACCCAAAGGGAGTGCAAAAGTGCCACAACATGGCTGCTTTCACGGCTTTTCCCTTAGGAAGAACCCTAATACGCGGCTGATTTACCTTCCTAGGGGTTACTGTTAGGCTTAGGCCTAGGACTTCTAAAACCAGGAAGCCCTGGGCTCCAGGCACACTGCAGCTGCGAAAGGCATCCCAAGGGGAGTACAAAAGTGCAACAACATGGCAGCTTCCACAGCTTTTTCCTTGCCACCATCCCTATACCTAGGCTGATTTATCTGACTAGGGTTAGGGTTAGGCTTCAGCCTAGGGCTTGGAGTTTTTTAACCAGGAAGCCCTGAGTTCCAGGCTTACTGCATCTGCCAAAGGCATCCCAAAGGGAGTGCAGAAGTGCCACAACATGGCTGCTTTCACGGCTTTTCCCTTAGGAAGAACCCTAATACGCGGCTGATTTACCTTCCTAGGGTTACTGTTAGGCTTAGGCCTAGGACTTTTAAAACCAGGACGCCCTGGGCTCCAGGCACTCTGCAGCTGCGAAAGGCATCCCAAGGGGAGCGCAAAAGTGACACAACTTGGCTGCCACCACTGATATTTCCATGAGACCATCCCGAACCATAGGCTGATTTTCCTTCCTAGGGTTAAGGTTTGAGTTACGCCTAGGGTAAGGGTTCTATTAACCAGAAAGCCCTGAGTTCCAAGAACACAGCAGCTGCGAAGGACTACCCAAGAAGAGCGCAAAAGTACCACAACATGCCTGCGTCGATAGCTTTTTCCTTGGGGACATGCCTAATTCCTGGCTGATTTGCCTTTCTCGTCTTAGGGTTGGGGTTCGGCCTAGGGCTAGGATTTTTTTACCTAGGAAGCCCTGAGTTCCAGGCTTACTTCATCTGCCAAAAGCATCCCAAAGGGAGTGCAGAAGTGCCACAACATGGCTGCTTTCACGGCTTTTTCCTTAGGAAGAACCTTAATACGCGGCTGATTTACCTTCCTAGGGTTACTGTTAGGCTTAGGCCTAGGACTTTTAAAACCAGGAAGCCCTGGGCTCCAGGCACATGCAGCTGCGAAAGGCATCCCAAGAGGGCCGCCGAAGTGACACAACTTGGCTGCCTCTGCTTCTATTCTCATGAGACCATCCTGAACCATAGGCTGATTTTCCTTCCTAGGGTTAAAGTTTGAGTTACTCCTCGGGTAAGGGTTCTATTAACCAGAAAGCCCTGAGTTCCAAGAACACAGCTGCTGCGAAGGACTACCCAAGAAGAGCGCAAAAGTACCACAACGTGCCTGCCTCCACAGCTTTTTCTTTGGGGACATGCCTAATTCCTGGCTGATTTGCCTTTCTCGTCTTAGGGTTGGGGTTCGGCCTAGGGCTAGGATTTTTAAAATCAGGAAGCCCTGAGTTCCAGGCATACTGGAGCTTTGAAAGGCATCCCAAAGGGAGTGCAAAAGTGCCACAACATGGCTGCTTTCCCGGCTTTTTCCTTGGCAAGAAGCCTAACACCAGGCTGATTTGCCTTCCCAGGGTTACTGTTAGGCTTAGGCCTAGGGCTAGGATTTTTAAAACTAGGAAGCCCTCAGCTGCAGGCACACTGCAGCTGTTCAAGGCATCCCAAGAGGGCCGCAGAAGTGACACAACTTGGCTGCCTCTGTTGCTATTCTCATGAGTCCATCCCGAACCATAGGCTGATTTTCCTTCCTAGGGTGAGGGTTAGAGTTACGCCTAGGGTTAGTGTTTTTTTAACCAGAAAGCCCTGAGTTCCAAGAACACAGCAGCTGCCAAGGACTACCCAAGAGGAGGGGAAAAGTGCCACAACATGGCTGCCTCCAGCGCTTTTTCCTTGGGACCATCATTGAACCTAAGCTGATTTACTTGCCTCCAGTTGCAGCTATGGTCACGCCAAGAGATAGGGATTTTAAATCAGTAAACCCTGAGCTCCAGACCCAGTGCAGCTGCAAAAGGCTTCCCAAGGGCAGCCAAAAATTGCCTCAACATGCTCCTTCCAGTGCTTTTTTCCTTGGGAACATCCCTATACCCAGGCTGATTTATCTGCCTAGGGTTAGGGTTAGGGTTCAGCCTAGAGATAGGATTTTTTCAAACAGGAAGCCCTGAATTCCAGGCACACTGCAGCTGTTAAAGGCAGTGTTCTACGTCAACCGCAACTTAGTCTGAAATAAATGCTTTTTCCCTGAGAGCATCTGAGAGGTTTGCATGAAGCACTGATATCTGACATTTGCAATTTTGAATAGGAGAGGAGAAAGAAAATGGGAAGAAGTTTTTAATTTTAGTGGTTTCAATGTTAATTTCCGTACACTTTTTCAAAACTTGTCAGCTCAAATGCCCATCAACATCTTTTAGTCATCTGTAAGTCAGTATTCATATAAAATGTGCTTCAAATCAAAAGAATTTCAAATTTGCACTCCAAATTTCTATGCCTAGATTTATGATTTCCTACACATATTAGATGAAAGGAAGGCCTTTTTTACTGTGGGAGTGCTGGAACACTGGAACAGGTTGCCCAGGGAAGTTGTGGGTGTCCCATCCCTGAAAGTATTCAAGGTCAGCTTGGACGGGGCTTGGAGCAGCAACAAAGGAGAAGCTTGATGGTAGAGAAACAAAGTTGGACTATAGAAGAAACTGGGATTGAAGTATAGGAGCAAGTTTTCTCTCAGCTCTTGGGGTAAATTCAAAGTTGTACAAAATGACATTTATCTGTGCTATTCACTACTGTAACAGAAATGTTCATGAAAACTGTACAGAAGATAGCAAATTTTAAAAGAGATAAGAATTACAGCATAAAATCCATGGGATGGGTTACAACATGAGACACTCTCTAAGAGAAAATCTCTGTGTTTCAGCACTTCATCATGGTAAGATTTCATGAAGTGCCAAAGAAGGCGGCAAAATATCATTCGGGACGTTATTTCCTGGAATTCAGCCTGGCCATTAGTAGGAACTGGGTTTGAACACATCATGTAGATATACCACACACACTTTCCCTTCACTGAAAAATGACTGTTTACAACGAAGAAGCAATTGACGATCAAAATTGATTGAAAGCATCTTAAACATGTCAAGTATTTCATTGTAGATGATCTGTGATCCAAATGCTTCTTCCACCTTCGAGAGGGACAGAACAATTCTTCCATATCATGATGGTTTAAAATTGTATCAACCAATGTTTTCTGCTGAAAAGATAGCATCTATTTTTTTCTATTTTTGGAAGAAAATATTCCTAGACATACAACAGGTGAGAACTAAGTAATTTTAAAGAAACAAATGAAAAGAAAATATTCTGTAAATAGAATGAAATGAAAAGCTGTGTTTTAAATAGGAGCTAAATATGAAACAGAATTTTTGTACCAGGCATTTGAATTACTGCACCAGCTCTTTTGCCCATCAAGAGAGGCGTTTAGCATTTCAGTCTTTTCCAAGGTGTTCATGATCTGCTATGCTGATCTCTGTGTGTGCCTAGGTGTGTGTGGAAGGGGGGGCATGTGAAGGGGAGTGTGTATGTTTGCTTTACAATTGTTGTGGCAGATTCATGCCTCAGCTCCACATTTTGTTTTAGAAAGGTCACACAGAGTGGATGTGAAGTTTACTATCAACAAGAGATCAATTCCCAAATCATCCATTTCACTCTACCTTATAAATCATGTGCTTTGTTGCATATTTTATCAAATCTACTTTCAAGCCAGATGGAGGAAGGAGGATGTGGCAATCCCTCCACCATCTTGCAACTTTTATGCAAGTAGGTTTTCAAGAAAATCATCATTTCTCTTGGAAATATGTCTGGAACAGGCATGATGGTAGTGTCAACCTGTTGGAGTTTTTGTTGCTGGAAGAAGTTATACAAAAGGATTGGTTTTTACATTGACCAGTTACTGAATCAAGCTCAGGAATACATTGGAAATTCAACTGGGGCTTCCTTTCCCCGGCAGACTACTTCTAGAACGAGCTTGTACACTGAAGCTTACTCTTTTGCCCTCTTTTTGTTTCTTTCCTATTTTCTTGGCTTCTTTGCCACTCTCTAGACAATTTTGGAACTTTTTTCCCAACTCAAATGGTTTCAATAGTCTGATTGTGATCATACATTTTTACAAGGAATTTTTAAAATCTTTCCTCCAGTTAAGAAAGTCAAGGACTTAGGTCTTTTTCTTCCCTTATCAATATTGCAATGAAATTGATAAGTAAAGACCAACTCTTTCTTTTTGTTTTTAACCCAAGCAGATAATTCCCATCCATTCATCCATTTGGTGGACCAATAGTTGCCATTCTGATGGAAGTTGTCACTTCTTAACAGTAGGCATTCTGTGACTATGTTGACAGCACTTTGGGTGAAGATCCTAACTGGTCTTAGATACACATAGGGAGAAATTTGCTCAGCCAGTGTCAGTCTTAAGCATGCGTATCAGAAGATCTTTCTAGAGCTGGGAATTTTCCCATGAAAGGGATTCAGTTAGGGAAGAGACACTTGCCCCAGAGGTTTACATTCTTCTTGAAGACTGCTTAAGGAACTTAGATGCCATGTCCATTTGGATCTGTGTCTGCACAGAACTTTGTCATGCCAGTGCTTGAAATGCATCTTGAAGAGAATTCACTAGCACAGAATGAATGAGAGTGGAAGGGGTTGGTGGGGCTAACCAGGCCCAACCCCCCTGCCTAAACCAGGATACCTAGAGCCTCTTGCCCAGGATTCTATCTGGGTGTACTTTTAATGTCTTCAAAGATCCAGGCTCCACAATCTTTCTGGGCAGTCTGTGCCGTGGTTCACTCACCCTCACAGTAAAGAATCATTTCCTGATGTTCCTGTATTTCAGTGTGTGCCCACTGCCTCTTGTCTTTTCACTCAGCATCACTGAAAAGACACTGATTCCCTCCCCTTTGCACTATTGCTTCCATATGGATGTGTGCTGCCATGTAGAGATATGTCAAAAACCTCCCTGAAGCCCAGGCAGATAATATTCCCTTCATCTACCAGTCAAGTTAATTCATCAGAGGAGTTTAAAGTTATGTTCAGCATGAAATGCCCCTGAAAAATCATGCTAACTACATTATTGTGTCGTCTTTCATGTGCCTGGCAAGGTTTTCCAGGAAGAGCTGCTTCATCAACTTCCTGGGTATAAAAAAGAGGCTGGCTGGTTTGTACGATTGCGAGTCCTCCTAAATGTCTTTTTTGAAGATGAGTGTAATTTGCTTACATCCAGTCCTTAGACTCTCTTGTCGTCTACATCTTAGCAAAAAGCTTTTCTACTATGTCTGGAGAGGAGAAATTGTGCCAGCACAGAAAACATCTCCTATCGTGTTCTAGACGTTGCACGGAGGTGTGCCGAGTGTTTGGCATGAAGAAAAGAAAAGTTGTCCAAAACAGCTTCCAATCGAATGTTCATGTGATTGGAAAAGTCAGGAGAGTGCAAAGGTACTGTTTTCTATCAGTTGGCAAGCTGCGCACACAATCCCAGTGTTGTACAGCTTCCTTCTTAACCTTTCCGAAGGTGCCGCTCTCTCCGGCTCCCGGAGGCGAAGAAGCGGCTTCTTCGCGCAAAGACGATTGTGCCGCTCACTGTGCACTCCTTAGCGCGGCTTCTGCCGAAAGACGCCCGGGAGCGGCTCTTAGCTCCGGACAGCATCGTACCTTCGTCTTTAGCGTCTCTTCCCGTCTACATCTTAGCAAAAAGCTTTTCCACTATGTCTGGCGAGGAAAAACTGTGCCAGCACAGAAAACATCTCCCATCGTGTTCTAGACGTTGCACGGAGGTGTGCCGAGTGTTTGGCATGAAGAAAAGAAAAGTTGTCCAAAACAGCTTCCAATCGAATGTTCATGTGATTGGAAAAGTCAGGAGAGTGCAAAGGTACTGTTTTCTAGCAGTTGGCAAGCTGCGCACACAATCCCAGTTGTACAGCTTCCTTCTTCACCTTTCCGAAGGTGCCGCTCTCTCCGGCTCCCGGAGGCGAAGAAGCGGCTTCTTCGCGCAAAGACGATTGTGCCGCTCACTGTGCACTCCTTAGCGCGGCTTCTGCCGAAAGACGCCCGGGAGCGGCTCTTAGCTCCGGAGAGCATCGTACCTTCGTCTTTAGCGTCTCTTCTCGTCTACATCTTAGCAAAAAGCTTTTCCACTATGTCTGGCAAGGAAAAACTGTGCCAGCACAGAAAACATCTCCCATCGTGTTCTAGACGTTGCACGGAGGTGTGCCGAGTGTTTGGCATGAAGGAAAGAAAAGTTGTCCAAAACAGCTTCCAATCGAATGTTCATGTGATTGGAAAAGTCAGGAGAGTGCAAAGGTACTGTTTTCTATCAGTTGGCAAGCTGCGCACACAATCCCAGTGTTGTACAGCTTCCTTCTTCACCTTTCCGAAGGTGCCTCTCTCTCCGGCTCCCGGAGGCGAAGAAGCGGCTTCTTCGCGCAAAGACGATTGTGCCGCTCACTGTGCACTCCTTAGCGCGGCTTCTGCCGAAAGACGCCCGGGAGCGGCTCTTTGCTCCGGACAGCATCGTACCTTCGTCTTTAGCGTCTCTTCTCGTCTACATCTTAGCAAAAAGCTTTTCTACTATGTCTGGCGAGGAAAAACTGTGCCAGCACAGAAAACATCTCCCATCGTGTTCTAGACGTTGCACGGAGGTGTGCCGAGTGTTTGGCATGAAGGAAAGAAAAGTTGTCCAAAACAGCTTCCAATCGAATGTTCATGTGATTGGAAAAGTCAGGAGAGTGCAAAGGTACTGTTTTCTAGCAGTTGGCAAGCTGCGCACACAATCCCAGTGTTGTACAGCTTCCTTCTTCACCTTTCCGAAGGTGCCGCTCTCTCCGGCTCCCGGAGGCGAAGAAGCGGCTTCTTCGCGCAAAGACGATTGTGCCGCTCACTGTGCACTCCTTAGCGCGGCTTCTGCCGAAAGACGCCCGGGAGCAGCTCTTAGCTCCGGAGAGCATCGTACCTTCGTCTTTAGCGTCTCTTCTCGTCTACATCTTAGCAAAAAGCTTTTCCACTATGTCTGGCGAGGAAAAACTGTGCCAGCACAGAAAACATCTCCCATCGTGTTCTAGACGTTGCACGGAGGTGTGCCGAGTGTTTGGCATGAAGGAAAGAAAAGTTGTCCAAAACAGCTTCCAATCGAATGTTCATGTGATTGGAAAAGTCAGGAGAGTGCAAAGGTACTGTTTTCTATCAGTTGGCAAGCTGCGCACACAATCCCAGTGTTGTACAGCTTCCTTCTTCACCTTTCCGAAGGTGCCGCTCTCTCCGGCTCCCGGAGGCGAAGAAGCGGCTTCTTCGCGCAAAGACGATTGTGCCGCTCACTGTGCACTCCTTAGCGCGGCTTCTGCCGAAAGACGCCCGGGAGCGGCTCTTTGCTCCGGAGAGCATCGTATCTTCGTCTTTAGCGTCTCTTCTCGTCTACATCTTAGCAAAAAGCTTTTCTACTATGTCTGGCGAGGAAAAACTGTGCCAGCACAGAAAACATCTCCCATCGTGTTCTAGACGTTGCACGGAGGTGTGCCGAGTGTTTGGCATGAAGGAAAGAAAAGTTGTCCAGAACAGCTTCCAATCGAATGTTCATGTGATTGGAAAAGTCAGGAGAGTGCAAAGGTACTGTTTTCTATCAGTTGGCAAGCTGCGCACACAATCCCAGTGTTGTACAGCTTCCTTCTTCACCTTTCCGAAGGTGCCGCTCTCTCCGGCTCCCGGAGGCGAAGAAGCGGCTTCTTCGCGCAAAGACGATTGTGCCGCTCACTGTGCACTCCTTAGCGCGGCTTCTGCCGAAAGACGCCCGGGAGCGGCTCTTAGCTCCGGAGAGCATCGTACCTTCGTCTTTAGCGTCTCTTCTCGTCTACATCTTAGCAAAAAGCTTTTCCACTATGTCTGGCGAGGAAAAACTGTGCCAGCACAGAAAACATCTCCCATCGTGTTCTAGACGTTGCACGGAGGTGTGCCGAGTGTTTGGCATGAAGGAAAGAAAAGTTGTCCAAAACAGCTTCCAATCGAATGTTCATGTGATTGGAAAAGTCAGGAGAGTGCAAAGGTACTGTTTTCTAGCAGTTGGCAAGCTGCGCACACAATCCCAGTGTTGTACAGCTTCCTTCTTCACCTTTCCGAAGGTGCCGCTCTCTCCGGCTCCCGGAGGCGAAGAAGCGGCTTCTTCGCGCAAAGACGATTGTGCCGCTCACTGTGCACTCCTTAGCGCGGCTTCTGCCGAAAGACGCCCGGGAGCAGCTCTTAGCTCCGGAGAGCATCGTACCTTCGTATTTAGCGTCTCTTCCCGTCTACATCTTAGCAAAAAGCTTTTCCACTATGTCTGGCGAGGAAAAACTGTGCCAGCACAGAAAACATCTCCCATCGTGTTCTAGACGTTGCACGGAGGTGTGCCGAGTGTTTGGCATGAAGGAAAGAAAAGTTGCCCAAAACAGCTTCCAATCGAATGTTCATGTGATTGGAAAAGTCAGGAGAGTGCAAAGGTACTGTTTTCTATCAGTTGGCAAGCTGCGCACACAATCCCAGTGTTGTACAGCTTCCTTCTTCACCTTTCCGAAGGTGCCGCTCTCTCCGGCTCCCGGAGGCGAAGAAGCGGCTTCTTCGCGCAAAGACGATTGTGCCGCTCACTGTGCACTCCTTAGCGCGGCTTCTGCCGAAAGACGCCCGGGAGCGGCTCTTAGCTCCGGAGAGCATCGTACCTTCGTATTTAGCGTCTCTTCCCGTCTACATCTTAGCAAAAAGCTTTTCCACTATGTCTGGCGAGGAAAAACTGTGCCAGCACAGAAAACATCTCCCATCGTGTTCTAGACGTTGCACGGAGGTGTGCCGAGTGTTTGGCATGAAGAAAAGAAAAGTTGTCCAAAACAGCTTCCAATCGAATGTTCATGTGATTGGAAAAGTCAGGAGAGTGCAAAGGTACTGTTTTCTATCAGTTGGCAAGCTGCGCACACAATCCCAGTGTTGTACAGCTTCCTTCTTCACCTTTCCGAAGGTGCCGCTCTCTCCAGCTCCCGGAGGCGAAGAAGCGGCTTCTTCGCGCAAAGACGATTGTGCCGCTCACTGTGCACTCCTTAGCGCGGCTTCTGCCGAAAGACGCCCGGGAGCGGCTCTTAGCTCCGGAGAGCATCGTACCTTCGTATTTAGCGTCTCTTCCCGTCTACATCTTAGCAAAAAGCTTTTCCACTATGTCTGGCGAGGAAAAACTGTGCCAGCACAGAAAACATCTCCCATCGTGTTCTAGACGTTGCACGGAGGTGTGCCGAGTGTTTGGCATGAAGGAAAGAAAAGTTGTCCAAAACAGCTTCCAATCGAATGTTCATGTGATTGGAAAAGTCAGGAGAGTGCAAAGGTACTGTTTTCTATCAGTTGGCAAGCTGCGCACACAATCCCAGTGTTGTACAGCTTCCTTCTTCACCTTTCCGAAGGTGCCGCTCTCTCCGGCTCCCGGAGGCGAAGATGCGGCTTCTTCGCGCAAAGACGATTGTGCCGCTCACTGTGCACTCCTTAGCGCGGCTTCTGCCGAAAGACGCCCGGGAGCGGCTCTTAGCTCCGGACAGCATCGTACCTTCGTATTTAGCGTCTCTTCCCGTCTACATCTTATCAAAAAGCTTTTCCACTATGTCTGGCGAGGAAAAACTGTGCCAGCACAGAAAACATCTCCCATCGTGTTCTAGACGTTGCACGATCCCTATACTTAGGCTGATTTTCCTTCCTCGGGATAGGGATAGGCTTCAGCCTAGGGCTTGGAGTTTTTTAACCAGGAAGCCCTGAGTTCCAGGCTTACTGCATCTGCCAAAGGCATCCCAAAGGGAGTGCAGAAGTGCCACAACATGGCTGCTTTCACGGCTTTTCCCTTAGGAAGAACCCTAATACGCGGCTGATTTACCTTCCTAGGGTTACTGTTAGGCTTAGGCCTAGGACTTTTAAAACCAGGAAGCCCTGGCCTCCAGGCACACTGCAGCTGCGAAAGGCATCCCAAGGGGAGCGCAAAAGTGACACAACTTGGCTGCCTCTGCTGCTATTCTCATGAGACCATCCCGAACCATAGGCTGATTTTCCTTCCTAGGGTAAAGGTTTGAGTTACGCCTGGGGTAAGGGTTCTATTAACCAGAAAGCCCTGAGTTCCAAGAACACAACAGCTGCGAAGGACTACCCAAGAAGAGCGCAAAAGTACCACAACATGCCTGCCTCCACAGCTTTTTCCTTGGGGACATGCCTAATTCCTGGCTGATTTGCCTTTCTCGTCTTAGGGTTGGGGTTCAGCCTAGGGCTAGGATTTTTTTACCTAAGAAGCCCTGAGTTCCAGGCTTACTGCATCTGCCAAAGGCATCCCAAAGGGAGTGCAGAAGTGCAACAACACGGCTGCTTTCACGGCTTTCCCCTTAGGAAGAACCCTAATACGCGGCTGATTTACCTTCCTAGGGTTACTGTTAGGCTTAGGCTTAGGACTTTTAAAACTAGGAAGCCCTTAGATCCAGGCACACTGCAGCTCTTCACGGCATCCCAAGGGGAGTATTAAAGTACCACAACATGGCAGCTTTCACAGCTTTTTCCTTGGCACCATCCCTATACATAGGCTGATTTATCTGCCTAGGGTAAGGGTTAGGGTTCAGCCTAGGGCTTGGAGTTTTTTAACCAGGAAGCCCTGAGTTCCAGGCTTACTGCATCTGCCAAAGGCATCCCAAAGGGAGTGCAGAAGTGCCACAACATGGCTGCTTTCACGGCTTTTCCCTTAGGAAGAACCCTAATACGCGGCTGATTTACCTTCCTAGGGTTACTGTTAGGCTTAGGCCTAGGACTTTTAAAACCAGGACGCCCTGGGCTCCAGGCACTCTGCAGCTGTGAAAGGCATCCCAAGGGGAGCGCAAAAGTGGCACAACTTGGCTGCCACCACTGATATTTCCATGAGACCATCCCAAACCATAGGCTGATTTTCCTTCCTAGGGTTAAGGTTTGAGTTACGCCTAGGGTAAGGGTTCTATTAACCAGAAAGACCTGAGTTCCAAGAACACAGCAGCTGCGAAGGACTACCCAAGAAGAGCGCAAAAGTACCACAACGTGCCTGCCTCCACAGCTTTTTCCTTGGGGACATGCCTAATTCCTGGCTGATTTGCCTTTCTCGTCTTAGGGTTGGGGTTCAGCCTAGGGCTAGGATTTTTTTACCTAGGAAGCCCTGAGTTCCAGGCTTACTGCATCTGCCAAAGGCATCCCAAAGGGAGTGCAGAAGTGCAACAACACGGCTGCTTTCACGGCTTTCCCCTTAGGAAGAACCCTAATACGCGGCTGATTTACCTTCCTAGGGTTACTGTTAGGCTTAGGCTTAGGACTTTTAAAACTAGGAAGCCCTGAGATCCAGGCACACTGCAGCTGTTCACGGCATCCCAAGGGGAGTATTAAAGTACCACAACATGGCAGCTTTCACAGCTTTTTCCTTGGCACCATCCCTATACATAGGCTGATTTATCTGCCTAGGGTTAGGGTTAGGGTTCAGCCTAGGGCTTGGAGTTTTTTAACCAGGAAGCCCTGAGTTCCAGGCTTACTGCATCTGCCAAAGGCATCCCAAAGGGAGTGCAGAAGTGCCACAACATGGCTGCTTTCACGGCTTTTCCCTTAGGAAGAACCCTAATACCCGGCTGATTTACCTTCCTAGGGTTACTGTTAGGCTTAGGCCTAGGACTTTTAAAACCAGGACGCCCTGGGCTCCAGGCACTCTGCAGCTGCGAAAGGCATCCCAAGGGGAGCGCAAAAGTGGCACAACTTGGCTGCCACCACTGATATTTCCATGAGACCATCCCGAACCATAGGCTGATTTTTCTTCCTAGGGTTAAGGTTTGAGTTACGCCTAGGGTAAGGGTTCTATTAACCAGAAAGCCCTGAGTTCCAAGAACACAGCAGCTGCGAAGGACTAGCCAAGAAGAGCGCAAAAGTACCACAACATGCCTGCCTCCACAGCTTTTTCCTTGGGGACATGCCTAATTCCTGGCTGATTTGCCTTTCTCGTCTTAGGGTTGGGGTTCGGCCTAGGGCTAGGATTTTTTTAACTAGGAAGCCCTGAGTTCCAGGCTTACTGCATCTGCCTAAAGCATCCCAAAGGGAGTGCAGAAGTGCCACAACATGGCTGCTTTCACGGCTTTTCCCTTAGGAAGAACCCTAATACGCGGCTGATTTACCTTCCTAGGGTTACTGTTAGGCTTAGGCCTAGGACTTTTAAAACCAGGAAGCCCTGGGCTCCAGGCATGTGGGATCTCAGCACCTCAGGATGGAGGTGCAGAGAGTCCGAGACCACCCTTGGGGGGCTCGGGAATCCTGGAATGTTGCCAGAAATGTCTGGTGGCAGGATTTTGATCCTACACAGGAGATGAGACCTGTATGAAGACTGGGAGGATTCCACTGGGTGAATGGTGAAGGGATAAGTTAGTTAAAGTGTAAAACACAGGGTTTAAGATTTTGGTACAGGGGGGTCTAGAGAAGTAAGATGGAGGAATTGGGGCGTGTCCTGTCCTTCTTCTTCTTCTTCTTGGCCTCCATCTTCTGTGGTGGTGGTGGCACTTTGGGATTGGTCATTACTAAAAGTGCACCGGTTAATAAGGGTAGAAGGTATTGGAGTAAAATGATAAATATTGTACACGTAACTTAGGGTATAAAGATAAGTGACCGCCCGGGGGCTTCGGCAGTGTGCCCATGGCTGACTTGCTGTGCAGACCTCTGTCGGGCTGAAAGAAAATCTTTTAGATAAACAATTAATAAACACCAAGACCGAGACAAGATCAGAAGTCTCTCCTCGTCCTTTGAAGCGTCGGCTCTCCAAGGCCATCCCTGGGCCTTTCCAGAATTCCAGAACAGAAGAAACAGAAAACGGTACAAGTGGCGTCCCTGAGAATTCCCTGGGAATTCCCTGAGAATTCCAGAGCACCAAAAACAGCAGCAGAAAACCTTACACAGGCACATGCAGCTGTTCAAGGCATCCCAAGAGGGCTGCAGAAGTGACACAACTTGGCTGCCTCTGCTGCTATTCTCATGAGACCATCCCGAACCATAGGCTGATTTTCCTTCCTAGGGTTAAGGTTTGAGTTACTCCTCGGGTAAGGGTTCTATTAACCAGAAAGCCCTGAGTTCCAAGAACACAGCTGCTGCGAAGGACTACCCAAGAAGAGCGCAAAAGTACCACAACGTGCCTGCCTCCACAGCTTTTTCCTTGGGGACATGCCTAATTCCTGGCTGATTTGCCTTTCTCGTCTTAGGGTTGGGGTTCGGCCTAGGGCTAGGATTTTTAAAATCAGGAAGCCCTGAGTTCCAGGCACACTGGAGCTGTGAAAGGTATCCAAAAGGGAGTGCAAAAGTGCCACAACATGGTTGCTTTCACGACTTTTTCCTTGGCAAGAAGATTAACACCAGGCTGATTTGCCTTTCTCGTCTTAGGGTTGGGGTTCGGCCTAGGGCTAGGATTTTTAAAATCAGGAAGCCCTGAGTTCCAGGCACACTGGAGCTGTGAAAGGTATCCAAAAGGGAGTGCAAAAGTGCCACAACATGGTTGCTTTCACGACTTTTTCCTTGGCAAGAAGCTTAACACCAGGCTGATTTCCCTTCCCAGGGTTACTGTAAGGTTTAGGACTAGGGCTAGGATTTTTAAAACTAGGAAGCCCTTAGATCCAGGCACACTGCAGCTATTCAAGGCATCTCAAGGGGAGTACAAAAGTGCAACAACATGGCAGCTCTCACAGCTTTTTCCTTGGCACCATCCCTATAACTAGGCTGATTTATCTGCCTAGGGTTAGGGTTAGGGTTCAGCCTAGGGCTTGGAGTTTTTTAACCAGGAAGCCCTGAGTTCCAGGCTTACTGCATCTGCCAAAGGCATCCCAAAGGGAGTGCAAAAGTGCCACAACATGGCTGCTTTCACAGCTTTTCCCTTAGGAAGAACCCTAATACCCGGCTGATTTACCTTCCTAGGGTTACTGTTAGGCTTAGGCCTAGGACTTTTAAAACCAGGAAGCCCTGGGCTCCAGGCACACTGCAGCTGTTAAAGGCATCCCAAGAGGGCCGCAGAAGTGACACAACTTGGCTGCCTCTGCTTCTATTCTCATGAGACCATCCCGAACCATAGGCTGATTTTCCTTCCTAGGGTTAATGTTTGAGTTACGCCTAGGGTAAGGGTTCTATTAACCAGAAAGCCCTGAGTTCCAAGAACACAGCAGCTGCGAAGGACTAGCCAAGAAGAGCGCAAAAGTACCACAACATGCCTGCCTCCACAGCTTTTTCCTTGGGGACATGCCTAATTCCTGGCTGATTTGCCTTTCTCGTCTTAGGGTTGGGGTTTGGCCTAGGGCTAGGATTTTTTTAACTAGGAAGCCCTGAGTTCCAGGCTTACTGCATCTGCCAAAGGCATCCCAAAGGGAGTGCAGAAGTGCCACAACATGGCTGCTTTCACGGCTTTTCCCTTAGGAAGAACCCTAATACGCGGCTGATTTACCTTCCTAGGCTTACTGTTAGGCTTAGGCCTAGGACTTTTAAAACCAGGACGCCCTGGGCTCCAGGCACTCTGCAGCTGCGAAAGGCATCCCAAGGGGAGCGCAAAAGTGACACAACTTGGCTGCCACCACTGATATTTCCATGAGACCATCCCGAACCATAGGCTGATTTTCCTTCCTAGGATTAAAGTTTGAGTTACGCCTAGGGTAAGGGTTCTATTAACCAGAAAGCCCTGAGTTCCAAGAACACAGCAGCTGCGAAGGACTACCCAAGAAGAGCGCAAAAGTACCACAACATGCCTGCCTCCACAGCTTTTTCCTTGGGGACATGTCTAATTCCTGGCTAATTTGCCTTTCTCGTCTTAGGGTTGGGGTTCGGCCTAGGGCTAGGATTTTTTTAACTAGGAAGCCCTGAGTTCCAGGCTTACTGCATCTGTCAAAGGCATCCCAAAGGGAGTGCAGAAGTGCCACAACATGGCTGCTTTCACGGCTTTTCCCTTAGGAAGAACCCTAATACGCGGCTGATTTACCTTCCTAGGGTTACTGTTAGGCTTAGGCCTAGGACTTTTAAAACCAGGAAGCCCTGGGCTCCAGGCACACTGCAGCTGTTCAAGGCATCCCAAGGGGAGTACTAAAGCACCACAACATGGCAGCTTTCACAGCTTTTTCCTTGGCACCATCCCTATACCTAGGCTGATTTATCTGCCTAGGGTTAGGGTTAGGGTTCAGCCTAGGGCTTGGAGTTTTTTAACCAGGAAGCCCTGAGTTCCAGGCTTACTGCATCTGCCAAATGCATCCCAAAGGGAGTGCAAAAGTGCCACAACATGGCTGCTTTCACGGCTTTTCCCTTAGGAAGAACCCTAATACGCGGCTGATTTACCTTCCTAGGGTTACTGTTAGGCTTAGGCCTAGGACTTTTAAAACCAGGAAGCCCTGGGATCCAGGCACACTGCAGCTGTTCAAGGCATCCCAAGGGGAGTACTAAAGCACCACAACATGGCAGCTTTCACAGCTTTTTCCTTGGCACCATCCCTATACATAGGCTGATTTATCTGCCTAGGGTTAGGGTTAGGGTTCAGCCTAGGGCTTGGAGTTTTTTAACCAGGAAGCCCTGAGTTCCAGGCTTACTGCATCTGCCAAATGCATCCCAAAGGGAGTGCAAAAGTGCCACAACATGGCTGCTTTCACGGCTTTTCCCTTAGGAAGAACCCTAATACGCGGCTGATTTACCTTCCTAGGGTTACTGTTAGGCTTAGGCCTAGGACTTTTAAAACCAGGAAGCCCTGGGCTCCAGGCACTCTGCAGCTGCGAAAGGCATCCCAAGGGGAGCGCAAAAGTGCCGCAACTTGGCTGCCACCACTGATATTTCCATGAGACCATCCCGAACCATAGGCTGATTTTCCTTCCTAGGGTTAAGGTTTGAGTTACGCCTAGGGTAAGGGTTCTATTAACCAGAAAGCCCTGAGTTCCAAGAACACAGCAGCTGCGAAGGACTAGCCAAGAAGAGCGCAAAAGAACCACAACATGCCTGCGTCGATAGCTTTTTCCTTGGGGACATGCCTAATTCCTGGCTGATTTGCCTTTCTCGTCTTAGGTTTGGGGTTCGGGCTAGGGCTAGGACTTTTAAAATCAGGAAGCCCTGAGTTCCAGGCACACTGGAGCTGTGAAAGGCATCCAAAAGGGAGTGCAAAAGTGCCACAACATGGCTGCTTTCACGGCTTTTTCCTTGGCAAGAAGCCTAACACCAGGCTGATTTCCCTTCCCAGGGTTACTGTAAGGCTTAGGCCTAGGGCGAGGATTTCTAAAACTAGGAAGCCCTTAGTTCCAGGCTCACTGCAGCTGTTCAAGGCATCCCAAGGGGAGTACAAAAGTGCAACAACATGGCAGCTTCCACAGCTTTTTCCTTGGCACCATCCCTATACCTAGGCTGATATATCTGCCTAGGGTTAGGGTTAGGCTTCAGCCTAGGTCTTGGAGTTTTTTAACCAGGAAGCCCTGAGTTCCAGGCTTACTGCATCTGCCAAAGGCATCCCAAAGGGAGTGCAGAAGTGCCACAACATGGCTGCTTTCACGGCTTTTCCCTTAGGAAGAACCCTAATACCCGGCTGATTTACCTTCCTAGGGTTACTGTTAGGCTTAGGCCTAGGACTTTTAAAACCAGGAAGCCCTGGGCTCCAGGCACACTGCAGCTGCGAAAGGCATCCCAAGGGGAGCGCAAAAGTGACACAACTTGGCTGCCACCACTGATATTTCCATGAGACGATCCCAAATCATAGGCTGATTTTCCTACCTAGGATTAAGGTTTGAGTTACGCCTAGGGTAAGGGTTCTATTAACCAGAAAGCCCTGAGTTCCAAGAACACAGCAGCTGCGAAGGACTACCCAAGAAGAGCGCAAAAGTACCACAACATGCCTGCCTCCACAGCTTTTTCCTTGGGGACATGTCTAATTCCTGGCTGATTTGCCTTTCTCGTCTTAGGGTTGGGGTTCGGCCTAGGGCTAGGATTTTTTAACTAGGAAGCCCTGAGTTCCAGGCTTACTGCATCTGTCAAAGGCATCCCAAAGGGAGTGCAGAAGTGCCACAACATGGCTGCTTTCACGGCTTTTCCCTTAGGAAGAACCCTAATACGCGGCTGATTTACCTTCCTAGGGTTACTGTTAGGCTTAGGCCTAGGACTTTTAAAACCAGGAAGCCCTGGGCTCCAGGCACACTGCAGCTGTTAGAGGCATCCCAAGAGGGCCGCAGAAGTGACACAACTTGGCTGCCACCACTGATATTTCCATGAGACCATCCCGAACCATAGGCTGATTTTCCTTCCTAGGGTTAAGGTTTGAGTTACGCCTGGGGTAAGGGTTCTATTAACCAGAAAGCCCTGAGTTCCAAGAACACAGCAGCTGCGAAGGACTACCCCAGAAGAGCGCAAAAGTACCACAACGTGCCTGCCTCCACAGCTTTTTCCTTGGGGACATGCCTAATTCCTGGCTGATTTGCCTTTCTCGTCTTAGGGTTGGGGTTCGGCCTAGGTCTAGGATTTTTTTAACTAGGAAGCCCTGAGTTCCAGGCTTACTTCATCTGCCAAAAGCAACCCAAAGGGAGTGCAAAAGTGCCACAACATGGCTGCTTTCACGGCTTTTCCCTTAGGAAGAACCCTAATACGCGGCTGATTTACCTTCCTAGGGTTACTGTTAGGCTTAGGCCTAGGACTTTTAAAACCAGGAAGCCCTGGGCTCCAGGCACATGCAGCTGTTAGAGGCATCCCAAGAGGGCCGCAGAAGTGACACAACTTGGCTGCCTCTGCTGCTATTCTCATGAGACCATCCCGAACCATAGGCTGATTTTCCTTCTTAGGGTTAAGACTTGAGTTACGCCTAGGGTAAGAGTTCTATTAACCAGAAAGACCTGAGTTCCAAGAACACAGCAGCTGCGAAGGACTAGCCAAGAAGAGCGCAAAAGTACCACAACATGCCTGCCTCCACAGCTTTTTCCTTGGGGACATGCCTAATTCCTGGCTGATTTGCCTTTCTCGTCTTAGGGTTGGGGTTCGGCCTAGGGCTAGGATTTTTTTACCTAGGAAGCCCTGAGTTCCAGGCTTACTGCATCTGCCAAAGGCATCCCAAAGGGAGTGCAGAAGTGCAACATGGCTGCTTTCACGGCTTTTCCCTTAGGAAGAACCCTAATACGTGGCTGATTTACCTTCCTAGGGTTACTGTTAGGCTTAGGCCTAGGACTTTTAAAACCAGGAAGCCCTGGGCTCCAGGCACACTGCAGCTGTTCAAGGCATCCCAAGGGGAGTACAAAAGTGCAACAACATGGCAGCTTCCACAGCTTTTTCCTTGCCACCATCCCTATACCTAGGCTGATTTATCTGACTAGGGTTAGGGTTAGGCTTCAGCCTAGGGCTTGGAGTTTTTTAACCAGGAAGCCCTGAGTTCCAGGCTTACTGCATCTGCCAAAGGCATCCCAAAGGGAGTGCAGAAGTGCCACAACATGGCTGCTTTCACGGCTTTTCCCTTAGGAAGAACCCTAATACGCGGCTGATTTACCTTCCTAGGGTTACTGTTAGGCTTAGGCCTAGGACTTTTAAAACCAGGAAGCCCTGGGATCCAGGCACACTGCAGCTGTTCAAGGCATCCCAAGGGGAGTACTAAAGCACCACAACATGGCAGCTTTCACAGCTTTTTCCTTGGCACCATCCCTATACATAGGCTGATTTATCTGCCTAGGGTTAGGGTTAGGGTTCAGCCTAGGGCTTGGAGTTTTTTAACCAGGAAGCCCTGAGTTCCAGGCTTACTGCATCTGCCAAATGCATCCCAAAGGGAGTGCAAAAGTGCCACAACATGGCTGCTTTCACGGCTTTTCCCTTAGGAAGAACCCTAATACGCGGCTGATTTACCTTCCTAGGGTTACTGTTAGGCTTAGGCCTAGGACTTTTAAAACCAGGAAGCCCTGGGCTCCAGGCACTCTGCAGCTGCGAAAGGCATCCCAAGGGGAGCGCAAAAGTGCCGCAACTTGGATGCCACCACTGATATTTCCATGAGACCATCCCGAACCATAGGCTGATTTTCCTTCCTAGGGTTAAGGTTTGAGTTACGCCTAGGGTAAGGGTTCTATTAACCAGAAAGCCCTGAGTTCCAAGAACACAGCAGCTGCGAAGGACTAGCCAAGAAGAGCGCAAAAGAACCACAACATGCCTGCGTCGATAGCTTTTTCCTTGGGGACATGCCTAATTCCTGGCTGATTTGCCTTTCTCGTCTTAGGTTTGGGGTTCGGGCTAGGGCTAGGACTTTTAAAATCAGGAAGCCCTGAGTTCCAGGCACACTGGAGCTGTGAAAGGCATCCAAAAGGGAGTGCAAAAGTGCCACAACATGGCTGCTTTCACGGCTTTTTCCTTGGCAAGAAGCCTAACACCAGGCTGATTTCCCTTCCCAGGGTTACTGTAAGGCTTAGGCCTAGGGCGAGGATTTCTAAAACTAGGAAGCCCTTAGTTCCAGGCTCACTGCAGCTGTTCAAGGCATCCCAAGGGGAGTACAAAAGTGCAACAACATGGCAGCTTCCACAGCTTTTTCCTTGGCACCATCCCTATACCTAGGCTGATTTATCTGCCTAGGGTTAGGGTTAGGCTTCAGCCTAGGTCTTGGAGTTTTTTAACCAGGAAGCCCTGAGTTCCAGGCTTACTGCATCTGCCAAAGGCATCCCAAAGGGAGTGCAGAAGTGCCACAACATGGCTGCTTTCACGGCTTTTCCCTTAGGAAGAACCCTAATACCCGGCTGATTTACCTTCCTAGGGTTACTGTTAGGCTTAGGCCTAGGACTTTTAAAACCAGGAAGCCCTGGGCTCCAGGCACACTGCAGCTGCGAAAGGCATCCCAAGGGGAGCGCAAAAGTGACACAACTTGGCTGCCACCACTGATATTTCCATGAGACGATCCCAAATCATAGGCTGATTTTCCTACCTAGGATTAAGGTTTGAGTTACGCCTAGGGTAAGGGTTCTATTAACCAGAAAGCCCTGAGTTCCAAGAACACAGCAGCTGCGAAGGACTACCCAAGAAGAGCGCAAAAGTACCACAACATGCCTGCCTCCACAGCTTTTTCCTTGGGGACATGTCTAATTCCTGGCTGATTTGCCTTTCTCGTCTTAGGGTTGGGGTTCGGCCTAGGGCTAGGATTTTTTAACTAGGAAGCCCTGAGTTCCAGGCTTACTGCATCTGTCAAAGGCATCCCAAAGGGAGTGCAGAAGTGCCACAACATGGCTGCTTTCACGGCTTTTCCCTTAGGAAGAACCCTAATACGCGGCTGATTTACCTTCCTAGGGTTACTGTTAGGCTTAGGCCTAGGACTTTTAAAACCAGGAAGCCCTGGGCTCCAGGCACACTGCAGCTGTTAGAGGCATCCCAAGAGGGCCGCAGAAGTGACACAACTTGGCTGCCACCACTGATATTTCCATGAGACCATCCCGAACCATAGGCTGATTTTCCTTCCTAGGGTTAAGGTTTGAGTTACGCCTGGGGTAAGGGTTCTATTAACCAGAAAGCCCTGAGTTCCAAGAACACAGCAGCTGCGAAGGACTACCCCAGAAGAGCGCAAAAGTACCACAACGTGCCTGCCTCCACAGCTTTTTCCTTGGGGACATGCCTAATTCCTGGCTGATTTGCCTTTCTCGTCTTAGGGTTGGGGTTCGGCCTAGGTCTAGGATTTTTTTAACTAGGAAGCCCTGAGTTCCAGGCTTACTTCATCTGCCAAAAGCAACCCAAAGGGAGTGCAGAAGAGCCACAACATGGCTGCTTTCACGGCTTTTCCCTTAGGAAGAACCCTAATACCTGGCTGATTTACCTTCCTAGGGTTACTGTAAGGCTTAGACCTAGGACTTTTAAAACCAGGAAGCCCTGGGCTTCAGGCACACTGCAGCTGTTAAAGGCATCCGAAGAGGGGCGCAGAAGTGACACATCTTGGCTGCCTCTGCTTCTATTCTCATGAGACCATCCCGAACCATAGGCTGATTTTCCTTCCTAGGGTTAATGTTTGAGTTTCGCCTAGGGTAAGAGGTCTATTAACCAGAAAGACCTGAGTTCCAAGAACACAGCAGCTGCGAAGGACTAGCCAAGAAGGGCGCAAAAGTACCACAACATGCCTGCCTCCACAGCTTTTTCCTTGGGGACATGCCTAATTCCTGGCTGATTTGCCTTTCTCGTCTTAGGGTTGGGGTTCGGCCTAGGTCTAGGATTTTTTTAACTAGGAAGCCCTGAGTTCCAGGCTTACTTCATCTGCCAAAAGCAACCCAAAGGGAGTGCAAAAGTGCCACAACATGGCTGCTTTCACGGCTTTTCCCTTAGGAAGAACCCTAATACGCGGCTGATTTACCTTCCTAGGGTTACTGTTAGGCTTAGGCCTAGGACTTTTAAAACCAGGAAGCCCTGGGCTCCAGGCACATGCAGCTGTTAGAGGCATCCCAAGAGGGCCGCAGAAGTGACACAACTTGGCTGCCTCTGCTGCTATTCTCATGAGACCATCCCGAACCATAGGCTGATTTTCCTTCTTAGGGTTAAGACTTGAGTTACGCCTAGGGTAAGAGTTCTATTAACCAGAAAGACCTGAGTTCCAAGAACACAGCAGCTGCGAAGGACTAGCCAAGAAGAGCGCAAAAGTACCACAACATGCCTGCCTCCACAGCTTTTTCCTTGGGGACATGCCTAATTCCTGGCTGATTTGCCTTTCTCGTCTTAGGGTTGGGGTTCGGCCTAGGGCTAGGATTTTTTTACCTAGGAAGCCCTGAGTTCCAGGCTTACTGCATCTGCCAAAGGCATCCCAAAGGGAGTGCAGAAGTGCAACATGGCTGCTTTCACGGCTTTTCCCTTAGGAAGAACCCTAATACGTGGCTGATTTACCTTCCTAGGGTTACTGTTAGGCTTAGGCCTAGGACTTTTAAAACCAGGAAGCCCTGGGCTCCAGGCACACTGCAGCTGCGAAAGGCATCCCAAGGGGAGTACAAAAGTGCAACAACATGGCAGCTTCCACAGCTTTTTCCTTGCCACCATCCCTATACCTAGGCTGATTTATCTGACTAGGGTTAGGGTTAGGCTTCAGCCTAGGGCTTGGAGTTTTTTAACCAGGAAGCCCTGAGTTCCAGGCTTACTGCATCTGCCAAAGGCATCCCAAAGGGAGTGCAGAAGTGCCACAACATGGCTGCTTTCACGGCTTTTCCCTTAGGAAGAACCCTAATACGCGGCTGATTTACCTTCCTAGGGTTACTGTTAGGCTTAGGCCTAGGACTTTTAAAACCAGGAAGCCCTGGGCTCCAGGCACATGCAGCTGCGAAAGGCATCCCAAGAGGGCCGCAGAAGTGACACAACTTGGCTGCCTCTGCTTCTATTCTCATGAGACCATCCTGAACCATAGGCTGATTTTCCTTCCTAGGGTTAAGGTTTGAGTTACGCCTCGGGTAAGGGGCTAGAATTTTTAAAACTAGGAAGCCCTTAGATCCAGGCACACTGCAGCTGTTCAAGGCATCCCAAGGGGAGTACAAAAGTGCAACAACATGGCAGCTTTCACAGCTTTTTCCTTGGCACTATCCCTAAACCTAGGCTGATTTATCTGCCTAGGGTTAGGGTTAGGCTTCAGCCTAGGGCTTGGAGTTTTTTAACCAGGAAGCCCTGAGTTCCAGGCTTACTGCATCTGCCAAAGGCATCCCAAAGGGAGTGCAGAAGAGCCACAACATGGCTGCTTTCACAGCTTTTCCCTTAGGAAGAACCCTAATACCTGGCTGATTTACCTTCCTAGGTTTACTGTAAGGCTTAGACCTAGGACTTTTAAAACCAGGAAGCCCTGGGCTTCAGGCACACTGCAGCTGTTAAAGGCATCCGAAGAGGGGCGCAGAAGTGACACATCTTGGCTGCCTCTGCTTCTATTCTCATGAGACCATCCCGAAACATAGGCTGATTTTCCTTCCTAGGGTTAATGTTTGAGTTTCGCCTAGGGTAAGAGGTCTATTAACCAGAAAGACCTGAGTTCCAAGAACACAGCAGCTGCGAAGGACTAGCCAAGAAGGGCGCAAAAGTACCACAACATGCCTGCCTCCACAGCTTTTTCCTTGGGGACATGCCTAATTCCTGGCTGATTTGCCTTTCTCGTCTTAGGGTTGGGGTTCGGCCTAGGGCTAGGATTTTTTTAACTAGGAAGCCCTGAGTTCCAGGCTTACTGCATCTGCCAAAGGCATCCCAAAGGGAGTGCAAAAGTGCCACAACATGGCTGCTTTCACTGCTTTTCCCTTAAGAAGAACCCTAATACCCAGCTGATTTACCTTCCTAGGGTTACTGTTAGGCTTAGGCCTAGGACTTTTAAAACCAGGAAGCCCTGGGCTCCAGGCACACTGCAGCTGCGAAAGGCATCCCAAGGGGAGCGCAAAAGTGACACAACTTGGCTGCCACCACTGATATTTCCATGTGACCATCCCGAACCATAGGCTGATTTTCCTTCCTAGGGTTAAGGTTTGAGTTACGCCTAGGGTAAGAGTTCTATTAACCAGAAAGACCTGAGTTCCAAGAACACAGCAGCTGCGAAGGACTACCCAAGAAGAGCGCAAAAGTGCCACAACATGCCTGCCTCCACAGCTTTTTCCTTGGGGACATGCCTAATTCCTGGCTGATTTGCCTTTCTCGTCTTAGGGTTGGGGTTCGGCCTAGGTCTAGGATTTTTTTAACTAGGAAGCCCTGAGTTCCAGGCTTACTTCATCTGCCAAAAGCAACCCAAAGGGAGTGCAAAAGTGCCACAACATGGCTGCTTTCACGGCTTTTCTCTTAGGAAGAACCCTAATACGCGGCTGATTTACCTTCCTAGGGTTACTGTTAGGCTTAGGCCTAGGACTTTTAAAACCAGGAAGCCCTGGGCTCCAGGCACATGCAGCTGTTAAAGGCATCCCAAGAGGGCCGCAGAAGTGACACAACTTGGCTGCCTCTGCTGCTATTCTCATGAGACCATCCCGAACCATAGGCTGATTTTCCTTCTTAGGGTTAAGATTTGAGTTACGCCTAGGGTAAGAGTTCTATTAACCAGAAAGACCTGAGTTCTAAGAACACAGCAGCTGCGAAGGACTAGCCAAGAAGAGCGCAAAAGTACCACAACATGCCTGCCTCCACAGCTTTTTCCTTGGGGACATGCCTAATTCCTGGCTGATTTGCCTTTCTCGTCTTAGGGTTGGGGTTCGGCCTAGGGCTAGGATTTTTTTACCTAGGAAGCCCTGAGTTCCAGGCTTACTGCATCTGCCAAAGGCATCCCAAAGGGAGTGCAGAAGTGCAACATGGCTGCTTTCACGGCTTTTCCCTTAGGAAGAACCCTAATACGCGGCTGATTTACATTCCTAGGGTTACTGTTAGGCTTAGGCCTAGGACTTTTAAAACCAGGAAGCCCTGGGCTCCAGGCACACTGCAGCTGCGAAAGGCATCCCAAGGGGAGTACAAAAGTGCAACAACATGGCAGCTTCCACAGCTTTTTCCTTGCCACCATCCCTATACCTAGGCTGATTTATCTGACTAGGGTTAGGGTTAGGCTTCAGCCTAGGGCTTGGAGTTTTTTAACCAGGAAGCCCTGAGTTCCAGGCTTACTGCATCTGCCAAAGGCATCCCAAAGGGAGTGCAGAAGTGCCACAACATGGCTGCTTTCACGGCTTTTCCCTTAGGAAGAACCCTAATACGCGGCTGATTTACCTTCCTAGGGTTACTGTTAGGCTTAGGCATAGGACATTTAAAACCAGGAAGCCCTGGGCTCCAGGCACATGCAGCTGCGAAAGGCATCCCAAGAGGGCCGCAGAAGTGACACAACTTGGCTGCCTCTGCTTCTATTCTCATGAGACCATCCTGAACCATAGGCTGATTTTCCTTCCTAGGGTTAAGGTTTGAGTTACGCCTCGGGTAAGGGGCTAGTATTTTTAAAACTAGGAAGCCCTTAGATCCAGGCACACTGCAGCTGTTCAAGGCATCCCAAGGGGAGTACAAAAGTGCAACAACATGGCAGCTTTCACAGCTTTTTCCTTGGCACTATCCCTAAACCTAGGCTGATTTATCTGCCTAGGGTTAGGGTTAGGCTTCAGCCTAGGGCTTGGAGTTTTTTAACCAGGAAGCCCTGAGTTCCAGGCTTACTGCATCTGCCAAAGACATCCCAAAGGGAGTGCAGAAGTGCCACAACATGGCTGCTTTCACAGCTTTTCCCTTAGGAAGAACCCTAATACCTGGCTGATTTACCTTCCTAGGTTTACTGTAAGGCTTAGACCTAGGACTTTTAAAACCAGGAAGCCCTGGGCTTCAGGCACACTGCAGCTGTTAAAGGCATCCGAAGAGGGGCGCAGAAGTGACACATCTTGGCTGCCTCTGCTTCTATTCTCATGAGACCATCCCGAACCATAGGCTGATTTTCCTTCCTAGGGTTAATGTTTGAGTTTCGCCTAGGGTAAGAGGTCTATTAACCAGAAAGACCTGAGTTCCAAGAACACAGCAGCTGCGAAGGACTAGCCAAGAAGAGCGCAAAAGTACCACAACATGCCTGCCTCCACAGCTTTTTCCTTGGGGACATGCCTAATTACTGGCTGATTTGCCTTTCTCGTCTTAGGGTTGGGGTTCGGCCTAGGGCTAGGATTTTTAAAATCAGGAAGCCCTGAGTTCCAGGCACACTGGAGCTGTGAAAGGCATCCAAAAGGGAGTGCAAAAGTGCCACAACATGGCTGCTTTCACGGCTTTTCCCTTAGGAAGAACCCTAATACGCGGTTGATTTACCTTCCTAGGGTTACTGTTAGGCTTAGGCCTAGGACTTTTAAAACCAGGAAGCCCTGGGCTCCAGGCACATGCAGCTGTTAAAGGAATACCAAGAGGGCTGCAGAAGTGACACAACTTGGCTGCCTCTGCTGCTATTCTCATGAGACCATCCCGAACCATAGGCTGATTTTCCTTCTTAGGGTTAAGATTTGAGTTACGCCTAGGGTAAGAGTTCTATTAACCAGAAAGACCTGAGTTCTAAGAACACAGCAGCTGCGAAGGACTAGCCAAGAAGAGCGCAAAAGTACCACAACATGCCTGCCTCCACAGCTTTTTCCTTGGGGACATGCCTAATTCCTGGCTGATTTGCCTTTCTCGTCTTAGGGTTGGGGTTCGGCCTAGGGCTAGGATTTTTTTACCTAGGAAGCCCTGAGTTCCAGGCTTACTTCATCTGCCAAAGGCATCCCAAAGGGAGTGCAGAAGTGCAACATGGCTGCTTTCACGGCTTTTCCCTTAGGAAGAACCCTAATACGCGGCTGATTTACATTCCTAGGGTTACAGTTAGGCTTAGGCCGAGGACTTTTAAAACCAGGAAGCCCTGGGCTCCAGGCACACTGCAGCTGCGAAAGGCATCCCAAGGGGAGTACAAAAGTGCAACAACATGGCAGCTTCCACAGCTTTTTCCTTGCCACCATCCCTATACCTAGGCTGATTTATCTGACTAGGGTTAGGGTTAGGCTTCAGCCTAGGGCTTGGAGTTTTTTAACCAGGAAGCCCTGAGTTCCAGGCTTACTGCATCTGCCAAAGGCATCCCAAAGGGAGTGCAGAAGTGCCACAACATGGCTGCTTTCACGGCTTTTCCCTTAGGAAGAACCCTAATACGCGGCTGATTTACCTTCCTAGGGTTACTGTTAGGCTTAGGCATAGGACATTTAAAACCAGGAAGCCCTGGGCTCCAGGCACATGCAGCTGCGAAAGGCATCCCAAGAGGGCCGCAGAAGTGACACAACTTGGCTGCCTCTGCTTCTATTCTCATGAGACCATCCTGAACCATAGCCTGATTTTCCTTCCTAGGGTTAAGGTTTGAGTTACGCCTCGGGTAAGGGGCTAGTATTTTTAAAACTAGGAAGCCCTTAGATCCAGGCACACTGCAGCTATTCAAGGCATCCCAAGGGGAGTACAAAAGTGCAACAACATGGCAGCTTTCACAGCTTTTTCCTTGGCACTATCCCTAAACCTAGGCTGATTTATCTGCCTAGGGTTAGGGTTAGGCTTCAGCCTAGGGCTTGGAGTTTTTTAACCAGGAAGCCCTGAGTTCCAGGCTTACTGCATCTGCCAAAGGCATCCCAAAGGGAGTGCAGAAGTGCCACAACATGGCTGCTTTCACAGCTTTTCCCTTAGGAAGAACCCTAATACCTGGCTGATTTACCTTCCTAGGTTTACTGTAAGGCTTAGACCTAGGACTTTTAAAACCAGGAAGCCCTGGGCTTCAGGCACACTGCAGCTGTTAAAGGCATCCGAAGAGGGGCGCAGAAGTGACACATCTTGGCTGCCTCTGCTTCTATTCTCATGAGACCATCCCGAACCATAGGCTGATTTTCCTTCCTAGGGTTAATGTTTGAGTTTCGCCTAGGGTAAGAGGTCTATTAACCAGAAAGACCTGAGTTCCAAGAACACAGCAGCTGCGAAGGACTAGCCAAGAAGAGCGCAAAAGTACCACAACATGCCTGCCTCCACAGCTTTTTCCTTGGGGACATGCCTAATTCCTGGCTGATTTGCCTTTCTCGTCTTAGGGTTGGGGTTCGGCCTAGGGCTAGGATTTTTAAAATCAGGAAGCCCTGAGTTCCAGGCACACTGGAGCTGTGAAAGGCATCCAAAAGGGAGTGCAAAAGTGCCACAACATGGCTGCTTTCACGGCTTTTCCCTTAGGAAGAACCCTAATACGCGGTTGATTTACCTTCCTAGGGTTACTGTTAGGCTTAGGCCTAGGACTTTTAAAACCAGGAAGCCCTGGGCTCCAGGCACATGCAGCTGTTAAAGGAATACCAAGAGGGCCGCAGAAGTGACACATCTTGGCTGCCTCTGCTGCTATTCTCATGAGACCATCCCGAACCATAGGCTGATTTTCCTTCCTAGGGTGAAGGTTTGAGTTACGCCTGGGGTAAGGGTTCTATTAACCAGAAAGCCCTGAGTTCCAAGAACACAGCAGCTGCGAAGGACTACCCAAGAAGAGCGCAAAAGTACCACAACGTGCCTGCCTCCACAGCTTTTTCCTTGGGGACATGCCTAATTCCTGGCTGATTTGCCTTTCTCGTCTTAGGGTTGGGGTTCGGCCTAGGGCTAGGATTTTTTTAACTAGGAAGCCCTGAGTTCCAGGCTTACTGCATCTGCCAAAGGCATCCCAAAGGGAGTGCAGAAGTGCCACAACATGGCTGCTTTCACGGCCTTCCCCTTAAGAAGAACCCTAATACCCAGCTGATTTACCTTCCTAGGGTTACTGTTAGGCTTAGGCCTAGGACTTTTAAAACCAGGAAGCCCTGGGCTCCAGGCACACTGCAGCTGCGAAAGGCATCCCAAGGGGAGCGCAAAAGTGACACAACTTGGCTGCCACCACTGATATTTCCATGAGACCATCCCGAACCATAGGCTGATTTTCCTTCCTAGGGTTAAGGTTTGAGTTACGCCTAGGGTAAGAGTTCTATTAACCAGAAAGACCTGAGTTCCAAGAACACAGCAGCTGCGAAGGACTACCCAAGAAGAGCGCAAAAGTACCACAACATGCCTGCCTCCACAGCTTTTTCCTTGGGGACATGCCTAATTCCTGGCTGATTTGCCTTTCTCGTCTTAGGGTTGGGGTTCGGCCTAGGTCTAGGATTTTTTTAACTAGGAAGCCCTGAGTTCCAGGCTTACTTCATCTGCCAAAAGCAACCCAAAGGGAGTGCAAAAGTGCCACAACATGGCTGCTTTCACGGCTTTTCCCTTAGGAAGAACCCTAATACGCGGCTGATTTACCTTCCTAGGGTTACTGTTAGGCTTAGGCCTAGGACTTTTAAAACCAGGAAGCCCTGGGCTCCAGGCACATGCAGCTGTTAAAGGCATCCCAAGAGGGCCACAGAAGTGACACAACTTGGCTGCCTCTGCTGCTATTCTCATGAGACCATCCCGAACCATAGGCTGATTTTCCTTCTTAGGGTTAAGATTTGAGTTACGCCTAGGGTAAGAGTTCTATTAACCAGAAAGACCTGAGTTCTAAGAACACAGCAGCTGCGAAGGACTAGCCAAGAAGAGCGCAAAAGTACCACAACATGCCTGCCTCCACAGCTTTTTCCTTGGGGACATGCCTAATTCCTGGCTGATTTCCCTTTCTCGTCTTAGGGTTGGGGTTCGGCCTAGGGCTAGGATTTTTTTACCTAGGAAGCCCTGAGTTCCAGGCTTACTGCATCTGCCAAAGGCATCCCAAAGGGAGTGCAGAAGTGCAACATGGCTGCTTTCACGGCTTTTCCCTTAGGAAGAACCCTAATACGCGGCTGATTTACATTCCTAGGGTTACTGTTAGGCTTAGGCCTAGGACTTTTAAAACCAGGAAGCCCTGGGCTCCAGGCACACTGCAGCTGCGAAAGGCATCCCAAGGGGAGTACAAAAGTGCAACAACATGGCAGCTTCCACAGCTTTTTCCTTGCCACCATCCCTATACCTAGGCTGATTTATCTGACTAGGGTTAGGGTTAGGCTTCAGCCTAGGGCTTGGAGTTTTTTAACCAGGAAGCCCTGAGTTCCAGGCTTACTGCATCTGCCAAAGGCATCCCAAAGGGAGTGCAGAAGTGCCACAACATGGCTGCTTTCACGGCTTTTCCCTTAGGAAGAACCCTAATACGCGGCTGATTTACCTTCCTAGGGTTACTGTTAGGCTTAGGCATAGGACATTTAAAACCAGGAAGCCCTGGGCTCCAGGCACATGCAGCTGCGAAAGGCATCCCAAGAGGGCCGCAGAAGTGACACAACTTGGCTGCCTCTGCTTCTATTCTCATGAGACCATCCTGAACCATAGGCTGATTTTCCTTCCTAGGGTTAAGGTTTGAGTTACGCCGCGGGTAAGGGGCTTGTATTTTTAAAACTAGGAAGCCCTTAGATCCAGGCACACTGCAGGTGTTCAAGGCATCCCAAGGGGAGTACAAAAGTGCAACAACATGGCAGCTTTCACAGCTTTTTCCTTGGCACTATCCCTAAACCTAGGCTGATTTATCTGCCTAGGGTTAGGGTTAGGCTTCAGCCTAGGGCTTGGAGTTTTTTAACCAAGAAGCCCTGAGTTCCAGGCTTACTGCATCTGCCAAAGGCATCCCAAAGGGAGTGCAGAAGTGCCACAACATGGCTGCTTTCACAGCTTTTCCCTTAGGAAGAACCCTAATACCTGGCTGATTTACCTTCCTAGGTTTACTGTAAGGCTTAGACCTAGGACTTTTAAAACCAGGAAGCCCTGGGTTTCAGGCACACTGCAGCTGTTAAAGGCATCCGAAGAGGGGCGCAGAAGTGACACATCTTGGCTGCCTCTGCTTCTATTCTCATGAGACCATCCCGAACCATAGGCTGATTTTCCTTCCTAGGGTTAATGTTTGAGTTTCGCCTAGGGTAAGAGGTCTATTAACCAGAAAGACCTGAGTTCCAAGAACACAGCAGCTGCGAAGGACTACCCAAGAAGAGCGCAAAAGTACCACAACATGCCTGCCTCCACAGCTTTTTCCTTGGGGACATGCCTAATTCCTGGCTGATTTGCCTTTCTCGTCTTAGGGTTGGGGTTCGGCCTAGGGCTAGGATTTTTTTAACTAGGAAGCCCTGAGTTCCAGGCTTACTGCATCTGCCAAAGGCATCCCAAAGGGAGTGCAAAAGTGCCACAACATGGCTGCTTTCACGGCTTTTCCCTTAGGAAGAACCCTAATACGCGGTTGATTTACCTTCCTAGGGTTACTGTTAGGCTTAGGCCTAGGACTTTTAAAACCAGGAAGCCCTGGGCTCCAGGCACATGCAGCTGTTAAAGGAATACCAAGAGGGCCGCAGAAGTGACACAACTTGGCTGCCTCTGCTGCTATTCTCATGAGACCATCCCGAACCATAGGCTGATTTTCCTTCCTAGGGTGAAGGTTTGAGTTACGCCTGGGGTAAGGGTTCTATTAACCAGAAAGCCCTGAGTTCCAAGAACACAGCAGCTGCGAAGGACTACCCCAGAAGAGCGCAAAAGTACCACAACGTGCCTGCCTCCACAGCTTTTTCCTTGGGGACATGCCTAATTCCTGGCTGATTTGCCTTTCTCGTCTTAGGGTTGGGGTTCGGCCTAGGGCTAGGATTTTTTTACCTAGGAAGCCCTGAGTTCCAGGCTTACTGCATCTGCCAAAGGCATCCCAAAGGGAGTGCAGAAGTGCCACAACATGGGTGCTTTCACGGCCTTCCCCTTAAGAAGAACCCTAATACCCAGCTGATTTACCTTCCTAGGGTTACTGTTAGGCTTAGGCCTAGGATTTTTAAAACCAAGAAGCCCTGGGCTCCAGGCACTCTGCAGCTGCGAAAGGCATCCCAAGGGGAGCGCAAAAGTGACACAACTTGGCTGCCACCACTGATATTTCCATGAGACCATCCCGAACCATAGGCTGATTTTCCTTCCTAGGGTTAAGGTTTGAGTTACGCCTAGGGTAAGTGTTCTATTAAACAGAAAGCCCTTATTTCCAAGAACACTGCAGCTGAGAAGGACTAGCCAAGAAGAGCGCAAAAGTACCACAACATGCCTGCCTCCACAGCTTTTTCCTTGGGGACATGCCTAATTCCTGGCTGATTTGCCTTTCTCGTCTTAGGGTTGGGGTTCGGCCTAGGGCTAGGACTTTTAAAATCAGGAAGCCCTGAGTTCCAGGCACACTGGAGCTGTGAAAGACATCCAAAAGGGAGTGCAAAAGTGCCACAACATGGTTGCTTTCACGGCTTTTTCCTTGGCAAGAAGCCTAACACCAGGCTGATATCCCTTGCCAGGGTTACTGTTAGGCTTAGGCCTAGGGCTAGGATTTTTAAAACTAGGAAGCCCTTAGATCCAGGCACACTGCAGCTGTTCAAGGCATCCCAAGGGGAGTACAAAAGTGCAACAACATGGCAGCTTTCACAGCTTTTTCCTTGGCACTATCCCTATACCTAGGCTGATTTATCTGCCTAGGGTTAGGGTTAGGCTTCAGCCTAGGGCTTGGAGTTTTTTAACCAGGAAGCCCTGAGTTCCAGGCTTACTGCATCTGCCAAAGGCATCCCAAAGGGAGTGCAGAAGTGCCACAACATGGCTGCTTTCACAGCTTTTCCCTTAGGGAGAACCGTAATACCTGGCTGATTTACCTTCCTAGGGTTACTGTTAGGCTTAGACCTAGGACTTTTAAAACCAGGAAACCCTGGGCTTCAGGCACACTGCAGCTCTTAAAGGCATCCCAAGAGGGCCGCAGAAGTGACACAACTTGGCTGCCTCTGCTTCTATTCTCATGAGACCATCCCGAACCATAGGCTGATTTTCCTTCCTAGGGTTAATGTTTGAGTTTCGCCTAGGGTAAGAGGTCTATTAACCAGAAAGCCCTGAGTTCCAAGAACACAGCAGCTGCGAAGGACTACCCCAGAAGAGCGCAAAAGTACCACAACGTGCCTGCCTCCACAGCTTTTTCCTTGGGGACATGCCTAATTCCTGGCTGATTTGCCTTTCTCGTCTTAGGGTTGGGGTTCGGCCTAGGGCTAGGATTTTTTTAACTAGGAAGCCCTGAGTTCCAGGCTTACTGCATCTGCAAAATGCATCCCAAAGGGAGTGCAAAAGTGCCACAACATGGCTGCTTTCACGGCTTTTCCCTTAGGAAGAACCCTAATACGCGGCTGATTTACCTTCCTAGGGTTACTGTTAGGCTTAGGCCTAGGACTTTTAAAACCAGGAAGCCCTGGGCTCCAGGCACACATGCAGCTGTTGAAGGCATCCCATGAGGGCCGCAGAAGTGACACAACTTGGCTGCCTCTGCTGCTATTCTCATGAGACCATCCCGAACCATAGGCTGATTTTCCTTCTTAGGGTTAAGATTTGAGTTACGCCTAGGGTAAGAGTTCTATTAACCAGAAAGCCCTGAGTTCCAAGAACACAGCAGCTGCGAAGGACTACCCAAGAAGAGCGCAAAAGTACCACAACGTGCCTGCCTCCACAGCTTTTTCCTTGGGGACATGCCTAATTCCTGGCTGATTTGCCTTTCTCGTCTTAGGGTTGGGGTTCGGCCTAGGGCTAGGATTTTTTTTACCTAGGAAGCCCTGAGTTCCAGGCTTACTGCATCTGCAAACGACATCCCAAAGGGAGTGCAGAAGTGCCACAACATGGCTGCTTTCACGGCTTTTCCCTTAGGAAGAACCCTAATACGCGGCTGATTTACCTTCCTAGGGTTACTGTTAGGCTTAGGCCTAGGACTTTTAAAACCAGGAAGCCCTGGGCTCCAGGCACACTGCAGCTGCTAAAGGCATCCCAAGGGGTGTACAAAAGAGATACAACATGGCAGCTTCCACAGCTTTTTCCTTGCCACCATCCCTATACCTAGGTTGATTTATCTGACTAGGGTTAGGGTTAGGCTTCAGCCTAGGGCTTGGAGTTTTTTAACCAGGAAGCCCTGAGTTCCAGGCTTACTGCATCTGCCAAAGGCATCCCAAAGGGAGTGCAGAAGTGCCACAACATGGCTGCTTGCACGGCCTTCCCCTTAAGAA
Organism: Ammospiza maritima maritima; assembly: GCA_036010785.1. Taxonomy (NCBI): domain Eukaryota; kingdom Metazoa; phylum Chordata; class Aves; order Passeriformes; family Passerellidae; genus Ammospiza; species Ammospiza maritima. Next base: position 6,904,205 of record CM069694.1, read on the forward strand.
GAACCCTAATACCCAGCTGATTTACCTTCCTAGGGTTACTGTTAGGCTTAGGCCTAGGACTTTTAAAACCAGGAAGCCCTGGTCTCCAGGCACACTGCAGCTGCGAAAGGCATCCCAAGGGGAGCGCAAAAGTAACACAACTTGGCTGCCACCACTGATATTTCCATGAGACCATCCCGAACCATAGTCTGATTTTCCTTCCTAGGGTTAAGGTTTGAGTTACGCCTAGGGTAAGAGTTCTATTAACCAGAAAGCCCTGAGTTCCAAGAACACAGCAGCTGTGAAGGACTAGCCAAGAAGAGCGCAAAAGTACCACAACATGCCTGCCTCCACAGCTTTTTCCTTGGGGACATGCCTAATTCCTGGCTGATTTGCCTTTCTCGTCTTAGGGTTGGGGTTCGGCCTAGGGCTAGGATTTTTTTAACTAGGAAGCCCTGAGTTCCAGGCTTACTGCATCTGCCAAAGGCATCCCAAAGGGAGTCCAGAAGTGCCACAACATGGCTGCTTTCACGGCTTTTCCCTTAGGAAGAACCCTAATAGGCGGCTGATTTACCTTCCTAGGGTTACTGTTAGGCTTAGGCTTAGGACTTTTAAAACTAGGAAGCCCTTAGATCCAGGCACACGGCAGCTGTTCAAGGCATCCCAAGGGGAGTACTAAAGTACCACAACATGGCAGCTTTCACAGCTTTTTCCTTGGCACCATCCCTATACATATGCTGATTTATCTGCCTAGGGTTAGGGTTAGGGTTCAGCCTAGGGCTTGGAGTTTTTTAACCAGGAAGCCCTGAGTTCCAGGCTTACTGCATCTGCCAAATGCATCCCAAAGGGAGTGCAAAAGTGCCACAACATGGCTGCTTTCACGGCTTTTCCCTTAGGAAGAACCCTAATACGCGGCTGATTTACCTTCCTAGGGTTACTGTTAGGCTTAGGCCTAGGACTTTTAAAACCAGGAAGCCCTGGGCTCCAGGCACTCTGCAGCTGCGAAAGGCATCCCAAGGGGAGCGCAAAAGTGCCGCAACTTGGCTGCCACCACTGATATTTCCATGAGACCATCCCGAACCATAGGCTGATTTTCCTTCCTAGGGTTAAGGTTTGAGTTACGCCTAGGGTAAGAGTTCTATTAACCAGAAAGACCTGAGTTCCAAGAACACAGCAGCTGCGAAGGACTACCCAAGAAGAGCGCAAAAGTACCACAACATGCCTGCGTCGACAGCTTTTTCCTTGGGGACATGCCTAATTCCTGGCTGATTTGCCTTTCTCGTCTTAGGGTTGGGGTTCGGCCTAGGGCTAGGACTTTTAAAATCAGGAAGCCCTGAGTTCCAGGCACACTGGAGCTGTGAAAGGCATCCAAAAGGGAGTGCAAAAGTGCCACAACATGGCTGCTTTCACGGCTTTTTCCTTGGCAAGAAGCCTAACACCTGGCTGATTTCCCTTCCCAGGGTTACTGTAAGGCTTAGGCCTAGGGCTAGGATTTCTAAAACTAGGAAGCCCTTACTTCCAGGCTCACTGCAGCTGTTCAAGGCATCCCAAGGGGAGTACAAAAGTGCAACAACATGGCAGCTTTCACAGCTTTTTCCTTGGCACCATCCCTATACCTAGGCTGATTTATCTGCCTAGAGTTAGGGTTAGGCTTCAGCCTAGGTCTTGGAGTTTTTTAACCAGGAAGCCCTGAGTTCCAGGCTTACTGCATCTGCCAAAGGCATCCCAAAGGGAGTGCAGAAGTGCCACAACATGGCTGCTTTCACGGCTTTTCCCTGAGGAAGAACCCTAATACCCGGCTGATTTACCTTCCTAGGGTTACTGTTAGGCTTAGGCCTAGGACTTTTAAAACCAGGAAGCCCTGGGCTCCAGGCACTCTGCAGCTGCGAAAGGCATCCCAATGGGAGCGCAAAAGTGACACAACTTGGCTGCCACCACTGATATTTCCATGAGACCATCCCGAACCATAGGCTGATTTTCCTTCCTAGGGTTAAGGTTTGAGTTTCGCCTAGGGTAAGGTTTCTATTAACCAGAAAGCCCTGAGTTCCAAGAACACAGCAGCTGCGAAGGACTACCCAAGAAGAGCGCAAAAGTACCACAACGTGCCTGCCTCCACAGCTTTTTCCTTGGGGACATGCCTAATTCCTGGCTGATTTGCCTTTCTCGTCTTAGGTTTGGGGTTCGGCCTAGGGCTAGGATTTTTTTAACTAGGAAGCCCTGAGTTCCATGCTTACTGCATCTGCCTAAAGCCTCCCAAAGGGAGTGCAGAAGTGCCACAACATGGCTGCTTTCACGGCTTTTCCCTTAGGAAGAACCCTAATACCTGGCTGATTTACCTTCCTAGGGTTACTGTTAGGCTTAGGCCTAGGACTTTTAAAACCAGGAAGCCCTGGGCTCCAGGCACATGCAGCTGTTCAAGGCATCCCAAGAGGGCTGCAGAAGTGACACAACTTGGCTGCCTCTGCTGCTATTCTCATGAGACCATCCCGGATCATAGGCTGATTTTCCTTCCTAGGGTTAAGTTTTGAGTTACGCCTCGGGTAAGGGTTCTATTAACCAGAAAGTCCTGAGTTCCAAGAACACAGCAGCTGCAAAGGACTACCCAAGAAGAGCGCAAAAGTACCACAACGTGCCTGCCTCCACAGCTTTTTCCTTGGGGACATGCCTAATTCCTGGCTGATTTGCCTTTCTCGTCTTAGGGTTGGGGTTCGGCCTAGGGCTAGGATTTTTAAAATCAGGAAGCCCTGAGTTCCAGGCACACTGGAGCTGTGAAAGGTATCCAAAAGGGAGTGCAAAAGTGCCACAACATGGTTGCTTTCACGACTTTTTCCTTGGCAAGAAGATTAACACCAGGCTGATTTGCCTTTCTCGTCTTAGGGTTGGGGTTCGGCCTAGGGCTAGGATTTTTAAAATCAGGAAGCCCTGAGTTCCAGGCACACTGGAGCTGTGAAAGGTATCCAAAAGGGAGTGCAAAAGTGCCACAACATGGTTGCTTTCACGACTTTTTCCTTGGCAAGAAGATTAACACCAGGCTGATTTCCCTTCCCAGGGTTACTGTAAGGCTTAGGCCTAGGGCTAGGATTTTTAAAACTAGGAAGCCCTTAGATCCAGGCACACTGCAGCTGTTCAAGTCATCCCAAGGGGAGTACAAAAGTGCAACAACATGGCAGCTTTCACAGCTTTTTCCTTGGCACCATCCCTATACCTAGGCTGATTTATCTGCCTAGGGTTAGGGTTAGGGTTCAGCCTAGGGCTTGGAGTTTTTTAACCAGGAAGCCCTGAGTTCCAGGCTTACTGCATCTGCCAAAGGCATCCCAAAGGGAGTGCAAAAGTGCCACAACATGGCTGCTTTCACAGCTTTTCCCTTAGGAAGAACCCTAATACCCGGCTGATTTACCTTCCTAGGGTTACTGTTAGGCTTAGGCCTAGGACTTTTAAAACCAGGAAGCCCTGGGCTCCAGGCACACTGCAGCTGTTAAGGGCATCCCAAGAGGGCCGCAGAAGTGACACGACTTGGCTGCCTCTGCTTCTATTCTCATGAGACCATCCCGAACCATAGGCTGATTTTCCTTCCTAGGGTTAAGGTTTGAGTTTCGCCTGTGGTAAGAGGTCTATTAACCAGAAAGCCCTGAGTTCCAAGAACACAGCAGCTGCGAAGGACTACCCAAGAAGAGCGCAAAAGTACCACAACATGCCTGCCTCCACAGCTTTTTCCTTGGGGACATGTCTAATTCCTGGCTGATTTGCCTTTCTCGTCTTAGGGTTGGGGTTCGGCCTAGGGCTAGGATTTTTTTAACTAGGAAGCCCTGAGTTCCAGGCTTACTGCATCTGCCAAAGGCATCCCAAAGGGAGTGCAGAAGTGCCACAACATGGCTGCTTTCACGGCTTTTCCCTTAGGAAGAACCCTAATACGCGGCTGATTTACCTTCCTAGGGTTACTGTTAGGCTTAGGCCTAGGACTTTTAAAACCAGGAAGCCCTGGGCTCCAGGCACACTGCAGCTGCGAAAGGCATCCCAAGGGGAGCGCAAAAGTGACACAACTTGGCTGCCACCACTGATATTTCCATGAGACCATCCCGAACCATAGGCTGATTTTCCTTCCTAGGGTTAAGGTTTGAGTTACGCCTGGGGTAAGGGTTCTATTAACCAGAAAGCCCTGAGTTCCAAGAACACAGCAGCTGCGAAGGACTTCCCAAGAAGAGCGCAAAAGTAACACAACGTGCCTGCCTCCACAGCTTTTTCCTTGGGGACATGCCTAATTCCTGGCTGATTTGCCTTTCTCGTCTTAGGGTTGGGGTTTGGCCTAGGGCTAGGATTTTTTTAACTAGGAAGCCCTGAGTTCCAGGCTTACTTCATCTGCCAAAAGCAACCCAAAGGGAGTGCAAAAGTGCCACAACATGGCTGCTTTCACGGCTTTTCCCTTAGGAAGAACCCTAATACGCGGCTGATTTACCTTCCTAGGGGTTACTGTTAGGCTTAGGCCTAGGACTTCTAAAACCAGGAAGCCCTGGGCTCCAGGCACACTGCAGCTGCGAAAGGCATCCCAAGGGGAGTACAAAAGTGCAACAACATGGCAGCTTCCACAGCTTTTTCCTTGCCACCATCCCTATACCTAGGCTGATTTATCTGACTAGGGTTAGGGTTAGGCTTCAGCCTAGGGCTTGGAGTTTTTTAACCAGGAAGCCCTGAGTTCCAGGCTTACTGCATCTGCCAAAGGCATCCCAAAGGGAGTGCAGAAGTGCCACAACATGGCTGCTTTCACGGCTTTTCCCTTAGGAAGAACCCTAATACGCGGCTGATTTACCTTCCTAGGGTTACTGTTAGGGTTAGGCCTAGGACTTTTAAAACCAGGACGCCCTGGGCTCCAGGCACTCTGCAGCTGCGAAAGGCATCCCAAGGGGAGCGCAAAAGTGACACAACTTGGCTGCCACCACTGATATTTCCATGAGACCATCCCGAACCATAGGCTGATTTTCCTTCCTAGGGTTAAGGTTTGAGTTACGCCTAGGGTAAGGGTTCTATTAACCAGAAAGCCCTGAGTTCCAAGAACACAGCAGCTGCGAAGGACTACCCAAGAAGAGCGCAAAAGTACCACAACATGCCTGCGTCGATAGCTTTTTCCTTGGGGACATGCCTAATTCCTGGCTGATTTGCCTTTCTCGTCTTAGGGTTGGGGTTCGGCCTAGGGCTAGGATTTTTTTAACTAGGAAGCCCTGAGTTCCAGGCTTACTTCATCTGCCAAAAGCATCCCAAAGGGAGTGCAGAAGTGCCACAACATGGCTGCTTTCACGGCTTTTTCCTTAGGAAGAACCTTAATACGCGGCTGATTTACCTTCCTAGGGTTACTGTTAGGCTTAGGCCTAGGACTTTTAAAACCAGGAAGCCCTGGGCTCCAGGCACATGCAGCTGCGAAAGGCATCCCAAGAGGGCCGCCGAAGTGACACAACTTGGCTGCCTCTGCTTCTATTCTCATGAGACCATCCTGAACCATAGGCTGATTTTCCTTCCTAGGGTTAAAGTTTGAGTTACTCCTCGGGTAAGGGTTCTATTAACCAGAAAGCCCTGAGTTCCAAGAACACAGCTGCTGCGAAGGACTACCCAAGAAGAGCGCAAAAGTACCACAACGTGCCTGCCTCCACAGCTTTTTCCTTGGGGACATGCCTAATTCCTGGCTGATTTGCCTTTCTCGTCTTAGGGTTGGGGTTCGGCCTAGGGCTAGGATTTTTAAAATCAGGAAGCCCTGAGTTCCAGGCATACTGGAGCTTTGAAAGGCATCCCAAAGGGAGTGCAAAAGTGCCACAACATGGCTGCTTTCCCGGCTTTTTCCTTGGCAAGAAGCCTAACACCAGGCTGATTTATCTTCCTAGGGTTACTGTAAGGCTTAGGCCTAGTGCTAGGATTTTTAAAACTAGGAAGCCCTTAGCTCCAGGCACACTGCAGCTGTTCAAGACATCCCAAGAGGGCCGCAGAAGTGACACAACTTGGCTGCCTCTGCTGCTATTCTCATGAGTCCATCCCGAACCATAGGCTGATTTTCCTTCCTTGGGTGAGGGTTAGAGTTACGCCTAGGGTTAGTGTTTTTTTAACCAGAAAGCCCTGAGTTCCAAGAACACAGCAGCTGCCAAGGACTACCCAAGAGGAGGGGAAAAGTGCCACAACATGGCTGCCTCCAGCGCTTTTTCCTTGGGACCATCATTGAACCTAGGCTGATTTACTTGCCTCCAGTTGCACCTATGGTCACGCCAAGAGAAAGGGATTTTAAATCAGTAAACCCTGAGCTCCAGACCCAGTGCAGCTGCAAAAGGCTTCCCAAGGGCAGCCAAAAATTGCCTCAACATGCTCCTTCTAGTGCTTTTTTCCTTGGGAACATCCCTATACCCAGGCTGATTTATCTGCCTAGGGTTAGGGTTAGGGTTCAGCCTAGAGATAGGATTTTTTCAAACAGGAAGCCCTGAATTCCAGGCACACTGGAGCTGTTAAAGGCAGTGTTCTACGTCAACCGCAACTTAGTCTGAAATAAATGCTTTTTCCCTGAGAGCATCTGAGAGGTTTGCATGAAGCACTGATATCTGACATTTGCAATTTTGAATAGGAGAGGAGAAAGAAAATGGGAAGAAGTTTTTAATTTTAGTGGTTTCAATGTTAATTTCCGTACACTTTTTCAAAACTTGTCAGCTCAAATGCCCATCAACATCTTTTAGTCATCTGTAAGTCAGTATTCATATAAAATGTGCTTCAAATCAAAAGAATTTCAAATTTGCACTCCAAATTTCTATGCCTAGATTTATGATTTCCTACACATATTAGATGAAAGGAAGGCCTTTTTTACTGTGGGAGTGCTGGAACACTGGAACAGGTTGCCCAGGGAAGTTGTGGGTGTCCCATCCCTGAAAGTATTCAAGGTCAGCTTGGACGGGGCTTGGAGCAGCAACAAAGGAGAAGCTTGATGGTAGAGAAACAAAGTTGGACTATAGAAGAAACTGGGATTGAAGTATAGGAGCAAGTTTTCTCTCAGCTCTTGGGGTAAATTCAAAGTTGTACAAAATGACATTTATCTGTGCTATTCACTACTGTAACAGAAATGTTCATGAAAACTGTACAGAAGATAGCAAATTTTAAAAGAGATAAGAATTACAGCATAAAATCCATGGGATGGGTTACAACATGAGACACTCTCTAAGAGAAAATCTCTGTGTTTCAGCACTTCATCATGGTAAGATTTCATGAAGTGCCAAAGAAGGCGGCAAAATATCATTCGGGACGTTATTTCCTGGAATTCAGCCTGGCCATTAGTAGGAACTGGGTTTGACCACATCATGTAGATATACCACACACACTTTCCCTTCACTGAAAAATGACTGTTTACAACGAAGAAGCAATTGACGATCAAAATTGATTGAAAGCATCTTAAACATGTCAAGTATTTCATTGTAGATGATCTGTGATCCAAATGCTTCTTCCACCTTCGAGAGGGACAGAACAATTCTTCCATATCATGATGGTTTAAAATTGTATCAACCAATGTTTTCTGCTGAAAAGATAGCATCTATTTTTTTCTATTTTTGGAAGAAAATATTCCTAGACATACAACAGGTGAGAACTAAGTAATTTTAAAGAAACAAATGAAAAGAAAATATTCTGTAAATAGAATGAAATGAAAAGCTGTGTTTTAAATAGGAGCTAAATATGAAACAGAATTTTTGTACCAGGCATTTGAATTACTGCACCAGCTCTTTTGCCCATCAAGAGAGGCGTTTAGCATTTCAGTCTTTTCCAAGGTGTTCATGATCTGCTATGCTGATCTCTGTGTGTGCCTAGGTGTGTGTGGAAGGGGGGGCATGTGAAGGGGAGTGTGTATGTTTGCTTTACAATTGTTGTGGCAGATTCATGCCTCAGCTCCACATTTTGTTTTAGAAAGGTCACACAGAGTGGATGTGAAGTTTACTATCAACAAGAGATCAATTCCCAAATCATCCATTTCACTCTACCTTATAAATCATGTGCTTTGTTGCATATTTTATCAAATCTACTTTCAAGCCAGATGGAGGAAGGAGGATGTGGCAATCCCTCCACCATCTTGCAACTTTTATGCAAGTAGGTTTTCAAGAAAATCATCATTTCTCTTGGAAATATGTCTGGAACAGGCATGATGGTAGTGTCAACCTGTTGGAGTTTTTGTTGCTGGAAGAAGTTATACAAAAGGATTGGTTTTTACATTGACCAGTTACTGAATCAAGCTCAGGAATACATTGGAAATTCAACTGGGGCTTCCTTTCCCCGGCAGACTACTTCTAGAACGAGCTTGTACACTGAAGCTTACTCTTTTGCCCTCTTTTTGTTTCTTTCCTATTTTCTTGGCTTCTTTGCCACTCTCTAGACAATTTTGGAACTTTTTTCCCAACTCAAATGGTTTCAATAGTCTGATTGTGATCATACATTTTTACAAGGAATTTTTAAAATCTTTCCTCCAGTTAAGAAAGTCAAGGACTTAGGTCTTTTTCTTCCCTTATCAATATTGCAATGAAATTGATAAGTAAAGACCAACTCTTTCTTTTTGTTTTTAACCCAAGCAGATAATTCCCATCCATTCATCCATTTGGTGGACCAATAGTTGCCATTCTGATGGAAGTTGTCACTTCTTAACAGTAGGCATTCTGTGACTATGTTGACAGCACTTTGGGTGAAGATCCTAACTGGTCTTAGATACACATAGGGAGAAATTTGCTCAGCCAGTGTCAGTCTTAAGCATGCGTATCAGAAGATCTTTCTAGAGCTGGGAATTTTCCCATGAAAGGGATTCAGTTAGGGAAGAGACACTTGCCCCAGAGGTTTACATTCTTCTTGAAGACTGCTTAAGGAACTTAGATGCCATGTCCATTTGGATCTGTGTCTGCACAGAACTTTGTCATGCCAGTGCTTGAAATGCATCTTGAAGAGAATTCACTAGCACAGAATGAATGAGAGTGGAAGGGATTGGTGGGGCTAACCAGGCCCAACCCCCCTGCCTAAACCAGGATACCTAGAGCCTCTTGCCCAGGATTCTATCTGGGTGTACTTTTAATGTCTTCAAAGATCCAGGCTCCACAATCTTTCTGGGCAGTCTGTGCCGTGGTTCACTCACCCTCACAGTAAAGAATCATTTCCTGATGTTCCTGTATTTCAGTGTGTGCCCACTGCCTCTTGTCTTTTCACTCAGCATCACTGAAAAGACACTGATTCCCTCCCCTTTGCACTATTGCTTCCATATGGATGTGTGCTGCCATGTAGAGATATGTCAAAAACCTCCCTGAAGCCCAGGCAGATAATATTCCCTTCATCTACCAGTCAAGTTAATTCATCAGAGGAGTTTAAAGTTATGTTCAGCATGAAATGCCCCTGAAAAATCATGCTAACTACATTATTGTGTCGTCTTTCATGTGCCTGGCAAGGTTTTCCAGGAAGAGCTGCTTCATCAACTTCCTGGGTATAAAAAAGAGGCTGGCTGGTTTGTACGATTGCGAGTCCTCCTAAATGTCTTTTTTGAAGATGAGTGTAATTTGCTTACATCCAGTCCTTAGACTCTCTTGTCGTCTACATCTTAGCAAAAAGCTTTTCTACTATGTCTGGAGAGGAGAAATTGTGCCAGCACAGAAAACATCTCCTATCGTGTTCTAGACGTTGCACGGAGGTGTGCCGAGTGTTTGGCATGAAGAAAAGAAAAGTTGTCCAAAACAGCTTCCAATCGAATGTTCATGTGATTGGAAAAGTCAGGAGAGTGCAAAGGTACTGTTTTCTATCAGTTGGCAAGCTGCGCACACAATCCCAGTGTTGTACAGCTTCCTTCTTAACCTTTCCGAAGGTGCCGCTCTCTCCGGCTCCCGGAGGCGAAGAAGCGGCTTCTTCGCGCAAAGACGATTGTGCCGCTCACTGTGCACTCCTTAGCGCGGCTTCTGCCGAAAGACGCCCGGGAGCGGCTCTTAGCTCCGGACAGCATCGTACCTTCGTCTTTAGCGTCTCTTCCCGTCTACATCTTAGCAAAAAGCTTTTCCACTATGTCTGGCGAGGAAAAACTGTGCCAGCACAGAAAACATCTCCCATCGTGTTCTAGACGTTGCACGGAGGTGTGCCGAGTGTTTGGCATGAAGAAAAGAAAAGTTGTCCAAAACAGCTTCCAATCGAATGTTCATGTGATTGGAAAAGTCAGGAGAGTGCAAAGGTACTGTTTTCTAGCAGTTGGCAAGCTGCGCACACAATCCCAGTTGTACAGCTTCCTTCTTCACCTTTCCGAAGGTGCCGCTCTCTCCGGCTCCCGGAGGCGAAGAAGCGGCTTCTTCGCGCAAAGACGATTGTGCCGCTCACTGTGCACTCCTTAGCGCGGCTTCTGCCGAAAGACGCCCGGGAGCGGCTCTTAGCTCCGGAGAGCATCGTACCTTCGTCTTTAGCGTCTCTTCTCGTCTACATCTTAGCAAAAAGCTTTTCCACTATGTCTGGCGAGGAAAAACTGTGCCAGCACAGAAAACATCTCCCATCGTGTTCTAGACGTTGCACGGAGGTGTGCCGAGTGTTTGGCATGAAGGAAAGAAAAGTTGTCCAAAACAGCTTCCAATCGAATGTTCATGTGATTGGAAAAGTCAGGAGAGTGCAAAGGTACTGTTTTCTATCAGTTGGCAAGCTGCGCACACAATCCCAGTGTTGTACAGCTTCCTTCTTCACCTTTCCGAAGGTGCCTCTCTCTCCGGCTCCCGGAGGCGAAGAAGCGGCTTCTTCGCGCAAAGACGATTGTGCCGCTCACTGTGCACTCCTTAGCGCGGCTTCTGCCGAAAGACGCTCGGGAGCGGCTCTTTGCTCCGGACAGCATCGTACCTTCGTCTTTAGCGTCTCTTCTCGTCTACATCTTAGCAAAAAGCTTTTCTACTATGTCTGGCGAGGAAAAACTGTGCCAGCACAGAAAACATCTCCCATCGTGTTCTAGACGTTGCACGGAGGTGTGCCGAGTGTTTGGCATGAAGGAAAGAAAAGTTGTCCAAAACAGCTTCCAATCGAATGTTCATGTGATTGGAAAAGTCAGGAGAGTGCAAAGGTACTGTTTTCTAGCAGTTGGCAAGCTGCGCACACAATCCCAGTGTTGTACAGCTTCCTTCTTCACCTTTCCGAAGGTGCCGCTCTCTCCGGCTCCCGGAGGCGAAGAAGCGGCTTCTTCGCGCAAAGACGATTGTGCCGCTCACTGTGCACTCCTTAGCGCGGCTTCTGCCGAAAGACGCCCGGGAGCAGCTCTTAGCTCCGGAGAGCATCGTACCTTCGTCTTTAGCGTCTCTTCTCGTCTACATCTTAGCAAAAAGCTTTTCCACTATGTCTGGCGAGGAAAAACTGTGCCAGCACAGAAAACATCTCCCATCGTGTTCTAGACGTTGCACGGAGGTGTGCCGAGTGTTTGGCATGAAGGAAAGAAAAGTTGTCCAAAACAGCTTCCAATCGAATGTTCATGTGATTGGAAAAGTCAGGAGAGTGCAAAGGTACTGTTTTCTATCAGTTGGCAAGCTGCGCACACAATCCCAGTGTTGTACAGCTTCCTTCTTCACCTTTCCGAAGGTGCCGCTCTCTCCGGCTCCCGGAGGCGAAGAAGCGGCTTCTTCGCGCAAAGACGATTGTGCCGCTCACTGTGCACTCCTTAGCGCAGCTTCTGCCGAAAGACGCCCGGGAGCGGCTCTTTGCTCCGGAGAGCATCGTATCTTCGTCTTTAGCGTCTCTTCTCGTCTACATCTTAGCAAAAAGCTTTTCTACTATGTCTGGCGAGGAAAAACTGTGCCAGCACAGAAAACATCTCCCATCGTGTTCTAGACGTTGCACGGAGGTGTGCCGAGTGTTTGGCATGAAGGAAAGAAAAGTTGTCCAGAACAGCTTCCAATCGAATGTTCATGTGATTGGAAAAGTCAGGAGAGTGCAAAGGTACTGTTTTCTATCAGTTGGCAAGCTGCGCACACAATCCCAGTGTTGTACAGCTTCCTTCTTCACCTTTCCGAAGGTGCCGCTCTCTCCGGCTCCCGGAGGCGAAGAAGCGGCTTCTTCGCGCAAAGACGATTGTGCCGCTCACTGTGCACTCCTTAGCGCGGCTTCTGCCGAAAGACGCCCGGGAGCGGCTCTTAGCTCCGGAGAGCATCGTACCTTCGTCTTTAGCGTCTCTTCTCGTCTACATCTTAGCAAAAAGCTTTTCCACTATGTCTGGCGAGGAAAAACTGTGCCAGCACAGAAAACATCTCCCATCGTGTTCTAGACGTTGCACGGAGGTGTGCCGAGTGTTTGGCATGAAGGAAAGAAAAGTTGTCCAAAACAGCTTCCAATCGAATGTTCATGTGATTGGAAAAGTCAGGAGAGTGCAAAGGTACTGTTTTCTATCAGTTGGCAAGCTGCGCACACAATCCCAGTGTTGTACAGCTTCCTTCTTCACCTTTCCGAAGGTGCCGCTCTCTCCGGCTCCCGGAGGCGAAGAAGCGGCTTCTTCGCGCAAAGACGATTGTGCCGCTCACTGTGCACTCCTTAGCGCGGCTTCTGCCGAAAGACGCCCGGGAGCAGCTCTTAGCTCCGGAGAGCATCGTACCTTCGTATTTAGCGTCTCTTCCCGTCTACATCTTAGCAAAAAGCTTTTCCACTATGTCTGGCGAGGAAAAACTGTGCCAGCACAGAAAACATCTCCCATCGTGTTCTAGACGTTGCACGGAGGTGTGCCGAGTGTTTGGCATGAAGGAAAGAAAAGTTGCCCAAAACAGCTCCCAATCGAATGTTCATGTGATTGGAAAAGTCAGGAGAGTGCAAAGGTACTGTTTTCTAGCAGTTGGCAAGCTGCGCACACAATCCCAGTGTTGTACAGCTTCCTTCTTCACCTTTCCGAAGGTGCCGCTCTCTCCGGCTCCCGGAGGCGAAGAAGCGGCTTCTTCGCGCAAAGACGATTGTGCCGCTCACTGTGCACTCCTTAGCGCGGCTTCTGCCGAAAGACGCCCGGGAGCAGCTCTTAGCTCCGGAGAGCATCGTACCTTCGTATTTAGCGTCTCTTCCCGTCTACATCTTAGCAAAAAGCTTTTCCACTATGTCTGGCGAGGAAAAACTGTGCCAGCACAGAAAACATCTCCCATCGTGTTCTAGACGTTGCACGGAGGTGTGCCGAGTGTTTGGCATGAAGAAAAGAAAAGTTGTCCAAAACAGCTTCCAATCGAATGTTCATGTGATTGGAAAAGTCAGGAGAGTGCAAAGGTACTGTTTTCTATCAGTTGGCAAGCTGCGCACACAATCCCAGTGTTGTACAGCTTCCTTCTTCACCTTTCCGAAGGTGCCGCTCTCTCCAGCTCCCGGAGGCGAAGAAGCGGCTTCTTCGCGCAAAGACGATTGTGCCGCTCACTGTGCACTCCTTAGCGCGGCTTCTGCCGAAAGACGCCCGGGAGCGGCTCTTAGCTCCGGAGAGCATCGTACCTTCGTATTTAGCGTCTCTTCCCGTCTACATCTTAGCAAAAAGCTTTTCCACTATGTCTGGCGAGGAAAAACTGTGCCAGCACAGAAAACATCTCCCATCGTGTTCTAGACGTTGCACGGAGGTGTGCCGAGTGTTTGGCATGAAGGAAAGAAAAGTTGTCCAAAACAGCTTCCAATCGAATGTTCATGTGATTGGAAAAGTCAGGAGAGTGCAAAGGTACTGTTTTCTATCAGTTGGCAAGCTGCGCACACAATCCCAGTGTTGTACAGCTTCCTTCTTCACCTTTCCGAAGGTGCCGCTCTCTCCGGCTCCCGGAGGCGAAGATGCGGCTTCTTCGCGCAAAGACGATTGTGCCGCTCACTGTGCACTCCTTAGCGCGGCTTCTGCCGAAAGACGCCCGGGAGCGGCTCTTAGCTCCGGACAGCATCGTACCTTCGTATTTAGCGTCTCTTCCCGTCTACATCTTATCAAAAAGCTTTTCCACTATGTCTGGCGAGGAAAAACTGTGCCAGCACAGAAAACATCTCCCATCGTGTTCTAGACGTTGCACGGAGGTGTGCCGAGTGTTTGGCATGAAGAAAAGAAAAGTTGCCCAAAACAGCTTCCAATCGAATGTTCATGTGATTGGAAAAGTCAGGAGAGTGCAAAGGTACTGTTTTCTATCAGTTGGCAAGCTGCGCACACAATCCCAGTGTTGTACAGCTTCCTTCTTCACCTTTCCGAAGGTGCCGCTCTCTCCGGCTCCCGGAGGCGAAGAAGCGGCTTCTTCGCGCAAAGACGATTGTGCCGCACACTGCGCACTCCTTAGCGCGGCTTCTGCCGAAAGACGCCCGGGAGCGGCTCTTAGCCCCGGAGAGCATCGTACCTACGTCTTTAGCGTCTCTTCTCGTCTACATCTTAGCAAAAAGCTTTTCCACTATGTCTGGCGAGGAAAAACTGTGCCAGCACAGAAAACATCTCCCATCGTGTTCTAGACGTTGCACGGAGGTGTGCCGAGTGTTTGGCCTGGAGGAAAGAAAAGTTGTCCAAAACAGCTTCCAATCGAATGTTCATGTGATTGGAAAAGTCAGGAGAGTGCAAAGGTACTGTTTTCTAGCAGTTGGCAAGCTGCGCACACAATCCCAGTGTTGTACAGCTTCCTTCTTCACCTTTCCGAAGGTGCCGCTCTCTCCGGCTCCCGGAGGCGAAGAAGCGGCTTCTTCGCGCAAAGACGATTGTGCCGCTCACTATGCACTCCTTAGCGCGGCTTCTGCCGAAAGACGCCCGGGAGCGGCTCTTAGCTCCGGAGAGCATCGTACCTTCGTCTTTAGCGTCTCTTCTCGTCTACATCTTAGCAAAAAGCTTTTCCACTATGTCTGGCGAGGAAAAACTGTGCCAGCACAGAAAACATCTCCCCTCGTGTTCTAGACGTTGCACGATCCCTATACTTAGGCTGATTTTCCTTCCTCGGGATAGGGATAGGCTTCAGCCTAGGGCTTGGAGTTTTTTAACCAGGAAGCCCTGAGTTCCAGGCTTACTGCATCTGCCAAAGGCATCCCAAAGGGAGTGCAGAAGTGCCACAACATGGCTGCTTTCACGGCTTTTCCCTTAGGAAGAACCCTAATACGCGGCTGATTTACCTTCCTAGGGTTACTGTTAGGCTTAGGCCTAGGACTTTTAAAACCAGGAAGCCCTGGCCTCCAGGCACACTGCAGCTGCGAAAGGCATCCCAAGGGGAGCGCAAAAGTGACACAACTTGGCTGCCTCTGCTGCTATTCTCATGAGACCATCCCGAACCATAGGCTGATTTTCCTTCCTAGGGTTAAGGTTTGAGTTACGCCTGGGGTAAGGGTTCTATTAACCAGAAAGCCCTGAGTTCCAAGAACACAGCAGCTGCGAAGGACTACCCAAGAAGAGCGCAAAAGTACCACAACATGCCTGCCTCCACAGCTTTTTCCTTGGGGACATGCCTAATTCCTGGCTGATTTGCCTTTCTCGTCTTAGGGTTGGGGTTCAGCCTAGGGCTAGGATTTTTTTACCTAAGAAGCCCTGAGTTCCAGGCTTACTGCATCTGCCAAAGGCATCCCAAAGGGAGTGCAGAAGTGCAACAACACGGCTGCTTTCACGGCTTTCCCCTTAGGAAGAACCCTAATACGCGGCTGATTTACCTTCCTAGGGTTACTGTTAGGCTTAGGCTTAGGACTTTTAAAACTAGGAAGCCCTTAGATCCAGGCACACTGCAGCTCTTCACGGCATCCCAAGGGGAGTATTAAAGTACCACAACATGGCAGCTTTCACAGCTTTTTCCTTGGCACCATCCCTATACATAGGCTGATTTATCTGCCTAGGGTAAGGGTTAGGGTTCAGCCTAGGGCTTGGAGTTTTTTAACCAGGAAGCCCTGAGTTCCAGGCTTACTGCATCTGCCAAAGGCATCCCAAAGGGAGTGCAGAAGTGCCACAACATGGCTGCTTTCACGGCTTTTCCCTTAGGAAGAACCCTAATACGCGGCTGATTTACCTTCCTAGGGTTACTGTTAGGCTTAGGCCTTGGACTTTTAAAACCAGGACGCCCTGGGCTCCAGGCACTCTGCAGCTGTGAAAGGCATCCCAAGGGGAGCGCAAAAGTGGCACAACTTGGCTGCCACCACTGATATTTCCATGAGACCATCCCAAACCATAGGCTGATTTTCCTTCCTAGGGTTAAGGTTTGAGTTACGCCTAGGGTAAGGGTTCTATTAACCAGAAAGACCTGAGTTCCAAGAACACAGCAGCTGCGAAGGACTACCCAAGAAGAGCGCAAAAGTACCACAACGTGCCTGCCTCCACAGCTTTTTCCTTGGGGACATGCCTAATTCCTGGCTGATTTGCCTTTCTCGTCTTAGGGTTGGGGTTCAGCCTAGGGCTAGGATTTTTTTACCTAGGAAGCCCTGAGTTCCAGGCTTACTGCATCTGCCAAAGGCATCCCAAAGGGAGTGCAGAAGTGCAACAACACGGCTGCTTTCACGGCTTTCCCCTTAGGAAGAACCCTAATACGCGGCTGATTTACCTTCCTAGGGTTACTGTTAGGCTTAGGCTTAGGACTTTTAAAACTAGGAAGCCCTGAGATCCAGGCACACTGCAGCTGTTCACGGCATCCCAAGGGGAGTATTAAAGTACCACAACATGGCAGCTTTCACAGCTTTTTCCTTGGCACCATCCCTATACATAGGCTGATTTATCTGCCTAGGGTTAGGGTTAGGGTTCAGCCTAGGGCTTGGAGTTTTTTAACCAGGAAGCCCTGAGTTCCAGGCTTACTGCATCTGCCAAAGGCATCCCAAAGGGAGTGCAGAAGTGCCACAACATGGCTGCTTTCACGGCTTTTCCCTTAGGAAGAACCCTAATACCCGGCTGATTTACCTTCCTAGGGTTACTGTTAGGCTTAGGCCTAGGACTTTTAAAACCAGGACGCCCTGGGCTCCAGGCACTCTGCAGCTGCGAAAGGCATCCCAAGGGGAGCGCAAAAGTGGCACAACTTGGCTGCCACCACTGATATTTCCATGAGACCATCCCGAACCATAGGCTGATTTTTCTTCCTAGGGTTAAGGTTTGAGTTACGCCTAGGGTAAGGGTTCTATTAACCAGAAAGCCCTGAGTTCCAAGAACACAGCAGCTGCGAAGGACTAGCCAAGAAGAGCGCAAAAGTACCACAACATGCCTGCCTCCACAGCTTTTTCCTTGGGGACATGCCTAATTCCTGGCTGATTTGCCTTTCTCGTCTTAGGGTTGGGGTTCGGCCTAGGGCTAGGATTTTTTTAACTAGGAAGCCCTGAGTTCCAGGCTTACTGCATCTGCCTAAAGCATCCCAAAGGGAGTGCAGAAGTGCCACAACATGGCTGCTTTCACGGCTTTTCCCTTAGGAAGAACCCTAATACGCGGCTGATTTACCTTCCTAGGGTTACTGTTAGGCTTAGGCCTAGGACTTTTAAAACCAGGAAGCCCTGGGCTCCAGGCATGTGGGATCTCAGCACCTCAGGATGGAGGTGCAGAGAGTCCGAGACCACCCTTGGGGGGCTCGGGAATCCTGGAATGTTGCCAGAAATGTCTGGTGGCAGGATTTTGATCCTACACAGGAGATGAGACCTGTATGAAGACTGGGAGGATTCCACTGGGTGAATGGTGAAGGGATAAGTTAGTTAAAGTGTAAAACACAGGGTTTAAGATTTTGGTACAGGGGGGTCTAGAGAAGTAAGATGGAGGAATTGGGGCGTGTCCTGTCCTTCTTCTTCTTCTTCTTGGCCTCCATCTTCTGTGGTGGTGGTGGCACTTTGGGATTGGTCATTACTAAAAGTGCACCGGTTAATAAGGGTAGAAGGTATTGGAGTAAAATGATAAATATTGTACACGTAACTTAGGGTATAAAGATAAGTGACCGCCCGGGGGCTTCGGCAGTGTGCCCATGGCTGACTTGCTGTGCAGACCTCTGTCGGGCTGAAAGAAAATCTTTTAGATAAACAATTAATAAACACCAAGACCGAGACAAGATCAGAAGTCTCTCCTCGTCCTTTGAAGCGTCGGCTCTCCAAGGCCATCCCTGGGCCTTTCCAGAATTCCAGAACAGAAGAAACAGAAAACGGTACAAGTGGCGTCCCTGAGAATTCCCTGGGAATTCCCTGAGAATTCCAGAGCACCAAAAACAGCAGCAGAAAACCTTACACAGGCACATGCAGCTGTTCAAGGCATCCCAAGAGGGCTGCAGAAGTGACACAACTTGGCGGCCTCTGCTGCTATTCTCATGAGACCATCCCGAACCATAGGCTGATTTTCCTTCCTAGGGTTAAGGTTTGAGTTACTCCTCGGGTAAGGGTTCTATTAACCAGAAAGCCCTGAGTTCCAAGAACACAGCTGCTGCGAAGGACTACCCAAGAAGAGCGCAAAAGTACCACAACGTGCCTGCCTCCACAGCTTTTTCCTTGGGGACATGCCTAATTCCTGGCTGATTTGCCTTTCTCGTCTTAGGGTTGGGGTTCGGCCTAGGGCTAGGATTTTTAAAATCAGGAAGCCCTGAGTTCCAGGCACACTGGAGCTGTGAAAGGTATCCAAAAGGGAGTGCAAAAGTGCCACAACATGGTTGCTTTCACGACTTTTTCCTTGGCAAGAAGATTAACACCAGGCTGATTTGCCTTTCTCGTCTTAGGGTTGGGGTTCGGCCTAGGGCTAGGATTTTTAAAATCAGGAAGCCCTGAGTTCCAGGCACACTGGAGCTGTGAAAGGTATCCAAAAGGGAGTGCAAAAGTGCCACAACATGGTTGCTTTCACGACTTTTTCCTTGGCAAGAAGCTTAACACCAGGCTGATTTCCCTTCCCAGGGTTACTGTAAGGTTTAGGACTAGGGCTAGGATTTTTAAAACTAGGAAGCCCTTAGATCCAGGCACACTGCAGCTATTCAAGGCATCTCAAGGGGAGTACAAAAGTGCAACAACATGGCAGCTCTCACAGCTTTTTCCTTGGCACCATCCCTATAACTAGGCTGATTTATCTGCCTAGGGTTAGGGTTAGGGTTCAGCCTAGGGCTTGGAGTTTTTTAACCAGGAAGCCCTGAGTTCCAGGCTTACTGCATCTGCCAAAGGCATCCCAAAGGGAGTGCAAAAGTGCCACAACATGGCTGCTTTCACAGCTTTTCCCTTAGGAAGAACCCTAATACCCGGCTGATTTACCTTCCTAGGGTTACTGTTAGGCTTAGGCCTAGGACTTTTAAAACCAGGAAGCCCTGGGCTCCAGGCACACTGCAGCTGTTAAAGGCATCCCAAGAGGGCCGCAGAAGTGACACAACTTGGCTGCCTCTGCTTCTATTCTCATGAGACCATCCCGAACCATAGGCTGATTTTCCTTCCTAGGGTTAATCTTTGAGTTTCGCCTAGGGTAAGAGGTCTATTAACCAGAAAGACCTGAGTTCCAAGAACACACCAGCTGCGAAGGACTACCCAAGAAGAGCGCAAAAGTACCACAACATGCCTGCCTCCACAGCTTTTTCCTTGGGGACATGCCTAATTCCTGGCTGATTTGCCTTTCTCGTCTTAGGGTTGGGGTTCGGCCTAGGGCTAGGATTTTTTTAACTAGGAAGCCCTGAGTTCCAGGCTTACTGCATCTGCCAAAGGCATCCCAAAGGGAGTGCAGAAGTGCCACAACATGGCTGCTTTCACGGCTTTTCCCTTAGGAAGAACCCTAATACGCGGCTGATTTACCTTCCTAGGGTTACTGTTAGGCTTAGGCCTAGGACTTTTAAAACCAGGAAGCCCTGGTCTCCAGGCACTCTGCAGCTGCGAAAGGCATCCCAAGGGGAGCGCAAAAGTGACACAACTTGGCTGCCACCACTGATATTTCCATGAGACCATCCCGAAACATAGGCTGATTTTCCTTCCTAGGGTTAAGGTTTGAGTTACGCCTAGGGTAAGGGTTCTATTAACCAGAAAGACCTGAGTTCCAAGAACACAGCAGCTGCGAAGGACTAGCCAAGAAGAGCGCAAAAGTACCACAACATGCCTGCCTCCACAGCTTTTTCCTTGGGGACATGCCTAATTCCTGGCTGATTTGCCTTTCTCGTCTTAGGGTTGGGGTTCGGCCTAGGGCTAGGATTTTTAAAATCAGGAAGCCCTGAGTTCCAGGCATACTGGAGCTTTGAAAGGCATCCCAAAGGGAGTGCAAAAGTGCCACAACATGGCTGCTTTCCCGGCGTTTTCCTTGGCAAGAAGCCTAACACCAGGCTGATTTATCTTCCTAGGGTTACTGTAAGGCTTAGGCCTAGTGCTAGGATTTTTAAAACTAGGAAGCCCTTAGCTCCAGGCACACTGCAGCTGTTAAAGGCATCCCAAGAGGGCCGCAGAAGTGACACAACTTGGCTGCCTCTGCTGCTATTCTCATGAGTCCATCCCGAACCATAGGCTAATTTTCCTTCCTAGGGTGAGGGTTAGAGTTACGCCTAGGGTTAGTGTTTTTTTAACCAGAAAGCCCTGAGTTCCAAGAACACAGCAGCTGCCAAGGACTACCCAAGAGGAGGGGAAAAGTGCCACAACATGGCTGCCTCCAGCGCTTTTTCCTTGGGACCATCATTGAACCTAGGCTGATTTACTTGCCTCCAGTTGCACCTATGGTCACGCCAAGAGATAGGGATTTTAAATCAGTAAACCCTGAGCTCCAGACCCAGTGCAGCTGCAAAAGGCTTCCCAAGGGCAGCCAAAAATTGCCTCAACATGCTCCTTCCAGTGCTTTTTTCCTTGGGAACATCCCTATACCCAGGCTGATTTATCTGCCTAGGGTTAGGGTTAGGGTTCAGCCTAGAGATAGGATTTTTTCAAACAGGAAGCCCTGAATTCCAGGCACACTGCAGCTGTTAAAGGCAGTGTTCTACGTCAACCGCAACTTAGTCTGAAATAAATGCTTTTTCCCTGAGAGCATCTGAGAGGTTTGCATGAAGCACTGATATCTGACATTTGCAATTTTGAATAGGAGAGGAGAAAGAAAATGGGAAGAAGTTTTTAATTTTAGTGGTTTCAATGTTAATTTCCGTACACTTTTTCAAAACTTGTCAGCTCAAATGCCCATCAACATCTTTTAGTCATCTGTAAGTCAGTATTCATATAAAATGTGCTTCAAATCAAAAGAATTTCAAATTTGCACTCCAAATTTCTATGCCTAGATTTATGATTTCCTACACATATTAGATGAAAGGAAGGCCTTTTTTACTGTGGGAGTGCTGGAACACTGGAACAGGTTGCCCAGGGAAGTTGTGGGTGTCCCATCCCTGAAAGTATTCAAGGTCAGCTTGGACGGGGCTTGGAGCAGCAACAAAGGAGAAGCTTGATGGTAGAGAAACAAAGTTGGACTATAGAAGAAACTGGGATTGAAGTATAGGAGCAAGTTTTCTCTCAGCTCTTGGGGTAAATTCAAAGTTGTACAAAATGACATTTATCTGTGCTATTCACTACTGTAACAGAAATGTTCATGAAAACTGTACAGAAGATAGCAAATTTTAAAAGAGATAAGAATTACAGCATAAAATCCATGGGATGGGTTACAACATGAGACACTCTCTAAGAGAAAATCTCTGTGTTTCAGCACTTCATCATGGTAAGATTTCATGAAGTGCCAAAGAAGGCGGCAAAATATCATTCGGGACGTTATTTCCTGGAATTCAGCCTGGCCATTAGTAGGAACTGGGTTTGAACACATCATGTAGATATACCACACACACTTTCCCTTCACTGAAAAATGACTGTTTACAACGAAGAAGCAATTGACGATCAAAATTGATTGAAAGCATCTTAAACATGTCAAGTATTTCATTGTAGATGATCTGTGATCCAAATGCTTCTTCCACCTTCGAGAGGGACAGAACAATTCTTCCATATCATGATGGTTTAAAATTGTATCAACCAATGTTTTCTGCTGAAAAGATAGCATCTATTTTTTTCTATTTTTGGAAGAAAATATTCCTAGACATACAACAGGTGAGAACTAAGTAATTTTAAAGAAACAAATGAAAAGAAAATATTCTGTAAATAGAATGAAATGAAAAGCTGTGTTTTAAATAGGAGCTAAATATGAAACAGAATTTTTGTACCAGGCATTTGAATTACTGCACCAGCTCTTTTGCCCATCAAGAGAGGCGTTTAGCATTTCAGTCTTTTCCAAGGTGTTCATGATCTGCTATGCTGATCTCTGTGTGTGCCTAGGTGTGTGTGGAAGGGGGGGCATGTGAAGGGGAGTGTGTATGTTTGCTTTACAATTGTTGTGGCAGATTCATGCCTCAGCTCCACATTTTGTTTTAGAAAGGTCACACAGAGTGGATGTGAAGTTTACTATCAACAAGAGATCAATTCCCAAATCATCCATTTCACTCTACCTTATAAATCATGTGCTTTGTTGCATATTTTATCAAATCTACTTTCAAGCCAGATGGAGGAAGGAGGATGTGGCAATCCCTCCACCATCTTGCAACTTTTATGCAAGTAGGTTTTCAAGAAAATCATCATTTCTCTTGGAAATATGTCTGGAACAGGCATGATGGTAGTGTCAACCTGTTGGAGTTTTTGTTGCTGGAAGAAGTTATACAAAAGGATTGGTTTTTACATTGACCAGTTACTGAATCAAGCTCAGGAATACATTGGAAATTCAACTGGGGCTTCCTTTCCCCGGCAGACTACTTCTAGAACGAGCTTGTACACTGAAGCTTACTCTTTTGCCCTCTTTTTGTTTCTTTCCTATTTTCTTGGCTTCTTTGCCACTCTCTAGACAATTTTGGAACTTTTTTCCCAACTCAAATGGTTTCAATAGTCTGATTGTGATCATACATTTTTACAAGGAATTTTTAAAATCTTTCCTCCAGTTAAGAAAGTCAAGGACTTAGGTCTTTTTCTTCCCTTATCAATATTGCAATGAAATTGATAAGTAAAGACCAACTCTTTCTTTTTGTTTTTAACCCAAGCAGATAATTCCCATCCATTCATCCATTTGGTGGACCAATAGTTGCCATTCTGATGGAAGTTGTCACTTCTTAACAGTAGGCATTCTGTGACTATGTTGACAGCACTTTGGGTGAAGATCCTAACTGGTCTTAGATACACATAGGGAGAAATTTGCTCAGCCAGTGTCAGTCTTAAGCATGCGTATCAGAAGATCTTTCTAGAGCTGGGAATTTTCCCATGAAAGGGATTCAGTTAGGGAAGAGACACTTGCCCCAGAGGTTTACATTCTTCTTGAAGACTGCTTAAGGAACTTAGATGCCATGTCCATTTGGATCTGTGTCTGCACAGAACTTTGTCATGCCAGTGCTTGAAATGCATCTTGAAGAGAATTCACTAGCACAGAATGAATGAGAGTGGAAGAGGTTGGTGGGGCTAACCAGGCCCAACCCCCCTGCCTAAACCAGGATACCTAGAGCCTCTTGCCCAGGATTCTATCTGGGTGTACTTTTAATGTCTTCAAAGATCCAGGCTCCACAATCTTTCTGGGCAGTCTGTGCCGTGGTTCACTCACCCTCACAGTAAAGAATCATTTCCTGATGTTCCTGTATTTCAGTGTGTGCCCACTGCCTCTTGTCTTTTCACTCAGCATCACTGAAAAGACACTGATTCCCTCCCCTTTGCACTATTGCTTCCATATGGATGTGTGCTGCCATGTAGAGATATGTCAAAAACCTCCCTGAAGCCCAGGCAGATAATATTCCCTTCATCTACCAGTCAAGTTAATTCATCAGAGGAGTTTAAAGTTATGTTCAGCATGAAATGCCCCTGAAAAATCATGCTAACTACATTATTGTGTCGTCTTTCATGTGCCTGGCAAGGTTTTCCAGGAAGAGCTGCTTCATCAACTTCCTGGGTATAAAAAAGAGGCTGGCTGGTTTGTACGATTGCGAGTCCTCCTAAATATCTTTTTTGAAGATGAGTGTAATTTGCTTACATCCAGTCCTTAGCCTCTCTTGTCGTCTACATCTTAGCAAAAAGCTTTTCTACTATGTCTGGAGAGGAGAAATTGTGCCAGCACAGAAAACATCTCCTATCGTGTTCTAGACGTTGCACGGAGGTGTGCCGAG
This sequence comes from Ammospiza maritima maritima, assembly GCA_036010785.1. Taxonomy (NCBI): domain Eukaryota; kingdom Metazoa; phylum Chordata; class Aves; order Passeriformes; family Passerellidae; genus Ammospiza; species Ammospiza maritima. Next base: position 6,928,171 of record CM069694.1, read on the forward strand.
TGTTTGGCATGAAGAAAAGAAAAGTTGTCCAAAACAGCTTCCAATCGAATGTTCATGTGATTGGAAAAGTCAGGAGAGTGCAAAGGTACTGTTTTCTATCAGTTGGCAAGCTGCGCACACAATCCCAGTGTTGTACAGCTTCCTTCTTCACCTTTCCGAAGGTGCCGCTCTCTCCGGCTCCCGGAGGCGAAGAAGCGGCTTCTTCGCGCAAAGACGATAGTGCCGCTCACTGTGCACTCCTTAGCGCGGCTTCTGCCGAAAGACGCCCGGGAGCAGCTCTTAGCTCCGGAGAGCATCGTACCTTCGTCTTTAGCGTCTCTTCTCGTCTACATCTTAGCGAAAAGCTTTTCCACTATGTCTGGCGAGGAAAAACTGTGCCAGCACAGAAAACATCTCCCATCGTGTTCTAGACGTTGCACGGAGGTGTGCCGAGTGTTTGGCATGAAGGAAAGAAAAGTTGTCCAAAACAGCTTCCAATCGAATGTTCATGTGATTGGAAAAGTCAGGAGAGTGCAAAGGTACTGTTTTCTAGCAGTTGGCAAGCTGCGCACACAATCCCAGTGTTGTACAGCTTCCTTCTTCACCTTTCCGAAGGTGCCGCTCTCTCCGGCTCCCGGAGGCGAAGAAGCGGCTTCTTCGCGCAAAGACGATTGTGCCGCTCACTGTGCACTCCTTAGCGCGGCGTCTGCCGAAAGACGCCCGGGAGCAGCTCTTAGCTCCGGAGAGCATCGTACCTTCGTCTTTAGCGTCTCTTCTCGTCTACATCTTAGCAAAAAGCTTTTCCACTATGTCTGGCGAGGAAAAACTGTGCCAGCACAGAAAACATCTCCCATCGTGTTCTAGACGTTGCACGGAGGTGTGCCGAGTGTTTGGCATGAAGAAAAGAAAAGTTGTCCAAAACAGCTTCCAATCGAATGTTCATGTGATTGGAAAAGTCAGGAGAGTGCAAAGGTACTGTTTTCTAGCAGTTGGCAAGCTGCGCACACAATCCCAGTGTTGTACAGCTTCCTTCTTCACCTTTCCGAAGGTGCCGCTCTCTCCGGCTCCCGGAGGCGAAGAAGCGGCTTCTTCGCGCAAAGACGATTGTGCCGCTCACTGTGCACTCCTTAGCGCGGCTTCTGCCGAAAGACGCCCGGGAGCAGCTCTTAGCTCCGGAGAGCATCGTACCTTCGTCTTTAGCGTCTCTTCTCGTCTACATCTTAGCAAAAAGCTTTTCCACTATGTCTGGCGAGGAAAAACTGTGCCAGCACAGAAAACATCTCCCATCGTGTTCTAGACGTTGCACGGAGGTGTGCCGAGTGTTTGGCATGAAGGAAAGAAAAGTTGTCCAAAACAGCTTCCAATCGAATGTTCATGTGATTGGAAAAGTCAGGAGAGTGCAAAGGTACTGTTTTCTATCAGTTGGCAAGCTGCGCACACAATCCCAGTGTTGTACAGCTTCCTTCTTCACCTTTCCGAAGGTGCCGCTCTCTCCGGCTCCCGGAGGCGAAGAAGCGGCTTCTTCGCGCAAAGACGATTGTGCCGCTCACTGTGCACTCCTTAGCGCGGCTTCTGCCGAAAGACGCCCGGGAGCGGCTCTTAGCCCCGGAGAGCATCGTACCTACGTCTTTAGCGTCTCTTCTCGTCTACATCTTAGCAAAAAGCTTTTCTACTATGTCTGGCGAGGAAAAACTGTGCCAGCACAGAAAACATCTCCCATCGTGTTCTAGACGTTGCACGGAGGTGTGCCGAGTGTTTGGCATGAAGGAAAGAAAAGTTGTCCAAAACAGCTTCCAATCGAATGTTCATGTGATTGGAAAAGTCAGGAGAGTGCAAAGGTACTGTTTTCTAGCAGTTGGCAAGCTGCGCACACAATCCCAGTGTTGTACAGCTTCCTTCTTCACCTTTCCGAAGGTGCCGCTCTCTCCGGCTCCCGGAGGCGAAGAAGCGGCTTCTTCGCGCAAAGACGATTGTGCCGCTCACTGTGCACTCCTTAGCGCGGCTTCTGCCGAAAGACGCCCGGGAGCGGCTCTTAGCTCCGGACAGCATCGTACCTTCGTCTTTAGCGTCTCTTCTCGTCTACATCTTAGCAAAAAGCTTTTCCACTATGTCTGGCGAGGAAAAACTGTGCCAGCACAGAAAACATCTCCCATCGTGTTCTAGACGTTGCACGGAGGTGTGCCGAGTGTTTGGCATGAAGAAAAGAAAAGTTGTCCAAAACAGCTTCCAATCGAATGTTCATGTGATTGGAAAAGTCAGGAGAGTGCAAAGGTACTGTTTTCTAGCAGTTGGCAAGCTGCGCACACAATCCCAGTGTTGTACAGCTTCCTTCTTCACCTTTCCGAAGGTGCCGCTCTCTCCGGCTCCCGGAGGCGAAGAAGCGGCTTCTTCGCGCAAAGACGATTGTGCCGCTCACTGTGCACTCCTTAGCGCGGCGTCTGCCGAAAGACGCCCGGGAGCGGCTCTTAGCTCCGGAGAGCATCGTACCTTCGTCTTTAGCGTCTCTTCTCGTCTACATCTTAGCAAAAAGCTTTTCCACTATGTCTGGCGAGGAAAAACTGTGCCAGCACAGAAAACATCTCCCATCGTGTTCTAGACGTTGCACGGAGGTGTGCCGAGTGTTTGGCATGAAGAAAAGAAAAGTTGTCCAAAACAGCTTCCAATCGAATGTTCATGTGATTGGAAAAGTCAGGAGAGTGCAAAGGTACTGTTTTCTATCAGTTGGCAAGCTGCGCACACAATCCCAGTGTTGTACAGCTTCCTTCTTCACCTTTCCGAAGGTGCCGCTCTCTCCGGCTCCCGGAGGCGAAGAAGCGGCTTCTTCGCGCAAAGACGATTGTGCCGCTCACTGTGCACTCCTTAGCGCGGCTTCTGCCGAAAGACGCCCGGGAGCGGCTCTTAGCCCCGGAGAGCATCGTACCTACGTCTTTAGCGTCTCTTCTCGTCTACATCTTAGCAAAAAGCTTTTCTACTATGTCTGGCGAGGAAAAACTGTGCCAGCACAGAAAACATCTCCCATCGTGTTCTAGACGTTGCACGGAGGTGTGCCGAGTGTTTGGCATGATGGAAAGAAAAGTTGTCCAAAACAGCTTCCAATCGAATGTTCATGTGATTGGAAAAGTCAGGAGAGTGCAAAGGTACTGTTTTCTAGCAGTTGGCAAGCTGCGCACACAATCCCAGTGTTGTACAGCTTCCTTCTTCACCTTTCTGAAGGTGCCGCTCTCTCCGGCTCCCGGAGGCGAAGAAGCGGCTTCTTCGCGCAAAGACGATTGTGCAGCTCACTGTGCACTCCTTAGCGCGGCTTCTGCCGAAAGACGCCCGGGAGCAGCTCTTAGCTCCGGACAGCATCGTACCTTCGTCTTTAGCGTCTCTTCTCGTCTACATCTTAGCAAAAAGCTTTTCCACTATGTCTGGCGAGGAAAAACTGTGCCAGCACAGAAAACATCTCCCATCGTGTTCTAGACGTTGCACGGAGGTGTGCCGAGTGTTTGGCATGAAGAAAAGAAAAGTTGTCCAAAACAGCTTCCAATCGAATGTTCATGTGATTGGAAAAGTCAGGAGAGTGCAAAGGTACTGTTTTCTAGCAGTTGGCAAGCTGCGCACACAATCCCAGTGTTGTACAGCTTCCTTCTTCACCTTTCCGAAGGTGCCGCTCTCTCCGGCTCCCGGAGGCGAAGAAGCGGCTTCTTCGCGCAAAGACGATTGTGCCGCTCACTATGCACTCCTTAGCGCGGCTTCTGCCGAAAGACGCCCGGGAGCAGCTCTTAGCTCCGGACAGCATCGTACCTTCGTCTTTAGCGTCTCTTCTCGTCTACATCTTAGCAAAAAGCTTTTCCACTAGGTCTGGCGAGGAAAAACTGAGCCAGCACAGAAAACATCACCCCTCGTGTTCTAGACGTTGCACGATCCCTATACTTAGGCTGATTTTCCTTCCTGGGGATAGGGATAGGCTTCAGCCTAGGGCTTGGAATTTTTTAACCAGGAAGCCCTGAGTTCCAGGCACACTGCAGATGTTAAAGGCATCCCAAGAGGGCCGCAGAAGTGACACGACTTGGCTGCCTCTGCTTCTATTCTCATGAGACCATCCCGAACCACAGGCTGATTTTCCTTCCTAGGGTTAATATTTGAGTTTCGCCTAGGTTAAGAGGTCTATTAACCAGAAAGACCTGAGTTCCAAGAACACAGCAGCTGCGAAGGACTACCCAAGAAGAGCGCAAAAGTACCACAACATGCCTGCCTCCACAGCTTTTTCCTTGGGGACATGCCTAATTCCTGGCTGATTTGCCTTTCTCGTCTTAGGTTTGGGGTTCGGCCTAGGGCTAGGATTTTTTTAACTAGGAAGCCCTGAGTTCCAGGCTTACTGCATCTGCCAAAGGCATCCCTAAGGGAGTGCAGAAGTGCCACAACATGGCTGCTTTCACGGCTTTTCCCTTAGGAAGAACCCTAATACGCGGCTGATTTACCTTCCTAGGGTTACTGTTAGGCTTAGGCCTAGGACTTTTAAAACCAGGAAGCCCTGGGCTCCAGGCACTCTGCAGCTGCGAAAGGCATCCCAAGGGGAGCGCAAAAGTGACACAACTTGGCTGCCACCACTGATATTTCCATGAGAGAATCCCGAACCATAGGCTGATTTTCCTTCCTAGGGTTAAGGTTTGAGTTACGCCTAGGGTAAGGGTTCTATTAACCAGAAAGCCCTGAGTTCCAAGAACACAGCAGCTGCGAAGGACTAGCCAAGAAGAGCGCAAAAGTACCACAACGTGCCTGCCTCCACAGCATTTTCCTTGGGGACATGCCTAATTCCTGGCTGATTTGCCTTTCTCGTCTTAGGCTTGGGGTTCGGCCTAGGGCTAGGATTTTTTTAACTAGGAAGCCCTGAGTTCCAGGCTTACTGCATCTGCCAAAGGCATCCCAAAGGGAGTGCAGAAGTGCCACAACATGGCTGCTTTCACGGCTTTTCCCTTAGGAAGAACCCTAATACGCGGCTGATTTACCTTCCTAGGGTTACTGTTAGGCTTAGGCCTAGGACTTTTAAAACCAGGAAGCCCTGGGCTCCAGGCACACTGCAGCTGTTCAAGGCATACCATGGGGAGTACAAAAGTTCAACAACATGGCAGCTTTCACAGCTTTTTCCTTGGCACCATCCCTATACCTAGGCTGATTTATCTGCCTAGGGTTAGGGTTAGGGTTCAGCCTAGGGCTTGGGGTTTTTTAACCAGGAAGCCCTGAGTTCCAGGCTTACTGCATCTGCCAAATGTATCCCAAAGGGAGTGCAAAAGTGCCACAACATGGCTGCTTTCACGGCTTTTCCCTTAGGAAGAACCCTAATACGCGGCTGATTTACCTTCCTAGGGTTACTGTTAGGCTTAGGCCTAGGACTTTTAAAACCAGGAAGCCCTGGGCTCCAGGCACTCGGCAGCTGCGAAAGGCATCCCAAGGGGAGCGCAAAAGTGACACAACTTGGCTGCCACCACTGATATTTCCATGAGACCATCCCAAACCATAGGCTGATTTTCCTTCCTAGGGTGAAGGTTTGAGTTACGCCTAGGGTAAGGGTTCTATTAACCAGAAAGCCCTGAGTTCCAAGAACACAGCAGCTGCGAAGGACTATCCAAGAAGAGCGCAAAAGTACCACAACGTGCCTGCCTCCACAGCTTTTTCCTTGGGGACATGCCTAATTCCTGGCTGATTTGCCTTTCTCGTCTTAGGGTTGGGGTTCGGCCTAGGGCTAGGATTTTTTTTAACTAGGAAGCCCTGAGTTCCAGGCTTACTTCATCTGCCAAAGGCATCCCAAAGGGAGTGCAGAAGTGCCACAACATGGCTGCTTTCACGGCTTTCCCCTTAGGAAGAACCCTAATACCCGGCTGATTTACCTTCCTAGGGTTACTGTTAGGCTTAGGCCTAGGACATTTAAAACTAGGAAGTCCTTAGATCCAGGCACCCTGCAGCTGTTCAAGGCATCCCAAGGGGAGTACTAAAGTACCACAACATGGCAGCTTTCACAGCTTTTTCCTTGGTACCATCCCTATACATAGGCTGATTTATCTGCCTAGGGTTAGGGTTAGGGTTCAGCCTAGGTCTTGGAGTTTTTTAACCAGGAAGCCCTGAGTTCCAGGCTTACTGCATCTGCCAAAGGCATCCCAAAGGGAGTGCAAAAGTGCCACAACATGGCTGCTTTCACGGCTTTTCCCTTAGGAAGAACCCTAATACGCAGCTGATTTACCTTCCTAGTGTTACTGTTAGGCTTAGGCCTAGGACTTTTAAAACCAGGACGCCCTGGGCTCCAGGCACTCTGCAGCTGCGAAAGGCATCCCAAGGGGAGCGCAAAAGTCGCACAACTTGGCTGCCACCACTGATATTTCCATGAGACCATCCCGAACCATAGGCTGATTTTCCTTCTTAGGGTTAAGGTTTGAGTTACTCCTCGGGTAAGGTTTCTATTAACCAGAAAGACCTGAGTTCCAAGAACACAGCAGCTGCGAAGGACTAGCCAAGAAGAGCGCAAAAGTACCACAACGTGCCTGCCTCCACAGCTTTTTCCTTGGGGACATGCCTAATTCCTGGCTGATTTGCCTTTCTCGTCTTAGGCTTGGGGTTCGGCCTAGGGCTAGGATTTTTTTAACTAGGAAGCCCTGAGTTCCAGGCTTACTGCATCTGCCAAAGGCATCCCTAAGGGAGTGCAGAAGTGCCACAACATGGCTGCTTTCACGGCTTTTCCCTTAGGAAGAACCCTAATACGCGGCTGATTTACCTTCCTAGGGTTACTGTTAGGCTTAGGCCTAGGACTTTTAAAACCAGGAAGCCCTGGGCTCCAGGCACTCTGCAGCTGCGAAAGGCATCCCAAGGGGAGCGCAAAAGTGACACAACTTGGCTGCCACCACTGATATTTCCATGAGAGAATCCCGAACCATAGGCTGATTTTCCTTCCTAGGGTTAAGGTTTGAGTTACGCCTAGGGTAAGGGTTCTATTAACCAGAAAGCCCTGAGTTCCAAGAACACAGCAGCTGCGAAGGACTAGCCAAGAAGAGCGCAAAAGTACCACAACGTGCCTGCCTCCACAGCATTTTCCTTGGGGACATGCCTAATTCCTGGCTGATTTGCCTTTCTCGTCTTAGGCTTGGGGTTCGGCCTAGGGCTAGGATTTTTTTAACTAGGAAGCCCTGAGTTCCAGGCTTACTGCATCTGCCAAAGGCATCCCAAAGGGAGTGCAGAAGTGCCACAACATGGCTGCTTTCACGGCTTTTCCCTTAGGAAGAACCCTAATACGCGGCTGATTTACCTTCCTAGGGTTACTGTTAGGCTTAGGCCTAGGACTTTTAAAACCAGGAAGCCCTGGGCTCCAGGCACACTGCAGCTGTTCAAGGCATACCATGGGGAGTACAAAAGTTCAACAACATGGCAGCTTTCACAGCTTTTTCCTTGGCACCATCCCTATACCTAGGCTGATTTATCTGCCTAGGGTTAGGGTTAGGGTTCAGCCTAGGGCTTGGGGTTTTTTAACCAGGAAGCCCTGAGTTCCAGGCTTACTGCATCTGCCAAATGTATCCCAAAGGGAGTGCAAAAGTGCCACAACATGGCTGCTTTCACGGCTTTTCCCTTAGGAAGAACCCTAATACGCGGCTGATTTACCTTCCTAGGGTTACTGTTAGGCTTAGGCCTAGGACTTTTAAAACCAGGAAGCCCTGGGCTCCAGGCACTCGGCAGCTGCGAAAGGCATCCCAAGGGGAGCGCAAAAGTGACACAACTTGGCTGCCACCACTGATATTTCCATGAGACCATCCCAAACCATAGGCTGATTTTCCTTCCTAGGGTGAAGGTTTGAGTTACGCCTAGGGTAAGGGTTCTATTAACCAGAAAGCCCTGAGTTCCAAGAACACAGCAGCTGCGAAGGACTATCCAAGAAGAGCGCAAAAGTACCACAATGTGCCTGCCTCCACAGCTTTTTCCTTGGGGACATGCCTAATTCCTGGCTGATTTGCCTTTCTCGTCTTAGGGTTGGGGTTCGGCCTAGGGCTAGGATTTTTTTTAACTAGGAAGCCCTGAGTTCCAGGCTTACTTCATCTGCCAAAGGCATCCCAAAGGGAGTGCAGAAGTGCCACAACATGGCTGCTTTCACGGCTTTCCCCTTAGGAAGAACCCTAATACCCGGCTGATTTACCTTCCTAGGGTTACTGTTAGGCTTAGGCCTAGGACAATTAAAACTAGGAAGCCCTTAGATCCAGGCACCCTGCAGCTGTTCAAGGCATCCCAAGGGGAGTACTAAAGTACCACAACATGGCAGCTTTCACAGCTTTTTCCTTGGTACCATCCCTATACATAGGCTGATTTATCTGCCTAGGGTTAGGGTTAGGGTTCAGCCTAGGTCTTGGAGTTTTTTAACCAGGAAGCCCTGAGTTCCAGGCTTACTGCATCTGCCAAAGGCATCCCAAAGGGAGTGCAAAAGTGCCACAACATGGCTGCTTTCACGGCTTTTCCCTTAGGAAGAACCCTAATACGCAGCTGATTTACCTTCCTAGTGTTACTGTTAGGCTTAGGCCTAGGACTTTTAAAACCAGGACGCCCTGGGCTCCAGGCACTCTGCAGCTGCGAAAGGCATCCCAAGGGGAGCGCAAAAGTCGCACAACTTGGCTGCCACCACTGATATTTCCATGAGACCATCCCGAACCATAGGCTGATTTTCCTTCTTAGGGTTAAGGTTTGAGTTACTCCTCGGGTAAGGTTTCTATTAACCAGAAAGCCCTGATTTCCAAGAACACAGCTGCTGCGAAGGACTACCCAAGAAGAGCGCAAAAGTACCACAACGTGCCTGCCTCCACAGCTTTTTCCTTGGGGACATGCCTAATTCCTGGCTGATTTGCCTTTCTCGTCTTAGGTTTGGGGTTCGGCCTAGGGCTAGGACTTTTAAAATCAGGAAGCCCTGAGTTCCAGGCACACTGGAGCTGTGAAAGGCATCCAAAAGGGAGTGCAAAAGTGCCACAACATGGTTGCTTTCACGACTTTTTCCTTGGCAAGAAGCTTAACACCAGGCTGATTTCCCTTCCCAGGGTTACTGTAAGGCTTAGGCCTAGGGCTAGGATTTCTAAAACTAGGAAGCCCTTACTTCCAGGCTCACTGCAGCTGTTCAAGGCATCCGAAGGGGAGTACAAAAGTGCAACAACATGGCAGCTTTCACAGCTTTTTCCTTGGCACCATCCCTATACCTAGGCTGATTTATCTGCCTAGGGTTAGGGTTAGGCTTCAGCCTAGGTCTTGGAGTTTTTTAACCAGGAAGCCCTGAGTTCCAGGCTTACTGCATCTGCCAAAGGCATCCCAAAGGGAGTGCAGAAGTGCCACAACATGGCTGCTTTCACGGCTTTTCCCTTAGGAAGAACCCTAATACCCGGCTGATTTACCTTCCTAGGGTTACTGTTAGGCTTAGGCCTAGGACTTTTAAAACCAGGAAGCCCTGGGCTCCAGGCACTCTGCAGCTGCGAAAGGCATCCCAAGGGGAGCGCAAAAGTGACACAACTTGGCTGCCACCACTGATATTTCCATGAGACCATCCCGAAACATAGGCTGATTTTCCTTCCTAGGGTTAAGGTTTGAGTTTCGCCTAGGGTAAGGTTTCTATTAACCAGAAAGCCCTGAGTTCCAAGAACACAGCAGCTGCGAAGGACTACCCAAGAAGAGCGCAAAAGTACCACAACATGCCTGCCTCCACAGCTTTTTCCTTGGGGACATGCCTAATTCCTGGCTGATTTGCCTTTCTCGTCTTAGGTTTGGGGTTCGGCCTAGGGCTAGGATTTTTTTAACTAGGAAGCCCTGAGTTCCATGCTTACTGCATCTGCCTAAAGCCTCCCAAAGGGAGTGCAGAAGTGCCACAACATGGCTGCTTTCACGGCTTTTCCCTTAGGAAGAACCCTAATACGCGACTGATTTACCTTCCTAGGGTTACTGTTAGGCTTAGGCCTAGGACTTTTAAAACCAGGAAGCCCTGGGCTCCAGGCACATGCAGCTGTTCAAGGCATCCCAAGAGGGCTGCAGAAGTGACACAACTTGGCTGCCTCTGCTGCTATTCTCATGAGACCATCCCGAACCATAGGCTGATTTTCCTTCCTAGGGTTAAGTTTTGAGTTACGCCTCGGGTAAGGGTTCTATTAACCAGAAAGTCCTGAGTTCCAAGAACACAGCAGCTGCAAAGGACTACCCAAGAAGAGCGCAAAAGTACCACAACGTGCCTGCCTCCACAGCTTTTTCCTTGGGGACATGCCTAATTCCTGGCTGATTTGCCTTTCTCGTCTTAGGGTTGGGGTTCGGCCTAGGGCTAGGATTTTTAAAATCAGGAAGCCCTGAGTTCCAGGCACACTGGAGCTGTGAAAGGTATCCAAAAGGGAGTGCAAAAGTGCCACAACATGGTTGCTTTCACGACTTTTTCCTTGGCAAGAAGATTAACACCAGGCTGATTTCCCTTCCCAGGGTTACTGTAAGGCTTAGGCCTAGGGCTAGGATTTTTAAAACTAGGAAGCCCTTAGATCCAGGCACACTGCAGCTGTTCAAGGCATCCCAAGGGGAGTACAAAAGTGCAACAACATGGCAGCTTTCACAGCTTTTTCCTTGGCACCATCCCTATACCTAGGCTGATTTATCTGCCTAGGGTTAGGGTTAGGGTTCAGCCTAGGGCTTGGAGTTTTTTAACCAGGAAGCCTTGAGTTCCAGGCTTACTGCATCTGCCAAAGGCATCCCAAAGGGAGTGCAAAAGTGCCACAACATGGCTGCTTTCACAGCTTTTCCCTTAGGAAGAACCCTAATACGCGGCTGATTTACCTTCCTAGGGTTACTGTTAGGCTTAGGCCTAGGACTTTTAAAACCAGGAAGCCCTGGGCTCCAGGCACACTGCAGCTGTTAAAGGCATCCCAAGAGGGCCGCAGAAGTGACACGACTTGGCTGCCTCTGCTTCTATTCTCATGAGACCATCCCGAACCATAGGCTGATTTTCCTTCCTAGGGTTAAGGTTTGAGTTTCGCCTGGGGTAAGAGGTCTATTAACCAGAAAGCCCTGAGTTCCAAGAACACAGCAGCTGCGAAGGACTACCCAAGAAGAGCGCAAAAGTACCACAACATGCCTGCCTCCACAGCTTTTTCCTTGGGGACATGTCTAATTCCTGGCTGATTTGCCTTTCTCGTCTTAGGGTTGGGGTTCGGCCTAGGGCTAGGATTTTTTTAACTAGGAAGCCCTGAGTTCCAGGCTTACTGCATCTGCCAAAGGCATCCCAAAGGGAGTGCAGAAGTGCCACAACATGGCTGCTTTCACGGCTTTTCCCTTAGGAAGAACCCTAATACGCGGCTGATTTACCTTCCTAGGGTTACTGTTAGGCTTAGGCCTAGGACTTTTAAAACCAGGAAGCCCTGGGCTCCAGGCACACTGCAGCTGCGAAAGGCATCCCAAGGGGAGCACAAAAGTGACACAACTTGGCTGCCACCACTGATATTTCCATGAGACCATCCCGAACCATAGGCTGATTTTCCTTCCTAGGGTTAAGGTTTGAGTTACGCCTGGGGTAAGGGTTCTATTAACCAGAAAGCCCTGAGTTCCAAGAACACAGCAGCTGCGAAGGACTAGCCAAGAAGAGCGCAAAAGTACCACAACGTGCCTGCCTCCACAGCTTTTTCCTTGGGGACATGCCTAATTCCTGCCTGATTTGCCTTTCTCGTCTTAGGGTTGGGGTTCGGCCTAGGGCTAGGATTTTTTTAACTAGGAAGCCCTGAGTTCCAGGCTTACTTCATCTGCCAAAAGCAACCCAAAGGGAGTGCAAAAGTGCCACAACATGGCTGCTTTCACGGCTTTTCCCTTAGGAAGAACCCTAATACGCGGCTGATTTACCTTCCTAGGGTTACTGTTAGGCTTAGGCCTAGGACTTTTAAAACCAGGAAGCCCTGGGCTCCAGGCACTCGGCAGCTGCGAAAGGCATCCCAAGGGGAGCGCAAAAGTGACACAACTTGGCTGCCACCACTGATATTTCCATGAGACCATCCCAAACCATAGGCTGATTTTCCTTCCTAGGGTGAAGGTTTGAGTTACGCCTAGGGTAAGGGTTCTATTAACCAGAAAGCCCTGAGTTCCAAGAACACAGCAGCTGGGAAGGACTATCCAAGAAGAGCGCAAAAGTACCACAACGTCCCTGCCCCACAGATTTTTCCTTGGGGACATGCCTAATTCCTGGCTGATTTGCCTTTCTCGTCTTAGGGTTGGGGTTCGGCCTAGGGCTAGGATTTTTTTTAACTAGGAAGCCCTGAGTTCCAGGCTTACTTCATCTGCCAAAGGCATCCCAAAGGGAGTGCAGAAGTGCCACAACATGGCTGCTTTCACGGCTTTCCCCTTAGGAAGAACCCTAATACCCGGCTGATTTACCTTCCTAGGGTTACTGTTAGGCTTAGGCCTAGGACATTTAAAACTAGGAAGCCCTTAGATCCAGGCACCCTGCAGCTGTTCAAGGCATCCCAAGGGGAGTACTAAAGTACCACAACATGGCAGCTTTCACAGCTTTTTCCTTGGTACCATCCCTATACATAGGCTGATTTATCTGCCTAGGGTTAGGGTTAGGGTTCAGCCTAGGTCTTGGAGTTTTTTAACCAGGAAGCCCTGAGTTCCAGGCTTACTGCATCTGCCAAAGGCATCCCAAAGGGAGTGCAAAAGTGCCACAACATGGCTGCTTTCCCGGCTTTTCCCTTAGGAAGAACCCTAATACGCAGCTGATTTACCTTCCTAGTGTTACTGTTAGGCTTAGGCCTAGGACTTTTAAAACCAGGACGCCCTGGGCTCCAGGCACTCTGCAGCTGCGAAAGGCATCCCAAGGGGAGCGCAAAAGTGGCACAACTTGGCTGCCACCACTGATATTTCCATGAGACCATCCCGAACCATCGGCTGATTTTCCTTCTTAGGGTTAAGGTTTGAGTTACTCCTCGGGTAAGGGTTCTATTAACCAGAAAGCCCTGATTTCCAAGAACACAGCTGCTGCGAAGGACTACCCAAGAAGAGCGCAAAAGTACCACAACATGCCTGCCTCCACAGCTTTTTCCTTGGGGACATGCCTAATTCCTGGCTGATTTGCCTTTCTCGTCTTAGGGTTGGGGTTCGGCCTAGGGCTAGGATTTTTAAAATCAGGAAGCCCTGAGTTCCAGGCACACTGGAGCTGTGAAAGGCATCCAAAAGGGAGTGCAAAAGTGCCACAACATGGTTGCTTTCACGACTTTTTCCTTGGCAAGAAGCTTAACACCAGGCTGATTTCCCTTCCCAGGGTTACTGTAAGGCTTAGGCCTAGGGCTAGGATTTTTAAAACTAGGAAGCCCTTAGATCCAGGCACACTGCAGCTGTTGAAGGCATCCCAAGGGGAGTACAAAAGTGCAACAACATGGCAGCTTTCACAGCTTTTTCCTTGGCACCATCCCTATACCTAGGCTGATTTATCTGCCTAGGGTTAGGGTTAGGGTTCAGCCTAGGGCTTGGAGTTTTTTAACCAGGAAGCCCTGAGTTCCAGGCTTACTGCATCTGCCAAAGGCATCCCAAAGGGAGTGCAAAAGTGCCACAACATGGCTGCTTTCACGGCTTTTCCCTTAGGAAGAACCCTAATACCCGGCTGATTTACCTTCCTAGGGTTACTGTTAGGCTTAGGCCTAGGACTTTTAAAACCAGGAAGCCCTGGGCTCCAGGCACTCTGCAGCTGCGAAAGGCATCCCAAGGGGAGCGCAAAAGTGACACAACTTGGCTGCCACCACTGATATTTCCATGAGACCATCCCGAACCATAGGCTGATTTTCCTTCCTAGGGTTAAGGTTTGAGTTTCGCCTAGGGTAAGGTTTCTATTAACCAGAAAGCCCTGAGTTCCAAGAACACAGCAGCTGCGAAGGACTACCCAAGAAGAGCGCAAAAGTACCACAACATGCCTGCCTCCACAGCTTTTTCCTTGGGGACATGCCTAATTCCTGGCTGATTTGCCTTTCTCGTCTTAGGTTTGGGGTTCGGCCTAGGGCTAGGACTTTTAAAATCAGGAAGCCCTGAGTTCCAGGCACACTGGAGCTGTGAAAGGCATCCAAAAGGGAGTGCAAAAGTGCCACAACATGGCTGCTTTCACGGCTTTTTCCTTGGCAAGAAGCCTAACACCAGGCTGATTTCCCTTCCCAGGGTTACTGTAAGGCTTAGGCCTAGGGCTAGGATTTCTAAAACTAGGAAGCCCTTACTTCCAGGCTCACTGCAGCTGTTCAAGGCATCCCAAGGGGAGTACAAAAGTGCAACAACATGGCAGCTTTCACAGCTTTTTCCTTGGCACCATCCCTATACCTAGGCTGATTTATCTGCCTAGGGTTAGGGTTAGGCTTCAGCCTAGGGCTTGGAGTTTTTTAACCAGGAAGCCCTGAGTTCCCGGCTTACTGCATCTGCCAAAGGCATCCCAAAGGGAGTGCAGAAGTGCCACAACATGGCTGCTTTCACGGCTTTTCCCTTAGGAAGAACCCTAATACCCGGCTGATTTACCTTCCTAGGGTTACTGTTAGGCTTAGGCCTAGGACTTTTAAAACCAGGAAGCCCTGGGCTCCAGGCACTCTGCAGCTGCGAAAGGCATCCCAAGGGGAGCGCAAAAGTGACACAACTTGGCTGCCACCACTGATATTTCCATGAGACCATCCCGAAACATAGGCTGATTTTCCTTCCTAGGGTTAAGGTTTGAGTTTCGCCTAGGGTAAGGTTTCTATTAACCAGAAAGCCCTGAGTTCCAAGAACACAGCAGCTGCGAAGGACTACCCAAGAAGAGCGCAAAAGTACCACAACATGCCTGCCTCCACAGCTTTTTCCTTGGGGACATGCCTAATTCCTGGCTGATTTGCCTTTCTCGTCTTAGGTTTGGGGTTCGGCCTAGGGCTAGGATTTTTTTAACTAGGAAGCCCTGAGTTCCATGCTTACTGCATCTGCCTAAAGCCTCCCAAAGGGAGTGCAGAAGTGCCACAACATGGCTGCTTTCACGGCTTTTCCCTTAGGAAGAACCCTAATACGCGGCTGATTTACCTTCCTAGGGTTACTGTTAGGCTTAGGCCTAGGACTTTTAAAACCAGGAAGCCCTGGGCTCCAGGCACATGCAGCTGTTCAAGGCATCCCAAGAGGGCTGCAGAAGTGACACAACTTGGCTGCCTCTGCTGCTATTCTCATGAGACCATCCCGAACCATAGGCTGATTTTCCTTCCTAGGGTTAAGTTTTGAGTTACGCCTCGGGTAAGGGTTCTATTAACCAGAAAGTCCTGAGTTCCAAGAACACAGCAGCTGCAAAGGACTACCCAAGAAGAGCGCAAAAGTACCACAACGTGCCTGCCTCCACAGCTTTTTCCTTGGGGACATGCCTAATTCCTGGCTGATTTGCCTTTCTCGTCTTAGGGTTGGGGTTCGGCCTAGGGCTAGGATTTTTAAAATCAGGAAGCCCTGAGTTCCAGGCACACTGGAGCTGTGAAAGGTATCCAAAAGGGAGTGCAAAAGTGCCACAACATGGTTGCTTTCACGACTTTTTCCTTGGCAAGAAGATTAACACCAGGCTGATTTCCCTTCCCAGGGTTACTGTAAGGCTTAGGCCTAGGGCTAGGATTTTTAAAACTAGGAAGCCCTTAGATCCAGGCACACTGCAGCTGTTCAAGGCATCCCAAGGGGAGTACAAAAGTGCAACAACATGGCAGCTTTCACAGCTTTTTCCTTGGCACCATCCCTATACCTAGGCTGATTTATCTGCCTAGGGTTAGGGTTAGGGTTCAGCCTAGGGCTTGGAGTTTTTAAACCAGGAAGCCTTGAGTTCCAGGCTTACTGCATCTGCCAAAGGCATCCCAAAGGGAGTGCAAAAGTGCCACAACATGGCTGCTTTCACAGCTTTTCCCTTAGGAAGAACCCTAATACGCGGCTGATTTACCTTCCTAGGGTTACTGTTAGGCTTAGGCCTAGGACTTTTAAAACCAGGAAGCCCTGGGCTCCAGGCACACTGCAGCTGTTAAAGGCATCCCAAGAGGGCCGCAGAAGTGACACGACTTGGCTGCCTCTGCTTCTATTCTCATGAGACCATCCCGAACCATAGGCTGATTTTCCTTCCTAGGGTTAAGGTTTGAGTTTCGCCTGGGGTAAGAGGTCTATTAACCAGAAAGCCCTGAGTTCCAAGAACACAGCAGCTGCGAAGGACTACCCAAGAAGAGCGCAAAAGTACCACAACATGCCTGCCTCCACAGCTTTTTCCTTGGGGACATGCCTAATTCCTGGCTGATTTGCCTTTCTCGTCTTAGGGTTGGGGTTCGGCCTAGGGCTAGGATTTTTTTAACTAGGAAGCCCTGAGTTCCAGGCTTACTGCATCTGCCAAAGGCATCCCAAAGGGAGTGCAGAAGTGCCACAACATGGCTGCTTTCACGGCTTTTCCCTTAGGAAGAACCCTAATACGCGGCTGATTTACCTTCCTAGGGTTACTGTTAGGCTTAGGCCTAGGACTTTTAAAACCAGGAAGCCCTGGGCTCCAGGCACACTGCAGCTGCGAAAGGCATCCCAAGGGGAGCGCAAAAGTGACACAACTTGGCTGCCACCACTGATATTTCCATGAGACCATCCCGAACCATAGGCTGATTTTCCTTCCTAGGGTTAAGGTTTGAGTTACGCCTGGGGTAAGGGTTCTATTAACCAGAAAGCCCTGAGTTCCAAGAACACAGCAGCTGCGAAGGACTAGCCAAGAAGAGCGCAAACGTACCACAACGTGCCTGCCTCCACAGCTTTTTCCTTGGGGACATGCCTAATTCCTGCCTGATTTGCCTTTCTCGTCTTAGGGTTGGGGTTCGGCCTAGGGCTAGGATTTTTTTAACTAGGAAGCCCTGAGTTCCAGGCTTACTTCATCTGCCAAAAGCAACCCAAAGGGAGTGCAAAAGTGCCACAACATGGCTGCTTTCACGGCTTTTCCCTTAGGAAGAACCCTAATACGCGGCTGATTTACCTTCCTAGGGTTACTGTTAGGCTTAGGCCTAGGACTTTTAAAACTAGGAAGCCCTTAGATCCAGGCACACGGCAGCTGTTCAAGGCATCCCAAGGGGAGTACTAAAGTACCACAACATGGCAGCTTTCACAGCTTTTTCCTTGGCACCATCCCTATACATATGCTGATTTATCTGCCTAGGGTTAGGGTTAGGGTTCAGCCTAGGGCTTGGAGTTTTTTAACCAGGAAGCCCTGAGTTCCAGGCTTACTGCATCTGCCAAATGCATCCCAAAGGGAGTGCAAAAGTGCCACAACATGGCTGCTTTCACGGCTTTTCCCTTAGGAAGAACCCTAATACGCGGCTGATTTACCTTCCTAGGGTTACTGTTAGGCTTAGGCCTAGGACTTTTAAAACCAGGAAGCCCTGGGCTCCAGGCACTCTGCAGCTGCGAAAGGCATCCCAAGGGGAGCGCAAAAGTGCCGCAACTTGGCTGCCACCACTGATATTTCCATGAGACCATCCCGAACCATAGGCTGATTTTCCTTCCTAGGGTTAAGGTTTGAGTTACGCCTAGGGTAAGAGTTCTATTAACCAGAAAGTCCTGAGTTCCAAGAACACAGCAGCTGCGAAGGACTAGCCAAGAAGAGCACAAAAGTACCACAACATGCCTGCGTCGACAGCTTTTTCCTTGGGGACATGCCTAATTCCTGGCTGATTTGCCTTTCTCGTCTTAGGGTTGGGGTTCGGCCTAGGGCTAGGACTTTTAAAATCAGGAAGCCCTGAGTTCCAGGCACACTGGAGCTGTGAAAGGCATCCAAAAGGGAGTGCAAAAGTGCCACAACTTGGCTGCTTTCACGGCTTTTTCCTTGGCAAGAAGCCTAACACCAGGCTGATTTCCCTTCCCAGGGTTACTGTAAGGCTTAGGCCTAGGGCTAGGATTTCTAAAACTAGGAAGCCCTTACTTCCAGGCTCACTGCAGCTGTTCAAGGCATCCCAAGGGGAGTACAAAAGTGCAACAACATGGCAGCTTTCACAGCTTTTTCCTTGGCACCATCCCTATACCTAGGCTGATTTATCTGCCTAGAGTTAGGGTTAGGCTTCAGCCTAGGTCTTGGAGTTTTTTAACCAGGAAGCCCTGAGTTCCAGGCTTACTGCATCTGCCAAAGGCATCCCAAAGGGAGTGCAGAAGTGCCACAACATGGCTGCTTTCACGGCTTTTCCCTTAGGAAGAACCCTAATACCCGGCTGATTTACCTTCCTAGGGTTACTGTTAGGCTTAGGCCTAGGACTTTTAAAACCAGGAAGCCCTGGGCTCCAGGCACTCTGCAGCTGCGAAAGGCATCCCAAGGGGAGCGCAAAAGTGACACAACTTGGCTGCCACCACTGATATTTCCATGAGACCATCCCGAACCATAGGCTGATTTTCCTTCCTAGGGTTAAGGTTTGAGTTTCGCCTAGGGTAAGGTTTCTATTAACCAGAAAGCCCTGAGTTCCAAGAACACAGCAGCTGCGAAGGACTACCCAAGAAGAGCGCAAAAGTACCACAACGTGCCTGCCTCCACAGCTTTTTCCTTGGGGACATGCCTAATTCCTGGCTGATTTGCCTTTCTCGTCTTAGGTTTGGGGTTCGGCCTAGGGCTAGGATTTTTTTAACTAGGAAGCCCTGAGTTCCATGCTTACTGCATCTGCCTAAAGCCTCCCAAAGGGAGTGCAGAAGTGCCACAACATGGCTGCTTTCACGGCTTTTCCCTTAGGAAGAACCCTAATACGCGACTGATTTACCTTCCTAGGGTTACTGTTAGGCTTAGGCCTAGGACTTTTAAAACCAGGAAGCCCTGGGCTCCAGGCACATGCAGCTGTTCAAGGCATCCCAAGAGGGCTGCAGAAGTGACACAACTTGGCTGCCTCTGCTGCTATTCTCATGAGACCATCCCGGATCATAGGCTGATTTTCCTTCCTAGGGTTAAGTTTTGAGTTACGCCTCGGGTAAGGGTTCTATTAACCAGAAAGTCCTGAGTTCCAAGAACACAGCAGCTGCAAAGGACTACCCAAGAAGAGCGCAAAAGTACCACAACGTGCCTGCCTCCACAGCTTTTTCCTTGGGGACATGCCTAATTCCTGGCTGATTTGCCTTTCTCGTCTTAGGGTTGGGGTTCGGCCTAGGGCTAGGATTTTTAAAATCAGGAAGCCCTGAGTTCCAGGCACACTGGAGCTGTGAAAGGTATCCAAAAGGGAGTGCAAAAGTGCCACAACATGGTTGCTTTCACGACTTTTTCCTTGGCAAGAAGGTTAACACCAGGCTGATTTGCCTTTCTCGTCTTAGGGTTGGGGTTCGGCCTAGGGCTAGGATTTTTAAAATCAGGAAGCCCTGAGTTCCAGGCACACTGGAGCTGTGAAAGGTATCCAAAAGGGAGTGCAAAAGTGCCACAACGTGGTTGCTTTCACGACTTTTTCCTTGGCAAGAAGATTAACACCAGGCTGATTTCCCTTCCCAGGGTTACTGTAAGGCTTAGGCCTAGGGCTAGGATTTTTAAAACTAGGAAGCCCTTAGATCCAGGCACACTGCAGCTGTTCAAGTCATCCCAAGGGGAGTACAAAAGTGCAACAACATGGCAGCTTTCACAGCTTTTTCCTTGGCACCATCCCTATACCTAGGCTGATTTATCTGCCTAGGGTTAGGGTTAGGGTTCAGCCTAGGGCTTGGAGTTCTTTAACCAGGAAGCCCTGAGTTCCAGGCTTACTGCATCTGCCAAAGGCATCCCAAAGGGAGTGCAAAAGTGCCACAACATGGCTGCTTTCACAGCTTTTCCCTTAGGAAGAACCCTAATACCCGGCTGATTTACCTTCCTAGGGTTACTGTTAGGCTTAGGCCTAGGACTTTTAAAACCAGGAAGCCCTGGGCTCCAGGCACACTGCAGCTGTTAAGGGCATCCCAAGAGGGCCGCAGAAGTGACACGACTTGGCTGCCTCTGCTTCTATTCTCATGAGACCATCCCGAACCATAGGCTGATTTTCCTTCCTAGGGTTAAGGTTTGAGTTTCGCCTGTGGTAAGAGGTCTATTAACCAGAAAGCCCTGAGTTCCAAGAACACAGCAGCTGCGAAGGACTACCCAAGAAGAGCGCAAAAGTACCACAACATGCCTGCCTCCACAGCTTTTTCCTTGGGGACATGTCTAATTCCTGGCTGATTTGCCTTTCTCGTCTTAGGGTTGGGGTTCGGCCTAGGGCTAGGATTTTTTTAACTAGGAAGCCCTGAGTTCCAGGCTTACTGCATCTGCCAAAGGCATCCCAAAGGGAGTGCAGAAGTGCCACAACATGGCTGCTTTCACGGCTTTTCCCTTAGGAAGAACCCTAATACGCGGCTGATTTACCTTCCTAGGGTTACTGTTAGGCTTAGGCCTAGGACTTTTAAAACCAGGAAGCCCTGGGCTCCAGGCACACTGCAGCTGCGAAAGGCATCCCAAGGGGAGCGCAAAAGTGACACAACTTGGCTGCCACCACTGATATTTCCATGAGACCATCCCAAACCATAGGCTGATTTTCCTTCCTAGGGTTAAGGTTTGAGTTACGCCTGGGGTAAGGGTTCTATTAACCAGAAAGCCCTGAGTTCCAAGAACACAGCAGCTGCGAAGGACTTCCCAAGAAGAGCGCAAAAGTACCACAACGTGCCTGCCTCCACAGCTTTTTCCTTGGGGACATGCCTAATTCCTGGCTGATTTGCCTTTCTCGTCTTAGGGTTGGGGTTTGGCCTAGGGCTAGGATTTTTTTAACTAGGAAGCCCTGAGTTCCAGGCTTACTTCATCTGCCAAAAGCAACCCAAAGGGAGTGCAAAAGTGCCACAACATGGCTGCTTTCACGGCTTTTCCCTTAGGAAGAACCCTAATACGCGGCTGATTTACCTTCCTAGGGGTTACTGTTAGGCTTAGGCCTAGGACTTCTAAAACCAGGAAGCCCTGGGCTCCAGGCACACTGCAGCTGCGAAAGGCATCCCAAGGGGAGTACAAAAGTGCAACAACATGGCAGCTTCCACAGCTTTTTCCTTGCCACCATCCCTATACCTAGGCTGATTTATCTGACTAGGGTTAGGGTTAGGCTTCAGCCTAGGGCTTGGAGTTTTTTAACCAGGAAGCCCTGAGTTCCAGGCTTACTGCATCTGCCAAAGGCATCCCAAAGGGAGTGCAGAAGTGCCACAACATGGCTGCTTTCACGGCTTTTCCCTTAGGAAGAACCCTAATACGCAGCTGATTTACCTTCCTAGTGTTACTGTTAGGCTTAGGCCTAGGACTTTTAAAACCAGGACGCCCTGGGCTCCAGGCACTCTGCAGCTGCGAGAGGCATCCCAAGGGGAGCGCAAAAGTGGCACAACTTGGCTGCCACCACTGATATTTCCATGAGACCATCCCGAACCATAGGCTGATTTTCCTTCCTAGGGTTAAGGTTTGAGTTTCGCCTAGGGTAAGATTTCTATTAACCAGAAAGCCCTGAGTTCCAAGAACACAGCAGCTGCGAAGGACTACCCAAGAAGAGCGCAAAAGTACCACAACATGCCTGCCTCCACAGCTTTTTCCTTGGGGACATGCCTAATTCCTGGCTGATTTGCCTTTCTCGTCTTAGGTTTGGGGTTCGGCCTAGGGCTAGGATTTTTTTAACTAGGAAGCCCTGAGTTCCATGCTTACTGCATCTGCCTAAAGCCTCCCAAAGGGAGTGCAGAAGTGCCACAACATGGCTGCTTTCACGGCTTTTCCCTTAGGAAGAACCCTAATACGCGACTGATTTACCTTCCTAGGGTTACTGTTAGGCTTAGGCCTAGGACTTTTAAAACCAGGAAGCCCTGGGCTCCAGGCACATGCAGCTGTTCAAGGCATCCCAAGAGGGCTGCAGAAGTGACACAACTTGGCTGCCTCTGCTGCTATTCTCATGAGACCATCCCGAACCATAGGCTGATTTTCCTTCCTAGGGTTAAGTTTTGAGTTACGCCTCGGGTAAGGGTTCTATTAACCAGAAAGTCCTGAGTTCCAAGAACACAGCAGCTGCAAAGGACTACCCAAGAAGAGCGCAAAAGTACCACAACGTGCCTGCCTCCACAGCTTTTTCCTTGGGGACATGCCTAATTCCTGGCTGATTTGCCTTTCTCGTCTTAGGGTTGGGGTTCGGCCTAGGGCTAGGATTTTTAAAATCAGGAAGCCCTGAGTTCCAGGCACACTGGAGCTGTGAAAGGTATCCAAAAGGGAGTGCAAAAGTGCCACAACATGGTTGCTTTCACGACTTTTTCCTTGGCAAGAAGATTAACACCAGGCTGATTTCCCTTCCCAGGGTTACTGTAAGGCTTAGGCCTAGGGCTAGGATTTTTAAAACTAGGAAGCCCTTAGATCCAGGCACACTGCAGCTGTTCAAGGCATCCCAAGGGGAGTACAAAAGTGCAACAACATGGCAGCTTTCACAGCTTTTTCCTTGGCACCATCCCTATACCTAGGCTGATTTATCTGCCTAGGGTTAGGGTTAGGGTTCAGCCTAGGGCTTGGAGTTTTTTAACCAGGAAGCCTTGAGTTCCAGGCTTACTGCATCTGCCAAAGGCATCCCAAAGGGAGTGCAAAAGTGCCACAACATGGCTGCTTTCACAGCTTTTCCCTTAGGAAGAACCCTAATACGCGGCTGATTTACCTTCCTAGGGTTACTGTTAGGCTTAGGCCTAGGACTTTTAAAACCAGGAAGCCCTGGGCTCCAGGCACACTGCAGCTGTTAAAGGCATCCCAAGAGGGCCGCAGAAGTGACACGACTTGGCTGCCTCCTCTTCTATTCTCATGAGACCATCCCGAACCATAGGCTGATTTTCCTTCCTAGGGTTAAGGTTTGAGTTTCGCCTGGGGTAAGAGGTCTATTAACCAGAAAGCCCTGAGTTCCAAGAACACAGCAGCTGCGAAGGACTACCCAAGAAGAGCGCAAAAGTACCACAACATGCCTGCCTCCACAGCTTTTTCCTTGGGGACATGTCTAATTCCTGGCTGATTTGCCTTTCTCGTCTTAGGGTTGGGGTTCGGCCTAGGGCTAGGATTTTTTTAACTAGGAAGCCCTGAGTTCCAGGCTTACTGCATCTGCCAAAGGCATCCCAAAGGGAGTGCAGAAGTGCCACAACATGGCTGCTTTCACGGCTTTTCCCTTAGGAAGAACCCTAATACGCGGCTGATTTACCTTCCTAGGGTTACTGTTAGGCTTAGGCCTAGGACTTTTAAAACCAGGAAGCCCTGGGCTCCAGGCACACTGCAGCTGCGAAAGGCATCCCAAGGGGAGCGCAAAAGTGACACAACTTGGCTGCCACCACTGATATTTCCATGAGACCATCCCGAACCATAGGCTGATTTTCCTTCCTAGGGTTAAGGTTTGAGTTACGCCTGGGGTAAGGGTTCTATTAACCAGAAAGCCCTGAGTTCCAAGAACACAGCAGCTGCGAAGGACTAGCCAAGAAGAGCGCAAAAGTACCACAACGTGCCTGCCTCCACAGCTTTTTCCTTGGGGACATGCCTAATTCCTGCCTGATTTGCCTTTCTCGTCTTAGGGTTGGGGTTCGGCCTAGGGCTAGGATTTTTTTAACTAGGAAGCCCTGAGTTCCAGGCTTACTTCATCTGCCAAAAGCAACCCAAAGGGAGTGCAAAAGTGCCACAACATGGCTGCTTTCACGGCTTTTCCCTTAGGAAGAACCCTAATACGCGGCTGATTTACCTTCCTAGGGTTACTGTTAGGCTTAGGCCTAGGACTTTTAAAACCAGGAAGCCCTGGGCTCCAGGCACACATGCAGCTGTTGAAGGCATCCCATGAGGGCCGCAGAAGTGACACAACTTGGCTGCCTCTGCTGCTATTCTCATGAGACCATCCTGAACCATAGGCTGATTTTCCTTCTTAGGGTTAAGATTTGAGTTACGCCTAGGGTAAGAGTTCTATTAACCAGAAAGCCCTGAGTTCCAAGAACACAGCAGCTGCGAAGGACTAGCCAAGAAGAGCGCAAAAGTACCACAACGTGCCTGCCTCCACAGCTTTTTCCTTGGGGACATGCCTAATTCCTGGCTGATTTGCCTTTCTCGTCTTAGGGTTGGGGTTCGGCCTAGGGCTAGGATTTTTTTTACCTAGGAAGCCCTGAGTTCCAGGCTTACTGCATCTGCAAACGACATCCCAAAGGGAGTGCAGAAGTGCCACAACATGGCTGCTTTCACGGCTTTTCCCTTAGGAAGAACCCTAATACGCGGCTGATTTACCTTCCTAGGGTTACTGTTAGGCTTAGGCCTAGGACTTTTAAAACCAGGAAGCCCTGGGCTCCAGGCACACTGCAGCTGCTAAAGGCATCCCAAGGGGTGTACAAAAGTGATACAACATGGCAGCTTCCACAGCTTTTTCCTTGCCACCATCCCTATACCTAGGTTGATTTATCTGACTAGGGTTAGGGTTAGGCTTCAGCCTAGGGCTTGGAGTTTTTTAACCAGGAAGCCCTGAGTTCCAGGCTTACTGCATCTGCCAAAGGCATCCCAAAGGGAGTGCAGAAGTGCCACAACATGGCTGCTTGCACGGCCTTCCCCTTAAGAAGAACCCTAATACCCAGCTGATTTACCTTCCTAGGGTTACTGTTAGGCTTAGGCCTAGGACTTTTAAAACCAGGAAGCCCTGGTCTCCAGGCACACTGCAGCTGCGAAAGGCATCCCAAGGGGAGCGCAAAAGTGACACAACTTGGCTGCCACCACTGATATTTCCATGAGACCATCCCGAACCATAGTCTGATTTTCCTTCCTAGGGTTAAGGTTTGAGTTACGCCTAGGGTAAGAGTTCTATTAACCAGAAAGCCCTGAGTTCCAAGAACACAGCAGCTGCGAAGGACTAGCCAAGAAGAGCGCAAAAGTACCACAACATGCCTGCCTCCACAGCTTTTTCCTTGGGGACATGCCTAATTCCTGGCTGATTTGCCTTTCTCGTCTTAGGGTTGGGGTTCGGCCTAGGGCTAGGATTTTTTTAACTAGGAAGCCCTGAGTTCCAGGCTTACTGCATCTGCCAAAGGCATCCCAAAGGGAGTGCAGAAGTGCCACAACATGGCTGCTTTCACGGCTTTTCCCTTAGGAAGAACCCTAATACGCGGCTGATTTACCTTCCTAGGGTTACTGTTAGGCTTAGCCCTAGGACTTTTAAAACTAGGAAGCCCTTAGATCCAGGCACACAGCAGCTGTTCAAGGCATCCCAAGGGGAGTACTAAAGTACCACAACATGGCAGCTTTCACAGCTTTTTCCTTGGCACCATCCCTATACATATGCTGATTTATCTGCCTAGGGTTAGGGTTAGGGTTCAGCCTAGGGCTTGGAGTTTTTTAACCAGGAAGCCCTGAGTTCCAGGCTTACTGCATCTGCCAAATGCATCCCAAAGGGAGTGCAAAAGTGCCACAACATGGCTGCTTTCACGGCTTTTCCCTTAGGAAGAACCCTAATACGCGGCTGATTTACCTTCCTAGGGTTACTGTTAGGCTTAGGCCTAGGACTTTTAAAACCAGGAAGCCCTGGGCTCCAGGCACTCTGCAGCTGCGAAAGGCATCCCAAGGGGAGCGCAAAAGTGCCGCAACTTGGCTGCCACCACTGATATTTCCATGAGACCATCCCGAACCATAGGCTGATTTTCCTTCCTAGGGTTAAGGTTTGAGTTACGCCTAGGGTAAGAGTTCTATTAACCAGAAAGACCTGAGTTCCAAGAACACAGCAGCTGCGAAGGACTAGCCAAGAAGAGCGCAAAAGTACCACAACATGCCTGCGTCGACAGCTTTTTCCTTGGGGACATGCCTAATTCCTGGCTGATTTGCCTTTCTCGTCTTAGGGTTGGGGTTCGGCCTAGGGCTAGGACTTTTTAAATCAGGAAGCCCTGAGTTCCAGGCACACTGGAGCTGTGAAAGGCATCCAAAAGGGAGTGCAAAAGTGCCACAACATGGCTGCTTTCACGGCTTTTTCCTTGGCAAGAAGCCTAACACCAGGCTGATTTCCCTTCCCAGGGTTACTGTAAGGCTTAGGCCTAGGGCTAGGATTTCTAAAACTAGGAAGCCCTTACTTCCAGGCTCACTGCAGCTGTTCAAGGCATCCCAAGGGGAGTACAAAAGTGCAACAACATGGCAGCTTTCACAGCTTTTTCCTTGGCACCATCCCTATACCTAGGCTGATTTATCTGCCTAGAGTTAGGGTTAGGCTTCAGCCTAGGTCTTGGAGTTTTTTAACCAGGAAGCCCTGAGTTCCAGGCTTACTGCATCTGCCAAAGGCATCCCAAAGGGAGTGCAGAAGTGCCACAACATGGCTGCTTTCACGGCTTTTCCCTTAGGAAGAACCCTAATACCCGGCTGATTTACCTTCCTAGGGTTACTGTTAGGCTTAGGCCTAGGACTTTTAAAACCAGGAAGCCCTGGGCTCCAGGCACTCTGCAGCTGCGAAAGGCATCCCAAGGGGAGCGCAAAAGTGACACAACTTGGCTGCCACCACTGATATTTCCATGAGACCATCCCGAACCATAGGCTGATTTTCCTTCCTAGGGTTAAGGTTTGAGTTTCGCCTAGGGTAAGGTTTCTATTAACCAGAAAGCCCTGAGTTCCAAGAACACAGCAGCTGCGAAGGACTAGCCAAGAAGAGCGCAAAAGTACCACAACGTGCCTGCCTCCACAGCTTTTTCCTTGGGGACATGCCTAATTCCTGGCTGATTTGCCTTTCTCGTCTTAGGTTTGGGGTTCGGCCTAGGGCTAGGATTTTTTTAACTAGGAAGCCCTGAGTTCCATGCTTACTGCATCTGCCTAAAGCCTCCCAAAGGGAGTGCAGAAGTGCCACAACATGGCTGCTTTCACGGCTTTTCCCTTAGGAAGAACCCTAATACGCGACTGATTTACCTTTTAGGGTTACTGTTAGGCTTAGGCCTAGGACTTTTAAAACCAGGAAGCCCTGGGCTCCAGGCACATGCAGCTGTTCAAGGCATCCCAAGAGGGCTGCAGAAGTGACACAACTTGGCTGCCTCTGCTGCTATTCTCATGAGACCATCCCGGATCATAGGCTGATTTTCCTTCCTAGGGTTAAGTTTTGAGTTACGCCTCGGGTAAGGGTTCTATTAACCAGAAAGTCCTGAGTTCCAAGAACACAGCAGCTGCAAAGGACTACCCAAGAAGAGCGCAAAAGTACCACAACGTGCCTGCCTCCACAGCTTTTTCCTTGGGGACATGCCTAATTCCTGGCTGATTTGCCTTTCTCGTCTTAGGGTTGGGGTTCGGCCTAGGGCTAGGATTTTTAAAATCAGGAAGCCCTGAGCTCCAGGCACACTGGAGCTGTGAAAGGTATCCAAAAAGGAGTGCAAAAGTGCCACAACATGGTTGCTTTCACGACTTTTTCCTTGGCAAGAAGATTAACACCAGGCTGATTTGCCTTTCTCGTCTTAGGGTTGGGGTTCGGCCTAGGGCTAGGATTTTTAAAATCAGGAAGCCCTGAGTTCCAGGCACACTGGAGCTGTGAAAGGTATCCAAAAGGGAGTGCAAAAGTGCCACAACATGGTTGCTTTCACGACTTTTTCCTTGGCAAGAAGATTAACACCAGGCTGATTTCCCTTCCCAGGGTTACTGTAAGGCTTAGGCCTAGGGCTAGGATTTTTAAAACTAGGAAGCCCTTAGATCCAGGCACACTGCAGCTGTTCAAGTCATCCCAAGGGGAGTACAAAAGTGCAACAACATGGCAGCTTTCACAGCTTTTTCCTTGGCACCATCCCTATACCTAGGCTGATTTATCTGCCTAGGGTTAGGGTTAGGGTTCAGCCTAGGGCTTGGAGTTTTTTAACCAGGAAGCCCTGAGTTCCAGGCTTACTGCATCTGCCAAAGGCATCCCAAAGGGAGTGCAAAAGTGCCACAACATGGCTGCTTTCACAGCTTTTCCCTTAGGAAGAACCCTAATACCCGGCTGATTTACCTTCCTAGGGTTACTGTTAGGCTTAGGCCTAGGACTTTTAAAACCAGGAAGCCCTGGGCTCCAGGCACACTGCAGCTGTTAAGGGCATCCCAAGAGGGCCGCAGAAGTGACACGACTTGGCTGCCTCTGCTGCTATTCTCATGAGACCATCCCGAACCATAGGCTGATTTTCCTTCCTAGGGTTAAGGTTTGACTTACGCCTAGGGTAAGGGTTCTATTAACCAGAAAGCCCTGAGTTCCAAGAACACAGCAGCTGCGAAGGACTACCCAAGAAGAGCGCAAAAGTACCACAACGTGCCTGCCTCCACAGCTTTTTCCTTGGGGACATGCCTAATTCCTGGCTGATTTGCCTTTCTCGTCTTAGGGTTGGGGTTCGGCCTAGGGCTAGGATTTTTTTTACCTAGGAAGCCCTGAGTTCCAGGCTTACTGCATCTGCAAACGACATCCCAAAGGGAGTGCAGAAGTGCCACAACATGGCTGCTTTCACGGCTTTTCCCTTAGGAAGAACCCTAATACGCGGCTGATTTACCTTCCTAGGGTTACTGTTAGGCTTAGGCCTAGGACTTTTAAAACCAGGAAGCCCTGGGCTCCAGGCACACTGCAGCTGATAAAGGCATCCCAAGGGGTGTACAAAAGTGATACAACATGGCAGCTTCCACAGCTTTTTCCTTGCCACCATCCCTATACCTAGGTTGATTTATCTGACTTGGGTTAGGGTTAGGCTTCAGCCTAGGGCTTGGAGTTTTTTAACCAGGAAGCCCTGAGTTCCAGGCTTACTGCATCTGCCAAAGGCATCCCAAAGGGAGTGCAGAAGTGCCACAACATGGCTGCTTGCACGGCCTTCCCCTTAAGAAGAACCCTAATACCCAGCTGATTTACCTTCCTAGGGTTACTGTTAGGCTTAGGCCTAGGACTTTTAAAACCAGGAAGCCCTGGTCTCCAGGCACACTGCAGCTGCGAAAGGCATCCCAAGGGGAGCGCAAAAGTGACACAACTTGGCTGCCACCACTGATATTTCCATGAGACCATCCCGAACCATAGTCTGATTTTCCTTCCTAGGGTTAAGGTTTGAGTTACGCCTAGGGTAAGAGTTCTATTAACCAGAAAGCCCTGAGTTCCAAGAACACAGCAGCTGCGAAGGACTAGCCAAGAAGAGCGCAAAAGTACCACAACATGCCTGCCTCCACAGCTTTTTCCTTGGGGACATGCCTAATTCCTGGCTGATTTGCCTTTCTCGTCTTAGGGTTGGGGTTCGGCCTAGGGCTAGGATTTTTTTAACTAGGAAGCCCTGAGTTCCAGGCTTACTGCATCTGCCAAAGGCATCCCAAAGGGAGTGCAGAAGTGCCACAACATGGCTGCTTTCACGGCTTTTCCCTTAGGAAGAACCCTAATACGCGGCTGATTTACCTTCCTAGGGTTACTGTTAGGCTTAGGCCTAGGACTTTTAAAACTAGGAAGCCCTTAGATCCAGGCACACGGCAGCTGTTCAAGGCATCCCAAGGGGAGTACTAAAGTACCACAACATGGCAGCTTTCACAGCTTTTTCCTTGGCACCATCCCTATACATATGCTGATTTATCTGCCTAGGGTTAGGGTTAGGGTTCAGCCTAGGGCTTGGAGTTTTTTAACCAGGAAGCCCTGAGTTCCAGGCTTACTGCATCTGCAAAATGCATCCCAAAGGGAGTGCAAAAGTGCCACAACATGGCTGCTTTCACGGCTTTTCCCTTAGGAAGAACCCTAATACGCGGCTGATTTACCTTCCTAGGGTTACTGTTAGGCTTAGGCCTAGGACTTTTAAAACCAGGAAGCCCTGGGCTCCAGGCACTCTGCAGCTGCGAAAGGCATCCCAAGGGGAGCGCAAAAGTGCCGCAACTTGGCTGCCACCACTGATATTTCCATGAGACCATCCCGAACCATAGGCTGATTTTCCTTCCTAGGGTTAAGGTTTGAGTTACGCCTAGGGTAAGAGTTCTATTAACCAGAAAGACCTGAGTTCCAAGAACACAGCAGCTGCGAAGGACTACCCAAGAAGAGCGCAAAAGTACCACAACGTGCCTGCCTCCACAGCTTTTTCCTTGGGGACATGCCTAATTCCTGGCTGATTTGCCTTTCTCGTCTTAGGTTTGGGGTTCGGCCTAGGGCTAGGATTTTTTTAACTAGGAAGCCCTGAGTTCCATGCTTACTGCATCTGCCTAAAGCCTCCCAAAGGGAGTGCAGAAGTGCCACAACATGGCTGCTTTCACGGCTTTTCCCTTAGGAAGAACCCTAATACGCGACTGATTTACCTTCCTAGGGTTACTGTTAGGCTTAGGCCTAGGACTTTTAAAACCAGGAAGCCCTGGGCTCCAGGCACATGCAGCTGTTCAAGGCATCCCAAGAGGGCTGCAGAAGTGACACAACTTGGCTGCCTCTGCTGCTATTCTCATGAGACCATCCCGGATCATAGGCTGATTTTCCTTCCTAGGGTTAAGTTTTGAGTTACGCCTCGGGTAAGGGTTCTATTAACCAGAAAGTCCTGAGTTCCAAGAACACAGCAGCTGCAAAGGACTACCCCAGAAGAGCGCAAAAGTACCACAACGTGCCTGCCTCCACAGCTTTTTCCTTGGGGACATGCCTAATTCCTGGCTGATTTGCCTTTCTCGTCTTAGGGTTGGGGTTCGGCCTAGGGCTAGGATTTTTTTAACTAGGAAGCCCTGAGTTCCAGGCTTACTGCATCTGCCAAAGGCATCCCAAAGGGAGTGCAGAAGTGCCACAACATGGCTGCTTTCACGGCTTTTCCCTTAGGAAGAACCCTAATACGCGGCTGATTTACCTTCCTAGGGTTACTGTTAGGCTTAGGCCTAGGACTTTTAAAACCAGGAAGCCCTGGGCTCCAGGCACACTGCAGCTGCGAAAGGCATCCCAAGGGGAGCGCAAAAGTGACACAACTTGGCTGCCACCACTGATATTTCCATGAGACCATCCCGAACCATAGGCTGATTTTCCTTCCTAGGGTTAAGGTTTGAGTTACGCCTGGGGTAAGGGTTCTATTAACCAGAAAGCCCTGAGTTCCAAGAACACAGCAGCTGCGAAGGACTTCCCAAGAAGAGCGCAAAAGTACCACAACGTGCCTGCCTCCACAGCTTTTTCCTTGGGGACATGCCTAATTCCTGGCTGATTTGCCTTTCTCGTCTTAGGGTTGGGGTTTGGCCTAGGGCTAGGATTTTTTTAACTAGGAAGCCCTGAGTTCCAGGCTTACTTCATCTGCCAAAAGCAACCCAAAGGGAGTGCAAAAGTGCCACAACATGGCTGCTTTCACGGCTTTTCCCTTAGGAAGAACCCTAATACGCGGCTGATTTACCTTCCTAGGGGTTACTGTTAGGCTTAGGCCTAGGACTTCTAAAACCAGGAAGCCCTGGGCTCCAGGCACACTGCAGCTGCGAAAGGCATCCCAAGGGGAGTACAAAAGTGCAACAACATGGCAGCTTCCACAGCTTTTTCCTTGCCACCATCCCTATACCTAGGCTGATTTATCTGACTAGGGTTAGGGTTAGGCTTCAGCCTAGGGCTTGGAGTTTTTTAACCAGGAAGCCCTGAGTTCCAGGCTTACTGCATCTGCCAAAGGCATCCCAAAGGGAGTGCAGAAGTGCCACAACATGGCTGCTTTCACGGCTTTTCCCTTAGGAAGAACCCTAATACGCGGCTGATTTACCTTCCTAGGGTTACTGTTAGGCTTAGGCCTAGGACTTTTAAAACCAGGACGCCCTGGGCTCCAGGCACTCTGCAGCTGCGAAAGGCATCCCAAGGGGAGCGCAAAAGTGACACAACTTGGCTGCCACCACTGATATTTCCATGAGACCATCCCGAACCATAGGCTGATTTTCCTTCCTAGGGTTAAGGTTTGAGTTACGCCTAGGGTAAGGGTTCTATTAACCAGAAAGCCCTGAGTTCCAAGAACACAGCAGCTGCGAAGGACTACCCAAGAAGAGCGCAAAAGTACCACAACATGCCTGCGTCGATAGCTTTTTCCTTGGGGACATGCCTAATTCCTGGCTGATTTGCCTTTCTCGTCTTAGGGTTGGGGTTCGGCCTAGGGCTAGGATTTTTTTAACTAGGAAGCCCTGAGTTCCAGGCTTACTTCATCTGCCAAAAGCATCCCAAAGGGAGTGCAGAAGTGCCACAACATGGCTGCTTTCACGGCTTTTTCCTTAGGAAGAACCTTAATACGCGGCTGATTTACCTTCCTAGGGTTACTGTTAGGCTTAGGCCTAGGAC
Organism: Ammospiza maritima maritima; assembly: GCA_036010785.1. Lineage (NCBI taxonomy): Eukaryota > Metazoa > Chordata > Aves > Passeriformes > Passerellidae > Ammospiza > Ammospiza maritima. The sequence continues at coordinate 6,960,300 of CM069694.1, forward strand.
TTTTAAAACCAGGAAGCCCTGGGCTCCAGGCACATGCAGCTGCGAAAGGCATCCCAAGAGGGCCGCCGAAGTGACACAACTTGGCTGCCTCTGCTTCTATTCTCATGAGACCATCCTGAACCATAGGCTGATTTTCCTTCCTAGGGTTAAAGTTTGAGTTACTCCTCGGGTAAGGGTTCTATTAACCAGAAAGCCCTGAGTTCCAAGAACACAGCTGCTGCGAAGGACTACCCAAGAAGAGCGCAAAAGTACCACAACGTGCCTGCCTCCACAGCTTTTTCTTTGGGGACATGCCTAATTCCTGGCTGATTTGCCTTTCTCGTCTTAGGGTTGGGGTTCGGCCTAGGGCTAGGATTTTTAAAATCAGGAAGCCCTGAGTTCCAGGCATACTGGAGCTTTGAAAGGCATCCCAAAGGGAGTGCAAAAGTGCCACAACATGGCTGCTTTCCCGGCTTTTTCCTTGGCAAGAAGCCTAACACCAGGCTGATTTATCTTCCTAGGGTTACTGTAAGGCTTAGGCCTAGGGCTAGGATTTTTAAAACTAGGAAGCCCTTAGCTCCAGGCACACTGCAGCTGTTCAAGGCATCCCAAGAGGGCCGCAGAAGTGACACAACTTGGCTGCCTCTGCTGCTATTCTCATGAGTCCATCCCGAACCATAGGCTGATTTTCCTTCCTTGGGTGAGGGTTAGAGTTACGCCTAGGGTTAGTGTTTTTTTAACCAGAAAGCCCTGAGTTCCAAGAACACAGCAGCTGCCAAGGACTACCCAAGAGGAGGGGAAAAGTGCCACAACATGGCTGCCTCCAGCGCATTTTCCTTGGGACCATCATTGAACCTAGGCTGATTTACTTGCCTCCAGTTGCACCTATGGTCACGCCAAGAGAAAGGGATTTTAAATCAGTAAACCCTGAGCTCCAGACCCAGTGCAGCTGCAAAAGGCTTCCCAAGGGCAGCCAAAAATTGCCTCAACATGCTCCTTCCAGTGCTTTTTTCCTTGGGAACATCCCTATACCCAGGCTGATTTATCTGCCTAGGGTTAGGGTTAGGGTTCAGCCTAGAGATAGGATTTTTTCAAACAGGAAGCCCTGAATTCCAGGCACACTGCAGCTGTTAAAGGCAGTGTTCTACGTCAACCGCAACTTAGTCTGAAATAAATGCTTTTTCCCTGAGAGCATCTGAGAGGTTTGCATGAAGCACTGATATCTGACATTTGCAATTTTGAATAGGAGAGGAGAAAGAAAATGGGAAGAAGTTTTTAATTTTAGTGGTTTCAATGTTAATTTCCGTACACTTTTTCAAAACTTGTCAGCTCAAATGCCCATCAACATCTTTTAGTCATCTGTAAGTCAGTATTCATATAAAATGTGCTTCAAATCAAAAGAATTTCAAATTTGCACTCCAAATTTCTATGCCTAGATTTATGATTTCCTACACATATTAGATGAAAGGAAGGCCTTTTTTACTGTGGGAGTGCTGGAACACTGGAACAGGTTGCCCAGGGAAGTTGTGGGTGTCCCATCCCTGAAAGTATTCAAGGTCAGCTTGGACGGGGCTTGGAGCAGCAACAAAGGAGAAGCTTGATGGTAGAGAAACAAAGTTGGACTATAGAAGAAACTGGGATTGAAGTATAGGAGCAAGTTTTCTCTCAGCTCTTGGGGTAAATTCAAAGTTGTACAAAATGACATTTATCTGTGCTATTCACTACTGTAACAGAAATGTTCATGAAAACTGTACAGAAGATAGCAAATTTTAAAAGAGATAAGAATTACAGCATAAAATCCATGGGATGGGTTACAACATGAGACACTCTCTAAGAGAAAATCTCTGTGTTTCAGCACTTCATCATGGTAAGATTTCATGAAGTGCCAAAGAAGGCGGCAAAATATCATTCGGGACGTTATTTCCTGGAATTCAGCCTGGCCATTAGTAGGAACTGGGTTTGACCACATCATGTAGATATACCACACACACTTTCCCTTCACTGAAAAATGACTGTTTCCAACGAAGAAGCAATTGACGATCAAAATTGATTGAAAGCATCTTAAACATGTCAAGTATTTCATTGTAGATGATCTGTGATCCAAATGCTTCTTCCACCTTCGAGAGGGACAGAACAATTCTTCCATATCATGATGGTTTAAAATTGTATCAACCAATGTTTTCTGCTGAAAAGATAGCATCTATTTTTTTCTATTTTTGGAAGAAAATATTCCTAGACATACAACAGGTGAGAACTAAGTAATTTTAAAGAAACAAATGAAAAGAAAATATTCTGTAAATAGAATGAAATGAAAAGCTGTGTTTTAAATAGGAGCTAAATATGAAACAGAATTTTTGTACCAGGCATTTGAATTACTGCACCAGCTCTTTTGCCCATCAAGAGAGGCGTTTAGCATTTCAGTCTTTTCCAAGGTGTTCATGATCTGCTATGCTGATCTCTGTGTGTGCCTAGGTGTGTGTGGAAGGGGGGGCATGTGAAGGGGAGTGTGTATGTTTGCTTTACAATTGTTGTGGCAGATTCATGCCTCAGCTCCACATTTTGTTTTAGAAAGGTCACACAGAGTGGATGTGAAGTTTACTATCAACAAGAGATCAATTCCCAAATCATCCATTTCACTCTACCTTATAAATCATGTGCTTTGTTGCATATTTTATCAAATCTACTTTCAAGCCAGATGGAGGAAGGAGGATGTGGCAATCCCTCCACCATCTTGCAACTTTTATGCAAGTAGGTTTTCAAGAAAATCATCATTTCTCTTGGAAATATGTCTGGAACAGGCATGATGGTAGTGTCAACCTGTTGGAGTTTTTGTTGCTGGAAGAAGTTATACAAAAGGATTGGTTTTTACATTGACCAGTTACTGAATCAAGCTCAGGAATACATTGGAAATTCAACTGGGGCTTCCTTTCCCCGGCAGACTACTTCTAGAACGAGCTTGTACACTGAAGCTTACTCTTTTGCCCTCTTTTTGTTTCTTTCCTATTTTCTTGGCTTCTTTGCCACTCTCTAGACAATTTTGGAACTTTTTTCCCAACTCAAATGGTTTCAATAGTCTGATTGTGATCATACATTTTTACAAGGAGTTTTTAAAATCTTTCCTCCAGTTAAGAAAGTCAAGGACTTAGGTCTTTTTCTTCCCTTATCAATATTGCAATGAAATTGATAAGTAAAGACCAACTCTTTCTTTTTGTTTTTAACCCAAGCAGATAATTCCCATCCATTCATCCATTTGGTGGACCAATAGTTGCCATTCTGATGGAAGTTGTCACTTCTTAACAGTAGGCATTCTGTGACTATGTTGACAGCACTTTGGGTGAAGATCCTAACTGGTCTTAGATACACATAGGGAGAAATTTGCTCAGCCAGTGTCAGTCTTAAGCATGCGTATCAGAAGATCTTTCTAGAGCTGGGAATTTTCCCATGAAAGGGATTCAGTTAGGGAAGAGACACTTGCCCCAGAGGTTTACATTCTTCTTGAAGACTGCTTAAGGAACTTAGATGCCATGTCCATTTGGATCTGTGTCTGCACAGAACTTTGTCATGCCAGTGCTTGAAATGCATCTTGAAGAGAATTCACTAGCACAGAATGAATGAGAGTGGAAGGGGTTGGTGGGGCTAACCAGGCCCAACCCCCCTGCCTAAACCAGGATACCTAGAGCCTCTTGCCCAGGATTCTATCTGGGTGTACTTTTAATGTCTTCAAAGATCCAGGCTCCACAATCTTTCTGGGCAGTCTGTGCCGTGGTTCACTCACCCTCACAGTAAAGAATCATTTCCTGATGTTCCTGTATTTCAGTGTGTGCCCACTGCCTCTTGTCTTTTCACTCAGCATCACTGAAAAGACACTGATTCCCTCCCCTTTGCACTATTGCTTCCATATGGATGTGTGCTGCCATGTAGAGATATGTCAAAAACCTCCCTGAAGCCCAGGCAGATAATATTCCCTTCATCTACCAGTCAAGTTAATTCATCAGAGGAGTTTAAAGTTATGTTCAGCATGAAATGCCCCTGAAAAATCATGCTAACTACATTATTGTGTCGTCTTTCATGTGCCTGGCAAGGTTTTCCAGGAAGAGCTGCTTCATCAACTTCCTGGGTATAAAAAAGAGGCTGGCTGGTTTGTACGATTGCGAGTCCTCCTAAATGTCTTTTTTGAAGATGAGTGTAATTTGCTTACATCCAGTCCTTAGACTCTCTTGTCGTCTACATCTTAGCAAAAAGCTTTTCTACTATGTCTGGAGAGGAGAAATTGTGCCAGCACAGAAAACATCTCCTATCGTGTTCTAGACGTTGCACGGAGGTGTGCCGAGTGTTTGGCATGAAGAAAAGAAAAGTTGTCCAAAACAGCTTCCAATCGAATGTTCATGTGATTGGAAAAGTCAGGAGAGTGCAAAGGTACTGTTTTCTATCAGTTGGCAAGCTGCGCACACAATCCCAGTGTTGTACAGCTTCCTTCTTCACCTTTCCGAAGGTGCCGCTCTCTCCGGCTCCCGGAGGCGAAGAAGCGGCTTCTTCGCGCAAAGACGATTGTGCCGCTCACTGTGCACTCCTTAGCGCGGCTTCTGCCGAAAGACGCCCGGGAGCGGCTCTTAGCTCCGGACAGCATCGTACCTTCGTCTTTAGTGTCTCTTCCCGTCTACATCTTAGCAAAAAGCTTTTCCACTATGTCTGGCGAGGAAAAACTGTGCCAGCACAGAAAACATCTCCCATCGTGTTCTAGACGTTGCACGGAGGTGTGCCGAGTGTTTGGCATGAAGAAAAGAAAAGTTGTCCAAAACAGCTTCCAATCGAATGTTCATGTGATTGGAAAAGTCAGGAGAGTGCAAAGGTACTGTTTTCTAGCAGTTGGCAAGCTGCGCACACAATCCCAGTTGTACAGCTTCCTTCTTCACCTTTCCGAAGGTGCCGCTCTCTCCGGCTCCCGGAGGCGAAGAAGCGGCTTCTTCGCGCAAAGACGATTGTGCCGCTCACTGTGCACTCCTTAGCGCGGCTTCTGCCGAAAGACGCCCGGGAGCGGCTCTTAGCTCCGGAGAGCATCGTACCTTCGTCTTTAGCGTCTCTTCTCGTCTACATCTTAGCAAAAAGCTTTTCTACTATGTCTGGCGAGGAAAAACTGTGCCAGCACAGAAAACATCTCCCATCGTGTTCTAGACGTTGCACGGAGGTGTGCCGAGTGTTTGGCATGAAGGAAAGAAAAGTTGTCCAAAACAGCTTCCAATCGAATGTTCATGTGATTGGAAAAGTCAGGAGAGTGCAAAGGTACTGTTTTCTATCAGTTGGCAAGCTGCGCACACAATCCCAGTGTTGTACAGCTTCCTTCTTCACCTTTCCGAAGGTGCCTCTCTCTCCGGCTCCCGGAGGCGAAGAAGCGGCTTCTTCGCGCAAAGACGATTGTGCCGCTCACTGTGCACTCCTTAGCGCGGCTTCTGCCGAAAGACGCCCGGGAGCGGCTCTTTGCTCCGGACAGCATCGTACCTTCGTCTTTAGCGTCTCTTCTCGTCTACATCTTAGCAAAAAGCTTTTCTACTATGTCTGGCGATGAAAAACTGTGCCAGCACAGAAAACATCTCCCATCGTGTTCTAGACGTTGCACGGAGGTGTGCCGAGTGTTTGGCATGAAGGAAAGAAAAGTTGTCCAAAACAGCTTCCAATCGAATGTTCATGTGATTGGAAAAGTCAGGAGAGTGCAAAGGTACTGTTTTCTAGCAGTTGGCAAGCTGCGCACACAATCCCAGTGTTGTACAGCTTCCTTCTTCACCTTTCCGAAGGTGCCGCTCTCTCCGGCTCCCGGAGGCGAAGAAGCGGCTTCTTCGCGCAAAGACGATTGTGCCGCTCACTGTGCACTCCTTAGCGCGGCTTCTGCCGAAAGACGCCCGGGAGCAGCTCTTAGCTCCGGAGAGCATCGTACCTTCGTCTTTAGCGTCTCTTCTCGTCTACATCTTAGCAAAAAGCTTTTCCACTATGTCTGGCGAGGAAAAACTGTGCCAGCACAGAAAACATCTCCCATCGTGTTCTAGACGTTGCACGGAGGTGTGCCGAGTGTTTGGCATGAAGGAAAGAAAAGTTGTCCAAAACAGCTTCCAATCGAATGTTCATGTGATTGGAAAAGTCAGGAGAGTGCAAAGGTACTGTTTTCTATCAGTTGGCAAGCTGCGCACACAATCCCAGTGTTGTACAGCTTCCTTCTTCACCTTTCCGAAGGTGCCGCTCTCTCCGGCTCCCGGAGGCGAAGAAGCGGCTTCTTCGCGCAAAGACGATTGTGCCGCTCACTGTGCACTCCTTAGCGCGGCTTCTGCCGAAAGACGCCCGGGAGCGGCTCTTTGCTCCGGAGAGCATCGTACCTTCGTCTTTAGCGTCTCTTCTCGTCTACATCCTAGCAAAAAGCTTTTCTACTATGTCTGGCGAGGAAAAACTGTGCCAGCACAGAAAACATCTCCCATCGTGTTCTAGACGTTGCACGGAGGTGTGCCGAGTGTTTGGCATGAAGGAAAGAAAAGTTGTCCAGAACAGCTTCCAATCGAATGTTCATGTGATTGGAAAAGTCAGGAGAGTGCAAAGGTACTGTTTTCTATCAGTTGGCAAGCTGCGCACACAATCCCAGTGTTGTACAGCTTCCTTCTTCACCTTTCCGAAGGTGCCGCTCTCTCCGGCTCCCGGAGGCGAAGAAGCGGCTTCTTCGCGCAAAGACGATTGTGCCGCTCACTGTGCACTCCTTAGCGCGGCTTCTGCCGAAAGACGCCCGGGAGCAGCTCTTAGCTCCGGAGAGCATCGTACCTTCGTATTTAGCGTCTCTTCCCGTCTACATCTTAGCAAAAAGCTTTTCCACTATGTCTGGCGAGGAAAAACTGTGCCAGCACAGAAAACATCTCCCATCGTGTTCTAGACGTTGCACGGAGGTGTGCCGAGTGTTTGGCATGAAGGAAAGAAAAGTTGCCCAAAACAGCTTCCAATCGAATGTTCATGTGATTGGAAAAGTCAGGAGAGTGCAAAGGTACTGTTTTCTATCAGTTGGCAAGCTGCGCACACAATCCCAGTGTTGTACAGCTTCCTTCTTCACCTTTCCGAAGGTGCCGCTCTCTCCGGCTCCCGGAGGCGAAGAAGCGGCTTCTTCGCGCAAAGACAATTGTGCCGCTCACTGTGCACTCCTTAGCGCGGCTTCTGCCGAAAGACGCCCGGGAGCGGCTCTTAGCTCCGGAGAGCATCGTACCTTCGTATTTAGCGTCTCTTCCCGTCTACATCTTAGCAAAAAGCTTTTCCACTATGTCTGGCGAGGAAAAACTGTGCCAGCACAGAAAACATCTCCCATCGTGTTCTAGACGTTGCACGGAGGTGTGCCGAGTGTTTGGCATGAAGAAAAGAAAAGTTGTCCAAAACAGCTTCCAATCGAATGTTCATGTGATTGCAAAAGTCAGGAGAGTGCAAAGGTACTGTTTTCTATCAGTTGGCAAGCTGCGCACACAATCCCAGTGTTGTACAGCTTCCTTCTTCACCTTTCCGAAGGTGCCGCTCTCTCCAGCTCCCGGAGGCGAAGAAGCGGCTTCTTCGCGCAAAGACGATTGTGCCGCTCACTGTGCACTCCTTAGCGCGGCTTCTGCCGAAAGACGCCCGGGAGCGGCTCTTAGCTCCGGAGAGCATCGTACCTTCGTATTTAGCGTCTCTTCCCGTCTACATCTTAGCAAAAAGCTTTTCCACTATGTCTGGCGAGGAAAAACTGTGCCAGCACAGAAAACATCTCCCATCGTGTTCTAGACGTTGCACGGAGGTGTGCCGAGTGTTTGGCATGAAGGAAAGAAAAGTTGTCCAAAACAGCTTCCAATCGAATGTTCATGTGATTGGAAAAGTCAGGAGAGTGCAAAGGTACTGTTTTCTATCAGTTGGCAAGCTGCGCACACAATCCCAGTGTTGTACAGCTTCCTTCTTCACCTTTCCGAAGGTGCCGCTCTCTCCGGCTCCCGGAGGCGAAGAAGCGGCTTCTTCGCGCAAAGACGATTGTGCCGCTCACTGTGCACTCCTTAGCGCGGCTTCTGCCGAAAGACGCCCGGGAGCGGCTCTTAGCTCCGGAGAGCATCGTACCTTCGTATTTAGCGTCTCTTCCCGTCTACATCTTAGCAAAAAGCTTTTCCACTATGTCTGGCGAGGAAAAACTGTGCCAGCACAGAAAACATCTCCCATCGTGTTCTAGACGTTGCACGGAGGTGTGCCGAGTGTTTGGCATGAAGAAAAGAAAAGTTGTCCAAAACAGCTTCCAATCGAATGTTCATGTGATTGGAAAAGTCAGGAGAGTGCAAAGGTACTGTTTTCTATCAGTTGGCAAGCTGCGCACACAATCCCAGTGTTGTACAGCTTCCTTCTTCACCTTTCCGAAGGTGCCGCTCTCTCCAGCTCCCGGAGGCGAAGAAGCGGCTTCTTCGCGCAAAGACGATTGTGCCGCTCACTGTGCACTCCTTAGCGCGGCTTCTGCCGAAAGACGCCCGGGAGCGGCTCTTAGCTCCGGAGAGCATCGTACCTTCGTATTTAGCGTCTCTTCCCGTCTACATCTTAGCAAAAAGCTTTTCCACTATGTCTGGCGAGGAAAAACTGTGCCAGCACAGAAAACATCTCCCATCGTGTTCTAGACGTTGCACGGAGGTGTGCCGAGTGTTTGGCATGAAGGAAAGAAAAGTTGTCCAAAACAGCTTCCAATCGAATGTTCATGTGATTGGAAAAGTCAGGAGAGTGCAAAGGTACTGTTTTCTATCAGTTGGCAAGCTGCGCACACAATCCCAGTGTTGTACAGCTTCCTTCTTCACCTTTCCGAAGGTGCCGCTCTCTCCGGCTCCCGGAGGCGAAGAAGCGGCTTCTTCGCGCAAAGACGATTGTGCCGCTCACTGTGCACTCCTTAGCGCGACTTCTGCCGAAAGACGCCCGGGAGCAGCTCTTAGCTCCGGAGAGCATCGTACCTTCGTATTTAGCGTCTCTTCCCGTCTACATCTTATCAAAAAGCTTTTCCACTATGTCTGGCGAGGAAAAACTGTGCCAGCACAGAAAACATCTCCCATCGTGTTCTAGACGTTGCACGGAGGTGTGCCGAGTGTTTGGCATGAAGAAAAGAAAAGTTGCCCAAAACAGCTTCCAATCGAATGTTCATGTGATTGGAAAAGTCAGGAGAGTGCAAAGGTACTGTTTTCTATCAGTTGGCAAGCTGCGCACACAATCCCAGTGTTGTACAGCTTCCTTCTTCACCTTTCCGAAGGTGCCGCTCTCTCCGGCTCCCGGAGGCGAAGAAGCGGCTTCTTCGCGCAAAGACGATTGTGCCGCACACTGCGCACTCCTTAGCGCGGCTTCTGCCGAAAGACGCCCGGGAGCGGCTCTTAGCCCCGGAGAGCATCGTACCTACGTCTTTAGCGTCTCTTCTCGTCTACATCTTAGCAAAAAGCTTTTCCACTATGTCTGGCGAGGAAAAACTGTGCCAGCACAGAAAACATCTCCCATCGTGTTCTAGACGTTGCACGGAGGTGTGCCGAGTGTTTGGCATGAAGGAAAGAAAAGTTGTCCAAAACAGCTTCCAATCGAATGTTCATGTGATTGGAAAAGTCAGGAGAGTGCAAAGGTACTGTTTTCTAGCAGTTGGCAAGCTGCGCACACAATCCCAGTGTTGTACAGCTTCCTTCTTCACCTTTCCGAAGGTGCTGCTCTCTCCGGCTCCCGGAGGCGAAGAAGCGGCTTCTTCGCGCAAAGACGATTGTGCCGCTCACTATGCACTCCTTAGCGCGGCTTCTGCCGAAAGACGCCCGGGAGCAGCTCTTAGCTCCGGAGAGCATCGTACCTTCGTCTTTAGAGTCTCTTCTCGTCTACATCTTAGCAAAAAGCTTTTCCACTATGTCTGGCGAGGAAAAACTGTGCCAGCACAGAAAACATCTCCCCTCGTGTTCTAGACGTTGCACGATCCCTATACTTAGGCTGATTTTCCTTCCTCGGGATAGGGATAGGCTTCAGCCTAGGGCTTGGAGTTTTTTAACCAGGAAGCCCTGAGTTCCAGACTTACTGCATCTGCCAAAGGCATCCCAAAGGGAGTGCAGAAGTGCCACAACATGGCTGCTTTCACGGCTTTTCCCTTAGGAAGAACCCTAATACGCGGCTGATTTACCTTCCTAGGGTTACTGTTAGGCTTAGGCCTAGGACTTTTAAAACCAGGAAGCCCTGGCCTCCAGGCACACTGCAGCTGCGAAAGGCATCCCAAGGGGAGCGCAAAAGTGACACAACTTGGCTGCCTCTGCTGCTATTCTCATGAGACCATCCCGAACCATAGGCTGATTTTCCTTCCTAGGGTTAAGGTTTGAGTTACGCCTGGGGTAAGGGTTCTATTAACCAGAAAGCCCTGAGTTCCAAGAACACAACAGCTGCGAAGGACTACCCAAGAAGAGCGCAAAAGTACCACAACATGCCTGCCTCCACAGCTTTTTCCTTGGGGACATGCCTAATTCCTGGCTGATTTGCCTTTCTCGTCTTAGGGTTGGGGTTCAGCCTAGGGCTAGGATTTTTTTACCTAAGAAGGCCTGAGTTCCAGGCTTACTGCATCTGCCAAAGGCATCCCAAAGGGAGTGCAGAAGTGCAACAACACGGCTGCTTTCACGGCTTTCCCCTTAGGAAGAACCCTAATACGCGGCTGATTTACATTCCTAGGGTTACTGTTAGGCTTAGGCTTAGGACTTTTAAAACTAGGAAGCCCTTAGATCCAGGCACACTGCAGCTCTTCACGGCATCCCAAGGGGAGTATTAAAGTACCACAACATGGCAGCTTTCACAGCTTTTTCCTTGGCACCATCCCTAAACCTAGGCTGATTTATCTGCCTAGGGTTAGGGTTAGGCTTCAGCCTAGGGCTTGGAGTTTTTTAACCAGGAAGCCCTGAGTTCCAGGCTTACTGCATCTGCCAAAGGCATCCCAAAGGGAGTGCAGAAGTGCCACAACATGGCTGCTTTCACGGCTTTTCCCTTAGGAAGAACCCTAATACGCGGCTGATTTACCTTCCTAGGGTTACTGTTAGGCTTAGGCCTAGGACTTTTAAAACCAGGATGCCCTGGGCTCCAGGCACATGCAGCTGCGAAAGGCATCCCAAGAGGGCCGCAGAAGTGACACAACTTGGCTGCCTCTGCTTCTATTCTCATGAGACCATCCTGAACCATAGGCTGATTTTCCTTCCTAGGGTTAAGGTTTGAGTTACGCCTCGGGTAAGGGGCTAGTATTTTTAAAACTAGGAAGCCCTTAGATCCAGGCACACTGCAGCTGTTCAAGGCATCCCAAGGGGAGTACAAAAGTGCAACAACATGGCAGCTTTCACAGCTTTTTCCTTGGCACTATCCCTAAACCTAGGCTGATTTATCTGCCTAGGGTTAGGGTTAGGCTTCAGCCTAGGGCTTGGAGTTTTTTAACCAGGAAGCCCTGAGTTCCAGGCTTACTGCATCTGCCAAAGGCATCCCAAAGGGAGTGCAGAAGTGCCACAACATGGCTGCTTTCACAGCTTTTCCCTTAGGAAGAACCCTAATACCTGGCTGATTTACCTTCCTAGGTTTACTGTAAGGCTTAGACCTAGGACTTTTAAAACCAGGAAGCCCTGGGCTTCAGGCACACTGCAGCTGTTAAAGGCATCCGAAGAGGGGCGCAGAAGTGACACATCTTGGCTGCCTCTGCTTCTATTCTCATGAGACCATCCCGAACCATAGGCTGATTTTCCTTCCTAGGGTTAATGTTTGAGTTTCGCCTAGGGTAAGAGGTCTATTAACCAGAAAGACCTGAGTTCCAAGAACACAGCAGCTGCGAAGGACTAGCCAAGAAGAGCGCAAAAGTACCACAACATGCCTGCCTCCACAGCTTTTTCCTTGGGGACATGCCTAATTCCTGGCTGATTTGCCTTTCTCGTCTTAGGGTTGGGGTTCGGCCTAGGGCTAGGATTTTTTTAACTAGGAAGCCCTGAGTGCCATGCTTACTGCATCTGCCAAAGGCATCCCAAAGGGAGTGCAAAAGTGCCACAACATGGCTGCTTTCACAGCTTTTCCCTTAGGAAGAACCCTAATACGCGGTTGATTTACCTTCCTAGGGTTACTGTTAGGCTTAGGCCTAGGACTTTTAAAACCAGGAAGCCCTGGGCTCCAGGCACATGCAGCTGTTAAAGGAATACCAAGAGGGCCGCAGAAGTGACACAACTTGGCTGCCTCTGCTGCTATTCTCATGAGACCATCCCGAACCATAGGCTGATTTTCCTTCCTAGGGTGAAGGTTTGAGTTACGCCTGGGGTAAGGGTTCTATTAACCAGAAAGCCCTGAGTTCCAAGAACACAGCAGCTGCGAAGGACTACCCCAGAAGAGCGCAAAAGTACCACAACGTGCCTGCCTCCACAGCTTTTTCCTTGGGGACATGCCTAATTCCTGGCTGATTTGCCTTTCTCGTCTTAGGGTTGGGGTTCGGCCTAGGGCTAGGATTTTTTTAACTAGGAAGCCCTGAGTTCCAGGCTTACTGCATCTGCCAAAGGCATCCCAAAGGGAGTGCAGAAGTGCCACAACATGGCTGCTTTCACGGCCTTCCCCTTAAGAAGAACCCTAATACCCAGCTGATTTACCTTCCTAGGGTTACTGTTAGGCTTAGGCCTAGGACTTTTAAAACCAGGAAGCCCTGGGCTCCAGGCACACTGCAGCTGCGAAAGGCATCCCAAGGGGAGCGCAAAAGTGACACAACTTGGCTGCCACCACTGATATTTCCATGAGACCATCCCGAACCATAGGCTGATTTTCCTTCCTAGGGTTAAGGTTTGAGTTACGCCTAGGGTAAGTGTTCTATTAACCAGAAAGCCCTTATTTCCAAGAACACTGCAGCTGAGAAGGACTACCCAAGAAGAGCGCAAAAGTACCACAACATGCCTGCCTCCACAGCTTTTTCCTTGGGGACATGCCTAATTCCTGGCTGATTTGCCTTTCTCGTCTTAGGGTTGGGGTTCGGCCTAGGGCTAGGACTTTTAAAATCAGGAAGCCCTGAGTTCCAGGCACACTGGAGCTGTGAAAGACATCCAAAAGGGAGTGCAAAAGTGCCACAACATGGTTGCTTTCACGGCTTTTTCCTTGGCAAGAAGCCTAACACCAGGCTGATATCCCTTGCCAGGGTTACTAGGCTTAGGTCTAGGGCTAGGATTTTTAAAACTAGGAAGCCCTTAGATCCAGGCACACTGCAGCTGTTCAACGCATCCCAAGGGGAGTACAAAAGTGCAACAACATGGCAGCTTTCACAGCTTTTTCCTTGGCACTATCCCTATACCTAGGCTGATTTATCTGCCTAGGGTTAGGGTTAGGCTTCAGCCTAGGGCTTGGAGTTTTTTAACCAGGAAGCCCTGAGTTCCAGGCTTACTGCATCTGCCAAAGGCATCCCAAAGGGAGTGCAAAAGTGCCACAACTTGGCTGCCTCTGCTTCTATTCTCATGAGACCATCCCGAACCATAGGCTGATTTTCCTTCCTAGGGTTAATGTTTGAGTTTCGCCTAGGGTAAGAGGTCTATTAACCAGAAAGCCCTGAGTTCCAAGAACACAGCAGCTGCGAAGGACTACCCAAGAAGAGCGCAAAAGTACCACAACGTGCCTGCCTCCACAGCTTTTTCCTTGGGGACATGCCTAATTCCTGGCTGATTTGCCTTTCTCGTCTTAGGCTTGGGGTTCGGCCTAGGGCTAGGATTTTTTTAACTAGGAAGCCCTGAGTTCCAGGCTTACTGCATCTGCCAAAGGCATCCCAAAGGGAGTGCAAAAGTGCCACAACATGGCTGCTTTCACAGCTTTTCCCTTAGGAAGAACCCTAATACGCGGTTGATTTACCTTCCTAGGGTTACTGTTAGGCTTAGGCCTAGGACTTTTAAAACCAGGAAGCCCTGGGCTCCAGGCACATGCAGCTGTTAAAGGAATACCAAGAGGGCCGCAGAAGTGACACAACTTGGCTGCCTCTGCTGCTATTCTCATGAGACCATCCCGAACCATAGGCTGATTTTCCTTCCTAGGGTGAAGGTTTGAGTTACGCCTGGGGTAAGGGTTCTATTAACCAGAAAGCCCTGAGTTCCAAGAACACAGCAGCTGCGAAGGACTACCCCAGAAGAGCGCAAAAGTACCACAACGTGCCTGCCTCCACAGCTTTTTCCTTGGGGACATGCCTAATTCCTGGCTGATTTGCCTTTCTCGTCTTAGGGTTGGGGTTCGGCCTAGGGCTAGGATTTTTTTAACTAGGAAGCCCTGAGTTCCAGGCTTACTGCATCTGCCAAAGGCATCCCAAAGGGAGTGCAGAAGTGCCACAACATGGCTGCTTTCACGGCCTTCCCCTTAAGAAGAACCCTAATACCCAGCTGATTTACCTTCCTAGGGTTACTGTTAGGCTTAGGCCTAGGACTTTTAAAACCAGGAAGCCCTGGGCTCCAGGCACACTGCAGCTGCGAAAGGCATCCCAAGGGGAGCGCAAAAGTGACACAACTTGGCTGCCACCACTGATATTTCCATGAGACCATCCCGAACCATAGGCTGATTTTCCTTCCTAGGGTTAAGGTTTGAGTTACGCCTAGGGTAAGTGTTCTATTAACCAGAAAGCCCTTATTTCCAAGAACACTGCAGCTGAGAAGGACTACCCAAGAAGAGCGCAAAAGTACCACAACATGCCTGCCTCCACAGCTTTTTCCTTGGGGACATGCCTAATTCCTGGCTGATTTGCCTTTCTCGTCTTAGGGTTGGGGTTCGGCCTAGGGCTAGGACTTTTAAAATCAGGAAGCCCTGAGTTCCAGGCACACTGGAGCTGTGAAAGACATCCAAAAGGGAGTGCAAAAGTGCCACAACATGGTTGCTTTCACGGCTTTTTCCTTGGCAAGAAGCCTAACACCAGGCTGATATCCCTTGCCAGGGTTACTGTTAGGCTTAGGCCTAGGGCTAGGATTTTTAAAACTAGGAAGCCCTTAGATCCAGGCACACTGCAGCTGTTCAACGCATCCCAAGGGGAGTACAAAAGTGCAACAACATGGCAGCTTTCACAGCTTTTTCCTTGGCACTATCTCTATACCTATGCTGATTTATCTGCCTAGGGTTAGGGTTAGGCTTCAGCCTAGGGCTTGGAGTTTTTTAACCAGGAAGCCCTGAGTTCCAGGCTTACTGCATCTGCCAAAGGCATCCCAAAGGGAGTGCAAAAGTGCCACAACATGGCTGCTTTCACAGCTTTTCCCTTAGGGAGAACCGTAATACCTGGCTGATTTACCTTCCTAGGGTTACTGTTAGGCTTAGACCTAGGACTTTTAAAACCAGGAAACCCTGGGCTTCAGGCACACTGCAGCTGTTAAAGGCATCCCAAGAGGGCCGCAGAAGTGACACAACTTGGCTGCCTCTGCTTCTATTCTCATGAGACCATCCCGAACCATAGGCTGATTTTCCTTCCTAGGGTTAATGTTTGAGTTTCGCCTAGGGTAAGAGGTCTATTAACCAGAAAGCCCTGAGTTCCAAGAACACAGCAGCTGCGAAGGACTAGCCAAGAAGAGCGCAAAAGTACCACAACGTGCCTGCCTCCACAGCTTTTTCCTTGGGGACATGCCTAATTCCTGGCTGATTTGCCTTTCTCGTCTTACGGTTGGGGTTCGGCCTAGGGCTAGGATTTTTTTAACTAGGAAGCCCTGAGTTCCAGGCTTACTGCATCTGCCAAAGGCATCCCAAAGGGAGTGCAGAAGTGCCACAACATGGCTGCTTTCACGGCCTTCCCCTTAAGAAGAACCCTAATACCCAGCTGATTTACCTTCCTAGGGTTACTGTTAGGCTTAGGCCTAGGACTTTTAAAACCAGGAAGCCCTGGGCTCCAGGCACTCTGCAGCTGCGAAAGGCATCCCAAGGGGAGCGCAAAAGTGACACAACTTGGCTGCCACCACTGATATTTCCATGAGACCATCCCGAACCATAGGCTGATTTTCCTTCCTAGGGTTAAGGTTTGAGTTACGCCTGGGGTAAGTGTTCTATTAACCAGAAAGCCATGAGTTCCAAGAACACAGCAGCTGCGAAGGACTACCCAAGAAGAGCGCAAAAGTACCACAACATGCCTGCCTCCACAGCTTTTTCCTTGGGGACATGCCTAATTCCTGGCTCATTTGCCTTTCTCGTCTTAGGGTTGGGGTTTGGCCTAGGGCTAGGATTTTTTTAACTAGGAAGCCCTGAGTTCCAGGCTTACTGCATCTGCCAAAGGCATCCCAAAGGGAGTGCAGAAGTGCCACAACATGGCTGCTTTCACGGCCTTCCCCTTAAGAAGAACCCTAATACCCAGCTGATTTACCTTCCTAGGGTTACTGTTAGGCTTAGGCTTAGGACTTTTAAAACCAGGAAGCCCTGGTCTCCAGGCACACTGCAGCTGCGAAAGGCATCCCAAGGGGAGCGCAAAAGTGACACAACTTGGCTGCCACCACTGATATTTCCATGAGACCATCCCGAACCATAGGCTGATTTTCCTTCCTAGGGTTAAGGTTTGAGTTACGCCTAGGGTAAGTGTTCTATTAACCAGAAAGCCCTTATTTCCAAGAACACTGCAGCTGCGAAGGACTAGCCAAGAAGAGCGCAAAAGTACCACAACATGCCTGCCTCCACAGCTTTTTCCTTTGGGACATGCCTAATTCCTGGCTGATTTGCCTTTCTCGTCTTAGGGTTGGGGTTCGGCCTAGGGCTAGGATTTTTTTAACTAGGAAGCCCTGAGTTCCAGGCTTACTGCATCTGCCAAAGGCATCCCAAAGGGAGTGCAGAAGTGCCACAACATGGCTGCTATCACGGCTTTTCCCCTAGGAAGAACCCTAATACGCGGCTGACTTACCTTCCTAGGGTTACTGTTAGGCTTAGGCCTAGGACTTTTAAAACCAGGAAGCCCTGGGCTCCAGGCACACTGCAGCTGCGAAAGGCATCCCAAGGGGAGCGCAAAAGTGACACAACTTGGCTGCCACCACTGATATTTCCATGAGACCATCCCGAACCATAGGCTGATTTTCCTTCCTAGGGTTAAGGTTTGAGTTACGCCTGGGGTAAGTGTTCTATTAACCAGAAAGCCATGAGTTCCAAGAACACAGCAGCTGCGAAGGACTACCCAAGAAGAGCGCAAAAGTACCACAACATGCCTGCCTCCACAGCTTTTTCCTTGGGGACATGCCTAATTCCTGGCTGATTTGCCTTTCTCGTCTTAGGTTTGGGGTTCGGCCTAGTGCTAGGATTCTTAAAATCAGGAAGCCCTGAGTTCCAGGCACACTGGAGCTGTGAAAGTCATCCAAAAGGGAGTGCAAAAGTGCCACAACATGGCTGCTTTCACAGCTTTTTCCTGGGCAAGAAGCCTAACACCAGGCTGATTTCCCTTCCCAGGGTTACTGTTAGGCTTAGGCCTAGGGCTAGGATTTTTAAAACTAGGAAGCCCTTAGATCCAGGCACACTGCAGCTGTTCAAGGCATCCCAAGGGGAGTACAAAAGTGCAACAACATGGCAGCTTTCACAGCTTTTTCCTTGGCACCATCCCTATACCTAGGCTGATTCATCTGCCTAGGGTTAGGGTTAGGCTTCAGCCTAGGGCTTGGAGTTTTTTAACCAGGAAGCCCTGAGTTCCAGGCTTACTGCATCTGCCAAAGGCATCCCAAAGGAGTGCAGAAGTGCCACAACATGGCTGCTTTCACGGCTTTTCCCTTAGGAAGAACCCTAATACCCGGCTGATTTACCTTCCTAGTGTTACTGTTAGGCTTAGGCCTAGGACTTTTAAAACCAAGAAGCCCTGGGCTCCAGGCACTCTGCAGCTGCGAAAGGCATCCCAAGGGGAGCGCAAAAGTGACACAACTTGGCTGCCACCACTGATATTTCCATGAGACCATCCCGAACCATAGGCTGATTTTCCTTCCTAGGGTTAAGGTTTGAGTTACGCCTAGGGTAAGGGTTCTATTAACCAGAAAGCCCTGAGTTCCAAGAACACAGCAGCTGCGAAGGACTAGCCAAGAAGAGCGCAAAAGTACCACAACATGCCTGCCTCCACAGCTTTTTCCTTGGGGACATGCCTAATTCCTGGCTGATTTGCCTTTCTCGTCTTAGGGTTGGGGTTCGGCCTAGGGCTAGGATATTTTTAACTAGGAAGCCCTGAGTTCCAGGCTTACTGCATCTGCCAAAGGCATCCCAAAGGGAGTGCAGAAGTGCCACAACATGGCTGCTTTCACGGCTTTTCCCTTAGGAAGAACCCTAATACGCGGCTGATTTACCTTCCTAGGGTTACTGTTAGGCTTAGGCCTAGGACTTTTAAAACTAGGAAGCCCTTAGATCCAGGCACACGGCAGCTGTTCAAGGCATCCCAAGGGGAGTACTAAAGTACCACAACATGGCAGCTTTCACAGCTTTTTCCTTGGCACCATCCCTATACATATGCTGATTTATCTGCCTAGGGTTAGGGTTAGGGTTCAGCCTAGGGCTTGGAGTTTTTTAACCAGGAAGCCCTGAGTTCCAGGCTTACTGCATCTGCCAAATGCATCCCAAAGGGAGTGCAAAAGTGCCACAACATGGCTGCTTTCACGGCTTTTCCCTTAGGAAGAACCCTAATACCCGGCTGATTTACCTTCCTAGGGTTACTGTTAGGCTTAGGCCTAGGACTTTTAAAACCAGGAAGCCCTGGGCTCCAGGCACTCTGCAGCTGCGAAAGGCATCCCAAGGGGAGCGCAAAAGTGCCGCAACTTGGCTGCCACCACTGATATTTCCATGAGACCATCCCGAACCATAGGCTGATTTTCCTTCCTAGGGTTAAGGTTTGAGTTACGCCTAGGGTAAGAGTTCTATTAACCAGAAAGACCTGAGTTCCAAGAACACAGCAGCTGCGAAGGACTACCCAAGAAGAGCGCAAAAGTACCACAACATGCCTGCGTCGACAGCTTTTTCCTTGGGGACATGCCTAATTCCTGGCTGATTTGCCTTTCTCGTCTTAGGGTTGGGGTTCGGCCTAGGGCTAGGACTTTTAAAATCAGGAAGCCCTGAGTTCCAGGCACACTGGAGCTGTGAAAGGCATCCAAAAGGGAGTGCAAAAGTGCCACAACATGGCTGCTTTCACGGCTTTTTCCTTGGCAAGAAGCCTAACACCAGGCTGATTTCCCTTCCCAGGGTTACTGTTAGGCTTAGGCCTAGGGCTAGGATTTCTAAAACTAGGAAGCCCTTACTTCCAGGCTCACTGCAGCTGTTCAAGGCATCCCAAGGGGAGTACAAAAGTGCAACAACATGGCAGCTTTCACAGCTTTTTCCTTGGCACCATCCCTATACCTAGGCTGATTTATCTGCCTAGGGTTAGGGTTAGGCTTCAGCCTAGGTCTTGGAGTTTTTTAACCAGGAAGCCCTGAGTTCCAGGCTTACTGCATCTGCCAAAGGCATCCCAAAGGGAGTGCAGAAGTGCCACAACATGGCTGCTTTCACGGCTTTTCCCTTAGGAAGAACCCTAATACCCGGCTGATTTACCTTCCTAGGGTTACTGTTAGGCTTAGGCCTAGGACTTTTAAAACCAGGAAGCCCTGGGCTCCAGGCACTCTGCAGCTGCGAAAGGCATCCCAAGGGGAGCGCAAAAGTGACACAACTTGGCTGCCACCACTGATATTTCCATGAGACCATCCCGAACCATAGGCTGATTTTCCTTCCTAGGGTTAAGGTTTGAGTTACGCCTAGGGTAAGGTTTCTATTAACCAGAAAGCCCTGAGTTCCAAGAACACAGCAGCTGCGAAGGACTACCCAAGAAGAGCGCAAAAGTACCACAACATGCCTGCCTCCACAGCTTTTTCCTTGGGGACATGCCTAATTCCTGGCTGATTTGCCTTTCTCGTCTTAGGGTTGGGGTTCGGCCTAGGGCTAGGATTATTTTAACTAGGAAGCCCTGAGTTCCATGCTTACTGCATCTGCCTAAAGCCTCCCAAAGGGAGTGCAGAAGTGCCACAACATGGCTGCTTTCACGGCTTTTCCCTTAGGAAGAACCCTAATACGCGACTGATTTACCTTCCTAGGGTTACTGTTAGGCTTAGGCCTAGGACTTTTAAAACCAGGAAGCCCTGGGCTCCAGGCACATGCAGCTGTTCAAGACATCCCAAGAGGGCTGCAGAAGTGACACAACTTGGCTGCCTCTGCTGCTATTCTCATGAGACCATCCCGAACCATAGGCTGATTTTCCTTCTTAGGGTTAAGATTTGAGTTACGCCTAGGGTAAGAGTTCTATTAACCAGAAAGACCTGAGTTCTAAGAACACAGCAGCTGCGAAGGACTACCCAAGAAGAGCGCAAAAGTACCACAACATGCCTGCCTCCACAGCTTTTTCCTTGGGGACATGCCTAATTCCTGGCTGATTTGCCTTTCTCGTCTTAGGGTTGGGGTTCGGCCTAGGGCTAGGATTTTTTTACCTAGGAAGCCCTGAGTTCCAGGCTTACTGCATCTGCCAAAGGCATCCCAAAGGGAGTGCAGAAGTGCAACATGGCTGCTTTCACGGCTTTTCCCTTAGGAAGAACCCTAATACGCGGCTGATTTACATTCCTAGGGTTACTGTTAGGCTTAGGCCTAGGACTTTTAAAACCAGGAAGCCCTGGGCTCCAGGCACACTGCAGCTGCGAAAGGCATCCCAAGGGGAGTACAAAAGTGCAACAACATGGCAGCTTCCACAGCTTTTTCCTTGCCACCATCCCTATACCTAGGCTGATTTATCTGACTAGGGTTAGGGTTAGGCTTCAGCCTAGGGCTTGGAGTTTTTTAACCAGGAAGCCCTGAGTTCCAGGCTTACTGCATCTGCCAAAGGCATCCCAAAGGGAGTGCAGAAGTGCCACAACATGGCTGCTTTCACGGCTTTTCCCTTAGGAAGAACCCTAATACGCGGCTGATTTACCTTCCTAGGGTTACTGTTAGGCTTAGGCCTAGGAATTTAAAACCAGGAAGCCCTGGGCTCCAGGCACATGCAGCTGCGAAAGGCATCCCAAGAGGGCCGCAGAAGTGACACAACTTGGCTGCCTCTGCTTCTATTCTCATGAGACCATCCTGAACCAAAGGCTGATTTTCCTTCCTAGGGTTAAGGTTTGAGTTACGCCGCGGGTAAGGGGCTTGTATTTTTAAAACTAGGAAGCCCTTAGATCCAGGCACACTGCAGCTGTTCAAGGCATCCCAAGGGGAGTACAAAAGTGCAACAACATGGCAGCTTTCACAGCTTTTTCCTTGGCACTATCCCTAAACCTAGGCTGATTTATCTGCCTAGGGTTAGGGTTAGGCTTCAGCCTAGGGCTTGGAGTTTTTTAACCAGGAAGCCCTGAGTTCCAGGCTTACTGCATCTGCCAAAGGCATCCCAAAGGGAGTGCAGAAGTGCCACAACATGGCTGCTTTCACAGCTTTTCCCTTAGGAAGAACCCTAATACCTGGCTGATTTACCTTCCTAGGTTTACTGTAAGGCTTAGACCTAGGACTTTTAAAACCAGGAAGCCCTGGGCTTCAGGCACACTGCAGCTGTTAAAGGCATCCGAAGAGGGGCGCAGAAGTGACACATCTTGGCTGCCTCTGCTTCTATTCTCATGAGACCATCCCGAAACATAGGCTGATTTTCCTTCCTAGGGTTAATGTTTGAGTTTCGCCTAGGGTAAGAGGTCTATTAACCAGAAAGACCTGAGTTCCAAGAACACAGCAGCTGCGAAGGACTAGCCAAGAAGAGCGCAAAAGTACCACAACATGCCTGCCTCCACAGCTTTTTCCTTGGGGACATGCCTAATTCCTGGCTGATTTGCCTTTCTCGTCTTAGGGTTGGGGTTCGGCCTAGGGCTAGGATTTTTTTAACTAGGAAGCCCTGAGTTCCAGGCTTACTGCATCTGCCAAAGGCATCCCAAAGGGAGTGCAAAAGTGCCACAACATGGCTGCTTTCACGGCTTTTCCCTTAGGAAGAACCCTAATACGCGGTTGATTTACCTTCCTAGGGTTACTGTTAGGCTTAGGCCTAGGACTTTTAAAACCAGGAAGCCCTGGGCTCCAGGCACATGCAGCTGTTAAAGGAATACCAAGAGGGCCGCAGAAGTGACACAACTTGGCTGCCTCTGCTGCTATTCTCATGAGACCATCCCGAACCATAGGCTGATTTTCCTTCCTAGGGTTAAGGTTTGAGTTACGCCTAGGGTAAGGGTTCTATTAACCAGAAAGCCCTGAGTTCCAAGAACACAGCAGCTGCGAAGGACTAGCCAAGAAGAGCGCAAAAGTACCACAACATGCCTGCCTCCACAGCTTTTTCCTTGGGGACATGCCTAATTCCTGGCTGATTTGCCTTTCTCGTCTTAGGGTTGGGGTTCGGCCTAGGGCTAGGATTTTTTTAACTAGGAAGCCCTGAGTTCCAGGCTTACTGCATCTGCCAAAGGCATCCCAAAAGGAGTGCAGAAGTGCCACAACATGGCTGCTTTCACGGCCTTCCCCTTAAGAAGAACCCTAATACCCAGCTGATTTACCTTCCTAGGGTTACTGTTAGGCTTAGGCCTAGGACTTTTAAAACCAGGAAGCCCTGGGCTCCAGGCACACTGCAGCTGCGAAAGGCATCCCAAGGGGAGCGCAAAAGTGACACAACTTGGCTGCCACCACTGATATTTCCATGAGACCATCCCGAACCATAGGCTGATTTTCCTTCCTAGGGTTAAGGTTTGAGTTACGCCTGGGGTAAGTGTTCTATTAACCAGAAAGCCATGAGTTCCAAGAACACAGCAGCTGCGAAGGACTACCCAAGAAGAGCGCAAAAGTACCACAACATGCCTGCCTCCACAGCTTTTTCCTTGGGGACATGCCTAATTCCTGGCTGATTTGCCTTTCTCGTCTTAGGGTTGGGGTTCGGCCTAGTGCTAGGATTCTTAAAATCAGGAAGCCCTGAGTTCCAGGCACACTGGAGCTGTGAAAGTCATCCAAAAGGGAGTGCAAAAGTGCCACAACATGGCTGCTTTCACAGCTTTTTCCTGGGCAAGAAGCCTAACACCAGGCTGATTTCCCTTCCCAGGGTTACTGTTAGGCTTAGGCATAGGGCTAGGATTTTTAAAACTAGGAAGCCCTTAGATCCAGGCACACTGCAGCTGTTCAAGGCATCCCAAGGGGAGTACAAAAGTGCAACAACATGGCAGCTTTCACAGCTTTTTCCTTGGCACCATCCCTATACCTAGGCTGATTCATCTGCCTAGGGTTAGGGTTAGGCTTCAGCCTAGGGCTTGGAGTTTTTTAACCAGGAAGCCCTGAGTTCCAGGCTTACTGCATCTGCCAAAGGCATCCCAAAGGAGTGCAGAAGTGCCACAACATGGCTGCTTTCACGGCTTTTCCCTTAGGAAGAACCCTAATACCCGGCTGATTTACCTTCCTAGTGTTACTGTTAGGCTTAGGCCTAGGACTTTTAAAACCAAGAAGCCCTGGGCTCCAGGCACTCTGCAGCTGCGAAAGGCATCCCAAGGGGAGCGCAAAAGTGACACAACTTGGCTGCCACCACTGATATTTCCATGAGACCATCCCGAACCATAGGCTGATTTTCCTTCTTAGGGTTAAGATTTGAGTTACGCCTAGGGTAAGGGTTCTATTAACCAGAAAGCCCTGAGTTCCAAGAACACAGCAGCTGCGAAGGACTACCCAAGAAGAGCGCAAAAGTACCACAACATGCCTGCCTCCACAGCTTTTTCCTTGGGGACATGCCTAATTCCTGGCTGATTTGCCTTTCTCGTCTTAGGGTTGGGGTTCGGCCTAGGGCTAGGATTTTTTTAACTAGGAAGCCCTGAGTTCCAGGCTTACTGCATCTGCCAAAGGCATCCAAAAGGGAGTGCAAAAGTGCCACAACATGGCTGCTTTCACGGCTTTTCCCTTAGGAAGAACCATAATACCTGGCTGATTTACCTTCCTAGGGTTACTGTAAGGCTTAGGCCTAGGACTTTTAAAACCAGGAAGCCCTGGGCTCCAGGCACACTGCAGCTGCGAAAGGCATCCCAAGGGGAGCGCAAAAGTGACACAACTTGGCCGCCACCACTGATATTTCCATGAGACCATCCCGAACCATAGGCTGATTTTCCTTCCTAGGGTTAAGATTTGAGTTACGCCTAGGGTAAGAGTTCTATTAACCAGAAAGCCCTGAGTTCCAAGAACACAGCAGCTGCGAAGGACTACCCAAGAAGAGCGCAAAAGTACCACAACGTGCCTGCCTCCACAGCTTTTTCCTTGGGGACATGCCTAATTCCTGGCTGATTTGCCTTTCTCGTCTTAGGGTTGGGGTTCGGCCTAGGGCTAGGATTTTTTTAACTAGGAAGCCCTGAGTTCCAGGCTTACTGCATCTGCCAAAGGCATCCCAAAGGGAGTGCAAAAGTGCCACAACATGGCTGCTTTCACGGCTTTTCCCTTAGGAAGAACCCTAATACCTGGCTGATTTACCTTCCTAGGGTTACTGTAAGGCTTAGGCCTAGGACTTTTAAAACCAGGAAGCCCTGGGCTCCAGGCACACTGCAGCTGTTCAAGGCATCCCAAGGGGAGCGCAAAAGTGGCACAACTTGGCTGCCACCACTGATATTTCCATGAGAGCATCCCGAACCATAGGCTGATTTTCCTTCCTAGGGTTAAGGTTTGAGTTACGCCAAGGGTAAGGGTTCTATTAACCAGAAAGCCCTGAGTTCCAAGAACACAGCAGCTGCGAAGGACTTCCCAAGAAGAGAGCAAAAGTACCACAACATGCCTGCCTCCACAGCTTTTTCCTTGGGGACATGCCTTATTCCTGGCGGATTTGCCTTTCTCGTCTTAGGGTTGGGGTTCGGCCAAGGGCTAGGACTTTTAAAATCAGGAAGCCCTGAGTTCTAGGCACACTGGAGCTGTGAAAGACATCCAAAAGGCAGTGCAAAAGTTCCACAACATGGTTGCTTTCACGGCTTTTTCCTTGGCAAGAAGCCTAACACCAGGCTGATTTCCCTTCCCAGGTTTACTGTTAGGCTTAGGCCTAGGGCTAGGATTTTTAAAACTAGGAAGCCCTTAGATCCAGGGACACTGCAGCTGTTCAAGGCATCCCAAGGGGAGTACAAAAGTGCAACAACATGGCAGCTTTCACAGCCTTTTCCTTGGCACCATCCCTATACCTAGGCTGATTAATCTGCCTAGGGTTAGGGTTGGGGTTCGTCCTAGGCCTTGGAGTTTTTTAACCAGGAAGCCCTGAGTTCCAGGCTTACTGCATCTGCCAAAGGCATCCCAAAGGGAGTGCAGAAGTGCCACAACATGGCTGCTTTCACAGCTTTTCCCTTAGGAAGAACCCTAATACCCGGCTGATTTACCTTCCTAGGGTTAATGTTAGGCTTAGGCCTAGGACTTTTAAAACCAGGAAGCCCTGGGCTCCAGGCACACTCCAGCTGTTAAAGGTATCCCAAGAGGGCCGCAGAAGTGACACAACTTGGCTGCCTCTGCTGCTATTCTCGTGAGACCATCCCGAACCATAGGCTGATTTTCCTTCCTAGGGTTAAGGTTTGAGTTACGCCAAGGGTAAGGGTTCTATTAACCAGAAAGCCCTGAGTTCCAAGAACACAGCAGCTGCGAAGGACTAGCCAAGAAGAGCGCAAAAGTACCACAACATGCCTGCCTCCACAGCTTTTTCCTTGGGGACATGCCTAATTCCTGGCTGATATGCCTTTCTCATCTTAGGGTTGGGGTTCGGCCTAGGGCTAGGATTTTTTTAACTAGGAAGCCCTGAGTTCCAGGCTTACTGCATCTGCCAAAGGCATCCCAAAGGGAGTGCAGAAGTGCCACAACATGGCTGCTTTCACGGCTTTTCCCTTAGGAAGAACCCTAATACGCGGCTGATTTACCTTCCTAGGGTTACTGTTAGGCTTAGGCCTAGGACTTTTAAAACCAGGAAGCCCTGGGCTCCAGGCACATGCAGCTGCGAAAGGCATCCCAAGAGGGCTGCAGAAGTGACACAACTTGGCTGCCTCTGCTTCTATTCTCATGAGACCATCCCGAACCATAGGCTGATTTTCCTTCCTAGGGTTAAGGTTTGAGTTACGCCTAGGGTAAGGGTTCTATTAACCAGAAAGCCCTGAGTTCCAAGAACACAGCAGCTGCGAAGGACTACCCAAGAAGAGCGCAAAAGTACCACAACATGCCTGCCTCCACAGCTTTTTCCTTGGGGACATGCCTAATTCCTGGCTGATTTGCCTTTCTCGTCTTAGGGTTGGAGTTCGGCCTAGGGCTAGGATTTTTAAAAACAGGAAGTCCTGAGTTCCAGGCACACTGGAGCTGTGAAAGGCATCCAAAAGGGAGAGCAAAAGTGCCACAACATGGTTGCTTTCACGACTTTTTCCTTGGCAAGAAGCTTAACACCAGGCTGATTTCCCTTCCCAGGGTTACTGTAAGGCTTAGGCCTAGGGCTAGGATTTTTAAAACTAGGAAGCCCTTAGATCCAGGCACACTGCAGCTGTTCAAGGCATCCCAAGGGGAGTACAAAAGTGCAACAACATGGCAGCTTTCACAGCTTTTTCCTTGGCACCATCCCTATACCTATGCTGATTTATCTGCCTAGGGTTAGGGTTAGGGTTCAGCCTAGGGCTTGGAGTTTTTTAACTAGGAAGCCCTGAGTTCCAGGCTTACTGCATCTGCTAAAGGCATCCCAAAGGGAGTGCAGAAGTGCCACAACATGGCTGCTTTCACGGCCTTCCCCTTAAGAAGAACCCTAATACCCAGCTGATTTACCTTCCTAGGGTTACTGTTAGGCTTAGGCCTAGGACTTTTAAAACCAGGAAGCCCTGGGCTCCAGGCACACTGCAGCTGCGAAAGGCATCCCAAGGGGAGCGCAAAAGTGACACAACTTGGCTGCCACCACTGATATTTCCATGAGACCATCCCGAACCATAGGCTGATTTTCCTTCCTAGGGTTAAGGTTTGAGTTACGCCTAGGGTAAGAGTTCTATTAACCAGAAAGACCTGAGTTCCAAGAACACAGCAGCTGCGAAGGACTACCCAAGAAGAGCGCAAAAGTACCACAACATGCCTGCCTCCACAGCTTTTTCCTTGGGGACATGCCTAATTCCTGGCTGATTTGCCTTTCTCGTCTTAGGGTTGGGGTTCGGCCTAGGTCTAGGATTTTTTTAACTAGGAAGCCCTGAGTTCCAGGCTTACTTCATCTGCCAAAAGCAACCCAAAGGGAGTGCAGAAGTGCCACAACATGGCTGCTTTCACGGCTTTTCCCTTAGGAAGAACCCTAATACGCGGCTGATTTACCTTCCTAGGGTTACTGTTAGGCTTAGGCCTAGGACTTTTAAAACCAGGAAGCCCTGGGCTCCAGGCACATGCAGCTGTTAAAGGCATCCCAAGAGGGCCGCAGAAGTGACACAACTTGGCTGCCTCTGCTGCTATTCTCATGAGACCATCCCGAACCATAGGCTGATTTTCCTTCTTAGGGTTAAGATTTGAGTTACGCCTAGGGTAAGAGTTCTATTAACCAGAAAGACCTGAGTTCTAAGAACACAGCAGCTGCGAAGGACTAGCCAAGAAGAGCGCAAAAGTACCACAACATGCCTGCCTCCACAGCTTTTTCCTTGGGGACATGCCTAATTCCTGGCTGATTTGCCTTTCTCGTCTTAGGGTTGGGGTTCGGCCTAGGGCTAGGATTTTTTTACCTAGGAAGCCCTGAGTTCCAGGCTTACTGCATCTGCCAAAGGCATCCCAAAGGGAGTGCAGAAGTGCAACATGGCTGCTTTCACGGCTTTTCCCTTAGGAAGAACCCTAATACGCGGCTGATTTACATTCCTAGGGTTACTGTTAGGCTTAGGCCTAGGACTTTTAAAACCAGGAAGCCCTGGGCTCCAGGCACACTGCAGCTGCGAAAGGCATCCCAAGGGGAGTACAAAAGTGCAACAACATGGCAGCTTCCACAGCTTTTTCCTTGCCACCATCCCTATACCTAGGCTGATTTATCTGACTAGGGTTAGGGTTAGGCTTCAGCCTAGGGCTTGGAGTTTTTTAACCAGGAAGCCCTGAGTTCCAGGCTTACTGCATCTGCCAAAGGCATCCCAAAGGGAGTGCAGAAGTGCCACAACATGGCTGCTTTCACGGCTTTTCCCTTAGGAAGAACCCTAATACGCGGCTGATTTACCTTCCTAGGGTTACTGTTAGGCTTAGGCCTAGGAATTTAAAACCAGGAAGCCCTGGGCTCCAGGCACATGCAGCTGCGAAAGGCATCCCAAGAGGGCCGCAGAAGTGACACAACTTGGCTGCCTCTGCTTCTATTCTCATGAGACCATCCTGAACCATACGCTGATTTTCCTTCCTAGGGTTAAGGTTTGAGTTACGCCGCGGGTAAGGGGCTTGTATTTTTAAAACTAGGAAGCCCTTAGATCCAGGCACACTGCAGCTGTTCAAGGCATCCCAAGGGGAGTACAAAAGTGCAACAACATGGCAGCTTTCACAGCTTTTTCCTTGGCACTATCCCTAAACCTAGGCTGATTTATCTGCCTAGGGTTAGGGTTAGGCTTCAGCCTAGGGCTTGGAGTTTTTTAACCAGGAAGCCCTGAGTTCCAGGCTTACTGCATCTGCCAAAGGCATCCCAAAGGGAGTGCAGAAGTGCCACAACATGGCTGCTTTCACAGCTTTTCCCTTAGGAAGAACCCTAATACCTGGCTGATTTACCTTCCTAGGGTTACTGTAAGGCTTAGACCTAGGACTTTTAAAACCAGGAAGCCCTGGGCTTCAGGCACACTGCAGCTGTTAAAGGCATCCCAAGAGGGCCGCAGAAGTGACACATCTTGGCTGCCTCTGCTTCTATTCTCATGAGACCATCCCGAACCATAGGCTGATTTTCCTTCCTAGGGTTAATGTTTGAGTTTCGCCTAGGGTAAGAGGTCTATTAACCAGAAAGACCTGAGTTCCAAGAACACAGCAGCTGCGAAGGACTAGCCAAGAAGAGCGCAAAAGTACCACAACATGCCTGCCTCCACAGCTTTTTCCTTGGGGACATGCCTAATTCCTGGCTGATTTGCCTTTCTCGTCTTAGGGTTGGGGTTCGGCCTAGGGCTAGGATTTTTTTAACTAGGAAGCCCTGAGTTCCAGGCTTACTGCATCTGCCAAAGGCATCCCAAAGGGAGTGCAAAAGTGCCACAACATGGCTGCTTTCACGGCTTTTCCCTTAGGAAGAACCCTAATACGCGGTTGATTTACCTTCCTAGGGTTACTGTTAGGCTTAGGCCTAGGACTTTTAAAACCAGGAAGCCCTGGGCTCCAGGCACATGCAGCTGTTAAAGGAATACCAAGAGGGCCGCAGAAGTGACACAACTTGGCTGCCTCTGCTGCTATTCTCATGAGACCATCCCGAACCATAGGCTGATTTTCCTTCCTAGGGTTAAGGTTTGAGTTACGCCTAGGGTAAGGGTTCTATTAACCAGAAAGCCCTGAGTTCCAAGAACACAGCAGCTGCGAAGGACTAGCCAAGAAGAGCGCAAAAGTACCACAACATGCCTGCCTCCACAGCTTTTTCCTTGGGGACATGCCTAATTCCTGGCTGATTTGCCTTTCTCGTCTTAGGGTTGGGGTTCGGCCTAGGGCTAGGATTTTTTTAACTAGGAAGCCCTGAGTTCCAGGCTTACTGCATCTGCCAAAGGCATCCCAAAGGGAGTGCAGAAGTGCCACAACATGGCTGCTTTCACGGCCTTCCCCTTAAGAAGAACCCTAATACCCAGCTGATTTACCTTCCTAGGGTTACTGTTAGGCTTAGGCCTAGGACTTTTAAAACCAGGAAGCCCTGGGCTCCAGGCACTCTGCAGCTGCGAAAGGCATCCCAAGGGGAGCGCAAAAGTGACACAACTTGGCTGCCACCACTGATATTTCCATGAGACCATCCCGAACCATAGGCTGATTTTCCTTCCTAGGGTTAAGGTTTGACTTACGCCTGGGGTAAGTGTTCTATTAACCAGAAAGCCATGAGTTCCAAGAACACAGCAGCTGCGAAGGACTACCCAAGAAGAGCGCAAAAGTACCACAACATGCCTGCCTCCACAGCTTTTTCCTTGGGGACATGCCTAATTCCTGGCTGATTTGCCTTTCTCGTCTTAGGGTTGGGGTTCGGCCTAGGGCTAGGATTTTTTTAACTAGGAAGCCCTGAGTTCCAGGCTTACTGCATCTGCCAAAGGCATCCCAAAGGGAGTGCAAAAGTGCCACAACATGGCTGCTTTCACGGCTTTTCCCTTAGGAAGAACCCTAATACGCGGTTGATTTACCTTCCTAGGGTTACTGTTAGGCTTAGGCCTAGGACTTTTAAAACCAGGAAGCCCTGGGCTCCAGGCACATGCAGCTGTTAAAGGAATACCAAGAGGGCCGCAGAAGTGACACAACTTGGCTGCCTCTGCTGCTATTCTCATGAGACCATCCCGAACCATAGGCTGATTTTCCTTCCTAGGGTTAAGGTTTGAGTTACGCCTAGGGTAAGGGTTCTATTAACCAGAAAGCCCTGAGTTCCAAGAACACAGCAGCTGCGAAGGACTAGCCAAGAAGAGCGCAAAAGTACCACAACATGCCTGCCTCCACAGCTTTTTCCTTGGGGACATGCCTAATTCCTGGCTGATTTGCCTTTCTCGTCTTAGGGTTGGGGTTCGGAATAGGGCTAGGATTTTTTTAACTAGGAAGCCCTGAGTTCCAGGCTTACTGCATCTGCCAAAGGCATCCCAAAGGGAGTGCAGAAGTGCCACAACATGGCTGCTTTCACGGCCTTCCCCTTAAGAAGAACCCTAATACCCAGCTGATTTACCTTCCTAGGGTTACTGTTAGGCTTAGGCCTAGGACTTTTAAAACCAGGAAGCCCTGGGCTCCAGGCACTCTGCAGCTGCGAAAGGCATCCCAAGGGGAGCGCAAAAGTGACACAACTTGGCTGCCACCACTGATATTTCCATGAGACCATCCCGAACCATAGGCTGATTTTCCTTCCTAGGGTTAAGGTTTGAGTTACGCCTGGGGTAAGTGTTCTATTAACCAGAAAGCCATGAGTTCCAAGAACACAGCAGCTGCGAAGGACTACCCAAGAAGAGCGCAAAAGTACCACAACATGCCTGCCTCCACAGCTTTTTCCTTGGGGACATGCCTAATTCCTGGCTGATTTGCCTTTCTCGTCTTAGGTTTGGGGTTCGGCCTAGTGCTAGGATTCTTAAAATCAGGAAGCCCTGAGTTCCAGGCACACTGGAGCTGTGAAAGTCATCCAAAAGGGAGTGCAAAAGTGCCACAACATGGCTGCTTTCACAGCTTTTTCCTGGGCAAGAAGCCTAACACCAGGCTGATTTCCCTTCCCAGGGTTACTGTTAGGCTTAGGCCTAGGGCTAGGATTTTTAAAACTAGGAAGCCCTTAGATCCAGGCACACTGCAGCTGTTCAAGGCATCCCAAGGGGAGTACAAAAGTGCAACAACATGGCAGCTTTCACAGCTTTTTCCTTGGCACCATCCCTATACCTAGGCTGATTCATCTGCCTAGGGTTAGGGTTAGGCTTCAGCCTAGGGCTTGGAGTTTTTTAACCAGGAAGCCCTGAGTTCCAGGCTTACTGCATCTGCCAAAGGCATCCCAAAGGAGTGCAGAAGTGCCACAACATGGCTGCTTTCACGGCTTTTCTCTTAGGAAGAACCCTAATACCCGGCTGATTTACCTTCCTAGTGTTACTGTTAGGCTTAGGCCTAGGACTTTTAAAACCAAGAAGCCCTGGGCTCCAGGCACTCTGCAGCTGCGAAAGGCATCCCAAGGGGAGCGCAAAAGTGACACAACTTGGCTGCCACCACTGATATTTCCATGAGACCATCCCGAACCATAGGCTGATTTTCCTTCCTAGGGTTAAGATTTGAGTTACGCCTAGGGTAAGGGTTCTATTAACCAGAAAGCCCTGAGTTCCAAGAACACAGCAGCTGCGAAGGACTAGCCAAGAAGAGCGCAAAAGTACCACAACATGCCTGCCTCCACAGCTTTTTCCTTGGGGACATGCCTAATTCCTGGCTGATTTGCCTTTCTCGTCTTAGGGTTGGGGTTCGGCCTAGGGCTAGGATTTTTTTAACTAGGAAGCCCTGAGTTCCAGGCTTACTGCATCTGCCAAAGGCATCCCAAAGGGAGTGCAGAAGTGCCACAACATGGCTGCTTTCACGGCTTTTCCCTTAGGAAGAACCCTAATACGCGGCTGATTTACCTTCCTAGGGTTACTGTTAGGCTTAGGCCTAGGACTTTTAAAACTAGGAAGCCCTTAGATCCAGGCACACGGCAGCTGTTCAAGGCATCCCAAGGGGAGTACTAAAGTACCACAACATGGCAGCTTTCACAGCTTTTTCCTTGGCACCATCCCTATACATATGCTGATTTATCTGCCTAGGGTTAGGGTTAGGGTTCAGCCTAGGGATTGGAGTTTTTTAACCAGGAAGCCCTGAGTTCCAGGCTTACTGCATCTGCCAAATGCATCCCAAAGGGAGTGCAAAAGTGCCACAACATGGCTGCTTTCACGGCTTTTCCCTTAGGAAGAACCCTAATACCCGGCTGATTTACCTTCCTAGGGTTACTGTTAGGCTTAGGCCTAGGACTTTTAAAACCAGGAAGCCCTGGGCTCCAGGCACTCTGCAGCTGCGAAAGGCATCCCAAGGGGAGCGCAAAAGTGCCGCAACTTGGCTGCCACCACTGATATTTCCATGAGACCATCCCGAACCATAGGCTGATTTTCCTTCCTAGGGTTAAGGTTTGAGTTACGCCTAGGGTAAGAGTTCTATTAACCAGAAAGACCTGAGTTCCAAGAACACAGCAGCTGCAGAGGACTACCCAAGAAGAGCGCAAAAGTACCACAACATGCCTGCGTCGACAGCTTTTTCCTTGGGGACATGCCTAATTCCTGGCTGATTTGCCTTTCTCGTCTTAGGGTTGGGGTTCGGCCTTGGGCTAGGACTTTTAAAATCAGGAAGCCCTGAGTTCCAGGCACACTGGAGCTGTGAAAGGCATCCAAAAGGGAGTGCAAAAGTGCCACAACATGGCTGCTTTCACGGCTTTTTCCTTGGCAAGAAGCCTAACACCAGGCTGATTTCCCTTCCCAGGGTTACTGTTAGGCTTAGGCCTAGGGCTAGGATTTCTAAAACTAGGAAGCCCTTACTTCCAGGCTCACTGCAGCTGTTCAAGGCATCCCAAGGGGAGTACAAAAGTGCAACAACATGGCAGCTTTCACAGCTTTTTCCTTGGCACCATCCCTATACCTAGGCTGATTTATCTGCCTAGGGTTAGGGTTAGGCTTCAGCCTAGGTCTTGGAGTTTTTTAACCAGGAAGCCCTGAGTTCCAGGCTTACTGCATCTGCCAAAGGCATCCCAAAGGGAGTGCAGAAGTGCCACAACATGGCTGCTTTCACGGCTTTTCCCTTAGGAAGAACCCTAATACCCGGCTGATTTACCTTCCTAGGGTTACTGTTAGGCTTAGGCCTAGGACTTTTAAAACCAGGAAGCCCTGGGCTCCAGGCACTCTGCAGCTGCGAAAGGCATCCCAAGGGGAGCGCAAAAGTGACACAACTTGGCTGCCACCACTGATATTTCCATGAGACCATCCCGAACCATAGGCTGATTTTCCTTCCTAGGGTTAAGGTTTGAGTTACGCCTAGGGTAAGGTTTCTATTAACCAGAAAGCCCTGAGTTCCAAGAACACAGCAGCTGCGAAGGACTACCCAAGAAGAGCGCAAAAGTACCACAACATGCCTGCCTCCACAGCTTTTTCCTTGGGGACATGCCTAATTCCTGGCTGATTTGCCTTTCTCGTCTTAGGTTTGGGGTTCGGCCTAGGGCTAGGATTTTTTTAACTAGGAAGCCCTGAGTTCCATGCTTACTGCATCTGCCTAAAGCCTCCCAAAGGGAGTGCAGAAGTGCCACAACATGGCTGCTTTCACGGCTTTTCCCTTAGGAAGAACCCTAATACGCGACTGATTTACCTTCCTAGGGTTACTGTTAGGCTTAGGCCTAGGACTTTTAAAACCAGGAAGCCCTGGGCTCCAGGCACATGCAGCTGTTCAAGGCATCCCAAGAGGGCTGCAGAAGTGACACAACTTGGCTGCCTCTGCTGCTATTCTCATGAGACCATCCCGAACCATAGGCTGATTTTCCTTCTTAGGGTTAAGATTTGAGTTACGCCTAGGGTAAGAGTTCTATTAACCAGAAAGACCTGAGTTCTAAGAACACAGCAGCTGCGAAGGACTACCCAAGAAGAGCGCAAAAGTACCACAACATGCCTGCCTCCACAGCTTTTTCCTTGGGTACATGCCTAATTCCTGGCTGATTTGCCTTTCTCGTCTTAGGGTTGGGGTTCGGCCTAGGGCTAGGATTTTTTTACCTAGGAAGCCCTGAGTTCCAGGCTTACTGCATCTGCCAAAGGCATCCCAAAGGGAGTGCAGAAGTGCAACATGGCTGCTTTCACGGCTTTTCCCTTAGGAAGAACCCTAATACGCGGCTGATTTACATTCCTAGGGTTACTGTTAGGCTTAGGCCTAGGACTTTTAAAACCAGGAAGCCCTGGGCTCCAGGCACACTGCAGCTGCGAAAGGCATCCCAAGGGGAGTACAAAAGTGCAACAACATGGCAGCTTCCACAGCTTTTTCCTTGCCACCATCCCTATACCTAGGCTGATTTATCTGACTAGGGTTAGGGTTAGGCTTCAGCCTAGGGCTTGGAGTTTTTTAACCAGGAAGCCCTGAGTTCCAGGCTTACTGCATCTGCCAAAGGCATCCCAAAGGGAGTGCAGAAGTGCCACAACATGGCTGCTTTCACGGCTTTTCCCTTAGGAAGAACCCTAATACGCGGCTGATTTACCTTCCTAGGGTTACTGTTAGGCTTAGGCCTAGGAATTTAAAACCAGGAAGCCCTGGGCTCCAGGCACATGCAGCTGCGAAAGGCATCCCAAGAGGGCCGCAGAAGTGACACAACTTGGCTGCCTCTGCTTCTATTCTCATGAGACCATCCTGAACCATAGGCTGATTTTCCTTCCTAGGGATAAGGTTTGAGTTACGCCGCGGGTAAGGGGCTTGTATTTTTAAAACTAGGAAGCCCTTAGATCCAGGCACACTGCAGCTGTTCAAGGCATCCCAAGGGGAGTACAAAAGTGCAACAACATGGCAGCTTTCACAGCTTTTTCCTTGGCACTATCCCTAAACCTAGGCTGATTTATCTGCCTAGGGTTAGGGTTAGGCTTCAGCCTAGGGCTTGGAGTTTTTTAACCAGGAAGCCCTGAGTTCCAGGCTTACTGCATCTGCCAAAGGCATCCCAAAGGGAGTGCAGAAGTGCCACAACATGGCTGCTTTCACAGCTTTTCCCTTAGGAAGAACCCTAATACCTGGCTGATTTACCTTCCTAGGTTTACTGTAAGGCTTAGACCTAGGACTTTTAAAACCAGGAAGCCCTGGGCTTCAGGCACACTGCAGCTGTTAAAGGCATCCGAAGAGGGGCGCAGAAGTGACACATCTTGGCTGCCTCTGCTTCTATTCTCATGAGACCATCCCGAACCATAGGCTGATTTTCCTTCCTAGGGTTAATGTTTGAGTTTCGCCTAGGGTAAGAGGTCTATTAACCAGAAAGACCTGAGTTCCAAGAACACAGCAGCTGCGAAGGACTAGCCAAGAAGAGCGCAAAAGTACCACAACATGCCTGCCTCCACAGCTTTTTCCTTGGGGACATGCCTAATTCCTGGCTGATTTGCCTTTCTCGTCTTAGGGTTGGGGTTCGGCCTAGGGCTAGGATTTTTTTAACTAGGAAGCCCTGAGTTCCAGGCTTACTGCATCTGCCAAAGGCATCCCAAAGGGAGTGCAAAAGTGCCACAACATGGCTGCTTTCACGGCTTTTCCCTTAGGAAGAACCCTAATACGCGGTTGATTTACCTTCCTAGGGTTACTGTTAGGCTTAGGCCTAGGACTTTTAAAACCAGGAAGCCCTGGGCTCCAGGCACATGCAGCTGTTAAAGGAATACCAAGAGGGCCGCAGAAGTGACACAACTTGGCTGCCTCTGCTGCTATTCTCATGAGACCATCCCGAACCATAGGCTGATTTTCCTTCCTAGGGTTAAGGTTTGAGTTACGCCTAGGGTAAGGGTTCTATTAACCAGAAAGCCCTGAGTTCCAAGAACACAGCAGCTGCGAAGGACTAGCCAAGAAGAGCGCAAAAGTACCACAACATGCCTGCCTCCACAGCTTTTTCCTTGGGGACATGCCTAATTCCTGGCTGATTTGCCTTTCTCGTCTTAGGGTTGGGGTTCGGCCTAGGGCTAGGATTTTTTTAACTAGGAAGCCCTGAGTTCCAGGCTTACTGCATCTGCCAAAGGCATCCCAAAGGGAGTGCAGAAGTGCCACAACATGGCTGCTTTCACGGCCTTCCCCTTAAGAAGAACCCTAATACCCAGCTGATTTACCTTCCTAGGGTTACTGTTAGGCTTAGGCCTAGGACTTTTAAAACCAGGAAGCCCTGGGCTCCAGGCACACTGCAGCTGCGAAAGGCATCCCAAGGGGAGCGCAAAAGTGACACAACTTGGCTGCCACCACTGATATTTCCATGAGACCATCCCGAACCATAGGCTGATTTTCCTTCCTAGGGTTAAGGTTTGAGTTACGCCTGGGGTAAGTGTTCTATTAACCAGAAAGCCATGAGTTCCAAGAACACAGCAGCTGCGAAGGACTACCCAAGAAGAGCGCAAAAGTACCACAACATGCCTGCCTCCACAGCTTTTTCCTTGGGGACATGCCTAATTCCTGGCTGATTTGCCTTTCTCGTCTTAGGTTTGGGGTTCGGCCTAGTGCTAGGATTCTTAAAATCAGGAAGCCCTGAGTTCCAGGCACACTGGAGCTGTGAAAGTCATCCAAAAGGGAGTGCAAAAGTGCCACAACATGGCTGCTTTCACAGCTTTTTCCTGGGCAAGAAGCCTAACACCAGGCTGATTTCCCTTCCCAGGGTTACTGTTAGGCTTAGGCCTAGGGCTAGGATTTTTAAAACTAGGAAGCCCTTAGATCCAGGCACACTGCAGCTGTTCAAGGCATCCCAAGGGGAGTACAAAAGTGCAACAACATGGCAGCTTTCACAGCTTTTTCCTTGGCACCATCCCTATACCTAGGCTGATTCATCTGCCTAGGGTTAGGGTTAGGCTTCAGCCTAGGGCTTGGAGTTTTTTAACCAGGAAGCCCTGAGTTCCAGGCTTACTGCATCTGCCAAAGGCATCCCAAAGGAGTGCAGAAGTGCCACAACATGGCTGCTTTCACGGCTTTTCCCTTAGGAAGAACCCTAATACCCGGCTGATTTACCTTCCTAGTGTTACTGTTAGGCTTAGGCCTAGGACTTTTAAAACCAAGAAGCCCTGGGCTCCAGGCACTCTGCAGCTGCGAAAGGCATCCCAAGGGGAGCGCAAAAGTGACACAACTTGGCTGCCACCACTGATATTTCCATGAGACCATCCCGAACCATAGGCTGATTTTCCTTCTTAGGGTTAAGATTTGAGTTACGCCTAGGGTAAGAGTTCTATTAACCAGAAAGCCCTGAGTTCCAAGAACACAGCAGCTGCGAAGGACTACCCAAGAAGAGCGCAAAAGTACCACAACATGCCTGCCTCCACAGCTTTTTCCTTGGGGACATGCCTAATTCCTGGCTGATTTGCCTTTCTCGTCTTAGGGTTGGGGTTCGGCCTAGGGCTAGGATTTTTTTAACTAGGAAGCCCTGAGTTCCAGGCTTACTGCATCTGCCAAAGGCATCCAAAAGGGAGTGCAAAAGTGCCACAACATGGCTGCTTTCACGGCTTTTCCCTTAGGAAGAACCCTAATACCTGGCTGATTTACCTTCCTAGGGTTACTGTAAGGCTTAGGCCTAGGACTTTTAAAACCAGGAAGCCCTGGGCTCCAGGCACACTGCAGCTGCGAAAGGCATCCCAAGGGGAGCGCAAAAGTGACACAACTTGGCCGCCACCACTGATATTTCCATGAGACCATCCCGAACCATAGGCTGATTTTCCTTCCTAGGGTTAAGATTTGAGTTACGCCTAGGGTAAGAGTTCTATTAACCAGAAAGCCCTGAGTTCCAAGAACACAGCAGCTGCGAAGGACTACCCAAGAAGAGCGCAAAAGTACCACAACGTGCCTGCCTCCACAGCTTTTTCCTTGGGGACATGCCTAATTCCTGGCTGATTTGCCTTTCTCGTCTTAGGGTTGGGGTTCGGCCTAGGGCTAGGATTTTTTTAACTAGGAAGCCCTGAGTTCCAGGCTTACTGCATCTGCCAAAGGCATCCCAAAGGGAGTGCAAAAGTGCCACAACATGGCTGCTTTCACGGCTTTTCCCTTAGGAAGAACCCTAATACCTGGCTGATTTACCTTCCTAGGGTTACTGTAAGGCTTAGGCCTAGGACTTTTAAAACCAGGAAGCCCTGGGCTCCAGGCACACTGCAGCTGTTCAAGGCATCCCAAGGGGAGCGCAAAAGTGGCACAACTTGGCTGCCACCACTGATATTTCCATGAGAGCATCCCGAACCATAGGCTGATTTTCCTTCCTAGGGTTAAGGTTTGAGTTACGCCAAGGGTAAGGGTTCTATTAACCAGAAAGCCCTGAGTTCCAAGAACACAGCAGCTGCGAAGGACTTCCCAAGAAGAGAGCAAAAGTACCACAACATGCCTGCCTCCACAGCTTTTTCCTTGGGGACATGCCTTATTCCTGGCGGATTTGCCTTTCTCGTCTTAGGGTTGGGGTTCGGCCAAGGGCTAGGACTTTTAAAATCAGGAAGCCCTGAGTTCTAGGCACACTGGAGCTGTGAAAGACATCCAAAAGGCAGTGCAAAAGTTCCACAACATGGTTGCTTTCACGGCTTTTTCCTTGGCAAGAAGCCTAACACCAGGCTGATTTCCCTTCCCAGGTTTACTGTTAGGCTTAGGCCTAGGGCTAGGATTTTTAAAACTAGGAAGCCCTTAGATCCAGGGACACTGCAGCTGTTCAAGGCATCCCAAGGGGAGTACAAAAGTGCAACAACATGGCAGCTTCCACAGCTTTTTCCTTGGCACCATCCCTATACCTAGGCTGATTAATCTGCCTAGGGTTAGGGTTGGGGTTCGGCCTAGGCCTTGGAGTTTTTTAACCAGGAAGCCCTGAGTTCCAGGCTTACTGCATCTGCCAAAGGCATCCCAAAGGGAGTGCAGAAGTGCCACAACATGGCTGCTTTCACAGCTTTTCCCTTAGGAAGAACCCTAATACCCGGCTGATTTACCTTCCTAGGGTTAATGTTAGGCTTAGGCCTAGGACTTTTAAAACCAGGAAGCCCTGGGCTCCAGGCACACTCCAGCTGTTAAAGGTATCCCAAGAGGGCCGCAGAAGTGACACAACTTGGCTGCCTCTGCTGCTATTCTCGTGAGACCATCCCGAACCATAGGCTGATTTTCCTTCCTAGGGTTAAGGTTTGAGTTACGCCAAGGGTAAGGGTTCTATTAACCAGAAAGCCCTGAGTTCCAAGAACACAGCAGCTGCGAAGGACTAGCCAAGAAGAGCGCAAAAGTACCACAACATGCCTGCCTCCACAGCTTTTTCCTTGGGGACATGCCTAATTCCTGGCTGAATTGCCTTTCTCATCTTAGGGTTGGGGTTCGGCCTAGGGCTAGGATTTTTTTAACTAGGAAGCCCTGAGTTCCAGGCTTACTGCATCTGCCAA
Source organism: Ammospiza maritima maritima (assembly GCA_036010785.1). NCBI lineage: Eukaryota > Metazoa > Chordata > Aves > Passeriformes > Passerellidae > Ammospiza > Ammospiza maritima. The sequence goes on from CM069694.1 coordinate 6,999,935, forward strand.
AGGCATCCCAAAGGGAGTGCAGAAGTGCCACAACATGGCTGCTTTCACGGCTTTTCCCTTAGGAAGAACCCTAATACGCGGCTGATTTACCTTCCTAGGGTTACTGTTAGGCTTAGGCCTAGGACTTTTAAAACCAGGAAGCCCTGGGCTCCAGGCACATGCAGCTGCGAAAGGCATCCCAAGAGGGCTGCAGAAGTGACACAACTTGGCTGCCTCTGCTTCTATTCTCATGAGACCATCCCGAACCATAGGCTGATTTTCCTTCCTAGGGTTAAGGTTTGAGTTACGCCTAGGGTAAGGGTTCTATTAACCAGAAAGCCCTGAGTTCCAAGAACACAGCAGCTGCGAAGGACTAGCCAAGAAGAGCGCAAAAGTACCACAACATGCCTGCCTCCACAGCTTTTTCCTTGGGGACATGCCTAATTCCTGGCTGATTTGCCTTTCTCGTCTTAGGGTTGGAGTTCGGCCTAGGGCTAGGATTTTTAAAAACAGGAAGTCCTGAGTTCCAGGCACACTGGAGCTGTGAAAGGCATCCAAAAGGGAGAGCAAAAGTGCCACAACATGGTTGCTTTCACGACTTTTTCCTTGGCAAGAAGCTTAACACCAGGCTGATTTCCCTTCCCAGGGTTACTGTAAGGCTTAGGCCTAGGGCTAGGATTTTTAAAACTAGGAAGCCCTTAGATCCAGGCACACTGCAGCTGTTCAAGGCATCCCAAGGGGAGTACAAAAGTGCAACAACATGGCAGCTTTCACAGCTTTTTCCTTGGCACCATCCCTATACCTATGCTGATTTATCTGCCTAGGGTTAGGGTTAGGGTTCAGCCTAGGGCTTGGAGTTTTTTAACTAGGAAGCCCTGAGTTCCAGGCTTACTGCATCTGCCAAAGGCATTCCAAAGGGAGTGCAAAAGTGCCACAACATGGCTGCTTTCACGGCTTTCCCCTAAGGAAGAACCCTAATACGCGGCTGATTTACCTTCCTAGGGTTACTGTTAGGCTTAGGCCTAGGACTTTTAAAACCAGGAAGCCCTGGGCTCCAGGCACACTGCAGCTGTTAAAGGCATCCCAAGAGGGCCGCAGAAGTGACACAACTTGGCTGCCTCTGCTGCTATTCTCATGAGACCATCCCGAACCATAGGCTGATTTTCCTTCCTAGGGTTAATGTTTGAGTTTCGCCTAGGGTAAGAGGTCTATTAACCAGAAAGCCCTGAGTTCCAAGAACACAGCAGCTGCGTAGGACTACCCAAGAAGAGCGCAAAAGTACCACAACATGCCTGCCTCCACAGCTTTTTCCTTGGGGACATGCCTAATTCCTGGCTGATTTGCCTTTCTCGTCTTAGGGTTGGGGTTCGGCCTAGGGCTAGGATATTTTTTAACTAGGAAGCCCTGAGTTCCAGGCTTACTTCATCTGCCAAAGGCATCCCAAAGGGAGTGCAGAAGTGCCACAACATGGCTGCTTTCACGGCTTTCCCCTTAGGAAGAACCCTAATACCCGGCTGATTTACGTTCCTAGGGTTACTGTTAGGCTTAGGCCTAGGACTTTTAAAACCAGGAAGCCCTGGGCTCCAGGCACACTGCAGCTGCGAAAGGCATCCCAAGGGGAGCGCAAAAGTTACACAACTTGGCTGCCACCACTGATATTTCCATGAGACCATCCCGAACCATAGGCTGATTTTCCTTCCTAGGGTTAAGGTTTGAGTTACGCCTGGGCTAAGGGTTCTATTAACCAGAAAGCCCTGAGTTCCAAGAACACAGCAGCTGCGAAGGACTACCCAAGAAGAGCGCAAAAGTACCACAACGTGCCTGCCTCCACAGCTTTTTCCTTGGGGACATGCCTAATTCCTGGCTGATTTGCCTTTCTCGTCTTAGGGTTGGGGTTCGGCCTAGGGCTAGGATTTTTTTAACTAGGAAGCCCTGAGTTCCAGGCTTACTTCATCTGCCAAAGGCATCCCAAAGGGAGTGCAGAAGTGCCACAACATGGCTGCTTTCACGGCTTTTCCCTTAGGAAGAACCCTAATACGCGGCTGATTTACCTTCCTAGGGTTACTGTTAGGCTTAGGCCTAGGACTTTTAAAACCAGGAAGCCCTGGGCTCCAGGCACATGCAGCTGTTAAAGGCATCCCAAGAGGGCCGCAGAAGTGACACAACTTGGCTGCCTCTGCTGCTATTCTCATGAGACCATCCCGAACCATAGGCTGATTTTCCTTCTTAGGGTTAAGATTTGAGTTACGCCTAGGGTAAGAGTTCTATTAACCAGAAAGCCCTGAGTTCCAAGAACACAGCAGCTGCGAAGGACTAGCCAAGAAGAGCGCAAAAGTACCACAACATGCCTGCCTCCACAGCTTTTTCCTTGGGGACATGCCTAATTCCTGGCTGATTTGCCTTTCTCGTCTTAGGGTTGGGGTTCGGCCTAGGGCTAGGACTTTTAAAATCAGGAAGCCCTGAGTTCCAGGCACACTGGAGCTGTGAAAGACATCCAAAAGGGAGTGCAAAAGTGCCACAACATGGTTGCTTTCACGGCTTTTTCCTTGGCAAGAAGCCTAACAACAGGCTGATTTCCCTTCCCAGGGTTACTGTTAGGCTTAGGCCTAGGGCTAGGATTTTTAAAACTAGGAAGCCCTTAGATCCAGGGACACTGCAGCTGTTCAAGGCATCCCAAGGGGAGTACAAAAGTGCAACAACAAGGCAGCTTTCACAGCTTTTTCCTTGGCACCATCCCTATACCTAGGCTGATTTATCTGCCTAGGGTTAGGGTTGGGGTTCAGCCTAGGGCTTGGAGTTTTTTAACCAGGAAGCCCTGAGTTCCAGGCTTACTGCATCTGCCAAAGGCATCCCAAAGGGAGTGCAAAAGTGCCACAACATGGCTGCTTTCACGGCTTTTCCCTTAGGAAGAACCCTAATACCCGGCTGATTTACCTTCCTAGGGTTACTGTTAGGCTTAGGCCTAGGACTTTTAAAACCAGGAAGCCCTGGGCTCCAGGCACACTGCAGCTGTTAAAGGCATCCCAAGAGGGCCGCAGAAGTGACACAACTTGGCTGCCTCTGCTTCTATTCTCATGAGACCATCCCGAACCATAGGCTGATTTTCCTTCCTAGGGTTAAGGTTTGAGTTTCGCCTAGGGTAAGAGGTCTCTTAACCAGAAAGCCCTGAGTTCCAAGAACACAGCAGCTGCGAAGGACTACCCAAGAAGAGCGCAAAAGTACCACAACATGCCTGCCTCCACAGCTTTTTCCTTGGGGACATGCCTAATTCCTGGCTGATTTGCCTTTCTCGTCTTAGGGTTGGGGTTCGGCCTAGGGCTAGGATTTTTTTAACTAGGAAGCCCTGAGTTCCAGGCTTACTGCATCTGTCAAAGGCATCCCAAAGGGAGTGCAGAAGTGCCACAACATGGCTGCTTTCACGGCTTTTCCCTTAGGAAGAACCCTAATACGCGGCTGATTTACCTTCCTAGGGTTACTGTTAGGCTTAGGCCTAGGACTTTTAAAACCAGGAAGCCCTGGGCTCCAGGCACACTGCAGCTGCGAAAGGCATCCCAAGGGGAGCGCAAAAGTGACACAACTTGGCTGCCACCACTGATATTTCCATGAGACCATCCCGAACCATAGGCTGATTTTCCTTCCTAGGGTTAAGGTTTGAGTTACGCCTGGGGTAAGGGTTCTATTAACCAGAAAGCCCTGAGTTCCAAGAACACAGCAGCTGCGAAGGACTACCCAAGAAGAGCGCAAAAGTACCACAACGTGCCTGCCTCCACAGATTTTTCCTTGGGGACATGCCTAATTCCTGGCTGATTTGCCTTTCTCGTCTTAGGGTTGGGGTTCGGCCTAGGGCTAGGATATTTTTAACTAGGAAGCCCTGAGTTCCAGGCTTACTGCATCTGCCAAAAGCATCCCAAAGGGAGTGCAGAAGTGCCACAACATGGCTGCTTTCACGGCTTTTCCCTTAGGAAGAACCCTAATACGCTGCTGATTTACCTTCCTAGGGTTACTGTTAGGCTTAGGCCTAGGACTTTTAAAACCAGGAAGCCCTGGGCTCCAGGCACATGCAGCTGTAAAAGGCATCCCAAGAGGGCCGCAGAAGTGACACAACTTGGCTGCCTCTGCTGCTATTCTCATGAGACCATCCCGAACCATAGGCTGATTTTCCTTCTTAGGGTTAAGATTTGAGTTACGCCTAGGGTAAGAGTTCTATTAACCAGAAAGCCCTGAGTTCCAAGAACACAGCAGCTGCGAAGGACTACCCAAGAAGAGCGCAAAAGTACCACAACGTGCCTGCCTCCACAGCTTTTTCCTTGGGGACATGCCTAATTCCTGGCTGATTTGCCTTTCTCGTCTTAGGGTTGGGGTTCGGCCTAGGGCTAGGATTTTTTTAACCAGGAAGCCCTGAGTTCCAGGCTTACTGCATCTGCCAAAGGCATCCCAAAGGGAGTGCAAAAGTGCCACAACATGGCTGCTTTCACGGCTTTTCCCTTAGGAAGAACCCTAATACCTGGCTGATTTACCTTCCTAGGGTTACTGTTAGGCTTAGGCCTAGGACTTTTAAAACCAGGAAGCCCTGGGCTCCAGGCACACTGCAGCTGCGAAAGGCATCCTAAGGGGAGCGCAAAAGTGACACAACTTGGCTGCCACCACTGATATTTCCATGAGACCATCCCGAACCATAGGCTGATTTTCCTTCCTAGGGTTAAGATTTGAGTTACGCCTAGGGTAAGAGTTCTATTAACCAGAAAGCCCTGAGTTCCAAGAACACAGCAGCTGCGAAGGACTACCCAAGAAGAGCGCAAAAGTACCACAACGTGCCTGCCTCCACAGCTTTTTCCTTGGGGACATGCCTAATTCCTGGCTGATTTGCCTTTCTCGTCTTAGGGTTGGGGTTCGGCCTAGGGCTAGGATTTTTTAACTAGGAAGCCCTGAGTTCCAGGCTTACTTCATCTGCCAAAATCATCCCAAAGGGAGTGCAGAAGTGCCACAACATGGCTGGTTTCACGGCTTTTCCCTTAGGAAGAACCCTAATACGCGGCTGATTTACCTTCCTAGGGTTACTGTTAGGCTTAGGCCTAGGACTTTTAAAACCAGGAAGCCCTGGGCTCCAGGCACACTGCAGCTGTTAAAGGCATCCCAAGGGGAGCGCAAAAGTGACACAACTTGGCTGCCACCACTGATATTTCCATGAGACCATCCCAAACCATAGGCTGATTTTCCTTCCTAGGGTTAAGGTTTGAGTTACGCCTAGGGTAAGGGTTCTATTAACCAGAAAGCCCTGAGTTCCAAGAACACAGCAGCTGCGAAGGACTAGCCAAGAAGAGCGCAAAAGTACCACAACATGCCTGCCTCCACAGCTTTTTCCTTGGGGACATGCCTAATTCCTGGCTGATTTGCCTTTCTCGTCTTAGGGTTGGGGTTCGGCCTAGGGCTAGGATTTTTTTAACTAGGAAGCCCTGAGTTCCAGGCTTACTTCATCTGCCAAGGCATCCCAAAGGGAGTGCAAAAGTGCCACAACATGGCTGCTTTCACGGCTTTTCCCTTAGGAAGAACCCTAATACCCGGCTGATTTACCTTCCTAGGGTTACTGTTAGGCTTAGGCCTAGGACTTTTAAAACCAGGAAGCCCTGGGCTCCAGGCACACTGCAGCTGCGAAAGGCATCCCAAGGGGAGCGCAAAAGTGACACAACTTGGCTGCCACCACTGATATTTCCATGAGACCATCCCAAACCATAGGCTTATTTTCCTTCCTAGGGTTAAGGTTTGAGTTACGCCTAGGGTAAGGGTTCTATTAACCAGAAAGCCCTGAGTTCCAAGAACACAGCAGCTGCGAAGGACTACCCAAGAAGAGCGCAAAAGTACCACAACATGCCTGCCTCCACAGCTTTTTCCTTGGGGACATGCCTAATTCCTGGCTGATTTGCCTTTCTCGTCTTAGGGTTGGGGTTCGGCCTAGGGCTAGGATTTTTTTAACTAGGAAGCCCTGAGTTCCAGGCTTACTGCATCTGCCAAAGGCATCCCAAAGGGAGTGCAAAAGTGCCACAACATGGCTGCTTTCACGGCTTTTCCCTTAGGAAGAACCCTAATACGCTGCTGATTTACCTTCCTAGGGTTACTGTTAGGCTTAGGCCTAGGACTTTTAAAACCAGGAAGCCCTGGGCTCCAGGCACATGCAGCTGCGAAAGGCATCCCAAGGGGAGCGCAAAAGTGACACAACTTGGCTGCCACCACTGATATTTCCATGAGACCATCCCGAACCATAGGCTGATTTTCCTTCCTAGGGTTAAGGTTTGAGTTACGCCTAGGGTAAGGGTTCTATTAACCAGAAAGCCCTGAGTTCCAAGAACACAGCAGCTGCGAAGGACTAGCCAAGAAGAGCGCAAAACTACCACAACATGCCTGCCTCCACAGCTTTTTCCTTGGGGACATGCCTAATTCCTGGCTGATTTGCCTTTCTCGTCTTAGGGTTGGGGTTCGGCCTAGGGCTAGGACTTTTTTAACTAGGAAGCCCTGAGTTCCAGGCTTACTTCATCTGCCAAAAGCATCCCAAAGGGAGTGCAGAAGTGCCACAACATGGCTGCTTTCACGGCTTTTCCCTTAGGAAAAACCCTAATACGCGGCTGATTTACCTTCCTAGGGTTACTGTTAGGCTTAGGCCTAGGACTTTTAAAACCAGGAAGCCCTGGGCTCCAGGCACACTGCAGCTGTTAAAGGCATCCCAAGAAGGCCGCAGAAGTGACACAACTTGGCTGCCTCTGCTTCTATTCTCATGAGACCATCCCAAACCATAGGCTGATTTTCCTTCTTAGAGTTAAGGTTTGAGTTACGCCTAGGGTAAGAGTTCTATTAACCAGAAAGCCCTGAGTTCCAAGAACACAGCAGCTGCGAAGGACTACCCAAGAAGAGCGCAAAAGTACCACAACGTGCCTGCCTCCACAGCTTTTTCCTTGGGGACATGCCTAATTCCTGGCTGATTTGCCTTTCTCGTCTTAGGTTTGGGGTTTGGCCTAGGGCTAGGATTTTTTTAACTAGGAAGCCCTGAGTTCCAGGCTTACTGCATCTGCCAAAGGCATCCCAAAGGGAGTGCAAAAGTGCCACAACATGGCTGCTTTCACGGCTTTTCCCTTAGGAAGAACCCTAATACCCAGCTGATTTACCTTCCTAGGGTTACTGTTAGGCTTAGGCCTAGGACTTTTAAAACCAGGAAGCCCTGGGCTCCAGGCACTCTGCAGCTGCGAAAGGCATCCCAAGGGGAGCGCAAAAGTGACACAACTTGGCTGCCACCACTGATATTTCCATGAGACCATCCCGAACCATAGGCTGATTTTCCTTCCTAGGGTTAAGGTTTGAGTTACACCTGTGGTAAGGGTTCTATTAACCAGAAAGCCCTGAGTTCCAAGAACACAGCAGCTGCGAAGGACTAGCCAAGAAGAGCTCAAAAGTACCACAACATGCCTGCCTCCACAGCTTTTTCCTTGGGGACATGCCTAATTCCTGGCTGATTTGCCTTTCTCGTCTTAGGGTTGGGGTTCGGCCTAGGGCTAGGATTTTTAAAATCAGGAAGCCCTGAGTTCCAGGCACACTGGAGCTGTGAAAGACATCCAAAAGGGAGTGCAAAAGTGCCACAACATGGTTGCTTTCACGGCTTTTTCCTTGGCAAGAAGCCTAACACCAGGCTGATTTCCCTTCCCAGGGTTACTGTTAGGCTTAGGCCTAGGGTTAGGATTTTTAAAACTAGGAAGCCCTTAGATCCAGGGACACTGCAGCTGTTCAAGGCATCCCAAGGGGAGTCACAAAAGTGCAACAACATGGCAGCTTTCACAGCTTTTTCCTTGGCACCATCCCTATACCTATGCTGATTTATCTGCCTAGGGTTAGGGTTAGGGTTCAGCCTAGGGCTTGGAGTTTTTTAACTAGGAAGCCCTGAGTTCCAGGCTTACTGCATCTGCCAAAGGCATTCCAAAGGGAGTGCAAAAGTGCCACAACATGGCTGCTTTCACGGCTTTCCCCTAAGGAAGAACCCTAATACGCGGCTGATTTACCTTCCTAGGGTTACTGTTAGGCTTAGGCCTAGGACTTTTAAAACCAGGAAGCCCTGGGCTCCAGGCACACTGCAGCTGTTAAAGGCATCCCAAGAGGGCCGCAGAAGTGACACAACTTGGCTGCCTCTGCTGCTATTCTCATGAGACCATCCCGAACCATAGGCTGATTTTCCTTCCTAGGGTTAATGTTTGAGTTTCGCCTAGGGTAAGAGGTCTATTAACCAGAAAGCCCTGAGTTCCAAGAACACAGCAGCTGCGTAGGACTACCCAAGAAGAGCGCAAAAGTACCACAACATGCCTGCCTCCACAGCTTTTTCCTTGGGGACATGCCTAATTCCTGGCTGATTTGCCTTTCTCGTCTTAGGGTTGGGGTTCGGCCTAGGGCTAGGATATTTTTTAACTAGGAAGCCCTGAGTTCCAGGCTTACTTCATCTGCCAAAGGCATCCCAAAGGGAGTGCAGAAGTGCCACAACATGGCTGCTTTCACGGCTTTCCCCTTAGGAAGAACCCTAATACCCGGCTGATTTACGTTCCTAGGGTTACTGTTAGGCTTAGGCCTAGGACTTTTAAAACCAGGAAGCCCTGGGCTCCAGGCACACTGCAGCTGCGAAAGGCATCCCAAGGGGAGCGCAAAAGTGACACAACTTGGCTGCCACCACTGATATTTCCATGAGACCATCCCGAACCATAGGCTGATTTTCCTTCCTAGGGTTAAGGTTTGAGTTACGCCTGGGCTAAGGGTTCTATTAACCAGAAAGCCCTGAGTTCCAAGAACACAGCAGCTGCGAAGGACTACCCAAGAAGAGCGCAAAAGTACCACAACGTGCCTGCCTCCACAGCTTTTTCCTTGGGGACATGCCTAATTCCTGGCTGATTTGCCTTTCTCGTCTTAGGGTTGGGGTTCGGCCTAGGGCTAGGATTTTTTTAACTAGGAAGCCCTGAGTTCCAGGCTTACTTCATCTGCCAAAGGCATCCCAAAGGGAGTGCAGAAGTGCCACAACATGGCTGCTTTCACGGCTTTTCCCTTAGGAAGAACCCTAATACGCGGCTGATTTACCTTCCTAGGGTTACTGTTAGGCTTAGGCCTAGGACTTTTAAAACCAGGAAGCCCTGGGCTCCAGGCACATGCAGCTGTTAAAGGCATCCCAAGAGGGCCGCAGAAGTGACACAACTTGGCTGCCTCTGCTGCTATTCTCATGAGACCATCCCGAACCATAGGCTGACTTTCCTTCTTAGGATTAAGATTTGAGTTACGCCTAGGGTAAGAGTTCTATTAACCAGAAAGCCCTGAGTTCCAAGAACACAGCAGCTGCGAAGGACTACCCAAGAAGAGCGCAAAAGTACCACAACATGCCTGCCTCCACAGCTTTTTCCTTGGGGACATGCCTAATTCCTGGCTGATTTGCCTTTCTCGTCTTAGGGTTGGGGTTCGGCCTAGGGCTAGGACTTTTAAAATCAGGAAGCCCTGAGTTCCAGGCACACTGGAGCTGTGAAAGACATCCAAAAGGGAGTGCAAAAGTGCCACAACATGGTTGCTTTCACGGCTTTTTCCTTGGCAAGAAGCCTAACAACAGGCTGATTTCCCTTCCCAGGGTTACTGTTAGGCTTAGGCCTAGGGCTAGGATTTTTAAAACTAGGAAGCCCTTAGATCCAGGGACACTGCAGCTGTTCAAGGCATCCCAAGGGGAGTACAAAAGTGCAACAACAAGGCAGCTTTCACAGCTTTTTCCTTGGCACCATCCCTATACCTAGGCTGATTTATCTGCCTAGGGTTAGGGTTGGGGTTCAGCCTAGGGCTTGGAGTTTTTTAACCAGGAAGCCCTGAGTTCCAGGCTTACTGCATCTGCCAAAGGCATCCCAAAGGGAGTGCAAAAGTGCCACAACATGGCTGCTTTCACGGCTTTTCCCTTAGGAAGAACCCTAATACCCGGCTGATTTACCTTCCTAGGGTTACTGTTAGGCTTAGGCCTAGGACTTTTAAAACCAGGAAGCCCTGGGCTCCAGGCACACTGCAGCTGTTAAAGGCATCCCAAGAGGGCCGCAGAAGTGACACAACTTGGCTGCCTCTGCTTCTATTCTCATGAGACCATCCCGAACCATAGGCTGATTTTCCTTCCTAGGGTTAAGGTTTGAGTTTCGCCTAGGGTAAGAGGTCTCTTAACCAGAAAGCCCTGAGTTCCAAGAACACAGCAGCTGCGAAGGACTACCCAAGAAGAGCGCAAAAGTACCACAACATGCCTGCCTCCACAGCTTTTTCCTTGGGGACATGCCTAATTCCTGGCTGATTTGCCTTTCTCGTCTTAGGGTTGGGGTTCGGCCTAGGGCTAGGATTTTTTTAACTAGGAAGCCCTGAGTTCCAGGCTTACTGCATCTGTCAAAGGCATCCCAAAGGGAGTGCAGAAGTGCCACAACATGGCTGCTTTCACGGCTTTTCCCTTAGGAAGAACCCTAATACGCGGCTGATTTACTTAATACTGTAGGCTTAGGCTGACCTTTAAACCAGGCGCTTCCTAGGTTAGGCTTAGGCCTAGGACTTTTAAACCAGGAAGCCCTGGGCTCCAGGCACACTGCAGCTGCGAAAGGCATCCCAAGGGGAGCGCAAAAGTGACACAACTTGGCTGCCACCACTGATATTTCCATGAGACCATCCCGAACCATAGGCTGATTTTCCTTCCTAGGGTTAAGGTTTGAGTTACGCCTGGGGTAAGGGTTCTATTAACCAGAAAGCCCTGAGTTCCAAGAACACAGCAGCTGCGAAGGACTACCCAAGAAGAGCGCAAAAGTACCACAACGTGCCTGCCTCCACAGATTTTTCCTTGGGGACATGCCTAATTCCTGGCTGATTTGCCTTTCTCGTCTTAGGGTTGGGGTTCGGCCTAGGGCTAGGATATTTTTAACTAGGAAGCCCTGAGTTCCAGGCTTACTGCATCTGCCAAAAGCATCCCAAAGGGAGTGCAGAAGTGCCACAACATGGCTGCTTTCACGGCTTTTCCCTTAGGAAGAACCCTAATACGCTGCTGATTTACCTTCCTAGGGTTACTGTTAGGCTTAGGCCTAGGACTTTTAAAACCAGGAAGCCCTGGGCTCCAGGCACATGCAGCTGTAAAAGGCATCCCAAGAGGGCCGCAGAAGTGACACAACTTGGCTGCCTCTGCTGCTATTCTCATGAGACCATCCCGAACCATAGGCTGATTTTCCTTCTTAGGGTTAAGATTTGAGTTACGCCTAGGGTAAGAGTTCTATTAACCAGAAAGCCCTGAGTTCCAAGAACACAGCAGCTGCGAAGGACTACCCAAGAAGAGCGCAAAAGTACCACAACGTGCCTGCCTCCACAGCTTTTTCCTTGGGGACATGCCTAATTCCTGGCTGATTTGCCTTTCTCGTCTTAGGGTTGGGGTTCGGCCTAGGGCTAGGATTTTTTTAACCAGGAAGCCCTGAGTTCCAGGCTTACTGCATCTGCCAAAGGCATCCCAAAGGGAGTGCAAAAGTGCCACAACATGGCTGCTTTCACGGCTTTTCCCTTAGGAAGAACCCTAATACCTGGCTGATTTACCTTCCTAGGGTTACTGTTAGGCTTAGGCCTAGGACTTTTAAAACCAGGAAGCCCTGGGCTCCAGGCACACTGCAGCTGCGAAAGGCATCCTAAGGGGAGCGCAAAAGTGACACAACTTGGCTGCCACCACTGATATTTCCATGAGACCATCCCGAACCATAGGCTGATTTTCCTTCCTAGGGTTAAGATTTGAGTTACGCCTAGGGTAAGAGTTCTATTAACCAGAAAGCCCTGAGTTCCAAGAACACAGCAGCTGCGAAGGACTACCCAAGAAGAGCGCAAAAGTACCACAACGTGCCTGCCTCCACAGCTTTTTCCTTGGGGACATGCCTAATTCCTGGCTGATTTGCCTTTCTCGTCTTAGGGTTGGGGTTCGGCCTAGGGCTAGGATTTTTTAACTAGGAAGCCCTGAGTTCCAGGCTTACTTCATCTGCCAAAATCATCCCAAAGGGAGTGCAGAAGTGCCACAACATGGCTGGTTTCACGGCTTTTCCCTTAGGAAGAACCCTAATACGCGGCTGATTTACCTTCCTAGGGTTACTGTTAGGCTTAGGCCTAGGACTTTTAAAACCAGGAAGCCCTGGGCTCCAGGCACACTGCAGCTGCGAAAGGCATCCCAAGGGGAGCGCAAAAGTGACACAACTTGGCTGCCACCACTGATATTTCCATGAGACCATCCCAAACCATAGGCTGATTTTCCTTCCTAGGGTTAAGGTTTGAGTTACGCCTAGGGTAAGGGTTCTATTAACCAGAAAGCCCTGAGTTCCAAGAACACAGCAGCTGCGAAGGACTAGCCAAGAAGAGCGCAAAAGTACCACAACATGCCTGCCTCCACAGCTTTTTCCTTGGGGACATGCCTAATTCCTGGCTGATTTGCCTTTCTCGTCTTAGGGTTGGGGTTCGGCCTAGGGCTAGGATTTTTTTAACTAGGAAGCCCTGAGTTCCAGGCTTACTTCATCTGCCAAGGCATCCCAAAGGGAGTGCAAAAGTGCCACAACATGGCTGCTTTCACGGCTTTTCCCTTAGGAAGAACCCTAATACCCGGCTGATTTACCTTCCTAGGGTTACTGTTAGGCTTAGGCCTAGGACTTTTAAAACCAGGAAGCCCTGGGCTCCAGGCACACTGCAGCTGCGAAAGGCATCCCAAGGGGAGCGCAAAAGTGACACAACTTGGCTGCCACCACTGATATTTCCATGAGACCATCCCAAACCATAGGCTTATTTTCCTTCCTAGGGTTAAGGTTTGAGTTACGCCTAGGGTAAGGGTTCTATTAACCAGAAAGCCCTGAGTTCCAAGAACACAGCAGCTGCGAAGGACTACCCAAGAAGAGCGCAAAAGTACCACAACATGCCTGCCTCCACAGCTTTTTCCTTGGGGACATGCCTAATTCCTGGCTGATTTGCCTTTCTCGTCTTAGGGTTGGGGTTCGGCCTAGGGCTAGGATTTTTTTAACTAGGAAGCCCTGAGTTCCAGGCTTACTGCATCTGCCAAAGGCATCCCAAAGGGAGTGCAAAAGTGCCACAACATGGCTGCTTTCACGGCTTTTCCCTTAGGAAGAACCCTAATACGCTGCTGATTTACCTTCCTAGGGTTACTGTTAGGCTTAGGCCTAGGACTTTTAAAACCAGGAAGCCCTGGGCTCCAGGCACATGCAGCTGCGAAAGGCATCCCAAGGGGAGCGCAAAAGTGACACAACTTGGCTGCCACCACTGATATTTCCATGAGACCATCCCGAACCATAGGCTGATTTTCCTTCCTAGGGTTAAGGTTTGAGTTACGCCTAGGGTAAGGGTTCTATTAACCAGAAAGCCCTGAGTTCCAAGAACACAGCAGCTGCGAAGGACTAGCCAAGAAGAGCGCAAAAGTACCACAACATGCCTGCCTCCACAGCTTTTTCCTTGGGGACATGCCTAATTCCTGGCTGATTTGCCTTTCTCGTCTTAGGGTTGGGGTTCGGCCTAGGGCTAGGACTTTTTTAACTAGGAAGCCCTGAGTTCCAGGCTTACTTCATCTGCCAAAAGCATCCCAAAGGGAGTGCAGAAGTGCCACAACATGGCTGCTTTCACGGCTTTTCCCTTAGGAAAAACCCTAATACGCGGCTGATTTACCTTCCTAGGGTTACTGTTAGGCTTAGGCCTAGGACTTTTAAAACCAGGAAGCCCTGGGCTCCAGGCACACTGCAGCTGTTAAAGGCATCCCAAGAAGGCCGCAGAAGTGACACAACTTGGCTGCCTCTGCTTCTATTCTCATGAGACCATCCCAAACCATAGGCTGATTTTCCTTCTTAGAGTTAAGGTTTGAGTTACGCCTAGGGTAAGAGTTCTATTAACCAGAAAGCCCTGAGTTCCAAGAACACAGCAGCTGCGAAGGACTACCCAAGAAGAGCGCAAAAGTACCACAACGTGCCTGCCTCCACAGCTTTTTCCTTGGGGACATGCCTAATTCCTGGCTGATTTGCCTTTCTCGTCTTAGGTTTGGGGTTTGGCCTAGGGCTAGGATTTTTTTAACTAGGAAGCCCTGAGTTCCAGGCTTACTGCATCTGCCAAAGGCATCCCAAAGGGAGTGCAAAAGTGCCACAACATGGCTGCTTTCACGGCTTTTCCCTTAGGAAGAACCCTAATACCCAGCTGATTTACCTTCCTAGGGTTACTGTTAGGCTTAGGCCTAGGACTTTTAAAACCAGGAAGCCCTGGGCTCCAGGCACTCTGCAGCTGCGAAAGGCATCCCAAGGGGAGCGCAAAAGTGACACAACTTGGCTGCCACCACTGATATTTCCATGAGACCATCCCGAACCATAGGCTGATTTTCCTTCCTAGGGTTAAGGTTTGAGTTACACCTGTGGTAAGGGTTCTATTAACCAGAAAGCCCTGAGTTCCAAGAACACAGCAGCTGCGAAGGACTAGCCAAGAAGAGCTCAAAAGTACCACAACATGCCTGCCTCCACAGCTTTTTCCTTGGGGACATGCCTAATTCCTGGCTGATTTGCCTTTCTCGTCTTAGGGTTGGGGTTCGGCCTAGGGCTAGGATTTTTAAAATCAGGAAGCCCTGAGTTCCAGGCACACTGGAGCTGTGAAAGACATCCAAAAGGGAGTGCAAAAGTGCCACAACATGGTTGCTTTCACGGCTTTTTCCTTGGCAAGAAGCCTAACACCAGGCTGATTTCCCTTCCCAGGGTTACTGTTAGGCTTAGGCCTAGGGTTAGGATTTTTAAAACTAGGAAGCCCTTAGATCCAGGGACACTGCAGCTGTTCAAGGCATCCCAAGGGGAGTCACAAAAGTGCAACAACATGGCAGCTTTCACAGCTTTTTCCTTGGCACCGTCCCTATACCTAGGCTGATTTATCTGCCTAGGGTTAGGGTTAGGGTTAGGGTTAGGGTTAGGGTTAGGGTTAGGGTTAGGGTTAGGGTTAGGGTTAGGGTTAGGGTTAGGGTTAGGGTTAGGGTTAGGGTTAGGGTTAGGGTTAGGGTTAGGGTTAGGGTTAGGGTTAGGGTTAGGGTTAGGGTTAGGGTTAGGGTTAGGGTTAGGGTTAGGGTTAGGGTTAGGGTTAGGGTTAGGGTTAGGGTTAGGGTTAGGGTTAGGGTTAGGGTTAGGGTTAGGGTTAGGGTTAGGGTTAGGGTTAGGGTTAGGGTTAGGGTTAGGGTTAGGGTTAGGGTTAGGGTTAGGGTTAGGGTTAGGGTTAGGGTTAGGGTTAGGGTTAGGGTTAGGGTTAGGGTTAGGGTTAGGGTTAGGGTTAGGGTTAGGGTTAGGGTTAGGGTTAGGGTTAGGGTTAGGGTTAGGGTTAGGGTTAGGGTTAGGGTTAGGGTTAGGGTTAGGGTTAGGGTTAGGGTTAGGGTTAGGGTTAGGGTTAGGGTTAGGGTTAGGGTTAGGGTTAGGGTTAGGGTTAGGGTTAGGGTTAGGGTTAGGGTTAGGGTTAGGGTTAGGGTTAGGGTTAGGGTTAGGGTTAGGGTTAGGGTTAGGGTTAGGGTTAGGGTTAGGGTTAGGGTTAGGGTTAGGGTTAGGGTTAGGGTTAGGGTTAGGGTTAGGGTTAGGGTTAGGGTTAGGGTTAGGGTTAGGGTTAGGGTTAGGGTTAGGGTTAGGGTTAGGGTTAGGGTTAGGGTTAGGGTTAGGGTTAGGGTTAGGGTTAGGGTTAGGGTTAGGGTTAGGGTTAGGGTTAGGGTTAGGGTTAGGGTTAGGGTTAGGGTTAGGGTTAGGGTTAGGGTTAGGGTTAGGGTTAGGGTTAGGGTTAGGGTTAGGGTTAGGGTTAGGGTTAGGGTTAGGGTTAGGGTTAGGGTTAGGGTTAGGGTTAGGGTTAGGGTTAGGGTTAGGGTTAGGGTTAGGGTTAGGGTTAGGGTTAGGGTTAGGGTTAGGGTTAGGGTTAGGGTTAGGGTTAGGGTTAGGGTTAGGGTTAGGGTTAGGGTTAGGGTTAGGGTTAGGGTTAGGGTTAGGGTTAGGGTTAGGGTTAGGGTTAGGGTTAGGGTTAGGGTTAGGGTTAGGGTTAGGGTTAGGGTTAGGGTTAGGGTTAGGGTTAGGGTTAGGGTTAGGGTTAGGGTTAGGGTTAGGGTTAGGGTTAGGGTTAGGGTTAGGGTTAGGGTTAGGGTTAGGGTTAGGGTTAGGGTTAGGGTTAGGGTTAGGGTTAGGGTTAGGGTTAGGGTTAGGGTTAGGGTTAGGGTTAGGGTTAGGGTTAGGGTTAGGGTTAGGGTTAGGGTTAGGGTTAGGGTTAGGGTTAGGGTTAGGGTTAGGGTTAGGGTTAGGGTTAGGGTTAGGGTTAGGGTTAGGGTTAGGGTTAGGGTTAGGGTTAGGGTTAGGGTTAGGGTTAGGGTTAGGGTTAGGGTTAGGGTTAGGGTTAGGGTTAGGGTTAGGGTTAGGGTTAGGGTTAGGGTTAGGGTTAGGGTTAGGGTTAGGGTTAGGGTTAGGGTTAGGGTTAGGGTTAGGGTTAGGGTTAGGGTTAGGGTTAGGGTTAGGGTTAGGGTTAGGGTTAGGGTTAGGGTTAGGGTTAGGGTTAGGGTTAGGGTTAGGGTTAGGGTTAGGGTTAGGGTTAGGGTTAGGGTTAGGGTTAGGGTTAGGGTTAGGGTTAGGGTTAGGGTTAGGGTTAGGGTTAGGGTTAGGGTTAGGGTTAGGGTTAGGGTTAGGGTTAGGGTTAGGGTTAGGGTTAGGGTTAGGGTTAGGGTTAGGGTTAGGGTTAGGGTTAGGGTTAGGGTTAGGGTTAGGGTTAGGGTTAGGGTTAGGGTTAGGGTTAGGGTTAGGGTTAGGGTTAGGGTTAGGGTTAGGGTTAGGGTTAGGGTTAGGGTTAGGGTTAGGGTTAGGGTTAGGGTTAGGGTTAGGGTTAGGGTTAGGGTTAGGGTTAGGGTTAGGGTTAGGGTTAGGGTTAGGGTTAGGGTTAGGGTTAGGGTTAGGGTTAGGGTTAGGGTTAGGGTTAGGGTTAGGGTTAGGGTTAGGGTTAGGGTTAGGGTTAGGGTTAGGGTTAGGGTTAGGGTTAGGGTTAGGGTTAGGGTTAGGGTTAGGGTTAGGGTTAGGGTTAGGGTTAGGGTTAGGGTTAGGGTTAGGGTTAGGGTTAGGGTTAGGGTTAGGGTTAGGGTTAGGGTTAGGGTTAGGGTTAGGGTTAGGGTTAGGGTTAGGGTTAGGGTTAGGGTTAGGGTTAGGGTTAGGGTTAGGGTTAGGGTTAGGGTTAGGGTTAGGGTTAGGGTTAGGGTTAGGGTTAGGGTTAGGGTTAGGGTTAGGGTTAGGGTTAGGGTTAGGGTTAGGGTTAGGGTTAGGGTTAGGGTTAGGGTTAGGGTTAGGGTTAGGGTTAGGGTTAGGGTTAGGGTTAGGGTTAGGGTTAGGGTTAGGGTTAGGGTTAGGGTTAGGGTTAGGGTTAGGGTTAGGGTTAGGGTTAGGGTTAGGGTTAGGGTTAGGGTTAGGGTTAGGGTTAGGGTTAGGGTTAGGGTTAGGGTTAGGGTTAGGGTTAGGGTTAGGGTTAGGGTTAGGGTTAGGGTTAGGGTTAGGGTTAGGGTTAGGGTTAGGGTTAGGGTTAGGGTTAGGGTTAGGGTTAGGGTTAGGGTTAGGGTTAGGGTTAGGGTTAGGGTTAGGGTTAGGGTTAGGGTTAGGGTTAGGGTTAGGGTTAGGGTTAGGGTTAGGGTTAGGGTTAGGGTTAGGGTTAGGGTTAGGGTTAGGGTTAGGGTTAGGGTTAGGGTTAGGGTTAGGGTTAGGGTTAGGGTTAGGGTTAGGGTTAGGGTTAGGGTTAGGGTTAGGGTTAGGGTTAGGGTTAGGGTTAGGGTTAGGGTTAGGGTTAGGGTTAGGGTTAGGGTTAGGGTTAGGGTTAGGGTTAGGGTTAGGGTTAGGGTTAGGGTTAGGGTTAGGGTTAGGGTTAGGGTTAGGGTTAGGGTTAGGGTTAGGGTTAGGGTTAGGGTTAGGGTTAGGGTTAGGGTTAGGGTTAGGGTTAGGGTTAGGGTTAGGGTTAGGGTTAGGGTTAGGGTTAGGGTTAGGGTTAGGGTTAGGGTTAGGGTTAGGGTTAGGGTTAGGGTTAGGGTTAGGGTTAGGGTTAGGGTTAGGGTTAGGGTTAGGGTTAGGGTTAGGGTTAGGGTTAGGGTTAGGGTTAGGGTTAGGGTTAGGGTTAGGGTTAGGGTTAGGGTTAGGGTTAGGGTTAGGGTTAGGGTTAGGGTTAGGGTTAGGGTTAGGGTTAGGGTTAGGGTTAGGGTTAGGGTTAGGGTTAGGGTTAGGGTTAGGGTTAGGGTTAGGGTTAGGGTTAGGGTTAGGGTTAGGGTTAGGGTTAGGGTTAGGGTTAGGGTTAGGGTTAGGGTTAGGGTTAGGGTTAGGGTTAGGGTTAGGGTTAGGGTTAGGGTTAGGGTTAGGGTTAGGGTTAGGGTTAGGGTTAGGGTTAGGGTTAGGGTTAGGGTTAGGGTTAGGGTTAGGGTTAGGGTTAGGGTTAGGGTTAGGGTTAGGGTTAGGGTTAGGGTTAGGGTTAGGGTTAGGGTTAGGGTTAGGGTTAGGGTTAGGGTTAGGGTTAGGGTTAGGGTTAGGGTTAGGGTTAGGGTTAGGGTTAGGGTTAGGGTTAGGGTTAGGGTTAGGGTTAGGGTTAGGGTTAGGGTTAGGGTTAGGGTTAGGGTTAGGGTTAGGGTTAGGGTTAGGGTTAGGGTTAGGGTTAGGGTTAGGGTTAGGGTTAGGGTTAGGGTTAGGGTTAGGGTTAGGGTTAGGGTTAGGGTTAGGGTTAGGGTTAGGGTTAGGGTTAGGGTTAGGGTTAGGGTTAGGGTTAGGGTTAGGGTTAGGGTTAGGGTTAGGGTTAGGGTTAGGGTTAGGGTTAGGGTTAGGGTTAGGGTTAGGGTTAGGGTTAGGGTTAGGGTTAGGGTTAGGGTTAGGGTTAGGGTTAGGGTTAGGGTTAGGGTTAGGGTTAGGGTTAGGGTTAGGGTTAGGGTTAGGGTTAGGGTTAGGGTTAGGGTTAGGGTTAGGGTTAGGGTTAGGGTTAGGGTTAGGGTTAGGGTTAGGGTTAGGGTTAGGGTTAGGGTTAGGGTTAGGGTTAGGGTTAGGGTTAGGGTTAGGGTTAGGGTTAGGGTTAGGGTTAGGGTTAGGGTTAGGTTAGGGTTAGGGTTAGGTTAGGGTTAGGGTTAGGGTTAGGGTTAGGGTTAGGGTTAGGGTTAGGGTTAGGGTTAGGGTTAGGGTTAGGGTTAGGGTTAGGGTTAGGGTTAGGGTTAGGGTTAGGGTTAGGGTTAGGGTTAGGGTTAGGGTTAGGGTTAGGGTTAGGGTTAGGGTTAGGGTTAGGGTTAGGGTTAGGGTTAGGGTTAGGGGTTAGGGTTAGGGTTAGGGTTAGGGTTAGGGTTAGGGTTAGGGTTAGGGTTAGGGTTAGGTTAGGGTTAGGGTTAGGGTTAGGGTTAGGGTTAGGGTTAGGGTTAGGGTTAGGGTTAGGGTTAGGGTTAGGGTTAGGGTTAGGGTTAGGGTTAGGGTTAGGGTTAGGGTTAGGGTTAGGGTTAGGGTTAGGGTTAGGGTTAGGGTTAGGGTTAGGGTTAGGTTAGGGTTAGGGTTAGGGTTAGGGTTAGGTTAGGGTTAGGGTTAGGGTTAGGGTTAGGGTTAGGGTTAGGGTTAGGGTTAGGGTTAGGGGTTAGGGTTAGGGTTAGGGTTAGGGTTAGGGTTAGGGTTAGGGTTAGGGTTAGGGTTAGGGTTAGGGTTAGGGTTAGGGTTAGGGTTAGGGTTAGGGTTAGGTTAGGGTTAGGGTTAGGATAGGGTTAGGGTTAGGGTTAGGGTTAGGGTTAGGGTTAGGGTTAGGGTTAGGGTTAGGGTTAGGGTTAGGTTAGGGTAGGGTTAGGGTTAGGGTTAGGGTTAGGGTTAGAGGTTAGGGTTAGGTTAGGGGGTTAGGGTTAGGGTTAGGGTTAGGGTTAGGGTTAGGTTAGGTTAGGGGTTAGGGTTAGGGTTAGGGTTAGGGTTAGGGTAGGGTTAGGGTAGGTTAGGGTTAGGGTTAGGGTTAGGGTTAGGGTTAGGGTTAGGGGGTTAGGGA